>OW026452.1:10583056-13316491 GCA_932274525.1 Podabrus alpinus
AACATTACTAAAATAAGTACATGTAAGTGTAACTTTTATATTCCAAATTACGTAAAAAATACACATTGTGTAGTATTCCACTCAAATTAGTGTTAAATTTCGGCTTCTCTGTAATTCTCTGTAACATTACTGAAATAAGTGCACGTTGGTGTAACTTTTATATTCCAAACTACGTAAAAATACACATTGTGTAATATTCCATTCAAATTAGTGTTAAATTACGGCTTCTCTGTAATTCTCTGTAACATTACTGAAATAAGTGCACGTAAGTGTAATTTTTATATTCTAAATTACGTAAAAATACACATTCTGTATTATTCCATTAATAATAGTGTTAAATTACGGCTTCTCTGTAATTTTCTGTAACATTACTGGAATAAGTGCACGTAAGTGTAATTTTTATATTCCAAATTACGTAAAAATACACATTGTGTAATATTCCATTCAAAATAGTGTTAAATTTCGGCTTCTCTGTAATTCTCTGTAACATTACTGAAATAAGTGCACGTAAGTGTAATTTTTATATTCCAAATTACGTAAAAATACACATTGTGTAATATTCCATTCAAAATAGTGTTAAATTACGGCTTCTCTGTAATTCTCTGTAACATTACTGGAATAAGTGCATGTAAGTGTAATTTTTATATTCCAAATTACGTAAAAATACACATTGTGTAATATTCCATTAAAAATAGTGTTAAATTACAGCTTATCTGTAATTTTCCGTAACAATTCTAAAATAAGTGCACGTAAGTGTAACTTTTATATTCCAAATTACAAAAAATACACCTTGTGTAATATTCCATTCAAAATAGTGTTTAATTTCGGCTTCTCTGTAATTCTCTGTAACATTACTGAAATAAGTGCACGTAAGTGTAATTTTTATATTCCAAATTACGTAAAAATACACATTGTGTAATATCCCATTCAAAATAGTGTTTAATTTCGGCTTCTCTGTAATTCTCTGTAACATTACTGAAATAAGTGCACGTAAGTGTAATTTTTATATTCCAAATTACGTAAAAATACACATTGTGTAATATTCCAATAAAAATAGTGTTAAATTACAGCTTATCTGTAATTTTCCGTAACATTACTAAAATAAGTACATGTAAGTGTAACTTTTATATTCCAAATTACGTAAAAAATACACATTGTGTAGTATTCCACTCAAATTAGTGTTAAATTTCGGCTTCTCTGTAATTCTCTGTAACATTACTGAAATAAGTGCACGTTGGTGTAACTTTTATATTCCAAACTACGTAAAAATACACATTGTGTAATATTCCATTCAAATTAGTGTTAAATTACGGCTTCTCTGTAATTCTCTGTAACATTACTGAAATAAGTGCACGTAAGTGTAATTTTTATATTCTAAATTACCTAAAAATACACATTCTTTATTATTCCATTAATAATAGTGTTAAATTACGGCTTCTCTGTAATTTTCTGTAACATTACTGGAATAAGTGCACGTAAGTGTAATTTTTATATTCCAAATTACGTAAAAATACACATTGTGTAATATTCCATTCAAAATAGTGTTAAATTTCGGCTTCTCTGTAATTCTCTGTAACATTACTGAAATAAGTGCACGTAAGTGTAATTTTTATATTCCAAATTACGTAAAAATACACATTGTGTAATATTCCATTCAAATTAGTGTTAAATTTCGGCTTCCTCTGTAATTCTCTGTAACATTACTGGAATAATATGAAAGGATAATCTCGGGCATAGGGGAACGTACTAAAGAAAACAATTGCTGCTTTCGACTAAATTCTAGTCATCATCTGGACTATATTGGACAAAATACATGGCATTATTAATACAATCAACAATTACATATTACAGATGAAGTTGTTACCTCAGACAGCGGATGGGACGTCTTCATATAAAGTACAAAATATATAAAACACGTGGAAGCATCCATTGGGGGAAGCCACAGTAAAAAATACTTAAAAATTAAAATGAACACAACACAAAATGAATTACTGGTCCGCAACGAAACAAAGCCAGCCATGTGAATGATAACAAATAAGACAAAACTGTTCAAACTTCAGTAAACAAAAATAACTAACAACACTATGAACAACATAACCAAACTTAACAAACCAATTAAAAATTCCCCCACCGCAGTTGTGCGAATGTCTTTTCACCACTCTGAGTTGAATGTGATGATTCCGATGTCCAAGGGTTTGAGCTGTGCAACGGGAAGAATCCCTTGGTGCTCCTGTAGGATGTAGTGTCATCGTCAGCTAGAGTTGAGAATATGTGTAGGCCGAGGTGGCAAGTCCATTATTTTCACTGTTGTAGAAGTGGGCCTCGTAGTAACAATTTAGGGTGTTCCTCATGTATAATCCAATAGTTCAACCACGCGTTTAACCCAATATTCAATAAAAAGTTGAATCTCGTCCCAATTAACATATGAAAGGATAATCTCGGGCATAGGGGAACGTACTAAAGAAAACAATTGCTGCTTTCGACCGGTTTCGACTAAATTCTAGTCATCATCTGGACTATATTGGACAAAATACATGGCATTATTAATACAATCAACAATTACATATTACAGATGAAGTTGTTACCTCAGACAGCGGATGGGACGTCTTCATATAAAGTACAAAATATATAAAACACGTGGAAGCATCCATTGGGGGAAGCCACAGTAAAAAATACTTAAAAATTAAAATGAACACAACACAAAATGAATTACTGGTCCGCAACGAAACAAAGCCAGCCATGTGAATGATAACAAATAAGACAAAACTGTTCAAACTTCAGTAAACAAAAATAACTAACAACACTATGAACAACATAACCAAACTTAACAAACCAATTAAAAATTCCCCCACCGCAGTTGTGCGAATGTCTTTTCACCACTCTGAGTTGAATGTGATGATTCCGATGTCCAAGGGTTTGAGCTGTGCAACGGGAAGAATCCCTTGGTGCTCCTGTAGGATGTAGTGTCATCGTCAGCTAGAGTTGAGAATATGTGTAGGCCGAGGTGGCAAGTCCATTATTTTCACTGTTGTAGAAGTGGGCCTCGTAGTAACAATTTAGGGTGTTCCTCATGTATAATCCAATAGTTCAACCACGCGTTTAACCCAATATTCAATAAAAAGTTGAATCTCGTCCCAATTAACATATGAAAGGATAATCTCGGGCATAGGGGAACGTACTAAAGAAAACAATTGCTGCTTTCGACCGGTTTCGACTAAATTCTAGTCATCATCTGGTCATTCTAGTCATCATCAAAAATACACATTGTGTAATATTCCATTCAAATTAGTGTTAAATTTCGGCTTCCTCTGTAATTCTCTGTAACATTACTGGAATAAGTTCATGTAAGTGTAATTTTTATATTCCAAATTACGTAAAAATACACATTGTGTAATATTCCATTCAAAATAGTGATTAATTTCGGCTTCTCTGTAATTCTCTGTAACATTACTGAAATAAGTGCACGTAAGTGTAATTTTTATATTCCAAATTACGTAAAAATACACAGTGTGTAATATTCCATTAATAATAGTGTTAAATTACGGCTTCTCTGTAATTTTCTGTAACATTACTGGAATAAGTGCACGTAAGTGTAATTTTTATATTCCAAATTACGTAAAAATACACATTGTGTAATATTCCATTCAAAATAGTGTTAAATTTCGGCTTCTCTGTAATTCTCTGTAACATTACTGAAATAAGTGCACGTAAGTGTAATTTTTATATTCCAAATTACGTAAAAATACACATTGTGTAATATTCCATTCAAATTAGTGTTAAATTTCGGCTTCCTCTGTAATTCTCTGTAACATTACTGGAATAAGTTCATGTAAGTGTAATTTTTATATTCCAAATTACGTAAAAATACACATTGTGTAATATTCCATTCAAAATAGTGATTAATTTCGGCTTCTCTGTAATTCTCTGTAACATTACTGAAATAAGTGCACGTAATTGTAATTTTTATATTCCAAATTACGTAAAAATACACATTGTGTAATATTCCATCCAAAATAGTGTTAAATTTCGGCTTCTCTGTAATTCTCTGTAACATTACTGGAATAAGTGCACGTAAGTGTAATTTTTATATTCCAAATAACGTAAAAATACACATTGTGTAATATTCCATTCAAAATAGTGTTTAATTTCGGCTTCTCTGTAATTCTCTGTAACATTACTGGAATAAGTGCACGTAAGTGTAATTTTTATATTCCAAATTACGTAAAAATACACATTGTGTAATATTCCATTCAAAATAGTGTTTAATTTCGGCTTCTCTGTAATTCTCTGTAACATTACTGGAATAAGTGCACGTAAGTGTAATTTTTATATTCCAAATTACGTAAAAATACACATTGTGTAATATTCCATTAAAAATAGTGTTAAATTACAGCTTATCTGTAATTTTCCGTAACATTACTAAAATAAGTACATGTAAGTGTAACTTTTATATTCCAAATTACGTAAAAATACACATTGTGTAGTATTCCACTCAAATTAGTGTTAAATTTCGGCTTCTCTGTAATTCTCTGTAACATTACTGAAATAAGTGCACGTTGGTGTAACTTTTATATTCCAAACTACGTAAAAATACACATTGTGTAATATTCCATTCAAATTAGTGTTAAATTACGGCTTCTCTGTAATTCTCTGTAACATTACTGAAATAAGTGCACGTAAGTGTAATTTTTATATTCTAAATTACGTAAAAATACACATTCTGTATTATTCCATTAATAATAGTGTTAAATTACGGCTTCTCTGTAATTCTCTGTAACATTACTGGAATAAGTGCACGTAAGTGTAATTTTTATATTCCAAATTACGTAAAAATACACATTGTGTAATATTCCATTCAAAATAGTGTTAAATTTCGGCTTCTCTGTAATTCTCTGTAACATTACTGAAATAAGTGCACGTAAGTGTAATTTTTATATTCCAAATTACGTAAAAATACACATTGTGTAATATTCCATTCAAATTAGTGTTAAATTTCGGCTTCCTCTGTAATTCTCTGTAACATTACTGGAATAAGTTCATGTAAGTGTAATTTTTATATTCCAAATTACGTAAAAATACACATTGTGTAATATTCCATTCAAAATAGTGATTAATTTCGGCTTCTCTGTAATTCTCTGTAACATTACTGAAATAAGTACACGTAAGTGTAATTTTTATATTCCAAATTACGTAAAAATACACATTGTGTAATATTCCATTAATAATAGTGTTAAATTACGGCTTCTCTGTAATTTTCTGTAACATTACTGGAATAAGTGCACGTAAGTGTAATTTTTATATTCCAAATTACGTAAAAATACACATTGTGTAATATTCCATTCAAAATAGTGTTAAATTTCGGCTTCTCTGTAATTCTCTGTAACATTACTGAAATAAGTGCACGTAAGTGTAATTTTTATATTCCAAATTACGTAAAAATACACATTGTGTAATATTCCATTCAAATTAGTGTTAAATTTCGGCTTCCTCTGTAATTCTCTGTAACATTACTGGAATAAGTTCATGTAAGTGTAATTTTTATATTCCAAATTACGTAAAAATACACATTGTGTAATATTCCATTCAAAATAGTGATTAATTTCGGCTTCTCTGTAATTCTCTGTAACATTACTGAAATAAGTGCACGTAAGTGTAATTTTTATATTCCAAATTACGTAAAAATACACATTGTGTAATATTCCATTCAAAATAGTGTTAAATTTCGGCTTCTCTGTAATTCTCTGTAACATTACTGGAATAAGTGCACGTAAGTGTAATTTTTATATTCCAAATTACGTAAAAATACACATTGTGTAATATTCCATTCAAAATAGTGTTTAATTTCGGCTTCTCTGTAATTCTCTGTAACATTACTGGAATAAGTGCACGTAAGTGTAATTTTTATATTCCAAATTACGTAAAAATACACATTGTGTAATATTCCATTAAAAATAGTGTTAAATTACAGCTTATCTGTAATTTTCCGTAACATTACTAAAATAAGTACATGTAAGTGTAACTTTTATATTCCAAATTACGTAAAAATACACATTGTGTAGTATTCCACTCAAATTAGTGTTAAATTTCGGCTTCTCTGTAATTCTCTGTAACATTACTGAAATAAGTGCACGTTGGTGTAACTTTTATATTCCAAACTACGTAAAAATACACATTGTGTAATATTCCATTCAAATTAGTGTTAAATTACGGCTTCTCTGTAATTCTCTGTAACATTACTGAAATAAGTGCACGTAAGTGTAATTTTTATATTCTAAATTACGTAAAAATACACATTCTGTATTATTCCATTAATAATAGTGTTAAATTACGGCTTCTCTGTAATTTTCTGTAACATTACTGGAATAAGTGCACGTAAGTGTAATTTTTATATTCCAAATTACGTAAAAATACACATTGTGTAATATTCCATTCAAAATAGTGTTAAATTTCGGCTTCTCTGTAATTCTCTATAACATTACTGAAATAAGTGCACGTAAGTGTAATTTTTATATTCCAAATTACGTAAAAATACACATTGTGTAATATTCCATTCAAATTAGTGTTAAATTTCGGCTTCCTCTGTAATTCTCTGTAACATTACTGGAATAAGTTCATGTAAGTGTAATTTTTATATTCCAAATTACGTAAAAATACACATTGTGTAATATTCCATTCAAAATAGTGATTAATTTCGGCTTCTCTGTAATTCTCTGTAACATTACTGAAATAAGTGCACGTAAGTGTAATTTTTATATTCCAAATTACGTAAAAATACACATTGTGTAATATTCCATTAATAATAGTGTTAAATTACGGCTTCTCTGTAATTTTCTGTAACATTACTGGAATAAGTGCACGTAAGTGTAATTTTTATATTCCAAATTACGTAAAAATACACATTGTGTAATATTCCATTCAAAATAGTGTTAAATTTCGGCTTCTCTGTAATTCTCTGTAACATTACTGAAATAAGTGCACGTAAGTGTAATTTTTATATTCCAAATTACGTAAAAATACACATTGTGTAATATTCCATTCAAATTAGTGTTAAATTTCGGCTTCCTCTGTAATTCTCTGTAACATTACTGGAATAAGTTCATGTAAGTGTAATTTTTATATTCCAAATTACGTAAAAATACACATTGTGTAATATTCCATTCAAAATAGTGATTAATTTCGGCTTCTCTGTAATTCTCTGTAACATTACTGAAATAAGTGCACGTAAGTGTAATTTTTATATTCCAATTTACGTAAAAATACACATTGTGTAATATTCCATTCAAAATAGTGTTAAATTTCGGCTTCTCTGTAATTCTCTGTAACATTACTGGAATAAGTGCACGTAAGTGTAATTTTTATATTCCAAATTACGTAAAAATACACATTGTGTAATATTCCATTCAAAATAGTGTTTAATTTCGGCTTCTCTGTAATTCTCTGTAACATTACTGGAATAAGTGCACGTAAGTGTAATTTTTATATTCCAAATTACGTAAAAATACACATTGTGTAATATTCCATTCAAAATAGTGTAAAATTTCGGCTTCTCTGTAATTCTCTGTAACATTACTGGAATAAGTGCACGTAAGTGTAATTTTTATATTCCAAATTACGTAAAAATACACATTGTGTAATATTCCATTCAAAATAGTGTTTAATTTCGGCTTCTCTGTAATTCTCTGTAACATTACTGAAATAAGTGCACGTAAGTGTAATTTTTATATTCCAAATTACGTAAAAATACACATTGTGTAATATTCCATTCAAAACAGTGTTAAATTACGGCTTCTCTGTAATTCTCTGTAACATTACTGGAATAAGTGCATGTAAGTGTAATTTTTATATTCTAAAATTACGTAAAAATACACATTGTGTAATATTCCATTAAAAATAGTGTAAGTGCCCATTCACAATGGACGTAAGCATAAGAATTACATAAGCATAACATAAGCATAAGAAATACATAAAGTTGGATACCTGGTTTTAAATGGGAGCGTTCACAATGCAGTTACGTAATTGTTATGTTTAGGGAGGCCCATAACAACAACATAAGAACTACATAAGAACTACATAAGAAGTTGGAATATTTCAACTTTTACGTATTTCTTATGGAAATTAACCTTAATTTGAACGATGCGCCGTTTTTCACGCAGTGAACACACCTTCTTGTGTGACAGTTCAAATAATAATATAACCTAAAATTGTACATTCTTTTGTAAACGCTCTAAAAATTTATAAATTATAAATATATTTATATTTATAAATTATAAATAAAAATAAAATATATATTTGAATGATGCTCCGTTTTTCTAACCAATAGAAACGCTGTCAGGGTTGTTTTTTCAGATGGTATTTTTCAATTGAATTTTTTTCAATTGAATTTTTCAATTGTTCAGATGGTAGTAGATCCATTCTTAACAAACGATATAATTACTTAAACGACGGAGAGGTTATGTCACAAAATAGTTTCGTGTTGAAACTTCATAGCGCCTGCGCAGTTTTTTAATTTTTATGTAATTCTTACGGTCATTGTGAACGGTCCCATCTTATGCTTATGTTTATGATTATGTTTTATGCTTATGCTTATGTAATTCTTATGCTTACGTCCATTGTGAATGGGCACTTAAATTACAGCTTATCTGTAATTTTCCGTAACATTACTAAAATAAGTGCACGTAAGTGTAACTTTTATATTCCAAATTACGTAAAAATACACATTGTGTAATATTCCATTCAAAATAGTGATTAATTTCGGCTTCTCTGTAATTCTCTGTAACATTACTGAAATAAGTGCACGTAAGTGTAATTTTTATATTCTAAATTACGTAAAAATACACATTCTGTATTATTCCATTAATAATAGTGTTAAATTACGGCTTCTCTGTAATTTTCTGTAACATTACTGGAATAAGTGCACGTAAGTGTAATTTTTATATTCCAAATTACGTAAAAATATACATTGTGTAATATTCCATTCAAAATAGTGTTAAATTTCGGCTTCTCTGTAATTCTCTGTAACATTACTGAAATAAGTGCACGTAAGTGTAATTTTTATATTCCAAATTACGTAAAAATACACATTGTGTAATATTCCATTCAAAATAGTGTTAAATTACGGCTTCTCTGTAATTCTCTGTAACATTACTGGAATAAGTGCATGTAAGTGTAATTTTTATATTCCAAATTACGTAAAAATACACATTGTGTAATATTCCATTCAATATAGTGTTAAATTTCGGCTTCTCTGTAATTCTCTGTAACATTACTGAAATAAGTGCACGTAAGTGTAATTTTTATATTCCCAATTACGTAAAAATACACATTGTGTAATATTCCATTCAAATTAGTGTTAAATTTCGGCTTCCTCTGTAGTTCTCTGTAACATTACTGGAATAAGTTCATGTAAGTGTAATTTTTATATTCCAAATTACGTAAAAATACACATTGTGTAATATTCCATTCAAAATAGTGATTAATTTCGGCTTCTCTGTAATTCTCTGTAACATTACTGAAATAAGTGCACGTAAGTGTAATTTTTATATTCCAAATTACGTAAAAATACACATTGTGTAATATTCCACTCAAATTAGTGTTAAATTTCGGCTTCTCTGTAATTCTCTGTAACATTACTGAAATAAGTGCACGTAAGTGTAACTTTTATATTCCTAATTACGTAAAAATACACATTGTGTAATATTCCATTAAAAATAGTGTTAAATTACAGCTTATCTGTAATTTTCCGTAACATTACTAGAATAAGTACATGTAAGTGTAACTTTTATATTCCAAATTACGTAAAAATACACATTGTGTAGTATTCCACTCAAATTAGTGTTAAATTTCGGCTTCTCTGTAATTCTCTGTAACATTACTGAAATAAGTGCACGTTGGTGTAACTTTTATATACCAAACTACGTAAAAATACACATTGTGTAATATTCCATTCAAATTAGTGTTAAATTACGGCTTCTCTGTAATTCTCTGTAACATTACTGAAATAAGTGCACGTAAGTGTAATTTTTATATTCTAAATTACGTAAAAATACACATTCTGTATTATTCCATTAATAATAGTGTTAAATTACGGCTTCTCTGTAATTTTCTGTAACATTACTGGAATAAGTGCACGTAAGTGTAATTTTTATATTCCAAATTACGTAAAAATATACATTGTGTAATATTCCATTCAAAATAGTGTTAAATTTCGGCTTCTCTGTAATTCTCTGTAACATTACTGAAATAAGTGCACGTAAGTGTAATTTTTATATTCCAAATTACGTAAAAATACACATTGTGTAATATTCCATTCAAAATAGTGTTAAATTACGGCTTCTCTGTAATTCTCTGTAACATTACTGGAATAAGTGCATGTAAGTGTAATTTTTATATTCCAAATTACGTAAAAATACACATTGTGTAATATTCCATTAAAAATAGTGTTAAATTACAGCTTATCTGTAATTTTCCGTAACATTACTAAAATAAGTGCATGTAAGTGTAACTTTTATATTCCAAATTACGTAAAAATACACATTGTGTAATATTCCATTCAAAATAGTGTTTAATTTCGGCTTCTCTGTAATTCTCTGTAACATTACTGAAATAAGTGCACGTAAGTGTAATTTTTATATTCCAAATTTCGTAAAAATACACATTGTGTAATATCCCATGCAAAATAGTGTTTAATTTCGGCTTCTCTGTAATTCTCTGTAACATTACTGAAATAAGTGCACGTAAGTGTAATTTTTATATTCCAAATTACGTAAAAATACACATTGTGTAATATTCCATTAAAAATAGTGTTACATTACAGCTTATCTGTAATTTTCCGTAACATTACTAAAATAAGTACATGTAAGTGTAACTTTTATATTCCAAATTACGTAAAAATACACATTGTGTAGTATTCCACTCAAATTAGTGTTAAATTTCGGCTTCTCTGTAATTCTCTGTAACATTACTGAAATAAGTGCACGTTGGTGTAACTTTTATATTCCAAACTACGTAAAAATACACATTGTGTAATATTCCATTCAAATTAGTGTTAAATTACGGCTTCTCTGTAATTCTCTGTAACATTACTGAAATAAGTGCACGTAAGTGTAATTTTTATATTCTAAATTACGTAAAAATACACATTCTGTATTATTCCATTAATAATAGTGTTAAATTACGGCTTCTCTGTAATTTTCTGTAACATTACTGGAATAAGTGCACGTAAGTGTAATTTTTATATTCCAAATTACGTAAAAATACACATTGTGTAATATTCCATTCAAAATAGTGTTAAATTTCGGCTTCTCTGTAATTCTCTGTAACATTACTGAAATAAGAGCACGTAAGTGTAATTTTTATATTCCAAATTACGTAAAAATACACATTGTGTAATATTCCATTCAAATTAGTGTTAAATTTCGGCTTCTCTGTAATTCTCTGTAACATTACTGGAATAAGTGCACGTAAGTGTAATTTTTATATTCCAAATTACGTAAAAATACACATTGTGTAATATTCCATTCAAAATAGTGATTAATTTCGGCTTCTCTGTAATTCTCTGTAACATTACTGAAATAAGTGCACGTAAGTGTAATTTTTATATTCCAAATTACGTAAAAATACACATTGTGTAATATTCCATTCAAAATAGTGTTAAATTTCGGCTTCTCTGTAATTCTCTGTAACATTACTGGAATAAGTGCACGTAAGTGTAATTTTTATATTCCAAATTACGTAAAAATACACATTGTGTAATATTCCATTCAAAATAGTGTTTAATTTCGGCTTCTCTGTAATTCTCTGTAACATTACTGAAATAAGTGCACGTAAGTGTAATTTTTATATTCCAAATTACGTAAAAATACACATTGTGTAATATTCCATTCAAAATAGTGTTAAATTACGGCTTCTCTGTAACATTACTGGAATAAGTGCATGTAAGTGTAATTTTTATATTCCAAATTACGTAAAAATACACATTGTGTAATATTCCATTAAAAATAGTGTTAAATTACAGCTTATCTGTAATTTTCCGTAACATTACTAAAATAAGTGCACGTAAGTGTAACTTTTATATTCCAAATTACGTAAAAATACACATTGTGTAGTATTCCACTCAAATTAGTGTTAAATTTCGGCTTCTCTGTAATTCTCTGTAACATTACTGAAATAAGTGCACGTAAGTGTAACTTTTATATTCCAAATTACGTAAAAATACACATTGTGTAATCTTCCATTCAAATTAGTGTTAAATTACGGCTTCTCTGTAATTCTCTGTAACATTACTGAAATAAGTGCACGTAAGTGTAATTTTTATATTCCAAATTACGTAAAAATACACATTGTGTAATATTCCATTAAAAATAGTGTTAAATTACGGCTTCTCTGTAATTCTCTGCACTGAAATAAGTGCACGTAAGTGTAATTTTTATATTCCAAATTACGTAAAAATACACATTGTGTAATATTCCATTCAAAATAGTGTTAAATTACGGCTTCTCTGTAATTCTCTGCACTCAAATAAGTGCACGTAAGTGTAATTTTTATATTCCAAATTACGTAAAAATACACATTGTGTAATATTCCATTCAAAATAGTGTTAAATTTCGGCTTCTCTGTAATTCTCTGTAACATTACTGGAATAAGTGCACGTAAGTGTAATTTTTATATTCCAAATTACGTAAAAATACACATTGTGTAATATTCCATTCAAAATAGTGTTTAATTTCGGCTTCTCTGTAATTCTCTGCACTCAAATAAGTGCACGTAAGTGTAATTTTTATATTCCAAATTACGTAAAAATACACATTGTGTAATATTCCATTCAAAATAGTGTTAAATTTCGGCTTCTCTGTAATTCTCTGTAACATTACTGAAATAAGTGCACGTAAGTGTAATTTTTATATTCCAAATTACGTAAAAATACACATTGTGTAATATTCCATTCAAAATATAGTTAAATTACGGCTTCTCTGTAACATTACTGGAATAAGTGCATGTAAGTGTAATTTTTATATTCCAAATTACGTAAAAATACACATTGTGTAATATTCCATTAAAAATAGTGTTAAATTACAGCTTATCTGTAATTTTCCGTAACATTACTAAAATAAGTGCACGTAAGTGTAACTTTTATATTCCAAATTACGTAAAAATACACATTGTGTAGTATTCCACTCAAATTAGTGTTAAATTTCGGCTTCTCTGTAATTCTCTGTAACATTACTGAAATAAGTGCACGTCAGTGTAATTTTTATATTCCTAATTACGTAAAAATACACATTGTGTAGTATTCCATTAAAAATAGTGTTAAATTACGGCTTCTCTGTAATGTTATCGGGGCGTTGCGGGGGGGGGGGGCGTTTAAGAGACGCTCCGAAGTAGTGGAATGTGCGCCATGTAGTTTAAAATTACCACCATGTTCACCGCAAAACCAGAAACCATCGATGGAACTACGAAACTGTGGTTCCCAATTGCGATAACCGAAAGCAATGGGACAATTACCATAAGCAACCAAAAGAGTATCGACTCGTCTCTGACCAGCTTTGATCAAAACGAGCGAATGATAACCAAACACCAGGTTATAAAAAAATCAATTTTCTTGCGTTTGTACTAATAATTTAAACTTCCTAAAATAAATAAAAAAATCGACCTCTTCAAATTTACCATAATGGGAAGAACCATCACGCCGCTGAAACACTGATCTCTGTTTGGGAGGTTTCCTTTGACAAGAGGATGGCGCTAATCAAAAATCTTATAACGGTAGTCGGAAAAGTCGAAAAGATAAGTACATCATCAGTAGAGATGAGATTTTTAGGTCGTATAAATGTTATACCAGAGAGCGTTAAAGGGTTAATTGATACACGGCCCCGTTTCTTCTTTCTTTTTCATACAGCATAACTTTCGAACGGGGCCGTGTATCAATTAACCCTTTAACGCTCTCTGGTATAACATTTATACGACCTAAAAATCTCATCTCTAATCATCAGTTATATTAATGCCCAAAATGAAAAGGCCAAAAGCTAGCAGAAGAATTTTGATTGATTATTGGAGCTATCCTCTCCTCCCAAATTCAAGAAATTACAACCATTTCACAAAGAAACTCCTAACGAAGACTGCCCAAAATTTTGGCAATATTGAATGGTTCAAATGGAATGATAAAACAAATCTTTCATACTTAGACTGAGAGGCTGAAGCAATCGATGGGTTTTTAGCGAAGATACTTACCAAACGCCCTTTTCTTAGAAACCGACAAACAAAAACCTTCGTTTTACGAAATTGGAACACTCTAACATGATTTAAAATATTTATTCAAATGATTTTAAGTTACAATTAAAATTAAGAAGAACATTGTTTCTCAAGACCAGAATTTTATTTTTTAGAAATTCTTGAAGACGTCGGATCATTTAACAATTTTTCTGCAAAATCAAAATTTTAATAACTTCAAATTTAAAAGAAAATAATTTAATAAACCTTGACAAAAATTTGGCGGGACAGACAGGTTACCTCGGGGACTTCGAAAACTTTGTGGTTCACCTTGCCGACAGCCTCGATTACCAAAATTTCTTATTGTTCCATCTGAAATTTTTTGCTTTTTTATTTGGTGTTCTTAACTAATTTTTGATTTATAAAAATGGGCATGGTTTCTCAAGTTATTCTATTTTTTGAATTATTTTACACAGTGGTGGTTTTACAATTTATTTTTAAGGTATATTTAATGTTTTGTTGGCTTCTTCGATTGTCCGGTATTGTTATTGGTCTGATTTTTTAAAATGTTTCGGTCTATGGAACGCTGTAAATTTTTTAGACACAGTGTAAGTACTGTAACATTTTTTTCCCTTTTTTTCTTTCTCCTTCCTATATTTACGAAATATTCTACGGAATTTTTTAATCCCTCGTTTAGTTTTCATCTCTTGAATGATGTATTTTGTCTGTTCTGTATTATCTTTCAGCACCCGAGCTTCGTCTAACTCTGGAGGTTCAATGGGAGGTCGACACTGAGCAAAACTTTTATAAGGGGAAGCTTGTGGTTTACATTCTTTAAAATCGTACTTATTTTGGCAAGCTCCAATACCGTCCCGTTCCCGGTCGGGACACTTAGATTTTAATGTTAAGCATGGATTTTTCTTCTTCTTCTTCTTCTTTTTGGGCATGCAGCTGTCGCCTGCTTTTTTCGCTGCTGCGTACATGGAACAAGTGCTAAACTGACGCTTAGGTTTTTTAGCTGCTTTTCTGGCTTCATCCATCGGAATATTACTGGGAGGCGGTTTCTTCAAACCCTTAGCTAATCCAGATATTTTCTTTTCCCGAACATTTGGGGGAAGTATATTAGCAAATTTGGATACTTTCGGGGGCGGTGTACATCTTTTACATTTCTTTTTGCCACAATCACATTTTTCGCAATGACAGTTTCTCATTCCACACTTTAAACATTTTGGTTTCTTCTTTCCCTGCCCACATTTGCATTTCTTTTTGCCGCATTTTTCACACATTTGTTGTTTACATTTGCATTTTCCCTTCTTTTTACCACAATTATCACATTTTGGTTTTTTACAATCGCAATGCTGCTTTATGCATGTTTTTCCACAACGGCATTTCTTCTTTCCACATACTCTACATTTCTTCTTACCACATTTGCAGTTCTTCTTGGAACACTTTTTACATTTCTTTTTACTACATTCACAACTAGTTTTTTCACAATTTTTACATGTTTTTGGGTTAATCTTGCAGTTCTTCTCTCCACAAATCTTACATTTGCCTGAATTACAAATGCACTTTGTTTTGCCACATTTAGGACAACCATTTTTTTCAAATTTTGGGGGTGGTTTTCCACATTTGTCACATTTGCTTTCGCCTTCTGGTGGTTCATTACAATCACAATAACACTTACATTCTTTTTTTAATGCCAGGTGAACGCAGTTCCCAGATCTCCTTTTGCACACATAAGTAGGAAGTTTGAACATCCTTGGTCGTGCCCAAGTGCTATAATTGCTTCTAGAACCGGAATCGTTCGAGAAGGAAGGATTTCCGGTGCAAGCGGAACATTGGCACGGATTTTTATGATAATTAGATTTAGGTCTGTCAGAATGCTTACTTTTTTGAGTTTGCGTGGGCCCTTCCGATGAAAAATTCATGTCATCGGGATCTATCGGTTGGGTTCTCGATTTATTCCTTATAATTGCGGTAAGTTTTTCTCTTACGACACACCCATTGCACGTGCACCTTTTTTTAGCTATTGGGAAGTCTTCGGTTACGCACAAGTCACACGTGCATGGCCCTTTGTGTCGTATATGGACCTTGTGGGACTGTTCAGGTTTTTTTTTCGGAGATGCAGAGTGTTCTTTATCCTGAAATGTTATATCTTTAAGTTTTACTGATTCGACCTCTGAAGTGTTAGTTATTGGAGAACCTTTTTTGTTCTTACTCGGAGGAACCAAGGAATCGTGGGTTTCCTCGATATCTTCTTTTTCTTCGGAAGCAGCCTGTTTTGCGTTTCTGGACGGAACTAGGGAAGCTTGGGCTTCTTGTTTTTCTTCTGATGTTTTGTATTCTGAGGGGTCATAATTGCCTTGTATAGTTGCGGCCTTTGCGGTTTGTACCAAGTAGTGACGACCTTTACTATTTTCATAAGTCATATCTTCTTCGTCTATGTTCTCATCAAATGAATTTGGAGTAATCACGTTTGCTCTATTGTCACTTGAGTATTCATCTGCGGACATTGGTCTATCCGTCATAAATTCCATATCACTAGGATCAACCGGTTCGACCTTTTCAGGTTCCATTATATAACGACTTCTTCTAGAATCATTTTCATCTTCCTCCTCAAATGAAAGGGATTTGGCTTTGCCCGAAGGTGTTTCATCATCATAATAATATTGCGTAGACGCCGATAAGGGAAATTTCATCTTTGTAGGATCGATTGGTTCTACCTTAACGGTTTCCCTGGCATGACGATGATGTCTCATTCTTGTATAGTACTGTTGCTCTTCATCGTCATCATCATGCTCTTCTTCTTTGGCAACGAAACTGGCAGAATTGTTAAGTTGTGTGGTTATAAATTTCATTTTAGTGGGATCGATTGGTTCAGGTATTTCGTGTTCTGTTACTACATAACTTCCAAACGAACCCTTAGGCGATTTATCCCTTTCGTAGAGATCGCTTGCTTGTGCCAAACCGTGACGACGACGACTTCCTCTCCTATAGATCTGTTGTTGTTCATAATCATCTTCATCTTGTTCTGCGGCAATGAACCTGACAGGTTTGGTCCGTTTTGTGGTTATAAATTTCATTCTGGTGGGATCGATTGGGTCGAAATTTTCAACTTCTTCTGCTACAGAACTTCCAAAAGAATCCGTAACCGATTTAGCACTGTTGGAAAGCTTATCATCATCGTCATCAGGTTGTTTGGGGTCCATGCTAGAGAAATTCATATTTGTGGGATCAATTGGTTCGACCTCTGGAGGTTGTATTAATTTGCTACTATTCCAGGCAGGGGTTATGAGGTACCCTGCGTTCATAAAATTCATTTTGGTTGGATCTATTGGCTTAGATTGTAAGTCTTGGCCATCTTCTGTCTTCTTGTTAGAATAAACCACTTTTTTGGGTAAAGGTTTAGCCTTTGCTGAAATTTCAGTTGTGTTAGAGGAAGGGTCCAAGGACGTGAACTTCATGTTTCTGGGATTTATATCTTCCACTTTTACATCTTCGGTAAGACCGGGAGGTCTTCGCTGTTCCGGTTTCTTATAGTTTGGATTAAATGCGAAACCTTTGCGACTACTATGTTTAAAAGAATTATTATTATTAACCTTAGGAGGCTTCTTCCCTGTTGAAGATGGTTTTCGTTTAAGCGAAGTACACAAAGGGCATGGTTTTATTTTGCTTTTACATGTAGGTGGTACGGATGAGTCACCACAAACTTTCAGCCCAGCAGCGGCGGCAGCTTTCTCAGCTTCCTTCTTCAACTGAATCAGCCTCATTTCTTCTGGAGATGGACAATCGGGTCGGGCTCGGAAGAAATCGGCGAGTTTTCCAAAAATGCCCTTTTGCTTTTTGGGCTTTACGCATTCGGAATCGGGAATAAATTTTTTTTTGCCCTTTTTCGGTTTGCCCTAAAATAAGAAAGTTAAATAAAATATTACAATTTAGTAATGATTTTATTAGACAATTATACATGGGAGATGTTTAGATGAAGAAACAAATATGCAAAATCGATTTTATGACCTATTTATCCGCATTCCCGAGAGCTCCCGCACCAAACTTGTTATTTCTTGCATTTCGGTTTTTTCTTTTTTTTATCTTTTCCACAATCTATCTTAGCTCGTGGTGCTTTGGAAGAGACTTTTGATTTACACGATCCGGTTGCTCGTGGAGCAAAGCCTTCTGATTTACCATCCTTTCCGCAACTCGTGGTAGCTCTTGGTGCTAAGTTACCGGGTTTTTTTTTCGTTTTGCAGACTTTCATTACTGCTTTTGGACATTCACATTTTGTTCCAGCTTTTCCCGACATTGGAATTTTATCATTTCGGCCTTGCCGTAATTCTTCCGCCATTTTCATGTTCAACTGCTTCAGCCCGCTAAATTCTCTGTAGGGAGCATTAAAACTTTCGCAAGTTTTGGTTTCACCCTCATTGGTCTTCTTCAATCTCTTTAAAACGCAAGTTTTAACTTTTCGTATGTCGATGATATCGCTTTCGGGTGGTGGTGGCTTGTTAATTTTAATTTTCGGGATAAGTTTGTAATGGGGTTGCAAGTGTTTTTGGCTTGCAGGACACTCGCATTTTGGGAACTCGAAGGCTAAGCCGCATTCCGAATAAGAGGGATACGGAGCTTCCAGTTTGGCGCACTTTTTAAACCTATAATCGTTTTGGCAAGTGTCTCTTCCTCTCTTATCACAATTATCTTTGCCTTTGGTTACACACTTCTTCGCGGTCTCATCGGTACATTTTTTCTTAGAAAATATTGTACTGGTGCTGAGGTTACGACGGGAATGCTGAAGGTTCGTCAACAACCTCGTGTGGTATTTTCTCGTGCTCACCGCTAAAATTTTGGAACGTTTTTGGTTTTGCCCGGACAGTTTGACAAAGTCATCTGATTTTACGCTGGGTTTTGGTGTTAGAGGAAATTTTTCTAATATTTTTTGGTAGATACCAGGAGATTCCGTGGAGTTGGGTTTCACGTTTTCCCGGTTAGTCAAACAACTGGCTAAATAATTCCACGACGAACTTGCAATCATTGGAATGTTAAACAGGGGACCTTTGGTTTCAGGCAACTTTTTGGCAATGTTGTAGTTTGCTAAGCTTGTCATCAGATTGGAGAGCAACTTCATCTTCACCTTCTTTTCTCGTTTCTTCACTTGTCCTTGAAAATTGGAACTGTTGGTGGAATAGTTTCTTCCTTTTGGAAGTCGATCTAAAATTAACGGTCTATCAAATTCAACGTTTCTCTTCAGTTTAGAATTATACAAACCATTGGTGAAGCTCGAGGAAAGGGTGTGGTATTTTTTCTTTTTAGCATCGTCTTTCTTCTTTTTGGCGTAATGATGAACATTGATGTAATTATATGCCGATTTCAAAATCATCGGCTGCAAATTTTTTTCTTTCACCTTATAACCGCACGCTACGTCGGATTTCGTTACCATTTCGTCGCACTGATCCACACGTGGACAGACTCGTGTTGGCGATTCGATCGTAACCTTTTTGAGGCGCCGCATTCGTACCTCTCTAAGCGGTTCCGGTTTTTCGACCTGACATTTGTTCGGTGGAAAAGGTTTAAGCGTCAGCATTTTTACCTTCTTTCCACAGTCGGCGCGCAAATCGGGTGTGCACGTTTCCACAACAGGACAAACGCGTTTAGGTTCTTCGACCTCCATTTTGACTAACCGTTTCAATTCCATTTCCGGATAACAGACACCATCTTTGCCGATTTTATTTGCTACAAAACGCCGAAGCGGTTTCTTCTTACGCTTTAGTCCATCATCTGCTCGAGGTGGACAAACCTTACGAGGTTTGCACTTTTTGGGCCGTCGCGGTTCCTTCACTTCGGTACGCGTTAACCGTGGAAGTGGACACCCCTCTTTCATTAACTCGTGATGACAAGGGCAATCCTCGGCCGGAATAATTTTCTGCAACTTTTTTTTTTCAATTACCATGTCAGCATCCGCTCGGACGTGGCATGGTTTCTCCACGACCGGACACTTCCGGTCCAGTTCCATCGGTTTGCAGCGCTTCCTGAGCCGCTTTAATTTCCAGTCGAGTGGTTTTGGCTTTTTAATGTAAACGCAGTCTTGCGGGAGGCAAGGATCGATGTCTTCCGGTGGCGGATCGAACGGTGTGACACCGCAAAATGGATGTTTTAGGTTTTTTTTGGACGATTTAAAACGACTTTGCATTTTTGTTTCAGGATTTGGGAAAAAGTTTTTAGTAAATGTGGAATAACTACGGTTAGTATTGCTTACTTGTTTTTTTTGATACTTGCTGCTGATTTTGAAGCCTCGTACTCTATGTGGAATCTTCATCAAAATTTTTGAATTCTGTGCGGATGTACTACAACTTCCCACGGGGAATGTCGAGTAAAGGTTCTTCTTGCAGTTGCTATTTGGATAAATTATCATGTTTTTGGGTTTCGGTTTGGAATTTCTGAGGATATCAGAGTAAGACAAAATAGGGGGAGTTATTTTTTCGGCAATCGGGGGCAAGGCAGCCAGACTTATTGAACTTTTAATTAACCCTGGTTGCTCTTTTTTAACGCCTTCTTCTTTTTTATTATCCAAGAAAAACGTTTCTTCGGATTTTGATTTACCGAACCTTTGCAACTGATAATTTCTTGTACACTTCGCGACAAATTCCATCGCAGTTTTCACTGCCTGCTTCTCTTCGGCACTTCCAGATGGATACGTGGTTTTGATCAAATGGTCATTGGGATTTAGCTTCTTGTACATGGTGATTATTTCATCACACTTCTCCCAATCATCAGACTTGGGTGATTCCTTCATAGTAAGGGGTTTTTCTTTGGGTACTTCGTGCTTTACTTCGGGCAACGGTGCACTTTTTTTAACGACAAATTTTTTGATCAAGCTTTTAGTTTTCTTCAGGAAGCCGTCGTCTTTCACGACGACTTCTAGCGGTTTGGTGCTTGTGGAATATTCGCGATGCCAACTCTTTCTCTTCCACCGCATAAATTTGTCTTCATAATCGTGATTATGGGATGAAGATTCAAACTTTCTAAACTTTGGATTTTTGGTTTTGAACGAAATTTTGGCTGAAGGTCGTTTGCTATAATGAGCTGGAGGAAAGTACATATTTTTGCTGGAACCATAAGGCTTTATGTTATTGGGTTGCAAGTGAGGAATCACTTTGTATGCCTTTTTAACAACTCGTTTGGAGATTATATTGATAATATCGATATGGTGATTGGTGCTCTTCTGTTCTGGTGGAATGCTATCTTCCAGGTAGTACTTTTTCTTTTTATACCGAGGATGCAAATTTAATTTCGCTATAGAGCTTGGTATGCTTGACGATTCTTGTAAGCTTTGCAATTCGGAAAGTTCCTCTTCTTTAGCTACGATCTCTTCAGCTTCAGTTTCCATTGAATTTTCGTATTCTTTTTGTTTATAGAAAGAAGTCATTCTGTTCAACCGTTCTTTTAGTGGATACCGTTTTGATCGTTTTTTCGAGTACGGTTTACTTGTGTAAACTTCTGAATGACATGAGCATTCTTCGTCGTACTTATCGTACTTATCGTACTTATCGTATTTATCATACTTGTAATCCGAAAAGTTCGGCTTCGAATTCGTTATTTCCTGCGGTACTTGAATATTATTGCTTTGAGATCCTTGACCGAGCAATATTTTGGAACGGCAATGACTTGTACATTTTTTATACCCTCGTACATGTTGGAAACAAGGAGACATCGAACGAAAATGGCTTGCATGTTGGATAGTTTGGGCCTAAAATAAAGGAAAATTACTAGAAGGAAATAAAAAATTGGACGCTTAAATTCATGAGCCCATTTAGCTTTATTTGCAAAACTAGGCAATTTTTACTTTATGAAAAAATGTGTATTTGTTACGTAAATTGTAAAAAATGACAGCATCTGTCATAATTTCGCATATGAAGGAAAATGTCACACTCTCGCATTTTCGTCCTTGTGCCCATCGCATTATAAGGAAGGACAAATAACGCACAACAAAATTGCAATTTTACAAATTTACTTACAGTTACAGTTTTGTTTAGATTACAAGAAATTTGGTAGACAAATCGGAGAGCCATGCCACTGAAATTTTGTAGTCGTTGAGAAACAAGTGATTTTATTATGAATTAATTTATATTTACATGGCAGCTCACTTTTTTAAATTTAGAACAAAATTAAAAACTTTCACACAAGAAATTTCAGAGCTGGGCTTCATTAGATTTTAATTTCGGTATTGCCGAAATGAAAGAAATCTTGTGGTTTCGTCGTAATGTTGCAATTTTTACCTTATCGAGGCATCGCCAGACACAAAAGTTCGTTAGAATAATTTTAACGCTCCGAGTGTCTTAATAAATTTTCAAATATTTGTTCATTTTCACTAAAAAAGATAATTGAACTTGTCGCAACTTGATAAAGGCGAGTTAGTAATTCTCGCACATGTTCATAAAACTTGGATACGTAATAAAAGATTTTGATTGGTCGTCGTTATCTTATGTGCTTTTTAGTAACTAAATTTTATGGAAATTGCTTTTAACTTTTCATACTTTTAGTTTATGATGCTCGGTTGTTTTACCGGATGTTGGAAATTTTATATTTTTTAACCGGTCGGGCTTGTCTTTTTATTGACGAATAATTTGGAAGAATTTAAGTTTTGAGTGTATTTACCCTTTGGCGTGATGATATCTACGCTGGAAAATATTTCCTCGATTTGGATACGAAACTTTGCGTACTAACCAAATACGCTTCTGTGCTACGTGGGCTTCCATATTTATAACCAATTGATGTAGGAACGCTACATCACCCCCACGTGGCTTCACAATTTTCAGTCCTTCTCCGGAATACGATTTGAGGTCATTTCCTAGGTTCTACCAGTCCGAGTTATGGTTATTGAGTTATGAACTTATGGAGTTCGGAACTTCGACATGGTCAAGAACTAACTCGTAAGACTCTTCTTCTTAAGATCTAAAGATCTTAAAGAATATGTTATGACTATTTTAGTCATTTAATACTTGATTTCCTAGGTTGTGCGGCCTAAAGGCCGCACCGAGATACACTAAAGTGTATTATTCGGCTTCTTTTATCGTTCTTCGACTTATGGAAAATATTGTGAAACTTCGAAATACAGCTTGCGAAAGGCAACTTCGAATTTATTCGATTCAGATTCTTACGTGGTTTGCTTATGTGGGGATTTCGTATGCACACCTACCGGGCGAAATATTCGCTACTATTAGATAATAAGATAAAAGTTATAGCAATTCTTCAAAAAACAGGGCGAATTGCGATGTAATTGTACAACAATGAAATTTTTAAGCAGTTACAAAGATTATATTCTAACCTGCAAATTCCATAGATTTGTAGAGAATTTACAAGGAATCCCAGAGATTTCCAAGAAATTGTACATAAATACGAATTATTATTATTATTATTATTAGCATTACATTCTTTAAGAATTTTGCTATCCCATTTCAGGGATTTTACATATCCTTTTCTAGAGGAGGATTAGGCCTCTTAATACATATTTCTATACATTTCAACTACATTGCTTTAGTGTCCTACTCACGTTCTCGAAAGACCTATAAACTTATAAGCACATATGTGTGGTAGCCCCCATAACTACACTTCTCCATCTCTGCCTATCCTGTACCTTCGTCATCCAGTCTCTTTCGCCCATCTTGTTCAGATCGTCCGTTACCTGGTCCCACCATCGTATTCTGGGTCTGCCTCTTGATCTATCTTCTCCAGGCCTCCATAACGTTACTTGTTTTTCGAGAGAGCTGTCGCTGCTTCTCATTATATGGCCCAGCCATCTAATTCTCTGCGACTTCGCATACCTTACTATATCTTCTCCTTCCAGTTCCTGGTTTATTTCGTTGTTCATTCGTGCTCTCAATTCTCCATTTTCTGCCATTCTGGGTCCCAATATGGTTCTCATCACTTTCCTTTCAAACACTCTCATCTGCTCCGCTTCCGCTTTTGTCATACATAGTGTCTCCGCCGCGTACATCACAACCGGTCGTATCAGTGTTTTATAAATCTTCATTTTAGTGAATTTCTTCAGGTTGCTATCTTTCAGGAGTACTTTGTTTGCATAGAAAGCTCTGTTTCCTGTTTGTATCCTCTTTTTTATTTCCTGTTGCCTACCACCGTTTCTATCTACATGCACTCCCAGGTAACTATAGCTCTCTATTTCCTCTATATCTTTGTCGTGAATTCGCAGAGGTTTTCTGGTATGCGTTTCGTTTTTATTGCATTTAATGTACTTGGTTTTGTTGTAGTTCACCAGCAATCCTAGTTGTTTTGCTCTCTTTTCCAAATCTTCGAACAGGTCCACCAATTTTCTTAATGATCTCGCCATGATAAGAATATCGTCCGCGTAGGCTATCAGCTGGCCCTCCCTAGTCGCTAGTGTTCCTCTCGTGTCCATTCCTGCGATTACCTTCTCCAGAACGATATTAAAAAGTGTAGCCGACAGGGCGTCCCCCTGTCTAACTCCGTTATTTGATTCAAAGCATTCCGTTTCGCCTACAGTTGTTCTTATGCTTACTGATGTTTTTTCTAATGTCATTCTTGTCAGTCTTATGATCTTGGATGGTATTTTCAGTTCTTTCATCGCGTTGTACATTTCTTCTCTATTTAGTTTATCGAAGGCCTGTTGAAAGTCTATAAACATAATATGCAAGTCTATGTTGTGTTACGCAATACGAATACATATGCATTTAATGTTACAGTAAATATTATCAAGTAATTTCAATAAACTTCAAAGATCTCAAAGGACTTCCAGGGATTTCTAATCAATTCCATAGATTCCATGGAATATCCAGCGAATTTTAGAGATTCTGAATTCCCTGTAAATGTAAAAAATTTCCAAATGAAAGCTTTAAGAGATTTACAAAGAATTGCAGGAACTTCCATGGAACTTCAAGTAAGTACGAGTAAATATTATATTGAATTTAAATATGCATTTAATTGAAAAATAAAAATTCACTAGGAATTCTTCGATTTTAAGCAAGAAATTAAAAATATTGCCTTGAAATTTGAAATAAATATTATATTGCATTTAAACATGTATTGAATATTACAGTTAAATTTTCCAAGGTATTTCGGTGAATTCTAAAGAACCTCAAAGATTTCCTAGCAATTCTAAGAAACTGCAAGAATTTCTAGGGCATTCCAATGAATTCCAATAATTATCAGGAACTTTTTTTGCCATAAGTTTTGCGAATTTTTTGCAAAATTTCCAAATTCAAAAGTGAATTTACAAGGAATTGCGAGGTATTTCTAAGGTATTCTTAAGATTTTGAATGAATTCGAAAGATTCTTCAGAGATTTTCACGAATTCTAAAGATTTTTAAGAAATTCTGAAGATTTCTAAAAACTTCACTGATTTCTAATAAATTCGCAAGTATTCACTAAGCAACCTCCAGCGAGTTCGAAAGAACTACATAGAAAGAATTCAAAGGATTCAAAGGAATTCTAGCGACTTTGGAATAAATATGAATGAATTCTATAGGTATTGCATTTAAATAATTATTTAATCGTATAGTAAATTTCAGCAAGGAATTCCGTTGATTTAGTAGAAAATTTAAGGTTTTGCAAGAAATGCCTAGGATTGTCCCATACTTTTCAAAAAATTTTTAAGGAATTTAGGGGATTTCTAAATAATTGCAAGAATTTCTTAGTAGTTCTAAATTTTTGAATGAATTCGTAAGTCTTCTAAAAAATTTCCACGAATTATAAAGATTTCTAAGAAATTTCAAATATTTTCAAGAAACTGGGGATTTAATGAGAATTCAACGATTTACAGCTAGTATAAAAAAATTCAAAAGATTTACAAGAAATTAATAACTTCTAAGGAATTTTCCATGATATTCCAAAAATATCAAGGAATTTGCACAAATTTTCAAGGTTATCAAAAAGTTCCAGAGATTCCATGGAACTCTACGGATTTCTAATCAGTTCTAAAATTGTCAAGGAATTTCCAAAAACTGTTAGCTTTTTATCATGTACATTATATTATCTCACCGCAATAATTCCCATAAAAGTCCAAGAATTTAAAAGGAATTACAAGTATTTACAATAATTTTTCCAAGAATTTCTCAAGATTTTCTAAGAATTACAAAGATTTCCAACGAATTTCAAATAAATAACATTATATAATATTATGGCTTCGAAAACTTTATCTTACAGTAAAATTTTTCAAAGAATCTTAATGATTTTTAACCAATTCCAAATATGTACTTTCCAAGAATTACTAAGAGATTTTATGTATTTCGAATCTACGGAATTCTAAAGATTTCCATGAAATTTTAGATAAATACGAATAAATTTAAACCTGAAAGAAATTCCGACGATTTAGAAGGAAGTTCAGGGATTTTCTAACAATGGTCAAGGTTCTTCCGAAGTTTTCAAAAGATTTTCAAGGAATTCCACAGATTTCCAATGAATTTCAAGTAAATATGGATAAATAATATACAGATTTTCAATAATTCTTGGAAATTCCAAGAATTTTCAGCGAATTCCAAGGCTTTCTAAAAAAATTTAATGTTGTCATCATGTATTAAATGTTACAGTAAAAATTTCCCAGGAATTCTGGGGGTTGCTAAGGAATTGCATGGAATTCCTAGGAATTCCAAAATTTTTAAATTTTGTACGGAATTTTTACGAATTCCAAAGAACTTCTTGGATTTCTAATGAATTAAAGAATATCCAAAGATATTCTAGAGAGTTTAAAACAATTCCAAATAAATAATTTTTGGCATAGTCAAAAATTTCTAAACAATTTTAAATAAATTTTTATTGATCACATAAACATGCAACGTCAGAGTAAAACTTTCCAAGAAATTGTAAGGATTTATAATGTACGCATGTATTCCAAAGATTTTCAGGGAATTGCGAAGATTTTTAAGGAACTACAAATATTTACAAAGAAGTACAACACAGTCCGATGGTTTCTAAGGAGTTTACAAAGATTTCAAGGAACCCCACATACATTTATAATAAATTCTCAAGTCTCCCTGAAATTTCTGAGGCGTTTAAAAGAATTCCAAATACAGAAAAAAAATCCACAAATTCTAAGGAATGTCAAAAAAATTTGAATAATATTGATTACATTTCAACATTTACTTAATCTCATTGGAAGTAATTTCTAGGATCTCAGCGCAACATACAAAAAACGACCGATTCTTTTCGGGCAAACTTGGAATAAAAGGGTTAAAAATTATTTATTTTAATACACATAAAATGAACGTAGAACTTCTGCGCTAAAAAGTTTTTTTCTGATTTCTGGTGTGTAACTTGATGGAGCATCTCGGCGTAGCCGGCCTTCTCCTTCATCTGATGTTGGCTGTGACGTTGGTAGTGGAGACCGATGGGCCTCGAGAAATTGGCGCTTCGAGAACTGGCTTGTGGGTACCTGGGTTGTTATCTGTGGATGTGAAATATATGAGGAAAATATGGCTAAGTGTTTAGACTAGGTATAAGTGCACGTACCGTCAACAGAATGGTGAGGGAGTTCCGCCCCAAATCGAATGCGAGCTTCGCATTGATTGAGCTCTTGAAAATTATCAATTTTTAATATCGATTATTGCCAAAATTAAAGGATTAACAAATAATTCTCTGAATTTTAAAGTTGTCTAGAACTTATTCCATTAAGTTTTTAATGCAAAACATCGTATCTAAACGATTCTATGTAGCTCCTTTGGTATCAGCCTGATCCCACCGTTTTTTTTGAAAGTTATTTTGTTCATATTAATCTCTTAATCCGTCGAATTAATAAGTTAATCCATCAGATTAAGAGATTATAATTACTATATAAGTGAAACAAATTTAATTATACTACAAAAAGCATTAAGCATTAAACCCATTAAGAATGAATAATTCAAATACCAATATTAATGCCAACGAACAGCCATCGACCTCAAGAGCAACTGCGGAAAGGGCGGTTACTCTTAGCGTACGGTTACCAAAGTCATCTAAAAACTACGGACTTATGCAGTTTGCGCCGCATTTGGAGGTCAAGTTGGAAGAAATCGTAAAGGCGCAAATGCGCTTAGAAGATGTTCCAACCGAACCGACGGAAGCCCAAAGTGAAGATTCCCAATTTGGAGCCGGTTCGACGTTTGGGCGCACAAATAAATTTGTTCCTAAACCGAAGGCTGAACGACGGTCCGGAACGTATATTCTAAAGTCTAAAACACGAAATGGAGCCCTGGAAAAATATAGTAGTAAGCAAGAAGGCGGTATAGGAAATAATGCTATTTATTATGTTTTCATCCGGGGAGAGACCGGTAAATTAAATGGTTATCCGTTGGACGAATGGCATAAATTTAATCCAATATCGAAATGTGATGCTATGAATGTCGAAGAAGTTGAAGCGGTATTAAAGAAAAAGAAAAAGGGCATGACCAGTAGTAACTTAGTTACGAAAGCTATCTTCAAAACCGAAAATTTATCGACTCATGAGGACAGCGATGAGGATGATCAAGCTCGAAAGCCGACAAGAAAATCAAATCAGAATGCTACAGATCTAGAAGAAAATGAAGAGGTGGATTACGTGGACTATGACAGCGACGATATCGACGACACTGTATGTGATTCCACTTTTAATGGTTGCGAAAGCAACGACGAAGATGTTGACAGCGTCGACAATCAAGGTTCTGATGATGAAGCATCAGATAATGCAGCACGAAAACGTAAAAGAGTGGCTAAAACTGATTTGCCCTCGAAATCTTCGACCAAAAAGACAAAAAAGGATTTGGCCCAGAAGCCCTCCACGAAGAAACCAAAAATACAGAAAACTAAATCGGTGAATACCGCTCAAGGCAAGCGGAAATATTAATAGATTTACGTGTATATTATCTTGCCATATTTTAATAAAAATTTCTCATGAAATTATTTTTTTATCTTGAAATTTTTTTAATTAACCAACCAGACTGATGTCAATTTTAGAGAACGGTAACTTTCTTAAGCCCGGTTCACAAATTTATGAACTCAATCGTTGCTATTTAGTGGCCCGATACCAAAATCTTCTTGTGGGTGAACCAATCCACTGTCTTCGTTATTCATCTTGACACAAGTGTTTTAGTTGCTGTGATCTGCAGGCTCAATCCTGAGGTCCTTTCATTCCTCATGTCTCAATTTTTCACTTCCTGATTTTCACATTTCGGGGATTTACCATTCATCTTTCAAAGAGTGGCATCCAATGCTTCTAGTGGATGAACCAATCCCCTGCCTTCGTTATTCATCTTGACACAAGTGTTTTAGTTGCTGTGACCTACAGGCTCAATCCTGATGTCCTTTCACTCCTCATGTTTCAATTTTTCACTTCTTGATTTTCACATTTCGGGAATTTTCCTTTCATCTTTCAAGGAGAGGCATCCAATGCTTCTTGTGGATGAGCCAATCCACTGTCTTCGTTATTCATCTTGACCTAAGTGTTTTAGTTGCAAAATGTTACTCGCAATGAGGACGAGAAGAAGAAAGAAACAAAGACAAAGATAAGAAGAACGACAAGAGTACCGTCAACACGAGATGGAATCGGACGCTAAGAAGAATCTCGTTAGGCGAGGACTATACGGCCGCCCAAATAGATGACTTTATTAAAAAGATCAGCGAGGGTTTGAACACGCCACAATGCAAATCGGTTTATGTGCAATTCAAGATCATGGTTCTGAAACAACTCCCGCTGATTAAACAAGCTCACAAGCGCGAAACCCACCGATTTCGAAACCGAAATGAAGCAGGTTTTGTACATGCTAAAATCTCAACAAGATTTTCGCCCATAGAGGATATAAGAGGGCTAAACACTAGAAAAAGTGTTCCAGATGGGCAAATCGCAAGGGCAGACCATTGAAAAGCTGAAGAAGCAAAACAAGTTCGTTATAGACGAGCTATGTAAAGTCAAATCAGAGCTAACAAAAAGTAAAGAAGCGACCAAGGAAGCCAAAAGCGTGGTAAGAGACCAGACCAAGGAATTAAAAATCCTAAACGCGAGCAATGGCAGAAATGGTTCTCACATTATAAGAACAATTTTAAACAGTGCAAGACGCTATTGCCGGAAGAGTCCAAATGGTTGCAAGGAACACCGGCCTACGACAGGACAGTCCAAAAGCGCCAGAACACCACCAGCCAAGTCTACAACCTTGTTACAAGAAGAAACGGCCCAAAAATCCATTATTCAGAGATACATGGACAACTGGGGCGAATATAAGGAAACGGCGTCGGCGTTCAAAACGGTTACCTACAAAAGGACTCCTAAACCGGCCAACAAACAAGTTTGTAACCCGCAAAAAAGTAACCCAAGTAACCCGCAAAAAAAGAAAGGACGCCCTTATAATTAAGGCAACACCTGAAAACTATGGGAAAATGTGGGCACGGTTGTATCCGCAGTTGAGGGAGCCTTGTTTTTCCCCATCTGCAAACAATAGGGGCATAGAACCACCAAATTCAATTGCTCACAGGCAATGGACCTTTGAGGTAAGAGGCGAAACAGCGTCGCTCAAGTCCTCAAACAAGATAACAAATGAAAATCAAATACCAAATTTCTCCAGGTCAACCTGAACCACGCGCGGGTGGTTCAGGACTGGAAGGAGTTAATAGAAAATGTGGACGGCGACGTATGGGAGAGAGCACACTAGATTGTAATCAAAAGGATGAGAAGACCATCCATCTCCAGGTCTGACAAAGACCCGTCTTAGGGCGGTTATCCGGACTCTCTTCCCTGTTCACCCAGTAACGCCACTCGTCCAAAGGGCGATATATGACAAAGTCCCGCCCCTAAGCGAGGCCGAGCAGCAGCGGCCGTGAAGAAAATGTCAATAAACAAGAAGTGACGGCGGTAATCCTGCGCGAGATGGCCGAAGTTTTCAAAAGATTTTCAAGGAATTCCACAGATTTCCAATGAATTTCAAATAAATATGTACCTATAAATAATATATAGATTTTCAATAATTCTAGGAAATTCCAAGAATTTTCAGCAAATTCCAAGGCATTCTAAAAAAATTTAATGATTTCATCATGTCGCTGTGCTAGTAAAATAGTAAGACATCTCAAAATTTGATTTTTTTGAGATGTCTTAGTACTATTTTACTAGCACAGCGATGTATTAAATGTTACAGCAAAAATTTCCCAGGACTTCTGGGGGTTCCTAAGGAATTGCATGGAATTCCTAGGAACTCCAAATTTTTAAATTTTGTACGGAATTTTTACGAATTCCAAAGAACTTCTTGGATTTCTAATGAATTAAAGAATATCCAAAGATATTCTAGAGAGTTTAAAACAATTCCAAATAAATAATTTTAGGCATAGTCAAAAATTTCTAAACAATTTTAAATAAGTTTTTATTGATCACATAAACATGCAAAATCAGAGTAAAACTTTCCAAGAAATTGTGAGGATTTATAATGTACGCATGTATTCCAAAAATTTTCAGTGAATTCCGAAGATTTTTAAGGAACTACAAATATTTACAAAGAAGTACAACACAGTCCAATGGTTTCTAAGGAGTTTACAAAGATTTCAAGGAACCACAAACATTTATAATAAATTCTGAAGTCTCCCTGAAATTTCTGAGGAGTTTAAAAGAATACCAAATACAAAAACAAAATCCACAAATTCTAAGGAATGTCAAAAAAATATGAATAATATTGATTACATTTCAACATTTACTTAATCTCATTGGAAATAATTTCTAGGATCTCAGCGCAACATACAAAGAACGACCGATCCGTAAAGAAACGGATCCAGATTTTTCGGGCAAACTTGGAATAAAAGGGTTAAAAATTATTTATTTTAATACAACATAAAATGAACGTAGAACTTCTGCGCTAAAAAGTTTTTTTCTGATTTCTAGTTTCTGGTGTGTAACTTGGTGGTGCATCCCGACGTAGCCGGCCTTCTCCTTCATCTGATGTTGGCTGTGACGTTGGGAGTGGAGACCGATGGGCCTCGAGAAATTGGCGCTTGGCTAACTGGCTGGTGGGTACCTGGGTTGTTATCTGTGGATGTGAAATATATGAGGAAAATATGGCTAAGTGTTTAGACTAGGTAAAGTGCACGTACCGTCAACAGAATGGTGAGGGAGTTCTTCTCTGAATTTTAAAGTTGTCTAACTTATTCCATTAAGTTTTTAATGCAAAACATCGTATCTAAACGATTCTATGTAGCTCCTTTGGTATCAGCCTGATCCCACCGTTTTTTTTGAAAGTTATTTTGTTCATATTAATCTCTTAATCCGTCGAATTAATAAGTTAATCCATCAGATTAAGAGATTATAATTACTATATAAGTGAAACAAATTTAATTATACTACAAAAAGCATTAAGCATTAAACCCATTAAGAATGAATAATTCAAATACCAATATTAATGCCAACGAACAGCCATCGACCTCAAGAGCAACCGCGGAAAGGGCGGTTACTCTTAGCGTACGGTTACCAAAGTCATCTAAAAACTACGGACTTATGCAGTTTGCGCCGCATTTGGAGGTCAAGTTGGAAGAAATCGTAAAGGCGCAAATGCGCTTAGAAGATGTTCCAACCGAACCGACGGAAGCCCAAAGTGAAGATTCCCAATTTGGAGCCGGTTCGACGTTTGGGCGCACAAATAAATTTGTTCCTAAACCGAAGGCTGAACGACGGTCCGGAACGTATATTCTAAAATCTAAAACACGAAATGGAGCCCTGGAAAAATATAGTAGTAAGCAAGAAGGCGGTATAGGAAATAATGCTATTTATTATGTTTTCATACGGGGAGAGAACGGTAAATTAAATGGTTATCCGTTGGACGAATGGCATAAATTTAATCCAATATCGAAATGTCCTGCTATGAATGTCGAAGAAGTTGAAGCGGTATTAAAGAAAAAGAAAAAGGGCATGACTAGTAGTAACTTAGTTACGAAAGCTATCTTCGAAACCGAAAATTTATCGACTCATGAGGACAGCGATGAGGATGATCAAGCTCGAAAGCCGACAAGAAAATCAAATCAGAATGCTACAGATCTAGAAGAAAATGAAGAGGTGGATTACGTGGACTATGACAGCGACGATATCGACGACACTGTATGTGATTCTACTTTTAATGGTTGCGAAAGCAACGATGAAGATGTTGACAGCGTCGACAATCAAGGTTCAGATGATGAAGCATCAGATAATGCAGCACGAAAACGTAAAAGAGTGGCTAAAACTGATTTGCCCTCGAAATCTTCGACCAAAAAGCCAAAAAAGGATTTGGCCCAGAAGCCCTCCACGAAGAAACCAAAAATACCGAAAACTAAATCGGTGAATACCGCTCAAGGCAAGCAGAAATATTAATGGATTTACGCGTATATTATCTTGCCATATTTTAATAAAAATTTTTCTATGAAATTATTTTTTATCTTGAAATTTTTTTTTTAGTGGCCCGATACCAAAATCTTCTTGTGGGTGAACCAATCCACTGTCTTCGTTATTCATCTTGACCCAAGTGTTTTAGTTGCTGTGATCTGCAGGCTCAATCCTGAGGTCCTTCCACTCCTCATGTTACAATTTTTCACTTCTTGATTTTCACATTTCGAGAATTTTCCTTTCATCTTTCAATGAGAGGCATCCAATGCTTCTTGTGGATGAGCCAATCCACTGTCTTCGTTATTCATCTTGACCTAAGTGTTTTAGTTGCAAAATGTTACTCGCAATGAGGACGAGAAGAAGAAAGAAACAAAGACAAAGATTAGAAGAACGACAAGAGTACCGTCAACACGAGATGGAATCGGACACTAAGAAGAATATCGGTAGGCGAGGACTATACGGCCGCCCAAATAGATGACTTTATTAAAAAGATCAGCGAGGGCTTGAACACGCCACAATGCAAATCGGTTTATGTGCAATTCAAGACCATGGTTCTGAAACAACTCCCGCTGATTAAACAAGCTCACAAGCGCGAAACCCACCGATTTCGAAACCGAAATGAAGCAGGTTTTGTGCATGCTAAAATCTCAACAAGATTTTCAGCCATAGAGGATATAAGAGGGCTAAACACTAGAAAAAGTGTTCCAGATGGGCAAATCGCAAGGACAGACCATTGAAAAGCTGCAGAACAAAACAGGTTCGTTATGGACGGGATATTTAAAGTCAAAGCAGAGCTAACAAAAAGTAAAGAAGCGACAAAGGAAGCCAAAACCGTGGTAAGAGACCAGACCATGGAATTAAAAATCCTAAACGCGAGAAGTGGAAGAAATGGTCCTCACTTTATAAGAACAATTTCAAACAGTGCAAGACGCTATTACCGGAATAGTCCAAATGGTTGCAAGGGACACCGGCCTGCGACAGGACAGTCCAAAAGCCCCAGAACACCACCAGCCAAGTCTACAACCTTGTTACAAGAAGAAATGGCCCAAAAATTCATTATGCAGAGATGCATAGACAACTGGGGCGAATATAAGGAAACGGCGTCGGCGTTCAAAACGGTTACCTACAAAAGGACTCCTAAACCGGCCAACAAACAGACGAAAACGCCGGTAAAACCAAGTAACCCGCAAAAAAGAAAGGACGCCCTTATAATTAAGGCAACACCTGAAAACTATGGGAAAATGTGGGCACGGTTATATCCGCAGTTGAGGGAGCCTTGTTTTTCCCCATCTGCAAACAATAGGGGCATAGAACCACCAAATTCAATTGCTCACAGGCAGTGTACCTTTGAGGTAAGAGGCGAAACAGCGTCGCTCAAGTCCTCAAACAAGATAACAAATGCAAATCAAATACCAAATTTCTCCAGGTCAACCTGAACCACCCCAGGTAGCACGCAATATTGAGGCAATATTGGTCCTTCATAGTTTAAATATTGGCCCAATATTGCGGTCAATATAGCGCAATATACTAATGAGAACAAATTGCAATGTTGCACAATATTGCAGTCAATATTTCGCAATATTGATAGCAATATTGAAGCAATATTTCCTTCAATATTGGGGCCATATCGCGCCCAATATTGATGCAATATTGATGTCAATATAGCGCAATATACTAATGAGAACAATTTGCAATGTTGCACAATATTGCAGTCAACATTGCGCAATATTGATAGCAATATGAATGCAATCTTGATGTCAATATAGCGCAATATACGAATGAGAACAATTTGCAATGTTGCTCAATATTGCAGACAATATTGCTCAATATCGCTTCCAATATTTTACCACGATTGCAAATTAAAAAAAATTTTGATAATTATTTATTATTTTAATTTACAAATTTGCTTCCTTAATTTTATATTTATATATACTTCTTTCTTCTCTATTCCTTAAATTTGATTTATATGTATATTGGCTTAGTTATTTCTTCTCAATGTTGTAGTTTCGGAGCAGTATCTAAATCTGAAATTAAACTGAAATATAAATTACACTTTTTTTTTACTGACCTGGGTGGGATTCGAACCTGAACCGGACCGTCCTTTTTGGATTTGAAACCCTCCGCTCTACCGTTATACCTACGACGCCTTCTTGTAGAAACTTAATTTCTAGATTGGGATTATTAACAAATTATAGTAAATAATTGATAATTTATCAATTAATTTAAATAATGACAAATTATTAAAGTTTTATGTATGATTACATTATATTTTATTTATAAAAATTAAAAATTAAATTATTAACAAAAATTATATTTTATTTTTAAGAAAAAAGTTAAACATGATGTAATAACTCTACCGCAACAAAGTAATCATTATATGGTGTTACCCAAAATTTGGATTTTATTTCTTTTAATGGTATTTCATATTCATATTGGCCTAAATTAAAAATTTTATAAATTCCAACTTGCATTGATGGAAAAGGTTTAGTAAAAAAATTAGTTATACTAGAGAACATATTACTTATAAAAATTTCATTTTTAATTCTTATTACTTTCGCAATCTTATTATGGTGCGTTAATATGAAGCAATTTTTTTTGTCCGGTTTGATTGTTTTCATAAAACTTCTGTCAGTGGCAATAAAATCGAAATTAGCACTACCTCGTTCTGGAACCTGCATACTATTTGTTGTAACTGTTTGTTCGGAGTTCTTATTAATTTTAATAATGAACCTAGTAAATTTTCAAATGGAAAACAACTTATCGCTTCCAACTTTAAATTTGAATCGACGGTATCTGAAACTAAATGTTTTATGGAATGAACATTGTAAACCATTTCACAAAGTCCATAAAGTTTTTCAAATTTCAGACAGAACTTTTTGATTAATTCATTAGCGTCTTGACGTTTGATCTGCTTCAACTTCAACTAAATGTAATTATTAGTAATAAAATTATTGTATAATATATTTCTTTTAAATTTGTTCCTTATTTTAAAAATATTCAATATTTTCAAACCGTCCCTGCAAACACGTATTTTGTTGTTTAAATTACACAAAGTTTCTTATACATACAACATATTTATAGCAAAACCGTGTAGTAAAATCATTTTTTGTGGAATCTTACAACTTTAAATAAAATAATTATGAATATTTAAATTAAAATTTATTATTACATTCAATGTAGGTTTCGATCGAACTCCGTAAAATGCGTTCTGTTCTGGATTTTCCCCAATTTGTATAGTTTTAGCATCTCCGAACCGAAAGCGAATTAAAAATAAATAACCAAAACTTTTACGCATTTTCTTATTATTTCAAAATTAGTAACATTGTGTAACTAAAATAACGTGTTTAGTTACAAAATGTAACTAAAATAACGTGTTTAGTTACAAAATGTAACTAAACACGTTTATTTAGTTAGTTACAATACAACGCCCCTATATAATTATAATTTATATTAATGATAAGTTTGTAAAAAAATTAGGGATGACCCGCATAAAATAAGATTTAAAATAAATAATTAACAAGTCACCGCCCACAAACAAGTAGAAAATAATCAAAAATATTTTATGTGAAATGGTTTAGAACGTTCATTCCATAAAATTTAGTTTCAGATTTCGCCAACTCAAATTTAAAGTTATAAGCGATAAGTTGATTTCCGTTTGAAAATTTATTTGGTTATAGAACTCCAAATAAACAGTTACAACAAATAACAATATGCAGAAACCAGGAACGAGTTAGTGCTGATTTTGGTTTTATTGCCATGGATAGAAGTTTTTCAGTTTAAAAAAATTCTTAAACAGTATGTTTTCTTGCCTGTAAAGGACATATTTATAATATAACGTGAATTATACCATACAAGATAACATGGGGGGAGGGGGGTAAAATAAACCTTTTAACCAATTAAGACGGTTAAATGAAATTTCCTTAAATTTGGAACGTTTATTTACATAACATGGGGGGGGGAGGTAAAATAATTTGTAATATTAAATTATGTTTTGATTTTTCTTGAATTTCAAATTAAAAAAAAACTTATTATTAATATAAATTACTAGCTGACCCGGCAAACACTGTTTTGCCCTAAATTAATTTTTGTCACACTGGTCTATCTAAAAAGCTAAAAACCTTTACATAAGCTTTTTGCTTATGTTTACTATTAAATTTATCTCAATACATTTTAATAAAACAATAGTATTCTTAACTAACCTACATGTAAAACCTGGGGTGGGAAGAAATCTTTGGGAATTTAAAAGTTGATCTAGGTGCGCAAGGTAACAATCGAATTTCGAGTTTCTGCGACAATATTTAAGCAATTAAGAGAAAACCTTGGGGGGGGGGGGAAGGGGGGCGGTAGTGGGTGGAAGGTAAAATGGTGAAATAACAGAGTGTCATGGGATGCTCTGTGTGTATACCTAAAATCAGTTCTCCATGCGTAATTTTGGCGAAAAACCTTGGGGGGGGAAGTAAAGTTTTCTTCTAACAGAAACCTATTCTGACCCTTATTGAGTAAGTGTGCAAAATTTGGCCCAAATCGGTAGAACGGTCTAACATACATCCATTTTTATATATTATATTATTAATTTTTTTATAATATATTATAAACATTAATAGATTAATAGATAATTATATAGGGGTGTTGTATAGTAACTAAATAACATTTTAGTTACACAATGTTGCTAATTTTGAAATAATAAATAAATGCGTAAAAGGTTTGCTTATTTGTTTTTAATTCGGTTTCGGTTCAATAATTTTAATACTAATATATAATTTTATAGATTTCCGTATGCCTAAATCAAGATCTGGTAGAAGTACGTCTGTTATCAATATTGACCCAATATTGCTGCGCACTAATGCCGCAATATTGGCTACGCAATCTTGTACCAATATTGGATATCAATAAAACATGAAAATTTTAGCTACGTGGTAGCAATGCATTTTCCAATGATGAAAATCACTAATAATATAACTTTGAAGTTATTTGGGAGAATATATTCAGTACTCTTTATATATTAATGAAGTTTTTAATAATTATTGTCCCAACATGGATATACAATATTGCCCAAATATAGGCAAACAATATTGCACCAATAATGTTAGCCATGATCGCCGCAATAATGGTAGTAAATATTGCTCCAATACTGCTAAGCAAAATTGTCCCGATATCGCTGCGCACTAATGCCGCAATATTGGCTACGCAATCTTGTACCAATATTGGCTATCAATAAAACATGAAAAGTTTAGCTACGTGTTAGCAATGCATTTTCCAATGATGAAAATCACTAATAATATAACTTTGAAGTTATTTTGGAGAATATATTCAGTACTTACTATTTATATATTAATGAAGTTTTTAATAATTATTGTCCCAACATGGATATACAATATTGCCCAAATATAGGCAAACAATATTGCACCAATAATGTTAGCCATGATCGCCGCAATAATGGTAGTAAATATTGCTCCAATACTGCTAAGCAATATTGTCCCGATATCGCTGCGCACTAATGCCGCAATATTGGCTACGCAATCTTGTACCGATATTGGATATCAATAAAACATGAAAATTTTAGCTACGTGTTAGCAATGCCTTTTGCAATGATTAAAATCACTAATAATATAACTTTGAAGTTATTTGGGAGAATATATTCAGTACTATTTATATATTAATGAAGATTTTAATAATTATTGTCCCAATATGGATATACAATATTGCCCAAATATAGGCAAACAATATTGCACCAATAATGTTAGCCATGATCGCCGCAATAATGGTAGTAAATATTGCACCAATATGGCTATGCAATATTATCCCAATATCGCTGCGCACTAATGCCGCAATATTGGCTACGCAATCTTGTACCAATATTGGATATCAATAAAACATGAAAATTTTAGCTACGTGTTAGCAATGCCTTTTGCAATGATGAAAATCACTAATAATATAACTTTGACGTTATTTGGGAGAATATATTCAGTACTATTTAGATATTAATGAAGTTTTTAATAATTATTGTCCCAACATGGATATACAATATTGCCCCAATATCAGCAACCAATATTGCACCAATAATGTTAGCCATTATCGCCGCAATAATGATAATAAATATTGCACCAATATTGACTGGTCGTTGCCAATATTGCACAATTTTCCAATATTGGCACAATGTTGCGCCGATATTGCGCAATATTTTGTGCTACCTGGGACGCGAGGGTGGTTCAGGACTGGAAGGAGTTAATAGAAGAGGTGGACGGCGACGTTTGGGAGAGAGCATACTAGATTGTAATCAAAAGGATGAGAAGACCATCGATCTCAGGTCTGACAAAGACCCGTCTTAGGGCGGTCATCCGGACTTTCTTCCCGGAAACGCCACTTGTCCACAGGCCGACACAAGACAAAGTCCCGCCCCTAAGCGAGGCGGAGCGGCAGCGGCCCTGAAGAAAATGTCAATAAACAAGGAGTGACGGCGGTAATCCTGCGCGAGATGGCCGAAGTTCGTCCAAAGGCCCTCCCTAACAAGCTGGAAGACAGCAAGACTGGTGCTGCTGAGGAACGGAAACAAGTCCTTGCATCTTCCCAGCTCCTATAGAGCTGTTGTTGTTTGAGTGATTGATCCTGCAAAGATTACAGCAGAAGAGAGACAGATCTGGGGGTTTCGCCGACGGACAATCAGCTCTGGAAGAGGTAGGTACACCTTTGACGCGGTCGAGGCCATGGTTCGGCAGATTGTATCAGCGAGGGAGGGCACTTGGAGAACCAGAAAGTTTGTGGTCGTGGTTACCTTCGATGTTAAAAATGCGTTCAGTTCCACTGGAGTGGGATGTGGTCATATCGGAACTCGAAAACAAGGGAATACCGTCCTACCTCCTGAACATCGTCGAAAGCTACTTCAACGAGATATAGCTGACGGTAGAAGAAGACCTATGGCAACACACCTTACTGGTGTACAGCGGCGTCCCCCAGGGATCGGTGCTTGGCGCCCTTCTCTAGAATGTGTTGTAATACGGAATCTTGTGAATCCCCACACCACCCAAGGTCAGCATTATCGTCTTCGCGGATGACCTCTCGATCGTAGCCGGGGCCACCACCGAGAGCAAAGTCGAGGACCTGGTGCACGAGAAGGTGGCCTGCGTCTGTGCCTGGATAGCCAGTAGAGGCCTAACACTGGTTCTGGAGAAGACGCAGGCAGTTGTGACCAAGCGAGGCAAAGAGAAGGCTCCTGAGCTCAGTCGCCGACTCAAACATGTTATACACCGCTTCATTATGGATACAGGCGTTACATAAAGTGACAGAAACAGTCCTAGTAATAGCGTCCCTCTTGCCAAACCATCTAAAGGCAGAGATGAGAGACGCAAAGTATACTAGGTCGACGACTTCGGAAGAATACAAGACGAGAATTGATACCATAAGCGAAAAATGGCAAGAAACCTGGAACAGATCTGAAAGGGCAGATGGAAGAATCGCCTGACACCGAACATCGCCCTGTGGGTCACTAGAAGATACGGACATATTGAGAAGCTGGAGAAGCCGAAGCTACCTGCATCGGTTCCGGAGAGCAGATACCCCGACTGCTGCAATTGTGGAGATATAATGGGCATACATAAGACGGAGAGCCCAAACACAGGTGAGGGCAGATCTGATCCCCGAAAACATCGTTGGGATGATGTGGAATAGCGAGGAAAGCTGAACCATCATAGAGAACATGCTTGTGGAGATTACGTCCACAAAGGCCCAAGAAGAGTTGAGACCCCAAACGAAGAATAAAGTCCCGAAAACGCAGAACCATAGGAAGAAGCAGGAGGGTGTTCGGAAGAATTGCTTTAGCAATTCTCGGCACCTCCTTGGAGTGGGGTTTTAGTCGGTAAGAATCCGACACTACCACCCATAACATCTAGGTGATGTCTTTCGAAGATTTCCCCACTCCCAACGCTTGCAAAAATTATGAATTAAAAATTCGTCACAATTTTTAACCATCTCAATAAATGTACACCGTCGTATTACCCCACCCATCGCAGCCACTAATTCTAAATCATGTATCCAATAAATGCATGCTCCTCGTTTTACTATACCAACTTTCTGTTGTAGGCCACAAGAAAACCTAAAGAGTACGGCATTAGAAGAAATCCATGCAGTTTTTTTTTCAAATTGAACTTAATTTTTCAAATTTCTAGCAAATTTAGTACATTTAATAGTTTTTCCATTTTAACAAATTTACTTCCGTGTTTCGGAGGACACATTAAGCAGGCGGTCCCCCTGTGTTAATGATTTGCCATCATAACAGTAAAAAACAGGGTGCAGGCACATCGAAAGGCAAGCCTAGCAAGCTACCTGAGATGTAAAAACCAAAACTGTTCACAGAACCAACAGTGCCTCTGACAGAGGCATATAGTTGGGAAGTACAGGACGTAGTCCTAGCGTAAGAAGAAGAAAGAAGAAGAACAAATTTACGTTAAGGTAAAAATGCAACTTTTACTCCATTTCCGGTCTCTTTTTTTAGGCTTCTATACAAAGTATAGCAAGAAGCCTTATGATCTGGTTTATTAATTAGATTGGTTAAATCCTTCTTCTGCCAGCAATGACGACCGCCTGCGTCTTCTCCGGCACTAACTGGAAACCCCTCTGGCCCATCCATTCGCAGATCACCTCGATGGTGCTCTTCGCCACTATCATCACTTTTTTCTCCGTCCTGGCTTCCGCTACCAGGGTGATGTCGTCTGCAAAACCATATGTGCTCACCTCTTGTGGCGTGGGGAGCCTAAAGACTCCGTCATACATCACGTTTCATAGCAGCGGACTCAGGTTAGACTTCCAGTATGTCACTCCAAAGCTTCTCTTAGACTACCAGTGTTCTGTCCTTAAAATAGCTTCTTATAACTCTTAGGAGGTAACGGGATACTCATTTGCCTTCTAACTCGTCCATGATGCAGGACCATTTGGCGGAGGTGAAGGCATTCCTTACGTCCAAAGTCAGCAACACCGGCAACTTCCGAGTTCGCCAGGTGCACTCTCTGGCTCCCTGAATTTTCTGGATCATGCTCTCTACCATGTAGTGTTGAAATCTGGCAGACAGCAGCCGTTCAACAATCTTTCCCACATGGTGCAGGAGGCAGATCGGCCTGTACGAGCTCGGGGCCCCCGGATTGCTCCCTTTTTGGGCTGTCTTCCGTTGTCTTTCGTACTCCCCTCTCTCCAAATGCCCGTTAAACTCGTCCAGGAGAAGATTTGGTCGCAATCAGGGCCCGAGGCTTTGTCCTGAAGTTCCCCCAGTTGTATTAATGGGATTGGGTCAGTGACTTCCTCCGAGGAGAAGTCACTAGCTGGATAGGTGGGATAAAGTGTTTCGATCGCCTCCCTAAGTCGTGACTCCGTTAGGCCAGGTATTGTTGGCCTTGGTTACAATTCAGTAGGCATCTCCCCAGACGTCGCCTCCACCTCCTTCAAAAACTCTCGCCATTTCCTTTTCTGGCTGTTATTAATTTCCTCGGCCAGTTTTTTGTTCCAGTCGGGATTCCGTGGACTCTCCGAAGGCACTCTTGTCTTGCCGCATTGACTTCGACCCCTTCCACGACCTAGAAATTGATACCATTACGTCCCCTCCCGAGCTCACCCATCTATTCCAAAAATGTACCTTGCAGTTCATGTTCTATCTTACAGCTTTCCCTTGCCTACCAAAACGTAAACGTCTACGGAGTTTTTCAAGTTTACCAAGTTCATGGGGAAGGGTTTATAATGAAAAATGTAGTCCATTTTTAAAATTGAAACAAGTTTAGTCTATTTAAGTTACGACATTCACGAGATCCTCGCTGTCGACGCTGGACGGAAAGGCTGGTCGCCCTTGACAATATTTAGAGGTAAGGGTAGTTTTGAGAAAAGGACATCAAAATCACGAGAACGACCAAGTACCTTAAAGTAAAACCTTCCAACGTGGTTTTAAGGTGGAATAGCCGTGGAGAGGGGGGTAGTGTAGCAAATTATCATTCGTAAATTTATGTAATTTACTTAAATAATTTTTTTTCGGGTTTTCTGTATAAAAAATTTGTTTCCATACTTTCTTCCCTATATCGATAAAATCATCATAATTATAGCTTCAGAGTCACTTGATGTCACATTAATGTAAATTCGATTGAACGTCTGCTTTTCGTCGTCATAAGAGGTAAGAAATTCTCTAACGGAATAATAAATGAGTAAAGACATGGAACCGGAAATTAGTCTGTTAGAGAATTTATCTAAGAAACTACACCCTTATATAGTAGTAGTAGCAAATGATAGGTTTATTAATTTATAAAGCCACTTTTGCTAACGAACGTCTGCTATACTCACAATGTAAGATATTCCATTAACAAATTATGCTAATAATTAATAACGCAACGTACATTTGACTCATTAATAGATTTGCTTACTCGAATTTCGCATTCTAGTTCGCGCAGTTTATCCGAGATCTAGGGAACAAAAAAATTGAAATTTAAATTAAGGGCACTTCGTTACGAAATTAAATTCAAAATGTGGAAATGTTATCGTTTTGCGATATTTTCATACACCAGTCACATACATTATCTGCATACATATTGAGAATGGAATACTTACCGCATACGAATCGAAGAAAACTCGAGATTTTCACACTTTCAAATTTACCGTCAATAAAAATTCCGCTCCTAATTTTGAACGACTTGGAATAATTGCGAAATTCAAAAAAGGCGCAAATTAAAAAAAAACATAAATTAGGACCTCAATCACGTAACCCACGGCGGGCGTTGGGTTATTCGGACTGTTAATTTTGCAGTTAACTTCCTAAATAATGGAGTCCTTTACGGTTAACCTGTGAAAATCTATTCTCACTTCGTAACGTTACACGTTTTTGCGATTTACAACAATAACGTGTCCCGCTAAAGCAACTTTCAACTTGTTGAAAATTTTACACTTTTATCCCAAACTTCGCTTCGGGTTCGGCGTGAACGAAATTAATTTTAATTAATAACAACCGGCTTTGTGAAGGAAACTTAATTTTATTAACTTGGCGCGATCTTGGTTAAAAAAAAACACCAACGTCGGTGGCTGTGTAACGTCGTTTTGGCATCACAAAAAAATTTTAATACGTAAATAGTTAATAGGAAACATTTATTATCGTCGTCGTCTCATTCAAATCCAATTCATTATAATCTTCTGTACTTCAAAGAGGATCCATAAAAGTTGAATGCGTTCAAGTTCCTTTGATATTCAGTATTGATGAGGCAGCATTTTTTGAATTTTTTTCTTTAAATCCTTATAATGCTACCTAAAATTTCCAATTCATTTGCTTTTTAAATGAAATTTATACATTTTATTTATGCGCCACAATTTTTTATAAAACGTCGCGATTTTTTTGAAACGGTACTTCCCCGCGCAAAATCTAAATTATACGATGTCTACAAACACAATTACGAAAGGTAAATAAGTTAGGTGTGTTGTAACTTTTAACTTAGTTTCGCATGATGGGGAAAAGGATGGGTAAATAAGTGAAATAAAAACATGGAGCCACCAAAAACGATATTAAATGAAACTTGACAAAGGCCGAGCAGTAAATTAACAAATGCGTTTGGTTGCGAGGGTAAATGAGTGATTACGTTGGCGATTTTTTATCCACTTCTTTCGGATAAAAATACAAAAACCTTTAAAGGTGACCTTCTGTTACGCAACACCCGGTGTGTTGATTGCCGAGAAACGAATTTTGAAAGACACGTATGACACAACGTACGGTGTTAAGAATGCACAGGTAACAGATCAATACTAGAAAAGTGGAAACAAGAAAAACAAACAGCGCCTTCTCATGGATGCAGTGAAAATTAATGCAACTGCAGTAGTAAATTACCCCGACAACTTCCTCGGTTTTTATACGGGAATGCATTAAAAATTATTTTTTCCTTCTACATCCACAATAAAGTTCCTAGTGAGAAATTACTGCTGCTTTTGGTTTACTGTTAGATTTTTACGACGATTTTATCTAACTCGTCGTAAGTGGGATCGTTACTCTTACCCCACTGCTCTCGTAACCTATAAGTACCCCAAAAAACTGAAATCGTTATCATTTTGTTTAATTTTAGTATAGCATGACTTTATATCTGCGACCTTGAACATCAACTCAGGAGTAAAAACCTTAATCACTTTTTAATGAATAATTTAATAATTTTTTCATCAAAATGTACCAATACAAATAGGTATAAAAAAGGCAAATGTTGCGATCCTAGAATTGGAACAATTATGTATTTGGTTTAAGTATTCTATGTTAAACGTTTTCTTTTTTCTTCGTATTCTACGAATAATCACCAGGATCTATTAATTTTTTTTAATATTAATGTTTAAAAAGGAATTAGGAAATCATTAATATTCGGCATGGGGTAATAAGGACACTTACGTATTAATAACGTTTACCTGGTTCATATTAATTTCTGCAATCAAAAAATTTATATATAGGATGTCCAGTTATCAATACAAAGTTCTTACGCTTGTCTTGTCTAAATTGTCTAAATTCAAACCCGATTAGCCTTTCTTAAAGTAATTTTCTTACTTCGACCTTAAAATGGCCATATCACTGAAACTATTGATTTTTCAGTGTTAATCATACAAGTCTTTTTTTAAAGAACCTGAAACTATCTGTAAACTGGATTATAATCCCATTTTGTCTAGAATCAACGGTTTTCGGGTTATACAGTAAATTAAACATAGAAATGCTAAATAATTTATAAGCTGTTTTTTGTTTTTCTTACAACTTTATCTTTCAAACGAGACGTTTTGCAAAAAATAGATGGAATGGATAGAAATATTAATGGTTACAACTGTAATGCACTGAACTTCTTTAGAAACCAATCCATTTCACAGAAAAACTGATATACGGAAAAAGAGGAAAGAATTCGTGAGAACTAAGAAGCGATTTTGAGTTTTCACTGTAATGGATTGGGTTTTCAAATGACTTAAGTTGTAGCCCGTTAAAATTTTTACTTTCTTCTCAAAACGCTTGGTTTAAACCATATAGGGATCATTAGAACCCTTTGTAACGATTTTTTGAATCGTTAATTATTTCTATTTTGCATTTGACATCTTTAGCAACACCCTGTATGGTGGATTCATACACGAATTCTAAGGTTGGCGGTATTGCTGTGCTTTTGAGAACGGGGTCGCGATGGCGACTCGAGAGGATGGTTTTGGGAAGTGCCAAGGAAGGTCAAGTTTTTGGGAGAGCTGGTCAATTCCTGTTTGTGATGGAGCGATAGCCATGGATGTGGTTCGGGTGGCTGTGGCGAGGATTCGTTTTTTGGCTTGCGCGATTCTCGTTGGAGGATTTTTTGTTCGCGTAGGTGAGTGCGATATTCTTGCTATTTCTATTTGATTTCCATTCTGGTTTGTCGTCTCTTGATCAAATTTGGGCATATGGCTTTGTCATTTTTTTGTATTGCTCCCGCAATTGCGCAAATTTTGCGTAATTGTGATTTTATTTACTCCTTGGTACCCGAAATTATTTTCCTTGTGTGTGTAAAAACAAGTTGTTCTGTGTAGTGATTGTTGCCTCATACTGTGTGTTTTTTTGATCTAAACGGTTGTTTAGAGCCATTTTTTGATGTAGTTTTAAAACTGCAATTTTTGATTAAGTCGAATTTAATTTGAATGGGAACGCTGATAGCATAGATAGCGCTTGGTATGCCAGATAACAGCGTTGTCGTTCGCATTGACAATTCGATTACTTTCCCATGTTAAATATTTTAATTAATTTTAAATATTTTAGCATTGTATTTTATTGTGTGTATTTAAATACGTTTACCATCAAGGGGTTTGCATGGGTGCGATTATTGTGGATTTATATTTGCTCTTTGCAGATCACGTTTGACGTCGCATTTCATGCTCGCTTCTTTGGGAGTTATAATCGATTGTTGATGGTTGCTTTTTTTTAGTGTTTTCTGGTAGCGGTCGATCTTGCTATATTAACACAGATGAGGTAGTGTCGTTCGACGAGTCGTTATATGTTTTTCCGGTCACTGGGGCATCCTCCGACCTTTGGTTGTCTATTTTCGGAGGCACAAATTGTAATTTTTGTGCTTCTAAGTTTTCTCTTTGTACGGGGTGAAATCAATTACATGGCGCCCAGATTAACATCTTTTATTTTGCTACATTTATGTATTCTTAGCGTCATCCCGTATAATTGTGTAATATCAACAGAGGGTAGGGGGTTCCGTTTTCTTCATGGTCCGTGCTTGAGCTAGCACTTCGTGGCAATTTCTATCTTTGTCAGGCGATCCCCTGAGTTATCAACAAAGATCGTCGGGGCAGTTTTTGTCGGTCCTTTGGGGTGGCAGAAATTGTTACACCTTGGGAGAGGCTGAATCCCCTAGGTATGGCATGACAACCACCTGTCTATCGAAAATCAAGGTGAAAGAAATCAGGAGGAAAAAGACATCCTTAGTGGTACCTGACGGTGGGCAGCCCTGACTAAAAATACCCAAACAACCGAATGAAAACATAAGCGACAAGAGAGTGAAACTCGGAAATATAAACGAGCGACAGTCAGGATAAAGAAACAAAGACGAGAAGAAGCCGGATAGTTTAAATCCGGAAGAGAATAAGCCCAAAGAAAGACATCGGAGAGAGCAATCGACGACGACATTATGGAAATGATTAATATTTTCGGATACAAGACAAACCATAGCACTTCTATGGAGGTTGAACAGGGAATCCAAAATAACCTTAGTAAGATAAGAAGTTGAAAGAGCCGTAGGGTCATCCGCACTTAATCACTACCAGATTTCACTGGATTACCAAGGAGATGATGGAGGCATTGAAGTGCCAACGTAAAATCCAGGAGCAAGTCGTTACTTTCGTTTTTACCTGTAGCGACGAAATAGTTTCTAGTTGCGAAGAATAAATTACAAAGGCACCGAGAGATATAAAGCAAAAAACAACGCATAGGTTCCTAAATGAAACCAAGATAGAAAACATTCAGCAGAAAATTGTTATTGCCGGAAAAAACAATGATAAATTAAAATCAGTCTTTCAAGAGCTGTAGAAGGCAATGGCTACCATAAACGAGACACATTTTGAGACCTCCCCCCACCTAGATTACACGAATAACCAAATATCTCCTTCATTTCAATTCAGTAACAAACAATTTTTTAGGGTTTTCTCAGCAATCGTTGCTCTACAAAATGAGGGGGTTAAAGCCATAGTGGTGTAAGTCACATTTTTGTAAAATTTGAGTTATGTATTGTAGGCATATCTTTAAAAGTCAATTTATTGAAAGGCAATTTTACAAAATTTTTACAAAAATGTGACTTACAACACTATGGCTTTAACCTCCTCAAATAATAAATACATCTAATCTTTATTATAGGGATTCAAATTCTGTACAAACAAAAAATATAAATATTCCGTTATAGAGTTAACCGTTTTAAAGCTCCGGAGGGGTTTTCCCCCATCCGGCGCGGCCTCTAGAGTCTAGACCATAAAGCGGAAATCGAAAATTGCAACAAAATCAACGAAAAATGCCTTGTCCAAATCCGGAATGTTGATGACCTAACCGAAGCAGTTGATGTTAGCAAGGAAATCGAGAAGATCGTTGGCGGTGAAAGACAGCTCATTGCAACTCAGCTCAGGGAAATATTCTGAAATACAAAAACGACAAATGTCAAAATTGCTTTGGATGCCCTAAGATTGGGGTAAACCACACAAACGCGTGCATATAAGGCATTGCTACCGATGATAGAGATGTTGGGTTGCAGACCATGATGATGGAAGTTGTAGCAAGTCAGGCACATAAGACAGGGGACCGAAATCCTACTCACACCTCCACGGGGTGGTCCCTGGTAACTTCCGGAGGACCCTCAGAGATCGGGTGCGAGCCCCGGTGGATGGGGGAAATCCGCAAGGCTGACGTGAGAGGTAACATCAAGGAGACGAACACCAGTCTCCCCCAACGCCAAGCTGAGGGAAGTCGACCCGGCAGCGGTGCAGACCGGGCAGACCGGGTCAAGGCTCTGCACATCAGGGTGCAGAGAGACGAGCCTCGCGGGCCACTACCTAGTGGCTCCCAACACGCAGCAGTACACAGCGATTCGGGTGATGCCCGGATCATCGGGGTGGTGCGTTTTGAAGATTTCCCCCTTCCCTGCATTAAAAAAAAGGCACATAAGACAGGAACGGAAAGTGCTGGAACTGTTCTCAGGAAGGGCACTTGTCGAGAACTCTCATTTTGTGGTGACAGCGGAAGTGGGAGACACATGATGTATAAGGGGCAGTACGAACAGAAGCGGTATTCCCGAGATGAAGGAAAGGTAGCTAAAGACCAAGGACAGAAAGAGGCAGGAGGGAGCAGCATTCTTTCCGAATCAAGGGAAAGAAAATTATACAAGCAGGAGATAAAAGGAACTGTTACAGGTTTATAAGACGCGAACACGCACACTCCCATACGAAACAAAATTTTGGCTTCGCTGCAGCGGTAGGGGTGATACAAACTCAAAATATAGCATGCGTATCGCTTCGATAGTCGGAATTGCAAGATTGATACATGAATTTTGGTGTGGTAAATCGTTTAACTGTTGGATGGAGCCGTAAATTCCTTCCATCGGAAGATTTTAGAAATACTGTTTCCGGTGAAATTACACGTTGACTTTAACTGCTTTAACGAACCTTCTTACTAAAAGGGATCCCCACAAACTTGGGTTTCCAATAATTGCAAGATATTGCACGATACGTAATTAAATTCATCAATGAGATGAAGGGTCGTCAGATGGTTTTAATACTACGTTCACCAAGTGTAACAGTGTTTACTTCCTAATTTACTTCCTAAAACCAAAAAACTAAACTTAGACGTCGAAAGCGGGAGCGTCACAATTCAGTAGCGTCATAATTCGGTAGCCTTAACATTTTTATGCATGGTGCCTAAGATGGCAGACTTCGCGAAGATCCCAGTATAACTAAACTTAATAATGCATTGTCCCCGATAAGGAGAGGGCAAATGCATGTGATTCCCATTGGATAGAAATGCATCTCGAGGCCAAAATACATAATTACCTCTCACGGTCATTCAAATTACAACGGTCTGATGCAATAATTCCAAGATAACCTTCAAGCTGAAACTTGCAAGTACAAAGACTTTGCATTTGATTATAAAGAAAAGTATACTGGAAACTCAATTAAAATAATTATTTATAAATTTTATGACCATAGCTATTTATGAAACTTGAAATTAGGTCACAGAACACAAACCAGAGAAGACACAGGTGGAAGAAGGAAAACCCCAAAGTTAGGACATTATCGAGGTAAAGGAGAAGACAGAAGATATAATAAATTGATATGTAGGAGATGATGGATAAAGTGTCATTCGCATAAGGATTAGTTGTCTTGCCTTGTCTTCTTATTCGTAACAAGAGCCAATCAAATTAATGAATAAGAGAACGAGAACATAGATTCTTGAATATCATTGATTCTTGCAACGACTAACAAGGCAAGTGAAGACGAATAATCTCTATGCGAATGGCAGTTTAGGCATAATAGAGAGTGTGACGTTCGTCGGGACAGAAACAGGAACCCATATTCCTCCATATGGAGAGGAATACAGATTACAGACTCACCACACGTGAAACAGTTAATAAATAAGAGTGCAGGATTCGGAGAGAGATAGTGCTTATATGAACAGAAAAATCTGTGGGAGCAGAGAATCGATATCTTCATTTATAAAAGTCAGGAAAATGGGTAAAATACGAGTTGCCGCATTTGATCCCTTAGATAACCAAAAACTCTTCAATGGTGACATTAAAAATGGAAGTGATGTCAACCAAGAAACAGCGAAGGATAGTAGCAAAGCACTAAGCCAGTGAAATAACGCAAGATTAGTGGAAAAAGAGGCTCTTAAGGAGCAAAAAAGACAAACAATGCAATTAGGAAATGAATATTATTAAGACAGTGGGAATAAAAATAATTAACCTATAGTGAAAGAACGAAATGAAACTTGAAGTTATACCTGAATACAATGAAGGAAATTACGGTAAGACGGACATGGAGCCACATCATAAGGCTTCTTACTGAGCTTCTTACTATAGAAGCTTTAAACCGATTATTGATGTGCTGATTGTGTGTTAACTTCTGTCATACATTTTAAAAATTAATTATTTTGGAGTTACGCCTTACAGAATGCAAACGGAATTTGAAAGAATAGCTATATAAATTTTCTGTTTTTTGAATAGGTCTCGTTTGAAACAGGGCTGTCCAATTCATCATCTCTATGGTTCGCATAAACGTAAGAATATAATCCATAATAAAATGTATGGAACTACCAGTTGAAGGATGGCGATAATACTTTATTTTAATTGGAACTCCAATAAAACGTAAAATCGATCATAATATTTTTAAAGAGGTGCGTGAAATTTTAAAGAGAGCAGACACTATTTTACGTATAAGCACATTAGACCTACATGTTTACTGCTTTTTTAGGCAGGAGCCTCATCAAATAAAATTTTAACTAATGGAAGTTGCTTATTATACATTTTTAACACGTAGTAAGTACCGGAATGGAATCACACAATGTCCCTAAAAGTTATGAAAACCGAATTTATTTAATGAAACTCCAGTGCTGTGTAACTGTCTATCATCTGTTGGTAACGCACTTAATTATGTTGTTCATATTTTAGTTCTTCGTCTTTGTTGTCGATTTCAATTGAGCTGTAAATCAGCTTGGGGTCAATTATAGTCGCAATTCCGCGTAAAAGGAGCTCGGATGTGAACAATCTTTTATGGACGAAGTATCCCAGAACGATTATAGTATATCTACTATTACAAGACTATCTTGATTAGATTGTTCGCCCTATTATATTTCCGGTGACTGTGAAGCCGCATGACCGTGTAGTAATACTTTGGTAATACTGTAATTTACTGTGTACAAACTAAATAGTTGTAAAAGGGCGCATCCATCCAAAGTTCATAGGGGGGGGGGCAGTAATTCATAGTTTAATAACGTAAAAGATGTAATTCTTTAGCCATTTTAGTGCATTTAATAATAAATTTTGATAGTTCTGAATAATGGCAAGTGTATACCTGGGGGGGTATTCCATACCCCCAGACCCCCGGTCTTGTAATATCGATTTTTATCCTTGGGAACCTCTGAAGATCTTATATAAAATACGCATAGTATGTCAGAATCACCGTTTACATGGTAACGTAACGGAATACCCCCCGAATATGGAGATTATTTTTATCGGTCGGAATTTTTATTTTCAATTTAAATATATTTGAATAACTGTCGCGATGATGACGTGATAGTTTTACCGGTTACCCTGTCAGTTAAAGGGAAATGAAGAAGAAAGCAGGGTTGAAATCAACTTTCCTAAAATCCCTGTCTTATCTTTGGAGCAAATTTGAAGAGAAAATTCTCTACAAAATCTTATTTTGTTTTATTCGCCATCGATGGTCAAGTTTAAATGTAGGAAATTTTTATTCAGAATAAGAATTATTCAAAACCTTTTTCAATTATTTTCTCTGGATTTTCTTTTTATTTCATAAATAAATACCTACTTAGTACGATATAGGAAAATTATGTTAATTTGTTTTATAGAGAATTTTGTACTCTTCAATTTTGATTTCATGATAATTTTCACTAAAAATGAAAGTAAGCGAGTTATAGGCGAAAAACTACTGTAGAGGATTAAAATCCCCACTAGGGGAAAATGCCGACAGGGAATTTTATGCGATGTTGCAAATAAAATCGCGGTCAAATTTTCGAATTCAGTCAAATTTGAATATATGCGCCCCCCCTCCCCAATAAATTTTTATCTTGTTGCAAATTTTAAATTATTATTTATTGGGTTTTGTCAAGGTTTAGCGCCCCCATTGCGATGGCACCTGAGGCGTATGCCACATAAAAAAAATGTTTATTCAATATTTGTGCCGCAACTACATTGATTAAAAAAGGGGAGCAGCGGGCTAAAGAAGTTGGACGGTCCTGGTTTAAAAGAAAAGCTAAAAAGAAAACTAAAATTGTATAACATTTCTATACTTAATTTAATCCATAACTCGAAAACCGTAGATCTTAGACACAAAAAGTATAAATATATTTTGTACATAATTTCACCTTCTTTAAAAAATATTAAACTATTAAGACTAATTAACTAATAATTTCTGTGATATCGTCCTTGAAAGAATTGCTAATGAATTTACATAAACCAAAATTTCATTTAAAATTTTTATAAAACACTAGAAATTTATTAACTTACAATTACTAAAGAAAAAAATTCAAAACTAAAAGATTTCCACATAAAACAGGGACACAAAAAAATTTCAAAGCTACAAATTGCAATAAAAAATAAAATATTCGCATTCGGCATTTCAAATGGAAAGAGTTTTTGAGTGGCTTCTTTTTGAGTGACTATTCGCCCGGATAATTTCACAATTTGTTGTAGTTGACCTGTTTACGTGTTATATTAGATTACACATGTTGTGTCTTATATGCAAACTTGATGAAAGGATCTGGCGTAATTCGAAAGGTTATCAACAGATGGCTCTCCTAAACTTGAAGGCGTAATATTATATTGTTTTATTCTTACAATCCTTTGTTTCTATTGGTAGCTTTCACTTTAGCAGCTCCATCTGTTGATGATTTTTTACACTATACCAAGCGCCAATGTTTTAACATATTACAAGCTCTATGGCATTCCAAGTCAGCAATATAATGCAATTTTTAAGTATTTTCTTTTCAAGTAATTATGAAACCTTCATTCGTCCATTTTTTATTCGAGTCACTTGACTCTTTGTTCCAATAATTTGTTTAAGCGAGATTTTTATTAAACTTTTCACCGAAAAGTAGAAGTTTGATTGACATTGTAATAAGAATTTTCGCAGATGTGCTATACATAGTCAATTTTAGGCTTCTATATACACAATATTCATAACAGAAAGCATTATGATCTATTTCCGTGTCCGTCCGTCCCCATGATCAGAGTCCCAACAGAAATCAGAACGCTCCAAACTCACATTCAATTATTATTTTCTACTAAATTGCCCTCGACTAATTTTTATTATTTTTAAATTTTAATTAATATGTGAACATATAATAGCAATTAAACATTGCGCCCTCTGCCAATTCCACACTTTTAAGCTTCTATTATACACATAATTATAGTGAGAAGCCATATTATGATCTGGCTTCATGTCCGTCCGTCCGTTTTTTATGACCTCCAGTTTATACAAATTATGAAATATAGAGAAAAGTAAACCGCCCTCGAGAGTGGATACAATAATTGAATACTTCTCCAATCCGTGAGGTAATTGGAAAAAACTATGGACTTCCCTCTAAGCAAAAATATGTGGTTAATACTAATCTTACATTAAAACTGAATGTATCCTATACATCCAGGGAGTAAAGCGCCACTTTTAATCCCGTTTGTAGTTTACTAGTCCGAGGCGCCAACCGATAGATTAAGTTATTAAATTCAATTATAATATGAGAGATTAAAAGTCACTTCACTCCCGCGGTATGTATACTATTTTTTTTACTTTCGTTCGCGAATTTGTCAACATTAACATAAATTTTGTGCCCAAGCAATAAATACAATTAAATATTATCCTTAACTTTAACAGCGCACTTTTGCTCCTTTCTTCATGTGAAAAGAGGAAATAGTTCAGTCAAATTAGAAAAAATAGAAAAAATAATCGGTAAAACGCTATAAATTGGTGGAGGGCTTCACCTTGGCATAGTATTGAACATACTGAAAGTCCTGACGTCTACATGCAGGGCTCGATCCGCCATCTTGGAAAAAAGTGCTCCAAGTCAGGTTTTTTCTTCATATCTCGATAATCGTTGGTCCTATCGCATTTAAAGTAATTATAAAAAGTAAAGCTCATTAAATTGTCTATAAAAAAGGTTCAATAATTTTTTTTTTATATCTTTATTAGTTTCTCTGTAATACACAGTTGAATATATAAAAATCACTTCCAGTGTAAAATCTGCAAAAAAAATATAAAAAGACATAATACCTATGAAAATTTGGCAACTCTGTTTGAAGTTGTAGTACACTACTAGTACTGGGGTGGCGTCATCTATAAATTTCTTCCTAACAGGGCTATCATCTCGTTCTTCAGCATCGGAATCATTTTCGTCAAACTCCCTCTCAATGGAACTTTCCTTATCTTCGTCAAGAGCAGAATTTGAATTTAGGCATGACGTACCATGACAATAGCCACATATAGCCGCGCAGTTCAGTCCTGCTTTTCTATACCCACAGGATGAAGTGCAGCCTTTTAGGCTTCTATACAAAGTATAACAAGAAGCCTTATGATCTGGTTTACAATTGAATGAGATTAATGTAAGCAATGAATCCGGAGCTGGTGCCTTGAGTGTCAAGTACAGATTTTAAACACTCATTGATATTTTTTCAACCCCACAGCTCAGGGCATTTCTCATTACCGCGCCACTTTTGTACCTGGTAATACACGCGAAACGAGTGTTGTTGAGCTGCTGCAGCTGTAGGAGGCAACGAAGCTAAATTCGGTTTACTCTTGTACGCTGATTTCGTAAAAACATTATACCGATTTCGATTTAAAGATGTCTCAATTGCAGGTGCACCGTATATAGCCATAAAAAAACGTTCTCCAGCTAGAGTAATATCATCATGAGCAGCGTTGTTGTCATTAAATGTTGTTACGATATCACGTAAATCTTCTCGTTGCCTCAATAGTTGAAAGCATTTTAGTTTGCCCCTTTGGAAGAGACACGATGTTGTATCACAACCACTAAAAGCGTGTGCAAATAGTATTCTATCTCGAAGTCCTCCATGTGATTGTAAAGTACGAGGACAGTACATTTTACGTTCGGACTTTCCTCTTCCTGGTTTTAGGAAATAAATATTCCGTTTCTGTGGAGCTAGAGCAGTTAGTAAAACGAGAAGGTCTATATCCTCACCGACAATCACAGCCTCTTCGAAAGAAGATACTTCTATCGCTGTTGTGACGATAAGAGTATCAGCATCGTCTTTAGCCTGTTTAACGATAAAACCTTCGGCCTCAAATTTTTTCGATAACATTGATATCAGTCGAGTCTTATTTTTTGCGTTGCCCAGAAACTTTTCCTGTGTGACTGTGGCTATCATTGTGTCATCAAAGAGTATGTCAGCACTCATATATGGGGAGCCAGGAGTCGAAAAGTTAATCGTTTGGAAATTCTTGTGTACACTCCATTCGGAAATCTGTAGGGATTCTTATGGAATTCCCAAGAAGTCTTTTTAGAATTCTTTACTTTTGGAACCCTCGTGTACAATTAATTTTGGATTTATTTAGGAAGAGTTTTAAGGATTGGAATTTCACTACGAAATTATAAAAATTATACTAATAAAATTTAAAATTTATAACCTTAACATTTTTTAATTTAGTGGCGAATAAAACTCAAATGTTTTAAGTTTTGTTAAACAGAGCTTAAAAATTTTTTGTTTTAGATTAAATTTTGGTGTTTTTGTATTGTATTTTTAAGGTTTATTATTTTGTTTGCAATTTCCAGTTTTGCTCCTCCACCGCTCCGTTTATGAACGCCACTGGTAGGTTAAGCAATTTTGATTCTCGTTAATCCATTCATGCGCGTCGGAGTCGAGTATAATTTTTGATTAAAAGAGTTTTTATTTTGATCGTTAATCTACTCGTACGCGTCTTACTTAAATACGGCTTTCACAGTCGACAAAATTTATTTATAGTAAAAAAAAATGATGAAAAATTAAAATAACTAAATTTAGGCAATGATTAATTAACAAAATTGTCATGGAAAAATTGTAACAATATAATGTCCGTCAAAAACGACTATTTTTCCAGCACTTCCTGCTTCATAAACGATTTTTGAAACGTTGGAACTGATTGCCATGACGTCGCACAGTTCAAAAATGTCAATGGTGGGAAAACGTTAAGCTTAAAAAAATAAAGTTGACGTCAGAATTTTCTGAGAAAACCTTTCTAAAATGTTTTGTTGAATTTGTTCCATCATTTCATTTGACAATTCAGCAACCGCAGACAGACGGTCAGTATGTAAGAAAATATTATTATATAATCGTTAAGGCTCAGATAAAGCGAATTATACATTGATGCCTCGAATACCACGGCTTTCGGAAGTTCGAATCTCTTAACACCGAAGACCCTACTCCAATATAAATTAATAATAGTATACAGATTGTGTCTACCTGCAGTCTGTAGTTTAAGAGACCGGGGGGTCTGGGGGCAATCAGGCAATTGCAACAGGATAAAAGGAAAAACAATAATTTTCTTGAATGATTCTGAAAATTAATATTTACTATACGCATTGCAGATCCATCCCCCCAGCTCTTGGGGTCCACTTTTTTTTATAGATATTGATTTGTGAAGTTTTTCGCTACATCTGAATGACCAAATGACAGAAAAATGACAGAAAAAGACGGGTATAGTCTAAAATTTCTTGACCGTCTCCGTGCTTCGGACGACACTTAAAGCTTTGCCATCATTAAAATAATGCATAAGCACATCGAAGCCCCCTAAGATGTAAAAATCAAACCCTCATAGAACTAATTCAATAAATTAGTTAAAGAACAGGTCATCGACCTATACTAAGAAGAAGGAGAAGAAGAAGAGATTGTTTTTTTCAGAAGAAGAAGAGTGTATTTTTTTAAATATATCTGAATAATCAAAAGATGCGAAAATTGCATGAAAGATTAAATTTACAATTGATATTTCAGACCCCCCTCCCCACCTCCAGTCTATGGGGTCTATTTTTGTATTAGATAGAGACGTTTAAAGGTTCCTAATATCTCCGAATGATAGAAAGACTAAATGATGAAGAGATGCAAAACTTGCAATGGAATCAAGAAGAAATGGCAATCGTTGAATGATTCTGAAAAATATTTAAGATTGGTATTCCAACTTTGGAAGATTTTTCACATATCTGTAATACCAAAAGGGCGAAAATGTATAAAAATTGAAAGAGAGTTAAAAAAAATAATAATTCGTGAAGGCTTCCGAAAATTAACATTTACAATAATTGATATTTCAGACCCCCCCTCCCAACATACTAATGCAGATAGGAACTTCCGAAGTTAATATATCAGAATGGCCGAAAGACTGAATAGAAGGGAAAATTGGAACATAACCAAGGAACAATCACAATTATTGAATTCTTCTGGAAGATTACATTTACCATTGATATTTGAGACCCCTCCCCAGTCTATGGGATCTATTTTTGTAGCTAGGGACCTTTGAAGGTAATTAATATCGCTGAAAGATAGAAGGACCGAGAAGATGCAAAACTTGCAATAGAATCAAGGAGCAACGATAATAATTCTTGAATGATTCTGAAAATAACATTTAAGATTGGTATTCCAACTTCCCTCCCCTTCCTCGGTATATTATATATTACACAGCACTACGAGCCTAGTAGGCTCATGGCTTGAATGGCTATTCTAGCCCATTTCTTTCTATTGCCAAACTTTCCCATCTTTCAATATTCATCTGTCTCAAATCTTCTTTCATTTCGGTTTTCCATTGGTTCATTGGTCTTCCTCTTCTTCTCAATCCTCCCACCTCAGCTTTCCATACCTTATAGGGAGTTCTCTTAACATCCATTCTTACTAAATGTCCCAACCATCTAAGTCTCTGTGCCTTTATCACTCCAACAATGTTTGGTTGACCATACAACTCATAAATCTCTTGATTGGTTCTTCTCTTCCAGATTCCATCTATAAGCTTCCCTCCAAAAATCCTTCTCAAAATCTTTCTTTCCCACACATGTAACATTTCTTGGTCCTTCTTTCTTAATATCCACACCTCGCACCCATATGTCACTGTCGGTTTTATTATTGTTCGATACACTTTCACTGTTCTTGACAAGTTCTTGCTGGATAACATTGATTTCAATGAAAATGCGCTTCTGGTACCCGCTGATATTCTAGCCTTTATTTCATTATTGCTTCCTGGACTTTTTGTTATCATAGTCCCAAGATACGTAAATTCTTTGACTTTCTCAAACCTCAACACTGTGTCTTCTGTCAGCTGCAAACTCACAAAGTTATTATCTATCATGTTTCTATCTTCCCACACCATATACTTTGTCTTCGCTTCATTGACTACTAGCTCTATCTCTAGTGCTGTGTTTAACAATCTCTTTGTAACATCCAGAATTTCTTTCCTTGTTCTCGTTAGTATCACCAAGTCATCAGCAAACGCTAAGCACTGGTGTAGTCGCTTGTAAATTGTACCTTCTCTATTGATCTTAGCTTTGCGTACAGTTACTTCTAGGGCCAAATTGAACAAAAGTGCCGACAGTGGGTCTCCCTGTCTCAGACCTGTACGCACCTCAAACCCATCAGACAGCATTCCATTAACTCTCACTTTATTTTCTGTTTTGTTTAGTGTCATCTTTGTAAGTCTTATCAATTTTGCTGATATTTTGAGTTCATACATAGCTTGATACAGTTTCTCTCTCTGTATACTGTCATATGCCTGCTTAAAATCCAAAAATAGTAGATGCGTATTCAGTTTGAATTCGTTACTTGTCATCTGTATCTCTCGCAGCGTATATATTTGGTCTGTTACCGATCTATCTTTCCTGAAGCCACTCTGATATTCTCCTATGATCGACTCTGATTGCTCTCTTAATCTATTCTTGATACATCCTGCGAGTATCTTATACATGACATTCAATAGGGCGATACCTCGATAGTTGTCGCAGATTGTTTTTTCACCTTTCTTGTAGATTGGACATATCAGTGCTTGGCTCCATGATCTTGGCATTTTCTCCTTGATCCATATTTCTTGTATTAATTGGACTATCATTTCCAGAAACTTCTCTCCTCCATACTTAATCATTTCCACCTGTATCCCATCCTCTCCTGGACTTCTGTTGTTTTTTATGTTCTTTATTATTAGGTGGACTTCTTCTTTGTTTGGTATATCATTAATGGTGTTTTCTACCCCTTCGCTTCGCTCTTCATGCTGTTCTGTTGTGACCTCACACTGCTGTCTATTCAATAGTTGCTGAAAATATTTAGCCCATCTTTCAGTTACTCTCTCTTACCCAGTGCTGTTTTTTTCATTCCTTGATAAAAATTTCTTATTTCCCTGTTTGAATATTTCTCTTAAATCTCTTCCAGTTTATTTATACGGTATTTCCTTTTCTTTTCTCTACATATTCTTAGACATTTTTTACGTTGTTGTTCGTGTCTTTGTTTATCTTCGGATATTTTGCTTCTCAACATCTTCATTCTAGTCTCTTCTCTTTTCTTCACCATTCTTGATCTCTTTTTTGCTGTACCATACATTGTCTTCCTACTACTTTTTTTACACACTCTTCTACTGTTGTCGCGGTCTCTTCTATAGTTTGGTACATATTACTCGCAGTCGTGTTTAGTTCTTCTTCTATTCCTGTACGATATTTTATCATCTCGTCTTCATTTGTAAACTGGTTCTTCTTGACTCTATTTTTATCGTTCTTCTTTACCATCGTAGAACTTGGCAGTATTTGATGTATCTTTATTCCTACCATAAAATGGTCTGAGTCCTATATCTGCACCTCTATACGTTTTTATATCTTTTATACAATTCTGTTTGCATTCCTCCACCAGAATATGGTCTATTTTGTTTATGGTTTTTCCATCTGGACTTATCCATGTACCTTTGTAAATATCTTTGTGTTGGAAATGTGTGCTCTTAATTTTCATATTTTGCTCTATTGCAAAATCTATCAAAAATCTGCCGTTATCATTCGTTTCTTTGTGTAAACTGTATTTACCTATTGTTGGTTGGTATACTAGTTCTTGCCCTATTTTTGCATTCCAATCTCCAACTATTATTTTCAGATCATCTTGGAATACTTGCATAATCTATGCTTTGTATTTCTTCATAAAATTTTTCTTTTACAACAGTATCCTTCTCTTCCGTGGGCGCATGTACGTTGATTACACTTATTTTCCTATAGGTACCCCGTAGTCTTATCCAACATATTCTATCTGATATCGCTGTAAATCTCAACACCATTGATCTCATTCTGTGGCTCACCATGAATCCTGTACCTAATCTTCTGTCTTCTCCCCCACTCTTAAAAAGGGTATACCCCTCTATATCCATAATTTCATTGTTTTTCAGTTTCGTCTCTTGTAGTGCCAATAAATCAACATTATACTTTTTTATTACATTTATTAGCTGTTTCATTGCAGCCGCTACAAAAATTCCCCTTACATTCCAAGTACACATAAACACTTTTTCGTTAATCTTCTCATTCCATTTCCACGCCCAATTGTCTTACAAATTCCCATCGATTTTGACCTCCTCAGTTTTTTGACCCAGGAGGATGTTCCTGCTTCTCTTGAAGGCCTCCTATTTCTTCGTTCCAGAAATATTTTTTAACATCGAGCCACATCTTCTTATAACCCACTCCAGTTTTTCTTCCTTTTTCCTTTTCTTCCTTGGCCACGACTCTTCTTATTTCACTTTGGATCTTCCTTTCTTTTACTGTCAAATCATCGTTTATATATACTTCTTTCCCTCTCATTTTCCATTTGTTTCTAATCAATTCCATTTTATTTTCGAAATTATCCAATTCGATGACCCACATATTTTGCCTTATTATGTACATTTTTTTATCTTTAGGTCCACCTCGATCTCTTTCTTTATTAGGTTTTTCATCTCCTTTATTTTATCTTCTGATTCAGATGCCATCATTTGTACTCCCGTTACCACATTCTTCCTCGGTATATGAGTTATAATCATATAGCTAATAATTTTGGAAGATATTTTATCTACTTATATGAAGTAGCAAAACGCCGAAAAAGAGCCGGGGCAGAATAATAAATATTGCTATAACAATGTGACAAATTTAGAAGCATGGCACAGCTCGTCGATGTGGATATGAGGACGAAGGCGATTTCGTAAAAAAAAGCAAAAATCTGAATATCAAATTTACACTGGATGATCGCGTTCTTTTCCTGCACCTCTTTGAAGATAGTTGCGTATTTTATTTGTTAAAAATTTCTGCAAGAACTATTGCTATGACAATGTGACAAATTTAGAAGCATGGTACAGCGTTGATGTGAAGGACGAAGGCCATTTCGTAAAAAAAGCAAAAATCTGTATATAAAATTTATACTGGCTGATCGCGTTCTTTTCCGGCACCCCTTTGAAGATAATTGCGTATTTTATTTGTTAAAGATTCTTGCAAGAACTGTTGCTATGACAATGTGACAAATTTAGAAGCATGGTACAGCGTTGATGTGAAGGACGAAGGCGATTTCGTAAAAACAGCAAAAATCTGTATATAAAATTTACACTGGCTGACCGCGTTCTTTTCCGGCACCCCTTTGAAGATCATTCCGTATTTTATTTGTTAAAGATTCTTGCAAGAACTATTGCTATGACAATGTGACAAATTTTAAAGCATGGTATTAAAATTTATCAGCATTTTAAGTCACTGATGATAATCGGCAATGCTCAGATTAACCGGATTTTATATTGGTGCCTTTTTTGATGGTTTCGGATCAGATAACGCAGAATATCGTATAAACTTTTAGAAAAAAATTAATGTATACTAAATTAGATATGAACAGTTCAACAATTTGGGGGGGGGCTAAGCTTCCTTTGCTTCCTCTGACGTACCGCCACTGTTTACAGTTGAACAACTATTTAAAACTAGCTTAATAAACTTTGTTATTAAGTAAAAAATTAAACAAGGCGTACCTTCATGTTTCCTTAAACCAACAGGGCAAATCCGAGTAATACGATTTTTATTAAAAACGATCCGATTAACCACATATTTATAATATTAACATATTCGGAAATAGCGCATTTGTTTAAACCTCGAGCTATCTTGATTTTTAAAACGAAAACGCTTAGTTCTTTTGTTTTAATTTTCAATTGAATGCAGAACGTACTTCTTAAAAATTATTATTCCCTCATAATTTCATTATTAAAATTTTAATTTAAATGAATCATTTTATTTTCTTATATTCTCATTGTTTTATAATCATACTTTATGCTTGCCAGCGGCAAGTAAGTTAATGAATAAGTGAGGACATGAATATTGATTTGATCGCAACAATAAATTGTTCGCAAATTCGTTTAGCATTTTATATTATTCAGTTGCATAATTTTTTTTATCTCTTTTTGTCTGCCTTTATTAAATTCACCAGTGGCGGTTCGTCGGTTTTTTATTGCTAGGGCGATTCTTCACTCGCCCAACTTGCGGGTCAGATCGTCGATCATGTATTTAATAGATAGGACATAACCCTATATTACACGCAAATTGTTTTGAAACACGCCGAATTGTAGAACTGTTTTTGTGAGCCGCCACTGAATTGGGGGTTACGATCTTGATTATTTTTTCAAGTTGTGTTAATTTATAATTCATTGCTTGTTGCAATTAACAAAAAACATTCTCCTCTCAAGACAATACTCGTTATTTGCAAAGATAGCTGTCATTTCCATAGCCACTTGATCTGTAACGAGCGTCGACTTCTTGCATATTTATATCCACTTCATATCTTCGTATCAGATGTAAATGCTCTATTGTAACGTTCGTGTTTTGTACAAATCTCTAAAAGTGGTGCTGAAGTCCTCTTTTTTCACATTAACGTTCTACATAATTCTACTTTTAATTAAATATTCTGCAGTTACAAAAATATTCGTAGGCAATATTTATAATTAGATTAAATGGAGAAGTAAGATTTCGTAATATAGGGGGCGTTTCGAATAAAAAATGTTCAAGTTTCTGAAAGTCATCGTCAGACAGCTACGCGCTAAGAAAGTTGTTCATTTAATGAATATTTTGTTTCAAGTTGAATATAAAAACTGAACTTCTTAAGAAATTTTCCTCGTTGAACCAAATTAAAAATTAAACGATGTTAATTAAAGTTTTGAAAGTTTATCTCACACTGAATGTTGCTATACATGGATAAAGTTATAGAATAGTTAATATTAACATGACTATCAAAGTAAAACTGCTGAACTTAGTCTTACTACACTTGGGGCCTTATTGTAATTGCCTTCTTGAGCACATACGTTTTTAAATCTCGTTTGCAAAGTTACCTTCAATATTTCATTGTCTTCTTTTTACCTGAATTTAATTTTAAGTTATATTATATTAAAGAATTATAAAGGAAAGGGGTTTTCTTAGCTTACGTAAATATAAAGGAAATTTTAAGATTATTTTATTAAGTTTTTATGTGGAAATGATATGGAGCTGAATCTTGAAAACAGGAAATAAAAATTAAAATTGGATAAGAATGACGGTGAATAATGAAATTTATGAAGCACACGAACTTAATCGCGTTTACAAAAACTAAAGTTGCAGTTTAAGTTTGCTAAATGCAGCACTTCGTAATATAATCCTCGATTTCGATTCGAACCCTAGCGCTCTGGTATTATTTGTGAGCTCGCACGGTGTCAATGAAACGCTGAACAGCACTAAGATTTTTTTTTTGGAAATACAACCTATTAATAACTGCTGATATTTTATTTATGTCGAACCACGATATGATGACAATAACCCCCCCTCCCTTGCTTATTTTGAAGTGTTTTCAATGCTGAGTTTGTAAATAATCCATTTGGAAGTTGTTCGTCGGAACGATTCGCAACGCTACTTTTGCTTTCCATCAAGTGCCACATGTTTGACCCAATTTCCTTTTCTATGATAACGATATTATAAATTCATCCACCGTTTTCCAGGATTCTCATTCTTAGTCAAATCTTCGACCATATTCTGAGAACAGAACTTCAGGCAGTCCTTCTTTTTGTGGAGAGTGGCGTCGCCCCGGTAAACCAGAATCAAGTGGTCATTTTGAAATCCACATATATGGGTCATATGATTGGTTCCTGTTATGGGCTCTCCCATTCCTTCGAGCGTCTACCAAATGTAGAAAATAACGCTTGTTCCACGTTCATTTCAGCTGACCTGAGTTAGAAACTTAATTTGGAATATTTTTTGGACAACTCCATCTTTTCCGTTCTTTTCTTGAGGCAGATTATGATCGGATTTGTTTTAATTTTGCCAGGTTTTGCTTCAATTACGAACGCTCGTCGGTGGCTAGGATCGAATCAGGTGTGAGCAGATCCAGAGGTAGACTGGCTCCCAAACCCCCGTCATAGTAACATATACCAGAGTAGCAGCACTGGGCACCCAAAAGGCCAGAGTCACTGAGCTTCCGGCCAGCAAGGAATGCTACAAGTTTTGGCAAGTTGGTCAAACCATGGGGCGCTGCGAAGGCAAAGATAGGTCCTCCAATTGCCGGAACTGCGGGACTAAATTTTATAATTTATAAAAATAATTTAGTGCACTAAATGCAATGCCGAAGGCCACAGGGCGGACGATTATGACTCCCTACATCGCCACAGAATACCGCCCCCTTTCTGCGAAAACAGGCGGAAGAAGAAGAATGCCCGAGGATGAGGGCCTAATCGTAGAAAAGCCCGAACAGGCTGGCCAAGCGCGGAAGAGGTCGCAGGGGGAGGGTAGCCTTCCCCCCTATGCTGGTTTACACCATTTGTCGTCTTCCTCCTGGAGTTCATCTTTATGATCCGATAAATTCATCAATAGCTCCAATTGGAATTTTCTCGTAGGTGCTATGTTACTGTCGACAGCTGCTTGCACCTTCATCATAGCCTCTTGATTTTTCCGATGCTGATATGACTAAGTTGTACTTCTACATTTTCATCCTTCTTCTTTTAGGCTTCTATACAAAGTATAGCAAGAAGCCTTATGATCTGGCTCCGTGTCTGTCCGTCCGTCCGTCTGTCTGTCCGCATAATTCAAAATCATACAGAGCGTTTCAAATCGTGTTGGAGATACTCTGTGTGTATAGAGGTCTAAGAACTGGGTAGCCAGTGCGCTACTTTTAGGCTTCTATACAAGGTATAGAAAGAAGCCTTATGGTCTGGCTTCGTGTCCGTCCGCATGTTTCAGAGCCAACCATAACGTTGATCAACTGATACATTGTTATATTTTAAATACTTCGTCTATATAGTATTGCGTTAATCTGTTAATCCGTTGTTTCGATTCGCTAATGCAATTTATAAATACGCAAATGTTCGAAAGAAATTTACTAAGTGAAAGATATTTTCAAAGAGGTCTCCCTATATAAACTACTTGTTAGGCTTCTATACAAAGTATAGCAAGAACCCTTATGATCTGGGTCCGCGTCTGTCCGTCTGTCTGTCCGCATAATTCAAATCTAATCAGAACATTCGAAATTGTGATTGTAAACACATCGTGTACCTATATATAATTAAATAAAATATGTTTTAAATTTAAAATCGACTTTCTAGCCACGTTCTGTAAAAAATTTTTTTTGTGATTTAAGAAATGAAATGTTCTGGGATTTATATTGGAACTTAAAAAAAACTATTTTATTTTTGTTTTTATGTGAAAAAATAATTTTTTATTTATTTTAACCATAGCATTGGCTTGATGTGATTAGTGAAGTTAAGTTGTAAATAAAAGAGAAAGGAGAGGATTGGTCCACCTCAAGAAATGGACCGCACATTACAGAGAAGTAAAGTTTCGAATGGAATTTAAAAGTTTGATTATTATTAATTATATAGTAAATGATTATTACCAACCGCAAAAAATTTAATTGGTGCAGATTATCTGATTATGTGATATTACATTATATGGCGACCACCAAAAATATTCAATATTTACCTAGAGTATGTCTTGGGACAGTGGAGAAGAAGCTGCGCAGGCATGGGTATACCAATAGAAGATAAGTGCTTATTCAATCTCAATTTTGACGACGACCAAGTAATAATAGCGCAAGATGCTTACGACCTTTTCCTATTAAGTTGCTAATGTTTCCTATTAAGTTGCTAATGATTCAATTTTAGGTTTCTATACAAAGTATAGGAACAAGCCTTACGATCTTGCTCCGTGTCCGTCTGTCCGCATAATTGAAATTCATACAGAGCGCTCCAAATTGTGTTGGGAAACACTCTGAAAATGAGTAGATATGTGAAGAAGGTTGCTGAAATATAACTGAGTGGTTTACCTATATATTGTTGATCTCTTTATTTGATCCGTTGATCTATTGAGTTTTTTTATAGCGTTACGCAAAAAACCGACACCGACATTTTAATTCGTTGATCCGGTAAGCTGTTGATCCTTAGATCTGTTTATTCGCCAATCAGGCGAAGGGAAGTGGGGTTAGAGGTTAAAAATGTGAGAAGGAGAACATTAGTGATACTAAGGCCGGCCCTGACCAAGGAGATTATTAAGGAGATTATCAAGGAGATTAAGGAGTACCAACTAAACCAAATATACTATATAACAGAACAACATTATTGAACTGAGATATAACCAAATAGAAATTAAACAACCAACCACTCGAATTAACCCTGACATAAAGAATTAAAACGACGTTACGTTACTTTTAGTAAAATTTGCCGAATTAACTTGCGATCATATTTCATCAAAAGTGCAATTATTATCGATCTTATTACAAACATATAATTCACCAAGTTTAGGAATTTGATCGTATCGATGTCAAAAATATTCGCAAAAAGAATTTAATTCCAATTTACATTATTATTATATAGTATTTTAGTTGGCAATGGTCACCAACTTAAAAATACAGATAATCCGCTAATTTAGGCTTCTATACAAAGTATACACTGAGAAAAAAAATTAAGTAGGAATTTGTCTTGCAATAATTTGAAATAATTTCTCTGCACAGAGAAAAAATGGTTTTGATTTGAAGTATTTTTTTGCTTCAAATTGTAGTGCAAATTCGTCTCGCATCAATTTGATATCAATTCTACAAGAAGTGAAGTAAATTTGACTACAATTAATGTAATAATTATTTCAAATTATTGCAAGACAAATTCCTTCTTAATTTTTTTCTCGGTGTGTGTAAAAGCGATAGAATCTAAGTATAGAATCTTATCAACGTATCATCGGATTAGCGTATCATGGTATCATCGGATCAGCAGATCAGGGGATCAGCGGATGAAGAAATCAGCGGAGCAATATATCAGCGGATCAACGTATCAACTTATCAACGTATCACCGTGTCAACGTATCAGCGTATCAACGTATCAGCGGATCAACGGATTAAAAGTTATATACTAGGTGCACGTCGATAATACAAACGGTATAATTATTAAATCTTCAAGCTTTTATTTATATAATACAAAGTAAATAACACACCACAAAAAAAACGGATCAACATATCAACGGATCAAAGTATCAACGTATAAGGTTTATATAGGTAGTAACTTATATAACCAATTTTCGCGCCATTACCCTTAATGCACCTAAACATTTACCAACCGTAAAAATCGTCATGGAATGTCGACAAGATAACCGTCAATACGGCTCTGTCACATAGTGAGTTTTTGAGTGAGTTTTAGTAGTGATATAACCGATTTTTTTTTATTGGAATAGAGAATAGGTGTAAAGATAAAGTGTGTGAACACAAATCAGAAGCAATTCCCTGGTTTAAAACTTGGAAAAACAGGTAAATACAAAAATTTGCTTTGTTGGAAATTGTGAAGGTTAGACAGATAAAGTAAATTAAGTTTGGGTTGCATATCCGTAAGGGTGAATGAAATACAATAAATAAATCATTTTTCCTAGAGCAGAATAGGTTTATCATCTCCGAAGGGTGGACCTGGATGGTAGATTTATAACGCGATAAATGATCTATACAGACTCAACAGATTTACGAAGTTTCTGAATTAATATAGAACGCAAAAGATAAGAAAGACTGTGCAAGTTGGACTGCATAAACTAAGGCGTTTGATTAACAAGGGTTATAACTTATAACTCAAGAATTGTTAAACGAACAACATTCCGAGGAAAATGGATGAAGGAAACTCATCAGAATCATCCGAATACGGGAAAAGGAGAAATGAAGAATATATTGGTGAATTAGCCAAAAGAAATAAGAAAACACCCAGAACACCACCAAAAGGCAGAGATGGAGGAGAAGATAAGTTGGATTCGATGATGAAAATGATGAGAGAGTTAATGGAGGAAACAAGAGAGATAAAGAAAAATCAGGAAAAATCAGGAAAAATACCAGGAAGAATTTTTAAAGTTGAGATTGGAAAATGAACAATTGAAAATTGAGAATGCAGAAATCAAGAAGGAGATTATGAACGTGAGGATTGGTTTGGAAAGAGTTGAAAGAGCAAGTGTTAAGAACAATATAATAGTGAGGGGGCTGCAAATTGACACGAACAACAGACAAGAACTGAGACAAGGTATGGAGAAATTCATAAAGGAAAAACTAGATTTGCAGATTCAGATTGGTGATGCGTTGAAAATAGGACCAAAAACATGTAAAATTGAGCTGGAAAACTTCCAGGAAAAACAAAAAATTATGGAGAACAAACATAAACTGAAGAAATTTGAGACGAGGGTGTTTATTGACAACGAATTAACCAAAAGCGAACTTGCGATACAACAAAAAATCTGGGATAATATCAAAGAGATGAATATTAAGGGCAAGACGGTTAAAATTGGATACCTAAAAGCGATAATAGACGGGAAAGAATGGAAATGGGATAGAGTAGAGGAAAAATTAAAAGAAAATGCTGGAGGGAGGGGTAACCAGGGTACAAAAAACTAAAGAAAGAACCCACGAGTACGAATATGATGACGACACAAGCAAAGAAAATGGACATGAACATGGAAAAGAGAAAGTTGACAACGCAGGCAAGTGAAATGGACAAGAGTAAGAGAAAAATATGGAAAATCGCTACGTGGAATATTAGGAGCATAAATGGCAAAGAACAAGAGTTAGCAGATGAATTTGGGAGAGCAGATGTGGAAGTATTGGCCCTGACTGAATTAAAGAAGAAAGGAAGCGGAGTTATGGAGATTGGGGAGGGTCTGGTACTTTTTTACAGCGGAGTGCCAATAATAAAAAGAGCAGCAGCGGGTGTGGGTTGTATAATAAGCAAGAAATATAAAAATAATATAAAGAGTTGGTCATTTATCTCAGAAAGAATATTAACCGTCACAATACAAATACAATATGTAGTAACAATAATAGTGGTGTATGGACCAAACGAAGATGCACAAGTAATAGAAAAAGAAAAATTTTGGGAAGAGCTACAGCTGACATTGGAAGATTCAAGTGGTGAGATTTACGTTGCGGGAGATTTCAACGGTCGTATAGGAAACAAAAACGATGGATTAAAAGGAATAATGGGAGCTTATGGTGAGAACGCTCTAAACAGTAATGGTGAAAGGCTGATTGATTTCTGTTTAATAAACAATCTTCGGATTACAAACACATGCTTTAAACATAAAGAGATACATTTATTCAACCGCTTATACAGACCCGAAACGCCATACAGAACCGACGTTATGAGGCCAAAAACGACGTTACGAGACCCGGCTTCGGGTCTGGTAACGTTTACAATGTTTTTTGGGTTCCCTATACCTTTAGGTGTCATTTGGCAAGATTTAAGGTGGGTCTGGTAAGGATAGTTGAACGTATAATTACATACATATTTAGTTCACCGTTTCTCTCGGCAGGGAGCGCGTCATTAGTAGCGTATATAATATATACAACGTTGCTGATCCCGATACATGTACTTGACGTTGTCAATCCCTAAATTTTGCAACATCGCTTCAGTAACTTAATATTATTAAGGCTATTTATAAAGTTAATTAGCTGACAAGTTTTGTTAAATAGAAGGTATTTTTTTGCATGTTTGATTTAAAACTTTAATTTAAATTAAAATTTTATAATCATTTAAGTTGTATGCAGTACTATTTCCTGAAGTATGAAGCCTATCAAATTCTTTTTAGTACCCAAACAGAAGAATTTTGCAACAAATTTAAGTAGGAGCTAGTGAGGACTAGTGTTATTAGGTAACTATTTCTTAAAATAGTTACCTAATATTTGAATTCAAAATTTTCTTGAGTCGGGTTACAATTTTATTGTAACTTCGGGTAGTAATTTTAAATATTCTTGTCCGGTATCCGATATGCCAAACTGTTTATGCCACCGATTTATATTAATTAAATTTATTGTGAATTTATTTAGTGGTAGGTAGACATTTTATAACAAATTCGAAAATATTTAAGCTTTCATAATCATTATATACTGCCAATTTTTAAAATTGACTGAATATTTATTAAAATTAAGATTGAATAAAATGAACTTTTAAAATTTTCTTTTAGCTCCGAGCCTCATACGTTCGGTCCCGCTAATTTAATTCAATATTAATATTCAATTAGATTACCAGATGATAAAAAAGATTTAATTCGGTAAAAAGTAACACCATTACAGCTCCATTTCCCCGGCACCCCCACCACAAAACATTCAAATCGGACTTGGTGGAATCGTTTGTACTTCGTTTGTATCGGTTTGTACCGCAAAAATTTTCGTTTGTATCATAAAGACAAAAAAGTTACAGCACTTTCAAAGTGGGGGTGCCAAAGAAATGCCAGCACCCCCACCTCAAAATATTGAAATCGGACTTGGTGGAATCGTTTGTACTTCGTTTGTATCGGTTTGTACCGCAAAAATTTTCGTTTGTATCAAAAAGACTAAGATGAAAAGCTGAAAACAAGTTAAGCAGAGAAGTTCGAGACCAACGCGCATACGCCGCTTTTACAGAGGTGGCTTTAGTACACAATAAAAAACTTTTCTCCCCCCTCTATTAAGGAAAATAATGATGGATATTAATATTATTAGTATAATAAATAATAATGTACAATCTATATTGAAGAAAAGTTTTTACGAAGTTATGAGTATTTCAAATTTTAGAGAACTCCGAGCAAGTTACGCTTGGTTACATTTCATTCGGCAGAAAAGATGAACAAGAGTTATTTGAAGTAAATAATTTTATTATGTTAATATAAAAGAAAACAAACTAAATAATTATTAAAATGTACAATTATTAATATATTAAGTTAGTAGTATAAATCAAAAATTGACAATTAGTTGCTAATATTGATTGTCTCAGTATTTTGGACCGATCTTGTAGGTCGTCATAACGTTCCCATTTTCCAGAACTGTTACGCCAACAGTAACAGACGTAGTGATCAATTGCATTCACATTCTTTAATGTTGGAGATAGAAAACTAATAGCACCTTGAAAATGGTAAACCGTATCGTTGAGCACAATTTGAAGGGAAATTTCTTTTAAAGGAATATTTTTTAATTCAATTGGTGAATTTGATGTAGATGGCCCACATATTTCAAACAATACTTGTTGACCAAAATCTACCTTTTTCGTACTGGGATTTGCACATTTTGTACTGACTGAGGTTACCATTATTTTCATTAAACTTGAAATTTAATGCATCTTGAAGGTTTAGTACACTACTATCTGGAAAATTTACCACTGTCGAAGGATATCGCGTTTCAATTTTATGCTTACATTTAACACACGTTAACCCTCTATAACTGATGGATTATCTTTGAATAATGCATTACATAAGTAATACGCGGTACTTGCAGCATCCACTTCGACGTGATTATTTGGTAGGTCTTTCTTATTGGTAATAATACCGATTAAAATAGAAGCCCGCTTCCTATATCGTCCCCCTTATGCCAAAACCACGAATGTGCAAAAATTGCCATTTTGACCTAAGTGCATTTTCTTTCTAAGATAGAAAATTTTGTTTTTAAATTATTGTTAGATTTCGATATACAATATATTCGAATAACAATGAAAAAAATTGTCTGAATTACAATTAAAATTGATTAATTTCATTTACTTCATAATTTAGTTCAAATACACTTGACTGAAAACTAGAAAATGCACATTCGTGGTTTCGGCATAAGGGGGACGATATGTTTGTGCGTTGTACATTATGAAAATTTCAAATCAAATTAGTGATGTTCTGTTTTTAACCAATAGCCAATGAAATTACAGAACGTTTTCTGCATAAGGGATTACCAACCTTATATTTTAAAAATAAGAAAATGTTGAAGAATACTGTCATCCGAGTTCCACCTTGTTAATTTAATAAATCGATGTTTTCCAATTTGGGTTTTTAATTTATATTGTAGATTTAATTTATATTGTATATCTCTGCTTGGACTTATGTAGGCTTTTTAATGTTGGTTATCAGATTATCCGATTACCGAAAACGTTGCATAAAATCCCTTTTAATCGGTATTATTACCAATAAGAAAGACAATATTAGTTTTCTACCTCCAACATTAAAGAATGTGAATGCAATTGGTCACTACCTCTGTTACTGTTGGCGTAACAGTTCTGGAAAATGGGAACGTTATGACGACCTACAAGATCGGTCCAAGATAGTGAGACAATCAATAGTAGCAACTAATAATTGTCAATTTTTGATTTATACTACTAACTTAATATATTAATAATTGTACATTTTATTAATTATTTAGTTTGTTTTCTTTTATATTAACATAATAAAATTATTTACTTCAAATAACTCTTGTTCATCTTTTCTGCCGAATGAAATGTAACCAAGCGTAACTTGCTCGGAGTTCTCTAAAATTTGAAATACTCATAACTTCGTAAAAACTTTTCTTCAATATAGATTGTACATTATTATTTATTATAATAATAATATTAATATCCATCATTATGGTCCCGATACAAACGAAGTACAAACGATTCCACCAAGTCCGATTTGAATATTTTGTGGTGGGGGCGCCGGGGAAATGGAGCTCACCATTACTATTGGAAAAAACTGGAAAATTGTTTTTCAAGAATAAACATTGGAAGCTCTACTATACGCAAACATTGACACTAATAAGGAGTGTTCATTTTACTAATTAATATTTTACTAAATTATTCTGAATTAATTTTTACAATATTTACTTCAAGTTAAGAATACAAGTTGTGTGACATGTTTCATCTATAAAATTCTATGTAAGTTCACGTACGGCAGTAATTTCGAATTTTTATACGGACGCGTCCCATAAGCTTTCGCACAAGTTTTGCGCGGTTCTGCGGTCACTTTCCGACTTGCTCCATTCCAAATTTTTTAAATTTTTTCAGAATTTCAGCTTCCCGGGCTTCTTTTTTACATATCTTTTAATTAAAGCGCAGTATCTCTCAATAGGACGGAGTTCAGCAGAATCTGGAGGATTTCTTTACTTACAAAAACGACATTATTCGAACACAAAAGTTCAAGTGTAACATCAGCATAATGAACGGTGGCCAGATCTGGCCAAAACAACGGAGAGATATTGTGTTTACTATACAAAGGCTAAAATATGTTTTTGTAAGCATTCTTGCCTATAATTTTCACCGCAAATTATCCCACTTTAAAAAAATGTTCCACTTTCATTCGACAAGAACAAATCGCTTATCACACAAGAACTCTTTTACCAAATTTTTCTCTCTGAATTATCTTCACTTCGTTAGCCACATCTTCTCCTACAACAGCGTTATAATATTGTAGTCCTGGTGTCCATTTTTACGTAAGTTTCGTCATCCATTAAAATGCACTGATTCTTTTTTTTTCGCAATAAAAGAGTCTACAACTTTTCGGACAATTTTTTTAACTTTACCGTTGTTTCGCAGACTTTTTAGGCTTTTTAGGCTTTTTTTCGTTATTTTACAAGTCTTAATATTAAGTCTTTTTTAATATTTTGCACCGTACTGACATTTAACTGCCACCTTTTTGTACAGAAAAGAACTTTTTGGATTTTAACAGCTTCAAAACGTTTTCTTCAGCTATACCGGGGATGAGCAACCTTTTTTTACAACGGGCCAGCTACAAATTAAAAAATGTTGTGTGGGCCGCATGTAAGGAACTTATGATCATACAAATATTGAATGATGAACTAAAATGATCTCTTTATTAACAAACCTATAAACCTAAATCTTAAAAGTCAAAATGTAAAATCTTGGAAGGGCCACACGAGAGAGTGTGGCGGGCCGCGTGTTGCTCATCCCTGAGCTACACCATTTATAGACCCTTATCCATGAAGAGATTTAAGTAATTCATCAAGTGTATTATACTCCCCAAGTTTTTTAATAATTCGGAAAACCGCTAGCTTTAAGCATTTAACAATATTTTCTTAGGAATAATTTTTCTGAACACTATTGCAAGATAACCTTCCGGGTGTCAATTTAAATGCGCTCTATGGCGTTACATATTTGACAAAACTAATAACTAAAGGTGATGTGTGATAAAAAAACATTTCTTTTATAAATAATGCCTATTAGATCAAATATGGGCTGACAATTGTATTTATTACAGGTAATTCAAGTTGTCCACTTATGTTAGTAAAATGAACACTCCTTATTACCTACTCAAAAATTATATTTGGGGTGGTCATCGTACCTAATTCACAATATGGTTGATTAAATTTCCGCCATGCTTGAGTAATTCATTGTTTTACGTTGAAAGATTTGTGATGTAAAGGTATTAAGAGTTTAACTAATCATTGAAAAAATATGTATGTTAGTCGAAAACTAATGATTTCCAATGAATTCTAGGGATTTTAAAATTAATTCCAGAGGCTTCCAAGATATTTACCCCTCGATTAATTCTATTAAAATACAATATGCTTTCTTGTTAAGTTTTTGATCTTATAAATTTAAAAAATGGTAACGTTGACTAATTATTATAAGCTTACAACACATCACATGCAATGTAGTCTTGAGGAGCTTACCATTGCATTTTTTCCTTATCCAATATTTTTAGATGCCTGCGTTACGTGACATTTTAATATTTTATTGTTTTTCATATAAATAATTTATGATAATCGTTTTGAACGATTGGGCAAGAGTTTCAGTTTTGTGGTCCACGCGCTATAAAAAATGTAATATTACCTTATTAAAAAATTTTAGAAACAATAAATAATAATAACACAGGAAACTTAAAAACCTAATTTTATTTATTAGACAATTTGAACAGAATTCTAAACAGGTGCATATTTATATAAAAAAATTTTGATCTTGTAAATTTAAAAAATTGTAACCTTGACTAATTATTATAAGCTCAAATCGCATCACATTCAATGCAATCTTGGTATAAAAGCAGTAGAAAGACTGATAAGAATTAACGGAAGGAAGTTATCAGTTCCTTAGAATTGACAACGTTGCTGGGATTAGAAACGTCGGTTTATTATAAAAAATTATATATACCGGGCTTGACAAAGATGTGCCAATGTATCGGGATTGTTAACGATTATTGAGTTTGGCAAGTTTTTATTTTTAAGATTTTGTTTCCCCTCAAGAGTTGCGCATGGTGTTATATTTGATCACTTCAGAATTTAATAACATATACGTTCTTAAAATAATAACTTGTGGTGGGTTTGAGGTTGTCTGTGCAATGTATCGGGCCTGGTAGCGACGGATGAACCAATATACATACATAAATATACCCGAGAAGAACCGAGTAGAAACGAAAAGTCAATAATAGATTACATTTTAGTAGAAAATAAAAATAGGAAAAAGTTACTAGATGTCAGAGTTTGTAGAGGTTACGAAATTGGAAGTGACCATTTTATGCTCGTAGGAAAGATAAGATATAACTCACAAGAGAGAAGTAAAAACGAAGAAGATAAGAAAGCTAACAGTAAAGAAATTATTAGAAGTTATAAACTTAAAGAAAAAACAAAAGGGTTAGCCTACCAATCGCTATTAGAAGAAATGCTGTCAATGAATCAAGAAGAATGTAAGGAAGACCTCGAAAAACAGTGGAAATGGTTTAAAGAATCTTTAATAAAGGCGACAAGACAAATATGCGGAACTTCCAAAGTTATAAAAAATAGAAAACAAACACCGTGGTGGAGTAAAGAAATAAAGGAAGAAATCAAAAAGAAGAAAAAGAAATGGCAACGATATATAGCCATGAGAACTGAAGAAAATTATAAGGAATATAAGGAACAAAGGATAAAGACTAAACAAATGATTATCACTGGTCTACAGTGGTTTTGTTGCCCTAGATATGAAAATGATTTTGGGTCCATTTATGCACACAATTCATGAAACTATCAATGATTTTGTTAGATTTGCTCTGATTTTTTTTTTAAATCTTTATTTTCATTTTACATTACAAAAATCAAAAAACGAGAAATAAAATAACAGATATATTTATAATGTCAGTAATGTTTTGAGAAATTAGGATACATCGAATCAAATAAACAGGAAAATGTCGAAAATATATTTTATATTTCCATAAAACGCCTTTTATGAGCTTTTCTTTTATAGTTTTTCAGGGGACAATCTCTTTGCAAAGACCAGCAGTAATCTGCCATCATGTGACAATCCCATCGACCCTGATACCTTTCCTCCATCACTTTTAGATCTTGGTGAAACCGCTCTCCCTGTTCCTCACTATAATTTCCTAAATTATCCGGAAATTTATCTAGATGATTGCGGATTTAATACTCATATTTGCTCCTAAAATCTGAAAGTTTGTCAGCATATTTTGCACAATTTCTTCATAATTTGCTGCTTTATGGTTACCTAGGAAATTTTCGACAACCAACACAAAACTTTTCCAAGCTTTACTTTCCGGAACAGTCATAACTTTGGTAAAATCTGAGTCTTTCATCAATTGCCGTATTTGAGGACCATCAAATATTCCACCTTTCAATTTTTCCATACTAAGCTTTGGAAATTTTCTGCAAATGTAATTAAAACAATCTCCGTCCTTGTTCAATGCTTTTACAAATTGCTTTATCATACCTAACTTAATATGTAATGGTGGAAGTATGATTTTGTCTCTGCTCACCAGCGGCTCCCTTATTACATTGGCTTTACCGACAGTTAAAGAATTTCTTACAGGCCAAACATCTTGTTCCCAATGAAGTTGCTTTGCTCTACTGTGCCACATACAAATAAAGCAAGGGTATTTTGTGTATCCACTTTGTTGGCCAAGTAAAAAATTAACCATTTTTAAATCCACACAGATTGACCATTGATGCTCCGAATATTTAATTTTCTCTAAAACTAATTTTACATTTTCATATTCTTCTTTGAGTTTCGTTGAATGGGCAATTGGAATTGATGCAAATTTATTTCCATTGTGCAATAAGACGCATTTTAAACTTCTTTTGCAACTGTCAATAAAAAGGCGCCACTCAGTAGATTTGTATTCTTTTAAACCCATGTCTATAGTCCATCTGGTTTTGGATTGCAGTAGAGGTCGCCTTGAACGGCAAGTCAGATTTACACTGGGAAACGTCAAATAATTAAAGTGTATGAGTGACAAAAACCAAATGTCACTTATTTGATACTTGAAATAATTGAGTTAAAAGTATTTTTTTATCAAATAGCAATTTATTTTGTACAAATTATTTAAATTTGCCAGAAACTTTTAGAAAAAAATATTCATGAGTCATCAATCGCAAATAAAATTTTGGCAGTGTAAACCTGTAAAAATTTTAACCAATCACGTTCAGAGTTCACAAATTTAGTACAATCTAGTTCTGCATTCTTAAAACGGATCGACTATAGAAGTAGCTTCGCGATATCATTACAATACACCAATCCTTCATTTTCACTAAAAAATTCTAATAACCCTTTTTCTCGCGTTCTGTATGTTGTAATTGTTACTGTTGGTGCCAATAAATTTTTTTCTTTCAATCTTGAGGCTAATAGTTCTGATCCTTGTTTTGATAAATTGGGATCACGTCTTAAATCACTGAGTTCATTTTGAGAAAATAATTTTGGCGTAGATGTTTCACCCTCCCATTCACTTCCACTGGTAGACGGTCCCGATTTCTGAGAATTTGGCAACATCATTGTTTCTGAGGGAGTGCGAATTACTTTTGAGACGTAAATAGGCCGAGGGAGACTTTCACTGTGTAGAACCGGACATTTCGTAGACTGTAAGTCTGGGTATTTCCACGTTTGATTTCGATTAAAACCTTTAACATCTACTACGCAAAAGTAACAATCATCTAAATGATTCGTAGGCTCCATCCAGATCATATGAATACCAAAGTCTAATCCAGAACGTTCTCCTTTTTTCCATAACCGTAGAGACTCAACACAGGACTTACAAACTTTATTAGGAACCCATGGTTTACCTAATTTGTCAATTTTGAAACCGAAATATTCAACATAAGTCTCTTTGACAAAGTCTGTGATATTTCTTTTTTGTTTTTTTGGTATATAAACACCGCAAATATAACAAAATAAATCACTAGAATATTTACACTTTCTTCGTGACGAACTCATATTTTAGAAGACAAGACAAATATATTAGAATGGACATTCAGTAATTGAAACAAAATATTGATCCATGACAACTTATCCAGATTCACGTGTACGTACTTCAATATTGTAAAATAACTGAGATCTCAGCTGTCCTGTGGAGCAAGGGGTCTGAGAGTGGGGATCACGTGATGTTTGTATGCGCGAAAAAGTTGCTCAGAAGCCTAATCATGACTGGAAAATTAAATTTTATTTTTAACAAACCGATAATTGTTCAACATATAAGATATGCAAAAATCATGAAAATACGAGCACATTGAGAACTTTCATGAATATATTCGTAATCTGGGCACTTGAAAACGTAAAAATTTGCGTTGATATCCAGAGCAACAAAAAAAAACTTTTGTTTTGTAGAGCTGTGATCAACGCTAAAAGAATATCGTGGGAAGAGTTTGGAAATGTAATGGAACAACACAAGAATCAAAATCAAAAGTTGTTCTACAAGATATTGAAAAATACCAGAAAAGCCAAACAAATACTATTGGTACAAGTTAAAGACAAGAAAGGAAAAATAATAAGTGACAAGAACGAAATAATAAAGAGATGGAAAGAATACTTTGAAGACCTTCTGGAATCTGAACAAGTGTTGACAAGTTATAATGCCGAAGAAACAAGGAAAGAAAGTAACATTGAAGAAATTTCAATGGTAGAAACGAAAAATGCATTGAGAAAATTAAAATTGGGAAAAGCGGCGGGAAACGACGAAATCAAGCCGGAAATGTTGAAATATATGGGAGAAAAAGGAGTTATAATTCTGAACAACATTTTTAACTTGGCGTGGAAACAGGGGAGAATTCCAAAGGACTGGGAGATGGCAGTGATACTACCGATATTTAAGAAAGGTGACAATCGAATATGCTCAAACTATAGAGGTATTTCTCTGCTAAGTACAGTAGTCAAATTATATGAAAGCATTCTGGATCAAAGACTTAGAGAAATAATTGAACCAACATTGGAAAAATCACAAAGTGGTTTTAGAAGAGGCTACAGTGTACAGGACCACATATTTACCATCAGACAAATTGCAGAGAAACAAGCAAAATACGATAGAACAACGTACATGTGTTTTATTGATCTAGAAAAAGCATTTGACAGAGCACCTAGAAATATTATCTGGAACATTCTAAAAGAAAGAAGAGTCAATGGAAAACTGTTACAAGCTATTCAAAGTATATACAGAAAGACGAGAAACATCGTAAGAACAGGAAATCTAAAATCCGAAGAATTTATAACAGTAGAAGGACTGCGTCAGGGTGGAACGTTAAGCCCAGCTTTGTTTATAACACTAATGGACCAAATAAGTAAAGACACGAAAGAGAAAACAAAACAATTAATGATAGGACATAGAAATATGAAACAGATAGGAATAACAGAATGTGCGTTCGCAGATGACTTGGTTTTATTTGCAAGAAATGAAAAGGAACTGCAACATAATGTAAATATATGGACAGCAGCGCTGGAAGAAAAGAAAATGAAAGTAAATATAGCAAAGACGAAGGTTATGGTGATGGCTAAAGAAGACATAACAATAAATATTTCGATCAGGAACAACAGGTTGGAGCAGGTAAATCAATTTAAATATCTGGGAGTAGCAATAGATAGAAGTGGGAGTCACAAAACAGAAATTAATAACAGACTGTGTTCAGCTGCAAATATATACAACGCGCTAAACAAGATAATAATAAACAAAAAAGAAATAAGTAAAAGAACGAAGTTGACAGTGTTCAAGACAATTTATATGCCGATCCTGACATTTGGATGCGAGACCTGGACAGTAAACAACAGAGAGCTAAGTAAAATACAGGCAGCAGAGATGAAATACTTAAGAAGGGTTGAAGGAGTTACAAGAAGAGATAGAATTAGAAACACAGAGATAAGGGAAAGACTACAAGTGAACTCCGCACAGGATAGAATAGAAAGCCAACAACTTAGATGGTTTGGACACCTTAATAGACTGAAGGAGGATATGCCAGTAAAAATGGTGTGGATGGCCAAAACGACGGGTAGAAGAAGAAGAGGTAGACCGGCACAAACTTGGAACGATAACATCCAAAATCTGTTGGAAGAAAGAGGATCTACATGGAGACAAGCAGAAAGAGAAGCATTAAACAAGAAGCTATGGCGAAGATTTGTAAATGCGGGAATATAAGAAGAACGAAAACCTCAACACCCTAGGGTAAATGAGGATACGACTATATATATTGCGGTATCGAGATACCACGTCAATGGAAGTACGGTATTTAAGTTCCGGTAAAATTTTGTTATGAATTAGAGCATGTGACTTATCAAAGTAATCAGAAAAACTTCGTCCGATACTAAGAAATTTAGTTCAAAGTCAAATGATTCGTTAAAAAGGGACATAAAACAGGTTTGAATAAAATAAATTTGAAATGTATCGTTTAATAATTGTCTTTGTTAAAAATGTTAATTTATAGTAAATGAAAGATTGTCAACAATAAGAAAGGTATTTCAAAAGTTAGAAATTTGTTAATTAATTTGATTAATGTAAAAATCTAGGTTATAGTTAAATTTAAAATAAGTTTGTTAAATTATTACGTGAGTTCGACATGTCACAACTTAATGAACTGCGTATGGAAATTTCATGTCCAGCATCTTTATTTATTCAATCACGAAGCACTTGGGAAGAAGGCAATCCAATCTATAAAAAAATAAAAGAAAATTTTACTTATAAAATTTCAACGAACCACAATTGGCTTAATCCATACCTGTACTGTGAAAATTCAGATAATATTGATTTTTCGATCAACCAATAAAAAAAAACGTCTATGCAAACATCGAGATTGCGGTGAATTTCGGTAAAAGGATTAAGAAAAACAATCGATGGGGGTTGGTGTTAATTTTCACACGTGAATGGTGGCGAATTTTAATCGTCCTAATAAAATTGATAAAATAGTGAAAATAATTAGTGAAAATACAAAATACAAGTGTAAAATTAATCAAAATAATTACTTACCTACGTAAAACTAGTAAAAAGTTGAAAAACGTAAAGGATTGAAAGTATTCCTGAAGAAATAAAAATCACGACACAACAAGGTCAACAAACTGCAGCTGGAAGTTTTTCATGGTAAATGAACCCATTGAGTGTATTTAGGTGCGCAATTGTACCATCTCCCATTCAAATAAAAGAAAACATTCCTGAATTTACTAAGGTAACGTGCACATTGAAATACAATTTTAATATAACTAAGTGAAATTTGCGGACTCCATACGACACGTGTTTTTAGTAATTTAACGTTCAGAATTTTTATAATAGAATTAATAATAGAACTTTTTGATATAACAAAATCTTTATTGACATTCGTGTGTTAAATAAAAACATTAATAATCTTGTAACGAAGGATATTTATTTTGACCTGTTCCGCGCCATAATTTTATTTACAGTATTGGTAACGGAACGAACCTACCCTGTACAAGGTAAGATACATGCACTACGAACGAGCTAAGCTGAGGCACATCATTTCATTAAATTGTATTTATAAAATTTCACATATTTTTCCATTGACGGGGTACAATTACGTACACCCATATAAAACATTAACGAACAGAACCTTTAACTCAATTAGCGAGGGGGTGCATAGCAATATATATAAAAATCGTCATAGTCCTCAAGATTTGCGAGGAAATCGTCATTATACGCTCAGCTGTCATAACGCATAGACCGCTTGGACAAAAGTGTGCTAATCGATATAATTTCGCTACAGCTATTTTGTTTTTATTATAAAGTAGGTATAAGGTTTATATAGGTAGTAACTAATATAACCAATTTTCGCGCCATTACCCATAATGTACCTAAACATTTACCAACCGTAAAAATCGTCATAGTCCTCAAGATTTGCGAGGAAATCGTCATTATACGCTCAGTTGTCATACCGCATAGACCGCTTGGACAAAAGTGTGCTAATCGATATAATTTCGCTACAGCTATTTTAGGCTTCTATACAAAGTATAGCAAGAAGCCTTATGATCTGGCTCCGTGTCTGTCCGTCCGTCTGTCTGTCCGTCTGTCTGTCCGCATAATTCAAAATCATACAGAGCGTTTCAAATCGTGTTGGAAATACTCTGTGTGTATAGAGGTCTAAGAACTGGGTAGCCAGTGCGCTACTTTTAGGCTTCTATACAAGGTATAGAAAGAAGTCTTATGGTCTGGCTTCGTGTCCGTCCGCATGTTTCAGAGCCAATCATAACGTTGATCAACTGATACGTTGTTATATTGTAAATACTTCGTTTATATAGTATTGCGTTAATCTGTTAATCCGTTGTTTCGTTTTGCTAATGCAATTTATAAATACGCAAATGTTCGAAAGAAATTTACTAAGTTAAAGATATTTTCAAAGAGGTCTCCCTATATAAACTACTTGTTAGGCTTCTATACAAAGTATAGCAAGAACCCTTATGATCTGGCTCCGCGTCTGTCCGTCTGTCTGTCTGTCCGCATAATTCAAATCTAATCAGAACCTTCGAAATTGTGATTGTAAACACATCGTGTACCTATATATAATTAAATAAAATTTGTTTGGCTTCTATACAAAGTATACCAAGAAGCCTTATGATCTGGCTCGGTGTCTGTCCGTCCGTCCGTCCGCATAATTCAAAATCATACAGAGCGTTTCAAATCGTGTTGGAAATACTCTGTGCGTATAGAGGTCTAAGAACTGGGTAGCCAGTGCGCTACTTTTAGGCTTCTATACAAGGTATATTTGGGCGGTGTTATGCAGAAAGCTACCAAGCCACATTTTTTTTTTTCAATTATTGAAGGTACGGAGCCAGTAAGGTTCATTATACATTCTGCTGAAAACATCCAAGCCACAGGATAACTTTTTTATTTATTTTTTTAATTTAATACTTATTTTTTTAATTTAATACTGTACTAATTGTTAATTATCTCGGATTTATGCAGACGTGGCTTGGTAGCTTTCTGCATAACACCGCCCATTTATGATTAGGGCCAATTTATTTGTCAAATCGTCTTGACGTTTCTTCGGCGAATCGCCCATGAACGCTGCGGGTCTCGCGGAAGGAGGAACAACCGGTAAAACCGTCACGATCATCCACTCGGGTCGTGAGTATTTCGGATCCATTCCCAGGGCGCTGCAATCTGCGTCGCTAATTTGTCTAAAGATATGCAGCACTTCTTCCGCCAACAAATACTTTTTTCTTGTGGAACCTTTCCGTCGGATTCCTTCCATTCGGCCGTCAAATCGAGACCCGATTTTCTAATTACAGGTTGATGATTTCCACATCCACCATCCGCGTGACATATTGTATGTTCTTTGCACAAACCGTACACTAGTTCTAAGCGTTTCTTGGAATCGTCTGCAGTTATCTTCTGAGCGTGTTCGAAGTGGTTTTAGGCTTCTATACAAAGTATAGCAAGAAGCCTTATGATCTGGCTCGGTGTCTGTCCGTCCGTCCGTCTGTCCGCATAATTCAAAATCATACAGAGCGTTTCAAATCGTGCTGGAAATACTGTGTGTATAGAGGTCTAAGAACTGGGTAGCCAGTGCGCTACTTTTAGGCTTCTGTACAAAGTATAACAAGAAGCCATATTTAGGCTTCTATGCAAGGTATAGAAAGAAGCCTTATGGTCTGGCTTCGTGTCGGTCCGCATGTTTCAGAGCCAATCATAACGTTGATCAACTGAAACGTTGTTATATTGTAAATACTTCGTCTATATAGTATTGCGTTAATCTGTTAATCCGTTGATTCGATTCGCTAATGCAATTTATTATTATTACAGGTTAGATGATGTTTTGTATTGCTTTCATCAGAATCAAAATCGGAATCGGAAAAGTCGCTGCTAGAATAATTGCTTGAGTTGTTCATGTTTATAAATTAGTGGTAGATACTTGCTATATCGATTCCTTTTCAAAAGTATTACCTAAATTTTAAATACAAAGTGTAACCTATATAGTAAATTGTTGATCCTTTGATACGTTGATACATTGATACGTTGATACATTGATACGTTGATACGTTGATACATTGATACGTTGATACGTTGATACATTGATACGTTGATACATTGATACGTTGATATATTGATACGTTGATACATTGATCCGCTGATCTGTTGATCCGTTAATCTGTTTATCCATTTATTGCATTATCTGCTTATCCGTTATTTGTATTTTTATCTTTTGAACAATATATCCACACCGTTAAGAAATTGTATGTAAAATTACAATCATTAGCAACTTTGTGACCAATTTTTCTTCAGCTAGCGCGAAATCATATCTTTCTTCAGTATTTATCACATCGAAAGTCAGCAATTATGGTACAATCTATATTACGAACGTAACTTATATACCATGCTTTAAAAATAATATTTTCGAAGCATGTTATATCACGTTACTTGGTTCGGACGATGCTATTTTAGGGTTTTGATATCATAGATATCAAAAAACTAATATTTTTTAATCAAAATCAAATTAATTAAAAAAAAATCCCAAAACGAGGGCTGGGAAATCGAGTATTCGAATACTCGATTCTAGGTAATTTGTTCGACAGCGTTCTGTGCGACAGAAATTTGTTTGAAAATGCCCTGTCGATTAAATGTTCAGTCGTACAAATGCTGAGTTGGACGAATTTCTCTCGAACAAATTACCAACTACGGCATATTCAAACATTCGAATATCCCACTAATATTTAAATGTTTTACTAGGTTTAAGATGATAATTTCATTATTAATAATTAATTTTAATATTATTAATAATAATTATTAATTTAACACAAGCGGCCTGCCGGTGTCGCGAGTAAACAGTCGACTAGTCCAGACGTGTTTTTGTTTTTCCAAGCAAAAATGTAATCAGTGACATTTACGGCCGTATTCACCAAGCTCTGTTAAGTTGCTAACAGAGAGTCAAGTCAATAACAGTCTGTTAATGTGATATATTTGTATTCACCAATGACTTTTAGCAGTTACCAGTCTGTCAAGTCGTCTGATAAGTTAACAGAGCAATATTGGGCTGTCAACATAGGTAACAGACTGATAAGTAATATTTTTATGTGTCAATATTGTAGGTTATAATTATTATTGACATTTGTTTTTGGTATGTATTTAAGGTTAACTTTTTTCCGCGAAATCAGTTAAAGCTAGTTTTACACGGTTTTACCAACAAAAATTCTAGTTACTTTTAGGCTTCTATACAAAGTATAACAAGAAGCCTTATGATCTGGCTCCGTGTCTGTCCGTCCGTCTGTCCGTCCTCATAATTCAAAATCATACAGAGCGTTTCAAATCGTGTTGGAAATACTCTGTGTGCATAGAGGTCTAAGAACTGGGTAGCCAGTGCGCTACTTTTAGGCTTCTATTCAAAGTATAGAAAGAAGCCTTATTTAGGCTTCTATACAAGGTATAGAAAGAAGCCTTATGGTCTGGCTTCGTGTCCGTCCGCATGTTTCAGAGCCAATCATAACGTTGATCAACTGATACGTTGTTATATTTTAAATACTTCGTCTATATAGTATTGCGTTAATCTGTTAATCCGTTGCTTCGATTCACTAATGCAATTTATAAATACGCAAATGTTCGAAAGAAATTTATTAAGTTAAAGATATTTTCGAAGAGGTCTCCCTATATAAACTACTTGTTTTACTTTGATGTGAAAAAATAATTTTTTATTGATGTGGTTAGTGAAGTTAAGTTATAAATAAAAGAGAAAGGAGAGGATTGGTCCACCTCAAAAAAAGGACCATACATTACAGAGAAGTAAAATTTCTAATAGAATGGAAAAGTTTGATTGTTATTACTTATATAGTAAATGATAATTACCAATCGCAAAAAATTTAATTGGTGCAGATTATCTGATTATGTGGTGTTACATTATATGGCGATCAAAAATAACCAGATAATAACAACTTTCCACACCAGAAAGGTAGCTGTATAGAAGCCTAAGAACTGCCGCTAAAGCGAGTTCCACCTTGTTTATAATATAGGCCCAAAACCTCTTCTTTACTAATTTTATTTTACGATAATTATTTCTACGAGTATTTTGGTTTTTACATCTCAGAGGTAGCTTGCTATAGGCTTGCCTTTCGATGTTCCTGCGCCCTGTTGTTTATTGTTATAATGGAAAATCATTAACACTAAGGGACCGACGGCCTTACGTGCTCTCCAAAAAGAGGACGTCACAGTCGAAATCATCTGGATAGGTGTCGAAATGGAAGTTTTCAAACGACAGTTTGATATTTCTGATGAAACCGATGAGATCACCGACGTCGACGAGGGGAAGATTTGATTATTGGAGAACCCAAATGGCCACATCCAGTGTGGCTGAAGTAAGCGCGAGAAAAATATTCACTGCACCTAAGCTAAGGGTGGATAAACAGAATCCGTGTAATCTCAATGGAAGTACTGAAAGCAAGTGTGATTCGGAATTTCAATGAATATTAAGAATGTCCAAGGAAATGTCATGAATTCCAATCCAAAATATTCCAACCCAAGGAATGCCAACAATTTCCAAAAAAAAACGAATCTATACATTGTCGTGATTTTTCAATAAATTGCAATATTTTAGCCAATTTCCACGGTCTACACGTATGGCTGCGGTATCTTTGAGTGGGGCCGAAAGCCGAACAACCACGGTCTACACGTAGGGTTGCGATTTCCCTGAAGCCGAACAACCACGGTGTATACTTCTTTTTACACCAGAAAGGTAGCTGTATTATAGAAGCCTAGGATCTGCCGCAAAAAGCGAGATCCACCTTGTTTTTTATGTTGCATGTTTTTCACCATAAAAATTGTTACCAACCTAATTGTTAGATCAATCCTAAAGGCGAGTTAACACTTTGAATCTAGTGGTTAACACCTTAAGTGCACATTACACGGGGCCTTCGGCTGCAGCAATTTCTGTGCAGAATGGTATACGCAAAGCGCAATACTATGAACTCGTCTCTACGCAGAAATTGCATGCAGCCGAACGCCCCGTGTAATGTGCACTTTATGTCAACTTCTATTAAATTTGTGGTGAATTATTAGAGTCCCCGCAGACTTTCCATCGGCCGATAGTTTAGTCGGTTTCTTAATCAGTATGAAGTGTATGTAAGTGTCGGCCGATACCGAATCGTTATAATTTGCGCACTTGCATACAGCTTCATACTGATTAAGAAACCGACTAAACTATCGGCCGATAGAAAGTCTGCAGTCTGCGGGGACTCTACACAATTCTAGGTTGAGCAACAGTTCATTACACTTTCTGGATATTTTGTGAAGAAATTGAACTATTGCTAAGCATAGAATTTCGTGAAAGTTGTAACCGACTTATATTTGAGTTACATTAAAAATATTTTATTTGAGACCTTAAAATTATGTCACCTTGTCCGCGGCTGCTTATTCAATATATTCGCAGCTGGCCAAGTCGGCAAACCGAACTTGGTCGTTCCCCTATCCGCAACCCGGTATGGACGCGCCACGTAGCTGGTGAGGCACCAGTATGTACATGCACCTCAAAACAGGTACGCGCACATACTGGGTCGTGGTTGCCCAACAAACATTTTAGCTGTAAATCGGCTATTTAGCAGCTAAATTGTTTGTTGGGATTGTGCTAAGATCATAGACCTTAGCAGCTGGTAATCATTTCTATCACCGTGTAGCTCAGAAAAACCCTCTACAAGTCTTCCAAGCATAGCGGATGATAGAAAGATTGTTGGTTACTTATGGCATTTCTTAATTTCCATGCGTCATCGTCGTCGTCGAAGTATTCAATAAATTGTTCGTTACACACTTTGCAATATGTTATTGGGGCACTAGGGTCCGCAATAGCACACGGAACAACTTCTTGATCTTCGTCGTCTACATCCATTTCGATCTGAAATCCAGCCTCCACCGCTTTTTCCCATTCTTCCTTGGGTAAACTCCAAGCTCTCAGCATACCTTGCTGTTTCTTGGTGCGCTGTTGTCGATAATGCTCGTCCAAATGGCGACGATATTGAATAACTTCGCCATGTGGAAAAGACATATCACAAAATAGGCATCGTTTACCCTTTGCAGAAGAATGCGATTTTACTGGAGTGTCGAAAACTGGCGTTTTCTGCTCCACTAATTGATCGCTTTTAGGTTTCGCGGTGAAGAGGATCAGAACTTCGTCGACCAATTTCTTGGTTATTTTGCCCATTTGCGTCGGAAGAGGAACCAGACCACGGCTGACAAGTTTTCCATATAGTTCGTGCACGTTCACTGGAGAGGTATTCTGGCATACGTCCGTGACTTTGGCCGATGGTAAAATTTGGTCGTGTGCCACAACCTTCGGGTGCATCTTGTCAACATTGACTGTTGAGGCGATGTTCGAAGGCGTATCCACACGCCTAATTTTGTGGATTTTAGAATCAACTTTGTCATCCAATGGTCTTTTCCTCCCCCTTTCGCAATGTCGTGGAGATTCTGTTTGACCGGTAGCTTGCAATGCACGGATGTGTGAATCTATGATTGCTAATTTATCCGGTGCAAACAGTTTGCTCCACGTGTTACGTAATTTGATCATGCTTACACGCATTTCTGCATTAGCACGATCAAATGACAGAGAAAAATAAATGTCTATGTAACGCGAAAAATGCGTAACGTATTCTCGTCCAACATTTTTCATGATGGAGTCCATCAAATACAATAGACTTAAGCTAGTGTTACCCGAAGCCGTAGAAATGCGAACTTCGATAACCTGAACGATGTCTACTGCAAACGAAATATACTGCTCTGCTAATTTCGTCAAAAAATCTATATGTCGTTTGCTGATAGACGTTAGTTCGTTTAGTTTACATGAGTACATCGTGATAATTTCGGATTTATTTTCCATAATGGTCAATAATACGCGATATGATAAAATTTGTAATAGAATAAATAGTAGATGATATAAAAATAAAATATTATATTACCTATATAAACTTTCGGATCAACGTATCATCGGATCAACGTATCAACGTATCAACGTATCAACGTATCAACGTATCAACGTATCAACGTATCAACGTATCAACGTATCAACGTATCAACGTATCAACGTATCAACGTATCAACGTATCAACGTATCAACGTATCAACGTATCAACGTATCAACGTATCAACGTATCAACGTATCAACGTATCAACGTATCAACGTATCATCGAATCAACGTATCTACGTATCATCGGATCAACGTATCATCTGATCAACGTATCACCGGATCAACGTATCATCGGATCAACGTATGGTGGCGGCACGAAACGTCCAACCGCAAAATTGACATTTTCCTATTGAGATTCGGAAAGATAAAAGTTTAAATAGTATACCAAAAAAATGAAAGTGCAATATTTCAAACATGAAATCTGGCAATACTGATGCCGAATTGTAAGCCAGTGTGTGAATGACCCTGGACTGGGTAATCACGCTAAAAAAAAATTGTGAAAAAGAGTGCCTTTACCGGACAGGCAAACTAAACATTTGTAAAAAGTTGCTTTTGAGCCTTCATTGTATAAGGCGTGATAAAATTTTGTAAGGAAATTAATTAAAAATAAAGAATAAATTTATTTTGTGGAAGTGATTTCGTTTGTTATGAAATTAAAAGTCAAGCTAGTGATCATTGGATAAATTTGAGGAAGTATAGGAAGATTATTGACTTGAAGCCAAAGATAGGAAAATATTAAGTATTTGTATCTAAAACTAACACGCAGCTCTTGAACCTGAATTGGATGAACTTGTACGTTACGGTAAAAGATTAAGAAAAATATGTTATTAATAATAAAAATTAAATTCCAAGGATTTTAAAACAATTTCGACGATTTCCAAGGAATTTTAAATAAATATAAATAATTCTTTTATTGTATTTGAAGATGTGTTTATTCTTATAGGAAAAATTTCCAAGCAATTCCAAGGATATCGAAAGATTTCCACAGAATTCCAGGGATTAGCATAGAATTTAAAGGTTTTACAGGGGATTTAAAAATTACCAAGACGTTCTACCGAATTCCAATCCAAAGAATTCAATGAACTTTCTAGGAATTTCATACAACTACTAATAAATATTTTATTACATTTAAGCATGTATTAATTTTTACAGCAACAATTTCTACGGTGTTCCAAGAAATTCACAGAAATTCCAAAGATTTCTTCCTAATGTAAAGAATTTCCAAGGAATTTCATGGGATTTTAAAGATTTCTAAGACGATCTTAGCAATTTCAAGAATATCTAAGTAATTTCAATCAAAGAAATTTAAATTAAAAGAATTCCAATCTATGGAATTCTAAAAATTTCGTAAGCATTTTAAACAACTAGAAATAACCATGAGATATATTATTGCAATCTTTGAACATGTATATATTCTTGCAGAAGGAATTCTAAGAATTTTCAAGACCTTCTCAGAAATCCAAATTAAAGGAATTTAAATGAAAGGAATTTCAAAAATCTCATAGGTTTATTTTAATTTAAATATTTTTTGTAACTAAAAATTATTGTTGGGGCTTTTATATTTCTGTTGGCACTATGTTTTCACAGTGAGAAGCGACAGCAGAGTCAAATCGCGCGGATAGAGTTGCCAAATGGGCAATTTATCGCAAATTAGGTTCTTTTTATTGCTCAATTGCGATAAATTTTCGGCGTTTTCGATGGGCTCCTAATTTAGGCTCCATGTTAATCAATTGTAAATTGTTAATACTAAGTCCGACGATGGCAGTTTATTATTAAAAGAAAACTCTTTCGTTTTATTTTGTTGCTACTTTTACACTTTATCTCGGTTCCGAGATTATTGCGATTATTTCAAACGTGATATCTGGCAAATCTGGGCGCCGAGTGTGTTGTTGATCCTTGATGGGGCAGGCATACAAAAATTATACCAGTATACCTTTGTGCAATGGATAAAATAAAAGCAGATGGTTGCAATAGAACCATATGAATTTGAAGCAACAACGTTTAAAGTTAAAATACCTTAAGATTGAAACTTTAAACTTATAAAAGCTTTCTGAATTAAAAATTCAATTGAGAAACTTCATGACATCATGTATGATCACGATCCAATTAAGTGAGGCCGAAGGCTGAATTGTGGGGCTGAAGTGGAGCCGAATTCCACGAATACATATAGTACTTTCAAATAAGATGTTGTAAATATCGTTTAGGCCGATTAGAGTCATGGCTTTAAGGAGATTAGTCTGTACGTACGGGGGGGGGGGGGGGGGGTAGATAACAACGTAAAAACAATACGATTTGCATTCATATTGGAAAAAAGTGTAAACAAAACCGAACCACGCCACTGACTTCATACTCCAGTATGAAGTTATTACGAGACAAGTTTTTGAAAATTTTATTACAGGTAATAATAATATGTCCACTATAATAAGTAAAGTACCGAGATACTGGAGATTTATATTAGTGCTGGTTTCTTAGAAGTGCAATATCGAAACCGTGTAAGAAGTTGTCGCAAAATTTACTGCGTGTTCTATCGAAACCGTGTACTCATAGTCCCGTGCTATACGAGGGTTACCTGTATTATCAGCCAACTGTAGCATATTTTAATGCTGTTGTTTTTAGTTGAACGTCCTAATAGTCCGGGAGGCAGCGACAGAAATTTTGCACCAATTCCTACAAAGCTGATTTTATCTCATTTTGTAGTTTTGATATGGCAAGTAAACGGAACGGCAGTCTACCACGCCAATATGGAGGCAAACATTAATAATAATTTTTCAAACGTGTAAATAAATAATATGTAAATGCCTTAATCCTATAAGTATGAAACTTTATAGAGTGCTCAATGATACATAAAAATGCAGTATAATGATAGTCTACCGCGTCGGAGGGGAGGCCATCATAGGTCTACCACCCACGCAAGGTGTTCAGAAATTAACTTTTTTGACTTATTTCTACAAGGCTGAAATGCCTTAATCCTATAAGTATGAAACTTTATAGAGTGCTCAATGATACATAAAAATGCAGTATAATGATAGTCTACCGCGTCGGAGGGGAGGCCATCATAGGTCTACCACCCACGCAAGGTGTTCAGAAATTAACTTTTTTGACTTTTTTGATCGTGCATTCCATTGTGTCTATCAGGGCTTTGCACCTTTATATAATCGGTAGACTTATTTTCTTAGTTCTCTTATAAACTAAAGTATTTGAGAAAAAAATTTCAGCCTTGTAGAAAAAAGTCAAAAAAGTTAATTTCTGAACACCTTGCGTGGGTGGTAGACCTATGATGGCCTCCCCTCCGACGCGGTAGACTATCATTATACTGCATTTTTATGTATCATTGAGCACTCTATAAAGTTTCATACTTATAGGATTAAGGCATTTACATATTATTTATTTACACGTTTGAAAAATTATTATTAATGTTTGCCCCCATATTGGCGTGGTAGACTGCCGTTCCGTTTACTTGCCATATCAAAACTACAAAATGAGATAAAATCAGCTTTGTAGGAATTGGTGCAAAATTTCTGTCGCTGCCTTCCGGACTATAACCAGAAAATTGATTTCCCGTAGAAATCTGAGGTTGTATTGATGTAATGACGTTATACGATATAACCATATATTACAGAAGACATTAAATACTATTTCATAAGAGAGAGACTCCAGATACGTCGGACGTGTCGCGTATTTAAATTAGAGACCCATCGTTACTGTCGCGTAGATAAGTTAGAAACACTTCGGAAAATGGAACTTAACAATTTTATTAGGAATTAAAATTTCGTTTTAATAAAAAACTCTATACCTATAACATTTAAATACTTGACACGTCCAACGTGTCTCTCGTCACTCTGATTTTATAATAAAGACAGCGTTATAACATCCACATAAAGTCAGTTTTCTCTATAAAATGAATTTGTTAGTTAGGATGTTTTACGTAAGCACAGCAGAATAGTTGTAATGTCCCTAGGTGCATCCTTTAAGCCGCACATCAGAGGCAATCAAGTTTTAAACGGTTAAAGGGCCCATATTCAACTAGTCGATGCATATAAAGCAAACATATGGATTCATAAAGTGATGTAGTGAAGTCATAAAATAGTTGGAGGCAAGCTGGAATATATTTTATTATCTTTATTTTGACCTATAAAAAAACTAATTGTGCACCGCCCGGAATGGGGCACTTCTATAAATATTCTTTAATATCTTGGTTTGGGTTCATTTTAGCGCAAAATAGTTGTGTAACAAAACGGGATTTTAATTCATAAAAAATTAATTTTAATATTTTAAATTGAGATATACTTATAAATTATTATTGCGATAATAATTGATGATTGTTAATCAACCATATTTATCAACAGCGGTAGAGATAAGTTTTATAACGCGAACGAGAATTGATAATGTATTTTATCAATATTCGTCTGCATGCGAACTTCCTGCGTCTAAAGATGACTTTTACACTGTTCTTTGTTCAGGTGAACTGTTTAATTTCAGACAACAGTGGAGTATCGCCAATTTGACCGGATATTTCAATGCAGTCTACGCGATTTCATTGATGAAGCAATCAAGATTTGATTGCATTGAAGCAATCAGTAGACATTTGCTTCTCGTTAAAAAAGCGATAGGGATGTATCTGTCTATAGGTGAAATTTGTCAGTGGTGCAAATTCTCACGCTATGGAAGGTCAACCCTCGTGATTTCTGAAAGGTATAAATATGGTTGAATTAATTAGTCGAGAGTCAGAAGTCGGGGTGGGCCCGTAGAGCCGCGGCCGGGGGCCATGGGCTTTCGGGATTAATGTTAATATGTAGTTGAATTGAGTATTGTAAATTTTCTTGTGCGGGACATTTTTATGAGTTTGGTAATTGTGATTTTGTATTGGGAAATAGTTAAGGGAGTGTCTTTGTTGAGTTTGTGTTTTAAGTGGTTGTCAAAGAGTTTTGTTTATTGAGTTTATCTTGATTTTGGGGAATAGACAAGGAAAGGTCTTTGCCCTGTTCCGTGGTCTGGGTCTCCAAAAGATGTATATAAGTACCATGTTTGATTATTTTGGATTGTATAAATATATGTTTAAAAGGGCCACCCTAAATTGTAAGAGATATTTAAATGTGTACATGTGTTTTTTTAAACTTATCCATTATTAATAAATATTGTTTTTGAAAATTCAGTGGTTTCGTTTTTCCTGTTGAGGAAAAGAACGTTTTGTTTTCAGTGTCGAGCTTAGTGTCGTTTTGCCCGCACCGAAGTTTCAACTTCAACATTTAGCCGGGGGACGTAACGCCAAAACGGGGAGTGTCTGGGGCTTATTACCAGAAAGTCGCATACCAAATTGATAGTGTGTTTTTTTGAGAACAGAATACTAAGGTGGGCGTAATCGGTTGAACGGTGGTGGCAGCTTAATCAATAAATGTTCTTAGTAGATCGATAAGCGTCTAAGTGGAATTTTGTTCGATCAGCAGATTTGATTATTTTTTTTAAATAACTCCAGCCGTTCCTAGGAAAAGTAGTTCAGAAGGACGGTCGGCGGTTACAGTTGCTAATTGAAAATAAAGTAAACGAAATTCTCTACAGAAAAGATTTTATAATTTTTTATTGTAAATGCATCGGTTGCAGAGTTGCAGCCATCAGAATGAGCGCATGGTGTCTAGATATAAACAAAAGCGTTAATTTGTGTATGTATGTGTCCGTCACGCTCAGGAACGCATCTCTATTTTTGTCTATTTTCTAATTGATTTCGAATGGAGCGCTGTGGTGAAACCCTATATCACCTTTATCTCATTTGGGTAACTGACTGTTGGATTTTTTTGAGACCTTCTGGCATCGCGGCGATAGTCCTTTGATTTGATATGCAGGGTTGGGTTTTGAGCCCCCCCCCTTGACTTTCGCGTAGTTTTTCCAATATGACGGCCAAATGTGAGGTCACTAAACCGTGGTTTTGAGAGGGCCGAATAAAAAAAAAATGAGAGCGGTCGTCGGACCGTCCACAGAAGCTATGCTTCTTACGCACAGAGCAAACCATAATAGATCCTTGAAGGCCATAGTTGTTCGGCCTTCGGCCTCACAGGGCGAACCATAATAGATCCGTGAAGGCCATAGTTGTTTGGCCTTCGGCCTCACAGGGGGAGGACCATAATAGATCCGTGAAGGACATAGTTGTTCGGCCTTTCACAAGGGGAAGACCATAATAGATCCGTGAAGGCCATAGTTGTTCAGCCTTGGACTTTACAGGGCGGACCATAATAAATCCGTGAAGGCCATAGTTGTTCGGCCTTACAGGGCGGACCATAATAGATCCGTGAAGGCCATAGTTATTCGGCCTTGGGCTTCACAGGGCGGACCATAATAAATCGGTGAAGGCCATAATTGTTCGGCCTTCGGCCTCACAGGGCGGACCATAATAGATTATAGTTATATGCCTTCAGCTGTCTTGACTGCTAGTCCGTGATTGCCAGTGGTTGTTCGGCCTTCGGTCTCACAGGGGGAGGACCATAATAGATCCGTAAAGGCCACAGTTGTTCGGCCTTCGGCCTTTTTGTGAAAAATTTTTAAAATTTTTTCGACGTTTTTTGAAGACCCACGAAAAGGGGGGGAATTTTTTAAATGTTTTAGTTTTGTCAAAAAACTATTTTCCCTAAAAACCGATTGGAGGTTGAGGCGGCGGGGGCGGCATGGGGTTGGGGGCGGTTGCCACCTCCGCCCCCATCCATAGCCACCATTCCCAGGGTCCTAGCCCTCTCGGTACCGGAGTTATGCTTGCTCCCACTTGCTTTTGAGAACACGGGTCGGGTCGGGTCGGCCTCCAACTTGCTTATAAAACTACGGATCGGCCTCCCACTTGCCTTTCAGGAACACGGGTCGGTCTACGACCTCCCACTGGCATTTAAGAATACGGGTCGGCCTTCGGCCTCCAACGTGCTTATAAGAATACGGGTCGGCCTTCGGCCTCCCATTTGCTTTAGAGAACACGAGTCGGGTCGGCCTTCGGCCTCCCACTGGCATTTAAGAATACGGGTCGGCCCTCGGCCTCCAACTTGCTTATAAGAATACGGGAAAATTTTTTCGACGTTTTTTTCCGACCCACGAAAAGGGAGAAAGGGGGGGGCGGGAATTTTTTAATTTTGTTAATTTTGTCAAAAAACTAAAACTAGCTTCAAAATTTTTGAAAAATAAAACTTTTGAAAATTTTTTTGACGTTTTTTGCCGACCCACAAAAAGGGGAGGGGGGTTTTAATTAAAAAAAAAAGTTTTAATTTTTTTAGTTTTGTTAAAAAACTATTGTCCCTAAAAACCGGTTGGAGGTGGCGGGGCGGCGTTTGAGGCGGCGGGGCGGCGTGGGCTCGGGGGGGACGGTTGCCACCTCCGCCCCCCATCCATAGCCACCATTCCCAGGGTCCTAGCCCTCTCGGTTCCGGAGTTATGGTGTTTGAAGGGAAGTTCGAAATTTGAAAGCCGCGGTCGAAATTTGTGTGACGAATTTCCGTTACATATTTCCGTTACCAATTTGTGTGACGAACGATTTTTTTCAGTTAACTGAAATCGGTCAAATGGCTTAAACACATTCATTAATAAATATTGATGACACCCAGAAGATCAATAATAAATTAAAAGTAAATATTAAATACGTCATGCTCTGAAGGCTATAACTCTGTAAGCGATCGATTTATAAGAAAAAGTATAAAATATTTTCTGTAGAGAATTTTATCTTCTTTAATTTTAAGTACTTGAGATTTTGCTCTAAAATGACCACAAATCGAGATATTTACGAAAGTATCTTTTTGCGTGGCTTCTCCGATATGTCGGCCAAATTCGGGGTATTTGATTATTATTTAAGGCCGAAACCCGAATAACTACGGTAATGATCTTTAATAATAATTAATAAACGTTTTATAATTATTTAAGTGTCTCCGAATATTTAAGTTTAAAATTTTTCCATAATAAATAAGCTTAAATAAGCGAAATGCCTTCTCATGCATTAAATTTATTTTGTAACTTCGTCTTAATAAAGCATTCCAACGCTTGATCAAATAGTTAGGACCATCGATTGGTTTTTTAGCCATAGCTTGCAAAACTATTTCAATTTGTAGAGCACACATTTTCGCCAAGTTTCTTATTCTCGTTATCAAATACAACAACTTAATAATAATTTAATCACGAAAATATTTAGAATGCCTAATTTCCCAATTTTGAGTGATAAGTCGGATTAATAGCAGGGTTGCAACAAGTTTATTCAGAACATAATTTGAATTTTAAATTTCCATTTTGAAATTAACTTCTACAACAACTTCATTAACGTTGGAAATTTGTCGATACGCGATATCGCTGTTATCATTAACTGACAAAATTAATTCTATTGTGCAATAAATATTAAACGTTACAATTAGAAGAAATTGCAGCAATAAAACAAACCGTGTGAGATAATTAAAATTGCGAATATTTTAATTAATTTCTGACGATGGAATAATTTTTGTAATAAATTTGGTTTATATTTAAATCACGTACCGGATTTATCTTCGATAGTCCCGGAGTATCGGGGTCGTCTTGTGAGGTTAAATGTAGCAAATTTCATATTGAAAATTTTTGTTACTAAGAAAAAAGAAACAAATTTGCAAGTACTAAAGAATTTACGATACCTGCACGTTTTCACGACCGGCGGTAACAAATTTTCCTGAAAGTACACGTCACGTAATTTTATTAAGCCAAACAAAAATGAAAAAGTTTGCACTATTTGCAACAAGTGACGTTGAACGATAAATCATTGCTCGCGAAATAAATGTTCCTACAAAATTTGCTTTACCACAGTTAATTTGTGTGGTTTCCACTTTTTACCTTTTTTCAGAGGTAACTAACGCTTTCCGCCCCCAAATAAATTATTTCACTGTTGCAAAGCAGTAAAAATTCGATTGGTTCGATCGCTTTTAAAATTTTGTGTAAATTTAGAGTGTCGTATCGTTCTGATCAAAAGATACGAGAGAACCGGGAGAATCTTTGACTGGAGACGAGATAAGTTAAAAGAAACCGACGAAAGAAGAAGAAGCGACCGTGAAACTGATCCTTGCTAAAAGCTATCCAAACTAAGCACATTTACGTTATTCAAGGAAGAGAACTCCTGGGAACGGTTGAATGATACTTTTTATATTTCATAATATTTTTACTCGCAAATTTTTATTTACCTATATTTTTTTGGATCGCGTAATTACTGTGGAAACTCTTTTGCGTTATGCTTTCCACTTGGTTACACAAACTACCAAGTAATTTTGTTTCGTTTTCTTTATTGAAAATTTAATGCTATCCAACTTTGTGTTCGCCTTTACTAAAAAAATTTCATGGACGACGGCTTCAATTAAGATTTTAAACTGTTTGATCACAAATTGAGAGTAAAATATGAAAACCTCGGAATTATTTTTCTCGTCTGTTTCGCATTTTAACTTTATTATTCCTATACGAGGTCCGATTAGAAACAATGTAATTTTGCTATTACAAAAGTAGCAGTTTTACTCCCGAAAGTGTAAAAACCCCCAAAATAATGTAATTTTTTTATTGTTGGTTTGCTTCGGGGTTCAAGTCTTCGACTTCATTCTCAATTTTGTCTTGATTTTTGTGATGTAATAAAACTGCTTATTTCATTCTGTTTTGACTGCGCCCAAAAATATCTAGATTTATTTATTCTTAGTTTAGTTCATATGAACAAAAACGCGACGTTTTTATATTTTTTCTCAAATATCTCGAATACTAACCAAGTTAGGGTAACAAACTATACGTACCTTTTTTGTAGGGCATAAAATTATCTACAAAAATGATTAAAATCATATTTAGCGTCAAGAAAGTCGTTTAGCTTGCACGCGCCATCAAATTCCGAAACTCTGATCCCGAAATATTCCAAACACATCTTATTTAAGAACTTCAGATAATACTTTTCATGGTAGAAGTAAGTTTTTGACCGTTCTTTTTGACTGAAAAAAGGTTTGACTTTTTCGAGTACTTTTAGGTTTTTACTGTTTTTATGCCTTGTAATGCATTTAAGAGGAATCTTATTATAAGCACCTTTTTGGAAACACAATTCTAATTAAAAATTTACATTTGCGATATTTTGTACGACAAACGTAGAATTTTTTATTAACGCAGGAAATTATCCAATATATAAACAAACAAAAATTTCTAAGTTCATCTTACGAAACAAACGAAGGAATCATTTTTGGTTAAGATTTTGTCCCCAATAAGATGCATAATATAATAAAATTTTTCTCAAATGAATTTTAAGACCCGAAAACAGTAAAAAATTAAGACTACAAAAAGCCAATTTTACTTAATGTAGCTACAAAATAAACAAAGAAAGGTAGAAAAATTCGTTGCACCATCAAAGTTATTATTTGACGTTCTCAGATGATGTTTGATTTTTTTTAGAATTGGAATTCCATTCTAAATGGCCGAAAAAATTACCAGCGTAACATACAAAACCCATGGGAATTTCAATGGGAATTGGAGAATTTCCATGGAGTTTAGAAGATTTCTAAGGAAACTCAAAGATATCCAGAAAATTCTAAGTATTTCTGACAACTAATGATCCCAATTCAAGGAATTTCAATTCAATGAATTCCAATTCAAAATCTTCCAACACAGGGAATTCCAAAAATTTTCAAAAAATACAAATCTATTGTGGTGTTTCGTTAGCTTAATTCGAATCCACGACAGATATTTTTTTATGAAAATTTAATTTTTTTAAACTTTTGTTTTCTCGTTACACTCAAAATTCTGTTTTTTCTCATATGTGATAACTTTTTTGTTTTTAAAATAATTCAATTCTTCAATTTTATTAATTTTTTGTTTAATAAAATTTTTTACAATACAAAAATATGGGTTAGTTAATAAAATATTGTTTTTACACATAAAGAAAAATTAATTGCGCCTCTATAACATAAATTGTTCAGAGATAAAAAGTCATTCAGCTTACAAACACACATGTGATTGTAGCATGTTTTTAAAGTAATAAATTTCACTGATTTAAAATGTTTCAAAAAATCTAAATACCTTGTCTTTTCTTTTAATTTTTGTTCATAACACTCGATTAACATACCAACTTCTTATGTAGGTTGATTTCCAATATTTTTCCATACCAATTTTACGTAAACCAAATCCACAATTGAATTTTGCAAATAATTTGTGGTTAATTTTGCAACCATCGATTTCCATTAACATCGACCGCTTTTTATTTCTCTTAATTGCAATTTGTTAAGTTTCCACTTCTAAAAACTATTTGAGAATCCACTTTGTAATTTTACTTTGAAGTTTACTTTGAATATCCACTTTTAAATCCACTTAGAAAATCTACTTTTAAAATCCACTTTTATCGATTGAAAAATCACCGCTTGATTCTCCTTGTTCATCCAAGAACGAATACGTCTATGTTCAACTATCGTTGCCGAAAATTCTTCACCACGCGTGTGCAAATTGCAATTCAGCGCTTCTGGTTGGTTGATTTTGTGGATCCTTGCTTGCAATTTTTAAATGTGTCCATGCATGGACGTTTTTGAAATTTTCCAAATCTTCCGAGTGTCAGTTCGCGCACTTGTGTTTTTACAACTCACGCATGACTTTAGGTACATAATTTAAATTTAAAATTTTTGAATACAAATAAAATTTTGTGTTTGTTTTAATAAAAACAAATCTAGTCTTTTAGGAACATACTCCAGACTTGTAAAATCGAATAAATTTGAAGAATTATTACAGTTTAAATTTATTGACCATTAAAGATTTTTTTGTATAACGAAATTATAAAGTTGACATTAGAAAAATTATTTTATTAAATTTTGAATTTTTTTATAGAAAAAATTTGCTAAATTGTGAAATTTTGTTGAAGACAGTTCACTATATTATAAGAATTTAAACATGTACCTATTGTTAAAGCAAAAACTTTCAAGGAATTCCAAGGATTTTCAAGCAATTTCAACGATTTCAAATGAATTTTAAATAAATATAGATTAATTCTATTGCATTCCGATAGCAAAAATTCATAATTTTTTCCACATAATTCCGAGGATTTTCATGGAATTCTAAAGGATTCTAAATGATTTCCCAGACGTTCTACAGAATTTCAATCCAGCAATTCAATAAATTTTCTAGGAATTTCAAACAACTACTTAGGAATAAATATTTTATAACATTTAAACTGATATTTATTCTAATAGTAAAATTTTTTAAGGTACTCCAAGGATTTTACTGGAATTCTAAAGATTCCCACGAAATTCCAAGAATTTCCAAGTGGTTCTAAGGATTTTTAAGTAATTTAAAATATTTCAAAGGCATTTTAAAGATTTTCAAAACCATATACAGAATTCCTAGGATTTTCAAGGAACTCAAAGGATGTCCCAGATATTCTAAGAACTTCCAAGATTTTCTAAGGATCTCCAAAACTTTCTATATAATTTCAATCCAAGGAATTTCAATTAAAGAAATTCCAATCCATAGAATTCAAAAAATTTCAAATAATTACGAATAAATATTATACTGCATTTCCGTGAATATGTTTTTAGTCTTACGGTAAAAATTCCAAATAATTCGAATACACGAAATTATAATCCAAGGAATTCCAAAAAATTCCTAGAAAAACCAAAATATAACTACGAATAAATATTATACTGAATTTCCGTGAACATGTTTTCAGTCTTAGAGTGAAAATTTCCATGGAATTCCAAAGAATTCTAATACACGGAATTGCAATCCAAGGAATTCCAAAAAAAATTACCTTTGCGATTTTTTGTACGAAAAACGTAAAATTTTAGCGATATTTTTGACGTCAACATGAGTTTTGACGTCAACGTAACTATGAACTTTGCTATATAAAATTGTACACCTCGGTTTTGTCTTGGGCGCCACTTTCAAATGAAAGAAAATTTTTAAAATAGTAAATATTGGAATATTCGAGGGTCCAATTTTATAAGTAAGCTCACCACCTCGTCCCTCTTGTATAGCTCAGCCTTGAGTCTCTCTCAGAGTATTGCAGGTTCCAAGTTTAGTTAAGGGATGAAGCTCATTAAGTTGAAACAAACTCGTTTTGAAATGCTTAAGATTTGTAGGTTGATTAAAATGAGTGAAGGGATAAATGTAATTCACTTTTCTTTTGATGAGTCTCAAAAATTAGAATACTGTACTGTTACCATTGAACTGATAATAAAAGATTGCTTTGAAATCAGAAATAATTTTATATTGTCAAATAAAATCGCAAGCGTATTCATCAAGATAAACAAATAAACACAGATAAATTTATCTGTTGGAAAAAATATACAATTATCAAAAATACCAAAAACATCGAAATACGATGATCCAAAACCTCTTCTTCTTCAAATTGCTTGGATGAAATCCAAGTCTTCCGCTGTCCAATAACGGGTTAAATGTTTATTTAATAAAATTTGTTGTATCGTAGAAAATGTAAAATATAAAAAAATGTTTTGTTGTTGAAATATTTTAGTAAATTTCTTTACGTCCTTTTAATGAAATGCTGAAGGCCAAAGTTAATAAATTATAATTTCAAATACCTTTATTCAAATAAATCCTGCTTATATAAAAGCCTGCGCACAGAACACTATTTTGATTCCCGCACACTCCGTTGAATTTCACACTCAGCTGTTGTCGTGTTGATCGCGTTGATAAAATTGTTGCTCCCGTAGATTGTGACTAATACGGTGTTGATCATCCAACTTGACTTGCTAATTATTGATGTTGATTAGATGGAATAACGGTAAGTTGTTCGGAATTATTCAATTCTTGGATGTTTGAATTATTGTGAGTTGAAATGAACACGTTTTGTTGCTTTCAGATGCCATAACTAATTGGTAGCCATTTTGATAAGATTAAATCAAATCTTCATTACAAATATTTTGCTGCGTTACACATCTGGTTGGTTCTAATATTGAGTTTTGACTTTTACACCACACACGTCCGTTCGTTTCGACTGGTAAATTTCAACTTTTCTACATCGCACGTCCGTTCATTTCGAGTGTTAAACTTCAACTGATTAATATTGCGCAGTTTTCCAAATTCGTTGATTTTTGGAGTACTTGTAAGTCAAATTATTGTATTGCAGATTTTTTATGTTGACCGAATTTTTTGTAATTTTCAGGATAGATTTCTTATTTGAAGAGACGAATTTTCCACAACTTTCTAGAAGTTTTGCAATACAGAAGTTGTTTATGTAGGCACATTTCGCAGTGAATTTGAACATTGTGTTATCACTAAACTACCTTATCATGTTTCAATGGATTTTGAGCTCTATTAACCTTTTTACCGATTTACGAGATAAAATTACAATTATCACATAGAATAAATTATGAGATACATTTTTATATAACCAGGTTTCTACATAATAAGTTATTTACAAAGAAATTTTGATTCAAAGTACACAAATTGGATAGGTTATGTTTTCAAGATAACAAATTGCAATAAATTTCATTATTTCTGTTTTAAAATGTCTTTATGTGAGATTTTGATGTGGTCATCTCATTTTTGAATCTATTTAACAGGTTTATATCTAGTATTCTGATCTTTAGACATCTTTATTTTCTTGTAATATCGTAAATAGTGTGAATGCTTTTATCTCTTCAATCTATAATGATTAAAGTAGGTCAAACTTGTAAAATGTTATTATTAACTTAGAAATTGAATTATTTGCCTCGGGTTGGTACATTTTGAATCACAGCAGTAAGTTTTGACGTCAACAAAATTTTCCAAGTTCATCGTAGGAAAAAACGCAAAAGTCCTTTTGGGTTGGAATTTTGTCCCCAATAAGATGCATAATATTCATTCTTCTGAAATGAATTTTCAGACCCGAAAACAGCAAAAAGCTAAGAACACATATATAAAAATCCAAATTTCTTTACATAGCTACAAAATAAACAAAGAAAAGTCGAAAAAATTTTTCCACTATAAGAACTCTTCATTGACATTTTTAGATGATGCGTGATTGTATTGAAATTTGAATTCCATCGCGGAAAAAATTACCGGCGGAACATCCAAGAACCGCCGAAATTGACGATTTTCATGTTCTGAATTTCGGAGTTTGAAGGGGCGTGCTAGCTAAACTACTAATTTGAAAATAAATTTTGTTCTAATGATTATTGTAGATAATTTTACACTACAATAAAGGTACTTAGAGGATGTTTTCGTATCTTGCTTAGTTTTCGAGATATTTGAGAAAAAACAAACAACGTCGCGTTCTTTGTACAATTTTTTGAAGCAAACTGTATGATTTTTTTTTGCTGTGATGGTAAAGGAAAAATCTTACTTCTGTCCAGAATCACATCCTAAATCCATCCATTTTTCTTCTGTATTTGGCTTTTAGTGTCCAGGACTCTGTTTCATAGCAACACTGGGAAAATTAGGCTTTTGACTTTTTTGACGTTTTATTTTTAGTTTAGATGAAAAAAAAAATTTTATTTTGCTATTTAGGGTATTGAACTTGGATCGTTTTTGTAATTATAGTCTTTGTCCTAAACTATAATGTGAGCTATTTAACTGAAGAATTAAAAATTATTATATTGATGTTATCATAAACTTGCCAAACAATCGCCTGCGGCGCTGGTTATTATGCAATTTCATTAATTATTATTTAGTTACTAGCCTGAAACGGTTATACTGTTACAACCGTGCTTCGTTAAAACATCCTAACTAACAAATTGACTTTCGGTAGAAAACTGACTTTACATAAAATTTCTGTTAAATGACATGAAAATGGCTTAAAACTAATTTTTTCCCGAAAACCAATTTGTTTTCCACGTCCACGTAAGATTAGTAAAGTCACAGTGCGGCCTTCAGGCCGCAAAACTACGGGAATCACATAAGAGACTATTCTTCCAACCTTAGTTAAAACGTCCTAACTAACAAATTGGTTTTCGAGAGAAACATCACTTTATGTAGATGTTATAATACTGCTTTCATTACAAAATAATATTTACGAACTTGTAAGTATTTCAATTAAAAGGTTTTCAGAAAAGTAATTAAAATACCCGAAAAACATTTGAATTAATTTTGAAACTAACTTATACATGAAATATTTCAGTCTTATTGGTAATTGAATGTTAAAACAATTTGAACATTTGAAATACTTTCTCGGTAATTGAATTACTTATTTAGTATTTGGAAACATTGAAAAGTTACTTCTTACGTAATTGAAAACGAATATGGTTTCAGCTTTAATCCTGAGGGAAGGTGGAGACGAGTGAGGTAAACTCCTGTTTTTTGCGATAAAAATTTTAAAATAACTTTTTTAAGATGTTCCTATGGTTTTTCACGTATTTTCGTATTCTTGATCAAAATAATGATTCTTTAAAGTCATAAAGTCATTCAAATGAACTAAAAATTGAAAGTTTAACTTTAATTAAATAAACTTTCAGTGTCTGAAATCCGTATTTAATTATTAATTGCAATTCAAACAAAGTAAAAAATTTGGATCTGCATTAAAAGCGAGAATCGCTTACGGGGGCCAGGCGATTCTCGCCATCAAATATGTTTTGCCCGCCCTGTCCAAACTGCTAATTTAAGTTTAATCTTTTTCCATTTTTCCGATAACTACAGGCCAGCCTCGAAGTTGTAAGACGTCAATCATCCACTCAGCTACCCGAAAGTTCCTTAAATTAATTCTTACAATTATACCACTGTATTTGCTTTAACCACCATTTGAAATAATTTTCCACCCGATTTGTACTATAAAATTATCTTACATTCCTTATAAAAATTGAAATCATATTTAATTTTAGAAAATATCATCACTGTAGGACCACCGTAAACCAAAATATGTCAAAATTATATTTTCTTTCTTCAAAAATATGAAAAATAGAAGATGATTGTTTGAAGGCTTAAAAAATCTTTTCAGCAAAATATGGTATTCTGATTATTTGTTTGTTTTAAAACTTTCATAATTTTTGCCACACAAAAATCAAGCTTGCGTGGCACCATCTACTATGTAACTATATCAGTGGTTCCCAAAGTGGTCCACGTGGACCCCCAGGGGTCCATAGGAGACCACACGGGGGCCACGTAGGCGTGAAAAGAAAACAGGGGTTCACAAGTTGTAAGTGGGGGTCCACGAAAAAGCAGCAGGGGGTCTACCGAAAATAGTAAAACTTTGAAAGTGGTCCACGAGAAAAAAAAGTTTGGGAACCATTGAACTATATGATCGTAAAATCTCTAGATTTTCTAGATCAACATTATTTGAAAACCGATTATGTTACGAAAACAACACAAGACATTATTTTTGTTCATCTTATTGTTTTCTTGTCCACGATGACCTTGCTTGATCTTCATGTTCGTGCAAAAATAATTCCTGTAGCATGAAAAGACTTGAGGTGCCAGCTTTGTTATTGTTTCTCCTTTAGCGCTAAGGTTTGGTAAGGAGCAAAATTTTGCACAAAAATTCAAAGTGGGAAGGAAAATAAAAAACATGTCAGCAGCCTCTCCCACTATAATGAGAATAGTACTGGATGGATGGGAGGGTGGTGTTTCGATTGGGGGAGTGAAGATTGCCAATCTGCGCTATGCCGACGATACATTAATTATTGCCAACAGTGAACAGGAACTCCTGACCATCTTACAAAGACTGGAAACTATCAGCTCAGAACACGGTCTTCTTATTAATAAAAATAAAACTAAGGTAATGATAGTCGACAGGGGCAACCAAAACCACCAACAAATACGTCGAATAGGTATTTACGAGGTTGTCGACAAGTTTGTCTACCTCGGTGCCGTCTTGACTAACTCTGGAGGGTGCGAAGACGAGATACGCAGAAGAATCCAGCTTGGAAGGACATCCATGACTCGGCTATTAAAAATATGGAAAAACAAAAACGTCACTACCAGCACGAAAATAAACCTTGTCCAAACACTGGTGTTTTCTGTTTTCAGATACGCATGTGAAAGTTGGACTGTTCGTGCTGCAGATCGGCAGCGCATCGATGCTTTCGAGATGTGGTGCTGGCGGAAAATGCTTAGAGTCTCTTGGACTGAACATAGAACCAACGTATCCATACTAGCTGAAATAAAACCTAAACAGCGGTTGTCTACAGCTGTCTATGGCACCATACTCAGATTCTTTGGCCACATTACCCGAAGCGACAAGTTAGAAAAACTGATGGTTCAGGGAAAACCTGAAGGCAAGAGAAGGCGCGGTAGATCCCCTAAGCGCTGGTTAGATGCCGTTGAGGTGCTCCTGGACACAGACGTTGAGCATGCCGTCCGATCAACATCTGATAGGGAGGAATGGCGCAGGACAATACGGCGGGTTACGGCTCGGTTAGACAGCATGGCATAATCACTACGCGTCTGTCAAGACGGATAGACTGGAGGAGGAGGGAGGAGCCTCTCCCTATAGATTTCACGAATAACTCCGCAACCATTGAGGCTCCAATGAAAAGAATGGAAACTCATTGAGGCTTAAACAATGCTGTAACGTTTTACCCCAATTTCACCCAAAAATTTGACTGGAGGTAGTCATCGTGTCGGCCGCTCCCCCCCCCTGCAAAGTTTCCAGCAAATAATTACGCGACCTTTGAGACTTGAACGACAAAAATGGAACCTCGTTGAGGCTCAAACGATGCTCTAACGCTTGACATCAAATTTATTGAAAACATTGATTTCGGGAGATGTACCTTAATTTCCGGAATGGAGTAGTCCTTGTTTGTGGTTTGAAAGCAGATCATAAACGTGAGAAAGTCTATTGCTCAAAAAAGTGTTAAAAAGTTTAGCTAAGTGGTATTTGAATGACTTGCAGGATAAAATTTTTAAAATAGTTTATTTCACTTCATTCATTAACTTATGCGGTGCATGTTGTGAGCGTAGCAACTTCCGCGATGTTGAGTTTATTATTGGTGGTGATGAATGGACGTCTCCTATAGGTCGGCGACTTAGAACATTAGACTTTTCAGAGTAATATCGATTTTTGAGCGTCAATGCTGCCAGAATGCTGGCAATGGTTTCTGCTGGGATTACATTGGGTTCATCATGCAGTTCATGCACTATTTGGTTGTGTTTCGGTTGTTATTTCCTCTGTGTTTGGGTTTTGGTAACCTCAGGCGGGTGTGGTCCCTTTGGTTTGTTGCAGGTCGGCGTTAAATGTGGCGATCTGCAGCGTTTTCGTGCATATCCAAACGTTTGGAATCGGTGGCATTGTGATACCCACGACTTTTTATGGGACGATTCAATTCGCATATCGATGTAAACGAAAATGGAAAATCGTCCTGTTATCTTCCATCTTCTTCAAAGGTTCCATTATTAAATGGAGTGGCTTCCTATCCCTTCCTCGGCGCCTCCTCGCTATTGACTGGGTTGGATAACCTCTCGTCAGCAAGTCTTCTCTCTCATGGCTGATATGCGGCTCTTTGCGGATTTTAAACAACCCTTTAGGGGTTGTGAAGTTTGTGCGTGCAGAAGCCACGGGCAGCGATGTCCAAATTTGCCTGGAAAAATTTGTACATCGTCCTGTACTCGTTCAAGGTGGAGGGCGTGATGGGGATCCCCTCTACGATATTGGGTATCTTCCTGTATATGATTTTGGCTTGGTACAACTGGTCGAGCAGTGCGGGCCATTTTTAAATGTTCTTCAGAGTGTTTATTATTCACTCAATTGTTCTTCAAATTTGGTCTCTGCTGTTCTTGTAGAATAGGTCATTTTTATAGTCTTGATGATGCTTACAAATTCCCTATGGATGGTTAATGCGTCGGTTGGTGGCTTGTTAATCTCTTTCCGCTTCTTCCTTTTCTCTCATGGTGGTTGTTATCCAACCGGTTACAATGTTCCAGAACTGCTGCTCTTTCGTGTCTGGTGGGATCATCTGGTGGAAGTGACGCAGTCGCTTTCCCATTTCCCGCAATAAAACGGGTTATATCCCCATGCTTTCTGGATTCCCAAGTTTCGATGTTCGAGATGAACTTCAATCCATTGTCCTATGGCAGCTTTTCGCCATCTGTTATGTAACTTTATGAGAGTCACCTCTCTGGGGTCTGGTCGGCCGTCGTATCTCGCTATTCTCTCTAATGAGAGGAGGTCCGAAGCTCTTGCTAGCGATACTCCGAACGAAACCATCTTTTGGACAATGAGGAGCCTTTGTCCAAGCACAGAACGCTGGGGGATTCTGCTTGTTATCTTGATTTGCTTTTATTCGGTGTCCACTCTCAGGCTGGATTTTGCAGGCAGCTGATGATGAGGTTGAAGGTGTCTGGTTCCAACTCGTTGATCGTAGTTCTTTCTCTCCTGAATCCGAATTGGCTTTCGGAGAGGCTTCCCATCTTCGCCAGTTCCAGCTGGAGGCGGTTGATAATTCCCCTTCCAGCAGTTTGCTGCTGTGATATGGCAGATGGACCTGTATGCAGAGAGATTTTCTCAAACGGATTATCTTCCTTTTTATGAGGACCAACCAGTCGCTCTTCCACCTCGTCGCGATTCTTTCCATTTGGAAGCAGTTGTTGAATACCATCAGAAAGATGGAAAAAGCTCGACCCGGTATTCCATCGGTGCCCATCTGCGCTCACCAGGGAGGAGAAATTCATTGAATCTGAACCTACCTTGTCTGTGAAAAGTTCTGACTCCTGATTTTAAGAGCAAATAAAATTAAAAGTATTTTATTAGCGTCAAATATTGTAGCAAACATTTTATGGTTCTATTTTACGCTCTTTCATAATTATTTAAAAAATTACCTATACAAAAATCTAGAACATAAAATTTATGTGGCTTATAAAAAAGGTATACTGAAAAGGTTTCACTTTGTTTTTGGCAACTTTCTGTTAAGAATGATGAAAAATGAAATACAGAGCCAATCGTAACAAAATCGCCACTATTGATCAAATTTCGTCTTATCGTTCAAATTTACACTTTTAAAATATTTTTTTAATAAAACAATTAGGGCAACCTTTTTTCGTCATATCTTTAGTTAGGTTAGGTCAACATTTTCTGCTATAAAACCTCAGATTCGTTTAAAATCCATGATTAAATTTTGATACTTGAAATCGATCCGATTGAAAAATAACCAAACAAAATTCTTCAGCGTGAAAATGTTTCACATTCTTATCCTGAAGTTACGTAAAAGTGCTGAAAACTGTATCGTATATTGGACATTTCATTTTGGTTCTTTGCATTGAAACGGTCGGTGTGGATAAATTCTATATCGGGGTCACCAAAGTAACAATTTCTTTTCCTAATAACTTTTAATCGATATTTTCAAGCAATTTTAAAGTGAAATTGAAGTATTTATGCAAAATATGCTTTTACCTTGTACGGATTAAATTATCCGTGAGAACTTAAATTAACTTTTAAACCTGATCCACCGTTAATTAATTAAAACATGATAATTAATTTGGGTTGACAATCAATGTTTGTTTAAATTTTGAAACTATCGAAATTTTCGACTCATGAATAATTACGACGAGTAAGTAGTGATTCATTTAACAATTAAATTTTAATTACCTCTCCTTTTTTTTACTTAATAAGTAATTGTGACGTACAAACAAATCGATACTGTGGTGGCATTTCAGCCCCATAAATATTCATGTGTGTTGAAATCGATAATAAAGCTTCTTTATCGCATTTTCCTCCAATAAAACTATTTCTTAAATTTTTTTCCAAAATTATAATAGCATAGCGTCGTCTCACGCTTTGAACGAAATTGGCTCTACGTAAGCGTTGATTAAATTTTAAAGTTGAAGTTAGGATTACTTCGGGACTTAAAGTTTAAGTCAACAATTTTCATTTTCAATACGGTCAGTTACTTTGAGACTTTTCAAAATTTTAAGTGAACCGCAAACTAGGAACGGCCTCGCGTAATAAAGTTTAATAATCAAAATTGTAATTTGTCCAAAGCAGAAATTTTTATTATCGTTGTGCTTTTTCTAATAATAACGCAAATAAATCAAGTCCTGTGTTAAAATTTCGTTATCGGTATTTAAATTTTTATATAAAACGTGAAAGCTTTATTGTACGGCAGTAGTTTTTTGATTTATTTTAGCTTCGTATGCATAATTACATTTACCCAGTAATACGGGGGAGCGTCACTAAGCGGAGGGTATTTAGTCAATTTTAAAATAATTTGTATTCAAAGTGTACGTAAGTAGTAAAATAAATTGCGATAGAATGCATCTTAGTTAGTTTGCATTTTGTTGCTGAACAAACTGAAGGTTTTAATCCCTTAAGTAGTTATCTTAGACTGAAATCCCAAAACATTTCGAGTGCAAGTAAAGTTTACCGTTTTTCCGCGATTTTAAATTAAATTTCCAATTAAATATTTGTTTAGGGAAAGGAATTTCAAAAAATAAGTAGAAAAATTTAATAAAGTCTGAAAAATCCTGAATGTAACATAAGACGGACAAATCTGGGATTTCTATTGAGCTGAAGATTTCATGAAGTGGAAAATTTACAGATAAAAGTTGCCCAACTGTAACAATGTCCGGAAGAGCTCAATATATGATGGACTTTTAACTTGAAATTGGTGTTTTCTTTATTGTCCGTGTTTTATAATAAGCGAGGGTTGTTAAATCTATTCGATTTTAATCGATTATAAATTTTACCTTGGCGTGCCTTTTTGTTCAAATTCTGCTGAAAGACGAATTTAATCTTTTTGAAACAAATCGTGGTGCGGGGAACATTTTAAACAAAATAATACATCAAGATATACAGGGTGTCCCGCGACTGATAGACACTTTTTTACGAACATTTTCGTTCGAATGGCCATAACACCGAAAGTATTGATTTTATCGTGTTAATACTTCCGATCGTTTTTAAAGAGCGTGAAATTGTCTACAAACTAGATTATAACCATTTTCTGACTAAAGTCAACGGTTCTCGAGTTATGGGTTGAATTAATGTCAAAGCAGATAAAAATGTAGAAATTTTTCTTTTATATTTCTTTCAAATGACCATAACACCGAAAATATTCATTTAATCGTATTAATATTTCAGATCGCTTTTAAAGAGCGTGAAATTATCTATAAACTAGATTATACCCATTTTCTGTCTAAAATCAACGGTTCCCGAGTTATGGGTTAAACTATATCAAAGCAGATAAAAAAAAACTCGAAATTGTTCTTTTATATTTCTTTTAAAGCCTCTACATTTTAAATCAAAAGTTGTACAAAAATGTGGACGCAACTTTTTTAATAGAACATTTAACAGGCTGCAACTTTAGTTTAGTAAATTTTTTTTTTAAATCAATCCATTTAATAGATACGTTAAAATAATTGTTAAAAATTTGTGCAATTTATTAACAAGTTCACTCTATCATTCTCATTCGACAATTTGCGTATTTAGTCGCGTATTTCCGTGGTTAAAAATAATAAAGCAAAAATCAATACAAGTAGCTATGACTTTCTAGAGAATGTTCTCAAAACTTTTCTGATTTACTCTATTGCGTGGCCTGAAGACTGCACACAAACTCATATAGTGTCTGATTGCCATAGTTTAAAATAAAGAAGTCCACCATAACTTTGGTGCGTGATTACCTCCACTGTGCGGCGTAAAGGCAGCATTAAAACTTGTTTGGGTTGATATCTAAAAGATTTATAGATACCAACGATAGAAACAGATTTTATACGATTTTGATCGTTCCCCGAGCTTCGAAGGGCACATAAAGCCGTCGGACAACATGGTGTTTATGCTTTGCCATCATAACAGTAAGAACATGGTACAGGTATATCGAAGGTCGGCCTAGCAATCTACCTAATAGGTCAAAAATATAAATAAATAAATAATAAATACAGGCCGCAATGATTTTCTAGAGCGAAATTACTTCGACTGTGCGGCCTAAAGGTCGCACTGGTATTTAGAACCGATATTTGATTATTAATCTTTTTTTACTTTTGAAATTAATGCTCGTTTTCATCCATATTCAGTTCACCATCATATTTGTTTTATTGGAAAAAACAACGATGGGGAGGCATTACGATTTTTTGAAATTAAAATATTTATAGTTTCAAAATAACATAATACTGATTTAATCTAATTACAAAATCTCTTGAAAACTTTTATGACTTTCTAAATTGTGCGGCCTGAAGGTCGCATTCGGACTTGGCCGTCTTCATAACGAATGTTGTTATAATTTAAAATTTAAAGAAATAAAACTGAAAGTACAGACCGTTATGACTTTCTAAAGCACGATGGGCGCCGGTGACAACGGCCCAACTGACAAGGAGTCTCCAAAATTAAAAATCTTTCGGTAGAAAGTTCAAAAAAGGGATAAGATACATAATTAAACCAGGATATTTGAGGATTTTTAAGAATTAATACCGAAAATTTAGTAAAAACTATAACCCGTGGCCGGGATAGGTTGTCGGCCTGTTTTTCGCGTGGCTTGAAGAACTACGGACACGCCCGCAATTTTAATTTTGCAAAATTTTGTGTTTATCACGGCCTTTTTGGCAATGTTTTGATGCGAATGTATAACTTTTGTCGGCGCGGAGGTGCTCATAAAAAAAAATCCGAAAAAAGTGTGAAAATACCAAAGATGCTGCGAGTTGAAATAGTACGGGTCGCTGGTGCAACATCGGTCGATGTGGCGCATCGTTCGGCCGGTCCGTTGAAATGGGGTGAAATGTTTTTGCTCCGATTTTAAATATTTTTGGAAATTCGGGAAGGTGGGGGTGTGATTAGTAGATATTAGTAATAAATATTCGCAAAAAAATGGAAAATAACCCGTGTATTGCCGAAAAAGTGAAAAAATTAAATTTTTCATTTTGGGGTAAAAAAACATAATAAACGTTGGCTTGGCCAGAACTGCGAGCATCAAAAAACCTACCCTTTCCACAGATCAAGAACACCGGGATTTATGCAACCGGGATGTTAGGGACCCTTGAAAATGCATTAAAAAGTTTAATCGCTGTATGCGGCAGTTATCTATTACGTTTAACCCCCAAAAAAGCGCGCAAAAACAAAAAATAATCGATGTTACATATAGGAGTGACGAGCTGCATCTGACGATCCGCAATTTTTTTTTTTTTCGATTTGCTGGACTGACCACAATGGAGCATCCCGGCGTAGCCGGCCTTCTCCTTCATCTGAAAGTATACATTAGTGACATTGGAAATTATGGAGGCCGGTGGGCCTCGCGGAGTAGCGCTGAGCTAGACTGACTGGGAAATACCTGGGTTGTGGCTGTGGTGAATGAATATGAGAAGAGACGATCCGCAAACGGCTAAGTCTAAGACTAGTTCAAGTTGCGCGGACCGTCAACAAAATGAGTGAGATTCCGGTAAGATTCCACCCGCGCGTCAGTGATACATGGTAAAATGACCGATTTTCAAAGTCGATTTTCTCTATCAAATATTGGTTTATCCTGCCATAGGAGTGTTACCAGTGTCTTTTAAATACATTAAACTATCCGAAAGTCACCAAAAATTATTGAAATTCGATGTTGGATAAAAGTCACCCTTCCCGCACGATGATTTGGGCTGTGCGGCCTGCACTGGAGCATTTCTGGGTTGGTACCTAAAAAATGAATAACTAAATGGATTTTTAATATTTTACAAGTTTTAAAATAATATGATATTGACTTAACATAACTTGAGATTCTCATCATCAGAACTTCAGTCCCATTTGGAGTAGTTCAATATTTAAATTTATTCCGCTCACTTACCCTACATCCCTAAAACACCTCAGAAGCAGCACAGACGGATTCAGTTATTTCGGATGATTTTTAAAATATTATGTTTTAAATATTATCTAACATTGCATATCCTAAATCACGGATGCGAAATTTTCCGCACTTGGTATTTAGCTAGAAAGCTGAAATTTTGCATGGTTATGCTGATAGGTAATTAAGAAAACCTATCTAATGGAAATTTCTATTGAGCGCTCATATAAATGCCACAAGCACCAATTAATATTAGTTAGTTTCCGAGTAGTGGATTATACCTGCTATAATCCATCATCAATAAAAACCTTGTAAGCTAAATTTAGATAAATTATCAACCAGATGCGAATACAAAGGCCGAGCTGTGGCTAGTTTCCCAGACAGTTTTGTATTAAAAAGGAAAGAAAACATCGTATTTAGTTTAACCTGCTAATTACACTGAAGAAACAAGTTTTGTTTTGACAATAAATTCATTACGATGCACAGTGAGATTTATTTTAGAAAATGTCGCTAAAACCTCAAAATCTGTTTTGGGTTTTAAACAAGAATTGATATTTATGGTTTTGTAGAGCGCTTATGGGTTGGTAAAATAAGGAATTAACTGACGAAATTATGAGAAATAGGGTATGCATGTTTTATCATGGCGCGGTTGCGGTCTTGTCGTCCGTCAATGGAATGAATCACTAATATTATAACCATAGTAGCGACGTTGTCTCTTAGGCTTTTGGTGCCTACGGACTTGATTTTACCAGCAACGGAAGCAAATATGTTTAGTAGATAAACAATAGAGGTTCTAGCGCAATGTTTTGAAAAATTTTCTAAGTCTAGATTAGTTTAATTGAAAGTTCCAATGGTGGTTGATCGATTTGTTGATCCACTGGGAAGTTAGGCAAATCGACTTGTATGAGCTCTGAGGAAGCTTTGGCGGTTTACTACCCTTCCTTAGCAGCACCAGGCCGGCCAGTGCCCGTTTTTAAATGCTTGGAAATATACCCTGGCTCGCGATATGGTTTAGAACCCCGAGAATGATTTAGGGGTATTCCATAGCCGTAATTTTCACCAAAGTACAGGGTATGTTGTCTGAGTCCGGTGCCTTCCTCAAGCCTTTTTTGCGAAGGAAGGGGGAAAATTTTCCAAAGATTTTACTCAATTCGTACTGAATGAGTATGCCAGGTTTTCATTGGCTAAAAACCCCCTCCCTGCTGTTACCTCGCTTCGCACAGCATTACCGCAGTGGCTACGATATTTTTGTTTTTCTTGTCCTTGGTCATGTTGCTGTTCTTGTTTTTCTGGCCTCTTTATCTTCGTGTTCTTTGTCCCGCTCTTCGCTTTCCTTCTCTCCTATTATTATCGTAATTATATGGCCGATCATGTCCCATTTCTTTTCGCACTCCAGCACAGTGGTCACCAAGGTTTCCGTTGTCAAAGTAATACTTAGTTGGGCTTACGCTGCATCTTGCCGCTCCGCCCACCTCTCACAATAGAAGAAGATTTGTTCGACGCCGTCAATCTGGCCGAAATCTGTCCTGACAGGACTTGCATGAGATGGTATGGTCTCTTAATAAAGTCATGACCCCTCCCGTACCATAGCAACATTTTTGGAATTAGTTTTTGTGTTCATATTCCCTTCCTGAACGTCTCCCAAAATTATTTCCAGTTGCTGAGCGTGACATTTCTTACGTCTACTGTGTTGGCGCTAGCCAAGTAGAATTTTGTGTTTCTTTCCTCCATCAACAGGTGGATTGGTACTATTGACGCTATTACCATTATTACCAACTTCTCTTTGTGTCTAATATTTTTCTACATTGCTGCTGGAACTCCGTATAATATGATGGACTCGTCCACGGTTCCCAGAAGTCGCCTCTTAGCTTCTCGTGGTCCCTTTGTATTATGGAGAATTCCAAACGCCAGTATTTTGACGTTTTGGCTGGGAGTGATGGTCTTGCCCATCGGTTTGATTGAAATGGAACGGCAATTGTTCTTCCCGATCAGCAGGACCAACACTGTCTTCGCTGGTTTTCCTCCATCTAATCTGCAATTCTATTTCCTCTTTTGTTTTGGCACTCACCTCGACTGATAGGCCATTGGCGAAACCGATCATCTCCACTCCGGGCGGCATGGGAGACCTTTGTACGCCGTCGCTGTATAAGGTCCGAGTATGGAGCCCTGCTCATCTCCGCTCGAAACAGAAAGGATTCCCTGCATCAACTGTTCCTTCACTACGAGTCTTCTGTGGTCAAAGTTCCTCTCCATAGTTTTTTTAAGATGTAGAGCGACCACACCTCTTTTCAGATCCTTTAATATTTTCTCCTAGTTAGCAGAGGCAAAAGCATTTTTCACATCGAGCGTGATTGGAGCACATTATTTTCACATCAATCTAACCTCTACGGCGAGTTGGGATCGCCCGCTTCTTTTTGGCACTGGTATTTTCTTCTCGGCATCTTGCTCTCTTCTCGGATAGCGATGATTTCTTCTGTCCGCCAGGAGGCCCAAGAGTTAGCCTAGAGTGACTCCACTTGTTATTTCAAGACTGGTTTTCTATAGCCTGCAGTTCACTGACAGGAATTTTTCACTGAAATATCCGGCTTTGATGTTTAAGAGGTATGGTACACGGAATGGGACGTTTCGCCGTCGCCCATTTCGCCGTCGCCGTTACGCCGTCGCCGTTTCGCCGTCGCCCATTTCGCCGTCGTTAATTTCGAGGTTCTCTCACATCCCGGTTTTCTTGATCTGTCGCGCTTCAAGTATGTTTAGCCTAGTAACCAGAGTCAAATCCGCCCTGGAGCGCAGCGGCGCCCCGTAAGGGTAGGATTTGACGATGGATTACCCTCCTTTTCGAATGCACACCCCTAAAATTGGAAACGTAATAGTTTACTGCCCCATACCGCAACTATACTTTTTAATGCTATTTCGAGGTTCTCTCACATCCCGGTTGCATTTATCCCGGTTTTCTTGATCTGTCGCGCATCAAGTATGTTTAGCCTAGTAACCAGAGTCAAATCCGCCCTGGAGGGGTGCAGAGCGGAGCGGAACGCAGCGGCGCCCCGTAAGGGTAGGATTTGACGATGGATTACCCTCCTTTTCGAATGCACACCCCTAAAATTGGAAGGCAAAAAAAATTTAATTTTTTCACTTTTTTGGCAATACACGAGTTATTTTCCATTTTTTTGATTATATTTATTACTAATATCTACCAATCTTACCCCCATCTATCCGAATTTCAAAGAAAAATTCAAATCGGAGAGAAAAAATTTCACTCCATTTGAAATTTTTTGGATTATCGCAACATTTTAAGTTGGTAATAAATTTTTACTATATAAATGAAACAGCCTCATATTGTGAGTGGGTTTGAAATCCCAAAAAAAATTCCCATAGGTTAGGTTACATTTTGTTCTTCTAAAACTATTAATTTTATTATAAAATTTTATAATAAAACTTTAATTGTAACTTTTGATTTATATTTTTTAATTAACGACGGCGAAATGGGCGACGGCGAAACGGCCACGGCGACGGCGAAACGGCGACGGCGAAACGGTGACGGCGAAACGGCGACGGCGAAACGGCGACGGCGAAACGGCGACGGCGAAACGGCGACGGCGAAACGGCGACGGCGAAACGGCGACGGCGAAACGGCGACGGCGAAACGTCCTAGACCGATGGTACAACCTCTTTCCTCTGTAGTCCCTCCATTATGAAGCTCCTCCTTGCGGAATTATAAACGTTTCGAACATCCAGAATAACTAATAGGCATATTTTCCTTATCCGCCATTTCTCCTTTCTTGCTTCTTTAAGGATTTGGACTATTGTTTACACCGCCTTGGTAGAAGGATTTCCCCCTCTGAACTCGAACTAGTTTTCGGCTGAGTCGCCGGTGTTCTCTATTCCCCGTTGCAGTGAGAAAAAGATGAAACGCTCAACACCCTTTCAATATGATCCAGAAGGCAGATGGGTCTTCCCGAAGTCTTTGCTTTTTTAGCGTGAGCAGGAAGGGGGAAATCTTGAGAGAGCCGCCGCCTCAATCTAAGGCGGTAGTGTGAGACTGTCACTCAATTACCGTTCCTCAGGGGTTAACCTTGTGTTCGGCTTTGCTTCTTCTGAACGAAGTTTTCTTCCTATCGAGCTTCTTTTATTATCTTCATCCATTTTAGGCATCCTGTGACGATGCTTGGGACGATGGATTGGTGGGTAGAATTACCTACCAATTCATCCCCAAGGTAAGTAGTTAAATAACAAATCATTCATTCCAGATGACTCAAATGCTAACCGGGCATGGCGAGTTCGGCCGACACCTCAAGAGATTGGGGAAGTCGGAGGACGGACTATGTCCGGCGTGCGAAATTCTCGACGAACCTACACATCGGATACGGGAGTGCGATTTGTACATGCAAGAACAGTTGGAGTTGGCGGCCTTTCATGGCATCCATCTCCCTGCACAACTGGACGAGCTGTACGAAGAAACACCACCCGACCTGATTTGTAAGTTCCTCGAGAATAAAACCGTCAACCCAACCGATAACGAGAACTAATCGCATAAATTAATAACCCGACATGAAACAAGGTTTCATGGTGAGCGAATGGCTGCAATGCTAGCGTGTTCGCTTTCAAGCCAATATTCACGGGTTCAAATCCTGTGAGGTACTATCTATAGAAGAAATTTTCGCTCACCAAATGTCTATCTGCTGGCCCCAGATAACATTATTTATGGCTAAAAAACTTCCCTGATGGAGTAGGCGGTGTAAAAATCGTCTATTCCCGTGGTTCGGAATCCACGTTAAGCTGTAGGTCCTCTGTGCTCGTCACACATTTTCAACACGCAACGAGCAAAGACAGGGAGGTAACGGGAAAATGTCGCAAGACGTTCATAACCGAATATAGATGAAACAAGGTCTGGGTGTAACCAAAAATGATAAAACTATAATTGAAAAAGAAAAATTGACACCCAACAAAGTAAGGAATATTTATACTTACCAACAGTGAAGAAGGAAAACGCCCACGCAAACATGATGTGGAAACCTAAAAACAAGAGAAAAATTAGAATAACACTTTAAAAATCAGGCAGATTAATTGTACGAGACAATCCAACAAATGAAATGCGGTTTGAAACCCGACCAAAATTAAAAAAAAAAATACCAGAAACCAGAAAAATAATGTTTAGAAATTTTATTTTATTTTTTAATGAAAACTTGAACGTCCTGCCACTTTGCAGGATTAAATTTAGATTGGTAAAGCTAATCCGTTTTTTATTTTTATAAATAAACAAACTTCAATTGTGACGATGCTTGTTTGAGCCTCTTCGCCTACTCTTTAGCTTCCATGATAGTCGTGATCAACCTGTAATGATTCTCCATCCGTCCATGTTTTTGATCATAATAGCGATCACATTCTCCACTGTGATGTTTTTAGTTAGTTTCAGTGAGGCGCTAAAGCCAGCTTTCCGATCAAGCACCTGACCGGAACTCCTCAACATAGGCAGGCACTACGAACCAGGGACGTCCGCTCGATGATCGAGTTCTGTAAAATCAAGTGATTCGCACTCCGCCAGTGCTAGGTGCAGAGGATGGGTGACCCCTAGACCATGGCACTCGACCCGAAGCCCCAACGAAGCCGAGGATTACGCAGTCGAATAGAGAGGGGGAAGGGTTGATTTATTACCCTGTTTGACATAATATTAGAATGGTGACCGAGTTCCGTGGAGGTATTTAAGACCCGTTAAGGTCGAACCTGATGTTCGACGCCTTGAAATCGTCTGTGTAACGCCCCAAAAAATCTGGGAAACTAAATTGGACCAATCAGATGATGCCTGAAGGCAAAATTCAGCACGACCGCCCCCAAACGAATAAGTGCCCATTTAGCTAGCTCCGGAGGCAGAAAACAAAATAAATTGAATGATCTCTTCCTGCAAGTGCAGCGACAAGGTTTGTATTTGCCAATCAATTCTGAATGAACCTACTGATAGCTGTCCACATGTATATAGGATAAACCAGTGGCAATTGCTTAAGGCCCGCACCAAAGGGGCATCTAAGTAAATTAATACAATTTTAAAATTGAAAACGATACGAAACTCCTTGATATTAGTAAGCCGAATATTAGGAAGGCTGCAGCAAATTCCTCTAAGCACTGTGGAGGAAAAAATATAATACTTCTTATCCTTACGTAATGAAGCAATCTGGTACCTCTCGACAAAATTTGTCCCTAAATGGCCACCCGGTTAAATTGAGAAGTCCAGGAAAAGACCAGCAAGCGAGTATCTTCTACGTACAGTGGCTGGTGCTTAAAAACAAAATAATCTTACATTAGGAAGAGTGAATATATAATAAACTGCTATTTCACTGAGCTCTTTCAGGGCGGTAGCTAAAGAACGATTCTCCAACTATTTGTTTTGCTACTGCACTACACTGCAAATGGATGATTTATAGAGCAATTGTTATTCACGCCGTTTTTTGATAGTCGTCCCCTATCTATTCGGATTATCAAAAGCTGTAAGATTGTTCCAAACGGTAATGTTACCCATAAGCTACTAACTGTGGAGAACTGATTTAATTATACCCGCTCTATATATATATATAGACATATTACAGACGTAATAGTGGGGATAAAATACTGAGCCTTGGATATTTTAAGTCTTATATTTTATACGAATCTGATTATATTATAGTATCAGATTAGCTAACCTAATGGGAGTTTTGTAAATACCAAGAGTAATTGAAAATATAATCAACAGATGGCGTTACTTAATTTGAATTCGAAATAAATTGCGTTATTATTATAATTCGTTATTTGATGAACCTTTAAGTGGTCGATGATTGGTGCTCAAGCCATTTATTCCGCCTTCCAATGTAGTAGCGCCATCAATCGATAACCTTTTGAACTTCAACGGGTGTTTTCAAAAACCTAACGTTTGTCGTTTTGTGTATCAGATACTACAGAATCAAAGGTATAACTTAAATCGAAAGGTTACTAACCCCTCATCTAGGGATAAGTGATGACTTCTTGAATACCCTATGAAATCGCTCAGTTATTATTATTATATATTTGTAAGGTTGCAGAATTCCTTTGTGTTATCACCCTATAATATTACCTAAAATATCAGAATCGTTTCATCAAGACCAACATTTTTAAAATCGATTAGTTTGTTTACAATTAAATTTGCTACAAGTTTTAGTTAACACAGGACGTAGTCAACATTGATTGAGTGCGAGGATACTGAAACTGATTGGTTAGCGCGTAAGCGAACCGTACTTGACAGTTATTGATAGATTTTACATTATCAATTATTGTGATAACATAAAAAGTTTAAAAAAAATTCTTTAAATTAATTTGGAACTTTTGGAAAATTGAGCAACTCAGTTTTAATTAATTGCGACGCCGTTTTGCGTTTATTTCACGTGAATTTTCTCTAAAATGGAAAATAGTGGATTTAGGAATATTTTATTTTATCTTATCATACTTAGAATAATCATCTCCTTTATTATGAGATTTAGTTTTAAAGCCTGATATATACGTCGAGTACAGAGCAGCTCTCCTCTTTTTTTTCTTTTATAAGATCCGTTCGGCGTTAAACTTTGTTATGACGTAAGTTTGGAACACTAAAACTTAACATTTCGGTTTTCACTAGCATTTTACGTATTTAAAATCAAATCATTTAACACCGCCGCCGCAAAATTGCGGTTGAGTTACCTATGTCATTTTGGGCTGAAAATGTGCTGAGACCATCGGTTGACAATTAAATGTTGACCACCCGCCGCCCGTAATGTCACTGTAATTATAATTCGAAATTTTGGTAAATGCTGCATGAATCCTCGACCACATTGTTTTAAAGGCAAACCGAAATTTGGCGGGAAAAATAATATTTTAAATCGGAATAAAGCCAAGTGTCACACAAACATATCACTTCAAATTGTTTAGTCTTCTGTTGCTATTAATTAATCAAATTGTGTTAAAACCCGACTCCTCAAAATCGTTGTCAAAACTTGATTTGTGCGCTTTGTAAACAATACAAGTCAAATATTTACCACCAACACCCCAAATGATCTTGATTAAACTGCCAACTAAGCTAAAATCTCTTTGTTGGAAATAAAAATAAAAAAATTGAATTTTAATTACATGCGGCTCGTCAACGATATTTTGTTGATTTATCAATTTAACCACCACCCAATTTTTTTATTTTAATTTTTCTCAACTTTTACTTTAAAGTTCGGCAGCATTGTGGGAAGCGGCTTTATATAAAATCTGAAATTGTTTATCACAAAAGATCAATGCCTAGAAGTTGAGAAGTGGCCAGAAGGGTATGCACAAAAGTAATTTTGGTGTTTTACAAAACGCTTTTCGTACATTATGTAAAGCTTTATCCTCAACCTAAGCTAACTTAAGCTTCTCTTTTATGCACGTATGAAAAGCAACTCATCGGACACGATGATGATGATGGAAATCCTTCTACCTATTACCAGGGGAATTAATCTTTGTGTCTTAGTGTTAAAAGCTTTTTTGACGATTACGTTTTTTGACGTATTGTTGCAAGTTTAAAAAATAAATTTGTGTGTTCAAATGGTAGAAAATATTCTCGAACAAACAAAACAATTTGAAGTCACAAGGAATATTCAAGTAGCATTTGCAACAGCTGAGAAACAGCTGCGAATTTGCATAGCTGTTTATTTTCCTGGCTGACAGATAATACTAACATCTAGCTGGCACCCAACGTGGGGCCATCTTATACATACCATGACGACTCTTAATTATTATTTAATATTTGAGTTTATTACTCTGTTCCTTACATAAACGAGAAACTCACTGTATAATTTATTAATCTTTATTATTTATTAACTAAATAAAACAAAAACAAACGATTTTTAAAGTGAGTGAAATGATCTACAAACTAGATCATAACCGTTTATTGCCTAAAATTAATGGTTTTCGAGTTATGGGTTAAATTATGTAAAGAAATGTTAAAAAATACGAAGTTCTACTTTTTAAAACTTTGGTCTCGAAAACTATTTTTGGAAAACACTCTATTTTACAGAAAAACATAATTTTGAGAGGGAAAATGTGGTTTTAAGTAAATGACTGCATAAAAATTTTGACACTTCCAAATATAAGCGGTAGACGTACAGTTGGGAAGCGGACCGTGCTTTGTTACTGATAGAAACAACAGAATTAATTGCATACTCATGTAATTTTCACCGAACACCAACCAATACGAAGACGAGCTATGGAAGCTCTATGGCTTGGAAACTATGGAAGCGAAATGGAGCACGGCTCATTTGGATAAAATAAGAGACTTGGAGGTACTAGATGAAGAATCGAAAACGATCACAACTACATCATGCTCGCAATAGACAATTAGGCCTGGAAAAAGTTAGATTTTATTAAACTAAGCAATTACCTCAACAACCAAAAAGTAGTGAAGAACGAAATCCAAACCTTGGGCATGGGGGGCTTCCTGGTAAAGGCACGCGACATTTCGATGCCAAGAAGAAGCCACAAGAAGGCAAGAAGACGGTACCAAAAAATCAGAAGAACGGACCACCCAGAAGTAGAAGAACCGCAAGGATTGCCTTCATGTCAAAAAATAAAATGTCCTGGCAATTGACATCAAAAACAGGCAGAAAGAAAAGTGCACCGAGCTCCTAGGAGAGGTAGAGGAGGATGTATGGGCCAAATAAGCTTATCAAATAGTTACAAAGAAACTGCCATAGAAGACCAGTCATCCCAGGCCTTACAGAAGATAGGCTCAAAAGCATCATCTCAGCTCTCTTCCCATTTCACCCTGTAGAGAAATTCACTGAGCTATCTGAATAAACAAATGCTTGTTGACGTAAAGGCAGAAGAAAGAGAGGCTAAATTGTGACTCCTAGACAGAACTTGACCAAAAAGCATCGGAAATTAAACAAAAATGGCAAAACAGATGGGACACATCCACAAAAAGGAGATAGACCTAGGCTCCTAACCAACCTTGGATCTCAAGAAAGCATTACGACCAATCACCGCTGCTTCAACGAATACCTGTTCCTACAGCCCACAATGTCCCTACTGGGCAGAGTCATACAATTTTCAAATGCGGAAGGTGGGCTCAAGAAAGGCAGGCTAACCAATTCCAACTAGGGGCCACAAACTCACAAGGAAACATGGTGCAATTAATGTTGAAGAGTGAAGAAGCCTTGAAGACCATCGAGGATATGATTGTCGGCATAACGGCAATCGAGGCAGAAGAAGAGAGAATCAGCCAAAGGGAAGAAAGATAATGAAAAGGCAAGAGGCATAATATGGTAAAAATGCTCTCAACGAACCCGATGTCTTACGAAGTGAGATTTAAGTCAGTAGAAATCTGACACTACCACCCAAAACATCCGGGTGGTGTCTTTTTGAAGATTTACCCACTCCCAACGCACACAAAAAAAGGGTGGACGTAGGCAAACGGCTTTGATGAGTTTAAATAAATACAAATAATAACAGCTACTCTGACCTTAATCAAAAGCGCTCCTTAATTCGTGTGCTTAATTTATTTGCTGCATTTATCGAGCTAAATGAAGATCCCACTGTCAGCTGGAGAAGCAGATTAATTTCGCAGGGTTTTTGTATCACACCCGCAAATACGTGAGTCGAAATTTTCGTCACTTAACCAAGAGAAGAAAGGGTAAAAAGAGAGAAGAGAGCTAGAAATAGCATTAGCAACTTGAGCAAAGCGGAAAACGTCGTGGTGAAGATAAAAACATCAATCAGAACCTTTCCTCGGGGCAAGGGAAATAATACGGGAATCAAAAAGGTCTGAGAAAAAACCAAAAAACCCCAAAGTGCGAATCTTTAGGAGTTCACTGTAATTTCTAGAAGGACATATCATCTGATGAATCTGAAGATTAATTCCTGTTGTTATCAAGGGTGTTGTCTTTAACATTCGTGATTCTCTCTGTTTTTGTGCGTTTTCATGTCGATGCTTGAATCAATCGCTTTGAAAGTGCTCTGGAAATTCTCTAGAAGTTCGAGGATGTTTGAGAAAAGCTTGAGGATTTTATTTCTCAGCTCAAGACTGAATTTCCCGAATTAATCATTTTGAAGCATATAAGTGTCAATTATTTTAACCCCTCAACTTCCTTCCTTGACTCGGAATTCCTGGACATTATTAGTATTGTTAAGGGTCGACTCCCTCTTCGCCGTGGCGCTGTTGATCTCGTAACACTGACGGGTCACTTTATGTTGTACTATTGCATAGATCTGCATCATTCGTTTAGCCATGCGTGATTATCTATCCTGATTTTCGTAATCTTGGGCAGGTTTGGTTCTGTTCCGATGCCGCACGTTTGCATCGTACCATCGTCAAAAGTACAATATATGAACACCCTTATTGAATCACTTTTCAATGTTCACATTTCCATCCGTACCTTAAAATTCAGGGAGAGGGGCAAGCCTTGGATTACATGTACGATTGGAAACATTTCTAAATTAAAAATGTTGGCGTATGGTAGGTAAAAGAGTCCATATTCTGCTTTATAGCAGAAAATATCTGCATTATTAACCAGCAATTTTCATTTCGTCGTTCGAATCCAAGAAAACTTTGACAATACCTCTGTCTTCTTGCGGTGTACACTCCCATCCTTCGAACAGAATTTCCCCACACTTATGTAGATATCCCAACTCATGCTTCCTTAGCTTCGTTCCGGAAGCTTTGGTTTCTGCTGAGGTTGTCTACATTCTGTATCACGCTCTAGAAAATTACTGAAGAAAACCTTCGTATGTCACCTGCTTGGAGTAAAAGTATATAAGAAAACAAATAATCGAAGATAAAATGCTGCCACCGAATAATACGTGTTATTTCTTCTTCCCAATAGCCTCGTGGTGCGCATCGATCTCGCCCAGCTCGAAAACATTGACCTTCCCCTGGAGAAGTTGGCGTAAGTTGTATACAGAAGGCAACATTACGATTTTGCACGCCGTAAAAATCCATAACACCACTTAGGAGACCTCTCCTTTCTAAGTGACCATTCTGCGCCCTATTTACATACTTTGTACACATCTTGTGGTTCACGAGGTTCTACCGCGAGGAGCGAGGAACTTCTTGGCTTGAACGGAGCACCGGGACTCAGCCCCATATCTCCTTCATCTGGTGTTGGAACCTGGAGGTGAGAGTTTTCAGAGGCTTGACGCTTGACCTCGGTTTGAGCCTGGTTTGACATAAGAAAAGAAAAATATAGGGGGTTGTTAAAATTTACAAATTGGAACAATAGAAACTTATTCCTTTGAATTCTTGTTGGATGAGCTTGGCTTCATGGTCTGGGTAGTGTCAATTTGAAGACAAGTGTTGTGCACGTACAGTTAACAGAATGGAGTTGAGGGGTCCATGTTTTATAGGATGCCGGAATGTTTGGCATTTCCCAAAATATCCTGGATTCGATGACGAATTGTTGTAATTGTGTTGAGACCTGCAAAAAAAAGTTAAGCGGTGGTGGTGGCGGGTTTAAGATGAATTCGGGTCTGGGGTGGCTGAGGTGGACATCTGGCTAATTTTGGCCGAGTTGGTTGATTAATTAGTTCTCTGAAATGGAGATCCTTTGGTAAAATTTCGTGGCGAGCTTACTTAGATGGGTGTGATTGGTGTCCAGGTTGGCGTCTGCGTGTAGTCGTCGGTTCGTGACGAAGTAAGGTGCGTCTAAGGTGGTTCTGAGGATTTTGTTCTAAACAACCTGGAGTTTGTTCATGATGTCGGGGGCTGGGTCATGGTCGGCTTGATGATGGCCTTGTAGATGCGCAGCTTGTTGACCGGTGACATCTTGCTGTATTTGTTTAGCATCTGGTTAAACTTGCTGAAGAGTGCCTTAGCCCTGGCGGTGACTGTGTTGACTTGGGCTTTCCAGTTTAGTTGTCGGTTCATGGTGAGGGTTCTGTCACCCGCTCAGTCTGGTTTTAGATCTAATCACAGTACTCCCGTCTCTATGCTGCGTCTCACATCGGGTGTCGCAGAGCCAATTTACCGTTCACCATTCTGGATTATTCCACAGCTGTTGATTGGGTTGAGCATAAAATCTTTCAGTCAAATTCCATTATTAGGGAGTGTTGGCGCTTATTTTGCGATAGGTCCCAAATGTTTCTTATTGAAGATGGATGTGTGGCGACTGCTGGCTGTTTCTGGAGGAGTTCCACAGGGTAGTATCCTGTCTCTGCTTCTGTTTATCTTGCACACAAGTGAACTAGTGGAAGTAGTTGATTCGAATTTTAGATGCTGGACGTTTGTGGTCATTTTCCAATGGCCTCTCATTGAATTCCGCAAAGTCTGCGCTCTTCGTAGGGCTTTAAATACTGTGAAGCGTTTGGTGGCCATCGGTGATGAGGTTGTTAAAATGGTAGATTTATTAAAACGCAGAATTATAAACATAAGCTTCAGCTCCTTCAGAACTCTTGCTTGTGGTGTTCGTTCAACTTCAGTAAATAAGACCATGTGATACCCATCACATTCACTGAAGAGTGAAGAGTTTATCTTCAGGGCGTCACTCTCGTGTTCTGCTACAGGCATTGTTTTGCATATCTGGCCCTCAAATTTTTGGAGACGTCTTGAGATGTGACTCGCCAAAGTATTATATGATTTATGACTACATTTTTTTGTAATTTAGGGATTTTAGTTAGTAGGTTTTTCAGTCTTGCTGGGGCAGGCAAGTTAAAATTTGTTTTAACATTAAATGTTAATTCGCAACGAGTTTTTAAAATAAAGAATTAATTTAGAAAAGTGTTTAAATATTAAGTTTAAAAAGTGTTTTAAGATTGGATAATATTTGAAATAATCGATGGGTAATTTTGTGTTTGAAAAGCGATAGTATACTTTGTGCAACGCACGAAAATATAGCAGATGGTTGCGATAAAACCATATCAATTTGAAACAACAACGTTTAAAGTTAAAACTTTAAAATTTATAAAAACTTTTAAATTAAATTTAATGAAAACATTTCAATACATAACTATGTGAAATTTATTATTTATTATTATCTGGTCAGGGTCCCCATCATTGTAGATAATTTGTTTATTTAATTTCTAAAATATTTATAAACAACTTTACGTGTGCTGTGTGGTCACAGGGCTGGGTGTTACAAATTAATAGTAAACCGCCTTGATTTCACATAGGTAAACAATGAATCTGCTCATCGCTATAATGGAAATGGGTTTGTCAACGTACAGCGTTTCTCAAACATTCTTGTTTGCTAACCTAAATATTTTCCGGTTATGAAATTTAAAAAAAGTTAGCTTAAAATTTTGGAACAAGTGGAAAGTGAATTACGCGAAACCTCTTCAGTTTATTTTTTACTGGCACGACTAGTAAGTTGACATAGGATTTATAAGCTTTGCATTGTGTTTGACAACTTTTCAAACTTTGTTTTGTGAGCAAGTAGAGTGTTAACGGCTTGTTGTGCACCAAAGGACAAATAAATTAACGTCCCACTTGACAGAACTCCTGTATCAGAGTTTGTGGTAACTTGAGGGATTTATTTAACTATCTGAATTAATTCCCATTACCATTTTTCGTTCAAAATTTTCCGATGGGGAACGTTCGCGTTTTTTTTATTTTTGATATCATCGAAACGTGCTTGCTTAATAACGCAGATAATAAATAATAAGTTGGCTGATAATTAATCAAAAGTCTGTATTAGAGGGTTATTAATAACGGCGACAGATGTGAACGACACGTTGACAAGTAAAAGACCTGGATGACCGAGTGACGTCAGAAACATTTCCACCTGAGTCTTAAAGCTCCTCAAACAAATTTTCAGGCGCAGACCGAAAGTTTACAAAGGTTTATCAGGAAACTTAGCTCGAAAACATATTTCACTTTAGTAGTAGCAAATGTTTGGATTTAACTAAGCCGTAAGCAATGTAAATATTGGCGTTACATTTTAAATCTGAAAAGTTTTGTCGATATCGTTTAAACACATTGGACTCAAATTTATTTCTACTCTTTAAATCCCATACTTTGTTTTTTGAAAAATTCATTTTCGAATTTTCCTCGTATATCGGAGCTTATTTGATGTTTTTTCCAATAAAAAAGATTTTAAGCAACATTTTCCTGACATAATCCACTTACGAGCTTAACAATAGTTAATCACATTTTATGTTTTGTGGTTTCTTTTATTTTGATATTTTTAAAAGTAAGTAGCAATTTCAATAGAACCACAAGCAGAATTTTCAGAAGAAATAATCTGAAAGAAAATTTTTCTAACAAAAATCTACTATCCTTAATGTATAAAAGAACTCCGACCAAAATTACTAAGAAGGGGGGTGTATGTAACTGACTTCTGTAAACGACAAATTTCAGAGTTAATTCCATTAAAAAAAATCAATTTTGTTACATTTTCCAGTAACGTTTATTTTTAATGATTTTCATCCTTTCAAGGGTTTCTGAATATAGTAGCCCCTACATATGTACATACATAATGTCGTTTCATAAAATGTGAATCACAATTTAATTCAAACTTTGTTGTTGTATTATAATCCTTTGTCAGGTGACATGATCAGATTTCTTTCAGCGCAACTAATGTCCATGCAATTAAATAAAGCCGTTAGAATATCGAATAGTGTGTGATGTAACTGATGGCAAATTCGCATGGAGTGAATTATTTTTAAATGCCTTGTTGCACCAACCCTTGACTTTTCGTCAAAGAAACATAAATTTCTAGTCGCTGTGGTTTCTTTGCTTGCCCTTCTGAATTGATGTAGTTATGATAGCTCAGTTTGGCATGCGGGCCAAGATTTAAACGGCGCTTAATTTTTTATTCGCTCAGAGTGGGGTTAAGTTCTGCCTTACAATGGAAGAAGAATACATGAAAGAATAAAAACAAGAAATTTGTTCTTACAAATCTATTTACTCGATCATATTCGGGATGAGGAAATATCGTATGAGACACCGGCTTAATGACTTGCACTGACTAAAACGTCATCGTCATCTAGGAATTTCTTCCGAAGATCGTCGTTGATGCCCGCTTCCATCGCCTGGTTGCTCAGGATGCTTGCGATTGCGCATCCTGTTCATCTTGTTTCTTGAGTCTTCGGGATGGATGTTATGAAGACTGTGATGCCTTTTCAGCCGTCTTCACTTTTTAACATCTTGAAGACCAGGTTTTCTGGGGTAAGAAACTCCTCGAAGCGCAGCGACGTCGACACCCGCTCACGCTCCCATCTCCAGTAGCGGAAAATGGTGTGGTCTGTAGTGTCCTCTTGTGCGCAGTGGCAGCATGTTCCCGCGTGCGTACTGGCCTGCTCTCCAGGATATCGACCGGTGGTATGGATGCCAACACTCGACTCTCAAAGCCATCTTTCTCTGGACTGCCAGGACTCCTCGAGCGATTTTTCTCGACGAGCATCGCCTTGTGCCACACTGGGGCTGCGTAGAGGATCATCGTGTGAGAGACCATGCCGGGCATCCTCCTATTCATGGAATTGGGGTCTCCTACGTTTAGCATCAGGCGAGCGATGGAACTTCTCGCAACCGCTGCCTTCCTGCACGCTTTTTGGATGCGTATGGTAAAATTAAGATGTTTATCCACCTTAACCCCCAGGATGATGACGAAGTCCTTCAGGGTGATATCGCTGCCGTCCAGTTTGAGGCTGATGAGAGGGACTTTTCTCCTACCGCTCACCATTACACACCAAGGTCAGTCTCCGGCTGCTGAACCATTCGCTGATCGTTCTGATCGCCTGGTTTGCCTTTATCTACACCGTCGTCGTCTTACTGTCCACGACGATTGGAGTGAGGTCGTCTCCAGGCCCCTCAGCTGCATCGTCATACATGGCGTGCCACAGAGTCGCTTTTGATTTTTTCCACCTAGTTTGCGGTTGATTGGACAGAGTGTACTGAAATATCAGGAACAGTGCTGATTAAGCGGATCCCTACTACCGAAATTCCCACTCTGATGAAATTTCTCATTCTAGTGAAATCTCCCACTGTTAATTGAAAAAGAAACGCCTGCAATCAAGGGATGCAACTCACCACACGGGTGTAATTATTGTGGTTGCATCTCTTACATATTTGATTTTGTTCATTACACCCTTAGCGTTAAAAATCTGAAAATTTGCGCAATTGTTCTACCCAAAAACATACATAATTTCGTAACATTTTGTTGCAACCAAATCAAAAATGAGATAAACTTGAAAGTTTGAATTCAGATAGATACTAATTTCAAATAGTCGAGGAAATTCCGAAATTCAAAATGGTGATACCAATAATATGAAGGTCGACATAAAAATCAGTTAAATTGGAGACACGTCGGACCGCCAAAATTATTATTTGTCCAATAATTTGTGTTTCACGCTCCAATTTTGTCATTTTACTTACAGAAATCCGTAATGTAAATAAGTAAATTTTATTATTTTTCATATATTTCAATTAAAAAACTTTGTTTAGTAATTTTAATTCCAAGAGTAAAAACGAGCTGTGGGATTTGTAATCCAAGTTCAAATATTAAAAACAAATTATAAAAACTTTTTGCATTCTTTTCAGTTGCGAAGTATTTAAATTTAAAAAAAAATTTTTACTGAATAAAATTTTTTGAAGAACAATTTAATTAAAAAACAAAAGAAAACTTCGTGATCCGTACGACGTGCCTCTACTTAAAATACGCGACACATCCGACATCTTTGGAGTTACTCCCTTGTATATTTTCTGTCTGTTTGTCTTTCTATCTCTTTACTTTCTAGATATTTATTTTAGTTTCTTTTGCTGTTCGTATAGACCTATTTATATTGTCTCATATTCGGTTATCAATATAAAAAACGAAGTGCGGCCTTCAGGCCGCACAATAATGGCTGTGATGCTGGACAGGTAAAAAATGGTTGAACTAATTTAAGTTCAAATTTAGTAAAAGTTTATTTTACTGTTTGTCATCTAAGTTAGTTAAACACAATTTGGACTTTAAAAAATTGTGTGTAAGAAAAATAAGTTCGACAGTTCAACGTGTTCCTAATTTAACTACGTGATCCATCCGACGTGTCTCTAATTTAAATATGTAACACGTCCGCGGTGTGTGGAGTCATTCTTTTATATATTTGTTTGTCTGTCGGTTTGTCCGCTTGCTTGGCATACTTAGTAATTTTATTTCAACAGTACTGTCAATGATTTGGGCAGCAAAGCCAAAATTGAAAATTTGCATACAAATATTTGCAAATAACCCTAAAATGTATAGAAAATTGAAATAATTGCAGACATTTGCAATATCTTGCAATTACACAGTGGTCAAACCCACGATCTTTTCCTAATGGATTGGCTCATTTCTGCAGAAAACCGTCCATTTGTTTGTGCAAAAACTATTGAGCTCGATGGCGAAATCGATAATCGATATCGAAATCGATAAAGGCAAGCACCGCGACAAATTACAGAGAAAAGTTGCCATCAGAACCGCGTGCGCCTAACAGAATCATCTCCACAGACGCAGCATGGGCCCTATCATCAGCGATACAAATCCATCTGATGGCGGAGGAGAGAAGCACCAAGTTTCACGCGAACGTAACGCAGACAACAGAACTCAGAAACGATACCATCAATAAATGGCAGGCATTCTGAGAGCAGGCGTTCAAACTTATCCTAGAGATTGAACCGTGGTACGACAGGGACCACTTCCACATTTCAATTTAAATTTAATTAGTTACTTATATGGAAATGAGTTTCGCTAAAAGAATCTTATCATGTCCCACGGCAATTTTTTTGACAGTACCCATTATGAATTAATTTAGTATTGTTTTATGTTTCAACTTTTGTAGTAATAATATAATTTTCAATTGCGTTGTTTAATTCAAAATTGAGTTTATGAATTATTATTATGTTCGTATCTTTTGAATTCGAATATTTAAAATTTCATAATTTAAATATGCGACCAAAATAATATTTTGTTAATTAGATTTTAATGCTTTATTATGATATTTAATATTATGAAATATTTATTTATTTAAATTTAATATGTTTTGTCGCTGAAATATCAATTATTGAAAATTACATTCGTAGTTTATGATTTTAATGTTTTAGTATTACAGTCATAAAATTTGTAGGAGGTTACGCCATAGGCGTCGCATAATAATTACGTATTTTATTTACATCTCGGCTACATTTTAAAATTTTACAATTTCACTCCTGAGTTTTATTTGATGATGTTATTATAAAAAGCTGTAAGTCATCCCTTCGTAAAAATTGCTTTTGTTTAATTTTTAGTATGCGATTGGTGAATTTTCAAATAACGAGTTTTCCGAAAAAAAGCTTTGTTGCGGTACTGTTGGAAAGTGTTTTTACCTCGTATACATAATTTTTATAACGTATTCACCCCGTTCTCCTCAGCAACAACAGCTGGCTAATTATAAATAAAATTAATCTCATCACAAAGAATACCCACAAAATGGAAAGAATCTCACGTCACGTAAAATTAATAATTTTTTTTTAACCCGGACTTTTAAAATCGAACTGTAGATTTTCATTAGCTAGGTTAGTCAAATAATTTTAAAGGAATTTAAAAATTGACGCAGTAGCCTAACTTAATCCTAACATAAATCTGTTATAAATGCAATGAACAAGTTCATAAATTCAACGTACGTTTTCATTAATATCTACTATACAGGAAATTTTTATAGTGGTGACTAAACCTGAACCTAACCTAAAGCTAATGTAAACGTAAACATAAACGTAACATAAACGTAACATAAACGTAACATAAACGTAACCTACACGTAACCTAAATGTAAGCTAAACCTAACCTGAACCTAACCTAAACCTTACCTAACCTAACCTGAACCTAACCTGGTGCCTTCCCGGTTGTCAATTCTTGGGCCGATGAAAGAAAAATGAAAGAACTTCCCTTTCAATTGTGACTTACTTTTGTAGAATTTTATTTGAAATATTATTTGATGGCATAAAATAGTTTTCGAGATAAATGCCATATTTTCCAAAATGGCGGCCAAAAATTAGGACCCGGGTATGGGAATCCCCGACAATTTTAATATGGGTTAATAGAACCTTATTGACATGGATTAATAGTTTTGACCGATTTTTTGACTAAATTTATAGCTTTCTGACAAGATTTATCAAAAAAATACTGAGAACAAAAAAAGTAGGTAATATTATGGAAAGTATTTTTTGTTCGCACATTCTTTGATAAAATGCAGTTTTACCCTAACATAAGGACTTTTTAATGTTAGAGAACTCGTAACAGCACGGGAACTTGAAACGAGTTTTTTATTCAGGTTCCTGTCTTAAATTTTTAAATTCCAAAATCTGGGACACAAATGAAAAAATGAAAGTTGAAACTATTCTGAAAAAAACAACCCAATAATTGGATTGCCTTGAATGTTGGTTCCAACATAGAGCATACATAGTCTGAATTAACAATCCTATTATTACAAGATAAACAATTTCAAAAGTTAGAGGGATATATTATGTATTGCTGTTCCATGTCAGGGAATTACGGTATAATTATGGGCATATTTGTAGAGCAGAATTTAGCGAGAACATTTTGACTCATCATAACATAAACTGGTCGAGAATTGTAATAGCAGTTTTGTAATAATAATATTTAATAATATAAAGTATTATTTGCTTTAGCAACAAAAGAACGCCCACTATAGCAAAATTGATAAAAGGGTGGGAGGGCGTGTAGCGGTCGGACATTTGTAACGTAAAATTTCAGAGTTAATTCGATCGTAAATTCATTTTGTAACATTTGAAAGCAACATTTAGATTTAATAATTTTAATCTCTTGAAGGGTTTCAAAATATATTGGACATGTAGGCCGTACATTAACGTCGTTTTATAAAATTTGTTAAGCGACAAATATGCCCAAAATAACTGCGTTAGCTTAATTATCTTTGAAAATATATAAATGGGGTAAGCGTCCTCTTGCAAATGAGATATCCTGGGGGTCCCTTGAGTGAACAAGGATTTATCGCGCTATGGTCAAGCCAACATGCTGACCGTAGCCGTCGACGCCATGGGGATTGTGCAAATAACGACGTGACTAACGCGAAACTATTTCGCTTTTTTATTAAAATTTTTAATAAAGTAAAATTTTAGAAAATTAATGCCCCGCTTTATTATTACTCCCTTGCACATTTCTTCCTGAGGTAACTTTGGGAATTGACCGCAACGGAATCCGAAGTCAATTGTTTTGGGAAACTTTTATTCAGAAAGTTGATTTATGTCGACCAAATCGTATCAATTTAATTGCAGTTTGATAAAAGCTTCAAAGGGTTAGCTTGTCTAAATTGAAACTGATTCAAGTCATTCACACCTAAAATACAGGGGTTGACGAAAGCCACATCCAACCGGCATTGACGTGGAGACTTCAGGGATAATTAATTACTTTGTCACAGATTTATGGTTATGACCAATAATTTGTAAATTTGTAAACTGAAAGGTGAACTAAATCAGATGGAAATATTGACGACTAGTCGGGAAATTTCTTCCGAAAGGATCAGAAATGTTCGTAATTAAAAATTAAAAATAACTCGGTGTTAATTAAATTTTTTTTGATGTAATCAATATTTTATTAGTTGATGGAATTTTTATTAAAGTCGAAATAAAATTTTAGTGTCGCTGTAGAGTGAAAATCTGAAGCGTGATTGATACGTTTAGGGGTAGTACCTACCTATATAGAAAATACATATGTAGTTTATGTGTATACAGTCTTGTCATAAATCTCAGTTAGTTTTGTTCATTTATATCAATATAACCTGTTTCAGTTGTAACCCAACTTCTATGTTGTATATACCTCTCGAGAGTATGTTTCATCACAATAGTAATAAGTTTGCAACACCAAAACTCCCAAATAGTTCATACATAACCTTTAGAGTAGAGCGTCGGTAGCGTATTTTATAACATAAATCTTGCCAACTTAAGAACCAAAATGATGTACGTTATTCAATTAGTCTAATAAGCATTGTTGCTTTGGATTATTATTACTACCCACGACTTTCGGAATAAACATGCAAATGCGGCTAACAGACAATCTGTCTGATAAACCCTAACATGGGAGTAGTAATTAAGGTGCTTCCTGTAGCGCCTCCAGTACAAACCAGCAACTGGTTTAAATTTTAACAAAAACTTGAAAGAAATCAATACCGTCACAATAAAACGAACTAAACGCTGCTTGAACTATGTTAAAACTGCATAAAACAACAAATTGTTTACTAAAGTCCGGGCCGCCGCCGCCCGCCGGCCGGTTGCATGAACTCTTTATTTTTTCGATTAATCGTATATCGCATTTTCATTGTTATAAAGCTTTTACTATTAATTAATCATATTTTGTGGTCTTGTTCCTGCGCAATATTTGTAAATTTGATTTTACTGTTTGGGGACCGCTGTAGTCCCGATAGGACGTGATTTTAATTTTTATATTAACGTACTAACAACTGAAGGAATTAGAAGATATCAAGAAAAAAGTGAAGAAATTTCAAGTTTTAGAATTAGTGAAGTTGATGCCAATTCTTATAAAAAAGTGGAAGCAGATGTTTAAATTGTTAAGAAGATAAAAATTATAAGCTTGGTTGGTCGAAACAGGCGAAGAGCCACCTTATTTTATTATATCCGTCACGAATGGTGAGTTTAATTTTAATTATTTCTTTCACTTCTGCAAGTGTTTATTTTTAATGGAAAAGTCACTTTGCAGGTTTGTGTTGGAAATTTCATAGAAATCCGTCTTGAAGGTCGAGGGAATTCCTTGAAATTATTTAAAATTCGTTGAAAATTACTAGCTATTTCATGAGAATCCTTTAAAAATGCTTTGGGTTCATTGTAAATCCTTAAAATTCCATAGAATTCCGAGTGCTGTGTATTTCTAAATTTATTTATAATTCATTTGGAATCACAAGGAATTTAATGGAATTAATATCTGTGTATTCTTAAATTTATTTGCAATTTGTATGAAATCGCTGGAATTACTTAGATTTACTTGGAATTTATAAGAAATCGTTGGAATTTATTGTTTTGCGTACTTATATATAAATTTTTGAAAAACGTTGGAAATTCCTAAAATAAACAATTTGAAATTATTGGAGGATACAAGGAATTCCAAAGTTCTGTACATTTATTTTCATATTTATTTCTCCTTAGTTTTAAATAACAGGGAATTGTTTGCAAATCGTTGTAAATTACTTCTTTGAAATTTTTAGAATACCTTGAAAAACTTTTAAAATCGTTTGAATTCCATGAAATTCTATGAAATCATTGAAAATCTTAGGAAGTCTTAGATAATTATTAGGAATTCCTTGTATATCTTTAGAAATGGTTGGAATTCGGTATATTCGTTTTTTTTTAAATTTTAATTATACTCCGGATTTGTTGGAAATCCCAAGAAATCGTTTAAAATTCGGGATATAATTGGAAATTCCTGCAATAAGAAAAAAATAATTCCGCAAAATTTCTTGGAAACCGTAGGTATTCTAAGTTCTATGTTTTTTATTTAATAATTTTTATTTAATTAGAAATTAATGGGAATTCCTTGAAAATCCCTGAAATTCCTGACATGTAACTCTTGGAAATTACACGGAATTTCTTAGATAACATTAAAAATTGTAGGAATTCGAGTTCTGTGTTATATTATTATTTGTTTCATTTTAGAACACTGTGAATACATTGGAAATCCATGAAATTTCTGAGAAATCTTTGAAATTCCTTGGAAATATTGTCACAAACAGATAATTAAATTAAAATGGCCAGTATATAAATATCACCCTGTAGAGTAAATTTTATAATTATGAGTTGCTAAATAAATATTGCAGAATATAAAACATACACGAGTATTGTGAAGTCACCAAGTCAGCATTATCTATAGGACTTAGGAAGGAGACCACGAAAAAGTGGAACAACAAAAAGTTATTAAATATCCGAAAATAAGAATAGAGAAGGAGTTGTCATTTGGACTAGTAAGTGAGTCATTTGAAAGTGCAGGGTGTTTGTGCATCCAAATATTAATAATCAATAATCCAAGATGTCGATCGTACGAGCCATCAAAACTTCCTGGGTCCTATTGGTTATTCTAATCGTAGAGTAAGATAAATTTAAATTATTTACATATGTAATATTGTTCCCCAAATATTTTATTTAAATAGATTAGTTAATAATAATTACCCAATGACTATTATTTAAAAGTTACACCCCAAATTAAGATCCCAAGTTATAAAAGGTATTAAAGGCTAAACATAAAATGGTAAGAAAGGCCTAAAAACGACAATATAGGGAAATCCCTCAAAATTTATTGAATGCTTTGGAAATTGTAGATATTCCTTCTTCTTCTTCAGTCGTGATGCTTCTTTGACAGAAGCGTCGTGACCCATCTCTTTCTATGCATGTGATGTGCGTTCGATTTATTTTCACATAAATAGAGGACCTACTTGTTTAACGTGGGCTCCGAACCACGGGAAGGGTAATACACTTCATTGCGAAATGGGCGCTCATGGCATATTACCTCGGTCGTTTGCCATTGCCTTCCGAGGAGAAACGGTCAGAATAAAGTTTTTACTCTGCCTGGATTTGAACCGAGCATTTCGCATTAGCAGTATAGCCGCACTTAACCACTAAGCTATGACCGCTTCCATTTCTTATCTTCTTAATCCAGATATTCTTTAGAAATCGTTAAAATTTTTGGTAGTGTGCATTTATTTATTTTTAATTCTTTTGAAGCTACTGGAAATTCCTTGGATATCAGTGAAATTATAGACATAAAATTCTTGGTAATTACTTTTATAGAATATCTTAGAATTCACTGAAATTCCATAGAACTCATTATAATTCCTTGAAAATCGTTCGTACTCCTTGGAAATCGTTAGAATCCCTTTCTAATTTTTCTAGTTCTGTGCATTTATTTCTTGAAGGTCGAGGGAATTCCTTGAAATTATTTATTTTAAATTCGTTGAAAATTACTAGCAATTTGATGATAATTCTTTAAAAATCCTTTGCGTTCATTGTAAATCCTTAAAATTCCATAGAATTCCGAGTACTGTGTATTTATAAATTTATTTATAGCTCATTTGAAATCCCAGGGAATTCAATAAGGAACGTTGAAATTCGCTGGAAATCGTAATTATTACTACTGTGAAATTCTTATAAATGAGGTGAGCGAATGGCTGAAATGCTAGCGTGTTTGCTTTCAAGCCAAGATTCACGGGTTCAAATCCTGTGAGGTGCTATCTATAGAAGAAATTTTCGCTCACCAAATGTCTATCTGCTGGCCCCAGATAACATTATTTATGGCTAAAAACTTCCCTGATGGAGTAGGCGGTGTAAAATTCGTCTATTCCCGTGGTTCCGAATCCACGTTAAGCTGTAGGTCCCCTGTGCTCGTTACACATTTTCAACACGCAACGAGCAGAGACAGGGAGGTATCGGGAAAATGTCGAAAGACGTTCATAACCGAATATACATACAAATTCTTATAAATCCCTGGAAATCATTGGAACCCTCTCAAATTAAAATCTGATTATCTTTCATTTACCTATTTACAATTCGTAAGAAATTGCTAGGAATTACTTAGAATTACTTGGAATGTATTATTGTTTTGTGTATATATTTATTGATTTGTAATTCATTTGAAATTACTAAGAATTCCTCAGAAATTTGTGGAAAATGTTGGTAATTCCTGAAAGAACCAATTTGAAATTATTGGAAATTGCAAGAAATTCCCCAGTTCTGTATATTTATTTTTCCTTCGTTTGAAATAACAGGGAATTGTATGCAAATCCTTGAAAGTTAGTTCTTTGAAATTTTTAGAATACTTCCAAAAACTTTGAAAATCGTTTGAATTCCATGAAATTCATAAGAAATCATTTAAAATCTTAGGAAATCGTTAGAAATTCCTGAAATTATGCATTTGAAATTCATAGGAAATCATTGGTAATTATTAGGAATTCTTTGTATATCTTTGGATATCTCTTTGGTATAATAAGTCATTCCCCAAAATTTCTTGGAAACCATAAGTATTTCGAGTTCTATGCTTTTTGTATTTAATAATTTTTATTTAATTTGAAATTAGTGGGAATTCCTTGAAAATCCCTGAAATTCCCGACATGTAACTCTCGGAAATTACACGGAATTCCTTAGATATCATTGAAAATTGTAGGAATTCGAGTTCTGTGTTATATTATTTGTTTCATTTTAGTACACTGTAAATACTTTGGAAATCCATCAAATTTCTGAGAAATCTTTGAAATTATTTGGAAATATATTATGGAAATCCCTCAACATCTAAAATTGTACATATTCCTAGGAAATCGTTAACATATTTGGTCGTGTGCATTTATTTCTTTTTAATTCTATTGAAACTACTGGGAATACCTTGGAAATCCATGAAAATCAGTGAAATTCTTGGAAATTATTATTTTAGAATTAATTGGAATTTCTTAGAATTCACTGGAGTTCCTTGGAACTCATTATAACTTCTCAGAAATCGTTTGTACTCCTTGGAAATTCTTGCCTTTCTAATTTTTTTAGTTCTGTATATTTATTTCTTTTTAATTCATTTTAAATCACTGGAAAATCTTTGGAAATCCTTGAAATTCCTTGTAAATCGTTATAAATTCTTGAAATTATTTTGAAAAAACCAGGAATCTCGGGGATGTGGAAGCAATAAAACACAATAGAGTTGTCTAGTCGACGTTTCGGAGGATATACTCACTCCATCTTCAGGACTATATTAAGGAAGCAAAGTTACAAAAGTTTGTTTCCCGCTTAGCATAAACATGTTTTACACCTTTTGTTGTTCTGGTGAGTACTTTATGCCCCTTGACACGTAATCTTTGTAACTTTGCTTCCTTAATATAGTCCTGAAGATGGAGTGAGTATATCCTCCGAAACGTCGACTAGACAACTCTATTGTGTTTTATTGCTTCCACATCCCCGAGATTCCTGGTTTTTTCATTATACTGCTTTGGAGGAGAATTTTGGTTTCTTGAAATTATTTATTTATAAATCATTGGATTTAAATATAAATTCCATAATCATCGTTGGATTTGAAATTAGTGGGAATTATTTACAAATCCCTGGGAATTATTGGAAATCTCTGAAATTTCTGGGAATTTCTTATAATTCCTTGGAAATCTTTTGAATTCGTAATTCAGAATTCTGCATATTAATTGTTTATTATTTTTAATCCAGTTACAATTACTGAGATTATCCTGGAAATCGTTATTACATCCCTGAAATTACTTATAAATAATTCGTGGAGATTACTGCGAAATTCTTGGAAATCACTGAAATTCCGTTTGTGTATTTTTAATTATTTATTTTTTACTTAATTTATAATTACTGGGAATTTCTTGGAAATTACTGAAAATTGCTGCATATCACTGAAATTACTATATACTATAATTTTTGTAAATTACTAAGAATTCCTTGAAATTCATTTATTTTAAAGACCGGGAATACTGTGGAAATACTAGAAATTTCTGATAAATATTTGAACTTCCATGAAAAGCCTCGGAATTCCCAAGAAATCAATGTAATTCTTTGAAATTCATTAAAAATATATTGTATTCCTTGGAAATCTATAGAAATTCTTGTAAATCTTTGGAAATCGTCGTCAATCCCTTAAATGCTTTATTTTATTGATTACTGTGGTATTGGAAATCTCAAAAAATACCATAAAAAATCTTTAAAACACTTTGGAAATTGTTGGAATTACATGAAAATCATTGGAATACCATGGACATTGTTGTAATTTCTAGTTGTGTGTATTTATTTACTTTTAATTTTTTTCAAATCATTGAGAATTCCTTAAAACTCCCTGAAATTACTAAAATGCAATTTTGATAAATTACTAGGAATTCCTTTGAAATGCCTGGAAATCATTGAAATTTGTGGAAATTACTAAAAATTCCTTGAAAATCGCTGAAATTTCGAGTCCTGTGTATTTATTTATTTTTAATTCATTTGAACTTCATGGAAATGTTTTAGAATTCGTTGGAAGTCTTTGGAAACCGTTGGTATTCTGAATTTTGTGTTCTTAGTTGTTTGTTTTTAATTCAACTGAAATTACAGGGAATTCATTAGAAACCTCTGAGTATGGTAGGTAATCCTTGAACTTACTACTATGTGCAATTTGTGGAAATTACTACAAATTCTTTAGAATTTCTTGGAAATCTTACAAAATAATTAGAATTCCGAGTTTTGTGAATTTATCTATTTATTTTTAATTCAATTAGTATTACTGGGAATTTCTTGATAATCCCCAGAAATTGTTCGTTATAACTGAAATTATTTACATGAAATTCTTGGAAATAACTAGGAATTCTTTGGAATACCTTAGAAATCGGTGGAAATCCGAGTTCTGTATATTTATGTATTTCTTTTAATTCATTGAAAATCAGTGGGAATGCTAGTCAAATGTTTAATATTGCTGAAGGATCTTTGGAATAATTAAGAAATCTCGAAAATTCCTAGGAAATCGGTGGAAATCTTTGCATATTTTTGGAAATCGTTGTCAATCCCTGAAACTATTTATTGGAAATCATTTAAAAATTCCTTCAAAAATCATTTTAATACTTTAGAAACTGTTGGTAGTCTTGAAAATGTTTTTTCTTGGAAATCGTTTCAATTCCGTAGAAATCGTTGGAATTTTTTATAGGCATATCAACGTGGCTTGAAGGATCACCCCAAAAATTCATGAATATCTGATGTCATCCTGGGGTTGGAACTCCATTCCTTAAAAACGATTGAAATTTTTTATAAATCTTTGGAGTTCCTTGGAAAGCCTGGGAAATCAGTGGAATTTCTTGAAAATTCTTTGAACTTAAATCACTATGAATTCCATAAAATTCGTTAGGAATCGTCGGTATTCCTTTCTATATTTATTGTTTTGTGTATTTATTTATCTCTAATTCGTTTAAAATCACTGGGCAGTCGTTGGAAATTCGTCATAAATAATTGGAAATCATTCGAATTTCTTGGAATTTTTCTCTTGATTTTCATAAATTCCATGAAAACAGTTAAATTTTCGAGTTCTGTTATTTATTTATTTTTAACTCATTCCTTGAATTCCTTGAACGTATTCCTTGAAAACTGTTGGAGTTCTCATTAAATCATTGGAAATCGTTGAAAATCCGGGCGATTATTTACGTACTACTATGTGGAATTAGTGGAAAGTCACTAAAATTTCCTCAAAAGCGTCTAAAATTTCTTGGAAATATTGAAATTCTTTGAAAATCGTAGGTATTCCTTGGAAATCTTTGGGATTCCGTACAAGTTTCTAGAATTTGAACATATCTTTGGAGTTCCTTGGAAAACCTGAGAAATCAATGAAATTTCTTGAAAATTCATTGAGATCCTTGGGAATCCATGGAAATCGTTGGAAATTCCTGAAATTATTTACTTGGAATTCCTTATATAAATCACTATGAATTCCATAAAAATTTTACTTAAAAAATGTGGTTTCCTTTCTAAATTTATGATTTTATGTATTTATGTATCTCTAATTTCTTTAAAATCACTGGGCAGTCGTTGAAAATTCCTTAGAAATAATGAGAAATTATTCGAATTTCTGGAATTTTTTTTGAATTTCATAAAAATAGTTGGATTTTGGAGTTCTATTATTTATTTATTTTTAATTCATTTAAAATTATTGAGAATTTTTTGAAAATCCTTTAAATTTCTTGTAAATATTTGGCATTCTTAGAAAACTCTCGGAGTTCTCATGAAAACATTGAAAATCGTTGAAAATCCAGGTGATTACTTACCTACTACTATGTAAAATTAGTGGAAAGTCCCTAAAATTTCTTTAAAAATCGTCTTAAAACAATAAAAAAAGGAATTACATGGAAATATTCGGGATTCCGTGAAAATCGTTAGAATTTTAAGTTCTGTGCATTCATTTATTTATTTTTAATACATTTCGAATCACTGGAAATTCCTTGATGTTTAATCACTGGAATTATGGCAATTCGTTGGAAAACGTTGGTATCTCTAGGGAATCTTTGGAATTCGTCAGAATTTCCAGTACTACGTAGAAAATTGTCTACAACGCTAAATTTATCTAATGTCATGATGATCGCTCTTTGATATTCGTTTCTGTATTTTAAATAAAGCAAAATATATAATTTAAAAAAATAGATTGACTGAAAGTAAAAGTTGTTCTTAAAGATATTATGAGACATAGTTTGTAGCGTCTGATGCTTTGAAGAATGCACGAGTACGTACACAATCGGTTTATGACACCTACCTTAAATCGACTCTTACTTCTCAGGATATTAATGCGTCGGGATCTGAATCAACCAACACTTCTTATACGAGCTTATTCTTGATTGAACGAATTCTGTATTCCAACAAAGATAAAACTACAGTTGGAATTCCGTTAACAAGTTTTTTAATCAAATCAACAAATTTCAACATATAACAAGAACCCAAACAATCAAACAATCTTTATAAACTACTATTCTACGCACTGATTATTAAAAGGTAGCTAACCTGTGATTTGTATCGTGCGCACTATTTTCTTTCTTCAAAACTTCCACTTTCCAATCTCCAATCTGCTTCTCATATATCGGATAACTTCACGATTTAACTTCGAGACACGATCTCGATCACAACCTTCGTTGCCAACACCTTCTGTATCTCGCTATCTTGCGGAATCTTAAATTCTCCAAGGAATTAATCTTCTTGGGTAGTACCACCGTATATCGTTCACGAATATAAATTATTTCAGTATATTCTAATTGAATTGCAATTATTCGCACAACTGCATCTCGCAGTAACTAATATGCGACCGTCACGCTTCGTGATCTTGATGGAACTGTTATTTACTTTTTATGTAACGTTCGTTACTATATATTTTGTTTTTTCAAACCGGAGCTTCTTATATATCGGTTTGTTTGTACATGGCCGACGGTTCTCTGCACGTTTGATTAATTTCCGCATGTTGTATATCCCGTTTACACAACATGTAACTCGAACAAACTTAAAATTAAATTCAAACGACACAACAAAACAAACACATGTAAACAAATGTGTTTGAACCTCCGGTCTCCAACTGTACTTCTCTCCTTGTTGGTACGACTCTATCCTCAAAATGGATAGCGCGTATCACAACAAATGCCCCCTGCTAAGTTTACCCACAGTAGTGCGATGCAACTAACTTGGTAAATCTTCGCATTCATTCAACATCTTCATTCATTCTTCACACCCTTCTTCCATACATGACCCCCTTTCATACCATTCAATTGACCCTGACTTCCCTCTAACATCTTCATTCATTCTCTCTCTTGCTCCAATCACCACCTGTTCCTAACGCTTTTATTCTTTTGCATCGACTTAGGGTCCTCAAACTCAGCGATGTCTTATTCCCAACTGGACTGGCTTTAGCCAAGCCTCTTACGTTCTCCCTGTACTGTGCAGTCTTACCCTAACATACCCTCGGGCTATGTTGGTGCGTACACCTCCCTCTTAATGGACCTGCATATCCTGCAGTAGTCACTTACATTTATCCCTTCCCTTCCCTTTGTAGCGTCAGTGGTTTGTAAACATAAACTTGAGAATGCGCACGAGATTACCCGTGTAAAATTATTTTACTTCGATGTACGAGGTACTGTTAGTCAGTCAATTTATTCTTATGGTGAATCTTCTTCTTGCGGGTCCGCAACGTATGGGTATAACAGGTTAAAATAAAATTTTCCCCGAATTTCTCCCCCCTGATCTCGTTCATCAAAATTATTCTTTGAATCTTTCCTAAATTTTAAGATTTCTAACTTGTGCCTAAATATAAACGTTATCGTTAACCACCTCATGGATCCTAAAAGGTCCTTCGTATGGCAACGATAACTTTGCACAGATGTTCTGCGCCCGGTTTGAGGTTCTCAAACTCTTAACTACTACCCTGTCCCCTATATTGAATGACAGTCGCTTTCGGATTCTTCTATTCATCCGTTCTTCATACTTCTTCGAACTTCGATGCGCGTTTTCTGAAATGATCAATGATCAACACAACGATCATTGTTAAAAATAAGTCGCATTGTCTGCTAATATGCGCTCGGGTTTGATTACGTCGTTTGCGAAATTTTCTCGGCAATAAAAGGTGGTAGCTTTATTCGCTATGTACAGCTCATTTGCCGCCATGCTTTTAAGAAGCCATTGATCCCTGATTTGACTGAATTCCGGACTCCCTTGACTCCTGTAAATATTTTTCTATGAATAAACCCCGTGTCCCTGATTTAAATTTGTTTGCGCGTCTAAAATGTCCTTCAACTTCTTCTTACTATTTCATATAATCTTTCACATATATCTTCTGACACTCGCAGTGCATTCACTTGTCGAGTATCTACTGATACCTTAAATTATTATTGTAGCGCATAGCTTACAATAACACCCCTGTAGATTTTCTTGTAGATTCTTGAAGACTTCTTGTCGACTCTTATTCACCCCTCATCTTCCCTGCTGAAGGCATCCGCGATCAAATTATCTTTCTCATCATGAGAATTAACACGGAGTAATCCGTCTCAATCAAAAATCTATTTCCCTTAAACTATTTTAACTGGTTCAATGCGCACACAATTGCTAACATTTCCTTGAAACTATTGAAGATATCTTCATGTACCTGTCCTCAATTCCAACGTGTACCTTTTTTAATGACGTTAAGAAACCTAACGTTTTTCACCACTCCGAGAAAACTTCGCAACGTAAATTCCGTGTTCGCGGCTAAATTTTAACCTCCTCCAATCTATCATTGTCGACTGAGATTCCTACTCGGTCTACCGTGAACCCTAAAAATTTTACTCGATTCAACATAAATTGACATTTTGATAAATTTAGTTTAAGCCCTGTTTGTTCCAACGTGCTTAATACCTCTTCCAACTGTCGTAAATGATCTTCGTCGTTGTCCGAAAATACCAACATGTCATCAACATAGTGGACAAGATAGTCTTCGTGCCTTTTGAGTACTTATCTAAAATACTCCTGACTTGTTTATTATTGATTTAATTGCATTTTCTATCTCCGTTGACAGTGACATTTAATTTATTACATAATTTCAAACTTTTGCCTAAATCGGGTTGTTCATTTGACTTTTCCATTTTATTGACGGTTTGATTATTTTCCAATGTTTTACCGACAATGGAATTGTTAATGATTGATTTCAAAGGTTGGCCTAAAATTGGTTGTTTTATTTTCTAATGTGAACCTAAACTTGACTCTCCGTTTCTTTGTGAATTCTAATGGTGATCTAAAATTGATCTTTTATTGAATTCTAACGCGTACCTAAACTTGATTATTTGTTTATTGGTGAATTCTAATGGGTACCTAAACTTGACTCGTTTATTTATTTGTGAATTCTAACTTTGATCTAAAATTGATCTTTTATTGAATTCTAACGCGTACCTAAACTTGATCCAATTATTATTCTGCTCACGCCTCTATGTACTCTTCCCGGGGTACATAGGTATTAACCCCCCTGCGTGTGCTTTCCGCTTAAGGAAAGTTCGACCCCGAATACAAATGGATCGGATCGAATGGTATCGGTCGAATGGTATCGAGCTCGATCCGATTTACATCCTTATTGTCGTCTTTGCCCGGCGCGTCTTCCTGATTGCGTGGTGGCCAGCTTCTCCGATTTATCCCGCGGTGATTCTGGTATCCCCCCCTTCGCGTATTCTCAAAACCATTTCTCGCTGGTTCGTTCCCCTTAGCCCGCTGGTCTGATGACTCATGCGGTGACGCCCGCCAGTCGCGTTCTTCCCGTCGCACATACGGAACGGTTGATTGTCGCGTTTCCTCGTCCTTAAAGTCGACACTTTCGTCGAATCTTTTTAACAGCTCGAGGAAACCTTCAATCGTCTCGACCTTTTCTATTCCAATCCGGGCTTTGACATCTTTCTCAAAATGCCCCCCGATTGCTTTGACTAACAGCACTTCCTCATATCGTGACTCGACCTGTTGTGCTTGATTAATCAAACTTACTGCATAATTCTCCCGAGTGCCCCCATGTCCTCCTCGGTATTTACCCCCATTAACCTTTTCTTTTACCTTATTTTGGTCCATATCGCCCCAGTATTTTTTTAAGAAAAGTGTCTTAAAATCATCGAAATTTTTGACTTTCTCCTCTATCATACTAAACCAAATTTCGGTATCCCCCTTCATCGTGGCGCGGATAATATTCTTTTGTCGGACTTCGTCCCGAACGCGGATTAAATTATTTCCCAAATTTTTGATGAAAATTTTGGGATTAATTTTTCCGTCATTATAAAATTTGGTATAATTGTCCATGTCGCCGTCCCGGTAACTATGACCTTTTAATTCTTCCACTAAGTCCCCCAACGAGTTGTCATTTTGCGTACGGTTCATATTTTTTATCTCCTCTCGCATGGAGCCGATCGCATTCTCATTTGCCACAAACACGTCTGTCACATTTGTTCCGATCTCTGTGATTTTCACATTCACCGTCTCAAATCTTTTATTTACCCCTTTCTCTAAACTGATCACCCCCTTCTCATTTTCCTGCCGGCATTCTTTGAACCTCTTGTCCATCGTATTTACCACCTCGGTGATTTTTGTATCAACCTTAATGTTGATCCTTTCAATTTCCCCTTGCATTTTCTCTAAATTATCATTCATACTTGTCAATTTCACCTCCTGTCTATCCAAACGTTCATTCATACCTGCGTCTCTGACCTCCTGTCGGTCAAATCGTTCATTTACCTGACTAAACTTTTCATTCATACTGGCGTTTACAGCATCAATTTTTCCACTCAAACTTTCATTCATTTTCTTTCCCTCTTCTCTATCTATTTTCATGCTTGCATCCCTCTTATCCCCTTTTTCTCTCTCTTCCTTCATCATTCTCAACATTTCCATCATCGGGTTCACCTCGGGTACTGGCACCATCGGAACTTCTATCACGGTTGAAGCTTCCGGTACACTATTTCCCGTGTCTCCCCTATCTCCCTCGCTTTCATACCCCACATTTTCACTATCTTCGTCGCTTTCATTCCCAACATTTACTCGCCCCCTTGCATTTCTACTGCGCGTATTCATGTTTAATCTTTGTTGGATCTTAAGCTGTCGTATATTTCTGATTTGAATTCTTGCCCCTTATCGTTGAGGTGCCACTTTTATGTAGCGTCTGATGCTTTGAAGAATGCACGAGTACGTACACAATCGGTTTATGACACCTACCTTAAATCGACTCTTACTTCTCAGGGTATTAATGCGTCGGGATCTGAATCAACCAACACTTCTTATACGAGCTTATTCTTGATTGAACGAATTCTGTATTCCAACAAAGATAAAACTACAGTTGGAATTCCGTTAACAAGTTTTTTAATCAAATCAACAAATTTCAACATATAACAAGAACCCAAACAATCAAACAATCTTTATAAACTACTATTCTACGCACTGATTATTAAAAGGTAGCTAACCTGTGATTTGTATCGTGCGCACTATTTTCTTTCTTCAAAACTTCCACTTTCCAATCTCCAATCTGCTTCTCATATATCGGATAACTTCACGATTTAACTTCGAGACACGATCTCGATCACAACCTTCGTTGCCAACACCTTCTGTATCTCGCTATCTTGCGGAATCTTAAATTCTCCAAGGAATTAATCTTCTTGGGTAGTACCACCGTATATCGTTCACGAATATAAATTATTTCAGTATATTCTAATTGAATTGCAATTATTCGCACAACTGCATCTCGCAGTAACTAATATGCGACCGTCACGCTTCGTGATCTTGATGGAACTGTTATTTACTTTTTATGTAACGTTCGTTACTATATATTTTGTTTTTTCAAACCGGAGCTTCTTATATATCGGTTTGTTTGTACATGGCCGACGGTTCTCTGCACGTTTGATTAATTTCCGCATGTTGTATATCCCGTTTACACAACATGTAACTCGAACAAACTTAAAATTAAATTCAAACGACACAACAAAACAAACACATGTAAACAAATGTGTGTTGAACCTCCGGTCTCCAACTGTACTTCTCTCCTTGTTGGTACGACTCTATCCTCAACATGGATAGCGCGTATCACAACATAGTTAATTTAAGTCCATTCAGAGCGGCCTATAGGCCGCACAGCAAAGGCAATCACGTACTTTAGTTAGTTATATTATAAATATATGCAAGAAAGTGTGGGGTTAGCTCAGTGGTGGAACGCTTGGCTACTGAGGTGAAAGTACGAGGTTCAAATCTAGGTAAACTATGTAGCGAAATTAAACCAGACACAATTATTCTCCAAACCAGTTTCGTTGCTTTTTTCTAACATTACACTGAACGAAAAACTCTTATATCCAATGGAACATTTCTTTGAATTAACGAAATTAAGTCGTTGAGTAAAAAGTGACTGTCTATATGACAATTTTATAAAGGCAATTTTTATAGGGCTTTATAAAATTTGCAATATTCAGGTTTTCAGGTTAATCAGGTTTTTATTGATATTATGAATATTACTTTTTCAGTGCAGTCATTTGGAAATGGGAATCAACGTTAAACAGTAGGTCCCCCACACTCAAAATACAGAAAAGTATGTGATAGGAGATGAAAATTATGAGAGCGTACACCGCAGTGGTTTGTCACTGCCTTCCGCGGTGAGACCAAATAAAGTCCTCACTTCCCCAGAGTCGAACTGGGTCCTCTGGAAAAGTGAAAGCAATGAGGGTGAAACAAAGATTTGACTTTATAGGATTACCAATTTTTTAAAGAACAGAATGCTATATATCAGCTTATGCTTGATCACGAACGGGGTCAAGTCACCAATGTGATTGATGATGGGATATGTTAGACTTAGCTGCGCTGCTCCAAATCGGTAAAATCAGGCAAAATTTTTGTCCAGTTAGAATAACTTAAAGTATTCAATATGAAAGAATACGATGTTTCGTAATTTGAGCCCATATGACAACAAAATATAAGTTTTATCACGTAGTTGAATAAAACGATTCTTAATCTGCAAACTCTTAAAAAACCGAAGCAATTGTCGTCCTTTACGATAAATAAACGATTGGCACTTTAAGAGCCGTTTTATTCAACAGTGCAATAAAAGTTACTGTCTCTGATGTCATTGGAATAAATTTGCAATAAAATGAATTCGGTCAGTTTTAAAGAAATTACCACTTTTAAATTTAAATGTATGAGGATATAATGAAAGTTTACCTTGTTAGTAATTTACGGGGTATTAGTGCATACAATGGCCGCAAATTACTCTTATGTTTCTGACAACTGCAGAATTAATTTGTGCTTCATGGAAACTCGATCTATATTAAAGATATTTCAAAGCGTATTATGTTATATTATTGTACAAGTGTCATTTGTTAGAAGTTATCAGAGTATTACCATATACGGTCTCATCAAATTACGACTAATGTGGGTTCGTTAAATTTTTATGCGAAAAAGGTTCATTTTCTTTCTTTCAGAAATGATATCTACATTTTCTTGGCGTTCAGTTGGCAGGCTTGCAAGTTTAGATATCCTGAAAAAGACGCTAACAGACCTTTCGTATTCGTTATAACAATATATGACCATTAAGTTGACGGTCGAGGTTATGTAGAGGTAGAATCATGGATAACACCGAAACGTGTAATACCGTAAAGTTTTTTTTAATTATTTTTTTTTGTGTCTGCTCGAAGGATTTTATTCTTTATCACTTGACGTTTTTACATACGACAGTCTGATTATGTCTATTATTTGAAATATTTTGCGGAGTACTTCTATAAATAAGCCATAATTAAATATATTGAAATAGAAACAAATAAATTTTCTACCTTATCTTATTTTCCTGTAATAATTATTACTTCTCTGTAATTATACTAATTTTCATTTTAATGTAGACAATACACATAACGGTTAAATACGAGGTCAGATCTGTAAGATCACTTTTAGGTACAGGGAGGCCAAGGTTTTATAATAAAAAATTAGGAGCTCCGTCTCTGAGAAGAGACGGTCATAGCTTAGCGGTTAAGTGCGTCTATTGCTAATGCGCAACGCACGGTTCGAATCCGGGAAGAGTAAGAACTTTATTCTGACCGTTTCTCCTCGGAAGGCAATGGCAAACCAGCGAGGCAGCAGAGGTATCCTGAAAGGATTCTCGAACACTGAACCTTCCGTATTCCATCGCTGTCGTTTCAGTTGTAGTGCTAATGATGGAGAGAAACCAAATTTGCTCTTATTTGAGATTATCCGTTTCCAGTCGAAACGTTCGGATCCTTGCTCTTCAGTTTGGTCGTCGTCCGTTTTTTCCGCGGCGGGTCTACCAGGATCCAAGGTGTTTTCTGAGAAGATTTGATTTACAGGTTCCTCCTGCAGTTGGAACGTATGCAACTTAATGCTCGTTTTTTCTTGCGGTTTCTGTTTTCTATCCTTATTTGGCTCGCAACGCTTGCCAGGTTCATAGCCTATAACTAGCGTCCGGATTTATACGCGCTAAAAGACTTCAATATAACTTTTTTATAAGCGGTTAATATTAGTCGATATATGCGATAATATTGCTGATATGTGGATAATATGCGGTTAAATAAAACAAAGAAATATACTGCAAAATCGATATTTTTAATATCATTTTTAATTAAATATAATTAATTAATACCGCCAAACTTTCTGAATATTGGGCGGAGTAAGATTAGTTTTGCAGTTCCAAAAAAGTGGTATTATTTTTCAAACCTCAATGAACAAGCAAATAAATAAACGTATAAGTCGATTGTTGCATCGTTCTACGTCTTCCGGAGAAATAAATAAATAAGGGACAATAAAAATTTTAATTTATTGATTTAAATGATTTTAGACGTGTTTATATAACTTTTTTAAAATTTAGCATGTGGAAACTCAAAGAACGGATCCACAAAATGTGTAGCCATAAATAAATGTACCTGACAAGGACGGATTTTGTTCATACATTTTTACCATTAAGTTAATTTAAAAAAACTTGCTCAATTTCATTCCCTCTTCAACCATATTCATCATCATTTCCACCGTCACTCCATCATGTCCCGGTGCTTTACCATTCTTCATTGACACAAGGGCATTTTCACCTCTTTTATTGTTATCTCATTCTCAGCATCCTCTTCCATTTCTTCCATTTTCTCCTGGGATTGGTCTCCTCCCATCTCTGCTGTTTGAGGCTCTGTGTCATTTAGTAGTTTCATGCAATATTCTCTCCATCGTTCCATTATTCTTCCTTCCTCCGTAAGTAAATTATCCTTTTCATCTCTTATTGCTATAGTACGATTTCTATTTTCTGTTCTTATATTTTTCATTGTTCTGTAGAAAAGTTTTTGGTTGTCTTTACTGTCAGTTTCCATTCTTTCTCCAAATTCACTCCAGCATCTTTTCTTTGCTGCTTTTACCATCTCTCTAACTTTTCTTCTCTGTTCTTTATATTTTTCGTACGTGTTCTCTTTTCTGTTTTGTAAAAATTCTCTCCACTGTTCTGTTTTCTTCTTAATTTGTTCTTTAATCTCTTCGTTCCACCATGCGGTCTGCTTTCTGTTCTTCTTAACCTTCATTGTTATACATGTTTCTCTTGCTGCATCTCTTTCTTCTTCTTTGTTTCAGTTAATACTAGTATATTATATAGGCCATTCTCATTAAATTCGTACAGCAGTTCTGCTTCCTTTCCATTTAATCCACGTACATTCCAGGTTGCGAACTTCCATGTTTTCTTCTTTTCCTAATCATTTAATTCATTTTCACGCCGGTTCGTCTCATGTTTTCCCTGATCGTTGTGTCCGGTCAGTTTTTTGTTACCTCTCTCAGGCAACCATCTTAGCATTTCATCATCGTACAGCAATTTCTGGTAACCCATCTTGACCTTTCCAGCTTTTCTGAGTTCTTTTGCTTTTTCTCTTATTTGTGCCTGTATTTTCCTTTCGTTAACCGTTAAATCATTGTCAGTAATTATCCTCTCTACCGCCAGTCTCCTCAGCTTGTGCATGACTGTGCATGTCCATAACGAAATAGTCCATTTCTCTCTCCATCGGATCGTGACCAACCGATATCCTTCTTATAATCAGTTCCTTAACTGTGTTTTAATGACCAGGTTAACAGAATCTAACACAACCTAACGACACCTACATCCTAACCTATTTTCTCATGCATTTAGGGAGGGGATATCTTCAAATAGACACCACCCTGTAATGTGAGGTTATTACTCACTAAAATGAAAATAATCTCTAAAATGGGAGTATGGATATACTCCCCCCCCCCAGGATATGCAAGAGAAGTAATGAAGGACAATTGAGAATAACTTGATAATTTTCATCACGTGTACCTGGGGGGTATTCCATACCCCCCAGACCCCCCGGTTTAAATTTAGTTTGTCTTATTCAAGGAACAACCGCTTTACTGACTATATTTTGTTCCTTGCTTAAAAACTATCATGTTATCTCTGAAATATCTGATTGTAAAGCAAGAAAATATCTCTTTTTCTTACGTTTGTAAATTGAGGAGTCGGAGATGTAACTCAGGAAGGTGGTAGGAGGGAGCATAGAATTGGAGTCAGGCCAGAGGTGCAATGTATTTAAAACCGAAGTTTGGCTTTGGCTGAAAAAATCACATACAAATTCTAGCACCATCGCTGTATAATCCCACAAGCCACCACTGACTACAACCCCCTCCCTTACTATCTTAGATGCCATTTGGGACCGCTGTAGCATTCGCGCAAAGCAACATCAACATGGTTTTCCTGTTGTCATTATCTCAATTCCGCCACTAGGGCGATGTCGTCTGCAAATCCATAGATGCTCACCTCAGATGGTGTGGAGAGCCTGAGGACGCCGTGATCCATATCAGTGGTTCCAGAACTGAATCCTGCGGAACCCCACTCCTGGACCATTCTGTGCCACAATTTTTCCTCAATAATCAATTACCTCTCGTTGGAGTATTTTCACATCAAGTTGGAAGTGTGGGGATATCTTCGTCCTGTTCAATTCTTTAAAAATGCAACTCCATCTGGCCGAATTGAAGACGTTCTTGATGTCGAGTGTCCTCTCTTGATCTCGATGATTCTAACTCAACCCAACCTAACTTAACCAAACCAATTCTGACCTAAGCTAACCAAATCGAACCTAATCGAACCTAAATACGAATAACTGCCGCCACCAGGTTTTGACTCTGTTGGGACTAGGCCATTGTCAAGATTTTTCTGCATTGTAGGGACCTACCCTAAGGTTTTTTTTGGGAGTGGGGAAATCTTCAATAAAGAACTCACTAAAATTTCACTCCCGAGCAAGACCGGAAAACATAATAGATATCGTCCGGCTTACCGCCCATTAACTCTTCTCTAGTTTTTTACCCATTTTGGCTTTGTTATTTCTTCCGTTCCCGCTTTCGCTCTTCTTCCTCTTTGTTGCCTAGTTATAGGCCAGATCATTTTTCCTCGCTCGATGAGAAGTGTCTCTGGAGTCAGTAATTTTATTGCTGCCCTGCTTTTTTCCCCGTTTTGCTCAATAGAACAAAATGTGCTCAGAGGTATCTTCGGTCTAGCAGTAACAGCGCTATTGGGACATATTTTCCCATTTTGTACAGGTATGCATTGAGACAGCCATGTCCCGTTAGTGCCTAGGTCAACTGGAAGTTCAGATCACCATGTTCTCTATCGGTCCACAGCTTTATCACCAAAATCAATCTCCTTATCCATGACTGCGTTTTGGAGTCGTCCCACTCTTTTTCCAAAGTGTCCTCTAGTTGTTCACGATGATTTACTGTATCGGGTTCCCCAAATAATTGATGTTTGTTACCAGCGTTTATTTCGTCCTTGAAGACGAAATCAATTAACTTGGTGTTTTCGGGCAGTGGAATTTCCAGAACCTCTTTATCGTACATGAGCTTTCACAGCATTAAGCTCAACACCGATCCCTGCGAGACCCCACTGGTGAACTCTATTACGCCCTGATGGGTCTCCATATTTATTACAAGGGCTCTTTTTGAGAGATAGTTCGTAATAAGATTTTTTATGTGGGGGGAAAGCTTTCTTCTGTTCAGTTCCTCCACGATGTGCCGCCATTCCGCCAAATTGAACGCATTTTTTTTATATTGCAGGTTATTAAGGTGCAAAGTTTTGGGATTTTAGGTGTCGGAATTGATGGGGTCGCGATATTTAGAGTTTAAATGCTCTGCCGAAATTAAATTTTGTTTCTCTTAAATCCTGTAATCATTCTCAAGTTTTCAACCAGAATTTCTTTCTGGTTCCTAAAAAAATCTTATCTTTTATCAAATAGTAATTAAAATACGTCTTTCTTTGCTTAAGGTACAAAAGCGAAAAAAATCATCGTGCCAACGCATTAAATACAATCAAATAACAAAATTCCCTATGGAAACTCTTAATTTTTTTGTAAGTTGCTTTAATGAATTTTGTAACTTTTGGGTTATTAGGTTACGAAGCAAAAATGGGCTTTCAAAAAATCCGAACAGGACAAAATAATTTGTAATTTTAATTCCTCTAAGACGTTTTTCGTCTATAATAAGTCGCTAAATTTAATTTTTAGGAAAAAGTAGTATTAACCTAAAATTGAAGAGCACAAAACCCTTTACAAAATAAATATTTGAGAATTCATTTTAGATGACGAAGGTGACATGTTAGAAAGTTTATTCGGAAAAAGCTCGGACAACTTTCTTTTCCAGTCCCTGATACATTGATGTATTTTTAATCTTATAGTAATTCTACTTATTTTTTTGTAATATTTTTCCTTCAAAATTAAAATTTATTCCGTGTAATCTTATTGTTTAAACTTTAGCCCATCCTTTTTTAATATCTACTTCCACTAATTATTGTTAATAATTAAGAACTGCAATTTTTGGGTTTCAATTTTAAATTAGCGTGAGTTGGCGAGGTAAAATAATATTTATGAGTATATTGTATTATGAATATGAATTTAGCTTTTCATATACTCTGGACTATAACACCTTGTAATGCCGAACACAATTTCGTTGTATTTTGAAAACACTCAAACAACCAAAAATTGTAGCGGGAAATTCAAACCGTTACAATAGACTGGATTGGTATTCCCGGTCCATCCGAAAGAAGAAAAAAGTCTATAGTAGACTGTAGTGCTTTTCCCAATCCATCCGAACGAAGAACAAAGACCCGAAAATGCGGAAAAATAAGGGTACGACACAACAACATCGCAATTGACATCTTAAGAAATATCGAGAGGTGAATCTGGCTGTCACCGGTGAGGGGGTTTTAGTGAGTAAGAATCTCACACTACCATCCCAGATTGGGGTGATGCCTATGAAAGTTTCCGCCTCTCCTGAATTGAAAAAAACGCACATGAAATATGAAATTCTAGCGGTAGAATTTGCATGAGTGGCTTTACTCGATAAAGGGAGGCTTTGTTATACTGTGGCGTCATTGTACAGGTTTTATAAACAAATATTATGGTTTCTTTCAGGTTATAAACGAATTAAAAACTTAGGGAAAAATCTTACTAAACTACATAAATACAAGTTGAAGACAAAATAAAGTCCGACTTACGATCAAACTTATTTCAGTCGTAATTATGAATAGAGTTCTATAAAGTAGGGTTATAAATATTATAATTAATGCAGACAGAGAAGTGTTGGAAAGTTAACCAATTAATTTTAATGGCACATGCAGTTTACGAATCGAATTGGTTCAGAATCAGAAGTATTACCTTCGGAAATTCGGTGAGGTATTACTGTGTATTACAAAAATTAGATTTTATTATAATTTTGAGTCCTTTTGGCTTATCATAATAATAGAAAATAAAGAAACAGTAATAACTACTTTCAAACTTTTAATTAATTTAATTATACATTACATTCCATATTTTATATTTTATGATTAAATTTGGTAAAATATGAATAAATTGACCTTCTGCCTGAAACGTACTTTTAAAATATCACATAACTTGACAGGGTAATAACTGCAGTAGTTCGCGTTTCGAAATGCGCGCTAATACACAAAGTTTCTATGTGTAAACTTTTTATTGCTTTACGAAAATTTTTGCTACGTGAAAAATTTTGCTTTTATCTTGCAAGTAATAATAGCGAAGCTGTAAATTGGCACGTAGCAAGCACCACTGATTGCAAAAAAGGCTAATGAGGTGATGGGCGAACCGGTCAAAATGTTAACACTAAAAATATGGTAAATTTCAAATTTATTCAATTTTTTTGGTACAAAACGCTATATTCAAGACGATCATATTACGATGTTAATGTAGCGTATAACAATAAAGCCAACATTTTCAAACAAAATATTGGAAAACTTTAAATTATTTCAAATAAAAACTTTTATAACACAAAAGTTGAATTTTTAAAAGAAATGCAGCGAAAACTTTTTGAAGCCACATAAAGTAACGATTATTGCGCTTTCCGTTCCTACATTGTTTGATCTTTTACAAGTACTTATTTGCGGAAAAGTGAATTGTTCTTTTAGTTTTCTCTAAAATAAAAGAAACGAACGCTTATGCATTCCTTTAAGTGGCAATCAAGTATTTTCAAAATTGGCGCAGTCGATCGGATTAAAAATTGAAGAATATTTTGTTAAATGATGCAACCGGACGATCGATAACAACGGCCACATTAATCTCTACCACACCAGAGTTAACCCTATCCGTAAATCTTAACATAAACCTTCCTTTATTCTAATCCTTTAAGGTTACTTAAAGTTTCTAATAATAAATTTTAAATTAATCTTAATATCCGTTACACTTTTCCAACTAAAATCCCTAAATTGAATTTATCGGTTGATTATTTTAGAGATTTAACTGTCACTACGAAGACTACCAAGCTTTTCTTGGCTTGGACTGAAATTTAAAAAACAAAACTGTTGTTCTCCGAAGGGAGTTGCGGTTTTAACGTCTCACTGAATTTTTTTGTTTGTTATTTGTATGGTTATGAGCCCACGAGTCAAACAATATTATCGTTATCTGCTTAATTTTTTTGTATAAAGTTGGAAATACATTCGGAGATTGTTTTAACGGTTAAAAACCTGCATTAACGGTTAACGGGCGCACCAAGTTTTCAAGTTAAAAATTTTATTTTTAAAATTGTAACGTCATGATTGGAAAAATAACTCTTTTAGCATGAAAATAAATCTTCGTAAATGTTGCTTTAGCGTATAAAACGCGTTGTAGAGATTTATGTTGAAAGTAATGGAAAGATTAAGTTTTTATGGCCAACCACTTGCATGTATTAGAAAATAGTAACGGTTTTTTTTTATTAAGTGCAACACGAATTTTAAATCACTAATCTGAAATTATTTTCTAGCGAATGTGGTTATTGTAACGGCAGGAATGATAACATAATCTGTTTTATCCAAATATTAGTTCGCTTTCTCTACTAATAAGCAGTCGCATTTCCTAGTCACGATTTCACTAACGGATTCTAGGATCAAGTTTGCGGAAAGTCCTTACATATCGCTAGCAAATTCCATAAGACTTGGGGTTATACGAAAACACGAATCTATAAATTAAATTTGCATTTTGCTCAACCACACAAACTTGGACATTTGATTATCTGGAAGGTTAAAAATTCAATCAAGTAAACATTTTATTTTATTTGTCGTTTATCGAATCCACTATCGAGATTAACGGAAGAACGATTGAAGTTGTACCCACATAGTGATATGCCATTTCAAAATTGTTCTTTCAATATACTTAAGTGAGCGGGAAGCGTATTATACGTTCAGAAAAATCGAGATACATTACAAGGATTAAAGTATCGTCGAGTGATTGTATAAGACGATTATTTTCAATTTACAAGCGCAGTTTATACACAAAGGAGCAAATTGAAACTAACGGCTAACGATATAACGCAACAATCGCAATCATTTTTAATTCCGCCCGTTTCGACTAATGAAATCATCATCAGAACTTCGCTCGTATTACAACTGTTCAATTGTTTTCGCGAAACAAAAGAAACAACTATTTTTAATTGGTTGTTTAAAAAAAACAAAAGAATAATATAATATCATAAGTGGAATCGGAAATAAAAAACAAAGCAGCATCACGCGGCGTAATAAATGTTTATCGGTTTATTTTTTATGTCGCTTTCGTGCGCTACGCTTTTTCAGTCTTAAATAAATAGGAAAACGTAAAATTTAAATGAAAATTAAATTAATGACGTAATATGTAGCAAAATTTGAAGCAAACGCCAAGCAAATCATGTTCAAATTGGCAACTTGTTAGATTTACACGTTCGAGTTCCTTAACACCATCCCCTCATTGTTACCAAGTACCAATTTTGCCACCCGACCGTCACCTCAATATGTTTTATCACCGACGTCTTTGTATTGTCGTTTTCGGTCCGTGCGAGATTATTATGGCAATCAGGTTGTATGAAATTGCAAGAAAATTGTTCACGAGTATCGCCTTCCATTCTCATTACCCTTCGCTTTTGAAACGCCTCTAAAAAACCATTGAGGGATTAAAGTTATTACAATTTTTAATCGCCTTGACGTTAATTATCGGATTAAGAACCCTGTATAACGCTAATAACTATTTCTAGTTTATGAACTTCATAATGTGAATAAATTAAGAAGTTGTTCAAAGTTTCAAGGAAAATAGATTTTTAAATTAAATTAATAAAAATTGACGAGGATGCGCACCGCGATAATGTAACATTTCGTAATATATCACATGTCATTTTGATAATAAATATCTTAATATTGCGTATCATGCTAAATTTGAATGACAACGCCGTACTTTCAACGCACCTTGCTCATCGTTCCGGAAAGAAACCAAAGTTACCGTACACGAAATAGGCCATTCGACAAGTGTTTTATTGCGCAAAATAATGGGAGCATGCCGGAATAAATTTTATTGCATTTATTAGTCTTTCAAAAGACCTACTAATTTTGGATCTTCAAGCGACGCCAGTTTATACTATCAAAAAGCGTTCGATTCGGTGAAAATGTGGGCGGTCCTCAACGCACTAAGTAATAGTAGGGAAGATCACAGATGCATTTATAAAAGCGCTTCTTTTAAAGTAAATCTTAAAGAAATAACAATCAAAATTAAAAGAAAATAGTAATTTATAAGTTTAGATAACTAGTAAATGAAGGCCGCCAATTTATCTTGTTTTCGGTTCGCAAGGCATACTTTCTCCCGAAAGTGTCTTCGGTTCGCAAGGCACTTTCACCACGCCTACCTTGCCCGAAATATTTTCGGCTTTGCAAGTGTAGTGACCTAATAATAATAAATAGTTAAGTAATTGCAATAACATTGCAATAATAATTATAGTTAAGTTATTTAGGTAACGCTGACGAGCGTCTAGGATTTATGTAGGTTACACGCGTGTAATAAAATGTAAGTCAATTGTTATTATAAATATAAGTGCTAGTATTGCAATTAGAATGAGTAATTAATCAATAGTCAACAAAAACTGGTATGGAGAAGCCGTATGGTCCACATGAAGAATTTGTGGTATAAATAAAATAATGTAATTTTTTTTTCAATAAGTTTGCTAAGTTAGCTAGGATATTATAATATTTTTAACGTAATTTTAACAATTTTTTTTCTACATTCAATAATATTGAATTAAACCACGATACACTTACAACGGTATGCTCATACGCAGGTTGTGTGACGTCACGTGCGAATTGGAATTGTGATGCGAACCATCATGCGCTTTTGCGCAAATACACCGGTTATTTTCCATTTTTTTGATATTATTTATTATTAATATCTACTAATCACACCCCCACCTATCCGAATTTCAAAGAAAAATTCAAATCGGAACGAAAAAATTTCACTCGATTCGAAGGGAACGTGTGATGCATTACCCCGCGTTTGCCATGGGAGCCGCGGCATATTCGATGCTTATTTTCCCTACTTTTAAAAAGTCGATTTTGGGGTTGTTCTTCAACAGTTCTCGAAAATTTTTGTTTCTTAAAACAACATACCTTTTTTTAGGTTTATTTTATCCTCACGATGACATGCAACAATCCATTTTTTAGAAATGTCTTCAATTTGTGGAAATCGAAAGTGTTTGATTTTCGTCCCTTTTGTCGTTTTATTATTATTACCACATTTCGCAACTGCACAACCCGGCATTTTCGAATTTAATAATAGAATTTTCAATTTTCACAAATTCGAATAATTTCAAATAATTTGAATTCGACAGAAGACAGAAACAGTACGAGTTCACGAGTACAGTTCGTACCACGTTCGTACACGATCGTTCGTAATTTAATTCGCACGTGACGTAATGCGCGATAGTAAACGTGTTTGAGAAAAATAATAAGCATACCGTTGTAAGTGTATCGTGAATTAAACTAATTAAAAATTTAAAAATGGCGATGTCACGCAGATATTCCAAAGCAACGAAATTAACAATTTTAAAAGTATAAAGATGATCTCAATGGTTTACGAAACTTCAATTTGCTGATGAAATAATAAATTTACCAGTTTAAAAATTAAGCCCACTTATCTTAGGATAATAATGGGAAAACGTGGTAAATCCGGTTTTTACTGAAAAGGCTCATTACTAATGATAATTTTTCTTTAGAGAAAATATTGTCTAGGCTAGATTAGAAGCCGGAAATTTGTGTCAATAAAGTGAAACTAAGTATGAATGATCCTATATTTAGGCGGTGCACCATAAATAAATTTAAGGAAATAGGATCAATTGAGCTCAAGAAATTAAAAATTTTATTAATAAGGGATCCCAAATTAATTAATAATTCCAGCGAGAAAGAGAAGTTAATTGAGATGTATCATGATCATCCTCTCATGGGCGGTCATTGCGGACAGAAAAGGTTGCTAAAGAAATTAAGAGTAAATTATAGATGGAAAGGAATGTCTCGTGATATAGCAAAATTCGTGAAAAGTTGTAAAAAATGTCAGTTAAATAAAAACAAAGTAACGCATACAGAACCCATGGTTATAACACCAACTCCACAGAAGGCATTTGATATTGTTTGCATAGATACAATCGGTCCATTTTTAAAAACATCAGTTGGCAATATTTACGCAGTTACAATTCAATGTGAATTAACGAAATACGTAGTAGTTGTACCTGTTCCAAATAAAGAAGCAAACACAATAGCAAGGGCAATTGTAGATAATTTCATTTTAATTTATGGAACTATGAAAGAAATTCGTACGGATATGGGTACGGAATATAAAAATGAAGTTTTAGACAAACTGTTACAACTCATGAACATTGAGCATAAAATTTCAACTGCATATCATAGTCAAACCATTGGGGGTTGTGAGAGAAATCATCGAGTATTAAACGAATATATAAGAATGTATGTAAATAGTAATCAAACTGATTGGGATCATTGGGTTAAATATTATAGCTTTTGTTATAACACAACACCGAGTGCATATCATAATTATACGCCTTTTGAGCTAGTTTTTGGTAAGAAAAATGAGTTACCTAATTCAGTAATGGGAATGACTGTTGACCCTGTATATAATATAGATGCTATTATTATGCGGAAGTTAGGTATCGGTTGCAATTAGCTAATAGACGCGTTAATGCTTACCTGCAGAAGGTAAAAGAAAAACGTAAAATTGAATTTGATAAAAAGACCAATACTTTGAATGTGAAATCAGGGGATTTAGTATTAGTTAGTAATGAGGCTAGAAATAAATTTGATTCGTGGTATAAAGGACCATTCTCGGTAATCGGTTGTGATGGTGTAAATTGTACTATTAAGAATGATAGAGGACATTCAGTGACGGTACATAAAAACCGCGTAAAACTATTTCAAAAGTGAAAATATTATAATAATAATGATGAATTATTGTTGAATAATTTAAAAATTTGTGTAAAATAAGTAATTTGTAATGTAAGTAATTAGGTTGTAGATATAATATTTTAATGTAATATGTAAATTATAACACCTAATTTTTCTTTCGAGAATGCATTTCGAATGAATTATACCGAAATCCATTCTTGCGAAGAAGGGTGATGTAGTGACCTAATAATAATAAATAGTTAAGTAATTGCAATAACATTGCAATAATAATTATAGTTAAGTTATTTAGGAAACGCTGATGAGCGTCTAGGATTTATGTAGGTTACACGCGTGTATTAAAATGTAAGTCAATTGTTATTATAAATATAAGTGCTAGTATTGCAATTAGAATGAGTAATTAATCAATAGTCAAAAGATGTAGTCGTAAGATTATTTGTTGTGGTATTGTAGTTGGACTTCGTAATAATGATTACAATAAATAAAAGTATTCATCATATTTAGTGTTGTTCATCTTAATTACCCCTACAAGACAAACCTGCCCTACACAAGGTGCCTCAAATTTCCTACATATCTTTGGTTTGCAAGGCATAATTTCTTCCGCTATTGTTTCCGTTCGCAAGGTTTTCGCAAGGTCGAGATGTTTTTTCCATTTAACAAGGTATTTCCTTCCGATAATGTAATGTCTTTGGTTTTGCAAAGCATTTAATAACTTCACTGTTGTACCGCTGAAGAGCACTGGCTCCTTGAAAATGATGTTTTCGGTTTGGCAAAGCGCCATTTAAAAGCCACCATAACACATCCCGACGACTTCTGATGACAGGATCAACTGGTTTGTAAACAAATATTTATTTAATCAATTAATTAATTAATTGTCTTCCGATTATTTATTAATTATTCCGATATTAATTAATTAACTGTCATTGTTTAGGGTAGAGTGGGGGAATACCGGCCCTGGAGGTAATTCCGGCCGTCACGTTTCTCTCACCCTAATATAAATTTTGAAGCGGGGTATGTCCACCGATGACGCATGTCACCAAACCTAACGGTTAGTATCGTTTGAGCAGTGTACTTGCATGTTGGGTCATCTTTATGAGGAATTTTAAGAAAAAGCACGTGCTCTTATAAAAGAAGTGTGTGTTTTAGGCGGTGTACTTCAATCACGGTACGTTGTAGAAATAGTTTGTATATATATAAAATGAACTACATCCTGTTTCCTTTCAATCAATATACTTGAAAACCGCGTAAGTTTAGACATTTTTAAATAATGTATTGCGTCCTTGATTATTGTTTCAGGGGTAATTCCGGCCATCATGTTGTGGGTAATACCGGCCCCGGCCGTTATTACCCCATAGAAATTTGTTTAAAATATTCGTTCGTTTTCAGATGGCGCGTACCTATACACGAAAAACTAAGAAGGGTTCTTGGACTTCAGAGACTCTTCAAGCAGCTCTGGCAGCAATAGAAAATGGGCGCTCTGTTCGGGAAGTTTCGAGAAGTTTTGCAATTCCAAGAGCGACTTTACAAGATCGACGTAAAAATGGCAGAGTATCTAAACCTAAATTGGGACGACGTCCGGTATTCACTGAAGGACAGGAGCGTGAATTTGTGGAACATGTAATCAATCTCTCCAAGCTCTTTTTTGGAGTTACGCCGGCACAGATTCAGCAAAGCGCCTACACTTTTGCGAAATCGAATAATTTGAAAAATGTGTTCAAGAAGGAAAGAGGCTTAGCAGGTCGTGACTGGTTAGAGGGATTTTTAAGACGCAACCCACAAATTAGCCTAAGAAAACCAGAATTAACCAGCGTAAATCGTGTGACGGCTTTCAACAAAGAGGAAGTTGGAGTCTTTTTTACAAACCTTAACACTGTAATGGACAAATACAAATTTTCCCCAACAAGAATATTTAATGCAGATGAAACCGGCATTACAACAGTACAACGTTCAAGTAATATTTATGCTAAGAAAGGTAAAAAAGAGTGGGTTTTCTAACTAGCTGGGAGAAGGGAAAAACCACTACTGTTATGTGTGCATTTAGTGCGTCTGGAATGTACGTTCCTCCAATGTTCATTTATGTCAGGAAAAGAATGGCCGATCACTTGAAGAGTAACGGACCTGCAGGTGCTGTTTATGACTGCTTCGATAACGGATGGATAACCGAAGATTTATTCATTGAACGGTTAAAACACTTCGAGAATTGTGTAAAAGTTTCTAAGGAAGATCCAGTTCTTTTATTACTGGATAACCACTCAAGTCATTGCTCGCTAAATGCCTACAAATTCTGCAAAGAAAGAGGAATTATTATGCTGACAATTCCTCCACACACATCACACCGAGTTCAACTCCTAGATGTTACGTTTTATGGTCCCCTAAAAGCAGCATATAATTCAGAATGCGATAAATTTATGAGGAATCATCCAGGAGAAAAGATTACACCCAATATCATTGCTGACTTGTTCAACAAAGCTTACGGGAGAGTTGCGACTATCGAAAAAGCTACTACCGAAGTAACGGGAATATTCCCGGTCAACCCTGATGTTCTCAGTGCAGAAGATTTTGCTCCCGCTGAAAATTTAAATGCTGCAAACTTAAATCAGCCGATTCCTAGAAATGAACAAATAGAAGAGGACAGACCAGTTGAAAGGGAAGATGTAGAAGAGCAAAGTATGGAGACAGGCACAAACGAAAATGAAGCAAGACAGAACGTATCATTCGGAGAAATAATACCAGTTCCTGGATGTTCTGGAATCAATACCGAAAAAAGAAAGAAAGGAGGGAAACAGCAGCACTCGCAAATATTTACGTCTACTCCAATGAAAGATGTTCTGGAACAAAAAGAAAATGCAAAACAAAAAAGGCTGCAGAAAACAAAGCGTGATGGTCCAGAACAGTCAAAAATAAAAAGAGTGAAGAAACAGATTTTCGGTAACTCTGATGACACCATTCTATTAACGGTAGAAAAAATTTCCTAGAAACTATATTAGCAATAGAACCTCTTTGATGATTTACCGGGGTCACCAATGTGTAACACCCTATACACATCCTCGTAATTTAAAATTTGTTCGAATATTTTAGAAACTTCCTTCCGTATGTTTTTAAAATCTAATTCGTATTTTTAAACATGCAAAACCACGGAAAAGCTTGCAATTTATACGGATTAAGCTTGATTACAAATTTTATCCGAATAAAAATAATTCTACCCAAAAATTTCTCTTCGTTCACGAATTCCGGGTGATTAAAACGTCCTAAAATAGTTTTCCTGTTTTAGATTTTTTCTATTCAATATTTTAACCCTCATCCTACCCCACCCCTAGCTTTAATTTATTACTCTTAAAAAAACATTTCGTTTTATATTTGCTTTTAAAATTCCTCTTTTATCGAATTATTTCGTAAAAATGTAAAGTAATTGTAAAGTTTTCGACGAAATCTTTGATTTTGTGTCCTTTGACCCGACACAAATGCTTCATTTTTTTATACTTATGTGGGGTTTTATATTTATAATACTCTTTTATCAGTCGAGTTGTCCTTGAGTTAGCTCGGATTCGAAAGAAAGTGAAATTAATTATATAATAATTTGAATGCGAAATATTTAATTTTTTTTTATAAATCTGAAATTGAATTTGAGTTTCTTTGGCCGCATTAAACGCTTCGAACTTGAAGTTTGGTTTTTCAGTTTAACTCGAGCATGGAAACACAAATCAAGTTTATCGCAAGTGTGATAACAAAAAAGGTGAGGATAAAAAGTTTTATGTTGAAGTCAAATTGGTTTAAAAAGTTGACTTCCATAAAATGGAAAGGAAATTTGAAATGTTTAAAGGGCATCGATTGAATTCATCATTTAATTTATTTCCATAATTAATTTGTTAGGAAGGAAAACAAATTTGCGTGTGGTTCTTACTTTTCAAAAAAAATTTCATTTCATTGCGGTGTGGGACAAACCAGAACTAAAGACCGTCTCAGTGGTTTATCCTCAGGCCTAATGATTCTACTAATACTATATATAATAAAAACAGGTATCCAGTAAGAACAAAAAATGTATCATAAACATCAGAAGAAAATGTCTAGTCCACGAGAAAGTAATGAATTGGGTAAAATTTATTGTAGCGTAGACCAAGATAATACTACTACTATCGAAGAAGATGCATCTTCTCTCGAAGTAATCGATTCCACTCCAACAAAATTAAAATTCCGCTTTTGTCCTGTAAATCAAAAATTGCAAAAACGACTCTCTGAGAAGTTTGGACTTGAGTTCCACATTAATTCCAATTTTATATCAACGAGGAATTCGTTGCTTCATCCACCACACACTGTCGTAGACGTCAAGGCAGACGGCAATTGTTTTTTTAGGTGCATATCTTTATGCATTACCGGAAGTGAAAATGAGCATGAACAAGTGAGGAAGATTGTAACAGATTACATGAAAATCAAAACAAGAGGTTGATCGGTTTTCTGGCGCAAAAAACTATATGGAAAACACGCAAATGGATACAAATGCAGTGTGGGACGGAAGTAGAAATATTTTCACTGCAGCACTCATAGGCGCCGATATATATTCCTACACTCAAATTTCAAAGAATCCTTCTGCATGGCTAAGATTTCCTAGCTCAATGCAGCTATCCTATGAAGCAAAGTACAAAAGCTCGGCAATATATTTGAAACACAAAAATTCTAACCATTATGAAACTGTAGTTTCAGTAAAAAAAACCTCCTAGACAAAAAATTATTAAATTCTAGTAATTTTTGAATAAATTTTCCCTTATAAAATAATTTCGCCATCTTCGCACTTTGAGACCTCTTCATGTATAACTATTTAACTATCAAATTTCGTCAAAAACCCACGGAGGATATTTTAACATCTTGCATAGTGAAATATCGAATTTGATACAAAATAGCAATAAAAATTTTTATATAACAGCTATTTAATTTCAAAGGGGTAAAAATTCACTGACGATATTTTGAATAATTTTACCCCCCGGTAAAAATTCCCTAGGGAAATTTTACCCCCTTAATATTTATCACGGGGGGTAAATATTCACTAGGGAATTTTTACCGGGGGGTAAAATTATACTAGCGAAATTTTACCGGGGGTAAAATATCCCTAGGGAAATTTTACCCCCGGGGGGTAAAATATAAGGGGGTAAATATTCCCGGGTACACCGGTAAATTGCTTAAATTAAAAATATGTAAAAAAAGGTCAGCTGTTCGATATTTTAGCTAATTTGTGATCCGCAATGAAACTGCATAAAGCCTGCGGCCGGATTTGAACAATTAAGTTTTTTAATTGCGTAAAAAGCTCATCAAAGTAGATCAATTAACATAAAAAAACAAAACAATTTGCAACATTAATTTATTGCCAGCTTTTATTACAGATTTTATCAGTTATATTACCAGATTTTATTAATCATTTAACAAACCTGCAAATGTCAACATACATAACATTTTACATGCTAAATTTGGGCTGATATAATGAAAATCGCGACCAGCAGATTATTACATATTTTCGACGTATCAATGCTTATCTATTAATTATGATGCCGGTTTTGGCTTTTCTAGGTTATCTAAGCTTTGGAAATCCTGAGAGCTCCGTTTATTTATCTTAATCATCGATCTTATATTTATTAGATAGGACATAACCTTATGCTACAAGCAGGATGTTTAGAAATACAAATGTATGCATTTGTTTTTCATTTCATATGTTACTTTTTTTATATCTTGATTTTTTTATTATTTTCTGAAAGAATTAAATGTTAGACACATCGATTGTATCTAAAAGAAAAGAAACTTTACACCTGTTATTGTTTGCTTCGCAACAAATGCGTTTACGTCTTATCTAGTAAATATAAGATCGATGATCGGAGTGTGTTTATGAAACAATTTATTACATGCAGTTGTACCTGACGGATTCTTAATTAAAATTTCAATGAAGTGACTTAAAAACCAATCACCCTACGATGCTACCGTCAACAGGATTTAATAAAATAAACAGAGAAAGAGCAGGCGATTTTAGTTTCCTTTGAGTTTTTATTTTAGTTGAGCTCTATATTAAAATGAATATAATTCATGGTAAGACTTTCTACTAAAATCGACGTAATCCATCTCAACAGTTTTGAAAAATTTCAGCAAAACTTACCAAAGAGCTTTTTATAAAAGCTGTTTCTTAGTTATGATGTTTTAGCAAATAAAATACATCAAATATAACATTATATAGAGACGGTCATAACTTGTCGGTTAAACGATATTTATTTATCGCTTTTTCTGCGTGTTCCCTGGAGGAGAGCGACGTATATCTATTTGATGCTCTTTAAGCTCTTACGAGAGATAAGTAAATTTACTCTTGTTTGATTCTTTTTTTTTAATCACCACTTGGTGATCATCATCACGGCTATTTCAACTCGGAATACTGCTGTTTTATCGCATTGTTGCCGATCTAGTCATGGAATGCACTTAGCTATTTTATTGCTAAGTTAGGGATTCTTAGCAGCCTCTCATCACTTAAAGCCTTACGGAAAACGAAGGATTGCATTTTAAGTTATCAGTCATGATAATTTATTGTACTCATACAAGATTACACGCGGTTTACACTTGAATGGGTGACCGAGTGGTGATTAATCTAAAAAGAAGGATTGTTCCTGTACAAACCGCACTTAGTCAACGTGGTCGGGTATGGCCTGAACCTCCCCCTCATAGGGGAGAGGTTCATAGTCCAAGAGTGGACCAGATATTTGAAGGAACATCAAGCTGATGAAGAAGAAGAATAAATTGTACTAGGGAGACTAATGAAATGATTTCTGTTGCCTTCCCTATCGTACAGTCATAGCTTCCCTGTTAATATAGAACTTCTATGTTGTCTTCAATTTCAGAATTAGGGTATTTTGTTTTTTCGTTTAACCAATAGGTCAATGGAGCTACTGGGGAGGGGGGCAAAGTTTTAAGATCAGCCTAAAGCCTAAAGGCCGCACTATAACTTTTTTCATTCATACATCGGTTTTTGACGTTCACGCCGTCTTCCGATTTCCCTGTCTGTGCTCGCTGCGTGTTGAAACTGTGTGACGAGCACAGAGGACCTACAGCTTAACGTGGATTCCGAACCACAAACAACTATAACTTTTTACATTTATCAAATCAGAACTAAATCAAAGAGAAGTTCGGAAATGACTCAATGAGAGAAAACTTGTAGGTTGTGACTGTCAGCTATTCTTAAAAGCTCTCTTTAAACTAAGGAACGTAAAACGTTATCAAATTACAGTGGAAATATAATTTTTGAAAAAAAGGTCTTTGTTATATCATGTATGTTGTTTATTTTGATACTAGTGAGGGTTTCTGGAACTAGGTTTAATAGCATCTCTGGCATCCTTTCTTGTCTCCATATTCTCTTTATCAATTCATGGATTTCAGTATGTAGTGCTTCTCCTCCGTACTTCACCATTTCCGTCATTATTTCATTCTTTACCTGGGCCTTTCCATTCTTTAGTCTATTAATTGCTTCTATGATTTCTTCCTTTTCGGGTTCTGCTATTTCATCTTCGTTTTCTGTCTCTTCTAATTCGGTTCGATCTATATCTTCTTCTTGGTGTACGTTCAGCAGCCCTTTAAAGTAATTCGTCCAAATCTTCTTAATTTTTTCTGGTTCACTTTCCAATCTACCATCTTTGTTCTTCATTCTCCTTGTTTTGATCGCGTGTGTTTTCCTTTGTTGTTAATTTAGTTGTAAAATGCTTTCATATTATTTTTTAAGTTACTTTCCCTTATTTCTCCAATTTTTCGTCCATCCATTTGTTCTTTTTCCATTTATATAACTTATCGACTTCCTTTCTTTTTTATTTACACCTATTGAGGTCTGCTTCTTCATTCGTTTCCAACCATTTGAGTCTTGTTGGTTTTTTCCCTCTATCTTTTCCTCTACATTTATTGTCAAACCATGCTTTCCGTTTCACTTTATCTTTATATCCTATCACTTTCTTTGCACTTGCTCCTCTTCTCTATTTCTTCATATTTTGTTATGGGTGTTTCATGCTTAAGTTCTTCTACAGCAGTTTGTTTCTTTATTTCATGTTTTATCTTTGCTCTTGATCTCTGACAAGGCTCTTCTTTTTGTTACTATTTTGTGGTCTATCTGGTTACAATGGGTATTACCATACTCCCTCCTGGCCAGGTCCATATGGTCGTATGAACGTTTTTATGTTTGAATTTAGTGCTCGATATTATCATGTTCAATGCTGTTGCCAGATCCTTCTTTCCAATTCCCTTCCACCTGGTTTCCTGTATCGGTGCTATATCCACTCTATAAGTTTTCAATTCATTTGCGATTTTATTCATTTTTCCTTGTTTCAGCAGCGTCCTCACATTCCATGTACCAATCCTCATTAATTTTTTCTTCTCGTTTTGGTTCTTTCCTTTACTCGTTATGCTATGTCCTCGCCTGTCTGTCGTTGATCTATCGCTCAATTCGGTTTTGTTTAGTGTTTTGTAATAAGATTTGATTTTTAGATTACAAGTTTTCCTGCCATGATGAGTTTCAGGTGTCCCACTTTTACTCCATTACCCTTCTCTCACTCTCTCTCATTTTTAGCCCTTTCTCTGATTTCCTTCATTATCAGTCTTTCCGTTGGAGTAAGATCGCTGTCCATGTATATTTCATTTTCCGTTAGCTTAAACTTGTTCCTTAGGATTTCCAGTTTGTCTTCCCATTTTTTCAAAAACATATCGCTTCTCCCCCTCCTTGTGCGCTTTGTTTATTTTTTCGTTAACGAGATCCTTTATTGGCGCCTTTAGTTTATGTGGATCACATTCATTGATTACTATTCCGCTCATCACAACATTATTTCGTATTTTCCCTCTTTTTCTATTTTTTCCATCTTGTATGCGAGCTCTGCGCTTTTCATTTCCCAGGCTTCCAATTTCTTCCACCAGTATTTTAGAAGTTTCTTTGTTTATATCCTTCATTGTTTGAACTTCTTTATCGGTCTATTCTGCCCCTATTTTGACTTCCGCAATTTCCTTTTAGGCTTCTATGCAAAAGTATAGCAAGAAGCATTATGATCTGGCTCAGTTTCTGTCTGTCCGTCTGTCTGTCTGTCCGCATAATTCAAATCTAATCAGAACCCTCGAAATTGTGATTGTAAACACATCGTATGTATAATAAATTAAAAATGTGTTCTACAATAGATTTTACTTATATATAGAATATTTGTTCTTCTTCTTCTTCTGGTGCCGATCCGTTATCGGATGTTGGCGACCATCATAGCAATTCTCACTTTGTCTGCTGCCGCTCGGAAAAGACAATATTTGTTAGGTTGCTACTAATTTACTTATTTATGGTAACTGTCTCTCGTTGCTTTTGGGTTATCGCAATTGGGAACCACAGTTTCGTAGTGTAGTCGATGGTTTCTGGTTTTATGGTGAGCAGTGTGGTAAATGTAAACTTCGTGGCGCTTACTTTACCACCTACTTCACTTTGCTCATCAGAGCATCTCTTTAGCACCCCTTGTATTAGCTCAAAATTATCTAGCCAGAAGTGGTGGGACAGTTATTCTGTCTTCTGCCCTCTAGAGCTATCCATTGTTTAACACGATTGTTCTGAATTTTGGCCTCAGGCATCGTCTGATTGGTCCAATTTTGTCATCCCAGATGTTTTGATGCGTTACACAGGCAATTTTAGGGGAAATTTCACTATTTATTTAATTAACGACGTAGAAAGTTATCAAATGGAAAGACAATTTTTCCACTCATGTCCACGCATTTTTTTCACGCAGTTAGGGAAACCATGGGCGAGCCTCACAGAGCTATAAATCATATGATAGTTATGGAATAAAATAAACAACATTGCTTGCTTTGTATTTATTATTAAGTGTATTTGATGTGGTTGTGCGGCCTAAAGGCCGCACTGTACCTTATTCAAGTTGCGAACTAAGAACTAAATCAATCAGCGGTTTGAGAATAAATCAATGAGAGAGAACACACCAGGTAGTGATTATCTACCAGCTAGATCTTCTTTAACTAACGGGCGCGGGGGTAATCTCATGCCAATACAAAGACAAACTTTCAGAGTGTATCGTATTCTATGTATGAAACCGAAAACCAGATAATTGTGGTGGGCAGGGGCCAACTTCACAGAGCTGGCAATAGTTATTGAATAAAATTAATAACCGTTGCATCTTGCACATGTATGAGGGCGTGATACATGTGGTTGTGCGGCCAAAAGTCCGCACTGTGACTATTTTAAGGTGTTAAGTTAGTACTTTTCAAGTACTCTTTAAGATGATATCTTGAAAGTAAACCAATAAGAGGTTTCTAAAATGAACTAATGTGAGAAAAGATTCCAAATTGTGACTGTCGTTCATGTATGTATATTTTCCTTAAAAGACGTAGAAGGTCATGAAATATAATACAAAAAAGGAAACTCTTTAGCGTGTAATATTGTAGGCTTCACGCGATGTTCAATGCCAAGATAATTATGGCGGCCATGGTCCAACCTGTTTGAATTAATAATAATAAAGATTTCTACTGGTCTTGCAGGTCCATGACTTGAACTAAAAATGTAGAATTTCTTCTCCAAAGATTTTATTGTATTCTCATTGATTTCTCTTCTGCTTATTTGTTTTGATTCTCTGCGTTGGTTTTTATATCATCTTTGTTTTCTTCGGTATTACTTCTGATCATGTTTTCTCTGCACCTTCTTAATGCTTTATTCGACTGCTCTTGTACTTTTTTCGTCAAACCAATCCTTCATTTTTACTAGAAACTTTTTAGCTCTCTTACCAAGCTCTTTATCACGCCCGCTTAAAAAACGTTCCGATAATATTCTAAGTTGCCACCCACTTAATTTTCTCTGCTTCTGAACATCTTTGGTATGTCCGCTTTGTCGCCTTTTTGTCATAGTTATTTACCATCCGTCACGGTTCTCAATTAGTTTTTTTTTTTTGTGCAGAAGGCTCGAATTTTTAATTCATTGCTCTGTTTGTTAATCCGAATCCCAGTGCTACCCTTCCATAACCTACTTTTGCAACTTCCCCCTTATCTCTTTCTAAGTTTGCAATATCTCTCAATCTTGCTTGCTTACTTTGTTTTTCCGGTGTCAAGTCGCCATAAATGAATTTGTTTGTGCCCTTCAACTTGGCTTTTGCTCCGATCACAACGATTTTATCTTTCCGCTACTGTCGTAGATTCTATACGAGGCCGAAGGCCGAGCTAATTAATTATGGTGGCATGGAGCCAGTTTTATAGATCTAGTAATTTCATAAATAGAAATTATAAAAAATACAATTACCATATGATATGAGTGTGCGGCCTATAGGCCGCGGTGTAGTGCATAAGACTCGAAATTCCAAAGATTTTCAGAGAATTCAAATGTTTTTAAACGAATTATCTAAAAAAAATCAAACATATTTCAAGGAATTCCAGAATTCTTCAAGGAATTCCCAGAGGTATTTTAAAAATTATTGATTTGGAGAAATTTACCATTCGTGTTTTCTCATTAATTGGTTTTTATTTATTTTAATCAAATGTATTTGCGTATTTTGAATCAAAATATCTCTGATTTACAGTTATAATTTAAAAATTTATAAAATTTGCATTATATTTAATTAAAAAAAAAAGTTTCCTAATGTAAAATAAGTTCGACGGTTCGACGTGCCTCCAATTTAAATATGCCACACTTCCGACGTGTCTGGATTCACTCTCTAACCCAGCGGTTCTCAAAATGTGTTCCACGCAACCCCTAGGATGCCGCGTGCAAAACTAAGGGTTGCACAAAAATTAAAAAACTACGAAAATAAAAATGTGACATTATCTGGCATTGCAGATCACTTTAAAAATTCGATCCTGATGTAAAAATGCATAACCGGGTTCAAAATCTAAGATAAACCAAATTTAGCGTTCCTCCTGCCAATTTCGAAAATTTAATGAAAACTAATAGAGAAAATTTTGGAAGACAAATAAGTTCGACGGTCGGACGTGTCTCCTATTTAACCACACGACCAGTCTGACGTGTCTTTAACTAAAATACGCGACACGTCCAACGTCGCCATCTGAACTCTGCGTATAACATAGTAGGAATTATGAGTGTACAAGATTGTTTCGAAAAATATTTTAAGAATAAAAGGTCTCTAAATAAACATAAAGGTTTTGATGGCGCCAATTACTTTTTTGGGCGGATCTGGCACGGCCAGAACTGTGCGCATCAAAAAACCTACCCTACGCCCCTCCGGGGCTCCGGGCGGTTTTTCATGGCGTGAGCCGCTCCGCGGCGGATGCTAAACATACGAGAAGCGCCATAAATCAAGAAAACCGGGATGAAAGAAGCCGGGACCTTAAACCCCCAAAACATCGCGTAAAAACAAAAAATAATCGATGTTACAGGTACGAGAGACGTGGTGCTTCTGCCGGTGCGAAATACTCTAAGTGTTAGGGTCATTAAAACTGCACGGACTGTCAACAAAATGAGCGACGCGCGGAATCTCGTTAGATTTTACCACTGAATCTCGTTAAATTAGCTAACTTCAAAATCGATTTACTCAAAATTTTGATTATATCTTCGCTTGTGAAAATTATGTCAGTATACTATATCAACCTTCCTCTTTGCAATAGGAAATTTTCAATTTATTTGGAGTGGTCAACAATAGTTGATTCGACCCTTAAATTTTTATGCTGAAAGCTTGTGGAAAATAAAAACGTACGGTATGAATTTTTAAATTAGTTTAATATTAATTTTGCAAGTTGATAATTTATTTATACTATAATATTATCTAACTTTTTATCTTGGCGTTACAGTGACCTATTATTACGTAGGCGTTATTCGAGGGAGATTTAAAACCCTATAATGTGTGTAGGTGTTTGTAGGCGTATCGACGCAAAACAATTTTAAAGAAGAAAAGTTCATTTAAAATTAATTCTTATTGTACTTGCAGGTTACTTCGCTCCAATTAGTCAGATAGACGTCTGCGTCTAGTCGTACTGCATTCCTCTGTGTAAAATTTCTTATATCTTCCTTAATTTTTATCGAATTTTAAAATGAAAAAGTGATTTATATTTAGAACTTTAAGTATCACAAAATTGTCCTCTTGAAATATTTTGCTAAAGTAAGTTCTAAGGGCGTTATGGAATAAAAATTAGATCCCTTAAATGCTGAAGCGGAAAACGTGCCTGTTGAAAACAGCGGTTTTTTATAATTTAGCAAGCATTTTCATTACCAAAATGTAACAATTCAATTAGGTTTCCATATTTCTCTAAATTTTTTAAACGCAAAAGCGGAAATACCATTATTCAGTTATGCAATTATAGGTAAATTGCAACTTGTGTGCAAAATTGCGCCGTTTTAATTTTGTTCCTGCATGCTCGTGAAATATTAAAGCAGGTGCGTACACTGGCTATCCGACCCTTCGGTAACTTCAATGATTTTAATTAAAAAAATATTTTTATTAAGTCGCTTTCCATTGGCTAAACGTGGCTGCACACAAAACATGAAATTATTGATCAGAAAATTAAATCTGAACTGTAATAATCTGCACGCGATTTCGGAACGACTTGTTTGAATTTTTGAAAATGCATGCAAGAAAATAGGGTTTGAAAAAAGCTGGTGTGTGACAATCAACTGTCTCCGTGCAAGTGGCAAAAAATCGAAACTTTTTGTCATGAAAATAATTGCTCAAAGGATAAAATTTCCTTCGAGCAAGATAAGTAGGAGTGTTTGCGCAAAAAGTATGTCGTAAATGCACTATAACGATAAGGATATCTAAAAAGGATTCGTGGAAATGCACATCGTTGTCCTATAAAATGTAACTGAGGAAGAGCGGCGTTTGATTAGAACAAAAAATTTTTTTTTCTTCGTGACTGTTGCAATTCCGCAATTGGGTATTCAAAACACGCGAAAATTTTAAATTATGTTAAGGAGTGTTTTTGAAAATCTAATAAGTTGTGTGTATCATAGACTGTCATAAGCATTACAAATCTATTCTCGTGTTTGCTTTCGCATTGCAGCAAATGCTCTTGTAAGATGCTTGATTTACAACGTGGTCTGTGTACTTCTGTTAAATGTAAATATAAATCAACATGCGCCATATTTCTTTGGTTATTTATATGCGACATAAATTGATTTGCAATTTTATAGTTAACAATCGAAACCAATTTAATTTCAACTATACCAATAGAAGGGAACCGACAATATAATTTAGTTGGGATTTCGTTTTTTGTTCTTTGGATGCAATAGTTAACAAATCAAAGTGGAAAACTAATAATTAACTTTTTACTATTACTACAAACGCAGTCAACGAAGTGCTATCAATGCGATATCACAGCGACTCTCTCAAACAAGTCGCATTAGAGCATTAATAAACGCTTCAATGATTTCGCATTGTGATATAAATAAATTGTACCTTGCTGTGATGGATGTAACAACTTTGTTGTGATTACTTGACGATGTAATAATATACACCGTGACCCACAAAACTTCGGACATTTATTATAAAAATATGTATTTAAACTCAAAAAACAATCCTAATATATAAAATGCCAGCTCCCTGCTCCAGCGTGTCATTTTTTTTGGTTCGGATCAACGTATCAACGGATCAACTTATCAACGGATCAACGTATCACTGTGCGCTATATAGGTACGTGGTGTGAAGAGTTACCTTCATTGAAAATAACTTCACAACTTCTAAAGCGAAAATGTCCGTAATGGAGGATATTCAAGTAGTTACTCTTTGTTCCCCACATGTTCCTACTGCTGCTCGAAAATGTGTTAAAAGAAAATCTGATGAGGAAGTAGCCGCCCAGCAGGAAACAGTAAAACGACGGAAGGCGGAGCGAGAAAAAACCCGTCGTAAAAATATGAGTGATGTCCAAAAAGAATGTTGTCGGAATCGTAATCGTGTGGAAAATATGACTCCTGGGCAAATTGAACAAAATCGCAAACGTCAGCAAATTGCCAATATGACGTCAGAACAAATTACTCAACATCGCGAAAGAAATCAAATTGCCAACATGACGTCAGAACAAATTGTCAGAACAAGAAAGCATCAATGACGCCGCTCTACATGGCGTTGAGCCAGCAACAGTTACCATGGCAATTATCCAAGACCGTAAATCCGATATTAGACGATACAATGCTCCAACAAGAAATGAAGTAGCTGTCATTTTTCAAAATGCCGACGGCGAACCTCCTCTCGAAAGGGACTTACTGATCCATTGTCGTTCAAATCAAAACAACTTGATAAGTTGATCCGTTGATAAGCTTGAAGATTTAATATACCGTTTGTATTATCGACGACAACCTATATAAACATTTAATCCGTTGATCCGATGATACGTTGATCCGTTGATACATTGATACGTTGATATAAAACACCAAAGCTTTTGGCGGTAAAGTTTTAATTCTTGGTGGTGATTTCAGACAAACTCTTCCTGTCGTACCTGATGAAATGAGGTCAGCAATTATTCATTCAAGCATTAAATTTAATGATATGTGGAGTAAATTTATAGTATTGAAATTAAGTCAAAATGTCCGGTCCGTTGATTCCGCATTCAGTGATTGGCTGATAAAGTTGGGCAACGGGGAGCTTACAAATGACAAAGGTCTGTCTGAAGAGATAAAGCCCTATCTAATCGTCGCTGAAGTCTTGACAGGAACTGCTAAAACGGAAACTGTTTTTATTCCCCGCATAGATTTAGTCCCAACAAGTACAGACTTGCCATTTGTTTTAAGACGGCGACAGTTTCCAATTAAACTTGCCTTTTCCATGACGATCAACCGTGATGTTTAGCCACGGTCATCTCTATGTAGCAATGTCAAGAGTACGGAGATCTGAAGATCTGAAGATAAAAATAGTTGATGGAAAAGAACAAGGGAAATTGATTGAAGGTTCACAGGCAGTGTACACGAAAAATATTGTGTACAAGGAAGTACTAACGCAGTAGGCAGTGCTTAAGATTTTATTTGCTACAATAATTGTTTCTTAATTAACAAACTAAAATAATTAAAATTAACGTTTCAACGCGAGGATGAACAATTAAAATTGACAATATTAGGAAACAATGTTGTTTTTATTTAAATCATTAAAATAGAGACCCACCAGCACCGTCTAGCTACCCGTCCGTGGACGGGCTTTCCAGCTAGTAAACTAATAATTGATCACGATAACCACATTTATTAAAGGTTTTTTAGGCTTCTATACAAAGTATAGCAAGAAGCCTTATGATCTGGCTCGGTGTCTGTCCGTCTGTCTGTCCGTCCGTCTGTCTGTCCGTCCGCATAATTCAAAATCATACAGAGCGTTTCAAATCGTGTTGGAAATACTCTGTGTGTATAGAGGTCTAAGAACTGGGTAGCCAGTGCGCTACTTTTAGGCTTCTATTTTTTATTGATGTGGTTAGTGAAGTTAAGTTATAAATAAAAGAGAAAGGAGAGGATTGGTCCACCTCAAAAAAAGGACCATACATTACAGAGAAGTAAAATTTCTAATAGAATGGAAAAGTTTGATTGTTATTACTTATATAGTAAATGATAATTACCAATCGCAAAAAATGTAATTGGTGCAGATTATCTGATTATGTGATGTTACATTATATGGCGATCAAAAATAACCAGATAATAACAACTTTTTCTTATAGGTATCTGAAAAAATAATTTTTATCCGATAATAAAGATACTAATCTGAAAATCTAAATGTTTTGTCACTAAAATTTACTTATTTTATATCTGTGGTAATTCTGATAATCTGAATTTTTAATACCTACCAAGCTAAAAAATATTCTAGTATAGTATAAGTAAAATTTAGTGACAATAAGAGATTTCGATTATCAGATTAGTATCTTTATTATCGGATAAAAAATTATTTTTTCACATAAAAGCAAAAGAATAGCATTTTAAGTTCAAAATATAAATCTCAGAATATTTCATTTCTTAAATCTGTTGTATAGAAGCCTAGGAACCGCTGCTAAAGCAAGTTCCAACTTGTTTTGTTAAAAGGTCGCCAATGTTGGTCGCCAAATGTACGACAGCCTCTAAAATATCCTGGCGGTACACTTCTTTATTGATTTTAACCCCATCTTCTACGAAAACCACATGTGTTTTACCGGTAGCAGAAATACCTCCCCAAACCATAACAGACTTGGGGTATTGGCGATGGACAACGATGGCACAAGGTCCAGGTGTCTTTGACCAATAGCTATCATTTTGACGATGGTGAAAATTTTTTCATCAGCGATAACAAAATTTTCCCCTCTTTGAGCAGCGCCAGCGGTGCGATGTATCAGAGCACGGCATCGCCGAAATCGTACTTGCTTGTTTTCAATCGCCAGAATTTAGGCTATTCGTAGCTTGTAAGGCTTCTTCTTAAGCACATTTTTAGCTATTCGTCGATCAGACTCTCGTAAGATTCCAGTTTCAAGAGCCAATTTTCGCATCCACAGTCTCGGATTTCGTTGAATCCGAAGTTTGTGATGCTGCAATTCCGGAGAGTATTGGCAGAGCATTTTTTTCTGTTAGATGGCATCAGAAACGGTTTGTCGATGAATCTGAAGCATTCGAACAATTTCACATTGACGATTTCCGGCTTGAAATAACGATAAAATTGCGGTGCGACTTTTTGACATTTTGTAACTCACAAAATTACGATTTGTTTTTGTTTCTCTCTTTTGGTTTTCTGTTTATGCGTCACCTGCATCCAGCGCCGTAGCGAGCTCTTCTGGCGCCTGAGGCAAATTTGAATATATGCGTCCCCCTCCCAAAAGAGGGACGCATATCCTATCATATGAAAATTGATATCATTTCCTATCATTTCGAAAATTTTAAACTGTTATTTATTGGGTTTTATCGAGGAGTAATGAAAACAAATGGATGCTTATCAGGAACTAATTTAGGCTGCCGGGACCGGGGGGTCTGGGGGGTATGGAATACCCACCAGGTACACTTCATTTATTGCGAAAGAAAAACTTTCACTTTTACGCCCCTCGGTATTAAGAAGAACGGTACTGGGATAGTTATGAAAAATATCACCTGCTGCCCCCCCTTCCCGGATTACAAACGAAAATTGGAAAATATGCAAAGTAAAATAATAAATTTTGATGGTTATGAATAATGGCAAGTATACCTGGGGGCGTACTCCATACCCCCCAGACCCCCCGGTCGTGTAATATCGATTTTTTTCGTTGGGAACTTTTGAAGATCTTATATAAAATGCGCATAGTATGTCAGAATCACCGTTTCCATGGTAACGTAACGGAATCCCCCCCCCCCCAATATAGAGCTTAATTTTATCGGTAGGAATTTTTCTTTTCAATTTAAATATTTTATATTTGAATAATTGTCGCGATGATAACGTGATAGTTTTACCGCTTACCCAGTCAGTTAAAGAGAAATGAAAAAAAAGCATGGTTGGAATCAACTTTCCTTTAATCCCCCTGTCTTATCATTGGACCAAATCTGAAGAGGAGAAAATTCTCTACAAAACAAAACCTTGGTTTGTTCACCATCGATGGTAAAGTTCAAATGTACAAAATAATTATTCAGAATATGAATTATTCAAAACCTTTTTCAATTGTTATTTCATTTTTGTTTTCATAAAAATTTTGTTAATCTGTTTTATAGAGAATTTTGTACTCTTCAATTTTGATTTGATGATAATTTTTTCTAAAAAATGTAGGTAAGCGAGTTATAGGCGAAAAACTACTGTAGAGGATTAAAATCCTCACTTGGGAAAAAGCCCGACAGAGAATTTTAGGCGATGCTACAAATAAAATCGCGGTCAAATTTTCGAATTCAGTCAAATTTGAATATATGCGCCTCGCCCCCCGAAAGATTCTTATCATTTTGAAAATTTTAATCTATTATTTATTGGGTTTTGTCAAGGTTTAGCGTCCCCATTGCGATGACGTCTGAGGCAAACTGAGATTGTGATCAACTGTGACAAGGTGGGGGGTTGGGAAAAACGGAAATAATTGCCGACATTTATTATGGACGACCCCTAATAATTACTGAATAAAATATAACAATTGCTTTTGCGTATTCATAACAGCTTGTTAGATACGGATATGCGGCCTCAAGGCCGCACCGTAACTATTCTAAGGTGGTTATTCTGTAACTCGTCCTTTATTATAGGATCCTTTAAAATTAGGTAAAGTTTGGTTTCCACTTAAAATATCGTTTGTAATTCAATTGCTTACATCGTAAACCGTACTTTACCTATTTTTAAAGGATCCTTTAATAAAGAACGAGTTACAGAATAACCGCCTTAGTTATCAACTCGGTAGTTAACCAATGACAGGTTCGAAAATGAACATGAGAGACAAAAATTCTCTAGGACATTTCTTAGTTATGATGTTTTACAAAATAAAAGATAATCAAAAATATAAGATTATAATAATATAGAGACGGTTATAACTTGATATAATAGCAATATTTATTTATCGCTTTCTCTGCGTGTTCCTTGAAGATGAAGTACATCTACTTATTGATGATCTTTAAGTTCTTTAGAGAGATAGACATATTTACTCTTGTTCATTTCATTTTTTATTAAGCTCCACTTCCCTTCAGCAGGTTGGGGGTGATCATCATGACTACTCCTATTCATAATACTTCTACTTTATTGCATTATTACTGATCTGGTCATAGAATGCACTTAGCTATTTTATTGCTAAGTTTTGGATTCTTAGCAGCCTCCGATCACTTAAGACCATATATGTAGATTGGATTTTTAAGTTTTCCATCATGATAATTCTAGGGTCGATGGACGTAAGGACATAACTCAAGAAGTCACTGTTTTTAACTCAGAACTACATAAATCAGGAAGAGTACGGCCCTGTGTCTTGAGTACAGAGATTGTGTTAGAATAGAGCAATTATTCAGGTGTATATCGAGATTTTGTTGCATACGGATGCGATATTTGAGTGTTGGAACAGTGTAGAGAAAGGGAAAGTGTTGGCAGATCGTTGACTGCACTGGAAGAAGCTTTTGAAAGAGAAACAAGTGGCTAATTTTTGAGGTTATTTGACCTTTAGATAGAGACAAATTTATCATAGTAGTGCCAACTTTACATTTGCATAGGAACTGTGTACCATAGTGGCAAGTAACTATAAAAATAAACCGTCTTTGTACTCTTTGTAGTAAAGGTATCTCCGAGGAGTTGATCCAGATACCGTACTGTTTCGCAGGCAAGACGTATGTAGATCAGTGTACAAACATAATAACGACTCGCAGAGTGGATTTGAGAGATTTAGAGCCGGGTCTTTTGATGAAATTTGGGTTGCCTAAGTAGAAGGCAACAAGCGGCGACTTTAAAGTGAGAAACAATACAAGCTCTATGAATCAAAGAGGTCCACCCTTCCGAACTAGAACGAAAAGCGACGTTGTGACACAAGCGGAATACAGCAAGAGAGGTAGAGGGGAACCAGAACAGCTACAAGAAGCCGCGGGAGAGGTATTTAAAAGAAGTAAATTAGTAGTAAGAACGCCACCAAGAGAGAACAACGAAGGAAAGGAAGACAATATAACAGTACAACAGAAACACGAAGAGGAAAATATGGAAGAGCTTAAAATAATGATAGCAGCCCTGTCTAAGACGGTTAACGAGGGTTTTGCCGGCAGCAGAGTAGAAATAAAGGAGCTTACAATAAGGATGAAAAGAATGGAAGAACAACTGAAGAGCGAAAGGCAAGAACTGAAAAGCGAAATTGAAGAGCTAGAGGCCAAAGTAATAAGACAAGAAGGCGAAATGAAACAAATGAAGGAATATATGGAGAAACAGGAAAGAGAAAAGAAAAGGTGAAATATTATTATTAAAGGAGCCCAATAAGGAGATTTGGCATCCAGAGAAAGAGTCGAAGAATTCTTAAAAGAGAAACCTTGGTGCAGGCTGAAATTGTAGAAACCTTCAAAATAAGAAAGGTGCCCGGAAGAGAAGTGGTAGTGGCTAAGCTGAGGGACCTCAACCAAAAGATAAAAGTAATGGAAAATAAAAGTAAGCTGAAAGGAACCAAAATTTATATAGAGAACGACCTGACGCACAGTGAAAAATCAATACAAGATAAGATCTTAGAGTTCGCCAGAGTGGAGAGCAGGAATGGAAAAAGAGTAAGGGTTGGATATGGAAAGTTAAGGGTGGAAGGAAAAATGTATGTATGGAATAACAGAAAGAAAGAATTGGAGGCGGAAGCAGAAACTCCTGGGATGGCAAAAAACTGATTATAGGAGACGGGGTGACCGGATTGTCTCAGAAGGAAACTCCATATAGCGAAAAAGAGACACATAAGACGACAAGGCAATGTAAAAGGAAAGAAGAGATTGAAACAAGTAAGAACATGCCTAGGACAAAGAGTAAGCGAGTTTTGGCTAAGATCGGAACGTGGATTGTGAGGACGCTGCAGAGACCGGGAAAAAATAGATGAAGTGACAAAGAAATTCATGGGATACGGGTTTGAGGTGGCCGCCTTGCGGGAACTGGGATGGAAGAGGTAAAAAATTAGGAATATACAATGTTCCATGCAGGTGAAAGGACACAGGGAAGAAACAGTATTGTTTTTAGATTTTTGATAACAAGAAATTTGTTTAAACATTCAGGTTGTGAAAAAATAGGAAGGAAGAAAAAGTGAAAACACAATGTATTATATGGGGCTTAATCCTCCCCTTAAAACGGATTTGTGAATCCCGGTAAAGGGATGGCTATATTATTTATAGAATCTAAAGCCTTGTAATAATAATAAAATAAAACATAAATCAATGACAGGTTCGAAAATGAACCAATGAGATAGAATATCATAGGTAATTATCTGTCATCTATCCCTTCATTAACTACAGGACGTGAAGCTACGTTGGCCAGGAGCCAAACTCAGAGGTAGTAATGTCACAATATAGTTATAGCAAAAATAAATAAAAGTTACTTTTTGTGTATTTATTAGAGCACTATAACTATAACTATTTTAAGTTGTTAACTCTTGGGTCCCCTAAGCCCAAAAGTTTAGTTTGCGTTACAAAATTTATTAATAGTTGTAGCTCTAAAATAATTAAAATTTATAAAAAGCGGTTTTTAACTGTAGTAGTTTTTAATTGTAGATTAAAATCTTATCAAAAATGTTGACTGGCATACATTGTGTATAATTTTATAGAAGTTACCATTAACCTATGATCATTACCGGTATGAAATCTGTTTAGAACGGAAGCATTATACTTTTGCCATAATGAGTTCTGAATATAATATCGGTACAGGAAAACTATACAGATCATTACCATAAAAACAATACATATTACATAATGTTGCATGATACAAAATTAGATGTCCATGACAATTTTCATCAGTAGACGTCCACAGCTTAAAATGAAATATAAAATTTGGTTGCTACTACTCGAATTATATATTTTCGATATCTTCGGTAATGACTATATATTTTCAAAGGTAGGTTCTAGTTCTAATATTAATCTAGCAATTTATTTATACTAATAATCTGAATTTCAGTTTCATCAAAATACCTATAAGATTAAAGATTTTCGAGCAGAATTAATGAGTTACAATAAAAAGTATTTCAATTTTTTTCAATTAAAAACATTTAAGTACAATCGCACTACCCCGGCCGTAAATGCTACATTCAACATGAAAATTAGCGTGAAAGATAAAGTGGAAGTAAAGTTGACATTTAGCGATTACCAACTTTATGGTATAGTATTTTTTATACTTTTAGGTAGTTGTACAAGCTCACAAGTTTCTAAGTAACGAGTATCGACATTTTCCGATGCGTTTTCAAGTGAATCTCCAAAAGGGTTTTGCAGCAAACGCAATGGGAATTGGAAATGTCAAAAAATGCGGCAACATTACAAGTTTTATATTTGAAAAGGTTCCTCAAATGATTTCCATTAATACAATATTATATCTCACGTTACTCATTTGCAGGATATTACATACCATGCCTGTAATTTTGTTATCGACGAAACTCAGTTACCGCCACTTATTCCCACTGGAAAGTTTAAAACTGATTTTACATTGCTGTATTTAAATGAAGAAATTGCGTTGATATGTATGTTTAATGAAGTATAAATTCCATTTCCATACCCGAAAAATGGAAAGAAAGGCGCCTGAATCTGTTGACAATGTTAATTAAAATTGCACGCGTTGTTTGATTTTGTGTTGCATAATAATAATAAATTAATTAAAATGATTCTGCATAAGTGTTTTATTTTTTAATGAAAAGCAAGCATCCCGTTGTCTTTCCTACACCTGGTTAACTAATGAAATTATTGGTGTCCTTTCAATTTATTATTCAATAGCACTGTAATTATAAAATATTCTACGTGCGAGGCCGAATGCCGAGCTAACTACGTTGGTTAAAGACCAGCATCACAGAGTTTGTAATGTTGGAATAGTTATAGAGTAAAATAAATAGCAGTTGTTTCTTGCGTATTTATGAGGGCGTGATGGATATGGTTTTGCGGCCAAAGGCCGCACTTATCTATTTTAAAACTGATAACTCGGTACTTTTCTAAGTACTCTATAAGTTGCTATCTTAGAACTAAACTAATGAGAGATTCGAAAGTAAACTAACGTGAGAGAAGATTCCGGATGACTGCCGTTCGTCTATATCTTCTTTAGAAGACGTAGAACGTCATGAAATATAATACAAAAAAGGACAATTTTCAGCGCAAAATATCGTAAACTGCACGCTATGCCGAAGGCCGAGTTAATTATTATTTTTTTATGTTTTTTTTTTAGATTCGATTAGACAAAACGTTACAAGAGCCAAAGAAGATTGGCTACAGAAGTTTTTATAAACTAGAAAGGCAAACATTTTGAACCAAGTAGAACATGAGAAGCGTCATTTTAACAACAAAGAATTTATAACAAGATAGCAAATATTAGAAAATCAAAGTCCCGAAAGATAGTACTTCGATAATGCTTAGCTAGTGATAAAACCGAAGAAATGCCTTAAAACTGGATTTCCTCGTTGCTACCAATAAAAACCGGATAGGTGAGGTTAAAGTTTAGGATAGAAGTTATGTTAGAGGTTAGGTTAGAGGTTAAGTTAGAAGTTAGGTCAGAGGTTAGGTTAGAGCTTAGCTTAGAGGTTAGATTAGAGGTTTTTTTTTCTTTGGCCCATTGGATTAACCGCTCATTGCTAATGGTAGAATATAAAAATTCTAAAAACAACAGTAAAATGATTAAACATAGATTACAGGTTAGGTTAGAGGCTAGGTTAGAGGTAAGGTTAGAGATTAGGTTAGAGGTCAGGTTAGAAGTTAGGTTAGAGGTTAGGTGGAGGTGACGATAGGTTTGGGGATCGGTTACAAAACTATAAAAATAATATTGACATTAAGAGGTCGTCCATAAAGGACGTCCATGCCTGGGGGAAAAAGGGATTTACAAAATTTGATCAAGTGTAACTAGGAGGAAGAAGGGGTTGGACAAATATGACGTCCGCATAAAAATCCCAATTTTGGAATTTGGAAGAAAATTGTGTATGAATATTTTTAAGTTGGGACGATGAGAAGGTCAACGAATCAGCTCTGGGTTCAGGTCACGAAGACCAAGAAATACCCTTATTGACAACAAAGCGGAATAATCGCAGGTTGACAGCTGAAGAAATACTGCGAGGTTAATCCGGCTGTCACCGGGGTTTTTGTGAGTAAGAATCTCACACTACCATCCCAAATTGGGGTGGTGCCTATGAAGGTTCCCCCTCCCCTGCAGTGGTAAAATATAAATTTTACAATGAAGTTCATCTAAATTCTTGCTTGTTTAATTCCAATTTTTAATACAGCTGTAAAAATGTTAAAGAAATTAAAAATAAATTAATACGTTTTCTAGTTTAAAAGGTCAAGTTCGATTTTAGGCAAAAATGGGAGGGGCTTGTCTTTGATTTGTGCCTATAGGATTTTCCGGGGGGGGTCCGAAGATTGTGACGAACTGTGATAAAGGGGTGGTTGAAAACAGAGAGTCAAACCGTAATTATTTCGTTCCGCTTTACAGTTACGTTCCCAATATTTTTCTCTCATGTTTCGAACCGTTTCGGTTTAACTGCGTTTTCTATAATCTATTAATAAATAATAAAATGGGTATTTGGCAGCTAAACATAGCTGTCAGCTAGTTAACAGTTATTTAGTTATTTTTTATGGTTAACCGTCGATTTACAGCTAAAATGGGTTTTAAAATCGGTTTTGAACCCGAACCCAAACCTAACCTAATTAATTTTGGTATCTTAAGTCGTAACATAATATAAAAATATTAGCACCGTAACAGTAAACCAGAACGAAATATTTACGGTTCGACCCCTAAGCAGCCTCCAACATGCGCGGTAACATATATTTACGTGCACATTATTTATTGCTTATTACATTAGTTATTTTATTAAACATCTTTATTATTCTTAGTTAAACTTACCCTCGATCCTCGCACACCATCTCGAGCTTATCAGAAGATAACAGGTAGTGATTCCATACGTTTTTTAAAACAAATCCTTCGGCATTTGGTTCACAGATTCTTTTTCGATGACTGGCTTCTGTTGAGGGTGTGGAGGAAAGAATTACCTGATACCCCGTACAGCCCAGAAATCCGTTGTTTTTTTGGAGGGGGGGTGCATTTGTAGTTCGTATTTTTTCTTTTGTAGTTCGTGACTTTTCTTTACGAGTAATTTCGGGGCGCTTGTGGGTGTTGCGAAATTTATATTTTGAAAATTAAGGGTGATAAAAGGAACTTCCGGAAAACCGGAGGTTTTGGCTTTCCGAGTAAATCACGCGTCCCCAATGCGCGCCCCCCCCCCCTGAAAGCAGGCCTAATCCTCATTGCCTTTTAGTTAAGAAAGAGAAAGCGGACAGAGAGTCATAACCTAGCATCTCCTCAGTGTTGTTGGTTTTTCAATGTCTTGAGTTACATAATTTAATATATTTAAATTTACCAAATACCAAAAGTAATCTGTGCTATTTGTTCCGGCGCCATATTTCCATTTCGTTTAATTTGCTCTAAGAGCGTCTACACACGATCCAATCTGGTCGGGCCGACAAGCTGTCCTACACGTGAGTTAAACAAGTACACAATAGCCGCATCCTTATTCAACTCATGTGTAGGATAGCCGGTCGGCCCGACCAGATTGGATCGTGTGTAGACCCTATTAAATTGTGTTTCCAATTCGGTGTTATTCTAAGGAACCCTCCAAAATATCTTCAAAAACCGGAATCTTCCTTAATTGTAGTTTTTCGCTAATAACTCGCTTAATTTTAAGTTTACAGAAAATTCTCATCAGTACAAAATTTAAGAGCATAGAATTAGATAAAAAATAAAGCCATTTTAAATTTGCCTACCCCATACTGTTCCTGAAATAGAATTTAATTCCAGAAAGCCGAAAATAAGTTTTAAAAAAAATAAATAAAATTTCTTACACGTCATCTTCCTTATTTGAAATATCTATTTTGTAGAGAATTTTATGCTCTTCCAATTTGGTCTAATGATAATTTCCCGTAGAAATGATATTAAGCGAGTTATAGACGAAAATGTAGGAGGAACGAAATTACCGATTGGGGAGAAGCCGACATGGGACTTTGGAGGGATTCACACTGAGACAAAAATCGCATGTAGCCAAATTTCAACTATATATATATATAGTAGCACTACGGGCCTTGTAGACCCATGGCTTGTTTCACTACATTGGACCATAACTTCCTATCTCAGGCCTAGTTTCTCTATTCCGTGATGTGCAAGGAATTCAAGTCCTCCTGTACCTCCTTGTTCCATCTTGTCTTCGGCCTTCCCCTCCTTCTTCTCAGTTCACCCATATCCATCCTCAACATCATATTCGGTATTCTCTCCTCTCTCATTCTAACCAAATGACCCAACCACCTGATTCTCTGTGACTTGACTATTCCGATAATTGTAGCTTCTTCGTACATATCATACAACTCCTGGTTAGTATGTCTCATCCTTATTCCATCAATATATCTTCCGTCCAATATTTTTCTTAAGATCTTCCTCTCCCACACACCCAACATGATCTGTTCTCGTTTCCTCATGGACCAGACCTCACTTGCATACGTCACCACCGGTCGTATTATTGTTTTGTACACTCTGAGTTTCGTCGCTCTTGAAAACATTCTACCCGTCAGTATCGCATTTAGTGCAAATGCACTTTTATTCCCAGCCACAATTCTCGCCTTAATTTCATCTTCATTTCCAGGCTCTCTCGTCACCAGTGTTCCCAGATATGTAAATGTTTCCACCTCGTCAAACTTTACCATTGCATTTTGGTTCAACTTTATTTGTAGCAAACCGTTCTTTTGGAATGGTTGATCATCCCACACCATGTACTTTGTTTTCATTTCGTTGACATTGAGTCCCATCTTCTGCGCAGCATTTAATATGTTTTCTGTAGCCTGCTGTAGTTCATACCTTGATCGTGCTATGACTGTCATGTCATCTGCAAAAGCCAGACACTGATGTCGATTTCGAAATATTGTACTTCTACCGCTAACCCTGCTGTCTCGCAAAACTCCTTCCAGGGCGAAATTAAATAGTACCGCCGAAAGTGGATCGCCTTGTCTTAGCCCACTTTCTATTTTAAAACTTCTTGACATTCTTCCATTTATTTTTACCTTATTTGTGGTTTCGTTTAGCGTCATTTGTACCAGTCTTATTAATTTGCTCGGTATTCCAAATTCTTTCAGTACCAGGTAAAGTTGTTTTCTGTTGATGCTATCGTACGCTTGTTTGAAGTCAATAAATAATAGATGTGTCTGCAATCTATGTTCGTGACTTATTGATTGAATTTCTTTAAGGACGTAGATTTGATCTGTTACTGACCTACCTCCCCTGAATCCACTCTGGTACTCTCCTAATATTTTTTCAGCGTATTGACTCAATCTGTTTTTAATGCATGTGGCCAAGATTTTATATGTGGTATTCAATAGCGCTATGCCCCTATAGTTTTCGCAGTCAGCTTTATCACCTTTTTTGTGTAATGGGCATATCACAGCTTCCCTCCATGACCTTGGCATCTCTTCCTTGTTCCATACTTCATCGATTAATTCGTGAACCATTTTTTCTACTGTTTTTCCACCATATTTTATCATTTCAGCCTGTATCTAGTCGTTTCCAGGGCTTCTGTTGTTTTTCAAACTGTGAATTATTTTTTGTATGTCATCTAGTGTTGGTTTTTCTACAATTGGTTCATTCATGCTATTGTCGTAAATATCTTGGTCTTCATTATCGTTTGTTGGTTTGTTCAGTAAGTCTTCGAAATATTCCGCCCATCGCTCGATCACTTCAGCTTGTCCTCCCACCAGATTTCCATATTTATCTTTACATATTGTTGTTCTCGTTTAGTAACCTCTTCGTACCCTCTTGATGCCTTGGTAGAAATTTCTTATTTCCTTCGATCTATAGTCATCTTCTATCTTCTCTAGGTTTTGTATTACGTGTTTTCTTATCTTTGTTCTGATTAGTGCTTTACATGATTTTCTTTGTGTTTCGTATTCACGTTTGTTAGCTACTGTCTTCGATTGTAGCATTATCTTTCTAGCCTTTTCTCGTTTATTAATTTCCTCCCGACACTCCTGATCAAGCCATTCTTTGTTTTAGTGTGTTCTTGTCTTGTTCTGATTGGATGCTGCATTCTTCATCGTCCTTATCAAGACTTCTGCCTTATCTTCTATGCTCACCGGTTTTACTTCACTCATCATTGCATCTTCAATTGACCTCAAATATTCGTCTTGAATTTTCTTTTTCTGGAACGCAATTCGCAGGGCTTTATTTGCTTGTTTACCTGTTGTTGTTTTACTTATGGGTATTATTTGTTTGAACTTTATTCCTACCATGAAGTGGTCGGAGTCTATATCGGCCCCTCTGTATGTTCGTACATCGTTCACACTTGTCTCTCTTCTTTTTTCTATCAACACATGGTCGATCTGGTTCACATTTCCTCCATCTGGTGTTGTCCACGTTCCCTTATGGATGTCTCTGTGCTGGTAATGTGTACTTACGATTTTCATTTCATGTTCCATAGCAAAATCTATCAAAAATCTACCATTTTGGTTGGTTTCTGGGTGCATGCTGTACTTCCCAATGGTTGGTTGGTATACTTCCTCCTTCCCTATTTTAGCATTACTGTGCCCCATTACTATTTTTAAATCATATTTTGGTATTTTTTCGTACTCCCTGGTTAATGCCTCATAGTATTCTTCTTTTTGGCCTATTTGTTTTTCTTCGGTTGGCGCGTGGAAATTTATTATAAGCTTATTTTTTGATATTTGCCTCTCAGTCTCATTACACACATTCTCTCTGACACCGGTTCAAATCTTATGACTGCGGCCTTAAGTCGGTCACTTACCACCATCCCTGTTCCCAATCTTCTGTTGGAACCGCTGCTCATAAAAAAAGTATATCCCTCGAGATCAAACACCCCACCACCATTATGTTTAGTTTATTGCAGGGCTAAAATATCAACTCTGTACTCTTTAAGAACTTTTATTAATTGCTTTAACATTCCGCTCTCAAAAATACCCCTAACATTCCAACTAGCTATAAACATCTCGTGATAATTTTTTCTTCTACTTCTTCGTTGTTCCGTTCCATAACCTAATTCGTTTATTCCGTGTCTTGCCTTTGTCATCTTCATTTGTTTCCGTCCGATTTGTCTTATTGCTAGTTTTTTGCCAAAGGGTGCCCCACTTGTTTCACTGCTCTTCCCATTCGAGTATCCCAGTTCCAGCGTTCACCCTCTATAAAGATCTTTTTATAGCCTACACTTACTTTTTTTCCCTTATCTCTTTCGGTTTTTGCTAATTTTCTCAGTTCCGACTGGACCTTCCTTTCTTCACTTGTGAAATCATCGTCGATGTATTTGTTGGTACCCCGTAATGCTCTTTTCGCCTTCATAACTTCCATTTTTCCTTCCCAGGATTCAAATGTAGCCACTACAAAGGGAGCCACTGTTCTTGGTCTTATCACTTCAGCTTTTATTATCTTTGCATTGACTTTCACCTCTGACTTTAAAAATTCTTGCACTTCATTTTTTTACTTCGTGTGTATTGAAGTCACCACCTTTGATTATTATGTTGTTCTTCTTTTGCATACTTTCCATTCTGTCGAGTCTTATCTCCAGTGTTGCAATGCGATCCTTCAGCTGGTCATTCTCGAACTTTAATGATTTCATCTCTTCCTCGTATGTTGATTGGCTTTTTCGCACTTCCTTGATCTCGCCCATCATCTCTCGCATCATATTTTTTAGTTCTTCCATATTAGTTCCCATAGTTGATATCTTCGGTGTGCCTTCGTTCGCTTTTTTGCACCTTCTAAAAAGCTCTTTTCCTGCTGTGCGTTTTTTCCCAGTATTCTCTATTACTGAATCTTCACTATCAATGTTCATGCCGTTACCACCCTTACTAGTGTCGCTCATGCCCTATTCGCGTTAGCAGGTTGTTTACCGGATCTACCCTTCGGAGTCTACAACCCACTTTACTGGCTGCGTTTTGTGTTGCCTAGTCTTAGTTTATTTACAATACTTACTTGACCTTGCACAATCTGATTAGTAGTAATAATTACTCTTATCGCCTTTCTTAATTACTGGAATTACAAACTGACCTTATTTGTGCGTACTACCACCCGTCTTGTCTCACTATTGCACCTATCTGATATCTTCAAAATTCACAATTTACGATATATTAGCACTATGAAAACGGAGCCGTTATATGCGGTTATCACGTTGTTCAAATGCGAATGCCAATGGAGTCGGTGCCAGCCAAGCTGTTAAGAAATTGGTACTCCGCTACTTCGTTAATGCACATTTGTTAACCTTGGCTGGCACCGACTCCAAAAATAACAATAATTGTATATTATTGACGTAATACATTAATTTTTATGCTCAGCACTGTAAAAATATACTTCTAATTTCTGTTAAATCTTCTTCTAATAACTTCTAATTATTTTTTACTTTTTAGTGCAATTTTTTTGTAGTGCTTTTTTTTTGGAAGTCGGTTTTTTTTGTAAAATTTTTTTTATTTAAGCTACTCGGATATCTGTATTATTAACAAAATTACTTCAAAAAATTTGATAAATTTAACGCAATAAAAATAATATGAAGTCTGTTTGATATTTGATATTTACACTACCTTACTATGTAATAAATGTAAAAGTGTAAAAACCTACTAATGATTTAAAAAAGCACGATAACTTACCTATGTTAGTTAAAAATTAAAAATTAAATTGATCATTTTATTTACTATTTCCAGTGCTTTAAAATTACATTCTTGTTATTTTTTGATAAAGTAAATAATAACGAAGTTATTTAGCAAAATCCCGGCGGTGACTGAATACACTCTTAAAACAAAAGCGAGGATATGCCTACTCCATTAAAAGAGTAATTACATACAATGTCTACATAAAAAAGATTAAATCTAATCAAAGTGAGTTTATTTAAATCCCATTCATGTAGAAAACGTCATAACTGTTTCAATTCAGTAGGCATTTCCAGTCAAGTATTAACACTGTACGCACAGCAGAATAAGAATAATTGCAACAATAATTAAACAACAAACTTGGTCGTAAAAAATTTCCAAACAAAATTTTTGTTGCATAAAAATTGTGTTTAAGCTTTTGATGCTAAAACTTAAATTCAAAGTAATCGCGTAAATCTCGAAATACTTTCAGAAAAGTATTTTCCCCGCGCAGAGCGGGGTTGTGAAAGTAAAAAATATAAAAATAATTGTTTAGAATTTGGAACTCTCCAAATTTATTTTAAATCATAAAATTTACAGTTGTCGCCTGCTGCACTTAAAATCTTTTAGCGCATCATAACTTCATTAATATTTAGTGCATTATTAAAATGAGTCGACTATTTTATTTGGAATTTATATCTCTACAAAATTGTTCTCTTAATATTTTTTGATAAAGTAAATAATAAAGGAGTTATATTAAGAAAACGCTGCTGCGGTGACTGATAGAACTTAACAAAATGTTTAGGAGTAACTACAAAAGTTAAGCAATCAATTTTATCAAACAAACTTTTGAATAAAATTTATATAATATGATGTAATGCCTCATAAAATTGTCCTTATATATTGAAAGAAAATTTCAATTCGGAGGAAGGTGAAATTCTGTGGAAATCACAAAATGTACTCAGAATGTATGCGACCATACATCCTACTACACTTAGAAATGTAGAACACTACAACTTCTTTATTTTTATTAAAAAGTGATTTTATAAAAATCAATATCTTATTTAAAATAAATTATTATTAAGTAACAGAGTTCTTATAAGAAAACGCTACGCGGAATGAAACAACATAACAGAATAGATAAGAGTAACCACAACGGGTGAACAATCAACTTTATTAAAAGTAACTTCAGAACAAAATTGATGTATACAATATAAAATTATTCCTATAAAATATATTTATTTTATTCGGAAAATTTAGTCGTCGCGTAAAACGCGAAATACTCTCAGAAAATGCGTTAGGCTATGTTCTAACTACTAGTAAAAACTTTAAATCTTCGTAACTTGCTTAGTTTTGAAGTAATTTTCAAAACGAACACTTTGTTTTGTTTTAAATTTATAGCTGTACAAAATTTTCCTTTTAATATTTTTTGATAACTTAAATAATAACGGAGTTATTTTAAGAAAACGAAATCTAGATGCGGGAATATTACAAATATCGACTAAAATGCGACATTGCCGTATGCAAATTATAATTTAATTTAATTTAAACGTAATTTTGTCAATATTGTTAAATAACGAGACTCTCATAAGCATTGAATATCTGATTTTGCGTTACGTTCGTTCTGTATTAATTGTTTCTAGCTTCCGCTGAGATCTCCTTTGGATCTACTTGGATTTGCATCTAAATCAAACCTAGCTTGAACTTGATCTAAACTAACTTCTTTCAACCTTTTATAAAAACCCTAACCTATTTTTTTTTGTTTCACGCGCAGGGGGAAAACTTATACCATAGATGCTGCCATTTCTTGCTTCTAACTTCAGTTGAGATCTACTTTGTGTTTCTTTGAATTTGCATCTAAATCAAACCTAACCTAACCTAGCTTAAACCTGATGTAACCTAACTTTATTTAACCCTTCATAAAAACCCTAAACAATTTTTTCTTTTGTTTCTCGAGAAGGGCGGAAAGGAAAGGAAAGGAAAGTTCGTCTCTAGGACCTTTGGTTTATCCCCCACTCACAAGAAAGGAAATTGGTACCGTTTTTCTTTGGCTACAGCCGTGTTCATCCATTGACCCATTCACAGATGTCAGCTGTAGTCGCGTTAACTTTATTCATTAACGTTATTGTCCGCGAATGTGAACATGTTTAGCTCTGCTAGTGTTGGTAATCTAAGAACTCCATCATACATTGTATTCCATAGCAGCGATCATTGGGTCGAACACTGAGCCCTGGCAAACCTGCTTGTTACTTATATATCGTTCTTCCAAAGCTTCCCTTAACCAATGTTTTTATGCTAAAGTAACTAGTTATGATTTTTAGAATGTGCTACATTGGCACCTTTCTGTTTTCCTGATCTAATCTAAATACTTTTCTAAATTTTTCATGGATGGGGAAAAATCTTCATAGACTTCACATAGTCCGTAGTGAGTGAATCTGCCATATTCTTGCTGACTAAACCCCTGCCGGCTTTAGGCCGAGTGACTTGGTTCAAGAGCTGCACCTAGCACTGATGGGGTGCGAATCACGGGTCTTCTTAGAGTAGTTGCATATTGGGAGTTCGCTCACTTAAACTCATGGAGGTATTTGCAAAAATACCCATGCCCAATTAGTAACTGTGTGGTCTGGTACTTTATTTCAAGTAAATCAGATCAGTCGATAAGCCAATCTTCTTTGTTGAAGTTTTCCTACAAGTTTTGCCATTTACCATTGATTTTGCCTGTCTATTAGTCAATGGCTTCTTGTGTTGTAAAGTTGTGTCTGGCGTTTGTCACTTTGGCTTTTAGGTGGATGGGTAGTAATGACGTCAGGACCAGAATCGACTTGGTGGAAGCAGTCATGTTTGCCATTCATTCGCTGGCCGATTGCTAATTTCGTCTTAAGTGTCTCTTTTCCATTGCTTCCACCCACATTGGAGGAGTATACAACATGATGGAATATAATACGCTGCTTATGAGTCTTCTCTTTGCCTCGAATAACTTTTCGGCATGGTCTAGGATGAGGACCAGCTTGGCGCTTGCCATTTCGTGGCAATATAGTGGGGCCTTGCCTTCTTCTTCTGCGAGTGATAATTCTGCCCAATCTGACTTAGCTCCTCCTTGTTCTTGTTACTGTCTCCATGATAAGGTCCATCTCCGCCAGCACCTCTGACAGGAGGTGGCCCCTCCCACCATAGATAATATGACGTCCCGAACGGCTGCCTTGGCGTTGAGGTAATCTCTGACCAATTACGACTCCAGTTGCACCATTTTGTTGCCTTTCAAGTTCTTTCTAGTTTCTCTTCAAACGTCCCTAGGTGGATATTGGGAGAGAAGTAGCACGAGTCAACTCATCAAGGCCTTATGAAGCGTTGTGAACCACTTATGAGGAAGGAAGATGGTCTTCCTTATGAGTTTGGTTCACGGATTGTATTTTATTTCCCAACTACCCTGCCTTGCGTCCGAGTATTCCTCTATATGCCTCCTGCGGACACGCCCTCGAAAAGTTTCAGCCTCTCTCGAGGAATCTAATCTAATCCTAACCCAACATAACCTAACCTAACTTAAGAGACCCATCAAAACAATATCACATTAGTAAGAGGTCGTCCATAAAAGACGTTCGCATTTTTTTCCGACGTTTAAATTACCCCCTTGTCACAGTTGATCACAATCTTCGACCCCTCTGGAACGCCCTATGGTCACAAATCAAAGACATCCCCCCTCATTTGTCTAAAATCGAACTTAATTTGTAAACTAAAAAACCTATTCATTAATTTTTAAATTTTTTTAAAATTTTTATGGCTGTAATAAAAATTGGAATTAAACTAGCCAGAATTTAGGTAGATTTAGGATTTTTAAGCGAACGTCACATTTGTTCGTCCCCCCTCCCCCTGGTCTCAGTTTGTAAACCACCCTTTTTGTAAACGACCCCTAAGCTATCACCTCACATATTACTGCGTTTATAAGCCATCATAACGTATTTCACCCCCCCTAGATTTAGAAAAATTATTGAATGAATGCAAGGAATGTTAAGTATTAATGCTTTTAACAAAATATATTTTGTCAATGTTGTTAACTGAAGAGATTGCTCTGAATAGCACTGAATTATTACACATTATAATCAGTGAATTAAGAGGATTCGAGGTATGGTTAAATTAAAATCCTTTACAACGTCGACATTTATACAGGGTGTCCCCGTGACCGTGGAGAACCTTTGAGGTGGTGATAAAGGACACTTTTCTAAGACAAATTTTCAAATAAAACTTTTGCCCAAGTCCAAACCCTTGGGGTGTACCTCTCTTTAAAGCAATTTTTTGAATTTCTGATTTCAAACGGCCATAGCTCCGATATTATTGATTTTTTAAGGTTAATGGGTTAGAACTTTTTTAAAGATCATTCACTTGTCTACAAAGTAGGTTATAACCCCTTATCGTCTACAATCAACGGATTTCGAGTTATAAATTAAATTAAGGGGGGAAATGTTTAAAAAATTCAGGTTTTTTTTTTAAATTTTCTTGCGAACCCCGTATCTCTTAAACAAAACGTCTCAGAGAAAAACTAATGACCCGCACCGGATAGGTAATTTAACGGGCTACAACTTTCGTCAAATAAATTTTTTTGGGCAACCAACCGTTTTCACAGAAACTCTGAAAATAATGAACAAGGTGTAGGTAAAAAATATAAATTCACATAATTACAAAAAATCTCAATTTGATTTATAGCATTTGTTTTAATGTTAAAACATTTTTAAAACGTATTAAATAATACCGTGCAACACCTTTTGAAAAGAGCACGCCTGTGTGCTGAAAATGAGGGAGGCCATTTTGAGCATTTATTAAATTAATTTTATGAATTTATTTTTTTTACCTACACCTTGTTCATTATTTTCAGAGTTTCTGTGAAAACGGTTGGTTGTTAAATTCCCTATCCGGTTTGGGCCGTTAGTTTTTTATTTCTCTTAGACGTTTCGTTTAAGAGATACGGGGTTCGCAAGAATATTAAAGAAAAAAACCTAAATTTTTTAAACATTTATTCCCTTAATTTAATTTATAGCTCGAAATCCGTTGATTCTAGACAATAAGGGGTTATAACCTAATTTGTATACAAGCGAATGATCTTTAAAAAATTTCTAATCCATTAACCTTAAAAAATCAATAATATCGGAGCTACGGCCGTTTGAAATCAGAAATTCAAAAAATTGCTTTAAAGGGTGGTACCCCCCAAGGGTTTGGACTTGGGCAAAAATTTTATTTGAAAATTTGTCTTAGAAAAGTGTCCTTTATCACCACCTCAAAGGTTCTCCACGGTCACGGGGACACCCTGTATAATAGAAAAACATTTGTTCATTGTCAATCAGATTGTTAGAATTGTACACGATTAATTTTAATAACATGAACGGTCAGAAACAGCCAACCTACTGCTTTTAGCCATCTAGTACATGATTTTCCTGGTTGTGCGGCCTAAAGGCCGCACTTAGGGGGATTCCAAACATAAATGTAGGCAATAGCTGCTCGGATTTCGGTTTCACTCAGAGGAATTGTGACAATAAATTTGACGTTGGCATATTGGCTACAGGGTTTGGCTTGTTATTTGATATTTACACATGGAATATGTGGTAATTGGCCTACTACTACTTAAAACGATCAACTACTGATGGTAAAGAACTGGTTCGAATCTCGGAAAGATCTAATCTTCTCTCTGACTTTATTTTCCTTTTATATCCGTCCTTCCTACTAACCCGCATGGGACAATGTGTTAGGGTACGACTAGAAACCCTTAATATTCGCGGCCTTTAGGCCGCACTACGTCAGGATACAGAAAAGTCTTTTTGTCTTTTCTTTTTTCTTAACCAGTTACATCTATCTGTTTATAACAGACGTCTGGTGGTCGGAAGCGTAAGATTAGGGAGTTAATTTTTAGTTAATAATCTGAAGAAGTTCCAAAGCGGCCTTTAGGCCGCATAACTATGGCAATCACGTGATTGAAGTCATAACCACTTCCTTGTCTCTGTCTAATCATAAATTCAGAGACGGTCATCAGCTTAAGTGGTTAAGTGCGCGTTGCTGCTAATACTGAATACCTGGTTCGACTCCCGGCTCAGTAGAAACTTTATTCTAACCGTCTCCCCTCGGAAGGCAATGCCAAACCACCGGGGTGTAATCTGCCCACGGTTCGGAGCCCGTGTTAAGCAGTAGGTCCCCTATGTGTGTTATAATACTTCAAACGCACGACACATGTAAGTACATAGAAGAGAGGTCGCCTACGCATGGAATCCAGGCACGGCACTTGAAGAAGAAGAATCATCAATTCGTAACGCAACTCTCAATGGTTCACTTCTTAGTTATCATCCTAAATGAACTTCCAGTGCGGCCTTTAGGCCGCACAACTTTGAGAATCGAGTATAGTATGCCATAGCGGCTCTTAGGATGCCACTGTCTTTTAGTTTTTAAATAATAATAAAATATTAATGTTGTGCATATTTGACACTGCGAATTGGATGAAAATTTTATTTAAAAGCGTTTTTAATGCATATTCTACCTGAATTTTCTTTAATTAAAATGGTATTCGTCAAATATAAATTAATTTATTATTTGAGTACTTTACTCAAATGCAATGCACGAACCGTTGAGTTGTAATATAATATAAAACCAATAAAAAGTTCAGTGTACGACGCGCCTAAGATTTAGGAACGTGCAACGTGATTTCATCAACGTGCAAGATTGCAGAAATGCACTTCGAACTTTTTATAGGTTACACGCGTTTAGTGGCAATGCACGAAAATATGCTGATTGGGCAAATCGAACATTGTCAACTACACGCGTATGATTTGGGAGTAGAGTTTTAGATTGGGTCGAGGCAAGAGCCTTCGTAGTAGTAACGAATGTACTTGTGGAATTTAATAAATAATGTAAACCAATTGATGCAGTTTTGATTGAGCTAAATTCTGGAATCTCAGAAGAATAGAATACCCAAACCAACAATTATCATATGGTCGAAGTGCATTTCTGCAATCTTGCACGTTGATGAAATCACGTTGCACGTTCCTAAATCTTAGGCGCGTCGTACACTGAACTTTTTATTGGTTTTATATTATATTACATCTACCCACTTGAGAAAAAAAAATTTTTATATTACCAAATTAAAAAATTTTTTCCCCATCGATTATTACATAAAATTTATATATTTTTTTTTTCTAACTATATTTAAATCTAAAAATTGAATTAAGTAATAATTAAAATTGTTTAATAGTACAAGTATACTTTTGTAAGCAATTTATTATTTTAATCCTTAATTATTGCATAATAATGAAACTTAATTATAGAATTCACATACATATTTGTCGACAAATTTGCTTGATTATTATTAATTATTTATGATGATACAGTTTTACTCTATTTTTATGTACATTAACTAACTTATTTTCTATCTTAATTGTAATATTTGGGGAATCGATTTTTACAATTTCGTAAGGACCTTTGTAAATTTCCTGTATTTTGTTACCTGAATTGTTTCGTAACATTATTTGATCGCCTATTTTGTAATTTATGAAATTATTAACCCTTTGGTCGTAGTATTCTTTTCTTTTCATTTTAGACTTTATAAGATTATTTTGCGCGTCTTTACATGCTTGTTGAAGACGGTATTTTAATTCGATCGGGTAATTTTCGAAATTGTACATAGGATCGTTTGAATTTGTCAAATTTGAAGGTAGTTTACAAATTTTTCCGAAAACTAGCTCGTATGGTGTGTAAAATGTTTCGGTATGTACCGTTGTATTATAAGAAAAACACCAAAATGGGACCCACAAGCTCCATGCTTCTGGATACTTTGACATTTGCATCCTTAAATATGCACCTAAGTGCTTATGCGAGTTTTCGAGTGATCCTAATGTTTCGTGATGATAAGCTGTCGAATTTAATTTATTTATGTTTAATAATTTACAGACCTCGCTAAATACTTCTGCCAAAAATTCAGTTCCTTTGTCGGTCACGATTTCACCGGGAACACCGAATCTTAGGATGAAGTTTTCCACGAATGATTTTGCAACTGTAATTGATTCTTTGTTTTTTAATGGGTAACCTTCGACAAACTTGCTTAGTTCGCATTGAATTGTTAGTATGTATTTGTTACCTTCTGTATCTTCCTCTAAAGGACCTACAAGATCTAAATAAATTTTTTCAAAAGCTGACGATGCTGTCGTCGTTATTGTCATGGGTTCAATATTTGGTTTCGAGTATTTGTACCTTTGGCAGTCATCGCAGTGCCTTACAAAATCTTCAACGTCTTTGTGCATATTAGTCCAAAAATAGTGTTTTTTAATGTTATTATACATTCTGTTTATCCCGGCGTGAGCCCCTGTATTAAGAGTATGAAAGTCGTTTAAGATCAGTTGTCTGACTTCCAAATTGTCAATAACGTTAATCCCTTTTATTAGAGATATGTTTACACCTACACTTTTAAATTCTTTTATTTTCTTTAAAATATCGTTTAATAACGTTTCATTGTTGTGATCACCTTTATTATTTTTAATAATTATTAATTCGCGAATCGCATTATTTATACAAAATTCTTTAATTTCAAGAACTCCTTTCGTTCTATTTAATAGTGACGTAAGTCGAGTATCTTGATTATAATAAATTACTAGTAATGTTTTGTTAAATATTAAATTGTTGCTTATGATATCATAATTATTATTATTATTGTTCCTCAAAGCTTCGAATTCATTTTTGCTTATTAATCGTAATTCTGTTCCATCTTTTGGTCTTTTTAATAATTCTACAATTCCCGGGTGGCCAATCCCTTGTTGTTGTAAATTATTATTTTTCTGGAGATTTGCGTCCAGTTTCTTCTGTTGTCCTCGCGTGATGACATTTATTTCGCTTACGTTTACGTTCATATTTTTAAGCGTTTCTGATTCAATTTCAACTCTTGAAAGTGCGTCCGCTGTAACATTTTCTATTCCTTTGACGTATTTTACTGTGAAGTCATACTCCTCAATAATTAGTCTAAATTTTGTTAGTCTGCTGGACGGGTTTGTCATCCCGAACAGATATACCAGTGGTTTATGATCTGTCAATATGACAAATTTTCTACCAAATAAATATGGTCTAAAATGCTTTACAGCCCATACTATGGCTAGTAATTCTTTCTCAATTGTGCAGTAGCTTTTTTCTGCTTTGTTTAAAGTTCGACTTGCATATGCGATTGGTGAGTCATCGCCGTTGGACAGAATTGCGCCGATTGCGATTCCTGATGCGTCTGTCCTTAAATTAAAGATGTTATTTCGTGAAAAATCTGGGTATTGGAGTACTGGTGGGTTTGTTAATGCTTCCTTTAATTTTTCAAATGCTCGTTGACACTTTTCGTTCCATTCAAACTTTACCGCTTTTTTTGCTAAATTGTTTAAAGGTGCTGCTGTATCTGCAAAATTTTTTATAAATTTTCTGTAGTAGTTCGCGAAAGCAACGTATCGTTTGGTTTCGTTGGCATCTTTCGGTATTGGGTAATTTTTAATCGCCGTTATTTTGGATGGATCTGGTAGAACTCCATCTTGTGAAATTACATGACCTAGATATAAAATTTCCTTTTTTAAAAATTCGCATTTGTGTGGGTTTAATTTTAAATTTACTTCTCGCAGTCTTTGAAAAACTTTTACGAGGTTTGTATTATGGTTAATTAAATTGTTTCCGAAAACTATAAGATCATCTAAATAAATAAAACAATTTTCGTAGTTCAATCCCGACATTGCTACTGTCATTGCACGAGAAAATCCTTGTGAACTCGTTTTCAGCCCCATAGGCATGCGTTTCATTTGGTATTGACCCCTATCTGTCGTAAAAGCTGTGCAGGATCTACTGGCTTCTTCAAGTTCTACTTGATAATAACCTTGCGCTAAATCCAAATGTGTGAAATAAACTGCACCTGCTAAAGAGTCCAAAATTTCTGTAATGCATGGTAATGGAAATTTGTCGTCTTCTATTCTGTTGTTTAGTTGTCGGTAGTCAATTACGACTCTCCATTTTTTGTTTCCGTCCTTATCTGTCTTTTTTGGCACTATCAAAATTGGCGCTGACCAATTTGATCTGCATTCTTCTATTATTTCATCTTCGATCATCTTTTCGACTTGTCTATAAATTTCTTCCTTTTGCGAATGTGGTAACCTGTATGGTTTTATGTATGCAGGAGTTGTACCTTGTTTCAGTTGTATCCCTTGTTTGTATACATTTGTGACTGATAATTTATCTTCGTCCAGATGAAAAACATCATCGTATTTTGCGCATATTTTTTGAATTGAAATGCTTTCTTCTTTGTTCAAATGGTCGGTTTTTAAAATTTCTAGTACCTGTTTTATTCTATCTACCGATGCTAAGTTATTTTTGGAAAAATTACAAATTTTATAATGCTTTAAATCTTCTAATTTTGGTTTAAAATTTTTAATTTTGATTTCTTTATCTTGTACATTCAAAATTCTCACGGGTATTAAATTGTTTTTTGGTTTTACTAAAGTACTTCCGACGAATACACCTTCTGACAACTGTTCAGATAAAATCAAACATTCGTCATTTCTTTCTGTCCATACGTGCGTGATTATTTCGCATCTTGCTGGTATTGTAGTAAAACAATCCGCTTCGGTTTTTATTGGTATTGAGATTTTTCTATTACCGATGCAAAAACTAAAATTTAATTTTTCAAAATCTAATATTGCAGAGTATTTTCTAAAAAAATCAGTACCTAAAACACCGTTCATACTGCTGTTTTTAAATTTGTTGAGTATGTGGAAATGATGACCTACTTCTATGTTGTCATTTACACCTAGTGTAATATGAACTGTACCTAATGACTTTACGGATCCACTGATTCCATTTATATTAATTTTATTCGTTAAATCTATTGTTTCATTATCCAAAATACAATCTTTGAAAATTACGCTAATTGATGCCCCGCTATCTAAAAGAAATATCAAATCTTTATTTTTATATTTTAAATGAACAAAATTTAACCCTTCTATACTTAAAATTGCAAAGTTTTTAATTTGTTTATCATTGTGCACGAAAAAACTGAGTTGGTTCTCTTAAATTTAGGGTGTTTGTTTCGGTTTTATTTGAATTTGCTGAAGTTGCATTTTCTTCATTACTATGATTGTTGCTCATGCAGTATGCTCTATTTTTAAAATGATTTGAACTTCGGTTGTAACCTTGATTTCTAGTGTTACATTTGCTATTTATAAATTGTCTCTGGTTATTTGCATATTTATTGTAATTATTGTGCTGATTACCGGAAAATTTATTTATGAAATTACGTGAGGGATTATAATGATTCCGTTTTTGGTTATTGAAATTATTAAAATTTGATCTTTGATTGAAATTATTAAAATTTGGTCTCTGATTGAGATTTTTGTATTGATGTTGATTGCGATTTCCGAAATTTTGTTTGAATTTGTTATTCTGATTTAAGTGAAACACCTGGTGACATTCTCTTTGTTGGACATTTTCGTCTTTGGCTCCACTTATTGCTTCGTTTAATTTAGTATAGTTTCTACCTTTTATTATATTTCTCAAATCATTGCTATTTAACCCGTTTGAAAATGTGTTTATAGCTATTTTTTCATTTACCGCTTGTAAAATTTCGAATGACTCTTGTTTACCTTCGGCTTGAGCAATTGTCAAATCAATAAATAATTGTTCAATAGTTTTACCAAATTCCTCTATCGATTTACCTGATTGCTTTGCATTATGTAGTTGAACCGATAACGCGGAGGGAGATTTTTTTGTTAAAAAGAATTTTTTCAAGTCGTTTATTAAGTCTTTATTACTGTCGTAACTCGTATTTAAACGTATTTTTGCATTTTCGCACAATCGCGTTTTTAGTACATATTTGGTTAACAATTTTTTACTATTTTCCTCTAGTAATTCGTCGTATAACTCGATTGAATCGATTAATTGTTTCAAAATATTGTCATTACCACTTATCATGACAGGTAATAAACTACAGGCAATTTTTAGGTCAAATTTTTCGCCCATTGTTACTTCGTTAATAGTAAATGATAATCTATCAGTTAAAACCTTATCTATTTTTATTAAATATTGAGTGATTTCCTCATCATATAATTTCGTAAATTCTACAAATTCCACCTTTTCTGCATCCTTACTTAACTTAAATGTGTTTTTAACCTCGACAAAATCATTTTTTTAATATTAACAATTTCTCGCGTTTTTTTGTTATAGTTTTTACACACTTACGCTTATCTTGATTGTCCTTTCCTAGGTTTTTGGAGAACGTTGATAGTTCTTCTAAAAGTTTTTTGTATCCTTGGAGTGACATGAATTTTTCATTTCGCACTCACTTCACTTTGTTTATTAGGTTCGTAGCACTTATATATTATTAATTGCCTTTTTAACACAACACAAGTTTACACAAACAAACATCAATAAAATTGTAGCACTAACCAATATAAACAAATAGTCCATCGTAGAAAGTGATGGATTTTATTTTTCGCTGCTCCTCTTCATATTTTCGTTAAGCTTATGTGGCTTCTCGCCACTTCTGCCCTAATTTTCTTTTCTAATCTCTTCTTACATCTGTCCCAGATAACACTTACTAGCACCAACAGAACTATTATGCATACTATTACAAATAATATGTCTTTTGCCGAAAAAGATTTTTCATGTACATTGGTTTGTCCACCACTGTTACCTGCTTGCGCAATTATTACTTCTTCCTGCTTAGTTTGTGTTGTACCCATTATTATTTCTTCTGTGTAAATTTAAATTCCAATCGATAATCGTATACATTCCAAAAATTTTTTTTTTCTTTGTTTAACTGACAAAGATTGCCATACGATGATCGTAAATCCAATTGTCGGCAGTTTGACTGGCAAGGATCGCCATATGATAATTGTTGGTTTGGGTATTCTATTCTTCTGAGATTCCAGAATTTAGCTCAATCAAAACTGCATCAATTGGTTTACATTATTTATTAAATTCCACAAGTACATTCGTTACTACTACGAAGGCTCTTGCCTCGACCCAATCTAAAACTCTACTCCCAAATCATACGCGTGTAGTTGACAATGTTCGATTTGCCCAATCAGCATATTTTCGTGCATTGCCACTAAACGCGTGTAACCAATAAAAAGTTCGAAGTGCATTTCTGCAATCTTGCACGTTGATGAAATCACGTTGCACGTTCCTAAATCTTAGGCGCGTCGTACACTGAACTTTTTATTGGTTTTATATTATATTACAGAGTTTAAAATATACCTAATGTAAGTAACTACACTACGAACTGAGAGGGTTACTTTAACAATATTTCATTAAAAAATTAATTAAAATGTTTTACTTTTATAAAATAATGATTCAGACGTTTTTACGGCTAAAACAAGCAGAAAACACTTGAATATTTTATATTTCGCGCCAGGAAGATATCAGTGTAGAGTGGCTACGTTGCAAACGGGACATCTGACAACAAATCAAATACTCCTACTAAAGTAGCACACGAGGTGTTATAACGTTGAAGTTTTACTGTCAATTTAAGTTTTGTTTTTATTTGCTCAAGTTCGTTGTCAAGCTCAAGATGAATGTCGATAATTGTTTCAGGCAGGCCTCAATAGCAAGGTTCGGAATAATTTAGTTAATGAGACAGCCGCATAGTTATGGCGCTATTGTCATATTGTTGGTGCTAAACTTGAGTAATCTAACTTGGTATGGTGAATTTCATCTGGTTGGTTATACCTGTCTCTGTTAAGGTCCAGTGACCTTCAAATATTTTTTTACTCACGTTGGAACAACCAACGCCCGAATAATTTGGACAATTACCATTTTGTAAGATTATTTAAATTTTGTTTTGTATTAAAAATAAAACCTGCTGGTATAAAGAAAATAACATAATTGGAACTTATGGTGGATTCATGTAAAATATTTAACTTAATGTGATTTAATTTAATTTAAAAAAGTTAAATGTACGTAATTTCCCATATGCGGTCATGTTATACTTTCTTTAATGTAATTTAACTTAACGTTTGGAAATATTGGTAACTTTATATTATAGCGGTTATGATAAATGAGATTCTATCTGCGCATGAGTTTTATGTGATCCACCAACGATATTTGTTGAAACCCGGCAAGAAATAGATTTTAGGCGTGCCTCATTCTTATGTTAAAGAATTCTTAAATATTTAGCATGAACCTAACCAGTTTCTTAAATAAAAATACATTAAATTCAGTTACGTTAAATATTTTGCATGAACCCACCAGTAAACAATATTAAATCGAATTAAACAAAATCAACAATAATTATTTGATGTATTATTAAATTTATGTACTTATACTTTCTTTTCTTAAAGTGCCGTATCCGTGCAGACCGCAGACAATTTTGGCTTCAGGCATCGTCCAATTGGTCCAATTTTGTCTCCACAGATTTCCTGGGGCGTTATACAGGCGATTTTATGACAGTTTTCAGAGCTTATTACTTTATCTAGGAATGAGGAGGATAATTTAACGTTCGTTTCAGAGCATCTCTTTAGCGTCCCCTGCTTTACACCGAAAATATCCAGCCAGAAGTGGTGGCACAGTTGTTTTGTCTTTTGCCTTCTAAGGTTAGTAAAAGATGCAATTCATCGTTTAATACGGTCATCCTGAATTTTTGCTTCAGGCATCGTCTGGTTAGTCCAATTTGTCTCTCCATATTTCCTGGGGCGTTATACAGGCGATTTTAGAACAGTTTTCAGAGCTTATTACTTTATCTAGGAATGAGGTGTGCAATTTAACGTCGTTTAAGAGCATCTCTTTAGCGTCCCTTGTTTTACCCCGAAAATATCTAGCCAGAAGTGGTGGCACAGTGGTTTTGTCGTAGCCCTCTAGAGCTAGTGAAAGGGACAATACATCGTTTAAGAAGGTCGTCCTAAATTTTGGCTTCAAGCATCGTCTGATTGGTCCAATTTTGTCTCCACCGGTTTTCTTGGGGCCTTATACAGGCGATTTTCGAACAGTTTTCAGAGCTTATTACTTTATCTAGGAATGAGGTGTGCAATTTAACGTCGCTTCAAAGCATCTCTTTAGCGTCCCCTGTTTTACCCCGAAAATATCTAGCCAGAAGTGGTGGCACAGTGGTTTTGTCGTAGCCCTCTAGAGCTAGTGAAAGGGACAATACATCGTTTAAGAAGGTCGTCCTGAATTTTGGTTTCAAGCATCGTCTGATTGGTCCAATTTTGTCTCCACAGATTTCCTGGGGCGTTATACAAGCGATTTTCGAACAGTTTTCAGAGCTTATTACTTTATCTAGGAACGAGGAGTGCAATTTAACGTCGTTTCAGAGCATCTCTTTAGCGTCCCCTGTTTTATCCCGAAGATATCTAGCCAGAAGTGGTGGCACAGTGGTTTTGTCGTAGCCCTCTAGAGCTAGTGAAAGGGACAATACATCGTTTAAGAAGGTCGTCCTGAATTTTGGCTTCAAGCATCGTCTGATTGGTCCAATTTTGTCTCCACAGATTTCCTGGGGCGTTATACAGGCGAATTTCGAACAGTTTTCAGAGCTCATTACTTCATCTAGGAATGAGGTGTGCAATTTAACGTCGTTTCAGAGCATCTCTTTAGCGTCCCCTGTTTTACCCCGAAAACATCTAGCCAGAAGTGGTGGCACAGTGGTTTTGTCGTAGCCCTCTAGAGCTAGTGAAAGGGGCAATACATCGTTTAAGAAGGTCGTCCTAAATTTTGGCTTCAAGCATCGTCTGATTGGTCCAATTTTGTCTCCACAGATTTCCTGGGGCGTTATACAGGCGAATTTCGAACAGTTTTCAGAGCTTATTACTTTGTCTAGGAATGAGGTGTGCAATTTAACGTCGTTTCAGAGCATCTCTTTAGCGTCCCCTGTTTTACCCCGAAAACATCTAGCCAGAAGTGGTGGCACAGTGGTTTTGTCGTAGCCCTCTAGAGCTAGTGAAAGGGGCAATACATCGTTTAAGAAGGTCGTCCTAAATTTTGGCTTCAAGCATCGTCTGATTGGTCCAATTTTGTCTCCTCAGATTTCCTGGGGCGTTACACATGCGATTTTAGGACAGTTTCAGGGCTTATTACTTTATCTAGGAATCAGGAGTGCAATTTAACGTCATACCCAACAGTGGAAATTATGATCTATCGGGGGTAGCACTCTGAATGCCATGCGCGTGGTCACAGATATAAAAAACCTTTTGGAATTCTTCAAGATATTTTTTTGCAAATTAAATTTTTATTACAAAGGATTACAAGGGATATAGAAATGTTGTAGATAATTTATTATTGTCTGTATAGAATTTTTCTGAAGTTGAACGCTACCTGAAGTGGCGAATCAATGACGGTATTGTGAAAATCATAGACAGAACCCAATTTGGGGAATAAGCGAAGTTGGAACGTTTGACCTTTCGATCAAGCCTCTAACTGCCTACCACGAGACCAAACGATGTATATAATACATTAATTATATTGTAGTATAATGGTATTATAATGTAATGGTATTATATTAGTTACGAAGTAACTATGCATTCTCGGTAATGAGTCTAGTAAGTGCACGAACTAAGTTATCATTAGGGAAAGCACTGGAGTATGCAATTACGAAGTCCCATTTGCGATAAAATGTTGGATGACCAATTCCAGGGGAACGTTATTGAAGGATGATGCATCAGGAGAGATAAGACCATCATCGTGTTTAGGACTACGGTTAGACAATATATTATTTTATTAACTGTTTCAATCTTACCGAAATCTCATCAAGCAAGCATAATCAAGATTGTTGATTAATAACAAAAGCCTCAAAATGTTGGATTAGAATCATAATAATAATTAAAGATAACGCGAAATAAAATAGAATCAAGAAAATAATGAAACCACAAAAGACCATAAAAATGTTTTCTTATAAAAAAAATTTTACGGGCCTTATTTAATTATTTTTTGTATAGTCGCATGTATAACGACCATAATACTCTAAGAGAATGCGTAGCGGCGTCGCGGCGCTAAAAACTTTAGAACATCATAACTTCCTTATTTATAAGAAAATTTTGAAAACAAAGACATGATTTTGTTTAAATTTAACAATTCTACAAAATGTTTCTTTTAATATATTTCGATAAAGTAAATAATAAGGAAGTTATTTTAGGAAAACGCCACCGCCGCGCGGTGACTGAACGAAGCAAATGAAATAAAAAGTGAAAATGTAATAAAGCAATTAATTAAGTTTTAATGCGACACGCTCAACGCATTTACATAACGCCAAGTCACTCTGGAAAAAATTCGAAAATACCAAATCCATTATAAGAATGACAGATTTTGGTGAGAAACTTTTTTTGTAGTGAGTATTGGAAAACGTAAACACTCACGAGCAGGAATTTAAAAAATTTTGACAAATGAGAAAACGTGTTTTTGTTAAAAGTTTCGGTAATGCTAAATATTCGTGCTGTAGTGAAAAGTGCGACTTGGCAGGAATTTTTAAACCGTCACTCTTGCCGAAAGTTTGTTAATTGAGAAAAACGATAAAATTTGCGTGTCCATCGGACTGGATGTACATTTATCGGGAAGGATCTCTGTTTGACTTAAAGTTGTAGGCAATTTGGGTCCGTAATATTATCCTATCTGGATATTACAGAAACAGGATATCGTTTACAAAGTGGTTTTGTAGCAGAAGAGACGAAGGTAAACAAGAGACGTAGGAAAATGTGAAGAGTAAATATTTGAAATAAGTTTATGAATATCGTGTTCCAACCTAAGCTCGTATGTTTTTATTTTTCTCACAATCCTGTATACTTTACTTTCAAATCTAAATTCTTTACAGCGACGCCGAGCGCCCGCAAAGAAAATTTGAATACACCGACGATTTAATAATGAAACCTAATCTTTTAATTATGATGTATATTTGGTATCAAATATAACCCCAACTGTAATGAACTCTGAACGTAATAAAGTCGACTATAAATTAAGTTAGATTAGTCAAGTTTCCGTACAGCTACTTTTAAGGAAATTAAAATACCAAGCACGACAGCACAAATTTTACATAATACAATCAATATTATTATATCGAAATTTTACTAAAATTGTTTAAATTAATTACTTCCTTCGATATAAATTAAATAACTTTCAATAAATCAATCTTATCGTTCCATGTAAAGCCACAAAATTAATAACCATAAACAAATACCAACATGAACACCCTGTAAAAATATTTATCAAAATTTAAAATGTAAAAAAAAACTTTTATGATGTGAATTAGGTTCGAACCTCAGATGTCCAGAACGTTCTTCTGGTTCCATTTCATTTCAGCCTTAGTACTGATCTGTGAAATGTTTAATCAAATATTAAACTGGTTCATAACAGAAATTCTTCTTCTTCTTCAAGTACCATGTCCTTTCAGAACGTTGGTCACCATCATGGCTATTTTTATCTTGTCAAACGCCAGTCTAAACAGTGTGCTGGAGTTCACATCATACCAGACTCGAAGATTCTTCAACCAGGATGTCTTCCTTCGACCCGGAGCTCGTCTACCCGCTATCTTTCCCTGCATTATGTTTTGCAGCAGCCGATACTTTTTGCCTCTCATCACATGTCCAAAATATTCCAACTTCCTTTTCTTAATTGTGACCACAATCTCGGTGTCCTTCTGCAAACGTGAGAGTATCTCAGAGTTTCGAACTTTCTCTGTCCACGGAATCTTTAGCATCCGCCTATAGGACCACATCTCAAAAGCTCCAAGACGTTTCATTTCCCTGCTGTTAATGGTCCAGGCCTCCACACCGTACAGAAGGGTAGAGAACACAAAGCACCTCAGAAGACGAACTCTCAAGGGCAACCCCAACTCTCTACAGCATAGTATTCTGCTCATCCTCCTAAAAACTGCTCGAGACTGCTCAATCCTTGATCTTATTTCGGTCTGGCTGTCAGCACCACTTGCTAGGATACTGCCAAGATATTTTATCTGATCGACTTGCTGCAGAACTTTGCCTCTAACTGTGATGTTAATTACGATATCAAGCTTTTTGCTTATTACCAACACTTTTGTCTTTTTGATGTTCAAGTCATGACCAGCTGTGGCACATTTTGACACAACTCTGTCCAGGATGTTCTGCAAGTCCTCCTGACTGGATGCCAAGAGCACCGCATCATCTGCGTACCGTAAGTTGTTGATAACCTCACCATTGACAACAATTCCCGCTGATTCTTCCGCAAGTGCTTCTCTAAAAATTCTCTCGGAATAGACATTAAAAAGCATAGGAGACAGGATGCAACCCTGTCTCACTCCTCGCTTGATATCGATTGATGTTGATTCTACTCCTTCTATTCTTACAACAGATGTTTGATTCCAATACAGATTAGAGATAATACGCACATCTCTCCCATCCAGTCCAATGTTTTTGAGGGTTTCTATCAGTTTATCATGTTGGACTCCATCAAAAGCCTTTTGGAAGTCTATAAAGCAGGCATGCAGATCAATTGACATATCACGGCTTCTCTGAGCAAGAACGTTTATGCCAAACAAAGCCTCCCTTGTGCCAAAACCATTGCGGAATCCGAATTGCGATTCACTCAAGTACTCTTCACACTTAGAGTAAACTCTACCATGAACCACTTTTAGAAATATTTTCAATATATGACACATTAAGCTAATAGTTCTATATTCGCCACATGTTTTAGCATTTGCTTTCTTGGGCAAGGTAATAAAAACTGAACCAAGCCATTCATTGGGAATTTTTCCAGTGATGTAGATTTTGTTGAAAAAATCTGTTGGCATTTCTAAAGCTCTGCTGTCGTCGATAAGTTTATATATTTCACATGGAATCCCATCAGGACCGACTGCTTTGTGTTATTTTGAATGTTTGATAGCATATTCCACTTCGTCACATGTTATTCTGGGGCCCTCATAAGCTGTTAGTTCCGGTTGTTCCGCCGTTCTATTCTCATCAAATAATTTGGTGATGTATTTTGTCCACTCCTATAGCTTTTCTTCTATCGTCGGTATGACCTTTCCCTGTTCGTCGTGTAATAAGCCAATCTTTTTTCTGTTAACCATGCCTGCCGCTTCCTTAACTTTTCTGTATATATTGAAGGAGTCGTACTTTGCTTCCAGTTCTTCAATTTCAACACATTGTTCGGTTAAATACTGTGTTTTTGCGTCTCGTATTTTTTGCCTTATAATATTTTGAAGTCGCTTGTATGGTTCTTTGTTGTTTTTATGAGTTCTGCGCTTTTCCATTAGTTCTATAATTGCCATCTTTAATTACCGTCGATTTAAACGGTTGACTCCATCACCATAATTTCAATTTTGAAAGTTCGACATAAGTTTAGAAACAGCTACTTTATTTTATTTAAAATAATTTATTATTCGGTACTTTTCATCATACAAACTGCTTTTCTGATTATTTTGGTTAATTATATTTCTTAGTAGGTATAAAATGGGATTTCTGGACCATTCTTCCCATAAGAAATACAATTTGAGCTGATTTTTTTGATGTGATTGGCATTTGTTGATCTGTTAAATACTAGACCACAGGCCTCTTGAAACAGTGGCTTGGCTTCGTGCGGGTGGAAATGGAAAAACTTCCGGCTTATTCAATCTATTTTCCTCTACACGACGATTTGGTGACATTCGACCCGTTTGACCAAAACCGTTGAGCTTCGCTTGAGCAATTGACCCAAAGACGTGAGTACCCAGAAAATTTTCAAAATTATGGTTCGACTTCCTGTGTAACCGCAATAGTTCCCAATTAACCACATGGTTAATAGCTCGCGGAAGTACCAATGCTACATTATGAACATGTAGCTGGCGAGGAGTTTTCTCTATGGGTAAATTTTGACCCAAAAATATTGAATGATTTAGTAGTTATTAATCTTTTAATACTAATATGGGTGGGGGTAAATTTTGGTTATATTCGCACACAAAACATTTAGAATTGTAACTTTTGAACGGTTTAACCGATTCTATCTAACTTTGCCTGAGAACATGGCTCAACGCTGTGGATACTTAGCACAAATTTCAAAATCGTGGTTTGATTCCCGATGTAGCAGCAATTTTGAATTAACCACGTTAACTTGGCATAAACGCTGATCGCCAGTCTCTATGGGTAAATTTTGATCCAAAAATATTGAATGATTTAGGAGTTATTTAACATTTTCAAAATAATTTCTGGAAATTTTGATTATCTTCTCACTGAAGACGTTTAGCCCTGTAACTTTGGAACCGTTTGGCCGATACCGTTGAATTTTATTTCGGCTGATGGCCCAAAACAAAATTAAACGAATATAAGTGCCGAACGGATTGTGGATGTACCGATGCTACATTATGGGCATGTAGCTGGCTAGGAGGTCTTTCTATGGGTAAATTTTGATCTAGAAATATTGAATGATTTAGGAGTTATTACACTTTTAAAACTAACAAAGGGGGGGGGGGGTAATTTTGGATATATACCCATCCAAGACGGTTAGTACGTTAACTTCCAAACTGTTAGAGTGATTCCGTCGAACTGCATTTAAGCAGATGGTCCATCGCTGTGAGTACCCAGCACAAATTTAAAAATCATGGTCCGATTACCGTTGAATTTATTTAAATTGGCATAAGTGCCGAGCGGGTTGAAGAAGTACCAATGGTACACCATGGGCATGTAGCTGGCGTGGAGTTCTCTCTGTGGTTAAATTTTGATCCAAAAATATTGGGAAGTTTAGAAGTTATTTAACGTTTCTCAGAATAGTAATTTTAATTATCTTCCCAATTCAATCTATAACTCGAAAACCGTGACTTATAGACAATAAAGAATCAAAATCTAATTTGTAGATAATGTCCGACCACTTAAGAAAGTCACCATCACGATTTGCCTATATCAATCCACTGCTGGGTGTAGGCCTTCTCTATTTCGCTCCACCCACGTCTGCCTCTTCTGTCATCCAACACGCTCCAGCCATTCACCGTATGTCATCCTTCCATGTCGTAGTTGTGTACCAATACTTCTTCTTCCTCTCTTGGTCTTCTCTTCTCTTGGTACTCTCTTGATTGGTCCTCTCTTCATGATTAATTCTAAAAAAATCAATAGCTTCAACGTTATGAACATTTTAAGGTAGAAGTTAAAAAATTTAATTGATTAAAGGCTCTTATACTGAGCTAATAAGGGTTTGGATTTATACAAAAGTTTCATTTTAAATTGTTTCGAAGAAAATTATCTTCATGGAGCAATTATCCATTTTTATTGCTCGTTAATCCAATTATGCGCGTCACGGGTATGCAAGCGTTTTTACTCACGGCTTGTGGCACAAGTAGAAAGAAGCTTTTTCAGTGACGTCTGCTCGATGGTCGAGCTGAGAAGTTTCGTGATTCGCACTCTACCATGGACCATGGTATCCGACCCGGTACACAAACAAAGTTTATTACCCTGTTTGCCATAATATATCAGGTCCAATCAGAGAGATCACCGGCTTAACCGTGCACGAGACCGAAGCACGGAGACGGTCATAAAAGGAAACAAAGTCCGAAAGAACATTAGATTCTTTCCAGATTGGAACCAACGTCTTTAGCATCAGTTGTATTTTAGCACTCTAACTAATAGGCCAATGATTGCCTATTACTTCCTCCTCGGAGGCTCCTCAGACCCGAACACTTTCTGGGAAATTTGATTTATTAAATAGTTATTATGAAAATGAATCATTCTGAGAAAATACGAAACTTGGCATTTTTATTTATTCTAGAACTACCAATTTTCTGTTATATTTGACAGATTTTTCTAATTTCTTTAGGAATGTCTTTTATAAAGAGAAAATATGGCAAAGAAAACTTTTTTCATTGAAATCACTGTTAGTTTCGTTTTAAAACGATGTCAAGATTTTTTTACTTAAAAAGCCCGAAGACTATATTTTTTTACTAACAAAAATATACTTATATATAAATAAACTTCAGAAGTGCCAGTTCGTAGCAAACTGGCACTTCTGAAGTTTCTTCAGGCCGTATAAGACAACCCTTTTGTAAGTAAGATTTTTTTAAATCTTATTCTCGATAGTATTGAAGAATCTATAAAATGTCGAGTTTTTGTTCCTATTTATTTACGATTTGATTTTTTGCATAATTTTTCCTAAACCTGAGCCTTATAGAACCTTCCGCTCTCCGTCGTCACCTTCCCACCTTAACCCACATTTTGCAGTACCTACTATTTAAACAAATCTTATCTTCATTTTAAGCCTTAACGCCTGAAGATGTTTGCGAATTATATTTTCAAGTATAATTTTATTCGTGGGAATTTGTACATTTTACTTCTGAAAAATGTTTTGTGCATGTTTTAGGTTATACTAAAAATACAGATATGATATTAAATGTTGATTATTTTCCAAGTTTCAGAATTACAACCACATCTTCAGGTCTCAAAATTCTATGAAATGGGGACATCGATTTATACCTATGTTTTCATTAAAAAATCTTTTTCTACTTTCTTCGCCTAGCGGTGCATATCGCGTGTATTCACGCATGTATCACCTTTAACTATGGGTCTCGATGCCGTTGGAATGTTAGGACCCTGATCCCAGATTCTTTATTTAGTATGTCGTGAAATTGAATTTCTTTCTGATGGAGCTCCTCAGAAACTGTAGCAATAGCAGTATCTTCTTTCACGCTGCAACAAATCAGGATTAAACTATATAAAAATTAATTTCATTTCGAAGTTAAATATAACGTTAATTTTACTGGTTATTTTCAATGTAATCTAATTGATTGCGAAAGTAATCTGGTGTACCCGGCGAGGTGTAATTTCTCGACGGTACAAATTTACTTGCTCCGGAAGGTCACCTCCGGGACAACTGGAAGGAGGATCATAGTTTGCCAAATTGGATAAATATGTTTGAATAACAAGAAAGGGGGAAGTTTTTTCATTGTGTCCGTCGGATAGTTACTGGCAAATTCTCTCGTGAAGGACGTCTCCATTTAGCCGGGGGACTTAGCGCCAGAAGAGGAGCCTCTGCGACTCATAACATAGTTTTTTTAGAACAAAATTTTACATTTGGGCGAAATCGATCGAACGGTGGTGGCAGCGAAATGAATAAATGGTCTTAGTATCCTGGATCATTGTGTTTTTAAAGTAATCTCGAAGGACGACCAGTGATTACAACGCGTTGGACTTCTACCCCCATGGTGTTGAAATGTTGCACCGGGAACAGTGGAGAGGTTTATGTCAGTTTTTGGTTCGATCGGTTGATTTTTTTGTCCGTTTATGGTCATATAGAATTTATTTTGGCGCTTGCGAGAAAATTTTGGGCTCTGGAATTGTATTTTTGGTTAGCATCAGCATGATGGTGGCCGTCACTGACGCCCGCCTGGAGGAGTCGAATTTTCTTGTTAGTATGGATTGTTTGGATATGACCGGTATTGATATTAATTGAACCCTGGGTTTTGGAAAATTAATGCATCCACAAAATTTGGCGGAATGAACCCGGCCGCCGTTGGTACAGGTTGCAGGCGACTCTCTTGTCTTGGTGCAGGTTAGAGTTGATGCATATTGGGAGCGACCTGCAGCACCGTTGAGCGATATCCAATTTTTTCTATTTGGCGACTTTATCTTGACGTCGATGTCCAGTCCTTCCTTCTCAGTGCTTTTACGCTAATCAGGGTTTGGTGACCCATCTCTTTATTCTATGCATGTGATGTGTATTCGAATTACTTTCACATACATACAGGACCTACTCGTTTAACGTGGGCTCCGAACCAGGGGAAGTGTAATACACTTCATTGCGAGATGGACTTTCTTGGCAGATTGCTTCGGTGGTTAGCCATTGCCTGACGAGGAGAGACGGTCAGAGGATGAAGTTCTTACTTTTCCCGAATGCGAACCGAGCGTTTAGCATTAACAGTAGGAGCACTTAACAGCCATCTTTTCGATGTCCAGTATATGGGTTAAATTGAAAATGAGTCTATTTTCTTTGGTACGTTTCAACGACACCATGAGAAGTGAGAGGAGCTTACCTTCACCACTTAGACATCAGGTCTTGATGGGTGCCCGTTATGACGTAATGGTTTGCCATCTTGTAGTCGGTGGGAGAAAAAGCCGCTTCCACTGCAGGTTCAAGTTGGCTTCCAACTACTTGAATATCGCACAGTAGTCGTGTGGAGTAGCAAGTTTGATGGGAATGTGTCGCAACTTTAAGTACTATTGACAAAGCAGCCTCTTATGCCTTCGATGTTAAGGCTGCGTAGCTGTATTCTTTCCGAATTACAGACCGAGAGCGTGGGAGATTTTAGCAATCTTCGTGGGTTCTTTTCTACGCTCACTATTTACTTCTGAAGTATTCTGCAGTGCCCAGCTGAAAATGAAAGAGCTCAACAGGCGCCAGGCCTGAATAAAACACACAGTAAGGATGAAGGGATGTTTATTCAAAAACAGGAAAAAATAGAATTTGGTTAAGAAATTTCCGAACAAGATACAGTGGTGAGAGTGTCTCTCACGGACCATAAAGGTCCCAAACAAAAATATTGCTGAAGGCAAAAGTATTTCACAACTCTGGACTGAAGGTCCTTCAACTATTCTGAAGTAAGGCCCCAGAATAAACAATTTGCTACTGGCTGTAGCCCAAATTGCTACGGAATGTGGTTTATTAAGCAAAGCTTATTTCGGTCAGATAAAAGCTGATAATGAATACAAATGTGCAACTTACCTCGTAGCTGGATCAATGAAATCAACGTCTGGACCCTTAGTTTAAACTGCAACTCTGTGACAGAGCCCTATCTCGGATTCCCAGTCCAATGGCCACTTATTGTTGAAAATCGCTACAGCAGTAAGCACACACAAGCAAACAAAACCAACAGATATCCACCAAAGCTTATCGTTGTTATCTACAAAATAAGTAGCAAAAGTAGATACCTACTACAGCTTTACTCAAAATATCAAAAACAGCCAACTGACAATAAATGCAAAATGGACAATTTTCCAGAGTTGATCCAGTTGGTAAAATAGATTTAATGGTTTAAACAGCACTATCTTCCAATCCAGATTCCTAATCAGCAACAATGACGGAAGCCAATTTCCAAAAATACGGGATAGCAAATGGTATTACCCAGATATTGCATCGATAGCCAAATGTGGAATTTAACCGTCTTATCACTGATAAGAACTTGGCAACTTTTAACGTATATTCAAATTTTCCTAAATATGCCGTATTATGCGATTCTAGATGCATTACGTCAATTCAAATAAACCGGTAGCTAGACTATATAATCGCCTAAAAGGATTCGGGCCTAATCTGCGGTTATAATCGAGCAAAATATTCGTCACAAAACTTTCTGTTAGCAAAAATGCGTGCTATCTCTACGCTAATCAAACCAACAAGCCACGAGTCGCCGTGTTGTTCTTATCTCCTATCCACCTTTATACCGAGTGCGTTATAATTACGCGTTGGGAGTGGGAAAATCTTACTCAGACGAAGGTTTTCTCAAGACACCGCAGTTGACGTTGGCGATAGTGTAGGGTTTGGAGCATCGTCAGGTGCTCCGATCCTCTAAAAGCCCACTCCATATTTCATTTAAACTGCCACTGGTACGTCAGGACATTTCTTCAAGGTAGCAGTCAAAGATTATTTATTTTCTCAGAGCCGTTGTAGCTCACGCTCATCCTCTTCCTTGCTGGACAGGTTCTTCACGATCATACAGTGGATGATGGTCCAATTTTCTTCGTCGTGCAGTATAAGTTTTACCATGTTCGCTTCGGATAGCCGTATTTCCAGTGCTATTTTCGATTCCTTTCTCTCATCTTTCTATTTCTGGCATTCGAACAAAGTGTGGACAGGTGTGTCGATATAGCTAAGTATTTAAGTTCTATGGTTGCGTTGCCTAGTTTGAGGGTGACCTCACCTTTTTGTCTTCGACACAGCATGACGGCCTCCGTCTTATCTGGCATTAGTGTAAGGCCTCTGCTGTCCGTGCTCGTACGAGTGCGCTATTTATCTTGACCTCCAATTCGTCTAGGTTTCTGTCTACCGACATCGCCATCAGGTAATCGGGGAGCCAATGATTTCTACCTCCCTGGGGAGGGACGTAGGATGCTGGCTGCATCCTAGCATCACAGTTTGATCGATTTCATCCATTTTATCCTCAGATGCAGTTTGTATCAGGTTAGCAAACTTATTGGTTTGCGATTGATCAATTTTGGGTAAGGAGGGTCGATAGAGTTGGAATTGCGATCGCCCTTCCTAATAAATGAATTTTCAGTTTCAAAGGAATTATCGGCTTTGAATAGTTTGAGGTCTTCAACGAAGTTCGCTCTTTCTTTATTCAGTTCGGTACGCATGCATGATGGCGTCCTGGAACCCCTTTGTAAAGCTTGTCACATGAATCCTGCATTCTGTTGGTACTCTCAAGCAGATTTGCCTCCAACTGCTCCATTAGGATGCTCCAGCGATTTCTTTTGACTTCTCTAAAGTCGAGAACACTTGGTAGGTGTAGTTGTTGTGTAATAATTTTGTCCACGATCGATTGGAGTGGCTGTAATCTGTTTTTCGATTTATTTTTTCTTAGCATTCTGAAAACAAAAATTTTGATAGAATACATAATATAATACTAACCTAGTACTGTTCTGCTAAGCAACAAGCTCGTAACTACATTGCTGACAGTTTTGAGCAATAGACGATTTTATATTTTGCTTCTCAGGCGCGGCACACAATTACAAAAAATAATAATCGGCCAGAGAGCTTTGCAAATGCGAGATTTTATATTACGACTAATTTTATTAGTCACACATATATATTTTGTAGTTACGACAAATTTCACAACCTTTAACTTCTCCAAATTTGCAGATAGGATCTTCTAACTCGGTGGAAAACATGCGAAAAGTCATGTACGATAACTCGATTTTCCTAAATATGTCAGATACGATCTTCTTTCTTAGCACGGCATGGCAGCGCTGTATTATACAAGTAAATAATAACAAATTATAATATAATTAAATATTAATTTTAACGACAACAATTCAAGCACTTCTACTAATAACGGCGATATCGCAAATTCCGCTAATGGAAAATTTGGACCTTCCCCAAATGTCGTCTTCTATAGTGACCTTGTCGTAATAATCTAATTTCCGCTGTAAAAGTCGCCAAAGAAATTGTAAAAAACGCAAACGTAGGGGATCGTATTGGATTATCTCAATGTTGTACCGATCGAGCCTAGAACCGAATGGCCTTGCGCCAGATAATCTTTCGACAGAACATTGAGATGAGGATCGGATGACCTGAGAATCAATTTAACTAAACCGGAAGACTTAGATAATGACGATCAATGCCTTTCGTTAATGATATTAATCCACTTAGAGCGCATCATCAGTGCAAATGCATCAATATAATATTCTATTTCCTGCAATAGCTTCGATTTAAAGTTTTTATAAATTTTTCTTCAATACGCGCTGTAAATTTTGTTTTGATACGTGAAATTGGAAGTGTATTGGAAGTGATGTTTACTTTACATATTGACAAATATCACCGAGCCACTACTCAGGTGTCGTGGTAGGAAAGCAGTCCTAACCTAGATAAGCTTGTTATCCTGGGAAATGTAGCCAAAATTATGGATTTGCACGTGAAGGCTGTTAAAATAGATAAATATATTTTTAGTTTCAAGTGTCTTGTAGGTTTGGGTTGTTTATTTATAAATTTACCCCACTTAGATAAACATTGGTGAATGTTCGGGAAAATAAACATGTTGCCGGAGAATGGTGAGGCGGGATAAATAACTTGTCAAAATAGCAACGACGTTCCAAAAGTTTGCACACCCCGTTCGGATACCCAAGTAATCACAACGTTGTCAACGTTAGGCAGTCAGATACCAAGTAAATTCCTATTACACATCCATTATGCATTCTCAACAGACGCTAATGAATGCTAATGACGGGGCATGAAGACACCGTGACGCCGTTATCACATGTTGCCGAACAGATTCGCTCAACGGACCGTGAACGCCGAGCTAAACGGAGCAAGACTACCAAAATGGATAACTAAAAAAACCCTCACCAAGTTAAGCTTTCACTTACACAAAAACAATTCAAAGATTATCTACATCATTATCCACTTTATCGCAGAATCTTTTAAATTTTACATTTTTCTAATAACTCAAATCTTTAAAGGCGCCCCGACGCTCGACTTAATCTTTCCGATATTAATACCTAACGAAACACATCATCAATCTCACTAAATCTTCAAAGCGCCATTTATTAAAAATTGTATTTTAATATTCCACTTCTGTAAAAAAGACACAATTTTTCACAATAATTAAATTTCCAAGTGTCACTCCTGAAATGAGTTTAATTGAAATCGAAACAAGAATACCCAGATAAAGCCCGCCGCATATTAAACACTTTTAAGATATTGTAACGCACAGATTCCACCTGGTTATTACAGCTTACCACCAATCAGGTGCTTTTAAGGGCTCTCCGCCAGCTATTACAATTTATTGCTGCAAGTTTTCTGCTGTTAGGAACTTTCAGTTGTAAGTTATAGTCGGATCAAAAGCGGCCACAATTGAAATAAAACAATTTGCTGCAATAACAAGCTGACCGACAGCCCTTCATTGCAGTTAGCCGCTGATAACCTGAAAAATATCTGTTGAAGGAAGGTTGAAAGGCGCTGTGTACAATGAGCGTCATACCTAAGACCGAAACTGTTAATTAATATTATCGGTAAATGCCTACGAAAATTTATCGATTTGTCTGTCAACACACACAAGTTTTCCTCGAATAATACATCGACTGTTAAGAACCTGGACTACTTCCACCAAGTCCTTAATCCTGTTGATAAACACATTCACTAATTATTCAGGCATGAATTAATCCGAAACGATAAATAATATTCCTCTAATTTAGATACAATTGCGAAAAACAAATGAATTTAATAGTACTGGCGCCTTATCTTCGGTTCTCTTTGAGTTACGGATGCGGAAAATTATTAAATATTTTTTTACCGTAAATGTCAAAGAAATTTCATGTTTATTTTACCTAAATGGAAATCTGAAATCTTGATACAGTAACGTGCGTCTGAAATGTTCACAAATTTGGTTTTCCAATTTATTTTTCAGTTTCAATTTTAAAACGTTCGCTTTAATTTAAATTGTCTCGACTAATTTTTTAAAGACGACATGGGTTTGATTATGCGAGAGGAATTATTATAATTGGATTCCATCACGGACAACCATACGTCGCAATAATTTTTGTGCACTCAGCTGATTATAAAAATATTAAAAATGTCGAAAGCGACCTAAATGTCAAAAATATTTCCTTGCTTATAAATACTTCGCTACCCCAAAATCTGTCACGTTGAAGTCAATTTTACTGTAATTACGATATACACAAATGGGAATACAATGAATTCCCTTTACGAGGGTCTAATCAAAGGGTGCTTACTGTGCGTAGGGTGAGAAACGAATAAACTAAAACTATTTATAGTATCGGAAAATGGAAAAATAAACAAAGAGACAAATTTTCCTAATTAGAAATTTTTTTGTTCGGAAAATTTGTTATGGAAACCAATTATCCTTCAGTAATTTGAAAATTTTGCAGTTTAAATTGAAAACACTACATGATTTTAAATTTAATGCACGCGAGATAATATAATCCGAGTTGATCGATAATCCAGACCCGTTTTAATTTACATTGAATGTTCGTTGTATTAAGTGAATTTGTAGTTCTGCGGTTATGGGTACTTCAATGTGTATATATCTGTTAATTTATTGTTAACCACCCCACGTTAATCAAAGTTTATTTGTAGATAATTGGCATTATTTTTAGGTCTAATAGATTTTCTTTAAGATTTGTACCGCGCAGTTAGCATAAAAACTGTTGTCTTATTTCTGTATGACACTCTGTATAAACCAAACTATTTTAATGTATTTAAACCGGAATTTTTTTTAGTGAGGAAAATTCTTGAACTCTGTTCGAATAAAATTTTGGTCCGTTTAATCGCTTGTCCAATATTTTAAAATTCGTTTGAGAAAATTATTTACCCCCCCTCCCATTTGTATCCACCCTTGATTGAACGGAAAGTAAATGGATTTCCATTAGTTTGAAGTGCGAGGTCGAAGGCTGAGCTAATTATAAACCCTGCAGGTCGCCAGCTGTCCGCCCGGCTTACAGTTAAAAATGAACTGTTTCGATTCACCTCCACGTTCCGATGGAATTTCTCTCTTTCTCCGATCAACCTCGACTCTTCTGCTTTCTCCCGCAAGTTGGTACAGACTTCCAAGAATTTTTAACTAATCCCTCTAATGCAGGTTTTTACGTAACACAGATGGAGGTAAGAAAGGGCGAGGGATCATCACAATGTTTTAATATTGATGGGTGCTTTCTGAGCAACAGTGCAAGATACAACCACCAGTTAAAAATTTCTGCCAGTCCGCACTTACATGTGGGAGTAGGCTCGATTTATCTCCACGCAGCGCCGTAGCAAGATCTTCTGGCGCCTGAGGAAAATTTGAATATATGCGGCCCCCTCCAAAAAGATTCTTATCATTTTGGTAATTTTAAACTACTATTTATTGGGTTTTGTCGAGGTTTAGCGCCCCCATTGCGATTGCCCTTGCTACGGCGCGGCGCTGACTTGGAGTAATGAAAACAAATGGATGCTTATCAGGAACTCATTTAGGACCATGCGGTCTTCAGGGTATGGAATACCCAGGTAGAGTTCGTACCAAAGCTCAAAACTTATACAAACATCAGCGCAATAACGAAAACGCGTCCAAATACTAAAAAGCCCAACTAGAAAACATTCGTTGTATGTTTGATTTCGTTTTGACAGCTACACAAATTTCGCGTTTTATTATTATGAAATGGTATTAGTATTGTTTCATATTATAAATAACAATCAGCCTTCTTTAAGGCTATTTTAGCCTTATTTACATTTTTTAAATTTTCGCGCCAAGCTAATGTTTTTACGTAGCATATCATATGTATGTATTTCGCCCTCTTTGCTCCTCCTTCGCGCATTGTATACGTTTTGAGCTTTGGCACAAGGATAGTTATGAAAAATATCACCTGCTGTCCCCCCCTCCCAGATTATAAACGAAAATTGCAAAAGGTTCAACGAAAAATAATAAATTTTGATGGTTCTGAATAATGGAAAGTGTACCTGGGGGGTATTCCATACCCCCCAGACCCCCCGGTCATGTGATATCGATTTTTATCGTCGGGAACTTCTGAAGATCTTATATAAAATACGCATAGTATGTTATAATAGCCGTTTCCATGGTAACGTAACGCAATAACCCCCCCCCCCCCCCGAATATGAAGATTATTTTTATCGGTAGGAGTTTTTCTTTTCAATTTAAATTTACTTGTATAATATTCTCCCAATGATGATGTGATATTTTTGCCGGTTACCCAGTCAGTTAAAGGGAAATGTAGAAGAACGCGGGGGTTGGAATCAACTTTCCTAAAATCCCGTGTCTTCCCCTAGTCTTTGCACCAAAATTGAAGAGGAGAAAATTCCCTACAGAACGAGGTTTCAGAATTTACTTCAGATCTGAAGTAAATCTTGAAACCCTGTTTTGTTTTGTTCACCATCGATGGTGAAGTTTAAATGTACGAAATTTTTATTCAGAATAAGAATTATTCAAAACTTTTTTCAATTGTTTTCTCTGGATTTTCTTTTTATTTGATAAATACTTAGTATGATGTAGGAATATTTTTTAACCTGTTTTATAGAGAATTTTGTACTCCTCAATTTTGATTTGAAGGTAATTTTTTCTAAAAATGAAAGCAAGCGAGTTATAGACGAAAAACTACTGTAGAGGGGAAAAGGTTAGCAGGGAATTTTAGGCGATGTTGCAAATAAAATCGTTGTCAAATTTTGGAATTCAGTCTTCAGAAAATTCAGAAAATTTTGAACTATTATTTATTGGATTTTGTCAAGGTTTAGAGCCCCCATTGCGATGGGGACCTTCACTGCCTCCACGTTCCGATGGAGTTTATCTCTTTCTCCTAGCAACCTCGACACTTCTGCTTTCTCCTGTAGGTAAGCACAGACTTCCAAGAATTTTTAACTAATAGCTCTAATGCAGGTGTTTACGCAACACAGATGGAGGTAAGAACGGGTGAGGGTTCATCACAATGTTTTAACATTGAGGGGAGCTTTCTGGGCAGTAGTGCAAGGTACACCCACCAGTTAAAAATTTTTGCCAGACCGCTCTTACATGTGGGAGTCACCTCGGTGTGAAAAAGATTTTGGACAAAATGGATCCGCATCATGAGTAAGTTTATATTACAACCATCACCTGCAAATCTGAACGGATTTCTACTCTGTGGTGGCCTGAGGCCGCAATTTCTCAAGAGTTTCTCGACTTTGTCGTTCTCTATATTTATTGCATTTCGCGGGCTAAACCGCGACATCCAAAAAAAATTATTCAGGTCGTTAATAATTTTTTTCCATAATCCATAAATTACGTCACGCGTGGAGCGGGAGGGGGGGGGGGCGTTGTTCAACTTATGTGATGTGAACAAAGATTCGGTTATCTTTGACATTCATACGATCAACTTCTTAAGCTTGGTGGTTTATCTCTCTCCCCCCCCCCCCCTTTGTTGTAATTTTGTTTTCGATCGATCGATATCGTTAACTCTTTGATTTAAAAGATTTTTTTCGTGCATTTCCCGTGCTTTTCCAACTTTTCGAACCTTACAGAATACGGAGGTTATCTGGAAGGGAAGGGAAGGAATTTGCAGTACGGTCAATGGGTAGTTAAAAGTTACAAAATTGATAGGATGGCTGCATTTTTTATGGCAGTTAGAGGGTCCCCCACAAAGGCCAAACCACGAAAATACACCAAAATTTCTTTGTGGATCACGAGATAAGGGTGTTTTTTATATCTCATCTGCTATTGGTGTGATTTTATTTCTTTTTGAAGGTTCGGAAAAATATATGGAACAACTTTCGTCTAAACCTTTTTTTCATAACTATTCAGGAAAAAAAAAGACATACAAGCCAAAAGTGGTGTTTCTTAGGGATGAGTTTTCGTTGATAGTTTTCTACGATTTCCCAAAAACGCGAAATGACCATTAAATTTGGCGCCCTCTGATTGTTATTTAAATTTGGTGAGTAATTTTTGCGGCACAAAATTTTTTTTTTTTTAAAGTTGTAAGAAATCGTAGGCGGTACAACTTTAGTTTGAACATTTTTCTCATAACTATCATAGAAAAAGCAGATAGGAAATACTTCAAAACTCACCCCCTAAAACGCCGCCTTTCGGCCTATAGCACTTTTCCTTGAATAATTGTGAAAAATATTTTAGACAAAAGTTGTTCCTAATATTTTCCCGAAGATTAAAAAAAAATGAAAATCACACCAATAGCAGTTGAGATAAAAAAAAAACTCCCTTATTTCGTGACGCACAGTGAAATTTTCACACACATAGGGGACCTACTGCTTAACGCGGGCTCCGAACCGCGGGAAGTGTATACACTTCATCTCCAGAGAGGCTGTACCAGGCAGATTACATCTCGGGGGTTCGCCATTGCCTTCCGAGGGGAGACGGTCAGAATAAAGTTTTACTGAGCCCGGAGTTGAACCAGGTATTTAGCATTAGCAGCAACGCACTTAACCGCTAAGCTGACGACCGTCTTTTCAAACGCACAACACATACATAGAAGAGAGATCGCCTACGTCTAAATCAGGCACGGCACTTAAAGAAGAAGTGAAATTTTGCTAGATTTTTGCGGTTCAGGGCTTTGTGGAGCACCCTGCCCGCAAAAATTCAGCTATCCTATCGATTTAATAGATATTAGGTACTTTTTTGAGCCAGACTGACTGGGCTATTGGAACTGGAACATTTATGTCGATGGAAAACGCTGTTAAAGTGATAGGCGAATTAACAGATCTAAGGATCTGTTTGCCGGATTAAAATAAAACCTTCTAAAAAGAAGGTTGAAAACCTTCAAATGAATGAACCAATCAGAGGGACAGCTTTGCAAGTAATCTGGAATTGTTACTACACCTTTTCCAGTTTTATATCAGAAACGGTCACATGTATTTGAGAAAGAATCAACTGTAGTTCAGATTTGTCAATTGTGTTTGAGAAAGCGATAATTGAAATTCAGAATTGTCAATTGTATTTGAGCGGTCAGAGGGAGTGACAACATGTGATTTTATTTTATTTTATACACTACAAGATTGACGGCCTACGACCGCCATAATTATCTCAGTCTTACATTTAGCCTACGACATGCGGGAAAAAGATTATCTTTCCATTGATAGTTTTGGGGAACCTTCACATCTTGTGTATGATCTCTGTATGGACCTCGTTTTCCTAATGCTGAATTGTCTGTTCGACAGCCCACCGGTCTTTCGATTTCTTCATGGAGTTCTCCGTGCAGGAGCCCACTTTCCCAACGTGCGCTGGGATCTTCCGGAGGCTTCTTTGCTTTTCTAGCAGGACAAGATTAACCTCCCCGGTTACTCTCCCCTTCTGAGATGATAATTGAAGAGGTCCGGCAATATTGTTTCGTTTATTTCGAAAATCTTCTTTAGAATTATTGCCGGAACTTGGTCGGGACCCGAGATCTTCTTGTTCTGCATTTTAACCAAGACCTGCTGGACTTCGCTGATATCGAAGTGAGGAATTTCGGCATCAGGGATTGTGATTTGAGGTCTCGGTGATCTTATCTCGTGGGTTGGGAAAAGGGAGGCTATAATGTTGTTAACTTTTGTGCCTGACCCACACAGAGTCAACACTGTTTTTGGCTCCACATTTCCACAGTTCAGAGTTCACTTCTTTCTAATACCAGCGATGGTTGCCACCAGTCTTATATATTTATTTCTGTTGCGGCTGTTGCTGTTTTTCGCAGGTCCTCGTGCCGGAATATTACAGATAGCAAAACCCACGCATTCGCGGCCATTTGACAAGTTAGCACCCCTGTAACGATGAACTCAGGAGCATACTATGGATCACCTTTAAGCAGAAGTCCACCTGAAGCTTTAATTTTTTTTAATTTACCTTTTAATTGTTTACCCTGAGATTTTATATTATTTTAAAAGGTTACAATAAAAACTACCATAGTACTTAAAACGACATATTAAGGTACATACAGTCGACTCTCGATAATTTGAACACTCGTTAATTTGAATCTCTCGATAATTTGGTAATAATTAATGGTAATTTGAAATTTTTCTCTGGTCCTTCTCTGGTCCCTTGAGTTTCAATTTATCGAGAGTCGACTGTATATGGCATCGCCTACAATAGGCAAATCACTAACTACAAAGTTATGTTCTAATTTATTAGCCCAGCAGCTGTCTTGATATATTATGTATAATCAAATTTTCTTAGACGTTGGGTCGAGCAACACGCCTGATTTCGAACTTGAATAATATTTGGAATGTCCTCTTAAAACGAAATTCCATTTGGTGTCGCCAACAATCCGCAATTGACTTCATTAATCAATCGATTTAAGTTTCCCTACACCGCCCTAGGTCAAGTTCTACTTATACAAAAAGTCCCACTTAAAGCGAAATTTTAATTTATGAGTAACTTTGTTTTGAATCAACTACCTCACTAAACTCAATTCGATTCCTAGTTTACTTAAGTTTTAAATCAGGGAAAACAGCATAGTATATTATGGAGTATACTATCCCACTTAAAACGAAATACTATGTAGTGTCGCTGGTAAATCCACAGCTGAATTTCTAAACGATTTTCATTTTGATTTCAAATGTTTTTTCGACTTATAAAATAACCACTCATTAAATTTAATATAATTTATACATTATATACCTAATTAAAAAGAAGTCCTTCTATGTCGTAAATAATCCACAAGGAAATTAATCAAACAAATTTTTACCTTTTTGTATATCGCTTAAGTCTTCTTTAGTTTTCAACTTTTTATTAGATTTTAAGCCGTCCAAAGGCTATGCCTTTACAAGTCCCACTTAAAACAAAATTTGTTAATTAAGCTGAAATTGATAAATTAGTTGTCTGAAAACTTCAACTCGGAATTTAAAAAAAAGCAGTTCGATCTCGTTGTACTGAATTATAACAGTTTTTTGTTGTTTAAAGATGTCGTTTTGAGTACCACTTAAAATGACATCAGGGAACTAAGAATTAAGTATCTTAACCATACGATATAAACTATAGGTCCCCTTTAAAAGTATGTACAAACTCTTCGAAAATACTATATGAAAGAAGGTCACCACGTTCTGTAACTAAGAATACTCCTGCATGAAGGAATCCAGCATAAATCTTACTTAAGACGACATTATATGCTATGTGAAATGCTTGGGGTCTCACCCTCTACTTGTTGCAGTAAATTATAACAGTTTTTCGTTCGTTAAACATTTTTTAGTGGAACTAAACATAAATATCTCCATTTATATGATATTATGACATAATGTACTTATGGATCACTTATTGACTAAATAATTTATTGTAAGAGTCTTTTTTCTCCAGAACATCATAAAGTGCAGAAGTTACGTTGAGATTAATTAAAGCGAAAATCAGCTATTCCGGTAATTTTATATATAGGGTGTTTTTTTAGCTGCATGAGATCTTTCAATAGGGATAACTTTTGAATGAAGTTTGTCAAAGTGACAGTTCTTTGACATTTATGTTTAGAGAGGTTTCCCATTTAATCATGAATAAATTAACACTTGAACAACGCTACCAAATTGTGGAAATTTATTTTCAAAGTCAGAGTTCCGTTCGCGAAACTTATAGAGCTCCTCGCCCAATTTATGGTCGACATAATCGACCTTCTGAGCTGGCTATTGATGCGGTGATGGATAAATTTCGTACCACTTCTTCATTGCATGATGTAAGACCACCAACAAGACAAAGAAATGTGCGTACCGAAGAAACTGTCGCTTATGTGAGTGAAAGTGTCCAAGAAAACCCAAACAATTCAATTCGCCATCGTGCTCAATAACTTGGGCTTTGTCCGTCCACTACATGAAAAATTATACATCAAGATCTTGGTTTACATCCTTACAAGATCCAGTTGGTTCAAGAATTGAAGCCTAATGATCATCGATTGCGTCGTGTGTTCGCAGATTGGGCTCACAACCAATTGGAAGTAGATCCATTTTTTTACCGCCAAATTTTGTTCAGTGACGAGGCAGATTTCTGGTTGAATGGGTATGTGAACAAGCAAAATTGCCGTATATGGACTGAGAACAAGCCGAAACATTATCTTGAGACTCCATTGCATCCATTTAAATTGATTGTTTGGTGTGGAATACACGCCAACGGCATCATCGGTCCATGTTTCTTTCGAAATGAGGAAAGAGCTACCGTTTTAGTGCATGGTGTGAGATATCGACACATTGTCAATACATTTTTGTTTCCAAAAATCCAAGAATTAAACATCGACAACTTATGGTTCCAACAGGATGGTGCTACGTGCCACAAATCCACCGAAACCATCGATTTATTGAAAGGACAATTTGGTGACAAAATTACTTTAAGAAATGGTCCCATGAATTGGCCTCCAAGATCGGGTGATTTCACGCCTCCAGATTATTTTCTTTGTAGGTATGTGAACGCCCACGTACAAACCCATACTAACAGTTGTACTAGATAAGCGCTTGCTGAGTAATTTAATTTACTATATAATATAATAATTTTATTTAAATGTTACAAATTCACTGAAAAAGTAATTTATTTTGTAATATTCCTTTAATTCTTTAGTACAGATTTTATTATTTTATTTCGATTAAGGCTTTGTTATGGAGAAAAAATAGCATACGTGATTCGTATAAAACATTCTTTGGACCCGTTCGGATATTGCCTCACTCATTTCGTAAAATATTTTAAGCGCTACTCTTGGGTTAAAATAATATGAAATATATGGGACCAATCACCCAGGGTCACAATTATTATGATCAATTAATTGTAACAGTTTTTATTCCGTTTTAAAATACTCTACGCTGGGACTCGAAAGAAAGAACCTTTTGTATATTTTATGGAGTACATAGTGTAAAATATATGGGACCCAATTCCCCAACAAAATCATTTTGGGGGTCAATCATCTGGGTCATACGAGTTATCTCTTGTAGTGAATTGTAACAGTTTTTCTTTCCCTTCAAACTTTTCCGCCATGGGACTACAAGCGTAATTACGTTTATATGGGTCTCACTAGAAACGCAAATTTTGTTGTACAATATGACTTCTACAGCATCTGTCCCACTTAAAACAAAATTATCTGTAGGGTCATTAATTATATGGGTTATTAAGTTTCCGGTTAACAACAAAGAAATGGTCGTTATTTTTTAATTTTTTGCTTAAATTCTGGAGTTTAGAAACTTAAAGCTTAAGTTAAAAATAATTCCTTCACTTCCTTCTCAACGGACGAGTACGAAAATTTTTGACATAAACTGTTTAGGCTTTAACTATTCTGCGTGTCCCGCTTGAAACTAAATTGTAATAATGCGAGTTAAAAAAGCAACCCCACAGCATTGCAACAAAGTTTTACTTTTGTTATACATACATATTTTATGTCCCTTTGCATCAGCTCCACTTAAAGTGAAATCGCGTGCAGTGTCGTTAAAGTCTGCAACAAAGTTGTCTAGGCCTGCTGTCCTAAAACTATGACCCGCGGAAATTACCTGTACGGCCCGCGAGCACTATTATAGTTCAAAGGAATGAAAGGAATGAATAATAGTTAAAACAATAAATGTTAAAGGAGACTGAATAATAACACAATAATTTATCATTTCTTGGGAAATCGTGCAGAGGTCCCTAATTTAAATTGTACATCTATCTACATTCTGGCATGTACGGGATAACAATATAGAGATAATACTTTGGCAGTGTCATAGAGAGGAGGTTGACACTGACAACTGGTTCTCACTCTGGGCAACTGAATTTACCTATAGGCTAAACTAAATGAGGGTGGAACCCCCCAGCGGCGCGTGGACAAGGAGACTCACACTCAACATTCAAAACTGGGTATCAAGATTACATGGTGAGATGGATTTCCATCTGACGCAGACACTTACCGACCACGGCTGCTTCAACGTCCACCTGTACAAAATAACCAGAAGTGACACTCCCACCTGTTTTACTGCGAAGCCGAGGACGACGTGGAGCATACCATCTTCCACTGCTGGAGATGCGAGCGAGAACACGTGACATACTATGGCTACAAAGCGTTACTAACGCTGGTCAAAAAGATCATAAACCAGCAAGGAAAAAACCGGAAGGCTCGAGCAAGCCCAAGGTGAACTTTGCAGACTCAAAACAAACGATGCAGGACCTCCAAACAAACCGGTGGTTCAGAGCAATCCGTACCGTCGAATGAAAGTAATTAGCACTTTTGTGTCATCAAGGCGGAAGAACCACAACAAATGGTCAACAACGGCGGGTAAACGGAAAACCACCTGATTACTTTATTCAGAGAACCATTACAAAGACAATTAAATATTTCATTAGCATCCGGGCCGACTGATGTGAAATTGATTACAGGGCAGACACAAGCATACGACCTAACTGCAACTACGAAATGGGCTACTGGAAGAAACAAATTACCCCTCCGCAAAAATCTAGGTTTGGAATACCCCCCAGGTACATAAGTTAGTTTTTAAAAGTATTTCAGATTCACCGCTTTTCGTTGATTCTAATGAAATTTTCGTTTTGCATTGTTTTCAAGATTTCTTTTGGTCATTTGATACTAAGGGGCATACGGTTATAAATTTGTTCTTTACAGTTTACGCCTACCTGGGGTAGGTGGTTTTATGTAAACCAGGGGTCCTCAAACTTTTGAGTGGGAGGATATTGAACAAAGATATTAAAATTACTAAGGGGACTCGATCGAAGTTTTTTAAGAAAATAATTAAAAGCAGTTCATATTTCCAACAACATTAGTTTGTTAATCAGTTACCCCCAATTTTATACTTGTAAGAAATAGAAGAACACAGGTAAGACTTAGACCGGCTCTGAAAGAATATAAGAACACAGGTAACACTAAAGCCGGCCCTGACCTGACTGACCGAAGATAAAGGACATCACCACCCACTCAAGATTTTAAACCGATAAGTTGTAATACCAACTTATCAGATTAAAATAAAACCAATATACCCAGTAGACATGGACTGAAGAACAGAAGAGCAGCAGAAGTTAATCGTAGATAGTATTTTATCCTAAGAAGAGTATCGTGCCAACTATTTTAGTGTTTATTTCGATAATTAGTAAATAAAGTGATATAGTATCTTACATACTTATCAAATATTACTCCCGTTACCATAGTAATGGTCTCATAACCTGTAAAATTCTTACGTTACCATGGTAACAAAACCAATAAAATTCTCTCGTTCCCACACCAGTCGTCATTTGGGTATATTAAAAACCCTTCATAGTCCCCAACAATAATTATGACCCCAATAGACCGTTAGGGGGGGGGCGACTGCGAGTTATGGAATAGCCCCCAATCGTAAATGTTAATTTTCGGAAGCTATCAAACTTACCGATTTGCGTTGATTCAGTTACAACTTTCGTTTTGTGTTATAAATTTTTTCTTTACAATTTATACCTTTTTAGAGAGTTCTAGAGACCCCCCCTCTCTAAAACTATGGTCTACAGGTAGGCCAGATAATAATTTTTTATTAAGTTAAAGTCAATCGTTTTCTTCCGCATTACCCTCCAAAATTACGTAACCATTAACCAGCGGTCATTGAGATATACCACAAAACTTCAAAAAGGCCATACCGATAAAAATGGACTCCCTGACCACGGGGGTCTAGGGGGTATGGAATATCCCCCAGGTACATCGGGAATTTTTTACACGAATGAAAGATTAACCGTTTTTCGTTAAATTTGTTGGAATTTTCGCTTTGCATTCCTTTGGTCGCTCGATACTGAGGGACATACAGTTATAAATTTTTCCTCTACAATTTATGCCTACCTGGGGGGTATGGAATACCCCCCAGACCCCCCGGTCTCCTAAACTGTGGTCTATAGGCACGCCAGATCGATGGTATTCCAGGCACCAATAAAAAATCCACTGTGCCCGAGATCGTTACTGATTTTGTAATAATCTTTACTTACAATATACCGACACTTGTTTGCGGTTGTTGACCTGTCGAATCAGACTATGATGTCATTGATCAGTAAGTTCAACATGGATAAAAAATCCGAATTTTCGATTGGATGCTACATTAACTGAGATAATGGGGGTTCTATTGCAATTAATACCGACTTCTGTAGCTTGGAAAAAGTCAAAAAAGCTTTTGGTAATAATTAATCAGTGCGGCCTTTAGGCCGCACAACCTTGACAATATCATGCTAGATGTCTAAAGAAGGCTCTGGAAGCTAGTAAATTATAAATGTTTTGATTCTACAACTGCTACTTTGCAAAAATAGCAGTTTAGTGCATGCGCTGATTTCTCCTCGACTTCTCTACTGCATGTGTGCATCTGTACCTGTAAGTCGTAATATTTTCTAGCGCAAAATATTTAAAATTCAAATTTAAAACATATCATTACATGCCCCACCATTAAAATTAAACAACATAATTTCATTTATTGCATCTCAGCATCGTACCGGTACCGTGATTGAAAAACTGAACGAATTTAAATTCAATTTTCACCAATAAGAGTTATTTTTTTAAACAAAATTCAAAGTATTCCATAGAGCACGCGATATGAACTTATCGATGTCAATTTTGTTTTTCTCTAATGTCAGTTACAAACATGGTGTTAACTAAAGAGCAACAAATCATAATTTTTAAGCTTTTAAAACAACAATGTAGTTTTGCTATGATACAAAAAAGGTGTAAAGACCAAAATTTTTGTGTTTCGAAAGGTACACTCTCTAACTACAAAAAAAATGGAATCCCAGAACTTAAATCCAAAATTCGGAAGAAAGGCAGCGGAAAGAAGCCAACTCTGACAAATCGACAATTATCGAATTTAAAGAAAATGGCATTAAAAAATAAAAACGAATCCTCCGACACTACAACATATGGCTAATCATTTCAAAACATCTGAATATATCATTCGGTATAATCTAAATAAAAAATTAAACCTGAAATTAATGAAGAAACCAAGGAGACATCATATTTCTGAAGAAACAATTATTAAACGGCACCAGCGCTCACTAGGATTGTATCACTTACTAAATTGTGATAAATGGCAAAAATACATCACTGTCGATGAAGCATGGTTCCATCTAACAAATGCTGATGGCCAACGAAAAGTTCAGTACTTGAGACGTGAGCAATCGGCAAAAGAATTGGACGTATTCACAAAACAGTCCCATCCGAAGGAAGTTATGGTGTTCATGGGAATATCGAATTATGGAACCACAACGCCAATATTTGTTGAGCCTGGTGCTAAAATTAACTCGGAATATTACATTAAGAATTGTTTGAAGCCACTTTTGACTGACGCAAAAAGATTATATCCTGCTGGTGATTGGATATTTCACCAAGACTCGGCACCAGCTCACGCTTCTAAGAAGACTTTAAATTTTCTTGAACAGAACGGCGTATCTTTTATTCATCCGGATATATGGACGCCATCATCACCGGACCTTTCACCCTGTGATTATTTTTTGTGGGGCTATTTAAAATCTCAGTTAAATAAGTCAAAAGTTACAACCCTTAAACAGCTAAAAAAACTAATAAAACGTGAGATAGAAAACATTCCTCTAGAAATGATACAACGATCGCTAAAATCGTGGCCAAAACGTTGTCTTCAAGTGTACAGGAATCAAGGACAACATATTAAATAAAATTATTGAAAGAAAATAAAAATAACTGTGACTTATTAAATTTCAAAATCGTTCAATTTTTCATTCACGGTAGCTGTAGTTGTGAAATCCCTTGGCTGTGATTCAGGTATATTAAAAACGTTCGAAAGACCATAATCATAGACCGGGGGGGGGGGGGCAACCCCCTATTTTTCAGAGGCATTAAAGATTTATCACCTGATACTGGGGAAGATAACATTGTAAATTATTCTTTTACAATAAATGCTTAAATGTAATGTGGTTTTTTGTGGTAATGTGGTTTGGCCACATGGAACATGAAAGGATTATTGAAGATAGGAAAGCTACGCATTCTGGATAGGGAAGTGATTGGGTAGGAAGTTCAAGTGAAGAAAACTATGTGTGCTCGTTTGTGTGCTCATTATTGTCGTTTGTGTTAGCACCGTTCGCGAAATATATTCAAAAAGACAACCTTGGTTTATTTCCGCGGCTCCGTCCATTTTTGAATTTTGGCTCGAATTTTGTGTCAATCGTTTATGCATCGTTTGTATTTCTATTCCCGTCGTTTGAATATCGATTTTAAACTAGCTGGGAGAAAATTTATTTTTGTCAAGCTCCGAGCAACAATCGCCATATTCCAAAATTATAGCAAATACGTTATTTAAGAGAAATTCTCTTGGCAATATTCGAAAAAGAACGATCACAAATACTTGAAGATGGTATGTATAATAATTGATTCTAATTTTACTGGGAATTATTTACTCAAAACATTATTTGTCAAATATCCTTGTTTCTCCAATCTTGCAATTGGGAAAATAGGCGACCAGGGGAAACTGTAGTAGCCAATTTACGGATAGAAAATTTTGGATTTTTGCAACAACTCTTGGATAATAATTTTGAAGATCCAGTAAAATGTGGCTTTTATGGTATTTTTTCTATTCCTAGAAGTATTCCGATTGGTCCTCATTTGTTCATAGAGCCTGTAAACAATTAGGTACCGTACGAATCCCAATTTTCAAAACCGCTTTCAAATGTTTCCTTGTCTTTCAAGATCTTAGAAAAATAATTTAATTTGAAAGGAATTATTTTGTTTTCTTCCATCGAAAACTAGAACCCCGTCAGCAATAGGATATTATGTAAATATGGCGGTTGTTGCTCGGAGCTCGACAAAAATTCTTTTTCTCCCAGCTAGATGAAAATCGATATTGAGACGACGGGAATAGAAACACAAACGTACACAAAATTTTGAGCCAAAATTCAAAATGACCGGGGCCGGGGAAATAAATCTAGGTTATGTGCTAATGCAAACGAAAATAATGAGCACACAAACGAACACAAACGATTTACAAATTTTATCCGAAATTCGCAATGGGCGGGGCTGGCTTTTCCCCACAGCTCCGTCAACTTAAATTGGAGATATATCGCGAACGATGCTAATACAAGCGAAAATAAGGAGCACGCAAACGATTGACACCTAATTTGACCCGAATTTCGCGATGGGCAGGGCTGAGGAAATCCCAGTCCAAAAAGGCATTTGTTTCCTTGTTTTGGTCCTTCAAAAGAAAAAGTTGGTGTGTAGACTTGTAGGGAAACGACTGTAACTTCATCCAAAGTGGTCTAAATTTTAAAATAAAAAATGTTTTGTAAAGATAAATGAACATTCTATTCAAATATTCAACATTTTATTTTTTCGACCCCTAACTGGAATTATTGTTTAATATTAACCCTATTTCAATCTCCATTTCTAAAAGGGTATTATTATTTTGTTCATTTTTTCACTGTTGTTTTGTACAATTGTGGTGGAGCATGCGTACAAAATTTGATCATGGGATATGCATGGGTTCTGTTAGTGTAATAACGAGAAGCGGACAAAAATCAGATTTTCACCATTTTCTCAAGTTTCTTAGAACATTATGACTAAATAATTTAATATTAAATTAAACCTAATTAAATTCTCTACAAAAAATAACGTTTATACATATTTTTCGTCAGATTTGTATTCACATAGTAATAACCGTGCAAAGTAGAGCTAAGTTGCGCGACCACCGTTATATTTATTTAAAACGGTCGGAATCGATTTTCAATTAATTGTACAGATTTTCATCATAAATATTTATTATCTGAATATAAGTTTACCACGCCATCTATAAATTTGATAAAAATTTCAGCATAATACCACAAAACAGTTATTAGTTTAACTTTCGTTGGTCGAGTCAATTTTGCCTATTTTTCAGTTGATTTGAGATGGAATGACCCGGGTACTTACCGCCACGAATTTTTACACATCGAAAGAAAAACGATGTAACCCACTAAAATTGCTAAATATTTTTAAAAATTTACATATCCGCGTTATTATACAACAAACTATAGATGGATGCGCCCATGGACTGCATTCAATTAAACCGAAAATAATGTGGTAGTCCGTTAGAAAACACTATAACTATTAATTACATCAACAGATCTTACTTGACTATACAGAACTAAGAAAACTTAAAATAAAACTAATACGGCTATTTGTTAGAACAAGAAGGTATTACGTATTTAATAGTAGACTGAATCTTTTAGCAACCCAAAAATTAAATTCTGTTTTAACCGTGACATCCCGCAAGAGCTAAATCAAAATTAAACACTCCGGGAAAACCCAAAAATAATAAATTAATAACATAAAACTTTAGCTGCTACGATCCTCCCGAAAGTGAAAAAAATATTTGTATAACTCAGCTTCAAATTGTAAACGACACGACATAGATTTCGCTTTAAGTAGGACTTAGAACCCACAAAGTGCTGTTTTCGAGCACTTCGGAACGTAAGAAAAAGTTGGAATGTGGGGAGAACCGCAACGACGAAGTCAACATTTTTACAAGATTTCCATTTTTATTTGAGTTTTCCTCGTATAATCGGCTGAACAAACCGTTGCTTATCAATCGCAATCTAAATGTCTTGGTTTTTAAATACGTGCAGGTTTAATGAAAAAAGTTCAGTAAAGTTGATTGGTTTGTGGAACGGTAATTGGTTGGTAACACCAGTTGCTTATAATTAGTTAGGTTAAATTCATCGATCTGGGGTGAATTTGTTTTAAATCTGACGTTACAAGAAAAAATTATTCTTAACGATTATGTTGCGTTTGTAACGGGGGTCGATTCATGATTGTAGTCGAGTATCTTCGAGGGTGCAGTAGAGAAGGAAGGAGATAACAATGAATTATTCCCTACACATTGCTGCAGTAACGGACTGTTCTACGGATGTTGTCACATCAAGTCCTATAAAATAGGACGAAATTTTATAATATAAAAGAAAATCGTTAAAACTCAGAAAAGCTTTGACTAGTAACAATGGAAGCATTAAGGAATTTGATACTTTTGTTCCTTGTATCCCTATTGGGTTTTGAATGCTTGATGTGTTTTGTGTGCGTTACAGGTATGTATAACTAAGGGTAAAAATTCGCGATCTAAAAAAAATGTTTTCTTGAAGGAGCAAATTGTGGTAATTCCTTAATTTCCGTTTTTATGACCACGGAAGGCCAATCAGTCCCTGTAGAATAACATTAGAGGTTACGTGGTTCTCGGTCGACTTGGGAATATTATGCAATTCCTTAATATCTCTCGATCCGTATCCGTCAAACAATTTAAAAAATGCATTTGGAAACGTCAAGCAGAGTTATATGAAGCATTTTTTAAATAACAACGATGTGCTGTCTTTTTTTGGCTGTTATGCTGACCTAACTCACTTAAAATGCTAATTAATCATTTAACCCTTGTTTGAAATAAAAAAGGGGAGTTTAGCGTGGTAGATATTTTACATTGAAAGTCTTTATTCTCAATTTAAACGATCATTAACATTGGAAAAGAAGACTAGGTGTTTACTTTAATTTGTTACACATTGATGTATGATAATTCAAAATTTGCAAGTTATCTATTAAGTGCTTTTTAAAAGTTGAAACACCATTAGTATCCTTTGGGAAATTTAAATTCCCAACTTTAGTACTTTTAGGTGTTGGCAAATGTGCATTGGTGAGAAAATAAATGGCTACTGTCGAAGTGTATTAACGCGTAACCGCTGCATGTACCTCCCTGTTTCGATCGAGAAAGCGTATTTGCATTTTTATCGACGTTATTCTTCGGCAGGTGAATGTAAGAAAAAAATAAGAAGAAACGGAGGGTCAGCAATTGAAAAAGATCACATGATAACCGGTAAATAATTCAAAAGTTCCCATTACAAGTATTAAATAATGAAGATGACTAAGAGCTTGGGGTAAACTGAAACATTACAGTACGTAGCAGGGTGTGAATCAACCCCGCAGCCAATAAAACCGATGGACAAGCAGGCACGAAAATAAAAATTAAATATTCAGTAGCTCCACCGCCTCTAATGGGAGTGGAAATAAAACCGAGGCTGCTGGAGTTTAACTCAGAATTGAAAAAGACTTATGTTCCTACAAACGCTATATTTGTTGTCTTTGTGTAAGAAACAAACAAGAGGAAAATTTTTATATAAATTTTTAATTTGGCTTAAGTTACAAGTTTATTTTTATTACAATTGGGCGTCTTAATTCTTTTGATTGCGTTTCTTTTTAAGTGGTTTTATTAGATTACAAAATTAATTAATCAACCTTTTTCAAATTTTGCAAGAAACAGAAGTTCCTACTTCTGTGCACTTGTAATATTTCCTATTACATTTGAAATGTTGAGCAAACGTAATTCTGTTCGACTGCGCCAGTTACTGGGGTTTCATGTAAATCTGTGTTTGCCTATTATTTACACTAGACGAATATTAACGTTGCTCGTATTTTACTTGTCATTTGTGTCAGTTGCGTACTTATCATGTAAGGTGGGGAAGCTGGCCAAACCGGAACCTTTTAAAGGTCCACTCAAATTGAGGTCAACGTCGGTAATTTAGATAAAACATCCAAATTAAGACTCGAAATATTTATTCAAGCGAACAAAATTATCCGGAAAACGGGTTGTCTGATATTCAACAACCCACAGCCAATATTAAAAACTGATTTTTGATATGCTTTTTAGCAAGATGGTATGCTGAAAAATATATTCCTCAATTTGGATTCGAATCCAGACGTATTAGCTGTGAATACGGCGCTCAAACAACTGCGCTGCCGAGGCGATTTTGTTTATGTAGCGCTGAACTAATTCTAGGACCGCTACAACTTAATAATATCTTTCAGATAATCTTTTTCTAAAACATTCGAGTTTGCGTGTGCGAAAGCAGTTCTTAACGCTGGATTGAGCGATTAACTACTTGGTCTATACAGGCTTTCAATTGACAGACCGATGTCGAAGTTGATTAGTGCGCGACTCACACCCGGAATTAACATGCGATAAGGCCCAGAGACTCTCTGTTCGATAGATTAATTCCAAACTCAGCTACTACGGGGACCGAAATCCTACTCACACCTCCTCGGGGTGGTCCCTGGTAACTTGCGGAGGACCCTCTGAGATCGGGCGCGAACCCCGGTGGATGGGGGAAATCCGCAAGGCTGACGTGAGAGGTAACATCAAGGAGGCGAACACCAGTCTCCCCCAACGCCAAGCTGAGGGAAGTCGACCCGCAGCAGTGCAGACCGGGTCAAGACTCTGCACATCAGGGTGCAGAGAGACTACCACTACCTAGTGGCTCCCAACACGCATCAGTCCAAACCGATTCGGGTGATGCCGGGGGTCATTGCGATCAGCCCGGGCCACGAACTCCGTTGGTGCCCAGCGGGAGCCAGCTAACCAGTGATGACGGGAGGCCGCAGGAAAACGACCAAGCCGCAGACCATCGCAGACGACAGCGGAAGTGATGCCGAGAAGGTAAATCCCGCTGCTCGTCGGGGAGGGGATTTTAGTCGGTAAGAATCCGACACTACCACCCCAGTTATCGGGGTGGTGTATTTTGAAGAGATTGCCCTTCCCTGCATTAAAACAAAAAACCTCAGCTACTACGAAGCCTAAAGCTCGACGAAAGAAAAACAGACAAGTTTCTCAGGCTTCTCGACCATTGGCAGGGCTCTATTTTTTATAGGCTCGACAGATAAAATCAAATCAAATATTTAGTGGGCCGAAAAGCAAAGCAATTGTTTTAAAAACTCTTATAATAATTATAATAGCAGGATGGAAAAAATTTTTCTTATCATTATGTGAAATATTTAGCAAAGTCTGGGGCGTCATATTTAGGCCAGTGCTGTTAGGATCAAACCTCGAAGTGTAAAATAATACAGTGAAGTAGAAATCAAATTTCTCGGGATTCAAAATACCCGACAATTTTGTTCAAAAATTTTAACGCAAAACAAGACACTTTGTTTCACAACGTTTTGTTTTATTATGTTCTTGTATAAAACAAAATGATTTTTAATACGATAAAACGTTTTGTTTTAAAGCGTTTTTGCTTTAGCAGCCTGAGGTGTTTTTTTAACGCAACACATAAAGCGGGACATACAAAGCAGACTGCATTCAAAAAATAAGATTTCAAACAGAGGGGTTTGTGTGTGGGGGCGGGGGTATTCTATGCCCCCAGGTACACGTGATTATTCTTAGTTAATTCTGTCGAAATATTCTTTTTGTATTTTTTAAAAAATCCCTCGATTACTTAATACTAAGGGGCCGTTTTTAATAATTTAAGGGCGACTGGGGGGTTTAGAATACCCCCTATAAAATAGAATACAGTCGTACCAGACCCCCCGGTCGCTACAATAAATTGCGTTCTACACATAGGGAAGTTTTGTATACTTTCAATTGTTATCTATAATTATTTTTTTAATTCTCTTTCATTAAATCTGAAGACCCTCCTTTTTATAAAAGACTTTAAATTGGGGTGTAGATATAGGGGTTCTAGAATACCTCCAAGAAGTATATGCTTATTTTTCGTTGATTCCCTCACAACTTCGTTTTGCATTGATTAAAAATCTCCTGTCTCCCTTGATCACATGTTGTTGTAAATTTTCCCATTATAATTTAGGTGTTACCCCAGACCCCCCGGTCTCTAGAATTGTGGTCTACAGATAAGCACTTTGCATACTTTCAATTATAACCTGTAATGATTTTTTCATTCCCTTTTGAAAAACTTCAGGACCTCCCCTTTTTAATATGTAAAAGTGGGGGGTATTTTCAGGCTGTGAGTGTATGGAATTCGAAGTTGTATGTAGTTATACTCGGTTGATTCTGTCGCAATTTTCTTTTTGAGTTGTTCTAAAGATCTCGAGTAACTGAATTCTGTAGGGCATCAGGCTGCAAATTTTCCATAATATATAAGTAAAGGGCTCGCCACATAGCCTGTGCTGTGCTATGCCAATGTCAAACATTGCAGTAGAAACATAGGGTTTCAATAGTGACGTTCACATAGTTATGAGTTGCTATGCTATTTTGCGCATGACCATGACATTGTTCAACGTTTGTGTTGACATAACACAGAGCATATAGCATAGCACAGCACAGGCTATATGGCGAGCCCTTTAGGCATACCTGGGGGGGGGTTATTACCATAACCCTCATTCCCCCGGTTTCTAGAATGTCGTCTACAGATAGGCACCTTACGCCAGATAACCTTCAATTATTATCTATAACATTTTCTCTCGTTCCCCTAGGTGTAATTTTTGGTTGATCCGATCGCAACCTCTTTTCGTTCTAAAAATTTCTTCTTTTAATTACTTAAAATTGAAAGGTATCAATACCTTCTAATAATAAACTGACCTTTGCTATGCCTGTGATCCTGTCATTTTTGTAATGGTGGTAATCATTAAAACAGGGGGGCCGACGGAGAGTAGATCTCGTTAGTCCCAGGCCATGACCGTCCTCAAAATCGAAAAGTAAGGGACTGTAATGAAACACCCTTTTCTCAAATTATCAAAATTATTTTAATTTAGCTAAAATTTTAGATAATTTTAAATGAGTAAATTTTACCGCTAATACAATTTAATTGTTTTTAATATTCAATAAATTTGCAGAAATCAGCAAATAAAATATATTTACGACAGATTAAATAAAATATCCCCCATCCACCTTTCTCGAGCTATTTTCGGTTTATAAGGGCATCTGGACTTCCTGCCAGGCTTTGGTTCGTAAGGCACAATTCCTTCCGAGAGTGTTTTAGATTTGCAAGGCGCTGTCAACCCATCCCCCCCCCCCCCTACGAGATGATTTCGGTTTAGCACGACATTTCGACTTTCTATACGTCTTTGGTTCACAAGGCGTATTTCCTTCCAAAAGTATGAACGTCTTTGCCGCCTTTGCCGAATGTCAAAGTCGCACTTAGCAATTGTGATCAAATTTATAGTCAATTAAATTTTGGGCGACAGAACGAATTTCGGTACTCTGACTTGAAAAATTTTCTATAGGTATTCGGAAATCTGAAGGTTTATGAAATTTATGAAAAATTATGAAAAAAACGGATCTAGATTTTTCGGGTAATAAACGGACCGTGAACTTCTGAAGTGAAATGACGATGGACGTCATGGCTTGAACGGAGCGCCGGGGTTTTGTGACCTTGGTTTCAATTGAGACGTCGCGTCGGTCAATGAAGACCCCCAGGTACATGACCTGAATTTTCCAGGGGATTTCTCCTCGAACATCCAAACTCTGGACTTCTGAGGTTTCCAGCGAGTTCTAACCATGATTGCGGAACTTTTGTTTGAGTTAACCCTGATGCGCCAAGTTTCGAACCATTTTTCTAACTAGCTGGTAGCTTCCTGAAGACGGGTCGTGACTACTTCGTAGTCGTCATCTTCATATAAAGAAATTTTAGTTAGCGGGTTTGGAGGTTTGGGGATCTCGCTCATGTAGATGTTGAGAAATGTCGGCGAAAGAAGGGAGCGATGTGGGACTCCGACCAGAATGGATGGAATGGACAGTGGAATGGAGAAGTGCTGGTTTTTGAGGTAGGAGGCGATGAGCTTCACCTAGGGTGGTTGAATGTTTGTTTGAAAAATAGACCTTCGTGTTAAATTTTGTTGAAAACTTTCACGTCCAGTACTACTAAACCGGTGAAGTCTTGTTTGTTGAAACCTAGGGCGATATTTTCAACAAGTCGGAGGGCCTGGTGGACGGAATTATGACCTTGTCTGAAGCCGAACTGCTCGTCTTGGATGATTTGATTTTCTGCAGCGGCTTCCTGGAGTCGGAAGACGATTATTTTCTTCAGCAACTTACCCAGGGATGGCAAGAGACTGATGGGATCCTTACCCTGTTTGTGATTTACCACCACGTCAACGGTTTTTCAAACCTGAGGAAAATAGTTAAGACGAAGACTTTTATTAACGATACCTGTGATGGTGGACGCTGACTTTTTGGGAAGTTATTTTAGGGCAACGTTGCAGATGCCGTCGAGACCTGGGGCTTTTCATTTCTTGAGAGTCCTGATGGCCAGTTTGACCTGTTCGAAGGTAGCCGGGGTGATGAAGTTGACATCTGGGGTAGCGAGGTAGGTTTTGACGAAATGAACAACCGTGTAGATGTGTTCAAGGTCGGTGTTTGGTTCAACAAGGGTCGGATATTGCTGTCTCCTTGGAGGATTCCGCTATCTGGGGGATTTCTTGTACCTTGGAGGGCGCTCGCCATGCGCCAGGCGGTTTTGCCTTGAAAAGCTGAAGATTCAATTTTATTATACCACTCTTCCGGATAAGTTCCTTCATATTAGTGGTAACCTTGTCTCTAAGATCTACAACGGGGATGGATGTTGTTGCTTGAAGGGTAGTCCTAGAATTATAGTCTTGAAAAGAGGTTATGTACCAAGTCAGGTCGGCGGAGTTGTTCAAGATGGGAATCGGGCCATGGTTTTTCCTTGAAGACGATCCAGTCCATTTTCCTGCCGGTCGGGCGGTCGACTGGACAAATATTGGTACTGCGATGTTCTTTGCTCTGCTGTATTGGCAAATCAAAGGAGTGAACAAGTTTTAAGTAAAATGTTAAATAAAAGTTGAATTATCGAGAGATCATGGCAAGGCGATATAACGATTGAATCGTTATATAAAATTATAAAATTTATATCATCAAAATTATGTGTTATTTGTTAGTTATAATTATATTAGTAAATATTGTTATTAAAACTAGGTTAATTTAGGATTAGTTGGGTTATGCACACTGAAAAAGGTTTTCTTGATGACATTGGTTGTAACAGCTTGGTGTGATGAGTTAAAAGGACGATTATTCGCTTCAATTTAAACTTTATAAGTGCATCGTGTCTCCAATTTACAATCTTTCCTAAAAAAACATGATTTAAATGAAGTTTAAATGTGGCAAAATTTATTAAAGTTACCGGCCAATGAAAAACTAGTTGCATCAAAAACAGACAGGCGTTGAAATCAAAGAAAATTTATATCCTTGGTGACGAGTTTGTTTACCTTAACAACGATAAAATTAACCAAGGTGAATGTACGTAAAATTGGTGTTTTTCCAGAAAATTTGTAAAAAAATGTGTTTGTAAAACCAAAGTAAGGTTAAGTAAAGATGATTTATGCTGAAAAAGGTTAAATGATACCGAAAATGTTAAAAAATATGAATACACTTACGAAAATACAAAAATTGGTATTGATGGCTGAAGAAATAGTTGGATGATTTATGAAATTTAATTGGATGACCACAAAAAGGTGAACTGGAGCAAGTTGTAGGTGAACGGCCGGTACAACCACGCGTAAGAACGAATTTATGATGCAATTAAAAAGTGGGGTAAGCTTTATTTAATATCCAAGTGCGGGAAATTTAAAATATTAAATATCAGAAAATTATTTTGTATTCTCCAAACATTTATTTAGATTTATTATTTAGAATTAAGAATTTTGTTACATTTAGTTTTAAAGTACATGTTAAAGTTTTCTTTCGTCTCCATGATGATAATTTGTGCAAATTTATTAATTTACATTAAAATCAAATTGCCATGATCTTATTTTATTTGAATTTAAATCAAGTTTATAAAAAGTATTAAAAAAATGAATCTTGTTCATTCTAAAGATTAGCAAATGCAGTAAGGTAAACTTTACAAACAATAAAAGAATTTCTTTCATATCTTTTGAACTAGCTGAGGTGAAATACTAAATTATGATCCACACGTAAGTTATCGACTTCAAAAATCGTGGTGAAATTCATTTGAAAAGGGACGTGCAGGAAGAAGGGAGTGCCTGCAAGAGAATAATGGGTGGGGGCGGAAGGGCGTTGATCGTTGATAAAAATAATCTCCATTTGGGGGGGGGGTGTATTCCGTTACGTTACCATGGAAACGATGATTCTGACATACTATGCGTAGTTTATATAAGATCTTCAGAAGTTCCCAACGATAAAAATCGATATTACTCGACCGGGGGGTCTGGGGGGTATGGAATACCACACTTGCCATTATTCAGAACCATCAAAATTTATTATTTTTCGTTGAATCTTTTGCAATTTTCGTTTTTAATCCGGGAGGGGGGCTTCAGGTGATAATTTTCATAACTTCCGTACCCATTCCATACCCCCCAGCCTCCCGGTCCCAGCAGTCTAAACGTGTTCCTGATAAGCATCCATTTGTTTTCATTACTCTAAGCGAGCGCCGTAGTAAGGGTGAGGCGACCGATGCATTGCCTCAGGCGCCATCTCAATGGGGGCGCTAAACCTTGACAAAACCCAATAAATAATAGTTTCAATTTTCAAATTGATAGGAATGTTTTGGGAGGGGGGGCGCATATATTAGCGTGCTCAGAAGGTCGATTATGTCGACCATAAAATGGGCAAAAAGCTCTATAAGTTTCGCTAACGGAACTCTGACTTTGAAAATAAATTTCCACAATTTGGTAGCGTTGTTCAAGTGTTAATTTATTCATGATTAAATGGCAAACCTTTCTGAACACAAATGTCAAAGAACTGTCACTTTGACAAACTTCATTCAAAAGTTATCCCTATTGAAAGATGTCATGCATCTAAAAGAAACATCCCAGGAGTGAGAAGAACTTTTTTTTCGGCCAAATAGGTCCCACCTGAATCCAGTTTCCGTAGCTACCCGCAACGACCTCCAGATTTACTTGAGGTAATTTCGGCCATTAGAAGATGGAGTCATCCGCCATTACCCGAATGTCAAACGAAAGTTGTTAAGGTTGAAAAACCCTTAAAATATTCAGCGTCCTGAAATAACAAATTTCCCTTTTTAACCAATTGTACGTTTATAGAAGCAAATATTTGGGTTAACCCATACCTCACATGCTTTTACATCGCATGTGAAGTTCAATACACTGCTGATATGTATAATTGTATATGAATCAATAAAGAGATTAAATCTAATTAATCCTGCATTAAAAATTCAAAAACACACATTCGATGCTTAATCAACAATTGAAACTATTTTCAGGTCACTTGCAAGCGAAATTAATTACGAACGATCGGAATTACTAGGTAGAGTAAAGCTGGAATAACTTAATCGATATTTTTTGCATGCACCACGTATAATTTAACCGTTAACCAAGAGACGTTATTCAAACGTTTAATTAATTTTAGCAGCAGTAAAAGTAAAGCCGGAATAATTTATAATAATATCGAGGTTGTACGATTTTATTAGTTTTTGTTAGGCGAAGTTTGCTTTATTCCCTCAACATACTCGTATAACTCATTAATCATAAAATATTACATACCGGAATAATAACGATCAAACAGTTGAAACAAAGATTTAATTATGACATTGGTTTAATTTACCATAAACTTTATGCGGAACGTCAAATCGACGTTACCGGGGCGGTTCAATCCCCGCTTATCGTGCGAGTTTCTTTTCGACCGGCCCTCGTACAGTTTAATCTAGCAAAATTACGTTTATTCGATTGAAAGACATAATCGTGTAATAAAACGTGTTGCAAAATTTAACGACAAACAAAACCCACCGCAATTCCAATACAAATATTGACAGAATAATCAATTCAACTTCTCATCCGAACGCAAATACACCCAGATAGTTAAAAGATGGTGCGCATATTAAGTCCCAATTCATTTGCAAATTGAAGGGTTCGATTTCATCGAAAACGGTACGGTACGGTACTCGTAATGAATTACACCAAATTTATAATTCAATTTTTCTTGTGAGGTTCTAACAAAAAGAATCCCAAGTACAAACAAAACGAAAACTCATACGAACAAAACAAATACTCGAAACCCACATAAACGTGATTCGATAGGAAACACAAATACAGTGTTGGTTACACAAACTTTTTATTTAAGTGGCCAAATTATGTGGTGTCAATTTAAATTTGTCAAGTTGTTTACTCGATTGTTTGAAAATCGCGCCTAAATTACATATTTGGCGCCCGAACCTTGGGGGATTATGTGTTACCGAATATTCTTACAGTCGGGGAATCGTAATTTTAGTGGTTTATTAATGGCTATGCCTTCAAGAAAAAGTGTTTTCCTTTCATAAAATACAAACAAACATGGAAATGTAGTTATCAATAAACTCTTAATATATGGCAGGTATATCAAAACACGAACAACTATCATTAAAGACCAACACAATCGTTTTTTATTGTTTCCGTTCGGTTTTTGACAACTCTTTTTTTAAGGCGGCGGTCAGTTTCCTGCGCAGCGGGAAAACAATAAAAAAACTGTTCTCTAATTTTCTCCCCATCTTGTTGTAACTTTCCAACTTTAATTACGACTACGTCGTATATATTATCATCATCCATAATATAATGGGTGATATATCTTAAACAGCTTAGGAATATTTCAGTTATTGTGTCCAGAATATAATTTATGATATCCTTGCGAAGGGTAACCACATTTAATTAGTCGCTTCGTGTCACAACTTTCACCCCTTACATTGTAGGGAACGTAAATAAATAATTTCTGTTTTTTTCAGAACCTCAAACATGTAAATGCAGTGCCAAGTGCATAATAATGCTCGTCGTATTTTCACGAGAGTTATCTTTTAATCACTATTTAACTTTCATTCACCTAGAGTGAGATACGCCACCTCACGTTTAGTCCTCTTTGCACTCTTTTATAAGTTATTCACACTTTCGCATATAAATTTTCTTTTCAATGCGATGTCAACTTTACTCTGCAGCTTAAAACTTGCATATAAACACGCAAGGCTTTTTAGAACCTGATTAAAAATGTAAACGCAGATGAAAGCAATGTTTATAAGTGTTTTTAACGCAAATTATCGATTTTTAACAGGATGACGGTGTATTTCTTTCTTGCAAACCGAAAATACAATTATTATTCTTCGTGGGGATCCCCGCCTAATGCACTTCAATGCTCATTCATGTGATAACAAAACGGACATAATTTACTAATAAGTACAGTAGAACCCCGATTATCCGAGGCTTAGTTATCTGATCTACCGCGTTTACTTGAACAACAGGGCTCTAAAAATGCAAAATACCGATCAATTTTCTGGTCAGGCCCTTAAATTTGTCACTTTGCCTTAGAAACAGGGTTCGTCCAGAAATAATAAATTAAAATCCTACACTCACATGACGGAATACAGGAAAAGAAGGCGATCAGCGATCAAAAATAGTTCAAATTTGGGATCTCTTCAAATATTATATTTTCATCGTAACGGTTTAGTAACCGGAAAAATTCTCAGATTACTATAACAACGGTCTGACGGGGGTGGGGGTATCAAATAACCCCCCTCCCAATTGCAAAGGTTATTTGTCAGAAGTATTCACGATTTACCGTTCGCTGATTCTGCTGCAATTTTCGCTTTCCATTTCTTTCAAGATTTATTGGGGAGGGGGGGCCAGAAGGTTATTAATTTTTCTTTTACAATTTATGCGTAACAAACTCCCGATAGCCCTAAGAATCATCCCTGGTTTCTATAATTGTAATCTAGAGGTAAAAATATAAAAATTAATTTTATATAGAAATTTTATATTATATGAGAATGTATTTTTGTAACCCCACTAAATTTTAGTTTTAGTTTTAAAATGTAACAATAGATGTCATAATAATTTGCCACAGTTTTAAATTTAAAGTTCAAAAATGGTACACGTGAAGTGCGAGGAGTGGGAACACGAAACTTCGAGCCCGTCTCTCCGCCATGGAGGAAGCGTTGTAGGTAGTGTAAATGCTTTACAAAATGTTAAGAAATTAAATAGCCATATTAATCAAATATGTAAAAAAGATATTAGTGTTAATAATAAAAATTTTTAAATAATAAGCCATCATAAATTGTTCCTTTACGCTAAGAAATGATAAGGAGAAAAATACAAAATATTGCAAAACGCACATTTGGAACTCAACCGAATCAAAATTTTCGAACAGCAAGACAGAAGTAGAAGAAACATCAACGGTTTTTGGTAAATTCAATTCAATAGATTTATATGATATAAGAAAACCTGCAGGTACGAACTTATTATCGCACGATACAACACAAGGGCTAGGACAATACTCAAAGATTCAGCGAGTACAGGTTTTAGCAAGGAGATTGCACGTCGCTCCGCTGCGCTTCGCTCGTGCAATCTCCTTGCTAAAACCTGTACTCGCTGAATCTTTGAGTATTGTACGAACCCGCGTTGCTGTTGCGGTGATAATTCCGTGAAGAAACGCCACAACTTAAAAGCACAACATCACATACGAAAATCGACATTTAAAACGCCATTTTTAATGTAGAAAATTGTGAAACAAATTGACCATATCGCATCACAATCATTGCAAAAAAATCAAACAAAAAATTTCGTAAGTACCGAAAAAAATGGAAGCATAATCGCACTAAATTTGTAATATAAAATTCGTTAGAAGTAGGTACATTGCTTTAAGTGAACTCGGGTGAGAACTAATGCGTTGAACCGTTTCCTACATCGCATCTGTTGAGTGCGTTAGTCATACACACTACATAAATTATAATATTCGAAGAGATTTTTTATTACGTATGAATTCTTTTACGCTCCACTACAAATATTCGATATTCTGGTAGGGTATTTGGAATATTTTTTATTTTCGGATATTATTCGACTGTGCATGTGTCGTACCCATTTAACTACAATGTAAAATAACGCACGCTGATTGGTCGAAACGACAAAATTTGACCCTGAATGTAATTATCACAAATATTCGTATTTTTTTGTATGTCGACAGAAATATTTCAAATTTAAAAATTTTTTAGTAAATATAAGTACAATTTTGGATATAAAAGTAAAACCTTATAAAATTAAAAATATCAATTTGTGTAAAATTATCACTTAATATAATATATTAAGTGCAGTTTTGATAATCGGTAACAATTTGACTACGTTGCTATGAAAACTTTGTTGTCAAGTATCAAATTTGACGATAATCAATAATGCACGTAATAAATTCGGTAAGACTATTGCACACATTAGAATTTGGAGGTTAAATATAAATTGAAGTAGTGTTTCTATGGTTATTATGTAGCAGATTTGACAATTTAAAGCATTACTTTATATGTCAGCGCGGTGGCGTAAGTGAGATAGTATAGTCTATTTCAACATAAATGGAATTAAAAAAAGTCATAGCATCAAATTACGTTGATATAAAAACGTACAAACTATGCGACGAAACATAATATAGAGATAAGATTATCGCGTCAACCAAGACAGCATATGCATTACTAAAGGCTGGCGCGAGATTAAAATAATTCACCTTATCTCTATATTATGTTTCGTCACATAGTTTGTACGTTTTTATATCAACGTAATTTGATGCTATGACTTTTTTAATTCCATTTGTGTTGAAACAGACTATACATGTTTAGCAATGAGAAATCCAAAGTTCGAATCTTCCCGACGGCGAATTTTTATTTCATATAAAAAATGTATCACATGATATAAAGTAAACGTACACAATTATCAAAACGAAGCATATGTGCAATTATCAAAGCAACTTGAACAATTATCGCGTAATTCTAACGCCATTGGTTAGAATTGATCGGATCCCTAAATATCATTGGTTGATGTTAGTCATGTGTGCAATAGTCTATATAACATTTTCAGCATCCTACAGTAAAAGTTAAATATTTTTAAATTTTTATTAATGCCATAGCACAGAAGTGGCTTGGTGTGTTCGCTGATTGAGTTACAGCGCGGAAATTGTGGGTTAGAATTGTACACTTGACGGAATTTCTTAACGCGGCCCTCCGGTGAACATCAACACTCTGTGGATAACTTAGTTAAAAGTAAAAGAGAAACAAGAGGATTGATCCACCTCAATAATGGATCGTAAAGACTTTGCAGGAAAAGCAAAGTAGCAATATTCCGAATCGAATGGAAAATCTTGATAATAGTAATATGTTCAATTATTTTTATACGGATTTTAATACTATGGGACCTAAACTTGTAAAATAACCCGGCCCTTTCGACGTCTAAAACCATAATCCACAGCTGGATACTTTTTATAATATTTCTAGACTCGAATCCGGGAAGAGTCTAATCTTCGTTCGGACTCTCCTTCCATGACCGTCTCCGTACTTTGGAAGGGAAGTTGTAACAAAATATGTCTATTTCGTTCCAAATGTTAATTCATAACATTTAAATTATAAATTGTTACTCCAAGCGCCATCTCTTTACTCATTTTTGCAACGTACTTGATAGTACAGGATATAGACGCGCGCCGTTAAAAACCTAACTTTGGCTTGAGAGTGCGACAAGACAGTTCGATTTTTATTGATCGCGTGTAAATCAATTATTTATAAGTCGATTTTCGTTACAAAATTAGTGATACGCATTAGTAATTCCACCGTCATTACGGATTTCGTGAATGCAGTGCGTAGCTATTTTGTTTTAGCCAGTTCAAGCATTTTTTTTGGAAAATATTCGAGTGGTTGTATCGAACCACCATATTTTCTTTATCAAAGTATAAATTAGTACCAACCATAATTTTATTTGGTAACATTCGTCTGGTGACTATTTTGACAGCTGCTTTTATTTACATTTGGAAGTCGATTGTTATTGTCAATCGCGGCTTCAGTTTTTGTGATCAAATTGTACTGGACGATCACTTTGTTTTATTTGGATCGTCAACCTGTACCTTACTATCGACGCAGCTGAGTGTCTCCTGTCCATTTTCGTGTCCGTCTGCCAGAACCTGCTCATCGAGTATTACGTCGGTGTACTGCAGTCCGAGGATCTTAGATTGGGAGCCATTGGAATTCAACACCAACCACTGCATTCCATACAAGGATTATTGCTGTCACCTCCATTGTGTGAACTCACGATTGATATCAAGGTGAGACAAATTTTATATTCTTGTGTGGATTTATTCTTGTGGTATTGTGGTAATTCATTACAGTCAATTATTTGTATTGACGGGCCTACCATTCTGGTGTCCCGTATTGTGTCACCTTTGACGTACCGTTGTCACCATCAGTTAACGTGCTTACTATTTTTATTGCACGTCACTACCACAATCGTTTGTATTTGTCGATATCGTTTCTATTTTCATTAAAATTTTATTGTTAATTATTGTTTTATTTTTCGACGAAGCGTACCCTCGTATTTTTCAGCACAACGCAGAGTGGAAATTTCATTGGACTTACGACCCTCGCTTCCAGGCTATAGCGAGTTAGCTTATACCAACATCAGGGTTACCACGAATATAAGTAGGAGTTTTACTTCTGCGTGGTCTTGTTTGCCTTTCCAAACCGTTCTCTCATTAGGAACGGAAAGGAGGGTAAACATAACACTGGCGTCCATACGTGGAACTCGAATTGTTAATTTTATAACTCTGTGTTTGTCCCGAGGTGCGTTTTCGTGTATACGATTCGACAACGGAACGTTTGTGGTCGTGTTAATTTTTTATTATTACAGCAGTTTTTGGCAACTGGAGAGCGTTGTGGACTGGGCGCTTTGCTTGTTTGTATGGTTTGGTACATGGTAAATAATAATAAATTGAGTTGTCAACTTAGTACTCGTACCGGCGAAAAACCTTTTTACTTTGTTGTTTGTGGTGCACAAGTTTTGTTGGTTCAAGAACGAAATATCCTTTTGTTGTGCTCTCGCATTATTCTTTTTTGCAATATATATATTATTTTTTAATTATTGCTTGCGAGTGGCGCTACGCCCATTTCAAAATTCACACCGGCGAGAAACCATTTACGTATATATATCAGAATAATAATATCATTTGTTGCGTTCCCTCCAATTGCAATTTGACTGTATTTGTTTTGTCACGCAATTGGGAGTCGTGTTTACGCACTATTTATTTTTATTATTCAATTCTTTGTACGATTTAGTTTCGTGTTTTATCGAACGCTTACATTTTTTTACTTCGTCTTTGTCAAGTTAACTTAATTATCATGTCTGAAAAAGCTTACGTGGCAGCCTTATCTAGAGAGGAGATCGCCGTTGAGTTGCAACGACGCAAAGGCAACGATTTATCCGGAATACCTGAACATTTAGCTTCTCGTCGTAAATTGCTATGTCAGTTGATGCGCGATGAGAAATATAATTCATCATTAGCAATGATTAAATATAAACCAGTTGACATACCTGCCGAACTAGAAATATGCGAAAAGTCCCTTTCAGTAATCAGTAAACAAATTAATGATTTGTCAACTAATGTTGATGATAAACTTTTGGATGCGTTAGATCATCGGCTGGCGCATTATAGTAATCGTTTAGATTTAATGGAAGGAGTTGGTTTTGATGATCCCAAGAGAAATACATTAATAGGTACGTGTAAAACTCTACGTGAGAATCTCGAATCTTTAATCAAAGATTCAGATGCGCTGGAAAGCGAGGAGGTCTTACCAATCACGAACTCTCCGGTTCAAGCAAGTAATTTTCATCCTTCACGTAGGTCCACTCTTACCGATTCAATTCCGATTAATCCAGACATTAGCACCGCCTTGACTAACATTTTATTAAATCAATCGCAAAATCGGGTATCTGTTCACAAATGGGGTCTTAGCTATGATGGCAAGGGTAATTTTAAAGCCGTTTTTGATTTTATTGAGCGCGCACAAGAGCTTGCACGTTCACGAGGGGTTAAAGAAGACGAATTATTTAGAAAAGCTGGGGAATTCTTTTCAGACGAGGCATTGGTCTGGTACCGTTCCTTGAGTCCCACTATTTCAAATTGGTCACAATTAATGGATGCTTTGAAAGTCCGATTTTTATCTCTCGATTATAGTAGAGAATATGCCGATCAAATCCGGGCTCGGAAACAATTACCAGGCGAATCTGTTCTGGGATTCATAGAATCCATGATTGCTCAATTTTCTAGATTAAATCCAATTCCTTCGGATGAGGAACAGCTATGGGTTATAAGACGTAACATGTCTCCACAAATTTCATTAACCTTAGGGTTAAACGAATACAAAACTAGAGAAGCACTTATTACAGCAGCTCAAGCGGCTGAAAGAGTCATAAAGTGGACTACTCCATCAGAGGCCACTTGTTCAATGTCTTCATCTCCCATTACTACTACTCATTTTCCATTAGACCCTCAGTCAGACAACTCTCTAGATAACTGTTGGAACTGTAATAATCCCGCGCATGGTTTTGAGGATTGCCCAAAACCTTTATCTAAATTTTGTTTTGTATGCGGCCAAAAAGGGGTAACTGCCATAACATGTCCTAGAAAACATCAAGGACGTTCAAAAAACTTGCGAAGGCGGAGAGGCGTTTCGGCTCGCCCGGCAAATCCGCGTTAAAAGCCGACGAAAGAAGAAGAGTGAGATGGCATCACGGCGTGCGTCTCAAGAAGGCTCTTAAAGCCGATTCCTTGTGTTGGAAGGGGTGGTTAGGACGCGTACGCTCTTTTTGCGGATCATCGCAGACTACTTCCGCTCTCTTTACACATCCCACGCGAGACATAAGACCTTATGTTAATTTAACTGTGGGGGGGGTACCTCTTGCTGCTCTGCTTGACTCTGGAGCATCTGTTTCTATTCTGGGTATTGATGCGCACTTTTTAATAAATCAGTTAGATTTATGTTTTACGCGCGGCACCAAATCTCTTTTACATTCCGCTGATGGAACTTCACAAGATTTATTAGGTGAAGTCATGCTTCCTATCACCATTGGTGAAGTTACCAAAGTTTTAAACGTTATAGTTTGCCGTAGTATCACCACATCATTAACCCTAGGTATAGATTTTTGCAAGATGTTTGGTGTCAAAATTGATTTTGGTAGAGACCAATATTTTGTTAATCAAATTAGTGCCACGGAATTTATGCGTTCCGCTTCCGAATTATCAATAGAGCAGCAGGTTATGCTTTCTTCCATGAAAGACAAATATAAGGAACTGGACCGTGAGGGGTTGACTCGTACTGATAAGGTAATTCACCATATAGATACGGGTTCAGCTGGTCCTGTCAAGCAACGTTTCTATCCCTTATCTCCACCCATGCGAGCTATTGCTTACCGTGAACTAGACGAAATGCTACAAATGAACATCGTTGTCCCTTCTAAGAGCGCTTGGTCGTCACCCATGCTTTTAGTCCGTAAAAAGAACGGTTCCTATCGACTGTGTTTCGATGGCCGTAAATTAAATCAATTGACTAAAAAGGATGCGTACCCACTTCCTCGATTGGATGACATTTTATCTCATTTACAGGACGCTAGATTCCTGACCTCTATAGATCTTAAAAAAGCATTTTGGCAAGTTCCTCTCTCATCCTCATCTCGTGAAAAGACTGCATTTACTGTGCCTGGCAGAGGTCTCTTCGAGTATGTCGTTATGCCGTTTGGAATTTCCAACGCCCCTATTACTCAACAGCGATTAATGGACAACGTTTTTGGTTCATTGCTTGGTGAGAAGGTCTTTGTTTACCTTGACGACATAATCGTAGTTTCCAATACCTTTGCCGAACATTTAAGCCTTTTGCAACAAGTCTTTGAGAAACTTAAAGATGCTAACCTAACCGTTAACTTTGAAAAATGTGAATTTTGCAGATCCACATTAAAATTTTTAGGTCATGTTATTGACAAATCTGGTCTTCATACCGACCCTGACAAAGTTGAGGCTATAACTAAATTTGAACGTCCAACTACTGTTACTGGAGTAAAACGATTCCTTGGACTTATAGGATGGTATCGACGATTTATCCCTAATCTCTCCACCTTTTCTGCTCCCATTACTGAGTTAATTAAGGGACGGGTTAAACGTCAAACCATTACTTGGACTCCTAACGCTATTGAGTCATTTGAGAGTTTAAAGAAACTACTAGTTACAGCACCCGTTTTAGTTAGTCCCAACTTTGAAAAGAGATTTTTTATACACTGCGATTCATCAGGTTACGGTTTGGGAAGTGTTTTGACACAGGGTGAAGGTGATGATGAGCGACCCATTGCGTATGCATCTAGAACCTTGAACAAGGCTGAGCGAAATTATTCGACGACGGAGCGTGAATGTTTAGCGGTCTTATTTGGTATCGAAAAGTTTCGACCATATGTTGAGGGTACTCAGTTTACAGTTGTGACCGATCATTATTCACTTTTATGGCTCATGAATATGAAAGATCCAGCCAATAAATTAGCCCGTTGGTCCGTTCGTCTTGCTCAACATTCTTTCGACATCCAGCATCGCAAAGGTCAATTGCATGTAGTTCCAGATGCCTTGTCCCGTGCTCCCTTGGAAGTCTCTTCATTAGTCTTAACTGATGATGACTTGGATCCCTGGTATCGGCGCATGCTGATCAACGTTAGAACAAATCCGCAACTTTATCCAGACTGGCGTATTGAGTCAGATCGTCTGTATAAGCTCATTACAAACAAACACGACGTTATTTCCAATTTGGTTGAATGGAAACAGATTATTCCTAAACCTCGTCGTAATGAAATTTTGAAAATGTGTCATGACGATCCTACGTCTGCACATTTAGGTACTTTAAAAACTTTTAATAAAATTCTGGAGCTTTATTACTGGCCTAAAATGCGTACTGACGTTGCTCGCTACGTGCGTCGTTGCACAGTTTGTTTGGCTTCTAAAGCTTGCCAAGGCGCACGCTACGGACTAATGGGTAAAGAGAAAAAAGTCCGTTTTCCTTTTCAATGTCTTTCCATCGACCTAATGGGTCCATTTCCCCGTTCTGCAAAAGGTAATACAGTATTACTTGTAGTTTGTGACTGGTTCACGAAATTTGTATTAGTCAAACCATTACGAAAAGCTACGGCTAAGGCCATCTGTGAGTTTTTGGAAAATGAAGTATTCCTTCTATTTGGTACTCCGATGATTTGCCAAGTCGATAATGGTCCCCAATTTACGGGAAAAGAATTTCAAGAACTAATGAACAACTACAAGATTTCACATGTGTGGAAAAATGCCAACTACCATCCACAAGTAAATTTTGTAGAGCGATATAATCGAGTCATTGGTACCGCTATTAGGTCTTATGTCAAGCGTGATCATCGTAGTTGGGATGTAGAAATTTTTAAGATAGCACATGCTTTAAGATCTGCTACCCACGAAGTTACGGGGTATACACCATCATTCTTGAATTTAGGTCGCACTGTTCCGATAAACGGAGATTATTACGGTCGCATCCAACAGTTTAAAGAGGATGATCTAACCCTTGCTAACCGTGAAAGCGTCGCGCATGATATGCGAAAGTTAAATGGGGTGTTTGAAGATGTTACTAAGCGATTGCATAATGCTTATATTAGGGGGGCTAAACATTACAACTTGCGCAAAAGATCCATCAATTTTCGAGTAGGTGACATAGTTTGGCGAAGAAATTTCGTACTTTCTAATGCTCCGAATAAAATTAGTAGTAAGCTATCTCCTAAGTATATCAAGTGCAAGGTTCGCGAGGTTACAGGTCCATTAACTTATCGTTTAGTCAACGAGCGTGGTAAAGATGTAGGTGTCTATCATATTAAGGACTTAAAATCACATCCCGATGACGACGATGATCGAATATCCATTCAGGGTTAAAATCCACATTACATGGGCGGAGGTTGGGTAATGTTTGTCACAGGGGGGTTCGATTACACCTTGAATCCTACATTTTATTAGTAATGTCGTCTCTTTTTGATCATGTTCCATCTCAGATCATATAAAACAGCCCGTAAGACATTCCATCAGTCTTACCATTTCCTTGGGGTCAACCAGTCCCGACCCACTTGCTTATCTGTGTTGACACTTATGGGGGCTAGCGGACTTCGTGCTTAGTGCAGGATCCAGGGGTACCGGTTGGTTGCTTTCTAGCGGGATGGACCACACCTGTACGCCCTGTCTAGGCTAGGCGTGCCTATGCACTGTTGCAGTGGGGTTGGTTCAATCTTAGTTGGGGGGTAGCCGGCTGGTTTTCCTCCTGTTACGGGCATGAAGGGCCGTTGGCCGTATTTTTGTCGACACATCGTTACCTATAGTCACATTCTAACAATGATCTCGGTTTTGAGAGAGAACCGAGTGAGTTTTTTACGTCTCTCAATGGCATATTGTCATTCCCCGGGGTACAACCTTTCTTCCATTCCTCAAAGATTGCTGTGTGCCCACTGCCTTTTCGTCTTGGGGGTGTGAGTCTGTTAGCTGGCTGTCCACGACGCGTTTTTTTCCAACCATACGCGAGGACGGGCTATCGCTCATGTCATTGAGGCGGGGACGCATTGGCCATATTAGTCGTCTATCCTTCCCATAACCAGATCACTCCATAATTCCAATCACCTTATCTTCCTTTCCAATTTCCTTCCTTCGTTTTATCACATTGGGCACCTATTATTTATTTCCTGGGTGGGTCAAGGGTTTTATTTTTTTACTCCCTGGTTTTTACGTCATAATTAGTGCAGACCATCTAGCCACTAATTATTCCATCGGAATTTATTCCAACGATTCCGGAGAAGCTGTCAAAGTCTTGGTAGGACGATCTGTTGATCAAATATTCGTTTGATCAAATTATTTAATTATTTTGTTTATTTTGCAAAATACCATTTCCTTTGGGTTGAGAACCATGAGTGTCTCACACTGGAAAGTAGAATTAGTTGAAGATAATTTTTTTGTTTGACTATTCTCGAATGGATCCTATGTGACCCATTCCCAGGTTGATTATCAGACGTTTTTTTGTCTTGATGTCCCTAAAGATTTTTTTGTATTCACTTTTTTCGGTGCAGGTCCAATGCGGGCTGCCCATTTTGTACTCATTGATTTTTATCTGAGACAAAATCATTTATACATTATGGTTTTCAGTAGCTATCATTAGCTCTACCAATTGGTTTTCGTTTCCGCGGATTTAAGGCGACATTTAGTCCCATGGGTGAAAAACCATACAATTATTATTTTATTCTTAATCCTTTAGAGATTTTTTTATTTTATTTTTTTATTGAAATATTTTAAGCTCATTTTTTTACTTGTTAAGCTTGATATTTCTATCCTACCATTATTGCGACAAACTCTCTCCTCACTACAGTACGGTTTCTTCTGTAAATTCACAGTTCGTTGTAAATGTCAACTTCTTTATCTGATCTTTTTAGATCTTGGCCTGCGGCCAGATCGTTTAGTTGGGGGGTGTGTAACAAAATATGTCTATTTCGTTCCAAATGTTAATTCATAACATTTAAATTATAAATTGTTACTCCAAGCGCCATCTCTTTACTCATTTTTGCAACGTACTTGATAGTACAGGATATAGACGCGCGCCGTTAAAAACCTAACTTTGGCTTGAGAGTGCGACAAGACAGTTCGATTTTTATTGATCGCGTGTAAATCAATTATTTATAAGTCGATTTTCGTTACAAAATTAGTGATACGCATTAGTAATTCCACCGTCATTACGGATTTCGTGAATGCAGTGCGTAGCTATTTTGTTTTAGCCAGTTCAAGCATTTTTTTTGGAAAATATTCGAGTGGTTGTATCGAACCACCATATTTTCTTTATCAAAGTATAAATTAGTACCAACCATAATTTTATTTGGTAACATTCGTCTGGTGACTATTTTGACAGCTGCTTTTATTTACATTTGGAAGTCGATTGTTATTGTCAATCGCGGCTTCAGTTTTTGTGATCAAATTGTACTGGACGATCACTTTGTTTTATTTGGATCGTCAACCTGTACCTTACTATCGACGCAGCTGAGTGTCTCCTGTCCATTTTCGTGTCCGTCTGCCAGAACCTGCTCATCGAGTATTACGTCGGTGTACTGCAGTCCGAGGATCTTAGATTGGGAGCCATTGGAATTCAACACCAACCACTGCATTCCATACAAGGATTATTGCTGTCACCTCCATTGTGTGAACTCACGATTGATATCAAGGTGAGACAAATTTTATATTCTTGTGTGGATTTATTCTTGTGGTATTGTGGTAATTCATTACAGTCAATTATTTGTATTGACGGGCCTACCATTCTGGTGTCCCGTATTGTGTCACCTTTGACGTACCGTTGTCACCATCAGTTAACGTGCTTACTATTTTTATTGCACGTCACTACCACAATCGTTTGTATTTGTCGATATCGTTTCTATTTTCATTAAAATTTTATTGTTAATTATTGTTTTATTTTTCGACGAAGCGTACCCTCGTATTTTTCAGCACAACGCAGAGTGGAAATTTCATTGGACTTACGACCCTCGCTTCCAGGCTATAGCGAGTTAGCTTATACCAACATCAGGGTTACCACGAATATAAGTAGGAGTTTTACTTCTGCGTGGTCTTGTTTGCCTTTCCAAACCGTTCTCTCATTAGGAACGGAAAGGAGGGTAAACATAGCAAAGTAAAGCCGGTGGTTCCCCTGATTTGATCTGATTTAGCTTGTACTTTGTCAAATCGACAATCGACTGCGTAATGCCTGATTTTGTTGCGGCTTAGGGGTCGTCCAAAAATGACGTCTACGGCTTGGGGGGGGGGGCTTGGACAAATGTAATGTCGACATAAAAATCCCATTTTTGGAATTTCTAACAAAATTGTTTTTGACAATTTCGTTCATAATAATTCAACCAATAGGATGTTACAATCTCATCAATTTGAACCAATCATAATCTACTTCCTTTGACAATACAGACCACGGTGGTGTATTGTCGCGGCAATACGACCACCGTGGTCTGTATTGTCAAATTTCCATAGTAACGATGGAAACTACGTGAACGCATACTATAAATTATTTGCTGTCAGAAAAAATTGAAATTTTATTTACGAAATTGTCATATATAATACCACAAGAGACTATCAAATTGTCGGCAATAATTTTTGAAACTGGAACTGAGTGTTTGTCGCCCTTAAAATCACCATGAGTGCTTTAGCACGAATGGTGATTTTAAGGGCGACAAACACGAAGATTCCATGGTTTAAAAATTAACCGACAATTTTATAGTATCGTGTGGAATTCGTTTGACAATTTCGTAAATAAAATTTCAATTTTTTCTGACAACTAATAATAATTTATAGTATGCGTTAACATAGTTTCCATCGTTACTTGACAATACAGACCACGGTGGTCGTATTGCCGCGACAATACACCACCGTGGTCTGTATTGTCAAAGGAAGTAGATTATGATTGGTTCAAATTGATGAGATTGTAACATCCTATTGGTTGAATTATTATGAACGAAATTGTCAAACGAATTCCACACGATACTATAAAATTGTCGGTTAATTTTTAAACCATGGAATCTTCGTGTTTGTCGCCATTTCAAATCACCATTCGTGCTAAAGCACTCATGGTGATTTTAAGGGCGACAAACACTCAGTTCCAGTTTCAAAAATTATTGCCGACAATTTGATAGTCTCTTGTGGTATTATATATGAATATTTTTCATGAAATTTTTGTAAAAAAATTTATTTCCTCCTTAAATTCCAAATGTGTAAAGTTCGATTTTAGATAAACGAGTGGGTGGTCTTTGATTTGTGATAATAGGACGTTCTTGTGGGGGGGGAGACGAAAATTTTGACCAACTGTGACGAGAGGGAGACGGGGTTGAAAAGTCGGGAAAATTGCGGACGTCCTTTATGGATGACCCCATATCGGCTGCACCGAGCACTACACCGGGGTGCCAATTGCGGGATTTCTCATCTCGACCATCAAGCTAACGTCTTTAGTTCTTAGCTCCCGCATTTGTTGAGGAATTCCGATCAGGTGGTCAAGCCGTGGTATTCGAGGCACCAATATAAAGGCCTTGCTGATTTTTCTTTTTCTTGACGCCTTTTCTAAGGTTGTTGATCCCTAGAATGAGATGATGATGTCAGGGCCATAAACTAAAGCCTGTATTACATTAGACAATTTCTTGCCGCAATTTCTGCGCAGAGACGAGTTCATAGTTTTTGCGCGTTGCGTTTACCATTCTGCGCAGAAATTGCGGCAAGAAATTGCCTGATGTAATACAGGCTTAAGAAGTAACAGGAGAGACAACGTCATTTGTCGACGTGCTTTCAGGAGCAATGCAAACAGGATATGAAGAAACACAGGAACTCTTTCAATTTTTTGCGCATTTAGAAACTTGGCACTGCGTGCGGCCGTTCCAATGTACCCTCCTATCTTAGCCAGTGGCGGCTCGTCGGAGAAGGCAACTCCTTAAATTTTTTTACTATTAAATTATATTTATTAGGTTAAAAAAGAATTGAATTTTTTGAGTATTGGCGTTACAACTTTATTTTGCTGCAAATGATATGGGGGGGGGATGAACCCCATGAATTTTAAAAAATTGAAAAAGCCTATGCACCTATTTATTTTGCTACATTATGCAATGAATTACCCCCCCCTCCCTGAAATGAAATTTGTCTGGATGCGCACCTATGATACTGTGAACCGTAAATCTTTCCTCACTATCCCTAATGAGAGGATAGCTTGAAACAGATTACGTCCACGCAGAAGGTAAAAACCCTCTACTTTTAATTGCGTGGAGCCCTGATCTTAGGTCAACTAGCTCTTTGATGGACACGTCGGTATGCGAGGGCCATGGGTCGTGTAAAAACGCCTCGGAGAAACTCAAGGAAGCAGCTTTGCGAACACACACAAAATAAACTTAACAATAAAATAAAAATAAACATAAAAATAAACAATTCGATGTTCATTGTCAAAAGGCTTAAAGTTAAATCGATGCATGATGGTATTAGCATGGCGTCAGTGGAACGTAACAACAGTAGCCCACTACAGAAGCCGACCAGAATCGACACAGTAGCGATCACATTGCCACCAAAAATCACTACCCCAACAAACAATCGACGGAACACTCGAATGGTCATATAACAATCCCACAAAGGTAACCACATCGAGCTTCCGACGACAAAACCAAGCGGCAGCGACCCCGGTGCAATGCCGCACTCTGTATATATGTAGGTCGCACATCGCAGCCTTGATAAAAATAATATTAAACCAAAATTAAACACAAAAAAATAAGAAACATAAAAGTTCAAATACGAGGCTTGAACGTAGAACGACCATTCTGGACTCCGATCGCCGATGCATTATGCTAACGTCGCTTGATGTTATAACGTGGAAATAAAACCTCAGTCGAAATACATATTATCAAACATTTTAAATCAAATAATTATTAATTAAAATAATTACATCAAACCAAAATTCAAACATAAACCTACTTCCACGTTTGCGAACGTCAAAGAGATTAGATACTGCCAATCACTACGATGCAGAAATACAACCTGCACCGCAATCATAATCTCGTTCCACACTCTGTAATAAAAAATGCACGAGAAACAGAAAAACCAGAATGTTACACATAAATAAAAGAAATAAAAAACATTAAAAAGGCCAAGGGTAAAATTCGTCATCGAGCTCCTGATGTTGAAATATTGGCCCATCGATCAACAGGTAGCTGTGAAGTAATTGCAAATTAATTAGGTAACTCACCATGCGAAAGGATAAAAATCCTTCCCAGAAATTATGGGCCAGGGTGGTCCGACAAGGACACATGGTACGGCAAAAAGAACCCATCATCCTCCAATCACGAATCAAAATCCCCTACTGGGATGGAAAACAACACATTCCATAAAATATTCGGACTGTCGGACTGGAATTCCCAATAAACGTAACCATATCCATTAAAATCGAAAACAACCCCAATAATCACTTCACAGCACCAAAGACGTGACCTTCTCGTACGACATTTTCCCCAAGACTCTCCGATCAGCGCGCATGTCGATTGCGTTCCGGAAAACAGATAACAAATTGGAAGTGCTCAATAAATTTGAATGTTAATGGCAGCGACCAACAAATTATTGTACAAGGTTGATCATAACGGATGTAAAGTCCAAAATCAGTTATAACTGTCAAACCTTTTTTTTCTGCTGTGCAGGGAGGGGCAAATCTTCAATAGGCACCAACCCAATCTAGGATGGTAGTGTCGGATTTTTATCGACCAAAACCCCTTTCCCGGTGACAGCTGGATTCACCTCTCGATATTTCCAGCTGTCACCTGCGATGTTGTGCTATAATGTTTCGTTATCGTTTTCTGCCCTTTCGGGATTTTTATTTCTTTTGGCTGGAATGGGAATACCAATCCAGCCTTATCGTAGTGTTTCGTTTTATTGATCTTATGTTTCGTGATCTGAACCCTGGGCTGCTTAAAGGACTTTTCATCGTCGAAGTTATTATGAATGATTTCTATTAAGGGCTTTGCAACTCTGTCCCAATCTTTCCTGGACGAGAACAGTTCTGCAACCAGGATGTTTTTATGTATACAGTAGCAGCATTCCGGCGTCTCCCTTCACTTTAAGTGGTAGAGGTAGGATCTGAAGCACCCGTGTCCCATCAGGGCTTAGGTGATTTCAAAGTTTACTTTGCCGTGGCTTCTCTCGTCCCTTGGTTTTAGGTCAGGTATTTTTTTTAATTTCTGAAAACTTTCTTAAACTGCTGCCACGTTTCGATGATGACTCTTCGGTCTGAATTAGGTCTTATCTATTCACCTCCCCCCTTAATACTGAAAGCACTTACCTAAATAAATCTTAGACATTCTGATGAATCTTTAGACAAATTTGATCAAGTATAATAAATTTTATGATATTGTTTGCTTGTTATTCATTTGATGTTAATTCTGAAGACAGCCCTTGTCAAGCCTATGTACATATAGCAGTGGCGTAGCTAGGGGGGCGGTGGGGGCGGACCGCCCCGGGTGCCACCCGTCTGGGGGTGACACCCGATCCCAAATTAACAAAAAAAAGGTCATCAGCCGGCATCTCACCCACCTGCCTGGGGGTGACACCCGACCCTCCCATGCCTCATAGTTGTTTCCTTAAGTGCAACTAAATATCAAATCAAAATATCATCAAATCAAACTTGAAGAGCTTAAAATTATCTATAACATAGGGAAATTTCTAAATTTTTTACAATTAAAAATCAATATTCCAGGAAGCCAAAATGTGTTTAATTTTAAATAATTAAAATTCGAAGAAGTTCATGAATAAACATTTTTTTCCTGTCATCGTTGCCATTCAAAGTGAGTTAAAAACTATATATTTTATAGAGAATTTTATGCTCTTCAATTTTAGTCTGATGATAATTTTCCCTAAAACTAAAATTAAGTGGGTTATAGACGAGAAGCCACATTGACGAATCCAAAATTAGCAATTTGTTCCACATTTGGGCTGAAACAGATAGAGGATTTTAGGGAACTCTTAAAGGTTTTATTAGGTCACTCAAATAATATGCATCTTTTTCCAAATTTCAGCTTGTTCACATTTTTTGCAAACTAAAAATTATAACCAAGTTTTTGTACATCAATTTTGCAACTTTAGGAACGTACCAGATAAGAGACCTCACATCGTATTGAAAAGAAGACAACAAACATTTAACCTATTCAATTTTCAGATATCGAATGATGTAGTTAAGTATTATACCTGTAAGGACATCATAAACAAAAAAAAATCAATAAAAGCAAATGTCCCATATAAGGAACATCGATATTTTAACGTTACGAATACCGCAAAACATAATTCTGTGATTTCGGAAGCCTAAAAAATTGAAAGCGAAGCGGGGTATAATTTCATATTAACAAAACAGAATATTTTCATTTAAATTTGATATTTAAATTTTTTTAAATAATTTATCTGAACAGATAAAAAGTTTGTTTTTAAAGAAGCAATTAGTTTTAATTTTTTAAGAAGCTTTGCTTTGTCAAAATACTATTATTTGTCGAGACTTGAAAATGGTTAGAAAAGAGCAAAGGGGAAAATTTTGCTGAGAAAGCTTTACGTGAAGAGACTGGAAGATTTTCATTCATTATTTACGGGCTTTGTTAAACTACAAAATTCAATTTAATTTTTTAGTTCCGCTAATTTTTTTAAAGTAATTTAAAACGACGATTTCAGCAATTAAATGGAAATAATTGAATGGCGGAATTGAAATACTTTTTTTTTACTTAATTAACAAATCAAGTTTACGTTTCTGAAATAATTTAGTCCTCATCATTGAATCGTTTTGCGAATTATTCATCGAAGCGCTTTATTGGATCGTAAAAGCCGTTTCAGCATTTTTCAGGAGATTTTGTAAATTAATAACAGATAGGTTTTAAGGCGTACACTTTTAAATCGAGTAAGTTTTACTCTCTTTGGGTTTATGTAAATTTTAACATAAACTGGAAACTGCCGATAGAATTTCATCTCATATAAGTCTTTCAGCTACTTTCCGCTATTTTGTTCGATAATCTAGCAGACGGCAAGAATCGAGATGTTATAGTGTACACAATATCAACAGTGCTCGTAAACGAATAACTTGTTTGTAAAATGAAATTGCCAATTTCCATTTGAATACCACAATATTCAGCGAAAATAGACACACAAAAACTGAACGAGTTATGGAAATTTATTATCGAGTGGTTGACCGATAAAAACGCTAAGTGAAAAATCTCACCCAGACACCCAAAAATTAGAGAAAAACTTTGACAAAAGGGAGCTTATGACGATAATTTTTTTTCAGCGAATAACGTCAAAACTTGAAACGTTAACGCACAATAGCAAAAGAGTGGAAAAACTAAATGTGCATTCGCCACGGCATTCGCTCAAAAGATTTACACAAGAAAAAACTTCCTTTTTGTAAAAGCAACGAATGTGATCAAGAATCGGAGATGTTTCATTGGAGGCACGCGAAGTAGTAATCAAAAGGCGTCATAAATACTACTTATATTCGCGAGCACGGGCTTTGACGGTTTCTTAAATTGAATAACCTTCCGCAAATTGGATTTTGGATTTAATTTAAATAGAATCACATTACTCGTAATGGATATCATTGAGAATGCTGGTAATGGTTACTTCTTACGCTCTATTAACTAAACCTTGCTATTTACTCGCGCACCTTGTATATTTAAAACTAATTTTCCTTTCAAATTGATCACTTCACGAATAAATTCAGCATTTTTTAAATTGAACACAGCATAATTCCTTATTAAACTTTTTTATGCCGTTAACGGTTCAACGTACCGTTGAGGGTGCATTAGCCACCGATTATTAATATTTTTTGTTTTTACGACATTAACACTTTCAATTTATAACTTTCCAAAAATCCTTTTCCGTTAATCCTTCAGTCACTTCCATGTTGTCGTTAAACGACCATCAGCCACCGGTGGCCAAAAATTTATCCTACTTACTTAATGGACGAAACGTGCAATTGCTACGACTCTCGTTAAATATGCTTCCATATCTGAATAAATTTAATCTATGAAATTTAGTTTACAGGTCGATTTTGATTGCGGTTAACGGTTCGGTAGTCACTTCAATGTTGTGATTACGGTGATTAGCTCCTGATTGTCACAAATCCCTGTAGGTTTTATGTTAACAAAAGAAAACCCAATCTACCGAGCTTCCCTCATCATTTCGAGATTTAAATTGAGCTAATAATTAAAATTTTTCCTATAACAATACCGCACTTTATTTCCGTTAACGGTTTAAAAATCATTTTTACTTTTGAAATGTTGTGTTTGGTTTCCGTTAACGGCTCAATAGTGATTGGAAGTGTCTCAGTTATCATAAAATATTATGTTCATCCCAAATCCCAATTTTGCGTTGTGTTTTCTTCGAATTCCATTGTCATGACTTGGTAAAATTGTTCGACAGTTTCGTCGTCCTGGCTAGAGGTTAAAGGTTAGAGCATACACTTTAATCTCAAGATTGCATCGATTTCAAAGTTTTAAGTTGACATTCCAATATCTGATGTTCTTTTAAAGTGCGTTATGTTGCTTTTTATATTTTTATTAACGATAAATCCGACACCGCTTCCATGTACCTACCTCTTCTCGAGACATAGCATAGCGGCTTATGCGACTTATACACAATACGGATTTTCGGTGGAAATAATAAAAAGAAGTCATAAATGAACTGGCTTAACCCTTAAGCTGTACGGTAAACAAATGTTTTAACTAGGAAATATTTCTGAAAATTGTAAAAGTCGTCAAAGCGAATTAATTGAGACCCGTATTGATCCTGCCGGTATTTTCAAAGATTTAAGTTCTCAAAGACTCGCCACTTTCCTTTAAAGTTATAGATCATTAAGCGGTGTTAACGAACAAGCAGGTTAAAATATAGATATAAATAATATTTTATATGTAATTATGAGATAACTATATCATGGTTGTGCAGCCTTTAGGCCGCATAGAATTTTGTTAGGTTGGTAACTAAAAACTTAACCTATGAAAGGTGGGTACAATAGATAGGAATAGATAAAATTCACAATCGCCAGCAATCTTAATTTTAGGTTAGCAACGAAACTTTCACACAGATATACAGAACTCGTAAGTGACATGGGAAAGCGAAGCAGAGGGAAGCAGCAAATTATTATTATGTTGATTATTAAATACAATTTAATTTTGTTACTTTTTGAATGTTTCAATTACGAAATATTCCGCATTTGCTTGCCTATGTAAATTGTTCTTTTAACGAAGGTGCACCATAATTTCAGGTTCTTTAAAAAGGATGCAATGATTAACGCTTTAAAAATAACATTGGTGCTACGACCATTAAAGCAGAAATAAGAATAATAACTTTAAGAGGGCCACCCCTCAGGGTCTAGATATAGATAATAAATGTATATTATTGTATATTATGTATTATCTTGTATATTATTTTTAAAAACTTTCCCCCCCCCCTTCTGCAACTGTATCTAAGCTGGCCTACTCAATATTTTACCCCACGAGCCGTCGCTGTTACCAAAGATCTTACATTTACTATATAGGACATAGTCATATACTACAAGCAGTTCGTTTTGAGGCACAGATGTACGATGGTGGAGGAATTCTCCTGCTTAACTCTCCTAACGGCTACATATGAAAATACACGTGTTGTTACGTAATTTTTGTTACATTCTTAATTTTTTATATTATTGTTTATTTTGATATAAAATCCTTGTTTGAATGCCAGGTTGACTCCTAATAGTAGGCAACTTATGTTACATTCAAAACGGAAAACAAAGTTAAAACCTGTTTATTGTTTGGTTCACAACAAATACGTCTCTGTATTATCTAGTAAATACATGATCGATGGTTACATACAATATTCTAAAATCGTATTTAAATTGCTCAACAAGTCGTGTTATTACAGAATAGGTAGGGCGGCAGTGGATCTTCTGCAAAAAATCAAAACCACACGGATGGGCATTGTTAACTCCGGGAAGAGCACGAAAAAAAGCACCCGAAGATGCGATGTTCTCGTTAAAAACTTAACGGAATTAGTTAGACAATATTAAAATTAAACGAATAAGATACCGATGAATTCGATAACCCCCTGTAATTTTGGCAAAAATCGATATTGAAAATCGTAAATTTTAAGAGCTCAATTAATCAGAAGCTCGCATTCGATTTGGGGCGAAGCTAACTCCTCATAACGCCAAAGGGGGGGTAAAACCAACCTTAGTTACATACGGTCTTTGTACATATTATGATAATTGATAATGATTTCACCTTAGAAGTTCATCGTTCATTTTACGTATGTATATTACATGAAATTTTAAATTAAATTACAATTTTTCAACTTTACCCGAAAAATTTAGATCCGTTTTTTAGGTATCTGTCGTTTTCTTGGATTTGTTGCGCCAATGCAAATTTTTTCCAAGCTTACCGTAAAGAGCTAGATCCGTTTTTTTTAGGATCTGTCGAGCTCAGGAAAAGTTTTTCCGAGTTTACCTTAAAAAGCTAGCCACTATTTATTACAAAGTGGGGGGGGGGGTGAACGGCAGAACGCACCAAGAGATTATGGACTTGCGAAGAATTTGTCACCTTGCAAGAACATGCTAAAGTGAAAGAAGTCACGTATTACAAATAAATATGACACCTCCTGACCGTTTACAGCAGGTAAAGGCGGGATCTTGCTCCAAAATGCGCGAACTAATGGTGAAAATGGAAGCGGAGAATCTAAGAGATTTAGATTAGATTTGCAGGACCTAAGAGACAAAACTCTCCAGGTAGTAGGACGCAACACCCATACAAGGACGGGCGATGTCCTGGTTGAGGGATTTATAGCAATAAATGTTGAAATTTTTAACGTGGGAGGGATTTAACCTATAATGGGGGGGCTTCCATCTCAGTAATAGACATGACATTTGTTTCCCCTGGGCTTTATTAGAGGATAAAGGACTGTACAGTCCTAGAGGAGAATCCCGAACTTCTCATCGGTGGATAGAGTGAACAATGAAGAAGTTCTTGTTCTCATGGGAACGAAAAGAGAGGTGTTTAACACAGTTATGAGGAGAAAGTTGGAGTATTTGAGACATTTCATGAAGGAAGAGAAATATGAAATATTGAAGCTGATTTTGCAGGAGAAGATTCACAGAAAAAAAGATGCGGGAAGAAGAAGAATCTCAAGGTTGAAAAGCGGCCCCTCTTTAGAGCCGCCACGGATGGGGCTCCAACGTTAAGAGGAACCATGAAGAAGAAGAAGAATACGCGATAAAAACTTCAGCAAACCGTACCACGAGGTTATCCCCAAGGTTGGAACTCCAGGATGATTCACCTCGGCAGGAACAAAGCGGCCCTGATACGCGTCACCCAGATCAACCAAATGGTAACAGCGGATGACTTCGGAATAACTCTTACCTATGTCTGTAGACTTTCCATGCCACGGAGGACTACCGCAAACTGGTGGAACGATGAGATGAGAAAGAATGTCTGGCGATATAGGGAAAATACCAACGCAAAATCAAAAAGGCCGGATAAGAAGCAGCCGAAGAACAGCTCGACATGTGACGAAAACCAAAACGAGAGTGAGGGAAATAGTGGAAGCGCTATTCCTTGTGCATCAATCAGTTTTGTGGAAGAGATAAAGAGCACAGTTGGACTCATTTATGGAGATGAAACTTGAGGAAGCCCCAAGAGAAATATCGACACGAAAGACTCCAGGGCCGGGCCGAGATAATGAGATTAATGTCGGCAGATAATCCACAAACAGCCATAGACATTATAACCAGCTAAGCTGGGGACGGCGTCTTTTCTAAAACCTGGAAACAAGCAACACTGGTCCTACTCAGAAAAGAGAACAAAACCCTGGAATAATTCAACTTGTATATAGGCACCAGTTAGACTTGGAGATGTCTGATATGTGAAGACTTTGTATATGCATAGAAGAGATGGATCACGGCACTTTACCAAAGAAGTTTAACTACTGAGAATCAGGATAAATAAAAATTTTAATCTATTTCTTAAAGAGGGAACACCACTGTGACGGACCACCATGGACAGTTCAGTTCGCCATGCGCTATTGTAAGACCCTGATTGATGGCCATGGGCCATCGGTGAAATTTGGCAAGTGAAAATAATTTTGAAACTATTATCGAAAAAATTAAAGTAAAACTTGCATCGCGTTTTACGCAAAACCACATTTTTGGCATTGGTCCGAAACATTAATCCAGAACCAATTATCCGATAGTCATAGGTTTGCGCGAAAATGTTAAGGTAATGCCTATGAAATGACGCTTATCTAGTAAACTTTTATAATTTTACAATACACACTAAAATTACTCACACTTGAAATTTATTTTCAAGTTATTTTACAAGTGAGAACAACGTTTAAAAAACGGACTGTTTTATAAGGACTGAAAAATATTTTTGTAGAAGATAAGAATTCACTAAAAAAATATTTAATCGTTAACATCGCTGTCTTTTCGCACTGGTTTGAAGAATATGGTTATATATAAATCGCTATAACTTCTGAAATAGCAATTAGTAGCAGCCACTTTTTATTTCCAGTAATATACCAGATTTGGCTTTTATTAGGAAAAAAAAGTTATACTAAATTTAATTTAATTTCGTTGGACTCGTCATTATTTTAAAGAGGAACGACGGTAAATATAATGAATAATTTTTTTTGCTATATTTTCACTTTTAAAAAATTTATTTCTTAATAAATTTATTAAAGTGAAAGGAAAATTAATTACAAAATTTTAATAAAATTAATTATATCCTCTCGGTGCGGCCTTTAGGCCGCACAACCCAGACCGTCACGTACTAACAGCAATTTAATTTCAATTAGCCCAATTTTATCTTTCAAAAATATTCTAAAAGGAAACAAATTAATATTGTAATTAAATGTTTTAAAATAATTATTCAAATCGACTTTCGACAAATCGAAAAAGTGATAATATAAATAATATATTTCAACGACCCTAAAAAATGATAATATAAATAAAAATTTATTGCTCTAAAAGATTTTGGATTCATAAATTATTATCTGAAAAGTAATATTCCTTGAAATGTACTACCTATAAAATATAAGCAATGACATCTTGTCATCACATGCATCGCCAGCACAGACTCCAGGTTATACAACTTGATTTAAGAATAAGGATATTTGAAGGAAAAGGCACTTTCTAGAAAAATTAAATTAAAAAATTAATATAATCGTTTTAAGAAATATGAATTTTTCAACGACATGGAAAGATTATTAAAAAAGTTGGAGAATTTTTTGTGTCAGTTCCGTTTCAGAGCTTCCTTCGTCGTAGAACTTGCGTATCCAGGTAAGGTAAATAAATGACATACCATCTAATTAGTGACAATCGTGAATGGATTTACAGCATTCCATTGGTAGTTGCTATGCCCTTGGCTGATTACTAATAATATAAGTTTTCTCACCTGGAGAATTAAAGAAAAGGGGGGGGAACCATAACGTTCCCAAAACCATGATTATTTTAATACTTATTCGGTGGTTTGTTTTTGTGACATTTTACGAAATTCTTAAAATTTTTCAGAAAAACCATTTGTTCCCTGCTATCTCTTCAGGGCCAGGGGCAAGGGGATAATGACGCCCATTATGTCCCGTGAATTTTTAAAAATTAAATTAAACTAGGCTAATATTGCTTATTTCGCGTACGGTACTACCCCCCCCCCCCATCTGAGCTTTGCCTGGATCCGCTCTTGTTTGAATAGAATAGAATAGTTTGAATTGTTTGAATTGAAAAAAACATGAATTTGAAAATTTGAAATTGAAGAATTCTTTCTCTAGATTTTAATTTTCAATTAAAAACACTTACTTAAGATAAAGAACAAACCTAAGTTTAAATATTTTTTTATTTTATAAATTTTTAATTATAAAAAGCATGCAAACTAGACAAAATTTCAAAAAAAACCCTGCGGTATTTTTCTTTTTCTGCATTTTATTTTATCTTTAATGTAGGTTTATGGTTGGCTTCTGGTTAAACTTAATTAACATAAAAAGTATACCATAATAATAATGAAAGTACCCAAGCTGTGAGCGCATCATCTGCAGTGCGGCCTTAAGGTCTGACAACCATAGCATTTATGTATTAGATGTGCCAGCTAGTTTACTTTGTAGTTCGGAAAAGTGTTTTTTGCATTTTTTAGGTTATACAAAAAACACAGATATGCTAATTTTCAAGTTGAAATTTAAAATTTCTTTTAATGCTGTTTATGCTCGGTTCAATCTCATATACTAACATAAATCAAATTGTAATAGTTATTTTTGTATAAGCAACAGAAACTACTAACGAGCAGGCATGCAGTGGGGGCAGGGCGGGGCAGGGCGGCGCCCTGGTACTTCTTTTGGAGCCGGAGCGGCGCCCCGTCCAGGTTCTGTCGACCTGCCTCGTCGACAGAAAATATGCATTAACATTTTCAATTTTGATAAAGCAATGTGAATTGGTATATTTGGTCCAGCAATTTGCTTACATTTTAGTTGATCAAATCCCATAATATAGGGTTAAATATAACAGCTCTAAGCAACTTTTAGACCAAAGTGTATTATTTTCTCGCTGCAGACAGCACAAAACCGACAGGAAACGCGGCTTCCGTAAATTCCGTGAATTTCTAAAACCATCGCTTACATCAAATCCTAGCGTATAGTGTTCTGAGTATAACAGCTACCAACTCAACAAACCGCAACTCAAACACTACCACACTACTATTATTGCCGTTCTTTCGTCAGTCGATCGCGAAAAGTAGTTGACCACAACATCGCATTAGCAGCAGCCGATACTAAGAACGAGCTTTGGGCTTTATTCTAAGTACCTACTGATACTAGGTGAGTAATGGGAAAAGAAAAATTATAATAAATAAAATTTATTGTAAGATCGACACGTCTGGATGATCGTTTATGTAAGCGGGGCGGGGGGGGGGGTGATATATGGAGATATCCATTCATTTTTTGACCGCCCCGGTACCTCTTTTTTTACGACTGCACCCCTGCTAACGAGTTTGTGTTAGAGCGAATTCCGTAATGAATTGTTTCTGTACGAATTACGTATGCAGCTTTTTCTCCAGGACTGGTCCTTTTCTGAAATAAAAAAGTAAATCTGTACTAAAATAATGAAAGTAATATTACAAAATAATGTTTTATTGCTGTGATTTTGTAAGATTTAAATAAAAACATTATATTATTTTAAATTTAAAATATTAAAAACACAAAATGTTTATTGAAAAAAATATGATTAGAATAGAAAGCTCAGTTCAAGAGTATGCGCTAAGATTATAGCATTGCATTTTGTAAGATTATAGCACTCAATTTGCGATCGCCTCTATGATTCGGCCACTCGTGTTAATGACACCTATGTATGAACAACGCGCCCGCTGAGTAGCATTTTTGGGAAATTTCAAAATACATCAAAAAGTCTTAACCGAAATTTCATGTGCGGCGTCTGCCTATTGAAATTCAGCAGGATTCTGGGTGACCATCTGCGCCGTCCTATGACATTTGTGCGCTCCTCTTTGGCTCTAGGCTAACAACATTTGACTAACCATACCCGGTTACTAAGGCAACAGCTGGGAAAGTATCTGTTTATCTCCTGAATGGACACATGTATATTTATCTAGCCGATCTTTTTTTAGGTTTCTGCGCACAGGTTAGCATCTCATATGAGGCACCAGCTCTTCAGACCTGCTGGTGTGGGACTTCATCCTGGACGGGTGTGGGACGGCATTACATCGGTCATACTTGGTGTCGTCGTCTCACTGTGCCTCTAGTGAGTGGTCACTATCAAGTCCGGATCTTCGGATGGTGAGAGCTTGTTCAGGGTTCTTCGTCAAAAAGTTCGCTATGGTATTCCATTTATCTTGGCTCTCGAGCATAATGTCAACCATATTATTGATTGTTTATAGGCGTCCATTAGCTGTAACCGTAGATGCGCTTTGCACAGTCCAGTTTTCGCAGTGGAAGATGGAGTGCACCGCTGTATCTTCCTCCACCCAGTATCTGCATTTGGGGGAAGCCAGTTTTTTAAACCGATACAGGTAGACCTTGAAACAACCGTGACTTGAATATTAGGGATGAGTCTCCGGGTTCTTTGGTCCCTATGGTTTCGTCTGCCACCCCTAATCTTCTCTCGTACTTTGCAGCTCGTTGAAGTGCGAGAAAATTGACGGCGGAGTCGATGCAATGACTAGCACCGCCTCAAGAGAAACCATCCTATATAATCTGATTCTGGTTCAGTTCCTAGAAATTTCCATTCTTTCCTCGAGCCGCGTACAGCATGATTGATTGCGGGAGCGTGTCGAGCGTCTTTCTCTTTGTGGTCTTGGGTTCCCCGACGTTGGACAGCAGCTGTGCGATGGATGTTTCCACTGCTCATGTTCTGGTTGGTACATCCCTGATACGCTTGGGGTACTTAAAGTACTACGCCAAGTATGATGATTAAGCCCCTAAATATTATAGGGAACTGGTTCAATTAAATGTGGATGTGCGAGACCTTTGTTCATCCATTACCATAACAGCCTCCAATTACTTCGGGATCAGGATGAGTCTTCTGCCGCTCGCCCAATCAAACACAATTCGATTGGCCAATTTGACTTCCAGTTCCGGGTCATCTCATTCGGGACTATGAGGGTCATATCGTCGGCAAAGCCTACGATGTGCATTCCTGGGGGCAGCGGGAGTTTTTATACGCCATGGTACATGGCGTTCCACAAAGTCAGTCCAAGTACCGAACCCTGGGGGACTCTCCCATCCGCAGATGCCGATCATCCAGGTAGTCAGCTGTCAAGTTGATGATGAGCCTTCAACCGGAGCTGCTGAAGGCGTTACACATGTAACGCCTTTGATTTAACGCCTTAAAGGATATGCAAGAGTTGATGGATAGAGTGGCAGCTAGGAACAGAAAATTTGGCATTGACATCAATATGAACAAAAGAAAATATAATATTATGACAAAATGCCAAAATCCCATACCACAGGGACAATTGTAATTATTATGTAAATCAAAGGATAGTTGACAAGGCTGAAAAATTTACTTACCTTGGTACTGCAATCAACGACCAATGGGATCACTCATTGGAGATCAGATGCAAGATCGAAAAAGCAAGAAATGCGTTTATAAAAATGACTAAATTACTAAAGAACCGAGATTTCAACATAAAGACCAGAGTCAGACTGCATCATTGCTGAGTATTTCCGATGCTTTTATACGGCGTAAAAGCATGGACACAGATAGAGGCATCAAGTAAAAAACTTGGGGCATTTGAGATGTGGCTGTATGAACGCGTGTTGAGAATCCCATGGACGCGATCAAAGAGGTGCTGGAACGAATAGGAAAAAATTGAAATTATGGATCAGGTCAAAAGAAGAAAACTTGAATATTTAGGCCACATCATGAGAAACTGACAGTGGCATGGGTTGCTCCAGCTGATACTCCAGAGAAAGGTTTATGGAAGGTGGGGATCTGGAAGGAGACGAATTTCATGGTTGAAAAACCTACAAACGTGATTTGTAACAACAACGGGACTGTTAAGAGTGTCGTCAGCAAAGTCGTGATAGCCAATATGATTGCCAACATCCGGTAAACGGATATGTCTCCATGAAAACCATGTATGAATCCATAAGTGTTTCCATGGTTGCTTGTGAAAATATTCGGTGCATTGCCCTTTAATAGTCAAAACTGGTGATGGCGTCGGGTATCATCCCAATATGGTCACTTCTATTTAAGGCTATTATATACAATAGCGTTTTAGTCGTGTAATCCATCGCATTAAATGGATACTTTTCGCATATACATAACCAAGGCTTAAGTATGAAACGATGGATAAGATAGCGCCATCAGCATAGAATGTAAAATAGAGACAGCAGCTGAAGAAATATTAGTTTTATTGGATGACCACTTTCGGTGCTACCACAGGAATTTTTCATGCTCAGATGCACACTGACGATGTGGTAACCATATCTGAACTTCCATGTCATACAAATCTACACCGTTAAATCAACAAGCGCCACCTAAACACATTTTAGCATCAGTTTAATTTATGACGTAATCCTTCACAATCCTTATTTGAGAATTCTTTGATAGAAATTTTTTAATTTCTTACTAAGATAGTGTATACCAAGTAGTTGATTTGAGATAGAATTACCCTATTTTCAAAAATTCATAACTCAAAAACCAAGCATCATTGGACAAAATCCAAAGACGTCATAATTTCTTTGGCTTTTGGAATCACTAGAAAGATTGGGATCTTGATTGCCAATATCCTACCTTGGGCTTCCCCTTGTCAGTTGAACTGAACCAATGCTCATTTTTTTACATCTCATCTACTGTACATCTTCGCTGATCAGGAGGGGGGGGGAGAATTTATTGTCTTGTACTGGCACATCACTTCCGAGTATTGCAACAATTGATGCTGGTGTAAAATCAATAATAATAGATCGCATTTTCTACATTATTTACATTTATGTAATTTTAACAGGGTTACCATATTTATTCATAATATCAAATTTGCAAGGGTGAATAAGTTATATCTACTTTAAAAATCTGATGTGGCCATCGCATAACTTTCCGAACAGACGCAAATTTTTACATTATATTTTTAAATAAAATGGTTACATAATTTCAACAGTAAATCGATGAAAAATTTCATATTTTGCCAAAATAGGAAGAAAAAAACTTTTGAATGCCTATATCTTGCAAACGAAGCATTTTTGGACCCATGTTATTAGAAACTTTTCATCTTATTTTCGTTAGTAGAATGCGGTTTACTATTTTATTTACAAATACAAAAAATTTTTACAAATACAAAAATTTTTGAAACGCCCTGTATATTTTAGAGAAAAACTTGTAGGACAAAAAATGTAGGAAATTCCATAGCGCTAATTTTTTGTTATTAATATTTTTACATATTTAATTTCGTTTCGAAGTTATGACGCATAATGTCATAATAGCTCCAGGTAAACCCCCCTTTCCCGTTACACGATTTAAATTATTTTCATCTGGCTTCGTCATACGACAGGAAAAAGCTTATATGCAAAATTTGGAATGATTTGCTTGCTTCGTTTAGACGCTATCGTGTTCACAGATGTACATACACACACACATACATACAGACATCCTTCCAAAAATGATAAAAATGGATTCAGGGGACCTCAAAACGTGAACATCTGTCAAAAAATTGGGGGGTCAAATTTTGACTGATAACAATACTTTCCTTACCTAGGGGTTCGGAAAGTAAAAATTGATATTGAATGTTTAAAACGGGGGAAGCTGATATAATTTATATTTGCAAGATTTGTCGGTTTATAAAGGTTAAAATATTCAGTGAATAATAAAAGTTATTTGCAAAACTGAAAGAACGGAAAGTATTTATAAATGCCGCCCCTGACTTTTTTTATATTATGCGTATCAATTTAATGTTTATAGCGCGGTTCTGATGAAATTAATTAAAATAACGGAAAGAAATATCTGCTGATATTTTTAAATCTTGACTAATACTAGCAGTAGCGTAGACGGGGGGGGGGCTATGGGAGTTTGCTCCTCAGAAAATAATCAATTCCTAATAAAATTTCCGTATAAGGTTTTTGGGAATTTCAGCCCTACCCAAAATAATGTTCTGGTTACGCTACTGACTAATACACAGTGGAAGAAGTTCTACTTTAAAATATTGTCACTTTATTAATTCTCTTCAATTATCGGGTGAATTAAGACGTCGAATAACATAGATTTCACAGTACTTGAACGAAAAATTGGGGTTGTAAACTCATCTCAGGTGAGATTTACCTAATCGATCATCAAGTTGGATTATCTGAACCACACTCGAAACTGTGCTGTCCAAGTAACAGCATTTTCTTGTGGTTTTGTGTCCTCGCAAACTAAGAGCGAACCCCGCCAGTGGGGGGTCCTCACTCTGAATCTCATGCGCGTGGTTACTGACGTTATGTAACATCTAAATAGACATCTTAAAAAATGTCTACAAAACACACACAAAAAATATACGAGTTTCAAGTATTTGACATTATAATTTTGTTAAAATTTAGGAATGTGATTTCTGAACCCTTTAACATTAACCCTCTTAGCTTGAATTTAGGGGAACATTTGATTTATCATATCATAAATTACGGCTTTATAAATATTAACAAATTTCTCTCCAAAATCGAGGTTCCTTCAACTGCAATTCTTTTATCTGAGAAATAAAAATTATAAGGAACCTTAATAGTGCTGAAACTACAAATTTATAGATTTAAAATTGAGGTTACTCGTATGCAACTTTTTGTAATATAGTAATATAGTACATAATTACGTCGTTATTTGGTATTGAGGAATTTTAGGAATTTCAGCTTCGAAATATTTTACGCCTTTTACAACGTACGTATGAGATCACATTCCTTAACTGTTATAGCTAATATCAAATTGAAACAGTTGAGGTTAGCGTTAGTCGAGAATAAACGAGACTAATTTATGTGGCACACGAGAGTTAATCCTCAAGTTGGTGGTTACGTCTCTCAATCGTGAACTGCAAGTGACACTTCAAGTTTTCTTGTCAACTGCATTTAAACATACATACAGTGATGTGGTAGATAGATTTCACATTAACATACCCAGAGATTTCAATTTGAGATACTGGGATTTCGTAATAATTGTTGTGTTAACTCCCGCGCTTTCGATGCTGGAGATGAAGGCTAGCCATTCTTTAACTCCAAAAGGCCTACGTATAAAGAAATAATTTCAATGTAAAACTTGACTCGTCCGCTACGTTAAACTCTCAAGTCTGGTAAAAAAATCATCTACGGCGCTATTACGTTTAAAACACACGCGAAGATACTTAAAATTTTGAGTGTCAGTACGTCCCTGTCAACTTTGTTTAATCTCCCGCCATTCAAAACTGATTTATGTTTCATTTAGTAAAATTTTTACTTTGTAGCGTTTTTAACATAAAAATTTGGAATGCAATTTTAAAAATAAAATTTCTCGCAGCGTGACATGGAAATAGTGATAAGAGCTATGCCGCATCGGAATAAAAGTTTTATAGTTGTAAAATTTAAAAAGAAGTTAAAAATGCTGGAAGGGAAAGGCTTATAAAATTTAAATTCTGTGTGCTGGTGGATCTTTTGAGAGTTAAAATTTAACTTGGCACATTTTCATATATATCTTTAATCAAAGGTTGATAAAGCCGGATCATTAATTTTACTGATCTCCCTTTCCATGTAATATTCAGTGTTAGAAAACTTACCATCATCCTCTTAAGTTCTCGTTATGATTAATAATTTTATATGCGATGCTGGATATCGCCAGATGTTATTCTTCACGTTACATTTGTTGAAGTTTAATTATTACAAATTATAGTGCAAAAAATCAAAACTTGGCGCCACGTTTGGGTGCTTTTGTTAACGATTAAGTTTACGTTTGAAATTAGCGCTTAAATTAATAACAATTGGCGCCCAACTATGGACACATTGTTCTTTTAACATAATTTAAAAAATTGATGAGAAAAGCTAATTCTTATTTTCAGTGACGTATTTCAGACTAAAAAATTTAAAAGGCTTTAAATAAAATTGTTAATTATTTAAAGGAAACGGATAGAACAAGATCATAAATAGAGCAAGAGCGTTTTTCAACTTGAACTCAAATATTACTAAATTTTTAAAATTTCAATAAAGAATACTGGGGCTCCAGAAAAATGTCGTTGGCGCACCGAATATCACGAAGGTTAAAACCTGAAATAATACAGTATATTTTTGTTAAAAATTAATTCAAGTCGAAGTAATTTTAATTGAAATAAAAGTGGGAGCACATATTTTGAAGAGGAAAACTAAGTAAGTAATGTAGTAAGTCTACAATGCCTTATCTTTTTTTACATAGTCAAACCCTATGGGAGTTTTGGTTCAAAAGATTATCGGCAGATGGCGCTAATAATTTAGAAAGCATACATAGGGAACTGTGCCATAAGTCTGACCAGCCGAAAAAAATTTTCTTCAGCTACACACTAATGAACAGGCTTATTTTAGTCTATAGAAAAAATAACTTGCGAGAAATCTTTAAAAACAACCCCAAAATCGACTTTTTAAAAGTAGGGAAATTAACATCGAATAGGCCGCGCCCCCCAGGCAGACGCTATACAATTCATCAACGTTCCCTTCAAATCGCGTAAAATTTTTTCGCTCCGATTTGAATTTTTCTTTGAAATTCGGATAGGTGGGGGTGTGATTAGTAGATATTAGTAATAAATATTATCAAAAAAATGGAAAATAACCCGTGTATTGCCGAAAAAGTGAAAAAATTAAATTTTTTTCCTTCGATTTTTGGGGTGTGCATTCGATAGGGAGGTTTATCCATCGTCAAAACCTACCTTTCGGGGCGCCGCTACGCTCCGCTCAGCGACTTTGCGAAAACGCCGCGGTCATTTTAAATTATTAATTATATATTGTGTCAATACCATTCTATTATACAATTGTTGTAAAAGCTTCCTACAAATTTTTCATATCGTCAGACATACTGAAATTCAATTGAGAAGAAAATGTACTACGCCCTTTTTACTTCGGATGACTGTAGTAATACTCATATGGCTAAAATTACGATGACTCAAGACGTTGCCAATAGGCAATTCATAAGGGCCTTGTGGCTTGTCACCAACAAGAGGTTTCAGGAAGAATTCGAAATGAAGGTAAAATTGGTGTTGTATTTTTGTAAGTGTTAAAATGTATCACATGGCATCAGTCAAAGAAAGGCAGCAAATTCGAATAATTACGAGTAAAATTATAATAATAATAATCACCTTCAGTGCGGCTTTCAGGCCGCACAACCTTGGCAATCATGTAGATTGATAGTTCGATGTGCCTGTACCCTGTTTTTATTGTTCTGATGGCAAATCATTCACAGTAGGGGGACGTTCGTGCTTTGCGTGCCCTTCGAAGCATGGAGACGGTCAAGAAATTTTAGAATATACCTGGAGTCGAACCGGGTAACCTTCCATTAGCAGTGGATCTCGATAAAATTTTTATTTAGAAAAACCTACAAAAATTGTTTCACTCTAATAAAGTGTACTCTACCTTCGTCATTTTCAGGTTCCTCATCTGGTAATTAATCCTTCATTGTGTATGAAGGAGGGAGAGTAAGAGGGAGAGAAGGTGGGAGTGAGTGCACATTGCAATGACGATTTATCATTTAAAAATTCAATTTGCTATATTTCAAATATTTAATGGGGTGGTTTTCTCGGAATCGTGCGATTACATTTTCCCAATCAAAATCTCCCAAAAGATTTTCCCAATCTCTTAGATTTCTTTTGTAGGTAGAGTTAGTGAAATGTATTTTTGCAGAGCAAGTTTACAATTACTTGGTTTTTGTTTGTACGTACATAGGACAGACTGCGCAAATATGAGATTTTGCGCATGATGCTGAGCAGTTTGGGATCATACGGTTACAGCACGAACTGCACAGTCACGTACTGGTATTTTAAGTAAGTAATTATAAATGAGACGGCCATCAGCTTAAGAGATTAAATGCGTTGCTGCTAATGCTGAATACTTGGTTCGAGTCCGGGCTTATTAGTAAAACCTTATTTTGACCGCCTCCATGTTTGTGCGGTTTAAAGGCCACACCGGAACAGTTCAGGTTAAAAATAAAACTTTTAATTTTTTGTAAATTAAATTTTTATTATTCGGAAGTGCATTAAATATTTTAATAGCTATTAACAGGATGGCGAGATAAAAATAATTAAAGTTTAAAAAAAACTACAAAATACATTAAATAAATTAAATCATGGTCTTGTTAATTACACTATATGACGCCAATTATTCATAGTTATTACCCATCGTTAGTTGCATATAAATCAATAAATATAACAAAGATATTAAAAAATAAACGCAAATCTTTTAAGAATCATCATTAAAAATTATTACGGAAGGAATTATTATTTCTCTAATATAATGTAGAATTTTGTCAAGATCTCATTGCAGTTTGTAGGAGATTAGCGGTGATAATGGATAGCGGATAACGGAGATTAGATTCTGAAAGAATAGTTCCCATTAAAAAAATGCCACCAAATTTGGAATCAGCGACCCCAAAACCTCCTGAGTACTAATTTTCAGACACATCCGATTAAGTATTTCAATTTTTACCTCCATCTTGCATCCGCCATTTTTAATTTTTAAATGGAGACAACTTGTAATCAGCAACTCATACGAATAAATTTTTCAATATTGATCGCCATATTGGATCCACCATTAGAAAGTATAAAATTTGGACTTCAGAATGGGATCGGAGACCCCAAAAACATCTTGAGTGCCAGTTTTCATGCACATTCAAATAAATGTTTACACTTCGACCCCCACATTGAATCCGCCATTAGAATTTTAAAATTTTGACATCAAAATCGGAATTAGCGACCCCTGAAACTTTCCGGATGTCGGTTTAAAGGCACATTCGAATAAAGTTGTACATTTTGACCGCCATGTTGGATCCATCATTTTGAATTTCAAAATTTTGAAGTCAGAATCGAAATCAGCGATCCCAGAAATTTCTCGGGTGCCGATTTACAGACACATTTGGATAAAGTCTTACATTTTGACCGCCATATTGGATCCACCCTTTAGAATTTCAAAATTTTGACGTCAGAATCTAAATTAGCGATCCCAGAAACTTCTCGCGTGCGTTACAGGCACATGGATAAAGCCTTACATGCTGACCGCCATATTGGATCCACCCTTTAGAATTGAAGGGCCTAGTGGAAAAAGTAGTTAAGTCACTTTTTTCACATTGCGGCATTTATTCTCTACAAATTAGTATAAAAATCAAAAAATTGAAAAAAAAAGTGACTTAACTACTTTTTCCACTAGGCCCTTCAATTTCAAAATTTTGACGTCAGAATCGAAATTAGCGATCCCAGAAACTTCTCGCGTGCCGATTTGCAGGCACATTTGGATAAAGTCTTACATTTTGACCGCCATATTGCATCTACCCTTTTGAATTATAAAATTTTGACGTCAAAATCGGAATTAGCGACCCTATAAACTTCCCAATTGCCGATTTGCAGGTAAATTTGAATAAAGCTTTACATTTTGACCGCCATATTGAATCCACCATTTTGAATTATAAAATTTTGACGTCAAAATCGAAATTAGCGACCCGCTAAACTTCCCGATTGCCGATTTGCATGTAAATTTGAATAAAGTCTTACATTTTGACCGCCATATTGAATCCACCATTTTGAATTATAAAATTTTGACGTCAAAATGGGAATTAGCGATCCAAAAAAGTTCTCCCGTGCCGATTTACAGGCACATTTGGATAAAGTCTTAAATTTTGACCGCCATATTGAATCCACCTTTTTGAATTATGAAATGTTGACACCAAAATCGGAATTAGCTACCCTATAAACTTCCCGATTTGCAGGTAAATTTTAATAAACCTTTCGATTTTGACCGCCATATTGGATCCACCATTTTGAATTATAAAATTTTGACGCCCAAATCAGAATTAGCGACCCTATAAACTTCCCGATTGCCGATTTGCAGGTAAATTTTAATAAAGCTTTCGATTTTGACCGCCATATTGGATCCACCATTTTGAATTATAAAATTTTGACGTCAAAATTGGAATTAGCGACCCTGTAAACTTCCCGATTGCCAATTTTCAGGTAAATTTGAATAAAGTTTTACATTTTGACCGCCATATTGGATCCACCATGTAGAATTATAAAATTTTGACGGCAGAATCGGAATTAGCGAGCCCAGACACTTCCCGGGTCACGCTCTGGAACGCATCTCATTGGTTTAATATCAGAGCAAGAAATGGCACGCCATCTGTCATGTAAATTTTAATGATAGATGAGACGTGACAAAATCAATATATTTATTAATATAGAAGATAGATAAATAACTGTCGCAATTCATTCAGTGCGGCCTTTAGGCCGCACAACCAAAGGCCGACTATTTATTTTATACATTAGTGCGTCGAATAACGACATAAGATAAGAAAATTAATATACATGGTGTCTCTAAAAATAATCAACAACGGTTTACAGTAGACTTAGCCGGTTATTCTGTAACTCGTCCTTTACTAAAGGATCCTTTAAAAATAGATAAAGTACGGTTTACAATGTAAACAATTGAATTGCAAACGATATTTTAAGTGGAAACCAAACTTTACAGGATCCCTTAATAAAGGATGAGTTACAGAATAACCGCCTTACGTTAGTCAGGAATTAATTTCACGCCTAAACAATGAACTACCAAACCTTTTAATTGGACTACTAAACCTTATCAAACAATTACCGAACGTTTAGCTAAAAATAAGTTAAAAAATTGTTTAAACTGGCAGTAAACAATAATTCTGCCCTGCTAAGCAAAAGGTCGTAATCACATAATTGAGGGGTCTAGAAGTAAAAGGGTTCAAGTGCACTTTTAATAGTTCTGAGATACATGGCTTTAAAGTTAACTTGAAATTCAAAATTACAGGAATAAGTTTAGAAAATACAATTTTACGACCCAAGGGAACGTAAAATTTACTAAAATCATTTTACCTCTAAGTTAGGATACCCTTTAGGTATGATATTCTACACTTTTTTTCAAAAAGTGCACATGAACCCATTTACTTCTAGACCCCTTGTTTAATTTAAAATTAAACACGTTTTTTGTTGGTTGGTTGGGTTGTCGTTTCCAACCACCCTGTATATAAAATAAATTTATCATATACGCATAATTGTATCAACCTACTTAAAGAAGTGCTTAATAAAGCAAAAATGCCTCCTCGCACTTTTTAGTAGGTCAATTAAAATGTAATTCATTTAAACTATAAATAAGCGAAATTCATTTCCGTAAGCATATCATAGTTCAAAACATTTACTCAGGTCAATTAACTTTAATTAAGCATAAATGCATTTTAAATATTATAAGCAGGTAACAAAATCATAGTCGTCAGGTTAATAACTTTAATTTAGAATAAAAATGTGATAATTTAGCATTTAAGTTTAATATAAATAAGTGTATTTAACTTAATAAAAAACAGTATCATTTTAAACTAAGGTTTGAGTGGTTACTCACAACAACGAAGCAGGGGAAAGAGTGTTATGGACTTAAGTCTATTCCAGAAATCTTTGTGAGACTGCAAAGAATAACATCTCTTCTCTTCTAATTTCAACACCCCTCAATTGACAGTTGTGAGCAATAGATTTTATATTTTTCATATGACAGAAACGATGCAGATACGATTTTTTACGATTTAATACTATTTTCATTAGTAATACGGATTATTTTATAGTTAGATAAATTTCACAATCTTTTAACGTCTCCAAATTTACATATATTGTAATGAACGGAGTCCTTTAATAATGCCACACGTTGGGCTAGCCAAAAAGTGCTGTGCGCTGACGTAGCCTCGGAGCTTTGTTAGGCTTGCACTCTGAAATATTAAAACCTTGTACGAGTGTACGTAAAAGTACCTCGTCAATAGAAATGTAAGCAAATTATTCTTGACAAATACAAATAAAATAAATTGATGCCTCGGCTTGACTAGTTCGGATAGCACAGACCTACCTTTTCCCACGCTGGGTTCCCTCCTTAGCCATTATCTCAAATCTGAAATGCAATATTGTGGCTTTTGGAATGATCATACACAAATTATGCTCCGTTTTATACAGCAAATCGTTTTTTATTATGAATTTCAAAATGTAAATAATTATAGTTAATAAAATTCTTATCTCTAATAACAAAGATCTTAATTCTATGATAAACCTAAACGTTTTTCCCGCACGTGTGAAGTTAATCGTCAATTTGCACAAAATTTTTATGTTTTTAATAATTTTGAATGGGACGGTACCTTTTATCTGGTGTAATTCTGTTTGTTCGGTTCATGTACCATGAAATTATGCAGTGGTATTCGTTCGATGACCTTCAAGGGTGTGTGGTTTATCTGGATTGAATTTCCTCGTGGTAGTTTATGTTTGTATCGTGACCAAAGTTTTCGTTCAAAATAATAGTGAATCTTCTCAATTTTGCACAAATTTTCACTTTTTAAAAATACGTAAGTATAATGTTCTTTCAATTACTAACTTTTTATTCACTTTCTTAATCAAATTTTATTATATTTTTAACTTTTTAGCTGGACACACCAATTTTTACCACACTTATTTTTATTAAGCAATCAACAACCTATTTCAATTGTTTTTACCATAGCTACTGGTATTTTCAAGGCACTTCTGATTTCGTTTTATTGGTCGATGTAAAATCAATATTTTTGCGTTATAATTTTCCAGGTTCGTACTTAGCCCAAAATAATTTGTATAATTTTTAATGAAATTTTTATGTTTCAGATTTATTTGAAGTATTAACATCTCCTGTGGTCTTCCAGTAAACTTTTGAAGAAAATGTTTTTCGCATTTATGGTTCATTGAATATCGAGGCACTTCGACACGTAAAAATTTTGTTATTTTAAAAAGTTCCCACGTTTCAACACCTTTTTATAACTAATACTTTGAACAAATTGTTTTTGATTTCAAATTACATTTTTTTTATATCACTACTTAAATTAATTTACAATTTTAACAAACCTTTATTTTTAAAACAGAATTAAAACGTTGCATTTGAATTTACCTTGTTTTCTCATTCCGTGACCTTTTTCTCCATTAGATTTATGACGTTAAAACAATTCTTTGGTGTCGGATAAAACCCTCTCGTTTGAACAAATAAGTCTCGTGCTACCTTTGTTAATAAATTAAAAACTTTGAATCAAAACGTGATCATTTCTATTGACGTGGTATTGGTACACTGCAATATGTTCCTCTAACTTGGTGGAAAATACGGCAAAAGGTCATGTTTTACATGTAGATACGACAACTCGATTTTCATAAAAATGTCAGATACGACATTCTTGCTTAGCATGACAGAAAATTATAATTAATTTTTTTTATTGGACTACCAAACTTCTAATCATTACGTCTAACTTGACATAAAATTTCGATTGGTTAATTACGAAAAACAAAGAACTACCAAAACTTTTAATTGGACCACCAAACCTTACCTAACAATTAGCAAATGTTTGGCATAAGAAAAACTTACGAATTTGATTAAAGGGGGGCTAATTTTATGGAGGTCCGTCTTGTTTCGTTTCGTGTGAGCACGGGTATTTCCATGTATGTCTGTAAGATAGAATGCGAAACCCAATAATGGAATGGACATGTCACATTTCCAGACTTTGAATCTACCAAGCAAAAGTTGTACGAACTGAGTTGGCGTTGGTAAAAAACGGTGATTTACGTAAGTGACTCCGCGTAGGGCTAACAGCACCGGTTCAAAATCCAGACTAAAGATTTCTCAGGTTTTCATCATTTGCCAATGAGATGTAGGCTAACAACTGAACCAGATCGTGATGTAAATTCTTCAAATGTTGTACATTTTTGCTTACTTTGATGTTGTGTAGCAATCAATTCAATTTTTAGAGCGTCATAATTCTTGCAAGTATCGACCTTTGATAATAAATAAAAGAAATCGGCGACGGCTCTGAACACTGAAAGTGTTGGTGATTATTTTTAGAGACACCCTATATATTAATTTTCCAACCTTTTGTTGTCGTTATTTGACGCACTAATAATTTTTCGATAGTTATTGATTTCAGTTTTTAATGAGAAGCCACGTGCCCTTGTGCCCTATGGGGTAAACTACCACTGTAATTAAAAAAAATCACTTCAAATCCTACCGCGTTTTTACAGAAAACAAATTCAACTAAATTGAAGCTATTTCAGCATTCCTTTCAAGTTAATGAAATTAGGAAATCAGCAGAAAACTGTTAATACTACCATAATTATAAAAAAAAATGTTAATTTTCTATTACGCCGTGCAGTGCAATCAATCATAAGTGAAATTTTCGATCGTTTCACTCCGAGAAACCTCAAACGAGTGGCGACAACTTAAGAAAAAACATTTTTATTTCCTGACGCATGATAGTTGATTACCCATAAAAGCGCGTAACACTAACCTAAGCAAAATGCTAGAAGCTGAGCCGCAGAAAAAGAAAAACGAGCTAGAATTGTTTTAAAGAAAAAAAATAAACTTTTGATTACGTCATAAAAATCAACCCCTATATAGTAACGACTTCGTAATGGTTGGTTCTTTCTTTTGTTAAGATTTTAATTTTCTCGTTATTTGTTTAAGAGTTTCAATAATAAAAAAAAATCGTCTGAATTGGAACGTAAAGCAAGTTTTACACTCTTTTCCACAAATGACACATTTTTAGATGAAAATGAAGTTAATACTTCCTTAATTAACTGAAGGGTGAATCAAATATCGGTCTTTATTATTCATCACGAAACTTTAATCAGAATCGGTTAACGGTTGACCGAATTTAATAATCGTAAAACTGAAACGAAAACATTAAGACTAAAGTAGAGCGACTGAAAATCAGCGGTGGGTGAATTCGTTATCAAATAATACGTTCATATTTCAACCACTGAGAACGTAATAGATTTACGGATCGGTGTTGTAATTATTATTAACAGTGTAGGGCTAATAAAAGCGAAATTTTCATTAAATCGTAGGTACCGAAATGAAGAAATTAAATTGTGAAAATTTTAATATAATGAAAGTAAAAAAGCAATTTTTCGTGATTAAATGCCGACTGGTAGTAAAGCACGTGTAATTATAGGTTTGCGCCCTCATTTGAGTCTGGCGCCGCGTTTGCGATTGATTCTTGCTAATAATTGGCCTTGCATGGTTTTAGCGGCGTTCATGTAATCTAAAGGTTTTTCATTTTTACATTATCGGAGTTGTTTGCATCTAAATATCGCTTTTATGGTTTATACCTTCAGAATGTAGAGAATACCAAATATTTCGAACAAACAAATTTACGATGACGTCATAGCTCAAAAACAAAACACGATTAAAAGATGTTAATGGCAGTGACATTTAAAAAAATAAGGTTGACGTATCCAAGGATTATCTGAGCAAATCCCTCTAAAAAATTAATCAATCAGCTGGAAGAATTCGTCCATGATCGCTACTGTAGGCATTGATCATAGCACCGAGCAGCATTACCTCGTTGATTACACATCCTATTTAAATACATCCTGTTTAATTAAAACTTCCCAGGAAATGACAGTTGAGTTTGAAAACAAAGAAAAACTATATTTTGCCTTGTTAATCCAGTATTGGACATAGGCCTTTCCTTTCGGTCTCAAGGTGTTACGGACCGACATCACTCTCATCAAGGAAAACCCGGAAATCCTGTTCAAATCATTTGACCATCGCAACTGTGGATGTCCTCTTCCCCTATGGTCTCCATTGTTGCACCTCTTTGTTCCACCGTCCGTCCGTCGTTCTTATTATACGGCCAGCCCACCTACATTTCAATGGTGCCGTTTTCTATGATTTATTACATCGATTAATTTTGGTTTTCTCTAAAGCGTTCATTTCATAGCTGTCTTGGGCTATTTTCCGGAAGCTAAACAAACTCTTTTTTTGTTTTAACTTGCGCAGGAGTAAGAAAATCTCGTACGAGACGCCGACTTAATGTCAGACTTGCACTGACTAAATCCTCCACCCGATCCACTATTCCGGGATTACTTCCGAAGATCGCGGTTAATGCGCCTTTCTGCGGCGTTTCAGGGCTTGAATGGCCCGTTCTTCTTCGAACGTTGCGATGGCATCCTCGCTCTCCATCATCTTCGGGACCAAGTTTTCGGGGGGGGGGGTGTAATGTCACCTCATCCGAGGTGTCGTCTTCGCCGCAGTAGCAGCATCTAGTCAAATCTAACTCCTTGAAGCGATAGAGGTACTCATTGTAGACCCGTGATTTTCGAGGGGCTTGGTGAGGTAAAACTAGAGCACTCCATGCTTCCTGTCGCTTCCTGTATGCCATGGCCCGTTCCTCTCCAAGAGATCGACCGGTGACATGAATGCCAACACTCGCACCGCTTCGCCGGACCCAGTTCCTAAAGCGCCGGTGACTCTCAGAGCCATCTTCTTCTCAACTGCCAGGATTCTACTTGCGTTCCTCTCGACAAGCATCACCTCGTGCCACACCGGGACTTCATAGAGCATGATGAAGTAAACTACGATGTCAAGCATTCAGCTTCAGTTTGAGGCTGATGTGCGGGATTTTCCTCCTTTCGCTAGTCATCACCGCCTCTGCCGTTTCGGGGACCAAGGTTAGGCTCCTATTGGTGAATCAGGAGCCGATCGTGTCGATAGCCTGGTTTACCTTCTTCTCCATCGTCTTCGCCTCTTTGTCTACGACGATCAGAGTGAGGTCGTCCGCGAACCTGGTCAAGGAGACTTCATCAGTGACCCGCAGCCTCAGCACTTCGTCATATGTGACATTCTACAGGGTCGGTCCCAGGTCTCAGGAGCGACCCTTGGGGAACCTCGCTGGTGACTTCATTCTTGCTGTAGACCAGGCCAGGACGTTGAAGAAGTTGCATCGATGTTTCTTAGCTGACCAAGTTAGCCTTATTCTCCTTTCAATTTCAGAGGTTTGATTTTGTTTTCCGCGTTTTACCTGTTGTCTTCTTGGTTGGTCATTGTTTTTGTTTTGTTCATGTTCAAAAAAGTAAAAAATTACCACCTTTCGCGAATGAATATAAAATTCGTGTATAAATCGAAGGATAAATTTTGTTATTATGTGAACCAGAAAATGTGAAGGGGTAAAAAACCCACGAATTTTCCAATTTTTCGCAGATAAATGTTGAAGAATTTACATGCTCAAATATGGAAGTGTAGCTGTCGTCTTTTTTTTAAATAAAATTTACTAAAACTTAAATATTATTTGTAATTCAAAATTATTGTTTGGAATTTTTTGTTTCTATTGGCACTATGTTTGTTTTATAGTGAAATAGACAGCTGTCTATTGGTCGAATGGCGTTGAGTTGGTTCATGAACTTTTATTGAACAAGCAGGCTTGTTCAAATTTGTATGGGGGTTTTTTAAATAAAAGATTTATTTAGAGAAGTGTTTTATCTATTACTCCTGCGACTATCACGTGGAAAATTATCGTGGTATATATAGGATGCGTCAGAAGTTTCGTAACAAATGCAAAATTTTGTCACAGGCTCCCGTCCCATGGTTCATCGAGTCATCTCAACTGAAAGATAAACTCCAGGAGATTAGCAGGCGGGGTGCTCCTAATTCTCGCCATGTCAGGTCAGAAGTTCTCCATTATGGCACCTCTTTTTGACACCAACGATCTCCAGAGTGTTAAGGTGTTCGTTGATTTTGCAGTGTCTACACCTTTTCCAGCAGTAATTCAGAAAACCTCACCTGCTGTTCACAAATCGTGAATTGTAATTCAGATTTGTCAACTGATATTCAGAAATTGTGAATTGTAATTCAGATTTGTCAACTGATATTCAGATATCGTGAATTGCAATTGACAAATCTGAATAACCGTTGACGATTTCTGAATATTAATTGACAAATCTGAATAACCGTTGACGATTTCTGAATATCAATTGACAAATCTGAATAACGGTTGACGATTTCTGAATATCAATTGACAAATCTGAATAACGGTTGACGATTTCTGAATTACTGGTGGAAAAGGTGTAGTTAAAATACCCCCAATTTTCCGTCCATTAGTTCTGGACAACTTTAGGTTTTTGTATTTTGAATGTTTATCTGAGGGTAATTTTATCACTGCCCCTGCTTGTGCCACAGAGAAAAATAACCGACACCCAAATCGACGGCTCTCTACTTCAGTGCAAAACTGAATATAAAACAAGGTGGAACTCGTTTTAGCGGCACTTCTTAGGCTTCTATACAGCTACCTTTCTGGTGTGGAAAGTTGATATTATCTGGTTATTTTTGGTCGCCATATAATGTAACATCACATAATCAGATAATCTGCACTAATTAAATTTTTGCGGTTGGTATTTATCAATTACTACATAAGTAATAATAATCAAACTTTTCCATTCCATTCGTAACTTTACTTTTCTGTAATGTCCGGTCCAATTTTTGAGGTGGATCCATCCTCTTCCTTCTCTTTTATTTACAACTTATAACTTCACTATCTACATCAAGCAACTGCTATGGTTAAAATAAAATAATAAATAATTAGTGCAGATTATCTGATTATGTGATGTTACATTATATGGCGACCAAAAATAACCAGATAATAACAACTTTCCACACCAGAAAGGTAGCTGTATAGAAGCCTAAGAACTGCCGCTAAAGTGAGTTCCACCTTGTTTTATGTTACGCGTGATTGCGTTTAAATTGATTTGGCACAATAAAATTATCAGTAATAATAATTCTAATTTTGAAATGCGACATGTGGAGCGCGTCTGTATCATTGGGTCAATGCGGCCCAATTGAGCGAAAGCCATGGCAATTAATTTTAAAAAGGGATTAAATCCTTAATTTCAAAATTTCGTTCCTTTTCAATTTGTACAGTTTTGCAAAATTGTTAAATTATCAAATAAAACACCATAATAATATATTGTCTAAATTCAAACTTTGGTGAATTCAGAAGAGCTCTTTAGAGCAATTTTTAAATTTTTACCTTCAAATGATTGTAGCACAAAATTATTGGATTTTTAGTGGTCATGATTTAGTACATTTTTAAAGATCGTAGAATTACCTACAAGTTAGATCATAAACATGTTTTCCTGTAAAATCACCGAATGTGCAGTTATGGGTTATATTAAGTAAAGAAATTTTAAAAACCTTTAAATGTTATTTGTTCATTTGTTTTTCATCTTACCAACCACTTATTAAAAAATACATACCCCTTTCCTGAGTGCAAATTTAATGGGCTACAACTTTAGTCTAACAAACCTTTTTAAAAACCAATCGATTTCACAGAAAAGCTGAAACTAGAATGAAAAAAAAAGTTTCGTCCGGTTCTGTTCTAATGAATATTTTTAGGATGCATATCAACGTGCTTTTAAAATAAATAGAGAATTAAAATGTACCGCAAGCAAATATTTCTCAATGCACTTTTTTAAGAGAAAATAGAAATTAATTAAAATGTTTGTATAAATCCAAACCTTTAAGAAGTCGAGTATTAAGAGCCATTACAGCCACTGTTTTAATTTTTATATACTACTTTCAAAAATTATCATAGCACCGTAACCATTGGTTTTTAGTGTTCAAGCGTTAGTTTTTTTAGGCTTCTATTTTACTACCGTAAAATTTTCTACAAACTGTATGAAACACCTTTTTGTGTCAAATGAACGGATTTCGAGTTCTGAATTAAATTAAGTCAAGAAATGTTAAATACCTTCAAGTTTCTTTTTGTTTTTCGTCTCTTTGTTCAACCACATAGGCAAGACGAAGGCAAAATCATACCGAATACTTGTAATACAATTTTTAAGCATGTATATCAACTTACAATTAAACTAAATAGAAAATAAAGCGCACCACAGGCAAGCTGTTTTATTTAATTTTAAGGTATAAACAACATCCGAAATGAACAATAATTGAATGTATATAAATAAAAAAAAGTACTGCGAACATGGTTTGATTAAAAAGGAAACAAAGAAAATACGAAATTCTAAACAATAACAACATTGTGATTAATTTATTGAAAACAAACAAAATTTAATGTAAAACAGGAAATTTTACCACAAAACCATAAGGTCGAACTCCGTTAACTTTTATCATTGATCAACGCTTTAATAATTCCGCGCGCACTCGAATCACATTAAAATCTTATCTCGTCGCCAGAAGAAGAAGAATCGTAAGTTTAAAATCACGTAATTGCATAACAAAAATAATTATATTGTGGCTTCCACAAATTACGTATTTCCAATATAATTTCTTGTACTGTGTCGAATTAATGCAGTCATTTTGTGCTTAAAAGGGCGCCTAGCTTACAAGTTGTGGGGTAGTTTTGATTTCTTCGATTCTATATGTTTTCTGGGGTGCTGAATCCGAATCCGATATTTCCCAACAAAATTTCGTGACGGAACATAAAAAAAAATGCAAAAAAGGTAAAAAAAATCATTTTTTGGCGGAGTTTTGCTTATAACTCGGAAACTATTAACTTTTCGTAAATAACCTTCTTATACAAAATGAAAGCTTATAAAATTTGTTACAAATTGCTTTACATAGGTTTATTTCTCCGACAAACCGTTCGGGTTCAAGCGCCAGTTGAAAATTTGCGTTTTTCGGCTGTTTCCGCAAAAACCCACTTTTTCCACTCCAAAACTGTAATTTATTAATATTAAGTGCCGTCAATTAGTAAATTCCCTCTAGTTTTTAGTTAAAAGGTTTGAAAACGATTATTGAGTCAAGCAAGAAGAGGAAGGATGGTAAGCATGTTCAGCTCAGTAAAAAATCTGCAGTTGAGTTTCATGAGAAATGTCGTAAAAACTACATAAATGAAAGAATAATTCTCTCTCATTTGAAGAAGGTGGAGCAGGGTAGAGATCAAGTCAAAACACGTACTACTGAAGCACCTTTCAGTTTCAAATCTCAATGTTTTATATGTGGCTTAGTCATAACGCCCGAGTTTATAGAACAAGAACAAAGAAAAAAGAAAAATCGCAATATTGTGTATAAAGTTCGAGCTTTGACATTGAAGGAAACGATCATAAAACGAGCAGAAGAACGTGGTGATGAGTACGGGCAAGACATAATTAAACGCCTTTTGCCAGTCTCAGACTTGGTTGCCTCTGATTGTCAGTATCACAGTTTATGCTTGAGAAAACTGTACAATCGCCCAAAAACTGAAGAGAAGCGAAAACGCGGTCCATTCGCCAATGATATCGAAGCAGCAATGGAAGATGTCTACACTTATCTGGAGAATAGTGATGAAGAGTGCCAGTTTTCACTCGACGAGTTGATAGACCAAATCAAGTGTGATTATCGTCCTGACCAAAGGACAATCAAAGCTCATCTACTCAAAAAATATGGAAGCGATATAATAGTTACTTTGTCTTCAAACAAGAAGCAGCCGGTAGTATGTTTCAAAAACACAGGTTATAAAATTTTGTGCGATTCTTGGTACCAGCAGATGTTAAAAAATGAACAAGAGGAAAGACTACGGATTGTTAAGACTGCTACTGCAATTATTGTTGAGGATATTCGGTGCCAGGTTTATGAGACAGAACAGTACCCCCCCACCTGAAAATTTTTTGGAAGAAAATTAGGATCTCATTCCTGAAACCCTCCGTACATTTATGGAAACAGTCGTACTAAACAGAAAACGTGGGGACCACGATATGTGGAAGAAGAAGAGCACAGCGCTAGCTCATAGTCTTGTAGCAGCAGTGAGGCCCAGATCATTAGTCTCACCAGTCCTCGTAGGGTTGGCAGTGTTTCTATACAAGAAGTACGGCTCAAGGAAATTGGTCGACGTGGTTTCCTCATTGGGGTTTTGTTCGTCGTACACAGAAGCTGTTCGCCTGGAAGCATCAGTAATCAAAAGCGATCCGGTGAATATTAACCAGCCGTGCTTTTCACAGCAGGTGTACGATAACGCTGATTTTAACGTACACACAATCGACGGATACAACACATTTCACGACCGTGACCTTCTAAACGACAACGATTCGCATAATTTTTCGTTGGCAGAATGGGAAACCGCCGAACGATTCGAATTTGATTTTAAATTATTGTGAGGATAGAATTAATACTAATGATGCATTATAACAATATGTAATAACTTTTCAAAATTTCTTGTTGGAATTGCAACTTTTTTGTAACTGAAATTGTAAATTTTGGAGTTCATTAAATAACTTGAACATTAAGAAATTTTTGAAAAATACTAAATAAAAAGGACTATACAAACCTAGGAGATATTTACTAATTAACGAACGGCACTTAATGAAAATAAATTGCAGTTTTGGAGTGGAAAAAGTGGGTTTTTGCGGAAACAGCCGAAAAACGCAAATTTTCAACTGGCGCTTGAACCCGAACGGTTCGTCGGAGAAATAAACCTATGGAATGCAATTTGTAGCAAATTTTATAAGCTTTCATTTTGTATAAGAAGGTTATTTACGAAAAGTTAATGGTTTTCGAGTTATAAGCAGAACTCCGCCAAAAAATGATTTTTTTAACCTTTTTTTTGCATTTTTTTTTATGTTCCGTCACGAAATTTTGTTGGGAAACCTCGGATTCGGATTCAGCACCCCAAAAAACATATAGAATCGAAGAAATCAAAACTACCCCACAACTTGTCAGGTAAAAACACAATATGACTGAACTAAATCGGCATAATAAATAGCTTAGACTTCTTTGTATGTTTGTAGTGCCAAATTTATGTATTGTTCCGACCTCTCAGTGCGGCCTTTAGGCCGCACAACCCAGGCAATCATGTACTAATATAATAATATAACAAAGTGTTATGAGTTTAACTTGTTCAACGTTCAAGTTAAAATCTCGCCGGATCCCTACCCCGCAGTGCCCCCCCACAGAAAACTGCATTCTTAGAACTTAATGACGTATATTTAATATTTGCATTCGCGGGTTTTCAATGAGCTTGGCGAGGTCCTGAATATAGTCAGCGTTTTGTTCCATAAATTTATATAATCTTTTAGGCAACTTCTTGATAGAACTTCCCATCTTGAAGTGAATTTTACAGGAATCTAGCGAAATAAAGAAGTTCTTAGGCTGATATTCTGTAACTCATTCTTTATTAACGCAATCTTTAAATACACGTAAAGTATGGTTTACAATGTAAACAATTGAAGCGATAACTTTATGTGGAAACCGAACTTGACCTATTTTAGCATTCCCAGTGATTTACGAGGAATTTGTGATTTAAAATGAATTTTCAGTGATTCAGAATAAAACAGAAAAAATAAATACACATAAGGAAATACCCAAGGATTTACAGAGATTTCTAAGAAATTTATATAGTCCAGTCAAATTAGGTTTTCAGCTCGGAAAAATTCCCACCTAGCTGAATTTTGGTACACATCTTTATGACATCGTTGTAAACAATATGTAAAAAGTCGACCTCGATATCATGTACGCGTTCAAGGTTATTCGAGGTCAAAGGTCACGAAATTGGCCTTTTTTTTAATATCTCGTTTTTTATTAGTCGTACAATAAAAAGTTTTAGATACAATTTGTAGAGGAGGTAATTATCTACAAAAATGGTCTTATGACATTTTCACGTTAAGTTGATAGTTTTTGCGTTATAAGGCCAACAAAATGCACACTTTTAATGAAATATGATTTTTCAAATTTTGATCGGAAATTTTGTGAACGATATTAATTTGCAAATGCTTTATACTGGTTGTACAATAAAAAGTTTCCGGCGCCAATTTCCAATTTTTCGAAAGTAATAGCCTTGGAAGTAATCTTCCAAGGCTACCCCCTTCTGAAAATTTGTTTGAAATTTAAATTCGATTTCACACCTTTGGTGTTGAAAATACGAAGGAAGCTTATATAAGGGCTCTGGTAGACCTTCGCGATGGGCTTCCGTTGCATCTTAAAAATTAAGAATCGGTTCGTAAATAAGAGCTCCAGAGACGTTTAAAAGTTTTTGCACAATTTTCGCCTTAATTCGCCTCCGGCGCGAGAACCGTCGATAAATTAGTAAAACTTATGGAAGAGTCGGATGCAGTTTTTGACGGTCTTTGATTTAGTATATGACGATGGTGGACGAAAAACGACAAATAACGGCAGCATTTGCAAATTAATATCGTTCACAAAATTTCCGATCAAAATTTGAAAAATCATATTTCATTAAAAGTGTCCATTTTGTTGGCCTTATAACGCAAAAACTATCAACTTAACGTGAAAATGTCATAAGACCATTTTTGTAGATAATTGCCTCCTCTACAAATTGTATCTAAAACTTTTTATTGTACGACTAAGAAAACATGAGATATTAAAAAAAGGCCAATTTCGTGACCTTTGACCTAAAATAACCTTTAACGCGTACATGATATCGAGGTCGACTTTTTACATATTGTTTACAACGATGTCATAAAGATGTATACCAAAATTCAGCTAGGTGGAAATTTTTCCGAGCTGAACCCCTTTTTTCGTCTAATTTGACTGGACTAATAGTGATTTCCAAGCAATTCCCAATGATTTCAAATGAATTAAAAATATAAATACATACTAACTTGGAATTCTAACGATTATCAAGGAATTGCAACAATTTACAAAAATTGTAAGGAAATTACCACTGATCTCAAATATTATCCTAGGAATTTCTACGGATCTCAAAAATTTCTAGGAATTTGCTAGAAATTCTTAGTGATATCCAAGAAATTCTCAGAATTTAAATGAATTACAAATATATATCTATTCGATTCGATTGAATTTATTTTCCGACGATTTTCAGAGGATTTTAAGGAAATTCTCTGTGATTTCCAAGGAATTCATTAGGACTCCATTTTCAACAACTTCTAGAAATGTACAGCAATTTGCAGGGAATTCCTAATAGTGATTTTAAATGCATTTAAATAAGTAAATACACATAACTCTAAATTCTAACGATGGATACAGAAATGCAACGCTTTTCAAAGAATTCTAAGAAATTCCGATTGATTTCCAATGGCTTTCAAGAAATTCCTAGAGATCCTAAAGATTACCAGTGATTTTCGAGAAACTTAAATTAATTTTCAAAGAAATCCCAGTGATTTCCAACGAATTACAAACACACATAATTCGAAATTTAACGATTTTCATGGAATTCCAACTTTCTCCAGGGAACTCGAACAATTTTCAAAAAAGTCTAACAAAATGATCAGTAATTTTCAATGAATTTCAAGAAATACAAAAATTTTTACAAGAATATCCTATGAATTCTTAGGATTTCTAAAAAATTCCAAGTGATTTCCAACGAATTCCCATCAATTTCAAAGTCATTAAAAATAAATGCAAACACAACTCAGAACTCCAGTGAATTTTAATAATTACGACGGATCCCAACGAATTAGCAGTGATTCAAAATAACTTCACATATCTTAGATTTTAAACGATTTTCAAAGAATTCTCGGAAATTCCCAGATTTCAAATTAATCTCTTATTATAAAAGGCCAAGTCTTTCTTTCTTTCTGTCCGTCCCACGGAAATACCCGAAGCAAACCGAACCGAACCGAACGCACAACGTATCATCGGATCAACGTATCATCGGATCATCGTATCAACGTATCATCGTATCAACGTATCATCGTATCATTTTGTCTATATAGGACAGCTATTTCCAAAAAAGCATTATGTGAACTTCCATAATGGATAATGAAAATTTTGAAAATCCTGCTGCAAAGCGACGGCGATTGAATCGTGAGAGAAAAGCACGTACAAGAGCTAATAACACAGAAAAACAGCTTCGATCACAGCGACAAGCTGACGCTCGGTCTCATGCGATACGTCGACAACGTGAAACTTTGGAACAAACTCAAGCGCGGCAAGCTGCTGACGCTCGGTCCCATGCGATACGTCAACAACGTGAAACTTTAGAAGAAACTCAAGCGCGGCAAGCTGCTGACGCTCGGTCCCATGCGATACGTTGATCCGATGATATGTTGATACGATGATACGTTCATCCGATTGGTTATGAAATTATCCGTTATGCGTTCGGTTCGGTTTGCTTCGGGTATTTCCGTGGGACAGACCGAAGGAAGGAAGGAAGGACTTGGCCTTTTATAATAAGAAATGAGAACAACATTAAATAAATAAACAAAAAACTTACATATATTTTTTTAAATTAAATTAAACTTAATCAATATTTAAAATTTTTTTACTTATTTTAAACTAGATGATACCCCGTCCGAGGACGGGCAGCTAGAAGGACGGGCAGCTACCCAAGGTAACTTAAGTTGAATTAAGATTAAGGAAAGCTCTCAGTGCAATCCAAAAGCCATATGACCTTGGGTAGCTGCCCGTCCTTCTAGCTGCCCGTCCTCGGACGGGGTATCATCTAGTTTTAAATAAATTAATACACATCACTAGGAATTCTATAGATTTCCACGGAGTTTTAACGAATTTCAACAAATTCTAATAAATTCCCCAAATATTTCCAAATAATTTTTAACAAATTTGCAGTGGTTTCTAATGCATAAATAAATATCAGAATTCTAGCAATTCTTAGCAAGCAATTTTTAAACATATACAGTTTCATTTTCTAACGCTTTTCAGGAAATTCTAACTATTTCCCAAAATATTCCAATTAATCGCAAAGATTTACCGAGGTTTCCAAGAATTGTTAAGTTATTTCACGGAATTCTAAAAGTATGTTAAATATTTTCAGAAATTTCCAAGGACTTCTCAATATTTTAAAATTACCTCTAAGGCCCAGTTGTTCAGTTTCGGGTTATTTTTTAACCTGGGTTATTTTCCATAGAAATGATTGTTTCAAGAATTGTTTTCATGGAAAATAATTCAGGTTAAAAGATAACCTAATACTGAACAACTGGGCCTAAGTGATTTAAATGAATAAAAAAAACTCCATTCAACGATTTACAAAATATGCTAACGGTTTTCCAGTAGATTTCAAAGATTATCAGAGATTTTCAAAAAAATTTAAGGAATTTCAAAGAATCTTAGATATTAAACTGATTTCCAAAGAATGTACAGTGATTTTCAAAGAATTTCCAGCGATTTCAAACGAATAAATAATTATACATAAAACGGAATTCTAAGTATTTTCAAGGAATTCCTATAATTTCTATTAAATTCCCACTATTTTCAAGGAATTCTTAAGAAACCTCCAATGATTTAAAATGAATTAAAATTAAATAAATCCGGAAGGAATTTAAACGATTATAAGAAATCCAACGTTTTCAAAGAATTATAAGGAATTTCTTGGAAATCCAAGGATTTCTATGGATTTATAATGCATTTAAATGATTTCTAAGAAGTTTGAAAAAATTGTCAATGGATGTCAGATGATTTCAAATAAATTAAAAATAAATAAACTCGCATAACTCTGAATTCTATGGAGTTTCAAAGAATAATTTCAACAATTTTCTTAAACATTTCATCAATTTCCAAGGAATTTTATAGATTTGCAAAGAAAGATTGTCAAACAATTCTAAGAAACTTAAATTAATTTCCAACAATTTCTAAGCAATTCCAAAAGATTGCAAGGCCTACCAGGAATTTTCAATAAATTTCAAAATTATTTGCAATGGATTCCAAATGATATCAAATTAATACAGAATAAACAAATAAATTTACGATTTTCATAGAACTTCAACGCAAGAATTTCAGCGATGATGTTCAAAGAATTCTAAAAAAAATTTTTCAATGATTTGCAAGCGATTTCAAAGATTTTCAGGGGTATCAAAAAATTTTAAAAGTATTTCTAAGACTGCTAAGCAAAACTCCCAGCGATTTACAATGCATTTCCAGTGATATCCAATGAATTTCCTATTGATTTTGAATGAACTTATAATAAACAATCACACGTAAATCGTAAATTGAATTAATTTTGAAGAATTTCAACCTATTTCAAAGAATTTAAAAATATTTTGGTGATTGTCAATAATTTCCTAGGAACTCCAAGGGATTTTAAGGATTTCCAATGATTTCCAAGCATTTATAAAAAATTCCCAATAATTTCTAAGTAATTCCCAGTGATTTCAACTGGATTAAAATTGAATCGATAAATGCGCTCAACTTAGCATTCCAACGATTTTCAAGAAATTTTAGGGAGCTCAAGTTATTTCCAACAAATTTAAATTAAATAATTAATTTCAACGATTTGAAAAAACATTCCAAGAATACCCAGTGATTTTCAACGAATTTCCAAATAAATGTACATAACTTGGGGGAAGTTATCTATCTCTGACTAGCTGAAAAAAAATTTCTTCAGCTACACACTAAAGAACAGGCTTGTTTTAGTCTATAGAAATAATATTTTGCGAGAATCCGATGAAAAAAACACAAAATATCGACTTTTGAAAGGTACGGGAAATTAGCATCGAGTATGCGGCAGACCCCGGTCGAAGTCCCATCGTTCGCCCCGTTGTTCCTTGAAATCGAGTGAAATTTTTTCGCTCCGATTTGAATTTTTATTTGAAATTCGGATAGATGGGGGTGTGATTAGTGGATATTAGTAATAAATATAATCAAAAAATGGAAAATAACCCGTGTATTGCCGAAAAAGTGAAAAAATTAAAAAAAAATTTCCTTCGAATTTTGGGGTGTGCATTCGATAAGGAGGGTAATCCATCGTCAAAACCTACCCTTTCGGGGCGCCGTTCCGCTCTGCACCCCTCCAGGGCGGTTTTGACTCTGGTTACTAGGCTAAACATACGAGAAGGCGCCACCCATCAAGAAAACCGGGATAAATGAAACCGGGATGTGAGAGAACCTCGAAATAGCATTAAAAAGTATAGTTGCGGTATGGGACAGTAAACTATTACGTTTCACCCCCAAAAAATCGCGTAAAAAAAATCGATGTTACATGTACGAGAGACGAGCTGCATCTGCCGGTGCGAAATACTCTAAGTGTTAGGGTCATTAAAACTGCACGGACTGTCAATAGAATGAGCGACGCGCGGAAATCTCGTTAATTTTACCACTGAATCTCGTAAAATTCGTAAAAAGTTCAAAATCGATTATTTCAAAATTTTTATAATAAATTCTTGGTTCATATTTTGACAATTTGTTATATTAACTGTGTTCTTTAGTATGTAGCAGAAGAAATTTTGTTTCTAGTAGTCAGAGATAGGTCACTTCATCCCATAACTTTTTAGGGATATTTACCCAAAATTTAGGCTAGGATAACAAGTATATTCTCCAGAATTGATAAAATCCAATAGTGGACAAGAATTGGAACAAGTTAGAAAATAGACCCTTAATATTATGGTCAAAATACGGCCATCAAAAACAACCAAAATAGAGATTTTATTAAATAAAACCAATTTAACTTAAAATTATCCAAACGGGCCATCACAAATAAATTGACACCATTGGAAAACCAATAAATTTTCACTAATTCTGAACATTGGGTTAATATTTTTATGATATTAAGTAGACCTAACAAAAGTAAACCGTTTTAAAATATTCTTAATTGTTTTTAATCATTATAACTAATTAAAAAAAAATTTAGCAACAATTCTAACAGATTTTAAGCGACTAGTCAAAAACAAAATGTATAATCATAAATCAAATTGCAGCTTTTCTGTTCAACTTGAAACAAAAAGTTTAAATGTTTCATTATAATAATTCTTAACCGATTTTTGAAAACTGGTTTTGTTATTTAAAATTTATTTTTAATTTCCGTTAATTTCAATCTACCGTCATTTACAGGATCATAAGCCTTCTAATTAAATTTAAATGTAATTTATAAAAACCTGGCTCAATTTCAATCACTTTATAATTTTAAGTAGCTTCTCTAACCTTTAGCAAATTTTCCTCCATTTTAAGAAATCACAAATATTTATTTTGTAAAAAAAATTTCTAGCTTGTTTGTTTTCCAAAATTAATTCAATATTTTGACTTGATTATGCATACGTACATTCATTAAGCCCTATAGAAATATTTTTGTATTATTCATTTCCTTGCGAGAAAAACATTCAAAGATTAATTTCAATATTCTTGAAATAATATTGTGTAAATTATGCAGTTATATGATAATTTATAATTTAGTTGGTTTAACGGAAAACAACTTCTTTAATTTGTTGTTTTTACCGCCATCGGAAATTCTGGTACAGAGCAGTATAAATCTGTATCTTTAATTGTTCTTCCATTGGGTGTTTGTTGGTGAATGGCTCCTTCATCCAATTCGTTAGTGCTTGTCTTTATTTCTAAAAATGGGACCAATAAATTTGAGGGTACCTTTTCGTATAGATTACTAAAATTCACAGGAAATTGGTCTTCAAAATAGGATTCCAACCATGTTCTTTCGTTACTATACCGGGGCCACTCCATGATTCCATGCATTTGTTCGCCATTTTCCTCGAATTTCTTCTTCTTCATCAGCCTGATGTTCTTTCAAAAATCCACTCCATTCCCAGGATTTCTTTTTATTTGCTTTGAAAGGTAAATTTTACTAAAATTTTATATTTTTCTAAGTTGCTTTAAACTGAATGGGCTTTTCAAAAAAATTTACTACATTAAAGTTGTAGCCCGTTAAATTTTATATCAGAAAAAGAGCATCAATATTTTTTACCACGTTTGGTTTAAAAGATACAGAGCTTGCAAAAGAAACTTAAAAAAACAACTTGAAATTTTTTAATATTTTTCACTGAATTAAATCCTAAACTCGGAAGCCATTTATTTTGGACAAGAAATGGTTATAAAAATCAATAGTTTATAAAAAATTATACAATAACAGGTTTTTTTAGAATACTGCCCTGTACAGTACTAACAGTGGCGGTTCGTGACTTTATTCAATAAGAGGGCACCAAATTTAAAAAAAAAGGATTAAGATTAAATTTACCTTATATTAATTTACCTCCAGAGTAATTTATTTTCAAAGGAGTTTAATGATAACATTTAAATATTTAGGTTAGCTTGCGAACCCCCCCCCCCCCCCCCCGGTCTGATATTAAAATATATCTGTAATCTGCAACGCTGTGACTGCTTCCTCTTGTGTTAATTTAGAACTGCTTTAGTTCTATTTAGCTGTAATTAAACAGTTTAATTTAGCTGGCGCTGTCTCTCCGTCCGCAGTTTCCATTCTCCTCTGTCCAGACAAAGTTCCTCCTCCAGACCTCTCGCTGACATTGCCTCGTCGATTCCTTTTCTCCAGCTTAACCGTGGTCGACCTCTTTTTCTTCTTTCTGGAGGTATCCATATAAGCGTCTTCTTTGGCCATCTCTCTTCAGGCATCCTATTCACATGCCCGAACCATATCAATTGTTTACGCTTAATTTCCTCTACTACGGTCGATCGTACTTCCATAATTCTTCGGATTTCGTCATTTTTCACTCTGTCGAGTTTTGATTTGCTAGCGCTTCTACGCCAGAAGTCCATCTCCATTGCTCCAAGTCTTTGTTTGTTTCTTGCAGTGATATCCCATACTTCAGCTCCGTAGGTTACTATACTTTCTATTATGGCTTTGTATATCATTTTCTTCGTAGCCTTCCTTATATCTTTATCCCACAATACACCATTCAAAGTTCTATACCATACCTTCCCTTATTTATTCTTTTTTCAATCTCTTTACAACTGGTATCCGCTTGTCAAATATAACTCCCAGATATGTGTATGCTTTAGAGCCCTTCATTAACTCATCCTCCATGTCCAGATCTTGTATCTCCTCTGTACCCACGCTCAAGTACTCTGACTTTTTCATGTTTATATTCAGACCACCTTTCTTGTATTGTTCCTTAAGTTTTCGCACCATGTAACTGAGATCAATTTCGTCTTCTGCAATCACTACTTGATCATCAGCAAAATAAAGGGTAAATAGCATGTCGTCGTTTATTTGTATCCCGATATTCTTACATTGACTTAAAATTATTATTAAAAAAAAAATTATTATTTTTTAATTAATTTTGGATAGATGTTATTGTTTAAGATTTTGCATAGGAGCGCAAATGCCTTTAGGATAAGTCGCCACTGATGATATAATAAGTGAATCGCTTGAGTGAAGCGATGTTCTTCAACGTTTTCTTCCATAACTGCAAGTAAATTTTGATTATGTAGTTTCTAATTTATTAGATTAAAGTTGTTACCTATTTATATGCATCTTTTTTTTTTTTTCTTTTTTTTTTTTTTAATGCAGGGAAGGGGGAAATCTTCAAAAGACACCACTCCGATGATCTGGGGTGGTAGTGTCGGATTCTTACCGACTAAAACCCCCTCCCCGACGACAGCGGGATTGACCTTCTCGGCATTACTTCCGCTGTCGTCTGCGATGGTCTGCGGCTTGGTCGTTTTTCTACGGCCTCGCGTCATCACCGGATTAGCTGGCTCCCGCTGGGCACCAACGGAGTACGTGGCCCGGGCTGATCGCAATGACCCCCCGGCATCACCCGAATCGCTTTGGACTGATGCGTGTTGGGAGCCACTAGGTAGTGGCCCGCGAGGCTCATCTCCTCTCTGCAACCTGGTGTGCAGAGTCTTGACCCGGTCTGTCCGGTCTGCACCGCTGTCGGGTCGACTTCCCTCAGCTTGGCGTTGGGGGAGACTGGTGTTCGTCTCCTTGTTGTTACCTCTCACGTCAGCCTTGCGGATTTCCCCCATCCACCGGGGTTCGCGCCCGATCTCTGAGGTTCCTCCGCAAGTTACCAGGGACCACCCCGAGGAGGTGTGAGTAGGATTTCGGTCCCCTATTTATATGCATCTAGAACTGCTCTAAGCAACGGTGCTATGGTATCTTGTACCTGGATGGTAGGAGCCCTGTGACGGCAAAAGGATGAATCACCATTATTTTAGACAAAATATAACTGCCTAAATTTATTTGTGTAAATATAGAAGTGTTCTTTTATATATTTAACAGATTTTTAATTTCAATTTTATAAAGTTTTAACAGTTTCAAAACGTTGTTGCTTCAAATTGATACGGCTCTATCGCAACCATCTGCTATTCCTTTGTGCGTGCTACAAAAATGTGGACCATCATTTTTAAAACCCAAAACTTTCATCATCCACTTATTTCAACTATTATCCAATGCCAAAAACACTTTTCCAAATTAAATTTTCAAACAATTTTCTAAATTAATACTTATTTATTTAAAAAAAAACTTCCATACAAATTCTAACACGCCTTGTTCAATCAAGGCTCATAATGTAACCGTTTATAAATTTTAGCGTGCCTGCCATAACAAGGGTCAAAAAGCAACTAACCTTCGACTCTGCCCTCGAACTCGCCATTAAAAAAACATAATCTCAACAGAAATATAAAATTCTCAACAATAATTTTGAATTAATTATCAAATAATAATATCCAACGTTTCGGACCATTTAAATTTGGCCCATATTCAAGGCTAAAAATAAATAAACTCTTAATTAATCATGAACACTTTTGGATTCAAGGTAAAAAACAACAACACCAAATTTAAATTGTTTTGGTTGTCACTGTCAATTACTTTCAATCGAAAAGGGTTCATAATTAATTAATTAATAGTTTATTTATATTTTAGCTTTAAAAATGGGCCAAATTTAAATAATGGCCCGAAATATTGGATATTATTAAAATATTAAAAGACTTTTGAACCAGAATTGAACAACAAAGGTCAATTAATCTACAAATATAGTGCTAATAATTTTGAGTTACAAATAATATTCAAATTTTAGTGAATTTTTAAATCAGAAATCTTATTTATTAGTAAGAAACGCACCTTGCGGAACACCCTACATAAATGCGGTAAAATAAGCTTGTAACCATGTTTTAGTGTAAAATAATTTAATTTCGTGAATTTACTACCTTATGGGGTTAACTGACCTGCTCATTAGTGGAAGTTCGAGGTTTGTTGGAATGGGGGGGGGGGGACTACAAATTAAATTTTTAACATTTTATCAAAGTTGTCTAAATACTTTCCACCGTTTTCGACGCGACGGTGCATAGCGACGTTGTAACGTCACGTCTTTGTGTTTTCTTCAGCTTCCGGTCTTTCATTGTATCTCATAACTCCCTCAAGCGCGAAAAGATCGACCGGGGGTGTCGAGGCTATCACCAGTATCCGTTAATCGCCATGACACAGGTTAGGAATCTGTCGCTGGTAAATTCAGTTATTCTGGTGTTAGAACTCTGAACTAGAATAATGAACTCGTCATTTATCTGCTCGAGAAACCTGGTTAGGATTTCGACGCTGTCACTTTTCCTTCTATTTTGCCACTTTCGGCTTCGTCCGTGTTTTCAATTTTGTCTTCCATTGATTTGTTCATTTGGAATTCCATCATGGTATTTTCTTGCGTGTTTTAGTACATCTTCTGTTCTTTCTTCGCGTTGGGTTTTCTTCTTTTTCTTGTTTTTGATGGGCGATTTCATGGATTCCTCTTGGTGGTTAACTGCTTCTTTTTTTGGTCTTGGTTTCATCTTTGGAGGCAGATGGTCTGTTCTGGGTTCCGTTCATTGCCATCATATCGTCATCCACTGTTCGTTCCCTCACATCTTCGTCGATAAATTCAACACTTTTTCTTGTGTTTTTCTTTCTTCTTGGTTTTTCCTTGATTCTATTTTTGGGTGTCACATTTAGGTTCAGTGTTTGATTAACCTGTCCTATAGAATTTTAAGAATTATCTTATGACATTATTTCACTCTTCCACGATGGTATCGAACAACACTTGCGACAAATTTTTGCATTATCACTAAACTTTTGACGCTCCCGGTATACCACGAAAGTATTCGACGCAACCGCATCGCGGCGGACTGAGTGAAATGCGCACGCAACTTCAGTTCGATTCTTAGATTGAACTTAAAAGGTTCAGTTTTATGACGACCATTTGTTTAGCTGTGAACTTAAACTCGATTTTTTTGGGTTCATAAATTATGGTGGAATTTTATATATAGAGGAGTCCATTTTTAATCGGTTCGAATGGGACTGCATAATTCGTAAATTTTTGAGTAGTTAGTGCGTCAATACAATTTATCACATTCGAATAAGCGTTGATTATTAGTAATATAAACTTTCAATTTATGCGTTCCGTTTTGTTTGAAACGCCGTATTTAAATTATTTTGAACAATTTTGCATTTGCGCTGAGTTTCCTTGGATCGGAAAAAAACCATTTAAATCAGCTACGTTTGACGGGGTTTTCTCACGGATGGTTCCGTTTTCGACTCAGGTTCGGGTTTCAGGAATTAGTCAGAAATATTGTCTGTGCTTCCAGCGCTGTAGTGAGCTCTTCTGGCTCCAGAGGCAAATTTGAATATAGTATGCACCACCCTCCCAAAAGATTCCTCTCATTTTGAAAATTTTAAACTATTATTTATTGGGTTTTGTCGAGGAGTAATGAAAAAAATGGATGCTTATCAGGAACTCATTTAGGCTGCCGGGACCAGGGGGCCTGGGGGTATTCCATACCCCCCAGGTACACTTAATTTATTGCGAAAGAAAAACTTTCACTTTTACGTCCTTTGGTATTAAGAAGAACGGTACTGAGATGGTTATGAAAAATATCACCTGCTGCCCCCCCCCTTCCGATTATAAACGAAAATTGCGAAAGATTCAACGAACAATAATAAATTTTTATGGTTCTGAATAATGGAAAATGTACCTGGGGGGTATTCCGGTCGTGTAATTTCTATTTTTATCGTTGGGAACTTCTGAAGATCTTATATAAAATACGCATAGTATGTCGGAATCACCGTTTCCATAATAACGTAACGGAATAACCCCCCCTCCCCAAATGGAGATTATTTTTATAGGTAGGAATTTTTCTTTTCATCATCATCATCTTCATGGGTTAGACTAATTTGTCTGTTCCGATTCTCATGTAATATTCGAAACTGCCTTATCTTCTCAGGACTGGTCTCTCCGTCTCTTCTTGGGCTTTCCCACTGTTCTTCTTCCAATCGGTCGATAGTTCATTATTTGTTTTTTTAATTTAAATATATTTGAATAACTGTCGCTATGATAGTTTTACCGGTTACCCAGTCAGTTAAAGGGAAATGAAAAAGAAGGTTGGAATCAACTTTCCTGAAATCGCCTGTCCCATCATTGGACCAAATTTGAAGAGGAGAAAATTCTCTACAAAACGAGGTTTTGTTTTGTTCACCATGTTCACCATCGATGGTAAAGTTTAAATATACGAAATAATTATTCAGAATATGAATTATTCAAAACCTTTTTCAATTGTTTTCTCTGGATTTTATTTTTATTTCATAAATGCTTATTATGATGTAGGCAAATTTTGTTAATCTGTTTTATAGAGAATATTGTACTCTTCAACTTTGGTTTAATGATAATTTTCTCTAAAAAGGTAAGCAAGTTATGGACGAAAAACTACTATAGTAGATTAAAATCCCCACTTGGGGAAAAGGCCGGCAGGGAGTTTTAGGCGATTTTACAAATAAAATCGCAAATTTTCGAATTCAGTCAAATTTGAATATATGCGCCCTCCCCCCCAAAGATTCTCATCTTTTTGAAAATTTTAAACTATTTTTAATTGGACTTTGTCAAGGTTTAGCGTCCCCATTGCGATGGAGCCTGAGGCAGATGCCTCAGTCGCCTCACCCTTGCTACGGCGCTGAGTGCTTCTGTAACGTCCACTACCATAACTCCAGGCGGGAAGAATTTTCTGTCACCCTTATTTTTCGTTACCCAACTTACCTACGGATCCATCCTCCGTATCGGGAGCTAGCTTATACTCAACATCAAAGAGCAAAGTTTACAGAAGCTTGTGCGAGACGGTGGCGATTGGAGCTTGGAGCCTGCCGGCTCTATTACAAAATTGCTATCACATTGTACTACCAGGGGCGCTGTTATCAAACAACTTCATAAACAATGCACGAATTTAAATGCAGTTTTGTTTAATCGATAGTTTTTATGTGTTCTCAGGTACTGATCATGACACTGTACCATACTTTTGTAAACATATTTTAGGTTAAAATTTTAAAGATTTAAAGCAAGGAAATAATTTCCTGTTTATGAAATAATCATTTATAAGCTGATGTAACATAAAGCGGCCCTTAAATGTTATATTTATCACTACAATTGCCGTAATATCAACATGCGCAGCCTTAGCAGCATTTAAAATGGTCTCTCTTACATTATAGTCATTAGTACACATCACATTTTGGTCCTGTCAACTGAAATATACGTTTTCTCCACATTAGCAAAAGGACAATGACTTGCTAATTTTAGTTACTCAAATATTAAAGTTGTAATTTGAAACGACGTTGGCTTAATTAGATAACTTTTGATTTCGGAGTAATTAAAGATACTAACTTTTGCGTACTTTAACTTGCATACCGGGGCGGCTCAAAAAAAGCATAAATCTTTCACGAATGTAGTAATAAGTTAAGGGTGTTCAACTCAATACACGTCAGTTTTCTGTCAATTAGGGCAGTGTCGGTTGGGAAGTTTCGAAACTTAACAGCTGGTTAATCAACTACACAATATCCAATAAACTGCAAACATAAACTGTTCGTAAAATTTCCTATAAAAGGGTTGGTGAGCCACCAAAAATCCAGGTCAACGTGAACGAATTAAGGAACGCAATACAAAATTTTCGGAATCTTTAATTTTAATTTCGTTGATGAATGAGGCCCGCTTTCATTTCCTCTTCTAGCGTGGTCGTCTGATGATTACCTTCTGATTTACATTTTTTTGTCATTTCGTGTTAACGAAAACGTTATTTGTTTCTGCGATTTCGTCTTACCGATTTAAAAGAAACAAAAAGTGATTACCTGTTCGGCGTTTTGCAGAGAAACGCCGCACCCCCTCCCTCGCGAAATAAAATGGAAACCATTATAGATTTATTTTTCTAATTGTATATTCAACGAAAGTGTTGTCATAAATCCTTCTGCTAATAGAAAATAAATTTTAATTAAAAGTTTAATTAAACTGATATAAATAACACGACGAAATTTCGTAGCTGCCGAAATTATCTTTTTATGTATTGTAGTGTTCCAAATTCCATCATCAATTACTTTTATTTTCTTGTTCTTTTGTGTTGAGTATTGAGACGCCGCGAAATTTATTTTTGATTTTAATCACGTCGTATATTTTTGTTTTCTTTCGATTCTAACTTACAATAAGTTGGATAGAATTTATATGTACGTCATAAACCATAAATTAGTACTGGAGTGATTTAGATCCAGGACTGCTGCAGGTGTGTTATAAATAATGGATTCCACAACCTGTTAGAGTATATTGTTTTCGGTTTTGTTGGACACAGCTAAGTTTTCTTATTTCTATATTTTTCCTTGTTCTACTAAATAATTTCAAGACCAAACATAAATAAATCTAATTTTATTATCTCACGGATTAAGGATACTCCTATCGGCTCCATCTTTACAATGTTCCTATTGTGTGGGAAAATCTATAATGGCTACACAATGAGGATTTTTTTATTTAGCTCCCAATAATACACCCCCAGGCACAACTCTTAAATACACACAGCGTGGGTGCCTTCGGCAAATTTACATACATCCAAGTATTCCTCTGGTTAGTACATGTAATATTCTCTTGCCTTTCATTTGTTTTGCTCTATAAAAAAATCTCTTTGTTTAATATTTTGTTCTACAGGTAGCAAGCCTGTAAAATGATAAACGTTAATTTGGATTTTACCTAATCCCAGAAATTTGTAGCCCGTCGGGTTTAAGTCTGCAGCGATGTGGCCTCGAACGGTGACTGTGATTGGTTAATATTTAAATATAGCAAATCTCATTTGTCGTTCGATGCCGCACATTTGCATTCTTAAAACGGATGCACTATAGTTAAGTATGTTATAGACGAGCGAGTGGGTCGAGGTTTCAAATGATAAATCTTGCCGAAAAATAGTGGGATGGCCAAATAATATCGAAGTGCAGTTCCGAACTGCGGCGTGGTTAAGCCGTAATTGGATTAAAAAGATTGAACCTTTTTTCATAGTTACAACTGCGGCAAGGTCATGAAAACGAAAACACAATATCAATTCAGAATAGTATTTTTAATGCTAATGCAACGTTCGTACCATGGTAGTTTCAGTTACTCAAGAATATTTTTGACTAACGGCTAATGAAAAGAATTCACGCCTGAAGTATTAGGGGTATATGACACGAAATTATTTTCATATATTTAATGTACCCAATTCAGCCCAATAATGCACTTAAAGCATGTTCGATTTAATTCAAACAATAAAGCAGTAAATTCTTCTGTTGAATAGATCAAATGCGCAAATTTATAGATATTTCACGTTAAGGGTGCGACCGGTGTAACCGTGGATTTTTACCCCCGTGATATTTTACCCCCCGGTAAAATATCCCTAGGGATATTTTACCCCGGGGTAAAAATTCACTAGGGATATTTTACCCCCGGTAAAATTTCACTAGGGATATTTTACCCCCTAAAGAATTTTTACAGGGGGTAAAATTTCACTAGGGATATTTTACCCCGGGGGTAAAATTTCACTAGAGTATATTTATCGAGGAGGTAAAATTTCACCGACGTTAAAAATTGTTCTGAATCAAAAACCAAGGCAAAAACTTAAATTAAGTGGACTATTAATAATAATTAATACTTTTTTATTAAAATAAAAAAAAATTGTTCATATCAATTGAAGAGTCTTTTTTACCTTAACTACGACCTCAAAATGATTTCCATTTTTATGGTTTACATACAACGCAGGTTTCTGGTAATCGGGTTCGCTTAATAATTGCAGTGTACTGGGAAAACGTATCCAACCGAAAAATTTATTATTATCTGTGGAAGTGTATGAATACAAATCTGATCCAATACATGCCGCAGTAAAATGTAGCTTAACTTCTGTTGCCCATACTGCATCACTTCTCATTCGACTGTTTTCTAAGTAATTGGTAGTTCCAGAAAAATTATCAACTTCAGTTTTTCTTTCCGCCATAAAATGCGTAATTTTTTGTCTCATTTTCTTATAATGTTCTTCAACACTATTCAACAATATTTAATATTTAATAAAATTACTAATTACAAACTACTAATTCCTTAGTGAAATTTCACTAGGGAATTTTTACCCCCTAAAGAATTTTTACAGGGGTAAAATTTCGCTAGGGATATTTTACCGGGGGTAAAATTTCGCTAGGGATATTTTACCGGGGGTAAAATTTCGCTAGGGATATTTTACCGGGGGTAAAATTTCACTAGGGATATTTTACCGGGGGTAAAATTTCACTAGGGATATTTTACCCCCTAAAGAATTTTTACAGGCGGTAAAATTTCGCTAGGGATATTTTACCGGGGGTAAAATATCCCTAGTGAAATTTTACCCCCGGGGGGTAAAATTTCTGGGGGTAAAAATCCACGGTGACACCTGAACATTTAAATATAAACATTTAAATTACTAATATTTTCAAATAAGTTTCGAATTCTGTGAGCAAAACTGGTTTTTACACTTTAAATAGCTTGCTAAACTGGCCCTCGATGTTCCCGTACATAGCTTTTATTCTGATTAAGGCAAATCATTGACACTTTGATTATAAACGTTGGCACAGATTTAAAACAATTTCTTAAATAATGAAAAGTTTTATTTACAATCTTCCCTCACTACAACAAACCACGAGCGCCCACTCGAGTATGTTAGTCAATCCCCTCCCAATTTAATATATTGGCAAAATTAAATTGTTTTAGCCCCCCCCCCCCCATCAGAAGATACAAATTCGTAATGGCTCTAGCGCTCAACTCCAAACTTATTTTACCGAACCTATACACGGTGTTTTGCAAAGTAATTTGATAATTTGATAACAACACGTCTTTGTCTTTGAAGCATTGAATTGTAAAGTAACCTTGGGAATGCACCGCTTGTAGAGCTGAATTATGTTAATTTCTAAAATTAATTATTTAAACATAATATGGCAATACATTTATTTTAATCAAAAATATATAAAGGGATGACAACTATGAGTTCTCTTTTGTAATACTGTTTCGCGATAGTATATAAAGTTATTCCTTCAATTTTTTTTCCTGTTTCCCCATTGGGTTAAACCACCCAACGGGGGAGTATATTCTGCTTTAGATACAGACATAAACTTAAAACTAATTAATTGACATGTAATTAATGTAATATAAACGCAAACTTATAACTAGGGAAAAATGGAAACACTTATTTGGTAGAACTATTAAAACTAAAAATTGATAAAACATGGTAATGAGAACAAATTACACAAACACATATTAAGGCAAGAGATTGACTGTCCCTGCCCTGTATGTGTTTAGTGTTAGTGTTTTAATCTGTAGAGATGAGTCAAGGTGTGAGCCATGGCCAGAACGAGAGAATGAAAGATTAGAAAAACCAAACCGCGTTTGAGCATACAATGGCCCTTCAATATTCGATGTTGGTATGAGCTCAAGCTCAGGGTGGAGTATTAAAATCTTTAAGGGTTGAAATTATATGTTTTATGAAGGTGGTGAAAGAAATAACTAAGGAAGGATGTTTAAGAATTTGAAGGAGGTTGAGTGGGGGATACTGAGTAGAAATTACAGAGAGTAAGATGGTTAAAACGGGAAGATACATACCGTGGGCAATCGGACAACAAATGTTGTAGATGTTAGTAGAACAAATGTTCTACTCCTTGAATCGCAATGACACACATCAGTAGGGCAGATCTTAAATCTAAATAGATACTCGCGCGAATACGAATGTCCCGTCAATATCTGCGTCAATTCAAAAGAGGTGTCGAAGGCACCTCGGAACAGTCGAACATCTTGCAGTGTAGGTAAGTACTGCCGGGTGGTTGAACCTTGAACGGCATTAATGTACTCAGAATTCCAAGTACTTGCCAGTTCAAGGCGAATCACCTTTCTTGCGTAACTCAGAGGGAACTGGGTGTATGCCAGGCCACTGTACGACACGGCCGCATCTTTGGCACATAAATCTGCAACCTCGTTCCCTCCTATACCACAATGAGCCTTTACCCACACGAACTTGATGGTCAACTCGTTCCTCAGACGGAGAAGAGAACGATGGATGGAAGTGACCAGGGGTGAAGTACAGCTTCTGTCGCTGATGGAAACAAGCGAAGATAGGCTGTCGGAGAGGATACACGCTGAGCGCACTCTCCTGGGGGAGATCCAATTCAGGGCAGCGTCAATCGCATATAGCTCGGCCTGATAAACACTACAAGTATCGTGTAAGCGATACTTGTGTGTTTCAAGCCGAGACTCGTGGTATATAACGATTGCAGCGCCGACGTCCCCGCCTTCCAGCTTGCTGCCATCAGTAAAAATAGCCACATCCACCCCGTCACAAATTCGATCGACTTCCTTGGAGTCGCCTACCCTGTCGAAAACTATCGTTTGCCTATAGCAGGGATGCAACATCCCTACAGGCGGCGTACGAAGTTGTAGGACGACGTCTTCCGGAAAGCGATTAAAGGTACCATCCACCTTTACCCTCTCTACCTCCGCCACCTCTCTGATCCTTAGCTCTATCGGAGTAAATCCAGCTAAGGCTAACGCAGATATCGCCGAGACCGTACGGAATGCGCGAGTGACCCTAATGGCGAATGTCCTTTGGAATGAGCGGAGCAGCGCCGCGCGTAGTTATACTTTAGCACATCTATTTCGGTAACGCGGTTCTACGACCGCGTGGTATATCGTTTCCACGTTTAGTGGGTTGATACTCCACGTCGGTCGCAGATACCTACAGAGGTTGTTAAAAATCTTGCTAGCTTTCGCAATTACGTGTTTTACGTGGATGTTAAACTTCAAATTATCGTCCAAAATAATGCCTAAAAGTTTTATAGATTTTTCAAAGATTAACTGGGAGTTGCCGAAATGAATTTGGCATAGCTTGGTTTTTGGTGTGAAAGCTAAAGCTTGCGTCTTTGGAGCGCTGAATGTTAATTTAACACCAGCGCCCCAATCGCTTATAGAACTTAGCGCAGCGTTGGCCCGTTCCTCCATCTGCATCACACTGATCGAACTTACGATTATGAAGACATCATCTGCAAAACTTTGCAAATGACATCCTCCTGGTAGGCCTACATCTAAAAGTTCGTCCAGTATGATGTTCCAAAAAGTAGGCCCGCAAACAGAGCCTTGAATGCATCCCTTCGTCATCCCCTTGTGCGACTTTCCGTCAGCGTAGACCAGCTCAACAGATCGATCTGCTATATAACTCTTTAAGAGATTATACATGTTACACGACAAAGCAATGTTACGCAATCTGTTGAATAATGCTGGCCACCAAGCGTTGTCGAACGCCGCTTTGATGTCCAGGGATACACCCAATACTAAACATTCACAACTTTTCTCACGTCGGATAATGCTGTTGGCATCACGTAGTGCATCCGTTGTGGAGGTTTGTTCCCTGAATCCATACTGTCTAGGATTCCATGCCTGGCGCTGTTGACCAAAGTAGGTCAAGCGTTTTGTAAACAACTTTTCCAGCAGCTTCCCGAATACCGGGAGAAGGCCGATCGGCCGGAACGCCGATAGATCATTTGAATCCGACCTATTCGGCTTCGGCAAGATTTTTACAAAAGCCCTCTTCCACGATTTCTGAAAGTGGCCGGCTGTCAGGCAGGAATTCATTAGTCTAGTAATGAATTCAGAGTACTCCTACGCAAACGAGATGCAGATATCCGACGTGAGATTGTCGATGCCGGGCGCTCTGTTTAATAATTCCTTAATTAATATCCCTATCGATGTCTATAACGCTAAATTAATCAATCACAGCATCCTCCAGTGCGGCCTTTAGGCCGCACGACTAAGGCAATCACCTTATATTTGGTAATTTATCATTTAAAAAAAATTGCATTATTTCTCATTTATTTTAAGGCCACACTGATTCGTGATTTCCTAAGTTGTGCGGCCCAAAGGCCGCACTGTGGGAACGGATGATTGGTTCAATTTTTCGTTGCACATAGATGTAGGCTATTAACACATTTCAAGCCTGCAAGAATCTGCAATAATTATAGCGAATAAAATTTATTCGCAAATAAATCATTAAAACGTTCGTATAAAATATTGTGGTTGAAAATTTTAACTGCTAGTAGTTGACCTGCATTTCAAGTGATTCATAATTTTTTACATATTTTGGACAAAAATTTTATAACATAAAAAGTCAATTTTTATAATTAAAAAGTAAACATACACAATTAATTTCGTTGTATTTAGAATAAATTTTAATGCTCGTTGCAATCATACAAAACTTTTCAAACATTCCAAATTCATGAAAATATTGTGAATGGCATCGGTATTGTAATTTTCTTTGTTTATGTTAAATTTGAAAATTATATGCGAGGGTTTTGTAAATTGGTATCATCGAGTGTGACAATTTTAATAGATTTTGGTTTTCTGAGTTTTGCGTCGAGAACGAGACTGGAACAAAAATTATTGAGAGGGGAGACCACATTTTTGCCTGGGATACCTGGAGATAGTCTCCAGTTGGGGGGGGGGGAGGTTCTGATTTTCAGATTTGACCTTTATTTATTAGAGTTATTGAACGTTTAGTTTCAGCAATTAAGCTTTTGTTTTTAGTTTTAGTTGTAGCCCCACGTTGGGCGCCAGTGAAACGTTATTTGACCTCCCTATCTCTGATGAGAAGATAGCTTGATCAAACACGCTCACGCAGAAAAGTAAATTCCTACTTATTTTGCGTGAAGTCCTGATGTTCGTTTAAACCAGCTCGTTGTAGCGGCAAGCGAGAGTCGTGAATCTTTCAAATGAATGCCCCAAAGAAGATCAAAGAACAAAAATAGAGTAGCAATCAGATGGTCGTTGCTAGAAGATAATAAGATTAACGATGTCTGATGGTAATTGCATTAGCCGACCAGGATGTACAGAAGTAAAGACATTACCACCAAGAACCTCTTCCCGAATTAATCAAGAGAACGTCCGAGTGGTCATTAAAATCCCACAAATGGTGGAACCACTACGAACTTCCATATAACCAACGAATCGTAAGCCCCCGATGAAACTCTACATCCTGTACTTTGGTCGTGCATCGCTACCTTCTTTCTATACATTCTTTTATAAATAAAAAAACACATAAATAAAAATAAACACAAAAAAAATATCAAGCATAAAATTTCAAATTCAAGATTCGAAACTATGCCGACCACTTTGGAATTTCCTTGCCTATGCCATACCCCAGCACTGCACGATGATACCTTAGTTAATTATAATAGGTTTGAAGTTTATTAACGAAAACATTATACTAATTCACAAATAATGATTCAACAAAATATAGGATCCCATATCTAGTATATCCACGCGTGCCAGCGCAAAAGAGATTAGATTGTCTTAATCAATTTTATGCAGAAACACAAAATCTGCGAAGTAATTAGCAACAAATTTGGTGACTTACCAGTTTGAACGGATTCAAATCCTTCAAAGAAAGTATGGACAATGGGATCCGACAGAAAAAACCTACGATACGGGAAGAATCCACCATCCCTCATCAACGAATATATAGTCCCCTACTGGGTTTGGAAAACAAACAATATTCCAAATAATATATCCGTTCCATATCCCGTTAAATTCGGAAATCAAACTCACGATCACTTCACAGTACATACAAAAGTCGACCTCCTCGTTTGAGAGTCCACCCAAGACTTTCTCGTGTTACGAAAAATTTTCTCTTTTTCGCAACAACGTTGAATTTATTAAATTCAACTTTTAACATCTAGCGACATATTTCGTAGCACCCTGTATAGCGAACGTATTTGACGGAGATTAAACTCGCGCATGCAACGATAAGGACTTCTTGGGTTAGCTTTCGAAGCGAGCGGTCGGTTTTGTGTTTTACTGTGAAGTGAATATAATTTTGGTTCCAATTTTGATAAAATATTGGTAGCGATTTTGTGAGGGGTCCCTTTCCGCATCATGAATTGTTTTGGATGGTTTGCGCTCCAACCCAGTACTATGGGGATTTTTCACATTCATATTTGCAGAATTGTGGATGTATTCCAGGTCGTTATCTTTTTGTCGGACCACCCTGTCCATATTTTTCTGGAGGGATATTTTTTCTCAGTTCGGTAAGTTTTTATAATTTGAACTGATTGCTTCACAGGGAAATGCATTACTCGACTTGGCCAAATTTTTCCTCCGAACATAAGGAGTTCGATTGCGTTTTAACTAACCCTTGGCTGTCTTATTTTTTATGTGATATTTTTATTACAGAGGTTTTCATTGTCTTGCATATTTTTTTATTCGAATGTTGGCCGAGATAGTTGATACGCCGTAAGTTTTCGTTTTCTGCACGATGAGATATTCTATCTAATCTCACACGTTCGCATACGTTGGATGGAGTACCAAGTGTTTGCACTTTACTTTTTGATAATTATTTTAATTAATTATATTATTTAATTATGTATTATTATTTGGGTTACTTGTGTATTTTATTCCCACTAGAAAACATCAACCGGCGTTGGTCAACTGCAATGACTTTGAAATTCCTAAGCGTTTGACATGGGTTCGAATTTCATATTTGAAATTCTATGTTAAACATTTTTTTTTGTGTTTATTTTGCTTTATGTTTATTTTTTTATGAAAGGCTACGATGTTCGACCCATATACAGGGTGCGGCATTTCATCGAGATTGCTGTCGTTCGTTTTATCATTGGGAATTCGATATGGTTCCACTTTATCGTGGGATTTTTATTTAACCATTCGAACGTGCCCTTGGTTTATGTTTGGGAGTGATTTTCGGTGGCAATGTCGTTGCTACTGTGCCTGTTTTGGTCGGCTAACACCTTTTACATCCGACATCGCTTATATCTTTGCCTTCTGACAATGAACTTCTTATTGTTAATTTTAATTGTGTTGTGTTAGCAAAGCTGTTTCCTTGATCTCTCCGGGGTGTTTCTTTCACACGATCCACGACTCTCGCTTCCGCAATAAACGAGCTAGTTTTAAATCGACCACCAGGGCCCCACGCAAATTTAAAGTAGATGGATTATCCTTCTGCGTGGACTTTATCTTTTCCAAACTGCTTCTCATTAGAGCAGTAAGGAAAGATTTTGTATCACTCGTTCAGTTCCGAACAATCCTCCACGCCGGCGCAGTTATAATCGCTTTAAAAAACATTGGTATTATATATAAGGTGGAACGTAAGTAATGGATTCCAAAATCCGTCACACAATGTCCTAGACTTTGGAGTGGGGGCTAAAGATTTAACCACTTCCTGTGTTCAAATGTCAGTCTTGCAAGCATTCCATTATAGAAAGTTGTCGTGCCTTCGAATGTTTTAACACACTGTAAAAAAAAGCATGTAAAAATACATTCAAATACGTGTAATTTTTACATTCAAAATTATAGTAAAAATACTTATTGTGTATTATTCCATTGATGATAGTGTGAAATTACATAATTATCAGTGGAATAATACACATTATGTATTTTTACTATGATTTTAAATGTAAAAATTACACGTATTTGAATGTATTTTTACGTTTTTACTTCCCTATAATTACTTCCCTATAAGGAAGTATTGTAATCATGAAAAAATTCGATGTCGATATTTTAACGGAAATATCCGTTTTGAGCATTTCTGAATCCGTTTTGACTACTTTCGCAATGATGTCTGTATGTATGTATGTATGTATGTATGTATGTATGTATGTATGTATGTATGTATGTATGTATGTATGTATGTATGTATGTCTGTATGGATGTATGTAACGCAAAATGTCTGTAAGTTCTGTATCTCTGGAACGAATTGTTATATAGTAACAAAATTTCATATTTAACACTTTAATCGGTATACAAAGGCACCATTTGATTTTGGAGGAAATCCTTCAACCGGAAGTAGCACTTCACTTGAAGGACGAAATGGTTTTACTTAAATATCTCAGGAACGAATTGTTATCTAGTAACCAAATTTCATATTTAACACTTTAATCAGTATACTAAAGCACCATGTGATTTTGGAGGAAATCCCTAAACCGGAAGTAGCACTTTACTTGAAGGACGAAATGGTTTTTCTTCAATATCTCAGGAACAAATTGTTATATAGTAACCAAATTTCATATTTAACACTTTAATCAATATACGAAAGAACCATTTGATTTTGGAGGAAATCCCTAAACCGGAAATGGCACTTTACTTGAAGGACGAAATAGTTTTTCTTCAATATCTCAGGAACGAATTGTTATATAGTAACCAAATTTCATATTTAACACTTTAATCAATATACGAAAGAACCATTTGATTTTGGAGGAAATCCCTAAACCGGAAATGGCACTTTACTTGAAGGACGAAATGGTTTTTCTTCAATATCTCAGGAACAAATTGTTATATAGTAACCAAATTTCATATTTAACACTTTAATCGGTATACAAAGGCACCATTTGATTTTGGAGGAAATCCTTAAACCGGAAGTAGCACTTCACTTGAAGGACGAAATGGTTTTTCTTAAATATCTCAGGAACGAATTGTTATCTAGTAACCAAATTTCATATTTAACACTTTAATCAGTATACTAAAGCACCATGTGATTTTGGAGGAAATCCCTAAACCGGAAGTAGCACTTTACTTGAAGGACGAAATTTTATAATTTAATTAAATAATAAAATAAAATTTAAATAATATTTCTGCGAATCTTTAGATGAACGATAAAGGAATGATTCCTTATAGGGAAGTCATGTGCTGGCCACATCAGATTTTTTTTTTACAGTGCACCCTCCAACGCTTCGTTCCTATAATAGGTAGCGTTTTTATTCCGGAATAAAAAGGTCCTTGCCTTGTGTACTGCTGTCCATGCTTCCCTATTGTTTAATTTTGCTGCCTGTGTTTTCTTCACTTTGTGTTGTTGTTTCCACATTTCCAATCCCATTGGATGTGAGGTTTATTTTTATTCCTCCTCAACTTTTTCTTCTTTGCTCTTCTTTCTTCATGGTTTCTTTTCTGTCTATATGATTGGGGTGAAGATTTTGGATATTCTTTGATTCCTCCTTCTCGTTTTCTGATTTCTTAATGCGAATATTGGACATTCCGACGTTGTTTGGACTCTAAACGTATCTTCTAAGTAAAAATTCATCAAAGCCTCTAAAATTATCCTCTCATTAATATATTGCGGTGTTGCGAAAGGCGCTCGATTGGGTAGTAAACACACCGTTTGTTTTTAAGGGACGAAGTTTAAGAAACGACTATTGAAGTGTACCTAAGTCGACAAGTACCTTGATTATTTTGAATGCTGTTTGATCAAATCTGACAAACTGAATTAGGTCTCCTAAAAAGAATCAATCCATTTTAAAATGTAAAGATAAAGTTGTGAGTGGTTGTGAAGGTGTTCAGTTAGTTGATAAACAAATTGAGTAACTAAAAGGTTGTTAAGTTAGGTAACGTGTATAGTTAAAATGTGTGATAATGAAAGTGTAGGCCACGAGAAAAGGACAGACATGGTGCTGACAAGTTTGGAAAAATGGGTGAAGCACGCCTGCCCATAAATTTTGGAAAGGGGAGATTTTGATAGGGGGCCTCAGGGTGTGTCCGTCGAGACGTGAGGACGTATTTTTTGATGAATTCGTTTGATGTCCATTAAATATAAGAGGATGATAATGGTTTTTTGAATATTAGTATTAAGTTGGGAAATCAGCAAATATTGGTTAAATGAAGATTTTGGTACCGCTGGGAAAATTTTATTAGTTAATATTTGGAAGATCGTTAGAAGTGAATAAATCAAGAAAATTAATAAGTTTCCTAAGTAAATGGAAAGAGGATTATATTATTTGAAAAATTATTTATGGTCATCAATTCGTTAAATGATTCAAGTTGTGGGTGGACATGTTGGGCACGAGATCACATCAATACCAGAAAATTCAACAAGCAACAGCGCTACTTCGTTTCTTCGACGGTGGACAATTTGTGGTAAGATAAACTGTGTGCGTTATTTAAACTGTTTAAAAATAATATTAAAAATTGACTCAGTGCGAATTAATCGGGGGTAGATAGGATATTTGAAATTTTGTACACTTAATTTGTTTATTTTTGTAGAAATAACTTTGTTTCTTAATTATTTTTGATTTATGTGTAAATAAATGAAGCGATTGTTTTCTTTTTAAAAAGGAGATTTATTTGAGTTTTTGCTTAACTTTAATGCAGCATAATAGGTACGAGTCGATTCAGATACTCGAGAGGATAAGTTTAAATTTAAATAGGTTGCAATAATTAGCGAACCAATGAGGTGTTTTCACTACAAATCAGTGAACCATTGTCACGACCACAAAAGCTAGCCGGAGCAGTTAAAAAAGAGCCGCTGTTTTCCCCGCTATAAACATAAAAAATACAGTAGCTAATCACGGCAATATCTATGTATCTATGGGTCCTATAACTATAAATTGATCCGTCGATCCCTCCAGCAGTGTGGCTTATAAGCCGCACAACCAAGACACATTCTTGTCATTCTTGAAAGCCAAATAAATAAAAAAGGTTTCCTGATTGAATTCAGAAACCACATCTAGAGTTTATAATATTCATATTGATACCGTTATTATTATTTTTATATGAATTATTTTCTCATTCATTACTTTTTTCCGGGCGCAGGTTTGTCATGGTTGTGCGGCCTAAAGGCCTAAACTTTTTCCTCTAAGGACGGTAGTTGACAAAACTCCTTCCGAAAATTTTCTAGAACTGAAGAATATTTTAAATGAAGAATATAATACGGATTAGTCCAGTAACATTTCAGGAAGTCCAGGAAGACTTCCAAAATAGGTTGTACTATTATTTGGCCAATAAAGGGGATGTAATTTCTAAACTTCCAATAATTGAAATGAACATCCGGTATAAATTAAACAAGTCCCAAATGTAAGGAAATTCGCTCTAAAGAAACTAAACACATATTTGATATCAAAATAATAAGAATTTTCACCGATATTAATGGAAGCGTAGAATAAAGCGTGGGCGTCTTTCCGCCTATTGTTTTGAGTCTTTTTTTTCATTAGATAATTATTTATTTTGAAACGAAAATTTCGAGTGAAAATCTCGAACCGTCGCGTCGTCGGATCTGAAATGTAAAAATAATCAACATTTAAATCTTCGCTCCTAGGTGTACTAAAATTAAATTCATTTTTATTATAAATAATAAATAACTTTTCAGCGCTAATATTACAGCTTACAGCTCAGGACGCATCTTATATTTAAGTTCCTTGTTAATAAATTCAACTTTGAAACCATATAATTTGAAACGTTGCTTGAACTTGGAAGTTAATTTAAATATTTGATGTAGAAAATCTAATGAAACAGCACATGAATATCATCCTTCGGCTGGAATTAAGTAGGTCTCGTTGAAGATCGAACAGCAAAATTGTATACGAAAGGACCCTGCACAAGAACTGACCTATATTTAAATTGAGTGAATATTTGAATTTATAGTTCAAGTGGACCTGATCAAAAGTTAATAATGGCACTACCGTAATTTATTTCACCCTAATTAATTAATAATTTAACCTTATTTATTAACCTTAAAATTAGTTATAAATTTATGGGTAGTATCGCTATACAAAGGCGTTAAAAATGATAATAATTTTATAGAGTGTTAACGTAATAGAAAAATAATAAACATTTCAATGTTGATTACTTCAGGCTGAATTTTTCATGACAGTGTCAGTATTTCTAACAGATGATGTTTCAGATATCTTCGTGTAGTTTAATAACCCAATCACGTTTTCAGACAAAAGTGCACTGGACATAACTGTGGTGGAGAACGAACTTGAAGTGCTTCGAGAATTTTTGATTATCGGAGATTTATTCCGTCAGGTGCCGTTAGATTGCAGACTTCCATATAAGCGATCAACTTATTTTCAATATCTGACCGATGAAAAACTTTCTATGACCCACTGGTATTTATGAACACTTACAACAAATAACCTCGCAGTGGTTTTTGTATTTAGATTATTTAAAATTTTATACCTAAAAACCACCTACAGTTCCTCAACCCGGTGCAGGCAGCTATGGGTTAAAAACCGATCTTAAGCTATAGGTTTCCCATATTTAAGTACAGCTCCCAGAAGATTATGTATTTTACAGGAGTTTGTAAATGCGCATTTAAATGGACAAAGTTTCAATCAGTTACATCTGGTTTATCTTAAATATGTGGAGTGTCACAGGTAATTGGCCTTAATAAATATGTACCTGATATTGTTGGTTCCGATTTATACCGTAAAGATTGTGATGCCTTAGAAATGGACTTACAGGAAGCCTTAGTGAAAACGTCAACTTACATTAGATTAAGTAAGAAAAACGAACTAAACGGAGTTCCAATCCCATGCAAGGATTCGGTAACCGTCCTCGGCGTAAAGATAGACAAAAATCTAAACTTCGCAGAACACATCAGGGAAGCAGCAGCAAAGGCAGGAGCGGTCACGACATCGCTTGTCCGCCTATTGCCCAACATGGGTGGCCCAAAACAGGACAAAAGAAGAACCCTCGGACTGGTGACGCAATCAATCATATTATATGCGGCACCGATATGGCACGAAGCACTCCGAGTAAACAGGAACGCACAGAGATTGCTAAGCTGTCAGCCTTTCCTCTTCTTTCCTTTCGTATCGGCTTGGTAAAAGGAAGGCTGTACATCTGCTGAGCAAAAACTCAACAGTAATAATTTTTGCAGACGTACCCGTAGATGTTGATACTAGCTCTCAGCACGTCGGAGGCAAGGGTTGTGAGTGAAATAATAGTCAAAAGTCAGGGTAACAAGTATAATTACAGTTAATCCAACTATTAACAATAACAAAATTATTAGGTAAAAATTGTAACACGTAACAGGTCTTCCAACGATACAGATATACTCAAAGTATCAGGCAAAAAATTACAAGTTGTCTCAAATACAAACAGCTATAGAGATGGGTCAGCAAAACCGCTTCACTTGTGATCACGCAAATATGATCCACTGAGAAGAGATTTGGCTTAACACACTCACCAACAATCAAAAAAGTAAACCAGTACGCTACTAACCTGATACCGGTACCCTGTTCCGAGCGAACGCAGTCCACAGTCCTGACGTTGAGTAAGGTAGCCAATTAATACTGAAACAAAGAAGCGTTTCTGCCTTGCCACCCTATGCTGCTAACAACTGATATATCATAAACCGATGACGATGGTTGAACGATAATTGGCTGCTTAATGTAATTGTCCGGCTTTACAATCCAAAACACCTCGGATGGAATATTATCGGCAGATGGATGATGGTAAGCTCGAACGTTAAAATTTGGTGGCAAAATACAGCTCCAATACAGTTAATTACTGGTTGTAAAACAGTGGTAAATAAGTTCCTTGCCGAAAGGTTGGAAAAATGGCGGTCAAAGATTTCCACCTGATACGAAACAATATATGAGGTTACGAAGGCGTAAAGATTAATTTTACTTACGATTCTCAAAAACACGATAGATCCGATAAACGAAAGGTCGCTTGGTGATGCATAAGTCAAATAATAATCTACTATTATTAGCAATTAATTAACTAAATTCTAATCAATAGAATGCAAAAATCAACCGTGACCTCGGTGTTGAAAACGAGAATATTGACTCGATATCAAAATTCAGATAGTGTCTATCTAGAATTAATTTTGAGAATCATACAGGGTATTGAAAAATTAGTAACGAACTGCGAGAAGAAATAATTCGTTACATTGCCCCCTCCCTACATCATTTCATAGGTGAAAATGATAGCCGGATACCTGCAATCTTATTAGTTACATAATATGTTCTAATCTAACTTGGAGTGTTTTTTAAAAAAATAACGCACTTCTACAACATTGGATAAAAATAAAAAACTAGGACCCTCAAAATGACCCAAAACTAAATAATAAAAATAATAATAAAATTAAGAATTCTGCTAATAACGAAACGTTACCCTTATATCCACATAAATGTGAGAATCTTTAATGACTGAGCGCGTAACGCTTAGTACAGTCTAAAAAAATCTTGAAACCTCCTACTAGCTCCAAACATAGCCCAGGATTTTCAACGGTTAGAAACAGCACCACATAGGACCTGTTTTCACAAAAAAACTAACTATACGGTAGTCTACTACTAACTCGTATCTAAAAAAATGGACCACATAGGACCCATTTCACGGCTCGGAAGCGAATAAAAAAACATTCACTCAGCAGTAAGGTTTTGTCTCAGGAAAAGGCACTCAAAGTCCTTTTGTCTTAGAAACCAATAAACAAAAAAATAATAATTTCAAAACTAATTTGAATTTGATCAAAATTGACCAACAAAGGGACTCCAAATGTTGTATCGGCAACGGATTTAAAAAATACGTGAGAAAAAAATCTCTGATGTTACAACTGCAAACTTTCGATGTTAACATTCACAGCTGTGAATAAAAAAAAACAAGAATAAAAAAACAAAATGAGTCGGGGACTTGTAGACTCCAAGGAAAGTATGAGTCTAATGACATGACTCATGGACCAATTGCTATTATTTACTCCACCACTACTAACTTCCTTTAACCTGATCGTCAGGTTCTAACGGGATATCTACTGGGGGATGTTGCTTAAGATCTTTAATGTGATATACTCCCACATCTCTACCACGCTCATTCACAAGACGGTAGGTCAACGGACCGGTAACTTCACGAACACGGCTTTTGATGTACTTAGGTGCCAATTTACTACAAAAATGTTTACTAGCATTAGACAGAGCAAAGTTGCGACGCCAGACTACATCTCCTACTTTAAAATGTAAAGTACGCTTTCTAAGATTGTAATGGGAAGCATTTTTCTGGTACGCGTCTTTTAAGCGTTTAGTAACATCAACAAAAAGTTCACTTAACCGATTCATTTCACTAGCGACTCGTTCACGACTTTCTAAGGTTAATTCCTCCTCCCTTAAATCCATAATACGACCGTAATAATCTCCCTTACTAGGCACGGTACGCCCGAGATTAAGAAAAGATGGCGTAAACCCTGTAACATCGTGAGTGGCAGATCTAATTGCATGAGCGATTTTATGAATTTCTACATCCCAAGTCCTGTGATCGTCCCTAACATAAGAACGCATAGCGGTACCGATAACCCTATTGACACGCTCTACAAAATTGACTTGGGGATGATATAAGGCGTTATAAAAAAGATGATTAACATTATACTCACTCATAAGTTTACGAAATTCATGACTAATAAATTGTGGACCATTATCCACATGGCAAATTTGTGGAGTACCAAACATCAAAAATACTTGATTTTCGAGAAAATCACAAATAGCTCGAGACGTCGCTTTACGCAATGGTTGTACTAATACAAACTTAGTAAACCAATCGCATACCACCAAAAGCATAGTATTCCCCTTAGCTGAACGCGGAAAAGGACCCATTAAGTCCACCGATATGCACTGGAAGGGAAACCGTACTTTTTTTTCTTTGCCCATAAGACCGTAACGCCCCCCTTGACAAGCCTTGGACGACAAGCACACGGAGCACCGCCTCACATATCTCGCCACGGCCGCACGCATCCTAGGCCAGTAGTACAACTCACTAATTTTATTAAAGGTTTTGAGAGTTCCCAAATGAGCAGAAGTCGGATCATCATGACATTTTTTAAAAATATCAATCCGACGCGACTTTGGAACTACTTGTTTCCACTCCACCAAATTGGAAGTAATGTTATGTTGATTAGTAATGAGTTTGTACAATAATCCCGATTCTATACGCCAGTCAGGATAACTGACAGGAGCTTCAGCAACCTTAACTAACATGCGACGAAACCACGCATCCAAATCGTCCGCGGACAAGTCAAGAGACGAAACTTCCAAAGGTGCACGAGATAATGCATCCGGTAAAACATTTAGATGACTCTTCCTATGTTTGATATTAAATGAGTACTGCGACAAACGTACACTCCAGCGAGCTAATCTATTGGCAGGATCTTTCATCGATAATAACCACAAAAGACTGTAGTGGTCCGTCACGACGGTAAATTCAGTACCCTCCACGTAAGGTCTGAATTTTTCTATGCCAAAAATTACTGCTAAGCACTCTCGTTCGGTGACTGAATAATTACGTTCTGCCTTATTTAAAGTTCTTGACGCATATGCAATGGCTCTCTCTTCTTCACCCTCCCCTTGACTTAACATACTACCCAAGCCAAAATTCGAGGCATCACACTGTATATAGAACGGTTTACTAAAATCGGGACTAGCTAAAATCGGAGCAGAAATCAAAAGTTTCTTCAGATTTTCAAATGACTCTTCAGCGCATTGAGTCCATGTGATAGATTGACGTTTACCACGACCTTTGAGTAATTCCGTAATAGGCGCAGAAAGGGTTGAAAAATTTGGAATGAAACGTCTAAACCATCCTATCATACCTAAAAAACGCTTAATACCTGTTGTAGTAGTTGGTTTAGTTATTGCCGTTATGGCTTGAGTTTTCGCAGGATCAGTATGCAAACCGTTTTTGTCAATAACATGTCCAAGGTACGTTAAGCTGGACCGACAAAATTCACACTTATCCATGTTAATAGTCAGGTTGGCGTCTAGTAACCGTTCGTAAACTTGTTCAAGTAGATCAATATGCTCTTTAAAAGTACTAGATATCACTATGATATCATCCAAATAAACAAATATTTTCTCGCCTATAAGAGGTCCGAAAATGTTATCCATTAAACGTTGCTGTGTAATGGGAGCATTTGATATTCCAAAAGGAGTAACTACATAATGAAAAAGACCACGTCCAGGAACGGTGAAAGCTGTTTTTTCATAAGACGAAGGAGTTAAAGGTATTTGCCAGAAGGCCTTTTTAAGATCTATCGACGTTAAATAGCGAGCATCCTGTAACCGAGTCAAAATATCATCTAGTCGCGGTAAAGGATACGCATCTTTCCGAGTTATTTGATTAAGTCTGCGGCCGTCAAAACACAAACGGTAAGAATGATCTTTCTTCTTAACCAATAACATAGGAGAAGACCACGCTGAGTTACTCGGACGCACGATATCCAACGCGAGCATCTGGTCTAATTCAGCATGAGCTATTTTGCGCATAGCGGGAGAAAGAGGATAATACCGTTGCTTTATAGGTTTTGCATCTCCAGTATCAATATCATGAGTAACTTTATGAGTTCTAGTTAACCTATCATGTGAAAGAAGTTGAAATTTTTCTTTTATGGCGGAGAGTGCAACTTGTTGTTCAAGATCTAGATCATTCGCTGCTCGAATTGAATCCACTGAATGAACTTCATTAACAAAAAATTGATCTTGAGTAAAATCTGCTCTAACACCAAACAATTTACAGAAATCTATACCCAAAGTTAAGGATGTACGAATAGATTTGCAAACTAAAACATTTAACGGTCGGACTACTTCACAAATCGAAATGGGTAACACAACTGATCCCACAATATCTTGCGAAGTCCCGTCAGCAGACCGCAATGACAAACTTCCATTACGTACTAACTTTAAATCTAGTAAATCTATTAAATAGTGGCCTTCAGTTCCAAGAATGGACACACTAGCACCAGAATCTAATAATGCAGATAATTGCACTTTTCCTATACTTATTCTAACATAAGGTCGTTGGTCAAAAGTAGGGTGAGCAAATAATGCTGAGGTATTGGTGGTAGATCCGCAAAAAGCTGTAACTTTCACCAACCAATCCTTCCAACCTAATCTATCTGCTCGTATACTTAAGGTAAGCGGCGAGCAGAGGCTCCGCTTTGCCCTTTTCCGTTTTTTGAATGGTTCTTACGGCAAGTTAACGCAGTGACGCCTTTACATCCGCAAATAAAACAAAAACTCGTTAAAGGCTTAGGACATAAACGATACGAATGTCCTCTCTCGGAACAATTCCAACAAATCAAGGGTTTTCGTGGAGGTAAACTGGTATTGACTGAAGGTGGTCTATCTGAAGGTACAGTCGTTAAAACAGAAGTAGACGCTTCTACAGGACTAGTCCATTTTATTAACCTCTCAGCAGACTGAGCGGCTTTCACAAAATCTTCTCTATTTTTAATGGGAATGGTTCCCATAGCTAAAGAAATAGATGGTAACATATTTCTTCTAACCACCCAAAGTTGTTCTTCCTCTGAAGGAGTAGGTGTAACTCTTTTAAATTTTGCGAACATACTTTCAATGTACCCACATACAGATTCACCAGGAGCTTGTTTATGAGAACGTACCTGCTCAATATATTCTCTACTAAAATCTAGGGATAAAAATCTAATTTTAAGAGCATCTAATAATTGATCCCAATTAGTAACGCTAGAACCCAAAGTACGATACCAAGTTAAAGCTTCCCCTGAAAAAAATTCAACAGCTTTGTCAAATAATTCCTGTTTACTAACTCCCCTTGAATGAGAAAGTTCTTGTGCTCTTTCCACAAAATTAAATACTTGCGCGTAATCACCTGTGCCATCAAATGTCAAATTCCATTTATGTACTGCAACGTACTCAGACCCTTTGTTAATTGAAAGTTTCGAAAGAATTTCCGACAAATCCGAGGTTGATATCAACGTAGATTTTCTTTGAGGAGAAAATTTTGAATTAATTGGAGACGCATCCTCTAAAGGATTTTCTTCCGCTGGTGGAACAATTTCATCATCGTCGCTAACAGCTTCCGCGCGAGTAATCAAAATCTCGAGGCGATTCCTCAAAGTTTTCGAAATCTCTAACAAACTACCCCTCTCCGTATCTTTAAATCCCGCACCCTCCATTATATCTAGACGATTATTATAATGGGCAAGACGATGCGTAACTGTGTCTAATATAGTAGCATCAATTTTTATCTCTAATGATTCTATTTCATTTTCAATATCAGATAATGCTTGTTTACACAAAGTCAATTCAGTAGGTAAATCTGATGGATTGTACTTATGAACAGCTAGGCGGGAAGTAAAACTTTCATCACGCATAAGTTTCTTTAATATACTTTTTCGCGAAGCTTTATGGGCCGGAATTGTTGTCGGATCATCTAAACGAAATAATAATTCAACTAACACTTCTTCACTAGTTAGCGAACTAACATAGCTCTTTATATTCGACATTTGAATTTATAATTTTATAGCACTAATGCAAAAAAAACGTAGCAGCGAACAACTGCAAATTTCGGTAAGGAACTGTTTACCAAGGATAAAATATCTTTAAATTGTTTAATTCTACAATTAACCAAAAATTTTGCCAATTTGCAATTAATCAAATGAATGCCAATAACTACTCTAAACAACTTTAGAATATCAAAATACTTTGAAAAGAAAAATGCAACTCTATCCACTAATGCAAAAAAATAATGTTTTCGTTCAACCAACGCAGTAAAATTCCTAAAGCCTTCTCTGTATCGTGGAGTCCTGAACGACAGTACAATTCACCCCCGAGTTCAAAATGTACGCTTACAAGTTGGGCGCCAATGTCAGCCTTTCCTCTTCTTTCCTTTTGTATCGGCTTGGTAAAAGGAAGGCTGTACATCTGCTGAGCAAAAACTCAACAGTAATAATTTTTGCAGACGTACCCGTAGATGTTGATACTAGCTCTCAGCACGTCGGAGGCAAGGGTTGTGAGTGAAATAATAGTCAAAAGTCAGGGTAACAAGTATAATTACAGTTAATCCAACTATTAACAATAACAAAATTATTAGGTAAAAATTGTAACACGTAACAGGTCTTCCAACGATACAGATATACTCAAAGTATCAGGCAAAAAATTACAAGTTGTCTCAAATACAAACAGCTATAGAGATGGGTCAGCAAAACCGCTTCACTTGTGATCACGCAAATATGATCCACTGAGAAGAGATTTGGCTTAACACACTCACCAACAATCAAAAAAGTAAACCAGTACACTACTAACCTGATACCGGTACCCTGTTCCGAGCGAACGCAGTCCACAGTCCTGACGTTGAGTAAGGTAGCCAATTAATACTGAAACAAAGAAGCGTTTCTGCCTTGCCACCCTATGCTGCTAACAACTGATATATCATAAACCGATGACGATGGTTGAACGATAATTGGCTGCTTAATGTAATTGTCCGGCTTTACAATCCAAAACACCTCGGATGGAATATTATCGGCAGATGGATGATGGTAAGCTCGAACGTTAAAATTTGGTGGCAAAATACAGCTCCAATACAGTTAATTACTGGTTGTAAAACAGTGGTAAATAAGTTCCTTGCCGAAAGGTTGGAAAAATGGCGGTCAAAGATTTCCACCTGATACGAAACAATATATGAGGTTACGAAGGCGTAAAGATTAATTTTACTTACGATTCTCAAAAACACGATAGATCCGATAAACGAAAGGTCGCTTGGTGATGCATAAGTCAAATAATAATCTACTATTATTAGCAATTAATTAACTAAATTCTAATCAATAGAATGCAAAAATCAACCGTGACCTCGGTGTTGAAAACGAGAATATTGACTCGATATCAAAATTCAGATAGTGTCTATCTAGAATTAATTTTGAGAATCATACAGGGTATTGAAAAATTAGTAACGAACTGCGAGAAGAAATAATTCGTTACAAAGCGTCCAGCGAAGAATGGCGCTACGAGTTTCCTGCGCCTATAGGACGGTCTCGCTCGACGCGGCCCTCGTCTTGGCGTCGATGCCCCCAATCGACCTTCTCACCTTGGCAAGAGGCAGAACATACGAAGGAGCAGAGGATGCCGGGAAGGAGATGGCCGAGATTTGGCAGGCCAGATGGGAGATGGCAACTTGCGGCTTGTGGACCCGACGACTAATCCCCAACATCAAGAGATGGGTCGAGAGGCGGCATGGACAGGTGAGCTACCACCTCACACAAATGCTGTCAGGGCACGGCTGCCTTGCCCACTACCTACACAGATTCGGAAAGTTGGCAAGCCCCCATTGCAGGTATTGCGAGGAAATCGACACCGCGGAACACTCCCTTTTCCACTGTTGGAGATGGGAACGCGAGAGGACAATGGTCTCCCTAGCACTGGGGTACACGATGACTCCCGAGGACCTAATCGAAGCAATGCTTGTCGACGAGACACAGTGGCAGCGGATAACTACCCTCGTCACCACCATATTAAGATGTAAGGAGGCAGCCGGGAGAGGCGAGCAACAGGCAGCCGCCGCCGCTACTCTAACGGAGGACACACAAACGGAGGACGACACACAAATGGAGGACTAACGATTCGACGCGAAACCCGGACAGGTAGAAGAGAGGCATGCGGAACAGCACACGCCACACGCGAGTTCCATCGCATTGCCCCTACCCGGCTGACAAACTAGGACGACACTATCAAAGGAGAAGAACGTGGTCCGATTCTAGGACACATCATCCCGGAAGCAATGCCTGACGGCGGACACCCGGGAGGACAGGTAAGGAAGAAGGTAAATAAAAAAAAAAAAAGTAAGAAAAACGAACTTTTAATTTGGAAACTTTAAACGCTCTTAACTCGGTAAATACGCTAGATAAATCAATTTCGCTTGCGCCAGTCGCTTTACGTCCTCCAACTACATTAAGTAGATTAAGTAAGAAAAACGTCAACCTAAATTAAATTAAGTAAGAAAATCGAACTCTTAATTTTGAAACTTTAAACGTCCATAACTCAGTAAATACGCCAGATAGAGCAATTTTGCTTACGCCAGTCGCTTTATCTCCTCAAACTACATTGGATTAAGTAAGAAAATCGTCAAACTACATTAGATTAAATTAGAAAATCGAATTTTTTATTTTGTAACTTGAATCGTTCATAACTCGGTAAATATGCTAGATAGAGCAATTTTGCATGCGCCAGTCACTTTATCTCCTCAAGCTACATTATAATTAAGTAAGAAATGCGTCAAACTACATTACAATAAGTGAAAAATACGTCAAACTACTTTAGATTAAATTAGAAAATCAAATATTTAGGCCAATGATCGCCCAGAATCCGAATGTAATACTTAAGTTATAATAATAGTAATAAAATTCTAGTTCTATCTGTCGAACTCTCCTTTTATCGAAGGAGGGGGAATCTTCATAGACACCACCCACTCGAGCTGCCACTCCAATATTGCCACCTCCAGGTGGTCGGAGGGTTTTTCTTTAGTCGTCGAATGGTATCTGGAATCTCTTATCTATGCCTTTAGGTGGATAAACATTTGGAATGAAAGTGCCAGCGCCCAACATATTTTCAGAGCATTTTTCCGCTAGACAGATTGTAACTTCTTTTGTGGAGTTCTTTATCTAAAGCTTCTACCAAGATTGGGGCAACATAGGAGAGGGCACTAGTAGGTAAGTATCTGTCGCCCTCTTGGAGACCCTTACTTGAATTCCCGTACCCGAGGGCCTAACAATCTCTCTATCAGTTCGTAATGCAACTTTCAGTTTTTCACTTTATAAAAATCAACATAAACAAGTTTTAATGTAGACTTTAGGCAGCACAATCATAATAGAATGTTTTTTGGCCAACGAATACAAAATAGCTCAAATTTAGCTATGTGTTGCTATATTTGTAATGCTAATCTGTGCGGCTTTTAGGCCGTACAAGTCAACAAATTGTGTACTAGATGGCTAAGGACAGCGTGCAAAGATAGTACAAAATTACAATTGTAATTACGTATCTTTGTATCTGTTCGCTAAGAAAAGAAAGGTAGTGGGGGAGGGGGGAGCTGTGCTCAGTGGAGTAGGCGGATTGTGGTCTCATAATTAGCTTGGCCTTCGGTCTCACACCAGTGTTGTATTGACTTGTATTTAGGCTCTAAGAACAATATACAAAGAACCTTTACAGAGAAATTTTGAAAAATTTAATTTCCAAAATGAGGAGTTTCTTTTAACATTAAAATTTTTAGGTATAACAAAACTCAGGGAATAGCACGTTAAAGCTCACTACGATTTTAAAAATTCCCTATAGATATTCGGAAAGCTGAAGGTTTATATAGTAAAAATTTAAAAAGAAATTGCGGAATATTCATGTTTAACCCTCAGAAACAAAGTAAAATTTCATAATAAACACAGGAAAAGTTTACCTCAGAAGTTTATCATTCATTTTACATGTATTACATTAAATTTTTCCAAGTTTAACCGAAAAATCTAGATCCTCTTTATTAAAGATCTGTCGTGTTTGAAATCTGTTATTTTGCCAAGTTTGACGCAAAAACTGAGATGCACACAAAAATAATAAGTACCCGAAAAATCTAGATCCTTGTTTTTTCGATTCAGTCGTTTTTAGGATCTCGCGTCCAAGGAATTTTTTCCAAGTTTATTGCTAAAAGTTAGAAGCACTCAAAAATAATACCAAATCCTCATCGGAAATTATTTGGGTTCTAAAAGAACCGCAAAATCAAAAAATTGGCTGTAGCAATCATAGAATTAATAAGTTACGCGCTATATAAATTAATCGCCTAGGCAGCGCAGTTGTTAAAGCGCGCGTATTCATATACCATCTTGCTAAATGGCAAACACTGAATAGATCATAGCGATCCAAACCGCAAGTTACAAAACAAAACACTTAAGCTTATCTGCATCTTTCCGTGTCTGTAGTGCTAATCAGTGCGGCCTTTAGGCCGCACAACCAACAAGGAAATCGTGTACTGGATGGGTAAAGACGGCGTGAAATCTAATATAAAATACCTCTTCTGATTACTGTTCATTAGTTCATGTTTTCATTACCAATGTAAGAAAATGTCAATTCCATTTTTAGATTGCACCATTAAAGAAGTTATAGCGCGATTTTATAGTCCGTTCAGTTTAAGTTTGCCTTTAATTGCGCAAATCTTATTTAATGGAAAACCACATATTTAATTCAAAGACCTGTAACGATTCAAAATTAATGCAATATTAGTACAAAGAATTAAGACAAAGTATTCTTAATATTTAACATGAATGATCTCATTTACCGGGGAATAACCGTGTCCGGGTGATTTCATAATAGTGTTGCACGTGTAAGCTATTTTGGTAATACACAAAGAAAGTAATAGTACAAAGTATTTTTAATAGCTAACACGCGTGATTTCATTTACTTTACCGGGGAATCACCGCGTCCGATGACTTCATCGCCACGCGTAAGTTTTTTGTGCTTACGGGGCGCGTGATGAAACTATAATATATAAGGACCTACCATCAAACATTCGAGACATTCTGATCCTAGTTCGATCACAACTATCTTTGAGTATCTTTTGTGAAATACCTTAAATTATCTTCTATATTGTGATTCTAGTTAGATCACGATTATTTTTGAATACCTTTCGGAAAATATCTTAAATTACCTTCGATACCTTTATGAATATTTTTAATTGTAATTATATTACATTACCTCCGAAATTTAAATATTCGACAAATTTTGTTTTGAAAAAGTGTGTTACGACTACATAGAATTTTCAATAAACATTAATAAGCGTTTAGATAAAAAGTGCCTACACTATTATATGGATTTTGTAGTAAATTCGTAATGAACAATAATTTAAATTAATGTATTAAGAATAGTAAATAAATAAATAAATGATATTAGTGAATGAAATTGTGAAAAGACTACTGCAATAATTACGTTAAGTAATAAAGACTAATAATTAAATAAAGTTAGTAAAATTGTGAATAAACAAATCGAGTGACAGGACATATTTATGTGAATCTATCATCAAGCAAATAAAGTTGAAAACTCGTCTAACTATAATGGACTACTACTAGATTAATATACTGAATAAAGGTATTTAATGTTTTTTTAAGAATAATTATATATATATAAGTTTACATAGGCATAAATTAGAGCAAATGTCCAAAATGCAGCCAGGATCTCGTAGAGGAGTGATGATGTTTTGCTAATTAAATTTGCTAGTATATTTAAGTTATTTTATTACATTTTATTTCAGGAATAAATGTATTATAGAATTAGTTATTTTTTTAGCATATAATAAATCCAAACCAAAGAGGGTCATGATTGTAAATTCTTTCAATAAAATTAAAATCAAAAGTATTTCCTATTTTTTTGAACAAATTTCAACCTACCTGAGATAAGAGTTTTTTTAAGTATTTTTTCTACGTTGAGTTAGCATAAGGGGTTACAATTGGCGCTGCCCAACGCGTGGCCGATTTATTGAAATTTTAGTAGAAAGTAATACGAAATACGATTGAAATTGAATTTTTTTAGAATAAGTAGGTAGTACATAATACAACAATGAAATTATTGTAAGGTTCAATACGAATTTTACTGCAAAATCAAGTATCGCGAAATACGTTGGTTGTTTTATGTAAACAAGTACATCTCACGTTTTTTTTTATTTAATTCGCGGAGCCGTAATTTTTAAAGCAATATTAAATAATCTGCATTAGTAAATTCTTTCCGGTATCGAGTGACAAGGTCAAACGTTAGTTCTTTTTAGGCGTAACTTTGTATCGAACAAGTAATTAAAAAAATTGCGTGTCAGTTAGGAATTTATTTGAAAATAAAATTTTTGTTTGGGCATCATTAATTTATTAAGAATTTTGAATAAATTTACTTGGAAAAGGTAATATAAAAAGCGTGAAGATGGAGTCAAATTTCTTATCAGATAACGAGATTTTGAAGGAACTAACTTTGCGGAAACAAGTTTTGGGTAAAAATGCTCAACAAAGAAAGGCACAATTGAGAATTTTGTTAAAAAGTGGGCACAATGAATTAGAAAATGCGGAAGGATTTGATTCACTAGCTAGATATGTAGAAATAGCTATACGAAATTTAAACCGTCAAATTCCAGAAAAAATTCACGGAATAGAGGTAATAAAGTACAATTCGCATTTATCACATATTACCACCTGCGTAAACCTCCTAGATCATCAAAACGATATGATGCTAGAGGCTATTATTCAAGGGTTTATTTTAGATATCGAAATGATACAATCCCAAATTTTAAGTCGCGAAGTAATAAAACACGAAGAAATACCAGCGCCTTTATCACCAGTATTAGCTAGTAGAATCGCGGTACAAAAAGATTTTGCGATATACAAATGGAATGTACGATTTTCCGGTCATGATTCAAAAGACAACCCTTTAACATTTTTAGATAAAATTTTAGATTTAAAAGAATCACGACAGGTGTCTGATGAACAGATGTATAAATCATCTTCTGATATCTTTGAGGGGGATGCGAAATCATGGAATCGAAATATTAAGTTAGGGCAAGCAAAAAATTGGACACAATTGATCCAATGCTTTAAGAATGAATTTTTGCCATTAGATTATTTGAATCAAATTGAGAAAGAAATTATGTTAACAGTACAAAAACCAGAGGAAAATATTTTCTCTTTTATTAATAAAATGCAAACTTTATATCGTCGACTGGACAATCAGAAAACAGAAAATGAGATTGTAAAACAAATAATTAGGAATCTCAATCCATTTTATGCTAACCACGTAATGCTGAATAAATTTGAAAAAATCGATGATTTAAGAGAACATTGTAAATTAATTCAAAATCTAAAATTACGAACTGATGGCTATTCAATCGCGGGTGCAAGACGTAAAGAAACCTATAATGTAAATAAAGTGTCTTTTCGAGATGCTGACCCTATCTTACCTTCAGTAACTTCAAATAATTTACCTACTACCTCGGGTGAAGAAGGACGTTTTGATAATAGTAACCTCCTGTGTTGGAATTGTAATAGCAGAGGTCATGGCCACCGTGATTGTACTTTAGCCAAAAGAATTTTCTGTTTTGGATGTGGTAGTCCAGATATTTTTAAAAACAATTGCGAATATTGTAATTCAGTATCTCCTACAACAAGACGGTTTCAAAAAAACTTGAGAATGGGCGCTGCAACAAGCGTACCCAGCGCCCAAAAGCATTTACCCCAACAAGGTCATGTGAGTACCAGCGCGCGAAATTTCAATACGCGAGGTCGTGGAAGGGGAAGAGGTCAGAACCCTCCCTTATTGGTTCACAAAGACTCAATCGATCGAAAGTAAAGTTTGAACAAAATTTCACTGAATTAAATGAATGGCAGAATTGGCTATCTAAAGTAAGTACGTTTTTCAAAAAACTAATTGATAAATTGCAAAAAGCCAATGAAAATAAAGACCATTCCCTGTGTAAATTAAAAAAGTCCCCTGGAAAAATAAAGAAATCAATAAATAATGTTGATAAAACTAAAGAAATAAAGAATAATTTTGAAAATCTCCCTAACGCCTCCCCAATGTTTATTACGCTAAAGAACGACAACAGACCACATTTGCAATTAAATATAGGAAAAAAATTAGTAAATTGCCTATTAGATACGGGAGCCACTAACTCGGTAATTAATACTGCAGGTTTAGACATGTTAAGAAGTGAAAATGTCACTTTTACGATTAAAAAAATAAAAGGTCATATAAAAGTTGCAGATGGTAATAACACCCCAATAACCGGCGAAATATCTTTAAATATCGAAATGAATAGTTTGGTCAAGTCTGTAATTTTTTTACTCATTCCCTCGTCGCCTAAAACATTTTTACTCGGCGCTGATTTCTGTCAATCATTTAATTTATCTTTGCATTTCTCTGATTTTTCTTGGCAAATCCCTAATAAGCAAATTATTATGTCGTCTGACCAAGTAGTGTTAACCTGTGATCAACAAGATAAACTAAACGAAGTTATAAATAAATTCCAATCTTTGTCAACCAAAGAGATGGGTTGTATAAATGTCACCTCCCATCTTATTGATACACAAAATGCTAGGCCTTTTAAACAAAGACAATACAATTTGTCACCCGCGATGCAAAAGATTTTATCAGATGAAGTAGATAAAATGCTAGAGCTTGGAGTTATTCAACCCTCGTCCTCAGAATGGTGTAGCCCCATATTATTAGTGGGAAAGAAAGACGGTGAATATCGTGCCTGTTTTGACGGACGTAAACTTAACAGCGTCACAGTTAAAGATTCATACCCATTGCCTCGTACAGAAAGTATTCTCAATCGTTTACGTGATGCCAAGTATTTTAGCTCGATCGATCTAAAGAAAGCATTTTGGCAAGTTCCCTTAGAACATTCCTCAAGACCAAAAACTGCCTTTTGCATACCTGGAAAGGGTTTATACGAATTTACCCGAATGCCTTTCGGTTTGTCAAATTCCGCTCAAACATTGCAGAGAGTAATGGACCAAATTTTGGGTCCCTTGCTACATAAGGAATTAGCATTTGTATATTTGGACGATATCTTAATAGCATCCCCTACCTTTAACGAACATGTCTCTACCCTGACCGCAGTTTTTGAATGCCTAAAGAAAGCTAATTTTAGAATTAATGCAGAAAAATGTAAATTTGCCTGTCAATCACTTAAATTTTTGGGTTTCATAGTAGATAACTTTGGTTTAAGAACTGATCCAGATAAGGTCAGCGCGATTCAGAATTTTAAAACTCCCACCAACACCACTGAAATAAAAAGATTAATAGGCATGGTCAGTTATTATCGTATTTTCCTTCCTGGTTTATCTACCATTTCCAGTCCAATTACTGCCTTAATAAAGAACAAAAAGAAGGGACAAAAAATAGATTGGACAACTGAAGCTGAAGAAGCTTTTGAAAAAATTAAGGTTTTAATTACTACCTCCCCAATACTTATCTCGCCTGATTTTAAGGAAACATTTTATGTCCAAACCGACGCTTCACAAGTCGGCTGCGGGGTTTTATTGTTTCAAATTAAAGATGGATTAGAGCACCCAATTGCCTACGCTAGCAGAGCACTAACCGCCGCTGAACAAAAATATTCAGCCACAGAAAGAGAACTCATTGCCGTTATGTTCGCGATATCTAAATTTCAGGGTTACATTCAGGGTTTTAAGTTTATAGTCATTACTGACTGCTCTGCCTTAAAATGGTTACATAAAATCTCAAACCCTTCAGGCCGTTTAGCACGCTGGGCCCTACGGTTATCCCAGTTCGATTTTGAAGTGAGACACCGGCCTGGTAAATTAAACATTGTACCTGACGCGTTATCCCGCGATATATCACTTTTACAAACAAACAAAATCATTCCTGACGAATGGTACAAGAACATGTTGGAAAAGGTTGCCGAATCCCCAGAAGATTTCCCTAATTTCCGAATTGAAAATTCTTGCCTATACAAGTTTGTTCCTACAGAATTTCATAATCCTTCAAATATCCCTGAATGGAAGCTAGTAATACCCCCCGCGAACCGTGCGGACATTTTCAAAGAATGTCATGATGACCCTTTAGCTGGACACTTTGGTGTAGCTAAAACACTAGCCCGAATCTCTGAACTCTATTATTGGCCACATATGCGCAAAGATGCCAAACAATATGTTGCAAACTGTCTTACTTGCGGAGCCATGAAAAGTCCTAATCGAAAAAGCCCAGGTTTAATGGGAACGCATAAAAAGGTCTCATACCCGTTCCAATTAATCTCCTTAGATCTTTTAGGTCCTTTGCCTCGTTCCAAATCGGGAAATCAGCATTTATTAGTGGTAACAGACCATTTCTCAAAATTCGTGTTGGTCCAACCATTAGCCCGAGCTACCGCAGCTTCCGTGATAAAATTCCTCGAACGACAGGTCTTTTTAATATTTGGAATCCCTCAAATAATTGTGTGTGATAACGGTGTCCAATTCCGCTCAAAAGAATTTATTAAGTTAACCAAAGATTTCAATGTGCAAAAAATCTTTTTCAACGATTATTTTCACGCACAAACTAACCCAACTGAACGACAAAACAGAACTATAACTACTGCCATAGCTTCTTATGTAAAGAACGATCATACCCAATGGGACCAAAATATTTTCAAGATCGCTCAAGCTATGCGTACAGCAAAAAATGAAGCCACAGGTTTTTCCCCTTCTTTCCTTATTTTTGGAAGATACATTCCCATTTCCGGCGATTATTATGGCCCCCCTTCTCTTGAATATGATACTATTAAAAAAGACGAGTACATTCGATTAGATAAAGAGCAGGAACAGTTACCTTTGCTCTACCAAGAAGTTCGTAAGAACCTCCAAAAGGCTTATGAAGCCAATAAGTCCTATTACAATTTGCGTAAACGTCATGTCTCTTATAATATCGGCGATTTAGTTTGGAAAAAACAATTTCCACAATCAGATGCCTCTAAGAAATTTGCTGCCAAATTAGCTCCCCGATATCTTTTATGTAAAATAGTGCGGAAAATAGGAAATCTATCTTATGATTTAGAAAATATGAGTGGAAAACCAGTAGGTAGATGGCACGTTGAGCTTCTCAAGAAGTGCACTGCTACCAATCTTCCTCCAAGTGATTAAGCCCTTACACTTTTATTTCTGTTGTATATTATCGTTACCTTTTATAATTTCTTTATAATTTATTTACCTTATTTTTTTGTTCATAATGACCCAGTATCTTAGTAATGTTTTTGTTAGTTAATAATATTCCTTTAGTTTTGGTGGAGAAATTGTTATATCCCCTCAAAACGTGAATTCATGAACAATTTTATTTTAATGTTTAGTTTTAAAAAAAATTTTTTTTTGACGAATTTAGTTATCAAACACGTCCCGGTCGTACGACGTAAAACTGCGTGCCAAAAAAACAACTGTTCCTCGTTGTTAACTTTTTAAATATCATTTTAGTGACCCAAACAACTACCTTACCTGAAATTAGAGGGTACGCTTTGCGAAGTATTGGAATAGCTAACCAATAAATCGTTTAGTTAAGCCAAGTACAGACTGGTGTTGCATTGGCCTAGCTACCCAATGTTATCATTAGTCGTGCGTTAATTTCATGTTTGTGATAGGTCAGTAAGCGAAAAATAATTTCTCATATAATTTGTTTGTTAAGAGTAAACCCATATCGTTTACTTTACTTGTACCTTTATGTGAACAAATAAGTTCTGCCTTTAATGAGATAAATTTTTCTTACCTTGAATTATTTTAATTAATAAGCTCATTAATCATTTACCTTTTTGAACAAAGAAAATGTTCAATTGTACTACCTATTAAAAATATCTTGAGTACCTTCCCAAAATATCGTCTATTTCTGAAGACAAATACCTTCAGTATTTTTAAAAATATGTTTAGTATTTTCCAAAAAAAAAAATACCTTATGTTTTGAAAACATCTACCTAGTGTCTTGAATATAATTGAGATCCAGAATTAAGGGTACAATTTACCGTCATCTATACCTTTATGTGCACCTTTACCTTTGTTACGATTTCCAATAGGAATCATACGAAACTTCCTTATCTTATCTAAAATAACTTGAGCAATAGATACGTTTCGTCATTTTAGTAGTAAAGCAAATAACCCCAGAGACACCTAAGTTGATATTTCCACTTTGGAAAAGCTAAATTTAATCGCAAGTTTTTTTCTGTTTTTCCAACGACAATTGATAAAACAGACTAGATTCCATCTCATTAGATACCATTTTTAGCGTGGCATCAAATTCCAAAGGAAATGAATTTTGTAAATATGATTTTTTCATTTTCCAGGCACTGTAAATATGATTGAGCCCAAATTTTACCATAATTTCAATGTCCAAATTAATCTAGACTTCAGAGTTTCCATCTGCATTTGTGGGTCCCACGGCCAGCGAATGATCCCGTGATTTCGCGAACCGCCCTCTTTTACAGTGGTCACAACGAAATTGAGGCTGACTAAGACTTGCGACTGGTAATCATCGTGAAATTTCAATTATTTTAATGATTATTCTAATTTTTTTTTGTAATTAGTTAATTTTATTTTAATAATAGTAAGAACTTAGAGGATTTAAGTTTCTTGTTTTGATTAAATTCTCCCAACCAATTTAAAACAAGTGGCGCCTAACATTAAATTTATTTAGATTCGAGCTTATCGTAATTAATAAAGAACTACCTTTAATTCCGAAAAATTAAGACTATTTTCCTAAATTTCTTTTTGTGAAAAAATATAACTTTTCGTTATTTTTTTTAATTTGTTTTTTTGTACTATTAGGCGATTGTAACGATTCAAAATTAATGCAATATTAGTACAAAGAATTAAGACAAAGTATTCTTAATATTTAACATGAATGATCTCATTTACCGGGGAATAACCGTGTCCGGGTGATTTCATAATAGTGTTGCACGTGTAAGCTATTTTGGTAATACACAAAGAAAGTAATAGTACAAAGTATTTTTAATAGCTAACACGCGTGATTTCATTTACTTTACCGGGGAATCACCGCGTCCGATGACTTCATCGCCACGCGTAAGTTTTTTGTGCTTACGGGGCGCGTGATGAAACTATAATATATAAGGACCTACCATCAAACATTCGAGACATTCTGATCCTAGTTCGATCACAACTATCTTTGAGTATCTTTTGTGAAATACCTTAAATTATCTTCTATATTGTGATTCTAGTTAGATCACGATTATTTTTGAATACCTTTCGGAAAATATCTTAAATTACCTTCGATACCTTTATGAATATTTTTAATTGTAATTATATTACATTACCTCCGAAATTTAAATATTCGACAAATTTTGTTTTGAAAAAGTGTGTTACGACTACATAGAATTTTCAATAAACATTAATAAGCGTTTAGATAAAAAGTGCCTACACTATTATATGGATTTTGTAGTAAATTCGTAATGAACAATAATTTAAATTAATGTATTAAGAATAGTAAATAAATAAATAAATGATATTAGTGAATGAAATTGTGAAAAGACTACTGCAATAATTACGTTAAGTAATAAAGACTAATAATTAAATAAAGTTAGTAAAATTGTGAATAAACAAATCGAGTGACAGGACATATTTATGTGAATCTATCATCAAGCAAATAAAGTTGAAAACTCGTCTAACTATAATGGACTACTACTAGATTAATATACTGAATAAAGGTATTTAATGTTTTTTTAAGAATAATTATATATATATATAAGTTTACATAGGCATAAATTAGAGCAAATGTCCAAAATGCAGCCAGGATCTCGTAGAGGAGTGATGATGTTTTGCTAATTAAATTTGCTAGTATATTTAAGTTATTTTATTACATTTTATTTCAGGAATAAATGTATTATAGAATTAGTTATTTTTTTAGCATATAATAAATCCAAACCAAAGAGGGTCATGATTGTAAATTCTTTCAATAAAATTAAAATCAAAAGTATTTCCTATTTTTTTGAACAAATTTCAACCTACCTGAGATAAGAGTTTTTTTAAGTATTTTTTCTACGTTGAGTTAGCATAAGGGGTTACAGACCGCATAGCTTAATTTATTAAATGTTTTGATTATTCTGGCTCAATGGCGGTTGCTTGGCTAAATTCCAGGCACCCCCTTTCCGATTTAAGAAAAGTATTTTTGTAGGTCAGAAACAAAGTTTGAAGGGTTGACAAAATAGAAAATGAAAACATGTCGCAAACATCAGCTGATAACTGAAAAATCTAACTCTATTGGAAAGAGTGACGAAGATCTTTGGTGTTAATGTATAATATTATATACCCGGTACTTCAAAAGTAGTCGTCATTCAGACTCAACTTTAGACTTTTTAACTTTACACTCAATCCATTTATCACATGATGTTTCGAATTGTTATTGACCGATAAACACTAAAATTGGGAACGGAAAGGGTTATCAGATAAATTGGCGTATATCATTTCCGTTATTCATAATACATATGTCATACTGAAAAAATTGCTTTACATGACATCAACTGTAACTGTTTATTAACAGAAAATTGAACTTGATGTGTTTATTGATTTGACCAATTTTTTTTATCTATTTACGTAGTTATTGGTGGGACTTCACTTATACTGACAGGCCATACAAATCATCATTTGTTTTTACTTCGATTATTAACCAACCACATGTTTAGAAACTTGTCTATAGAACTACAGAAAATGTTCATACCGGGTGTTCATTTCAAAAGTAGCCAGTCGCAACAAATTTTTCTTGAGTAAATTTAAAAAAAAAATAAACACACGCCAATTTAGATAATGAGGAATATCCGTTTGTATCCAGAGTTATGGATAAAAATCTATATATGAAAACGAAAATTTATTCTGAAATATTTTAGAAAATTATAATTAATTTTATAAAATTATAATTAATTAATTTAATATAATCATGAATGACTTTAATTCTAAAGTGGGAAACGGAATATTCGAGGACTCAGTAGGACCATATGGCATTGGTACAAGAAACGTAAGAGGAGATCGTCTTTTATAGTTCTATCTCTAAATTTCTTTCCTAAATTTATATCTTTCCCTAAATTTTTAAATGTGAATTTAATTATACATACTTGAAAGTCATGGCGATCGGAACATTCCGATCTTTTATACTGTATAATTAACACTTGAACTTGCGTGATAATAAGTTGCACTAAAAACAATCTGAGCGTTTCACATAGCAACGAACATCTTAAGAAAGAAATTTCTGCATATTTCGTACAAAATTTTTTTGTGGATCTACTTTATTCCGACTCAATGATAATGCAGAAATCGCGGTATAAAAATTCCTTAAATCAAATAAGTTAACAGCATAATATTGACGTCCTTAGTTAAAGCGTCCTAACTAGCAAATTGGTATTAGGGAGATAAATTATTTTATGTAGATGTTATAACGATATTTTGATTTCATTTTACACTGACCTCAAAGTTTATATTATTTAAAAATGTTACAAAAGAGAATTTTTAATACTATGGATTTTACCGGAAATGTTCCAGTATCCTGTTGTACATAAGATTCACTCACTTGAAGTAACTTAAAGCGTATGGTTTTCTTAAAAAAATTCTGCATTGCTTATTAGTTTTGTTGCATATGGGACGAGTTTCTTTAAATTTTCGTACTAACTTTATTAGGGCGACTTTAATTGAAAATTCGAACAGTTTTTGGCTCCGTAAATAAATATTGTTTTTATTTTTTCTTGTAAAGTACAGTGGCGGCTCGCGATTTGTTGCCATACAGGGCAATATGGAATGAAAATGAAGAATTTAATAATATATTTTTGTGGTGCTTTAAAATTGTCAGATTAAATACTCAAGTCAATAATAGGAAGTGAAAATAGAAACGGGGGGGGGTCGGGCGGGTGTGTGGAATGCGCCACAGCATATCAAAATTGCCATCTTGACCTCTTTACTACTTCATTTGCAATAGCGACCATCAATGGGAAGGGCACAAAATTTAAAGAAAAAACATAAATTTTTCATTTGTTTCCGATTTTGGATTGGAGGGCACGTGGTCTTTAAGGCAAGCCAACATCATATAGCCAATCAGAAAGACAAAGTATGACCTATTATTTGTATCTTGACATGCCGACATTCTGTCGTTCTGTCCAGGAAGCATTTGTTTATTTTAGTGAATTCATTGGGGGGGGGGACCAAAATAATCCGAAAAGGATTTTTCAAAAATTTCTTACATAAGTACCAGAAATCCGACATTGTAAATGAGTATTTGTGCTTATGGCAGTGGTACAAAATACCTGGGCTGATGATGCGGTTCCACAGTTCGGCCTTTAGGCGGCACAAGCTTGGCAATGATAAAACACCACTTTTGTTATATTATATTTGTTCCTAAGGGGAACATCAACGCTTAGAGGGGGGGTGCAAAATGTGACAAAGTGTGACCAGGAGGGTAATGTGTAAATAATGTCGTGTCAAGTTTAATTAAATGATGGGGGGGTCCGAGGATTGTTACCAACTTTGACAAGGGGGTTGAAAAATCGGAAAAAATTGCGGACGTCCTTTATGGGTGACCCCTAACTATCTATGGGTGACTATCATTCATTGATTTAATTTTTAGTTACCAACCCGAAAAAGCTTCGGGCTGCATAACCAACGAATGAATAAATTAAAGGCGAAAATAATTTATATAAAAATAATTAAGTCTGAATCCAAAACGGAAAATTTTGTTTAATATAAGATACTACATAATAATTATTATAATACGGATAAATATTATAACGGCCGGCGGAAGGATACAGCTAGATTCCGACACAGCTAGAGGCTAGAGGCCGCACTGGCAAGGAATTAAAGGATCAATTTAAGAAGTTCACATTCACATCAGTATTCTTATTTAATAGTAACGATCTGGCCTTGAGAAACACCCTATATATACATATTACATAGGCTACAATGCATTTGTTTCTTATTTTGTAGGGGGGAGGTGTTAAATCAATATAATATTTCGAATTCACCACCTTGAGGGGAGGTTTAAAATTAACATGCGCTCATCAGTGGAGACTCGTGATTTGCTATAATTGGCGTAGGCGATTACAAATTACATTTTTCTTTTTTCATTGAAGTGTTTTATATTAATTAAAATTTTTTTATAAACAAAATGGCGGATCCAATATGGCCGACCAATATGTCAAAAAGGTGTCCGATTTTATCTAAAATTGTTATTCAAGGAGTCTTGAGGTCGCAGAATTTGAATTCAAAGTTTATTGCGAATTCAAATTCTATGAACAAAATGGCGGATTCAATATGGCCGACCAATATCGACATATATAAAACCTGTATGTATCTGTGTGTGTATTTGTCTGTAAATAACGGGGGTGGGGTCTCCTTAAAAAAATTTAATGTCGTGAAGCTAATATTTGGTTTGCAATAATGAGGGGGGGGAATTAAATTACTTTATTCACCTTTTATTAAAAATATTCAGCGGTGTAACTACCGTGATGCAAGCGGGCATAACATTAAAAAATGTTATTCTTTATCCTGAAACTCTATTTTGTTTTGGGAGGACGGCGCCCCGTCGCCCTCCCCGTACCAGCCGCCACTGATTGAAGAAGTCTTGAGATTGCTGATTACGAATTCAAAGTTATAAATTTTCTAAACAAAATGGCGGACCCAATATGGCGGACCAATATATCAAAAAAATGTGCTCTTTCATCTAAAATTGGTATTGGAGGGGTTTTAATGTTGCTGATTACGAATTCATAGTTATAAATTTTGTAAACAAAATGGCGGTTCCAATATGGCGGACCGATATGGCACAAATATGTCCGATTTTATTTAAAATTACAATTCAAGGGGTTTTGAGGTCGCTGATTATGAATTCAAAGTTATAAATTCTATAAACAAAACGGCGAACCCAATATGGCCGAACAATATATCAAAAAGATATCTGATTTAATCTGAAATTACTATTCAAGGGGTTTTGAGGTCAATGATTCCGAATTCGTAGTTATAAATTCTGTAAACAAAATGGCGGCCCAATTTGGTGGAACAATATGGCAAGAAGATATCAGATATTATCTAAATTTGCTGTTCGAGAGTTTTTTAAGTTGATGATTACGAAATCAGAGTTATAAATTCAGTAAACAAAATGGCGGCCCCAATATGGCGGACCAACTTGGCAAAAAGATGTCCGATTTTATCTAAAATTTATATTCGAGAGGTTTTGAGGTCGATAAATACGAATTCATAATTATAAATTCTGTAAAGAAAATGGCGGTCCCAATATGGCGGACCAATATGGCAAAAATATGTTCGATTTTATTTAAAATTACAATTCAGGGGGATTTGAGGTCACCGATGAGGAATTCAAAGTTATAAATTCTGTAAACAACAGAGGGGCTCAATGTGGCCCCACAATATGTCAAAAAGATATCTGATTTCATCTAAAATTGCTACTCAAGAGGTTTTGAGCTTGATGATTCCGAATTCATAGCTATAAATTCTGTAAGCAAAATGGCGGTCCAATATGGCGGACCGACATGGCAAAAAGATGTCCGATTTTATCTAAAATTGATATTCGAGAGGTTTTAAGGTCGATCATTACGAATTAAGACTTATAAATTCTGTACACAAAATGGCGGTCCCAATATGGCAGACCGACATGGCAAAAAGATGTACGATTTTATCTAAAATTGATATTCGAGAGGTTATTGAGGTCGATAATTACGAATTCAAAATTATAAATTCTGTAAACAAAATGGCGGCCCCAATATGGCGGACCGATATGGCAAAAACATTTCCGATCTTATTTAAAATTACAGTTCAAGGGGTTTTCAGGTTGCTGATTCGGAATTCAAAGTTATAAATTTTATAAACAAAATGGGAGGCTCAATATGGCCTATCAGTATATCAAAACCCTGTCCGATTTTATCTAAAATTGGTATTCAAGGGGTTCTAAGGTCTCTGGTTATGAATTAAAAGTAATAAATTCTCTAAACAAAATGTTTACTAATGCAAATGTAAATGAAAAAACCAGAGCTTTTTCCAGTCTCTGATTACAATTTCAAAATCAACAATTCTATTAAAAAAATACAGACCCTAAATGGCGGATTTATATTTTAAACGAAAGGTTTGATTTTAACTTCAATCATTGGTAGTAACCATGTTTTTTTAGAGTCGCTAATCACGAATTAAGAATCAGAAATATTATAATCAAAATGGGTGACCCAATATGGCCGAATTAATGTCAAAAAATTGTATAACCTGAACCAAAATTGACATCTAGGGGCTTTCCAGAGGGTTAATTACAATTTCCAAGATGATTTTCGATAATTTTATATATTTCCCTCCGGGTATAATGTAACTGTTTTTCACCAGATCTTGTAATGAAACGATTATTAACTTTAAAAATGCTTTTGCTATCCACCTCGAGAAAAGAGTTTATTTGCCAAAAACGAACGAATTTTTTTGACCTTTATTCACCGTTTGTAGTAAATAATTGTAGTTTAGCATGTAGATCCTTTATAACACACTAAATTATTTGGAAATTTCTCCTCAAAGTTATGTTGATCATTATTTTTATTATTTTGATCGCTTTGAACGTCTCCCTTGCTATCTAAATTATTTATCAAAAAATATTTATTTCGACTGGCTACCCCTGAAATGAACACCCGGTATATACCGCGCCAACATGGCCCAACTTTGTTTACATTCAGAAGGCACGACTTGGCATGGCTCCTTGCACTTAGTAACAAATGTACTTAAAGATGAGCACTTATTAGTAGGCTTCGTGGTCTAGCACTTACGAAACGATGCAGATATCTGCATCGATAAAATATCGCTCAAACACTTCGCGAGTGAATACGCCCCTGTTTCCAAATAATTACCCAAATAAAACTTTGAATCATGCAAACATTAATATGCAAATCCTTGCTAAATTATTTGTCGATTAAATTAAAAAACAAGCAGGACCACAGCAAAAAGTAAAAGAAAAAGACAAAATAATGAAAGGTTTTAAATGAAAAGTGGTTTAATTAGACCCCTGCAACTGGGCGTATTTTGTAATTAGACATACACGTGCTTTGTTTGCAATTTACATCGCACTGAACTTATTTAGTCCTTCCTTTCTGAAACGTCACAATTAAATTTCTAAGCAAAAAACCTGCACAAAGGGTTTGAATTTAATATTCAGAAACACTGCAAGTCCTTTCATATTAAGTTGTAAATAATTTTTTAAATCTTAATTGAAGGATCTTATTAGGGGCTATTGATGTTGCGGATTTTCTTATTTTTTATCTACTAAATTAAATTTAATGCAAAATAAGTTTGTTTACCTTTCAAAACAAGAGCACACCGAAGTAAATGTGCAAATCTCGAAAGCTCAAGTGCATTAGAGCGATCCAATGTGCAAATTGCTCATTCTGGAGTTGCCCAACGAAAATTGCTTGTTCATAGTTTTCACACTTTACCAATTGTTTTATTAAGCAGTAAACAAGAAAATTTTCATAATCGAGTTTAGGTTTAACAATTAAGTCGTTTTGAATTTCAACCTTGCATAATTTAATGCACCGGAGATTGTAAGGGAAGCTCTACTCGTACTAGGATAATAAGAAGCACTAATTGGCATTCTATGATGGAACAAATTTCGTAAATTTTCTTCGTGAACTAATATAACCTTTGAATAGCTAAAAGTCTGCATTTTTCTGAGGTAATTTACCTGCTTTTCATAACAAGAAATTTAAAATTAAATTTTTTGTCGCAAGAAAAATAGTTCGTGACTTAAAACAATATTTTTATTGAGACAAAGGGAAAACAACCCTGGATTCAAAAAAAATAGAAAAGAGAAAACGGAACGAAATGGAACGGAAAACAGGATTCGAATTTTTCCACCAAAGCTTTGTACTAACCAAATAAATTAATGTTAATTTAGATTATTGTGTATGGGAATTACGGTACGAATACAAAGTCTTTAAAATTAAATTTTCTTTGAGAGAAAAACCTTAAGCTCGTTAACCGTATCATAACGCAATTTAGGAAACTTAACGTAATTACCGGAGAGATAAATAGTTTTTCAGGGAATTTTTAAAACTAATATCATTAAGGGAATAGTAGATGTAATTTTTTTTTCGGTACAAATTTATTTTCTTATTCAAGTCTTGAGAATTTTACATTCGAGCTATTTTATTGTGAAAACATTTTTACAAATTAAATTAAGTTTCTGTTTTTTTTAAACAGAACAAAACGAAAATATGTTAAAATAATGAAATTTACATTAAATTAAAGAACTTCTAAGTAATATAATATGTAATTAAAAATTTTGCTTCTAAGAGATGCAACCATCCATTCATGAAAATGCTTTGAAAAATTACAAATTATGGCTAATTAGTACGTCTCTGACTTACTCCCGTTTTTCTACGCGTAATCCCTCAGCGCAGTCCTAAGATGTGCGCTTTGGGCTAACAACATCGGACGTTCTTGCGGATGGAAGGATGGAGGATGGAAACAAATCGACGTGTATTTATTTCTCTACGTCGATCTGTTTCGATGATTGCTATGCTAATAGGCCAGCGTGGTTCTATGTATAAACATTTATAGATAAACATTTATAGATGACATTTATAAATAGATACGCGCTGATCTGTTTCCTTGGTATCCAATCACGTATGAATTCACAGGAGTTTGTTTGTAACAAAAAAATCTAAATATATAAAAGAGCTTGTCTGTATGTTTGCGTGTTTGTTTGTTCGCTATACGTTCTTAGACCCTTTAAACGATCTCAATCAAATTTTGCACAGTTATTCTGTAGGTCAACGCGCAACTATTCGTGCATATATGGAGAAAAAATTCGCGCGGGGAACAAAGTTATTCGCGTTTTTCGATTTTTTTTTGACACACCCTATACGGATACCCTTACTTAAACAACCCTTACTTTACCTGGCCATTCTTGCTCACACCGCTTTCGCTAGATGGTGCACTTAATCTATCATATAAGTGTACTGATTGGTGGCCAAAAATCTAAATATATTTTTTAAATCGATCAGTTATGCCACCCTGTAGAGTACGGAAAGTGGTTGTATTTTTTAAAAGCTATCAGTTATTCCACCCTGTATGTACGGAAAGTGGTTGGTTGGCATAATACTATAATAACCACTGGCAATCACGGACTAGCAGTCAAGGCAGTCGAAGGCATATAAATATAATCTATTATGGTCCTCCCTGTGAGGCCGAAGGCCGAACAACTATGGCCTTCACGGATCTATCATGGGTCTAGATGGCTAAAGGCGGCCGAAGGCCGCCCGTGCCAGCTAGTAATCAATAAAAGAAGTACATTTTATGAACAGATATGTAGACAAATGCACATAAGCGATGCTTTATATAATACTAGTACATGATTGACGTGGTTGTGCGGCCTAAAGGCCGCACTGCTGAAAACGGATCATCAGATTACAGACATAAATAAATGTAACGTGGAGATGAGACGCCACTGTTTTCCAGTCATTTTAAATTCAATTTTGATTTATTTTCATTTGTAGACAAAATTATCGTTGACCTTCAGTATGTTTCCGTTTGCAAGTTTTAACTCGCTCGATGAGTAATTCACGTGCTCGCGTTGTGATTAGGTATTTCAAATCCAACTACCATTTCCCCCTCTGAGGCGCGTTTGCTTTTTACCTTGATTGTGGTACATTTTAGTGGAGTTCCCGCTCGACGTTGATATCGAGAGGTTGCCATACCATCCCGCTCAGCTTTTTAAGCAAGGCAGGGTTTACGTTTCGACCAAAGATGTAGTCATGGTCGTTTTTGATTCTCTTGGCCCGCTGGCGCGAGAATCCTGTAATCGTTTTTACGATATTCCGATTTTAACAAAGTAATTTGTGCAGAAGTGAGTGTAGTCGTGGGTGTTCCATTGTTATCGTTTTTCGTTAGTCAATTCGAGGTTAGCACGATCTTACCGCCTAAAATAGGGATTTTGCGATCATGCAGCAACGACCCTCGTATTTTGACTGGGTTTCGGCCCATTTCTTCTTCGGAAGGTTTTTATTTATGTTAAGTCGATGGACGAAACTATTACAAGCTGAAGCGCCAATTACCAGTTTCGAATTCATGACAACCGACCACTCTCGTTCGACCTAGGGGAATCGCCTTCTACAATTTGTGTAAAAGTTAGTTTTTTATTTGTGTCATTTAGTGGTTCTCAACATATATGTGTAACGTATCCAGAATGTTATCGGGTAGTTACGATTTCAATTGATTCATCTAGTTTATAAATTTGTAATAAAATGTATTTGTCTGTTAATTTTTAATAATTTATGTTCAACCATTAATTTAGAAATTTAAGTAATCAAGTCATTTTTGCGACGATCAGCTGATCCCATTTCATTGAGTTTACAATAAGTATTTGAAAGTACAGCTAACAAAGTAGTAATAATATTGATGTCACCATATATACTTGTACCTTTTGTTTTTTTTATTTCATCCAAGTGTTTAGTTCATTATACACAAAGTCTAATTTATTCCAGTGTTTTATATATAATGTGTTATTTTCTTTTATTATTATGTTAGGAAGGGAGGATCCTAGGTGAAGCACGAGAGAGTTTTTGTAAGCACTTAAGGTGGTAAGTTTGGCTTTCGCTTTCTTTTCCACTAGGCAAGTTGAGAGAATTCCTGATTTTCGCTCTCAATTGGAATGCCCAGTCTCGAAATTAGGTGGCGCCTTAGGTATCCCGTTTTTGACTACCGGTTCGTTCAACCCTTCCAGGTTTGTTTTCGATCTGCCGTGAACCCCCCCCCCCCGCACCATGAGCTAGTCGGCACTTTTGTTACGGGAGGAGGGTGTTTGATCGAACTGGGATTTACCGATTTCGACGATGAGGTTGCAGGCTCCGCTGAGCCGGTGTCTCTGTGCGGTTTTCGCCCGTAACATAAATTTGATAATGATGATTGAGTAAAGAATGACAACATAATGCAGGAATATGGAATATACGACGTTGTCAGGTGGGAAAGACAGGCAACAACGATGGTCCCATGGAGAGATAGGAGCCTGGACGAGACTCCTTATACCATACGTCAAACCATGGGTCGAGAGAAGTCACGGTGAAGTGAACTACGAAGTTACCCAAGCCCTGACGGGACACAGATGCTTCAACTCCTACCTCCACCGATTCAAACGACGAGAATCGCCGGAGGGTTTCTATTGCGATAAGGAGGAAGACGACGCATTCCATACCATCTGCGACTGCTCGAACTGATCTGAAGTAAGAAATAATTATAGCATCAAAGACCTGAGCCCCGACACCCTAGTAACATAAATGCTATCATCAAATGATGATTGGGACAGAGTTGCTGAGGCCCTAACTGAGATCATCCGTACCAAGCTGGACGATGAAAAGGTCATCGAAGCAGCCTGGGTTCAGGTCACGAATACTAAGAAAGACACAACAACATAGAAGGTTGTCAGCTGAAGAAATACCGAGAGGTGAATCCGGCTGTCACTTGGGAAGAGGTTTTAGTAAGTAAGAATCTCACACTACCATCCCAGATTGGAGTGGTGCCTATGAAGGTTCCCCCCTTCCCTGCACTGGTAATAAAAAAGGTGGGTGTTCGATGTTTCCCTCTGGGTTTAGTTATGCTTTCTCTGAATGTTATTGATATTATTTATTGCTAATAAATTATCAAATCTTATAACGGATTTTGGACTTTACATCCGTTATGTTCAACCTTATACATCAATTTGGTTGGCCACTGCCATTTCATTTAAATTGAATGAGATGGCGTTGTGGACTCTGCGATATTTTTATTATCTGTTTTCCGGAACGCAAGTCGAGCTGCGCGCTGAGAGGGACTTGGGGGAAAAATGGCGGACGAGAAGGTCACGTCTTGTGGGCTGTGAAGTGATTTTCGGGGTTGGTTTTCGATTTTGTGGAGTATGGTTACGTTTTGGGAGAGTTGCAGTCCGACAGTCCGGATATTATATGGAATATGCTGTTTTTCCATCCCAGTAGGGAATTTGATCCGCGATTGGAGGATTGTGGTTTTTTTGGCCGTGCCATGTGTCCCTATCCGACCACCCTGGCCCATAATTCCTGGGAAGGATTTTTATCCGGTAGCATCGGTGAGTAACATGTTTTATTTGCTATTACTTCACAGTACCTGTCGATCGATTGGCCAATATTTGAAACGGAAGCTCGATGGCGTATTTTTACCCTTGGCCTTTTTAATGTGTTTTATTTTTTATTTATGTGTAACATTCTGGTTTTCTGTTCGTCGTTCTTTTTTTATTAAAGAATGTTATACGAGATTATGATTGCGGTGCATTTTTGTATACCTGTATCGTAGCGATTGGAATATCTAATCTCTTTTACGTTCGCTAAACGTGGAAATGAATTTAAGTTTGAATATTGATTTTTGGTATACTTATTTAATTAATAATTATTTGATTTAATAAAATGTTTTATAATGTGTACTTCGACTGGGTTTTATTTCCACGTTACAACATCGAGCGACGCTAGTATGATGCATCGGCGATCGGACTCCAGAGTGGTCGTCCTAAGTTCAAGCCTCGACTTGAAATTTTATGTTCGACGTATTTTTTGTTTAATTTTTTGGGTTTAATATTATTTTTATAAGGCGTCGATGTGTGACCTACTTATATACAGAGTGCGGCATTGCGCCGGGGTCGCTGCTATTTGGTTTGGTCGTCGGAGGCTCGGTGGTTACCTTAGTGGGATTGTATATGACCATTCGAGTGTTCCGTCGATTGATTGTTTGGGTGGGGATTCTGGGTATCAGTGCGGTCGCTACTGTGCCGTTCTGGTCGGCTCCTGTAGTGGACTACTGTGTTACGTTCCACTGGCGCAATACTAACACCATAAGCATCGACTTTACCATTAAGCCTTTAAGCAATGACCACCGTATTGTTTATTTTTATGTTTATTTTTATTTTATTGTTAAGTTTATTTTGTGTGTGTTTGCAAAGCTGCTTCCTTGAGTTTATCCGAGGCGTTTTTACACGACCCATGGCCCTCGCATACCGACGTTCCCATCAAAGAGCTAGTTGACCTAACACCAGGGCTCCACGCATTTAAAAGCAGAAGGTTCTTACCTCCTGCGTGGACTTTATCTTCTCCAAGCTGCTTCTCATTAGAGCAGTAAGGAAAGATTTTGTATCACTGGCGCCCTCGCGTGGGAGCTACTGTATTGCCTCTGTTTTGCTTTTGTTTCACTGATTTTCTACAGTATTGGACAGATGATGTTGCTCTACCATCTGTATTTTGGTGAATGCTCGGAGACAATTTCAGGGACAGCTTTTGCATTGTTTAATTGACAATTTTGTTTGTTTGTCAATTTTGTTATTTTGTGTTTTGGTTTTCCACAAGTTATTAAGGGGTGAAATCCTTTTAGCTTGCCATGGATCTACAATACCAAACGGGGGGTTGGTTGGAGTAATTGTTTGTATCCTAATTGGTTTAACAACACCTTAAATCATACATTACATAAGGGTGGAGGCTGGGTAATGTTTGTCACTGTGGGTTCGATTACACCTTGAACTCTGCATGGTCCATTACCATCTACGATCATGATTTTTTCGTTGTTTTTATTTTATTTTTTTCATGTTTTATGTAACATAACTAGACATCACACCATCTAGATGCTAGTTATACCATCTCATCTGAGGATGATCTCTTGTTTTTATTATGGCAGTGTTTTTGTTGGTTTTTTTTAAACCAAGTTTTTATTTTTTTATTTCCCGGTCTGTATGTCAGGGACGAAGATTGCCCTGCATCAGAACCCTTGAGGAGTCTGGGGGGAGCGTGCGCGTTCCTTCGACTCATTAGGAGGGGTCCTATGTGGTCTCTTCTCATGTACTCACAGTGCAAGTGTTGCGAACCTTGCTGTGCAGTCTTTTCCCTTGTGAGTGGGGGGGTCCTATGTGAGCCCTTCTGGTGTTGACAGTCAAGTGGTGTAAGTTTGACCCTTGCTGTTCAGCGTTTGGTTGAGTTGTTACGGGTCCGATGCGAGTCGTACACTCATATACTCACTCTTTCCCTGGTTGGTCGTTTATAGCGAGTTCGCTTGACCTTAGCTCACGCTTTGTGCGGATAAAAGGTGACGTGTCGTTGCTCTGGAGCTAATTCTTATCATTTTTTTCTTTGTGGAATATTTTTTTATTCCGTTGTCCCTGCCATGATGAGATCAGAGATCTCCTACTATCACTACAGATATTATTATCACTCTTAGTTAGCATTCAGCGGGCGCGGTTTGCGCTCACGGAAACACTTGAGATCGGTTGATTTTTTTGAGCCATAGGCGATTTTTTCTTTTTGAGCCTTTAGCCCTATCTATACCGGCAAAGACGTTTAGGGGGGGGGTGTATAACGGATTTTGGACTTTACATCCGTTATGTTCAACCTTATACATCAATTTGGTTGGCCACTGCCATTTCATTTAAATTGAATGAGATGGCGTTGTGGACTCTGCGATATTTTTATTATCTGTTTTCCGGAACGCAAGTCGAGCTGCGCGCTGAGAGGGACTTGGGGGAAAAATGGCGGACGAGAAGGTCACGTCTTGTGGGCTGTGAAGTGATTTTCGGGGTTGGTTTTCGATTTTGTGGAGTATGGTTACGTTTTGGGAGAGTTGCAGTCCGACAGTCCGGATATTATATGGAATATGCTGTTTTTCCATCCCAGTAGGGAATTTGATCCGCGATTGGAGGATTGTGGTTTTTTTGGCCGTGCCATGTGTCCCTATCCGACCACCCTGGCCCATAATTCCTGGGAAGGATTTTTATCCGGTAGCATCGGTGAGTAACATGTTTTATTTGCTATTACTTCACAGTACCTGTCGATCGATTGGCCAATATTTGAAACGGAAGCTCGATGGCGTATTTTTTCCCTTGGCCTTTTTAATGTGTTTTATTTTTTATTTATGTGTAACATTCTGGTTTTCTGTTCGTCGTTCTTTTTTTATTAAAGAATGTTATACGAGATTATGATTGCGGTGCATTTTTGTATACCTGTATCGTAGCGATTGGAATATCTAATCTCTTTTACGTTCGCTAAACGTGGAAATGAATTTAAGTTTGAATATTGATTTTTGGTATAATTATTTAATTAATAATTATTTGATTTAATAAAATGTTTTATAATGTGTACTTCGACTGGGTTTTATTTCCACGTTACAACATCGAGCGACGCTAGTATGATGCATCGGCGATCGGACTCCAGAGTGGTCGTCCTAAGTTCAAGCCTCGACTTGAAATTTTATGTTCGACGTATTTTTTGTTTAATTTTTTTGGTTTAATATTATTTTTATAAGGCGTCGATGTGTGACCTACTTATATACAGAGTGCGGCATTGCGCCGGGGTCGCTGCTATTTGGTTTGGTCGTCGGAGGCTCGGTGGTTACCTTAGTGGGATTGTATATGACCATTCGAGTGTTCCGTCGATTGATTGTTTGGGTGGGGATTCTGGGTATCAGTGCGGTCGCTACTGTGCCGTTCTGGTCGGCTCCTGTAGTGGACTACTGTGTTACGTTCCACTGGCGCAATACTAACACCATAAGCATCGACTTTACCATTAAGCCTTTAAGCAATGACCACCGTATTGTTTATTTTTATGTTTATTTTTATTTTATTGTTAAGTTTATTTTGTGTGTGTTTGCAAAGCTGCTTCCTTGAGTTTATCCGAGGCGTTTTTACACGACCCATGGCCCTCGCATACCGACGTTCCCATCAAAGAGCTAGTTGACCTAACACCAGGGCTCCACGCATTTAAAAGCAGAAGGTTCTTACCTCCTGCGTGGACTTTATCTTCTCCAAGCTGCTTCTCATTAGAGCAGTAAGGAAAGATTTTGTATCAATCTAATTATGGTAATACAAACAAATCCACTCTCCAATATAAGACACTTCCAAACGTTGTAAAATAACATATATTTTCGTAATATAAACAATAATGATGATTACAATAAATGATGGTACAAACTTAAACTGTTCAATGCTTGACATGAAAAACTTAATTCTTCTTAGTAATGGCGGTGCAACCGCTTCTCTTGAACTTCTCGAATACAATAATGCACTTCACTCAAATGCAGTTGCAATAGTATGCAACCCAATTTACATAATGTATACACAGTAAAACAAAATATTAAACACGAATATGAAATGTCGTGGAACTGTGGGAAAGACAGAGGCAAGTAGTCACTACTCACTCGCACATAGGCCACCTTAGCGGGCCCATTGTACTACCTTCAATTACCAGCGGCCCCTAGCCCCGCCATTCTCCGAGCCTTCCCATCTGTAGGATGAACTGCAGGATCCTGGCGGGTAGAGTGCTGCAGATTCCGGCCATATTGGGCCAGAAGTCCCGCAACATAGATCTTCTTATAGAAGTCAGCGCCGGGCAGTGACATAGCACATGCTCGGCTGTTTCTTCTACTTCGTGAGGTTTTCCACGAATTTCCTTGGAGGTGCAATCAGTTTCCTCTAATTGTTCCATGACCTTAGAGGCTGTTGTATCATTGTATGGTACTGATTGTTTGTTGGTCTTAATTAGAGTCAAGCAGGTGTCTGCTCTAGCCATTTGAGTTCGGTAATTTGTCTGGAGCACTTCCATCTCCAACGAGGGGTCTGTTACATGCGGCTGAGAGCGAACTTTCGTTCGTTTTTTACCCATAAAATTCAAATTATCTCGATTTTTGTGGACCACTTCAAAGTACGTGTTGCTCGCGAATGGGAACGCATCTCTAATTTTTCGTTTTACGATGCCCCAGGGTGGTACCCCATATCTTATGACGGATTTTGGATTCTACATCCCTCATGATCAACCTTCAACAATCAATTTGTTTGGCCACTGCCATTTTAATTCAAATTTATTGGGATGGTAGGGTAGACACTTCCATTATCATTTTTCATTTCTTTCGTGAAGCGTATGACCGGGCCTTGCGGAGTATTTGACATCACTTTTGTTCCGGACGTCAAAGCGAGTAGTTCGTAGTGTGTGCGGTGCTGTAATCATAGTTGATTTTTACGGGTGAAAGTAAATTTTAGTACATCGAATTGTTCTACATCAACCACGAGTACTCAGGGGTGAGACCGGCATATATTTTTTCGATTACGGAAGTTTCCGTATCAATTTTTCGTTATCTGCACGTGGCCGTTCACCGCCATTTTTGTACTCGCCATCAGCTCCATCCACGATTTACAGTCTGCGCATGCTTTGAGCGCCCTCTTGGGGATTTTGGTGGTGACAATTTTTTGTCCACATAAGAAGCTCAGCCGAATTATTTTTGTTAACATCAACCTGCTTTTGCTGAGTCCGTGCATAAGTCCTTATTGTTCGTGTCCGTTGCCATTTGTCGTCAAACTGCATTATTTGTTGTGGTACATCCTGCTACTAACCGAGCGAGCCAACGTCCTGCGTGCTAGCAAATTGGATTCAAGTTTTGGAACCACCAGTTGTTGTAACCAGAGTATTTTGGAAACACTCTTTGGGGTTATCAGTCCAGCCATCGTCCTGCTGCCGAGTCGTGGGTCGCTGTGGGAGCCGTCATCCATCGAGCGTGCAATTCATCATCGGGCGGGAGCCTGGTGAACGATCAAGTCAACATCTTAACTCGTGGGCACTCCATCCGAACCGATTGGATCTCCTGTCTTTAAGATCTTGTGAACTTACCGAGCGCTCAGGTGAGGTATTTTTATTCTAATCTTTTTACATCTAACCTTTCGGTGAGAGATCGAGGTTGGGATCCAAGTCCCTCGCAGACCGACGTTAACATCATTAGAGCTAGTTAATAACACCTAGGGTTCCCACGTTGAAAAGTGAGGTGGTTACCACTTCACGTGGGAGGAGAATTCTCGCCCCTGCATTTGTAGGAGAGGAGTTTTTGTCTCAATCTTCTTCGTCTCTAGGGAGGAGGGGTTGGATTTCCTGCTGCTTTTTTTTTATAAATTATCCATTCATTAGCTTCCATTAATTTATCACTTTGGCTATTTTAAAATCAAACACAATTTTACCCATTCATTCAACTAAATTTTAATTTCGTCAACAACAAATCAAATATCAAAAGACATTTTCAAAATTACTTCTACGAAAATTATTATTTTAAGCGCGACTCAACTCACGTCTATCTCGTTCGCTCGCCTTTGGATGAGTCCCGCTCAAAAATTGTTCTTGCGCATTCTTCCATTTCAAAATCCTTGAATTTCATATGAATATAATATATGCACCCAATTCAATATTGTTAATTTTTCTCCGAATTGGATGATTACGGTTTAACGTTTAAACAATAAATTTATATCCTTTTCCGATAAGATAGCAATATTTTTGGTTTTACATTTTAAGTAAATTGTTGTAAATTTCGATAGAATAAACATCTAACAGTGAGAAAGCCCAAAAAGGTGGCCATCTAACCGAAAAATAAAATACTGGTATATCGTCTAGTTTTCTTCCTCTAGCACTTTGTATACCTCTAATTATGCGATATTACAAATTTAACTGTTGGAAATACATCATACAAACACAGTTGAGAGTCAAAATAAAGGACCAAAATTAAAGAAAAATACCACACAAATTTAACACAGTAATAATTATTGTTCATTTCATATAATTGGAATTCCAGTTGTTCAAGTTTTAATAATGTTATTTGTCATTATAATAGTTAATATAACTAAAGTGCACTTTGCATATAAAATGATATTAATAATAAAATTTCATCAGATATAAATGATAATACGATAAATAAAATTGGTAATGTTGATTAATAATTTAATAACTAGTAATTAAGGCTTTGTTGCTCGATATTCTAATTTCGAATACGACTGCAATAAACTATGAGGTAAAAAAGAACCCAAATGGAACAAGTTTCATACCTTGCATCCGCAGTCTGTTCGATTCAAACATCCACATATTCTTAATAGTTATTTCATACTATATTATTTTTATAAATATGTAATAATTAAACCGACTTGACGGCATTTATCACGTTTGGCTACGCACCACAAAATTGAACCAAGAAATGCAAGATGGAAATTCACAATAAAAATCACGAGTTAACATTTTTTGGCGAAATATTTGAAACTCAAAATTAAAACCGATCATTACACAATAGAGTGCAAATATGACATATTTATAACAAAATGAAAACAAAAATCGGTGCAAAGGCATGGGGCCCACTGCAAACTAACAAATGCCATCAGAAAATTCTGTTTCCTCCACTTTCTAGACAGAAGCCTGTCATGGAATGTGAATGTGTGAACCAAATCCCAAAGGATTTGTTTAAAAGAAACGTAGGCAAATCACTATATACCCGTGATCTTCTGCCGGCTTGATATGGTGTGCAAGAGTCATAGAAAATCTAAAATAAGGGATACTCGCATGGTCAATTCAAAATAAAACACTTTATCAACAATAACAAACTAATTTAATAAAATTATCATTAAGAATGAAAATATTCGCTTTATTCCAATAATAATTATTATACTCGTATTCACACAGTAATAAAAGAACTCTACAGGTTCGAGTCCCAAATAAGAAATATGAGCAACAGAACTTACCTCCACTCATCCTAGCTCTAAAATATTTAATTGGGTAGACTTAACTACTGTTTAGCGTTACAGCAAAACACTTATTAAATTTGCACCAATAGTGGAACTTTTCATTGACCAGCTTCCAAAAGTAAACAAAAACACTGAGATTCAGTAACAGACAGTGGATACTTGGTACAACGCAGGAATCCAGCAAATATGTATATTATTCCACAGGATCGCTCCCAATAATTCAAAACTACCACAGGAACATGAGTGGACCCTATTGCTGACTCGCTGATGTTAAATCGCACTTGTAAGCTTATCAGCTCTTAGATAAAAATACAACGACTTCGTAAACGATTCCAATATTGAATTCAATCCACTAACTAATGGACGAAAACCCACACAATCTCAGCAACCTGCCGTAGTATAATCAACTTATCTCACAGCATTACTCAGAACGACAGCATATTATCAGAGTTCCCAATTTAAAGCCTTATCTCCTATTTCGAGCTTGCGCTAAAAGTTGTAGTACTGAGCTAAATGAAAAATTCGTAGCGAATTAAAGCAAAAATTCGTTACAATTTATATCGCTATTCTAAACTTTAAAAATGTATGTTTTTACTTTTCTACTTGTTACAGTATTGAACTACCACAGCGATATATTCAAATTTGCCTCAGGCACTAGAAGAGCTCGCTACGGCGATGATGAGAGATTTAAACGGAAAAATAGGCCAGGGATGAGATGAAACTCAATTGGGTGGACCCAATGATAAGGAATAACATCTATAATGGAATAAACAATAAAATGAAGAACATAAAAGATATAAAGATATAGACTTGGAAGTAATTTCGGGCATGCCAGAAAAGTGATGAGTTCGGCAGCATCAACTTCTCCACAATGGCGTAATTTAGAGGATTTCGCCCTCTTGAACTTATGTAGACAGTCTCGGTGTTCATCTCCTCTTATCCGAGGCTTCCCACAGACCCTGCCATGTTCTCCGCATTTCCTCCTCCAGCTGGTCGAGGGGCTTTAGCTTGGAAGAGCTTCACCGGGTCTGTTATTCTTTATGCAGTTTTTCTCTGAACAGCAGGCGATGTCTTTGTACGTCGGTTATTTCGGGCACGAGCTGTAGCCTCTTGGTATTCAGTCAGGCGCAGATATCCGTTATGGTTAAACCGAGCTCGGGCTCGGTCCTGGATTCCGCCTCTAGAGTGATGTCGTCTGAGAATCCATAGAAGCTCACTCCAGATGATGTTTGGGAGCCTGAGGACCCTTACGAACCCCATGCAAAACCTTGACCGTGCTTTTCCACAGCTTATCCTCGAAGGGCAGTGACCTCTCATTGAAGTATACCGATATCAGGTTAAGCAGATATGGGAAAATCTGCTTTCTTTCCAACTCTTTTTGACCGATCTGTCAAAGCATTCTTAACTGCGAGTGTTAATAGAGCAACAAACTTTCTTGTCCTTCAAGTGCCCTCTCTTGCTCCCTGGATCTGTTGGATCATGCCTTCCACTGCGGATACTGTGGATATCGATCTATTGTTGGATCCTGGAGGACAGCAGGCATTCGAAAAATTTTCCCGTATGATCCAGAAGGCGGATTGTTCTATACGAGTTGGGTGCTTCCAAGGACTTTTCGTCTTTCTTAATGATGATCAGCTTAGCTCTTTTTAGTTAGGTACCTATTGAACTCTTCAGGTAAGAGATCTGTCTGGTGCCAGGGCTTTATCGATAGGCATCTTCCTGATTGCCGCTTCTAGCTCGGGTAGGTCGATTGGTGTAATTGGAGATGTAACGTTTCTGCGTGTGTATTTGAAGGAGGGATGCGTCGAAAAGAGAGACTCGACAGTGGATTTAAGCCTGCTTTCCGTGCGCCTGGGACGGATGTTCGCCCTAGTCTCTTAATGGCAATGTGGTAACCACGATTAGACATGCACTTGAGTGGAGATTAATTTTACCCAAATTATTTTGAAAAGTTGGTCCAAAGTTTGGATATAATTTTATTGAGTTCAGCGATGTTAATATAAGACGAATTGATTTGATGGCGTTTGTACTTGGAATTGGATAATTTTTGAAAGTTATGTGAAATCTGGGAAAATTTTCAAAGATTACAGAGTTGAGAGATTCGTATGCTAATGATGAGGTTCATACCTTCAATATTGGAGCCTGGTGAAATTTCATGTAACGAGAAGAACAATTTCACGGGCAAGAAAATTTACTAATTTAACCGCTAAAGTGAAAATGTTTATGAACAACATGATCCACTTAAATTCGATACAGTGACGGAACACAAAGGGCTCGATTATTACAATAAAAGAAAAATTTATCGGGAATACTTATTTGTTGTTAAAAACTATTAACGTTGGAATAAATTTGTTCGTGACTCCAAACAATATTTTTGTTAAATTTGCATTTCACTTGCATACTTGGATGTCCTTCTTTTTTGTACATTTTTGATAAAAACATAACAATTTAATAAAAATTATCGACAGTATACTCGTAATTACAGTTTACAATTTGCATGTAGAACGCGTATGTTCAATGCAATCGTCATTTCACAAATATAGAGAAGTACTAACGCGGCTTACTTTGGGCATATTTTTTAAAATGAAAAACATGCCCTTCTTCATTTGATTATGAAAGGAAAGATGGAGGGAAAACGACGTCTCGGAAGGAAGCTGACAAAATTAAGGCAATTAATTGGAATTCTAGGTGAAATAGTTTTGGCGCGAAACATTTAAAATTCAAATTAAAAACAGATCATTACACACTAAAATAGAAACATGACAGACAACAGAATTAAAAACTAAAATTCGTAAACTTTGTCGTGTTTATGAATACATCACTGGGTCAGCGGCTTTCGAGCTTAATTGGGTTTCATAAAAAAGAATATTTAAAAACGAAAATTTCTCCTTTTGACATATCAACGCATGAGTTTAATTGGTCAACTTGGTCAAGTTAGCAAAATTCCCTTTTTATGTTAAATCTTGATACGAACGCAAGTTTTTAATTCAAACAGTTATAACAAATAATAATTTGGTTGACAGTTTTTAAAGAATTTTAGTAACCACGGCACGGTTTAAAATTTTTCACAAGGAAAATTCTGGAACACAATTATAGTTTTTGTATTATTTTGGTTCAAAAGCGAAGATATTAAATATCACATCGGGACTTTTTAAATATTACATTACATCAGTTTGTCGTTTTAATTTTTATTTGAAATTATGAAAATTTTTCTGCACCGAACGCTGACTGGGTATGTGATGTACTTGCTAAATAATTAAATTGGCATACTGGGTGCTTTAAAATAATGCAGTCACAAGGATCGAGCATTCACGCGCAGTCGTAAAGTGAAATTGTCCCATTGCATTTCGAAACTTTGTCACAAGAAACTTTTCAGTCGAAAAGTGAATAACAAGCTTAAAGTATCCTGAAAATTAAAATGCTCGAGTCGAGTATTCAAGTACGTTCCCTCTGTTCTTAAAAGAATGTCGCGATCGCATTGTACCGCAGTTTTATGTATCCCACGTTTTTTATTTGTCGTCTTTTGGGGTCGTTCTTTACAACAAAAGCAGCTAATAATTTAAATTTTTTTAGTGTTTGGAAATAATTTCGCATTTTTGTGCAAAAAAGTGTAATCACATATATTTTAGGGTTTTTCCCCCTATATTATCGTATTAGAATCAACTCACAGTCCCATCTAAAGCCGAGCTTACAGCTTAATTTATGCAAATTGCGTTTTTGACAAGCGGACTTCGTGACGCAGTGACCTATTACTATATTATATTATTGTATGGCGTGTTAGATGAATATTTATTTTTTCACACGACTCACACGGACGTTCGTTTTCGAAATTTAATGCGTTTAGACTTTTATTACCGACTTCCTACGATTTTCCAATTTTTTAAAATTTGTTTTTAAAAAATATTTTAATTTTACCCTTGCATTAAATTAACACCGGGTTGGGTTGCACCGTGGGTGGGAGCACGTCGCGCCTCACCCCCTACACCTACTAATAAATTAATAAATTCGATTTCGTGTGATAAAAAGACTAAATTAAACAGAACGATAAAAAATCTCAAATAATATGTTATATTATTTTAACGGGGTAGTTAAAAATACATAAAATGTATTTAACTTTTATCATTACAATTACTTTCATACAATAAACGCGATCGTGTACAAACCAATGCGTGACTTGCTTTAGACGTCTTGTTTACACAACCTTACGAAGACGAAACATTAATGTAAAAATCATTAAAATATTACCAGACAATTTTAAATATACACGAAAAGTAAATAATAATAAAAATAACGGTGGTGCATCCGCTGCACCTAAATTTGAAATTTAAATTCTGCAATTCAGACGATTTAAATTGTAAATAATGTGGTGGCTGTATATTTTGAATTTTCACAAAGTGAAATTATTTTCCCACAGCTTCATCGATTTCCTGAAAATTCGAAAAAAAACTATCCCGAAAACAATTTTTTTTAAATTACAAATTGTACAAGCAACTGAAACAATATTTGATTTGTATTCTAACTAAGTTATGAAAATACACGTATAAAATGTTTTTTAAAAAATTGGAATACATTTTTCAACGTAGTTCAGTTAATCAAATTTTTAAGTGTTTGTTTACAAGGGTAAAAAGATAATTAAAAATAATTTTTCGTTCCAATTTTGGTGAGTTCACCAAATACAGATATAATTTTTTAATTCGGCCGAATGCTGAACATGAATGACGCTGATTTCTAAAAAATTAGTAACATTTTGGCCTAAAAGAGTTGAGTTGATGATTAAAAAAATTAACAACATTAGTACATTAGCAGTACTGAACGGTTTCGGTTTTTTGTCCTCAAAAATTGTAGAGAAATGTTTTAAGTAATCAATAATGCTGCCGAAATTTAGCTCATCGTTAAGTTTTAAATTTTATTATGAATTTTTTATTTTTTAAATTATTTTCTATGTTTAAATTGTATGGCATGTTTAATAATTGCTTGGATGGATGTCGACAATTGTGGACTTAAATTCGACTTGACAATTTTATAAAATGACTAGACGAACTTTAACTCGCGTAGCAATTAATCAAAAAATTATACAGCTTGAAATATTTTATCAAATGTAAGAAACATCGATTCCTTCGATTTACTAAGAGAAATACCAAGGTCTTATAATAATACATGAAATAAAAGAGAGAGTTTGCCAAGAGGTTCCCATCTCCTCGGGTATATCGGTCATGTCTTAAATTTCTTGCTTTGCCTATGTAAATTGTTCTTTTTAGCGAGTGAAAGCGGCGATAGGTAGCTATTTTCTAGAAGCAGTCAGTTGGTTATTTGAACTTTTTTGTTTCAGCTTACACAGGAAGGTGTAGGGAGGTTTTGTGTTGGTAGTGTGGGACTTACGCACCCACTAAATTCATCCCCATACCACGGAAAATCGGGATTGGATCTCACGGCATTAGTTTTGCCATTCTTTTGATCACTTCATCAAGAGAGATCACTTCATCGTACTTATTGGTGCTTCCAAGTTCCCTATGGTTGGCTGCTCGTTCTTCTCTTTCCCCTTCACCATCACTCAAGCACAGGCGAAGAGCGATGGAAAGACAAATGCTGGGATTGAGCCTGACGCAGAAGATGAAAAATGGGGTAGTATGTCAGAAAACCGGTATAAAAGACATTATGAAAAGATAGCGAGATTTAAGTGACAATAAGTCCTATCTTGCGCCTACAGGACCGCGTCCGGTACTCGCCGTGAGAGTGTTGACCTCTATGCCACCATCTTTTCTGCTAGAGAAAGAGCCAATGCACGAGCGGGACCGGACTAGGAGGTGAAGCAGCAGCAGTCCACTGGGGAAAGAGCCAGCTGGACCAGAAGATTGATCTCGGACCTCCGTCCCTGGGTAGCGAGAAAAAAATTTGTGTTTCTACACAAAGCGCAGGTTCAGGCTGATCGAGTCGCCGGCGTGCCAGTACTGCGAGGACAAGGACACAGCGGAGACACTGCATTGGATGGGGGAGGGAGCGGGTCAATGTTTCGCTGAGAATGGCTGAAGCCATCAGCCCCGATAATATGATCGCCTTAAAGTTATCGGGAGAAGACGAATGGCTGGCTGTTGCGGCCTTCGTTACAAGAATAGTAAAGACCAAGGAGAAGGACGGACGAGCTGCACAAGCAGAGGCTCGAGTCCCATCAGATTACATACCAAGACAATGCTAGGTGCAGCCGGACGTAAAGTGCTCCAAACAACTTCAGTCAGAATATGCCAGAAACAATGAAGAAACCCACAATTTGTGGAGCACAACATCGCAGACGACAGCGAAAGAAATGCTGAGAAGGTAAACCCCGCTGTAGTCGAGGAGGGGTTTTAGTCGGTTAAAATCCGACCCTACCACCTTAGATTGGGGTGGTATATTTTGAAGGTTTCCCCCTCCCTTGCATTGCAATAAAAAAGTGACAATGGATCGGACACATAGCCAAACAAGATCTCGAAAGATGGTCTTAGGCGTGAGACAAAAACTCTGCTCCCACGAGATGCAGGACCGAGAATTCTCCTCCCACATGAAGTGGCAACCACCTCACTTTTCAACGTGGTATGCGAGGGACGTAGATCCCAACCACGAACTTTTACTGAAAAGTCTAGAAAGTATCCCCTTTCTCAGGGAAATAAAAATACGGTAGTGTAGTAAACAAGTTTAATTGACACACAAAATTATATCAACAAAATACACACAATCACAAGTGACAACAACCTCAGGTGGTGAATATATAAATGCTGGCCAAAATTAACAAAAGCGTGAAGCAATCCTCCCCGTAGCTAGATCCAGTGAACTACAAAAAACTAAGGTGTCAACAATTACACCTGTCAATGACGTTAATAAAAAAAAGACTCGTATATTTGTAAAGAGCAATCACACCCAAAAAGATTAGATAAAAAAAGGCGTCACCTGAGCGCTCGGGAGTTCACACGATCTTTGTGACAGAAACTCCAATCAATTCGGATGGACCGCTCACGAGATAAGATGTTGAATGGTCGTCCACCCGGTCCCCACCACGAGGATGGACTGCACGCTCGATGATTACAGCTCTCACAGCGACCCACGACCTCGGCTGCAGGATGATGACTGGACTGTCGGATAATGACTGACCAACTATTGGCGGTTCCAAAGAATGATGGTAAAATTGCTGGCACGCAGGAAGGCTCGCTATAGTTTACGTACAGGACAGTTATCACGAACAAATATTGCAGTTCAAACGACCAAGGCAACGGACACGAAACGATAAGGACTAATGCACGTACTTCAGCAAAGAGCGGATTGTTCTTAAAAATTCGACTGAGCTAACTTGTTTTGACAGCAGTGTCACAACGAAAAAATCCCCGAGAGGGCGCTCACTAGCGCGCGCGTACCACGATCGCCTATGGTGCTGATAACAAACACAAAAGATGGCGGGTAGACAACAGATGTTGATAGCGTTAATCTAGACACGGCACTTCCGTAATCGAAAAAATATACCGGCTTCACCCCTACGCACTAATGGTTATGCGAGAATAAATAGATGTTCTTAAATTCAATAGCAACCGCAGAATCGACAATGACCGCAGCACACGCACGCTCTTCGAAACTCTCGCCTCAACGTTCCGAACAATAGTGGATGTCAAATTCCTCGCTCCCTGGTGCTGCTCACGAAAATGACAGCTGGCAGTGGCTACACTACCATCCCAATTACTTTGAAATAATTGGCAGTGGCCAAACTCAAATAATTGCTGTAGGTTGATTCATGACGAATATGAATCTAAAATTCGTCATAGGCGACCCTGGCAACCCAGAACCACAAACGGAACGTGGGAAGACCAAAAAACAGATGGTTTGTTGATATCAAGAAGTGCGTAGGATTGCATTGGTTTCAGTTAGCCCAGAACAAAGAAAAATTGAGCGAATATGGAGACATTTATGCTCAGAAGTAGACAAAAAAACCTGAGGAGGAAGAAGAAGTAGGTATTGGTTGAAGCTACCATGACAAATAAGCGACTGAGTGAGATGATACTCTTTGTACTTTCTAGAGGCCCAAGACTCCATATTCTGGATAATGATTTGTTTCCAATCAATATTTTGATATGGTTGACAATATAATGATGAAAAATTTTATTATTTGACATAATCTCGTTGAAGTTCTCCAGGCACTTGGTACTTCTTCGAATTAATTTTTCTAAACCACTGAAAAAAATTGTATCGATTTCCTTGAAAAACAGCTTCCCACAGCATACATCAGATTTTCATCGGTGTTAAATATCATCCCACGTAATTCTTTATTTAAATTTGGGAATAGGAAATAATCGCTAGGGGCAAGCTCTGGGCTGTAAGGTGGGTGATTTATTTCTTCGAAGCCACACTTTTTAATATCAGCCTGAGAAAACTTGTCGTGAGAAGTAAAAATTTTTGTTTCACTTTGCCATTTCTTTCTTCTTCGAATTAACAGAATTCCCTCGGTATCCCAAAAAATTGTGATCATAATCTTGCCGTCGGACGGTTGAGAGTTGAATTTCTTAGGTGCGGTTTTCCCTTTTCTATCTATTGCAGAGACTCTTGTTTGGATTCGGGATCATAATAATTAATCCATACCTCACACCACTTGTTATAATGTTCTCGCATATTTCCAAAGTTTGCCTAGAACTTCCGACTCAAAATTGATTCTGTCAGGAGATCGGAAACGTGGAACCCATCTTGCACTTACTTCTGATACATGAAGATGATCATGATCATATTATTATTGGACTTCTTTAGTATTCCTTGGAATTTTTTAGAACTCCCAATAATATCTTGAAATTCCTTAGAATCTGGCTACCCCGTAGTGCATTGCAAAGTAGTTATGAATATGTGAATTCGTCTGAAAGACATTGCAACGAATGTTGAACCAATGAGAGAGCGCCATTTCAAGTTGTCTAAGTGAGACCACAGCTTCCCCTAGCGAAACTATCCTGATTAACATCTATAATATAATATCTACACAGGTTCCCTAGGGTAATACTCGGGTGTAACAGCACTAGGGGAGGCATCCCTGAAAACAGGCGTTGCAAGCGTAGCTCGATGTATTTTATGGTGCTGACCAGGATTATTCCTACTTATCGGCAATCATAAATACGGCCTTCTGATTGGTCCAACCAAAAATTTTTTTTTACCTCTTTTCCTATAGAAAGTGCATAATCGATTGGACAGGTATCCTAGGGCTTATACCGGCAAAGGCGTAGGAGCGTTACATGAGAGTTACGCGACCGTACGTCTCTTGCTCGGAGCAATGCGCGTTAAAATTAAAAAAAAGTTATAATAATAAAAATGAAATTGTTAGACTTGTTTCGTTGAAAATTTAATGCAAAGGCCACTCGGAGAAGCAAAAATATTCGCTACGCTCGTTCACGTAATACCCTTCCCAAAACCCGTCCTCCAAAAATCTTCGAGTATTTTACCTTTCCTCGGGCTGTTACACCCGAATACACAATTATGTGATGATTTGGTTTTTTGTTTATGTACTGTTTTATTATTTAAGCATAATCCATGAATTGTATATTTCTAGTAGTAGGAACAACAAAGCTGATTATTATTAGAATTCCCTGGGCTTGCTTGAAATTGCTGCAAAATCTGCAGAGTTGCTTGTAAACCATTGTAAATTTTTTGTATTTTGAGAATTAGTTTAAAATCATTGCGAATTCCTTGGAAATCCTTTGAAATTTTTGCAATTCCTTAAAAATCCGTGGCACTCCTTCGAATATTTTGTTTTGAGAATTCGTTTAAAGTCACTAGATATTTTTAGGCAATCGTTGAAATTCGTTGGAAATCGTAGAAATTTCTTGTAAATTCCTGTTTTTCTTTGGCAATCCTTTGACCATTTTGTTTTAAAACTTTATTCAAAATCCCTGGCATTCTTTGGAAATCGTTGTAATTCCTTGGAATTTATTGTAAATTGTCGGAAGTGTTTGAAAATCCTTCGAATATTTTGTTTTGAAAAATCGTTTAATGTTACTAGAAATTCTTTGGCAATTGTAATTTCTTGGAATTTGTTGGAAATTCTAGAAATGTATTGTAAATTTATGGAAATGCTTGGAAATTCCTGATTTTCTTCGAAAACCCTTCGCATATTTTGCTTGAAAAATTTGTTTGCAATTATAGAAATACTTTGGAAATTGTTTAAATTCCTAGGAATTTATTGTAAATTGACGGATGTGTTTGAAAACCCCTGCATATCCTAAAAATTCTCTGACAATCCTTTAAATATTTTGTTTGGAAAATTTGTTTAAAATCACTGGGAATTCTTTGGCAATCCATGTTATTCTCTGAAATTTGTTGGAAATGATTGGAATTTCATGTAAATTCATAACAAACTTCGGAGTTCATAAATTTTTTGGGATATAAACCCGTCAAGTGTCCCATTTGATTGATGAACAATTGGACTAGGTGGGTTTTCTATAGGTAATAAATAAAACACCAGCAATCGGCAGTGCGTTAGAGAATAATAGATTTTGATATCTACATAATATACGATAATATGCTGCCAGTTGGGGGTCGCCCATTAAGGGCGTCTGCAATTTTTTCAACTTTTCAACCCCCCCTCCACCCCTTGTCCCAGTTGGTCACAATCTTCGGAAACCCCCTCGGAAATATCTGATTGTCAAAGAACAAATTAATCAAAGAAACCCCCCCTCATTTTTCTAAAATCAAACTTGACGTGACATATTGTTTACATGACATTTGGAATTTAAGGAGTAAATAGAGTTTTTTTATAAGATATTACATAAAAAATAAATTCAAACCAAATTTTCTTAGAAATTCCAAAAATGGGATTATTTTGTAGCTATGGGAGCAAAATGATGAGAATATTTGGAGTACTCTTAATTTTCTCCGTTTTTAGGTTTTAGGTTAAATTAAATTTAACAGTCGTCAGTCGTCAAATTTAACAAGAGATGGTCGTCAGCTAAAGCAGTTAAGTGCGTTGCTGCTAAAGCTGAATGCCTGGTTCGACTCCGGGCTCAGTAAAAACTTTATTCTGACCGTCTCCCCTCGGAAGGCAATGGCAAACCACCGAGGTGTAATCTGCCTGGAACAGCCTCTCTGGAGATGAAGTGTATACACTTCCCGCGGTTCGGAGCCCGCGTTAAGCAGTAGGTCCCCTATGTGTGTGATAATACTTCAAACGCACAACACATACATAGGAGAGAGGTCGCCAACGTCCGGGAGACCGGATATGGCACTTGAAGAAGAAGAAGAAGAAATTTAACAGAATTTTATTATTGCATCTTATTGGGAACAACATTTTTGGCACAAAATCAACCTGTCGGGTTTTTCTTGCGATGAAGGTAGAATTTTTATTGAAGTGCAAAAACCATCAGATAACTTAGGATGTCAATAAAAAATTCTACGTTGATTGTTCGGATAAAATACAGGTTTTTTTTCCTTTTTTTAAATTTTATTTTAATATGACCGGTTTATTATTAAATAAACGATAAAATCGAAGATTTTATTTTATCGGGTTTGAGTTTGACGGCGCGTGCAAGCTAAACGACTAACTTTTGATAAATATCGTTCGAATAATTGCTGTAGATAATTTAACTCTCTACCAGTGGCGGGTCATGATTAGTTTAAATGGTAGGGCCCAAAATGTAAAGGAGGAGGAAAATACAATAAGATATTTTTCTGTTACTTTGAAAATATTAATACTGTTAATTGTCAAATTTAATACTCAGATCAACAATAAGAAGTGAAAATAGAAACCGTGGGAGGCTGTGGTATGGAATACCACCAGCATATCAACAATGTCATTCTGTTCTCCATATACTCCCGGTCTCATGGTCAAAGTAGCCACCAACTTCTTATATTATCTTCATTTGCAATAGCAACGATCAATGGGAGGACACACAATTTAAAGAAAAAGGAAAAATATAAATTTGTTACTGCATTATTATTTACTTAAGATAAGAGGGCACGTGCATTTGCGCCTTTTATGGTCAACATCATAGAGCCAATCAGAAATTCAAAGTCACATATTTGTTTCCCGACTTTGAAAGGACGGATATACCGGGGTTGAGGGGAGGGGTTTAAGGAGGGAACTTTAGAATATCTAAAAACACAATTAAATCCAAAAAAAATTACGAAAAGAATTAAAATATTTATTATTTTTGCGTTATTACACAATAAATCCCCCCCCCCCCGTGAAAGTTCTCTAGATTCGCCCCTGTGACATGCACGATATACTGTCGTAGTGTCTAACATTTTTTTACTTAAGTAAATCACTTGGGGGGGGGGGGCGAATAAAATAAGCCAAAATGGATTTTTCAAGGATTTCTTAGGTATTTGTTATTAGCACATATTTGTTATTATGTGTCATTAGCACATATTAAGCCAGTTGACGATTCGGTTCATCAGTGCGGCTTTTAGGCGACATAATCCAGGCTATCACGATTTAGTGTGACCTTAAAACATTATTTCAGTCTATCTATTTTATCATATCGCATCTCCGATTGATTTACTTAAGTAGTTACCAAAGTAACCAATTACAGTGCGGCCTTTAGGCCGTACAACTACGATATTCACCCATTAGTATTGCCGTCCTTTTCTGTTCTTGATATTTTTGGGTACGTAGGAGTATTGTGCGTCTTCCCACAAAGTTTAAAAGCCGCAAAAAAATGGAAATGCTTAAAAGCATTAAAATAAATAGTGCTAACTACACTACGTCATTTCCAGAAGAAAGAAAGCGGCAAATACCAAATATTTTGTAAAAAGGTGGTAACTTCATATGAATCTGTTAACACTTGCCGCCTTTTTACTACGATTTACGGTCATATTTAAGGTATTATAGTGGTTTAGTTCTTCAAAACGTAATTTTCTCAGAACTGGCCTAAATGCAGTTACCGCCTTTTTACTATTGGCGGCAGAGTAGAACATCGACATAAATCATCGACATATAAATAATAGCCTTAAACACCTGTCCGACACGCTCTGGAACGCATCTCATTGGTTGAACGAATTATTACGGTTCGTCAAAATTTCTTGATGACGTCTGTCAAATGATGCCCAACAGTGCCGTACGGACTTAATAAATTTTTGACGTCTGTCACTCATTATAAATGAACAGTGCCGTACGAACTTAATAATTATTACAAGGTAATGCGGTGCCGCCGCAAATTCGGGCTGGTTTTTGAGCAAAATCAAAATGTGAATTTTGAAGGCAAGGGAAGACTTTTCGAAAGAAATTTTACTCTACATTTCACCTATAATTCGCCGGTCCGTTTGATTGGAATGATACATAATTTTAAAAATGAAAAAATCAAATATTAATATAGAAGATTGATAGCTGTCGTAATTCACTCAGTGCGGCCTTTAGGCCGCACAACCACGGCCGACTAGTTAATGAATATATAAATAAGAAAATAATTTATTGATGTTGAAGTAATTCATTCTAAATTAAAAATGGAAATTTAATATAGATACATAATTACTACAAAACTACAAGATAGGTATAGAACATGATTGGCTTGGCTGTGCGGCCTCAAGGCAGTACTGAAGTGCGGATTAACGGATCAATTTAGCACGTGAAAATTTGAAATAGAATTCTTACGTAATGAAAACCACGTCGTAGAGGCCATAATGCATTTGTTTCTTTGGAATGGGAATGGGGGGGGGGTTAAAATCAATGCAATGTCGCGAATGTAGTTCCTACCTTAAAAGGGATTACTTAATTAACAACTTATTTAACTTTTATTTGGCTATAATGAGGGGGGATTAAAAAACAAAAGAGGTATGTATAGTTCGATACCCTACTTTGCTTAGTTTTCGGTCTAAACTATAAAAAAAGCAGGTAAATTGCCTCACAGTTTACCATTCCCTTTATACAATCATAGTCGACGTAGCGATGTAAAAATAAATTCAAAGTCAATACTCTTGCACCAGATGAAGGAGATCAAGCGAGCTTCGCTCGCAATAGCTCCGTAACGCCACCTTTCTATGCTAATGCTCTAATTTTAATTTAACATTATATTTTCTAATTTTGTATTGTGGTTGAGATCTTCAGGTTTATGGAATATTATTTTCTTTTTAACTCTGTGTCCAATTTAGTTTGATTGTTACAAAGTTATATTATGTCGACTCACATAACCGCGAACTGTAGCCAGCGTAATAAGAAGCAGCTAAGAGGGCATACTGTGGAATACTTGTGTGTTCGGAAAATCGTCCACGTGGAAAATTTTGGTGGCCGTCTTCCTTTTCATTTTTGAGAGAGATATGCGAGAAACTAAAACAGCGATCGATCGCCATAAAGTAAATTTCGTAGCGTTGCTAATTCAAGCAAATTTCTGCTTCAGAAGATTCTTAAATTATACGGAGATTATCAGGCAGATAGTAAAACACCTTAAATTCTCAAGCACCTACTTAAGTCGTTAATTTAAGCAAACGGGTGTGTCTTGTTAATTTTGGGCTCACGAAGGTGACGAATTAATTTATGTGAAAAAGAGCGTAAATTATGAAGGCCATTATAGACTTCTAGTCGTAGTTGGTGATGTACATGGAGAAGTTTCCGATAGCGTGGTGGTCAGAAGTTTATTCACAGTTATAATGTTAACTGGGGTATAAATTGTGCTGATAAGGCGTGCCCGATAAAGAGGGAATTCTGGTTTTGTTTTCATTTGCACTTTAATTGTCTGAAAAAAGCGTGATTATTTCGTATTTATTTATCTCAACAAGTTTTGGCACATTTAATTTTTCTTTTTCTATTTTTATTCGATCAAGCGAATGGCGCTTTTAAAAGTTTAAAAATAAATTTTTGTAAAACTAGTAAACCTAACCTTTTTGATTTATTTAATTTAAAAGGTTTCTTTGTCCATTGAAAAATTCAATAATGGGAAATAAGCAGTCGTATCACATTTTCCCATGGGAGTTCCTTCTCACTACACTTTTTATCGTCATAACCTCCATTTTTCAATTTCAGAAGGAACAATTAGTTGAGTTTTTTCAGTTTCGGATAAAAAAATTCAATTTAAAATAAAAAAAAATCCTAAACAATCTTGAAGGATTAAAGATATTGAGGATACTTATCAGAACATCAATCTAAACTAATACAATTAGAAGCCTTTGGTTAAAGAAATCTCGGAACATCCCGGAGCACGTCAGCCCGAAAATTCGTTTCTTACCGATCAGAAAAACACGTAATTCGATTACCACGCGCCACCGCACCAACCCTTGTAACCCACACCTGTTACTATTGAATGTGAAATACTGGGATGTTACCGCATTGAAAATAAAAAGTTTACATCAAAGTCCTTTGATTAATTACCAACATCCCTGCTCCTTCCTTCAATAAAATAATGAGGTCTGCAGCTTCTACTGGACATGAAAATACTAAACTATTTACCATCAACAAAGCTCATGCGACTAAAGAAGAGAAGGTAGTATAAAATAGTAAAATAAAGTACTCCTTCCTGAATATTTTATCAAAAAGATATATGCAGCCTGAGTGTCAGGAGTTATGCCTTTTCACTCCACTATTCCTTGTCACGTGCATACAAAATCGTTCCTTCGCTTTCACGATCGAGGTGAGAAAAGTTAAAAGAACTTTAAAACCCTATCCAGGATGTTACGTCTTTAAATTTATCAAAACGTCACATCACGTGTTAATTAGTAAGGTTATGATAATGTACGGTTATGAGGTAATGAAAAAAAATTCCAAATCGAACGGAATCAATCATGTTGCTCGCACAACGCAAATCGAACAATATTTAGAGTCCTTTTGGGTGCCTGCACTAAATTTAAAACAAATTTTGTGTTTGCTCCGTAAAATGATATCCACTTTAAATTTATATTGGATACACAAGATTCTCTAAAATGGCATAAGGATGTAAACGCAGATGCGTGTTGTACAAAATAAATAGCGTACGATTGAGATAAAAAAAGGTCGCCATGAATATTTTGGAAAACTCCAAGTGGGTAATGTAAAATAAATATGGATAATTTATAAATTTAAATTCTAATTGCGCGGTGTTTTAGCGCCAGGAAATTTATAGACACACAAGATGTTTTATTTTACGACGTTGTTATTATAGATTGAATGTTTATCAACTTCGCGTTGCAGAGAGGTTACGAAAATGTTGACAAGTTTCATTTTCACTTTCACGGAAGTTTCGAATTGTTGGGGTCTCATTGTTAATCTAATTTTCACGGTTCAAGGTCGCGGAATGTGGTGTTTTGTTATCATTTTGAAATCTAAGTTTGGACTTGAAGAGTCCGCCTGTTTGAACAAGTAAGTTAATTAGGTAGCTAATTACCATATCTAATTACTCCTTTACGTGTTATTTGGACGCTCTGGGCGTCGAAATTGGAAGCTCTCTAGCACAAGAATATTAATATTGTAATGACGAATGTTGAAAATAATTTTAGTTGAGTGTAATGATGAGAAAATTAAACCAAATAAAATCTTGTAGAGAGGTAACTCTTACGTAGTTTCGCAATTGGCTCTCTCATACACTGGCCTAATATTTGCGATCAAAAAATCAAATATAATTGGTGCCCTTTCAAATTGCCTTTTTTGCTTGCACCTTTTGAAGAAGCATGACTTAACAATTACACAAGAAAAGGGTTTGGCGTCGTATTTTGTCTATCTCTTCTTATGGTTAATGCATCCGTTCAGATAGGAGCTGGATATAGCATTATAAAATCCGAAACGATGTTAAAAAGTCTCCGTTTAAATTCTCCCGAACCGCTGATATTCGACATTAGTTTCTGCAGTGCTGCGGTTAGATTCGGATTGGTTGGAATCGGCATTGCCCCTCTACCCTGCACATCATTGAAATGATGTTCCTTCCTTTTAGCATTTCAGACACGGAATCGTCTGACACCCATCTCTATATCTTTTCAGTCCTTACTCCATACAGAATGTTGCTCTTTGCAAGCGTCTCATCAGCGCAATGGCCGGCTTCGTAACATTTTTATATTATGTCGAACTCAGAATCGGACGTCCAAGAACTGTAGCTTTTAAAGCGCATGTTTATCCATGCGTGGATAAACAGACTGGCCTGAGCTAACACAAGATCATGCATTCCTCGACCTGATGACACTTTCAAGACTCGTTATTACATACCGTGATTTTAATTGCCGCCATCTTGGTGAGGTCTCACTCCTTTAACGGTTCCATAAACAAAAAGTAAATGGTCTTCTTCCAGAATCAAGAACTTAACTAATCCACACATAACCTTTTTTCCAGAACGAGAAGAACACCTTTCAAAGACACCATCCTAATCTACGATGGTAGTGTCGGATTTTTAACCCCCCTCCCCGATGACAGCTGGAATCACATCTTGGCATAACTTCTGCTGCCGTCTGCGATGTTGTGTACATGTCTTCGACCAGTTGATAGCAGCACTATCCAAAAAGGGAATGGTGCCTCATCCTTCGTTGTGTCCATTCAGCTCTTCTTTAACTTTAATGGAAATAATGCCCACTATAAGCTTCACTTCTCTATAGCGCTGAAGGTCAGAGGTACAATATACGTTTCAGTTTTGTTTGACGGCCGAGCTTGCTACTTCTCGGGCATGGGTCCCCCTTTTGAAGCCGTGAAGTACCATGTGCCTTCTTTTTTCCCAGGGTTCGATTTGTGGTACCAATCTGGCCGTCTCTTGTGTGAGGCGTTCCAGATCATCTGCTGTTCTCCCATCATCTTCTCCTCCAGATGGTCGATGGGTTCTTGCTCGGAGGAGGGGTATTTGGCTGTGCTCCATCGAACCTTTACGTGGTTACACATTTGCGACGACAGAATCAGTGCCACGCTGGTGGAGATAGGCCTTCAGGATCTGCAGATCCATTTGGTGTTTGTTCTTTGGACTGCCTGGAGTTTGAGTCTATGCCTCGTTACAGCCATATCACTTGCCCAGATTAGGGCGGCATATAACATGATAGAGAGTTTCCAATGATTTTCTTCTTCCAATGATCGCCACAGCTTCGTTTTTTCCGAGTACGAGCTGGAGTCGCCTGGTTTCCATCTGCGCCCAAATATCGACGATGGTTAGAATTAATAATGTTTGTCAGTTCGGCCTCCGCTCTGGATTCCGCTACCAGGATGATATCAGCGAATCCGTATATGCTCACCCCAGGTGGTGTGGAGAGCATGAGGACACTATCGTACATCGTCGTCTCTACTTCATGGTGTAGGCTTAGGCCTGTTCCGATTCCAAATCTGCCCATAGTTTTCTCAGACGTCTTATATCTCATCTTCCTCCCGGGCAATTTGGTAGCCGTTGGTCTTCCATCTTATATGTTCCCTCCATTGGCGTTTATAATCTATAACTTTTTTTCCGTCACAGAAAAGATCTGCAGTTCTTCTCTGATGCTTTCACTTCTCCTCATATTTAATAATGTGCAACCATTTACTGCTCGCAAAAATTTCATTTCTTCCACTCGTAATTTAACTCTCACTCGGGTTGTTGTACCCATCGCAGCTCCACCTAGCCGAGTTGAAAACATTCTTAATATCTGAGGTTCTTCCTGTCCCCGCTTTTGCCGTTTTGATCTGCTGCACCGTGACTTCCACCGCGGTTACAGTTGATCTTCCGTTGCGGAAACTAAATTGGTTTTCCGCAAGGCCGCCGCTGTTATCAACTTCTTGTTGGATCCTGGAGGCCAACCGGTATTCGAGGATCTTGCCCACATGGTCCTGGATACATAATATGGGTCTGTAGAATTTGTTACCTTTTCTAAGGAGTACCAGCTTGGCCCTATGGCAGTTTCCAGGTGCCTCCCCTCCATCAGGGATTTATTGTACACGTCAGTAAGAGGTTTGGCTGGAACTGAAAAAAATTAAATTTTTTTTTCTCGGTCAAGTTGATAGCCAACGTTCACTGAGCGGATATGGCACTTTAAAAAGTGGGACAGAATCAAATATTATCGAGCCAAAATTCGAATATCGGATGTCGAACTTTGTTACCAGCTGAAATAATTATAAGTATAAACCAGGATTTCGATCTCGGTAATAATATCTTGAGTGTCTCAAAAATAAAAAAAGATGTTGTAATTTGTCTTACAAAAACGCCAAAATGTTTTATTATTTATTCATTAATATAATAGTATATTATTCTCCGAGCCGCGTTAGAGCTTTTTACCGTCACGGTAAAAAGACGGTAAAAAGCTCGAACGAGGCGAGGAAAAATAAGATATTTTATCGCAATCTCTTTCAGTAAGAACCAAAATACAATAAATAAACAAATTTGGGGGAAGTACAATAATTAAAAACAGACATAATTAAAATATTGCAATAACTTATAAAAATATAAGTGCATAAAAGTAGTAACCTTGTAAGAAAAACCATAATATGTACAAATATTACATCATACGGGGAATACCCTACTAAGAATGTCGCGGTGTTAGTTACATTATGCAAACCAAACGTTAAATTTTATTTATAAATTTGCAGAATATCACATGTTTTGAACTGTTTACGATTAATGCAAAAAAATACTATCGCTTTTAAAAAACCAACGTAGTAATTGAAATTTACTTTAATTAAAGATATATTGATCACGTTAATTCAAAAGCAAATATAAATACAAATTGCAAAGTGAACATTAAAATCTCCCTAGACGAGTTAATAAGCTCTAGACAACAATTATTTATAGCAACAGATAGCCGGGAAGGAACACCTACTTACGCATAGTCTGTGGAGGGGTTAACTGCTAACTTACTGAACGAGTTGCGATAAAATCAATTAATTTAATAATTGGGTTATTACTTCTTGTTTTCTAAACCATTTTTAAGCATGACAGGTCAGTTCATCTGTTCTTCATTTAAAATAATTTGTTAGTTAATTATATTATTTATTGTTATGTAAAATATAGGGTTAAAATTTACTAAATAGTTTATTTGGAAACCTTGCATTGTCTTTAATAACAATCTAAAAGTAATTTAGTTTCTCCAACGCGGTTTTTCGCTTATAACTTTCTTAATTTCATTTTTACGGAAAATTACTATCAGATCAAAATTGAAGAGCACAAAATTCTCTATAAAATTAGTTTAAGAATTTATTTCCGATGATGAAGGTGACATGTAAAGAAAATTTAATTCAAAATAGTACTTCATCAAAAATTTGGTTTAAAAATTTTTTTTTTAAATAAAATCGCCTTTCGCCTTTCCGGAATTGATTTTTATTTTAAGAACAGTGTGACGTAGGAAAATTTTCAAACACTTCATTTTGTAGAGAATTTTATGCTCTTAAATTTTGGTCTGGTGAGAGTTTTCCGTAAAACTGAAATTAAGCGAGTTATAAGTCCCAAATTAGAGAAGAAACAGGCGGGGGATTTTAAAGATATTTGAGATAGAAAGGGGTTATGAAGACACTCAAATGCACAATTTTTGAAAATTTGAAATCAAGCAAGTTATAAGGGAAAAACCGCGCTAGCATGGTTGCAATATCTAATTGGGAAAGAAACCGTCAAGGGTTTTGAAAATTATGTGGGGGGGGGGGGGGGTATTAGCAATATGACAACCACTCAAATAAGCAGTTTTTAAAATTTCAGCTTATCTGAATTAACTAAGAAAAGTTTGGTAAAATAAACTTTATTAAAATTTTGTGTTTTTTAAATTTGAGTCTAATTTTCCTCTTTTTCCAAATTTATTATCTAAATTTGAAAATAAACTTTTATTTTAAAAACTAAAATTTTTAAATAAGTAATCAACGAAAAACCACATTCGAGGAAAAAAATCCCCAATTCGCGGTTCCTAGCTTCTCTTTACGAAATAATTTAGAACTCCATAATATGAATTTGTAAACAAGAACGGATTCAACCAAACATCACAGGTGAAGGGGGGTGCTTATAATGACTTAATATTTAAACAAATTTTGACCTGTGAGGGTAAACTGTATTGTAAAAAAATTAATTTTAACAAATATCCGGCCCTTCAATCCCCCCCCCTTCCCGATTTGTAAGTGTAACTAGATCACAAATCCATTTATAATTAAACTACAGAAATTCGTGCAACTTAGGCCTTCAATAAAGCAATTTAAATAAAATAATTCTCAAATAAGGTCACCGAAAGGAAAAATACAATAATCAGTTGTACAGCAGATATGTAACTCAATATTAACAGATTCAAAGTAAATGAAAATCACTGAGAGGTTGTAAATAATTATTATATTAAAATTTTCTGTATATAAATGCGAACAAAGAACCTCCACTATGATCAGAGCGACGACCTAAATTAATATAAAATAACAGAATCTAAAACGCGGCAACATCAATGTATAAAAATGCAACACATAGTAGGTGGTAAATTAAAGCAGCGAACTTCTATGATCACAGATGTTTCAAATCCATAAATTGGAAATTTACAACGGAAATTCTACTAATTAATAATTACCTGCGGACGAATAAAACATAATTTATTTTGTCAAACCATCAGATCTTAATTAATAGCACAATAGAATAGAACTCGTCGAAATTAATTATTTCGCAAGATATTAGCAAATTTTATGTTTTAATAAATTAACTTGTGGGAAGTTGAATAGATGGCGTTCTATGTTAAGTTTTTTTTCTGTGTTTAGGGAATTTTTTATATTTTCGCTCTTAATATGGCGAAGAAAGAAAAATAAAAAGAAAAATATAAATTATCTTGTATATAAAAAAAATAAATCTTATCTATTTAATAGAGTGCAAAGAGTTGGAATTGGAGCAAGGTGATTATGGTTAAGTCGGGAGTGCCGCAAGGTTCCTACCTTGGACCATTATTATTCACCTTATACATTAATGATATTATCAATGTTTTTAAGTATTGTCGGTTCTTGCTATTCGCAGACGATATGAAGATTTTCAAAAAAATCAACACGATTTCTGACTGCGAACTAATCAGGAAAGATTTAGTTGCACTGGAATCTTGGTGTAAATATAACAACATGACGCTAAATATTTCGAAATGTAAAGTCTTGAGTTTCACGCGAAAACGAACTAACTGCAACTTTCCGTACAGTCTATCAGGAACATTACTGGAAAGAGTAGAGAACATCACCGACTTATGTATTCAATCAATAGTATGGTAACCAAAGCGTCGAAAATGCTTGGCTTTATAATTATGCAATCTACTGACTTCAAGGATCCCCGAGTCATTAACTTACTCTATGTGTCACTGGTTAGATCGGTTCTGGAATATGGCTCGATTGCATGGAATCCTCATTACAATAAATATATTGATCGTATTGAGAAGATTCAGAGGAAATTTGTCAAGTATCTTTGTTACAAATCTGACATATTGTTCCAAGGCTCTAACTATGAATACATATTAAGCTATCTTAATATGGCAACTTTGGAAAAACGAAGATCGTATTTGGAGTTGGTTTTCCTATTCAATGTTATAAACAACAATGTCGATAGTCCTGATCTTCTCAGTTTGTTAAATTTTTCAGCCAAGCCTCGCATAGTGAGAAATCCATTACTGTTTACAGTTGATTTTCACAGGTCTTCATATGGTAGGAATTGCTCACCAATAACTAGGATTTGCAGACGGGCTAATCAACTGGATGTTGAGTTTTTCGCTAATTCAAAACTGGGAATTAGAAGAGATATCAAGAACGAATTAAACATGTAAGAAGTTTCATCTCTGATTCTTGGTTAATTTATTAGTGCTTTTATTTCTTTTATGTGTTATTTTTAGTGTATAATACTTGTATTATACATATTATTATATTGTATTGTGTAAAGGAGTTCTCCGTTTATTAATTAAATAAAAAAAAAAAAAAAGATCAAAATGATCAAAAAGGTATAAAAACAGGAATAAAACAGAAAAAGATGTGAGTTTAATTCTGACTGCTGCAAACTGTATCATTTTATTTTAAAATTAACCAAATTTTAAAAAAACGAAAATTACTACGGATTTTGTTCACATTGTAATATTGCAGTTCAAAATTTTCTAAAATTAGCGCCGGTTTTTAAGTGGGATGCAAAATTCGAATACAAACGAGGTAAAAACAGACAACGTCGCTAGAAAGAGAAGGTAGACACTATCGGTTAGGGCAGGTTAGGGTAGAAAAAATTGCCACGAGGTGGTCGGTGACAGAAGAAGTTAGGGTGTTGATGGTAACAGTCGGGCGTGCATTTTATCAAGTGAAATTTTATTTAAATTTTCATCAAGATAATATTCTTATAAAACGAGATTACAGACGTATATTCTACAAATTAACTAGGGTCCGTGTAAATAACAAATTTTAATTATTTATGGTATATTTTTTGTGAAACAAATAACCACGAGGTTTCACCTGTTTGATTTTTCCGATGAATTTGCAAAAATGTTATAAATATTGCTTTATTCAATGAGGTCTGTAAAATACCAAGTTAGATTTTTAATCAATAAATCATTAGAATGCTTGATGATCGTAATATTAGGCGATTCATGCAAAATCCAGTGGGTGACTGGACACGTGGTGAATTTATTTTGAATTTATACGCAGTACTTCAAAGAATTCGATTTGTTTATCCTATTAATAATTAATAATCATATCTTGCATATTACATAAAAATATCGTCAATTACATTCAATTACTTAAAATACAGAGTGTTTCCGAAAGGTTTGGCATTGCTTCACATATCGTCCCCTTAGTACTATAACTAGGTAACTTGAAATTACTGATATTGAGTAAATGGAGTTTAAAGTTTACAATAGCAAAAAAAAGTATTAAACTTCAAAATTATTTTTGTTTTAACGTTTAAAACTTTAGCTACTTATGTAAGTTAAATGTATTTTTAATACCCTCACAGTCTAATGTTTTATATTTTAGGAAATTTTTAATTAGAAGTAAGATATCTACATAGTTAGGTATAGCATTAATAAAAATTTGAAAAATCAGACTTATTTATAGTTCTTTTATTTTATTTTAACTTTGTATGTTTCAAAATAAGTTTTATTCATAACGACTGATAAATAGTAATACATAATACAAAATAAGATCGAGAAAATACATAATTATTATAAAGAATAAAACTATAAAATTTCACAATTGCAGAAATAGATATCTCGACTGTCTTGCGAAGGTCGCGGACGTACATACGTTGCTATACGTAACGTTCGGAATTTGCAGAACTAGGTATCTCAAATTATGCACTTATAGCATAACAGCATTGAATAAGGGATCTGGGACTTATCTACTTTTAGCAAGTGGATATTTGATATTTAGAAACATAATAGAACATTTTTAGTTGTAACACTAAATAAAGTGGGTAAAATTAGGTGGTTACATGTAGCTAACTCAAAATAGACAAAATTCGAGTTACCTAGTTATAGTACTAAGGGGACGATATTATAACATAGTTTTAAGATGTTCTATTTATTGGTGGTAAATTCAAAATGGAGGATGATAAAGGACGGTGGTTAAATGTGGTTATGATTTAACAAGGAAAATGTTGAGGTGGTCAGTATTTGGTTACATGTATTCTACACATATTTTATTATTGGTATTTTTATTGTCTATATTAAAGGTTTGGTAATTTATATGCGGACGAATATCGTCTCAGCTTAGGTAAACAAGGTATTGAAAATATGTCGGTATAACAGGGTCCTTTCTTTGAGGTATAGTAATATTTACAAGCTCATTGTATGAGTGGAAAGTAATTTAATCCATGTAGCAAATCACACCCGCGAAATATTCCTCGACAAGCCAGAGGCCGGAATGTGGTTTGTGTAAATTCCTGTCAGGAGGCCGGAACATGGAAGTAGGTAGAAATTGTATGGTTATTATAAAGTGGTAACATTTCAACCCCCCCCCCCCTGAACATTGTGTGGAGCTTGGAGGTGTTGCTTTATTCGATAAGGGGGACCTTTGTTATACTAAGGTGTAATTTTACAGGTATTATAAACAAATATTATGGTTTATTTATAGGTATAAAAGTTGTAGACGTAATTAGTCCAAGTTACTTGCATAGAAGTCGAAGGCGTAAATTTAGCCCGACTTGCGAGCCAGCTTAATCCAGTCGTAAGTTTGACTGATGCAAATAACAAACATTCTCAAAAAGAGGATCTAAATTCAAATGAATATAAATAATATAAAATAATATTTTACTGATCTCAAATGTGGATCGAAGGTATGATTTTTAGTTCGCAGTCACAATTTAGACTGTAGAATATTCTCTAAGAGAAATTTATGTGTTTTATTATTAAAATGAATTGCCACTGACCTTATTATCAGCAATGATGAATGAATTACCAATAAATATGAACAAATTATTACAAATATCAAAATCCACTCAATAATGAGTTGTGTTCACTTGGTTTATTGTCAATAAGAGATAACTTTCATTACTATTTTGGCTTGTTGATCCATTCCGTGATTTTTTCTTTTTTTTAAATTAAATAATAAATAAAATCTGAGTACAAAATTGGGTGTTTTAATGTTTTATTTAGTCTTTGAATCACTGTGTATGATGTAGGTAGGCTAATTATGTTCTAGAGGTAATGCAATCTTCACGAACCGGGCTTTCCCGTTCAATAAAAGAACTGAGGTGTACTACGGTAGGGTATTTACAACGTGTGGGTTGCTAGACAGATCACAGGCTTAGAACGATGGCATTTGAATTTCCGGATGTTGAGATTTTTAGGATGACGGCGGGAGATTTAAATTCAAAGTTCAACATTACAACATAGTTATCTAAATATTTTCATCAAATAACTGAAAGTTTTTGTTCATTATATCTTTGTATTCTCAATATTTACAATTTATTTAATATTCTCGAAAATTTCCAGGGTAAAAATTTGATAATTATCAGAGAAAACTACTTTTATTATGAAATGATGAGCGCAACTGATAAAGAAGGGTGTAAATAAGTTTCTAATGTCACGCAATTCTATATTTGTCGGTCTATTTGTAGCGTCATAAGTCAAAATGTGTTAATATTATCGACCTAATTTTGTTACGTAGGACAAATTGCTTCAAGTTTTGGCTTTTCCAAAACAAAAAAAAAACATTTTCTTGGACGCGTCGCGAAACGAAATCGTGATTTGTCTAATTGAACCATAAGCGCAAATCGTATAGTGTTTAACACTTCTGCGGCGCGGTTAAACGAATAAATTAAGGTAATAAATCAGTTTCATTAATTGCCACGTTGTTAAAAGCCGCCCAAAACAGTTTAGAAGAACTAAAAAATTATTTTATTTCGGTCGTGATTTGTGGCAAGATTGAAATTAAGAAAAATTTACGAGCAATTATGTGCTATTTAGATTCCCCTCGAATGACATTTGCTTATCTTTAAGACTTTATTTTCTTTGTATACAAATTAACTACAAGGAATTGTGTTTGTGATGTCTTTATTTTGTTACCGTAATTGATAACTTGAAATTTAAAGCAAGTCGTGTTTTAACAAGTTCGAAACATGTAATTTAAAATTTTAATTATGTGGTCTGAAAGGGATTTTCTTACAATTTTTAATCAAATTTCTTTTTATATTTCGCTGAAAAAAAACATTTTCTGGATTGTTAAATTATAATTAACTTTATAAGATATCCAATTAAAAAGTTTGCTCGGTCTATTACTTGGTGTTTGTAATAATAAATTTGTATTAAGCGGAGTTCGGGTAAAAAATTAATTCGAGTCCAGCAGCCAGCGAGGGACAATAATATACTTTGGAGCGGAGATGAGGTTCTTTTTAAAGTTGGATTTTTTAATGTGATTCATGATAGTTTTTACTCGAGTGCTGGATTCATGTGTAAATACATAAGCTCTAGCTTGACCATCGACTTCAAATCATCATCAATCATTCTGGAAGCATCAAAGAATCCCCAGTCGTTACCACATCGTTAACCTTATCATATTATCAATGGCCTCTCAAAGGTACAAGACTCAATGATAACGATAGCCCAAAGATTTGATAAATGATACCTAAGATAGTGGCGTGTGTACACGCAAGGAAATTGCAAGTGTATAATCTTGGTATAGGTAGCAATTTTTCTTAAATAAATTTTTAAAACAAAACGTATGAAAGGAAGAAAGGAAGTAGGCAAATGGCGAAAGCAACTTGAGAGACCTAAGTCTTCGTGCTTATCTCGTGATAAGAAACTTATAGGCGAACGTGATCGCAATGCTATATCAAGAAAACTATCCCTTTTGTGTCCGGATATGACGATAATGATATTCCAGCACTAAAAGAGCTCACCAGAAATCCATATTTTCAATTATCGATCCGACTTAATTTATTATAAACCTACGTCGAGTGTAATAACTAAAATTTGTAGCTCACATAACGAATTGATCCCGAAATTAGGAACCGCTGCTGTTCCCAGTCTTGTACTTATTCAACAAAATTACTTTCATTATTCGCTGCCCACATTATCTAAATAGGCAATATTAAAGCGCGATTATCAAATTTTGTTTTACACCTTTCACTTCATATCCTATAAATTCTGATTTTATTAAATTTCGCCAGCAGTAGATCAAAGTTATTAAGCTTTAAGATAAAGAAAAAATATAGCACTGCTTATATAATTCCAGATTTTCAAATTTGAATTTTTACTCCTCTAAATTTTACTTATTTTTCACGCTTCGTTAAAACAATTTTTATTAGAAAATCTCACGCCGTGCTAATATTTTTACATTAATTTAAAACTACTTTCTTTTAATTAGCACAATACAATTATTGATGACGTCAATACCATATTAAAAAACTAATCAAACTTTATGTTGTTTTTATTTTATAAAAAATTGTATATGTTTATTTGTTATTATTTTCGCTGCCAAAACTAAGCGAGAAAATCAAAAAGGGTGTTTTTTGTAGAGCATGAAATTATATAAAAAATTAGTAATGACCCCCCCCCCCGCTCTGTTTTAGATCGATTTTTGCTTTTGAAATAACTGCCGTATTTTACAGATTATGAACTCTTCAAACAACATTCTAAAAAAATAACGGTTGCTATTTAAAAAAGTTTGGTTAACCTCGTCTATCTGACACGGATTACGTCATCGATTTTCCATCGATATTAAATAAACAATCAGAAGTAATTCTAATAAGGTTGCGCGTCCCTGAATATTTTGGTCATGTCTCGAGCTTGTCGAGCAGTTTCTGAACTTGACTTACTTCCATTTTATAAAAAATTGTACATGTTTATCTGTTATCGCTTCGGATATCGAAAGGGAATTTTTTGTGGAGTATGAAATTGTCTAAAAAAAAGTTCTAAAGCGCACACATCTGAGAAAATTCGTTTAGACGTGAAAGCTTTTCCAAGTTTCTCTAAAATTAATTATTATGAAATATTATATTTCAGAAGATTTCACGTTTTAATGACAACCCCCCCCCCTCTATTTTCCACTAGATTACCTCTTCGTTTTTGATCGATTTTTAATTTAGAAGTAACTACCGTATTTTACAGATTATGGACTCTTCAAATAACATTAATTTATAAAAAATAACGGTTGCTATTTAAAAACGGTTTGAATTTCCATCGACATTAAAAAATCAGCAGTAATTCTAATGAGGTTGCGTGTCCCTGGATTTTTTGGGCATGTCCCGGGCTTGCCGCATAATTTCTGAACTTGACTAAATTTTATTTGATAAAAAATTGTATATATTTATCGGTTTTCGCTTCCACTGCAAAAATGAAGCGAGATCTTGAGAAAATCTAAAGAGGTGGTTTTTGTAGAGCTTGAAATTATCCAAAAAATAGTTCCCAAGCGCACATACCTTAAAAATTTGGTTTAGGTGTGAAAAAGCCTTTTGAAGTTGTACTAAAATAATTACAACTTGTATTTCTAAAGATTTTACGTCTAGTCACCCCTCTGTATGTTTTACTAGCCTACCTCTTCGATTTTGATCGATTTTTGTTTTTGAAGTAACTGCCGTATCTTCAAAAAACATTTATAAAAAAATTACGAATGCTATTTACAAATGATTGGACGAATTCGTCTATCGGACGGATGACGTCACTGATTTTCCGTGGACATTAAACTGTAGCGGTCCTAGAATTAGTCACGAAATATAGAAGTTCTGCGATACTTACTTAAACAAATGGTCTCGGCAGCGCAGTTGATAAAGTTAAATATTCACAGTCAATACGCCTGGGTTCGAATTCAAGTTGATGAACATATTTTTCAGCATACCATCTTGTTAAAAAACGGTCAGCAGTACTTCGAACGAGGTTGCCTAACCCTGGATTTTTTTGGCATATCTCGGGCTTATCGGGTAGTTTTTGAACTTCACAAGAGTTCCAGCCGCTCTGATTTGTCTTTCTTCCAGGAGGGCCCTTGCTGTGATCGAAGCCGCTTTTCTTATGCCGCCTATCTTAACTAGACCCTGCGGATCTCCCTCTTCAGATCTTATCGTGTTGTTTCCATTCTCAAGACTTCCACCGATTAGCTTTGGGAAAAGTTTCTCATTTTCAACTCGCCTGCCGCTTCTCTGATGCACCGCTCCAACAGTGCGGCCTCACTCTTGCCATGTTTATAACGACTTTACAAGTTTTCGTCGTCCAAAGTGATTAGATAGTCATTTCCAGAGCTTCTGGGTCTATGCTGGTCTTCAAAGGTTGCATGACCTCTGTGTGGGTTCTGTTTTTCGAGATTTTTACAACCACGGCTCCAGGCCTAGATCTTGAAAAGGAGAGGGGTTGAGTTATTCCTGGTGCTTCGGGATGCCTTTTTTGTCGAGCCAGATGATCATGAAGTGGAGAAGGTGGTGGGGAGCTGGGGCTGTCAGTGATGGTGTAGCGCCTGAGGTGGGGTGGAATCGAGCCTGTTGCCCCATTATAAATCACCTCCTGTATCCAACTGAAGGATTTTCCTTAACATTGAAAGCCCAATGGATGGCTACTCTATTTCTAGAGATTTCTACCTTTGTGTCCTCGAATCCAGTTGTTATCGTCGTGTCAGGACCATATTTGCACCACACATGGCGAGGATGTTAGGAAATAAACAACACAGCATGTGCTTTGCCACTGCTAGCTTTCGTGTCAAAGAAGGTACCATGTTGGTCGACTTCCGGCCTATCATGGGCAGAAACAGTGGCATTTTTCCTGCAAATATTAATAAGTTTGCCCGTGGTAGAGAAGGATCGAGGAGCTGCAAGACGGGGCGGGGGCTACTGCATCGAATTTTTAGTGGACTGAGTGCGAGTGACGTTTTTATTTAACACCCCCCCCACCTCAAAACCCATAATCCAGAATTCATTAGTTTTTCTACATTTTAATTTCACATTTAAGTTATTCCAGCAAGAAAACTTACCAAAAATAGTAACGCATTAATAAGGCGCTTGGTCTCCGAGCAAGACGAATTAAATTCTATTGGGGGGGGGGATTATAAAATACTCTCCAGGTACATGTAATGAAATTTTGAAGTCTTCAAATTTATAGAAAAAATGAAGTCCGAACTGACAATAATTTAGTTACCGGGTAACCCCTTTGAGCGGCACCACGTATAAAAAATGTTTACAACAAATCACAAAATATAAAAATACGGATCTTATCTTATATCTACTATCCTTAGTTAAAACGTCGTAACTAATAAATTGGTTTTTTGAAAAAAAATGAGTTTGCATATGAATCTATATAAATTATAAAGCCATATTCAAGTATTTTCATTTTTTTTAATATCTTTTTAAAATTTGGAACGGCATCGGCAACACTACAAATATTCCCACAAATATAATATCTAATATTTTTTAATATAAAACATTACCAGTTACAATAAATGTGACTACATTTTTAATGGCTTCGAAGCCCGATGTATTATTATTAAATTATATTTTGTTATTAAGCAATAATCGATCTGTCACTCGCTCAGTGCAGCCTTTAGGCCGTACAAACTAGGAAATCACGTCGGGATTTCAATATTAATTTAAATTAACATAATTATATCTTAATTACATTTATACACAAAAGTGTACTCAACCGGAGATACGACTACAACCCCTTAAATTTGCATGGGTTTTCAAAATTTCTTTTTTCGTTTTCACGGAACCGTTGTAGATAGAAATAATTTAAATTGGTAGATCGATACTGAATAGATATTGCGGCGAATACTTTAGTTTTCAACTATTTAACAAATATTATACAATTTTGCATATTTTACTCATGTTTTCGAGTTAATTAATGTTAATTTGCGTACGTTGTGGTATATCTATAGTAGCTTTCAATTTAAATTACAAAAATTTGACCTCGTTCGTAATTGATTAATTGTATAAAAAGGCGTGACAAAATTTTCATAAATTTACAGTGGCGCGGTAATTTAATTTTGAAGTTTGAAACCTTTATTTATTACGTATTTGCCTATGTAAGTCGTGGTTTTAGTGACGGTGGTGACGCATTATAATTTGTAAAGCAACTGCAGAATAACAAAGTAGATGTTCAATTGTTCACATTATGGAATGTTCATGTTACCGCGACTGCGCTGTACTATAAATTTCATTCAGTGAAAAAAGTTATCCGGGTTTTTCTAGTTTTATACCTTCCTTAATCGGTAAAAATTAAGGTAAGAGTAAATTTGATAGAGGGCGCTATCTAAATATGTGGTGTATCAAAGTTTTGGGACTTGTACAGATTCTAGGTAAAATCCATCCCAGTGAAGGGGAGGGGGTTATGCCCTAATTAGGAAAGGCCTCGAAAGTAGCTTACAACATGCACCTGAAAATTTTCTTTCAATTAATATCTTGAACGACCATCTATGTCATGTTATATACTATCGAAAGCTAGCAAATAGGCAGAATTATAACATAAGAATCTTAGATCTCCGTCAGTGCGGCCTTTAGGCCGCACAGCCTTGGCAATTCCATACAAGACTGGATATTTGTTAAGGTCAAATAAGGAACCCCACCTGACGCGGTCATATAGGGAGCAAATTCTGAGGATCAAATTATTCAACAATGTGCTTATCCACGAAGACCAACAAGCGCTAGCGTAAGTTAACAAATGTTTGAGAACCCTATCATAGGGTTAAATAATTGTAAAATATCAAAAATTGTGATATTGTGAAACATTAGGCTTACGGTGGTAAAGCACGTCTATAAAATTATTCCCGTTTTTTTAACTTTAATAATATAACGGGTGGCGCCCAAAATTTGATTTGCTGTCGTTTTTTTCGCGTATTGGTTTCCTTACCCGCAGCCCGCTAATTAATTTGAGCTGCCGGAGCTGTAGCCTTAAGAAGGGCACGAGGGTGCTACAGCCTTTAGGCTGCACAACTTCGACTAGCTTGCATGAAAACTCTTTTATTTTGGGTCGAAAATTGGGTCCATCAATTTGGTTAAATGCTCATGGAAGCTACTTTAATTTAGTAACCTTGCAAAAAAGAAAAATAATAAACTTATTGGATCTTACACCTGCTTATTCTTGTCTTCACTGCTATAAAATTGAATTAAATCAAACGTAATTATTTGTAAACGAAATATTGTAATTTATTAACAAATATAAGCATTAAAAAAAACAAAAGATTAATTTTATTAAATAGGAACAAATTAAATTTACAAAGGAATCAAAGAAAAGTTTATAAATCCCCCCGTATTTAAATTCACGCGCGAACTTGGTTATTTTATTGTAAAATGTTATTAGAATTTGTCGACACAAATTTTGCTTACCGAAGTTATATCGTCGTGCACCATCGATGGGTATGATATGTAGCGGAACAATCAGCGTGGCGATGACTATGTGATTGGATCCAATTTCCATACCATGAAGATTCCTGACAGGATAGATAATGAATTGAATTTTCTTCGTCTCTTAGGATAAACGCTCAGGTAAGTCCATAAAATGATAATCTTCAATAATTTTGCAATCGTAAAGAAAAACATAATAACCATCAAAATATAACGTAACCATAAAAATTTATCAGTGGTCTCCAAAATTTTCAAATATCGTTAAAAAAATACTATTCGAAACTTTTATAATTCTTCTTATCACTTCATGAATCATCAATCAACATTTACTTTCCAACTTAATAAGTGAACTCTTAAAGACCATTTCCAAAATTTAACTTTCTTCAAATTTACGTCGTTTCTCTCTCCAATTGCGTCTTTTTGTCTCCACGGACGCACAGAGAGTTTTCAATTACGTCCTCACGTCTCGGCGGACACCGTGAGTCCTCCACGCTTCCTTATCCTTTCCATATCCTACCAAATTTTCTATCTGTCCGCGCACTAATTTTGGTTTAACGCACACACATATCATTATTAATTTTCACCTATACTTTTACAAATAAATAAAATTTATTTAATTTCTTCCCAAAAACTTTCTTAAATAAAACAAATAAACCTTCTTTTGATTTTTATAACATTCTTTTGAAATATTTGTGTATACAAAAATTACGTTCTTTCGTATTTCAGATTTGGTTTATGCAAGCAGTTCATTCGGAAGTACCAAGAAGATACAGGTGTAATGCTTTAATTGTCATAATGGTGCTTTAATTGAATACCTTGTAATGAGCATTTTACCAAAATCAACCCATTACAATAGACCTCCCCCTCTGATAAACAGAACATGACAATATATAATATATACACTACTTAGTTCTGTGCACATCTTTTTAATAAACTACTCTATGATTAAATTTTATAGCGTGGTTCTAATCAATATTGCACGCTTTGAAGTAATTACAGAGAAAAATAAAGTTTTAACATTGAACTATGATACGAGCAACTGATTATTGCGGAATTATACTGCATTTATAAAACATCTGAGCTCATTAGCCAAGACGCTGTATCTGAAAACGCTAAAAAGAAACTTGTTACATCAATTTGTTCGAAATTTCAATAGCTATCTCTCAGTTACATTAAAAGTATTGTATTTTTTATTAACTTAATATACCATTTATATAATATCAAATACAAATTACAATGCAATAAAATAAAAAATTCTGAATAGTGTACGACGGCAAAAAGAATAGGTAACTAAACTAATAATTATTGGTTTTTTCTTTAGAAATAACAATTTGACTAATAAGGGCAAATTATGTTTAAGAAGTTTTATGAGAAAAACAACTATTGATGTACTTGCTAGCACATGCAGATAACTTGTTCGTGGTTGTGCGGCCTAAAGGCCGCACTCAATGCTACAAACCGTAGCTACTCGACATTCGGTCTCTCTCGTGGGTATTGCAACGACAATAAAATTACCTCCAAGTTGTTCAGTAATGACTCTACACTGCAGAAATCGAAATGGAGAGGGTCACTCTTAAACAGAAATTTTACACTGGTGCGCGAAAGATTTAATGTAATTTACTCGATCGAAATCGATGTTAAAAAAAAATGAAAATGGAAAGGTAGCTAATCTCTGCATTTGTTAGTTTATAAACATCAATTTTAATAGAAAAAAAAATTTTTTCTATTAAAAAGCTGGAAACACGGAAAGCATCTAACGAAAGGCAGCTTTATCAATCAACTAGTGGAAAAACTTGTAAACTTAAATGGATGGTACTTATACCTAATATTTTAAAATATTAAGAGCTTTTCTTGTTATAAATTACAAAGACCTGAATATTATCGGAAAAATCTACGGTGACAATCTCATGGAAGTATATCCTTGTTTGAACACGTTCTTATCAACAAGTCTCTGTCCACCTGTCGTCATGAAAAATAGTCGCAAAGTTACATTTACGTGTGAAAGAAAGAAAATGCGTCACTTCAATCTGGAAAATGGTCGGGTATAAACGAGAAAGAAATTCACAAAATTGCGCTATTGATGTTGAGAGCAAAAGGTTAACTAATGGTTGTTTTTTTCCTATCGAAAATCGGTTACTTAGAAGAATTGATATGGAGAAGTTCACAAATTGACTAAATTTTCTAGAGAAAAAATTATATTTTATTTACTAGATACCATCGGAACTTCTTATTTATTCGTGTTTTAAAGGAAATGCAGATAAAATTATTACGGCCACGTCGTGTCATCATTGATAGGAGAGCTGGGGCACCGCTTGGGAAAAGTTTTAAAATGTCTACGATTTAATGTGGTTAGATGCGCTTAGTTGACCTTGTGGCACACTGCGTGGTAAATCAAGATTTGGAAATTAAATCGTGGCACGCAATGGTGACACAACTAAAACCTTTTGTGTTTAATAATAACCACAGGAAAATAGACGGTCTTTGGGGAGTCACTATTGAATTCGGCATTATTTTAATTCTTTGGGAACAAAAGTTTAACTCCGACTGAGGTTCAAACCTAGTTGTAATAAATAGTATATTTTACAACGAGAGACTAAAGAATGACTTTTAGCACGAAAGTGCTAAAAAATCCTCTGTCGTCCCCGCGAGTGAGGTCGAAGGATGAATAGAATGAGGCAGAGTGCCAAACGATTGTGATTTACACAAATATATTTATGGTGGGCATCCTCTCGAGTGAATAATGTCTAAAATTTATGTCTAACATTCCACGGTGTAAAAGTTAAAGTTTTACGATTTTCATCTAAAAATCCAATACAGAACCTACGCCCGTGCAAAATTTCAGCTATATAATATGTAGTGTAAAAGTTACCGACATTTGTTTTACAATTTATTATATAATATTTGGTTATTTTCGTCTCTTTATAATCTTATTATCATCAGACCTTTTACCGTCCATATGCTGACTAAGGAAAATTGAGGACCTACAGTTTAACTATTAATACTTTATTTTCGTTCCACATAGTTTTATCAGGTATCGAAACTTGTGACAAATTTTTTATTCATCACAATTCATTATTTTGTATAATTAACTTTATTTTACACCACCGACGCCATCAATTATTAGTCGATCAAACCGTGGAGATAATAAGTTCTGGGTTCTTGCACATCTGAAAACGCGCGCGCCAAAGCAGTTACGATTAGGCGGAAAAATGAGGAAGACGTTTTGTGGTTTTGCATCTTGCAATAGTTTTGTTTGTATGAAAATCTGATGGTTTTTGCAGTTTCCTTACGTCATTCGTGCCATCGCTAATTGCGGATTTGTTAAAGTAACCGTAGTTATCTGTTCTTCGTCAGTGCATTTAATTGTCGCGTTTTTTACCATTTGCTTGATAAGCAAATTTGGGGGGGGGCATTAAAAGCGCGCGCAAGTGGTTAGATGTGAATTCTGGTCTCGGTAAAAGTCACCAACGTCTCTTCTGTTAACAACAACAAGTAAGTGTTTATTTTGTTAGACCTCTGGAGGTCAATCGCTTCCAAAAAACCTATTGAGGTTATTTTCGTGCAGTCACCGAATTTTTCACATTCCAGAGATGGATCTGTTGTCACCTTCAATAATTGTTAGGTTATCCGAATTCGAGGCAAGACAATTTATTTTTAATTTTTGGTTGTGTGATCACGGGTATTTTGTCAACTGGCCAATCACTTTTTGGTCTTGTGCTGCTTCTGGGAATCAGGACTACATCTTGATCCTGCTTATATAAAGGTTGTGCATTGTTGTTGAAGCACTGTTTGTTTTATTGTGAGCCAGACATAATTTACATTAATTATATTTTATATCACCATTGGTGTATTTTTCGCTCCTTTACAGATTGAGCATTCTTATCGAGAGGACCTGCGAGCATCGCTCGCCGCTACATTCGAGCTAGCTGAACCGACCATCAGGGCTTGTTCACGTAAATAAAAGTAGGAATTGATTTTTCTGCGTGGGCGAAATTTAATCAAGGTTTGTCTTCTCATCAGAGACAGAGTGGTTAAATTTCGTATCAACCTGGTGTCGTCACCTCAGCAATCGAATGTTCTACCACCAAATCATGTTCAAATCACCAAAGCGGAAAATTGACTAGGGTGGAATGTTTTAATTAAGGAAAATTTAAATTTAAAAATTCAAAAATCTGATTTTACTGATAAAATCTTTCACGAAATATCATTTCACATGGTTCGAGGCCCACGTTAAACTATCTGATTCGCCATACGTTTGATAATACTTCGCATGCACACTACATATTATAGAAGAGAAAATGATTACAGGACAAAGCACTAAATTACAGCGAATAAATAAACGATTGCAATTTTAGTTCTATTCTATAGGAATCATAATACAATACAATATCGTACAAATGTAACAATAAACACGCATAAAGTTGTAAAAGCGACAGATGTTTACAGTGCTTAAATTCTCGATTGTCCAGTGTCGTTACTGCTGCTGCTGGGTAACAATATATAAAAGTTACTTTTGTTTCATTTTTAAAATATGGTTTCAAAATTAGGATCAATCTAAAATTAATAAAATTGTTGGCACATTTACCTGTATAATTTATCCTTCCGCATTATTAGGTAACAATGAATAATTTATGTCCTACTGTTTAATAATTTATTATTTAAATTTAAAAAAATAAATTGTTAAAATGTTTAGATTTAAATTTCAAAAAATATATTGGAACAAAAAATTAGCCAGGAAGGGGGGTGGGCGAAAAACTCTGGTAGTTTTACGTGTGATCAGATGATAAGGCAGCTGGGGAAACCGGCGAGCGAAGGGAAAACTCGTCAACTGAATTTTGAAAAGAATAAATGGTGACTTACTCTCAAATATTTACTGTACAACGCAATTAGATTAAAATAACTCGGAATTGAAACTGGACAAATACTTTGCAAAGGTGAACCAATCCAACTTTTTATCAGTCGATAAAAAGGACAAACGTAAGATTTGTCAATAACAGTCATAAATTAATGAGAGCCTGTACATTTCCAAATCTTGGGAAAATGTTTTAGAATAATTTGTTCAGATTCCGAACAAAATTTTCGTGCATTTCATATGCGTACGTACATCATCTGAAGTGAATTTGGCATAGCTTTTTGGGAGAGAATTTTCTGTTCTTCAATTTTGAAGTAACAATAATTTTCCGTAAAAATGAAATTAAGCGAGTTATAAGCGCAAAACTACGCTAGGGAATCTAAAATTCCCAATTGGCATTTTTCTTTCAAATAAATTGATAAAATTTGCACAGCTATTTCGATTTCGTTTACATTTTTATCATAAATCAACCGCCCTTTCTGTACGTAACTTTTCAAGGAGAATCAGGTTTGTAAAAAGAGCGTAAAAAATTAAGGGGGGGGGGGTAACAAATTTGACAAATACTTGAATAGATGCACGTTGAAAAATTAGAAGACGGTCATGGTCTGAACGTTAGCGCGATCAACTGCTAACGCAAGGCGCTCCGGTTCGACTCTGGGTATTGTCTAAAAATTTCTTGACCATCTTCCGTGTTTCGGAGGGCACGTTAAGCAGGCGAATCCCCTGTGTTAATGATTTGCCATCATAACAATAAAAAACAGGGTGCAGGCACATCGAAAGGCAAGCCTAGCAAGCTACCTGAGATGTAAAACCCAAACTGCTCATAGAACCAACAGTGCCTTGAACAGAGGCACTATAGTTGGGAAGTACAGGTTGTAGTCCTAAATTAAGAAGAAGAGAAGAAGAGTTGAAAAATTAAAATTGACTTGTCAGAGGATTTTGGCAGCACACGATCGGGTAATTTTTTCTTTTTAATGTTTCACTTAAATTCGGTCTGCATTATAAGAAACGCAAATTTAAAAAAACTAAAGGAGGTATGTAATATTGTTTATCAGTTTAAAATAGAGAAATTCTACTGCTTTACATAACTTACATCTCTTAATTTCTTCCGAAATATCGCCGCATCGTTGGATTCTTTTCGGATCTATTTGCTGGAGGGTGGGGGGATCAGTCCCATTTATTCCTTTCTTTTCACTCCTCTACTATAATTTTCTGTGTGTTTTTGTCTCTTCCACGAACCCTCTCCATTTATTTCTATCCGTGGTTGTTTTTCTCTCGTTCTTTTTATATTCATTATCATCAAGTCAGTGGTGGTCTGCTCGTCCTGACATCTGGTTAGCGCTCTTCCTCTCGGTCTGCCCACGTCAGATCTCCATGTCAACAATTTTTTTATCGCTCTTCCCTCATGTGTTCTCATTATTTTCTGAACCACCATGAATAACGCGTCGATTGTTGTTCGTCCCGGTCTAAAACCTCGTTGGTAGTCTCCTATCTTGTTGTCAGTTTGTTTTTGTGTTGCTTGTGGATCATTCTCAAAAACACTTTGTAAGCATTATTGAGCAGGGATATTCCTTTCCAATTATTACAGCCCTTCATATCTCCCTTCTTGCATATCGGGATCAGTATAACTGTATTCCACTCCGTCGGCATTCTCCCCCTCTTTCCATACCCATCGCTGTTTCCTCTCCCATTCTTATTAGCTCGCAGTTTATACTGTATGAAGTTTTATTGTTTTTCGTATTTGCTATTCTCTTCAAGTTGCAATTCTCTTGCATTGTTTCTTTTCCTTTAGTTGTTTTGTAATCTTTTCATTCTTCATATCAAGTTCCGTTTTCTTTGTGGGGTCGTTGTAGTGATTGTTTTATCCGTTTTTTGGACCATTTAACTCATCTTCGTCTGGGATGGCGTTTATATATTCTCACTGCTTCCAGCTTTTTTTTCGTTTTGCATCACTTGGACTTTGTCTCCCCAGCTTCGGCATCAAACTATTATTAGTTTGTTTAATGTAGAAAGATGATAGAGAAAAAATATAGTGAAAAAGCCTAAACAGCATCAAGAATCAACTGGAGCGTGCTGAAATGTGTCCAACCGGTAAATTTTCCAGATAAAAAATTCAATAGTAACCAAACTTACAGGGATCTGATGTAAATAAAAATAAACCAACAGTGTCAAGAAAGATGGGACACCTTGGAGAACGAGATAATGGCAGACACCTTAAGAGACTATAGGAAAGTGTGCCGATGGCTCATGTACTAAATGCAAAACTCTTGATGAACCGATACACAGGATTTTGGAGTGCGAGTGGTATAAGGACGAGCGGACCTTCGACGAGGTGGAATCCTTCTTTGGTGATCCCCCCCCCCCCTAATAAACTTGAATGACCTGTACATACACACACCTGTATCGGTTCCTGGAATGAAATGAAACCGAATCAGCAAAAGAACCCAACTACGATCTAACACCCCAGGACTCGTCGGATTAAAGCCCAAAAACACACAAGCCAAGGCGCATACTCAAAATGCCGGCAGAGTACTTAAGTAGATGAAAACGTGATATGGGTTGGAACAGGGTGTTACAGAAGAGTGCTAAGCATTTCATGGGTGGCTAGAGTGAGAAATGAAGAAGTTCTGGTGGGGATGGGAAAGGAGAGAATGGTGTTGAACACAGTTAAGAGGAGAAAGTTGGAGCATTTGGGACATTTCATGAAGGGGGGAGAAATATGAAATATTGAGACTGATTTTGCAGGGGAAGATTCACGGAAGAAGAGGTGTGGGAAGAAGAAGAATCTCCTGGTTTGAGAACTTGAGAACGTAGTCTCTGTTTAAAACAACTCGTATAAGGTTAGGATAGCCAATATACAACGTGGAGAGGAACCACGAAGAAAAGGGAGAAAAAGAAAGGTGGAAAAAAATCAATACCAATGAAAGTTCTTTATTTAAAAAATAAAATTAGAAAAACGAAAGTTAGTAAACTTAGAAAAACATACACCTCTTACCCCGAACAAATTGGAAATACATACAACCAAACTGGGGGAAACTACAAAAATAAGTAAAGTAAAACAAATTATGCAACCAATTTGTTTGTTTACCACGTTCTTTCCTATCTTAAAAATTTCTCGAAGTCAGGTACAAAATGCAGGCACTTTACGTACAGTGAGCTCTTAAAGTTTGGAACGAATTCGATAAACATTTTTAGAGGAATTTTCTAAGAAAATCCTAGGACACGTACTTTATTTTTTTAAATGTCACTTTTTCTACCATTGACATATTTTTATAATGTTTTAAAAATAACTCATGGTCAATTTATGTGTCTTTGTCGTGTCTAGACAACGACAAAGACACATATATGGAAGTGCATAAGCCCATCTCTTACATTACCTCACTACGTTACGTTATATTCCGTTACATCAGTGCATAAATTGACCATCAAAAAGAAAACACGAAAAATATGTCAGTGGCAGGAAAGGGAGTTTCTGAGAAACTCCCCCTAAAATATTTTATCGAATTTGTTACAAACGTTACGAGCTCACTGTTAAGCTTGTTGAAATTGACTTTTGTTCGGAAGGTCATATGGTTGGTTAGATTTAGCTTTATTAATTAATTCTACTTTTTATTAGTTATAGGCATGTAGTGGGCCGTGTTTATACCGGGAAAATGGGTGGAGCTTAAACAGTAATAGGCGCGGTTTAGGCTGCAATGGGCGGTATTTGGTCAGCAAAACGCGTGGCTTACACTGTCAGCAATGGGTCTTGGTCTGTTATTAGCGGGATATATGCCACAATTGGCGGTGCGCAAGCCAAAATGGGTGGGATGAAAGCCGAAAAGGGCACGGCGCAAGCCTAAAAGAGCAGGGCTTCAACCGCAATGAGCGTAGCTTGGCCTGACATGGGCGGAACTTATACAGCAATAGGAGGGGCTTTGACCGCAACCGGTGGGATTCATTAAAATATAATTAAATAGAGAAATAGAAAAAAATTAAAGATCATATTGATGACCACATCACATTTTCATCAACATTCTATGTTGAAGTCGAAAACAAATTTCAAGCATAGAACAGTGCGTGTCTGATGAGTTGAATCCCGATAATTAAGGGTAACAGTGAAACTGCAGTCACGTGATGAGATGATGGCGATTTCTTTTTGATAAGCTACACGTTCACAACTTAAATGGATGGAGTTATTCGTTTGTACATTTTCTAAACATTTCGTTTGTTTTTACGTTTCAGAACGTTTTAGAAAAACTACTCTAGGTATTATTTAATTTGTTTATATTAGATTTTTAGCTTTATTACTGTTATTTTACTTTTTATTAATTAGTTATTATTATTATAGGCGGGGAGTAGTCAGTGTTTAGACCGGGAATAGGTAGGGTTTATGCAGTAATAGGCGAGGGCTTAGTCTGTAATGGGCGGAAATTGGAAAGCAAAGAGCGTGGCTTAAAGCCAGTTGCTCAGTCTCAAGTTATATTTTAACTTAAGTTATTTTTTATAAAAATGATTGTTTCAAGAATTATATCCATGGACATCTATTTGGGTTAAAAGGTACCCTAAAACTGAACCACTGGGCGTAAGACCGTAATAAGCGTGGTTTAGCCGGCAATAGGTTTTGGTAAGCCGAGAAGGGTGGGATGTAAGCCGAAAAGAGCTGGGCTTGGACCGCAATGAGCGGTGGTTTGCCTGAAATGGGCTGAGCTTAACAGGAAAAAGGCGGCTCTAAGACCGCAGTGGGAGGGGCTTATACTACAACGAGAAGGCGCGGATTCCAACAAGCTTCATCATTTAAAATATAATTTAAATAGAAGAGCAAATATTTAAATATTAATTGTTTCTGTATATTCACCTAAAGTAAATACCTAGCGCCTTTTTTAATTTTACTTATTAATTGATTGTACTGTTGAAATCATGTAACAATATTGTTACAAAACATAATTAATAAAATTAACTTTTGTTCAAAAGATTATGTCGATGGGTACATCAGTTATTTTTTTATTAGTGTTATTCTAATTTTAATGAATTATTTACTATTGTTATAAGCGGGTAGTAGGCGGGGTTTATACGGCAATGGGGGGGGGGCATGTGCCGAAAGGGGCGGAGCTTGGACCGCACTGGAAGAGGTTAAGCTTCAATTGGGGTGACATTGCAAGCCTAAAAGGGACGGGGCGGAGCTTAAACCGCAATGGGCGGGGGGAATACGTCTCAATAGACGAGGATTAGGCAGCAATAGACGGGTCTCGAAACGAGCTTCATCGTCGAAATAATGACGTGGTGTAGTTACTGCTATAATATTTGGAAGTGGTTGGCACATTATAACGAACCGCGATTTTAAAAAGTCCCTGGAGGTAAACGCAATGCTGAAAGTTTATATAGTAGAATTAAACAAAAAATAATTGCGGAAAATACATGTTTAACCCTAAAAAATAGTCTTTAAATTTGTAGTAACACAGGCGTCTCCCATTGGCTGTTCCCACCCCAAAATTGTAATAAATATACGAGTTTTACAGCAGCACGTAGTCAGTAAGCGTCAAGAAAGGAGTTTGTTTTCTTTTTAGAACCCAAAATAATTTCTGATGAGGGTTTCTTATTATTTTAGTGCGCATCCCGCAATTTCCCGAGCGCGACAGATCCTAAAAACGACAGATTCATAAAAAACGGATCTAGATTTTTCGGTTAAAGTTGGAAAAACATAATTTAAAATTTAATGTAATACATGTTAAATGAACGATGAACTTCTAAGGTGAAATGCAACTAAGTGATAATCAGGGGTGGGCAAAATACATTTCAAATGTATTTGAAATACATTTTACAAAATACATTTATGAAAATACAAAATGCAATTGACAAAATACAGTATTTCAAATACAAGATACAGTATTATGTTATAATAACATAATAATAACATAGTATATTATGTTATAATGACATGAATAAATGGATTTTGTATTTCAAAAACTGCATCCTGTATTTGAAATACTGTATTTTGTCAATTGTAATTTGTATTTTGTATTTTCATAAATGTATTTTGTAAAATGTATTTCAAATACATTTGAAATGTATTTTTCCCACCCCTGGTGATAATGCTAGGTGAAATTGCACGTACCGCCAACAGAATGCGGAATCTTTGACATCGATACGATCTACTTCCTAAACTTGGTGCTTTATCTGTCCAACCCCCCACCCCTTGTTGTAAATTTTTTCGATCGATCGTTTACTTTTAGGTTTCTATACTGCCATGTTTTGCTACTGTAAAACTCAAAAATTTAACTTATATAGCGGGGAATAATAATGGCACTTAATTTAACTATGCTCCGACTAACCTGCATGAAAACTCATTATTAAGGGTCGTAAATTGGGTTCATCTATTTGATTAAAATACTCATATAAGTTACCTTTAATTAGTAACTTTTGAAGAGAATAAAATAAACTTATTGTATCTTACACCTGTTTACTCTGGTCTTCACTGCTGTATGAAATTAAATTAAATTAAACGTAATTATTTGTAAACAAAATATTGTAATTTATTAAACAAATATAATCATTAAAAAACAAAAGACTGATTTTTATTAAATAGGAACAAATTAAATTTACAGAAAAATGATAAAGGAAAAGTTTATAAATCCCCCCGTATTTAAATTCACGCGGGAACTTTAATTTTCTACTGTTAGATGTTATTACAGTTTGTCGACACAAATTTTGCTTACCGAAGTCGATACAGTCGTGTCCCATCGATGTGTAGTGGAACAAGTCAGCGTGGATGTGATTACACGATTAGATTCAATTTCCATACCATGAAAACTCCAGACAGGATTGATGATAGATTTATTTTCTTCGTCTTATTGAATAAATGCTCAGGTAAGTCTATAAAATAATCTTCAATAATTTTCCAATCAGAAAGAAAAAACATAACCATCAAAAAAAGTAACCATAAAAATTTTTATCAGCGCCGGTCTCCAAAATTTTCCAAATATCGTTCAAAATACTCATCGAAAAACTTTCATAAATTCTTCTCTTCACATACTTCTTGAATCATCAATAGACATCTGATAATTCAAAACTTAACAAGAAAATTATTACAACTCTTTCCAAAATTTCAACTTTCTTCCCATCACGTCCGTACTGTACCGCGGATCGTTCCATTCCTCAAAAATACGTCCTCACGTCTCGACGGACACACCGTGAGTCTCCACACGCTTCCTTATCCATCTTACATCCCACCAAAATTGTCTGTAAGCCCGCGCACTAATTCTTTTTAAACGCAAACACTTTTCATTATTGTTTACCTACCCTTTTACAAATAAATTAATTTTATTTAATTTCTTCCCAAATTTTCTTTAAATAAAACAAATAAACCTTCTTTTGCTTTTTTTTCACATTTTTTCTCGAAATATTTGTGTATACAAAATTACGTTTGTTATATTTCAGATTGAGTTGATGCAAGCAGTTCATCATTCGGAAGTACCAAGAAGATTCAGGTGTAATTATCTAACTGTCATAATGGTACTTTATCTGAATATTTAGTAATGAGCATTTTACCACAAATTAAACCCAATTACATCAGACCCCCCCCCCCCATCTGATAAAACAGAACATCGCAATACATAGAAAGTAGCCTTATAAATAACTAATCTGGCCCCGTGTCCGTCCGTCTGTCTGTCCGCATGTTTCAGAGCAAATCAGAACGCTCCAAATTATTTTTTTATGTTGGTAATTAATGGATTAAAATGTCGGTGTGTAAAGAAGTTTGGAAACCTTCAATAGCTCAAACAGAAAACATGTCAATGGCAGAAAAGTGAATATTTTCTGTGAAAATTCCCCTCAAAATAATTTATCGAATTAGTTCCAAACTTTACAAACCCACTGTTAAGCCATATAAAGCAATGGTGGTTGCAAGGAGGATGTTTTCCACTTTTAAAATAAAAGTATCACAAGGTAAGGTGTGTTATTTACAATTAAAAATTGGGGTAGCTGATGGAACGGGGGTTAAAAATTAAAATTCAGACGTTCCCCTCGCTATCTAAACCATTTTTGCTCAATTTTACCCCCCAAAAAAAAGTTATTTCGGCTGGCTACTTTTGAGATGAACACCCGGTAGGTAAAATAATGCCAACCCCTTCGGAAAAATGCCTGTTTACGCCACTGCAGAAGCTGTTAAATTACACGAAAATAAAAATTTTAGCTTATTTGAAAACTTACGCTTCCTTTTACATAAATCGTTACATATTTAAAAAGTTTTTCTACTTAAAAAACATCCAGTCGACAATTTTTGAATGAGACTGAGTAGGATACGTTTATTTTCCTTTATTCAAATGGAAATGGGATCTTTTATTCGAAGTATATTTGAATATATGTCAATTCGCTTATATTTGAATACAGATACGCTGTTTTATACAATTCACGTAAGCTTGCTTGCATGAATTAGTTCCGTCTTATTGATTACCTAAAAACGAGATAAAATTGTGTGGCCGTAAAACTTTTATAAGTAAAATGTTTCAACCCCCATTTCATTTTATTTTATTTTAATTTAGCAAAGATGCGAGATAATCGAGAAAATGTTAACGGTTATGAATGCCGCTGTAGTAATTTTAAAAATAATTTTGTTATCGGGCAAACAGTGAGCTTTGTTATTTTTAATTCATTTTAAATTATAGAGAGACTTGGCCATTATTACCCCGAACTAGTATATTAAATTTTAAATTTTGTATGTACATACATATTACATTTTGTGAAATATAAATAACAGCGTGAAAGTAGTAAACAATAGGAGAAAATAATAATTCGTATTAATAAAGCAACTTGAGCGTGTATAAAGCGAATAATGTTATAGTTTTTAATGGGAACAAGCAAACAAATAACATTTTAAGTTATAAATAGGAAAACAATTCATTTTCCATAATACCGACCCTTGTAATAATACGGCTACACCAATTTTATTCAACTTTAATTAAAATCAGGGTTATTAATATAATCCGTTATTAAATTTGTAATTTTCGAAAAAAAATATTCAAACGCGTCATTTTCAGAAGTAAAAAAGTTAATCACGAAGGGGTTGTTAAAACAACCCCTTATTAACCTAATGAAATGAAATTAACTTCGATCGCGGCGACAAAATAAAAGCTCAACGAACCACCCGGAATGGATGTCAAAGTTATAAGTTATTGACAATTTTTTAAGGGTGTATAAAATTTTGGCGTCTTATGAAGGGTTGAAATACCCTTCGTGCACTAAAGGCGATCGCACGCGACCAGTCACTTGTCACTTATATCTTATTGCGTGCTCCGCCACCTAGCACGTACAACTTTCTTTCTTATTCGATTGGCCACCGAATATATTATACATTTTATTTATATAATGCATTATATACAAGATAACATAACACAAATGCACGATTCACTTTACATTATTTAACAAGATAAACTCGTAACTGCAATAAAACACTTTCGGATGAATGGCTCAAATTGAAAAGATTAGGGATTGGAAGTGTTTCTAAGGCTCTATTTGAGAGAAACTTTTGAACAAAAAGTGATTTCTTTAATTCGTTCTATGTTAACTTCATTCCGTACCGCATAACCTCAAAACACTTCATTCGTTCGCCATGAATCGAAATGTAAGACGGCAAGAGGGGGTGTAACGTCCCGACCGTTACGAAATAATCACGTTTTCTTTCCAACTCCAAACTATCGGTCGACACGGCTTCGGGGAATCCCTCTACCAGATAAAACCAGCAAAAAAATAGAAAAGCTCCCCCTTAATCATAAAATTAAAGTGTTAATAACCTATAAAAAGTTAATAATAGAGACAAAAAGTTAAATAAACTATAAAATAGCAGCACCGAAGGACCGTTAAATTTTTAAATAGGTTACAGAATTTTATCCCAAGTTTACAAACTTTGTAAAAGTTAACTCAACTTTTATTGAGTCCGCAACAATTTTTAGTGGTGATAAAAATTAAAAACGACGTTTCCTTTTTTGTGCAATAAAATTTATTTATTTTTAGCTTTCTTTTTGTCTAAAAATAAAATGTTAATTTTAAATATTATAATGCTAAACTTTTTTATGAATTGGGATTATAATTAGGTATACCGGTTGAATTTCATACATCGTTAAATATAACGAGATGTTCCGAAGTGGGAGGGGGGTAAACACAACGGAAATTTTATAGAACGTCTTTTAGTCCTGTTAAGAAATATTGTTACCTTGCAAAAAATTCGGGAAAGAAAAATCTACTATGTATTTGAGTGGCCGAATGCACCGCCCAAAATGCACCCCCCCCCCCCAAAGTTTAATTTTTTAATACAATTTGTATCAATCGATTGGGCATTATTTGATCCTCAATGAGCTCCGTTTGAACCTCAATCGCCTCGAAGTTACTAATGAAAATCTCGACGGGGGCTGGGGGGAGGGGGATCATGGATATGATGCCTCTAAGTCGGATTTTTGGGTAAAATAATTGGCGTTAAAAAATTATTGTTCCTACCAAACGAATATAAAAAGATTAAAAGTTTGCAAATAACGTGAGAAGATTCTTGACATTTGAGGCTCAACCTTTTTTTTAATTAAATTTATTTGTTGATATTTCAGCTTCATTGACTATTAATTTATCACCTTATTAATTTATGTTACATAATTATGTTTCTTTATTTAAAAATGATATTCTCAAACGTTTGACAACAATTTTATTAAAAATTTCAATTAGTGACTTGTTGGTAAGCTTTTACATTCATGGGGATCATAATTTAACCGTTAGAATTTAATAAATCATTGAATATACCTCAGAAGAAGGGGGGGGGGGGAAACCATCAAAGCAGTAGAAAGTTTACAAAATATCTTTTAATTCTGTTAGGAAACATTTTCATTTTGTAAAAAATCCAGGCAAGCTAAAGTCGCCTCAAATGACTACGAAAATCCTCTATAGTTAAGTGCATGTCAGTACCCTCCCCCCTCCCAAATCACATTTTTTAATAAATTTGATGTCAATCGTAGAAGCAACGTTTTATCGGCAATGAGAGTTCATATTTTCGTATCAACCTCAAAATTCATAGAGTTAATTGCGAAAATAATTGGGGGGGAGGGGGGGGGGTTAAAATATAATTCCCTAACTACAAGTAGAATGTTTGCTTGAAATTGGTATCAAACGTTCGAGTATCGTTTGAGCCTCAATTCTTCTCTTTTGACCGTCAATCGTTACGGAATTATTCGCGAAATCTTTGGAGAGGCCCCCCATAGGAAAGTGGTTGCCACTCCCCCCCCCCTCCCACTTCCCAAATCGAAAATACTGATAAAATTAGTATCAATCGTTTAAGCATCGATTTTCGTATGAGCCTTAAAGGTCACTGTAACAACCCAAATTGCTACTGCGGGCAGCTTACGGGAGCGTGGACCAGGGGGGGCTTATATGGCCGAAATCTAATTTTTTTTCTCTTCTCTTATTTCTAACAATGCGGGCGCCACTCTTATTTAATATAAGAGATTTTCGGGGAACTTAAACTATGAAACAAAAAAATCTTAAAAACTAAATTAATTTATATTATACACAATGACTGAGTACGGTCCTGTCGTAGTAGTTCATCTGACCTGACGTATTCTTAGTAAATAATAATGAACCGCGTATCGAACGTGTTCAGGTTAATTCGTGACTTCTACTTGACAAGTTATCATTAATCAACAAAAGAACAGAACAACTAATTGGATTCCCCTAAAACGGTACGTAATTCTTACTTAATAATAATATTAAAAACTAAGTAACTAACGATGGGGGATAATGACTCTAATCTTTACTATTGTAGAATAAACATAAATTACTGGTTTCTGGAACTTGGAAAATTTACACCCGCAAATGACAAAACTGGCCCCCTGAATTCTAACCTAAATAATGGCAGGGGCAGTGACCTTACTTGTATCTCAGGAAGAAATGGTACAGGACGGGGGTTTTGTCAGAGTGCCTTGTAATGATCGAAAACACTCTCGGATGGACCTACGTCTTGTTAACCAAAAACGTACAGGAGCGATTTGCCTTGTTAAACCGAAAGCATCTCGGGGATGGTAGTTGTGAAAGGAAATGAAAGAGTCTTTAGAACCGAAAACACCTTCAGGAGAACGTACGCCTTGCGAAACCAAAAACATACGATATTTATACATGAGAAATCGAGGACCTTCCTTTAATTGTGGCTAAAACTTACAAATTTGTGTCTTTCTCTGGTGTCATCTAAGCAGAATTTGTATAATTTAGATTAATTAAAATTGTTGGCATTAAGGTAACCTAATTTTTTTACAGTTTTCTGCCATTAACCTATAAATCTCATAAATATTTACATCGGCTGAAATTTGTTCCCAAATTAGATAAGCCGATTAACTAAAAATATTTTATTCGTTACAGTCACAAAGTTATTTGCGAAAATCTTACGGGGGTGGGGGTATTGTGTGCATTCTGTTCCCCCCACAAGTAGAATAATTATTTGGGAAAACTTGGTGTCAAACGTTCGAGCATCGTTTGAGCCTCATTGAGCTTCCAGTCTTTTCTTTTGACCATCAACAATTACGGAATTATTCGCGAAATCTTTGGGGAAACTCCTATAAAAGGTAAGTGCATGCCAGTTCCCCCTCCAGCCAAACCTGATTTTTGTAATAAACTTAGTGTTAATCGTTTAAGCATCGTTTGAGCGTCAATGAAATTTCAATTTTCGTATGAGCTTCAATGGTCACAGATTTATTTGCGAAAATCTTGCGGAGGGGGGGGGGTAGAAATGATGTCCCCACACAAGTAGAATGTTTGGGTGAAATTGGTGTCAAACGTTCGAGCATGATTGAGCTTCCATTCTTTTCTTTTGAACCTCAACCGTTAAGGAATTATTCACAAAATTCTGTATTGGCTATAACTTAAAGTTAAGTAACTGAAGGGGATTGAAATTCTGAAATACCCCCTTTATCAAAAAATTAAAAAAGAAACCTTGGTGGTTATGAAATAATATACCCCTAGTATGTGTAACGCCCCCCCCCCCCCCCGTCAAGTTTGTAATTTTAACGATAATTTAGGTAATAACTAAAGGAGATTGAAATCTTAATCTAACATAAAATTAAAAACCAAACGGATTATGGAACGCCAAGCATACGGAGAGGGTTTTATTGGGTAGAAATACCACACCACAACTCAGTAGGAGCTGGTGGTATCTTTAAAAGATTTCCCCCTTCCGTTGCAAAATAAAAAAAATTCAGCTAACCTGTTTATATTAAGGTTAAGTTCGTTTTAGTTTGAATGTAGTTCAGTTTAGGTGGTTAAAATGTTAAGTGAGAAAAAAAGGTTAGGTTTATTATTGGACATTGAATTCAGACACGTCAGACGAGTCGCATATTTAAATTAGGGACACATCGAACGAGATAGTCGAATTTCTTTTTCTTCAAACATTTTTTTGGATGTTTAAATTTCGTTTTAATTAATATAAAAAATACTTAAAGCGCAATAAAGAATATTTTGATAAATTATTTATAATAGAACCCGTAATATAAATTTAATACATTTTTTGTAAAAAGTTTTTGTTTATGGAATTAAAAAACTTAATATAATTTGCTTTTCAACTTAATTAAAAAATTTCATTCATTTTTTAAATTTCATGAGTAAAAGAAGTGTATTTATTTACATTGCGGATTTTGTATTTCGAAACAAAATCTGTATGATTTTAAGCCTAAGTTGGAATTAAAATAAAATTGTTTTGATAGCTTTATTCTATTAGTTTTAATTTAAAAAAAATATGGACGGCAAAGAAATTTTTTGGAAGAAAAATAAGTGCGACTGTCCGATTTGTGTCTAATTTTAATACGGGCCTCGAACAACGTGTCTCCAATTTAAAAAGACTACACGTCCGACGTGTCTGGAGACACGCTTTTATTGTAATACAATACATTAGATCCTTAGGTCGCCCATGCCACTTGGAGTGGAGATGGTGGGTTTCGCAGACGACCAGTTACTGGTAGCAACAGGTAGGCCAAATCGCAGAAAATGCTAACGCCGCAATCCAAACCGTAGCGGGCTGGATGGAAAAAGTGGGACTGACGCTAGTTCCCGAAAAGACGGAGCTGGTCAGGAGGAAGAGCGGCCCATCGTTGTCAACGTCGTCATAGGGACTACCATCACGCCTAGCGAGAGTATAAAAGTGCTATAGTTATAATGCTTGTGGTGTCGCCTGCTTGCAGTTAATTTCTTTTTTTGAATGCCATATTTTGGCATCTACAACAGCACTTCCACGGACCAGTCGACCAGTTAGTGGTAGTACACCACGAGTTACGTGGACCCTCAGTCCACCTTTGGCCGTCGGGCATTTATTTGTTAAACCTGGTATTAAGTCAAGTCTATCGAGAGTAGGTCGCTCTCTAAATTTTTTCATACTTATTTCTTTCGACCCCTTTATAAACCAATGAAGTCCTTTAAACAGTGTGTTTTATTTGGGGGCTCTGGCTCTGACAAATTCCTGGTACCCGAACATCCCAGCTTTAATACTATACAGTTTTGTATAATTAATATATTGTATAATAAAGTTATCAATAGTAAACTAATAGCTTATGGGCCCAGGCGACGCAAAATAGATTTATTTTTCGATTCGCGATTTCTTTGTTCGATTTTGAATTTTTTCGAAACAAGTTTTATAAATAAAAAACTATGGAGGCAGAATTAGCCTTGAAACGACAAATTCTTGAACTGACATAGCAAAATAGTCAGCGATCGCAAACTTCAACGATTGTGGCAATGCGATGACTAAACGAATCGAAACACCTGCGTGGAAGAGAAGATTAACGATTAAAATTAACGATTAAAGATTAACGATTACAGAGTTACGATTACAGATTATAGATTAAATATTAACGATTATCGATTAAATATTGACGACTAAAGATTAACGATTAAAGATTAACTATTAAAGATTAACGATTAAAGATTAACGATTAAAGCTTAACGATTAAAGATTAACGATTAAAGATTAACGATTAAAGATTAACGATTAAAGATTAACGATTAAAGATTAACGATTAAAGATTAACGATTAAAGATTAATGATTAAAGATTAACGATTAAAGATCAACGAGTAAAGATTAGCGATTAAAGATTAACGATTGAAGATTACCTATTAAAAATTAACGATTAAAGATTAACGATTATAGATTAACGATTAAAGATTAGCGATTAAAGATTAGCGATTAAAGATTAACGATTAAAGATTAACGATTATATATTAACCATTAAATATTAACGATTAAATATTAACGATCAAGGATTAGCAATTAGCAATTAACGATTAAAGATTAACGATTAAATATTAACGATTAAATATTAACGATTAAAGATTAACGATTAAAGATTAACGATTAAAGATTAATGATTAAAGATTAACGATTAAAGATTAACGATTACAGATTAACGATTACAGATTAACGATTACAAATTAACGATTTTTTTTTTCCTGTTTCCCCATTGGGTTAAACCACCCAACGGGGGAGTATATTCTGCTATTGGATACAGACCTAAACTTAAAACTAATTAATTAACATGTAATCAATGTAATACAAACGCAAACTTATAACTAGGGAAAAATGGAAACACTTATTTGGTAGAACTATTAAAACTAAAAATTGATAAAACATGGTAATGAGAACAAATAATTACACAAACACATATTAAGGCAAGAGATTGACTGTCCCTGCCCTGTATGTGTTTAGTGTTGGTGTTTTTGTAGAGATTTGTAGAGATTAGTCAAGGTGTGAGCCATGGCCAGAACGAGAGAATGAAAGATAAGAAAAACAAAACCGGGTTTGAGCATACAATGGCCCTTCAATATTCGATGTTGGTATGAGCTCAAGCTCAGGGTGGAGTATTAAAATCTTTAAGTGTTGAAATTATATGCTTTATGAAGGTGGTGAAAGAGATAACTAAGGAAGGATGTTTAAGAATTTGAAGGAGGTCGAGTGGGGAAACTGAGTAGAAATTACAGAGAGTAAGATGGTTAAAACGGGAAGATACAAAGCGTGGGCAATCGGACAACAAATGTTGTAGAGTTTGTCTACTCCTTGAATCGCAAGGACACACATCAGTAGGGCAGATCTTAAATCTACATAGATACTGGCGCGAATACGAATGTCCCGTCAATATCTGCGTCAATTCAAAAGAGGTGTCGAAGGCACTTCGGAACAGTCGAACATCTTGCAGTGTAGGTAAGTACTGCCGGGTGGTTGAACCTTGAACGGCATTAATGTACTCAGAATTCCAAGTACTTGCCAGTTCAAGGCGAATCACCCTTCTTGCGTAACTCAGAGGGAACTGGGTGTATGCCAGGCGACTGTGCGACACGGCCGCATCTTTGGCACATAAATATGCAACCTCGTTCCCTCCTATAACACAATGAGCCTTTACCCACACGAACTTGATGGTCAACTCGTTCCTCAGACGGAGAAGAGAACGATGGATGGAAGTGACCAGGGGTGAAGTACAGCTTCTGTCGCTGATGGAAACAAGCGAAGATAGGCTGTCGGAGAGGATACACGCTGAGTGCACTCTCCTGGGAGAGATCCAATTCAGGGCAGCGTCAATCGCATATAGCTCGGCCTGATAAACACTACAAGTATCGTGTAAGCGATACTTGTGTGTTTCAAGCCGAGACTGGTGTTGCCTATTACAAAAGTCTCTAAAATGTTTTGTAGAAGTTGAGCGTATCAGGTCACGGTATTCTTGTTTTAGCCCCGTTTGGTCTTCTAAAAGCCATGAAATATCAAGGCCTTGTCGAAGACCGGAGTGAATACGGTGATGAATCCTGATACACTGTTTTTTCAAATCTTCCAATTCCTTAGACCACCACGGGTTATACGGTTTAGAGTTTCCACGTATTTTCATTGAGGAGAAACATGATTTGCGTATGTCCTCAGTGAGTTGTTCCACTGTCAGGTCTAAGTCATTTGAAGAAATATTTTCGAAATTTGTAGATAATAATTTAGATGCCAAAACGTTAATTTTTAATTCTTGTTTGAATTTTTGCCAATTGGCGATTTTGTTTCGAAATAGGTACGTTGAAGTTTCGATGACTGTGTTTATACAGTCATCTACTAAAATTTTGTATGTAATGGCATTGTGATCAGATGACTGACAGACTGATTTGTCGATAGTCCATAGCGACAAACGGGCGGTGATGCTCTCGGAGGCCAATGTGACATCTATGACCGACGATAGGAGTTTGCCATTCCTGACAACCTCAAATGTCGATGTGCCTCCAACATTGCATATATCCAATTCGTGAGAACATGCAATGCTCAGAACATCATCTCCGCGTTTATCGCTATTGATCGAGCCCCAAGCGGGGTTCGAACCGTTAAGGTCCCCGCCGACAACAACGTGCGATCCTTTGGTGTTAGCAAGGAAGTTGTTCAAGTTTACCAGAGTATCGTTGTCGTCATGATCTGGCTCGACATACACGCTTCCAAAGTACAAGAATCGCTGTTTGAAGTTAATCCTGATCACGCAGAGGTTTGTGTCGCAGTATTGGGACATGCCCAACGCCGCTCCCAAACTCTGCTTGACCAGGATGCAGCTTTTGACTCTAGGTTTGTTGTTTTTCAAATTAACGATTAAAGATTAACGATTACAGTTTACGTTAGAAGAATTTGCTCTGACAGAAAGAGAAACGAGGTCCTAAAACTTGTCATGCAGGAGTGTCCAATGCCAATATTTCAAGTTGTAAATGAATGCCTTACGAATGGAGAGTTACCAAATGTATGGAAGAGAGCAAGATTGGTGCTGCTGAGGAAGGGCGATAAACCTATAGATAACCCTAGCTCGTATCGACCCATCTGCTTCATCGATGGTATGGGCAGGTTATATGAGAGGATGATACTAGCCCAGTTTCAACTTTGGGGAGGCCTGTCTGAGGCATAATTTGGGTTACGAAAAGGCGATCGCCGATAGATGCACAAAAAGTCATTGTTGAGACAGCTCGGAAGGCAACGAGTTGTGCGTTGAGAACTCAAGAGACCTCTGTCTGCTAGACATAAAAATTACGTTTAACTCGTGAGCCAACTAGAAAAAAATACATAAAAGCTTACTTGGTAAACGTTCTGAAGAGTGACCAGACACTGCTGGTTGAAAAGGTGCTCTTGGACGAAGAAGTGCCGGTCACCAGTGGGGTTCCGCAGGGGTCGATTTTGGGACGGGGTTATGCGCCTGAACCTGCCAAAGGGGGCGACGCTCAACGGTTTCACGGACGACCTGTCATTGAAATCCACATCCAGGTCGGAACACCACCTTACGACGATAGAGAACGAATCTTTGACAATGATCGACGAATGGATTACCTTACACTCGTGCCCGAGAAGACGGAGTCGGTACTTCTGATAGGTAAACGGAAGTAATAATCAATATTAGATTTTATTAGACTTTAGAAAGGAAAAAGAAGAATTAGGAAAAAAAGAGAAACAGAGAAACAGAGATTAAAGTACCGAAAGATCAGAAGGTGAGGAAAATGAGAAGTTGATGGTTTATGTTAGAAACACCGCAAGATGTTGGCTAGTGGAATTACTGGAAATATAATTTCTAGAAAGTCAAGTTACTGGTATCAATATTTTAGAGATCAAAAATGGACCCAAAGCCATCCTTGCCAACTGGAGGATCTGTTAAGCGAGGTGCCGCTGATTCCGGTCATGCTATGCCAGAAGTCCCCCAACGTGGTTCTTCTGATGACGTCAGTCAGACAGCCATGCTCTGATTTCTCGTCTTCTTTCTTCAATATTTGTTTAGTTTACGGTGTGTTTCGTCTTTAAGCGCGAGAAACTGTTTTAATTTTCTTTTACAAGTACAATAAAAGATAAACGGCAGATATATTTTTCAGACCTGGAAGCTCTTGAATTGAGGCCGAGGGGGATTATGTCATGTTATTCGCCGAGTTATTTCTCCAAATTAGGCTACATCATAATTATATTATTTTATTGAAGTGTTTTTATTTTAACGTTTTATAAATTTCAATTACAATTTCCAATGTTTCTAAAACGTACACTTCAAATTGATATCGATCTTATTACAACCATCTGCTGTACTTTTGCATGTAACACAAATAATGTTCATCATCACCTGTCAAACACAAAACTTTTAATTTCTTTCTTAATTAAACAATTCTTAAAATATTAAACCTTTATTCTTGCACACTTTTTACAAATTTTCAAACACGTAATGCTTAAAACAAATAAAAAAATAATTTCTTTACCAAATTTTGCATACATATTCCTCACACAATGAAAGTTCAAGAGTAACTTTTTCTCAAACTTTTAGCGTGATTGCCGGCGTCCAGGGTCATTCGCACACTTCTTTTAACAAGGCTAAGGCCAGAAACACACTTTGAACTAAGGCAGTTATCGGTTAAACATATTGAAATAACCTGTATAGGTCCATAACAGCACTATCTACCACAAAAAAAAACGTTAAAGTTAAAAGAAAATAATTTTATTTGAAAAAAATAAATTAAAAAAATACCTAAAGACGACTGGCCATATATCTCTATTTACTAAAAGTAAACCAATTTTATAAAAGTTTTTAATTAACGGATTTGTTTACTGTTTACATTAGTATATTCCCAAGTTATAATTGCATACAAATAAAGTGTTTTGAAAGCAAACAAAACATTTGTAAGTTTAAATTAAACAATTTATCCAAATAAAGAAAAAGGGTGAAATTTCATACTAACAACGATAATCTCAAACAACAACGAAGTTTTTTTTTTAATGAGCAGCACCAGTAGGTACGTAATTGAAAAATGAAATTCAATATAAAGTTTTAAAAATGTAGTACGTACTTAGGTATACGAGGTACTTAGGTATAATATAGTAAAAATTGTACAATCGTAATAGAATAATAAAAATTTCAACATTCCAAATTGGTTCTCAATAATAGACGCAAATTTCGTCCTGGTTTCGTTTTTAGTGTGCGATTTGCCTAATTGCACGAAAGACTAGTCAAAGAATGTAATAACTCGTGGAAATCGTTCTTGGGTACTGCTGGTAAAAATTTATAACCTATTAAATAATTAATGTTATAAATTTATGCGTTTTAATTACGTACAACAAAATTTATGATAATTAATCCCATCATAATATAAAAGCTGAGAAATTCATTTATAAAATAGTTTACTAAAACGAAATTGAAGCTTTGTGTGTGAGAAATGCGATTTTCAAGTGCCAGTACTCGTTTTATGATGACAAAGCAAATTGTCGCCCACGCTTTCCCGTTTCCCCTCCTCACCCTCAAATGCAAACTTAAAAATGAATTTTTACGAGGCAAATAATTTATTGATTGACTAAAAAATTTCTGTCTCGATTTGTCAATTTGCACAGAGGTTGTTGGGTTTAATTAAAGGGTTAGTATAGGACTCAAGCAAATTTTCCCATTTCAAGAACAAATGATGGAGATTGGTCCTCACCGTTTCCGTCAATGTTTATCTTCAACGATTCCTTTTATACAATGCGGCTAATAATAAAATTACAGCAGTTACAATACATTAATTAATTATTCTACCGCAAATGTTGGTTACATTTTTAATCCCGATTTTAATTAACGGTAAGACAAGCAATAATTAATGTTTAAGCCACCGAACAGTTTTATTTATATAAATGGCCGATGAAGTTCGCAGGCTGGGATTTTAAAAATATTAATTTGAATATAATACTATAAAAATGTTTCCTCGATCTGGATTCGAACTCAGGCCTAACGGTAGCGAAAATTTATAAAAAATGTTAAATCATTGCTTTCAGTCTCTCATTAAAAAATGGATAGTTTAAAAAAAAATTGTTACGATATACGCTAATTTAAATGTAAGTCCAAAACGGAGCGACTATCGACCAAACATCAAGACGTCGATTTTGTAGAAAATTAAATTTTGTAACAAAAATCATTTGTAATTTATTTTATAGGATAAATAGTTCTCGAGATATTTGGACTTTGCTGAGTCCAATTATGAATTATGACCATAATTACGATCGCAATTTTTGATAGTGTAAGACGACTTTTATAAAGAAATTTAAAAATGTGCAATGGAATAAAAAATATCGGGGAGGTTTGCTTACGACTTAGAGAAGCTGACAAATATACGCAAAAAAAGTGTCCCTTCCAGGATAGCGACCGCAAACTTGATCCTGTTTTAGATTCTATTACGAAACTACATTTTTCTGTTTTTTTTTCTTACAATAAACGAAAGACAAGTAATCCCAAAAAAGCTGTACTAAAGATACCTGTATTTATTGTGTAGAGTTCAATGCTTCACGTATAGCCAAACAAACTCGTAACATGTTAACAAACAAGTCGCCAAAGTTTTTGTTTGCTTCAGTTCCGCAAAATAAAAAACTTAAGGTATGTCGGTTTCAAAGGTCATCAATTTGAAAAAACATGTGGTTGCAGCATACGTGGGGCTGTCAAATGCCTTCATCCAAATTGTGGGGAATTTTATTTTTTTTGTATTTAATAATGTTTAGTTCCAGTTATATATACTATACCTTTACAACTTCAAATTTAAGCTTACGCTGTAAAAAAATCACGTAAAAGTACATTCAAATACGTGTAATTTTTAGATTCAAAATTATATTAAAAATATATATTGTGTATTATTCCATTGATTATAGTGTGAAATTACATTATTATCAATGGAATAATACTCATTTTGTAGTTTTACTATAATCTTGAATGTAAAAATTACACGTATTTGAATGTATTTTTACGTGCTATTTTTACAGTGTATAGTCCAATATCAATGACATACAAACATATTGAGATGTTTTTCCCCTCTCAATGTCCCTAATGGGAGGACATCTAACGAGAACGGAAAAATCTCCCACGTGAAGAGTCACTTCCTCACTTTTCAACGTGGTAAACTCAGATGTTAATTAAGCTAGCTCTATGCTGGAAACGTCGGTATACGAGAGCCGCAGGTTCCGATTGCGAACTTATTCCTGAAAGCTTTCCAAAAGAATACCCCTCTATGAGGGAAATAAAACACGGTAATACAGTTAACAATTTAATGACACACAAAATTGTAAAATCAACAATATTGACAACGGATAGACAGGCAAATGAGTGATACAATAATAATAACAAAATGTACGAATCACTTAAGGGGATCCGTCAACAAAAACAAATAGCGTGCACTGGATCTGCCGCCGGAAAACCAAGGCGCCGCCTCGAGAAGGCAACAAAAAATGAAGGTGACAAAAGCAACACACACCTTCTATAGAATTTATAAAAAAATCTCGCAAGAACAAACAATCTCAAAACAGTGAAAATGTAACGTGACTCACCTCGGCCAAGAAAAACGACGAAAACACTCCACCGCTTGAGATGTCCACGAGAAACTGGTTCTGACTGGCTGACTCGAGACGACTTCCGGCCACCCGGCTGACAGATCACGCTTTCCTTGAATGGTTCTTCTCGAGCGACTCCGATGCTTCGCTGGATGTATGGTCGGACAGCAGAGACACGTAGAATGGTGTCGGCAACGCAACCAGAGAACGATTGAACCCCCAATTGAGTTGACCAAATAACGAAAATAGCGGTTTCCACGAAACCTCGGGCGGTAGATTTAGATTGAACGATTAACAAGACGATCGAAAACGTGTAACAGGTAGTTAGGACGTAATTAAGACGGACACAACTTAACGAAGACTACGGATGTACAAACAAATTTGATGCAGCTAACTTCTCGCGAGAATTTGAGGTTACACCCAAAATTATATGACAGGTCGAACAATTCTACCAACTTTTGGTAAAACAAAACTCCAAGGTTTAGGCGTGCGCACTGGTAACAACTCGGCGTAAAAATGTGTTTGATAACGCGCTTGGATCCGAAAAATTATAACGCAAAAATCTTGCAATTTCGCTGCAGCGCACAAAAAATCTTCGCAACCAGAATCACTCTCGCAACTTGCTAATATGACCCTCGAATTCCCAGATCCAGCAAAACGATTATATCTTCAAATTATTATGTATACCCACACCAATGGAACGTCTTTTCTCGCGAGAGCCACACCAAAAACTGAAGCCGGAAATTTCCCCTACCACAAGGCGGACCAAACTCGAACCTCCGCGCTGACATCGAGGTCATGTAGGTCGTGTCTAAAGTCACGCCAGGCGGCAAAATCAGCGGCAGTGATAAGGTTGACGTTGACGAATAAAAATTCGTCACAATATTCGATTTTATTAGATCTCATCAAAGGCATATAGAAAGAAATTTTCTGGTTATGAATGTTATTTAATTGCTTAATAAATATTAACCTTTTAATTTTTCAGTTTAATTACTTTAATAAGTTTAATAATCAGTTTAATATCAGTCTAAATAAATCTACGACCTCATGAAGAGACTTAAATCTATTTTTAACTTCACTAGGGAATACATCGATAGTGGAAACAAACAGCGGCGTTAACTGAACCTCATGGGGGGGGGGTTATACTTTATAAACCAAATTCTGTAATAAAAATTTCAAATAAAGGATGGGGTGCAGGGTGTACCTGTATGAATTTTTTTGTATCATTTACAATGAATATCAAAACCTACTTACCGATTCGAACTCTTCGCGCCCGATCTACCATTTCTCTCAATCTCACTCATTTCAAGCGTCCTCGGTATTTTGTTTGTAAATAAGTAATTATTCTTTTATACTAATAATACAAGTGACAATCATTTATATAGCAAATTTTTAAGTCAAAACAAAATTAAATAAAAAAATATTTATTTAATTAGCAACAACAAAAATTAATTCCTTAAAATTTAACTTACCGGAAAATTTGTCATTGGCCCAGTTTACCACTTTCAGGTAGTTTTTTGGCCCAGTTAGTTTACGTTACCCCTCATGACTTTCTTTAATGAGAGGGCATAAAGTTTTAAGAAAAATGTAAAAATCTAAATTTACTGCAGTTTTTTTCTATAAAATTATAGTTTTTATAATTTTTTGTATAATTGTTGTTTTCGATTTTGGATAGTAAGGCACGTGCCTTTGTTCCCTTTAAGGTAAATCGCCCCTGCTTAATTGTACTCCGATTGCACTTCAGATGCATTAAAATTGAATTCTTTGTAAAAATATAAAGAGCGGAAAAAAAGGTTAAAAAACTGCCAACTTTGATAGCTCACAACTTCTTTTTCCTGCTATTTGAGTGGGGAAATCATGCTCACACTGAAGTCCTCACAATACACCACCTATTATTGACGACGGAAGTGTGAGGTTAGAAATCCACTCACTTAAACTCCTCTTCTTAGATGTTTTCGGGATTCTCTATCAGACGTTACCTCCGTGTAGCGTCTGCAATTTCCAATATCTCCTGCCCTTTTGGGCATTTTTCCTTCTCAGAGTATCCTAATCTACTGCTCTTCTTTCTCTATTTGGTGACTCACTTTAGTGGCAATTACTCCCCTAGCTAATGTAGCGAGCGCTTCCCTATTCTCCGGGTTTGCCGGTATCGTCCTCACCAAGTTATCCTCCTTGCTGGTGGTCTCTGATAATTTGTGGAGGACTCTCTGAGATCGGGTAACCAACTCCGGCGGATGAGGGAAATCTACAAGGCTGACGTGAGGGGTCCACATCAAGGAGGCGACCACCAGTCCACCCCCAAGTCCCCAGAGACCCTGAGAAAAATCTCTGAGCAGGGCTGTGAAATGGAAAACGACAAGGTAAATGATACTACTATGGAGGGATATTTCGGAGCCCCAATATTGGTCAGCTAGGTGTGCGGTGGAGTGGACTCCCCCCCCCCCCCTATCGTCAGCCAGCGATCACTCTGCGCTTCCGGTGGCCGATCAAGCCGAGACGCAACCAAATTTAGTGGGAACATCGGAAAGATTGTGAAAAGCAGACAGAATTCGACCTCTGATGGCCCTCAAGACCAACCAGAGGGGGCAAAACCGACGGAGGAGGCGATAGAAAATCTAAAAGCACGTCTGGGCAAACACTCCAACAAAGCCATAAACGTCACAAAAGCGGCAAACTATGCGCCAGGCATTTGAAGCGCCTCATTGAAAACAAAGAAAAACATAAAAAGACAAAGGCTCTGGAAGAAAAACTAGTAAAGGTTTCAAACGATGCCGTAGAAGACTTAAGAGTCAATAGAACGAATCACGGTCAGCCTTGCCTCAATAAAGACCAACGTGGATAGACAAAAAACGGCGTTCAACGGATTGGGAGAAGAGATAACTTCCTCATGCAGAACAGTAATTGGAAGCGTAGAAAGGGGGCAAAGGCGGCGTCACGAGATGTTAGCATTACGAATCATCTAAAAAATGACCGAGACCGCGTGCGCCTTGAGAACAGAGATGGCAGAAATGAAAGGCACCAGACCCACGCCGACGGAGGGCGAGGTGGAAAAAGCCCTACAAGAACTTAGAGAAGATATCAGAACCCTGATAAGTGGCCAAGGCTCTCGAAGAATTCCGAGAAGACGCAATCATTAGGGCAAAGACATACCACCACATCATCTCGAACAAAATAACAGAAGAGGTAAACACTCTCAGTGATGAGCTAAAGAGCATGAGAAGAGAAATAGACACCCTGAAGGCAAAGGTAGACATTTCCGATAGTGAGAAGATGAACGAGGCCGTGAGTTCCCTTATGGAAGAAATACAGGAAATGAAAGCCACCGGCTTCCCACAATGGAATGAGAGCCGGTAAAACCCCTGCTAGAAATTAGAAGAGAAATGGAAACCCCGGGTACACAGAAGAAGATTCCACGTGGAACAAAGAGGCAGAACGAACGATCGAACGACTCGAAGCCGAAATCCAGGAAGACCAAGATACAATCAACGTGGTGAGAGGCACGTTGGACCACCTACGGTCGGCGGAGCGGGCGCAGTCAGCCGTAATAAATGAATCCATCATCAAAAATAGGACGAGAATTGTCGACGAGTTCGCCTAGGTCGAGGGTGGGATGAACATCTTGCTCAAAGAAGTTGGGAAGATGGCAGAGATGGGGCGGACACCGCCCTCGCCCGAATACGCAAGGGCCATACAACAGTGCCCAAGCCCACCCATGACAATTACGCCGCCACCTACAACATCCAAACAGCTATTTCGTCTTCCTCGTCGCAACATTTGATGTCCTTTTATCATGAAGTACTTATTATTTATTAATTAATTTACTTATTTCATTTATTAACATTTTTTCGAGCATTTTCAATATAACACGTGTTCCCTTCAGGAGAGACGGCTCCGTAGTTCTATAAGACGTCCTCCTGCAATGGAGTCATTTTTAGGAAGTGATTATTTAATCACTTTCTATAAATTTCATTAAATTTCTATAAATTAAAATAAATAAAAACCACCGGAAATAAATAAAAAAATTTTTTTAATTTTGTTTCAAAATACAAAGTCCATTTAAATTTTATAATTCGAAATAAAATCTGTTGGAATTCAAGTTCAAGTTCCAATTTAAAAAAGTTTATAAATAATTTTTCTTTTGTTTTATTTTAATAAAAAATCAATTTGAACTTTAAAGAAATTTTTTTTTGCAAAATTTTTGGAGGAAAAATATATAAGTTGGAGTTATAGCAATTTGGAGTTATTGCCTACTTAAACTACAGACACGTCGGACTGGTCGCGTACTTAATTTGGAGACACGGCGGACCGTCGAACTTATTTTTCTCCCAAAAATTTCTTTAGAAGTTCAAGTTGTTTTTCAATTAAAATAAATAAAAACAAAATTGTTTTTACGGATTTTGTTTGGAAATTCCGAGTCCGTAATGTAAATATGTTTTTACTCAAAGAATTAATAATAACCTCAATTTGTATTTCCTTATCTGTATTTACCTACAAGAAAATCTGTTGGATTAAAATTTTTTCACATAAATAATTTTTTTGTTGCTCTCAATTTATTTTAATAACCTACAACAAATTTGAATTTCCAAAAATAATTTTTGAAAGCAAAATAAGGTCGACGCGACGGTCCGACGTGTCCCCAATTTAAATACCCGACACATCCTACGTGTCTAAACTTGCTCTTGTGTTTTGTACAAAGTTACAGATATTAAAATATATGATTATTTAATAAATGCTTTTTAAATTCGGGCAGGTAAGGCCCATACACACACTTCGATGTTTTCGCGTTCGTCGAAGGACAACCTCTCACTTAAAAATTACAAACAACCAAAAATTGCAGCGGGAAAATTCAAACCGTTACAAATCATGTCATAACAGCATCAGAGCTATGGAGGACATTTGAATTATGTTGTATTCCATGTATGATCGCAATGTTTGCTTGTTATGCTAAAATAAAATTTTTCTAATTATTAATGCGTTTTTTTTAACAAATCAAACTTCTTTTTCGTTAAGTCTGGACTGTATCCGGAGTCGAACCGAGGAGCAGTGCATTAGCAGTTGCTCTCGCTAACATTCAGGCCATAACTGACAGGAGTCAAATCAAACTGACACCTTTTATTCGTCCTTTATTAATCGAATTTGAACATCTGCGGTTTATATAACTTCGTATCTATTTCAATTTTATGAAGTACATTGTCTTATAATTTTAATTCAACCCGGCCCTGCCTGTAAGGGTGGGTTAAATAGTCGTTAATGTTATTAGAAATAACGTGGTTTCCAATTTCCTTTCGATTTTCCGAAAATTTCAACGTCGTAAATAAAAAATTTCAAACACAAACTAAATCATAAAGTTAATTATTATTTTATATGATGTAAAATAACGCTGTACAAGATTATGAACGTTAAAGCAGTGAGATATAAGTTATTTCTGTAGTTTTGGAGTAGGCAGGTGCTTTTAAGGTTGTTTGCGCCATAAGCAAATTATGGCACCTGCAACATCCTTATTACAACACAATCTGGTTCAATTTGCTAAATAAGCTCTTACATGACCCTATAAGTTCAATAATAATACAGTGCGACGACTACGTCGTTTTATCTATTACATAAATTTACAAAATTTATTTATTCGTGCCACAATATTGTCAATTAAATTATGAAAGCCGCCATTCGAAATGATTAAATTTAATCTTTATTTTTAAGCTTCCTCCACGTTGTGTATAATTTTTTTGTAATATCCTTAAAAGTCCTGTCTCGTGAGAAATGCATGGCACTCGTGCGAATCAAGTTCCATTACGCTGTTTTCATTATCCGATTTAAATAATAAAAGTAACTTGAGAAAATTGTCACGCGATCGAGCAATTCGTTCGATCCACAATATTTTTCACAATATTTTGCGTGGGCCACCTACGCAATAATATAATTAAATTATTAATGGGTTAATCAGAATAACTCCGCCACGATAAATCGCCCTACGTTCGGGCGAGATTTTAAAGTGTTCTTTTGAGTCAATAAAACTAGCAAATTGTCGACTCGACGCAAAGTTTGGGACTCAATCGAGATATCTAATTTATTATGGTCATTCGCTACCAGATTCACCCCTTTATCGTAGATTATTCGATGAAAGAAACCAATTTGGTTTGAATTTATTTTAAACGAAAGTTATCATAAAAGTGCAACGAGTATGTAAATAAATTTGAATTGCGATAAGAAACATGAAGACTTAAATAAAAAAAATAAAACACCCTCGTCGGTCGCTAGGCAGATCTTCGTTGCTTGGTAACGCACACGAAACTACTTATAGTCATTGCCACGAGAGCTCGAGTATGATTCCTTATTAAAAAGTATGTTTATGTTTACCAGACGTTAAACTATGTTCTTATGAGTATGTACATACTTATAACTATTATAATATAAGAAAATAGTTTAACGTCTAGTGAACAAACACAAACTTCCTATCTACTGCATTTATTAATATGATGGTGAGAATTTAAATTAGCATTTAAAACTACAAAAACTAGTTTCAACCTAGAAAATGTAGTTAAGAAGTAAGTAACTCGCGGAATAAAAGTTTCAAAGTTAGTTCGTTGTGTTGTATAAATTATAATTTAAATTAATTGGCCCCACGTTGGGCGCCAAACTATTTCTGTATTGTTTTTATATTATTATTATATTTTATTGTAATTAAACCGTTGTGAATCGGTTGAAAATCGTTGTGCCCATAGAAATGGAAATGTAGGCCACCAGTACGTGATAAAGTTAGTACGAAATTTGAAGGAATCGGCTCCATATGCAAAATAATTAATCAGCAATGTAGAATTTTTGGCATTTCTGAAATCCTGGCACTTCAATTCGGAAGGTTGCTAAGTCAACATTTCTATTGGTTCGATACATTTAGTGCTAAAAAGTTTCTTCTGTATAAAATTCAAATTCGCCAACAATTTGGCGAAGACGATTTTGATAGAAAAATAGAGTTTTTTGAACTGTGTAAGGGGTCGTCCATAAAGGACGTCCGCAATTTTTTCCGACTTTTCAACCCCCCCCCCCCGATACAATTGGTCACAATCTTCGGACCCCTTCAGGAACGCCCTATGGTCGCACATCAAAGACCCCCCCCCCTCATTTTTCTAAACTCGAACATTATTTTACAAAATATTACATAAAAAAATATTTAAATACAATTTTCTTAGAAATGCCAAAAATGGGATTTTTATACGGACGTCACATTTGTCCAATCCCCCCTCTCCCCCTAGTCATAATTGGTCACATTTTGCAACCCCCTTCCCCCCAGACTTAGACATGCTTTATGGACGACCACTAACTAAGTCAAAAATTATTAATGGCGCCACCAAAGAAATTGAATAGATGGACGTACCATGACGAAGCTCTTTTTTGGTAACTTCATCATTCGGAATTATTCTAGTAGTTACCAATTTTGACGGTAATTCGGAAATTTTGACGAAAATTAGTAAAAATCGATTCTGACGTTTTAACATTTAGAGTTGGAATTTATAAATTTTAATGGACTTCAGAAATTTGGTGTTGTGGTTAATTCATTGAATTACTTGGCTAAGGGTAGGAGGCCCTAATAAAAATCTCTCTTGCCCTCCAGGTTGGGGGTTGTGGCGATGGGCCTGCACCCCCATCCCACGGAAAGAACTATATTGCAAAAAATTCCAACTACCAAGCCTCGGAATATGGATTATGGACGAATTTACCCCACATAGAGGCAAGTGGCGATTGGAATGCGGAAGACGTGGCGATGGGTCTACACCTCATCATACGGAAAGAATCGTACCGCAAAAAATCCTGCTACCAAGCTTCGGAATATGGGTGATGGTCTTCTTCTTCTTAAAGTGCCGTGCCTGATTTCAGACGTTGGCGACCTCTCTCCTATGTGTGTGTTGTGTGTTTGAAGTATTATCACACACATAGGGGACCTACTGCTTAACGCGGGCTCCGAACCGCGGGAAGTGTATACACTTCATCTCCAGAGAGGCTGTTCCAGGCAGATTACACCTCGGTGGTTTGCCATTGCCTTCCGAGGGGAGACGGTCAGAATAAAGTTTTACTGAGCCCGGAGTTGAACCAGGTATTTAGCATTAGCAGCAACGCACTTAACCGCTAAGCTGGCGACCGTCTCGGGTGATGGTCTAAGATACCCAAAATAGAAGCAAATGGCAATTGGAATGCGGAAGACGTCATCAGATGTATCCAAAAAAAACCGGAATATATATGTATATTTCAGTGATACTCGACAAGATTATCCCCTGCCCTTATTAAGTTTGCTCCGGTTTCGCTCAAATCGGACGAGATTCTCTCAAGATGCGAGTTAAAGGTCTCAATGGGTAGAATTATCTTTGGTGCGCCTATGAATTGTATCTTATACGACTTACTCATACACTCTGTAAAAAATGTTTATGTAAAATTACAATGATAATGATAGGCAAATTTTCGCGCCCATGATTATCATTGTAATATTACATTTGCTGTTTTAAGTGTGTAAATTACTTGTTTATTGTGTAAAATTCATTGTTCATTGTGTAAAATTGTTTATGCATTGTGTAAATCTACATGACACATCATCCGTTCAAAAAGTACGTTATTACCATTATTAAATAATGTAAATTTTCGCACCGCATGTGTTATATTACTAATCAAAGGAGGAACTTTCCATGCGTACTTGTAATGTTAAAATCCATAAATGTATTTTAAAAAAAATTATAGAATAAAATGTAATTTCTGTGTGAAATTATAATTACATAATATATACTTTCTCTGTGTTTGTGCAGTCCGTATCAGTGATATTACATAACAGTAAAGTAAATTTACATTGTAAGCCTAAAACTACACGATTAAAATTTAATTTTTGTGCTAAATTATAATAAATTACACACGTTCTCTGTATTTGCGCAGTTCGTGTAAGTGATATTACATAACAGTGAAGTAGATTTACATTGTAAATATAAAATTACACGATTAAAATGTAATTTTTATTCTAAATTATAATTACACAAGTTCTCTGTATGTATGCAGTTCATATAAGTGATATTACATAACAATAAAGTAAATTTACATTGTAAATATAAAATTACACGATTAAAATGTAATTTTTATGCTAAATTATAATTAAACAAGTTCTCTATATTACATAACAGTGAAGTAAATTTACATTATAAGACTAAAATTACGTGACTAAAATGTAATGTTTCTGTTAATTTAAAATTGCACACGTTCTTTGTATTTGTGCAGTTAGTACAATACAATGGTATTATTTAAATATGTGATTTATAGCTATCGAAATTATAATAAATTGGCGCCGCGATCTCGTTAAAGATTTTACTTCTTTACTGTAAAAGTGATATGTTTGTCCAGCTCCAATCTTAGGTATGTGCGAAGCATGCGCTTGAATGAAGTGCACCAAATTAGGGGGCGCCCAAAAGAAAAATGGGAGGTTCCGTACGGAGCAAATTTTTTGGAACAGTTGAGGAGTTCTATTTTAGGTCCTTACTAAATATTGGGATGGGGCGGAGAGGAGACCAGCCATACAGGCTTAAGAGCGCACTGCGTTTATCAATGTAAATTTACAAGCATTTATTTCGCTGATGTACAATGTTTAAATGTAGATTTACATTCTTAATGCCAAAACGCTGGTAAATTTTCATTAGTTTGTGTAATTACACAAATTCTATGGTAAAATCACATACGTACTGCTATGACCTCCCTTATGTTAAAAATTAGACACGTCTTTTTGTTGGGCGCCACATTCAAATTGAATGAAAAAATATAAAAAATAATTTTTGGTAAAATTTGCGTGCTAAAGTTTAAATAGAGAGCTCACCAATCTGTCCCTCTTGTATAGCTCAGCCTGAAACTCTCTCAAGGTATTGCAGGTGTTAATGATTAATTAGGGGAAGTTGCCTTTTAAGTTGATAATTCTGTTCAATAAAATAGAAAAATGCTTAATGACTTTGGATAAAAATGCTTTACTGTTTTTATCAGATAAATGATTCACTTCTTTATTTTGAATGATCCTTAAAAATTGGAATACTTTCTTGTAAATGTTTGAATAATGAAAGATTTCGTTAAGTTAGAAATGATTTTTATATTGAACAAAATCACAATGCGCCAAATAATCAAGCTTACAAAATACACAGATTTAACATCTGTCACCACAATGGTTTACAAATTAAATATACCAAAAATGTAGAATTGAGATCATCTTCCTTCTTCTTTTGATCAAATGCTTAAATGTAATTTAAGGCTTTCCGTTGTAATCGAACGGGTTAAATGTTTTTATAATTAAATGGTTGCTTTTGGTAAAGCGTAGAAAATAAAAAAAATGAATGTTTTGTTTTGACGTTTATAAAGTAGGGTAGCCGAAAATACACTGTTTAAAGTCTTTTTCCAGAATCCTGTATGTAAAATGCTGAAGGCCAAAGTTAAATTTAAATAATAAAAGTTTCACAAATACCTTATGAATTTCATAATCCGGACTTTTTGTTAATAAGTCAGCGCAGTACACTTTATCTTGCAAAACACTGGCGCACTATTAGACACTTCCACTATCAGCTGTTGTTGAATGGTTGATAAAAAGTACACGATGGATTTGCTCTTCGTTAGATTGTGTTGTTATTGCAATAATTATACAAATTTAATTTCCAATTGGTGTTGTTTAGATACACTGTTTGCCGGTAAGTAGATTTGAGTTATTTAATCATTCGATATTTGTGGATTGAATCGAGTATTAACATGTTTCTTTTTCAGATGTAGCAACTAGGTTCGCCATCTTTGATTCTTATCGACCAAAATTATTGAATTGTTGGATCACGTTGCAATACGACTGTCCAGTTCAAACGTTAAATTTCAACTAACTGGCGTTGTTGCGCAAAACACAAATTTGCAACGATTTTTGTTACTTGTAAGTCAAATATGTACCTTTTTGTAAATTTTGGTTTAATTAAATTTCTTGTAATTTCCAGAATTGGACTGATATTTGAAGAGATTATTTGTATGCTGTCCTCCAGTTGAATTTTAGTACGGTAGTCAATTTTGTTACACTTCGAAGAACTTTATTTGACTATTTTCTTTATCACAATTTACTTATCAATTTTTATTGAATTTTCACCTTTATGTACCTTTTACAAATTTTGGACACAAATTTATGATCATCATTTACAATTAGACATAATAGAATATCTGTTACAATCAGATCTTCATAAAACAAGTTATTCAAAGAGATATTTCAATTCAAAGTTTATGAATTCAGAAGTTATGTTTATAGATAACAACAAAGTATAATTTTTACCCATTTCTAATTTAAATTGTCTTTAAGAAGATTTTGATTTGTCCATCTTTAAATTGAATGTATTTAGCAGGTTTTGATATAGCATTCTCATCTTTAAAGGTCTTATTAAGTTTATAATATGTGAAATAGAGTTGGATTTCTTATCTGATAAATCTAATGTTTCGAATAAGCTTAATTTTCTTAATTTCATGATTAATTCAGTTTTGCAACTATCTATTGTGATGTGAGGTCATTTTAAAACACAGCAGTACCTATACAAGGATAATTACAGAGAATCCGGAATTTCGCAATATTATTAAGGGAATATTACACAATATATTTATACAATATCCAAATGTAGTTTTACATTGGCGATGCCAGAAACTTGTAAATTTACATTCTCTTATGTATGTAACTTTCACTTTTTCTTGTTTAAATTCTACAAATTGCAAGCTAAAATCACATATACAAGGAAAATTATAGAGAAACCGTAATTTCACACTATTTTTAATGGAATATTACACAACATGTATTTTTACCTAATTTTGAATGAAAAATTACACGTCTTTTAATGTAAAATTATGTGCATTTATTTAGGTGATGTAAATATACAATATCCATATGTAGTTTTACATTCGTGATGACAAAAAATGGTAAATTTACATTCCTTTGTGTAACTTTCACTTTTTCTTTTTTAAATTACAAAATTTGGAAGGTAAAATCACGTACACTAGGAAAATTACATAGAAACTGCAATTTCACACTCTTATTAATGAAGTAGGTATTAAACAATATGTATTTTTACATAATTTTGAATATGAAACTTTTTTTTTTTCTGCAGGGAAGGGGGAAACCTTCATAGGCACCACCCCATCAGGGATGGTAGTGTCAGATTCTAACTGACTAAAACCCCCTCCCCGACGACAGCGGGCTTTACCTTCTCGGCATTACTTCCGCCGTCGTCTGCGATCTTCCATGCTGCATCGATGATGCAGGCTCCCGATGACCTCCCGGTTTAGCACGAAAGTTTGTGTCCGGGAGGTCAGGCACTATCACTTGATTCTAGTTTTTCAATTGAACCGGACACACCGCTCGCCGCGATCCAACACGTCTCACCGGGTCACCTAGTGGTCCGTGATCGTCAGTATAGGTGAAAGTCCACTCGTCATTAACTTAATAGGCGGAAATTCCGGCGACAAAGTCAAGGCCGAGCCGACCGTCATCCATACCGGAGACCCCGAGCCCCCAAGCGACCCTGCAAATCATATTAAATCACAGAGCGCGATGCGACCGGGTCATCTTGAAAAACTTGTGGTCGCTGGCAAAGTGCCAGTCCACTCGTCTTTATATTTGACGGCACTATTTTCGAGATCGTCCCCCTCTGGATTAGCACGAGAGTTTGTGTCCACAGAGGGTCTACGTGCGATCGTCGTACCGACACTAACCTACCCCGTCGAACGACCGTCACTACTCGACCCGACCCGACCCGCCGATCAATGACGATATTCTTCGGGAATTCTCTTGGGAACTTCTAGCGCATCTTCTCGCGGGAACTTCTCAAGGGAACTTAAAAAGGCTGTCATTGACTTAACTGTAGGGCGAGGACTCGAGCTTCGGCTTGCTCAGCTCGTCCGTCCCCCTCCTTGGTCTTCATCACTTGACTGATGAAGACCGCTACAGCCAGCCATTCGTCTTCGCCGGACAGCATGAAAGCAATCATGTTGTCCGGGCTTAGTGTGTCGCCCATCCGGAGCGAAATCATCACTCTCTCCCTCTCCCATCTTAGGCATCCGAAAAGAGTGTGTTCCGCCGTATCTTCGTCCCCGCAGTAACGACAGGCAGGTGACTCGGTCAGCCTGAACCTGTGGAGATATGCCTGGAAGCATCCGTGGGCGGTGAGAGCTTGTGTTATATGAAAGTTCACCTCTCCGTGATTTCTCGCTACCCAAGGACGAAGATCCGGAATGAGCTTTCTGGTCCAAGCGGCATTCGTGCCGGAGGACCAGCTCCTTTGCCAATCGTCGAGCGTCCGCTGCTTAATGGTGGGGTCCGGTCCCGCTCGTACGTCTGCTCTCTCTCTAGCTAAAAGCTCTATGGGAGGCATGGAGGCCAAGACTCGCACGGCTTCGCCGGACACGGTCCTATAAGCGCAAGTTACTCGAAGTGCCATCTTGCGCTGGACCGCTTGCAGCCTCTTGCGGTTACGCTGGATGTTGACTGCCTCTTGCCAAACGGGAGCGGCGTACAACATCACGGACTGTGCGACGGTGCCCAACATTCTTCGCTTCGTCGGTTTTGGGCCACCGATGTTAGGCATTAGTCTAGCGAACGAAGTAACTATCGCCGTCGCCTTGTTGCACGCCGTACGGATGTGATCGGCAAAATTCAGGTGCTTGTCTATCTTTACCCCCAGTATGGTGACGAAGTCTTTGACTGCAATTGGGGAACCACCCAAAAGCAGCCTCATAGTGGGGGCTTTTCTGCTGCCGCGGATTACGACTGCCTCGGATTTCTCCGGCACCAGAGTAAGTCCGCGGCTGCCCGCCCAGGTGTTTATGGTGGCTATCGCTGAGTTTGCTTTGGCTTCCAAGGCCGGCGACTCCCTGTCTACAACGATAAGGGTGAGGTCGTCGGCAAAGCCGTACAGCGTAGTGCCGTCTGGGTATACCAGCCCGAGAATTTCGTCATACATTACGTTCCACAAGGTTGGGCCAAGTACTGAACCCTGTGGGACACCGCTGGTAACTTCCCTAGTGGCACCGTTGATGATAAGACTTCTATCTTCAAGGTAACTGGCCACCAGGTTGAAGATCTCGGGACTGATATTTCGGGCTCTCAACGAGTTCAGTATGTGCCTCCACCCTGCGCAATTAAATGCGTTTCTTACGTCCAGGGTGACGACAAGGCAAAAGCATCTAGTTCTCCGTGTACCTTGCACTGCTTCTCCCGCGACACCGACTATTGCTTCCAGAGCATCCACAGTCGATCTGCCGCATCGGAAGCCAAACTGCCTTTCGTTGAGGTCGCCCGATCTCTCTATGTCCTGGATGAGCCTATCAACGATCATTCGTTCAAAAACCTTGCCGACGTGATAGAGGAGGCATATAGATCTATAGCTACTCGCTACGTCGACAGGTTTGACACCTTTGCGGGCCAACACCAGTCTCGCCTTTTTCCACCTCGCCGGGAAATCTCCCTTAACGAGGCAGTCGTTGAAGGCGGACAGGAAGGTTAACCCGCACTCGCCGAAAGCTAACTTCACGGCCCGACCAGGAATGTTATCGGGACCCGGGGCCTTGTCCGAAGCCATTCTTTTAACTGCGGCTTGGATTTCAACGGTTGTAAAGAGGTTAATCTGCTGGGGTGGGAGCATTCTTGGCTCCCGGAAGATCGGATGCTCAGGGAAGAGCACCGTCGCTATCTCCCGGACCTTGGGTGGGCTCGGTCCGGTCATGTTTCTTCCCCCTCTTAGTTTACCCCTCACTACCTCATAGGCCAAGCCCCACGGGTCGTCGTCCAATGACTTTAGAAGCTCCAGCCAACATTTTCTTTTACTATCAGCAATTGCATGGCGGAGCTTTTTCTTTGCAGCTTTGTATTCTGCGATAGAGTGCAGAGTTTTTACTCTCTGAGCCACTCTGCTGAGCTTCTTCGCGGTCTTACGAGCTTCGTAGATGGCCTCGGTCCACCAGTAGACCGGGCGTCTAGACGGTCCCCCCTTCTCGGCATAGCCTCGTTGCAAGCTCCCACAAGTGCATCCGTGAGAATATGAAACTTACACATGTTTAAATGTACATTTACATGAATTTTTTACAGTGTAGACAAATTTGAATGATTAAAGGGAAATTGACTTGATGAGAGTCTAGGCGTAACTTTCTCGCTCCGAAGTCGGATTGAAAATGTGATTGCTTAATGCTTAGGCTCAGTTTTTCAATTTCGGGTATCCTTAATCAAAAGGTTATTTCCATGGAAATAATTGTTTCGCAAATCCAACAAGTGTAAATACCGATGGCACGGGGAGTCTCAAGACCTCGTCATACATTAGATTCCACAGGGTGGGTCACAGTACCGACCCCTGTGGAACCTCGCTCGTCACCGAAACCGTTTCTTGAGTAGCGCCTTGTCGATTTTCAGGGTACTGTCTGCAAGATAATCTAACCATAAAAAAACCATAAGGTTGACTTTTCCGAAAATTTTCTGAAAAATCCCTATAAAATATTTTATCCAAATTGTTCCAAACTTGACAAGCTTACTGTACTATAAATAATTTAACTGCAGATGTTTTGCGGCATACGCAAGGTTAGCGTACTCGTCTCTCGAATTGCTCCAAGTTATTGTTTATTGGGACTTATTCGATTTTATTTAAACCCTGATCAACTTGGCGTTGATGCGAGAAACCCAAATTTAAATAAATAAATTGGTTGATGAACAATAAATTAATTAGGCGTTCCCGTAACCGAAACTCAATTAAATATTTACATAATTGTATTTTACCTTTAGCTTATTAAACATTTCCAAATATTTGTATTACATCTGAAAATAATGCTAAACAACATTATGGGATTTTTTTCCACATTAGTAGCTGCGGAAACTTTTCTTGGGGTGAAAATTACAAGCAGTCTGGTACTGTACTGCATTCATCATTCTAAATGCAAATTATAAACTAAAACTAATTACTGCTGATTGGTTACAATCAGATTTGATTACATTATTCAGGTCGATCGCAACTTGACTTACAATCGTCACAAAAATTTCCTACATATTCTAGCTACATCACAAAACTGGTTATATTTCGCTTTACTTTTAATAAGAAATGCAGGGACTTAAAAGCAAATTTATGAAATAAAAAAATATACAGCAATTTAGTAAAATAATGTACTGAAAAAATTTTGCTCGGTGAGGATATGGCCCAATCAAAGGAACTGTAAGTGTTCTAGCTGCTAGAACACTTACAGAATCTAGCACGTTAAATGTGACGGCGATTTTAAAAATTTGGGAGGAAAAATTTGCGGAAAATACATGTATAACCCTAAAAAAGACCCTTAAAGTTGTGATGAAACAGGCGTTTCCCATTGGCTATTGGTACTCTTAGGCCAAGCCCCACCCCACGTTGATACTATAACAACGTGGACTTGTACGAGTTTTTTTGGAACCCAAATAATTTCCCATGAGGGTTCCGTATTATTTTACTGTGATCTGAGCGCGACAGATCCGTAAGAAAAATGGATTAGATTTGTTGGGTTTTTTTTAATTTAAAAAAAAATTTTTATTTAATTTAAAATTTAATATAATACTCGTAAAATGAACGATAAATTTCTGAGGTGAAATGTAGCTAAGTGGTAAGACTAGGTGAAATTGTACGTACCATTAACAGAATGAACAGGTAGCTCCGCCCCAAATCAAATGCTAGCTTCTGATTGGTTGAGCTCTTGAAAGTTAACGATTTGCAATATCGATTATTGCCAAAATTATAGCGGTTATAGAATTCGCTTAATTTTAATTTTGTCTAACTATTCCATTGAGTTTTTAAGGAAAAACGTCGTATCTTCGGGTCACATTTAACGTGCACTTCCTGTATAAAGTGCAATATATGGAGTCCAAATTAAATAATTTTATCGTTAATACAAAACAATAATTATTATGAGACTATGGAACCATCTTTTCGGTTCTTCGGTACGGATGTGATTCACATACAATGCACTACATAATTAATCCTGCTTACTACTGAATTGCCTAGCGAGATGGAAATATTTTATATTCCAGTCTTGATTCATGCAACTGCAGCCGGTTAAGTAATTCTTGAGTTATCATATTTTATCCACAAATTTTATTTTAGTTCTATGTTTGAATATGATACAAGTAGGTAGTAAACTTGATTTCACTTTTATTTTGGTATGGTTTCCTACATTCAGTGGCGGCTTGCCCTAAAGTGCACAAGGGCTCGTACCCTCCCATCGAAAACCGACAACAACAAACTATCTAAAAATAATATATTTAAATGAATAATACGTAAATACAGTTCTCCTTATTCTTCAAATTGTATACCGTCCATTAAAAAGTCACGACTGCCACTTCAAATAAAGGTCTAAAAAATTAGCGGCTGCAGAGACCGAGTGGTCTGAGGGGTATGGAATACACAAGATATTATCACTTTGGTAAAACTCGGTAAGCGGTTGAGCCGCTGTAGATTACAGTAACATTTTTACAGCCACACAGCACGGGAGTCGCATAAAAGCTTAAATTTTTTAAAGATAAACGCTTATCCTATGTGTTATTGATTAAAGCTTCTTCTGAATTAAATTACTCTGGATATATTTTTACATTTTATGCTTATATTTTTTACGTATAGAAAAAAATTATTATTTTCCTTTTTACTTTAAATTTTGTGTTCTCCCCCCCCCCCCAGCCCCATCACTGCTCTTATATTTTTAACTTTTGTTTGCTTTTGTCTTGTTTTAATGAATATAATGTGAAAAAAATTAAGACGTCTTTTTGTCCATCTTAGCGTTTTCTTGCAATAGATAAATGCTATATCACTTCTGCGTCAGTAGCTCCGTAAGATTAACTTGGGTGACGTCATAACTCATTTTCATCAATGTACGCGTCTTCGTTGACCCCGAAACCTTATCCGCTTGTGTTTAGGTCACGTGCATTGAATAAATTATTGAAGTCACGTGCTGGCTGTATCGAGGTCATATCTACTCTAAATAACAATTATTGCAGTGATTGTACAGAGACAATGGCAACTTGTGATTGTCTGCGCTGCCTTGCTAAGTAAAAAGGCCGTAACTACTAAACATAATTGACAATTTTGAGTAATAGAGAAGGTTTTATATTTTACTCCGCAAGCAATAATCCTCAAAAGTTCTGAAAATCAGCACACTATGACTAAAAAAAATGTCGTAACTGACAGAGAACTTTGGAGATACGTTTTTTATAGTAGTTAATGTGATTTGAGGCTATTTTCATTAGTAACAAATTATTTTGTAGTAACGACAAATTTCACAACCTTTTAACGCCTCTAACATTTACAAAAATGTTTTACAAGTACATAGCTGCAATATATTAATTTTTGTAAAACTGTAAGACACCACCTGCTTGCTTAGTACTGCAGTGTGCGGATCACGTGCTATCTAAAACCTGCTCTCACAATTGTTTGGAATGTTCACATTGATTTCACAGAGTTTACTGACTTTGGGTTCGTTCATAAATTACGTCATGCAATTATATGCGCTCTTTTTACCCCTTCCCCCCCCCTCTCCACCCGTATCATCACGTTTCCACAGAAAAACGTAGACTGCCTCCAACTACAAATATAGCGATCTTAGAATTAGTTCACGATGAATCGAAGTTCCTCGCAACATAAACTAATAACCTCGGCAGCGCAGCGATTAAAGCGCGCGTATTCACAGCTAATACGCTTGGGTACAAATGTAAATTGAAGAACATATTAATTTTTCAGCATACCATCTTGCTAAGTAAATTTTAAATTAAAAAATTTATTCCAAAAATTAACGTTGTGACGTCACAATTTTGGTAGCCCCACCTCCCATCGTCAAAAATCATCACACAGGTCAAACGTTTCCCCTCCCCACTATACGTGACTTAATTTATAAACAACCCCTATTCATGACTACATAAATAAAATACATTTTTTTCATTGCATTTTTAAAATTATTAAGGCTTTAGACTCGTTATTAATTACGTCATACAATTTTATATACTTCCCCCCCCCCCAAAAAAACTCAATTTAGTTCCCTCCAGATAGAAGTTTAATAAAATTAACTTTGTCAATTCACAATCGTAATGCAGGTCTAACCCCCCCCCCCCTCACTCGCGTGACGTAATTTATATACGACCCCTATTCATAATTTCTTAAATAATATTAAGTTCCTTTATTTTATAAAATAAGTTTAATGAAACTTCAATTAAATAATTATTTACAAAAGGTTGCAAAAAAGGATTTCTTATTTTTTAAATAGAGTTCTCCATTATTTTTTTATATTTTGTTTTTTAAGGTATGTACATCAACATCTAGGTTTATTAGCACCTGTATTTTGATAAGGGTTGTTTGGTAGGCATTTTTAGTACGATGTGATCCACAGAGCGTTGATGCCTATCGGAGGGTCCAGCTAAGAAATTCCGCGATGTCCTTTATTCAAACCCAGAATTGCCGCTCTGTAACTCAACCAGTATTCACACAAGTCACTGCTGTGGACTTTTATTATTTTCTATTTTTCATTAACTTTGTTTATTCTTTTATTAAGTTTACCTGATGGTGGTATAAAAATACCGAAATATTTTTTATTAATTCAATTTACACCCCCCCTCTCCACCCTGCTTGTCTTGTTTCTTCATTTTTCAGTAATTGTGAATTTTATTAATTTTTTGGTTTTGGCTTAAGAACAGAACTAATGGAAATAACATAGGTGATCAAATTTACACTCAAAGTCATCGTCAGAGGAACGTGAATTCGGCGAGCCCGGTCACATCTCAATACATTGCGTCATCTATGGTACATAAAGAAGTTTTCGGGGCGCCTTCTACGGGCAATTTTGTGATTGACCAATATTAAAGTGAAAATGCATGCAATGTAATAAAATCAGAATGAACGAAAATTATTAATTAAAAGGGGGGTTGAAATTAAAAATTAGACAAAAAGGATAGCGTAGAATTAGTTTAAAAGCTCAACAACCCTAAAAATCGACGCAGAAGGCTTAAATTCGTATAATGTATGTATTTCGCCCTCTTGGCTCCTCCTTGCGCCAATTAGGGTTCTTGATCTTTGAATAAAAATCGAATGAAAGAATTAAAGATAATGGAAATTAGAAATTAGGACAGTTCTATTAGAAAATAAAAATTAACGGAAAGAAAAAGTAAAAATTCGAAGTGGAAATCCAACATAAACAAATAAAACATTAACATTAATAAATATTAGTAATTAGAATATTGGCAATTATTTGAGTAAATTAACAAATAAATAAAAGCCACTCTTCACATTTTAAGTGCTAAAACCGGTTAGCAATTAAATATTTAAACTGCGAGAAGTGGCTTTCATTAATCTAAAAATAATATTAGTGTTCTTAATATTATTGTATTTATAAAAATATATCGTAATTGCTGTTTTTATTTCAAATTTTCGAATTAAAATTATAATAATTGCAATATTCTATAGTTGAACTAGACCATGCGGCCTATTAGCTGGCATCACTTTCGATTGCATGATTACCAAGGTTGTGCGGCCTGAAGGCCGCAATAGAATATTTTTAGGTTAGCAACTAAATAAAGACCCAATGAAAAAAGCGTTACGAAGAATATATTTCAGTGATAATTATTAAGATTACCTCTGGTCCATATTAAGTTTACCACAGCTTCGCTCAGTTCGAATAAGACTCTCTCAGGATGCGAGGTCTAGGTCTCAATGGGTATAATTACTTTTGGTGCGCCTATGGATTGTACCTTACTTGCTTTAACCATAGACAAATTTAAATGAATATAAAACGTCTCTGAACCTCTGAATAATTTGCCTATTTCTGAAATGAAGTGTAAAGAAACCACTATGTTGAATCTACTTTGGCTTTTATTTACAGACGTTATAACTGCTTATGCATCAAATTAAAAATGAATAGAAATATTTTCAAATTTGTCTTTTTCCAATTTGCGACCTTAATTAACGTCACACAAAAAATGAGAATAATTAGGTTGCATTCATGGAATTAAAAACAGTTTTTTCATGCAAATGTATTTTAAAAGTTATTTTATTGCTTTTTCTGCATAAAAAAAGGGAGGTTCTTAGACTGCATTGAAGGAGGACTCCGACCGAAATGGGAGGGGTATGGCGTACAATGCGCGGGTTACACACCAAAATGGGAAGGGCTTATGCTGAAACGGGCGGGGATCGTGCGCGGAAATGGGAGTCATTCAGCCGGAAATAGGCGGATCTTACCCTAAAATAGGCATGAAAAACAAAATTTGTAAATTTTCAGAAACTGAAATTTTTTAATTCTAATTAACAATAACATTTAAATCGGAATTGAAAAATCAAAAAAAAATAATACGTATTCTATAAAACAATGGGAGGGGCTTAAACTGCAAGGGTGGGGAATCGGCATAAATAGAAGGAGGTTATGTCGCAATGGGCGGGGCCTAATCCGTATTGGGGGGGGGGACTTGCGCGGAAACGTTATCTAAACCTGCGATGGACGGGGTTTAGACCGAAATGGGATGCAGTAGGACTGAAATGGACGTGGCTTAGTAAATAAGGGCTTTTTTTTTAAATATCTCAAAGTCATCAAAACAAACCGCAAATGTTTTATAACGTTTTCGATAAACCGGTTCGATTTCCTTAAAATAGACCCTAAATATATAAATGGAAAATCGTCAATATTTTTTTCAACATTGTCTTTTTCCATTTTGCGACATTTTTTCAAAAAGTATTTTATAGGAATAATAATGCTTATTCTGCATAACAATGGGAGGGGCGTAGTTTTCAAAGGGAGGGATTAGTCTGCAATGGGAGTGGCTTAACCTGAAAGAGCCAGGACCTATGCCCCGAAATGGTCGGAACTCAGATTGAAATGGGCGTGGGTTAGTAAATTTTGGCGATTAGAAAAACTATAATTTGTAAATATCGCATAGTCGCCAAAATAAACTGACATTTGTGCGGAAATGGGAGTGATTTAGCCGAAGATGGGCGGAGCTTAGCCTGAAATAGGTATTAAGAAAAAAAACTAAATATTTTCAATTTTAATTATCTATAATATTTAGGTTGCAACTAAAAAATCAAGAAAAAAATTTTTAAAACAATGGGAGGGGCCTAAATTTCAATGGGCGGGGTTTAGAGAAAAATGGGAAGGGCATAGATTAAAATAGGGGGATTGGGCAATACGGGCGATTAGAAAATTTATCTAAATATGTTATGCATCAAATACACGGTACAACGGTTGTACCGACATCGTAACAACTTGGAGATTGTATGCGCAAATTGCATAGTGTGTGTGCGCTCGCTATTATCAGTTGTACCGTTATCGCACGATTGCATGTAATTTGAAATTTCATACAATTTCATACAAATTGTATGGAAATCGTACCGTGTGGTTAGCGATTCAACAGTTGTACCGATATTGTAACAACTCTGAGTCGGTACGATAATTGTATGGCGTTTTACGGTGCCTGCTATTATGAAAAGCATCAGTACACGATTATCTGTAACCCAATTTGCACTGGGCGGGGTTTAGATTTCAGTAGGCGGAGTTTAGATTTCGATGGGCGGGGTTTAGGAAAAATAGAATGAAACAGGGATTGGGCAATACGATACAAATCTGACATCAGCGTAGAAAAGTGAAGCAATAAATATGTTGGCTGAGTCCATGTTACTGCGGGATTCCGCTTCGTTATACATAGCAATTTGTTTATGGACTATGTTTTTAAATGGATTGTGAAATTGCACATGCATTTATGAAAAGTATCAGTACACGATTATCTATAAACCATATTGGTCTGGGAGGGGCTTAGATTTTAATGGGCGGAGTTTAGATTTCAATTGGCGGGGTTTATAGAAAATGGGAGGGGCATAGATTTAAGTAGGGGGATTAAAAGGGATGCAATAAATATCATGCCGGAGCCCTTGTTGGTCCGAGATTTCGCTTGAATCTCGGAATGGAAAAGCTTGAATGAAAAGAAATTGTTTTTATTTAGAAACTTTTGACAAATTTTTATTCAAAGTTACAAAGTGAAACAAACAATAAATTAATCAAGGATGCCTTGAGTTAATACATAAACATAGCATATTCTAAAAGTTAAAAACCAAATGAATAACTTTCGCTGATATTAGATTTTTTAGAGGAATAAATTATAGTTTTTAAATAATACTCTCGAGTCCTTCTTCGTGACCACTGGTGAGCAAGACCTTCTTCGCAACCACATATTCCAATATCCCACTTGGTAGGGGAACAACAACATGGTCACCACACGGACACCCATCCAAGTGCAAACCGCTAGCAACTCTCAAATCTAGGGTCGGCGGACGTAAGCACATAAGTCAAAACTTCACTTTTTTTTGTTATGTTCGCAAACTGCGCTTATTTCTATAACTCACAATCAGACTTAAAGCACATAAGTCAATTTCGTATGTAGACTAGCAAAACAAGCAGGCATTCTCTTTCGACCCAAAGTATTGTTTCCACTATATTCGTACTAAAGCACATAATTTGACTTATGTAAAGTTAACATTTTTGACTTATGTGCTTTCGTCCGCCGACCCTAGAAATATGCACACGAAGTGGGGTCACAATCTCACAATTCCTTACAGTGCAAGAAAGCCTACCCAAACGCGGAACATATTTGCTTTTTCGCAATTATCTCGTAAACGGTGCATCGCTTGAAAATTTTTATAAATAGTAAAATTGATGATAATAAAATTCTAAACAAAAATTATGTAACTCATTTTCTGTTAAAAGCTATAGTCCGGGAAGTGCAGAGGTCAGAAATGGGAGTGGAGTCTGGCATGCAAAGTACAATTCGTTTCTCGCGTTTTGCTTTCATAAATAACTACCGAATCGCTAACCTTTCCTAAAAATTCTCATACCGAAAGTTGCAGAATTTAAAATTCTTGATTAGAGCATATAAAATAATTTATTGCTTTTAGGCCTTTTCGGATAACCGGTTAGACCGGTTAGATCGGGAAAGACCTGAAAATAATTTTGTAAAAACACACCTTTTACTTATTCTAGTCGAAAATTTCTCGCACTACAACTTCAGTTATGAGCATTTCTAACGTCAAGCTTACCGTTTGGTAGTTATTTACGAAACCAGAGAGCGAGAAATAAATTGTGCTCTGCGTGCCAGAATTCGCCCCCTACGTCAGGATTCTATACCGCGCGAACTATAATTTTTACGGCAAGCAAGTTTAAAAATTTTGTCCTAATTAATTTTATCTGAAATAAAATTTTTCCGGTGATGCACTGTTTACGAGATAATTGCGAGAAGCCACTGATCTTCACCGTTTCGGGGGTGGATTTTGAATTTTAACGTAAAAATTATGTTTGCCTGTTGAGTTTCTAAATAAAATTTCAAAATAGTCTTACTTTCAATAACTGTTATCCATTTTCTGTAAAGTATTTGTGCTTTGGCGTAATTTAGTATGAATTTAAACTTCCAGTTAAAATGAATTTATTTTAAGATTTGCGTTAAGCGACTTTTGTAAATGTAAATTTCTACTAGGAAATTTGTCCGAATTCACGTGTCTTGTAAAATTTTTCGCAATTCGTTCATTCGTTAATTTAATTTGGAAGCAAAAGTGATTTAGCATTTAGCAAATTAGGTCGAGAATAATGGTGGAATTTTACTTGTGTTCGACTTTACCCTTGGGAAAAATTTACTTGAACCAACACCCTCACTTTAATGATCCTAAAACTCGAACGCAATCAGTGATGCTCAATGCATGACGAATCCGATGACGAGAGTCGTTATTGAAACGACAAATTCCACTCTAGCAAAATTGAAAACAATATTATTTATGGATCTGTTTGTTAATTAATAATAAAAGCTCTTGACCCCCACCACTTTATAATGTTTTTTTGCGAAACAATGAAAGCGTGTGAAATATGGATGCGTGAACACGTCAACTTTAACGTTAATCTTCTTAACAAATGGCATATTAAATAATATTTGACCGAACAACACGAAAATACTTTTTCTTTGATAAGATTGCAAAAGTTCACGATAATTAACATTCCCCCCTCCTCGAATGCATAACATGTAATTTATTGTTCTATTGTAACCGGAACCCTTTTAGGAAGCGGCTAATGGGGCATTAGGCGATGCAGGCGTTTTTCCCACAGGAGTTTTGCATATGTCGACGTCAAATTTAAAATGTTCAGCTCTGACAAGGAAAAATAATTAAAAACAAAAAATTTTGAACTTTTAAGCGAATTTTAAGAAAGTTAAGTAAAATTAAAAGTTGATGGAAAAAGTAAAAGCCTTGAGGGTTTACGGTTTAAAAAATAATTGCAAAGCGTTAAATTATTTTGAAAAACATTTTTGTTTTACGATAATGGCGCTCTTAAAAACTAAGAGTGAAAACAGTTACAACATCGAGACCTTGGTATGCTAGTTTATTTTAGTGCGATTGTTGTAATTATAAAAGACACGTCTTAAAGCTTTAGTATAAAGGACTTAAAATAAGATAATAAAAGATGGCTCGCGTGATTCCAGAACACTCATTAGCTCAAGGTGGTTCATTTGTGCCCAGAGTTCTAATTTATTCCTTCGATCGCATACCCAAACACGCAGAATTAAGCAATTTGTTTCTCATTTTGACGCCTTTGTTCCCTCAAGAGGTGGAACATTCATCTGATTATCCGCCCCCTTGAAAGAAACTCGTAAGAATAATGATTTTGAAATCACGAGAAACTGTAATATTCAAGAAGATACGAATTAATTAAGTTATTTTGTTTGTCAAAACAGTGAACACTGTCTAATGTTGAACACAATTTGATTGTAAACAACAAAATTACTAAATATTTTGTCAAGGTTTGATTTTATGCGTAATATAGGATTTCAATAAATTTCACCCCACGTTGGGCGCCAATCGGCAACAATAATTATGCGTTACTTGCATTTTCACTTATTGTACACTTATTTATACAAGACGATATTATTACTCCCAAATTTCTACTGCATAAATTCACCTTTAAACCAGTTTAAAAAAAGTGATCTGAATGATAAAATATGTTGCTGTTGCGTTCCTGAAACGTAATGTTACGTTAAATTGAAGCTTATCATATTTGTGTAGTCTGTTGCTACAATGTTTCCCGAGTCGCTGCAATCGTCACGATTTCTTTCCGAAATTTTCTGTCCTAGACTTTTGTCTTTAATACCATTACTCCCATCACCTTCAGATCGTTTGTCACCTGGTCTTACCATCTCACTCTCGATATTGTCCCTGCTTTATCATCGTTAGCTTTCCATAATGTTATACTTTTAACCACTTCGATTTGCTTAAAATTGACCCTAAATATCTTGAAGTAAAATCGTCAAGATTTAGATTGTAAATATTTTCAAATTTTCCTTTTTCCAATTTGCCATAATTTGTCTCATGGAGAAAAAATTTATAAGGTATTTAACTCGACTTATATACTCGACTTATAAAGGGGCGGGTCCTAGACTGAAATAGTGGGATCTATGCCGACACAGGCAGGGCTTATCTCGGAATGGGCGGAACTCGGATTGAAATGAGCGTGGGATAGTAAATACGGGTGATTAGAAAAACAATTTTTTTGAAAATATCACATAGTCGCCAAAACATACTGATAATATTTTATTTTACAGCACTGATAGTACTTATACCACATAACAATGGGAGGGGTATAGCCTAGAATATGCTAAAATGGGTGGGGGACTATACCGTACAACAATATATTTATGCGGAGAAAATGAACAATGCTAATGCTATTAGAGAGGCTTAGACTGCAACGGGCGGAGCTTAGACTGCAATGGGCGGGGCGTAAACCTAAATGGGACGGACTGGGGTTGAAGTGGGCGGGGTCTATACAATAAATGGAGAGGCTTGCGCGAAAAAGGTAGTTTAACATATGGTGGGCGGGTTTGGGTGGGATTAGAAAAATAATTTCTAAATTTACGAAAACATAGTTTTCAGAGAACAAGAAGAAGATACGAGAAGAATGCATTTTTTAAAGAATATTGTGGTCGCATTTAATTAAATGTAAAATTTTCTCAGCCGTATGTATTTTATGTGATATTTTATTTCACTAATAATGCTTCTTTTACATTAAAATGGGAGGCGCTTAGACCGCAAGGGGCAAGTCTTAGACCAAATTGGGAGGGGCATAGACTTATATGGGATAAGCTTGCGTGGAATTGGGCGGGACTTTCGAAATACGACGGGTAGTAAGTTTTCAAAAACTAAATGGTTTTTTAATTAACACGAATATTTAGGACGCATTTAAAAAGGTGTTTTTTTATGATATTCATTTTGAATGATATTTTACCGTACTAATAATGCTTATACTACATAACAATGGGAGGGGCTTAAACTGCAATGGACGAGGCATAGACTGAAATGGGAGGAGCTTGTGCTGAATTGTGTGTGGCTTATACTGTGATAACAAATAAAGAGGCTTAGACTGCAATGGGCGGGGCGTAGACAGCAATTAGCGGTGTTTAAACCGAAATAGGAGGGGCACAGTCTGCATTGTGTGGGGCGTAAATCTAAATAGGATGGATTTGGGTTGAAGTCGGCGGATTTTATACCATAAATGGAGTGGCTTGCGCAGAAATGGTAGTTTAATATTATGGTGGGCAGGGTTTAGTCTGGAATGGATGGGGCATAGGACGAAGTAGCAGTGGTTTAGTTTACGATGGACAAACCGTCCTGGGCGGAGCTTGATGTACTATTTGATGTACTTAACAAGAATAATTATGTAGGAAGCATTTAAAAACAATTAAAAACATTTTATGATTATTCTAATAATCATGATTAATAATGATTATTCTACCTAACAATAGGATGGGCTTAAACCGAAATGGGAGGAGCATAGCTTGCTGTGGGAGGTGTTAAGACCGAAATGAGAGGATCATAGACATAAATGGGAGGCGTTTGTGCTGAAATGGTTGGGGCCTAATGAGAGTGTTTTGACCTGTTATGGGCGGAGCTTAGACCGAAATAGGCTGCAGTTGGCGTTGAATGGGCGTGGCTTAGTAAATACGGGCATTATAAAATCAACTTTTTTGCAAATAGTGTTTAATTGGCTTTTGCATTGCTTGCTTAAAATGAACCCTAAATATTCAAATGTAAAATTGTTAAGATTTAAATTCAAATTCTTTCAAATTTCCTCTTTTCCAATTTGCGACCTTTAGTTCGCATTTAAAAATTAAAAATAAAATTTGAGACGTATTTGATACTATATTTACTGCAGTAATAATGCTAATTCTACTTAACAATTAGAGAAGCTTGAACTGCAATTGGCGTGGCTTAGAATGCAATGGGCGGATGGGTGGGGATTAAACCGAAATGTCAAGGATTTAGGCTAGAGTGGGCGGGGTATACGCAATAAATGGAGCCACTTGCGCATAAATGGCAGTTTATGTGGCAGGTATAATGCGAAATGGGAATGGTTAAACTAACGGTGGGCGGGGAATAAAACCCGCCTGGGCGGGGTTTGGACTAGAGAAATACAGACGACTAGAAAAAAATTTCTAAAGTTACGAAAACTAAGAATTTTTTTAATTAACAAGAATTAAATTTTTAATGAAAAATATTATTAAGTAAAAAAATAATACTAAGCGAAGTAGGTACGGATAACCTCTGTACTTTTAGCAATAATCGGTATTGAAAATCGTTAATTTTCAAGAGCTCAACGAATCAGAAGCTTGTATTCGATTTACGGCGGATCTACTTCGCCGTTCTGTTGACGGTACGTGTACTTTCACCTAGTCTTAACACTTAGCTGCAATTTTGTCAGTTAACCACAGAAGATCATCGTTCATTTTAGGTGCATTAAATTAAATAAGTTTCATCCATTTTTCCAAGTTTACCCGAAAAATCTGGAACCCGAAATTTTTTTCCAAATTTACCTTAAAGAGTTAGATCCGGTTTTTTTCGATGTACCGTTTTTGGGATATGTTGCGCTCAGGTAACTTTTTACCAAGTTTACGTAAAATGGCAGTCACTATTCATTACAAAGTCGGGTGGGGCGTGGCCTAAGAGTACCAACAGCCAATGGTAGTAAACCTTCAGCTTGACGAATATCTGTAGGGAATTTTTAAAATCGCGATGCTGTATATCGCACTATCGCCCTACTTATGTGCATATTCTACGTACAAATGGGAGGGGCTTTGACCATAAGGGGCAGGGCTTAGACCATATTGGGAGGAGCATAGACTGAAATAATACTTTTAAATATATCGCACTTTTCATTTCGAAAAGAAGTTAACGTTAATTTTACGTTATTTAAATATACAAAACTCCATTAGTAAAACTAGATCAAAATATTTGGAGAGCTCCAATTGACAAGTTTATGAATTGTGAATAGTTTAGTGCATAATGCAACTAAAATGTTACGTTATTGTTACGTTACTGCAACATTCGTAATAATTTTACCTCACGTTGATACATAGACAATGTATATTTAAATAAAATAAATTAGCTGAAGTTCTAACTTGTAAACCTGCCAACATGTTCAAAATTGTAACATACATAATTTCAAGAACGTAAACTAAAAAAAAAGCCGATGCTCAGAACTTGTTACTCCAATAACGTTCATCTTAAAATTAATTTTTCGCGTGTACAGAAATATAAACAGTTTAATTTTAAAGAAATTCAAGCAAAGTACATGCTTTCACGTTTAAGAAAATGTGAATTGTAAAAATGAAATAAAACGAAATGGGATGTTACATTATTGTTATATTACGTGCTTATTTTAGCTTTGGTTATATAGTGAATGGTTTCAACTACACGTGGGATAGTTGTGAACATTTTAATTGGAAAATATTGCTCACAATAACTTTCGAACGTTTATGAAATAATATAGTAGATATAATTTGATTCGAATTGGTATAGAATAGAGTTTAACTAATTGTTTCGTTATTGTTGCGTTATTGCACCTAATTATTTGTTTTTGGTAGATTTTTGATATATAGATTGAAGGTTTTTATAACTTTTACTCATAAATTGTTTTGAAGTTAACTTACCGAGGTTGTTACGTTTTTGTTACGTTCTTGTTACGTTATTTTTACGTTATTGCAACGTTGAAAGGAACGAAATCGTCTTTAAAGTAATTCCCTTTGCAAAATTAAACAAAATATTATTTTACCCACCCCCCCTCACAATGAGATCATTGGGCGTGTTTTTAAACTACTCGAGCAGCTGTTCGAGTACTCGAACAAAAAAATGTGTTTTTAAACTACTGCATCAATTGTCATCAGTCGTTTTAAAACTCCCCCACTCTGCTCGAACGCATTACTCGAGCAAATTTTCATGCACCGGATCGTAAGGTAGTGCCTTACCTGCTCGAATTTGGTTCGAGCAATTATTGCTCGAGCAACCGGTACAGTTTAAAAACACACCCATTATCGCCAAAATAAAATTTTTAATATAAATATCACAAAACAAACCACGGTAACTCGGAAGTCATTTATTTATACAAGAAATGGTTATAACGTAGTTTATAGACAATTTCATGATCTTTAAAGAAGTACTAAGCTATTAATACTAAAGAATCAATAGTTACGTTGGTTTGGTCATTAGAAGGTATAAAATTTTATAAAATGGTATAAAATAAATTTTATTTTAGAATACTACCCTGTGCAGTACTAACAGTGGCGGCTCGTGACTTTATTCAATAGGAGGGCACAAAATTTTAAACGAAAAGGAAAAATAAAAATCTATTTTATTTTAATTTACTTTCAGAGTACTTTAATTCCAAAAGAGCTTTAATCGATAACCATTAGGATTAATGCTGACATTTAAAACACTTAGACTTCCATGCGACCCCCCACCCCGCACTGTGGGGGATGAAAACTTGTTTCTGTAATCTGCAACGGCTTCACAGCTTCCTCAGCGAAAACTTCATGTGTTATTTTCAAAATATTAATACTCTTCATGCTCAAATGAAATGCTCAAGTGAACAGCATAAAGTAAAAAATAGAACTCGGGTGTATCGGGGGGGGGGGGGATGAAAATTTAATTTATATATTAAATATAAATTTACTGTATTTTATTTGCTACTTATATATATATATATATAGTAGCACTACGGGCCTTGTAGACCCATGGCTTGTTTCACTACATTGGACCATAACTTCCTATTTCTGGCCTTGTCTCTCCATTCCGTGATGTGCAAGGAATTCAAGTCCTCCTGTACCTCCTTGTTCCATCTTGTCTTCGGCCTTCCCCTCCTTCTTCTCACTTCACCCATATCCATCCTCAACATCATATTCGGTATTCTCTCCTCTCTCATTCTAACCAAATGACCCAACCACCTGATTCTCTGTGACTTGACTATTCCGATAATTGTAGCTTCTTCGTACATATCATACAACTCCTGGTTAGTACGTCTCATCCATATTCCATCAATATATTTTCCGCCCAATATTTTTCTTAAGATCTTCCTCTCCCACACACCCAACATGATCTGTTCTCGTTTCCTAATGGACCAGACCTCACTTGCATACGTCACCACCGGTCGTATTATTGTTTTGTACACTCTGAGTTTCGTTGCTCTTGAAAACACTCTACCCGTCAGTATCGCATTTAGTGCAAATGCACTTTTATTCCCAGCCACAATTCTCGCCTTAATTTCATCTTCGCTTCCAGGCTCTCTCGTCACCAGTGTTCCCAGATATGTAAATGTTTCCACCTCGTCAAACTTTACCATTGCATTTTGGTTCAACTTTACTTGTAGAAAACCGTTCTTTTGGAATGGTTGATCATCCCACACCATGTACTTTGTTTTCATTTCGTTGACATTGAGTCCCATCTTCTGCGCAGCATTTAAAATGTTTTCTGTAGCCTGCTGTAGTTCATACCTTGATCGTGCTATGACTGTCATGTCATCTGCAAAAGCCAGACACTGATGCCGATTTCGAAATATTGTAGTTCTACCGCTAACCCTGCTGTCTCGCAAAACTCCTTCCAGGGCGAAATTAAATAGTACCGCCGAGAGTGGATCGCCTTGTCTTAGCCCATTTTCTATTTTAAAACTTCTTGACATTCTTCCATTTATTTTTACCTTATTTGTAGTTTCGTTTAGCGTCATTTGTACCAGTCTTATTAATTTGCTCGGTATTCCAAATTCTTTCAGTACCAGGTAAAGTTGTTTTCTGTTGATGCTATCGTACGCTTGTTTGAAGTCAATAAATAATAGGTGTGTCTGCAATCTATGTTCGTGGCTTATTGATTGAATTTCTTTAAGGACGTAGATTTGATCTGTTACTGACCTACCTCCCCTGAATCCACTCTGGTACTCTCCTAATATTTTTTCAGCGTATTGACTCAATCTGTTTTTAATGCATGTGGCCAAGATTTTATATGTGGTATTCAATAGCGCTATGCCCCTATAGTTTTCGCAGTCAGCTTTATCACCTTTTTTGTGTAATGGGCATATCACAGCTTCCCTCCATGACTTTGGCATCTCTTCCTTGTTCCATACTTCATCGATTAATTCGTGAACCATTTTTTCTACTGTATTTCCACCATATTTTATCATTTCAGCCTGTATCTCGTCGTCTCCAGGGCTTCTGTTGTTTTTCAAACTGTGAATTATTTTTTGTATGTCATCTAGTGTTGGTTTTTCTACACTTGGTTCATTCACGCTATTGTCGTATATATCTTGATCTTCATTATCGTTTGTTGGTTTGTTCAGTAAGTCTTCGAAATATTCAGCCCATCGCTCGATCACTTCAGCTTGTCCTCCCACCAGATTTCCATATTTATCTTTACATATTGTTGTTCTCGTTTGGTAACCTCTTCGTACCCTCTTGATGCCTTGGTAGAAATTTCTTATTTCCTTCGATCTATAGTCATCTTCTATCTTCTCTAGGTTTTGTATTACGTGTTTTCTTTTCTTTGTTCTGATTAGTGCTTTACATGATTTTCTTTGTGTTTCGTATTCACGTTTGTTAGCTACTGTCTTCGATTGTAGCATTATCTTTCTAGCCTTTTCTCGTTTATTAACTTCCTCCCGACACTCCTGATCAAACCATTCTTTGTTTTTGTGTGTTCTTGTCTTGTTCTGATTGGATGCTGCATTCTTCATCGTCCTTATCAAGACTTCTGCCTTATCTTCTATGCTCACCGGTTTTACTTCACTCATCATTGCATCTTCAATTGACCTCAAATATTCGTCTTGAATTTTCTTTTTCTGGAACGCAATTCGCAGGGCTTTATTTGCTTGTTTACCTGTTGTTGTTTTACTTATGGGTATTATTTGTTTGAACTTTATTCCCACCATGAAGTGGTCGGAGTCTATATCGGGCCCTCTGTATGTTCGTACATCGTTCACACTTGTCTCGCTTCTTTTTTCTATCAACACATGGTCGATCTGGTTCACACTTCCTCCATCTGGTGTTGTCCACGTTCCCTTATGGATGTCTCTGTGCTGGTAATGTGTACTTACGATTTTCATTTCATGTTCCATAGCAAAATCTATCAAAAATCTACCATTTTGGTTGGTTTCTGTGTGCATGCTGTACTTCCCAATGGTTGGTTGGTATACTTCCTCCTTCCCTATTTTAGCATTACTGTCCCCCATTACTATTTTTAAATCATATTTTGGTATTTTTTCGTACTCCCTGGTTAATGCCTCATAGTATTCTTCTTTTAGGCCTATTTGTTTTTCTTCGGTTGGCGCGTGGAAATTTATTAAGCTTATTTTTTGATATTTGCCTCTCAGTCTCATTACACACATTCTCTCTGACACCGGTTCAAATCTTATGACTGCTGCCTTAAGTCGGTCACTTACCACCATCCCTGTTCCCAATCTTCTGTTGGAACCGCTGCTCATAAAAAAAGTATATCCCTCGAGATCAAACACCCCACCACCATCATGTTTAGTTTCTTGCAGGGCTAAAATATCAACTCTGTACTCTTTAAGAACTTCTATTAATTGCTTTAACATTCCGCTCTCAAAAATACCCCTAACATTCCAACTAGCTATAAACATCTCGTGATAATTTTTTCTTCTACTTCTTCGTTGTTCCGTTCCATAACCTAATTCGTTTATTCCGTGTCTTGCCTTTGTCATCTTCATTTGTTTCCGTCCGATTTGTCTTATTGCTAGTTTTTTGCCAAAGGGTGCCCCACTTGTTTCACTGCTCTTCCCATTCGAGTATCCCAGTTCCAGCGTTCACCCTCTATAAAGATCTTTTTATAGCCTACACTTACTTTTTTTCCCTTATCTCTTTCGGTTTTTGCTAATTTTCTCAGTTCCGACTGGACCTTCCTTTCTTCACTTGTCAAATCATCGTCGATGTATTTGTTGGTACCCCGTAATGCTCTTTTCGCCTTCATAACTTCCATTTTTCCTTCCCAGGATTCAAATGTAGCCACTACAAAGGGAGCCACTGTTCTTGGTCTTATCACTTCAGCTTTTATTATCTTTGCATTGACTTTCACCTCTGACTTTAAAAATTCTTGCACTTCGTTTTTTATTTCGTGTGTATTGAAGTCACCACCTTTGATTATTATGTTGTTCTTCTTTGGCATACTTTCCATTCTGTCGAGTCTTATCTCCAGTGTTGCAATGCGATCCTTCAGCTGGTCATTCTCGAACTTTAATGATTTCATCTCTTCCTCGTATGTTGATTGGCTTTTTCGCACTTCCTTGATCTCGCCCATCATCTCTCGCATCATATTTTTTAGTTCTTCCATATTAGTTCCAATAGTTGATATCTTCGGTGTGCCTTCGTTCGCTTTTTTGCACCTTCTAAAAAGCTCTTTTCCTGCTGTGCGTTTTTTCCCAGTATTCTCTATTACTGAATCTTCACTATCAATGTCCGTGCCGTTACCACCCTTGCTAGTGTCGCTCATGCCCTATTCGCGTTAGCAGGTTGTTTACCGGATCTACCCCTCGGAGTCTACAACCCACTTTACTTGCTGCGTTTTGTGTTGCCTAGTCTTAATTTATTTACAATCCTTACTTGACCTTGCACAATCTGATTAGTAGTAATAATTACTCTTATCGCCTTTCTTAATTACTGGAATTACAAACTGACCTTATTTGTGCGTACTACCACCTGTCTTGTCTCACTATTGCACCTATCTGATATCTTCAAAAATTCACAATTTACGATATATTAGCACTATGAAAACGGAGCCGTTATCTGCGGTTATCACGTTGTTCACGTTCAATAAAATTATCTACTTATAGCAAATAATTATTATTTTCCAATTAATTTGATTTTGGTTAGGAGCACAGAAGCGATGATCTGGTTCATAAGTGCGGCGTTCAGGCCGCACAACTTAAGGAATCACGAATCAGTGCGGCCTTAAAACACTATTATCTGTATATCAGTTTGTTCATAACGCATTTCTTACATCTTTTGTTTTGACTACTAGAAATTCTGTTTGGGGTTTTCACGTGGTTCGAAGCGGTTCTCCTTACTTTTGATGCCACGTTATTAGCGGCTACACGAGGCTGTGAACGGCTTTAGCCCCCCCTCCCCAAGTGGCAGGATGTTAGCCTGCACAGTTTACGCATTTTGGTTTAGAATTTCGGTTTCTCTGGCACTCCGATGTGAGATGTGCTACCGAGAGTGGGAGATTTTCGTTTTGCTGTTTCTTATCCTGGGCTTCTCAATTTTTTACTGGTTGGCCGTTGGAGACAAATTTTGTGGGGAAGTTCCAGATTGCTTCGTTAAGCGAGGGTAAAAGGCTGTATCATATTTTTCGTCTACACATGCACAGAGGAATTCGCTGGAGCCTTATTAATATTCGCTGAAAATCAAGGTAATTTCGTATCGTTTGAATTTTAAAATTATATTAATTTATTTAGAAGTCGATTTCGAGTTTGAAATTGTAAATAAAACCATTTTTTGTAAATTGTTTCCATGTCATTTCACAATTTTATTCATTTTCGATTTCATGCATAACCAGGTAAAGTGTGTTAATAGAAGCCAAAGTAAATTCAACATAGTGGTTTCTTAATACTTAATTTCAGAAATAGGCAAATTATTCAGAGGTTCTGAGACATTTTGTATTCATTCTAATTTGTCTATGGTTAACCTAAGTAAGATACAATCCATAGACGCACCAAAAGTAATTATACCTATTGAGACCTAGAACTCGCATCCTGAGAGGGTCTTATCCGAGCTAAGCGAAACCGAGGTAATCTTACCATTCATCACTGCAATATATTGGCAATGAATTGATCCTGCATCGAAAAGTCCCTCATCGAAAGGTCCCTGCATCGAATCGTCCTTACGTCGAAAAGTCCCCGCGTCGAAAAGTTCCCACATCAAAACAGAAATTTATGGTACACATGGGTTCAACGACATTATTTACTCCAAAATTATTAAGATTCTGTTTCGTTAAAACACCATGCATAGTTTTACTTTCATGCTCAACATTAAATCACACTTACGTTGCATAAGATTGTATTTTAACTACTTTAAATAATAAAACTCGCTCAATAAGCACGAGTTTATGTGACTAGAATCTTACAATCTTACAGGAGTATTACTACAACGTGCATAGTTTCAGCTTTCGTTGGACACTAGTTTATACCTTTTATTGGAAATCTCTCTCAGTTACTTTCAAGCACGTTTCAAATAATAACATTTCTTCCTAAATATTTTTAAAAGGATTCAGCAGGATAATATGCTGAAAATATTTTCTCAATCTGAATTGGAACCCTTATGTACTATTTGTTAACACGAGCGCTAAACGCTATTGTAGTCCCCCATTTTCCCCTAGAAACAATGTCAGAGGCAAGTAACTGATTTGTGTGAAGTATTTAAGTTTCAAAGCGTATAAAATAAAAAATTTGGCTATTATATAGCATTTTAAAAAATTATAAATAAAATGTTACATTACTGTTATGTTACAGCGACATAACTTGATCGGGAAAATTACATACATACACTAACATTTAAATGGTTTCAAAGGAAAAGTTTCCTTGCGAATGGAAATTCGTTCCAAATGGAAATTATCTTAACTGTTATGTTACGGGTACGTTCCTGAAACATAACTAAAGTTTATTTCCAACAAGTGTTTCAAACATTCCCACGTTTTATTATTTCTTTTAAATAATATATTAAATTTATATTTTCTCGATACAAAATTACCATTAAAATGAAAGTTTTCGAGAAAATAATCAGTCCTCAAGTTGCAAAAATGCTTGTTGATATTATTTCAGCGCACCAAGCATTCATCAAAGAGGCGCGCGAAAAATGGACGCGGTTTGACAATCGACAAAATTTATTCATATAAAAAAAATAAAACAATTAAGGTTTCTGCACAACTGATGAATAATTAAATTTAGACAATGATTAATTAACAAAATAGATCACAGCTTTTCAATGAAAACGTACGAAATTCTAATGACTATCACAACCGTATTTTTTCAGCGCTTCTTGGATAAATGATTGTCTTTTATAATAATTTACGCAAAAACTTTCCTCTTCAAGGTCATATGTCCTCTATTCAATAGCGTGAAGAAAAACAAGGATAACAAATTACAAAGTTTTCTAAAACGTCATAGTTCGTCAAAAAAAACACCATCAAGAACTATTAATGACGGAAAAACGTGATATTTTAAACAATAGTGCTAACGTGCCCGACAATTTTCTGAGACCCCCCCCCCCCCATTACCTTTTTAACATACAGCGGTCATGGCCTGGTAGTTAGCGCGATTAACTGCTAAAGTAGGGTTTCCCGAGTCGACTCAGGGTTTGTGCGTAAAATTTCTTGACCGTCTCCGTACTTCGGAGGGTACGTAAAGCCATCGGTACCCCTGTGTTAATGATTTGCATTCATAACAATAAAAAAAATGGTACAGGTCCATCGAGGGTCAGGTTAGATATATTCCTAAAATATAAAAACCAACCACAAACCACATTAGCTCGAATTTCGGCTTCGCACTCCTACGTGAGCCAGAAATGACTTAACACTATTTTTTATCTGCACCACAAGAATGTAGCTAAATATTATGGTCATACGCATCATAAATTGCACCTAGTTCTTCGATACTGTAGCGTACGATCACAAAAAATAGCTCGGCTTTCGACGTGGTATTTTGGTCTACAAGTATCCGAACATTTTATTTGTCTGCTTAACAAAAGCGAATTCAGTCAAAATGTTCACACGGGTGGGGGAATGAAGAGAACTCCGCTAAAAACAAAATTACATTTTCTTATAAAGATATCAATGTGATGCCATTTCTAGACCACCTTGAAAGCTGACACCTCTCATTGGTTCATACATTTGTTGCCAACCTAAAAGAATATTTGAGGTGACGACATATTTTCTGTATATGGTATGTGGGTTGACGGGCACACAATTTAGTGGTTCTTGAACTATTGTTAACCCAAGGCTAGGTAGGGCTGGTTACCACAGAGAAAATAATAGAGTGAGAAATAGAACCTTTCTCTGTAGACTAAATTTTATGCCAAATGTACGCAATTCGCGAAAATTTGATTAAGCTTAACTTATACCTGTCACGCTATCTACCTTTAGGCTCCTTTCAACAATAATTATTTATTGCTTATAATCAACAATGCGGTAACTATTAATAACATAACCTAAAATAAAATTTTCAGTTCGTGAAATAGTCACTTTTCGAATCTGCGTAAGGTTGGGGAGTAATCACAGCTCGGGTGTTCCCGGCCATAGCCTACATAGCCGGAGTTGTATGGGAGTTTTGGTAACACCTTTAGTAATTGAAAAAAATTAACAGATGTCATTTAATTTTCAGTCTTAATAAATTGCTTTATTATGGTAATTCTTTATTTTTATTAGTGCCACGGATCTTTAAGGGGTTTGGTGGACTGCGAAAGGATAAAATTAACCGCTGCTATAATAGTACGAAGTGCGGTATGGTCAGTTGAGGTGCCCCCTTGGAAAAGCGTAACGTAATTGCAAACACAAAATAAGATTTAATTAAAAGTAGAAAGGATTAAATAAATAAAAATTTTATTGATACAAAGTGATCTATATTTTACGTAAATTGGTTACATCCGCGATAGTGCTAAAAAACTTCTTTTGTTGAAGAAAAACGATCTCTGTGTACGCTGAGTTTGCGAAGGTGTTTATTTATCCATCTAGTATGTAATTTCCATGCAGATGGTGATTTTATATAATTATTTCTGTATAAGGTAGAATGATGTGAATCTGATTTTGGCAGATCTGAAAGAGATTAGGGGTGAGTTACTTAAATTATTTATATCATTGATCTGTATTTGTGTCACTAAAAGGAGTCTAAGTGAATCAAACGTACCTTTTGTTAATGATGATTATTGTGAAGTTACTGTAAAGCAATTAATAGCCTATCAATTTGTATCCGCTCTTTGCTTGAAGCTGATAATGTCCTGTTGTATGCCGCATTTCTGTAGAATTATTTACCTTAATTATTATTTTATGAAATATTTTTGTTGTTGTTAACACGGTGTTTTATTTTGAAGTAAACATTTATGTAACCTTACTTAAGCACCCCATACCTTCGCACACCATCTCTAGCAGAAAATAATCGGCATTAATTTTCATAATTTTTTTTTAAATAAACCCTTCGGGATTTTGATCGTGAATTGTTCTTCCATGACCGGCTTCTGTTGGGAAAGTGGAGGAAAAAATTAATACTTACCGGCGTCTTTTTGCGCGTAGGCTCGCCTAGTCTTAGAGTTGTTCCCCGTGGTGTTCCCTGCATTTGAAGGAGGCGGGCGGTTTACGTTGGTTTTCTGGACTACTATGACCTTATCTGGTAGGCCCTCAATTTAGGACTGGTTATATGGGAGAGACTCTGGGACTTCATCTACCTCAGCGATTCTACCCTACAAATATGTAGGGTTGCTGCATGCGAGTTACGTGGCCTAGGCACACAATCGTACTCGCTCCCTGTAAAGTTTCCTATGTATTAACTTTTAGTTAAATTTTATTCCTGAGGCGTTGGTTTTGTACGCCTGTTGCTCGGAGCAACGTGCGTTAGAATAAAAAATGAAGAAGTTTTTTCTAAGGAATTAGACTTTCTGCGAAGAAATGAGTCTAATTTTGTTGAATAATCAACGGAACAGCAGCTTCTGCAGGTCAGCAAAAAATTCTTGAAAATTCATGTCGAGCTACGTTTTTCCAGGCTTCCCAAAACCTGCCCTTCATAAATCTTCGAATATTTTTCATTTCCTCGTGCTGTTACACAGCATTTCACTATGACACAGTGTGGTTGTCAAAAGACAGGCTTAAAATGCTCTTCGTGGCATACTTTTGCTACTTTTCACCAAATGGGAACTTGTATACCTACGAAGACGATCTATGAAAGTTGTCAAACAGTATAAGGTTTTTTTTTAATTTAACAATTATTAAATTAAATATTAAATAATTAAACAATTTAAACCAATACTCATTGTGGGGGGGATTTTAACGTCAAGGAAGTCGAATGGGGACTCCCCACCACCAACAAGAGGGGAGAGATCCTTACGGAAATTTCGGCTGTACTGAATTTTGTAGTTTGTAATGTCGGAGTTTCCTCCACATTCGAGAGAGGGAAATCTACTATCATTTTGGACATCACGGTGGCATCCTCCTCGTTGACGGATAGAATTGACAATTGGAAGTTACTCGAAGATGAAACTTCTAGCGACCACAACTGCATTATATTTGAAGTGGGGAAAGCGGAAGAAGTGTATATAAAAAAAAACCGTCAGGGATGGCTTGTCGATCCTGGTTGGGTTGGGTTGTTATAGGAAAAAAATTAATATTGACAAGATGCGCGAGTACCTGACCGACGTACACTCGAGTATGACTTGGAGAGACTGGGGTGAGGGGTTTCCTCAAGAAACTAGTCTGCTGGTGGTCGGATGAAGTGCCTGAGGTTAGGAAAATCTAGGAGAAGGCCAGAAGGTGGTACAATAGAATCCGCTGAACCGACCACCGAACCGAGCGGAACCGAATTTTATATCGCGATTACCAATAGCCAAAAGAAGAAATGGAAACAACTAATAGAAGAGGTAGACAAAGACGTATGAGGACGAGTCTCTAAGAAAATGAGAAGATCACCTATCCCGGTGTAACCGTGGATTTTTACCCCCGTGATATTTTACCCCCCGGTAAAATATCCCTAGGGATATTTTACCCCCCTTAAAAATTCACTAGGGATATTTTACCCCCGGTAAAATTTCACTAGGGATATTTTACCCCCTAAAGAATTTTTACAGGGGGTAAAATTTCACTAGGGATATTTTACCCCGGGGTAAAATTTCACTAGGGATATTTTACCCCGGGGGTAAAATTTCACTAGAGTATATTTATCGAGGAGGTAAAATTTCACCGACATTAAAAATTGTTCTGAATCAAAAATCAAGGCAAAAACTTAAATTAAGTGAACTATTAATAATAATACTTTTTTATTAAATTAAAAAAAAAATTGTTCATATCAATTGAAGAGTCTTTTTTATAAACTACGACCTCAAAATGATTTCCATTTTTATGGTTTACATACAAAGCAGGCTTCTGGTAATCGGGTTCGCTTAATAATTGCAGTGTACTGGGAGAACGTATCCAACCGAAAGATTTATTATTATTATTATTTATTATTACATTATAAATATTATGTCGACCAAAAATAACTAGTGACAACAACTTTTCACACCAGAAAGGTAGCTGTATAGAAGCCTAGGAACTGCCGCTAATTATATATTAAGAAGAAGAAGAACATATATAGATACATTTATTTAACCGCTTATACAGACCCGAAACGCCATACAGAACCGACGTTATGAGGCCAAAAACGACGTTACGAGACCCGGCTTCGGGTCTGGTAACGTTTACAATGTTTTTTGGGTTCCCTATACCTTTAGGTGTCATTTGGCAAGATTTAAGGTGGGTCTGGTAAGGATAGTTGAACGTATAATTACATACATATTTAGTTCACCGTTTCTCTCGGCAGGGAGCGCGCCATTAGTAGCGTATATAATATATACAACGTTGCTGATCCCGATACATGTACTCGACGTTGTCAATACCTAAATTTTGCAACATCGCTTCAGTAACTTAATATTATTAAGGCTATTTATAAAGTTAATTAGCTGACAAGTTTTGTTAAATAGATGTTATTTTTTTGCATGTTTGATTTAAAACTTTAATTTAAATTAAAATTTTATAATCATTTAAGTTGTATGCAGTACTATTTCCTGAAGTATGAAGCCTATCAAATTCTTTTTAGTACCCAAACAGAAGAATTTTGCAACAAATTTAAGTACGAGCTAGTGAGGACTAGTGTTATTAGGTAACTATTTTAAGAAATAGTTACCTAATATTTGAATTCAACATTTTCATGAGTCGGGTTACAATTTTATTGTAACTTCGGGTAGTAATTTTAAATATTCTTGTCCGGTATCCGATATGCCAAACTGTTTATGCCACCGATTTGTATTAATAACATTTATTGTTAATTTATTTAGTGGAAGGTAGACATTTTATAACAAATTCGAAAATATTTAAGCTTCCATAATCATTATAATATGCTGCCAATTTTTAAAATTGACTGAATATTTATTAAAATTAAGATTGAATAAAATGAACTTTTAAAATTTTCTTTTAGCTCCGAGCCTCATACGTTCGGTCTCGCTAATTTAATTCAATATTAATATTAAATTAGATTACCAGATGATAAAAAAGATTTAATTCGGTAAAAAGTAACACCATTACAGCTCCATTTCACCGGCACCCCCACCACAAAACATTCAAATCGGAGACTTGGTGGAATCGTTTGTACTTCGTTTGTATCGGTTTGTACCGCAAAAATTTTCGTTTGTATCATAAAGACAAAAAATTTACAGCACTTTCAAATTGGGGGTGCCAGAGAAATGCCAGCCCCCCCACCTCAAAATATTGAAATCCGACTTGGTGGAATCGTTTGTACTTCGTTTGTATCGGTTTGTACCGCAAAAATTTTCGTTTGTATCAAAAACACAAAGATGAAAAGCTGAAAACAAGTTAAGTAGAGAAGTTCGAGACCAACGCGCATACACCGCTTTTACAGAGGTGGCTTGAGTACACAATAAAAAACTTTTCTCCCCCCTCTATTAAGGAAAATAATGATGGATATTAATATTATTATTATAATAAATAATAATGTACAATCTATATTGAAGAAAAGTTTTTACGAAGTTATGAGTATTTCAAATTTTAGAGAAATCCGAGCAAGTTACGCTTGGTTACATTTCATTCGGCAGAAAAGATGAACAAGAGTTATGTGAAGTAAATAATTTTATTATGTTAATATAAAAGAAAACAAACTAAATAATTAATAAAATGTACAATTATTAATATATTAAGTTAGTAGTATAAATCAAAAATTGACAATTAGTTGCTACTATTGATTGTCTCACTATTTTGGACCGATCTTGTAGGTCGTCATAACGTTCCCATTTTCCAGAACTGTTACGCCAACAGTAACAGACGTAGTGACCAATTGCATTCACATTCTTTAATGTTGGAGGTAGAAAACTAATAGCACCTTGAAAATGGTAAACCGTATCGTTGAGAACAATTTGAAGGGGAATTTCTTTTAAAGGAATATTTAATTCAATTGGTGAATTTGATGTAGATGGCCCACATATTTCAAACAATACTTGTTGAACAAAAACTACCTTTCTTCGTACTGGGATTTGCACATTTTGCACTGACTGAGGTTACCATTATTTTCATTAAACTTGAAATTTAATGCATTTTGAAGGTTTGGTACACTACTATCTGGAAAATTTACCACTGTCGAAGGATATCGCGTTTCAATTTTATGCTTACATTTAACACACGTACGGCCCTCTATAACTGATGGATTATCTTTGAATAATGCATTACATAAGTAATACGCGGTACTTGCAGCATCCACTTTGACGTGATTATTTGGTAGGTCTTTCTTATTGGTAATAATACCGATTAAAATAGAAGCCCGCTTCCTATATCGTCCCCCTTATGCCAAAACCACGAATGTGCAAAAATTGCCATTTTGACCTAAGTGCATTTTCTTTCCAAGATAGAAAATTTTGTTTTTAAATTATTGTTAGATTTCGATATTCAATATATTCGAATAACAATGAAAAAAATTGTCTGAATTACAATTAAAATTGATTAATTTCATTTACTTCATAATTTACTTCAAATACACTTGACTGAAAACTAGAAAATGCACATTCGTGGTTTTGACATAAGGGGGACGATATGTTTGTGCGTTGTGCATTATGAAAATTTTTAATCAAATTAGTGATGTTCTTTTTTTAACCAATAGCCAATGAAATTACAGAACGTTTTCTGCATAAGAGATTACCATCCTTATATTTTAAAAAGAAGAAAATGTTGAAGAATACGGTCATCCGAGTTCCACCTTGTTAATTTAATAAATCGATGTTTTCCAATTTGGGTTTTTAATTTATATTGTAGATTATTTAATTTATATTGTATATCTCTGCTTGGACTTATGTAGGCTTTTTAATGTTGGTTATCAGATTATCCGATTACCGAAAACGTTGCATAAAATCCCTTTTAATCGGTATTATTACCAATAAGAAAGACAATATTAGTTTTCTACCTCCAACATTAAAGAATGTGAATGCAATTGGTCACGACCTCTGTTACTGTTGGAGTAACAGTTCTGGAAAATGGGAACGTTATGACGACCTACAAGATCGGTCCAAGATAGTGAGACAATCAATAGTAGCAACTCATTGTCAATTTTTGATTTATACTACTTAATATTTTAATAATTGTACATTTTATTAATTATTTAGTTTGTTTTCTTTTATATTAACATAAGAAAATTATTTACTTCAAATAACTCTTGTTCATCTTTTCTGCCGAATGAAATGTAACCAAGCGTAACTTGCTCGGAGTTCTCTAAAATTTGAAATACTCATAACTTCGTAAAAACTTTTCTTCAATATAGATTGTACATTATTATTTATTATAATAATAATATTAATATCCATCATTATGGTCCCGATACAAACGAAGTATAAACGATTCCACCAAGTCCGATTTGAATATTTTGTGGTGGGGGCGCCAGGGAAATGGAGCTCACCATTACTATTGGAAAAAACTGGAAAATTGTTTTTCAAGAATAAACATTGGAAGCTCTACTATACGCAAATAATGACACTAATAAGGAGTGTTCATTTTACTAATTAATATTTTACTAAATTATTCTGAATTAATTTTTACAATATTTACTTCAAGTTAAGAATACAAGTTGTGTGACATGTTTCATCTATAAAATTCTATGTATGTTCACGTACGGCAGTAATTTCGAATTTTTATACGGACTTGCTCCATTCCAAATTTTTTAAATTTTTTCAGAATTTCAGCTTCCCGGGCATTCTTTCTTACATATCTTTTAATTAAAGCGCAGTATCTCTCAATAGGACGGAGTTTAGCACAATCTGGAGGATTTCTTTACTTACAAAAACGACATTATTCGAACACAAAAGTTCAAGTGTAACATAAGCATAATGAACGGTGGCCAGATCTGGCCTAAACAACGGAGAGATATTGTGTTTACTATACAAAGGCTAAAATATGTTTTTGTAAGCATTCTTGCCTATAATTTTCACCGCAAATTATCCCAGTTTAAAACAATGTTCCACTTTCATTCGACAAAAACAAATCGCTTATCACACTCTTTTACCAAATTTTTCTCTCTGAATTATCTTCACTTCGTTAGCCACATCTTCTCCTACAACAGCGTTATAATATTGTAGTCCTGGTGTCCATTTTTAGGTAAGTTTCGTCATCCATTAAAATGCACTGATTCTTTCTTTTTGCAATAAAAGAGTCTACAACTTTTCGGACAATTTTTTTAACTTTACCGTTGTTTCGCAGACTTTTCAGACTTTTCAAGCTTTTTTTTGTTATTTTACAAGTCTTAATATTAAGTCTTTTTTAATATTTTGCACCGTACTAACATTTAACTGCCACCTTTTTGTACAGAAAAGAACTTTTTGGATTTTAACAGCTTCAAAACGTTTTCTTCAGCTATACCGGGGATGAGCAACCTTTTTTTTACAACGGGCCAGCTACAAATTAAAAAATGTTGTGTGGGCCGCATGTAAGGAACTTATGATCATACAAATATTGAATGATGAACTAAAATGATCTCTTTATTAACAAACCTATAAACCTAAATCTTAAAAGTCCAAATGTAAAATCTTGGAAGGGCCACACGAGAGAGTGTGGGGCCGCGTGTTGCTCATCCCTGAGCTACACCATTTATAGACCCTTATCCATGATGAGATTTAAGTAATTCATCAAGTGTATTATATACTCCCCAAGTTTTTTAATAATTTGGAAAACCGCTAGCTTTAAATATTTAACAATATTTTCTTAGGAATAATTTTTCTGAACACTATTGCAAGATAACCTTCCGGGTGTCAATTTAAATGCGCTCCATGGCGTTACATATTTGACAAAACTAATAACTAAAGGTGATGTGTGATAAAAAAACATTTCTTTTATAAATAATGCCTATTAGATCAAATATGGGCTGACAATTGTATTTATTACAGGTAATTTAAGTTGTCCACTTAGTAAAATGAACACTCCTTATTACCTACTCAAAAATTATATTTGGGGTGGCCATCGTACCTAATTCGCCTTGCTTGAGTAATTCATTGTTTTACGTTGAAAGATTTGTGATGTAAAGGTATTAAGAGTTTAACTAATCATTTTGAAAAAATATTTATGTTAGTCGAAAACTAATGATTTCCAATGAATTATAGGGATTTTCAAATTAATTCCAGAGGCTTCCAAGATATTTTACCCCTCGATTAATTCTATTAAAATACAATATGCTTTCTTGTTAAGTTTTTGATCTTATAAATTTAAAAAATGGTAACGTTGACTAATTATTATAAATGTAAAAAACTACTTTTCGGGTGTAAAGGAATGTAATCAAACGACTATCTACCGTTAGCCAACGTTTCGATTAATTTATTTAATCATCTTCAGGGCTGGAATTACAGAAGTGTAAAATAAATAAATTATTATGTACAAGTAAAAACGTATACTACATACCAAACAGTAGCTGATGGCAAATGTTAGATTACGTATAAATGTGTATACGTAATCTAACATTTGCCATCAGCTACTGTTTGGTATGTAGTATACGTTTTTACTTGTACATAATAATTTATTTATTTTACACTTCTGTAATTCCAGCCCTGAAGATGATTAAATAAATTAATCGAAACGTTGGCTAACGGTAGATAGTCGTTTGATTACATTCCTTTACACCCGAAAAGTAGTTTTTTACATTAATTAATTGAGGAAGAAAGTAGTATTAATAATTATTATAAGCTTACATCACATCACATGCAGTCTTGAGGAGCTTACCATTGCATTTTTTCCTTATCCAATATTTTTAGATGCCTGCGTTACGTGACATTTTAATATTTTATTGTTTTTCATATAAATAATTTAAGATAATCGTTTTGAACGATTGGGCAAGTGTTTCAGTTTTGTGGTCCACACGCTATAAAAAATGTAATATTACTTTATAAAAAAATTTAGAAACAATAAATAATAATAACACAGAAAACTTAACAACTTAATTTTATTTATTAGACAATTTGAACAGAATTCTAAATAGGTGCATATTTATATAAAAAAATTTTGATCTTGTAAATTTAAAAAATTGTAACCTTGACTAATTATTATAAGCTTAAATCGCATCACATTCAATGCAATCTTGGTATAAAAGCAGTAGAAAGACTGATAAGAATTAACGGAATGAAGTTATCAGTTCCTTAGAATTGACAACGTTGCTGGGATTAGAAACGTCGGTTTATCATAAAAAATTATATATACCGGGCTTGACAAAGATGTGCCAATGTATCGGGATTGTTAACGATTATTGAGTTAGGCAAGTTTTTATTTTTAAGATTTTGTTTCCCCTCAAGAGTTGCGCATGGTGTTATATTTGATCACTTCAGAATTTAATAACATATACGTTCTTAAAATAATAACTTGTGGTGGGTTTGAGGTTGTCTGTGCAATGTATCGGGCCTGGTAGCGACGGATGAACCAATATACATAGATATATATTTAATATTTAATAAAATTACTAATTACAAACTACTAATTCCTTAGTGAAATTTCACTAGGGATATTTTACCCCCTAAAGAATTTTTACAGGGGGTAAAATTTCGCTAGGGATATTTTACCGGGGGTAAAATTTCGCTAGGGATATTTTACCGGGGGTAAAATTTCACTAGGGATATTTTACCGGGGGTAAAATTTCACTAGGGATATTTTACCGGGGGTAAAATTTCACTAGGGATATTTTACCCCCTAAAGAATTTTTACAGGGGGTAAAATTTCGCTAGGGATATTTTACCGGGGGTAAAATATCCCTAGGGATATTTTACCCCCGGGGGGTAAAATTTCTGGGGGTAAAAATCCACGGTGACACCGGGTCTAACGGAAAAATGGCTACGACACATTGTTTTAACTCTTTTCCCAACACACCCCAAAGAGCCAGTCGTCACGAGACCACCAGCAACAAACATGCAAATATTTGAATAAGAAGAAATAGAAAATTCCATCAAGAACACGAAGAATAACAATGTATGGCTTGATAGAAGAAATAATAACCGACAGCAGATCTAAGAACATCACAATAGTGTTGGGGGATTTCAACGCCAAGATAGGATCAACTGAAAACGACAATCACATTCGCGAGAACTTGGGCAGATACGGATGTGGCGAACGGAACGAGAGAGGCGAAAAAATGATACAGTTTGCAACTGGAAATAATATGACAGTCATGAACACCACCTTCAAGCACCATGTTCGGCGACTTTTCACTTGGACGTCGCCGGATGGTAACACTAAAAACCAAATCGACTACATCCTGATAAACAAGAGATGGAGAAGCTCTTTTAAAAATGTCAAAACGAAGCCCAGCGCGGAGTGTGGATCTGACCACCGACTACTGATCGGAGATTTCTTCATAAAACTTCGAAAAAGCACAATAACTAGGAAGACAAAAAGAATGAATACACCAAAACCGCAGGACCTCCAGGATGCCTTGTATAAAATAAAACAACCTGAGAAGACAAATGATTGTAACCAATTATGGGCGAGAACCGAAAAATGGATAAAGGAAGCAGTTCAAGCATGCAATGCTCCAATAATCAGAGAAAGAAGAAAACACTGGATGACAGAACAAACATGGCTGCTTGTAGAGGAGAGAAGAGAAATCCGACTCACCAAAATGGACCCAATGGACAAAGCCTTGAAAATGCGCCAAATTAGCCGTAAAATTAAAAAACAAACGCGCCGAGATAAAAACCAATATCTTCACGAAATATGCCTGGAACTAGAGACCCACTCGGAACAGAACAACACCCGTGACCTATACGACAGGGTTAAATACCTCTCGCGAGAGTTTAAGCCAAAAACCCAAATTATACAAGACGAACATGGCAGAACGATAACGGATATAGAAGGAGTTTCGGAAGTCTGGAAAAAATACTGTGCGGAACTTTACAATGACCAAAGTTATACACCATGCTTTGAGAAGAACATAAGGTACTATGAAAGAGAACCAGACATACTCAGAAGCGAAGTGGAAAGGGCCATCAAAAAACTAACAAATAGAAAAGCACCAGGGCCTGATGACATAACAGCGGAGATAGTGAAGGCTATGGGGGAAAATGGAATTGACACAATGCACAACATATGCCAGTGCATATGGTCATCGGAAAAATGGCCAGAAAAATGGACTACATCCATCCTAATCCCTATACACAAAAAGGGAACCCCGACACTATGTAGTAACTACAGAACCATAGCTTTGGTCTCCCATGCAAGTAAGGTTATGCTACACATACTAGCCGGCAGACTTAGATCCTTTCTTCTACCACAAATAGCAGAGGAACAATCAGGCTTTGTACCAGGAAAAGGCACGCGAGAGCAAATTCTAAATGTCAGACAGATAATAGAGAAAGCAAGAGAATTCCAGGTGAAGGTGTTTTTGTGCTTCGTGGACTACAGCAAGGCGTTTGATAGAGTGAAGTGGAATAAACTGTGGAAGATCCTAGAAGAAATGGGAACACCCGTACACCTAATCAGAATTATACAACAGCTATACGAGACGAGCAGTGCGGTAGTGAGCGTATGCAACACTTTATCAACGGACTTCAAATTAACGGCTGGGGTACGGCAGGGATGCATACTGTCACCCATATTATTCAATATCTACACGGAGTACATCATGAGACGGGTTTTGGAGAATTGGGATGGCGGAGTTTCGATTGGCGGAAAGAAGATAACTAACTTGCGGTATGCGGATGACACTGTCATATTAACAACAGGTGAAGAGGATATGCGGAGCATCATGGAACGGCTTGCAGAGGAAAGCATCACATATGGGCTGGAAATAAATCGCTTGAAGACAAAGATCATGATTATAGACAGAGCCAATAATAACCAACCTCTAATACAAAGCGTGGCCGGGTTCGCGGTAGTCGATAGTTTCCAGTATTTAGGATCGACAATAGATAATAATGGCGGATGCGAACTGGAAATTCGGAGACGATTGGCGATTGCCAGAACATCATTGACAAAACTGAAAAGAATTTGGAAAGATCGATCCATTACAATAAAAACTAAACTTAAAATAATCCAAACACTGATATTCTCAATCGCAACTTACGCCGCGGAAACATGGACGATTAAAGCTACCGACGAACGAAGAATAGCCGCGTTCGAAATGTGGTGTTATAGGAGACTGCTGCGCATACCATGGACGGCACGTAGAACTAATGTCTCAATTATAGAGGAACTCCACATCAACAAAAGATTGGTCGAAATAGTCAACCAGAGATATCTAGGATATCTGGGACACATAGCAAGAAGAACTGATACTATGGAAAGGTTGATTGTGGAGGGAAAAGTGGAAGGAAGACGACCGCGAGGAAGATCGCCAACGCGCTGGATCGATCGAACTAAAAATCTAATAGGACAAGGACTGCACGAGTCCATCGCAGCAGCGCAAAACCGCAACAACTGGCGACGAATAGTCGCAGGCATAGCAAATTGATGCCACCACACCTTGCATAAGGGTTATGGACGGAAGAGAGACGTTCTTAAAATAATAACTTGTGGTGGGTTTGAGGTTGTCTGTGCAATGTATCGGGCCTGGTAGCGACGGATGAACCAATATACATAGATATATATTTAATATTTAATAAAATTACTAATTACAAACTACTAATTCCTTAGTGAAATTTCACTAGGGATATTTTACCCCCTAAAGAATTTTTACAGGGGGTAAAATTTCGCTAGGGATATTTTACCGGGGGTAAAATTTCGCTAGGGATATTTTACCGGGGGTAAAATTTCACTAGGGATATTTTACCGGGGGTAAAATTTCACTAGGGATATTTTACCGGGGGTAAAATTTCACTAGGGATATTTTACCCCCTAAAGAATTTTTACAGGGGGTAAAATTTCGCTAGGGATATTTTACCGGGGGTAAAATATCCCTAGGGATATTTTACCCCCGGGGGGTAAAATTTCTGGGGGTAAAAATCCACGGTGACACCGGGTCTAACGGAAAAATGGCTACGACACATTGTTTTAACTCTTTTCCCAACACACCCCAAAGAGCCAGTCGTCACGAGACCACCAGCAACAAACATGCAAATATTTGAATAAGAAGAAATAGAAAATTCCATCAAGAACACGAAGAATAACAATGGTCCGAGTCGGACAAGGTGTCGGCTTTAATCTTAAAGGAGGTTTTTAACATCTGTTCCGACGTCCTCCTCAAGTTCTTTAACAATGTCCTGTGGAAAGGTGAGTTTTCAGAAGATTAGGAGAGAGCCAAAGTAATATTAATTAGAAAAGAATTCAAGAATTCTCTCAGACTGTCTAGGGTGACCTAGCAGAAAACCAATTTGGATTTTGAAAAGGGAGATCGACTGTCAAAGCATCCAACAAAATGGTGACATCAATAAAAAAAGTCAAACATAGGAACGTGGAGAACAAGAAAATCCATAGCATTGTTGCTATGTTAAATGAAAAAATAAGTTTAATTCCGCCAGATGGAGATGTATTATACAAAAGAAACGGTAAGTAGGGGCATTCCATCCTACCTGGTTAACATCGTGGCAAACTACTGTAACCACTTTACTTAAATAATTTACCTAAGGATAACCACTTCCTCGTTAGTTGTTACAAGTCCACTTTGATAACCGTAGATGTTGAACAGGTTGGCTAGCTCTTGGTTTTTTATGCCTTAGTCGTAGAGCGAGGGTTACTCTGATGTAGTTCGAGTGTTCGTGGTTCGGTATTCTCTTGCTGCTGATACTAAATGCTCGGGGCGCCAAAAGGGTTAATAAACAAACACCGATGCTTAATCGTTTAATAACCATTTAATAATAAAACATAAAAATAAAATTCTTGAGTGAACAGAATATTAAACGTACACTTTGTGTAACTTAAAATGACAATAATTGGAACGTAACGAAATATCTTGGTACAATATGAAAAACTTAATACTACAATAATTAATATATTTACAAATAATTGAGTGTTCGTCTGAAAAGATCGTAGCCTCGTCTTGACGAAGTCGTGACGATTCACTAAAATGAATTGATACACAGATCATATATTATTTAACTGAGCCACCAATAACCAAAGCAAAAATGTTAATGGAAGCAATAGTACAAGTTGTTAGCAAACTACCAGAAATAAAGGTTGTTAACACAAAGCAAACCAAATTTATATTGTGAGTAATCCAATTACTCACGTTTACGATGGATACAAATTGCACGTAGCTGGAATCCACAGATATGTAGGTTCCCCTCTCGGTACATTCAATTTCTGAATAAGGTTCTAAAAGAATACAACACATATACAAATCGATAAGCCAATTGTTAACAAGCAAACATTGAACTTTATAGTTCTTATCTGAAATTTGAATAAAAAATAATAAAATATGATACTATGTGTCTTCGGGATGTTTTCTCCAAGTTGGCAGATAAGTGAAAATAGTTTCGGCTTCAGTAGATTGAAATTGATTGTCGTCAACGTCTTTCTCAGTTTTTAAATTCCAAAAGTTTGTTGTGATTTTTATTTGAAAGACCACCATTAATTCGACTGCGCGTAGCCAGGATAATTCCGTTTACTACTGCGTCTATCGATGAAAATTTTTGATGGCGTCTTTGTTGATTTCCAATTTTTATAAATCGATATTTCGATTATTAAAAAAATCGCTGGTTCGAAATAATTAACTCGAATTGTCACTTGACATTCGGTGAACGTAATTGCACAAAAACTTGTTAGTAATTTTCACTAATTACTTTAAAAATACTCAAAAACTAGGAGCACAAAATAATACGTGTAGTGTATGCCACTTCCAGCACGCCAACCTTGATTGAGCATAAAACCTACAGGCGAGTAACTTCGACGTATTAATACGCCGTGAAAAGTAGTACTAATATAAAATTGGTGGCATTTGATTTTATCGATCTTTTCATACTAAATAATAAATATATACAGGATAGGAAAACTAAAGAAAGGTCTTTCGGCAAAAATAGTTAAATAAAAATATAAAATTCGGAATAAATTTGACCGAGGCGTTGATTGGTCGTAAATTGACAACAGGGTTGGCATGGTGACATTCTGGAATGTTACACTACTTTAACGACAAGACACTGATCATTGCTGAACAATTATGGAAGAGCACGATTAAATTGACCAGCGGGGTCTCACAAGGATCCTTTGCTGTGGAATATAATGTACGATCTTGTGACCAACCACCCCACTCTACCCGAGGTAGAGGTTTTTGGATTTGCTGAAGACATGACCGCAGTAGCGGAGACAAAAGAGGTGTCAACTCTCATAAACATTGCAAATACGACTATTAGCCGATTTATGCGAGCGGATGAAAGGAAGAGGACCCTAACTCGTCCCCGAAAATACAGGAGCGGTCTTGTTGACTAGTAGATGTAAGATGGAACCGGTTTCCTTCCTTTGTGGTGGAGGGTAACTCCATGGATACATCTCTATTTGAAAGAGTGCTGGGGATGAACGTCGCCAAACGGCTATCATTTGGCACACACCTATCCGGAGTAACCACAAAGGCAATGGGGACCGTACGAGTTCAAGAGAAAGCTGCTGGGTACGTGGCAGCCTCAATTATGCTCTAAGCGACGCCGATCTGGAAGGAATCAAAACAGGGGCATCAACTAAAACTGGTAGGGGTCCAAATGAAGAATTTGCAAAACATCTGTACGGCCTATAGAACAGCCCCTACAGGAATACTGTTGGTTCTCACTTCCCAAATGCCAATTAACCTGAAGACACAAGCGGGAGAGGTAGAGTTTAGATCCGAGACAAAGGAAGAGCACGACCAAAAGTATCCCCAAATTATGGCTAAATAGCAATCCAGATGGGAGACAGCAGAGAATGGGAGGTGGACCCATAGGTTGATGCCCACCATCGACCCGTGGATAACAATGAAATATGGCCAATTGAAATACAAAACTACCCAATGCTTAACCAACCATGGCTGTTTTAACAAATACTTGCACAGGTTCAGGAGAGCTATAATACCGATCTGTAGTTCCTGCACAGACGATGATAACATAGAACATACAATCTTCAAGTACGCTAGATTGGTACAATAGCGACAGGACACCTAACTTCAACTGGGGGTCAAACGAAGTGGAAAATCATCAAAAAAATGTTAGTGACCATTATGGCGAGAACGACTAAGGAAAAAAGGGCAAGACAAAACGAAGGCATGGATAAACGAGCTAGAAAGAAGAGAACAGTTCCGAAAAGGCGGAAGGCAGGACATTAAACAGAAGACAGTTAGGCAGAAGGCGAGAGGTATACGGTGAAATACCTCTAACCGGCGGGGGGTTTTTGGTGGACTGAGCCCACACCACCACCCGGTACGGGGTGGTGGAGTCTTATTTGAGATTTTACCCCTTCCGACACGCATTAACAAAATAAAAGGCTTAAAATGCTCACTATTATATAAACAATGCCAAAGGGTGGAATGCCAAAACTTGAAAATAAACGGATAGAAAACTCCGTGTATTTTGCAGTATTTAATATTTATTTTTACAAAATATAATTAAGACCTGCTTCTCTTAGTTTAATAATTTTCAATAAAATAGCGATGAAGCCTATTTTCCTCCCACATAACCTCTTTTTTCAGTCTCATGCTGTCCTTTAGTCGGGACTTGTTCATTGATTTATTAAATAATTTTATTTGCCTATTTTAATATTTGAATTTAACGTAAACATTAAATTTGGGTTAAAAAAAATAATAATTTTAATAAATTAGTATAAAATCTACTTTGCTCCACTTTGCCCTACTCGGGTAGGTTAAAAAAGTTGACGATTTTAATTTTTGAATTTCAGAAGCGTAGACAGAGATCATAACTTGTAATAATGGAAATAACCGGATCCAAAACAAAGAGAAACCGGACAAAGACAGGAGAGAGAACAATTGAAAGACTTGCAATTGGGAAGGTAAAAATGGAAGAATACCAACGAGAATATAGACAATAATTACAAGAACAGATTAACAGCAAAGAACGGAATGACAATAATTAATTATGAATGAAGAATGGAAGAACATAAGAGAGAGTATAATAAAATCAACAGTGGAAACGATAGGTAAAATGGAGAGACGTAAGAAAATTCGAAGAAGAGATAGAATTTAAAAGAAAAGCAAGAAATAAATGGATTAAAACACAGAACGAAACTGATAAGGGGGATTACAAGGAGAAAGTAAAACAGACAGTGAAACTATTCAAAAGAAAGAAAAGACAATGGATAGATGACGCAAGAGATTAAAGCCCAACACGAAGTAAGCGGATTTAAAAACAAAAATGGCGAAATATATAGTACGGAAAACATGCAAAAAAATAGATGGAGAGAACACTCCCAGGAATTACTGAATGTTGAATCAGAACCAAACGCTGCAAAAGAAATTGAAACTGAAATATCAGGAAGAGATAAAGACCAAGAAATAAAAAATTAACCAACTTACCAAGATTTCTTTGGCGCAGTAGCAAAAATGAAAAATAATAAGAACCCAGGAACTGATAAAAAGAGGAAATGAAGCTGTAATGAGGAAGATGTATGACCTGCTGATGGAAGTATGGAAAAATGATAGGATGCCAGAACAATGGAGTGAAGCGAAACAGAGACTGCCAAAACAATAGAGAAATATTGCTGCTCAATAATGCACACAAAATATTAACCAGATTGATACATGTAAGATTACAAGAGCATGTTGAGACGGAAATAGAAGACTACCAGCAAGGATTTAGGCCCAGAAGATCAACATCAGATGCATTGTTCATGGTTACAGAGACTATGGAGAAAGTAAGACATAGACACTGAAACGTTGTTTGCATATTTCAAGCAGGTGTTCGACTGAGTAAACATAAGACAACTGATGGGAGAGATGGAAAACTTGAAGATGCCAAGGAAACTGATTTGCTTGGTCCGGATTACACTCGACATAACGACAGCAATAGTAAGAACAAAAGTAGGAAATACCGACGAGTTTGAAATCAGCTCGGGAGTGAGACAGGGACACCTTGTTCAATATTGTGATGGAAGGAATAGTGAGACGAGCCAACTGCAATGGAACGATAACGAGCCTTGAGGTGCAGATAGTGGCGTAAGCCGACGACGTGATTATAATGGCAAGATCACGTAGAGCCCTAGAGAAAACCTTTTAAAATACAGAACGAGATGCTGAAAAGGCCGAATTAAGCGTGAATGAGGACAAGACCAAACTTGTGAAATGCAACAGAGAAAAATGAGGAGACTTGAAAGTGACACCAATCCTGAACTATGCATTTGAAGAGATCAAAAAGTTTAAATACCTTGCAATGCAAATAAATAACACGAGAGAGGAGAAATTTTGAAGAATAGAGTGATGGTAGGAAGTAAAGCGTTCTATAGGAACCAGAATCTACTGAAGAATAAAATTTTTACGAAGAATACCAAGATTAAGATTTATTGTTGTATCATACGGAGTTGAACTGCTCTGTCTAACAAAACCGGAAGAGGAGAAACTTAGGGTGTTTGAGAGAATGGTGATAAAAAGGATACTAGGCCCTGTGAAAGTAAATGAAAAACAGTATCGAAAAAGAACGAATAGAGACATAACAAGTGAACTGCAGGAGGTTGATGTAGTCAGACATGTTAAAGCTTTGAGATTGGGCTGGTTGGGACACGTTCAGAGAGCACAGGAAGGAAGAACTATCACTAGAGTAATGTGAATATACCGAGATATTCCACTGGGCTTGGAAAGCCAAGAAGAAGAAAAATGTTTGAATTTAACGTCAACATTAAATTTGTGTAAGAAAAATAACAATTTCAATAAAATCAACTCGTTACAAAATTTTTTCAATTTCGCAACATTTTGAATTTAATTAAATTCAAATTCTTACATTTAGCGCCACTTTCGTAACGCCCTGTACAACGAACGTGATATGACAGGAATTTAGACACGCGCATGCGAGTATAGTCAGTCTTGGCCTGAGCAGTTAACGGAGTCGACATATTTTGTGGTTCGCTTTTTGTAATCGATTAGTTATTCGATTTTCGATCGCCAGTTGATAATTTATATCGTGCGTAATAGTATTTTTACCGTAACGACGGATATCAAGAAAATCAAACGTAGCAATACCGTTAACAGCCATTTCTACCGTTCTGGATATATCATTTTTTTATCACCACCACATTTTGTACTTTCCTACGTTTGACACGCAGTGTTGCCAACTGTCATTTGGTGTGATCCGGATTGTATTAATATTGACAGTCAACAAGGTTGTTGTCTTTTTGGATGATCGAATATTTTTTTGAACGATCATCATTTACTTATCATTGGACTGTTGAGTGTACCATTCCATCACACATTCTACTGAGGGGCGCAGATCCGTCAACGTTCATTCTGCCGAAACCTGCTGTTCGTGCCATCACGTCGGTGCTATACGTTCGAGGATTCGAGGAGGGAAGCCATAGTGTCAAAAATCACAACCACCTATCCATCCAAGGAGCCTTTGTCACCATTAAGTTTGTGAACTTTCCTGAGCTCTGGTAAAGTATCTTTTTTATTCTTGTTTGTTTATGGTGGTATATTTTTTGTATTCAATTGAAGCCAACATTTGTATTGGCGGGGTTACCTTCTGGTTTCCCGAATTGTGTAGTATCTTTGACGTGGCGTTTGTTCAATTTATTAACGTGCATTCCATTTTTAGCACGTCACAGCCACGTTTGTTTTGTCGATTTGCTATTATTAAATATCGTCAATTTAAATATTGTTTTATTTCTACGAAAGCGTATCCTCACATCATTTTCAGCACTGCACGGAGTGGAATTCACGATCCTCGCTCCCAGCTACAGCGAGTTAGTTTACAAGTCCATCAGGGTTACCACGCAATAAAAGTAGAGGGTTTTACCTTCTGCGTGGTACGTTTTCTTTTCTGGGCCGTTCCCTCATTAGGAACGGGGAGAAAGGATAGCGTTTCACTGGCGCCCACACCGTGGGGCGCCAGTGAAACAAAATCTGTCCTCACTATCTCTAATGAGAAGGTAGCTCGGAACAGATAATGTCCACGCAGAAAATGAATTCTACTTTTATTTGCGTGGGGCCTTGATTTTCTCCGGGGCGTTCATTTGACACGACCCACGGCCTTGCCGCCGCTATTAACGAGCTGGTTTATACCTAACATCAGGGCCCCACGCAAATAAAAGTAGAATTCATTTTCTGCGTGGACATTATCTGTTCCGAGCTACCTTCTCATTAGAGATAGTGAGGACAGATTTTGTTTCAAACTTTGCTCCACTTTGCCCTACTCGGGTAGACTAAACAAGTTTACACTCGGCCCTCATTGGTTGTCTTGTAGAACACATTTATGAAGTGTTTCCAAATATGAAAATTTTTTCTTTATTCAAACCTAATATTATTGGATTAACTGTAATGCGGTATTTCATTATAAAGTTTTAATTGTGGTAGTTGCGTTACAGCTGGACGTGCGTCGTAACAAATTTACATTTTCTAAGATGCTGATTCATTTCAATACTAAATGAAATGTTACGTTACTGCGAGATTCGCTCAAACATCTATAAATTGTTTTAACTAGACCGTTATGTTCCAGTTACGCTACCGCAACATGCAAAACATGTTAAGTGCTTAGTTCTATTCAAGTAGGAAGAGATTATCCCCACATTAATTTTTAGTTAAGTACAAATGCCAAGGTATTTTAGCGCAGATGTTACGTTACTGTTATGTTACTCTGACGTTCAATTCTTGACACTCCAATAATAATAATTTTCTCTCGACTGTCGTAAATTGAATTACGATATTACGGGACCGTTACGTCAAAATGACGTTAAAAATATAACATAAATAAAGTAACTTGACAAATAAGTAAATAACAAATAAAATAAATTATTCTTCCCTGATGCAAGTCGGCTGTGCCTAGCTAAATATTAGCTCAAGTAAACTTGCGTGGATTGAAATACAGGTAACCCTACTGATTTGATTTGATTGTTGATGTTAAACAAAGCAATTTAGCTGTAAGGGTTTCGAATTAGATAAGGGTGACCACCCTTAAACGATAGGCTTAAGCAGTCGGCTTGTTAATTTGCGATTAGTTAGTCCAACAATTTTCTATATATAAATAATATACAGGGTGAAATGTTTTAACTGCTGAACAATGGTAAGTTATTTTAGTTGAAACATAAACCTGTATTATCAATTTTATCTTTCGTAATAACTCATTAGCACAATGCATTAAGCATAATACCTGTACACGAAGCCATTATAATTTAGGTCGATTTAATTGTTGCACACCGCCATTATACGAGATCACATTTTAGAGAGCCCCTATTGTTCATTGTACCATTTTATTCGCCGGTTGAATGGCAAGTTCACCTTTCAAGATTCTCGACAATAATGAACCTTCCGAGTAAAAAACGTGGACCGAAAACTACAAACCATCGTACAATTGAGAAACAACAAACAATTATAACATAAATGTCAGATTAATGAGGAATTCTGTATGGAACAGGGGTGGTGGAGTTGCCATATCGACAATATCAAGGCTTTAATCGTTTCCTTTCGGATATCCTTGCTGCTGTGCCTTAAATTAATCTCCCCATCTACAAAGCCTCGTACACTGTCAGCGCTAATTACAAAGCTGAGGGTTTACCATACGCAGTTAAGTTATGGTTCTCCTAATTATTACGTCATTGTTATTTTAACTGCTTCGGAATTGTCTTGATTCGTACAATAAATTCTTTTTGTAATGTCGACCACATTTTTAAGTGCCACAAGGGCGCAAAAAAATCGTTTCGTACCAAGTGGTACACCGAAAAAAAAAGTAGGTTATTTTATAGAAAACACAAATTTTCTCATTACTCCAGTTTATATATGAAAACGCCATCGGGTTTAGTTCACACTCGACGTGATCATTAATAATTCCATTATGACACCTAAATTGTGTTCACGTAATTTAAATTTAAAGTCATTTTCTTATGGTAAATAATAAATTAAAATGCAAAAGTTAAAAATTTACAAATTGAAACGAAAACCTGTAATTTTTAAATAATAATTATTTTGCATGCTTAACTTAACAATTAAGCACCAAACATGGATTTTAAGCTTCTTTATTCGCTTTCAAGTACGTCATTATTTTACCACTTTTGCAACTTTTATTTTTATTTACCAATTTAACTTAATCCAGTCCAGGATTTAGTGGTATGTTAATTAAAAGCTTTTTTACTTTTTTCTGATGTTAACACACACGCGAATTAAAATTGTTTATTATTGTGTAAGGCAAATAAAATAAATTAAACATTTGTAAATGTGTTTATACCTATTTTATTAATTAAATTTTTTGTTTCATTAATTGAATTTTAAATTAATTATTTACGGATTTTCTGTAGTAGTAACTAAACTTTTAAATTAGTTTTGTTCTAAATACATAAAATTTGTTATCAAGTCTGTAACCGAGTATTTAGCATTCCAATGGAACATAATAATATTATACCCACACCCCGCCAAATTTTTGACGAAACAAACATATTTTCTATTTTCCCTATGTAATTTTTAAATTCCTTTTAACATAAAATATCGAGCCAAACATTTTGTTTATACACATTTCGACTTTGTTTTAGATGAGATTCGATATTACGTCCAACATTTTGTCACGGTACCAATCCGTCCCAGAAGGGGGGGGGTAGGTGATAACCCTGGACCAGCTGCACGACAACTAGCTCAGTGAAGTGGTCGTGGGGAAATTGTACGCTGTACCGCGGAAACTGTATGGCGAAAACTGTTAAATTTTCGCTCCATCCGCCGCTTGTCACGTCTGTAGGTGAAGGGTACAAGACAGCTAGCTCATAGAAATTACCCAGTGTCGGAGCTCGCTGGGTCGCTCGAAAGCGTTCGTGGGTTCGTTTAAATATAATTGATCTGCTTTGCTAAAATAACTCTGCCCAGGGCGCCAAGCAAAAAAATAAAAGATTTCAGATACCTCTTAGTCCCTTAAATCATCACTAAAAAGAAAATAATAAATGAACAAAAAATATCTGAGCACACACAGATGTGAAATAGACTCTACTATAGCTCATGGTAGGTAAGCGGAATACTTCTCATGAAAAAGAACGAACTCCAAAACTTAGTTAAACAAATTAACTAACAAAAAAAAATCACTACCAAGGCTAAAGCAGAGCCATTATCCGTTGTAATAGATGGAATAACTAGTACCTAGATGTTGTGGTACCTAGTTATGAAAAAATAAACTGATAAAATGGTTTATGATGTTATGAAACCAGTAAGTTAACGAACCTTAGCAGATTCTCCTGATTCATGATGTTATCGAACCAGTAAGCAGACAAACATTACCCAACCAACCTCCCATAAGATCCACGGCAAGCTAAAACGTATTTTAGCTTGTGGAATAACCATAAAAAATCAAAATTAACAACACAACAAAATCAATAAAAACAAACATAAAGTGGCAACAAGATAGTCGTTGCTTTAACGTGGTGAAAATTTCGATGTTTGCCGATGACCAAAACCAGTACAGAAGCCTGGATATCATCGCCGAAAACTACTCCCTAAAATCGATCAGCCGAACGTTCGAGTGGTCATACAGATCCCGCCAAGCGGAATCACTAGCGAACTTCGCAGTCGAACAAGCGGAAGCGCCGACGACAAAAATCAAACACCCTGTACGTTGGTCTACATCGCTGATTACTTTAAAAAAAACACATAAATAAAAATAAACACATAAAAAATGTCGAATATAAAAATTTCAAATTCAAGATTTGAACGTACGACGACCAGTTTGGATTTCCTATGCCAACACATTCAGCCAGCGCCGTTCGACACCATTCATCGAAAATAATGCGTCGTTCAAAACCACAAAAATAATTATTAATTCAAAATTCAAAAATGATTAATAATTTTAAAACATAAAGGTTTGAACATATCGCATTTATATCGACGCCTGCGAACGCAAAAGATTAATCGGCCTTTAATCACGTCGAAACAATAAAAGTGCAAGCCTGCAAATTGACGATAACTTCGGCCAAAAAAACGTTCATATTATACTGGGGCCTCTCCCAAGAACCGTGCGATGGCGCTGCTGAAACAAGTAATTTTGTAAGTCTATAACTTTACTTTGCTTGTGGATGGCAAATAGCCGTAATGCACTCGTACAATCTCTTCGTATATTGTGCTGACGAGAACAAATAAGTTCGAAACTAGTCCACATTTCGAATTTGATTGTACGATTTTTTGGTATTTTAATACACACTGGCGTGAGCCGAGAACTTTTTGATTTCATCATATTATACTGGGGCCTCTCCCAAGAACCGTGCGATGGCGCTGCTGAAACAAGTAATTTTGTAAGTCTATAACTTTACTTTGCTTGTGGATGGCAAATAGCCGTAATGCACTCGTACAATCTCTTCGTATATTGTGCTGACGAGAACAAATAAGTTCGAAACTAGTCCACATTTCGAATTTGATTGTACGATTTTTTTGGTATTTTAATACACACTGGCGTGAGCCGAGAACTTTTTGATTTCATCATATTATACTGGGGCCTCTCCCAAGAACCGTGCGATGGCGCTGCTGAAACAAGTAATTTTGTAAGTCTATAACTTTACTTTGCTTGTGGATGGCAAATAGCCGTAATGCACTCGTACAATCTCTTTGTATATTGTGCTGACGAGAACAAATAAGTTCGAAACTAGTCCACATTTCGAATTTGATTGTACGATTTTTTTGGCTTTATTTATTTAGCGTCTGGGATTTTCCGAGACAGTGGCACAACGGGTCGAAACTGGACAACGCATCCAACGGTTTGCTCCGGGAAACGGGGTGACGTGGAGTAAATCCTTCCTAGAAGCAGGTCGATAAAACGCGACCATCTGGGTATCTATGCAGACGAAAAAATGGGTTCGATTCGCAACATGCGACCATTAACCATCCAACACGAAAACTACACAACGAATCGTCGCAATTAACCCTTCCACATTCACTACCGTTTCCCTAAAAAACCACCAAAACTCGACCACTCCTTAGACTGCCATTTTCTGAACTACCAAACCCTAAGATATCAAAAAAACCGCCATATCCGGCGCATAGTGGCTCGACAAGGTAACTTCAGGAGCGCACCGATAGTGAATAAAACGAAATATTTATAGATATTAAAATAAAACGAAGGTTACAATTTGTGATTCCTAATTTTGGTTGAAATCCCTACTAACCGTTTTAGCATTATATAAGTCATCCATATTGGGTCTGCCATTTTGTTTATAGCAAATATAATCTTAGATTCGTAGTGAGAGACCTCCAAGTCCCCTAGATACCAATTTTGGTTGAAATCCGAGGTCTTTGTAATAAATAATTCGGCAATATTGGATCCGCCATTTTGTTTGTAAAATTTTTTAATTTGTATTCTTAATCAGGAACCTCAAAAATTAGTGGATACCAATCGTGGTTGAAATCCGTAATCTTTTTGATATGTAAATCGGTCATATTGGATCCGCCATTTCGTTTATAGCAATTTTGACTTTGAATTCGTAATCAGCGGTTTCTAAAACCCCCAGATACCAATTTTGGTTTAAGTCCGATATCAGTTTGATACACAAGGAGGCCATATTCTATTCATCTGCACTGAAAAAAAAAATTGTTTGATTCAAAAGGAATCGTTTTATTTCAAACAGTTTTACGCATTACCTATGGCGAAAAAATAATTACTTTTCAATTAAAACTTTTTTTCTTTTAAAGATTTATCTTTTGAATTAAAACGGTTTAGTTTTATTTCAAACCACAATGGTTTTTATTTTAAACTATTGTTTAAGTCGTGCCTGAAGCGTTCGACAGTATTCGGTTTACAATTCCGGTAATTCCACTATTTAAATTTTAGTTTAAATATATTGGGAAGGTTGGCAGTAGACAAGAAAATAAATACAACAATCACAACATAAACAATTTAATAAGAGCACATTGGCAATACAACTTTATAAACAACCAATGGATAACATCACTAACCTGGTTGTGGACTCGTACTTGAGTGATTAAAAGTTTTCTGGACTGATTTTCTGGACTGACCAAAATGGAGCATCCCGGCGTAGCCGGCCTTCTCCTTCATCTGAAAGCATACATTAGTGACATTGGAAATTATGGAGGCCGGTGGGCCTCGCGGAGTAGCGCTGAGCTAGACTGACTGGGTGATTAAAAGTACTTTTAAATATTTATTGATTAGTAAGTTTCTTACATACATTATGTTGAAATTTATACAGTTATGGATATAGGGAACTTAAGCCCTTTCTACCATATTTAATTTAGTGGTGTTTGGCATGATTGGTGAAATAGAGGTTTGTTCGTTTCAGGAAAAATTTTTAAAAACCTGAATTTAGGTATTTTAAACTTTGAAGGTGAGGACAGAATATGTACAAATAACAAATTAAAATAAATAACAATGAACTGTGAAAAATGAAAGAACAAAAGGAAAATAAACAAACATGTCTGAGACAGAAATGCACTTCTAAATTTGAAGAATTTGAAGTGTTCGTCTATGCCCAGCATTATTTAAATTAAATGTAGTCGAATTACAAGTTACATGGGAATTGGAAGTAACGCGACATGTTTATAAAGTAAAAAAGAAATTTTGACATTTGCAGAGCGTCACTCACTATGTTTTGATTGGAAAAGTTGTAAAGTTTGTTATGATGAGGAATTTCGTGAGTGTCGCTTTGAAATGTCGTTGTCTTAGGTGGTAATGTAACAGAAAATGTACAATGTTTTATTAAGGCACCACCCAGAGAAGCACTCCAGCTGCAAATCGGCTGTTATATAGCCATTTAGCAGCTAACATTAGCTGTTAGCTAGTTAATAGTCGGCCTGCAGCTGAAGATCTTTGTTGGGTGAGGTGTTACACTGTTCTGTAATAAATTAAGAGTACAAAAAAATAAAATATTTTAAGGACTGTATTTTATGGAGAGATTTTTTGTAGGACATCGACAGTTTACATTAAAAGGAGATATGATGAGGAACAGAGAAGTAAAGGGAATTTGGTTATATACAGAGGGAATTGGTGATATTTTTCGTGAGGCGCTTTTTATGTTTGTCGGCAAATGGAAGTTGATCCACTTCGTAATTGAAAATGTTTCGAATTAGTGAATTTGGGTGGTCTTCTGTAGAGGTGATTAATTTTTCTGTCTTTGCGACGATGATGTCCTTGATTCTTTCTAGGTTGCAGTCTATGTGCTTGTCTTCTGTTTTTGTGTACCTTGGGTAATCACCGATTATGTTGAGAAACTTGTTTTGCGCTACTTGTATTTTCTTGAGGTGGGTTTTCGCAGCGTTGGCCCAGATGGGGGCGTTGTAGGTGAGTACACTTCTAGCACACGTTTTGTACAGTGTAATTTTATCCTCTTTCTTGATTCGAGAGTTCCTAACTATCAGCGGGTACAGTAGGTGGATGAGGAAGCTGGTGTTTGCTGTTCTTTGGGCGATTTCGTGGCCCCAGGTCAGTTTTGAGTCCAAGTGCGTTCCGAGATATTTGACGGTCTTTACATATGGGATGTCGATGTTTTCCAGCTTGATCCTTTTTTGTGGTAGCGCCTTCCGTGTGAATAGGATTGCCTGGGTCTTGGGTACATTCATTTTCATTTGCCAGTTGTCGTAGTATTTTTGTAACTCTATTATATGTTGTTGTAGGTTTCTTGTGATGATATCATGCTTGAAGGAGGAAGCGTAGATGGCCGTGTCGTCTGCATAGATCGCCAGATTTGTGCTCGGGTGCTTCGGAATATCATTGATATATAATGTGAACAGGATCGGACCTAGTAGTGACCCCTGCGGTACACCTGCTGATACACATTTTGTTGTTGAATTTGACCCATTCATGTGGACGAAGAATTTTCTATCTTTTAGGTATGATTGTATAATTTTGATGATGTGCACTGGGAGCCTCACTTGTTCGATTTGTTTATAAACGAGGGCTTCTTGGTTTACTACGTCAAAAGCCTTTTCGAGGTCAAGCAGTATCATGCCCGTGTCTCTCTTCTTACACCAGGACATTACCACTTCTTCTTTTATTCTGGCCACTTGGTGCGTAGTGTTATGCTGTGATCGGAATCCAAATTGTTCTTTGATGATTGTATCATTTTCTTCTAGGTGCACCTTTATTTTTTCGAGAATCACTTTTTCAAAAACTTTGCTCATAGTTGCTAGAAGACTAATCGGGCGATAACTGGTTGCGAGCTTCTTAGATTTGTTTGCCTTAGGTATGGCAAGTACCTTGGCAGTTTTCCATTGCATCGGGAAGTAGCCGTGTTGTATGCAGGCTCTGTAGATGTAGTAGAGCTGGCATATACCTCTTCTCGGGAGGGACTTTAGTTGGACGTTACCTATTCCATCCTGGCCTGGAGCTTTTTTGTTTTTGAGACGCTTTATTATGCTGGCTATCTGCTTGGGGTTCGTAATAATTTCATTTTCTACTACTTGGTTTAACCTGTTGAAATCGTTTAGCGTTTTTTTGATCTCTTCTGCCATTGCGAGTGGGTGATTTTGGGTCTTCTGGTGTGCCGCTTCAAAAACATTTGCGATCGTTTCCGCTTTTTCTTCGTCGGAGTAGCTGAAGGTATTTTCATGTTCTAATATGGGCACTCTTTCATTTTTGTTCTTCAGCCCTTTGTACACTTGCCATAGCGTATTGTCTTTTATTGTGAGCGAGCTAGTTTTTTCGATCCATTCTTTTCTGACGGTGTTTTGCAGAATATTCTTGATTTCTTCAGTTATTTGGTTTTTGAGCCAGCGATAGTGTGGGTCCCCCGATCTGTGCCAGTGCTTCGTGGCATTGTTTCTTTCCGATTTCAATCTTCGGATTTCCTTATCAAATTTAAATTGGATATCTTTGGCTTTGATCGTTTTGGTAGCTTCTTTATATGCACTGTTAATGTTGCTCGTAAATTCGGAGACAGCGTCTTCGATCTCTTCCTTTTGGATATCTACTTTAATCGAGATGTTATTATTTAGGATTTCTTTGTATTTTTTCCAGTCAGTTGAGAAACGGTCACGGGTGAAGAAATCGTGTCCTTGGTGAATAGTTAACGAAATGGGTTTGTGGTTCGACGATAGATCATGAATGACCTTTGGCTGGTTGTATCTTCTAATCCCTTTGATCAAGAAGAAGTCGATGGTCGACGGAGCGCTGTTGTGACCTTGTTGGTGAGTATGTTCATCAGGGAAACTGATGACAAAGTTGCTATTTTGTTCGATCCTACGTAAGTTCAGACCGATGGCATTATGATGTTGGCAATTCCATGTGGGATGATGGGCATTAAAATCTCCCCCTAAGATGACATTTGGGTATGCGTCCATGATGTCAATTATGTCGGCATCATTGAGCGGAATGTTTGGTGGTTGATAGATTGCTCCCACAATAAAAGAAGGGAAAGAGTTAACACGAAGAATAATTACCTCCATATTGGTTGTGTTTGGTTTCTTCACTGGTTCATGCTGGATGCCTTTTTTAATGATGATGGCTACACCTCCACAGTTGGTGAGTCGATCATTTCTATATAATTATATGGTACCGTTTCATTGTAAATTTGACGCCGACCTTCAGCCAAGTCTCGGAGATGAGAGCGATGTCGACGTCTTGTTCTGCGAGGAAGTTTTCAAGCTCTTCCTTCTTGTTGACTACACTGGTCGCATTCCAGGTGAGGATGTGTAGCTTTTGTTTTGCCGATTTACCCATCAATGTTTGCGAATTTGAATAGGGCTTCTGCTTCCATCAGGAGCTGTGTAGTTTTGGCTGGATCGTTGCAGCTTAGGAGATCGCTTTTTAGTCTCCTAACTGTTTCGGTTAGCTTCTTATAGTCTACCAACCTTTTTAATTCATTTAGCTCCCTCATGAACGTCTCATAGTCGTTACTTGCGTCGGTACCTGTGGCAAAGTTAACGGTGGGTTCTTGGGTGGATTGTGTAAGCCTGTGGGCTTGGGATCTTTTTGGTTTTGAAGGGAGGGCTGGGTATTCTTTGAGATTGTTTACATCAGTTCTTGGTTCTGGTCTGGTTTGGCTCGATTCTTCTGGATATTTCCAGGGTTGACGAGGCCCCTGTTGCCTTCTTGGAGCTCTAGCCTCCTGCTTCATTGTGTAGTATTTGTAAGCATCGCATTCTACGCTATTTGCTTTATGTCCCTTGCCGCAATTGTTGCATTTGCAGACCGTTTCCTTTTTAGTACACTCCCAGGTTGAATGTCCTTCGCTGCAATGGCCGCAGGTGGTTTTCCCGTGGCAATGCCTGGCCCCATGGCCGTATTTAAGACATTTTCCACATTGTGTGACTCTTCGTGGTGGTCTGTACTTGGCCCAGTACACTCGATGGTGGTACAGGTAGGTGATCTTCCTCACCTCCTGCATGTTTGTTCCCGCTTTGAAGGATACCCGGTACTTTGGGTATTCCGGAAGGGTGCCTACGTGGTCTTGTCTTACCAGCATCCGACATGCTTCGGCTGGGAGTCCTAGTTCCTTGAGTTCTTCTAAGATCCGTTCTGGTTTTACATTTGTTAGCCCCTTTAATACAAACGTCTGTCGCTTGTCATCAGCAAGCGCATACGTGTGAAAATCAAGTTTCGATGCTTTACACATGTCTTGGAGACTTCTGTAGTCCTCCATGGTGGTGGTTATTATTTTCGTGTTTGACCCAAGATTTTGGATGTTCCACTTGCTTTTTAGGAGCGGTTTTACATCCGCTATAAACTCCTCCGTGTTGATAGGTTTATGGTGTAGCACGATGGGAGTGGGACGAATGAGTTTTTCGGTCATAGTACTACTTATCTGTTTTGTCGCGTCAACTTCCATTCCCTCGTTTTCCTCTGCGAGGGGTTGGAATTTGTTCTGGGTTTTGAGTAAGAAGGCCTCTGGTCTTCTTGTCCTGTCTATTCTTTTTGAATCTTTCTGAGAGAATGTTATATCCTCGCGGTCCCTACTTCGTTTCGTATTTGATTTTACCTCCCATGGCAGGGTGGTTAATCGACTAGTTAGATTGTTGATATTTATTAGTCCTTTAGGTAAATGAGCCATTTTTGTGAATGATCAGGTTTTATACGGACACAAATGTAATTAGTTGAATGCATGAATTTACTTACACGTGGTTTTGTGGTTATGTTGAATAATTAATCATGGTGCTCAACGAGCAGACCCTGGTTATGTCGCTACAAATATCGCACAGTTTAAAAATTCACTAAATAAACACTAAAATCACTTGGAGGTAGTTTCGTTCACTGGTTATAAGTTGTTGTCTTTTTTCGTCGGTCGTCCGATTAAAAGTACAACCCAGGTGTTCTTATATTCAGCATTGGTATAAAGATAACTAGCTACATAAATATGTCGCGCCATCTATCAGTCACATTGTAACTTACATACCAACAAATAAGAAAATGATTTGATTTAAAACATCTACATTAAAAGAAATAAAGTTTTGTTTTAAAACAACAGATACTATTAAGTTAAATAAATTACTATTTATTACAAAACGATTATTTTTAAACCAAAAAATAACATTTTAAAACGAATATTCGTTTAGATTTAAAACGTCATTTTTTTCAGTGTGGGCTTCTTAAAAATTTTAACCGAGAATTTATATATAAACAAAATAAATCAGCCATATTGGGTACGCCATTTTATTTCAGAAGTTCTGACTTTGGATTAGTAATCCAATTGCAATCCGATATCATTTTCATATTATAAAGTCAGCTATATTGAATCCGCCAAGTTGTTTGTAAAAGTATTGATTGTGGCTTCATAATCAGGTACCTCAAAAACTTGTGAATATCAATGTGATGTTTAAGTCGGCCATATTGCATCCGCCATATTGATATTAAAAATTTCAACTTTGGATTCATATCAACAACTTCAAACATTTTCGGATATCAATTTTAGTTTAAATCCGAATAATTTTGATTATATAAGTCGGCCATATATAGTGAATCTGCCATTTTGTTTACAAAAATTTTAAATATAGATTTATAATCACTATAAAACGTCCATATTGAGTTCGACATTTTATTTCAACAATGTTGAATTTTGATTGTAATCAGTGATCTTGAAAATCCCTCGATATCAATTTTAGTTGAAATCCGATTAAGTCAGCCATATTCGATCCGCCATCTTGTTTGTACATGTCCAAAATCATGAAGCTCAAAAATTTATGGATATACCAATTTTAGTTGAATTCGTAAACTTTTTATCATACATATAAGGCATATTTAGTCCGCCATTTTGTTTACAGCAGCAATTTTGACTTTGGATTCGTAGGCAGCGATCTCAAAAACCCTTAGATACAAAATTTTGTTTTAATCCAATATAATTTGATACGTCATTCCGTATCTAAAAGTTTTAACTTTGGATAAATATATTCATAATCAGGAACTCTATAAAATTGATGATAAGTACCAATACCTATTCGTTGAAATCCGTAATATTTTTGACATGTAAGTCCGCCATTTGGTTGAAATTCGATATAATTTTGATATATAAGTCGGCCATATTGGATCCACCATTTTGTTTGTTAAAGTTTTGATGTAAAATTCATAATGAGCAACGTCAAAATTTTGTGGGTATCAGTTTTGGTTGAAATTCATAATCATTTTAATATATGTCGGCCATATTGGATCCGCCATTTTCCTTGTAAAAATATTTATTTCGAATTCATAATCACGAGCCTTAAGAATTTTTGGTTACCAATTTTGGTTGAAATCCATAATCTTTATGACGTAGAAGTCCGCCATATTAAGACCGCCATTTTGTTTATAGTAATTTTAACTTTGGATTCATTGCTAATGATCTCCATTACCTCTAGATCCTAATTTTTATTGCAATCCGATCAGAATCCCGGATATCATTCTGATATATAACTCGACCATATTGAATCCGCCATTTTGTTAATAAAAGTTTAAATTTTGACGTATTTTTAATTTTAGTTTTGACATATACGTGAAATCTTATGGAATTCATAATCAGGAACGTCAAAAATATGTGGATCTCAGTTTTGGTTTAAATCTGCAGCCATTTTGATATATAAGTCGGCCATGTTGGATCAGCCATTTTGTTTGTAAAAATTTTAACTAGGGATTCATAATCAGCTGCCTTAAAAATTTTAGGATACCAATTTTAGATTAAATATAATTCGACAATATTCGGACCGCCATTTTGCTTATACCAATTTTGGTAAGAACCTGATAGTATTTTGATATATAGATCACCATAATATTAGATCCGCCATTTTGTTTATTATTTGAACGTAGAATTCATAATCATGAACCTCAAAACGTTGTAGACGCCAATTTTGGTTAAAATCCTTAATCTTTTCGATATATATAGGTCGGCCATATTGGATCCGCCATTTCATTTATAAACATTTTTTAACTATGAGTTAATAATCAGGGCAAGTAAATCGTAATATGTTGCCTTTTTATTTATAATAATTTTAACTAAAGATTTGTAATTAGCGATCTCGAAAACTCTTCGATACCAAATTTAGTTAAAATCTGATATAATTTAAGTCGGTCATATTGGATCCGCCATTTTGTTTATTGAAGTTTTGACGTATACGTTAAATCTTATGGAATTCATAATCAGGAACCTCAAAAATATGTGGATCTCAGTTTTGGTTGAAATCTGCAGCCTTTTTAATAAATAAGTCGGCCATCTTGGATCGGCCATTTTGTTTGTAATCAGTCAATGTTTGTAGTCATAATCAGCTGCCTTAAAAATGTTAGGATACTAATTTTGGATGAAATATAAGTCACAATATTCGGACCGCCATCTTGTTTATAACAATTTTGATAAAAATCTGATAGTATTTTGGTATATAGAATTATAGACGACCATATTAAATTCGCCATTTTATTTGTTACAGTTTTAACGCAGGATTCATAATCTTGAACCTCAAAATGTTCGCGACACCAATTTTGGCTGCCATATTGAATCCGCCATTTTGTTTGATTAAGTTTTGACGTCTACGTGAAATCCTAGTCAGCTTGATCGTAATCATGGTCACGAACCTAAAATACTTGTGGATTCCAATCTGCAACCATTTTGAAAAATAAATGACCATATTGGATCCGCCATTTTGTTTGTACAAAGAGTAACTTCAGATAATCAGAAATCTTAAACATTTAGGAATACAAATTTTGGTTGAAATCGGTATTCTTTATGGCATATTTTATTATAAGTCGGCCATGGTGGATCCGCTGTAACAACCCAATCCGGGCTGCTACGGGAAGCTAACGGGAGCGTGGGCCAGGGGGGGGGGCTTATATGCCGAAATTAACTTTCCTCTCTCTCACTTCTTACCTTTTTAACTATCAATGCGGGCGCCACTCTTTTCTTATAAAAGAGACTTAAAAAGACAACAAAACTTTAAGACAAAAGAAAAATCAAAACTTCTAAAAAAAAATAATATTTATTCAGGCAACTAAAAATTCAATCAAACTTTTATATCATATTTACAATTATAAAGTAAGAATACAAAATGACTTATTTAATAAATTATTTACAACTTTAAAAGAAATGAAATGAATTATGTACACAAGGATCCTTACTACGGCACTGTCCGTAGTAGGTCAAATGACTTGACGTTTTTACTTAACCAAACAGTTGCAGGTTACACTGGCTTCTTGAACTGTTTTTATCAACATCAAAATAGATAACTGGGCTCCCTTTAAACACGGTAGGCAATCTTTAAAATTACTAATAATAATTACGTTAATATTGACTTCTTGTAGATTAAAGAAATTAATACTTGACTGGGATTTTTCCACCCACAAAAATGACAGAACGGGCCCCCTGAATATTTAACCTCACTTGCACCTTAGAAAGGAAATAGTACAGGACGGGTGTCTTGTCGGAGTGCCTTGTGGTAGCCGAAAACACTCTCGGGGAAAACTTACGCCTTGTTTAACAAAACGTAATGGATCGATCTGCCTTGTCGAACCAAAAGCATTTCGAGGACCGTAGGTGGGCAACGGGGATGACAGTGCCTTGCGAACCGAAAACACTGTCGGGGGAACGTACGCCTTGCGAAACCGAAAACATACGCTGATGACACCAGAGAAATTGCTTACCTTCCTTTAGTAGCGACTAAAGCTTATAAAATTGCATCTTTCTCCGGTGTCACCTAAACAGGATGGGTAAAAGTTGTGTGAAAGTTACTTATCTTTTAGGGTTGGCATGGAAGGGACCGAATCACATTTACAGGGTCCTGTCATTATTAACCTCTAAAACTTAATAAATATTTATATCGGCTCACAGTTGTACACAACGAATGTGAGCGATTAACCTAAAAATATTTATTTCGTTACACCGCCATTTCTTTGTAAAAATTGTAAAGAAGAACCGTAGATTCATAATCAGGATAAAGCGGCCATAGGGTCCAACATTTTGTTTATATCAATTTTGACACAGGATTCTTAATCACCGATGTCGAAAACTCTCGTATACCAATTTTTGTGCAACTCTTAACAGGATCATCCTTGAAGTGTGGCCAACTTTTCGTTATTTTGACCCACTGTGCGACGATGAACAAAGAATCAAAAACTGACGGGATAAATAATGTAGGTTTATTATGCACGATTCCGCTGCGTTCCGTCAAATTTATTTTAACTTTTAAGTTTAATTAATCTAAAGATTGTACAATGAATTACACCCCCCCCCCCTCATCAATGAACTTTCCCTGGATACGCCCCTGAGCCGTTACGTCAGTGAACAGATAACGCATCATTTTATTACGTCAAGTTTAAAAAAAAGGTAAACTGAAATATTATTTCAGGATAAATTTTATAAAACCGTTTATTTTACCTGAAATTATACGTAGGTAAATTAAAATTCGAAATTTTATTTATGAGTAAATATTAAATATTCAATTTTACATGAAATTAAATTATAAAATTATTACATTTCATACATTATTAACTTGACAAGGGTTGAAATTTCAAACTATATAATTATTTTCGTTTCTACCTGCAACAATATTTTAACAAAAATTCCCAACCGATTTTATTGGCATAAAAGTGACGCGCTGCCAGTAAAAGATGAAGTTGCTTTAACTTCCATAGTTCAGAATTTCATATGAACGTTTTGATCTCCTGCTGTCGTTACGCACGTCGATGTTCAAATTTTTAATTTTAATCGAACGGCTAATTTGTTACTGACAAGATTTCGCAAGACGTGGTTCAAAGTTCACGTTAAACAGTAGGTCTCCTACGTACATTTATGTGAACTTACTTCGAAAGCACAGGCCAGACATGATCCGTTAACGTAGAGGAACGGAACATCTCGGTCGAAGGTATAAACAGTTAAAATTTTATAATTTTAAGATTCTAGTTTTTAAAAATGTAACAACTGTACGTTTTGACGCGTTTGGCTTGCGGCCGCACATTTAGCAAACAATTTGAATTTAATTTTTGTTATAATTGTCCGCTATAGCAGCCCAGCTTTGCGAGATCATACGCCTCAACTATTTGACTATTTGCCATCAGTTGAGAAATACTTCGGCCTACAGCACAGAAGTTAGCGGATCTGGATGTTTGAGTTCTGCTAAGATACACGAATTTGCTTTGAATTTATTTAATCGTATGAAAATGTGTGTTTAGTTGAGCAGAAAGTAAAGGATGAACTTGTGGGTTAAGAAACACTTAAAGTTGATGTTGCTACTGTTGGCGTTGCGAAGCCACACGTCACCGTTTCGAAGTCGTGGCATTTAGCACCTTTAGGTATTTACCTCGACTGTAAGTTGGGTGTTTGAGTTTAGTTAAAAATTGATTTGGCTCACGCTGGCTTGATTATAATAAATAATAAAGTTTAAAATGCACGACTCGGCCTGCGGTTTCGCATTATAAAAATATTAGGTTTGTTTTAACTGGGTTCTCAGTTGTCCTAAATGTGTTTGTATTTTTATTTGCAGTATCGGATGGAGATCTTCCTTTGTCTTATGTTATGTAAGGGTCCTCCGGCAGAGGATCTACAAAATTTGGAGATATAATAGCTACAAATATTCAAAAGCCGACACAGGCATAAGATATCCTGCGGTCGAAATCTAACTTTGTGAGACAATTATCTTACTGCTTAAGAGGATGTAGCTTCCCCTAGAAACGTAGAGCCTAAAACACGCACGCATCATCGTGAAGTGTTTGAGTAAGCTTTAGTTATAACTGTTTAGTGTGAACCTAGACACTTCCGTTATGATTGTTCCTTCTCAAATCCAGAAGCCATAGTAACATGAATATCTTACAGATAAGAACCAAAAATACCTCTGGTCGATAATTGGGGCAGGCTTTCAATAATAGCAACAGTAATAGAACAAATCTTTTATTTTTAATAAGCGATCTCCTCAAGGTTTTCAAATCACGACCTGCCTCCGACGTACTGAGAGCTGGCTTATACCAGAACAACTAGGTACATTTTCTCACAGATGTGGCAATCTGAACCGTAGGGTCAATCAACCACACGGAGAAAATTTTCACACAATGATAAGGGGTCACCGATAAAGGACGTCCATATAAAAATCGTATTTTTGAGATTTCTAAGAAAATTGTGTTTGACTGTTTTCATGTAATTTTTTGTAAAATAAATTAGTTACTCCTTAAATTCCAAATGTCGTGACGATTTTAGACAAATGAGGGAGGTCTTTGAATTGATAACAATATGACGTTCTGGGGGGGGGGTCCGAAAATTGTGAACAACTGTGACAGAGGAAGCTGAAAAGTTGGATAAAATTGCAGACGTCCCTAATAAAAGACAGCTTAGGAAAGCAGAAAAGGATGAATCATTAGCCAGGCGTGTGCCCCCCCCCCCAATCAATCGTTACCAAAACTTCTAGTTCTATCCTGATCAAATATCTAGTAAAGAAACTCGAAATGCTCACTTTCGGCATTAACTTTCAAAAAATCGTTTTTCCCTAATTGGATAACTTGCAGACCCCCCTCTTCGCAATTCTACTAGTGAAATTATTGGCATTAATTCCGTTCGGTGTACTTCTCGCACAATGTCGGTTGCTGTCTTTATAACCCATCCTCCCCCCCCCCAAACTGGCTATGAAGCGATTTCTTGGTATAAATACAGCGTCACAAACAAGAGCGAAATAGGTCAAGTCTGAAAAGCAGTAAATGTTTTGTTTAGAATAATATAAAAAGATACTGCCGGAGCTGGAAGCTTGAACCCCTACATGCTATGTTCAGAATACGTTGGAAGGAGTCTATAATGGCCATTTGGGCCCAGTTTGCCGCGTCCACAGCACCCCGCAAGAAAACAAAAAAAAATTGACTACGCCTTTATTTTCATCAAACATCATCTAAATGTCATCGTTGTTACTGTTACTAAAATTGTCCTAATGTTTCCGGTTGAGGAATGTAGGAACCTTAAATATTCAGTCAAATCCCCTTGATTCCGACAACACTTTGCTGTATTTTGATGTGCCATAATATTTCACATGGGAGAACTCTTATAAAATAATTCTCCCAAGTGCGGCCTTTAGGCCGCACAACCTTGCCAATCATGTACTACCAGTTGTCTAAAGCTAATATTCTGTTTGACCTAAATTGTCTGACCTAATATTCGAGTGTAAAGTTATTACGGTAGCTATTCCGTGGCGTGAGACCGAAGTCCGAGCACGAATCGCCTACGGTATGGTTACAATTCACTATAGTGCGGCCTTTAGGCCGCACAATCAATGCAAACCTGTATTACTTGGTTAAAGTCTGCCAGGTAGCCGCCTGTTTCAGATAGTAAAATATTAAAATTAAACCGTTAATGGACGTGAGTTCTAATCGCGGCTATTCTATAAATATTTGTGCCATGGTTTGGAGTCAATGTTAAGCTACATCAACCGAAGACAAACCGTAGGTATAATGTAAGAAAAAATTAATATTTGGTGCTTAGAATAACTATTGCGAAAAATTGTTGTCAGAGGTTCGGATCACTTAATGCGGCAAATCGGATCTTTTTCTTCTTATGTAATATTACATAACAGTGAAGGAAATTTACATTATAAGTGTAAAATTACACAATTAAAATGTAATTTTAATTGTAATTTCTGTAATTTGTACAGTTCTTATAAGTAATATTACATAACAGTGAAGTAAATTATTCAATTACACAAAGTTCAATGTAAAATTACATATACAAGGAAAATTACAGAAAAACCGAAATTTCGCACAATTATTGATGGAATATTACACAATATGTGTTTTAATGTAATTTTGAATGTAAAAATTACACATATTAGAATGTATTTTTATTTGTATATAGTTTTTTAACTCGGTGGAAATCATGTGAAAAAGTGAAATCATGTGAAAAAGTGATATCTTACAAGGAGATACGATAATTCGCATTTGGAAAGAATTTCAGATACGACCTTCTTGCTTAACACGGCAGAGCTGGAGAGAATTATAAAGACTCGAAGATAGGTTAAAATAAAAATCATACAAAACCCCCGTTGCAACCCGAGGCCAGCTAATTAAGAACCGCCAAAGACCGTAAAATGTCAGACAGATAATAGAGAAAGCAAGAGAATTCCAGGTGAAGGTGTTTTTGTGCTTCGTGGACTACAGCAAGGCGTTTGATAGAGTGAAGTGGAATAAACTGTGGAAGATCCTAGAAGAAATGGGAACACCCGTACACCTAATCAGAATTATACAACAGCTATACGAGACGAGCAGTGCGGTAGTGAGCGTATGCAACACTTTATCAACGGACTTCAAATTAACGGCTGGGGTACGGCAGGGATGCATACTGTCACCCATATTATTCAATATCTACACGGAGTACATCATGAGACGGGTTTTGGAGAATTGGGATGGCGGAGTTTCGATTGGCGGAAAGAAGATAACTAACTTGCGGTATGCGGATGACACTGTCATATTAACAACAGGTGAAGAGGATATGCGGAGCATCATGGAACGGCTTGCAGAGGAAAGCATCACATATGGGCTGGAAATAAATCGCTTGAAGACAAAGATCATGATTATAGACAGAGCCAATAATAACCAACCTCTAATACAAAGCGTGGCCGGGTTCGCGGTAGTCGATAGTTTCCAGTATTTAGGATCGACAATAGATAATAATGGCGGATGCGAACTGGAAATTCGGAGACGATTGGCGATTGCCAGAACATCATTGACAAAACTGAAAAGAATTTGGAAAGATCGATCCATTACAATAAAAACTAAACTTAAAATAATCCAAACACTGATATTCTCAATCGCAACTTACGCCGCGGAAACATGGACGATTAAAGCTACCGACGAACGAAGAATAGCCGCGTTCGAAATGTGGTGTTATAGGAGACTGCTGCGCATACCATGGACGGCACGTAGAACTAATGTCTCAATTATAGAGGAACTCCACATCAACAAAAGATTGGTCGAAATAGTCAACCAGAGATATCTAGGATATCTGGGACACATAGCAAGAAGAACTGATACTATGGAAAGGTTGATTGTGGAGGGAAAAGTGGAAGGAAGACGACCGCGAGGAAGATCGCCAACGCGCTGGATCGATCGAACTAAAAATCTAATAGGACAAGGACTGCACGAGTCCATCGCAGCAGCGCAAAACCGCAACAACTGGCGACGAATAGTCGCAGGCATAGCAAATTGATGCCACCACACCTTGCATAAGGGTTATGGACGGAAGAGAGACGTTCTTAAAATAATAACTTGTGGTGGGTTTGAGGTTGTCTGTGCAATGTATCGGGCCTGGTAGCGACGGATGAACCAATATACATAGATATATATTTAATATTTAATAAAATTACTAATTACAAACTACTAATTCCTTAGTGAAATTTCACTAGGGATATTTTACCCCCTAAAGAATTTTTACAGGGGGTAAAATTTCGCTAGGGATATTTTACCGGGGGTAAAATTTCGCTAGGGATATTTTACCGGGGGTAAAATTTCACTAGGGATATTTTACCGGGGGTAAAATTTCACTAGGGATATTTTACCGGGGGTAAAATTTCACTAGGGATATTTTACCCCCTAAAGAATTTTTACAGGGGGTAAAATTTCGCTAGGGATATTTTACCGGGGGTAAAATATCCCTAGGGATATTTTACCCCCGGGGGGTAAAATTTCTGGGGGTAAAAATCCACGGTGACACCGGGTCTAACGGAAAAATGGCTACGACACATTGTTTTAACTCTTTTCCCAACACACCCCAAAGAGCCAGTCGTCACGAGACCACCAGCAACAAACATGCAAATATTTGAATAAGAAGAAATAGAAAATTCCATCAAGAACACGAAGAATAACAATGGTCCGAGTCGGACAAGGTGTCGGCTTTAATCTTAAAGGAGGTTTTTAACATCTGTTCCGACGTCCTCCTCAAGTTCTTTAACAATGTCCTGTGGAAAGGTGAGTTTTCAGAAGATTAGGAGAGAGCCAAAGTAATATTAATTAGAAAAGAATTCAAGAATTCTCTCAGACTGTCTAGGGTGACCTAGCAGAAAACCAATTTGGATTTTGAAAAGGGAGATCGACTGTCAAAGCATCCAACAAAATGGTGACATCAATAAAAAAAGTCAAACATAGGAACGTGGAGAACAAGAAAATCCATAGCATTGTTGCTATGTTAAATGAAAAAATAAGTTTAATTCCGCCAGATGGAGATGTATTATACAAAAGAAACGGTAAGTAGGGGCATTCCATCCTACCTGGTTAACATCGTGGCAAACTACTGTAACCACTTTACTTAAATAATTTACCTAAGGATAACCACTTCCTCGTTAGTTGTTACAAGTCCACTTTGATAACCGTAGATGTTGAACAGGTTGGCTAGCTCTTGGTTTTTTATGCCTTAGTCGTAGAGCGAGGGTTACTCTGATGTAGTTCGAGTGTTCGTGGTTCGGTATTCTCTTGCTGCTGATACTAAATGCTCGGGGCGCCAAAAGGGTTAATAAACAAACACCGATGCTTAATCGTTTAATAACCATTTAATAATAAAACATAAAAATAAAATTCTTGAGTGAACAGAATATTAAACGTACACTTTGTGTAACTTAAAATGACAATAATTGGAACGTAACGAAATATCTTGGTACAATATGAAAAACTTAATACTACAATAATTAATATATTTACAAATAATTGAGTGTTCGTCTGAAAAGATCGTAGCCTCGTCTTGACGAAGTCGTGACGATTCACTAAAATGAATTGATACACAGATCATATATTATTTAACTGAGCCACCAATAACCAAAGCAAAAATGTTAATGGAAGCAATAGTACAAGTTGTTAGCAAACTACCAGAAATAAAGGTTGTTAACACAAAGCAAACCAAATTTATATTGTGAGTAATCCAATTACTCACGTTTACGATGGATACAAATTGCACGTAGCTGGAATCCACAGATATGTAGGTTCCCCTCTCGGTACATTCAATTTCTGAATAAGGTTCTAAAAGAATACAACACATATACAAATCGATAAGCCAATTGTTAACAAGCAAACATTGAACTTTATAGTTCTTATCTGAAATTTGAATAAAAAATAATAAAATATGATACTATGTGTCTTCGGGATGTTTTCTCCAAGTTGGCAGATAAGTGAAAATAGTTTCGGCTTCAGTAGATTGAAATTGATTGTCGTCAACGTCTTTCTCAGTTTTTAAATTCCAAAAGTTTGTTGTGATTTTTATTTGAAAGACCACCATTAATTCGACTGCGCGTAGCCAGGATAATTCCGTTTACTACTGCGTCTATCGATGAAAATTTTTGATGGCGTCTTTGTTGATTTCCAATTTTTATAAATCGATATTTCGATTATTAAAAAAATCGCTGGTTCGAAATAATTAACTCGAATTGTCACTTGACATTCGGTGAACGTAATTGCACAAAAACTTGTTAGTAATTTTCACTAATTACTTTAAAAATACTCAAAAACTAGGAGCACAAAATAATACGTGTAGTGTATGCCACTTCCAGCACGCCAACCTTGATTGAGCATAAAACCTACAGGCGAGTAACTTCGACGTATTAATACGCCGTGAAAAGTAGTACTAATATAAAATTGGTGGCATTTGATTTTATCGATCTTTTCATACTAAATAATAAATATATACAGGATAGGAAAACTAAAGAAAGGTCTTTCGGCAAAAATAGTTAAATAAAAATATAAAATTCGGAATAAATTTGACCGAGGCGTTGATTGGTCGTAAATTGACAACAGGGTTGGCATGGTGACATTCTGGAATGTTACACTACTTTAACGACAAGACACTGATCATTGCTGAACAATTATGGAAGAGCACGATTAAATTGACCAGCGGGGTCTCACAAGGATCCTTTGCTGTGGAATATAATGTACGATCTTGTGACCAACCACCCCACTCTACCCGAGGTAGAGGTTTTTGGATTTGCTGAAGACATGACCGCAGTAGCGGAGACAAAAGAGGTGTCAACTCTCATAAACATTGCAAATACGACTATTAGCCGATTTATGCGAGCGGATGAAAGGAAGAGGACCCTAACTCGTCCCCGAAAATACAGGAGCGGTCTTGTTGACTAGTAGATGTAAGATGGAACCGGTTTCCTTCCTTTGTGGTGGAGGGTAACTCCATGGATACATCTCTATTTGAAAGAGTGCTGGGGATGAACGTCGCCAAACGGCTATCATTTGGCACACACCTATCCGGAGTAACCACAAAGGCAATGGGGACCGTACGAGTTCAAGAGAAAGCTGCTGGGTACGTGGCAGCCTCAATTATGCTCTAAGCGACGCCGATCTGGAAGGAATCAAAACAGGGGCATCAACTAAAACTGGTAGGGGTCCAAATGAAGAATTTGCAAAACATCTGTACGGCCTATAGAACAGCCCCTACAGGAATACTGTTGGTTCTCACTTCCCAAATGCCAATTAACCTGAAGACACAAGCGGGAGAGGTAGAGTTTAGATCCGAGACAAAGGAAGAGCACGACCAAAAGTATCCCCAAATTATGGCTAAATAGCAATCCAGATGGGAGACAGCAGAGAATGGGAGGTGGACCCATAGGTTGATGCCCACCATCGACCCGTGGATAACAATGAAATATGGCCAATTGAAATACAAAACTACCCAATGCTTAACCAACCATGGCTGTTTTAACAAATACTTGCACAGGTTCAGGAGAGCTATAATACCGATCTGTAGTTCCTGCACAGACGATGATAACATAGAACATACAATCTTCAAGTACGCTAGATTGGTACAATAGCGACAGGACACCTAACTTCAACTGGGGGTCAAACGAAGTGGAAAATCATCAAAAAAATGTTAGTGACCATTATGGCGAGAACGACTAAGGAAAAAAGGGCAAGACAAAACGAAGGCATGGATAAACGAGCTAGAAAGAAGAGAACAGTTCCGAAAAGGCGGAAGGCAGGACATTAAACAGAAGACAGTTAGGCAGAAGGCGAGAGGTATACGGTGAAATACCTCTAACCGGCGGGGGGTTTTTGGTGGACTGAGCCCACACCACCACCCGGTACGGGGTGGTGGAGTCTTATTTGAGATTTTACCCCTTCCGACACGCATTAACAAAATAAAAGGCTTAAAATGCTCACTATTATATAAACAATGCCAAAGGGTGGAATGCCAAAACTTGAAAATAAACGGATAGAAAACTCCGTGTATTTTGCAGTATTTAATATTTATTTTTACAAAATATAATTAAGACCTGCTTCTCTTAGTTTAATAATTTTCAATAAAATAGCGATGAAGCCTATTTTCCTCCCACATAACCTCTTTTTTCAGTCTCATGCTGTCCTTTAGTCGGGACTTGTTCATTGATTTATTAAATAATTTTATTTGCCTATTTTAATATTTGAATTTAACGTAAACATTAAATTTGGGTTAAAAAAAATAATAATTTTAATAAATTAGTATAAAATCTACTTTGCTCCACTTTGCCCTACTCGGGTAGGTTAAAAAAGTTGACGATTTTAATTTTTGAATTTCAGAAGCGTAGACAGAGATCATAACTTGTAATAATGGAAATAACCGGATCCAAAACAAAGAGAAACCGGACAAAGACAGGAGAGAGAACAATTGAAAGACTTGCAATTGGGAAGGTAAAAATGGAAGAATACCAACGAGAATATAGACAATAATTACAAGAACAGATTAACAGCAAAGAACGGAATGACAATAATTAATTATGAATGAAGAATGGAAGAACATAAGAGAGAGTATAATAAAATCAACAGTGGAAACGATAGGTAAAATGGAGAGACGTAAGAAAATTCGAAGAAGAGATAGAATTTAAAAGAAAAGCAAGAAATAAATGGATTAAAACACAGAACGAAACTGATAAGGGGGATTACAAGGAGAAAGTAAAACAGACAGTGAAACTATTCAAAAGAAAGAAAAGACAATGGATAGATGACGCAAGAGATTAAAGCCCAACACGAAGTAAGCGGATTTAAAAACAAAAATGGCGAAATATATAGTACGGAAAACATGCAAAAAAATAGATGGAGAGAACACTCCCAGGAATTACTGAATGTTGAATCAGAACCAAACGCTGCAAAAGAAATTGAAACTGAAATATCAGGAAGAGATAAAGACCAAGAAATAAAAAATTAACCAACTTACCAAGATTTCTTTGGCGCAGTAGCAAAAATGAAAAATAATAAGAACCCAGGAACTGATAAAAAGAGGAAATGAAGCTGTAATGAGGAAGATGTATGACCTGCTGATGGAAGTATGGAAAAATGATAGGATGCCAGAACAATGGAGTGAAGCGAAACAGAGACTGCCAAAACAATAGAGAAATATTGCTGCTCAATAATGCACACAAAATATTAACCAGATTGATACATGTAAGATTACAAGAGCATGTTGAGACGGAAATAGAAGACTACCAGCAAGGATTTAGGCCCAGAAGATCAACATCAGATGCATTGTTCATGGTTACAGAGACTATGGAGAAAGTAAGACATAGACACTGAAACGTTGTTTGCATATTTCAAGCAGGTGTTCGACTGAGTAAACATAAGACAACTGATGGGAGAGATGGAAAACTTGAAGATGCCAAGGAAACTGATTTGCTTGGTCCGGATTACACTCGACATAACGACAGCAATAGTAAGAACAAAAGTAGGAAATACCGACGAGTTTGAAATCAGCTCGGGAGTGAGACAGGGACACCTTGTTCAATATTGTGATGGAAGGAATAGTGAGACGAGCCAACTGCAATGGAACGATAACGAGCCTTGAGGTGCAGATAGTGGCGTAAGCCGACGACGTGATTATAATGGCAAGATCACGTAGAGCCCTAGAGAAAACCTTTTAAAATACAGAACGAGATGCTGAAAAGGCCGAATTAAGCGTGAATGAGGACAAGACCAAACTTGTGAAATGCAACAGAGAAAAATGAGGAGACTTGAAAGTGACACCAATCCTGAACTATGCATTTGAAGAGATCAAAAAGTTTAAATACCTTGCAATGCAAATAAATAACACGAGAGAGGAGAAATTTTGAAGAATAGAGTGATGGTAGGAAGTAAAGCGTTCTATAGGAACCAGAATCTACTGAAGAATAAAATTTTTACGAAGAATACCAAGATTAAGATTTATTGTTGTATCATACGGAGTTGAACTGCTCTGTCTAACAAAACCGGAAGAGGAGAAACTTAGGGTGTTTGAGAGAATGGTGATAAAAAGGATACTAGGCCCTGTGAAAGTAAATGAAAAACAGTATCGAAAAAGAACGAATAGAGACATAACAAGTGAACTGCAGGAGGTTGATGTAGTCAGACATGTTAAAGCTTTGAGATTGGGCTGGTTGGGACACGTTCAGAGAGCACAGGAAGGAAGAACTATCACTAGAGTAATGTGAATATACCGAGATATTCCACTGGGCTTGGAAAGCCAAGAAGAAGAAAAATGTTTGAATTTAACGTCAACATTAAATTTGTGTAAGAAAAATAACAATTTCAATAAAATCAACTCGTTACAAAATTTTTTCAATTTCGCAACATTTTGAATTTAATTAAATTCAAATTCTTACATTTAGCGCCACTTTCGTAACGCCCTGTACAACGAACGTGATATGACAGGAATTTAGACACGCGCATGCGAGTATAGTCAGTCTTGGCCTGAGCAGTTAACGGAGTCGACATATTTTGTGGTTCGCTTTTTGTAATCGATTAGTTATTCGATTTTCGATCGCCAGTTGATAATTTATATCGTGCGTAATAGTATTTTTACCGTAACGACGGATATCAAGAAAATCAAACGTAGCAATACCGTTAACAGCCATTTCTACCGTTCTGGATATATCATTTTTTTATCACCACCACATTTTGTACTTTCCTACGTTTGACACGCAGTGTTGCCAACTGTCATTTGGTGTGATCCGGATTGTATTAATATTGACAGTCAACAAGGTTGTTGTCTTTTTGGATGATCGAATATTTTTTTGAACGATCATCATTTACTTATCATTGGACTGTTGAGTGTACCATTCCATCACACATTCTACTGAGGGGCGCAGATCCGTCAACGTTCATTCTGCCGAAACCTGCTGTTCGTGCCATCACGTCGGTGCTATACGTTCGAGGATTCGAGGAGGGAAGCCATAGTGTCAAAAATCACAACCACCTATCCATCCAAGGAGCCTTTGTCACCATTAAGTTTGTGAACTTTCCTGAGCTCTGGTAAAGTATCTTTTTTATTCTTGTTTGTTTATGGTGGTATATTTTTTGTATTCAATTGAAGCCAACATTTGTATTGGCGGGGTTACCTTCTGGTTTCCCGAATTGTGTAGTATCTTTGACGTGGCGTTTGTTCAATTTATTAACGTGCATTCCATTTTTAGCACGTCACAGCCACGTTTGTTTTGTCGATTTGCTATTATTAAATATCGTCAATTTAAATATTGTTTTATTTCTACGAAAGCGTATCCTCACATCATTTTCAGCACTGCACGGAGTGGAATTCACGATCCTCGCTCCCAGCTACAGCGAGTTAGTTTACAAGTCCATCAGGGTTACCACGCAATAAAAGTAGAGGGTTTTACCTTCTGCGTGGTACGTTTTCTTTTCTGGGCCGTTCCCTCATTAGGAACGGGGAGAAAGGATAGCGTTTCACTGGCGCCCACACCGTGGGGCGCCAGTGAAACAAAATCTGTCCTCACTATCTCTAATGAGAAGGTAGCTCGGAACAGATAATGTCCACGCAGAAAATGAATTCTACTTTTATTTGCGTGGGGCCTTGATTTTCTCCGGGGCGTTCATTTGACACGACCCACGGCCTTGCCGCCGCTATTAACGAGCTGGTTTATACCTAACATCAGGGCCCCACGCAAATAAAAGTAGAATTCATTTTCTGCGTGGACATTATCTGTTCCGAGCTACCTTCTCATTAGAGATAGTGAGGACAGATTTTGTTTCAAACTTTGCTCCACTTTGCCCTACTCGGGTAGACTAAACAAGTTTACACTCGGCCCTCATTGGTTGTCTTGTAGAACACATTTATGAAGTGTTTCCAAATATGAAAATTTTTTCTTTATTCAAACCTAATATTATTGGATTAACTGTAATGCGGTATTTCATTATAAAGTTTTAATTGTGGTAGTTGCGTTACAGCTGGACGTGCGTCGTAACAAATTTACATTTTCTAAGATGCTGATTCATTTCAATACTAAATGAAATGTTACGTTACTGCGAGATTCGCTCAAACATCTATAAATTGTTTTAACTAGACCGTTATGTTCCAGTTACGCTACCGCAACATGCAAAACATGTTAAGTGCTTAGTTCTATTCAAGTAGGAAGAGATTATCCCCACATTAATTTTTAGTTAAGTACAAATGCCAAGGTATTTTAGCGCAGATGTTACGTTACTGTTATGTTACTCTGACGTTCAATTCTTGACACTCCAATAATAATAATTTTCTCTCGACTGTCGTAAATTGAATTACGATATTACGGGACCGTTACGTCAAAATGACGTTAAAAATATAACATAAATAAAGTAACTTGACAAATAAGTAAATAACAAATAAAATAAATTATTCTTCCCTGATGCAAGTCGGCTGTGCCTAGCTAAATATTAGCTCAAGTAAACTTGCGTGGATTGAAATACAGGTAACCCTACTGATTTGATTTGATTGTTGATGTTAAACAAAGCAATTTAGCTGTAAGGGTTTCGAATTAGATAAGGGTGACCACCCTTAAACGATAGGCTTAAGCAGTCGGCTTGTTAATTTGCGATTAGTTAGTCCAACAATTTTCTATATATAAATAATATACAGGGTGAAATGTTTTAACTGCTGAACAATGGTAAGTTATTTTAGTTGAAACATAAACCTGTATTATCAATTTTATCTTTCGTAATAACTCATTAGCACAATGCATTAAGCATAATACCTGTACACGAAGCCATTATAATTTAGGTCGATTTAATTGTTGCACACCGCCATTATACGAGATCACATTTTAGAGAGCCCCTATTGTTCATTGTACCATTTTATTCGCCGGTTGAATGGCAAGTTCACCTTTCAAGATTCTCGACAATAATGAACCTTCCGAGTAAAAAACGTGGACCGAAAACTACAAACCATCGTACAATTGAGAAACAACAAACAATTATAACATAAATGTCAGATTAATGAGGAATTCTGTATGGAACAGGGGTGGTGGAGTTGCCATATCGACAATATCAAGGCTTTAATCGTTTCCTTTCGGATATCCTTGCTGCTGTGCCTTAAATTAATCTCCCCATCTACAAAGCCTCGTACACTGTCAGCGCTAATTACAAAGCTGAGGGTTTACCATACGCAGTTAAGTTATGGTTCTCCTAATTATTACGTCATTGTTATTTTAACTGCTTCGGAATTGTCTTGATTCGTACAATAAATTCTTTTTGTAATGTCGACCACATTTTTAAGTGCCACAAGGGCGCAAAAAAATCGTTTCGTACCAAGTGGTACACCGAAAAAAAAAGTAGGTTATTTTATAGAAAACACAAATTTTCTCATTACTCCAGTTTATATATGAAAACGCCATCGGGTTTAGTTCACACTCGACGTGATCATTAATAATTCCATTATGACACCTAAATTGTGTTCACGTAATTTAAATTTAAAGTCATTTTCTTATGGTAAATAATAAATTAAAATGCAAAAGTTAAAAATTTACAAATTGAAACGAAAACCTGTAATTTTTAAATAATAATTATTTTGCATGCTTAACTTAACAATTAAGCACCAAACATGGATTTTAAGCTTCTTTATTCGCTTTCAAGTACGTCATTATTTTACCACTTTTGCAACTTTTATTTTTATTTACCAATTTAACTTAATCCAGTCCAGGATTTAGTGGTATGTTAATTAAAAGCTTTTTTACTTTTTTCTGATGTTAACACACACGCGAATTAAAATTGTTTATTATTGTGTAAGGCAAATAAAATAAATTAAACATTTGTAAATGTGTTTATACCTATTTTATTAATTAAATTTTTTGTTTCATTAATTGAATTTTAAATTAATTATTTACGGATTTTCTGTAGTAGTAACTAAACTTTTAAATTAGTTTTGTTCTAAATACATAAAATTTGTTATCAAGTCTGTAACCGAGTATTTAGCATTCCAATGGAACATAATAATATTATACCCACACCCCGCCAAATTTTTGACGAAACAAACATATTTTCTATTTTCCCTATGTAATTTTTAAATTCCTTTTAACATAAAATATCGAGCCAAACATTTTGTTTATACACATTTCGACTTTGTTTTAGATGAGATTCGATATTACGTCCAACATTTTGTCACGGTACCAATCCGTCCCAGAAGGGGGGGGGTAGGTGATAACCCTGGACCAGCTGCACGACAACTAGCTCAGTGAAGTGGTCGTGGGGAAATTGTACGCTGTACCGCGGAAACTGTATGGCGAAGACTGTTAAATTTTCGCTCCATCCGCCGCTTGTCACGTCTGTAGGTGAAGGGTACAAGACAGCTAGCTCATAGAAATTACCCAGTGTCGGAGCTCGCTGGGTCGCTCGAAAGCGTTCGTGGGTTCGTTTAAATATAATTGATCTGCTTTGCTAAAATAACTCTGCCCAGGGCGCCAAGCAAAAAAATAAAAGATTTCAGATACCTCTTAGTCCCTTAAATCATCACTAAAAAGAAAATAATAAATGAACAAAAAATATCTGAGCACACACAGATGTGAAATAGACTCTACTATAGCTCATGGTAGGTAAGCGGAATACTTCTCATGAAAAAGAACGAACTCCAAAACTTAGTTAAACAAATTAACTAACAAAAAAAAATCACTACCAAGGCTAAAGCAGAGCCATTATCCGTTGTAATAGATGGAATAACTAGTACCTAGATGTTGTGGTACCTAGTTATGAAAAAATAAACTGATAAAATGGTTTATGATGTTATGAAACCAGTAAGTTAACGAACCTTAGCAGATTCTCCTGATTCATGATGTTATCGAACCAGTAAGCAGACAAACATTACCCAACCAACCTCCCATAAGATCCACGGCAAGCTAAAACGTATTTTAGCTTGTGGAATAACCATAAAAAATCAAAATTAACAACACAACAAAATCAATAAAAACAAACATAAAGTGGCAACAAGATAGTCGTTGCTTTAACGTGGTGAAAATTTCGATGTTTGCCGATGACCAAAACCAGTACAGAAGCCTGGATATCATCGCCGAAAACTACTCCCTAAAATCGATCAGCCGAACGTTCGAGTGGTCATACAGATCCCGCCAAGCGGAATCACTAGCGAACTTCGCAGTCGAACAAGCGGAAGCGCCGACGACAAAAATCAAACACCCTGTACGTTGGTCTACATCGCTGATTACTTTAAAAAAAACACATAAATAAAAATAAACACATAAAAAATGTCGAATATAAAAATTTCAAATTCAAGATTTGAACGTACGACGACCAGTTTGGATTTCCTATGCCAACACATTCAGCCAGCGCCGTTCGACACCATTCATCGAAAATAATGCGTCGTTCAAAACCACAAAAATAATTATTAATTCAAAATTCAAAAATGATTAATAATTTTAAAACATAAAGGTTTGAACATATCGCATTTATATCGACGCCTGCGAACGCAAAAGATTAATCGGCCTTTAATCACGTCGAAACAATAAAAGTGCAAGCCTGCAAATTGACGATAACTTCGGCCAAAAAAACGTTCATATTATACTGGGGCCTCTCCCAAGAACCGTGCGATGGCGCTGCTGAAACAAGTAATTTTGTAAGTCTATAACTTTACTTTGCTTGTGGATGGCAAATAGCCGTAATGCACTCGTACAATCTCTTCGTATATTGTGCTGACGAGAACAAATAAGTTCGAAACTAGTCCACATTTCGAATTTGATTGTACGATTTTTTGGTATTTTAATACACACTGGCGTGAGCCGAGAACTTTTTGATTTCATCATATTATACTGGGGCCTCTCCCAAGAACCGTGCGATGGCGCTGCTGAAACAAGTAATTTTGTAAGTCTATAACTTTACTTTGCTTGTGGATGGCAAATAGCCGTAATGCACTCGTACAATCTCTTCGTATATTGTGCTGACGAGAACAAATAAGTTCGAAACTAGTCCACATTTCGAATTTGATTGTACGATTTTTTTGGTATTTTAATACACACTGGCGTGAGCCGAGAACTTTTTGATTTCATCATATTATACTGGGGCCTCTCCCAAGAACCGTGCGATGGCGCTGCTGAAACAAGTAATTTTGTAAGTCTATAACTTTACTTTGCTTGTGGATGGCAAATAGCCGTAATGCACTCGTACAATCTCTTTGTATATTGTGCTGACGAGAACAAATAAGTTCGAAACTAGTCCACATTTCGAATTTGATTGTACGATTTTTTTGGCTTTATTTATTTAGCGTCTGGGATTTTCCGAGACAGTGGCACAACGGGTCGAAACTGGACAACGCATCCAACGGTTTGCTCCGGGAAACGGGGTGACGTGGAGTAAATCCTTCCTAGAAGCAGGTCGATAAAACGCGACCATCTGGGTATCTATGCAGACGAAAAAATGGGTTCGATTCGCAACATGCGACCATTAACCATCCAACACGAAAACTACACAACGAATCGTCGCAATTAACCCTTCCACATTCACTACCGTTTCCCTAAAAAACCACCAAAACTCGACCACTCCTTAGACTGCCATTTTCTGAACTACCAAACCCTAAGATATCAAAAAAACCGCCATATCCGGCGCATAGTGGCTCGACAAGGTAACTTCAGGAGCGCACCGATAGTGAATAAAACGAAATATTTATAGATATTAAAATAAAACGAAGGTTACAATTTGTGATTCCTAATTTTGGTTGAAATCCCTACTAACCGTTTTAGCATTATATAAGTCATCCATATTGGGTCTGCCATTTTGTTTATAGCAAATATAATCTTAGATTCGTAGTGAGAGACCTCCAAGTCCCCTAGATACCAATTTTGGTTGAAATCCGAGGTCTTTGTAATAAATAATTCGGCAATATTGGATCCGCCATTTTGTTTGTAAAATTTTTTAATTTGTATTCTTAATCAGGAACCTCAAAAATTAGTGGATACCAATCGTGGTTGAAATCCGTAATCTTTTTGATATGTAAATCGGTCATATTGGATCCGCCATTTCGTTTATAGCAATTTTGACTTTGAATTCGTAATCAGCGGTTTCTAAAACCCCCAGATACCAATTTTGGTTTAAGTCCGATATCAGTTTGATACACAAGGAGGCCATATTCTATTCATCTGCACTGAAAAAAAAAATTGTTTGATTCAAAAGGAATCGTTTTATTTCAAACAGTTTTACGCATTACCTATGGCGAAAAAATAATTACTTTTCAATTAAAACTTTTTTTCTTTTAAAGATTTATCTTTTGAATTAAAACGGTTTAGTTTTATTTCAAACCACAATGGTTTTTATTTTAAACTATTGTTTAAGTCGTGCCTGAAGCGTTCGACAGTATTCGGTTTACAATTCCGGTAATTCCACTATTTAAATTTTAGTTTAAATATATTGGGAAGGTTGGCAGTAGACAAGAAAATAAATACAACAATCACAACATAAACAATTTAATAAGAGCACATTGGCAATACAACTTTATAAACAACCAATGGATAACATCACTAACCTGGTTGTGGACTCGTACTTGAGTGATTAAAAGTTTTCTGGACTGATTTTCTGGACTGACCAAAATGGAGCATCCCGGCGTAGCCGGCCTTCTCCTTCATCTGAAAGCATACATTAGTGACATTGGAAATTATGGAGGCCGGTGGGCCTCGCGGAGTAGCGCTGAGCTAGACTGACTGGGTGATTAAAAGTACTTTTAAATATTTATTGATTAGTAAGTTTCTTACATACATTATGTTGAAATTTATACAGTTATGGATATAGGGAACTTAAGCCCTTTCTACCATATTTAATTTAGTGGTGTTTGGCATGATTGGTGAAATAGAGGTTTGTTCGTTTCAGGAAAAATTTTTAAAAACCTGAATTTAGGTATTTTAAACTTTGAAGGTGAGGACAGAATATGTACAAATAACAAATTAAAATAAATAACAATGAACTGTGAAAAATGAAAGAACAAAAGGAAAATAAACAAACATGTCTGAGACAGAAATGCACTTCTAAATTTGAAGAATTTGAAGTGTTCGTCTATGCCCAGCATTATTTAAATTAAATGTAGTCGAATTACAAGTTACATGGGAATTGGAAGTAACGCGACATGTTTATAAAGTAAAAAAGAAATTTTGACATTTGCAGAGCGTCACTCACTATGTTTTGATTGGAAAAGTTGTAAAGTTTGTTATGATGAGGAATTTCGTGAGTGTCGCTTTGAAATGTCGTTGTCTTAGGTGGTAATGTAACAGAAAATGTACAATGTTTTATTAAGGCACCACCCAGAGAAGCACTCCAGCTGCAAATCGGCTGTTATATAGCCATTTAGCAGCTAACATTAGCTGTTAGCTAGTTAATAGTCGGCCTGCAGCTGAAGATCTTTGTTGGGTGAGGTGTTACACTGTTCTGTAATAAATTAAGAGTACAAAAAAATAAAATATTTTAAGGACTGTATTTTATGGAGAGATTTTTTGTAGGACATCGACAGTTTACATTAAAAGGAGATATGATGAGGAACAGAGAAGTAAAGGGAATTTGGTTATATACAGAGGGAATTGGTGATATTTTTCGTGAGGCGCTTTTTATGTTTGTCGGCAAATGGAAGTTGATCCACTTCGTAATTGAAAATGTTTCGAATTAGTGAATTTGGGTGGTCTTCTGTAGAGGTGATTAATTTTTCTGTCTTTGCGACGATGATGTCCTTGATTCTTTCTAGGTTGCAGTCTATGTGCTTGTCTTCTGTTTTTGTGTACCTTGGGTAATCACCGATTATGTTGAGAAACTTGTTTTGCGCTACTTGTATTTTCTTGAGGTGGGTTTTCGCAGCGTTGGCCCAGATGGGGGCGTTGTAGGTGAGTACACTTCTAGCACACGTTTTGTACAGTGTAATTTTATCCTCTTTCTTGATTCGAGAGTTCCTAACTATCAGCGGGTACAGTAGGTGGATGAGGAAGCTGGTGTTTGCTGTTCTTTGGGCGATTTCGTGGCCCCAGGTCAGTTTTGAGTCCAAGTGCGTTCCGAGATATTTGACGGTCTTTACATATGGGATGTCGATGTTTTCCAGCTTGATCCTTTTTTGTGGTAGCGCCTTCCGTGTGAATAGGATTGCCTGGGTCTTGGGTACATTCATTTTCATTTGCCAGTTGTCGTAGTATTTTTGTAACTCTATTATATGTTGTTGTAGGTTTCTTGTGATGATATCATGCTTGAAGGAGGAAGCGTAGATGGCCGTGTCGTCTGCATAGATCGCCAGATTTGTGCTCGGGTGCTTCGGAATATCATTGATATATAATGTGAACAGGATCGGACCTAGTAGTGACCCCTGCGGTACACCTGCTGATACACATTTTGTTGTTGAATTTGACCCATTCATGTGGACGAAGAATTTTCTATCTTTTAGGTATGATTGTATAATTTTGATGATGTGCACTGGGAGCCTCACTTGTTCGATTTGTTTATAAACGAGGGCTTCTTGGTTTACTACGTCAAAAGCCTTTTCGAGGTCAAGCAGTATCATGCCCGTGTCTCTCTTCTTACACCAGGACATTACCACTTCTTCTTTTATTCTGGCCACTTGGTGCGTAGTGTTATGCTGTGATCGGAATCCAAATTGTTCTTTGATGATTGTATCATTTTCTTCTAGGTGCACCTTTATTTTTTCGAGAATCACTTTTTCAAAAACTTTGCTCATAGTTGCTAGAAGACTAATCGGGCGATAACTGGTTGCGAGCTTCTTAGATTTGTTTGCCTTAGGTATGGCAAGTACCTTGGCAGTTTTCCATTGCATCGGGAAGTAGCCGTGTTGTATGCAGGCTCTGTAGATGTAGTAGAGCTGGCATATACCTCTTCTCGGGAGGGACTTTAGTTGGACGTTACCTATTCCATCCTGGCCTGGAGCTTTTTTGTTTTTGAGACGCTTTATTATGCTGGCTATCTGCTTGGGGTTCGTAATAATTTCATTTTCTACTACTTGGTTTAACCTGTTGAAATCGTTTAGCGTTTTTTTGATCTCTTCTGCCATTGCGAGTGGGTGATTTTGGGTCTTCTGGTGTGCCGCTTCAAAAACATTTGCGATCGTTTCCGCTTTTTCTTCGTCGGAGTAGCTGAAGGTATTTTCATGTTCTAATATGGGCACTCTTTCATTTTTGTTCTTCAGCCCTTTGTACACTTGCCATAGCGTATTGTCTTTTATTGTGAGCGAGCTAGTTTTTTCGATCCATTCTTTTCTGACGGTGTTTTGCAGAATATTCTTGATTTCTTCAGTTATTTGGTTTTTGAGCCAGCGATAGTGTGGGTCCCCCGATCTGTGCCAGTGCTTCGTGGCATTGTTTCTTTCCGATTTCAATCTTCGGATTTCCTTATCAAATTTAAATTGGATATCTTTGGCTTTGATCGTTTTGGTAGCTTCTTTATATGCACTGTTAATGTTGCTCGTAAATTCGGAGACAGCGTCTTCGATCTCTTCCTTTTGGATATCTACTTTAATCGAGATGTTATTATTTAGGATTTCTTTGTATTTTTTCCAGTCAGTTGAGAAACGGTCACGGGTGAAGAAATCGTGTCCTTGGTGAATAGTTAACGAAATGGGTTTGTGGTTCGACGATAGATCATGAATGACCTTTGGCTGGTTGTATCTTCTAATCCCTTTGATCAAGAAGAAGTCGATGGTCGACGGAGCGCTGTTGTGACCTTGTTGGTGAGTATGTTCATCAGGGAAACTGATGACAAAGTTGCTATTTTGTTCGATCCTACGTAAGTTCAGACCGATGGCATTATGATGTTGGCAATTCCATGTGGGATGATGGGCATTAAAATCTCCCCCTAAGATGACATTTGGGTATGCGTCCATGATGTCAATTATGTCGGCATCATTGAGCGGAATGTTTGGTGGTTGATAGATTGCTCCCACAATAAAAGAAGGGAAAGAGTTAACACGAAGAATAATTACCTCCATATTGGTTGTGTTTGGTTTCTTCACTGGTTCATGCTGGATGCCTTTTTTAATGATGATGGCTACACCTCCACAGTTGGTGAGTCGATCATTTCTATATAATTATATGGTACCGTTTCATTGTAAATTTGACGCCGACCTTCAGCCAAGTCTCGGAGATGAGAGCGATGTCGACGTCTTGTTCTGCGAGGAAGTTTTCAAGCTCTTCCTTCTTGTTGACTACACTGGTCGCATTCCAGGTGAGGATGTGTAGCTTTTGTTTTGCCGATTTACCCATCAATGTTTGCGAATTTGAATAGGGCTTCTGCTTCCATCAGGAGCTGTGTAGTTTTGGCTGGATCGTTGCAGCTTAGGAGATCGCTTTTTAGTCTCCTAACTGTTTCGGTTAGCTTCTTATAGTCTACCAACCTTTTTAATTCATTTAGCTCCCTCATGAACGTCTCATAGTCGTTACTTGCGTCGGTACCTGTGGCAAAGTTAACGGTGGGTTCTTGGGTGGATTGTGTAAGCCTGTGGGCTTGGGATCTTTTTGGTTTTGAAGGGAGGGCTGGGTATTCTTTGAGATTGTTTACATCAGTTCTTGGTTCTGGTCTGGTTTGGCTCGATTCTTCTGGATATTTCCAGGGTTGACGAGGCCCCTGTTGCCTTCTTGGAGCTCTAGCCTCCTGCTTCATTGTGTAGTATTTGTAAGCATCGCATTCTACGCTATTTGCTTTATGTCCCTTGCCGCAATTGTTGCATTTGCAGACCGTTTCCTTTTTAGTACACTCCCAGGTTGAATGTCCTTCGCTGCAATGGCCGCAGGTGGTTTTCCCGTGGCAATGCCTGGCCCCATGGCCGTATTTAAGACATTTTCCACATTGTGTGACTCTTCGTGGTGGTCTGTACTTGGCCCAGTACACTCGATGGTGGTACAGGTAGGTGATCTTCCTCACCTCCTGCATGTTTGTTCCCGCTTTGAAGGATACCCGGTACTTTGGGTATTCCGGAAGGGTGCCTACGTGGTCTTGTCTTACCAGCATCCGACATGCTTCGGCTGGGAGTCCTAGTTCCTTGAGTTCTTCTAAGATCCGTTCTGGTTTTACATTTGTTAGCCCCTTTAATACAAACGTCTGTCGCTTGTCATCAGCAAGCGCATACGTGTGAAAATCAAGTTTCGATGCTTTACACATGTCTTGGAGACTTCTGTAGTCCTCCATGGTGGTGGTTATTATTTTCGTGTTTGACCCAAGATTTTGGATGTTCCACTTGCTTTTTAGGAGCGGTTTTACATCCGCTATAAACTCCTCCGTGTTGATAGGTTTATGGTGTAGCACGATGGGAGTGGGACGAATGAGTTTTTCGGTCATAGTACTACTTATCTGTTTTGTCGCGTCAACTTCCATTCCCTCGTTTTCCTCTGCGAGGGGTTGGAATTTGTTCTGGGTTTTGAGTAAGAAGGCCTCTGGTCTTCTTGTCCTGTCTATTCTTTTTGAATCTTTCTGAGAGAATGTTATATCCTCGCGGTCCCTACTTCGTTTCGTATTTGATTTTACCTCCCATGGCAGGGTGGTTAATCGACTAGTTAGATTGTTGATATTTATTAGTCCTTTAGGTAAATGAGCCATTTTTGTGAATGATCAGGTTTTATACGGACACAAATGTAATTAGTTGAATGCATGAATTTACTTACACGTGGTTTTGTGGTTATGTTGAATAATTAATCATGGTGCTCAACGAGCAGACCCTGGTTATGTCGCTACAAATATCGCACAGTTTAAAAATTCACTAAATAAACACTAAAATCACTTGGAGGTAGTTTCGTTCACTGGTTATAAGTTGTTGTCTTTTTTCGTCGGTCGTCCGATTAAAAGTACAACCCAGGTGTTCTTATATTCAGCATTGGTATAAAGATAACTAGCTACATAAATATGTCGCGCCATCTATCAGTCACATTGTAACTTACATACCAACAAATAAGAAAATGATTTGATTTAAAACATCTACATTAAAAGAAATAAAGTTTTGTTTTAAAACAACAGATACTATTAAGTTAAATAAATTACTATTTATTACAAAACGATTATTTTTAAACCAAAAAATAACATTTTAAAACGAATATTCGTTTAGATTTAAAACGTCATTTTTTTCAGTGTGGGCTTCTTAAAAATTTTAACCGAGAATTTATATATAAACAAAATAAATCAGCCATATTGGGTACGCCATTTTATTTCAGAAGTTCTGACTTTGGATTAGTAATCCAATTGCAATCCGATATCATTTTCATATTATAAAGTCAGCTATATTGAATCCGCCAAGTTGTTTGTAAAAGTATTGATTGTGGCTTCATAATCAGGTACCTCAAAAACTTGTGAATATCAATGTGATGTTTAAGTCGGCCATATTGCATCCGCCATATTGATATTAAAAATTTCAACTTTGGATTCATATCAACAACTTCAAACATTTTCGGATATCAATTTTAGTTTAAATCCGAATAATTTTGATTATATAAGTCGGCCATATATAGTGAATCTGCCATTTTGTTTACAAAAATTTTAAATATAGATTTATAATCACTATAAAACGTCCATATTGAGTTCGACATTTTATTTCAACAATGTTGAATTTTGATTGTAATCAGTGATCTTGAAAATCCCTCGATATCAATTTTAGTTGAAATCCGATTAAGTCAGCCATATTCGATCCGCCATCTTGTTTGTACATGTCCAAAATCATGAAGCTCAAAAATTTATGGATATACCAATTTTAGTTGAATTCGTAAACTTTTTATCATACATATAAGGCATATTTAGTCCGCCATTTTGTTTACAGCAGCAATTTTGACTTTGGATTCGTAGGCAGCGATCTCAAAAACCCTTAGATACAAAATTTTGTTTTAATCCAATATAATTTGATACGTCATTCCGTATCTAAAAGTTTTAACTTTGGATAAATATATTCATAATCAGGAACTCTATAAAATTGATGATAAGTACCAATACCTATTCGTTGAAATCCGTAATATTTTTGACATGTAAGTCCGCCATTTGGTTGAAATTCGATATAATTTTGATATATAAGTCGGCCATATTGGATCCACCATTTTGTTTGTTAAAGTTTTGATGTAAAATTCATAATGAGCAACGTCAAAATTTTGTGGGTATCAGTTTTGGTTGAAATTCATAATCATTTTAATATATGTCGGCCATATTGGATCCGCCATTTTCCTTGTAAAAATATTTATTTCGAATTCATAATCACGAGCCTTAAGAATTTTTGGTTACCAATTTTGGTTGAAATCCATAATCTTTATGACGTAGAAGTCCGCCATATTAAGACCGCCATTTTGTTTATAGTAATTTTAACTTTGGATTCATTGCTAATGATCTCCATTACCTCTAGATCCTAATTTTTATTGCAATCCGATCAGAATCCCGGATATCATTCTGATATATAACTCGACCATATTGAATCCGCCATTTTGTTAATAAAAGTTTAAATTTTGACGTATTTTTAATTTTAGTTTTGACATATACGTGAAATCTTATGGAATTCATAATCAGGAACGTCAAAAATATGTGGATCTCAGTTTTGGTTTAAATCTGCAGCCATTTTGATATATAAGTCGGCCATGTTGGATCAGCCATTTTGTTTGTAAAAATTTTAACTAGGGATTCATAATCAGCTGCCTTAAAAATTTTAGGATACCAATTTTAGATTAAATATAATTCGACAATATTCGGACCGCCATTTTGCTTATACCAATTTTGGTAAGAACCTGATAGTATTTTGATATATAGATCACCATAATATTAGATCCGCCATTTTGTTTATTATTTGAACGTAGAATTCATAATCATGAACCTCAAAACGTTGTAGACGCCAATTTTGGTTAAAATCCTTAATCTTTTCGATATATATAGGTCGGCCATATTGGATCCGCCATTTCATTTATAAACATTTTTTAACTATGAGTTAATAATCAGGGCAAGTAAATCGTAATATGTTGCCTTTTTATTTATAATAATTTTAACTAAAGATTTGTAATTAGCGATCTCGAAAACTCTTCGATACCAAATTTAGTTAAAATCTGATATAATTTAAGTCGGTCATATTGGATCCGCCATTTTGTTTATTGAAGTTTTGACGTATACGTTAAATCTTATGGAATTCATAATCAGGAACCTCAAAAATATGTGGATCTCAGTTTTGGTTGAAATCTGCAGCCTTTTTAATAAATAAGTCGGCCATCTTGGATCGGCCATTTTGTTTGTAATCAGTCAATGTTTGTAGTCATAATCAGCTGCCTTAAAAATGTTAGGATACTAATTTTGGATGAAATATAAGTCACAATATTCGGACCGCCATCTTGTTTATAACAATTTTGATAAAAATCTGATAGTATTTTGGTATATAGAATTATAGACGACCATATTAAATTCGCCATTTTATTTGTTACAGTTTTAACGCAGGATTCATAATCTTGAACCTCAAAATGTTCGCGACACCAATTTTGGCTGCCATATTGAATCCGCCATTTTGTTTGATTAAGTTTTGACGTCTACGTGAAATCCTAGTCAGCTTGATCGTAATCATGGTCACGAACCTAAAATACTTGTGGATTCCAATCTGCAACCATTTTGAAAAATAAATGACCATATTGGATCCGCCATTTTGTTTGTACAAAGAGTAACTTCAGATAATCAGAAATCTTAAACATTTAGGAATACAAATTTTGGTTGAAATCGGTATTCTTTATGGCATATTTTATTATAAGTCGGCCATGGTGGATCCGCTGTAACAACCCAATCCGGGCTGCTACGGGAAGCTAACGGGAGCGTGGGCCAGGGGGGGGGGCTTATATGCCGAAATTAACTTTCCTCTCTCTCACTTCTTACCTTTTTAACTATCAATGCGGGCGCCACTCTTTTCTTATAAAAGAGACTTAAAAAGACAACAAAACTTTAAGACAAAAGAAAAATCAAAACTTCTAAAAAAAAATAATATTTATTCAGGCAACTAAAAATTCAATCAAACTTTTATATCATATTTACAATTATAAAGTAAGAATACAAAATGACTTATTTAATAAATTATTTACAACTTTAAAAGAAATGAAATGAATTATGTACACAAGGATCCTTACTACGGCACTGTCCGTAGTAGGTCAAATGACTTGACGTTTTTACTTAACCAAACAGTTGCAGGTTACACTGGCTTCTTGAACTGTTTTTATCAACATCAAAATAGATAACTGGGCTCCCTTTAAACACGGTAGGCAATCTTTAAAATTACTAATAATAATTACGTTAATATTGACTTCTTGTAGATTAAAGAAATTAATACTTGACTGGGATTTTTCCACCCACAAAAATGACAGAACGGGCCCCCTGAATATTTAACCTCACTTGCACCTTAGAAAGGAAATAGTACAGGACGGGTGTCTTGTCGGAGTGCCTTGTGGTAGCCGAAAACACTCTCGGGGAAAACTTACGCCTTGTTTAACAAAACGTAATGGATCGATCTGCCTTGTCGAACCAAAAGCATTTCGAGGACCGTAGGTGGGCAACGGGGATGACAGTGCCTTGCGAACCGAAAACACTGTCGGGGGAACGTACGCCTTGCGAAACCGAAAACATACGCTGATGACACCAGAGAAATTGCTTACCTTCCTTTAGTAGCGACTAAAGCTTATAAAATTGCATCTTTCTCCGGTGTCACCTAAACAGGATGGGTAAAAGTTGTGTGAAAGTTACTTATCTTTTAGGGTTGGCATGGAAGGGACCGAATCACATTTACAGGGTCCTGTCATTATTAACCTCTAAAACTTAATAAATATTTATATCGGCTCACAGTTGTACACAACGAATGTGAGCGATTAACCTAAAAATATTTATTTCGTTACACCGCCATTTCTTTGTAAAAATTGTAAAGAAGAACCGTAGATTCATAATCAGGATAAAGCGGCCATAGGGTCCAACATTTTGTTTATATCAATTTTGACACAGGATTCTTAATCACCGATGTCGAAAACTCTCGTATACCAATTTTTGTGCAACTCTTAACAGGATCATCCTTGAAGTGTGGCCAACTTTTCGTTATTTTGACCCACTGTGCGACGATGAACAAAGAATCAAAAACTGACGGGATAAATAATGTAGGTTTATTATGCACGATTCCGCTGCGTTCCGTCAAATTTATTTTAACTTTTAAGTTTAATTAATCTAAAGATTGTACAATGAATTACACCCCCCCCCCCTCATCAATGAACTTTCCCTGGATACGCCCCTGAGCCGTTACGTCAGTGAACAGATAACGCATCATTTTATTACGTCAAGTTTAAAAAAAAGGTAAACTGAAATATTATTTCAGGATAAATTTTATAAAACCGTTTATTTTACCTGAAATTATACGTAGGTAAATTAAAATTCGAAATTTTATTTATGAGTAAATATTAAATATTCAATTTTACATGAAATTAAATTATAAAATTATTACATTTCATACATTATTAACTTGACAAGGGTTGAAATTTCAAACTATATAATTATTTTCGTTTCTACCTGCAACAATATTTTAACAAAAATTCCCAACCGATTTTATTGGCATAAAAGTGACGCGCTGCCAGTAAAAGATGAAGTTGCTTTAACTTCCATAGTTCAGAATTTCATATGAACGTTTTGATCTCCTGCTGTCGTTACGCACGTCGATGTTCAAATTTTTAATTTTAATCGAACGGCTAATTTGTTACTGACAAGATTTCGCAAGACGTGGTTCAAAGTTCACGTTAAACAGTAGGTCTCCTACGTACATTTATGTGAACTTACTTCGAAAGCACAGGCCAGACATGATCCGTTAACGTAGAGGAACGGAACATCTCGGTCGAAGGTATAAACAGTTAAAATTTTATAATTTTAAGATTCTAGTTTTTAAAAATGTAACAACTGTACGTTTTGACGCGTTTGGCTTGCGGCCGCACATTTAGCAAACAATTTGAATTTAATTTTTGTTATAATTGTCCGCTATAGCAGCCCAGCTTTGCGAGATCATACGCCTCAACTATTTGACTATTTGCCATCAGTTGAGAAATACTTCGGCCTACAGCACAGAAGTTAGCGGATCTGGATGTTTGAGTTCTGCTAAGATACACGAATTTGCTTTGAATTTATTTAATCGTATGAAAATGTGTGTTTAGTTGAGCAGAAAGTAAAGGATGAACTTGTGGGTTAAGAAACACTTAAAGTTGATGTTGCTACTGTTGGCGTTGCGAAGCCACACGTCACCGTTTCGAAGTCGTGGCATTTAGCACCTTTAGGTATTTACCTCGACTGTAAGTTGGGTGTTTGAGTTTAGTTAAAAATTGATTTGGCTCACGCTGGCTTGATTATAATAAATAATAAAGTTTAAAATGCACGACTCGGCCTGCGGTTTCGCATTATAAAAATATTAGGTTTGTTTTAACTGGGTTCTCAGTTGTCCTAAATGTGTTTGTATTTTTATTTGCAGTATCGGATGGAGATCTTCCTTTGTCTTATGTTATGTAAGGGTCCTCCGGCAGAGGATCTACAAAATTTGGAGATATAATAGCTACAAATATTCAAAAGCCGACACAGGCATAAGATATCCTGCGGTCGAAATCTAACTTTGTGAGACAATTATCTTACTGCTTAAGAGGATGTAGCTTCCCCTAGAAACGTAGAGCCTAAAACACGCACGCATCATCGTGAAGTGTTTGAGTAAGCTTTAGTTATAACTGTTTAGTGTGAACCTAGACACTTCCGTTATGATTGTTCCTTCTCAAATCCAGAAGCCATAGTAACATGAATATCTTACAGATAAGAACCAAAAATACCTCTGGTCGATAATTGGGGCAGGCTTTCAATAATAGCAACAGTAATAGAACAAATCTTTTATTTTTAATAAGCGATCTCCTCAAGGTTTTCAAATCACGACCTGCCTCCGACGTACTGAGAGCTGGCTTATACCAGAACAACTAGGTACATTTTCTCACAGATGTGGCAATCTGAACCGTAGGGTCAATCAACCACACGGAGAAAATTTTCACACAATGATAAGGGGTCACCGATAAAGGACGTCCATATAAAAATCGTATTTTTGAGATTTCTAAGAAAATTGTGTTTGACTGTTTTCATGTAATTTTTTGTAAAATAAATTAGTTACTCCTTAAATTCCAAATGTCGTGACGATTTTAGACAAATGAGGGAGGTCTTTGAATTGATAACAATATGACGTTCTGGGGGGGGGGGTCCGAAAATTGTGAACAACTGTGACAGAGGAAGCTGAAAAGTTGGATAAAATTGCAGACGTCCCTAATAAAAGACAGCTTAGGAAAGCAGAAAAGGATGAATCATTAGCCAGGCGTGTGCCCCCCCCCCCCAATCAATCGTTACCAAAACTTCTAGTTCTATCCTGATCAAATATCTAGTAAAGAAACTCGAAATGCTCACTTTCGGCATTAACTTTCAAAAAATCGTTTTTCCCTAATTGGATAACTTGCAGACCCCCCTCTTCGCAATTCTACTAGTGAAATTATTGGCATTAATTCCGTTCGGTGTACTTCTCGCACAATGTCGGTTGCTGTCTTTATAACCCATCCTCCCCCCCCCCAAACTGGCTATGAAGCGATTTCTTGGTATAAATACAGCGTCACAAACAAGAGCGAAATAGGTCAAGTCTGAAAAGCAGTAAATGTTTTGTTTAGAATAATATAAAAAGATACTGCCGGAGCTGGAAGCTTGAACCCCTACATGCTATGTTCAGAATACGTTGGAAGGAGTCTATAATGGCCATTTGGGCCCAGTTTGCCGCGTCCACAGCACCCCGCAAGAAAACAAAAAAAAATTGACTACGCCTTTATTTTCATCAAACATCATCTAAATGTCATCGTTGTTACTGTTACTAAAATTGTCCTAATGTTTCCGGTTGAGGAATGTAGGAACCTTAAATATTCAGTCAAATCCCCTTGATTCCGACAACACTTTGCTGTATTTTGATGTGCCATAATATTTCACATGGGAGAACTCTTATAAAATAATTCTCCCAAGTGCGGCCTTTAGGCCGCACAACCTTGCCAATCATGTACTACCAGTTGTCTAAAGCTAATATTCTGTTTGACCTAAATTGTCTGACCTAATATTCGAGTGTAAAGTTATTACGGTAGCTATTCCGTGGCGTGAGACCGAAGTCCGAGCACGAATCGCCTACGGTATGGTTACAATTCACTATAGTGCGGCCTTTAGGCCGCACAATCAATGCAAACCTGTATTACTTGGTTAAAGTCTGCCAGGTAGCCGCCTGTTTCAGATAGTAAAATATTAAAATTAAACCGTTAATGGACGTGAGTTCTAATCGCGGCTATTCTATAAATATTTGTGCCATGGTTTGGAGTCAATGTTAAGCTACATCAACCGAAGACAAACCGTAGGTATAATGTAAGAAAAAATTAATATTTGGTGCTTAGAATAACTATTGCGAAAAATTGTTGTCAGAGGTTCGGATCACTTAATGCGGCAAATCGGATCTTTTTCTTCTTATGTAATATTACATAACAGTGAAGGAAATTTACATTATAAGTGTAAAATTACACAATTAAAATGTAATTTTAATTGTAATTTCTGTAATTTGTACAGTTCTTATAAGTAATATTACATAACAGTGAAGTAAATTATTCAATTACACAAAGTTCAATGTAAAATTACATATACAAGGAAAATTACAGAAAAACCGAAATTTCGCACAATTATTGATGGAATATTACACAATATGTGTTTTAATGTAATTTTGAATGTAAAAATTACACATATTAGAATGTATTTTTATTTGTATATAGTTTTTTAACTCGGTGGAAATCATGTGAAAAAGTGAAATCATGTGAAAAAGTGATATCTTACAAGGAGATACGATAATTCGCATTTGGAAAGAATTTCAGATACGACCTTCTTGCTTAACACGGCAGAGCTGGAGAGAATTATAAAGACTCGAAGATAGGTTAAAATAAAAATCATACAAAACCCCCGTTGCAACCCGAGGCCAGCTAATTAAGAACCGCCAAAGACCGTAAAGTCAAAAGGTTTGTTCTAGGAACATTTTGGATTCTTAAAGCTGATAAGACAGACATTCTGGAAGAGAATCAAAATAAATTTAAATTAACAAGTAAAGAACAAACGTTCGCAACAAGAGTAAGCCTAATTTTCATTTGTTTTGGATCTTGACTGAGGTGGTACCTTAAGTGTGGAGGGGGTTATGTAGTGGGGCGTAGGAATTTTTTTATTAATAGTGCGGGGGTGTAGATTTGTGTTTATTGCCTAAATATGGTTGGTTTGATATCCAGGATTGGTTTAAATGGTATAAATGAATTAGTTTTATTAATGATTTCAATGTTATGAATTTGTTAAGAGTTTTAAAAGTTTTAATAGAACCCTCTGAGCCCTAAATCCCTCTGTCCAACCCGTCAGGAATTGGATCCTGCTGTTACCTGGGGTGGTGTTCCTATCCTGATAACACGGGAGCATACTTCTCGACCCTGGTAGCTGAATTGGAGCCCTTTTCTCTTGTTACTAAAGCTGAAAGCTCAGGTGTAACCTTGAGGGAGGGCCTAGTCCCAGTAAAATTGGATAATTTTGCCCTAAAATTGTATCGGGGGGGTCCCCTTTACAGTTTTTCCTCGGTATAGCGGTAGTTAGTTGCTTGACCGCTGCATCAGAGAGAGAGAGAGAGAGAGAGAGAGAGGGGAGTCCGTCTGTGTAATAAAAGGTGGTTGGACCTCTACCATTATTTTGGGGAGAGGTTTGACCCAGTTTCTTGAAAGGGCTGATCCTTTCCTGGAATAGTGGGAGGACGTAGCTCGACCGCTATTTTAGGGGATTTGGATTTGGTTTTTCTTCAAATTGGCGATGTTGCTCCTTTGGGCGGTTGGAGTCATGTAACTGCCAGGGTGCTCTCCTTGTACAAAACTGGCTCGTGAATGGTGGCCTTAATATTTTAATATAGAAGATAGATAACTGTCGCAATTTACTTAGTGCGGCCTTTAGACCGCACAACCAAGGTCGACTATGTATCCGTCACGCTCAGGAATACATCTCAGAATCAGAATCATAAATTACTTTGCGGATTACCGGGCTTAGACCGTTGGTCCTAGGTTGGTTTTACCCCCCCATTTGGTTAGCGATGTTCATGGCATTTGATTATGTAAAACTTCCATATCGTCCTTGCCTTTGTAATAATTAAATGTTAGTATTAATGGGGATATAGGACTGGCCAAAAATGAAACACTCGTCTAATCTATCGTCGACGTTTCGCCGTTACTAACGGCTTCTTCAGGACTATAGATCAACAACTTGCCTTACAAACAAAGAGAGCCGTGCAAGCCAACATCATCGGTACAACATACAATCAGCATCCCAAAAACCCACAATCACTCGTCAGAAAACCTCCAATAACACATTAAAATAACGCATTTCTCCGCAAATAACGCAACTCCAATAACGCATTTGATTATGTTTCGACAGAGAAATCGCAGTCGCTGTCCCGTAGTGCTGGTAATGCAGGGTTATCCACATCTACTGAGCCCACGTCATAATATGATTTTTTCTCATTTCGGAGTTAACGCGCATCGGCCTTTTTACAAGGGAAAAGTGACCCCGAGTGGGGAACGCATCTCTATTTTTCTGATTGTCTTCAGACAAGGTGTAAACCCCATATCTCCTTCATCTCATTTTCGTAGCTGGCTGTTAAGTTTTAAGAGGCCTTTTGGCTTCGTGGTGGTGGTCCTGGGCAAAACTGGCTGGTTTCAATGACCTGGTTTTGAAAACTGTAAAAATACAAGACACTATATTGTAGAAAGTTATTAGAAATTTACTTTTGGAACAATAAGGTACTCAATTCCGTTGAACCGGTGAACTTAAAATTCCATTGAAAATCCTGGGTGGGGGTGGCTTCGTCTTTCGTTGTTGGAGTCAACATTGACGACTAAGTGGTGAATCAGAACCAGAATCATAAATTAAAATTCGGAATACGCGGGCCATGCCCTTACTTCTTTCAACATCGCTGGTGCGCCACGGCACCTGAATTTGGCATTTCAGGGTTGGGTTTTGAGGTCCCCACCTGACAACAAGGCCGTCGGAATCTAAGGTTGATTTTATCCCCTCCCCCTTGGGTTGGTGACGGTCGTGACTTTGAAATTTGTACGAAAGGCATATACACGGATGCTTTTCTTGAAAAGCTCACATTGTTGGTTTAGTGTCACCAGCTGATCCCTTTCTTAATTGGGTCTGATTGTGGTGATGAGAGAAAGTTAAAAAAAAACTGGGCAAGAGCTGCAAATTTTTTGCAAAAGTGGCCAACATCTGGAGTTCGCTGGCAGGTTTTCCATATTGGAGGAGGATCAGTCGCTCAGATGATCGGGAAACCCACCACTTTGCTCCAGATAGTGACCAGGTTGAGTTATCCCCTCCCCCTCGGGTGGAGTCCGGGCCTTTGTGCTCGAATTTCCTGAACTCAGCCAGAGAAGAATATCCCCCATGCCTCCCGAGACCAGGTAAGCAAAGACCGACGGAGACCGCAAAATCCCAAAAATTTTTGTTCTAGTCTGTGGTATACCTCGCTTTAAGAACAACATATTCTTGAATCTGGTAAGGCAGACAATCTGAAAGAGAGTAAGAAAATTGCTAAGCCCGATGGCTAATCGAATTAAATTGAGAACATAGACTCATTTTGCAATCAGAGTCTTGTTTTAAATTTAATTTGATTTCTTAGCTTTGCAATTTAAAAAACATAAAGTTGAAATTGACTGATTGCTGTCGTCTGTTTATCGGAGGGGGTGCGGCGCTAGGATAGCCTTGGGTCTCTTATACCTTAGAAAATCTTCAAGGTGGTAGTTACCCAACCCTCTTACGTCATTACGGGTTTGACGCACGTTTTATATAATCTTAACTGGTTGTTATGTGAAAGTTTGCTATTGGTTCTTAGGAAAGGGTCAAATTGCCTTAGTGCTCCTCTGGCTTTATTGCTTGAATTCAGTTTTGGGATGGTTTTCATCTGCCCCATTCCCTTGGAACCTTGAAACAATATCTGTCCTCACTATCTCTAATGAGAAGGTAGCTCGGAACAGATAATGTCCACGCAGAAAATAAATTCTACTTTTATTTGCGTGGGGTCCTGATGTTCGGTATAAACCAGCTCGTTAATAGCGGCGGCAAGGCCGTGGGTCGTGTCAAATGAACGCCCCGAAGAAAATCAAGGAAACAGCTTTGCTTACACAACAAAAATAATCAGCACTTAGATGTTCGTTGCTGGAAGGCGATGACATAAGCGATGTCGGATGGAAATTGCATTAGCCGACCTGAACCAGTACAGTAGCAAAGACATTACCACCAAGAACCACTCCCCAAAATTAATCAACGGAACGTTCGAGTGGTCATTAAAAACAAATCCCACAAACGGTGGAACCACAATCGAACTTTCGATTGAACTTAAGTCGACCACTTTGGAATTCCTTTGCCAATGCATTTCACCAAACGCTGTTCGATGTTACCTAGTGGAAATAATACGTCGTTCAAATTCAATAAATAAAACATTATAATATAATTAATAATTAATAAGTTTTCAAACACAAAATTCAAACATTCGATCCATTTCCACGCTTGCGAACGCAAAAGAGATTAGATTGCCTTTAATCACTTCGATGCAGCAATACAAAACCTGCAACTCAATCGTAATCTTGGCAAACACTCTGCAATTAAAAATGCAAGACAAAAGAGAAACCCAAAATGTTAAAACATAAAAAAGACATGAATCAGCCAAGGGTGAATTCAAACAAAGCGAACTCCGGGTGGACGGAACAAAATGGGCCAAGTCGATCAACATAAACCACTGTGAAACAATCTTATAACATAAATGTTACTCACTGCTCCGACGGAATACCAAAACCTTCAGAAGCAGTATGGGCAGCAGATCCGACCAAGAAGCGTCCGATATGGGGAAAATCCACCATTTTCCAACAACGAAGATATGTCAGATCTCCATCGAGTCTGCGCGAACAAAAATTGTCCCGGTAGCCATATCCTCGCTCCATACCCGCTAATTACGTAACCCAGGAGCCCATGATTGTTCCACAGTAGAAATACAAATCGACATTGGTGTGTGAAAAATTCACACCCGCCTTCTTGCTTCAAAAATTGACACAAGCGCGTCTTGCTTGTTCAAAGGTTCGCCCAAGACTATCTTTGCGCAGTATGAACAAATCCCCACCTCGGCGCGGTTATCATGCGCCTTTAAAAGAATAAATGATATATAGGGTTGAACGTAAGTGATGGATTACAAAAATCCGTCACAACCTTTCCAAGCGTTCCTCGTGAAAAATATTGCAATACTTTTGCTCGGGTTTACCTCGATGCGCCCAGTACTGAAATATCTTTCAAGACAGTTCAGGTGGCTTTGAAGGCGGTTTATTGCAAATCTCAGTCTACGCGCGCTTAAAAATAGCTCTATGTCGTCCGCGTAGAGAGCTGTTTCGGTTCGGTTATCATTTTGGCATAACAAGGGAACAATGAATTATTATTGTTAATAATAATAATATTACATATTATTCTAATTACGTGTAAAGTAAAAACCCTAAATAATCTGTTTCTAAACTTATTTTACTTAAAATTGCGATTTATTGATCATAAAAATGAACATTTTCTGCCGTGAGCGAATCGCTCACGCGCGACCACTGGAGGAATAAAGTGCATAGCGACCACTGACGGGGTAAGGAACGAAAGCCAAAAAAGAAGAATAAGAATAAGTAACGTGATCACATAACAAATTGTAGCATGCATTAAGCTAGTATATAATTGCGTATTCAGTAATTAAAAGAATCAGATTTTATAAAACCACAATTAATTAAAAAAATCGCTTGAGGTGTTTATTACAAAACAACTCGATAAAACACGCTTTTTAGGAGGTTAAGGCAATTTTCGTGTTTATAAATATTTGACTCTTAAATATTTCATAATTCCTCTAGAGCTATGATTTTAACATTAACCGACCACGTCAATAATTCATACTTGATTATCAGGGGAGAAAATATAAAAAAGAAAAGTGAGACTAATACGGCATTCACCTATACATACGATACGTGCCGCGGTATAAATATTTAAGTCGTTTTTGATTCATTTCATTGAAAAGTTCAAAAAAATTTAAAACATCTAAATGTGGTGGTCCTGAACGATTTTAATTAATTTTCGGCCTTCAGGCTTCGTTATGAGTGAGTATCAATTAAAATTGAAAAACTTGGTGCGACGAGGGAATCACTTCAGTAATCGTTATGCTTTAATTGCTTTCAGCTGAAAATTAATTGTTATTGAGATTTTTTCAAGTTGGATTTTCGAAACTATCTGGAGCGTGTCGTCTACAAATTGCAATATTTACCTAACGTAATGGCTTTCTTTGTTTTGACCGAAATTATCGGAAATAGACGAGGCAAGGTTGTTTAGGAAGAACAAGTACGTCCATTTGTGCTTTGGACAATTAGTCCCACGCGGCTAAAGTTGGAACATCATCAGGTCTGAACATAAAAAGGATTTTAACGTACTGTCTAGGGAATGTGCACTAAAACAAAATTTCACGACTCAAAAAAATAACGATTTCACGTCCTCGTCCGTTAATTTAAAACCTTCTTCACTTTCTAGTCGAATTAATTACAAATACTTAATTTATAATCCAAAATAGATAAAGCTTTGTGTGTCGAAAGCCTGTAATTTAAAAATCATTAACCTTTAAAGAAGTGATTATCAAAAAAGTGCTTTTTCATCAAACCTTTCCTTTATAAAGAACTTTACAATTTTGTTTGTTTTTAATTTCACAACACTTCGCCTGTACTACCAAAAAAATTCAAAAAGCTAAACTAATTTGTCATTTTTAATTACTACAAGCTCCAAGAGTTCAATTTTCTACTATTTCAATTTTTAAAGAAATCAATTAATTTTCGTGAAAATATTCGACCCATAAAATAACGACAAACTGGGTTACGACAAAAAGTAAAGTCCTGAAACAACAACAACCAACTGAACCTAAATTATTCGCAGGGTACCAAATCAATTTCGTAGATATTCTGTAATATTTAGTTTCCTTTATTGACACTCCTGAAAGCTTTTTTAAACTTCAAGTTTTTTAATTTGCATCCTGTATATAATTTAATAAACAAAGAACTAATGAAACTAATGACTCTAATTTGTTAACAAAAAAAAGTTCCACTGAAAACGATAAAAGTTTCAAATAATAACGAACAATAAAAATGTGTAATGCTTTCAGTATAATAGCGCAATAAAAAGTTTTCCTAACGTCATTAAAGTTATTTTGTCGAAAAATTAATGAAAAACAGTAAACGGTATCGGCTTGGTTAAAAATGTTTGTTGTCGACAGAAAAAACTTTTGTTTTACATTTCTTGCAAATTGAATCACTCAACTGTCGATAACTTCCGTATATATTAACAAATTTCGGTTTTTTTAAACTTTTCGAAAAGGCAATTTGTCAAGTTAAAAAATAAATTTCATTAATTTTTTCGTTAAAATGCTTGGCTTTTGAGATATCGCTCGTCAGAAAGTTGATGAGAAAAGAATTTTCAGGTGTTGTAATGATATGATTTTAATTTTAAATATTTCGCGCCAAGAATATTCAGCCTATTCCGTAGATTTATTTATTGGTTTATTTGTTCCTTAAATTTTGTTGTGTGCAACCATTTTGTAAAAATAATTTTTTTTTAATTATATGGAATCCAGGTATAATAAGATTCATTTTGTTAAGCCGGTTTAATTATTATATTTTGCTATATTTATATTATTATTAGCCTTGTTCTTCAGAATTTTAACGTTTTCTGTGTTTTTCAGAAAATGTTTAACCACTGAAACTTCAACTTAATAAAGTTAAGCAGTCCAATTATTTATTGAGCATTACTGAACATTTACAAACTTTTAACATCTTTATATCCTTGTAATTTTCTCCACTTTAATTTAATTATGTATTTATATTGAAGTGGAAATTTAGACAATAACTTCAATTCGAACTAATAACCAATTTATTTTACTGTTAAAAAATACATACAGTATGAGAGTGATGCCAGCATCGGGCGTGTCGCGTATTTAAATTAATGACACGTCGGACGGGTCGCGTAGTTACGTTGGAGGTACGTAATATAGTCCAAAACACTTGTTCTGTTCACGTCCTTTAGTTAAGGAGGAGATAGCAGACATACAAAGTCACAGCCTAGCATTTTATTGTATTATATCTTAGAAGATAAAGACTTCCAAAATTAACTTAGAAAATTATTTCAAATAAAAGTAAACTTTGTAGAGCAAGTTTTCATTAACTTGTTTATTATAAAAAGTTTTTTAAATCATTTTTCATCAACAATAATTCCTTCTTATAGTAATTTTATCCTCACAAATCTTTCAAATATTTTTTTTAATTCTTTTTTAAAATTTTTGCAAAATATTACGGTATTTTAAGTAGTATTTTTTCAATAAAATGTAATTTTACTAAAATCCAGAGGAATGAACTATGACGAACTTTAAACAAAGTGGAACTCGCTTTAGTGGCAGTTCCTAGGCTTCTATACAGCTACCTTTCTGGTGTGAAAAGTTGTTGTTGCTAGTTATTTTTGGTCGACATAATATTTATAATGTAACATCAGATAATCCGATAATCTACACCAATTAAATTTTCCGAGATAACTTCTTATTAGGAGAACGTAATCATCAACGTCTTAAGGTATCACCGTCTTAACGGATCAAACGATCAAAGGATCAACGAATCAAAGGATCAACGCATCAAAGAATCAAAGGATCAACGTATTTAAATTTCCTATGTAGGTGAAAAATTATGTACTAAATAAATATAACTTATATTTGGTCTGCATTGAAAAACAATTGATCGTCTAAAAATGGATTCATCTTTACTACGTGAACGCGAATTATTTAAAAGGACAAGCCACTGCTGTGGTTAAAAATAAATAAATTTAAAACAAATTATTGTTTTATTATAACATACGATGTGTTTATAATCACAATTTAGAGGGTTCTGATTAGATTTGAATTATGCGGACGGACAGACACGGAGTCAGATCATAAGGCTTCTTGATATACTTTGTATAGAAGCCTAATAGCGCACTAGGTACCCAGTTCTTAGATCTCTATACACACAGAGTATTTCCAACACGATTTGAAACGCTCTGTATGATTTTGAATTATGCGGACGGACAGACGGACAGACAGACGGACAGACAAACGGGCACGGAGCCAGATCATAAGGCTTCTGCTATACTTTGTATAGAAGCCTAAAAAGAGGAGGTTGGGTAAAATTTAATAGAAAAATTATTTAAAATTATCGGGCATACTTAATCAAACAATAATTAATTGAAAATAAAATTAGAACAAATTTGGTTAGAAAAAGGAAACTCAAAAACTAATGGAAGGGAATGGAAAATAAGTAACGAGCTTAAGTTAAATGCAAATAAATATTGCTAATCGAACTAAACTGATTGAAAAGAAGTAACTACAAATTTGTTTAATTGATTTTGATAGAATGCTCCGAGTGGTAAAACAGTGCTGAAGAAAGTATTTTCACAGTATTCGGAATTCCGAAGATTTCCAAAAATTTCCGAGGAATTACAAAGACTTTTTTCAATGAATTCCAGTGGATTATAAGGATTCTTGAGAAATTCCAATGATTTCTGAGGAATTGTAATGATTTTCAAAAAATTACTAAGATCTGGAATTAACGCCAAAAATTTCCGAGGAATTCCAAACGTTTCCAGGGAATTTTAAAGATTTGCAAGGAATGATATTAATAATTTCTAATGAAATAGTACAATAACAGAAAAATTGAGGAAAGATAAAATGTGAAAAAGTACAAATTATGATCAAAAAGATATTGGAAATTGTAAAATTTGTTTAATTTATTTTATTTTTGTCGGTATTCTCCAAAAGGAAGAGATACTGAAAAATTGATTATCACAGGAGGAGGTAATACAAAAATTTCCAAAAACTTTCAAAGAATGCTAAGAATTTTTTTTATTCCAAGGAATTCAAAGAATTTCTGAGGAATTCCCAAGATATTCAGGAAATTCCAAAGTTTCCAATGAATTCCGATCAATTCCAAGAAATTACAAAGATTTAATAGGAACTTCAATGTTCGAACAATCAAAGGAACGCGCTAGTATTTGCCTCCGCTTAAGCCCTAGTTGTTTTTGCAATAATTACGTATTCGGCTACTATGTCGTTTCAATCAACCAGAAAGCCTAAAAAATTTATATATTAATTTTTATTTCTAATATTACCCAAGATTTCCAATGATTCCAAAGATTTTCAAATATTTCCAATGTTTTCCCATAATCTCCATGCTGTTTTAAAGATTAACAATGAAGTACAAATAAATAAATCCGAATGGATATTATTATATTCCATTTAAACATATAATTAACCAAACAGTAAAAAATTCCAAGTAATACGAGACCAAGGTTGTTTAAAGTGTTCCAAGAATTTCCAAAAAATTTCCAGTGAATTAAAAATATTCTCAAGAAATTTCAAGAATTTCCTAGGAAATTTAACCATATTCAAGGAAATTTAACCATATTCAAGGAATTTCAAATAACTCCACGGAATTCCAAGAATTTCGGCAGAATTCCAAAGATTTATTCGGTTTTTAAAAATTTTTCCAATATTTCTAACGAATTACAAGTAAATAAATAAGAATAAATATTATATTGCAATTAAATAACATAGAAATAAGGTTATTTTAAAACGCATTCCAAGGAGGTGCAAGGAATCTAAAGAGTTTATAAGGAATCGCAAATAAATAAATATGAATAAATACCCCATTTCAATAAAACATTTATTGCGAAAACCGTTCTATTTCCGCTTAAGTGCCTCTTTGCTTGCCTGTAGATGGGATTTACACGGCGGCCTAGCTCATAGGTATTAACCACTGTTGAAGGGCTGGGTTGTCTTTCAACTATCGTAGGTTCGCTTATACAAATTGAGACTGCCTTACTGTTGATAACTGTACCCTTGGGCGCCAGATATGAAATGAAACTTTCAGAGTTAATCTAATCCTTTTATTTCGTATCAAAATTAAAAACATAAACAAAACAAAATCTTGAGTACACACGAAGATAGGAAAACACAATGACGTGATAAAATTCTCGTTTATTTTGAACAATTTGAAAAAACTTTAAATGTAATAACAAATGAAATGTTTGAACAGGTTGAAAATGAAACTGATGGTGGTAGTATAGACTCCACGTTGACTTTATACTGGTATCTAAGATCCTTATTAAATTTTATTACCAAGTGGTTGGTTAATTGACACAAAATGGTTAGTTCAAATCTCATATAATAAAGAATCTTCAATTACTTACAATTTTTGTGTAGTTGTGATGTAGACTTCTAACTGTTCGATCGATCGGACTAGCACAAGCCAAAATATGTTCGGAATTAAACTGCATTCCTCGGAAAATGATGTACTAAAAATATAATTGAAAGAAACACACTTATACGAGGTTGAAAACCAAAATAATATATTTCAAAAGATTGACATGCATAATAATAAAAGATTGGTTTTATTGCGGCCTATTCTTTTAAATACCATAGATCCTCGATGATACAAATGGCAAAATTATTAAAAAAAATTTGTTCGGATTTTTCCAAAATGGCGTACCTAACTGCTTTGCAACCCGATTCTGGATAATCGATTATAAATCCTCGAATACGATAAATGTGTGTCAAAAACACCTTCACGATTCGTATCACTTTATGTGGTACCTCACTTAAAACTTTTATTATTAAATCTTTGAAATATTTCGCCTTAAATTAATAATTTTTACCGAGCAAAAAAATTCACGAAGATGGAAAGCAGTATGAAGACGGAACAGGCTGCACAAAGCCTAATCCATGAAGTGCAGAAGAAGAAGAAAAATAAAAATAAATTGTTTTGTTACACAAAACCATACGAAATATAATTAAAACCTAAAAAGAAAAACGTAAACCAAAATACAGTAACTGTAACAGAAAACTGTTACACATTGAAACAAGGATTCGAGGCAATTCTCCTGGAATCATATGGATTATAATGACGTCCAATGAATTATAAAGGATTACCAAGGAATTTCTTCATTATCAAAGGATATCGCAGTAATATCAAAGGATTCCAAGAATAACAAAATTTCTAATTTAAATTTATTGGGTTTCAAAGGAGATCGAAAGAATATCAAAGATTTCTATGAATATCCAATAAAAACTCAAAATATTTAAAATGAAATTGCAAAGATTTCCTAGAAATTACGAATATTTCCAAGGTATTTTAAGAATTTTTGAGAATTTATAAATAAATAGATACAAATGTTCCCTGGAATACCGAAGATTTCAGATGAATTCTTGAGATGTCTAAAGATATCTAAGGATTTCTATAAATATGTAGGATTGCTAAAACTAAGAAATTTCTTGTGAATTCCAACCATTTACAAGGTTTGATGTAAATATTTGACACTTCTTACGATTTTATGTAAGTAAAAATATGGTTTGTTGATGTTTTACATTGACTAATTTTTTTCTATTTTGTACAGCCTTTAACGACCGAAGATGAGAATATATATTGAGATTCTCGAAACGCGTCTCATTCATTCAATAAAGAATTTGGAGAAATAGACTCTTTTTAATTTTTAATTTAATTTAATTCAATTTATTTACAAGGAATTACAAAGACTTTCAAGGAATAACAAAATATCCACAAAATTACTTCAGTTTGCAAGAAATTGCAAATAATTCCAAGGTATTTAAAGAATTCCAAAGAAATTACAAGTAAATCTGACTATTCCCTGAAATTCCAAAGATTTTGGAGGAACTGCAAAGATCTCAAGTAGTATCCAAGGAATTTTAAAGATTTTCAGACATATTCGTAACGATTTCCAAGAAATTTCAAAGATTTACAAAGATTTGGGAATAAATTAATACAATTAAATATTACATTGCATTAAACATCGATATAAACCTTAGACTATAAACCCTAAACCATAAAATTCCACGCAATTTCAAGGTATTCCAAAAATTTCCAATTATTTACATGTAAAATAGAAATTTCTAACAAATTACAAGTTAATAAATAGAAATACATATCGTGTTGCCTTGAAATGTGGAAGCATGGATGCCAGGGAATTCCAAAGAATTTCGATGATTTCCAAATAGCTTGCAGGAATTGCAAAAATCCCCGGAATTATAAAACTTTCCTAAGAACTACCATTAAATTAATATTTTAAATATAATATTTTTGTTCAACACGGAAAAAAGGAATTTTTTAAAGAATTCCTTTGAATTGCAACGATTTCCGAGGAATTTTAAAGATATCCAAGAAATTGCAAAATTTTAGAGGGAATTTCAAAAATTTCTAAGTAATTAAAAATAAAGAAAAAGAATTAAATATTGCATTTAAACATGGAAACAAATTTTTTTAATGGATTCCAAGGATTTAAGAGAAATTTTGAAGATATCCGAAAAATTCCAAAGATTTTCAGGAATTTTCTATAATTACCAAGAAATTTCTAGGATGTCCAAGAAATTTTTAGTTTCCAAGAAATTCCAAAGATTTATAAGAAAATCCAAAGATGTTCAATAATTTACAAAAATTTTCATATATAATACCACAAGAGACTATCAAATTGTCGGCAATAATTTTTGAAACTGGAACTGAGTGTTTGTCGCCCTTAAAATCACCATGAGTGCTTTAGCACGAATTTAACAAAAATTTTCAAGAAATTACAAAGATTTCCATGGAATTTCAAAAACTTTCAATATGTTTTAAAAGATTTCCAATGAATTACAAATAAATAAATACCACTAAATATTTAATTGCATTTAAATTTACAGTAAAATTTTCCAATGAATTCTAGAGAATTTACGATGAATTCCAATATTTCCGCGGTATCCAGGGATTTTCAAAAAATTTAATGGTATTTTTTAGGAATTTTATGTAAATAAATAAAAATTTCATATTGGATTGCATTTTCACATATTATATTTAAACTGACAGTAAATTTTTTTCAAAAATTCCAACCATTTATAAAGAATTCCATATATTTTGGTACTTAATGTGTAATTTATGAATTGCAAACATGTAAAGACGACTATAGATATTACATTGTATTGTAAAACAATAAAAAACTAAAAACTGTAAAATATTTAAAAAAATTACAGTAAAAATTTTCAAGGAATTCTGAAGAGTTTCAGAATTGACGAAGGATTCCAATACTTCCGCGCGGTATTCCAGGGATTTCCAAAATGTATCAAGCAGTTTTTAAGGAGTTCTAATTAATTGAAGAATTACGTAACATTGACACTTGTACTTAAACTAACAATAAAAACTTATCAAGAATACCAACGGCTTACAGGGAATTCCAAAGATTTTCAGAAAATTCCAAATAATTTTCATAAATTCCCAGGAATTTTCATGAAATTCCAAATTTTTGTAACATCTTTTTATTTTTGCTTAAAATGTTTGCTGAAATTTATAAAAAAATTTAATCCAAACATATAACTGAAAAAAGTGAATTTAACAGACCGCTAATGGACTTTTATAATTTGTTTGATGAAATGAAACGATTTTTATGTTGCTATCCAATGAAAAAAGACTCCGAAACGATAAAACCCCGGGATGCGACGAAATAACGGCAGAGATCTTAAAGAGCATGGGAGACGTTGGGATTGACGTGATGCACACAATATGCGAAGAAGTGTGGAATACAGGAGAATGGCCCGAGGATTGGTGCAAATCAATATTTGTACCTATGCACAAGAAAGGCCTCCCAACAGAGTGCAAGAACTACAGAACCATCGCACTTATATCTCACGCAAGCAAGGTCATGCTCCACATCATTAATGAACACCTAAAGCCGTTCCTTTCGCCACAGATCCCAGATGAACAGGCGGGATTCGTACAGTGCAGAGGCACTCGCGAACAAATTTTGAATGTTAGACAGATCATCGAAAAGGCTAGAGAATTTAACATCAAAATGCATCTATGCTTCGTCGACTACTCTAAAGCGTTTGATTCCATCAGATGGACACACCTCTGGATGATATTGAAAGAAATGGGTGTGCCACATCATCTGGTGTGGTTGCTACGATGCTTGTACAACAAAAGCAAAGCCGTAGTACGAGTGTCAAGAAAAACCTCGGAAGAATTCACCGTGGAAGCTGGAGTACGACAAGGATGCATAATCTCGCCGATACTGTTCAATATATACAGCGAATATATAATGCGCAAGGTCTTTAACGAATGGAAAGGAGGCGTATCCATAGGCGGAAGAAAAATTAATAACTTGAGATATGCCGACGACACTTTAATCGTAGCATCAACTAAGGAAGAGATCGAACTAATAATGCAAAAGTTGGACACATACAGCAAGTAATACGGCTTGGAACTTAACAAAGGCAAAACAAAAATTATGGTCATAGACAGAGAGAAAATTAACGTACCAGAAATCGAAATAGCTGGGTATGAGGTGGTGGATAGTTTTGTTTATCTGGGTTTTTTTTTTTTTCCTGTTTTCTCTCAAGAGAGAGAGAGTATATTCATGCAATTCGATACAATCTTAACAATAAAAAAACTTAAAACTTAACAATAATTGATTAAACTAAAATGGTGGTGATGAATGTTGGTGAAATTAATGTTGATGAATTAAATATGATAATTAATAACTGGATAAATATTAAATTATAACTAGAAAGACAAACGAGCATTACAACGGCAGCGGGTAAAAGACAAAAATTAAAATTTAAGATAAATTTGAAGTTGTTTGAATTTTAATTTAAATTTAAATTTGAACTGGGTTTGGTTAGTTTAACAGTTTTTTTTTATTTATGTAACATCAGTGGGGCATAAATCCATTTTAGACAGACTAAGGGGGGGTGTTAAATTGTTTTAGAGTGTTGATAATTGATTTACAGAAAGTTATAAAAATTTGGGTGATGAATTTATTTGATATGATTTCAGAAATTGTAAAAGGTGAAATATTTAAAAAGGAACAATGTGAAGTGTAGGTATGGCGTTGTTGGACGTATTTCGGGCAGGAAGACAATAAATGATGCAGAGTCTGCCTACTTTTTGAATCGCAGGGGCACACGTCAACAGGACTGATCTTGAATCTGTATAGATACTCGCGCGCAAACGAGTGACCCGTCAATACCTGCGTCATTTCAAAGGAGGTATCAACGGCACTTCGGAACAAGCGAACATCATGTAGCGTAGGTAAATGCTGCCGGGTGGTCGAACCTTGGACGGCATTTCTGTACTCGGTATCCCAAGTACATGCCGCCTCAAGACGAATCACCCTTCTTGCATAGCTAAGAGGGAACTGGTTGTATGCCATGCGACTGTGTGAAACAGCCGCATCTTTGGCACATTGGTCTGCAACCTCGTTCCCTTCAATGCCGCAATGAGCCTTTACCCATGCAAACCTGATGATCGTTTGGTCCTTCAGTTTGAGCAGTGAACGATGGATGGAGGTGACCAAAGGTACGGTGCTACTCCTATTAGCGATGGTAACAAGCGAAGAGAGGCTGTCGGAGAAAATACACACTGAGTGTAACCTCCTGGGGGAGATCCAAGTCAGGGCGGCGTCAATCGCATATAACTCGGCTTGAAACACGCTACAAGTACCGTTTAACCGGTACTTGTTTATCTGGGTTCACTCATAGAAAGAAATGGAGGATGCGAAAGCGAGATCAGGAGACGATTGACAATAGCCAGATCAGCAACAACGAGACTGGTAAAATTCTGGAAAGACTCATCCATATCAAAAACGACAAAGCTACGGCTGGCAAACGCTTTGATCTTTCCCATTGCAACGTATGCAGCGGAAACATGGACGCTCAAAAAGGCAGACGTCAAAAGAGTCGACGCGTTCGAAATGTGGGTATACAGAAGGCTCTTAAGAATACCATAGACGGCACATAGGACAAACATATCCGTTATAGAAGAACTACACATCAAAAAAAGACTGATAACAACTAGAAGCGGCGACTCAATGGAAAGACTTGTTGTGGAGGTCAAGGTGGAGGGACGAAGACTCAGAGGAAGATCGCCAACCCGGTGGACGGACCAGGTGAAGAAGATGACGGGTTGTGGGCTGGCGGAGGCATCGCATAGGGCGCATGACCGGAAGACATGGTCCCTAACGGTAAACGAAGCATCTCTATAAGGTCACCATACTCTTTCGAGAGGAAGGGAATGAGGAGGAGGGATCCAATGAAAATAAAACGCAAAATAAAAGTACAATTACAAAGAAGTGTAAAAATTATATTAAAAATTGAAAACTTAGCTCAAGTTTGAAAGCTTATAAAAATGCAAGTATACGGCACGCGAATTGGCAACTGAACATCTGAGGTTCAAGTCGCAAACCCGACTTTTTTGTGCTTTTTCAAAAAAGTACGGTAATTTTTACAAAGCCCAGTTAAAATTACCGCAACAAATCACCCAATTATAAATAAATCAAATGATTTGAGTTAATTATAGCAAAACTGGTGATGTATTCATGCTGCTTTCATTATATGACCAAGATTTGTAGTCGAACAGATTGTGTTGATGTATGTATTTGACGTATTTAAAAAAACATTTGGCGTACTCAAATTTGATGTTGATTAATTAATTCACACTTGCCCAAACCGAAAACCCTCAATTTATAAACATTTTTCTATACAAATCACTTTCAGTTCCTCACTACAACATTTCAAGTTTTTCCGGCCAGGTTAATTCTCAAACTAGTGAAAATTCCAAAATTTTATTTTGATAGCGTAGGTACGCAGTTTTATTGCATAGATGTGCTGTTTTTTTTCGAGTGATTATCGTGTTTGACAAGTGCGATGGGTTTTTGCATGTAACTTATTACACGTGAAAGCAATTTAATTTTCATAGGTGTCGCTAAAATCTGTAACGCGATTAAAAGGGTTTAGGGAAGTTAATTGATAATCGTTAAAATTGTTACATCTCTTTGGTATCATACAAAATGATAATAACGGCGTTGTGCGACATTTCATTTGAAATTCGTATCTGCAGAGCAGCTTAGAGCTTTCTTTCGGCAACCAAGCAGCTGAGACTGGCTCAATCAATTTAATGTAGTTTGAGCTATTTTTGCAAAAAATTATTTGGAGTTTTGTGCGTGTCTATGGTAGCATTGCGACTACTCTTGGAAACATAGCGGTGCCCTGGGGGCACTACTGCCACTATAATTGCCAATTTGATTTATTCCATTATTGATTATTGACATTGGCACGTAAAGCCGGATCGTTGTGTATTTGTTTAGTGTTGTGTGTGTTCACCACAAATTAATTAATATTGCTGACTTAAAGTTTCATTAAATAATAATTCCTATCAACATTATTTAATTATTGACCATACACGGATTTGTTCACGTAATGAAATAACAATAAAACAATAAATTTTTCATAATAGTCACGTCGATAAACGCTTTCGAATATTATAGTCCAGATAGTCGATCAATTTTTACTGTATAAATACAAATGCTCGGTAATGATGAAATATTGTGGCCATTGCTACTATTACATTATCTGTAAGTAAATCTTTTATCAATTCCCCAAAATTTGTGTTATATTTTTTTAAACGCATGAATATTTAAACAATTTTTACGAAAAAACCCGTGGCATACACAATAGAGAAAATTGTATTGTTATTTTTATCTCTTACGCGAGAATTATTGTAATATACTTAATTTATTTTTAATGAACCCAACCGGAGCAAATGCGAGTTTTATTTGATTTTTCCAAAATAAAATTCTTTTTTTTTATTGCCCCGAAAATAGCCTTACAAGTATGCTTTTATGAGGTAGCTCATGCATATTTAACAGAGAGGGTTTTACAGAAATTATAGCAAATTGATTGAATTATCCTCGATCGTTAAATTTTAAAGAAGGCTGCAGAGATCCTGCGGGATAACGCCCCTACTTTGTAGCCTTTCCATTTTTATATCGGATTTTATTGAAAAAAAAATTTTTTTTCTAAATTATTCAGAAAGGTCCTTTTTCGCTGTGGATGCTGCGGCTTGGCTTAATGATTATACTATTTAATTATTCTTTGTTCTTCTAAAACTGTCCATGTACGTATTACGGTATCGTTACATAACAGGAAACACCGAACCCTGAATTCTAAATAATTTTTATTATAAGCTCCGCTCAAAACAAACCTCAATGTTGCGCTACTGGCTAGGTAACGTTCTCAGCTGTCAGATACCAGAGTGAATAAGCGAAACACCTTATTGTTTTTTTCTTCTCGAGAATCGCAGAAAGTGCAGAGTTACGTTGAGATTAATTAAAGCGAAAATCAGCTATTCCGGTACAAACTACGTAATCTTGGTAATTTGATATACCTTAGCGGAATTTCACACTTTACCAGGCATGTTATATCAGGTTACTTACTTTACGTCGTCGCGTCGGTCGAGGGTAAATTTTAGGCGAACTTTGTCATCAACAATTTACTTTAAATTTAAAATACAACATATTTTTGTTAGATTTGAAAGTTTTAATAATTTACCATGTAAGTTATAGCAAATTATACAATTGGGAAAAAATCGCATACGTGATGCGCACAGAAGCACAGCTGCAGCTTATATGTAAATAATTATAATACTAACAACCTCACCAAGGACCATAAACCCAGGACCTCAGGTCCACCTTTTACGGCACAAACCGACGGTTTGGTGACAGCTGGCCCTGAGACACTTGGCCCTGCGACAACTCGCCTCGGACAACTGACCCTAGCGACAACTGGCCCTGGCGACAACTGGCCCTAGCAACAATTGGCCTTATGACTACTGGACTACTGGCCAGAAGCCAAATATTGAATTCCTATGAGCACTTTTACTTAAACCAAATTTTATGAGTAACAGGTAAATCCACCTCTTCGCGGAAGATCCACCTCTTTGCGGCAGATTTAACTTTACGCGGAGATTTGTTTGATTTCATTTGTTTTCTAAAAAAATATCAAAAACTAAACTAACCTAACGGCAGATCCACCTCTTCGCGCCAGATCCACCTCTTTGCGGCAGATTTAACTTTACGCGGACATTTGTTTGTTTTTAATTTGTCTTCTAAATAAATATCAAAAACTAACACTAACCTAACGGCAGATCCACCTCTTCGCGGAAGATCCACCTCTTTGCGACAGATTTAACTTTACGCGGAGATTTGTTTGTTTTTCATTTGTTTTCTAAAGAAATATCAAAAACTAACACTAACCTAACGGCAGATCCACCTCTTCGCGGAATATCCACCTCTTTGCGGCAGATGTAACTTTACGCAGAGATTAGCTTGTTTTTCATTTGTTTTCTAAAGAAATATCACAAACTAACACTAACCTAACGGCAGATCCACCTCTTCGCGGAAGATCCACCTTTATTTATTTAACCAGAAGCCAAATATTATATTTCTCTGAGAACTTTTACTAACACCAAATTTTATGAGTTATCGGTAAATAATATGAAGTTAATTTCCATCTTTAAATTTTCAAGTGTTAAGTCGCAAAAAACGCAAAACGCAATAATCAAGTTAATAATCAAGAGGCAAAGTAGATTACTTTCCGATACTCACAATATATAATATTCTGCAAATTGATACAGACTGAGGCCAGTAGTCACAAGGCCAGTTGTCGCTAGGGCCAGTTGTCGCAAGGGCCAGTTGCCGCCAAGGCCAATTGTCGCCAGGGCCAATTGTCGCCAGGGCCAATTGTCGCCAGGGCCAGTTGTCGCTAGGTTTAGTTGTCCGAGGCGAATTGTCGCAGGGCCAAGTGTCTCAGGGCCAGCTGTCGGTACACGCAAACCGACGACTGCACGTAAGGTCACTACGAAATTGTAATATAAAATTCAATTCGCAGATAATCAGCTGATCCAACAACTGGTACAATACCAGCCGGACGATTACTGCACTCATCCGAGGCCCAAGTCCATCCTCAACCTGCCAGTCACTTGACCCCAAATTGCCGCCTACTAGCGTCTCACCTTTTTTTTACAGATTACACCACATCAATAGCACCAATTTCTATCAAAACTAGGATGCTCAACCATCAAATGACGTCCCACCCACAGTCCACGCCCACTGAGGACACTCCTAATGGAATTTAAGGTCTTATCGTTCCAAAATGTTACTTTTATTCCTTTTCCACATTTGTTTTTTCTTTTGTGCTAAAAATCAAGTTCAACTGAACCGACCAGATTCAGCGCAGTGTTCAACTCTACGGTCAGTAGACCTCCAAATCCTCAGCCAGTTTCCACGAGCAAAATAAAGGAGACATGAGGCCAAACCGCGGTGCTGCGTCCAAGCCAAAAAGTTCATCGTTCATCGTACGTTTTTACACGCTGCAAAAAGACCGTGACAAGCTAAACATCTTTTTAAACATCGCCTAAACATCGCCTAAAAAGCTAAACATCGCCTAAACGGCGAGACTCCTGAGAGACTTGGATTTCAACTTTGTTCTGGGTAGCCCAACCATGATTGATCTTATAAGAATGAATCCTAAATTGATCAAATGATGATTGATAAAATTACGATTGAAGGAGACCAGGATGTGGAAGATATTAATAGATATGAACGAACAATTAGTATGAAAAATGCAAAAAATTGGAAGAATATAAGGAATAATCTAAGGAAAATGATACAGGACAACGTAGTTGAAGAAGCCGCAACTTCCTATTTGAATTCACTATTGGTGGTCGAAAAGATGGTTGGATATGATATGAAAACGATTGGGTCTGGTTGGATGAAATTTAACAGGATGGTCGGCACAACACCTAAAATATGGAGGCCTTTAACAAAAGGCATAATGTTTTAAGTTAATTTCGGTTATAATTTCTAAACTTCAAGTTAATGTAAATTTATTTTTGACTCATACCGGTGAAATACCATTTATTTACCATCAAATGTATTTTTGTAAATAATTGTATTTCGTAAACAAATCTTTTCTCAATCCAAAGGAGGAAGTTGAACTGTTATTTTTCCTTCCTAAATTATTTTGTGTCTTTCATATTTCCAAAGTACAGTATAATACCCCGTTTAACGCGGGGGATACGTTCCAGCAAAGTAGAGCGTTATAGAAAACAGCGTTAAACGAGGTTATATGTCACCATGTAAATATTGGGGTTAGGGGAAAATTTATAATAATGAATATGTATTTTGTCAATTAAGTTTGTTAAATATGTTTTATTATAATAATACCGCATTTCCAATTTTCTGTCTTTTTATCAAAAATGTGTCTAATGTCATTTGCGTTTTTCGTTAGCTCTGTGTAAGAAGTTGTCGATAAGTGGATGAGGCATCAAATGTTAAATAATTAATAATTAATGGGTTATATGTAAATGTACGATGCACTCTTATCGGCGGCGATCGGCATACTACTCTTCCGCGTTACGCTTTCGATATCGGGGAATCCCACGCGGTGTGCGATTTTTGGGGAATATCCTATTCAAATAAAACAGCGTTAACACGAAACAGCGCTAAGCGGAGCAGCGTTAAGCGGGGTCTTACTGTAGTTTATCATGTGAATAAATTTGAAATAAACATTTAAATTTGCGGCCCGAAGTTTGAAGGAAGATAACAGGAATGCTAATGGAGATTAGCCGAAAAATGTGGAGTCAGGCCCGTGCGAAGCGGATAGCAAGTTTCATTGTTGTATTTTCCAAAGTTAGAAATAAAATTACATATAATTAATAAATGTTTTGAGTTTCGTGGTGAATATTTTAGGTGTCGTAGAGAACACGACAATATATGAAAACGTTAAAAACACAATACAATGAGATGACAAATTAATCTTTTTTTTAAATAAAAGTTACTACGTGGGTGCCGCGGTTATGCGGCCTAAAGGCCGCATTGCAGCTTGTTAAGCCGGAAAAATAATTTACGAACCAAATAAAGTAGGTACATTTTTCATTTCTTATTTTAGTAATTTCAGTACATTTACTTGATTTTATTTTATGTTTAAAAATTCATGGGAAGCGAGGAAAGTTCTCCCCTAACATCGCTTCGTTGTATCTGCCTTTGTTTACGTATCCCAAGGGGGTTACGGAGGCAACCACTTAGGTTATTATTTTCAAAACATTCAAATAATGAGTAAGTAAACTGTGTGATCAACTGTTTCTCGTGTAAACCAAATAAATACCAAGTACCAGGTGGTCGATGCTTCCATCTGATGGTGAATGTGAAAAACAGGTGTCACCATCGTTCCTACGGCAGCAAGAGCGGGGCATCTGTTCAGTGAACAAAATATGAAAAGCATAATTCGACCAAACCTAAACGACGAGCATTTAAATTTTCTGATAAAAATGAAAGATCACAGTGCGTGATTGCCGTGGTTGTGCGGCCTAAAGGCCGCACGGTTACTTATTAAATCAGTAAAACAATTTGCGAACTAAAAAAGGTAAATTTTGTATTTTCTTAGTAATCCTAGTAATGTTTAAAAATTCATGGGTTACCCCTTACCTCCCCCGTTGTATCTGCTCTTGTTTACGTATCTGTAACATCCGCTACGTTTACGTAGCTTTTAGGCTTCTATACAAAGTATAGCAAGAAGCTTTTTTAAATAAATACAATAATTTATGAATCCCAAGTGAGTTATGGGGCCAAATACTTATGCTAATAATAATTTCATAAAAATTTTACTGGTGTACTGCTACTAGTCTAAACCGTAAACCAAAAAATATCAACTATCAGGTAATCGGTGCTTCCATCTGAGAGCGAATCCGAAAACCAATATGAAAAATATAGCCAAGTATGTAAAGGCACAATATGACCAAAATTAAACGATGGGCAATTAAACTTTCATTTAAAAATGAAAACAAGTGATAGAATACCGTGGTTGTGCAGCCTAAAGGCCACACTGTGCCGCAGCTACGGCAGGACATTATGAAGCAAAATATTGTCGTATTCTTTCTATTAAATTTACCAAAATTAAAATATTATCTCAATTTAAAATTAATTGTTTGGGGATTTTATAGTTTTTCTGTTGGCACTATGTTTTCACAGTGGGTTCGAAAGCAGAAAGCAGAGTGGGTTTTGAAGCTTGCAGGTACTCTAAAATTTCCAGAGTTGCTTTTTGAATCTTGTTTAAGCAGGCATGTTTTAAAATTTATATGGGAGTATGTAAAATAAAGGATTCAATTTTCTTCTGAAAGTGTTTAAATAAAAAGTTGGAGGAGTGTTTTAGTATTGGATGATAAAAATTTTGTGTTTAAAAAGTGGTGGTGCACATTTGTGTGATCTACAAAGTATAGCAGATGATGATTATGATAAAAACCCTATGAATTTGAAGCAATAACTTTTAAAACTTTAAAATTATTATTGGAAATTTATTAAAAATAATAAAAAATATCACGATTTGGCTAACCCAACGTGGGTTTATAAAAATTTAAAGAATGTATCAATATAATATAAATGCACAATTCGACCAATACTAAACGATGAGCAATTTATGAAACTTACCTATAAAAATAAAAGCTAGGATTGATTTCCGTGGTTGTGCGGCCTAAAGGCCGCATTGTACCGTAGCTACGGTAAGACGAGCGGAGCCATCTGTTCATGGAGCAAAATATGTCAAAGTACAATTCGACCAAAACTAAATGATAAGCATTTAAACTTTCTTTTTAAAAATAATAGTTAATGCGTGATTACCGTGGTTGTGCGGCCTAAAAGCCACACTGTAGCTTTTTAAATAAGCAAAATAATTTATCAGACAAGAACTTGGGCTAAAAATAGGGCAAAACAAGGGTGGGCCATGTATCGGTTTAAATTTGAACCACCGGTTAATTCGAATCTGACAATACTTATGTCATTCTATTCTGTCACAAAATTCAGTATATTATCTCCGCTGAACAAAATGAATCGATTTACGCTTGAGCAACGTTGGGATTTATTGGAAATTTATTTCCAAAACAAAGACAATTGGTCGGAAATTGCACGATTTCGGCTAATTAGCCGAAATGGTGATGTCAATTGGCCGCCAAGAAGCTGCGATTTGACACCGTTGGACTATTTTCTGTGGGGCGCCGTTAAAGACAAGTGTTATGCCGACAAACCAGAGACAATTGAGCATTTGAAGGCCAACATTCGTGATGCCATTGCCGAGATACGACCCCATACACTCGAAAAAGTGCTCGAAAATTGGTCCGATCGAATGGGGTACTGTGAGGCCAGCCGCGGCAGCCATATGAATGAAATAATATTCCATTTCTAACCGGAACAATTGTACTTCACATCAAAAAAATAAATTTGGCAAAATTTCAAACCGTTTTTGTTTTATTGCATTTTTAAATTTAAACTTTTAAATGGCCCACCCAATAATGAGGAAATAAACTGGTAAACTGCTACTCGTTTAAACCATAAACCAAATAAATACCAGCTATCGGATGGTTGGTGCGTTCAGCTGATAGCGAAAGCAATAAACCGGTGTCTGCACAGTAGGGCGAGCGGGGCATCTGTTCAGGGAGCAAAATTTGTTAAGGCACAATTCGAACAAAGCTAAACTATGACCAATAAAACCTTATTTTTAAGTTAAGTTGTTGTACGGCCTAAAGGCCGCACTGATTAGCATTGCAGAAAGTCAGAGATCACAACTACATTGTTAAAACGGATGCATTATATAGTCACCACCAGTAATCACAGCATTACGTATTTGAACGAGCGGACCTAAATTTTGAAAAAAAATTATTTGCGACAGCGAAGCATGACATCGGAAGGCAGCGATCGATCGGACAATCGCGTCGTTGTACCCTCGATTAAACTCACTGAGGTTAAATAATGCCGATTTTTGCTGCTACCCTACTAACTTGCATTGGGTCAACGTGGTAAGGTATGGCTTTAACCCTCTTGATGAGACAGGCTTATATATGTCAATGGGTCTAAAACGGCTGAGAAGAAGAAACTTACTAACTAATCATGTCATCATCTCATTCAACAGGTCAACAACCGCAGACATTACGTCGGTATATAAGAAAACATTAATACGTAATCGGCAAAGCTCAGATAAAGCGGATTCTGTATTAGTGCCTAGAATACCATGAAAGATTGTTTTCCAAAGTTCGGATCGGTTAACGCGAAAAATCAGATCTACTTTTGTATAAAATAAAAATTATGCTTGCAGACCATAATTTTAGAAACTGTGAGACAAAAACTCCTTTCCCACGAGATGCAGGACCGAGAATTCTCCTCCCACGTGAAGTGGCAACCACCTCACTTTTCAACGTGGGAAGCCCTAGGTGTTTTTGACTAGCTATAAGATGGTAACGTCGGTATGCGAGGGACGTGGATCCCAACCACGAACTTTTACTGAAAAGGCTAGAAAGTATCCCCTCTCTCAGGGAAATAAAATACGGTAGTGTAATTAACAAGTTTAATTAACACACAAAATTATCAACAAAATAACACACAATTACAAGTGGCAACAACCTTAGGTGGTGAATATATAAATGCTGGCTTCTGACGGAAGCCAGCCAAAATTTACAAAAGCGTGAAGCAATCCTCCCCGTAGGGTCCATCCAGTGAACTACAAAAAAAACTAAGGTGTCAACAATTACACCTGTCAATGACGTTAATCAAAAAATATACTCGTAAATTTGTAAAGAGCAATCACACCCAAAAAGATTAGATTAAAAAGGCCTCACCTGAGCGCTCGGGAGTTCACACGATCTTTATGACAGGAACTCCAATCAATTCGGATGGACTGCTCACGAGATTGGATGTTGAATGGTCGTCCACTAGGTCCCCACCACGAGGATGGACTGCACGCTTGATGATGACAGCTCTCACAGCGACCCACGACCTCGGCTGCAGGACGATGACTGGACTGTCGGACAATGATTGACCAACAATTGGCGGTTCCAAAATAGATGTTAAAATGGCTGGCACGCAGGACGGCTCGCTATGGTTACGTACAGGACAGCTACCACGAACAAATACTTGCGGTTCAAACGACCAAGGCAACAGACACGAAACAAATAGGACTGATGCACGGACTTCAGTAAAGAGCGGGTTGTTCTTAAAATAATTCGACTGAGCTAACTTTGTTGACAGTACCGTCACAACAAAAATCCCCGAGAGGGCGCTCACTAGCGTGCGCGTACCACGATCGCCTACGATGCTGATAACCAACACAAAATATGGCGGTGAGACAGCAGATGTTGATAACGTTAAATTTGAACGGCAATTCCGTAATCGAAAAAAATATGCTGGCTTCACCCCTACGCACTAATGGTTATTCGTAAATAAGATAGACGTTCTTGAATCCAATAACAACCGCAGAAATCGACTATGACCGCAGCACGCACACACTCTTCGAACCTCTCGCCACAACGTTCCGAACAAAAGTGACTGTCAATTTCCCAGCGCGCCGGTAATACTCACGAAAATGACAGCGAAAATGATAGCGCAGTGGCTACACTACCATCCCAATTACTTTGAAATAATTGGCAGTGGCCAAAACACAAATTAATTGCTGTAGGTTGATGCATGACGAATAAAAATCTAAAATTCGTCATAACTGGGGGGTATGGAATACCATACTGGGGGGTATGGAATACCCCCCAGGTACATAAAAACTGTTGATGTAGTGACTTGAATAACACGCAAAATGATGGTCTTCGTCTTAATATCTCCAACAGGTTTGCGAAACTCTAAGGAACTGCTAAAGATTCCCTCGATATTATTAAGTATGTTCTGGCACTTACAGCAGCCTAATCCATTTTCACAAATCAAGCAGCCAGTTGACAATCCAGAACCAACATTGTGGTGACTTTAACAAACTCTAAAGCATGCTACCTACCTGCCACGTCGGCCGAATTGGCTTAACAAGAAGTTCAATAAAAAGTCTGTTCCAAGCGCAGACCAAGTCGAAACGATGAGTTTCGGTAAAACCATATCAATTTGAGGCCACAATGTTTAACATGTATAAAATTAGAATAAAAAATTTATAAAATTAACACCAACAGGGATCGGCAGTCTGTGACTACCAAAATTAGCTTAGCCTTCGGCCTAACAAATTCTTTCGTGCAACCCTATTTTGCCTATAATTAGGATTCTAAAGTAAGCAAAGTAGTCTTGAGATTCATAACCAGGTAAGTCGACTTCCTGATTTCGGATCGTAAATTTGTATAATTAATTAAATTAAAAAGTTGCAAGTAAATGCTTGATTGTGTATGTATACATAGTTTAGTTAATTACTTGTTCAGCGCAAGTTAAACTTTACGTTTCAAACATTTCAAATATTGTTAATTGCGTATTTAATATTAAAATGTTTACATTTTGATCAAATATTATAATTTAAGTTAATTAGAATTGGTAATTATAATATGCGGTGCTTTTATTTTCTGTCCCTCATTCGGTTTAATTATTAATAAGCCACTAAGTATTTCTGAAAAATCAGAGGTTTTTAGTTTTTTTTATCGAATTCTCCGTGAGTAATCCAAATTCTCTATTATATTCGAATATTATCAATTGGTTGCACAGATCGACTGTGTGGGAATGTGAGCGGAATAATATTTTAATTCTTATGGAGTGAGTGAGTGCAACGCGGGCTATAATAACGCGAGGGATTCAAAAATACATATCAATTATTCATTAAAAAGATTTTCGTACACTTTGCGATTACCAAATCGATGATAAAAAATTAAAAGATAATAAAAGCTTTCGGAAATATTTTAAATTTGTACCAGTTTTGTTTAAATCGAATTATCGCAAGTTAAGTGCTTTTTAAAATATCGAAACACTGCGCGTAATAACCGACGATTAATAATGTAGTGGTCAATTGTTTACGTTTTGATGTGTCAAGTTGGTCGATATATTATTTGTTTTTGTTTCAAAGCAGCTGTTTTTTCTAGCGTAGAAGTATTTTGCCAGGCTAATGATGTACAACCCCTATATAACAGCCCTCCAGGGCCATCGTTTCATGTTCCGTCCTTACTTTAGGAAACCTTCGAATACCTAGTATGTATTTTGACGAACGGAGTTCTACCAGTGTGTGTTGTGTAAGGCCTAAAATTCCTTGAGAGTTCCTGCCTAGTACATAAATTATTTCCTCACATTGTATACTTTTTAAAATAATAGAAGTTATTTAAAAATTTACCGCGCAAGCAAAAATACATGCAAATTTGAAAAAAGTGCAATTAATAACCTGGCATAAATTCACACAATTCGGGTACTCAGGTAAAAAATTTTTTCATTTCCTAAATTTTGAAAACCATTTTCAGTTGTAAAAAAATTATTGTATGGTCATTTTAGGTTATGTTTTTAATTATTTTCTGCAATAGTTTTAGGGATCCTATTTTTTTTATGGAAGTGACTGCTGCACGGTCCGATGGGCGAATAATCATTCCATCGAGAACGGTCTAAGGAGAAAAAAAGTTGACTGTCCTTTCTCAGACAAACAATTGAAGTGGAACGCTTAAAAAAAATACTCCGAGCATCTGCGACCAAAATCCTCAGACAAGTCAACTTTTGTTTTCTACGACGTGCATCTTTTCTGACATCATCTTCACTTTTTTTAAATGGGAACCACCCATTTTTATGGATTCTGATTCTTCTTGAAACTCTGCGTGCCAAAATATGCTGTTGGTTTGCCATTTATGGAAAAGAAAATTAAATCGAGATAGCTGTGGAGATTTTATCAATTTATTTGAAACAAATGAATATCTAATTTCTTAAAGAATAAAGAAAAATAAAGTCCTTCGCTTTATTCGATACGCGTTATTAAAATGAAGGACTTGGAGAACAAGAGTAGAATTTTTATTATTTTGTTATTGAGATTTACTCCACTTAATTATTAGAAATATGATTTTTGATACTAACTTGTGCGGCCTAAAGGCCGCACTAGGTTGAAAACTTAGGAAGAAGTTGGATTTAAAATTTTTTTGATGCCTTATTTTTCGGATGCCCCCTCTGGTGACGATGCTGTGTAGATTTTTGTGGTTTTTATTTCATGCCTTTAGTAGCATTGATGACAGTCTCGTTAGTTAACAATGTTGACAAAATATTGATTGAACGTTTAAATTAAAATTAAATTCGTAAATATTGACTGTAATGGACTATATTTTAACATATTGTATTAATGCCGTACACTGCAAAAAATATTTATGTAAAACCAAACTTTACCTAATGTTAAAGGATCTTTTAATAAAGGACGAGTTACAGTGGGTAAAAATCCCACACTACACACACTAGGTTATGTGTCGATTCATGTGTACACGCGTTGATGTTTGTTCGATGAAAAATTAAAGGAATAAATAGCAGGGTTGAATATTAATGACACCTTCAAGGGGTAACGACCGGAAAAAGTTAATTCGTTTAAGATTTAAGTTTCGAGGTTATGTTGACTTAGGTTAGGCCAAGTTTATTTACTGGTGACGTTGTTTATTTAATAACTTAGTAGATAAATTAAAACTGAGGACAATAAAGCATAGCTGCAAGACTCGTTTTGAAGGTTAACGACCGGAAAAGTTAATTCGGTTAATATTTGATTGTAGAGGTTATGTTGACGTTGCGTTAGGCTAGGTTAGGTTGCGATTTATGTACGAGTGATGATGTTTATTTAATAAAAAATTAAATAACTTGGAAGATAAATTGAAAAGTTGGACAGTAATGCTATAAAAATGTTATTTTATCATTATGCGAGTAGCAATTTTAGTTACCGTTACGTACATAATTTAAAATAAACAAGAAACACAAAGACTAAATAACTTAACAGGCACCGACACGAGAATATTCAACGAATCATTACAGGACCTGACTATAAAGCATAACACAGTTTTGAAGTTGTGTTTGTGTTGCAACGAATTACCTTAGGGAATCAGGTAGGCAGACGAAGTCGGGATAAATTAGGAAAACCTACCACGTAACCTCCTATACATTGCTTATTAATATGAAGGCCTACGTGTTTTAATTAGTAATATAAATTAAAAAAATTTTCCCTTTAAATAAATTACAATCGTATTGGTGTTCGCGTCACTACTCGCATCGAAAAAAAAATTAATTAAACTCCTCAACATCTGAAAACAACAGTTTTGACGAATATTTGTTCATAAATAAACAAATAATCCCATTGGCAATTAGATCGTTTCGCAATGGAACCAAACAGCATACGAGCTCACGTTTCTGATTTATACCAACCAGTAAAATAAATACGCTTCGCAAAACGAGAGAGAATTAAATTTTGATTTATTGTTGCAAATTGTTTAATTTAATTTTATTTTATTCGTTAAACAAATTTACGGTTTATTAAATCGGAAATTAATGCCGATGGCTTCTGAACACCCTGTGTATGAAGTCCTATTAGGTATTTAGGTATCAATCAATTACGACGGAAATTATGGCGAACTAATATCGCCTTTGTAATCGATCATTGCATCAAAAATTAATCAAATTGCTAAACTTAATGTATCACACGTCACCGTTGCTAATTTCACCAACAACTTATAGAAAGCGGAAGTTCCAATAAGCAGTTGCTACTCATCGAGGTTTTTTATTTCCAGGTCTTGCTTTGATTATTTTCATTTGTTTAATCTTAATCCATCATCTTACCTGGTTCTTTCTTATTGTAATAACTACTTCTTCGGTGGATGGAAGCTGGCAACAGGAGTGACAACTTTGATGGAAGATGCAGCGTGATGTTGAGAAAAAAAATTATACTTGATCTGGATTCGAACCCAAGCGAAATAACTGCGAATACGCTTGTTAGACTTGCTGTACTACCAAGGCGATTGGTTTTACCTTATTGGGAATTTATATTTGTAGCTAATTCTGGGATCGCCACATCATCATCATCATCGTCGTTCAAAGCACATTGAACAATTTTAAATATTTGATACGATTTGAATCATATTACTGAAATAAAACAATAGAAATCTACTTATAAAGAATTTTTAGCCCCAAATAAAGCTGAAGGTATAATAAATTATGATAGTAATAATGGCGAATAACAACTTTTAACCCAAATTTCGGCTGCTGGTTATTTTCGGTCATGACTTTCCATGAAACGATCATAATCCATTAGCAATCAATCAATCGACATTTTAACACATAAAAAATATACCAGGTGACTCAAAAGTAGTCAGTCGACTATGTTTAATTAGGGTTATTGGATAGTTGTGGTGGCATAGCTCTAAGATCACAGAAACAGTTTAACATATTGAGGTGTTTTTATTCTGTTTTCTTATTGAGAGGCCGTCAACGTCCAGCGTAACCGTAAGAGGCTGCAAGCGGTCCAACGCAAGATGGCACTTCGAGTAATTTGCGCTTACAGGACCGTGTCCGGCGAAGCCGTGCGAGTCTTGGCCTCCATGCCTCCCATAGAGCTTTTAGCTAGAGAGAGAGCAGACGTACGAGCGGGACCGGACCCCACCATTAAGCAGCGGACGCTCGACGATTGGCAAAGGAGCTGGTCCTCCGGCACGAATGCCGCTTGGACCAGAAAGCTCATTCCGGATCTTCGTCCTTGGGTAGCGAGAAAGCACGGAGAGGTGAACTTTCATATAACACAAGCTCTCACCGCCCACGGATGCTTCCAGGCATATCTCCACAGGTTCAGGCTGACCGAGTCACCTGCCTGTCGTTACTGCGGGGATGAAGATACGGTGGAACACACTCTTTTCGGATGCCTAAGATGGGAGAGGGAGAGAGTGATGATTTCGCTCCGGATGGGCGACACACTAAGCCCGGACAACATGATTGCTTTCATGCTGTCCGGCGAAGACGAATGGCTGGCTGTAGCGGTCTTCATCAGTCAAGTGATGAAGACCAAGGAGGGGGACGGACGAGCTGAGCAAGCCGAAGCTCGAGTCCTCGCCCTACAGTTAAGTCAATGACAGCCTTTTAAAGTTCCCTTGAGAAGTTCCCGCGAGAAGATGCGCGAGAATAAATTAAGAATAAATTTAATATAACCTTATTTGTTATAAATAATTGTTACTATTATTCATCGTTACTAATAAATTTTTTAAAAAGTAGGGTTAACTTCACTCAAAACCAAACAAACTCTTACGTAAACTCTTTTACAAACTCATAAAGGTTTGAAGGCAAATCTTGAAAAACATACAGTTTAGCCAACTCCCAGAGAAATCGTATGTTTTCTCTTATGAGAAGTCCTGTGTGAAAACATAGAGATGTAAAGCTACTTTAAGTAAATGAAAATATTAGCAAAAATGGTTTCCTTTCCTTCAATAAAATTTGGTTCAATGTCATTTTCATGGCTTGGTGGGAGAGTGAGGAGCAGACTGGAGATGAGGTGAAGAAGAAAAGGAATGTAATTTCCAAATATACCAGCCCACACTTTGACCTTTTGAGGAGTATGTGTGATCTTCTCGAAACGCGAAACTTCATTTAAAACTTTTCAACATTACACGACCATGTTCAAGAATTAAAACTCAAATAATTGATTTTAAGTGGATTGTAAAATAATTATCTTAGGTGATAGTGGAGTGCATATGTTTATCACTGTTAATGCGATATATCAATTGTATCAATCTCGGGAACAGGTGGGCTTCTGAAGAGGAATTAGCTTCCATTCCGAACTCTTCTGGAACAAGCAATGAAGTAACATCTCCTGTCATATGTGCACATAATAAAACCATGGGCTTTAAATAAATCATTCTGGCGCTGTGATCACTTCGGCCGTTTCAGATAATATGCAGATGATATCTGAAGCCGCTAAAAAATTCGTAGCATAAACAGCCGACCAGACGCCGGAATTTACGATTGAAGAGTTGAGGAAAGCGGTAAGAGGGATGGCAGTGGGCAAAGCGGCGGGACTCCAGAAGGAGGGAAGCCTCTTAGACATCCAGTTCGGATTCCGAAAAGGCCGCTCCACCATAGACACCCTGAACTACATCATAGAGAGGGCGAGAAAGGCGAAAGCAGGCACGAAGAATTTGTGCTGCGTTTGGAACTCCCAGAAGGCGTAGCACCAGTAGGATTCGCGGACGGTATGTCCTTAATAATCACAGCAAGGACGGAAGACCAGGTTGAGAACCTGGAAAATACTAGGTGCCATCAACCAATGGGCACGTCCAGGGGGCTAAGAATAATCCCTGAAAAGACGGAGGCCATGATGGATGCTAACGGACAGAGGAAAGTGCCGAGAAATAACCCTACAACTGGGGAGCTGCAGGATAGTGCCCTGCCAAAGCGCTAAAGTGTTGGAGGTCCAAATCGACAAGAAATTGTGTTTTTAGAACCATACAAGATCCATAGTATCCAAGGCAGAGAAGATCAGCACTGTCGTAGAGCGGCAAATGCCGAGAGTCGACGGCCCAAGATCAGCAAAAAGAAAGCTATTGGCCTCGGTAACCCACTCCATGCTGCTGTATTCCGCATCAGTGTGGATAAGCGCCATGGAAGTGGGTAGTTACAGACACGAGTATGAGAAAATACAGCGTAGATCGAACATTAGAAGAGCATGGCGGAGGAAGGAGCAATAAATCATCAAAACCCAGACAAGAGCCTAGCGAGCAGGCGAGAAAGTAGAAGAGTCATTCTCGAAGCGTGGCAGTAAAGATGGACCCATGAGGAGAAAGGAGCTTGGACTAGATTTCTTATTCTAGATGTAAAAATGTGGGTCGAACAAAGCTACGGAGACGTCATTTATGAAATAGCCCAAGCTCTAACGTGACACAGGTGTTTCAATGCCTACCTCCACCGTTTAAAACGAAGAGAGTCGCCCGAGTGCTACTACTTCGATGAGGAGGAAGACGACTTTCTCCATACCATCTTATACTGATCGCACTGGTCAGAAATCAGAGCAATACACCAAGACGAAGACCTGAACCCCAAAACACTGGTAGCAGAAATGCTATCGTTCAATGGTGATTGGAACAGAGTTGCTGAGGCCTTAACAGACATCATCCGCACCTAGTTGAACAACAAGAAGGCCCTCGAGGCCGCTCAGAGCTCAGACCATAGAGATTGAAAATACCCTCACCGACGACAAGGTTGAAGTGGTAAGAAAAAAGTCCTGAAAGGGCACAAGAACGAAAGGAGGCTGGAGTGTTTCTCCCCACTCCATCCTAAAGAAGAAAAAAGACCCGAAAGGGCATTAATAGGATGAGTTTGGGATGGGTGGTATTCGGAAAACTGAGCAACACACTTAAGAACAAAAGCATTTGTAATATTCTTTTGAATATCTACGGGTTTCGTAGATTCGCCCTTAGATTTAAATAATCACGGTCGGTAATTATGTTGGTCGATCGACAGATTGTCGAGCAAGAATGCTTGGGTGCGGCCGTTGCTTGAAGCGGTGTGGAAATCGATGTGTGTGTGTTTTTCTAATTTCCCTGGAGTTTTCCCGAAGCCAGTTCCCTTTTTCCGTTGTGTTGGTTTGTTGGCGGGAACTGTGTTGTTTGCTCGTTGCATCTTTACGTGGGATACTCCATTTGGGAAAGATTTGCCTGTATGGTTATCAGGCCGGCGTCATCGCCATTTGTAGAAAATTCCACCGTCACCTTTATCGATTCTGTACCATCCAAACTTCCGCTGGGACCGTCAAAGCGTTGGAACCCCGATCTAAACGACCCAGGGTATTGCACTAATACAACGACGAAAGCCTATAGGAACGGACTTGACGAAAAATTACTAAGTAATGTAACAATTTCTGCCACTCCAAGGAACGACAAAAACTGCCCCGACGATCTTTGTTGATAACTCAGGGGATCGCCGGACAAAGATAGACAATGCCACGAAGTGCTACCTCAAGCACGGACCATGAAGAAAACGGAACCCCCCCTACCCTCGGTTGACGTTACATAATTATACGGGATGACGCTAAGAATACATAAATGTAGCAAAAAAGGTGTTAATCTGGGCGCCATGTAATTGTTTTTACCCCGTACAAAGAGAGAACTTAGAAACACAAAAATTACAATTTGTGCTTCCGAAAATAGATAACCAAAGGTCGGAGGATGCCCCCGTGACCAGAAAAATATATAACGACTCGTCGAATGACACTACCTCATCTGTGTTAAAATAGCAAGATGGACCGCTACCAGAAAACACAAAAAAACCAACCACCAACAATCGATTATAACTCCTGAAGAAGCGAGCATGAAATGCGACGTCAAACGTGATTTGCTAAGAACAAATATAAGATCCACAATAATCACACTCATGCAAACCCCTAGATGGTAATCGTATTTAAATACAATAAGAAAATGCAATGTTTAAATATTTAAAATTACTTAAAATATTTAACGTGTATAAGTAATCGAATTGTAAAAGCGACCAACAACGTTGCTATCTGGCAGGCCAGGCGGTCTATCTTATGCTATCAGCGTTCCCATTCAAATAAATTCGCCTTAATCAAAAATTGCAGTACTCAAACCACACAAAAAATGGCTCTAAACAACCGTTTAGATTAAAAAAACATACAGTATGAGGCAGCAATTACTCTCTCCTAAGTCAAGGTTTTGGTATCGCACCGACGACTGTGTGGACAGTGGCCGACGACAGAAACCCCCAAAAATATGAAGATGGTCACAACAAATATAATTCAAGTTACGATGCAGGAACTTGAAGATCCAGTACGGGTCGGATAAGGTGGCTATGAAGTGCCAACAAACGACCACTCTGCATCTACGCTGTTAAGTCAAGCCGTGACGCAACAAAAAGCAACTGAAAACAAGAACGAGAAGAAGAAGGACAAAGTCCTACCAGAAACAGTAGCCAACGAAGCCAGGGACACTTCCCTGTGTCCCAAGCTCCCAGAGAGAGAAGACCATCAAGAACAATGGAAGCACCCCTGTGATATACGATACCACAGACTCCACAGACAGAATATTCTATGAAAGTCAAATCGCAGCACCTCCAATATAGTGAAGAGAAAAATCCATGAATCCCTCCTAAGAATGCACAGGACAAAGAGAGCGGAAGAACCGGGAGTTCCGCGCGAAGGCTCCCCCCGAGAACACCAGAACCTGAAGGATCTGGCAACTAAATGAGAGAAGTTCTAAAGATCCAAAGGTGGTTGTTGGCGCCTATAGCTTGGTGGAAGGGCTAGAGGCAGACCGCAGATGAGGTGGATCAATAACCTAAAGAAGCTTTCAGGAATAGTTTTGAGAAGAAGAGCGGAAAATAAACAAAATGGAAAGAGCTTGAGAAGCCCTGGATTCAAAATTGGATCGAAATGGGCTTAAAGATGTCTTTTCCAAATATACCAGCCCACACATTGACATTCTGAAGACTGTATATTATCTTCTTAAACACATACGGATTTTTATTGGCCCAATGCGCTGAAACAAATATTTTTTTCTAAATTTGCATTTCTGCATTGATTATTAATTTTGTTGGATATGGATCAGGTTTCTTAAATTTTTCATACTAACTTTATCACGTACTGGTGGCCTACATTTTCTTCAGGGTGGCTTTAATTGAAAATTCGAGCAGTTCTACGAGCACTTTTATTTTTACCAAAACATTTTCAAGTATAAAAACTCAAATAATTGATTTGAAATGGACTGTTTCATTATCTTAAATGATAGTGGAGTGCACATCTTTATTATTGCTAACTTGATTTTCGTAAAAATAGAATTATTTTTTGTTTCATCTTTCATCAAATGGATCCACCAAATCCCATTTTTTAAGGTAGATTTTTTCTACCTTTAAAATGATGTGTTGCAAGATAGGAGGTGCTATTTAAAGTTTTAAAATCGAGGGACGTGTTTTTGTTTTTCTCAAATTTTCCAAAACAAAAATTTATTTTGACTCTCTACTTTTGAAATGAACAACCCATGTAACGTCTTGAAAAATCTCTCAATGTAGTTTTTCAGTACCCTGAGTTACTTTTCCTTTTTATAAAATAAAAAAATAATGTTGACTTATTTAAGAAACTTTCACAAGTTCTAATTTATTTTCAAGTTCAAAAACTTTCCTATAATCCTTCCCGTTATCCTTTCTAATGTTTCGTTAATTTTTCAGTACTTATTTAAAAATTTTATTGCAAACTCCAAAATGCTTTTTGATACTAATTTTAACGTCACTTTACATAATCGGGTTAACCCCTATCAGAGACTATTTCGAGCATCCTGCATGTGAAACCACAACAAAGAGAAATTTGATTAACCATATTTAAACCATAAGCCTAGGTACCGGCTTGGTACAGCTCGCTTTGTATAACACAGATATTTCTGTGTGTCTTCATACATTTTAACATTTATTATAATATCTTGAGGCTATGTTGTCAAATTTCGGCTACGCATGTATTTATATAAGAAGATTCAAACCTTTCCTAAACGTTAAACAAACCATGCTAAAGTATTTTAAAGAGGTTGTACTTGCAAATTTTAGTTGTTATTGAAGGCAGTTTGTTTTAGACGGCTTTGAATATATAAACTTAACCTACATTATTTTAGTTTAAATTTTATTCCGACGAATACTGACCTAGTTTGTTATATAACATTTTGCACCACCCTATATATTTTAGCGCCATATACTTCTGATGGAAGGTATAATTATTATGTTATGTACCTAGTGAGAGGTAAGAGGTAGTCATAGCTTGGCAGTTAAGTGCGTCTACTGCTAATGCGAAACGCTCGGATCGAATCCGGGCAGGGTAAGAACTTTATTCTGACCGTCTCTCCTCGGCAGGCAATGGCAAACCACCGAGGTAATCTGCCAAGAAAATCCATCTCGAAATGAAGTGTAGTACACTTCCCGTGGTTCGGAGCCCACGTTAAACAAGTAGGTCCTCTATGTATGTGAAAACAATTTGAACGCACATCATATGCATAGAAAGAGATAGAACGAGATGGGTCACAAAACCCTCATTAGGGTAAAAGGACTGAGAAGGAAGGATGTACCTAGTGGTGGTTTTCGATTCATTCGCATAAGTAATGAATTCCGACCGGAAATTTGCAGGTATTTTGACACATTTGATTTTCTGACCTCGTCATATTTTCAAAACGATTTTTCAGCTTCTTGAATTTTTGGCAGTTACGTAGACACATCGAACAGGTCGCATATTTTTTTTATAAAAATTCAATTCTACTTTAGTTTAAATAAATTAAAAACAATAAGGAAGTTGTATTCGAAATATTTGTCTGCCAACGACGCGCATGAATGTATTAAGGAAATTCTACTGCGTTATCCGTTTGCCCGTAAGGCGCATGAATAGATTAAAGACAATTCAAATAGTTCAAATGTAAAATTTAGTGGTGTGGTAAACTGCCCTGAAGGATAGGTGCAAACTGGTAACTAAAAAAAAACTATAGACTGTCTTTCGAGCAACAAGGGATTGAAACAGTTGAGAAAAATATTGTAAAAACAAATGCTGAAAATGCTTACAAACTAATAAATTATTAAATTAATAATTGGTTAGGTTAGATTTTATATTTTAGATAATTTTGAACCCCATTCACGAATAGCGGAGGAGATCCAAAAAATGAGTGTTTAATGAAACCGAAACATCGATCCATAAGCTATTGTTTTATTCAAAATATTATTAATTCAATTTATTCTCTCTAGTATTTTTCAATTCACAACTTTTTGGTTTTCAGAAAACGGGACTCTTTAAATTTGGTCTAAAAAGTGTCCTATCGCCCCCGCCCCCGCCAAAGACTCCCCCTAAAATATTTCATTGGTGGGTTCTCTTCCAATTGGAGATCTTAGTTCCTTCAACGCGTATTTTCGCCTATAACTCGTTTAATTTAATTTTTACAAATATTTACACTAGACTAAAATTGAAGAGCAGAGAATTCTCTAAAAATAGCTATTTCAGGATTCCCTTCAGATGCAGATTTATTCTAGATAAAAATTATTCAAAACCTTGATTGCAATTTTAATATTTTACATTAAGATGCATTTCGCCTTTTATTTCAGTAATAGGAAAATGTCATGCTCTGTAACTTTGGTATTGGGGAAAAACTTTGTTGAGCAGGCTAAAATATTCAATTGGTGGAGGAACCAGTGAGGGATTTTATGGGATTCCTATGGACAACCTAATACACATGGTGGCGAAATATCAGCTTGCCCAAATTTTTTTTAGCGCGAAGCGATTCTTCCCTTTGTTGCCTGGAGACAAACTAAGTAATAGTTAAAGTTCTTTATTTTGATATTTCAATATTAGTTCAAACCATTTTAGGTTAAAAAATAACTTTTTTGAAATTGTATTTGCTATAGCTACAATTTTAAACGATTTTCCACCAAATATATTGATACTATAAAATGATCTTTCATTTGATATAAAAAAAAAAATTAAAATACCTAATATAATTTTTGAAAATCTTGTACTTCCTGAAAAATTTAAATTTGTATATTACAAAAGTCCGGTGAATGGCAAAACCATAGTGTGCTTACCTGTAGAAGTGTTTCATTCTCCAACACTTGGACCTTCCCCCTTGCCACCGCCATTGAGTTAGCAGTTTCAGGATTGTGTAGTTGTTTAAATAGGTTATATCAATTTATGATAAATTCTCTTCTAAACTGCACATAAAAATATGTGAGGTGTTTCACTTGTTTGTTTTTCACTCAACACATTTTTTAAGGTTCTGCTGGTTTCAAAAAATTATTTGGCATGATTTCATATGAAAACATGCATTTTTTTGATGTTTTATAATTTTTACGAATATTTATAAACTACTAGCGCCTGCGGCGCTAGACATACGTATAGTAAACAGAACCAACACATTATGAACAATTTTTTTATTATTTCAACTTTAAAATGACTGTGGGCATGTAACCGACGTTGGAGAAAATGTTTGTTGCTCCGAATGAAGTCATTTGAAAGCATGAGTTGTACTTGCGAATGTTTAGCAGGAAGTGTTTTGAAATTGCAGTGGTGCCAATAAGATAACTTAGAAGCGGCTCAGGTGGATCAATCAGCGGTGGCAAAACAACTTTGCCGTTCGAACAACACATTCCTGGTGATTCCTTAGCGAACTTCGAAACACGACAATGCAAGCAAAGTTTGTTCATAACACCTATTGCTACATCCTCGTGATTCATGTAATCGTAGTTTTTGTCGTAATTAAATGCTTCCAATGTTAAATTCAATTTTTGTCTTGATGGAACTAATTCCAAAAACGGTTTGCCCGTCCATTTCTGGCGTAAATAAGATCGCTACATACGTCCAAAGTTTTTACACAATTTTCACTTTTCAATTAATCTTCAGGTAAAGTTAAATCTTCCGCAAAGAGGTAGATCTTCCACGAAGAGGTGGGTCTGCGTCTTCTTGCACAATTCCGGCGAGTTTTTCTTTAGAAAACCAATTAAAAACAAATTAATCTTCAGGTAAAGTTAAATCTTCCGCAAAGAGGTGGATCTTCCACGAAGAGGTGGATTTGCGTCTTCTTGCACAATTCCGGCGAGTTCTGCGACCTATATAAAGTCTTCCTCACAGGGGGAAGACCATAATAGATCGGTGAAGGCCATAGTTGTTCGGCCTTCGGATTCACAGGGTGAAACCATAATAGATCCGTGAAGGCCATAGTTGTTCGGCCTTCGGCCTCACAGACCGGACCATAATAGATCCGTGAAGGCCACAGTTGTTCGGCCTTCGGCCTTGTGACGCTTAAAATTCCTCACGAACTTTAGCGTGAATAATTGATGTTACATTAATTTCTAACCAAAGGGGTGTTAATTAAAACGACGAAGGAAAAAAAAGATGGAACAGGCGCCACTCGATTTCGGTTAAAAAGGAAGACGTCGTTATGAAAGATTAGACAACTCGATTAAAGGGGAAATCGAGAAATTACGAGCTATCTTTGTAAATCTTGCCGGCTAGCTTGGAAGATAATTAATTAAACAAAAAAAAAACCAGCAATGAGTCCAGGGCATACGGAAAATTTTGAACAACGAAGAAATTTTGTAAATGAAAATAATAATTGCTCAAATATAAAGCGCAAATATCTTACGCGCAGTCCCGCAAAGAACTAACAAAATAATGGCGGACCACACAAAAATGTTATCAACCATATGTTGATTATCAACCGAAATCACGGAATATTTATACAAAATGTACAAATTTTGAGAATCAAATCAATCAAATAATTAATAGTTATTACAATAAATTACCATCCAAAAAAAATGATACCTCAAATTTCGTTGATCTGCGGCATATGCAAAATTTGTTCAGCTTCGAATCCCATAAAGGCGGATGAGAGCTCCCGGTAAAATAATCAAAAAAAATGAGCTTCCCAATCCTACGGATTCGAGAAGATAATCCCAGTTCGCTACTGGATGGTATTAACTAACCAATTCTTCTCCAAAATCCGGCTTCACAAAATTTTTGCACAACACACACAAAATCACCTCTTACTCGAGCAAACGTATCAAGTCAAGTCTACGCGTACCTACCCCTGCGCATTTTTCCTCACTCGTACCAACGGTCACTGGTTCCAAACCCAAAGAATTCGGCGGCAAATTTTAAACCGTTACACTCCCCCTTTACTTGGAAAGAGGTAAAGTTTCTATAAAACGAGAAAACCAACGATACGGGAAATAGACTAAGAACTTTACCGATGGTGAAGATGTAAAGCTGTCCAGATGTTCGGACCTTCGATACGATAGATAAACAAAACAAAAGGTAACTCGGAACGACAAAACAGAAAAATATATGTATACAAAGAAAGATATATACAAACGATAAAACAAAAAAAACTATATATACTCGTCGTCTATCTGGGGCTTCAAATCTTGCACGTGCCAGATGCCGGTTGAATTGCCGTGGTCGTCCTCGAGTTCATAAGTGACACTACCGGTTTTCTTTTTGACCCTGTAAGGCCCAACAAAAGTAGGTGCTAGTTTGGCCGAAAAGAACTTAGAGGCATCGGAGTGAACTTTATTCCTCCGCCAAACCAATTGACCAACAACAAACTGCGCAGGTCTACGGCGTAGGTCGTAGACGCGTTTGTTTCGGTCGTGTGCCACGCGCAACCTATCTCGGATCTTTTCGAACATTTTCCGAAAACCGGCAGAACGCTTATGAACTTCATCCTCATGATGTTGTTGTTCGGGGTGTAGATGGTGGTCACCCGAACTGACATACTCTCGTCCGAAGTTTACAAAATAGGGGCTAAAATCGATGGTTTCGTGTCTCGACGTACGGATGGCGCACGCTATCGCAGCTAAGTACGTATCCCAACGGCGGTGGTTGTCCTTCACGTAAGAGGACAGCATGGTTTTCACCACCTTGTTCACCCTTTCCGTGGGGTCGGCTCTAGGGTAGTACAAAGCTGTGTACTGTATCTTAGCACGATACCGCTCGCAAAGCTGACGAAACTCGTTACTGCGCATTTGCACGCCGTTATCGCAGATGATAGTCTCCGGTACGCCGTACACTAAAAAGACACCCTCTTCCACATTCTTGGCTAGTGACCGTGCGGTAGCGGTACGAACTGCAAATAGTAGGACATATTTGCTAAAATAGTCGGTCACTACCAAGATGTGGGTGTAACCAGACGAGGAACGAGGTAAGGGACCAACGAAATCCAACGAGATGGATTGCCAAGGGCGTGTGACGTCGGGGCTAGAACCCATTAACCCGGCAGGGGCTTTCTGTTCGGGCTTCTGCTCCGCACAAACTCGACAAGATCTGACGTACCTGGCCACATCGTTCTTCATCTTTGGCCAGTAGTACCTATGATGCAACCTCCAGTAGGTTTTGTATATACCCGCATGACCTGCGGTAGGCTCATCATGGCACTGACGTAGAAAAACCCGACGACCTTCCTTGGGGACAACCACTTTCCAGTTTTCCGCCTCCTGACTCAACTCAGGGATACGGACCTTGACATATTTAAAAAGGCGATTGTCCTCCAATCTCCACTGGGGGTACCTGTTCGGGTGTTCCTCAACCCGTTGTCGCATTCTCAAATACCAGGCATCCTCTGTGCCACTAAAATCGTCGACCGGAGGGGCCACCTGAATAGGTGCCACCGGCACGGAACGCGACAAAAAATCAGGCACGACGTGGTCTTTCCCCTTTCGATGGACGATGGTATAATCGAAAGGTTGGAGACGCAACGCCCACCTAGCCAACTTACCAGTTGGGTCCTTCAAATTATTCAACCAGATTAGGGAGGCATGGTCGGTGATGACCGTAAAGTGGGTACCCTCAAGATAATGGCGCAACTTTTCAATTGCCCAGATAACGCTCAAGCATTCTCGCTCTGTGGTGGAATATTTCTGCTCTGGTTTAGTTAGCGATCTAGAGAGGAAGCAAAGCACCTTCTCTACACCGTCGAAGCTCTGTGTGAGTACTGCGCCGAGGCCGTAGGCTGAGGCGTCGCACTGCAGGGTGAAAGGCTGAGCGAAATCGGGACAGGTCAATATTGGGGTCGTAACGAGGCAGCTCTTAAGATGGTTAAAGGCCTGCTCACAACAATTATCCCACTTGAAGGGCACTCTCTTTTGAATCAACCGGGTCATGGGCGCAATGATGGTTGAAAAATTCGGCACGAACCGCCGATACCAACTGGCCATGCCCAGGAACCTCCTAATCTCGGTAGGGTTAGCGGGAGACGGGACATTCATAATCGCCTCGACTTTTTCCACATCGGTCCGTAGACCGTTCGAATCGACTACATACCCTAGATATTTTAACGACGGACGACAAAATTTACATTTTTCCTGACTTAAAGTTAAGCCAGCGGCAGTAAGCCTATCAAAAACTTTTCGTAAAATATCTAGGTGAGATTTAAAGTCGGGGGAAATAACAATAATATCGTCCAAGTAAACATGGACGAAGGGTTCGAGGTCGACACCCAGTACCGTGTCAATTAGCCTCTGCCAGCTGGCAGGTGCGTTCGTTAGACCAAATGGCATCTTTTTAAACTGGTACAAACCTCTACCTGGCACGGTGAAAGCAGTGTACTCTCGTGAAGATGGACTCACAGAGATTTGCCAGTAGGCGCTCTTAATATCGAGGCTGCTTATGTACTTGGCTCCTCTTAACCTATCTAGGATGGCAGAGATATAGGGAAGTGGGTATGCGTCTTTCTCCGTTACGGCATTCAGTGCTCGATAATCAACACAAAAGCGGTACTCTTTGCCACCTGACTTTGGCACCAAGATAACTGGAAATGACCAAGAACTTTTTGACGGTTCTATGACGTCCATCTCCAGCATTTTCTGCACCTCGTCGTCAAGGATCTTTTGCTTAAAAGGCGGGACTGGGTAGTACCGTCTCTTAATTGGTTTGACATCGGGTTTGATGTTAATTTTATGCTCGGCTACAGTAGTGCAACCGAGACCGGTACCCATTTCAGAAAATTTCTCCTCGAGTAACTTATTTAGCAGAGAAGTTTGCTCAGAAGAGAGAGTTGATAATTCTCCTAAAGCCGAAACGGAAGATAGAGCAATAGAATCGCCAAAATGCCAAACATCTCGATGTAAATCCGGGACTACATCCATCTCTCTCCAGAAGTCCATACCTAATATGAGCTTCGATGACAGATTCTCTAACACATAAACATCAATGACCCTGACTCGTCCCATCAAACACATAGGGACCTTCAACATCCCAATGGTCCGACAGTCCTGACCATTAGCTACTACACACGATAAATTTTTGGAAGTATCCAACTTTAAACCTAAACCTAAAAATGTAGCCAGGCCAGACTGACCGACCACAGTAAGTGAACTACCCGAGTCCAAGAGTCCTAACATAACTCGACCAAAAACTGTGACCTTTAAGTGTGGTCTTCTGTCATCGTTGTCGCCATGTGAGAGGATGTAATCCAACAGGATCTTTTGTTTGGTGGGATTAAAGGAACGAGACACTAACCGACCAGTTAGTGGCTCGCGTTTCGGTTTTCCGAACACGTAGGACATGAAGCAACGGTAAATCCTACTCTACCACAGCGGAAACACAAAACTCGCTTTTGTTGCCTGCAGGACGACCGTTGATGGCCTGGTCGCCCGCAATTCCAACACTTACTATCTATCGAGGAAGGAGTATTAGTAGTCGAAGCACCGTGGGTGGCCTGGTCTGAAATAACGTTTATTCGGCCAGATTGGTTACTGGAACACCTTTTATAGACAGACTCAGGTTCCACTGTGAAACCTTTTACCCCCGAAGGTGGGCAATAGAATCGTGCGCGGTATTCGCTTTCCTCTACCATTCGACCACAATCGATCAGTTGTTCAATCGTGTTGATGGTTAGACATGCCATACCTCGCTGGATGTGTGGAAGCAAGTTTCCCCTAATCGTGTCGACTCTGATATTTTCAGAGGGAATATTCGACAGTTTACGGTACAAGTTCTCCATGACAGAAATAAACAACACTAATTTCTCGTCGGAGCCTTGTGTTCTTTTTTTAATCTCTGACTCGAGACGCGACTCGTAGCCAGGCGGTAAAAATGACTTCCTTAGTTGAAAAACTAGGTCATCCCAATCTTTAAACAAATGTTTGCGGGGTCGAAACCAAGTTCGAGCATCCCCTTTAAATAGTTCGATAGCAGATTGGAAGAGCTGGGCTTTTGAAACACCCCGTGACTCACGAAGCTCTTCAATATTTTCTAAAAAGGTAGTTACACTACTAGTTCCGTCGAACTGGACGTTCCAACGACAAATAGGTGGAATTTTCCCAAAATTTTGTGGTGTTGGGTCGGTAAATTGTTTAGCCTCTTTAGGAGAACTAAAACTAGTATCACGATTTTCCTGACGGTCATTGAAAGAGACTCGCCGGGCGGTAGAATTATGTACGGTACTCATATCAACTGAGCTCAAACGCCTTATAATCGATTCGACGTTTTGATGTAATTGTTCGTCTGGAACAGGTTGGGTTTGAATAACTGAGGCAGCACGAGAACCGTTAGGTAAATTCGTGTTTAATTCAAGATCAATCAGCCGAGAATTTGTCACCCTGGGCAAAGGTGGTGTAAAATGTGCTCTGGGGACCGAAAAATCAAGAGGTGGACTCATGACGTCCATCTCGGAGGGAATAGGTTCATCCAGGATCGAATCAGAAAGTGATATTAAATCGACTTCCTGATCGTCCGAAATATTTTCAGCCCTACATGCGAGAGTGAGGTTCGTTAATAATTCGCCTACTATTGTAGAAAGACGATTTACCTCGGACTGAAAATCTGGGGAGAAAATATTCACCAAGCGACGCTGGACGTGCAAGAGACGTGCTCTTATTCGTTCTTCGTCATTTTTGATGTTTGCTCGATCGAGCGCTTGGATTTCCTTAGCCAATTCAGATAATTTGGTAGACGAAATACCTAATTCGGTGTTTACATCACCCACAAAACGAATAATTTGCGCATTCTTTCGAATGGCATCCCTTAACAAAGAACGCTTTTTGCTCACTGTGAGGCTTTCCGCCTCAATCCCTCTCACTTCTAATTCATAGGAGAGTTCATCTCCTAATAATCTATCCACTTTCATGATGGATGAGATTCGAAAAAAACACAATAAGAAAATTTTCAAAAAAATTTCAACTTGAAATTTCCCTTCCCCCTCCAAAAAAAAATGGTACAGGGTAGAAAAACCAAAAACAGAAAACTACTTAAGAAAGTAATTAGCAGTTTTCAACAAAAATATTTTTTTTCTACGACTCGAGAACCAAATTAATAGGTATTAAAATTTTACCTTATTAATATTTTACCAGCGCAGTAGAAAATTTTTGAATGCCAATAAAAAAAAATTTTATAACATATCCAAAAAAACTCGTAAAATAATCCCAAAACAATTCATAAACAAAAAAAATAATACGAATACAAGATTCGAACGTAAAGTAACTTTGGCGGAGCCCGTGGTATAACCACTAGAGTACACAAGCTCATATAAAACAAAACGTTTTTAAACTAATAAAATTAGCAAAATTTTACCAAAAACACCATAGTATTAAAAAACAGGTACACAAATATTATAACCACTAATTAGCTAAGCCAAAATTAACTAATTAGCAAAAAAAAATATAAATTTCCTAAAACAAAATGCAAAAAAAATAAAACACAGTTAATAATTTATTTACAGTAATAAAAATGCAACAAATAAGGTTGTATTTACTTAATACACAAAAAAAATTAAACCTAGAGAACAACAAAATAAGTAAATATCACCAAATATCAAAAATAAGATAAAAAAAAAATTGTTGCAACTGTAAGGTGAACCCAGAAAATTTGTGTAGTAATATAAGGTAATATCGGTTGACCTCACAGAGCCGCTACGATATATAAATTTATCTGTACACAAAAAGTTATAAAACGATTACAAATTGTAATCCAAGAAAAATAAAATAAATGTTAAATTTTTCACATAAAATGTTACGAATTTAAATAAACTAAGAAAATCAAAAATAAAGTTCACTTCAAAATATAATCGACGTTGTTCAAAAAAATATTTTCGTTGGGCGCCACTTGTGACGCTTAAAATTCCTCACAAACTTTAGCGTGAATAATTGATGTTACATTAATTTCTAACCAAAGGGGTGTTAATTAAAACGACGAAGGAAAAAAAAGATGGAACAGGCGCCACTCGATTTCGGTTAAAAAGGAAGACGTCGTTATGAAAGATTAGACAACTCGATTAAAGGGGAAATCGAGAAATTACGAGCTATCTTTGTAAATCTTGCCGGCTAGCTTGGAAGATAATTAATTAAACAAAAAAAAAACCAGCAATGAGTCCAGGGCATACGGAAAATTTTGAACAACGAAGAAATTTTGTAAATGAAAATAATAATTGCTCAAATATAAAGCGCAAATATCTTACGCGCAGTCCCGCAAAGAACTAACAAAATAATGGCGGACCACACAAAAATGTTATCAACCATATGTTGATTATCAACCGAAATCACGGAATATTTATACAAAATGTACAAATTTTGAGAATCAAATCAATCAAATAATTAATAGTTATTACAATAAATTACCATCCAAAAAAAATGATACCTCAAATTTCGTTGATCTGCGGCATATGCAAAATTTGTTCAGCTTCGAATCCCATAAAGGCGGATGAGAGCTCCCGGTAAAATAATCAAAAAAAATGAGCTTCCCAATCCTACGGATTCGAGAAGATAATCCCAGTTCGCTACTGGATGGTATTAACTAACCAATTCTTCTCCAAAATCCGGCTTCACAAAATTTTTGCACAACACACACAAAATCACCTCTTACTCGAGCAAACGTATCAAGTCAAGTCTACGCGTACCTACCCCTGCGCATTTTTCCTCACTCGTACCAACGGTCACTGGTTCCAAACCCAAAGAATTCGGCGGCAAATTTTAAACCGTTACAGCCTCACAGACCGGACCATAATAGATCCGTGAAGGCCATAGTTGTTCGGCCTTCGGCCTCACAGACCGGACCATAATAGATCCGTGAAGGCCAAAGTTGTTCGGCCTTCATCTGTCATCTGTCATCCGTCATCTGTCATCTCATCTGTCATCTCATCGGTCATCTGTCATCTCATCTGTCATCCGTCATCTCATCTGTCATCCGTCATCTCATCTGTCATCTGTCATCCGTCATCTCATCTGTCATCTGTCAGCTGTCATCCGTCATCTGTCATCCGTCATCTGTCATCCGTCATCTGTCAGCTGTCATCTGTCATCTGTCATCCGTCATCTGTCATCCGTCATCTGTCATCCGTCATCTGTCAGCTGTCATCTGTCATCTGTCATCTGTCATCCGTCATCTGTCATCTGTCATCTGTCATCTGTCATCTGTCATACATACATACATACATACATACATACACACATACATACATAATCTTCACGTAAAGTTACATCTTCATGTAAAGTTAAATCTGTATGTGCAAAAGGATTTTTAGGTTATGTAGTTAATGCCGTCACTTTGACACTATCGGGGGGCCCATGGGGGCTATTCAACACTATCAGGGTCACTCTGTAGGTTATGAAAAGGGTCTTGCTAAAACGCGCACTATTTATGTTTTACCCTGTATATATGCAAAATGATTTTTGATAATTTTAAAAATATTGTGCAACGCTACTGACTATAATATGTCAATGTCATTTTTAAGGTTAGTCAAAGTTGTGCCCCCTATTTGTCGAGCCGCTACTGACTATAATATGTCAATGTCATTGAATTAATCTTTTAGCGTCAAAATCGCATCGTAACTATGACAACTACTGTGACCTGAAGTGTTTAACTGCTGATGACCGTCTTATGGTGACGAATTACTAAATTCAAAGACGACGAAAAACTTACTCTTGAATGTCGCCAGATCTCGTGAAAGTTTCAACGCCCACAGTTACGGGGTTTAGGCGTCTATGCGGAACATACATACATACCCACACACATATATACCCACACACATACAAGCATTTTTATATATAAGATAAAAATATATGAGGTGTTTCACTTTTTTGTTTTTCACTCAACACATTTTTTAAGGTTCCCCTGGTTTCAAACAATAATTTGTCATGATTCCATATTATGAAAACTTGCATTTTTTATGTTTAAAATATATTTGCGAAAATTTATAAATTATAATAATATGTGAGGTGTTTCACTTTTTTGTTTTTCACTCAACACATATTTTAAGGTTCCACTGGTTTTAAAATATAATTTGTCATGATTTCATATTATGAAAACTTGCATTTTTTTGATGTTTTATCATGTTTACGAAAATTTGTGAACTATAGAAATATGTGAGGTGTTTCACTTTTTTGTTTTTCACTCTACACATATTTTAAGGTTCCCCTGGTTTCAAACAATAATTTGTCATGATTCCATATTATGAAAACTTGCATTTTTTATGTTTAAAATATATTTGCGAAAATTTATAAATTATAATAATATGTGAGGTGTTTCACTTTTTTGTTTTTCACTCAACACATATTTTAAGGTTCCACTGGTTTTAAAATATAATTTGTCATGATTTCATATTATGAAAACTTGCATTTTTTTGATGTTTTATCATGTTTACGAAAATTTGTGAACTATAAAAATATGTGAGGTGTTTCACTTTTTTGTTTTTCACTCAACACAGTTTTTCAGGTTCCACTGGTTTCGAAAAATAATTTGACGTGATTTCATATGGAAACTTTCATTTTTAGATGTTTTATAATTTTTTGTAATACTTATTAACTATTAAAATTACTGAGGTGTTTCACATTTGGTTGAAGTGTTAAATAATTCGCGAAAAAGAATTACCGCTGATTTTTGAATTTTATTTAAGAAACCTTTCAAGAAGTTTATGTTCTGAGAGTATCAGAACATTGGAATAGGATTGGAAAATGTGGGCCCATCCCTTCAGCGTCCTCTGTGAAACGTATAAAATATTTATATGACAAACATGTCTAAACTCTTTGTAAGTGCTTCAATACTTCTTAATGTACTTAGGCGTAATTAGTAAGGCTGCTTCATTTACTTACCATAGTTTTAGAGGTTCCACTAGTTTAAAAAAATAATTTGTCATGATTTCATGTGAAAACTTGCATTACTTTTTATAATTTTTCCAAATATTTATAAGTTTAAAAATACCTGAGGTGTTTCACTTTTTTATTTTTTACTCAAGACATTCTTTAAGGTTCGTCTGATTTAAAAAATAATTTGTCACGATTTCATTGAAATATTTTCGTTTCTAGGTGTTTATATAAATTTTAGTAATACTTATAAACAGTTAAAATTACTGAGGTGTTTCACTTTTGATTGAAGTGCTAAATCATTCACGAAAAAGAATTACCACTGATTTATGAATTTTATAACCTTTTAATAAGTTTATGTTCTGAGCTTATCGGAACATTCGAGAAGGATTGGAAAATGTGGGTCCACCTTTTCAGCGTCCTCTGTGAAACACATTAAATCTAACCAATTTCTGAGTGTTTCAATACTTCTTGAAGTACTTTGCGTAATTAATAAGGCCGCTTCAGTTACTTGCCGTATTATTTGAGGTTCAATTGGTTATAATAAATAATTTGTCCGGATTTCATATGAAAACTTGGATTTTTAGATGTTTTATCATTTTTACAAATATCTGAAGTGTTTCACTTTTTTGTTTTTCACTGAACACATTTTTTAAGGTTTCAGGTTTCGCTGGTTTAAAAAATTATTTACCACGATATAATAAGCTTCCGTTTTTGGATGATTTTATAAACTTTTGTAATACTTATTAACCTTAAAGAGGTGTTTCACTTTTATTGAATTTTATTGAAGAAACCTTTCAAGAAGTTTATGTTATGAGAGTATCAAAACATTCGAAAAGGATCAGAAAATGTGGGTCTATCTTTTCAGCGTCTTCTGCGAAACACATTAAATATTGACATGACGTGTCTAAACAATTTCTGAGTGTTTCAATACTTCTTAAAGTACTTAGGCAAAATTAGTAAGGCTGCTTTAGTTACTTACCACATTTTTTGATTTTCCACTGGTTTTAAAAAATAATTTGTCATGATTTCATATTATGAAAACTTGCGTTTTTTTGATGTTTTATCATGTTTACGAAAATTTGTGAACTATAAAAATATGTGAGGTGTTTCACTTTTTTGTTTTTCACTCAACACAGTTTTTCAGGTTCCACTGGTTTCGAAAAATAATTTGACGTGATTTCATATGGAAACTTTCATTTTTAGATGTTTTATAATTTTTTGTAATACTTATTAACTATTAAAATTACTGAGGTGTTTCACATTTGGTTGAAGTGTTAAATAATTCGCGAAAAAGAATTACCGCTGATTTTTGAATTTTATTTAAGAAACCTTTCAAGAAGTTTATGTTCTGAGAGTATCAGAACATTGGAATAGGATTGGAAAATGTGGGCCCATCCCTTCAGCGTCCTCTGTGAAACGTATAAAATATTTATATGACAAACATGTCTAAACTCTTTGTAAGTGCTTCAATACTTCTTAATGTACTTAGGCGTAATTAGTAAGGCTGCTTCAGTTACTTACCATAGTTTTCGAGGTTCCACTGGTTTTAAAAAATAATTTGTCATGATTTCATGTGAAAACTTGCATTATTGTTTTATAATGTTTACGAATATTTATAAGTATAAAAATACCTGAGATGTTTCACTGTTTTGTTTTTCACTAAACACATTTTTTAAGGTTCCTCTCTGATTTAAAAAAATAATTTGTCACGATTTCATTTAAATACTTTCGTTTCTAGGTGTTTATATAAATTTTTGTAATAGGTACTTAGAAACTGTTAAAATTACTGAGGTGTTTCACTTTTGATTCAAGTGGTAAATCATTCGCGAAGAAGAATTACCACTAAATTATGAATTTTATAATTTTTCAAAAAGTTTATGTTCTGAGAGTATCAGAACATTCGAGAAGGATTGGAAAATGTAGGTCCACCTTTTCAGCATTCTCTGTGAAACACATTATATTGACATGACGTGTCTAACCAATTTCTGAGTGTTTCAATACTTTTTGAAGTACTTTGGCGTAATTAATAAGGCCGCTTTAGTTACTTGCCGTACTATTTGGGGTTCCACTGGTTTTAATAAATAATTTGACCGGATTTTATATTATGAAAACTTGGATATTTAGATGTTTTATAATTTTTACGAATATCTGAAGTGTTTCACTTTTTTGTTTTTCACTCAACACATTCTTTAAGGTTCCGCTGGTTTAAAAAATTATTTATCACGATGTCATTTAAAAGCTTACGTTTTTAGATGATTTTATAAACCTTTGTAATACTTATAAACTATTAAACTTATCGAGGTGTTTCACTTTTTTTGAATTTTATTTAAGAAACCTTTCAAGAAGTTTATGTTCTGAGAGTATCAGAACATTCGAAAAGGATCAGAAAATGTAGGCCCATCTTTTCAGCGTCTTCTGCGAAACACATTAAATATTGATATGACGTGTCTAAAGAATTTCCGAGTGTTTCAATACTTCTTGAAGTACTTAGGCGTAATTAGGAAGGCTGCTTTAGTTACTTACTATATTTTATGAGGTTCCACTTGTTTTAAAAAATAATTTGTCATGAATTTGTTTAGATGTTTTATAATTTTTGCGAATATTTATAAACTATTAAAATATCTTAGGTATTTCGCTCTTTTTTGCACTCAACACAATTTTTGAGGTTCCACTGATTTCAAAAAATAATCTGTAATTTTTTCATGTGGAATCTTTCAACTTTATGTTTTACATTTTTTTTGTAATATTTACAACCTAATGAAAATTACTGAGGTGTTTCACTTTTGATTACAGTGTTAAGTCATTCGCGAAGAAGAATTCCCACCGATTTTTAATCCTATTTAAGAAACCTTTCAAGAAGTTTATGTTCTGACAGTACCAGAACATTCGAAATGGATTGGAAAATGTGGGTCCATTTCTTCAGCATCTCCTGTGAAACACATTAAATATTGATATGACGTGTCTAAAGAATTTCCGAGTGTTTCAATACTTCTTGAAGTACTTAGGCGTAATTAGTAAGGCTGCTTTAGTTACTTACTATCTTTTATGAGGTTCCACTTGTTTTAAAACATAATTTGTCTTGAATTTGTTTAGATGTTTTATAATTTTTGCGAATATTTATAAACTATTAAAATATCTTAGGTGTTTCGCTCTTTTTTTGCACTCAAAACAATTTTTGAGGTTACACTGATTTCAAAAAATAATCTGTAATGATTTCATGTGGAAACTTTCAACTTTATAGGTTTTATAATTTTTAGTAATACTTATAATCTAATGAAAATTACTGAGGTGTTTCACTTTTGATTACAGTGTTAAGTCATTCGCAAAGAAGAATTCCCACCGATTTATAAATCTTATTTAAGAAACCTTTCAAGAAGTTTATGTTCTGAGAGCATCTGAACATTGGAAAGAATTGGAAAATGTGGATCCATCTCTTCAGCGTACTCTGTGAAACACATAAAATATTGATATGACGTGTTTAAACACATCGTAAGTGCTTCAGTACTTCTTGAAGTACTCAGGGTTAATTAGTAAGGCTGCTTGCAGTTACTTACCATATTTTTGAGGTTCCACTGGTTTCAAAAAATAATTTGTTATGATTTTATTTCAAAACTTTCATTTTTACTAACATTAATTTATTAACTATAAAAATATATGAGGTGTTTCATTTTTTTTGTTTTCCACTCAACACAGTTTTTAAAGCTCCACTGTTTTCAAAAATTAATTTGGCATGATTTCATATGAAAATTTGCATTTTTAGATGTTTTATAATTTTTACGAATATTTATAAATTATAAAAATATATGGGGTGTTTCACTTTTTTGGTTTAACTCATTTTTTAAGGTTCATTTTTACCTAAGGTTAAGGTAATGAAATACTTGCTTATTTTGATGTTTTGTAATTTTTTTTTATTACTCTTAACTATAAAATATTTCACTTGTAATTGAAGTGTTTATTTAAATTCGGACCGATTTTAAAATTTATTTTACAAACCTTTCAAGAAGTGGATATTCTGCAAGTATTTGGCCATTCAAATAAAATTAGAAAATGTGGGTCCATCTTTTCTGCGTACCCTATGAAACACATAAAATATTCATATTACGTGGCTAAACACTTCGTAAGTGTTTCAATATTTTTAGAAGTACTTAGATGGAATTAGTAAGGCTTCTTCAGGTTGTTAAAAATAATTTGTGGTAATTTTAAATGAAAACTTGCATTTTAGGATATTTCAGAATTTTGTCTAATATTTATAAACTATAAAAATATCTAAGGTGTTTCACTTTTGATTGAAGTGTTACTTCCTTCGCGAAGTAGAATTTGCACCGATTTATAAAATTTATTTTAGAAACCTTTCAAGAAGGTATGTTCTGAGATATTCAGAACATTCAAAAAAAAATTGAAAAATGTATGTCCATCTCTTACTCTGTGAAACACATAAAATATTGATATGACGTGTCTAAACAATTTCTGAGTATTTCAATACTTCTTAAAGGACTTAGGCTTCCTACAGACTGATCAAGCAAAAACGTTGTGCGACAAAACGTTTTTTGTGATTGGTTCAAATCAAACAAAATCAAATTTGATTGGTTCAAATCAAACAAAATCAAATTTGATTGGATCAAACAAAAACGTTTTGTCGCACAACGTTTTTGCTTGATCAGTCTGCAGGCAGCCTTAGGCAAAATTAGTAAGGCTGCTTTAGTTACTTACCACATTTTTTGATTTTCCACTGGTTTTAAAAAATAATTTGTCAGATTTCATATGAAAACTTGAATTTTTAGATGTTTTATAATTTTTGCGAATATTTATAAACTATTAAAATATCTTAGGTGTTTCGCTATTTTTTTGCACTCAACACAATTTTTGAGGTTTCACTGATTTCAAAAAATAATCTGTAATGATTTCATGTGGAAACTTTCAACTTTATAGGTTTTATAATTTTTAGTAATACTTATAACCTAATGAAAATTACTGAGGTGTTTCACTTTTGATTACAGTGTTAAGTCATTCGCAAAGAAGAATTCCCACCGATTTATAAATCTTATTTAAGAAACCTTTCAAGAAGTTTATGTTCTGAGAGCATCTGAACATTGGAAAGAATTGAAAAATGTGGGTCCATCTCTTCAGCGTACTCTGTGAAACACATAAAATATTGATATGACGTGTTTAAACACATCGTAAGTGCTTCAGTACTTCTTGAAGTACTCAGGGTTAATTAGTAATGCTGCTTGCAGTTACTTACCATATTTTTGAGGTTCCACTGGTTTCAAAAAATAATTTGTTATGATTTTATTTCAAAACTTTCATTTTTACCAACATTAATTTATTAACTATAAAAATATATGAGGTGTTTCATTTTTTTTGTTTTCCACCAACACAGTTATTAAAGCTCCACTGTTTTCAAAAATTAATTTGGCATGATTTCATATGAAAATTTGCATTTTTAGATGTTTTATAATTTTTACGAATATTTATAAATTATAAAAATATATGGGGTGTTTCACTTTTTTGGTTTAACTCATTTTTTAAGGTTCATTTTTACCTAAGGTTAAGGTAATGAAATACTTGCTTATTTTGATGTTTCGTAATTTTTTTTTATTACTCATTAACTATAAAATATATGAGGTGTTTCACTTGTAATTGAAGTGTTTATTTAAATTCAGACCGATTTTAAAATTTATTTTACAAACCTTTCAAGAAGTGGATATTCTGCGAGTATTTGGCCATTCAAATAAAATTAGAAAATGTGGGTCCATCTTTTCTGCGTACCCTATGAAACACATAAAATATTCATATTACGTGGCTAAACACTTCGTAAGTGTTTCAATATTTTTAGAAGTACTTAGATGGAATTAGTAAGGCTTCTTCAGGTTGTTAAAAATAATTTGTCGTAATTTTAAATGAAAACTTGCATTTTAGGATATTTCAGAATTTTGTCTAATATTTATAAACTATAAAAATATCTAAGGTGTTTCACTTTTGATTGAAGTGTTACTTCCTTCGCGAAGTAGAATTTGCACCGATTTATAAAATTTATTTTAGAAACCTTTCAAGAAGTTATGTTCTGAGATATTCAGAACATTCAAAAAAAAATTGAAAAATGTATGTCCATCTCTTACTCTGTGAAACACATAAAATATTGATATGACGTGTCTAAATTTTATTATGTTTCATCTAATTTGATGACATCGAAAAGCATTTCGATGTATTTAGGACTGTTTTCAATTTTTAATGCATAGAAGTTTTAATTGTTAAAAACAATTTCAGCGTATTATCCAACATTTAAATAAAATTTTAAACAATATCTACAAATTTAAAGCACCTGAGACGTTTTATTGTGTCTCGAGACAACATAGCGTCCTCAATGACAACCGGTGATGTTTTCATTTTCCTTTCCTTACCTCCTTAAACATTTACCGCATATTTACTACCATTTATGCGTTTCAGTCAATTTATCACTTTGTATTAACCTCTCGTTTCACATTTCTCCCGCTAATTTTTTTAAATTGATTCGGTGTTGGATCCCCCGTACGAAATAACCTTGTTTATCATATTCTGTTTAGGCTTATTTCTTCATCTCAATATTCAGGGTAAAGAAATATCGAAGTGATTGTTTATGTCAGGAAATCTTACAATGTGTCTATTTTCAGGGCACGTAATTTTCAACTGACTTCACCCTGCTGGACTTTAACATATTACTTCTTCACCCTTAATCTGGAAACAAATGTAATGGTAGCGGAACGATGATTCACACTGATAGAAAAAAAAATCAAACATACATAATCGTTTTTTATTCAATCAAAAATTTCGTACAGTAATTTTAAATATTTTTTTTTAATTTATAATAAATTCTATTATTTATTATACATAATCTTTACATTATGATTGATTGTTCACTATAAGATAGCAGTAATTTCCTTGTTTTTGATGTTACATGTTATTTACAACTGTGCACCAAGCATATTTACATTCATTTTATTGATAAAAGTGTGTGGTAGGGTTTAAGTAGTATTTTTCGAATTGAATAGAATAAAAACGAATTTATTCGAGAAGATTAAAGTTTTTGGTTTTCATTTTCAAGATATCAATAAAAGGAGCGATCGCACACATTTTATCAATCGAGTAACAATTTCCCTACGTTCAAACATGTAAGTTAACAAATAGCGAGAATAAAATATAAAAGCCTCAATAGATATAATTTTTTTATTATAAAAATAAATTTATGATCGGAAACCCTCGCGCGAGGTCCTTTCGCTCCTGTTTATATTGTCGTGTTAAAAATTACGTAGTCCTGCGATCGAGTAAAAGTCCTCGCGCTAGATTTTCAGATCGTCAAAATAACTACACCTAATCTTGATTACTTTTTACACTTAATTGTATTTTTGTAATTTTTTTCAATTTAAAATTGGCGCCCCACGTTATGTACAAAAAAGTGAGGTTAAATTTCCTAACCTCTTAAAATTTTGATTTGAATTTCTACAGATGGAGAAGGAAGGAAAGAAAGAGTGCGAAAATTATTTTTATTTCCGAAATTTACCGTTTAAACCATCACAATCTGTTGTTACATCATAACCGTATTCTTTACGTTTCTATTTTTATATAACAGCGCATTTAGGAGTTCATAATGCGTTTATTTTCTGTTTAAGACACAATAAACGTTTATCACACAATTTTAACGATTAGGTATAATGATCACACATTATTAGGTCGTCATTTAAACGATTTTCTTTACAAAGTCATTAAACTCGTCATTAACTATCTTATATGTCTTTAATGAGGTCTGGCAAGCAAACCTCATTTAATATTATTTTATTTGCCACTTTAGATCTCCGCAATCTCGAGCTAAAATGGTTCTTAAGGATTATATTAGCTTTTGTTAAAACTTTTTTACATTTAAAAACGTCACGATTCAAAATTATGAATTCACTTTGCACGATTTTCTTCAAATTGAAATCGTTGATGAGAGGATTATCACAAACACAATACTAAATAATTACAGCCTTTCCATTTCGTTATTTATAAAATTACCATGGTCATAGCACAAAAACTTAATAAGATGGTCGAAAATTGTGCGAGTTTAGGTCCACTGCTTCGCACTGCAACAAAAGAAACAACAAAATGAATAATACAATAACACCAAGTTAGTTTGCATTTTGTGTACATTTTTCTTGACCGTCTTACCCGAACGGAATCAATTCTACATAATAACGATTTTTCGTGGTTGAGTTATCTCCCTTTTAGCAGATTTTTGTCTTTCGTTCACGAAACTTTTGCTATTCGAGCTTCAATGTTTAAGAAAAAAGTTTACAACAAAACTTTCATTTTACTGTGTGCCAACCGCATCGTTGCATGTTGCTTAATTTACTAGGGAGGACACGACAAAATATTCGTCTACTCACCGTTAAATAACGAAAGAAGTACGATTGGATCATGCGATTGGATTATTTATATTAAGGTTCACATAAAAATTAGGTTTTGGTGATCAGAATTGAACTTCGAAAAGTTTTAGAAAAAAATTGGTCCGGTTCCTGTATTGTTTATCTACTTTTGTTGCATTTCAATTGTTTTTAAAAGTTTCGGATTGGTAATTTGGTGTTTTGTTATCGTTAAACCTGACCACCGATTAATAATTCGCATGTAATTAGGTTTTATTTCTTATTGTTTCGGCTATAACAATGAAATTTTCCGCTTTTACTGTTGGATTTTATTTTCCTAACCTCATTTTGTTACGATGTAAGATGATTTGTACGACGTAATTTTGTCGGGAGATTAAGCAAAGACGAATCTGATTTTTATAACGATGAAGCGCAGTTTAACTGGATCGTTCCTGGATGAATCCTTTTTTTTAGATTTTCTTATGCTACTTACAATCTGTATGGATATCCGTTGTGGAATTTATGAAATGGTAAAGAAACGTCCAAGTTTGGATCCCGATGACTTTAGTTTTATCTACGTTGGCAAATCAGGTTCTTTACTTACATCTTGTATTTTTTAGGGATTTGGTTCGAAAGTTTGTTGAAAATTGAAAATCTTGAAAAACTCAAAAGCCTACCGTCGAAAATTCCTACAATGCCATATCCCGGCACGGATAAAATACCGTCAAGTCAAATTCCTGAAACTCATAACCCTGATAACAGAATGCAGAATTGCTCTCTTGGATGGTATTTCGTTTTGGAGCTTTATTATGAAAATAATACCTTAACAAGAAAAACAAACAAACAGATATTCGGAGCGGTTTATAAATGGACCTAACCTAACCTAAATATAATAAAGAAGACAACAAACTTTGGACCTAACCTAACCAAACCCAACCAAACGTAATCTAATTCAACCTCTTTTTTCCCTGGATTATCGATGAGCAAGAATTGAGGTATTTAATAATTAAAAACTATGAAATGGGCATTTTAAGAGAAATAAAATGATTTAAAATTTATTTTCAAAAAACTTTCGGGATTTTGTCCTGTCGGGATTTGGTTCTGCCGAGATTACGATCTTACCGGGATCACTCGGGTACAGGTGATGCTCCTTATTTTATTGTGTTCAAGCTTAGTTTGTGTCGCAATCTGGATCGAGGAGGCACGCAACGAAAGAATATGTTTGGAATGTAGTGTCAAATCGAGCCTGGGTTTATCGGTTGAAGGGTAAGTGAACACACAATTTCTGTTCCATATTAATCTTTGTACTGTTATCTGCGACTGCTTATTTACACCCATGTATTGTGACGATGTTGTGCGCATTACAACTGTAAATTTTTGTTTATTGACTTAGTGCTCTACGTGTTCCAAAACATAGGAGTTGAATACAGGTGTCACAACCATGTTGTTGGCAATGTTCGGGTGATCAAGAAATTTTCTGAATTATTAACATCGTCATACACGTAAGAACAGCAACGAAGTGCGAAGCAAATGCCAGTTTTCGTTAGATTACAGAGTCCAGCGAGGTTTCTAGCGGCTCGCCTTTGAGTGGGAGGCCGATTAAAGAACACCGCTTGATGTTGCTGTTCCCAATTTGCACCTGGGCAGCAAGATAAGATATATCCAAAATTCTGCTATAAAATATTAGTCGTTCGGAATCGAAGTTAAACAGTAGGTCCCCCATAATCAATCTTATTAGTAATCAATAAACACAAGTGGTAGATAGAGGAGATCGGTGTTCAGGATTAGGGAATCGAGGGCCGAAGAAAATTGTCACTAAGATCTACCTGTCAAAAGCGAGCTCAATTCAGTTTCATTCCGTTAAACTGTCAATGTATTGTTAGTGTTAGTGTTAGTACACTAACTACCCCCCCCCCAAATACTAAAACTTTCTGTTTTAGATCAAATTCTCCATCAAAACGTGGCTGAAGAAAGCTCCTCTTCTTCTTTAATTTTCTAAAAGGTCTCCCACTGGGCTTGCAGATATGGAGGTCTGTGTTCAGGATTGGACACTATAAGGCTGAAATAAGTCATCTACCAATCAAAGGCGAGCTAAAGTTGCGGCAAATGTCAAACTGTCAATGGTGCCTATTCAAAATCGCTAAGGTGTCGTCCATAAAGATGTCCGCAAATTTTACCGACTTTTCAACTCTCCCCCCTTTCCGCAGTTGATCACAATCTTTGGACCCCCTCCAGGAACGTCATATGGTCACAAATCAAAGACCCCCCTTCATTTGTCAAAAATCTAACTTTACCTTTCAATTGTTAATTTTTTAGGGCTGTAATAAAAATTGAAATCAAACAAGCACGAATTTAGAAAAATTTGATTTGACTATTTTATGCCAAAAACCCAAAAATGGGATTTTTATGTGGACGTCCATTGAAAACATTATTGTATTTCTGCTCAACGCTGAAAACGCTATTATGTTACTGCGCATCCCCAGTGCACACCAAATTTACCAGCTACAAACTCTATAAACCCAAAGGGGAGCATTGGGATCCCATGACCCCCCCTCTCCCCAATGTCAAAACTTTCTGTGTTCGACCGGAATTTCCATCAAAGAATCCCGTCCCAAAATCTTCTTTTATACCTTAAGTTTCAAAAAACTCCTTTCCTGTGTTCATCAACCGCGAGTACCCTAACCTCAAATATACCTAAGCATGGGGCTGATCAAGATGCAGGTTGGTGTTTAGGATTGGACAATGTAAGGCTGAAGAAGAAGAACATCGCCACTTAAATTGAAGCCACTGATCCGTAAATTTCCATGTGAACATTTCTTTATGCAATTACAAACCTGTAATTTTGTTATAAAGCAACAAAGTCCAAAATTTTGGAATAGCAATAATTGTGAAGAAGCGGTAACCATGACAACTCCTCCCTTCAGTAATTATGCATAGCAACCATTCGCCAAATTCAATTGAAACAAATTTCACCTGCTTAGTCACGGAAAAACAGCAATGAACTCAAAGCAGCCAACCTCATTTAAGAATTTTGGAAACAAATGAAGAAATACTAAGTAAGTAATAGCCTAAATTTAGCTGCATATTTGTAATGTTAAATTAATTGCTAACCCCATCACCATAACCGAGGTAATCCTTATATTATAGTCATTTATTTATTTTGAAAAATTTTCATCATTGCCATAATATAAAAGCCTAAATTTATTTGTGTGTCTGTTGTGCTAAATTAAACTGTCCATTCCACCCTTAGTGCGGCCTTTAGGCCGCACAACCAAGGCTGTGTTTAATGGTTAACAAAACGATTATATGTATTACAATTATTTATTTATTTTTATAAAATAAATTAATAAATTACACTTTCTTTCTTTCTTAATAAATTCTTAATCAATTAATACAGTAATCAGCATAAACTCCGAATAACTTCGTCAGCTTACCTTTGAATAGCGTATTTTTGCGTGATTTAGCGTTACGGGCACACACATAACTTTAGGATATTATAATATGTCGATATTAATTTATGAAAATAAAAAAGTGATTATTATATAATGATTACCTTAGTTATGCGGCCTAAGAGCCCCCGGGGGGGGGGGTTAGTTCAACTCATCATTACAGACCCATAGATAAATTTATGTATATATACATTAATAATATATAATATCCTAAATTTATCTGTGTACCTGTAACGCTAAATTTAACTGTCACACTCCCCCCTTAGTGGGGCCTTTACTTTGGATATACTCGCAAAAACGAAATTACTATTCAACAGTTTTACTTACTAACTAAACCTCCTAGAAATAGGTCTGTAGTTTAACGTGTAATTCTAACCACGTTACAGCGTGCATCATTTTGAGAACAACTGGAAATCGAGCCTACCAACATAGGACCTATAAACAGGTCCACTATGGGTCATCTCCTGATGACCGCAAATCAACCGAAAACTTTGAGCTAACCTCCAAGTTCAACTATTTGGAATCACATAATATAACAGCAGTAACCAGAAAAATCTTGTTGCGTTCATTGGAATGTAGTGACGAATCGAACCTGTTTGGTGGCCGTGGGGTAAGTGAATTAAGAATTTCTTTTGTATATCGATTCTTGAAATGCTATTTATGATGATTCATTTTTATTCATATCCGTTAAACCATTTTGTGTGCATTCATTAAAATGGGAAAGACGTTAGTTCATCGACTGCACTTCTTAAAGATTATTCAATTGTTATTTTGGTCCTGCTGGACTCACCCTTTAAAATAGTAGTAATTTGCAGTTGCAGACCGTAATTTTATTTAATAGGAGGGTCCAAAATTTAAATCTGTATAAAAATGTTTCTGTAATCTGCAGCGACCCGATAACTTCTTGTGTTATCGCTAAGACAACAATTCAATGCAAAAAATTGAAACCGGGGGCTGGAGTTTTGTTTTACCACCTGATCTCCATCTGCTAGGGGGTGTTCCAAACCCCCCCCCCGACCGTATTTTTTTATTATCCGTATTTTTAATCACCTAAAATTATTGTTTTTATAAACATGTACGAGCACGTGCCCTTGTGCCCTTTAAGGTAAGCCGCTACTGGTAATTATGTCGGCGTTGTGTCCTAGACAGCTCCATCTTTGAACCATTTCTGGTGGTAAATTAATAAACAACTCTTTTTCTCTTCTTTTGTTTTATTAATTTCAGTGTTCAATAAAACAGGGTTCCAATGTGTCCATTGTTTAGTAAAGGGTTAATAGGATTAATAAACATTGGATTACCACAAAAATCAGACAGTGCAAATACAAAAAATTCACCATAAGAAAAAGGGAAGAAGAATTAAACGTATTCGAGAAAAAAATAAAAGTAAACCACTGGAACAAAACAAAATAAAGTGGAAATCGGATGACCGTAGTTCATGGGCTTCTATACAGCTACCTTTCTGGTTTGAGTAGTTCTTCGATAAGGTTCTTGAATAAATAAAATAAAATGAACAAATGAAATCCTATAAAGGCACTAAAAGCGTTAACTGCTAAAAAATAAATTTGAATTATGGGGACGGACGGACCCGGAAACTGAAAAATGAGGTTCCAGTGAAGCGGAAACTGGAGAAATATTATGAAAAGACGAAGAGGGTGCAAAACATAACAGGGGATTGCAAAAAAATTGAACTCAAAGAAAAAGAAAAAAAGAACAACAAAGAGAAAATGAGTCATTTTTTATCTGCCAACTATATAAGCGTTTCCTTGGATAGACGATTCTTTCAATATAGTGCCACTGTGATAACTTTGCGATCTAGAGAACGACGCGACAACACGGCAGACAACATAAAGAATTCTTATCAATATTAAGAACATAAATTTGTTTTAATAAAAAACCGTCTGATAATTATATGGTCATGGGGATGCACAAGTTGGTCAAGTTTCAGACCTGTTACCCTTCTGAAAGCAAAGAAAGAAAAATCTATCACAAGTTTTTGTGGCATAAAAACACCTTGTCGACGAGCACCAATTATTGTAAAGTGCATAGATACAATTAAAACTGCATTATGACCACTGTTGGGTGTTCTATTTTCTTCTCCTTGTTGAGTGATTTTAAAAACATTTTTCCAAAACAAATTAAAAATGGCGGATAGCTTTTGTAATTGACTACAAATTTTGTTTCCAAATCCCCGTTCCTCTGAAATTGCTCTTTTGTTTAGTGTAAATTTAAAAGTAAATCCGCCATTGTTGTGTTGTTTGAATCAAACTCGTTATTGTTAGGTAAGCACCCCTAGGCAAAAAAAATTCGAAATAAACGTCGTTGTGTAATAAAATTAAAATAAATAAATTTAAAGTTTCGTTCCGAAAGACTTAAATTTTTATTTTTATTATATATGTAATTGTGTTCTTTTAAAAGGAAATTGCTAATATCGCCCTGTGGGGTGCAACCACCCTCACTTTTTTTAAATTGAATTAAACGATTCGGCATCATGAAACGAACGCTCGTAACGAGGTTATTTTGTTTGGGTGAACTTTTTGAGCCGCACCGGTAGGTTTAATATGGAAAATTAATGCTAATAAGGGGAGGAAATTCGTGAAACGTTTTTTTTTGAAAATTTAATGCGTTGGCTGAAGGAAATTAATTTTAAAGAAATCGATAGTTAATGATTTATTATTGCGATCAAAAGTAGTTTAGCGATTTAGAATTTCTTGTTATAATGGTGGTAGTTTTGTCATAATCGAGAAAAAATGTGAAATATCGAGCTATATTTAAAAAGTAATTTTATACAAGCTGTGCATGGAGACAATGCTAATGATCGTTCTTCATGGTGGAACATCCCCCCATCCGCCCTTCTTTTTGCAACAGGGAAATAATGCGGCTTCAAATGAAACATTAACGTTACACTTTCCAGAAGTTTCCTTTACATAAAAGAGATAAAATCTTATTATGCGAAAGGAATAAAAACACTCAGTAGCACTCGATGAGATAAATTTTTAAAAATTTTACTCGTTTTCAAGTTTTTTGTGGCGGTTTTTAATTAATTACGTTTAATTAGACATCAAAGCTGAATTTAATTTTTGAAAAAGGACATCCATCTCGCGAAAATAAGCTTCTTATGTAATTAAAAGAAAAATGTAATTTTTAATTTTCTACTATAATACAAACCATGCTTATGAAGAGTCCACTCACCAAGTAGCAGCGCCTCTCGCATATCCTTGATTGGAAGATTTTCCACTACGCTTTCCCTGTCTCCTTTTAAAAGTACCGGAGACACAGAAGCTAAACATTTCACTCTCATGGAACCTCCTAGAAAATGACGGCTGCTCAGAGTGAAACGGAGCCCGAGGGTTACTGATATCAGGCCGTGTTTGTGCACTACTTGGGGGTAGTAAATCAGCGCTTCCGGACTCACAACCTAAAGACAATTAGAAAGATTTCCGTTTTACTTCTCTAAATAATATATTTAATTGCATTCTTCTAATCTTAACCAAATTATATTTAAATTAAAATATTTTGCTGTAACACCCTGTATAATAGTTGATATGGCCAGCATAACGCAAAATAGATCGATAAATATAACGCCCATACAATACGAATTAATTGACTTATTTACAAATTAGACTCCACTGACCGTATTTGATTGAATATTAATGAGGAGGGCATCGACACGAAGCCACTAATTTATAGAATGGCGGACATAAGATTAAAGACAATGTTTCCGCATTTAATGCGACCGAGGATGTTAATTAGTGGTTGTAATCTCCACTAAAAGACCAATACGTCTTCGGTAATTTGGTTACAAATTATCAAGACTAATTTAAATCCTCACTGGCTAAAAATAAATCTCGGTTTTTCCAAAATAAACGCAGGAGCGGATTTGCCAAAAGGATAATGTGGAAAACCTACATAGTCCGCTTTTAGGCAGCTTATTTGTAAATTCAATGTAAAAGTAAAACAAGAATTTGGGTTCGGTTTTCGTTACATCACAAAATTGAACTAAATATGAAAGTCGATTTTTTTATCTTTTCCGTGCTAAAATATCAGGTTTTTCAAATTACTTCGTCACTTGTATTACTTATAATATTTTTCTGCCAGTCCGCCCCTGTTCAACACCGGAAGAATTTCGAATATTTTCTCTTTCCAACAATTCATGAGTTTGAAAAAATTGTAGGACATTTTTATGTTCTGTAGAATTTGCTTCCATACTTTAATAACCCCCCCCCCCCCACTTCCTCGACGCAGAACCTTTGATTTTTGATTAGGAATATCGGTAAAGCATCAAACAAAACTTGATTCTATTTATATAATTTTAATAATTATACTTTATATTTACTTTTATTATTAACCAAACTAATGAAAAGTAACTTACGTGCAATTAATTGTTTAAATGAACGTTACGACGACGTCGTTTCGTCCTCCTTTGAACTTATCAAGTAACCGTAAACATTACTTACATTCCATTAGCTTGGTTAATAATAAAAATAAACGTAAATATAAAATTTAAATATTCTCAACAAGTTTTAACTTAATATTACATACTAGAAGGCATAGGCGGCCTATCGGCCGCTTGTAGCCACCTACGGCCTCACAAAGTGAAGTTTGTCCGCTCCTCCTGAGGTCTACCGGCCCCTTTTACCCTTCTTAACGTGTCTGTTGTGGTTGTTTGACTTACAGCCTCGTAAAGTGAAGCTGTACCATATCGGATACCGTCTAGATAGCTAATGGCGACCGATAGGCCGCCTATGGCAGCTAGTATTATTATAAAGCTATTTATTTATCAGAATATAATGTTTAAAAAAATGTCCTTATGAGCAATATTCTGTGTGAACACTTGATCGCACTCGAGAAGATGCCCTTGCAAATACTTCACTTAAAATATTTAGGTTGGCAAAACAATTGACCAATCAGAGGTGCGTTACGGATTAATATTGTCCAGCATTGTGCAGCATTAATTAAATTAAATACTAGTAAAATTCACTTAAAAAATCTTTGAGATAATTACTTAAATCATATAAAATTATTTAAATATTGATAATTATTATTTAAATATTTTTTCTAGCTAATTTAATAATTTCGCTAAAATAAAATATAAAAAAATTATTTAGTAGAATTTAAGTTTAAGGGCATAAAAATTCTTTAAACGAACAAAAAGTTAGAAAAATTTTAAATAATAATGAAAATTTAATATTATGAAACCATGAATTATTAAAAGGGAAGTGAAGTTAATTAATGAAAATTATCAAAGTAATAATAATCAAAATTACCACCTAATTCACAAATTTTACTCAACGAAATCCGTCTTTAGTTGACTGTATTATTTATTTATATTTGCTTTACGCAGTGTAATTTACCCAGTATTTTACTAAATAAAACTACATTTTTCCTGTTTAATTGCAGTTTTCCTGGAAAATTTATAAAATTTTCAAAAAAGTAAATTAACTCAAAATTGTAGCCCGTTAAATTTTCTATCAGAAATAGTAGTATCGTTTTTTTTTGGAAAATATTTCGTTTAAATAATACCGGGTGGATAAATGCCAAAAAAAAGTTAGGCTCCGTTTTCGTTTTTACATTTCTGGACTTAATTTTATCTATAACTCGAAAACCGCTGATGTTACACCATACAGGAATCAAACCTGATTTGTAGATAATTTCAGGATCTTTGAAAATGTACTAAACTGTTAATACCCAAAAATCAATCGTTTCGACACCGTGGCCATTAGAAACTGGAAGGTAGAAAGGGTTTAAATTCAGATAACAATTTTAATACGACCAATTTTAAAATCAATATAAAACAAATAATAATAAAAATGGGAAAAACTTAACCAAAACTTTATCAAAGACATTTGAAATATAGCGTTAATTCCCCCCCCCCCCCCACTTCAAAATGATTTTTAGAAATAGCGGGAAAACCCGATGAAATGCACTGAAATTGCTAAAATAATTTTAAAATAGTCTTTAAGCACTGCTTTACAATGAATTTACCCCCCCCCCCATAATCTTTCCTTGGATAGAGAATAAATCGGCGCTTGTAAGTTGGGCCAAGCGGTCAGGTTCTTTTTAAGCCTACCCGTAAATTGGGTCAAAAGATTATGAGGGTCCCATGTAAATTGGGCCAGAAAAGGTTCTGTAATTATTTTAATCCTTTGCCTTTTGTCCGTGTATTTTTTATTATATTTTGATACTTATTGATACTTATTATTTTTTGATTCAACTTTGTAAATTACATTTTTATTAAATGTTTTTAATTAATGCCAGACTATTGAAATTATTATTTATATTCCATATAATAAATTAATTAAAGAACAAAAGATTAATACTGGTCGCAGTTCTGAAAGGCTCTCGCACACTAAGAAAACTGCCATGGTTAATTTTTTTTTATTCGATTTTTTGGGGATGAAACGTAAATGTTTACTGCCCCATACCGCTACTATACTTTTTAATGCTATTTCAAGGTTCTCTAAGTTCCCGGTTTCTTTTATCCCGGTTTTCTTGATGGAAGGCGCTTCTAGAATGTTTAGCCCAGTAAACCAGAGTCAAAACCGCTCTGGAGGGGTGCAACGCGGAGCGGAGCGGCGCCCCGGAAAGTAGGTTTTGACGATGGATAACCCTTCTAATCCAATGCACACCTCAAAAATCGGAAAAAACCACCTAAATTTACGTACTTTCAAAACTCAATTTTGGGGTTGTTTTTAAGGATTTCTCGAAAAATATTTTTTCTATAGACTATTATTAACCATGTTCTTTAGTGTGTAGCACACGAAAACTTTTTTTTACTTGCGTTTTGCGATACTTAATATATACAATTAAATATTATTTAAGGGAGGTTGTAGACTGCGCCCGATGGTTGAAGGGTCTCATAATCTAGCATGTAGATTGCGCCGGGTTCGGTTAGGGTTAATATGTAGATTGCGCCGATGGTCAATTAATAGGTAATCTTTTTGGGTAACGACGGAGTGAAAATCCCATTAGAGGATTAAGGTACTTAATTTATTACAGGAGTACTTACTATACATACATTATGTGCGATTTTTGATTAGGTTAGTAATTTGACGAGGTTATTTTTAAATAACTGCATTATTTTGATTCTTTCATTATTAAAAACTTTTATAACACAAATTTATAACTACGAGAAATTTGCAATTTCGAAACAATTTGTGCACGATTCTGTTGGTCTATAATTTTGGGGGTGAAACATTATAGTTTACTGCCCCATACCGCAACTATACTTTTTAATGCTATTTCGAGGGTCTCTCACATCCCGGTTTCATTTATCCCGGTTTTCTTGATGTGTGGCGCCTTCTCGTATGTTTAGCCTAGTAACCAGAGTCAAAACCGCCCTGGAGGGGTGCAACGCGGAGCGGAGCGCAGCGGCGCCCCGTAAGGGTAGGTTTTGACGATGGATTACCCTCCTTATCGAATGCACACCCCAAAATTCGAAGGCAAAAAAAATTTAATTTTTTTACTGTTTTGGGTTATTATTTTATTAATACCTGCTCCGACCCTGTATAATATAATATGAATTAATATATTAAACTCGAAATTTAAATTGCAAAGAATTTAGATATTTGTGTATTTATTTCTTTATATTATCTGTTTGCTTGTGATACCTGCTCGGTTTGCTCGTGGTGCAATTCGGTAAAGCGATTACGGAACGACATTTGACCGTGGTGCAGTTCGGTCAAGGGATTACATTTACCTGGGTACAAGAAATGACCCCTGATAAGCCGTGGTGCGGTTCGGGTAGCACCATACTATACTTTTTAATGCTATTTCAAGGTTCTCTAAGTTCCCGGTTTCTTTTATCCCGGTTTTCTTGATGGAAGGCGCTTCTAGTATGTTTAGCCCAGTAAACCAGAGTCACACCCGCCCGAAGGAGTGCAGAGCGGAGCGGCGCTCCGGAAGGGTAGGTTTTGACAATGGATAGACCTCCAAATCGAATGCACACTTCAAAAATGGGAAGAAAAATGTTTGTTATTTTTTCACTTTTTCGTTAATACACGGGTAATTTTTGATTTTGTTCTTTATTTATTTTAAAAGTTTATTTGTAAATTACAATTTTGTGTTACTTTTATATTTCAATAAAATGCATTTTCTAATGAAACAATTTTTTTTAATCTACCTATTGTACTTTACTAATACTTTTAAATCCTTACGAATAACCATCGGTGGAGTTTACGGGTGGTAAACTGTGACCATTTCGGCAGTGAGGATTTTCTCTTGACTATCGGTGGAGATTACATAGTACGTCCGTAAAAATTATTCATCTAGAAAGAAAGCGAGCCGTGCCTGATTCCAGACGTAGGCGACCTCTCTCCTATGTTTATTGCTACCAAGCCTAATCGATGTGACGAACTCCGAATTTATTAATTATTCGTATTGGTTTTAGGGCATTTTGCAGTATTTTACTAAAAGAAACTAACAGAAAAAAGTTTTCAAAACATTTTACAAGACTAAAGTTTTAGCTCATTAACTTTTTCATTAGAAAAGTCGGAATCAAAATATTTTGTAAAACAATTAGTTTAAAAAATTTAGGGTTTGCAAGAAACGCAAAAACAATTATTTTTGGTTTGTTTTTGCATTTCCTCACTTAAATTAATAATGCATAACTGCAAATTTGTTAACTCTAGACAATAAAAGGTTATAACCTAGTTTTTAGATAATTTAACGCTCTTTAAACAAGTACTAAACTATTAATACCAAAATATCAAGAATTTCGATGCTATGGCAATTTGAAGACAAAGGTAGCAAAGATTTGAATTTAGACCACAAATTTTAATTCCAATTAAATCCCCCCCGCCCACCGCATGGAAATCCCTACTGATCTCTATATCTCAGATTATTTTATTTTCTATCATTTAAATGATGTAAGGTTATTTAAATACCCGGAGAGATTTAAATCGAAAAATTTAAATATTTTCCTAATTAATTTTATAAGTTTGTTAAATAAATTGAAAAAAAGAGTTTTACTGAATTTAATTCTAACACTAAGTTTAAAAGCATAGAAACTCTTTGAACGTACAAAAATTTTGGAAAATTCTAAAAATATAATGAAAATTTAATATGAAACCATGAATTGTTAAATAAAAAGGGAAGTGAAATTAATTAATGAAAAGATGTAAAAATCACCACCGACTTCACAGGTTTCACTCCACAAAATCCGTATTTAGTCGACTCCTCGAGTCAGAATATTTGATATTATGGAAAACATCAAATTTATTATTTATTTGTATTTTGTTTGAGCAGTGTATTTTATCCGGTATGTTACTAAAAAAACTGCATTAATATGTGCTAATTAATTGCAGAATTTCTTTGAAATAAATTGGTTTTAAAAAAAGTTCACTAGACCAAATTACTAGAAAAACATTCAGAAAAAGTGGTATCATTTTATGTCAAATATTTTGTTCAAAAAATATCGGGTTTGCAAGAAGGATAAAAAATTAAGCTTCGCATTTTATTTTACATTTCTTTACTTAATGTTTTCCGTAACACGAAATCTGTTGATTTTAGACCAGATGAGAATATCAAAATTTTTGAAATTCGTGAAAATTAGTTTTTAATCGAATAAAATTTTCTATTTATCTCAAGAAATATTCGAAATACTGAATTCAAAGGAAAATTTTGCTGAGAAAAGTTGTAGCAAAACCATAGTGTAATTCAGAAAAATGTTTAAATTTTTGAAATTCGTGATAATTAGTTCTTAATTGAATAAAATTTTCTATTTTCCTCAAGAAATATTCGAAATACTGAATTCGAAGGAAAATTTTGCTGAGAAAAGTTGTAGCAAAACCGTGGTGTAATTCAGAAAAATGTTTAAATTTTAAAAATTCGTGAAAATGAGTTTTCAATTGAAAAAATTTTCTATTTCTTCAAGAAATATTCGAAATAATACTGAATTGGAAGAAAAATTTTGCTGAGAAAAGTTATAGCAAAATCATAGTATAATTCAACCTCTCTCCTATGTTTATTGCTACCGGGCCTAATTGTTATGGTGGGTTTATGCACAAAATTTAACGGAACGGAACGTAATGTAAAATAATTTAAAAAAGATGGGCTTAGGCACTTCCATTAAAGCGTTTATGCTACCCTTCACTTAATGTAACATAACGGAAGGTAATGTATAGTAGATAACCAACTTTTATCTTGTTAAATTACGTTACGTTAAATGGAAGTATCTGCGCAAACTCATGACATTTGACAAATGTTGGTACAACTTTACTTACAAAATTACAACAGATACCGTTTTGTTTGGTATTTAATTAAAACAGGTATTACGTATAAACTTTAATCACACTAGCAAAAATAACCGCAATTTGACAACGACCGATGACTGACGAAATAAAACTGCAAGTAGCCATGTTTTATTCTCAAGTGTGCATGCCTTATTCTTAAATTACAAAAATGCATAAACACCCATATTATTCTCTACGTTACATTTCGTCATTACATTACGTTCCGTTCCGTTAAATTTTGTGCATAAACCCACCATTACAAAAACATGCTATCGTATATAACTGCACGAGGTGAGGAAAATACTCGAAAATTTGTCTCGTAAAGATTCTATAGGTTTTATTGCGAGAGCGACAGCGAGTATTAAAATTTTAGTTCATTAAATTTTCCATTAGTAAAGGCGAAATCTAATTTTTTGTAAAACATTTCGTTTAAAAAATTTAGGTTTTGCAGAAAATGCAATAAAATTAATTTCGATTTTTTTACATTTCTTTACTTTAATTAATGTCACTTAAATCAATGATAAAGTCGTTCGTTAAATAGTTCACTAATTATAAAATTTAATATGAATCTGTGAATTATTAAAAGGGAGGTGAAATTAATGTATAATCATAGTGCAATTTGCCACAAAATTCACAGTTCTCGCTTGAGAAAATCCGTATTTAGTCGACTTATTTCGTTGTTATGTTTCAATTATTATTGATAATAATTACGATAGTATGTTATTGGTACGAAAAACAAAGTTATTTCTATTGATTGCTCTATGCAGTGTATTTTACAATATTTTACTCAAAAAGGTACGTTTTTATAATCTAATTTGAATCTAAGTTTATTAGACAAAATTTGTAATGAAAAAAATTCAATTTCGAATTATTTTACATTTTTTCACTTAACTTTATCAATAACTGTTGATTTTAGACAATAAGAGGTTATAACCTAGTTTGTAGATAATTTAACGATGATTAGAAAAGTACTAAACTATTATCACCAAAAAATCTATAGTTTCGGTGCTACGTCCGTTCGTTTCTAATATTCAATATATAATAGATGATGGTCATGGCCTGAATGTTAGCGAGATCAACTGCTTATGCAAGGTTCCCCGGTTCGACTCCGGGTACAGTCTAAAATAATATTAATATTCACAACTTATTTATGTTTTACCATTTATATACTGTTAAGTCATTTAAATACTCAGAGAAAGTATTATTTAGTAAATTACTACTATTATTAATTTATATTATTATTATCACTCACGTACAAGTAAAAGAATTACTTGAAAACCCTACGATTGCTATTGCTTGAATTTACCTACTATGTACCCAAGTTAAGTAAAATTATAATTTTTTTTCATTAATTCCAAACTCTATTATCCAAAATCTATTACCTCCATCGAAAATTTTCTACTTTACAAAACACACATGAAGAATTAATAATAAATGATACAAAAGCTAACACAGAGAGTGCAGCACTAAAAATTATAAAAAAAATTCGTTGAATCAACAAACCGCCAAAACATTGAGAAAAATTTTGCTAATAGGCTTTGACCACGTTTCTAAAGTTCTTTAACATTATAAAAAAAAATTTTGGTGCGTTAATTAATGAAGATGGAAAAAATATAAAGAAGTTTTGTAAACACATTAGCTAATTACAACCTTTTTGCCTAAATATTTTTAGATGTTAAGAGTTAAAAATATTTAAGAATACAACAGTTGTTTATTTGCATTTCTAATTACGTTTCTTAGTAGTATTCATTTGAGGATAATAATATAATAAAAAACAGGTAATTTTTACTGGCTAAGTTTAGCCTATGTAACAATATTTGGGCGGGTTTCAATAGAAACAAGGGTTTCTATAATCCTATATGTAAGTTCCACCGCCTCGTCGGGTGGGTCGAGGGTACAAAAATATAATCTCTTAATTGCTAAGCCTATAAGTACTTTTTTAATGCCCGTATTCACCATTTTCAACTTAACAGTTTGATTAGTAACAAACTGTTAATACTTGACAGTCTGGTCAAATGAATTGGTATTCACCATGACATTTGAAAGTTAAAATAGTAAACTGACTGTTATTAAAAAGTAACTAGAATTTTTGTTGGTAAAACCGTGTAAAACTAGCTTTAACTGATTTCACGGAAAAAAGTTAACCTTAAATACATACCAAAAACAAATGTTAATAATAATTATAACCTACAATATTGACACATAAAAATATTACTTATCAGTCTGTTACCTACGTTGACAGCCCAATATTGCTCTGTTACGACTTGACAGACTGGTACCTGCTAACAGTCATTGGTGAATACAAATGTATCACATTAACAGACTGTTATTGACTTGACTCTCTGTTAGCAACTTAACAGTGCTTGGTGAATACGGCTGTAAGTAGGTAAGATTCCGAATAAATTATTAGGTCCTTTAATTTATATTGGCGTTATATTTTGTGTATTTTTTATTGTTATAAATATTACATCGCGGATTTTGCTCAGTAGAAGTTGCGTTTATAAATTGGGTTAGTTATCTGTAGGGGTTTTTTAAAAGTTTACTGCGGCATACCGCAACTATACTTTTAAAAGCTATATCCAGGATTTCTAGGATCCCGCTTTTCTAGGATCCCGGTTTTCTTGATGGAAGGCCCTTCTAGTATATGTTTAGCCCAGTAAACCATTATCAAAACCGCTCGGAGGGCCTAATGGAGCGGAGGGGAAGGCCCGGAAGTAGGTTTTGACAATGGAACAACCTTCGAATCGAATGCACACCTCAAAAATCGAAAAATACACAAAATTTATGGTGAGCGTGGCCGACACTTTTCCGTTAATACACGGGTAGTTTACGATTTTTTTTGCCAATATTTTTTACTAAAACGACTATTCAAACCCTCAGCTTTCCGAATCTCAAAGAAATTTTCAATTTCCGGATGAAAAATCCGGAGTATTACATAATTATACATTTTCTTTATTATTTTAAAAGTTTATTTGTAAATTACAATTTTGTGTTACTTTTATTTTTCAATAAAATGCATTTTCTAATGAAATAATTTTTTAATTTTTTTAATGTATCTATTGTACTTGACTATAGTACTTTTAAATCCTTACGAATTACCATCGGTGGAATTTACTGGTGGTAAACTGTGACCATTTCGGTAGTGAGGATTTTCTCTTGACCATCGGTGGAGATTACATACGTCCCAATATTTATATTATAATCTGCCAAAGAGACGCCATAGTTATTTCTAAGGGGGATTATGTCGTGTTTCATGACTTAGGTTCAATAAAAGTTTGCATTTTTGCAATTTGAAAATTGATTTATTATTGGGAACTCTGTTTCTAGTCAATGGAGGCTTAACGTAATTTTAATTATTGTAGAAATCTTTTGATAAGCTAAAACTTTCAAAGGATAAGTTTGCAGCAAAATGAGAACATTGATGTTATTAGCAAATAAAAAAAATTAAAAGTTAAGAAGTTGTTTAATTAAAAACAGATGTTTGTATTAAGAAAGATTGGAAGCAGATCTAAGCAGAGGAATAATGAAGTAAGTTACAGTTGTTATTAATTATGAACTAGGAGCGATAATAAAACATTATGTAAATGAAATCTATAAAACCACCTTTGTACAAATATTCCGTTTACAAAATAAAATTATAAAAGTTAAATAATAACATGGCTTCTAAAGAATTTTTGTTGTTAAATTAACTAACAGCCGGTAAAGCAATTTTCTAAAATAATGTTTCTTTATTATTTTTCAAACCCTGCCATCAAATGTTATATAAAAAAAGTTCTTTGTTATTCGAGTAAACAAAACAATAATAAAAATAATGTTTTTTAACTAATCGCGTATTTCAGTGAAAACACAACTCAAACTAACCAAAAAAATGGCAAAAACAATTTAAAAATTAAACATCTAATTAAATTTTTTTTTTTGGTTTGCTTTAACTAACCGATAAAATTATTTACAAATTATAATACAATGAATGACTCTGTTTATAATTACCATCGATCTTATATTTACTAGATAGGTCATAACCACATTGTTTTGAAGCACAGATGAATGTTGGTGGTAGGTACCTATTATTGTTTGCTTCACAACAAATTCATGTACATCCTATCTAGTAACTATAAGATCGATGATATTTAGAGTGATAGTGTAGTTATATCGAAACTATATAATGCTGGAGATACCTGAATACGGTCCTGCATGGTGTATACTGATTTGGAGCTGATCATTTTTCGAAAATTAGAGAAAATAGCGAGATAGATTTGAAGACAGAGTGGAGTACAGGGAGTTGGTACTGTGTGTAAAGGAGAAATATTGTGAAAACAACAATTACAAGCGAAAGAAAGGAATTGAAAACAAACCACGAGTATTTGAGGTTAGGATACCAAAATAGATTTTTTAAGTGTTCTGTTAGTAGTACGAGTTCTTTTGAAAGGTTGACTTGGGTTCTCGTACTGACGCTGACGATAGATAAACAAAACAAAAAATCAATAGTCATTTTGTATCAAATAGAAATAACAATCTTCCACGAGCAACTTTGGTTGCCTAAGTACAACCAAATATTAACAAATGAGTAATAATAAAATTTCCAGGGAAAGAGCAAATAGTATAACATCGATTAAAGAATACCTCAAAAGAGGAAGAGATACAATAGATACGAGCGCGGAGGAAGAAGATATCTTCCGTAGAAGTAAGAAAACGCTCAAATCACCAAAAACGATAGTGGAGGGAAAAGTAAAAGGGGAAAACATGGATGAACTGAAAGAGATGATGGCGGGTTTGACCAGAATGGTAAATGATGGTAACAAAGTGAACATGGAAATCAAGGATAAACTAATTACGATGGAAGCAAACTGGAACGCAAAAGTTCAAGAAATGGAACAGGTGATCGGAGATTTGGCAGCGAATGCAAGTAAGCAGAGCGAGAGAATAGCCTTCCTTGAGGAACAACTTAAAAGACATGAAAGAGAGAAAAGAAAGGAAAATATAATCATAAAAAATCTACCAATGGAAGGAATTGTAACCCCAGGAAAAGTGGAGGAATATCTGAACAATAGGATGCAGATACATGTGGAGGTGGTTGATGCCTTTAAAGTAGGAAAAGTAACTGAAAAACAGGTGATTGTCGCAAAATTGAAAAACAATGCACAGAAACGGGTAATAATGGAAAACAAGAGTAAACTTAAAGGTACTAACACTTATATTGAAAACGACATGACCAACAAAGAAAAGGATATACAAAACCAAATATGGACCTTGGCTAAAAATGAAATGGAAAAAGGAGAGAAAGTAAGGGTTGGATATCAGAAAATGATCAAGCAGAATAAAATGTATATTTGGGACAAAAATAATAATGTTCTGAAGTTAAAAGATGAGCAAGTGCAGACTACAAAAAACTAAAGCAGTTGGGGGATGGAGGATCCGGACCTTCCCAGTCCGGATAGGAGCCAATGCAGACACAGATCATTAGTTGGTGATGGCAGAACTTCAACAAAAAGCAGTAGCAAACAAGAAAAACAGTAAGGAAAATAAAAGAATAGCAACAGAAAAACTCTACGATAGCCAAACAAGAAGACATTATGAGGACATGGTAAAGCAGGAAATGGAAAGAAAAGAAAGAAGTAACATCATGGATCAAGAAATTGACGTAATTATAAACAGTTTGAAAAAGAGCACAGAACAAACGATGGGATACGAAGAAAGGAGAATACGAGCAGAATGGTTTGATGATGAATGCGCAGAAGTTAACGGACTCAAGAGAGAAGCAAGACTGAAATGGTTGAGCTCGAACACAAATGATGACTTAAGAAATTATAAAGAAAAATGCGGCAAAGCAAGTAAAATGTATAAAAAGAAAAAGAATTTATGGATAAGAAGAATGATGGAAGAACTGGAAGAAAGTAAAAGATATAACAATGTACGACATTTTTATGAAAAGATTAAAAAACAAAAATTGGGACACAAGATAAAGACAAGAGGAATAAAGAATGTAGATGGCCAATTGGAAAACGATACAGAAAAGTTAAAGATGATATGGGAAGAGCATTTCCAAAAGTTACTAAATGTACCACAACCAAGAGAAGAACTCCAGGAAATAAAGATAAGAGAAGAAGACCAAGAAGTAAAAGAACCCTCTTACGAAGAAGTAGTGGAAATAATAAATAAAATGAAAAACAGAAAATCGCCAGGTAAAGATGGTATAAATGCAGAACTGGTTAAATATGGGGGAGAAAGATTACACGAAAGAATTTATGAACTGGTGAAGCAGGTTTGGATGGAGGAGAAAATGCCTCAAAGATGGAAAGAGGGAATTATAGTAACGATAAAAAAAGAAAGGAGACCCAGAGGTGTGCAGTATTTATAGAGGAATCACACTGCTGAATACAACTTATAAAGTGATGTCCACTTTATTAAATAAAAGACTGAAAAAGTTTACAAATAAAGTGATTGGCGAATATCAATGCGGATTTACCGAAGGAAAATCTACAGTGGATGCCATATTTATTTTGAAACAGATAATAGAAAGAAGCTTAGAATTTGGTATAGACACACATATGTTGTTCATTGATTACCAACAGGCCTTTGACAAAGTAAAGAGAGACGAGCTAATAAGAACAATGACAGAAATGAAGATTCCAAAGCAATTGATAAAGTTGACAAATATGACACTTAAAGAAACGATGGCATGCGTTAAAACACCAGAAGGCGAAACAAATAATTTTGAAATAAACAGTGGAGTGAGACAAGGAGACGCGATGTCTGCAACGCTGTTTAACTTGATCCTGGAAAAGATATTGAGAAGCATAGAAGACAAAGGTACAATAATAAATAAAGAATTACAAGTAATAGCATATGCAGATGATGTGGTGTTGATAACGAGAACGAAAAGCAAATTAATAGAAAGTCTTAGAAGAATTAATGATATGGCGCAAAAGATGGGATTGATAATAAATCAAAGTAAGATAAAATATATGAAATGCCAAAGAGGACAAACGGAAAAAGAAAGTTTTTTAAAAATAGATGGTAATGAGTACGAAGAAGTAAAAAGTTTTAACTACCTTGGAGTGCAAGTGAATGACAATGGAGAGCGAACCGAAGAGACAAAAAGAAGAATACAAGCTGGTAATAGGGCTTATTATGCTATTTGACATCTGCTGAGAGATAAACACATATCAAGGGCAACGAAAATTAAGATCTATAAGACATTGATAAGACCGGTCGTAACATATGCGTCGGAAGTTGCGTGCTTTTCAAAAAAAACAAGAGGAAGAGTTAAGAATTTTCGAACGTAAAGTATTGAGAACTGTGTTGGGCACAAAACAAGTTAATGTAAGCGAAACGAGACCCATGATGAATCATGAAATACTAGAGACGATGGATAATGAAGACGTGGTGAAAATAATTAAATCGGGCAGAATAAGATGGCTAGGACACGTTATGAGAAGAGAAGAGAACGCTGTAGTAAAACAGATAATGCAATGGAGACCCATGGAGGATAGAGGAAGAGGAAGACCCAAAATAAGATGGTGGGACCAGGTGACGGACGATCTGAAGACGATGGAGGTAGGAAACTGGAAAGAAACAGCCAAAGACAGGAATAAATGGAGAAGAATTGTGATGGAAGCGAAAACAGATAAAAGACTTTGAAAATGAAATGTAGATAAAGGGGACTAATCCACCCAACAAACGGATATGTAAAGTTTCAATGTAGAAACAGCAAAATTCCGCCTAGGAATGTAAAAGCTATTAATAATAATAATATAGTGCTGATCTTGTTCTGAAAAATTATCTAATGTATATGTTACCGTAAAAGTAGATAATGCAGTGAAAGTAAACAATTACTAGGGATTGCCGTTTTTAATTTGTACGATATATCGCGATAATTCCTAATCGATTTATCTTTGGGAAAAAACTTTGGTAAGAAAGTTGTTCGTAATATAGTCCACTCGGCGACTGTGCATTATTTTTTGCGATCCGTTCGACAGCGCCAAAGGTAGCTCCATAAAAGTGGCCGGAAATGTAATTAAAGTTAGCGGCGCGCTCAGCGCCCGAAACAGATCTACGACCTAGGTATTTTTTTGCAGAAATGCAAATGTAAATTCGAGAGGAAGCGAATGATACCAAAAAATCGAAACTTTAACCTGAAAATAAGGAAAATTGTATACATTTCCTAACAATACGCTTTCACGGTAACATATATACTTAGTGAAAACAAAAATAAGATTGTAAATGAGCTCACACCGCATCGCCATTTTCATAGTAACTCATACAGCGGTACAAACCGCAACGTATTCTGCATTCTGCGGTATATTCCTGCGGTGAACGGATGTCTCCGCATTTTATTTATGGCAAGAATTTCGTTACAACCTTAACTAATAAATAGTTCCCGATGTGTACTAATTTACATTTAAAATTATTTAAATAAATTTTCAAATATGTAAATAAAATACATAGAATGATTACTATATTTTACATTACTAATCCGATCCCCTTTAATACATTAGAATTCGATCTAACGGAAAAACAATTTAGTGGTATATCAGCACTTTTTTCAAATCTAATGATACAAATGTTTTAACAATATTGATCAGTTCATCGCAAGCCAGTCCTAATTGTTTGTAATTCCAGCAAACCAAAAACAACAAATATATAATGAAAAACTCCTATCAAACAAATTTTCGCATTTTTTTTTAAATTTCGAAAAACGTAGGTTGTTAAAGCAACCGCTGAGTAGCAAAAAATCAAGTTTTCAGGCATTCATGTCAATAAGTAGCAAAAAGTCTTCGTAACGAAATTACATTTTAGCTTATTTTTAATTTTTTATAAAAGTGGTGGTTAAGGGTGAAAATGGGAAAGTTAAACCATTACTCTATTATTAAATATTAGAAAACAAACTATTTATTCTCGTAATTGAACAAAAATTCTTTATTTTATAATATGTTGCTAAAAGACTGAAAATTTTTCCAGATTTTGCCTTATGTAAGTCGTACTTTTGGTGACGATAACGACGCAACGTAATTCTTAGGTAATGTAAATTGATAGCAACTATAAACAGTTTGGCGTTTCAATCTTTAATTTTTTTATAGTATTTAAAAAAACCCTTTAGAAATTAGACGGAGTTGTCTGAAGATGAATTTGCAAGAAATACCTGTAGAGATGAAATTCAGGCGTCACTTAAGAAGTTGAAGCACAGGCGTTCCTGTGGGAATTGCTTCAGAATCGATGTACGGAACAGAAGACAATTTCATGTAACTGAAGAAATATAGAAGATAGTTCTGGACGACTTACAAATACATAGGACTTCTATCAATCAAAAAGGATAACCATGTTGATATGCAGCATACCCCCCCCCCCCCCGACGGTTTATAATATTGTCACTCCCTATTTTGAATTGAAACAAGTCACCAGCCGCCGCTGCATAGGACTTTATTAGCAAAAGTGACGAAGAACTGGAACAGATGATGAATGAGCTCGATAGGGCATTCAGAAAAAAAGGATTGCTAATGAACGTAACAAAAATAAAACAGTCAAAAGGTGACAGAAAATCAAACTGGGCCAATAGGATACAGAAACACTACACGAATGCTTAGGCTGCATGCACACTGATAGACCAAAACGTTTTGTAGCATTAAAAAGCATTTCGTTTCATCTAAAATCATCATAGAACAAAACGTTTCGAAACAAAATATTTTGTTTTGTCTTGTCTTGAAACGTTTTGTTTTGTTTTAAAACTTTTAATCAGTTTGTTTTCAGATCAAGCAAAACGTTTCAAGGCGAAACAAAACGTTTTAAGACAAAGCAAAATGTCTTAAGACAAAACAAAACATTTTGTTTCGGAACGTTTTGTTCTATCATGTTTTTAGATAAAACAAAATGTTTTGTTCTATAAATGTGCATGCAGCCTTAGGATGTTTTATTAATCTGGGAAGAAGAACCAAACAGCTGAGATTCATTCAAATTTGGACCTAGTGACGTATGACACGGTTCTTATTTTGTTCCTTAATTCTATCCAATTTTGCGCAAAGGTACGAAACTCGTTACAGCGCAGAATTGTATGCAATGAAGGATAAAAATAAGTATCGTGTCATAGAGCCCTTAAAAAAGTTCTAAAAAGGTGACCTAGAAGTTCCATAGAAACTCGTAGGTTTCTGATACAGTGGCGGATACATATGGGGGGCGCGGGGGGCGCGCGCCCCCCCCCTTGCGGGGCCGCCAGCCCGCACGCTATTTGTTCGTTTCTTTCGTCAGTCGACTCTGACGTGTATAATCACGTATAATGTGTAGTATAATCAGTTTAAATAAAACTTTCTTAAACTTTGCATGTGACTTGATTATTTTTTTATTACGATAAAAGTAAAGGTAGCTCAAGATATCTTTAGCGCCCCCCCCTTGAGTTTTTTCTGTATCCGCCACTGTTCTGATATCATGTGGGTGATGTGCACTTTCACAATATAAATTCAAATTATATATTTTTAGCCTTCTATAATATGCAGTATAGCAAAAAAACCTTATGATCTGGCTCCATGTCCATCTGTCCGTCTGCGTATATCAGAGACTCTCCAAATTCCGAATATCTCCATATTATAATTTCTTTAATAAATTGATAATTACTTATATTTTATATTTAAATTCTTTCTCAGGTCTCCTTCATTATCTGTCTATCAATGACTCCGATGTGTGGATTAACGAGATTGTTCTCCGCCACAATATCTACAAGTGACGGGCATAATAGATTATCGAGATTCCAATTTATAAAAAAAGGCCTACACCAATCCAATCTCTAAATTACCCAAAAGTTTTTAGAAAAGGAATTTCAGTTTACATCACCCCTAAAATCATAAAATTTTAAATTTGACAACGATTAATAAATTTCATCATGAGTAGAAACGGGGGTAGGGGGATCTGGGGTGTTAAACCATTGTGATGATTTGTGGCTTGCTGTTATTGGAAGCTAAAAGGTAGAAACGGTCTTAAACTTTATTTTTAGAAAACTGTCTTTGATCACCACTTAAAGGTTGCTTCTTGAAAGCTTGAGTAAAACTTTTATAGAAAATTATTATAAATATTTCAAGATAGTTCATAAAAAACGTTAATCCCCCCCCCCCTTTGTAATACTTTGTAGCTTCATATTGAATTTTCATTGTTTTTAATTTTGATATTAGATATTAGGAGACGGTCGTTAGCTGAAGAGGTTATGTGCGTTGCTGCTAATGCGGAATGCCTGGTTCGACTCCGGGCTCAGTAAAAACTTTATTCTGACCGTCTCCCCTCGGAAGGCAATGACAAACCACCGAGATGTAATCTGCCTAGTACAGCCTCTCTGGAGATGAAGTGTATACACTTCCCGCGGTTCGGAGCCCGCGTTAAGCAGTAGGTCCCCTATGTGTGTGCTAATACTTCAAACGCATAACACATGCATAGGAGAGAGGTCGCCAACGTCCGGGAGACCAGATATGGCACACGAAGAAGAAGATTAGATATTAAACAAGCAAACAGTGATACCTCATTGATGTTGTTTGCATTTTTGCCTGTTGCTATTGAAAGAGTAAGAGCTTATGCTATTTTTCCAGTCTCTAAGAGCATCGTTTAAGTACGATATAAGGACCAAATTAGTCAATTAATTAGTAAATCAAAAAACCTGAATGAACTATTTATAATTTTATTGGACACCAAAACAATTCAAACATGAACATGTATTTCAAAAAATACAAAATGAAGAATAGTCAAGCGTAAAAATTAAATGAAAATGTTGGCATATAACTTGCCTGTTCTTAAACCATCCATTTAACTATACCAGAAATTCCCATACAATTTTATTCACAATGTAATAAGTTTTGTTTTAATTATTTTAATTGAATTTCAAATATTCAAAATATTTCGTTACTTTAATAATTAAGCCCTTTTTTAAGTTCCGCCACTATTTAAATTTATTTTACAAACGTCATTTGAAATCGTAGTCACTATTGTACCGACTAAGGTAGAATAACTTTCTAATCCGTAAATAAATCTCTTTGTTGTTACGTGAACGAATTCCTTATTTTGTAATACGAAACATTTTCAGAAGTAGAACATAACCTCCCAAATTTACGTAGAGGTTCGAATCTCAATTTCGTTCAATGGGACTGCATTGACCCAATAATGGAGATGATTTGCACATATTTAATCGAAAACTTCGAATAAGCTCTTAATAATTATTTCATTGAACATCAGAACAATCAAATATGAACATGTGTTTCAACAAACGCTAAATGAAGAACAGTCAAGTGTACAAATGGAACGCAAATTTTGGCATAAAAATTAACTTGGCTGTTCTTATACCTCCCCACCCATTTAACTATACCATAAATCCCCATACAATTTTATTCTCAACGTAATGAGTTTTGTTGTAATAAATTAAAAATTTTTAAAATGTTTCGTTACTTTAATGATAATAATTGAGCCCTTCTTTTGAAAGTTTCACCACCGTTTAGATTTAATTTACATACTTTATTTGAAAGCGTACTCGTTGTTGTATCCACTAAGATAGAATAAATTTCTAATAAAGCTAGCTTTATGAGAAAAAATATGTATTGGGGGGGGGGGGTCAAATTAAAAGGTTGGAATATTAATTTTATCGAAATTTTAATTATCTAAGGCCATCAAATCAATCCATCTTGTGGTACTAATACAATCCAAAACATTTTCTATCCTATCCAAAACCATTACACGTCGCTTGATTGAACTAATGGATCCAATTTTGGACCGACTATTCCAAAAATTAGTGTAACACAAAAATCTCTTGAGTAATTCTTGTGGTCAACCTAGACCAAAACTTGATCGTGACTTAATGGCGACTGACGACCATCTTTGCTTTCCATTCGACCGGAACGTTTGTTTTTTTTCTACCATGGTGAAGTCAAAGCACGCAAAATAATTTAAAGCTTCCTACTCGAACCATATTCTGCACTTATAAAATTTAATTTTCACCTATCTTAACTTTAGATAGACACAATTATTAAATGGAGTCAAATCCAATTTTTGTAAATTAATATGGAACAATGGTGGAAGAAGAAAGATGGTCGATTTTATAAATCGTGACGGTTGTCGCGAGTCGTTCTAAGAACGCGGAATATAGGGTGCAAAAATGTTCTCTTCAAGGTGTGGCTGCAATTTCAATTGAAGATAACCCTAGCTCTGACCTTGAATATTTGAAACATCTCAAGGAAGAAAATAACATTTCAATATAATATTTCTTTAATGGCATTGGTAAGCTGGTGTGGTATGTCCCAATTTCGTAATATAATCCATAATTTTCAGTGCAGGGCGCGATCAAATGTTTTGGTACAGTCAATAAAAAAGGTGTGATTTTTGCGATTGCTTTCTATGTTTCTCTAATATTTGCTTCATACTAAATACGTCATTTTCACATGTTCTTCCCATTCCAAAACCAGACTGTTTCTCACTTGTTCATGTACATGTTCGGCCATTGTTTTCAATACATTAATGATATTTTCGAATATATCTATTTTATAGAAGGAATTAAGGAGGCTGATGCCTCTGTAGTTTTCACAAGTTCGATATTCGATCTCCTTTCTTATAGATAGGCTTCCAGCATTTGGTTGGAATGTTTAGGCGTTTACCCCCCACCCACCCACCCCCCGGCGCATACTTGGGGCACATTCTTAGTTATTCTAAGAGCGTCGTCCAATTCATTAAATTCCATTGAATCAACTGTGCGAGATTGACGCGCACCACAAGGCTTCTAACAAGAAGAATCAGAGAAAGTAGACATGTTTTCGGCTGAGGCGTTTATTCCGAAATACAGAAGTTTATGTCGTAAATATATGTTCAAAGTAGCAACTCACTTTTTACTATCGCCGGTTTATTTGATATCCGGACAGGGCGTACCAAGATTTCAGTAGTTCATTCTGCTTATGTGACTTGCCATAATCACCATATCCAAAATCAGCCTGGAGATTACCTCAAGTGTTTGCTAAATGTTACTTGGGGTATTACAACAAGAAAACAGATTAGTAATCTTTGCTCCTAGCTCTAAAGATGAAGTTCTATTTGTCAAAACAAATTTGTGAGAACCACCCCCAAGAGTGCACCAGAGCTAGCTTGTTAAACTGCGCTCTGATGAGATCCCCAGAAAGACCTCAAATATTTCATGGTCTTCACGACTTATATGCTTGCTTAAATGGGGCGTTGCGGGTATATTGTCAGCGAAGGTCGTTTGATTTCCTTCGTTGGGTGTTTGAAAGAACCGACTTTGAACGCAATGTAAATTTTCGTTCGGTCTACTTCTTCTTCCTCTTAATATAGGTCCATAACCTGTTCTTTACTAATTTATTTAATTAGTTCTATGAGGATTTTGATTTTTACATCTCAGATAGTTAAGCTTGCCTTTCGATGTGCCTGCACTCTGTTTTTTATTGTTATGATTGCAAATTATTAATTCAGAGAAACCGAGGGCTTTATGTGCCCTCCTAAGTTCGGAAAACAATCGAGAGATTTTAGAACCGGGGAGCCTTGCATTAACAGTCGATACCACTAACATTCAGGTCATGACAGTAAACCATGAGGCGATTTACCAGCAATTTTAAATTGTTGATGAAGTCAACAATTGTGATATGGAAAGTGGCGCAATTCCGTTCCACCCCGCCACAAATACTGAACGAGATGACTCGGTACCACGTTTTATTCATAAAAGTTTCTTTTTTCGATATAATGGAAAAAAATTATGAGTTCAAAGCCCGGATCTGCTATACTAAACAATTTAAATTGCTGTACTTCAAGTTAACAAAATTGCGAAACATAATTAAAAGTTATTCTTGGATAACTGTTACTAAAGGAATTGCCGGGTAAGGGTTAACAAATTCAATATGATATCCTTGATATAATACTGAAATATTTTAATTATGGTACTTGAAGTTTACTGAATGTGGAATATAATAATTGTTAAACATTCTTTTTTGAAAAAGCTCCGGCTGACTGTGAACTATAATTTTTGTAATTTCTCCCCCCCCCCCCGTTCCCTAATTTCAGCATCTGTTAATAAAAAAATAAAATTACTAACAGACAAGAAATAACAACAAAATACTGTAATGTTCCAAACTCTTCACTTTTTATGAAAACCTCAGTTAATGATAAAAAATTATGAGTTCAAAGCCCGGATCTGCCATACTAAAAAATTTGAATTGTAGTACTTCAAGTTAACAAAACTGCGCAATATAATTAAAAATTCTTCTTGGATAACTTTTATTAGAGGAAACACCGAGTAAGGGTTAACTAATTCAATATTAGTTTACAGCTCCGGGCCAGCCCTCGAGTGCCACGCATTGAATTTTTTCTACGTAAATTACAACAAAAAAATCAATATATCATACAAAACTTCTACAATAAACATTAACAAGCTTTTTCTTTTTTTATTTTCTTTTTTAATACGTCAAATAACTTTTAACAGATATAAAGCAAAAGTTAATAAATGGGCATTAGGTTGACTTTATTGCGCGGAAAGAAACATTTTATGTTGATATATCGTTGCAGGAAACATTTTCTGATTATTGTTTTGCACTATTTTGCTTTAAAAATAAACAAGCCACTGATGGTGCAATTTTTTTTAAACTAATTTTCAGTTTGAAATTGGAAAATAATACCTGCTGTTCGTTGATGTACCAGTGAAGGATCGGTGCAGGATGGCTCTTTCCAGATGTGCAATTCAGGTTGATTTCGTCTCCTATTTGGTACTGTAACTCGACACCCGCGATTACTGGATCTTCTTTTGGTAAAACTGAAACAAAAGTGGTTCTCAAAATTTGTTTGCCAGAATTTCACCTTTGACGAAATAATTACTTCTTTTACAAACAAACTGAAATTACCGCTTAAGATCCATAAATGTTGGTGTAATAATTTATTGAGTAAACAAGTTAATGTCTGCTAAGTACACATGTTCCCGAATGTATATTATATGTAACGAGCATCATATTACTGCGTGTAACATTTTATGTGCTACCAACTTGGCTTTGAATTATGTTAGCGTGATCTCCTGCTTTTGAAGTTTCGGTTACTTAAATCATTAATCTGCCATTCATGAGAGAATTTTTAAGTTAAAAGTTGCTTAATATTTAAGAACTTATAAACGAACTCGGTTTGTAGGGATGCTACATGACCCCCCTGCATAATAAAAATACTGCAAATAGAAATTTTGCGTTTTAAAAAATTTAAAATTGAGTACAAAAAAGAACGAAATTTGACTCGTTAAGTTGCATATGCCATCAAAATAATTAATTTTTGTTCAAGTGGTTACCAAAATGTTGAGAAATTTTCGTAAAAGTAATGGTGAAATTTGGGCCTGAATTCAAACCCTAAGATTTGACCTTCAAATGGCCGTAGCGCCTAAAATATTGATTTTTTTGTGTAAATATTTAAATAATTTTTTAAAGAACGTGAACGTATCTACTAAATTCATTCTTAACGTTTATTGTCTAAAATCAGCGGTTTTCGAGTTATGGATTAAATTATGTAAAAAAATGTTGAAAAAATTTAAAATTTTATTTTTTATTGTTCTCTTTTAAAACCTGAATCTTTTAAATGAAATGTTTAAAAAAATTAACATTATTTTTTTTCGAACAGTAAATTTCACGGGCTACAACTTTCTTTCAGTAAATTTTTCTGAAAAACTTACCCATATCAGGAAAAAATAAAATTGTAGAAGAAAAGTGTAGATTTTTAATAAACTGTACGGCTTTTTGAAAAAAGAAAAAAATTAAACTACGAATTTTTCAATATTTTTTTACTTAATTTGGTCCATAACGCAAAGGCCGTTTATTTTAGCCAATAAGATGATATAACCTAGATTATAGCCCATTTTATGATCTTTAAAAAAGTATTGAACGATTTATACAAAATATTCAATATTTTCAGCGTTATAAAGCCATTCTCAAGTAGAAATGATAAAAATTGCTTTAAAAAGAATTAAATAACCCCTCCGAGAGTTTGAATTATTCATACAAAAATCTTCTATCACCAGCTAAGAGAGATTGTTCACCAATCGCGGGAGTACCCTGTATATTCTCAGTTTCAGGCGATTAATTTGCAACTTGTATTTTGGACTAAAAGTAGCGAGTTGGGCTTCAGACCGTAGGGTCTTAGGTTAGATTCCCAGTTGTCCTAAATCATTTGTGCCGTGGTTCGGATTTCACGTTAAAATATATACCCTTGCTGTTTTCTTTTCTAAAAGCATTTTTACGCAAAATTAAAATACTTGGAGTAGCCCTCTTTAAACAATTTTTTTTTACATTTACACCTTCAAATGGCCACAGCACAGAAAATATTGATTTTTTAGCGTTAATGGTTAAATGCTTCTTTAATAATGCGAGAAATTATAATATACGATAAATTGACTCTAACCTTTTATTGCCTACAATTATGGCTTTCGACTTATGGATTATAAATTAAGTGAAAAAAATGTTGAATAATAAAAGTTTTATATTTTTTTTCGAAAACTATGTCATTCAACGAACCTTTTGAAAAAATCAACACCACTTTTTCCGAGTAGTAAATCTATCGGGCTACAACTTCACTTAAATAAACTAAAAATTAAAATTCGAGTAGAAAATATAGATTTTTATGAAATTCGCTGCGCAAAATAACCAAAATAAATACAAATTGAGTAAATAAAATTACAAAACATTTCGTATCCTTCTATTGAAAAAAAGTCACGAGCCGGTATTGCAAATGAAGTTATAAAAAATTCTGCGGTTGCAGAAACCGTGAGGCTAGAGGAATAATCCCTCCCCCCCCCCCTGCACCCAAGTAGCCCCAGAATATATTTTTATAAAATTAAAATCATATTTTTTTGACAATACTTGCATTTTCGTTAACAATATTTTATAGAATTGATCTTAAAAGTTAAATTTCAAACAAGTGTATCAATTGTATGTTAAACATCCCTCTGGAAGAAAACGCTTCAAGTGGAAAACTTTTAAAACTACAAAGTTCTGTGTTTCGACATTTTTTATGCTATTTTACCATTACCAATTTGAATCAAGGGAGGATCCAGACAAAGTTATTATTTTTAATTTTAGCGTATTTATTCGGGGTTTATTCGATTTTTCAATAATAATGGGGGGGGGTACTAAACCTCCCTATATCCGCTATTGATTTCCATCCATTTTTAACTATTTAAAAAGTGTAACAGGATTAAAAACCATACAGGTACACTATAATTAGAACATTTTACTTCTCCTCCTCCAGGTGGAACTCGCCAAAAGCAAAGAAAAATCATTCAACATTTTGGCTGTATTTTACGAATGTTAGTGGATTTACTATTGGAAAACATAAAAGGATCTACAGCAGGCTACGGTTTTGATGAGAAAGAGGTGTCGGGTTGTGGGGTTATGAAAGTCCATCTTCCAGCGCTTGCAAGTGAATCTTCTCCCTTTTCAGTCTTTTTAAATTCATTACTAATTTATTTGGTTTATTCCTGTTTGGTTTCCTCCAATTCCGCACTCACTACATATTTGCATCATCATCCAGAACGTTTAATAGCTTAGCTATAGTAGAAATTTTTTAGATGAGCCAGGCCAATTTTGGGGTGCGAGAAAACAATTAAAAACACCATCAATTCTTCAAAAAGTCGAAATACGTAGAACACTTCAACTCCAGATACATGTGATCATGTTGTATCCTAATACCATTACAAACATAAAAATAAAGGGCACATAAAGTGGGGGAGGGGTCATCCCGCCACCTCGATAATCAAAATTATTTTTAGCCAACATCTAATTTATAGACAGTCAGGCAAGTCGTTATAAATTTCATGTTTTTTCGAAAAAATTTACGACTTTAATGGTTCCCCCTTCCTTCGCCATTTTTATTTTCTTTGATAAATATTTATAATAGTCCTAACCTCCCATAGCCTGTTCCTTTCCAATTTCGTACTGTTCAAGACAGTGAATATTGTTTATATTCTACATGATGATAAATTTACTCACCGCATTGAAAAAAAATTACGAGCCGCCACTGTTAGAAACCGTACTTGGAAATATTGTGATAAATCTGGGGGGGGGGGGGTATAAAATATTCAGTGGTCGAAATGTTGAAAGCCCATTTCTAAGCTTAACTACCCATATTTTAATAATATTTCCCTCACATTGGCACATCTGGATTTACTTGTGAGCCAGTGAGTTCCTGGTTCTGATAAAAATCAGGAGCGGCGGATATAAGAGATTTCAGCCCGGAGTAGCCGTTAACAGCTCGGGGATTGCTACCGCGGTACTGCAATTCCATGTAAAAGCTCGAAGAAAATGATAATGTTTAGGAAAGAACAGCCACGCTCTGACGGCAGCAGCCCGGGCGTTGTCACCTTGGAGCCCTTATTAGCTAAACGAGGGCGGTCCCATAATTACCTGGCCTAACAAAGAAGACACCAAAATTTTGGAACAAATTATTGTTATTTCTCAACATAGTTTCCATTTAGCTCTATACACTTTTGTCAGCGATGTTCAAAAGCTTCGATACCCTTTTTATAGTAAGAACCGTCAAACTCTTCAAAATAAGCATCAACCGCATATTCGACCTCTTCATTATTGGCAAATCTTTTACCACCAAGCCATTTTTTTAAGTTTGGAAAGAGAAAATAATCCGAAGGGGCCAAATCTGGCGAATAGGGTGGGTGAGGAAGCAATTCGAACTTCAATTCATTGATTTTGGCCATCGCGATAAGGGATGTGTGAACAGGGGCATTGTCGTGATGAAACAACACTTCTTTTTCGCCAAATGTGGCCGCTTTTTCTTAATTTCATCACTCAAACGCTGCAACAAGTTCGCATAATACTCGCCGTTGATGGTTTTTCCTTTTTTAAGATAATCAGTGAAGATTATGCCACGCGAATCCCAAAAAACTGACGCCATGACCTTGCCAGCAGATGGAACGGTTTTTGCCTTCTTTGGAGCCGATTCTCCCTTTTGAGTCCATTGTTTTGACTGCTCCTTGGTCTCAGGTGTATAGTAGTGAACCCATGTTTCATCCATAGTTATAAATCGACGCAAAAACTCGGATTTATTGCCCTGAAACATAGCCAAACAATCGGTTGATACATCCTCACGACGCAGTTTTTGTTCCATTGTGAGCAAACGCGGCACCCATCTTGCACAGAGCTTGGTCATGTCCAAATTTTCGTTCAATATGCGATGTACAACACTTTTTGAAATCCCTGTTATATCTGCTATCTCGCGCACTTTCAATCGACGATCACCCAATACAATTTTGTGGACTTTTTTACATTCTCTGGAGTGGTCACCTCATTTGGTCGACCATTGCGATGTTCGTCTTGGCAGCTCGTACGTCCTCGTTTAAACTCTGCCACCCAAAATTTTATTGATGAAAATGAAGGTGCAGACTCCCCCAAAACAGGATCTAGCTCGTCTTTGATGTCGGTTGGACTGAGACCTTTTAAATGAAAGTATTGTATCACATAACGACAACCAATTTTTTCCATGTTTATAAATTCACTGAGAGCGTTCACTACTGATGACTGTCAATCAAAGACTAAACAACGTATCGCTGTCAAACTTCGAACTTAAGCTTTATAAGGTTGGTACTTTCGAAAAAAAATTTTGTTTTCAACCAATTAACGCCATCTATATGTTAGGCCAGGTACTTATGGGACTACCCTAATACGGAAAGTGATAAATATTCAGCTTATTGCCCCTTATTAGTCAATTTGAGCATCGATTTCCGGAGGGCGCTAGTCCGAATATCATGACTTTTCTTCGGCTGTCGCCGGCTTGTTACCGTCCCCAACGAGCTGTAATTCTTCATGCAGACCGCCAAAAGTGATAAATATTCGCCCAATATCACTAATTACCTGAGGCTGTTACATAATATATTAATTACTAGAGATGAGATTTTTAGGTCGTATAAATGTTATACCAGAGAGCGTTAAAGGGTTAATTGATACACGGCCCCGTTTCTTCTTTCTTTTTCATACAGCATAACTTTTGAACGGGGCCGTGTATCAATTAACCCTTAAACGCTCTCTGGTATAACATTTATACGACCTAAAAATCTCATCTCTATTAATTACCCTCTAACCCGACAAAATCATTATCAACTATCGATAACAGCGTTATCATCCGATGACAACCATTAATAATGTCAAAAAACAGTTTTCTCCAGAAGTTATTGACCGAACAGCCCAGATAAGTTAATAAATATTCCGAGTATTTTCTTTCTCTCCGATAGTTATTTTGTTTTAAGGAAATCAACAAGGATCAGCTCTGCCATCGAGAAATATCCGAACATGGTTAACTCGATGGGGCTGGTACTTACGTAGTACATACCTACGAGTATCGGTTTCCTATAATCCGAAAAATTTCGCCAAATGCCAGCGGCTGATCTGATGCCATTAGCCAGTGGCGTAGCTAGGGGAGGGGCGGTGGGGCGGGCCGCCACGGGTGTCACCCGTCTGGGGGTGACACCCGACCCCAAATTAGTTAAATTTCCTGACTAAAATTACCTCGTTTCTTGGTTTTTAAAAACAAAAACGAGTGACCCTTTTTCTTTTTTTAGATTTTTAGGGGTGACACCCCTTTTTTCCGTGGGTGCAACCTCTAAAAAAAGGTCATTAGCCTAAGTGGGAGTGACACCCATGAAATCCGCCCCGGGTGTTACCCATGCTAGCTACGCCACTGCTTTAGCACTCCACGAAAGGATTCGTAATATCCCCCCCCACAACCCCTATGTAACTGAAGAAATCTTTCTAATAGAAAACGCAAGCCATTTAAATAAGCGATAACAATTAAAAAATTTGCAAACAATCAACGTCAATTTTTAATAAAAGTAAAATTTCGAGACAGACGTTCACCGTAATACAGTAAAAGTTCGATATAAGGAACTCCGATTGAGCGAAATTATCAATTTTCAGAGTTTGGGCGTTCAAAAGGTTAACATCACATGGGGCCATTAAATTTGAAGGCTGTATAAATGGTTTGAGAACCAATCGCGGATCTCTTGATGATTCGTGGCACCAATACAAATGCTCTCTGATTGGTTGAAAAATTTAAAAGCAGCCTAAAAAAAGGACTGTCATCGGGAAATATCCAAACATTTCAATCCGAAAAATTTCGACAAATGCCGGCGGCTGATCTGATGTCTTTAGTGCCCCACGTACGGATTAAAATATTCCCCCCCAATATATTCCAATTTATTAAGCCTTCGAATTAAGCAACGCCACCTGCTAATAATCTTTAGAATTACACCAAACTTTTCTACAAATTAACTTGACAAAGCAAATAATTCAGAGGGCAGCGCCGCATTAATGTCATTAATAAATATTATTACGTTTATTTAGAATTACCTATAATTTACAATGTTTAAATATGTACTAACATTTACTAATACTTAATTCTAACATATCGACATAACGTTCTCTTTAGTTCTATATTTATTGACTGTAAATGAGAAAATTTTAAACCCACAATTTTTATTTGACATAATTTAAGTTATGGCTAAGTTAATAACTAAATAATAGGAATTTCTATCTGATGAGATTTAATTAGATCGAAACTTTTGCAATAATTTATTTTAGGCTTCTATACAAAGTATAACAAGAAGCCTTATTTTTATATACTTACGTAAGTACAATTTCAGCAAAAATCTCTTATCAAATATTATATTATTGTCAAAATGTTTAAAAACGATTCCAATTGAAATAAAAATCCGATTTATTTATTTATTTACTACCTATATTTACTAAATTTGGATGCGGTGTAAAAAAAGTGAAATACGATTTATTTTATGAAAGTTTCTCTCGTGTGTGAGGGTTCATATTCCCTAAATCTTGTTTCTGGGCTTTCTCAATTGGTGGTCTATTTTTTGAGCTTTTCTTCCCTTAATGGCAGAAGTTTAATGTCAGATTAATGTTGTTAGGGGTTTGGAAAACACAAGTTTTTGATATTTATGAAATAAAACTTTCAAACAGTTTACAAGAATGATCGAGAAAATTGTAGATAATAAATTTAGTGCGGTTATTATCAGTGATAAAGAGCTATACAGGGTGTTTCGTAATTTATTTTATTTAAAAATTTTGATTTTGCAACGAAAAAATTGAATAAAATGAAATTTTGATGATTAGTTTTTTTTTAATTGGATTTATTGTAGATTTTTGAAAACTTTTCAGTCGTAGAAAAGAATGTGGTTAGAATGCAGACTTCCTGAGCGGCCAAATAGAATTTCCACAATTTTGTTTAGAATTTCTTTGATTATAGGTTTTGTTTCTCGTTTTACTATTTTATATTTGTAGGCCGTAAAAAATAAAATAAAAAAAAGTTGATTATGGATATGACAGTTATGTATTTTTTTAGTACATTATTATTACGATTTACTTGACCAAGAATTAATTTTTAAATTTGTCATAATAGCCAACTGTCCTTTTATACTGGTCGGCATTGGTTGTGCGGCCTAAAGGCCGCACTGAGTGAATCGCGACAGCTTATCTTCTATATTAATATATTGATTTTTTCAAATGATATGAGGAGGGAGGGTCGGAAATTTCCAAAATATCTTATCTTAAAATCTCATTCATCTCTTTTATGGGTGGGTCAATTATATCAAAAATCGTCTTGAAGGTATTAATGGTAAATAAATCTGGTTATTTGCAAATAGACCTATCGATTGTTTTATTAAGAATCGAGGAATGACGAACATGACCGAGAACACCAGCATGGATTGAAGTGGAAAATCTAACTTATTTTATTTGTCTGTGGTATGATTTTTTTTCGTGTTTATTTCGGCGTTAAGTAATTTTTAATTACTTTTGTAATAATACTTGTAATATTCAAATTTCAAGTTCAGGGAACTCATGGCCGCGAGATCTCAACTGCAGGAAGAAGTTTCTGAAGTTTTAACTCGCCAAATCAGCACAGAAGTGGTGGAAAGATTTAAAGAGATTTGCAGAGAGAAATCTGAGCAAAGTTAAAAAGACGTTAGAGGAACTGTGAAGAGAACATTTCAAAAGGGCGAGTGAGACCGAGAATGTTTATTGGATCACTTAAGATATATGAAAAGGTTGCCGAAGATGGAAGAAAACTTCTTGAGTTAACTCTACTCGAAGATGATCTTCTGTTATACATCTGGCCCTTAGAAGCCCAAACACTACGTTGGTAAATCGATAGCCTCCAATAAGCAAGTGTCCCTAGGAGGAGGTAAAATACGAGACACTCGAAGTAATACGAATGACGGTTCCGTGTGGATGTCCTTAGGGAGGGAAGAGAGAGACCAGTATTATTTAATATTAACCCTTTCCTACGCAAAACCTGGAGCTCGATTTTGGAAATCTCAATTCGAAGGCCTAATACATTGCATTGTTATTGCAGATCCTAGCGGGACGTCCACGCCGGGGGGGGGTAGTTCGCAATATATGACCAAGTGTGCCTGGGGGGGGTTAGACAAATGTTGCATCCGCATAAAAATCCAACTTTTAGTATTTCTAAGAAAATTGTATAGAAATGTTGTTTTATGTATTTTGAAAAATCTTATTTATTCCTTAAATTCCAAATGTCGTGCCAAGTGCGACTTTAAACAAATGATGGGGGGGACGAGGTCATAAGACGTTTCTGGCGGAGATACTTAGATTGTGACCAACTGGGACAAGGGAGAATGGGGGTTGAAAAGTCGGAAAAAATTGCGGATGTCCTTTTTGGACGATCCCTAATGTAATTTATTAAGCCTTTCAGTTTAAGAGCGCCATCTGTTGTTAATTTTACTTTCTCATTTACGAAGTAAAGAAAAGTATTGTTATCGAGTTAAAATATAATTTTAGTTAACATTTCCAGTGGTCAATGAGTCCATACGAATTGCTTCATACAATTTTTTGGTGTGTGGTGGGGGGGGGGGGGGTTATATGCTGTCTTTTCGTCAAAGTTTATAGACAAACTCGTGCACCGCTTAAGTGGAAATTTTATACACTAATTTGAAACAGGTGTTTAAAGAGCTGATTAAATTTTGCCTGAAAACCGTCTATTTTTAAACCATTTGTAGAAGAAATAAAAATTCCTAAGGAGCAGTGCTGTTCCTAGTGGAAAATATAAGAACGAAAATTGTATCAATCGAAAGAGATTGTTTTTCCACGTCTTACGATGCCCATTCCAAAATATTTTTCCCTTAAATTATTGTTAAAATGCAAATATACAAAAAACGTGTTTAAAAGAATATGAGTTGCATTGGATTGCAACTCCAAATTTCCAATGTTTTGTGCCAAATGACATTTAAATTTATTTTAAATAAATGTAAACATGTTATTTTATTGTTGAAATTTAAAAATAAAATAATAAGCCAATGCAATCGATATAAAATGAAGTTGAATCTAAGAGATGGGAGAGTAATGTGTTGTCACATCAGATTTTTTTAATTACACCTGGAGTTTGCAAGACACCCTTGGTTACAAGTTGAGGAAGATAATGCAACCTCATGAGAAATTGAACCACTAAATATTTCCTCGCGTTGCAACGGGTCTAAATGAGAAACAGGTGGCCTACCTAGACCAATCAAAACAATCGAATTTTGTGTCTCCAAACATCCGACAAAAACCGAAGAATTTAATAAAAAGATGGTATACTTTGATCTATTATAGCTTGTGTTGCAGAAACTAAGCAAGATAGGGAAAAAGTGTAAAAAGATTTTTTGTAGAGCATGAAATTATCTATAAAAAAGAATCAAAGAGTATGGATCTGAGATAAGCAGTTTAGGCGTGAGAGCCTTTCGAGTTGTCCTCTCGATAGCCAACTTTGCAATGAATTTGTGATTTTTGCAAGTGCGTCCAACTTTATTTAAGATTCATGGAAACCACGTAACAATTAAATTAAAAATCTGAAAAATTTCATGACTTATTAGAACACCATAATATAACTTCTACAAATTTGAAAAAATTATTTTCACCTCCAACTTAATTTTTATTCGCAGGGTAAAACTTAAAACTTTCAACACAAAATTTTTGTTTCAATTGTGAATATCTCGAAAAGTAATGGTTTAAAAATAATGTAAACTTTCGCTCTAGTAGGTAATGAAATTGTTTACAATTTTGTTCCTTTGTGATTTGTTCGTAAATTCAACCTTTCGCCAGTTATGGTTAAAATTTGTTCATCCAGTATGAAATAAATTGATAATTTCAGAAAATATACAATTTTCGAAAAAACAATGACGTGTCCAAAATTTTTTATAAATGACAAATTATGTTTTCTGTTTTCCAAAAAGAATTTTCCCCAGCCGTCCCTGATTCCAACCCCTTTTGAACAAATTTCATTCAGATTTCAACCTTCCAATAGGGTTGCAGTTCACTCACCCTTCGTTACGACCCCGTTTTGAATAAAAAATGTTTGGTACCATTGCTGTTATTAACTTTACTTGTAATTTTTCCTATTATATTAATTCGTCCAGTAAATCATTTTTTCCTAAACAAAGAGTTCCATCATTATATTTGTCATGCACATTCATCCGAAAACGTCAAGTTTTGATAAATTATAATTTTATTTTGTACGTTCGTAACAAAAACGTGATTAGTTACAAATAATTTCAAAATAAAATCGACCCGAACGACAAACTTCTGCACTTTCAACTCTTTTTTTTAACTTCGAGCACATTTTCTTTAATTAGGATTTTAAAAGGGAAGACGGAAGAAGGGTAATTTATTGAAATGTTTTATATTTTATTTTTGGGTTTTAATTCAGAAGCTTTCCAGTAGAAACTTAATTTAATATTAAGATGACATGGGGTAGAAAGTAATTACGTTTATATTTCACTTTTAATTAAATTAATCCTAATAAGTCTGCAGAGACACATTTTTTTAAATAAATTCGAGAAAAATTGGAAACGCTTTTCCGATAAGCCAAGTGGGGGTATTTTAAAAATGTTTAATAAAAATAGGTGGTATGTTTTATTGTGGTCATTTTGATAAGTGTGATAAGTGTTCGCGTGACGATTGAAGGTTTAGGTTTTCTTTTTCTGATACTCGACAAACGACAACTAATTTTCTCTTTCTCGAAGAAAATGTAAAGAAAAAGTATGAACAATATTTGTATGTAATAAATACATTTTCGTGTGCTTGTAACATTTTGTCAGGTCGGCCATTTGCAACCTTGAGGTTGACCGATCATTTTATTTAGTGTTGCGTGTCCACTTGACCACGCAATCGCTTTGTTCAATTTTTTTTGACTTTTTTAAGTGGATAGGTAACAGTGTAAACGTAAGAATTTTCTATTGTGAGACTTTCAAAAATTTCAATGGAGAAAGATGATTAATGGTATCCGAAAAAGTGCTGTACAAGAAGTAGCAACACTTCTTATCGGTCTCCAACACAATGGCGATTTTTTATTTACACTACAAAGTCCCACAAATTTGTGTCGCTTATGCTTTAATATTAATCAAATTTTTACATTTTAAATCGTTTAATCAAATTTTATTTAATTACGCCACATGTTTCTCGAAAATTTGTTCTCCGTCAGTCAACTTTGCTAAATCTGATTCTGTCGTTTTGCTGAAGCTGAAATATCAAGTTTAGTGAGTTTTCATGCTTTTCCAATTTTTATATCAATCATAATCGTTTACAAATTGTCTCGGTTTGTCGTGCTTTATGTGCGTAATGTCCAAATTATTGAACGTTATTTTATTGAAAAATGGCAGAGACAATACGAAATTTTAATGCCCTCCACCGTACCGTGGGTAGGGAACTCATATGTGGTTTATTAATTTAATTAAGATTAATCGAATCTGTGCTTTTCAAACTTTGCACTAAAACTTTTAATCTAACCTAACTTATCTTTTCTGTTACAAGTGTAGAATGCCGTTCGGGTTATGCAGTTCCCCTGCGCCCTTCCAATTCAGGCCAGTGCTTCTGAGATTAAATTAAACATCTCAAGAGATCGCGAATCGACTAAACTCGATAGTTAAGTGTAAAATAATCTAGAGAAGTAGAGGCTAAATTTTCTGGCTTTCCAAGTATCCGACAATTTTGTTAAAATGTTAAAAACCGAATAATTTCACGAAAAAATGGTACATATTGATTTGTTATTGCATATTTTGCAGAAACTAAGCGAGATAGCGACAAAATCAAAAGGAATTTTTTGTAGAGCATAAAATTATAAAAAAAATATCCCAAGAGCACAAATCTGCGATAAGTAGTTTAGGCGTGAGAGCCTTTCAAAGTTGTCATCACGATACGCCAATTTGGAGACAGAATCGTGATTTTTGCCACGGCGTCAATTTTATCAATTTTATGATTGATGGAAACAACGTAAATATAAAATTGAAAATCTAAAACATTTATAACTGATTACAACACCATAATATTTTTTCTGCATATTCAAAAAATGATTTTCACCTAATTTTTTATTCGCACGGTAAAACATAACCCGCATTTTGTGCCTCAAATGTTAATATCTCGAGAAGTATTGGTGGAAAAATAACGCTGAGTTTTATTCCGTAAATTCAACCTTTCGCAAGTTTTGTTTAAAACTGTGTCGAAAATATAGAATTTTTGAAAAAATCCGGAGGCACGTAACCTGATTTGAATTATTTCTAATCTTTTAAGGGCCGACGGATAAGCAGTGACGTCATATAAATTTTTTTAAATAGCAGCCATTATATTTTATAACTGGCTTTCAAATATTTCATAGTCCTGCTTACGACCACTCAAAATCTCTATAAAATAGCAGTTACCTTACCGTGCGACTAAAAATTAAATTCGTGGTAGAAATAATTTTTTTAATGTGTATATTGGAAATTATTATATGGTGTTCTAATAAGCTCTAAAATTTTTAGATTTTTTAATTACGTTGTTTCCATCAATATTGAGTAAAATTTACGCACTGGCGACAATCGCGAATTCATCTCAAAGCTACCGTATCGAAAGGACAACTTCGAAAGACTCTCACGCCTAAACTACTTATCTCAGATATATTCCCTTCTGAACTTTTTTTTACATAATTTCATGCTCTACAAAATATCCTTTTCAATTTTTTTGCGATCTCGTTTAGTTTTTGCAACGTAAGCGATAACAGTTAAACATGTATACGATCAAAAATCGCATCTAAATGCTGGCCTAATTATGTTAAAGTTCGTTGCTCGATTTTTGCAAAACAAAGTGGTTGACGAGTAGACAAAAAGGCCCACAACAGACAACAGGAAACGAACTTACGCAAAATTTACTTCTAAAAGTTTTACATTTAAATTAATTACGGAAGCTGTGAAGCTGCGCTATTCGTTGTTTGGACTCGTGTTGGACGCGGATTAGTGGTTTACGTCATATTGCTGTTTGAATATGCTGCCACGTAAGCCGATAGTCGCACGTTTCATTGTGGATCAAATTTCCATTTTCGTTATGTATGTTTGAATCCGAAGAAAAATTATCGTAATCTGCCGCTAATCGCCTAATAACATCTCTTGTCGCTTTTATCACCTGCGCTATAGGTTTCTATATTTTATATAATCGACTTTGGTAATTGATTCATGTTTATCGAATATTTAAGGTTCTCTTTGATAGCGTATATTTTATTTTTACTCATTTCTAGATTTTGGCACTCTGTAGTGGTTTGAATGACGGCTAACTATTATGAAGAACGCTATAAGCGCCATCTTATAGTCAATTAGAAAAGGGCGGTGATAGTGAAGTTATAATTTCGGGTATTTATCGCCATTATTTCAGCCAAGTCAAAAGAGATCCATCACACATTAACAAAACAGAGTTTCCTCAACGACAGTTCCAGCGGGAGTTTTGATATAACTAGAATTGGTCTTGAATTACAGGGTTTTGAGCTTAATTAAAACGCGCACTTGTGTTTAGTTTTCGACTTAATTTATATCTTAGTGCAATTTTGTTATTTAATTGAATTCGTTTGTTTATTTAAAATTAGATGATCACAAACTTTTAAGTGGTTTTAAGTGAATTTGTGTTTTAACTTTACAATGTAATTAAGATAGAGGTTTTATGAGGCACCGTAGTACAATCAGAAAATGGCCAATGGCAGATACAAGGAGACGGGGGGGGGGAAGTATGGTTTCTTCCGTTGAATTTAAAAAAAAACAAACGAAAACAATTCAATGAACAAAAGTTATTAAAAGAATAAAAGAATTTTGGTTGTGCTTTCTCCCCCTCATGATCTTTGCTTAAATACGAGCCTGAAATTACGCTACGACCAAGGGCCGAAAGACGGAGACGGGGGGATTAAGGGAATACTTTTCCTCCTGTGAATTTTCAAAAATTTTCATAATATAGCTTGCTAAAAATTTAAAAGGTATTTTAAGTTTACGTCATCCATTCAATGAACTCCACCCCACGAAAAGTGGGACATACGTGGGGGGGAGGTAAATGAGGAAAGTTTCTCCCGCTTGAATTTTCAAAAATCGAACAAAAGCAATGGGGTTGTCCCGTGTTGTCAAAAATATAATTTTTACCTATAAAAATCGATGGCCCATAGCAAAATACTATATATAATTACAAATATATAATTTTAAAACGCTATACTAATTAAATAAAGTGCCTTTTTTAAACGTATACGTTTGAAAAGTCGCCATTCTGTGACGTACCTAAAGGCCGTCCAATCACAATTCGCAATTAAAATTGCATTTACCACGATGCCACGTTTATATGTATGCGAAAATTACATCCTTGAGTGTACCCATGTGATGTGTTTAAAAATTGTTAAAAATCCGTAAATTTAAATACTTATTATTACCATGGCAACCATGCATACATAATACGCCATCTACGTTCACTATGAAAATATGCAATTTGTAAATAAATAAATGATGCTTGTTCAAAATTAATTTCTAATTGCTACCCATTTTGAAGTATAAAAATAATAATATATAGTTTCAATTCATTCTTTACATTTAAATACATTATTATTTAAACTTATAAGGTTATAGTATATCAACTGACATTTAAAAATAATTAAATTTCAATAGTGGGAGTGTATTGGCTTCTAATTGGCTTACCTTTATGTACGTCATTATTTACCGCGTTTTAATTATTTAAAAATATTTCAATTTTTGAACTTCAATACGATGGTTAAAATTGCTAAAAAAAATTTTTTTTTACGCAAGAGTGGTTTAAAATCACTTAAATTTTAGATTTTAATGAAAAAAAAAATTTGAGGGATTAGCCCATTATTTGAACAAAAATTACAGATATTTTAAACAATATTTTAATTTTGCATTAATTCCCCCCATGAACTTTGCTTAGACCTAACCTACAAATCACTTTACGGCTGATACAGGCAGGTGGGGGAAAAGGGGATGGTTTTTTCCGATTAATTTTCAAAAATAACAAACGAAGACAATTCAATGAACAAAAATTGTTAAAATTAAAATGGAATTATGTTTTTACATTCTCCCTCCTCATAAACTTTGCTTAAATACGACAATAGCGATCACGCTACAACCAGGGTGGAAAGAAGGAGATGGGAGGGGGGGGCTTAAACAAAATAGTTTTCCTCACATGAATTTTCAAAAAGCAAGTTAAAACGGTTAAATGGATAAAACTTGCTAAAAATTTAAGAATGAATTTTAAGTTTACCCAATGAATTCCACCCCATAAAAAGTGAGACATACGGGGAGGGGGAGGTAAAGGAAGAAAGTTTCTCCCACTCGAATTTTCAAAAATCTGACAAAAACTGGTGATATTTTAAAAAGTAGTATTTTAATTTTGCACTACTCCCGCCATGAACTTTATTTTACGACCGATGGTGGATACAGGGAAGTGGAGGAAAAGGGGATGGTTTTTTCAGTTGAATTTTCAAAAAACAGTTCAATGAACAAAAATTGTTTAAAATTAAAAAGGAATTCTGTTTTTGCATTTTCCCCTCTCATGAACTTGGCTTATATTTATACGACTCTCAAATTACGCTACAATCAATGGCGAAAACAGGGAGACTGGGGGGGGGTAAAGGGAATAGTTTTGTTCTCATTAATTTTCAAAAATCAAAATAAAACTGTTAAATGAACAAAGCTTGTTAAAAATGTAAAATAATATTTTAAGTTTACGTGTTCAACCCATGAAAAGGCGGAATTGGGGGAGGGGGGAGGGGGGTAAAGGAGGAATGTTCTCTCGCTTGATTTTCAAAAATTGAGCAAAAATGATTATTTGAACAGAACGTTTTTTATAAAAAATATTTTAATTTTGCATTAATCCCCTCATGAATTTTGCCTAGACCCGATCTATCGATCACTTTACCGCTAAAAGTTACAAAGAGGGAGGGGGGAAGGGGATGGTTTCTTTCTTTGATGTTTCAAAGAAACAAACGATAACAGTTGAATGAACATAAATTACTAAAAATGAAAAAGGAAAGTTGTTTCTACATTCTCCCCCCCCATCAACTTTGCTTATAAACGTCCCGCAGATCACTCTACGGCCAAGGGCGTATACAAAGAGGTGAACTGAGGGGGGTAAAGGGAATAGTTTCCCTCCCATGAATTTTCAAAATTCAAAAAAAAGAAAAGCTGAAAATATATTTTAAGTTTACGTCCTTCACCCCAAGAATTTTGTGTAGATCTAACCCCAGGGGGGGTTACTTTTGCGGCTAATAACCGAATGTTTCGTTAACTATTGATTTTTAAAGGGGGGGACGTAAACTTACCCCAAGTGCCCCTCCCTGACCTTACTTTACATAATGCAATCCAACTTTTACCGAAATTCTGATTTGTTAATTTTTTAGGAAGTAATGTCAAAAAAATTCAGCACAACCATGGCAATCACGCACTAGAAGGGTTTGTTGACCGATAGGCTGCATGAGATTCTATACTTTTACAACTTCGAATTGATACAATGAAGAAATAATTAATTTAAAATTGGGGCCAATTGGAGAATTTCAATAATAAATTACACCTTTTTTGAGCATGAAAATAAATGGTAAAATATTTTATTGTAACAGCACTCGTACTTAAGCAAAAATCAGTGGCGGTTTTCCCTGAAGGGCACAAAGACCCGTGCTCTGCCACCCAAAACCGAAAACAACTATCCAAATTAAATAGGTATAAAAAAGTATTTGAAGTAAGTTTAAATTTATATTGGGCGCGGTATCCGGGGAGAGGAGGGGTCTGTGCATTATGAAGAGCAGGCGGAAAAACATGACTGTTGTTTTAATTTCTTTATATTGTTCTTTATGGAAAAGGAAAATACCCTCGTTTAGAATTCAGTGGCAATATAGACAGATCCCCCCCCCCCATCTTTTGATTATTTATGGAGGGATAATAAACAGTGACGTAATCAGAATGTCATTTTCGGTTGGTTAAAGTGTAAAAACAAATTTGGTACAAATTTATAATTAACGCAATTTAGTTTGTCTCGTGCCCCCCCCCCCTCCCGCGAGACTGATTATAAGTATTCAGGAATTCCTACGCTTTAGAACTTGTATAGTAAAGCTAGTCGCCCTTAATAATACACATTCAGGTTTTCCAAAACCGGAGGGGACGCGTCACCTATGAAGAATAGGTGACAAACCCCATATCGGACGATTTTCCCTCCGCGGAAATTTTTATGAAAATTTAGGGAAAAAATGAGCTTTTGGTAACTATTGATGATATAAAAGAGCTTGTCTTCTTGTGTGTTTGCTTGTTCGCTATACGTTCCTAGACCCTCTGACCGATCTCAACCAAATTTTGCAGTTATTCTGTAGGCTCGGCGCAACTATTCGTGCATAAATGGAGAAAAAGTTCGCGCGGGGAACAAAGTTATTCGCGTTTTTCGATTTTTTTTTGACACACCCTATACGGATACCCTTACTTTACCTGGCAAACCCTTACTTTACCTGGCAATCCTTGTTCACTCCGCTTTCGCTAGATGGTGCTCTTAATCTATCACTATAGATGGTGCTTTTTGCCGATTTTAAATAAACGCCGTTACCGTTAAGTACCCAAGCACCGTTAATACTGACCGTGGTAGAAGCCAGCAATTCGACTTGCGTTCATTATTAACCAACAGAAGCAACAACGGCCGGCACTTCCAATACGGAACGGCCGGTCTATAGTTTTACTATAGTCTATATCAGGGGTGGCCAACCTGCGGCTCGCGAGCCACATGCGGCTCTTTGAAGGATTATTTATGGCTCTCGATAAATGTACCCGAGTTCCCTTTTCATTTTTGTGCTATTATATTTTAAAAAATTATTATCGTTCCGTATGTGTTTCAAATTTTGAAAAATGGCTCGACTATCAAGGAGCTTGGCCACCCCTGGTCTATATTTTATTTATAATGCTTGCACACTCCGCATTCGCTAGATGGTGCTCTTAATCTATCATATAACCCTATATATGAACTGAAATTTATTTTGGAGTAAAAATTCGCGAGGGGAACGACTTTTTAGTTATAAAACTTAATTATTATTTAGAACAATATTAGGGAGATATATTATGGTCCTCCCTGTGAGGGCGAACAACTATGGCCTCCACGGATCTATTATGGTCCTCCCCCTGTGAGGCCGAAGGCCGAACAACCACTGGCAATCACGTACTAGCAGTCAAGGCAGCCGAAGGCATATAAATATAATCTATTATGGTCCGCCCTGTGAGGCCGAAGGCCGAACAACTACTGGCAATCACGGACTAGCAGTCAAGGCAGCCGAAGGCATATAAATATAATCTATTATAGTCCGCTCTGTGAGGCCGAAGGCCGAACAACTATGGCCTTCACTGATCTATTATGGTCCTCCCCCTGTGAGGCCGAAGGCCGAACAACCACTGGCAATCACGGACTAGCAGTCAAGGCAGCTGAAGGCATATAAATATAATTTACTATGGTCCGCTCTGTGAGGCCGAAGGCCGAACAACTATGGCCTTCACCGATCTATTATGGTCCTCCTCCTGTGAGGCCGAAGGCCGAACAACCACTGGCAATCACGGACTAGCAGTCAAGGCAGCCGAAGGCATATAAATATAATCTATTATGGTCCTCCCTGTGAGGCCGAAGGCCGAACAACTTTGACCTTCACGGATCTATTATGGTCCTCCCCCTGTGAGGCCGAAGGCCGCCCGTGCCAGCTAGTAAGTGGTTAATAAAAATATCGTAAATTTATATTTTTCCTATGGGCGCAGAGACCGGGGGGTCTGGGGGGTATGGAATGCCCCCCAGCATTACAGAGGTCAGGTGGTAAAACATTTGTGTTTAAATATATTTGAAATACTTAAAATACCCCCAGACCTCTCGTTTCTATTCTTAGTTTATATTTTTGACTTGTGTATTTAAAAATAAAAATATGGTAAATTTATATTTTCTCGTTTTATAAAGATTTTATGCTTTTTGGTAATATCCCCCCCCACCTGATTTCTGGACCGATAATAAACAGTGGCGTAACAAGAACCTAAATTTGGTGTCTAAAATTTCAAAAGTATTTAGTAAAAATTCACAATAAAATAATTTTTTTGTCTCAGGGCCTCCCACCCACCCCCATTACCCCGTTACTCTACTAATAATAAAGTAGCTGTTTTCCTGTTCCTTTGTTTTATTAATTTAATCTGGAGCTTATAACCAACAATATTTTTTGTTAATAATTAACTGTAAAACAATCGACTGAACAAAAGCATGCAGGAGTTCCCACACTTCCGAAGCTGAATTGTAAGGCTATCTACCCTCAATAGCATACAAAGCCTAATAAAATTCCAATTTGTCTAAAATTCGGGTGCTCTAAAATTTCTAGTAAGGGTCCATATTATATTTCATCGAATTTTATACTTGTCGATATCAATTTGACAAATTAACCGTGTTTCCTCCTCCTAATATAAAATAGCAGACAAGAACGGTAATAAACCTAGACGGTGAGGACCGTAGCGTATGGAATACCGCCCCAACTGGAAACGTTCCATATAATATCCAGCCCGTTCAGCCTTCTCTATTTTAGTTCGTTATCCTTCCTGGTCTTGTAATCCCTCATCAAGAATACAATTTTAATTAGTTCAGTTTTAAGAGAGCCTGCGTGCTTCATTCTAAATGAATTTTCGGTCGAAATTTTTTCAGTGTAACTTTAAAACTTGAGATCTTTTGTTTTATTTCGGATGCTTTGTTTTACGTTCTGTTTAAGCGAAACAAACAACTTTCTATTATAATCGTCTTGAAAAATATAAGAGCACAATGAAGGCGCTTATTGCAAGTCCTCAGTCGGATCACTAGGTTGCGTTTTTAAGACCTATTAACATTTTAATTAGAGATATGAAAGTATTAGATGTAATCATAACTAACAAAGGTCTAATTTCATTGCTGCATTTTCCTTTGTTATTATTCATAATGCATAACTACCCAACAAAACTTAATGCACTTGGAGAAAAATAAAAAACTCCCGATAAACTTAAGGCATGCTATTGTAGTCATTAGGCGATTTTGTTAGTAATTATTCCCGTTTTACTTCCAGCTTAATTACAGCTAATAGTAGCGTTTTATAAAAAAGAAAAGGAGTTAAGTTCTCTTGAACCCATATTACAATTACAAATAGCGAAACTACTAATTTGAGTTAACGATTGCTCGCATTCTGAAAAGGAAATGAAAACTCGAGTAAAGAAAAACCTAATAAATAAATTAGTGGTTTCAAAAACGTATCGTCCCAGATGTGACACATGCACAGCTGTACCCCTAAATCATCAATTTGTTATGGTAAAGGGGCCACACACGATCAAGCGAAACCGAAACGTTGTTTTACGTAACGTTTGGTTACATTAACGCGACCGTGTGTGACGGCCTTAACGCACAAATGGACAAAAATACGAACTCGTCGTATAATTTTTTATGAAGGAAAAATAAAATTATGAAAGTTCTAGCTTGTTCTGGGGTAAAGCTAAATTTTTAATGAATGACGGTGATAATCTTTTATATTTTAACCCTAACGAGAAGTAACACCCCACAAAATGGAATATTACGGTGGTTTGGATGTGCAACAAGTGAAAATGAATAGTAAAATGCTTGGCAAGTTTTTAGTTTCATGAAACTTTAATTAATCATGAGTAATGGCGTAACTGGAAAGCGGCGAGACTAAAACTCTTGATTAAAAGTATATGATATTATGAAGGAAATTTTAAATTTTCTCCACGTTTTCTCTAATAATAATTAAAGATAGCTAAGTGGTATTAACTAGAAGTAGTCGATTGCCAGGGGCGTGTTGGCCCTAATAATTTGGAGCGCAAGTTCATCTATATGACAACTGCAAGAGATTTTTAAGGAACAAAAAATTGGGTAATGTAAACTGCCCTCCAAATTAACTTTTTTTTATTTTCTTCAATTTTGGTTTTTAAGTCAGCATGTAAACTGCCTTCGGACTGTAAAATCCCTACTTATACGTAAGTAGGAGATTATAACAATTAGAGTTTAAGAACGGCTTATTAAATAGACTGGGCCGGTTTAGACGGGGAATTTAGGATGTAGTGACTGATTGAAAATCGCTAATTTCACCAAAGAACTCCATCGTTCACTTTACATGTGATGTATTATAGGGACATTAATTTTTAAATTAAACTACCCTAAACTATCTACTGCGCGAAAAGGTAAATCGGTCGCTCAGAGGTGCATCAGCCTGGTCGATCTTAGGTTAATGTTAGAAACCGATGTTTTTCCGCAGTTGAACGTTGAATGTTTGAAACACCAGAAAAATCTACATCCGTTTTTCATCAATGTTGCGCGAGAAGGTAAATCGACCGCTCAGAGGTGTATCGGTCAGGTCGAGCTTAGGTTAGTGTTAGTGTTAGAAAATGATTTTTTTTCCGCAAGTTGAACGTTAAAAGTTACGTTACGCACCAGAAATGTCCTGAATCTGGATGGCTCAACAAAAACACCGTCCGCAAAGAAATTCTGCGTCTAGTCCTGAGTTGTAAACGGTAATTACAATTTCTTGGTTTGATCCTGCATGTAAACAGGTGCATGTCAGTGGCCCCTCAGTTTCGAATCTTTTTATAAAAATGGTGTCAAATGTTATAGCATCGTTTGAGCCTGAATGAGCTTCAATTATTTTCGTTTGAATCTCAAAGGTCGCAGAGTTATCCGCGAAAAACTACTGGGCAGAAAAGGTAAATCGGCCGCTCAGAGGTGTATCGGCCGGGTCGAGCTTAGGTTAGTGTTAGTAAACGATTTTGTTTTCATAAGTTGAACGTTAAACGTTAGAAGCACCAGAAATGTCAGGAATCTGGATCGCTCAACAAAAACACCGTCCGCAAAGAAATCCTGCGTACGGTCCTGAGTTGTCAACGGTAATTACCTAATTACAAATTCTTGGTTTCATCCTGTATGTAAACTCCCCTCATCCATTTTAACCTTGGAGGGCAGTTTATATTACAGGTCATAAATGTTCACTTTTTGGCTCGGAGGGCAGTTTACATCCTTCTTGGAAATCTACCTGGAGGATAAGGACAGTTTACATATACCCCAAAAAATATGGAGGGGGGGCAAATAGCACTTATAAATGCATTAACAATTATATGTGTTGTCAAGGAAAAGGGAACTAAGTCCCTAAATTAAAAAGAAGCGTATTTGCCTAATCGGCTTTTATGTTCATAATTTCAATTCAATTTACGGATAATCCATTTTGCAATTAGAATAAATCCGCAAGAGCGCCGTACAACTCATTACTTGTTACTTTAATGACTAATAATAGTGAATAATAAAGTAATAATGATTACTACTTAGAATGAATGATTAATTATTAGAGACGGTGACAGTTTAGAGGTTAAGTGCAATGCCTATTAATGCCGAAATCCGAGAAAAATTATACTTACAGTAAGCTCATAAAGATTGGAACAAATTCAGTAAAAATATTAGGGTGATTTTTTTCAGAAAATAATCGGACACGTCAACCGTATTTTTTTAAGTACCACTCTTTTCTGCCATTGATATTTTTTATAGTGTTTTGTTTTTGAGCTTTTGTTTTTTGGTTTACAGCACAATTTTCTGAGTATGAAAATGAAAAATTGTAGTACTTTATGCTCCCGTCGTGCATATACTGTTTTTTGCAATTCCGGGAGGTAAAGTAGGAACTTCGCCAATTTAGAAACTTAAAGCAAAAATTTAACGCATTTTTTTAATAATGCACGTGGTCGATAGTATCTCAAAATAGCACTAGTAATATTACCAACTACTTCCAAAAAGTACTAGGAAATAGCAGTTGGCATCCCTGATTCTACCAATGACTCATTTCAGTTCATTTACATTTGTGCCTTAGAAAGAGCAAGCGTACCATGAGCGAGAACCTAGAAACCACGTGGCGACATTTTTAAAAACGGCACCTCGTGAGAATTATTTGGTAGCTAACGTAAGTACTTTTTATTTATTTATTGACTCATCAATTTATTTCATTGTTTGAAATAAATTTGAGCGTCATCAATCATTCATCGATCACGTGGCAATCTAGTGACTTTTTTATCAGTCATCACGTGGCAATATAGTGACTTTTTTATCAGTCATCTGGTGACTTTTCTATTGCCCTAGGGCAAAAAACTTATCTGGTGATTTTTTTATTGCCCTAGGGCAAAAAAAGTTTTTCTTCTCCCACTCCCCCCCCTATTTTTAACTTTACTCCCCCAGGGTAAAAAAGTGCCCCTTTACACCCGCAAATCGGGGTAAAAAGTGAGTACTTTACCCCCGGAATGACAAAAAAACTATTTATTACCTTGAAGAGAAAAGTTTTCCAGATAATCAGTCCTAAAGTTTCAAAATTGCATAATAAAATAATTATTAGAGTATACCAAAGACAAATAAGGGTTGCCATTTAAATAAAATTAACGATGAAGTTACAGCTCAAAACCGAAACAAGAAATATATCTATGACATAAATAAGTGACATTTAAAAAAATAAGGTTGACGTGTCCGGATATTTTTTGAGAAAATTACTCTAAAATTTTTTATCAAATTTGTTCCGAACTTTACGCTGAGCTGACTATGTATACGCCGTACGAATTGATCTTAATGCCATCTTAAACCCAAATATAGGGCAATAACATGGTAACTTAGTTTTCTTTTAAATTCCTGTTTCCGATTGTAACGGATAAAAAGGCTTCTTGCTATACTTTGTATAGAAGCCTAAAATGACAATGGTATCAATCAAGACAGATGCTTTTTCCGCGTCTGAAGATACCCAATACCACTTGTTATTTTCTCTTCCATTATTGTTAACAACGCAAAAATAAATTAAACACTTCAAGAAATATGATTTGCCTGGGAAAAACAATCGCTTAGAAATTGTGAGGGGTCCGGGGCGAGAGATCCAACCCAAAATCGAAAACCCAAAACTCCTATTAAAATGGCTTGGTAGTTAGATCAAAAAAGGCATTAACTTTAACATAACAAAGGATCATTAGGTTAATGATCGGGTAGAGTTATGTAAAAAAAATTTCGTGTGCTACACACTAAAGAACATGGTTATATTAGTCTATAGAAAAAATATTTTGGGTAAAATCCTTAACAAACAACCCCACAATCGAGTTTTTAAAAGTAGGTAAATTAGCATTGAATAGGCCGCAACCCCCATGCAGACTCGCATACTTGCATCGAGGTCCCTTGTCGGAACGGGTGAAAGTTTTTCGCTCGGATTTGATTTTTTCTATGAAATTCGGATAGGTGGGGGTGTGATTAGTAGATATTAGTAAAAAATATTAGCAAAAAAATCGTAAATTACCCGTGTATTGACGAAAAAGTGAAAAAATAAATTTTTTCTTTATTTTTGATTTTTGAGGTGTGCATTCGATTTGGAGGTTTATCCATCGTCAAAACCTACTCTTACGGAGGGCCGCTCCGCGTTGCACTCCTCCAGGGCGGTTTTGACTCTGGTTTACTGGGCTAAACATACGAGAAGCGCCTTCCATCAAGAAAACCGGGATAAAAGAAACCGGGAACTTAGAGAACCTTCAAATAGTATTAAAAAGTATAGTCGCGGTATGCGGCAATTCCCTATTACGTTTAACCCCCAAAAAATCGCGTAAAACAAAAAATAATTATAAAATAGTAAAATTTCATCGAAGTTACCCGTACGGGTGACGTGTTGCATGTGCCGGTGTGCACACCGCTTCCTTTAAGACCATATTGATCTGCACGTACCGTCAAAAAGTTGGGTGAGATTCCTCTCAAACTCCGCCCCGCGCGTCACTGAATTGTGATTTTTTGCGAACTTCAAAGTCGATTTACTCTATTAGTTTTTGGTTTATCCGCCACTTTGAGTGTTTCCATTGACTTTTAAAAACATTAAACTATCCGAAAACGCATAGGTAAACTTGGAATTCGAGGTTGTATAATAGGTGCTCTCCCCATTCCCTTATCCTTGAATCTCATCTTGGATCAGTTTACCAGTGACGCGCATGAATAAGATTAACGAGAACTTTTTCCGTCATTTTTCGGTCGGAGAACGTAAATATAAATTAAATATTATTGGTGTACCTAAGGATTATTTAGGGATTTCAAAACTGCTGGAGTCTTCTAAAATGTAATCCTGGGGGGGGGGGGCAAGAAGATCCACCACTCCATTCAGACACAGGGTGGAAGAGAGTCATCCCATTGACTGTGATACCATCGGGATCTTTGGCCAGGATTAAAACGACAAGAACAGAAAAACAAGGCGGTTGCTCAACTCTTGTAGTTCAGAAGGTTATCTACAGATGGCGCTACTTAATTAGAAGTCAAAATAAATTGCTTTAATATTAAAATATTTCATTGTTTGTTTGCCTTTCAATTTAGTACCGCCATCTATTGATAACCTTTTGACCAAAACTTCTATCAAGTTTTCCTAATATCTGATACTACTGATTTTAAAATATGACATAAAATAAGGTTTTTTTTAAATTATAAGAAAATTAGGAATGAGTTTTTATATTAGAGAAAAAAAAGTCACTTAAATATGCGACAAGTGGGACCGGGTTGACGACTCCGATGGGATGGCGCCAACTTGCCCCAAATCGGTTATCTGCCTACCGGTGACGAGCATGAATGGATTAACGAAATTGCTAATGGAGGGGGGGTAAGACCTAAACTTTTGTGGTTTAGTTAAGTTTTGTTATTTTTTACAGACATTTCACAAAATGAAAAATTAAAATTAAAATCGTCGCAAAAAATTGTAACAATATCAATTAAATCAATTAATTTAAAGCCTTTCAGAGGGAACAATGTTAATTACAAATTATTATAGTGATATATAGCCCAATCTACTCGTAGTTAATTTACATATTAAGCTCGACCTACGACCTCTCACCTTAAACCTCTGTGAAAACTTAATTCTTGTCTGCGACCTTCTCAATGTATTTGCTGCTTCCCTCGGATTAAACGACGTCGTCACAACGTAAAGTTTATATTAGGTTGATATTATATGAACGAAAAGAAACCTGACACATGAGCCGAGGTCGAAGGCCGAGTTAAATAGGCTTTCAGAGCTTTGCAAAACTGGACAGTACTATTTAGTTATACACCGGGAAAAGTTCTATCAAGAAATTAGTCGAAAACTAAAAGCCGATGAAAAAATTTGAACACGTGGTACACCCAGCGATCTGCTGTATATCTGTTTATCTGCCTGTCTGTTTCTCTGTGAGTTTGGAAGTGTAGAGCCCCTCAAAATTAGCTCGGCCTTTGGCCTCGCACCGTAAGCCTCTATGCAAAATAATTCTTGACTTAATCGTACTCGGTATATTATATAATACAATTATTTATACGCTGCCTTTCTCGGGCAGCAGCAGTGGTGAACGTTGGCACATGGTGCGAGGCCGAACTTAAAAATTGATTTTATTAAAACCTTTTGGATTTGGTTCCACAATGTACGCATTTGCAGTAATAGTTTATAATTTAATAACTTCAATATTAAAAACCTTTTTAAAAACCAAATTTAAGATAATCAAGGGGGATTATGTCATGTTTCAATTTTGTAATTTTTACACAAAAATTGACTGTTATGGTATTTAATTCGTTTCGAGAATTTTATTATTTATTGTATTGTGTTGGCACGTTGAGTTTTTGTTTTGTTTAACATATTTTATAGATTCATTCGCTATTGTGCCTAGAGCGAAGCACCGCATATAACAAAATTAGTTGGAAGAATTGAATTTAAATAAAAGAAATTTCAGTGAAAGATTGTTTTGTTCATTGAATTAAGAGATAAGTTCGTGTTGGAAACAGAACATTTCTCTCAAAAATGATTGTCTTTCAATTTTTTTAATACTTAAGTTGTCAACCGGATCTATTCAAAAAGGTTAACTTGGTATAGTACATATTTTTGCACGAGTGATGAATTAATTAAATTAGTGTTAATTTAACTATTTATGTCAAAGCCAGAATCTCGAAGCTTTATAAGTTAAGCCAACTTTTTCTTTTCACGTTTATGGCAGTAAACCAATAAAAGTCGATAAAAGTATAATTTTTCAAGTGTTTGATAATTAAACGAGTAGAGATCACAGTTACATTTATCTTTAAGAATAAAACCTGATCGAAAAAAAAAGTAGTACCTATCGGTGACTTTAATGACGCTTTTATGGAATATACTTTCAATTAGCATAAAAGGGATCGGCGATTATCCGCTTGGCGTAGCGGAATGGTAGCTTATTTCGGTAAACTATTCAAATATTTGTTTTTCAATGTGTTTATAATATTGGAATCATCATCCAGCCAAATGAAAATAAAATCGAGGATGCGATACTTGACATTATCGTTATTTTTTCATTGAAAAGTTTAGGCGGAATTCAACGATGCGTTAGTAATCGAATTGCGTGTTGTTGCGATCAACATAGAGAAAACGCGCTCCTTAAATTAATGTACTCAGGATGTCTCAGATTTCTATGATTAGACCACTAATTTTACTTCTTTACATTGATGATCCAATTTATTTAACGATGATGTCTCTAAAAACGAAAGCAGCACAAATTGACGGAAATGTTATGATGCACGAAATCTCATCAAGAAAATAAATAACGCGGAATACTCTCATCTTTCCTATCATTTTTCAAATATACGGTAATTTAAAAGATGTCCGTTATTATCAGGGCAAATTTTTAAATAATATAATCATTTATATTTACAAAATGTTTACAATATGAAAAATTACAACTTTTACTTGGGGTAAACTTTTTTGAGTTATACAAATTGCAATTCTCTAATTTTTTTTATTATCAGTTAAATTTCCTGTTTTTAACTCGTGCCGAAAAGAAAACACATTTCGCTTTTAATGTTTGCTTTTAGTTTTTAGAATTCAAAAGCTTCATTTGCAAGTTTTAATTATAGCTATTATGTTTTGGATTTTACTTTAGCGGCGCGGCGCGTCAAGTAACGAACTATTTACAATTTTAAATTTCGGATAATTCAGAATATCATAAAATACATTTTTAAACAAAAATTATTTTAAAAACTGTTAACATAACCGCACTTTTAAGTGCACAGATTTCTCAGTTTGCATCTGGAACAGGCTTCCCAAATTTATCTCTAATTTTAATTTTTTTTTAACTTATCAAAACTTTTCCACAAATTTCTAACGTGTTAGGGGGGGGATCGTGACTTTCTTTAATGGAAAACACAAAATTTAAAGAAAAAGGAAAAATATAATTTACTCATTTACTTAAAATTCGGTTCCGTAAATGAAACCGATGATCCGTTTACTCAGTGCGGCCTTTAGGCCGCACAACCTGTACAATCATGAACCAGTGCGACTTTAAAACACCACTTCTGCCACCATCACCACAAAGCTACACTATTATTATGTTCTATTGATGTGGATTCTGAAAAAGGGAAATTTGTTTTCATAGAGGCCTTTAAGAATCACAAGAACGTGATTGCTTTGGTTTTGCGGCCTGTAGGCCAAACTAGTAGAGGAATTGGCGAATCAATTTAGCGTTCTTTGTAAAATTATTAAATAGAAGTTATATTTTTGACTTAAATAAATTCATGTCCAGTTTCATAAAACTAACCAATAAAGCCAATAGAAATCATCTGTTATTTTTAACTGCTAGTTAAAGGTTTTATGAAACCGGGCATAAGACTTTTATATTATATGTTTTAATAATTACATTGTTAATGGAATTTTAAATTATGGGCTACAGGTAAAAACATAGTAATTTTTCGAGGTTGTTTAACTAAGCTACTCATCTGTGGAGGATCGTGAGTTGCTACAATGGGGAGAGAGGCAACGACTATAAATAAAATGTTATTCTGAGTTATTCTATTATGATAGGGCTGCGTCCCATCGCCCTTTCCTAACCAGCCGCTACTGAGCCTTAGTAAACACCAAGGCAACCATAAACTTTGGATTATCAATGTCGTTAAGTCCGAGAATGGTAGCAAGTATATCGAGTACAACAAAGTCATGGTTCAGTTTTCAGATAGTTTAAAGTGCGAAGCCGAACGCCGAGGTTTTTACAATATCCCCAGATCCCAGGGCGGCCGTTACGCGGCCGCCCAGAGAGGCTCTACCAGGCAGATTACACCTCGATGATTAGCCATTGCCTTCCAAGGTGAGACTTGTCCACCTTCATTCAGTAGATACACAGAACTGTTGCTTTATATTCAGAACTAGGTAGTTCCTAGCTATGCGCTGCCATAATAAACTCGGCCTTTGGCCTCACACCACGTTCTTCGTTTTTCATTTACCGATCTAACATAAACTTTATGGAGACGGCCTCATTAAATTCGCGAATGACTGCAAAATGTTTGGAATAACGAAGTGAAGAAACACACTTTAAAATGCGAGGCCAAAGGCCAAGTCATTTTTGGCGACAATTGTTGTACCATTTGTAAAATTCGCTGTTGTGGATTAACGTCCTTCGTTTGTTTGATAAAGCTTCCTAAGTCTAAACCGTAACAATCTCGAGTATTGATCCCTAATGCAGTAAAACATTTTATGAACCAATGTGTTGAGACATTAAGCTGATGAGAACAGATACTGCACTGATTAGATAGTTTAAGTATTCCACGACCTTGGAAACAAAGTTTAACTTTCAGATTCCCATGTAGTTAATTAACGCCATCTACCGTTACTCAAATTTCAACAATGAAAATTATGAATGGCGTCTATTAAAATCGCGATTTTGCGACTTTTCATGGCTGCAGAAATACTGAATCTACGTCAGCGCAAAATTTCAGTTTTCTAGGTAGTCTAAAAGTAGCCTTAGGTCTTGATGACTTAGATTTTTTAAACTGAATTGTCTAAATTTGGATTTTTAGCCGATTATTACAAACTTGCTAACGGATGTTTATTATTAAGATTTAATAGGAATAAGCTACAGGTTGACCACTAAGCAGCTGTCAGGTAACTGTCAAATGGTTTCCAAAACAAAAAATTACCTGTCACCCGGGAAATTCACCAGGGAATTTCACTGAAAAAAAGTTTTAATCATATATGTACATGACGTTCATATTTTTTTGTGCCTTCGGCCAAGGCCGAAAAAAAGATGACTTGTTAATATTACCGGTTGGCATCGTTGTCTGTCATTCTGTCAATACATTTTAACAATCTACCAAAATTTTACTTATTTTTCATATAAAATGGTCAATGACCGTAATATAAACTGATAAAAAAGTAGATGTTGATCTTTTAGGTTACAATGTAATGTCAAAATGTTGTTGTAATGTTTGACTTTAAAATTCAATTGTTTTTGTATTACCAACGTAAACAGAAAATCCCTATAGCAAATATTTAAACAAATGAAAGAAGTCGGTACAAAAGATTATATGCATCGCTCGCAAAAGGTCATTTTCCGACCTAGTGATAAAAATAAATTGATAGACGACCCTCCTCATACGTAAGCAAATATACAACAAAACTTAACAATTAGCAAATAAAAGTCCCAATTGAAAAGAAAACTAAAGTTAAAAATTTACCCTTGTTTGTAAATCGCAAAGTTAAATTTGACAACTCATAAAACATTAGGGGCCCCGTAATATTATTTACTTATGTAAGTTAGACATGACGTAAAACCGTAATAAAAAAATATTTAAACGTGGGCGAACACAAATGAAATTTGAATATGTTTTAATAGCAAAAAGGTCAAGTTAAATTGGGGATTTAAAAACAAAACAACAAAAGCGAAACAACTAAAATTAATTTGTGCAAATATAATTAAAAATTTTGAACAATCGAATTAAAATTTTGCGTTTGAAAAGGGAGGAAAGTGTTAAGTATGAATTGGATTAGAGAAAGGCCAAAACTAAGTACGAATGTAATTGTGTAACACATACTCCAAAAAATAAAGGAAAAGTAATTAGCAGAGTTGCCCTGAAAAGTCAACATGCTAAAGCCATTTGTTTCAAACGTTTCGGGTTAAGGAAGCTTTTGAAAGGATCCTTTGAGCTTTTTGACATTTTGTGCTTTGTGAACTCACCTAGCCATTCACCGAAAGTTATGCTCTAGACAAAATTCAACTCTTATGAGTTAAGCGATTCGTTAATAATATAAATTTTGAATATCCACTTTCTTTCTGTTTCTGAGGGATATCTGTTTGAAATCCTCAAACATTTGATATTAAACTGACACAAAAGCTAATTTCACTTTTGACATTTCGACAAATTCAAATTGAAAACATTTCTTTTTTAGGGTTTTTTCCTAAAGCTTTCAACTGAAAACCACGTACGTTTGGTTACTTTTTATTAACAATTCCGTTTGATGACATAAATCTGCTTTTTTATTTTTAATAATCATCTCCTCAGATACGCACTGGTAAATGAAAAAACTGAATTGCAAATTTTTTTAAATAAATTCTGATTTTCCCGACGATTTATTATCACAAATGTTAATAAAGTTATTTTTTACAATGGACTGTTTTCGAGTTATTTCTAGTTGAAAGTTTTATAACGCTCCCACGTTTTATCCACTGACTCGAAAACTATGTGCTCTAGAAAACAATTTTAAGGATATTTTTTGGTAAGAATCTGCAGTGGAATCTAAATATGTAATAAAAGATGTGTTATGTTGATGTTATTTAGATGAAAAACTTCCAATTTATGATTTTTTTAAGTTTTGGACTGTGCTATATTATGCAATTTTATTTATTTTATACTTAAAAAACTACATTTTAAGGTAAGTCGTCGACGAATTTTAAAAGGCCTATTGAGTAAATAAGTGGCGATAAGCTGGAAATAATCTTATCACACCCATAGGGGACCTACTGTTTAACGATACTGTTTATCTTTATTATGACCTACAAAAAGACCTACTAATTTTGCACCCTCGTGCGTTCCCATATTCATTTTTATGAATATTCGTGAATATCTCAGTTTGAGCGCATTTTAGAGCAAAATGTTAGGTTATTAAAAATAAAGCAAACTAAATTATCTAGAGAAAATATTTCACACTTTTTTCTTGTTAATTGAGCGATTACGGAGTTACAGCAATTAGAGCTGTCAAAACTTAAAAACAACCTTATTTCCCAATAATTTTAGTTTTTCTGAGAAATGAATTAGTTGTTAAAAAAAATTGATTAGACAAAAATTATAGCCCAAGCAATTTTCTTAAAGAAAAAGCACAGAAATTAGAATATTTTGTTTTCCTTCTTTAAAAGCAATTACAAATTTTTCATTTAGTGCGTGATTGCCTTTTTTGTGCGGCCTGAAGGCCGCACTGCTTAGAATTTCAGACACACCGATAAATTTAGCTTATTATATTTAGCGATTATTTATTTTTTACATAAAAGTCTCCATTTTCCCTATAATTTCTGTGTTTTTTGGAAAGAATCAAAACTGGCTTTCCATTAAAGAATTTTTTGGAAAAAAGACATTATTAAAGCACTTTGTTGGAAAGAATCGAAATATGTGATCCCATTTGCTATGACATTTTTTCTTACAGGCACCTTATTAGACTAAGATCAAAATACAACTTTTGTTTCTGATTATGATATTCGGGTATTTCCCGGTGACAGACATTTTGAGTATTAATTTCCTAAATGCTCGAAAGGCAACACCCAGATTATTTATCTCCTCATGTTCGGTGTTTGGTCAATATTTTCTGAGAAAAACAGAGAGTTTTTAAAAATCGGCAATTTTCAGATGTGGGGGCTATCACCGGGTGACAACATTGTCATCACTAGTTTATAGCAAAAAATTGAGCATTTTCATTGGTCTTACCGGGTTGGATGGCAATAATTGTATATAACAGCCCGTGGGAAATGATGATATTCGAATGTTGCCCGAGGACAGTCATTGTAAGTATCGATTTCCGGAAAGCCTTATTCCGAGGGAAAATACCGAAAATGACCTTCCGCGGTCTGTTTGACGAATTACAGCCCGGCGATGTCGGCAACAGTGGGCTGTAATTCTCCAAACAAACAGAGGGAATTGACAAATATTCGACAATTTTATCATTTCCCTTGGGATGTTGTCAATAACAACCCCGTGGTGACAGTCCCCAGGCTAGGCTAGGCTTCTAAAAATTCAGCATTGAATGTTCAAACATCTTCAAATATTCAATAGATATCAAAGAAAATGGAGAAATAAAGATAATTTTAAACTTTCAGAAGAGATATTACCGGAAGTCAAAAAGATCTTGTTTTAGAACTTTGAACTTGTAAATATCATTTTCGGTATTTTATCGTGTTTAGTTCACCTGAAAGAGATGGCCATAGCTTTGGCAGTTAAGTGCGTCTACTGCTAATGCGAAACGCTCGGATCGAATCCGGACAGGGTAAGAACTTTATTCTGGCCGTCTCTCCTCGGAAGGCAATGGCAAACCACCGAGGTAATTTGCTAAGAGCGCCCATCTCAACATGAAGTGTATTACACTTCCCGTGGTTCGGAGCCCACGTTAAACAAGTAGGTTCTCTATGTATGTGAAAACACTTGGAACGCACATCACATGCATAGAAAGAGATGGGTCACGACGTTCGGAAACGAACAATACGACTAAGAAGAAGTTCACCTGAAGTTTTGGATCAGTTCCGTCGAAGGTTCAGTTTATCGACTTTATAATTATTTTTGATTTCAAATTGTTTACTAGCGATTTTCTAACGCTGATGGTTCGGTTCTATTTTGAAGAGCGTGAAATTATCTACAACCTAGATTCTAACTCTTTATTGTCTAAAATCAATAGATTTAGAGTTATTGATTTATTTAAGTAAAGAAATGTTCAATAAGTAAAAGTGTAATTCATTTGTTTTCCTTCCAAAGCCTATAAGCATTTTTAAACAAAATGTTTTGCAATAAAAATAGATAGGTTTAAAAAAAAAAGACATTAATCCATTTGAAAGAATAGCCGAAATCGCACGATGTCGATGTGAGCAATTTCTCACTCGACAAAATCTGTATTTAGTCAGCTCCTTACGTTGATGTGTTATTTAGATGAAAAACTTCCAATTTATGTTTTTTTTTTAATTTTTGAATTTGCTTTATGTAATTTTGTTTATTTTATATTTAGAAAACTCCATTTTTAGGTAAGTCGTCAACGAATTTTAATTTTATTTTATTTACTTTTGAGTAAATAAGTGGCGATAAGCTGGAATTAATCTTATCATCTTCGTTTTCTTTCGAGTACCGTGGTCGAATTCAAAGGTGTAGGCAACCTTTCTCCCATGTACAGCTGTGTTGTGCTTTTGAAGTATTTTCACACCCATAGGGCATACCTACTGTTTAACGCTACTGTTTATCTTTATTAGGACCTCTATAAAAAATACTAAATTTGGACCCTCGTGCGATCCCAGATTCATTTTTATGAACATTAGTGAATCACTCAGTTTGAGTGCATTTTAGAGCAAAATGTTAGGTTAATAAAAATAAATAAAACTAAATTATCTAGAGAAAATATTTCATACTTTTTTCTTGTTAATTGAGCGATTACGGAGTTACAGCAATCAGAGCTGTCAAAACTTTAGTCAAAAATTGATTAGACAAAAATTAGTGCCCATTCAATTTTCTTAAGAAAGGCACATAAAAATAAAACGAATATTTTATGTTTTTCTTCTTTAAAAGCAATTATAAAGTTTTCATTTAGTGCGTGATTGACTTTTTTTGTGCGGCCTGAAGGCCGCACTACTTAGAATTTCAGACACACTGATAAATTTAGCTTATTATATTTAGCGATTATTTATTTTTAACATAAAAGTCTCCATTTTCACTATAGTTTCAGTGTTTTTTGGAAAGAATCAGGTTTTCAAAAACGTTTTCAGACTAAAATTCTGCCGTGCTAAGCAAGAAGGTCGCATCTGACATTTTTACAAAAATCGAGTTGTAAGATATCACTTTTTCCCATGAGTTCCACAGAGTTCGAAGGCTCTATATGCATATTTGAAAACATTGAAAAGTTCTGAAATTTTTCATAATTACAAAATAATCTGGGTTACTAATAAAAATAGTCGTAAATCACATTTAATAATATAAAAAATCCTATCTGCAGAGTTGCCTTTCAGATACAGAAATTTTTTTAATTAATAGTGTGCTATTTTTAATGACTTTTGAGGACGTTTTCTTAAGGAACGAAATATAAAACGTTCCATCACTCAAAACTGTCAGTTAAGTAGTTACAACCATCTTGCTTAGCAGGGCAGAATTGTAGCCCGTAAAACTTTTTATCAGAAATAGCCGGTGTCGAAAATATATATATATATATCTATATTTATTACCTTTATCATATTTAAAGGCCATTTAGTACGTGATTGGCTTGATAGTGCGGCCTTAAGGCCGCACTTATTAGCGTTACAGACAAACAAACAAATTTTGTTTTTATATTTAGTGATTATTCTTTATTTAAACTTACAAATTGCCGTTTCTCCTCTAATTTCAGTTATTATTCGAAATTGATTACTTTGGAAAATCAGTTGATATTATGGCCGTTAAATTTGCTAACGGGAAACGGGTATCTTACATTGTGTAAAATGTTTTGTTTAAAAAATACAGGGTACCAAAGAAAAACAAAAAACGAAGCCTTCAATATTTATTACTTTCGTTAACATTAAAAGCCATCATACAGTTTCCATTTTGTACATAATTGCAATTTTTCCAACGTTACAGATGCACAGTGGCGGATTACCGCACAGGCGCATGAGGCGCGTGCCTGGGGCCTCAGCATCGTTGGGTTTCTCAGAGCTGCCAGATGTCACATTTTAAAAACAACGAAAGAGGTTTTCGTTTTTTGATGGGGCTTCAGAATCATTGGGGACCTCAGAATCGTTGAGTGTCTCAACTGACTGAACGTTTGATTTTACAGACCACGTACTAGGTTTTTGGTTACTTTTTATTAACAATTCCGTTTGATGACATCAATCTGCTTTTTAATTTTTAATAATCATCTCCTCAGATACGCACTGGTAAATGAAAAAGCTGAATTGCAAATTTTTTTAAATAAATTCTGATTTTCCCGACGATTTATTATCACAAATGTTAATAAAGTTATTTTTTACTATGGACTGTTTTCGAGTTATTTCTAGTTGAAAGTTTTATAACGCTCCCACGTTTTATCGACTGACTCGAAAACTACGTGCTCTAGAAAACAATTTTAAAGACATTTTTTGGTAAGAATCTGCAGTGGAATAATAAAAGGGTAAAAACCTTTATGTAAAGCGTCACATAATTTCGAACCGAATTACAGTAATTAACACCAAATTAGGCTCACAGTTTCAGTGTTACTCTAATCAAGCGGTTAGACCCCCAACGAAAGCGACTTTTTATTATTATTTTCTTTGTATACGTTACTATTTCACTATTTTTGAGCAGTTTAGCATTTATTAGCTTTCACAACATTTTAAATTGATCACAAATCGTAAACTTGTTTTATTGAGTCTGAGTAAGATATTCAATAAACAATTTATCAAAGTAATATGAAATTGAGTGTCGAAACTTAAATTTGAAGTTCGTTCGAGTATATCAACGTTTGAGGGAAAAATATTACATAATTTATGAAATGTTCTTGTGACCCACTTGGCATGTGCAAGTAAAATGGGTTAAAAGTCTAGCAATTCATCGACTCGGCTCAATTGATCCCCATAAACGCTAGTTCCGATCAGTTAAACTTTATTTTAAATTATTAAGGATCAACTTTAACCCCTAAAAAATTTCGGTGAGATAAAATCATATTTTTCTATTGCCACGTCGCCATATTTATATTTGCGTCTGAAATAGGATTTATGATGAGATTTATATTTTTTGAATTGTTGAAAAACATTTTGTTTATATTTTTGGTGACAGTTTATTCCCATTTAGTATGTTTCTTAAAGTATGATTTGTTGGAAAAGCGTCGACTCAAATCAAGCAAATAAAATGTGCGTGAATTATTGTGGTTGACTTTTAAATTTCCACAAATCACATTTTCTTATTTTCTATACCTGCCTGGCGCTCAGGTTATTAATTTGAGGGAAATAATTGGATTCGATTTTATGAAAACATCAATTAAATTATTAAAGTCGGTATAATAGCACATTAAGAGTTAACAAGATAAAAGAAATTTGAATTTCAAATTTTTGAAAGCTCGTTAAAGAAAATTAAAAGTTCCACCAAACTTTTGGAATCACTTTGAAACTATAGGGAATTACTAAGTGAAACCGATTACTTTTTTCACTTTTTTTATTTTAACTTCGCCGTGTATTTACCAAAAAAATAATCACAAATTCTTTATTTTCATTTTTTATTTCGAACATTTCCGCCAAAAAATGCAGTCACTTTAAGAAACAAACTGTTGTTTTTATTGTTCTTTGTAGAAGGCTTTTTCAAAAAGGACTCTATTTAATATAAGAAAGTCTACAAATAATATCGGACAAATGTCCCCCAAGACCACGTATACAGACGTCGATCCTTTTGTCAAAATTTCCGATTACATTTTTGCATAATTGCGATTTTATCTCACCAATTACGCGTGAGATGTTGGTTTTCAAGGTTTTAATGGATTGTGGATTATCTGCATAGACTTGATCATCACATAGCACCACAAGAAATAATCTAACAGCGTTAAATCGCACGGATCTAAGCGGCCAATTAACTGCAGAATTATGCAATCGGGAAATTTTCGAGTGAAATTAATACCACTACATACAAAATTGACGGTATTTAAATTAATTAAATCATTCCAAACATTTTTATTTAAATCTCCCGCCGGAAAAGGCGGATCTTCCACGAAACCAATTAAAATACGACATGCTGTTGTTTTTGTTCCAGCGAAGCTTTTGTTTTTAAATTTAAATTAAAAAGTGAAAGCTGTGTAGCGTAAAGCGGTGAGACGAACCAAAAAAAAAATATAAAATCGAGTCCAATTTAATAAAAACCAAAGAAAAATTTACTTAGAACTTATATACATTTTACAAAAGTGATAAACGTTGATTTTTATCTCCGCCACCGCTTTTAAGAATAAATAGGAACAGCAAGCAATAAAATCTAATACAAATAAAGTTTATGAACGGTGGTTTCTTTTATCAGAAAGTTTTATTGCTTCTTTACCAAAAATAAGTAAAAGAAAAAATTGTAACCGCACAAAGGAACAATAGCAGGAAAAAATTTCCAGGCACTATGAGAAAATTTCCCGTGTGTTAGTGAAAATGTTTAATAATGGGATATTTGGTTAAAACGTTCAATTTAAAATTTACGTCAAATTCTTTTAGACAAAGAGGATGAGTTTCAAGATTAATAAGCAGGGTACGCTTTTATTAAAATTAAAAATTTCGAGTCGCGAGGAAAGCATTTAATATCGCGAGGTATACAATCGTACAAGTGGTGGATGCAATTTTTAAATCCCTTTGAGAAAATAATTTTAAGTAATTTGATTTTCTTAGCTTAAAATGATTTGTGTCGAAGGGTATAGTCGCGATTATGCCTCTATAGAAAACGTAGATCATACAATTTTTTTTTAAAATCATTAATTTTAATTCCTTAGTTGTTTACAAATTATAGTACGTGCATGTACGTATACTTGGACCTAGGGTTAAACGTGAAATACATACCACGGCATAAATAATTCGAGATTGACGCCAATCTAACTTCCGCAGTTCACTTCCTTGGCCCTTACACTGAATTACGTTTCCTCCCGAAGGATTTAAAATTTGACATGTTATGGGCCCACATCGATATTTTCAACGGCGACGACACATATTTAATCTTATTTAAAGTTCAATTATATTTTGTACACCATTTTCTAGAAGTAAGTACCATATTTCCTCTTTCAACATGCAAGCGAGAGAAAAATGAGAGAGGATAACGTGAAATTAGTATAAAAAGAGGGGATAATATAAATTCCGAAGTAAACAAAGGGGGGGGGAGAGTAAAATCCACTATTCAGATATTCCGTTAATTATTTACATAATATTTATTAAATCCCTTATAAATTCGAAAACGAAAATGTGAAATCCTCGTGACTAATTTTTAATCTCGAGTGTCAAGTTTATTTGAACGAGGCGCAGCCGAGTTTTGTGAAAAATAGCAACGTGAAAAATAGTACCATAATATAAACCTCGGAACTAAAGTGTCCAAACTTTTGGAATTTTTTAATTTATAAATTGTTAATGCTCATCTCGTAAATTTCGAAATCATAAAAAAATGTATTGTATTCTTGATTATTTATTGATCACTTTAATTTTTTTATTTAATTATTTCGAACTTATGTTTCATTATTAAGAAGAAGATAATAGTGTTAAAATTGGTTGTGCGGTCTAAAGGCCGCACTGAGAGGGACAGATTAATTTTGTATAGATAAGTTTAACAGTCGCTATTTTCACTCGTTGTTTTTTGACACCCCAATTAACTCCAGCAATGTTGAATTAAATTAGGATTAGGTTCAGGCGTATTCCCGCTAAAGACGCGCATGAATGGATTAATAACTTTAATTATTTTTTTATTATTAATATATTATTTTTTTCTTAAAAAATAAATTGATAACTTGATACGTCTCCCCAGTGCGGCCTTTAGGCCGCACAACCTAAGTAATCGCGTACTAGTAATAATATAAATTCAAATTTACACACTTATATCTTTAAAATAAATTCCAAAAGTAACCTAATTAAATATAAGGTAATTTTTTTTATATCGGGGCTAATGCTGCTACGTCCTAAAAATTATTGGAAAATGTTTTAAATTGAAAACTGATAGAACTATTAAATTAAATATGTCAATAAAAGGTCGTTTTAGGCTTCTATGCAAAGTATAACAAGAAGCCTTTTTCCATGTAAAACCGAGGTTCTCCGTAATAACCTAACCTGCAATGCTAAATTGATCCGCTGATCAACAGTGACAATCAAGTACTGGAAAAAAATAATAATTTTGAATTCGTCAAAACCGGCTTTTCATTAAAGAAGAATCCAAATATGCGATCCCATTTGCTATGACATCTTTTCTTACAGGCACCTTATGAGACTATAAGATTTTTGAATACAACTTTTGTTTCCGATTACGATATTAGGGTATTTCCCGGTGACAGTCACTTTGAGCAATAATTTTCTGAATGCGCAGATTGAGAGAAATCAGACAAAATGATTGTCAGAAGGCAACACCCAGATTATTTATCTCCTCATGTTCGGTATTTGGTCAATAATTGCTGACAAATACAGAGAGTTTCTAAAAATCGGAAATTTTCAGGTGTGGGGGCTGTCACTGGGTGACAATGTTGTCGTCAAAAAATTCAGATTTTTCATTGGTCTTACCGGATTGGATGGCTATAATTTAATATAGCAGCCCAAGGGAAGTGATGGTATTCAATTGTTGCCCGATGGCAGTCATTGTGAGAATCGATTTCCGGAAAGCCTTGTTACTCCGAGGGAAATGACCGAAAATGACTTTCCGCGGTCTGTTTGACGAATTACAGCCAGGCGATGACTGTAACAGTGGGCTGTAATTCTCCAAACAGACTTTTGGAATTGACAAATATTCGACAATTATTTTCATTTCCCTTGGGCTGTTGTCAATAACAACCCCGCGGTGACAGTCCCCGAGCTGTCTAAAAATTTCAGTATTGAATACTCAAACATCTTCAAATAGTCAATAGATATCAAAGAAAATGGAGAAATAAAGATAATTTTAAACTTTCAGGAGAGAAATTACCGGGAGTCAAAAAGATCTTGTTTTTGAACTTTGAACTTGTAAATATCATTTTCGGTATTTTATCGTGTTTAGTTCACCTGAAGTTTTGGATCAGTTCCGTGGGTTCAGTTTATCGACCTTATAATTATTATTTTTGATTTCAAATTGTTTACTAGCGATTTTCTAACGCTGATGGTTCGGTTCCTTTTTGAAGAGCGTGAAATTATCTACAACCTAGATTCTAACTCTTTATTGTCTAAAATCAATAGATTTAGAGTTATTGATTTAATTAAATAAAGAAATTTTGGAAATAAAATCACGTCCAAGTATATGATAATGGATTAGGATAACGGGTTTGTGGACTCATAAATGAAACAATAGCTTTCAAAGTCGACGTTTCGACGTTACGCTCTTTTCTTTAATATAGTCTTGAGGATGGCTAGCATGCTGCGGCCGAAACGTCGACTTTGTAAGCTATTGTTTCATTTATGAGTCCACAAACCCGTTATCCTAATCCATTAAATAAAGAAATGTTCAATAAATAAAAGTGTAATTCATTTGTTTTTCTTCCAAAGCCTATAAGCATTTTTAAACAAAATGTTTTGCAATAAAAATCGATAGGATTTTTCTAAAAAGACAGCAATTCATTTGAAAGAATAGCCGAAATCGCACGATGTCGATGTGGACAATTTCTCACCCGACAAAATCCGTATTTAGTCGGCTCCTTACGTTGATGTGTTATTTAGATGAAAAACTTTCAATTTATGATTTATTTTTGAAATTTTGGACTGTGCTTTATGCAATTTTATTTATTTTGTACTTAAAGAACTACATTTTTAGGTAAGTCGTCGACGAATTTTAAAAGGTCTATTGAGTAAATATGTGGCGATAAGTTGGAATTAATCTTATCATCTTCGTTTTCTTCCGAGTACCGTGCCCGAATTCAAAGGTGTAGGCAACCCTTCTCCCATGTACAGCTGCGTTGTACCTTTGAAGTATTTTCACACCCATATGGGACCTACTGTTTAACGCTACTGTTTATCTTTATTATGACCTACTAATTTTGCACCCTCGTGTGATCTCAGATTCATTTTTATGAATATTTGTGAATATCTCAGTTTGAGTGCATTTTAGAGCAAAATGTTAGGTTATTAAAAATAAAGCAAACTAAATTATCTAGAGAAAATATTTCATTCCTTTTTCTTATTAATTGAGCGATTACGGAGTTACATCAGCAATCAGAGCTGTCAAAACTTAAAAACAACCTTTTTTCCCCATTAATTTTAGTTCATCTAAGAAATGAATTAGTTGTTAAAAAAATTGATTAAATAAAAATTATAACGCATTCAATTTTCTTAAGAAAAACACACAAAAATAAAACGAATATCTTATGTTTTTCTTCTTTAAAAGTAATTATAAATTTTTCATTTAGTAAATGATTACCTTTGTTGTGCGGCCTGAAAGCCGCACTGCTTATTGTTTCAGACATGCCGATAAATTTAGCTCATTATATTTTCGAGATTATTTATTTTAAACATAAAAGCTTTCATTTCACCATCTAATTTCTGTGTTTCTTTGGAGGGAATTAGTTTTTAAAAACCGTTTCAAGACTAAAATTCTGCCGTGCTAAGGAAGAAGATCGTATCTGACATTTTTACAAAAATCGAGTTATCGTATCTCCTTGTAAGATATTACCATGATTTCCACCATGTTGGAAGACTTTTTATACAATTAGGACGCATTAAAAGGTTACAGATACAGAATTTTTTTTTCATTAATTGTGTTCTATTTTTAATGACCTTTGAGGACTTTTGCTCGAGGAATTAAATATAAAACGTTCTATTACTGAAAACTGTCACTTATGTAGTTACGACCTTCTTGCTTAGCAGGGCAGAACTGTAGCCCGTAGAACTTTTGTCTAAAGAATTAAAAAAATATTTATATAACTTTAAATATTTTAATATTTATTAGTAAGTTTCCATTTAGTACGTGTTTGGCTTGACTACAGAGGAACAAACAAATTTTGCTTATTATATTTAGTGATTATTTTTTATATAAACATAAAAATTACAATGTCTCCCTTTAATTGCAGTTATTCTTCAAAATGTATTACTTTTGCAAATAAATTGATATTATGGCCGTTAAATTTACTAACGGGAAGCATGTGTCACAAAACAAAACAAGAAGCTTTCAATATTTTTTAATCTCTTCAACATTAAAAGCCATCATGTAGTTTCCATTTTGTACATAATTCCAATTTTCCAACATTACAGATACACAGTGGCGGATTACACCATAGGCGCATGAGGCGCGTGCCTGGGGCCTCAGCATAGTTGGGTACCTCAGGGTTACCAGATGTCATGTTTGAAAAACAACGAAGGAGGTTTTTGTTTTTTATGCGGCCTCAGAATCTTTGGGGGCCTCAGAATCATTGAGTGCCTCAGAATTTCCAGATGCCACGTTTAAAAAAAACCGAAAAAGGTTTTTTTTATTGTTTTCGAGGGGTGCGTCATGGTTGCCAGATGTCACGATTGAAAAAGTTTAAATTTATTTTACAATTACTATCAGGACAATATTGTGTAAAATTTTTCGTTCAAAAGAAACCGAAATTTTAAAAAAATCAATAGTAAAACTTTTTTTTTGTATTTCTTAGTTTTTCTATTTTTAAAAGACGTCGTTAAGTTTCCATTTAGGGTATGATCGCCATTGTTGTGCGACCTAAAGGCCGCACTGATTAACGTTACAAATACGCATATAAATTGAGATTATTTTGTTTCTACCATGCTATCTGGTAATTTCAGTTTTTCTTTAAAACGGATTAGTTTTTCAAATATGTTGATTAGACCGATTTTATAGACCGTTAAATTTGCTAACGGAGAGCGGGTGTCTAGATTTTATAAAAATTTTTGTTTAACAGATACCAGGGTTTGTAAGGAAAACAGAAAAACGAAGCCCTTAATATGTATTTCTTACTTTTTTCAATTTTAACGGTAATCATAAAGTTTCAATTCAGTACGTAATTTCCATAGTTGTGGAGCCTGAAGGCCGCACCATTTAGCGTTACAAACAGACCAATTTAGTGATTATTATTTATTTTCTAACATACCAGCAAATTTTCCAGTCTGTGGAAAAAAAAATTGGATGTCCAAATCGTCAACTGGCTACCCGTTAAAGAGAAAGTCTGCGCTTCGCTCCGACTTAATTAAATCTACTTGTAAGGTTGCATCTGATTTTCTATTACCGATTGAAAAGATAGCACTTGAAACCATAGAGGTATATATTAAAACTACTGGAGACACCACTAGATGCAACAAAACGGTCCGACGTTTCCCCCACTCCTTAAAGGATTCTGTCAAATCTTGTAGTGCACAATCATAGGATAAATGATGTTTAAACGTTTAAATAAATGAATTATAAGAAACTAGGATGTGATAAATGATTAAAATAATTGTAGACATATTATATTGTGGTTTTTAATTAAAAATACACACATTATTTAAAATGTTAACCTAAAATACCATTTTGCTGTCATTGCTATCTTTACCACGTTATTATAGAATGTCAAGTCGAGTTTATACCTTTAAGGAGTGGGGGAACGTCAGTAAAATCGGACCGTTTTATCTCTATAGGGATTATATGCAGGTGGTGCCTCCAGTAGTTTTAATATATACCTCTATGCTTGAAACTGACTGGCATCGGGCTGCTTTTGATGTTCCCCTCGTAAAAGTTTTCGATTTATTTTCAACTCTCAATAAAGCAGCAATTCTTGTTACATTTATTCGGTTAGATAAATTTAGCGACTACTTTAAGGTTTGCGTTACACACGACGTGAATTATGACGGAAATATAGTTGACAGGGTTTACGTATGTCTTAAAAACCGCATGTATCATCGTGAAAGCACTTGGGTACGTCGTCTCAACCTGGTGAATTATATATCAGGGAAACTACGCTAAAACTGCTAAAAAGCCAAATAATAAATTTATGAGGTCGCAATATTGTCAAAACGGCCAAAACTTAAGTAATAACTTTGTTTGCCTACCTTTTCCAACTTCCAATTGTTGCGATAAAGTAGTTTGCATGCATTTGCAAGTTTGCTCGCACAAAGCTCCCAAGTTTTTTTCTGCAAAAATGCAAATTTACGATTGGCCCGTAATTGCGGGATTTGCGATTTTACGAGAGCGCCCGCGAGCGCAAAAATTGTTATCATAACTTGTGCGGTGAGCGGTCGCATCCTGAGAGTAAATCGAGCTTGTTTATTACGGAGACTTTTGTTTGGTCGGTTCCTGTTTTATTACGGCCAAAAGGGCAAGCTTTTAGCCAGTCAAATTTGTCTGTTTCATCGAGACAAGCGCTCCTAGCGGTTGGGGGATTCCCCGATTTATGGTTCATTTTTGCCGGATTTTAAAGTGAACAAAATGTAGAGCACTTAATCACACCACACGGTACATCATCTCCGTCTTTGTTTATTTGTTACAAGAAAACCACTTCATTTACAATGAGCAGCAGCAAACTTAAACACTTGGTAATTAATCTCGTTCCGCCATTGTGTTGAATTGCGACCTAAACTTATCGGTGCTGACATCTACCGTCTCATTATTTAATAAATGGTTTGCTAGGTGAAGTTTTTAATTGAAACATAAAATATTTTATTGTTTGCCGTTGTTGTCGAGCGAAGGTGATATTAAAATAATCCAATTTTGTTTTTTGTTTTGTTTGCTGTATTTTGTTGGCGATATTAAGTTGGTTGAGGTAATAAATGTTAGAGTTAAGAAGCTTAAGTTTCTCGCGTATAGCACCTAGCACCAATATTTTCATGTATGTCTATAAAATAATCTGTTTATTACGAGAGGAAAATAGATATACCGGCAAACCGTAATTCAGGAGTGCAATTTTGCTCAAATATGTGTTTTACGGTCTGTATTTTCGTTCTAAAAATGTTTATGACAAACGAGGGAGTTAAAGTTTTCACATACATCTCGACTCGACAAGTTTAAAATGTAATCTTAATTTTATACATTTTGTGTGTTTGAAAATTATCTAACAATAGTGTGGTAGATAGAACGAGGATTAAAGTGAAAAGCCACCCCTAAAAGATAAAGCAAACGCAAAATTGTTTTCGTTTTCGTGTAATCGCTATGGAAAGCTTTAACCTATGTTCTCGTTGGGTATACTTTACATGAATTTTAACGATTATAATGACACTTATTTGCGTTTGTGTGTAGATTTTCTGTACCTAACCTAATTTTTTACATAAATTATTTCAAGGCGTAATTTTTAATGACGCGCTCGCAGAGAAAATTGTATTTTCTATCATGGCTTGTTACATTTACTTTGTATTTTACAGTGGTGAAAAGCTGCTTTTCTAATTTAAACTCAAAGAAAATGTCTTTTTAGAAAGCAAATTAAGTACTACGCTGTTGCGCGCCACATGTAACGTTCTACATTATTATAGGCGTGGCCTATTAAACAATGTAAATAGCGTATCATAAATCACAGTAGATATTAAAACAAGGAATAATATTGCTTCTTATATTATCATTTTTGAACTCGCCACCACGTTCGTCTTGATCTGGATTCAAACTCGAGTGCACCGTAAACAGGGGCGGTCCTAGCAAGATTTTCAGGTGGTACGAGATCTTATTTTGGCGCCCCCTCCCCCACTGCCCCCCCCCCCATTTTTTTTTAATTTGATGAAATTTTTTCAAAAAAAAATTTAAAAAAAAAAATATAAAAAGAAATTTTAAATTTTATTTATTGGCAGCAGAGAGTTTTTAGACTAAAGATACGATAATATGTGTTTAAAAAGATTTATTTAATCAAATTAAGAAATAAAAAAATTAACTACAAAGCCACTTTTCTCGCTTTTGCACCTGCAAATTTTTTTATTAGTTCGCAATAATCTAAGTCCTTGCCAATATTATTTTCTATGGACAAAATTGCTAAATCTGAAAGTCGCTCCTGACACATAGTCGAACGTAAATAAGTTTTGATCAGCTTTAATTTACTGAAGCTTCGTTCTCCATTGGCGACCGTTACAGGTATGGTTAACAGAATCCGAAGTGCTGTCCACACATTCGGAAATATATCCTGCCAACCATTTGTTTTAATAAGTTGAAGAACTTTTATTGGTTCTGCTGATTCAATGTATTTCAACAGTGGATTCAGGTGTAAAAGTACCTCAACCAATTCACAACCAGATATGTCATATTTTTCCCCATCGGTTAAACTTATCTCTAAATTCTCACATGCTTTGTCCAATTTTGTCTTTTCAGGAATTTCTTTGATATTGTACAAAAATGACCATACATCATTAAATTTCGATAGTTGTAAAAATCTATTAACCAACGCATTTTCAATTGTATCGATCATGGGGTAAAAGACGCTTATTTTAAACAACTTTTCGGGATCCGTTGGTGTCTCATCAGCGGCTTCGTATTCAAATAGTTTCTTTTTTCTTCGGATGCGGACTGGCTTAAAAATAATATCTATCCCAGCCTGAGAAGCAATTTCCGTAGCTGTTATCAGAGCAGTGGAATAATCCCTGTACTCTTTTACAAATTCCGAGCAGTTCTTCAGCAATCGTGAAGCGTTTGGTATATCCATTGTTTTAGACTGCATAGCCTTACTTACAATGTTTACTTGAAACAATATATCATACCAAGCCACCATTGTTATTATGAACTCAAATTGCTCCATATTCTGAATCAGGGACAAGGCCTCTGATGCTGCAACTGAGTCATTTGTTTCTTCGTGAAGTTCCAGAAGGGCGTCACGAACTGAAGAGTATTGATAACGAACTGCAGCGAGACTAGAAACTCTACTCTCCCAACGAGTTTCACAAACTTTTTTCAGCGATAGTGCTTCTACATGCTTGGATATCACTTCCCATCGCTTTGTTGATCCAGAGAATAGAACAAACAGTTTTTGAAGAAATCCGAACAAAGAAACCGATTTAACAGATGTTTTGGCGGCATCTGCTATTACCAAATTTAAGCTATGACAACCACATGGATTAAAAATGCTCGTGGATATTGCTTCAAAACTCTGCTTTGGACACCTTTGTTTACTCCTACCATATTAGATCCATTATCGTATCCTTGACCGCGACAATCATTCATATCTAAATCAAACTCTTGCACAATATCATCAAGAAAGAAGCCAGTAAGTCCAGCTCCCGAAGAGTCACTTACCGGCTTGTAAGCAATGAAACACTCGCGCACTTGGACTTCATCTTCATTAGTGTCAACAAAACGCAATGTTAAAGATAATTGTTCAATGTGACTGACATCAGGAGTGCAATCCAGTATGATGGAGAAGTATTTCGATGATTTTACCATACTCAAAATTGTATTTCGAACTTCACTTCCAAGTAAGCCGATCAACTCGTTTTGAATATGTTTACTAAAATAGTGAACATTAGTCTCCTTATTAACAATACGGCGGAGGTGCTCCATTATCACAGGGTCAAATTTTCCCATCAGTTGCACTAAACCCAGAAAGTTACCATTATTACGAGTATATAGTGCCTCAGATCCAGATCTTCTGAAAGGCAAATTATTACTTGCTAAAAAGAATACTATGGACATCATTCGTTCGAGGATAGCAACCCACCGTGATTTCTCGTCTTTAATCTGTTTTTGCAAATGCTTGTCAATTCCACTAAAATTCTTTAATCGACTCGACGCTTCTATCCAACTGTTCATGGCGTGCTGGTGATGTGAGGAAGTTTCGTGAGTTTTGAGACGCACTGATAAGTGCGACCAGTCGTCAAATCCATCTTTTCCTAAATTAGAGTGGGACATTCTGTTGAATAAACGGCAACAAAAACAATATACTTTATTTTCAGATTTAGAGTAAACGAGCCATCTTCTTTTATAAGTTTCTCCATTTGGCATTACCCTTTGAAAATGCGTATTCGAAAAATGACGTCCGTCAGTTTTTTTTTGATACTTGTCGTTGCTCATTTCGTTACTAACAGGACCACGAATAATTATTTCATCTATGGTTCTAGAGTTAACGAATGACCATTTCGAAATATCATCAATTTCACAATTAGTATTTTGATTTTGAAGAGGTGACAGAGATGGTATGTCTGGTGTACTCTCTGTAATATTTTGAACTTCAGAGGAAATTCCAGAAATAGTTAGATTATTTTGTGCATACTGCTCTTCATCTTCATGGGCTTCATCTGAAGAACTTCTATTATATAGGTCTTCTTCCGTCGCGTTTTGAACTGGTTCTGATGATGCCGATTCAGATGACTTCTCAACTCTAAAAAAAGTTGCCATCAATTTTGCAGCCTTTTCACTTTCGTCTTGCTTTTTTCGTTTTCTTTTCAAGTTTTGAGCGCCGGATAGTTTTTTTGCAGGTGGGGATATTGTTAATAAAATTTCTACGGCAGCGTGGTGAGGATATTTTTAAAATAATGCACTGGTAATGGTAAATTTTCTTTTGACACCTTTGCTTGTCCATTCCTATTATAAATAGAGGTATGGGGGTATGGCGGACAGATTGTCTACCAACAAAAAAAAATATTTTTTATTATATTGGCAACTCTATTATTTTAAATATAGTTACATTGTTTACTGAATGAATTGTGTTTTTAAATAATATTTTTTCAAAATATTTTCTCAATTTGGCCCCTTTCCAACGGCGCCCGGCGCGGTCAAAATATTTTTTCAAAATATTTAAAAAAAATTTTTTTCAGCATATTTTCTCAATTTGGCGCCCCCCTTACAACGGCGCCCGGCGCGACCACGCCGGTCGCTCCGCCCTAGAACCGCCGCTGACCGTAAAATAAATATACAACATTTCCATAATTATTTCAATTTGGACCTTATTGTTTGAATCACCCTGTACGCAGTGGCGGCTGGTACGAGAAGGGCGACGGGGCACCACCCTACCAAAACAGAAGAGTAACTCAGAATAAAAGATAACATTTTTTATGCAACGGAGAGAGTGAAACTGTTGTTTGTATCACATTTCTGAGACTCGTGACCGTCTTCATTCCCTCGTAAAGTAAAATTCCTAATTTAATCTCACGCTTTTATGAGATGTTTTGCATACTCTTTTAATTTGTAAATTACATTTTCGGTATTTTATCGTGTTTAGTTTACCTGATGTTTTGGATGAGTTCCGTTGGTTCAGTTTATCGACCTTGTAATTATTTTTTATTTCAAATTTTTTAGGAACGCTGTTGTTTCACTATCTCCGTTGCATAAAATGCGTGCGAAATTTCCCGCACCGGATTCATTAGGCAGAACCGTAGCACGCTAGATTAAAGGTATCACTTCAATCTTTAGTTGTATAACAAACTAATTGATATGCCGCTGAATATTGGATAATCCGACATCGATTGACCATAAACGTGACGCAGATTTAAAACACTTGACTAATAAAAAGTGAAAAATGAAATTTCCCCACCCCTCCAATTTTATAAACCACGTGTTTCCTCTGACGAGCAAGTTAGTTGAACAACTCCGCTTCCAAGTAATAAATACGCGAAATTCAATTGTTTTATGCTCCCTCCTCCTCAAATCGGAAAAAACAAATGCGTTCGTTATAATCGGCGCTTGCTCTGCTGTAAGTTTATTTTTACCGCACTTATACAGGGTGTTCCGAAGGAATACCTTGTATTAAGTTATCTTCCCTCCATTAATGCTAAAACAAATTCTATTTTAAATTCAGAATTCACTTCAAGAGGCTATAGGCGATTTTGATGAACCTTGTAAGTTTGGGAATAATTGATATTAAAAATTTTCAATAGCGGTGTCGATTTACAACTGATTTACCACTGCATTCTGTTGACGTACGTGTGGTTTCATATAGTCTTCTAATTTTTTTTTTCGCATTTCACCTGAGAAAACTTTGAGTTTCTATAATTCATTTTCAGGAACTCGAGCACGCAGGCTCGAAAGGGGCAACCCCCCCCCCTTCAGGTAATAAGATAGTTTGGATAATGGCAGGGGCAAGTTGGCGGATCTTCGACCATCAGAGTGCTTAATCCCGCGATACGGAAATCCAATAGACGGGCTCCTAACTTTGTCCACTTATTCAAAATTTTGCCTCTTTCTCCCTTTTTTCTTTCTTCTTTTATCATCACATCTAGACCGAGCTAGATTAGGGCTCAGGTGGTGACGTTAAATCAGCATTGTCAGCTTTTCAAGAAATGCAACTGCGTACATGATGCCTTTCGTGATAATTTCAAAGCCATGACCGTAGCCAACCCAACGGGGAGTAAAACCAACCTTGGATACTGACGGCCTTTGTTGACAGTTGGGGGCCTCAAAACCCAATCCTGCAATTCAAATTCAGGTGCAGTGGCGTACCAGCTAAAGTGAAGAAAAGTGTGGGCTAGGCCCGGTATTCCGAGAACTTCATCGTTCAATTTAACTTAACAAAAAACTAAAAGCATATAAATCTGCGCGAAAAGGCAGATCGGGGGCGAAGAGGTAGAAAGTTGAACTTTAAAACGAGATGCTTACGAAAATAATTACAAACCCTCATCGGAAATTATTTAGATTCTAAAAAGAGCCGATTTTTTATCGACCTCTCAAGCGAAACAATTGCGAGCTCTTTCCCTGACGGTTTACGTACTGAAGTGGAAATAGTCTTAGTCCAGTATTTATATCAAAGTAGGGGTGGGCGTGGCCTATGAGTACCATCAGCCAATGGGAGACCCTTTAAGAACTGTTTTGAGGGTTTAAACTTGAATTTTTCAAAAAAAAAATTTGTTTACTTTTATTATATAAACTTTTAGCTTTCCGGATATCTATAGGGAATTTTTCAACTCGCAGTGGGATTTATTGATTATTTTTATATGTATTATTTTCTGAAGCTTTTTTGGGCTGAACACTAAAAAGTAAAAGAATGCGAGATGTGTTATAAACAAATAAATAGGCAAAAGTGTTATTGTTTTAAAATTGCACTAATTCGTCATTTCCCAGGTAATGCGGCCTAAAGGCCGCATTGAGGCAACCAATCATCAACTTAGTTTAGAGTTACATACATAAAGACAAACACACATATTGTTGTGATATTGAAAAAAAAATTTGTTTTTTTTTATAATTTTTCCTTTAATGTTGAAATTGAATATTAAATAAATTGTGAAGTGTTCTGATTGCATTTGAATTATGCGGATGGATGGACAGTCGGACACGGAGTTTTCATCATTTTAATTCTTCTTACCGGAAACTGTAACTTTTTCTTTTAACGTGTTAATTTTTTAAAGCTTTGTTTCACGATCGGTGTCCAGATGTTCATAACATCGAAAATATAGCGTCTTTAAACTTGGGTTCTTCTTAATTCTTAATATGATTTTTCTTTATTTAATTCTTACAGACACAATTCCCTTAATTAATAATTTCTTTTTATTTTGAAAACTTTTTATACTGCCTAAAAGGGATATTCCCCACTCTTTATACGCCTATTTCTTTCTCCAATGCGCTCCACCAATAAAACAGTTCTGTATATATTAAATAGTTCCGTGAATTAGTATAACGCTACTAATTTGAATAACGTAATAATATTTACACCAAGCCGCCTCCGGAAAATCTGGGGAGACAAAATTGGTTCAATCAGACGATGGGTTGCCCCTTTGGCTAGCTCTAGAAAGCAAAAGACAAAATAACTTCGCCACCACTTCTGGCTAGATATTTTCTGCTTAATACAGGGTGCGCTAAAAAGGCGCTCTGAAGAGCTACGCGAAGTAGGTTGTAAAGTGAGCGCCAAGTATTTTAAATTTACCACCCGGAAACCACCGATAAAACTACGAAACTGTGGTTCCCCATTGCAATTTACGCAAAATTTATTAAATCAAATAAAATATCCAGATAAATTAATATAATTTTAAGATTAAAACGATAAGAAATACCTAATAAGAAATTATTAAGCGGAATATTAGGGAGGTTTCAGAGTACTTCTCTACGCATATGTGAACGAAAAACAATGGTGCCTTCTTGATCTTTCCTTATCGAAAGCAATCTTGAACTTCCCACAAAATTTGTCGCCAAATGACCAACCGGTAAAATTTGAGAAGCTCAGGAAGAGAAACAGCGAACGAGCAAACCGTACACGAGGTCGAACAAGTCGAACTGATTAGTAATTGCCTACATTGTGCAGGCCGCACTGACGAATTGCATCATCAGCCTAAGTATTATGCACCACTAGTACAAATACCAAATAACAACGTCGAATTACGTAAGAAATCCTTGAGAAACCTATTTATGTTTATTTTATCTCCCCCCCCTTTGATTACCATAAATAAACAATTTATTGCTACCTAGAAAGGTCAGGACACGACAGTATGTTTTTCAAATCAAGACTCAAATTGGGCATATAGAACATATACTTTTTCTGTTTGATTGGCTGTATCTATATAATGTTTACATTTCGTGTTAACGCAGCGGCGGTTTACCCTAAAGGGCACAAGGGCTCGTGCCTTCCTATGCAAAGTCGGAAACAATAACTACCTAAAAGTAATACTAATGTTTTAGGAAATAACACTGGAGTAGTAAATTTATATTTTTTCTTGTTTAAATTGACGCTACTGAGAGGTTAGGGGACTACCCTCGGATATGTAGATCAAGATGGCCTCGCTAATACTCTAACTTGGACGTTCATTTGCCCACTACTGTTTAAATCTCGCTAATAGGGATTCAATAAGTTTTAATCGTGATTCAAAGTGTGTACCAAAAGAAAGCACCTGCTAATATTGGGTTTCAATTTTAAAATTTGCCCCAGATTTTAAATTTAAAATATAAAAATAACACTGGTACACCAGTCGAATAAACGTGTTGAACGAAAGAAATTTTAAATTACTTTAAAAATCAAGATTAAATTATTATCAGAAAACCGATTGAATATATTACGAATTACTTGCATAAAATATAAGTTACAAATTAACATTTATTTATAATATTTTTAATTCATTTTACCACGTGAAAATGTTGTAAAGATAACCTAAAATTATGGCGTGGTTCATATGAAATGAAGAATTTCATATAATTTCTATTTTTGCAATCAACAATAATAAATAAACATTAAAATGTAGCGTGTAATTATTGGGGTTACCAAAATTTACACGTGATCGTATTTTGTAATTTTTTTTATCTTATTAGTAGCATATACAGGATGGTTCAAAAGAGAGGAAACATGAATTCGTAGGGGTAGAATTTGTATGATTGTTTATAAAGTGGTCGCACCTCCCCTTGAACTTTTTGTGGAGCCTTACTACATTTACAAGTGTTATAACCAAATATTATGTTTTAATTCAGGTTGTAAACTTATTATAATAATAATTTGCAGCTAATCAGTAGATAGACTATGCCGATTCTGACATAAAACTTTGATAAGATTAATATTAGGGACTTCAGAGCTTTTCCTGACGTTTTAAGCTCACGACTTGACCCAGTTATGTCATCCCCCTTCCTCCCTCCACTCTTCAAGGTTATATGCACTCGGATTACATTCTTGAGGAAATACAGAGCTACACCTTCTTGAGTACTACGAAAAACAAAAATATAACCACTCGAAGTTGCGAGTAAACCAGGGAAGATCCTGTCAAATTATATCGGGGTGTCCCCAGCGGCCATTCGGAAATCTCGGGCTTGTAGGTCCGAACTCGGCTCTAATCTGACTCGACTGCATCCCAGGTAGCGAAGCAGTTTGTGCGTCGCCGCGGGCGTGCTGAGCGTGGCTTTTCGTTTCTCTTAGCTTCCCTCTCCTCAAACCAGAGAATCAGAAGCGTGGCAAGAGTTTGGCCCTCAACAGGATGTTAAACCTGTATTGACAGCAATTTTCTAGATAGATGCTACGTCTTCCATCGAAATACTCAGCCATGCCTGTCGTTAGCAAGGGAACGGCTCCAATCGGTCCCTTGCTGGAGACAATCCCTGGTGAAAGGTTGAGGCTCTAATCTTAACTCTGTAATCAGTTCAGTGTTCCGTGACGCACCAGAATTTTCATTTATGATATCGATTTCGTGAGGACACAAGGAGTAGGAATATCGTTATAAATTAATAATATAATTACCCGGTTTTGAAGCTCAAATTTCGAATTTGTTGTAGATGTTTCAGCTTGATTTGTTGAAGGTATTACTGCTCTTGTTTCTGTGTTTTGTTAGCAAAAGATACTTTGACATAATTATGACTTAATCAAGTCGAAACGCGTCACCAAATAGCATCTCTCAACTCAAATAGACTTGAATATGTATTTACATATTTCATATTTTCTGGACCTCAATTAACCCGTGACTTCAACGAGCCGTTTCTATATCATAATACACTCGGAATACATACTTAAGGTCACGTAGTACAGATGTACGTACTAGTATATAATTTTATTAAAAAGTAATATTTTTGGGGTTCAAAAGGGGCTTTAATACAACATATAAACTTACACATTTATTTAAAATAATATTAATATAATAAATATAAACTTAAATGTTGCGAAGAATGTCATGATGAGAGTTGAAAGTTAACTCGCAGCATGCAGAGCATTCACTTACGCAAAGTATCGTCGAAGCTCAAAAAGAGATTTTAATTTTAAACTGAATAAACAATACATTTGTACCACGTGACCTTGAATATGTATTTCGTGAGATCACGAAATTTTTAAATTCATCATTAGTTTAAATTCATCATCGGTGCAGTCAGCATCAATTAGAGGAACGCGCTTTGTTTGCGTATGATTGGGCATTGAAATAAACCCGTAGAGCTTGCAGGGCTTGTGCCATTATTTTTCTCCTTTTAATTGATGCACATTTGTTTTAAAGCACCAGAGTTATTATCCTGCAACTGCCTTCAGTGTTTGCAAGGTGTGTTTTGTACGCTGATACTGGTATATTAAATACATAAGTTCATTGTCGCAATTATCTGTGTAATTCTGTACCATTTCGTTACTGTATCGAGTCTCGGCGATTATAAAATTTTAAATTTAACATATTTTAATTTTATAAGCGATTACCGCAAGGTTTACGAACCAGGGCCTGCCTCCGACGCACTGGGAGCTGGCTTACCAGAATACCAGGGTACATTTTCTCACGGCATATTTATTGTCAATATTTTATTGCGACACGGGGAAAATTGTTCACAAAACAAAGGTTAATCTTGTCTATAAGCGATAACAGGTCGGTTACCAAGGATGAATCCAAACGCAAAAATTACAAATCTTTTAATTATATTTACAAAATTTAATGCAATTAATCGTTCTATTTTTTTAATTTTAAACTTAATGAGGAAAATATTAAGGGAGGGGGGTTGATTCATTGCATATAAAGGAAATAAAAGATAATTCTGCCCATAAACGGTAACAGCGTTGTTACCAAAAATGAATCCAAATACAGGAATGGCAAATTTTTTAATTATCTTTAGGAAGGGGGGAATTAATTCATAGCATAATAAAGCAAAAATGGTTGCTTTTACCCAAATACGGTAACAGCGCTCGTGCCGAAGATGGATGCAAACACAAAAATGCTAAATTTTCTTAAGAAATTTAAGGCATTTAATATTCAATCGTTCTTTTTTCGATTTCAAACTTTATGGGGAAATATTGAGTGGCGGGAGTTAATTCATTGCATAGTAAAGCGAAATGGGTTAATTCTGCCCATAATTCAAAATTTTCAAAAGATTCAAAATTGAATCCGAATGAAGAAATGCTAAATCTTTTAATTTGCTTCAGAAATTTTAAGGCATTTAATAGTTCATTTTAGATTTGAAACTTTCTCGGGGAAAATTGAGGAAAAGGATTTAATTCATTGCATAATAAAACAAAAAGAGGTTAATTCTGCACATAAGCGGTAACAGCGCTGTTACCACAGATGAATCCAAAAAGCAAAAATGATAAATCATTTCATTTTCTTAAGGAATTTTAAGGAATTTAATATTTTCAAATATAATTACAAGTTTCACGTTGCAATTCAGATCGAAGAAACAGCAATATTCCCGAACTTGTGTCTTTTGTTTGTGAGATGAGTTGTACTGCAACTTTTGGTTGCAGTTTGGGCTAAACTAACTTTTTCCTAAAAAGACTTTTCCATCCTACGAGCATATTTATATGAATTCACGAAATTATATAAAACTTAGGACCATTGTTTAAGCTTGGACAGTAATTGTCGCAATAGTCATACTCGAACTCTCGAGGTTAATCTATAGCAATAAATTGCAAATTAAAGATAATGTTTAATCATAGTTAATTAAAAGTTCATAAGAGCTGTAAACACATCATTTCAACAGGTTTACACGAGTCCTGACGTCTCCATTCACAATGCATCGAACAACCCTCATTAGCCATTGATGATAGTGAAGTACAGAATACATCAATATCTACTTACATTGCTCCTCAAGCTATGTATCCAATAACAAAATGAGTTAAACCGATCAACTACATAAAAGCAGAGACTTAAAACTCCGTACTACATCGTACTACTTTCGCTCAAACGCACCCGAAGCCATCTGTAGATCAAGGTCAAGGTCACCACGATTTTGAAAATTATGAAACATCTTGTGGTTAGTTTTGGTAAGATTAAGAGCCGATCGACAAAGTCCCTAGCCGATTGTCAAGACTTGGACGACACAACGAAAGACAATGAGACATTCCCATGCTAATCAGAAAATGCTGTGACCTATCAACGTACTTTAGATTGTCGCTTGACAATCTTCCCGATCACATGCAACCACAATCGAACTGAACCGATGAACCGTCTGGAACGTCTCTAACGCGTTCGGAAGTTCAGATATCAATAAGCACAGTAGAAGAGCATTCAATTGCTGCGATGAAAGGTTCGACTCCAGGTAAACTATGCGGAAAAATTAAAACCAACCGCACGCAATTCCTCAATCTGGAATTCTCAAACAATTTTTCAACATTTCCGTTCGGAATCAACGTTAAACAAGAGGTCCCTTAAACTTCATCTAAACGTTGAGAAGAGGATGTACCAGAGCAGACTGCGTTTGTCCAAAGATGGCAAAATATGCTCTGAATAGATGTCAGATTTACCAGAAGAAACTTAGAAGTGCAACTGCCTGCCCTTCTCCCAAACGGTGGAGATCTTCATAGTAATGAAAAGACACTTCTATCCATTCGTCGGGACAATTAGCAATTCTGACTCGAAATAGTGCTGAGAATCCCCGGAGAAGAGCCCCCAAAACGGTATCTTTAACCACGTCTACAAAATTGGAGTTTAGTCTGTGGATGTTAACTTATGATGATTATAACTTCATCAAAAACCCAAACTATATTTTTCGACAAATGTAAATTGTTAGACCGTGGCCGTATTTTGTGGAAATGAGATCATAGATGTAGTAGATAACGGCGCGCCATAACAATAAGAAATGTGTTAATAATATTGACTCAGCATAAAATATGGCAATATGGCGCCGGTGGTGGTTACCATGGCAACGGAAATTTAGCAGAACGCAAAGAAGTACTGTTGAAATTGCACTGGAAATATAGAAAAAGGCAAACAAATACGTACGGATGCAACTGCAATGGAAATCTTGAAGGAAACAAAGATGTGCGGTTTCATGGCAACGGGAATCTTGCCGAAATCAAAGAAATACAGTTGTCATGGAACTGAAAATCTGGATGAGGGGAATGAAGTGCGATTGGCATAGCGACGAAATCTAGAGGAATGGCAAAGAAGTACAGATTAAATGGCAATGAAAATTTTAGAGAAAACAAAGACGTGCTGTTGTCATGGCAACGGGAATCTGGTTGAAAACAAAGAAATACGCTTGTCATGGCAATGGAAATCTGGAAGAAGAAGCACCGATGAGGTGGCAACGGAAATCTAGAGGAAGGCAAAAATGTGCGGTTTGTCATAGCAATGGAAATCGAGAAGAAAGCAAAAAAGTACAGTTGAAATCTAGTGGTAGGCAAAGAAGTGCAGTTGCCATGTTAACGGAAATCTTAAAGAAGGCAAAGAAGTGCGGTTGGCGTGGCAACGCAAATCTAGCAAAAAACAATTAAGTACGGCCACTATGGCATTGGAAATCAACACCGTTTCCACCAGTAATTCAGAAATCATCAACTGTAATTCATATTTGTCAATTGATATTCAGAAATCTTAAACTGTTAATCATATTTGTCAACTGATATTCAGGAAGCGTCAATTGTAATTCAGAAACGTAATAATTTAATTCAGATTACTTATGTAAACAGAATAAAATTATACTTTAGCTGATATTTAATGACCCATTGTGAAAGTAGGCCTTCGTCCACATCTGAGGGGGGGTCAAAATGTGAGCAAGGGGGAAGGTGGATTGGACAAGTGTGGCGTCCGCATAATCCCTTTTTTTGTGATTTATAATATTTTTGTGTAATATTTTGAAAAAAATATTATTTACTCCTTAAATTCCCAATGTCGTGTTAAGCTCGATTTTAGACAAATGAGGGAGGTCCTTGATTTGTGACCGTAGGACTTTCCTGGGGAAATCCTGAAGATTGTGAGCAACTGTGACAAGGGGCGGGGTTGAAAGTCGGGAAAATTTGCGGACGTCCTGTACGGACGACCCCTTATATTAGGAATAAGGCCTGATAAAAATCGGAAAATCGAAACAAAAACCCAATTTTACTTTATTGTTTGATTTACATTTGATTGCTTATGAATTTCCTTTGACGCTTTATAATTTTCCCTTGACGATTTCTGAATTTCATTTCACGCTTTCTGAATATCAGTAGACAAATCTGAATTATAGTCGACGTTTTCCGAATTAATGTTGAAAAAGTCTCAGATGAAAAAGGTGACCGAAATTTAAAGAAAAGCGAAGAAGTGCGATAGCCATGGCAATGGAAACCAAGAAGAAGGCAAAAAATTACTACAACAAAGCACTTGCCTTGCATTTCTTATCTTCGCTCGTACTGACCTCGTCGGTTTCTACCTCCTACGTGTCTTTTTAAGACATTGCAGTTTATCTGCAAAAGGCAAAAAATTACTACAACAAAGCACTTGCCTTGCATTTCTTATCTTCGCACGTACTGACCTCGTCGGTTTCTACCTCCTACGTGTTTTTTTAAGACATTGCAGTTTGCCTCCGCATTTTAGCAGAAAGTCAGTAAATTGACCTTGCGAAAAAATTACAGCAAAGTGTGTGAATTATCTACTACTATAAGAAGACATTTGTGCTGATTAAATGAATCGATAAATCAGATTTTAGAACTTAAATTGATCGATATTTTTTCAGCGTCATCAACTGAACAAAAAATGGTAAATTCCGACTGTTCAGCAGAAGATGTTTTTTAATGTTTAAATATTTTCAAATAAAAGTATTATACTCGTAAGTAAGCATAATACTATAAATTATTAACGTAAATTAACATTAATTAATTTAATAAAAACGATGATATCAAATTTAAATAAAATTTGGTCAACAAAGTTAGAAGTAAATGTAACTGTAATTTCGAAAAATAACCAGGTTGGCTTCAAGGGAATTCATTTTGGCGTGACATAATTTGTAATTTAATCATAGTGGTTTTTACAATTAGCATTAGAAGCTTTGTCCATTTCCAAAATTAGAAAATCAAAAATTGATGCTCCTGGAAATCAATCGTAATTAAATTAGAAATTTGAAATAGGATGCATTTTAATTAGTCAAAAATATTATTGTCCCGAGCTGCAATTTTTCAGCAGGTATCGATTACACGAAATATTTACCATCAGTTCAAACATATTTGATAAAATGTATGTTTATATTATATTTGTACTGGGAGGAATTTTTCTTCCTTCTAGGCGAAGTTCAAAAATGTTCAATTTAAACGAATTGTCGAGTCATTCACTGTAAGAGTTAAAACTGACAGGTTTTTGGTTAATTACCGAATTTTTCGAGTGAAAAATTGCTGTTTGTAAAAGAGACAGTGTAAACGGTGCTGAAATTAAATTTAATTTAAAGGCACTTACACACAACTTCCATTCGGGCTTCACTTTGAGCGGAAGAAAACGACGGTGCTTCAGCCGACACTTCGCATTTAAATAGTCCACTCGTTTTTAAGTTTACACTACGTAATACCACTTTTTTGCTATCAGACAAACTCATCTGAAACAAAAATGACAAAATGTAAATGTACTTATCGACTGACTCTCGTAGGATCATAAAAGGCACTTTTAATTATTAAAAACGCCTTAGATATGGAAAAAGGAAAACTTAATCATCGGAACGCTTATATAGCATCAAAAAGTCCTAAAGCTGCTTTACCCACCGCTTTCTTGCTTTATTTGTTTTTTTACTACCTTAGTGTGTAACAACATTTTCTATATTTCTATTAAAAATTTTGAACGAAACAAGAGCAATGGCTTTAGGGCATTTTCATGTTATACAAACTGACTGCATTTTCAATTTATGTTGTAAATAGCGAAGCTTTTTATGTATTTCTATGACGTAAGTTCATCAAATAAATAAATACAGAAGCTATTTCAGTACAAATATGCACAAAAACTTTGTAAATGATCACAAAGTTGCTTTTCATAATCAGGCAGGACCGCCCTGGCCTTAAATTTTGAAACGCCTTCTATAACAACAAACTTAAGAAAATTCTTCTGTAATAAAACAAAAGAAAGCAGGCCTACTATTCGTTCTACACTGAGATAAAGTAATTTGCTACGTCAGCAAACGCAAAGATTTTTAGAAAATATGTTCCTCAACTGGGATTCGAACCCAGACGTATTAGCTGTGAATACGTGCGCTTAAACAACTGCGCTGCTGAGGCGATTAGTTTATGTAGCGCGAAACTTCTATTTATCGTGAATTAATTCTAGGACCGCTACAGATTTGTTGGACGTTTAAATAGCGGTTACTAAAAAAACTTTTTGTGAAGAATAGCAAAACTGGTAACCCGATTTTGTAGTACAACAACTAATCCATTATTATTATATTAATTTATTTATTTATGATTTAACCCTTTTACGGTTCAGACAACTGCATTTAAATAAGATACTTTATTATGATGTGTTGTTTTGATAAACAAAGTGCAATATTATATTTCACAGCCAAAGGGAAATATTTTGTTGCTAACAGTAAAAAAGAAAAAAATTATCTTATGCGCATTTATAATGTAGTTTTATAAGAGCAAACACTGTTGGGTAAATTACACAATAAAAGCAAATTTACAAGTGACAAATCGCAAGTTACAAATCAGAGCTGGTAAATATTTATGTGTTTTTAACATTTAAATTTTAACATTATTATTAATTTATACAACTCCTTAAAATCACTATTTAATGTTTAATGTTTAACAACTCATAAGAAACGTTCGCGTAGTTTTTGAGTTTATAAAAATATTTATAAATAAACTAGAACTGTCGCAATTAGCTCGGCCTTCGGCCTCACAGTTAGTAGTTTGCACTTATATATCATTTTGCCCCCCACCCCTGTCTCTAAACACTTTAATATAATCAAAGCCTAAATCTAAAATAATATTCATAAGAGCGTAACTACAGACACGTCGGACGTCTTCCGTATTTAAACTAGAGACACGTCGGACGGATTGTACCGGTATTTAAAATGGAAACATGTAGGACAGTCGAACTTAGTTTCCTAGCAAACGTATTTTCTAAAGGTTCAAAATGCGTTTAAGTGAAATGAATAGAAAATAAAAACAAATGACGTTGGACACGTCGGACGGGTCACATAGTTAAATTAGAGACACGTCGGACGTGTCGTACCGTTGAGCTTAGTTCCTTCCTTATAAACGTTTGAAAGTTAAAAATGTTATTAATTAAAGCAAATGAAAAACAACGTCAGATACGTCGGATATCTCAGGTATTTAAATTAGAGACACGTCGGACGCGTTACATAGCTAAATTAGAGGCACATCGATTGGGTCGTATCGGTATTTAAAAAGAAGACAAGTTGAACAGTCAAACTTAATTTCCTTCCAAACAAATTTTCGAAATTTCAAAAAAACATTAATTAAAATATAATACGACGTCAGGCACGCTGGACGTCTCACGTATTTAAATTAGGGACACGTCGGACCAGTATTTGAAATGGAGACAAGTCGGACAGTCGAGCTTAGTTCCTTCCCAACCAATTTTTTTAAAGTTCAAAATGCTTTTAATTAAAATAAATAAAAAAATAAAACAAATAACGTCGGACGGGTCACATAGTTAAATTAGAGACACGTCGGACGTGTCCTACCGGCAAGTCGAATAGTCGAGCTTAGTTTTCATTACAAATGCTTGAAAGTTGGAAATGTTTTTAAATTAAAATAAATGAAAAACAATAACAAAACGACGTCAGATACGGCAGATATCTTAGGTATTTAAATTAGAGACCCGTCGGACGTGTTACATAACTAAATTAGAGACACATCGATTGGGGTCGTACGGGTATTTAAAAAGAAAACAAATTAAACAGTCAAACTTAGTTTCCTTCCAAACAAATTTTTGAAATTTAAAAATCAAATTTAATTAAAGTAGTAAGTAAAAAATAATACATCAGACACGCTGAACGTCTCACGTATTTAAATTAGAGACACGTCGGACCGTTATTTGAAATGGAGACAAGTCGGACAGTCGAGCTTAGTTCCTTCCTAACCAATTTTTTTTAAATTGAAAATGTTTTCAATTAAAATATATAAAAAATAAAAACAAATGACGTTGGACACGTCGAACGGGTCACATAGTTAAATTAGAGACACGTCAGACTCGTTGTACATGTATTTAAAGTGGATACAAGTCGGACAGTCTCAGTTTCCTTCCAACAAATATTTAGAAAGTTCATTTTTTTAAATTAAACCAAATGAAAAACAATAACAAAATGACGTTAGATATCACAGGTATTTAAATTAGAGGCACGTCGGACGGGTCACGTAGTTCCATTACAGACGAGTCGTACCGGTATTTAAAAGGGACAAGTCGGACAGCCAAACTTAAGCTGGATTTATAGTTTGACGTACTGTAAGCGTAGACGCACTGGATACGTAAGAAACGGACTGTAAGATATTTTCAAATTTATAAATCGACGGAACGTAATTTTCGCGCATGCGCAGAGGTGATAATAGAATTTAAAGAGAGTGACATTCAACGATTCAACATAACCTACAAATTATACAAATCGTGAACAGCATTAATTGTGTTGCTTTGAAGTTTGAACTTTTGAAATTACAATGGATTATGGGCGAGAGTTACGTAACTCTGAATAGCTGAAAAAAAATTTCTTCAGCTACACACCAAAGAACAGGCTTATATTTGTCTAATAAAACAAAAAAAAGGGTGAACGGAGTAAAAACAACCAAAATATCGACTTTTGAAAAGAAGGGAAAGTAGCAAAATGTATGCGGTTGACCCCGGTCGCTGCCACATACATAGTTCGTCCGCGGTCCCTTGAAATCGAGTGAATTTTTTTCGCTCCGATTTGAATTTTTCTTTGAAATTCGGATAGATGGGGGTGTGATTAGTGGATATTAGTAATAAATAAAATCAAAAAAATGGAAAATAACCCGTGTATTGCCGAAAAAGTGAAAAAATAAAAAAAAAATTTGCCTTCTAATTTTTGGCTTGGCCAGAATTGTGAGCAACAAAAAACCTACCCTATGCCCCTCCGGGGCTCCGGGCGGTTTTTTATGCTCAGAGCCGCTAACTCGGCGGAGCTAAACATACGAGAAGGCGCCACCGATCAAGAACACCGGGATAAAGGCAACCGGGATCTGAAACCCCCTAAAAATCGCCTAAAAACAAAAAATAATCGATGTTGCATGTACGACGGTCGACCTGCATCTGCCGCTGCGAAATATTCTAAGTGTTAGAGTATATTTGAGCGCACGGACTGAGCACAGAATGGCTGATGTGCCCCTGAATCTCGTTAATCCACCTAAAATTTCATGAAAATTAGCCAAGTTCAAATTCGATTATTTCAAAATTTTGATAATAAATTCACCCTTCATATTTTGAGAATTGGTTATATTAACTGTGTTCTTTAGTGTGTAGTAGAAGAAATTTAGTTTCGAGTAGTCAGAGTTAGGTAACTCTCACCGGATTATGAAATGCACGAAGGTATGCTTCTTGGTGCCGTTGGACTGCTGTTGTGTGCAGTAGTGCAGACTCGAAGATCAATAATTAGGCGACCAAGACGCTATAAAACAAGACCCATAAACCGCAACAGAAGAGCAGAGAATGCCTACAATTATTTTTTAAAGATGAAGACTACTGATCCAATTCAATTTTTTAAGTATACGCGAATGACTGTTCCAGTATTTGATGAATTAATAGGTCTTGTAAAAAACAGAATTTCCAAGAGAAGAATAAAAGACGGGATATCAGTAGAAGAAAGGCTTGTCATAACATTGCAGTAAGTAATTTATCCATCGGATAATAAATACTCTTTCATGAATTATTTAAGCAAAAACTTTCTTCAACAGGTTGTAGCGTTATAAACGTACATTTACTTTTTATTATAATATTATAATACCTTTTATTTCCAAATACCCCGTACATACCGCGAGCAATGTGAATTAACTCGATTAGGATCAGAGAGTGATAATTTTAGCGCGACGAGAAAAAAAAAGAGAGCTTTGCAAATTTTTGTAAATGGTTGACGGTTGACAATTCTGAGTGAGAATAATTTTATTTTAACCATTTTCACGGCTTTCAAAAACAAGTGGAAGATATATTATAAGATCCAGTTTTTTGTACTCTATTGAATAAAGCAAGATTTTTGGCCGAAGAACCCTTTTGAATAATTTTGGAAAATTATCTGATTGGAGAGGCTACTATTCGTGTTGGGTACACCTGTACAATTATATTTGGACTGTTACAACCAGTCAACCTCATACAGGTGGTATACAGTATTATTTTCTGTTGATCAACGCCGGGTGGCATAACCAAGTTATTTCCGATCCAGTCAGGGGACATCGCCGAAGCCCATTGTTTTATATTTGAGAATAACCATCGTAAAATACTACATTGTTGTGTTTTGATTCACTCAGGGCGACATTATCCGGCTACTAGTTTTTTGTTCAATATTTGCTTTTGGTTGGGTGGACGTGTATAAGACATTTACTTATTGTGTGCTTACATTTGTAGATCCTGTTTTGTTTATCAAGCATACCGACACCTGGAAAAAGGAGATTTTCTAACGGAGCTCTGAAAGACATTTCCTGGATCCAAGGATACTTCTTGTCGATTCTATTCAGTAAGGTAACAGGGGTAAGTGACACAATTTGGTAACTGTTTATGCTCGTGCATCCAATTTATTTTTTTACACAAAAGCATTGCTATAACCATTTTCTTGGTAACTCGGTTACCTATAACTAGTAGTCGTGAGTATCGTCGCTTTGGTGATACAATACCAAAAGCACGCACGGCCTTCAGTTTGTGTGGCTTGCGTTGTTTTATTTCATACAGAGGCTTTCAGCCCAGTATTTGTTTGGGACCTTCTGGTCCAGTTGACACTGTCAACTAATTGTTTTGTTTTGTATTGGAGGTGGCCAAACATCTTTTATCTTTTCTGTGGCCCTTAATAAATCACATTTAAAACTATCGTGTATTTTTTATGAGGCCTGGCGCCCACAATAGCATTTTCCTTTCCATTTGAAATAAGCACATATCCCGAAAAGAAGCAACAAGTAACGCCTGGGTCAAGTGAAGAACCCACGAAACCCTGCTCTGGTACTGTGGTACGAAAAGTACAAAGCATAGCTGCCGTTATAACATCAGGCAAAAAGAGGCACTCTGTCAAAGTCCAAAAAAACTGCGACAAGAGAATTGGCGCCCAACGTGGGGCTCGATTTCCAGTGGCTTAACATCCACTTACACTGTTCAAAGCTTCAAAGAATTTGACGACCATCAGTCAAAGCAAACTTCACTTGATCATTTTCCTGGAACAGGCAATTTTTTTTCATTAACTTGATTTCTTGTTTTATTCAATTTGATAATTACCAACAGTGCTTTCAAATACAATCTATTTTCTTTTACCTATCTTTCTTCTTTTCTGGTTCACCTCTATATACAAGCATTGCAGTGGTGCAGTGTTGACATATTATTTTCGACAAATTTTGAATTAAGTTTAAACATGATTTCAAAGCACGTCAACCGTCTTTCTTCGGACGAGTTGAAATGGGAATTATTAATACGAGGTCGAAATACCGAAGGGGTTAACGTAGATACGTGCAGGTCAATGCTTCGCAATGCGCTCAAAGAAGCAAAGTTAGACCCAAGGGTAGTTGCAAATTATCCAAAAATTAACTTAAACGTCGGTGATCAATTGATTATCTGTGATAAAAAGTTTCACTTATTAAAACAAAAAGTGGAGGATTTTAAAAAGCAACCTACCACTCAAACAGGCGAGAAACTAACAGCTGGTTTAAATCACATCCTCTCACGCCTTGGTTATTGCTTACAGGATATATCAGTAACATCTGAAGATATTGCAGTTATTAAAAGCACTCAGGGGTTAATTGTTCGGTTATTAGATGAGGTTGAAATAGCTTTAGGTTCGCCGATCACAGCGAAAAATGATATATCGCAAGCATTAGCAGACCTCACGTTAGCGGAAAAAGCAGCCATATTACAGCCAGCTACAGTATCTGCTCCAGTGGGTCCTTCAGATCCATTAGAGGACGAGGAATTACCCCAAGACTCGTATCATGCTAAGTTAATAAATCAGAAAAAACCAGTTCCACCTCAGCCTTCAGCTGCACATCAGGGTACAGAACCTTTGAGAATGTCTAGTCCCTATCACCTTCCTCAACCTGCGAACTATCAACAATTTTTACCACCGAATACATATTCCAACTTATACAATTGGAAACCTGATACAGTGAGCAAATGGCAACTGAAATTTTCAGGCGATCTTACAGTGTTAGGGGTAAATGCATTTTTAGAACGAGTTGAAGAACTCCAAATTTCTCGTAGGGTGCCTGATAGCGTTCTATTTGACAGTGCGTGCGATCTGTTTACAGATAACGCTTTAATCTGGTTCAGAGCAAACCGATCTTTAGTTGATTCGTGGGCAGGCTTAGTTGAATTATTAAAGTACACTTATTTGCCGCGTAATTATGATGATTTATTGTGGGAAGAAATTAATAATAGAAAGCAAGGTGTTAATAAAGCTCCGCATATTTTTATCGCGTTTTTGCAGAATTTAATGAACAGGCTCACTGAAAAACCGTCACTATCTAAACAAATGCGAATAATTTTACAAAATTTACAGCCACGCTACAGTGACCAATTAATTTTCCACGAGTTCGAATCTGTTCACTCAATATTAGTTGCTTGCAGAAATATAGTAGAGGCGGAAAATCGCCGAGAAAGATTTCTAAACCATGTTCCGACTGTAAATCCTTTAGAGCCTGATTTGGCTATACCAGTCGTTCAACATGAAGGAAGATCCGTGAGAACTTCCCAAATGCACTCAAGTGGTCAAGAGTACGCTCAATCACAATTTAATTCTAATCCCCTACCGGTTCATCCTAAATACAATGTGCATTCGCTAAGCACAAATACAAATGCTCCAACATTTAAAACACGAACATTTGGTAAAGCCATAGGTGCTAACACCAAATGCTTCAACTGTGGACAACCCGGTCAGGTATATCATACTTGTTTAGCGGAAAGGCGTATCTTTTGTTATATCTGTGGTACACCGAATGTCACTTACGCAACATGTCCCAGGTGTCAAAAAAACGTAGTAAGGCGGGGGTAAGCTACAGCCGTTTACCACCTAGCCCTTTTCGCTTAAAGGCTGAAAGTCCGGAATGGCAAAATTGGCTATCTCGGGTCCGATCATTTTGCAAAACCACTATCCCTACAGTAAATGCTCTTTTTGTGCACCGTCCTTTTGACAACAGGGCGTACATTTTTGTAAATATTATGGGAGAACGGGTGTTAGGCTTTATGGACCCTGGGGCTAATCAGTCAGTATTAGGCCGAGATGGACTTTATCTTTTAAAAAAACTTAATTTGACAGTAGATAAAACTAAACGTGTGCCACTGTGTTCAGCAGATGGTACTTTTCAGAATGTGAAAGGTACGGTTCTATTGCCATTGACCGTCGATGGTGTTACCAAGAATGTTTCTATAATAGTCACAGATTCCATCGAATATCCACTAATTTTAGGCTATGAGTTCTGTAAGATGTTCAAATTAAAAACTGACTTCGAAACGGACTCGTATACCATCCCCAAAGAGATCTATCAGTTAGACTCTACTAAAATTATCCAATCCCGCGCAGACCTGACCTTGGACCAAATTCAAGAACTTGAGAAAGTCATCGCTCAGTTCAAATCAATTGCCCCATCCAAATTGGGTAGAACAAAATTAGTAGAACACGTTATTAATACTGGCGACGCTTTGCCAATCAAACAGCGTCATTATCCTTTATCACCAGCAATGTTGGAAAAAGTGAATGCGGAAGTAGACGAAATGATACGTCTCAATGTCATTAAACCTTCTTTCTCGCCCTGGAACAGTCCAATTGTTCTTGTTAAGAAAAAGAATGGAGATCTAAGGTTTTGCTTCGATGGAAGGCGTCTTAATGAGGTTACCAAACCCGACGCTTATCCTTTACCTTATATAAGCGACATTTTGGATCAATTAAGAGACGCGCGTTATCTTTCGTCTATTGATTTAAGAAAAGCGTTTTGGCAAATTCCACTTTCCGCCGATTCCTGTGAAAAAACAGCTTTCACTGTTCCCAGACGTGGACTTTTTGAGTTCAATGTTCTCCCATTTGGATTGCACAATAGCCCTCACACACTACAGCGCTTCATGGATAGCTTATTTGGTCCCGAATTCGAGAACGTCTTTATTTATCTCGATGATATAATTGTAGTTTCCAAAACGTTCGAGGAGCATATTGCTTTGCTTCAGCGAGTTTACGAACGTTTGCGGAAGGCAGGTCTGACGGTTAATTTAGAGAAGTGTGAGTTTTGCCGTGACTCGCTTAAATATCTGGGTTTCGTGGTCGACGCCAAAGGTCTTAGAACCGACCCTGATAAAGTAGAAGCAATAGTTTGCTATCCGACTCCCAAAACAGCAACCGAGATCAAACGCTTTCTTGGAATGGCCGGTTGGTACAGACGGTTTATACCTAATTTTTCGTCAATTGCCGCTCCAATTCTAAAACATTTAAAAGGGAAAGCAAAGGGTCAACGTGTCTTGTGGGATGAGGAAGCAGAGTGTGCCTTCCGTAAATTAAAAAATCATTTAATATCAGCTCCCATATTGAGCAGCCCGGACTTCACCAAACCTTTTTTTATACAAACCGACGCATCCGATTCCGGTTTGGGTGCAATCCTAATACAAGAGGAAGGAGAGCATGAACGCGTCATCGCCTATGCAAGTCGAACACTTGGCAAACACGAACGTAACTACCACGCGATGGAGAAGGAGTGCTGTGCGATATTGTTCGGTATAGAGAAGTATCGTCCATACGTTGAGGGAACCCGATTTACTGTAATTACGGATAATCAAGCCTTGCGTTGGCTTGGTACGGTTCAATCCCCGTTAGGTAGATTAGCGAGATGGTCCGTTAGGTTGAACCAGTTCGACTTTAATATCGTACACAGAAAGGGTAAACTCAATGTTGTGCCCGATGCTTTATCTCGAGCGCCGATCAATATACACGCAATCTCGATAACACCCGAAGACAAGAGCGCTTGGTACAATAAAGTCATCGATAAAATAACTTCCAACCCGGATCGTTATCCTAATTTTAAGGTAGAGGACGGGTACGTTTTTAAATTCGTTCCGAACAAACATAACGTTGTTTCCAATTTGGTCGAATGGAAGTTGTTAGTACCAAAATCTCGTCGTCGCGAGATCATGCACGATTGCCACGACAATCCATTGAGTGGACACTTAGGTGCGTTTAAAACATTCCACAAAATCGCCGAGATTTATTACTGGCCGCGTATGAGATCGGACATTTCACGCTACATCCTTAAGTGTGAAGTATGCCTTGCTAGTAAAGCTTCGAATCAACTGAGGCCTGGCTTAATGGGAAAGTCTAAGCGAGTGGAGTATCCTTTCCAGATATTATCCATTGATCTCATGGGACCTTTTCCCCGTAGTAAGAAAGGTAATTCTTATCTCTTAGTAATATCGGACTGGTTTACGAAATTCGTCGTGGTACACCCGTTGAGACAAGCTACAGCATCATCTATAGTCAATAAGATAGAGGAAAATTTTCTACTGTTTGGTGTTCCCCAAATTGTCATGTGCGACAATGGTACACAATTTACGGGTAAATTATTTAAGGACCTTATGGCCGAGTACCAGGTTCAGAAGATTTGGTATAACGCAAATTATCACCCACAGGTCAATCCTGTGGAAAGAACTAATCGTGTCGTGGGTACTTGTATACGTTCATTCGTTGAGAGTGACCATCTATCATGGGATATTAATATTTATAAAATCGCCCATGCCATTAGAAACGCTGTACACGAAGTAACCGGGTTTACTCCCTCTTTCTTAAATCTGGGTAGGTCCGTTCCTAATAATGGAACATATTACGGAAAGCTAACTCAGGCCGAACCTGGTGAATTTGTGTTAGGTGATCGTGAGCGTATAGTGGCTGATGTTAACAACACCAGTGAAATTCATCAAGCAGTAGTCAAGAAACTCAAATCGGCATACGAACGCAGTAAAGCTAGGTACAATCTTCGCAAACGACCTCTTTATTTCAAACGCGGAGATATTGTGTGGAAAAAGAACTTTGAGCTGTCGAGCGCTATCGATAAGTTTTCCAAAAAACTTGCGCCGAAATATGTCAAGTGTCGTGTTACTGAAGTCACTGGTACAGTAACATATCGATTAAAAGATGAGCAAGGTAAAGACTTGGGCGTGTTTCATGTCAAAGATCTAAAGGCATCTCCCGATTTTGACTAACCTTTACGAATTTTAGCAAAGCAGGGTATGTGTGATACGATTTGATTTTGATAGTGTTTTGTGATTCGTAGGATTCAAGTTTTGATTCAATGTCAGGTGTATGTCTGTTTAGACTGGATTGCCAGATCCCACCATTATATTTTTATCAGCTGTCTTAGAGCAAGACGTGTTTAATTTAATTTTTGTAATTGTGTTTGGCACTTGAGGCTCGACTATAGTCTTCCACTATTAGTCATAGCGGTTGGCCAAACAAATTATGACTTCATATGAAGTATTAGGATCCTAAATTTAGGACATTCGCTTACTCCTTTTTAAAGAAACTGGTTTTTTCTGGGATTATTTTGAGTTTTTCTATTAGTAGGATTTGGAAAGCATGATCCATGTTTTCGTTAGAACTCAACATTTTTTGAAAACATTTTCATTTTAGGTGTTCTCTAAGTAATCAGACGGATTATTAGGGACAATGCCGGAAAATGTATATTTAATGAATCAAACGCCTGGAAATTAAAGAATATCATCACATATCATGGGGGGATGTATCATATTTCATTGAGTAATTATGACAAATCCGTAATAACTAAGATACGTTTAGTTCCATCGTTAAATTAAACTCAAGTTGTACATTGGAGTCAACCGACTCATACTCCATTTTTTTCATCAAGTACAAATATATAAAACAAATACAAAATCTTCTTTACGTTCCCAATTGTATCTGGTGGGTACGAGCCTTCTGCATGAATGATTTTCCATCATCACAACTCCACTGTTTGCTTAAAAACATAATTTTTCTTTCTCTTAAAAACAAAATGAGATTTTTATAATTCCACTATATCCTTTATCATATTGCTTCCTTTCTGAACCGAGGCGGTTCATAGCTTAGCGGGGGGGGAGTGTAGCGTTATAAACGTACATTTACTTTTTATTATAATATTATAATACCTTTTATTTCCAAATACCCCGTACATACCGCGAGCAATGTGAATTAACTCGATTAGGATCAGAGAGTGATAATTTTAGCGCGACGAGAAAAAAAAAGAGAGCTTTGCAAATTTTTGTAAATGGTTGACGGTTGACAATTCTGAGTGAGAATAATTTTATTTTAACCATTTTCACGGCTTTCAAAAACAAGTGGAAGATATATTATAAGATCCAGTTTTTTGTACTCTATTGAATAAAGCAAGATTTTTGGCCGAAGAACCCTTTTGAATAATTTTGGAAAATTATCTGATTGGAGAGGCTACTATTCGTGTTGGGTACACCTGTACAATTATATTTGGACTGTTACAACCAGTCAACCTCATACAGGTGGTATACAGTATTATTTTCTGTTGATCAACGCCGGGTGGCATAACCAAGTTATTTCCGATCCAGTCAGGGGACATCGCCGAAGCCCATTGTTTTATATTTGAGAATAACCATCGTAAAATACTACATTGTTGTGTTTTGATTCACTCAGGGCGACATTATCCGGCTACTAGTTTTTTGTTCAATATTTGCTTTTGGTTGGGTGGACGTGTATAAGACATTTACTTATTGTGTGCTTACATTTGTAGATCCTGTTTTGTTTATCAAGCATACCGACACCTGGAAAAAGGAGATTTTCTAACGGAGCTCTGAAAGACATTTCCTGGATCCAAGGATACTTCTTGTCGATTCTATTCAGTAAGGTAACAGGGGTAAGTGACACAATTTGGTAACTGTTTATGCTCGTGCATCCAATTTATTTTTTTACACAAAAGCATTGCTATAACCATTTTCTTGGTAACTCGGTTACCTATAACTAGTAGTCGTGAGTATCGTCGCTTTGGTGATACAATACCAAAAGCACGCACGGCCTTCAGTTTGTGTGGCTTGCGTTGTTTTATTTCATACAGAGGCTTTCAGCCCAGTATTTGTTTGGGACCTTCTGGTCCAGTTGACACTGTCAACTAATTGTTTTGTTTTGTATTGGAGGTGGCCAAACATCTTTTATCTTTTCTGTGGCCCTTAATAAATCACATTTAAAACTATCGTGTATTTTTTATGAGGCCTGGCGCCCACAATAGCATTTTCCTTTCCATTTGAAATAAGCACATATCCCGAAAAGAAGCAACAAGTAACGCCTGGGTCAAGTGAAGAACCCACGAAACCCTGCTCTGGTACTGTGGTACGAAAAGTACAAAGCATAGCTGCCGTTATAACATCAGGCAAAAAGAGGCACTCTGTCAAAGTCCAAAAAAACTGCGACAAGGTACCTATCACAAGGAGGAAGCATGCAAAGTTTGGCATGGAATTATCAAATGGGCTTAACAACGGTTCACAAAATCATACACGAAACTTGTATCGCAATATGGTATGCACTTTCTCCGAACTATCTAAAAAGTCCTTCGACTGAATGTGAATGGAAGAATATTGCGAAGAACTTTTTTGAACTTTGGAATTTTCCCAATTGCATAGGCGCTTTAGACGGGAAACATATAAACATCCAAGCTCCTCCAAAAACTGGGTCCCTTTTCTTCAACTACAAGAAGACGTTTAGTATCGTATTGATGGCAGCCTGTGATGCCAAGTATGTGTTTACTTTGGCAGATATTGGGGCTTATGGATCTCAAAGTGATGGGGGTGTCTTTAAAAATAGCGTGTTTGGTGAGCGTCTTGAGTCAAAAACATTCTACTAGAATTCCCAACACTGATATTAAATTCCCTTATGTGTTCGTTGCCGATGAAGCTTTCCCCCTAAAAGAGTACATAATGCGTCCATATGGAAAAGCAAAGCTGACACTGAAACAGCGGTTTTTAATTATAGACTTTCCAGAGCCCGCAGGATTATTGAAAATGCGTTTGGAATTTTAGTGGCCAGATGGCGAATTCTAAAGCAAACCATTATTGCCGATGTAAACAATGTAGACAATATTGTGAAAGCATGTGTGGTTATCCATAATTTTTGCATACTCAAAACTGAAGGAAGGGGCGATGCAACTCATTATTGTCCTCCGGGGTACGTAGATTGTGGAGATGAACAAAATGGTATATGGCGGAAAGAAGTCGATTAACCGCTACAGTCAGTTGGACGTTTATCAGCTAACAATGCTAGTAGAATGAATATTGAGTCAAGAGATACCATGACAGATTATTTTGTATCACCTCAGGGAGAAGTTCCATGGCAATTAGAGAGGGTATTGAGAGGAAGAGAACCTCAATAACACTAATTATTATTTTTTTATGCATAATTAATAAAATAATAAATCAAAAATAATTTTACTAAGTGTATCGAATTACGATACACGAAAACCTCTTACGTTACGTCATGCGTCTACGTCTATTTATAGATAAGAGTACCTAAATTCTATAGTTGATCTTTTTGCAGTGCGTCTACGCTTACAGTACGTCAAACTATAAATCCAGCTTTAGTTCCTCCCTAACAAATTTTTAGAAAGTTCAAAATGTGTTTTATTAAATAAACAAAATATCAAAACGACGTCAGACACGTGGAACGTATCACGTATTTAAATTAGAGACCCGTCGGACGGGTCACATAGTTAAATAAAAGACTCGTCTGACGGATCATACCGGTATTTAAAATGGAGACATGATCGGACAGTTGAACTTTTTCCTTAAAACGTCTTTTTTTGAAAAGTTTGAAATGTTTTTAATTAAAGTAAATAAAAAACCGTCAGACACGTCGGACGTCTCATGTATTTAAATTAGAGGCACGTCGGACGGGTCACATAGTTAAATTACAGACACGTCAAACGGGTTGTACTGGTATTTGAATGGAGACAAGTCGGACATTCGAACTTGGTTCCTTCCGAACAAATTTTTAGAAAGTTCAAAATGTCTTAGTAAAATAAACAAATACAAAATGACGTCAGACACGTCGGACATCTCACGTATTTAAATTAAAGACACGTCGGACGGGTCACATAGTTAAATTAAAGACACGTCTGATGGGTCATACCGGTATTAAAATGGAGACATGGCTGGATAGTGGAATTTTTTTCATCAAACGTATTTTTTTGAAAGTTTGAATTGTTTTTAATTAAAATAAATAAAAAACAAAACAACATCAGACACGTCGGACATCTCACATATTTAAATTAGAGCCACGTCGGACGGGTCACATAATTAAATTAAAGACACGTCTGACGGGTCATACCGGTATTTAAAATGGAGACATAGCCGGACAGTCGAACTTTTTCCTTCCAACGTATTTTTTTGAAAGTTTGAATTGTTTTTAATTAAAATAAATAAAAAACAGAACAACGTCAGACAACTCACGTATTTAAATTAGAGACACGTCGGACGGGTCACATAGTTCAATTACAGACACGTCAGACAGGTTGTACTGGTATTTAAATGGATACAAGTCGGACAGTCGAGCTTAGTTCCGTCCTAACAAATTTTTATAAAGTTCAAAATGTTTTTAATTAAAATAAATAAAAACAATAACAAAATAAATGAAAGTAAACTTAAAAATTACCGCTAGACGGGACTACTGCTTCGACGGTTCGACAGGCCAACCCGACATGACTCGGATTTAACTACTCGGCTCGTCCAACGTGTCTTTAATTTAATTACGTCAATTTTGTTTTAGTTTGTGTATTAATTTTCCCAAGTCGGTTTCAATTTTAAAAGCGACAAGTTTAATCATGATTAAATCATTTTCGGGGAGCCCTTAGATGACAAGTACCAAATTAATTAAATTAATCGTATTACTTAGTTAGAAGGCGCTAACTCGAATTAAATACCCACAAATATGATTCTAATTAGTAAATTTGTTTATCCCTTCAAAGAATGCTAATAAAATCTTGTCTAACCGATTCTGATGATTTATTACGTTTAAATAAATATTGAAGCGGTTGAATATTTTTAACGTAATCGAGTTGAAATGACAAAAGACCTAATAATTATTTATTGAGTTTTACTGAACATTTAAATGTTTACCTAATAAATTGAAACAACAAATGTTTCAAATGCCATAACATCATTTATATGATTTTTTATTATGTATAATGCACTCTATATGTATTGCTCTTTATATGGGAACTACCATTGTTTACTTTGAATTTGAACAAAAACTCGAAATCAAATTATTTGAAATGAACAATAAATTATTTTGTGTGCAATTTTATTTCGTTTCTTTATTTATGGCTCATCAAATTCATTTGCGTTCAGGTTGCCTGCATCGGAGAGTTTCCTAACCATAAATTAAATTTCTGTAGATAAAAAATTAAAAAACTAAGGGGGGGGGGAGGTAATAATAACGTATGATCGTCAAAGTGATTGGTTGGGTTAAGTTTTGATGTGACACTCCCTGGTAGAAGGAACCCTAATAATCTCCTATCAAAACTTTGAAAAGAATGGCATTTTTCTTTATTAAACTTTCATTTTCTGTCCTTAATCCATATTCGGAGACTTAGTCCAAACTTTTAAATCAAAATTTTCTATTTTTAAATTTTAAATTTCTTTTTATTTTGATTAAATTTCATTCGACGTCACTAAATAAAATATCGCATTGAATCGTGTTCGATGACCGTGAAATTTGTTTTATCAGTCAATATTATTGATAGGAAATCCGGAAAGTGGTCTTTAATACCCAAATTAAAAATATTTTTGTTTTCGCTTCGAATGGAACAACACATTTGAGTTTACTGTTGGTAATAAAGTTTTAGCTTGGGTGTTGAGTTAACGCCAATCGATTGAATTTTCTTCCTATCCAAGTCACATTTTAGCGATCAGCGCAAATTATCATTGAACGAATGGCAAAAATATGGACTATGCGAACGGCATTTCAACTAAACGAGCTTTCTTTTAAGCTAATCGAACAATTTTAACTCCAATTAGGCTTGACCACTCAAAAACTTTCCTTTTAGTAAACAACAGTTTTATGTTTTTGCCAATCACCTAAGTAAATAAAACGGTTCCATTTGCACAAAAAAATTGATAATAAATACGAGTTGTATGAAGGTTTGGGATGTTTATTGGATTTCAACCAATAAAAAAAATTGGGGTTTCAAACAAAATATTTAATCTCGAAATAGGTAAACAAGTCCGTAATTTTCCGCAAAAAAATTGTAATTTATAGATTCTTACTTATAACTCGAAAACGGCAATTTTTTAGTGGATATCGAACAAAATATTATTTGTAGAGAACTAAATTTGCTACAAAAAAATTTCCTTTTGTATTTTTTGTCATTGCGACATTTTGGCAGATATCAAGTATTGCAATTACGGTATTGGTTTGTAAACTTTTTCCGCATCGTTATGCCCCTAACCAATACAGATACAAAAGAATTTCAGGAGATACTTTTTATAGGAAATTCAATTTTTTACAAATTACGTATCTTTACTTTTTCGTATACGAGTGACCGTTTCTCAGTTATAATCGAAAAACGGTGTTTATAGAAATTATTAATTCGAGCGTAGCGAGACTTCTTTTATACAGGTTCCATTTAAAATTGAAGGTCTTATTTCTTAATTTATCTCTAGGAAACTTTACATGAACATTCTTAGAAACTGCGAAATTTACAAGTTACTTATTTGATTAAAATCGGTTTACTACTTTTAAAACAATTAAAGTTTAAACGAGTTACCGTACTTGAAGACTAATTGGTGATTAAATAGGAAACTATAAATACAACAATAGAAAACCGGATGGTCATAAATCTACTTCAATTTTGTTATTATTCAAATTTGCGCGATTTAGCTAATTACACTTCGCCATTCCTATATGTTTTCTAAACATAATGGTTATTATTTAGTAATTAATAATAAAACGTAATATATGATTCAAAATAATGTAAATTAAACGTAAATAAGTAATTAACAAATGTATTTCCATTTCGTTATTGTTCTGAGCAAACAACATCCTGAAATCGATAGGAATTTTAGATGGCTCTGGTTTTTGTTTAATTGCGACTTTATTTAAAGTTACTCAACATAATTTGTAATAATTAATGAAAATGTATAGGATAAAAATCACAATTTGATATCTAATAAAATTAATATTTTCGGCGCCTGTGGCGTCCTTATTAACCGACCGTTTTTAAATTTTAAATTTTGGTTAAATGTCAATCGCAGTTCTCAATAAAAGTGATTTTACAGTTTTTTCTGTATCTCCAATAAGAAAGTCGTAAAATGGGACTGAAATAAAAAATAATTTGCTATTACGTTTATTTAACTTGTTAATTTTTAATTTGGCAATTTATGTTTAATTACACGACTAATAACGGAGAATGTTAAATTTAAACTGATTTTTAACCATTGGTTTGTGTCATTGAATTTGCAAGTTTTTAGTAACAAATTATGTAAAATTTACAAATTTTTAATAATATTTCGCTTATTTCTAAAAACGCGTATGAAAAAATTTGGTGAAAGCGTAAATAATCTTGTGAGAATACCAAAAAATTTTAATGTTTGTAATTTTGTTTTTCTCACAATTTAATTTATTATTTACTGTTATTAAACCTTAATACCTTTAATTTTTTAACCTTTTATTTCACGCTATTAAACGTATTTAAATCGCCCAAACTAAGTAATAAATTAAGCAAATGTAAATTTTTGATTTTAACTTTTTTTATTGCTTTACATTTAATAACAAATTCCCGCTAGGATATTAGGGAAGCAAACATAAAATGTAAAATCAAAGCATAAAATTCTCTTGATTTTTGCAAAAATAAACTTACTTTTTTAATTCTTTTATTTGTGACCGTAGCGCCCTCATTTAAGAACCGATTCTAGATTTTACTTCAACGTTGTTTTACCTCTTGTTATCCATTACAAAAAAAATTAAAAATAAGCAAAAATTTCAAACCCATTGTGATTTAGGAATTCAGGCAACAACCGTTTGTTATTTTGGAAATCAGTACACAAAGATCAAAATATGCATGGCATAATCTTACAAAGATTTGAAGCGAGACGAGAATCGCTTTCAATTACAAAGCGATTCTCGCCTTTAAATGTTTTCGTTCTATCCCACCAAAACCGATAAACTGTTTCATTTATTCTGACTTTTCTCATAATGCCGGTCAACCTGATATTTTAAAACTCCAAACATCCGCCTAATTTCCCGAAAACTCCTAACCAGTTGCGTGCCGAGTTTTGACGAACCTTCGTATACGGACAGAGCATTTTCGGAGGGGATTGTCGCCACTACCCCCATGACCTTCTAGTGCACGACTGCCTGTGGAAGTGCGGCTTACAAACAATTTTTATGGAGCCTCATTGGAGTTCAAACGATTCTCTACCGATTGACACTAATTTTACACAAAAATTCGCGAGGGGCTTCTGTTTCTATAGCCCCCCCCCTCACCCTAAAAAGTTTTCGCGAATAACTTCGCGATGCGTGTGGTACAATCGATTTTTATGGAAGCTCAAACGTTTGACACTAATTTTATTAAAATATTCGCGTTGGGGGGGGGGGGGGGGCGAAGTGTACCTTTACTACCGAGTCGTTTAACACCGAAAAATTAAACAGATCTTAGTAAGGATGGCATTACTAGGCAGAACAGTCGGTGTAAAAGGAGATTAGCAGCCAAACCCGCCTCGTAAGAGAGTCATCCGAGTGCGACGAGGAGGAAGACGACGCTCTCCATGCCATCTTTGATTGCTTGCACTAGTCAGAAATCAGATCAAAACACCAAATCGAAAACATGAGTTGCCAAGGCCTTAACGGAGATCATCCGCACCAAATCGGAAGACGAGAAGGCTTTTGAGGCAGCTCAGAGTTCAGGTCCTGCAGATTGAAAATACCCCAAACGAAGACCAAGCTAAAATGGTGTTCCGACTTCAGCAGAAAAAGGAGAATAAAGTCCCGAAAGGGCACAAGAGCGAAGTAGGCTTCAGTGGTTTTCTCACTCCATCCAAAAGAAGGAAAAAGACCTGAAAGGGCACAAAAAAGAGTAACGACACATAACATCACAGGTGACAGCTGAAGAAATACCGAGAGGCGAATCCTCTCGTAGGTAGGAGGTTTTAGTGAGTAAGAATCTCACACTACAAACCTAGATTGGGGTGTTGCCTATAATGGTTTCCCCTCCCCTGCACTGCAACAAAAAAAAAGAGTGTCAGACTGTCTTGACATCGTCGTACTTAACACAGTTGCTGCCAGAAGTAATTATAACTTCGTCATTTCCAATTTACGAAAAGGTACAGAAGCATTTTACCCCCCCCCCCGCCCCTCCTGCGGGATAAAAACGTATCATCTGTTTTTATTCCACTGTGAGAGAAATCGCAAATATCGAAATTTCACTATTACAAAAGAGTTTGCTCCGATAAAAATAAATTTAGATTAAACAAAAATGCTTGGTCACCTCTAAACCATCTGGAAGGTGTCAGCTGACACCTCTGACCTCTGATTGGTTAATTCGTTTATTACCTACCAATCTAAAAAGTAATCTTTTGGCGACGACGTCGTTTAGTCCAAGAGATGTCACAATTGACAACTATGCCGAGCGCGCTGAAGTCAAATAACTCTTAGAGGAGACTTATTAAGGTGTGAGGCCGAAGGCCGAGCTAATTATACCAACCCTAAGCCGTTAGTCTCGCAGAACCAGGTAATAAACTAAATAATAAATAAAATAAACATCGTCGTTTATAATCTAAGGATATCAACTACCATGCCGGGCACGACGGGGTCAATAAACTCTTGATGGAGACCTAATGTGCGAGGCCGAATGCCGAGCTAATAAATTTTAACAAAGTCTTAATTAAGGTTTAGCCTCAAATGAGATCACTATGCCGAGCACGACAAGGTCAAGGAAGTCATGATGGACACCTAAGGTATTTATATAATCATTGTGATGACGACATCGTTTAACCCGAGAAAATCAACAACTATGCCGGGCACGATGAAATCAATAAACGCTTGAAGGAGACTTAAGGTGCGAGGCCGAAGGCCGAGCTAATGAATTTTAACAAAGTCTAAATTAAGGTTTAGCCCAAAAGTGACATAACTAGGCCGAGCACTACGAAATCAAGAAACTCGCGATGGAGACCTAAAATCGAGCTAACCGTTTAAGTAAGATTAAAGGTCGACTAAAATAATCTTCGTGGCGATGACGTCGTCTAACTCTGAAAAGGAAAACTATGCCCAAGTTTTAAGGTGCGAGGCCGTAAGCCGAGCCAAATTCGGCGGGCACAGGTCAGAGCCAGGCAATAGGTTGGTAATCGGGCCACCATTTACCATTTTTTTAATAAAAGTAAATCTTTTTCAAGTACTTATAATTATGTCGAACACGAAAAAGCCAAAAAAAAATCTTTCGGCAGAGAACTACGATGCGAGGCCAAAGGCCGAGCTCATTATGGTGGCCACACGCCGCCGGTCCCTCAGAACCATACAATACCCGAATTACATACCATGATTACATTTATCTTTGTAGTGAAACGGCATTAACCCCGAAAAAATCAAACGCTATAACGAGTTTCAAGGTGCGAGGCCGAAGGCCGAGCTAATTTGGGTAAGAAAAGATCACTAGCCTCTTCAAATAATTCAGCATGCTAGTATGATGTTATTAATAAGTAAAACGGACAACCGCACGATAAGGCAAGAAAAACTTTTTCAACAATGCCAAGCATACCGGCGAAGCCAAAGGCCGAGCTAATTATAACGTACAAACCAGCGATCAAAACTGCGAGCCGAGCGCTTTCGCAAGCATTTTGGTGAGCATTCCGGCGAGCTTGCAACAAAAGTGCGAGCATTTCGGCAAGCAGTCGACGTCGGTCTCCGACGAATAATCAAAATCCCGTACAGACTAGCGAGCAAATCTGCGAGCTTTTCGGCGAACTGCACTGAGTTTACATATTCAATTATCTTTTGCTTCTTGTGAACAAAATTGCATAAAAGTTGTGAACAATTCTACGAACCGTTTTGCATGTTGGTATTGCAACTAAACTTCAAAGAGTAGAGGCGTAGCTCGTGCGATTTTGGCACTTATTGCTTCTAATGCGCGCGCATATAATTACATTCTATTTGGCTTACAATTTATGTTCATGGTATTTTATTTTGAAAATAATTGTGATTGAAAGACGGTTATGGTCTGATAATTAGCGCGATCAACTGCTAACGTAGGGCTCCCCGGTTTGACTCCGGGTACAATCAAAAAATTTCTTAACCGTCTTCCGTACTTTCGGAGGGCACGTAAAGTCGTCAGTCCCCTGTGTTAATGATTTGCCATCATAATAATAAAAAACACGGTTGTAGCCACATCGAAAGACAAGCCTGAGATGTAAAAATCAAAAATGCTCATAGATCTAATTACAAAAATTAGTAAAAATTAGTTTTTTAATAAAGTTCATTTTAACTAAGCTAACGAACTTCCAATAAAAAATAAATACATAAATAGGTTGGGTAACAGATATTTTATAAAATAGACTTTAATAAATAATTGCACGCTTCTCGTAATTTAAATAATGTATACGTCTGAAAATCGAAACACATCTGCGGCTTATTTGTGCAATTGGAAGCAATGCACATTATAAAAAATTTGTTGGCTGACACAACAATAACAAATAATGCTTTTACATATTATTTATAAGCACATGTTTATTTAGTAGCAGGTAGAATTTATCTCTCCAATTAATAAAATGCTTGTAAATAAATTTTTTACTTAATGTGTGAACGAATGCAATTTAACAAAAATTAGATCGCCTAAACTGAATTTTGATCATTACTTCTTCTTAGTCGTATTGTTCGTTTCCGAACGTCGTGACCCATCTCTTTCTATGCATGTGATGTGCGTTCCAAGTGTTTTCACATACATAGAGGACCTACTTGTTTAACGTGGGCTCCGAACCACGGGAAGTGTAATACATTTCATGTTGAGATGGGCGCTCTTGGCAAATTACCTCGGTGGTTTCTTACCCTGCCCGGATTCGATCCGAGCGTTTCGCATTAGCAGTAGACGCACTTAACTGCCAAAGCTATGACCATCTCTTTTTTTTCACTACACTACACTACACACTACACTACACTACACATCACTACACACGATGTTTTTTTTAAGTAGTCGTATAATGACTACATAAAATAAATATTTAAATGGCGAGAAGAGTGCATTTATTTATAATAATTTATTATAAAGAACATCGCAATTTCTCTCAATAATATTTTATATAATTGACTAATTGTTTACAGCAGGATAAATATCTTGTAAGGGAAGACGATTTCTACCTAGTAAAATTGCAATCTTCTTAGAAAAGAAAATTGAATGCTTAACTTGCACGTCAAAAAAGCCCACTTTTGAATCCTAATGGTAGTTTTTTCTCCAAACTAACAAAAATCCAAAAAAGATTAATAAAATTTCAAATTAATCTAAATACTTTTTGTAAAAATGAAGTAGGTACTTTTCTGTCGTCTACTTCAAACTTTCTTTTTATAGGTTATGTTAAGGTTTTGTATCGATTAATTCTTGAATATTGCGCTGCAAAATATACATTGCAAGATGTACTAGGTAAACTTAAAAAAAATTAAGGAATAACTTGATCTATAAATAATTAATATCTGATTACCTACTTTTCCGTCCATGGATAGGAAAGTAATTATTTTGTCGTCCACGGATGGGAAAGTACGCAGTTGTCCTGCCGACATGTGGTTTTTTATGTTGAAAGTCGGTATAAAAAATCGTCATTTTCAGTGTGGAAAAAACCAGATTTTTTGAGGCATGAAGACCAAAAGTTGATTAAACCACAAATTATTCAAAAATGAGGTTATGATACCAAACGATACTGAACTATCTGTTTTTTTTAACTTTCAGAAAATCCGGATAAGCTTAAATTTAATTTAGCAGACCTGATTATGTATTTGAATGTTACCCTGTCGGTTTCACCCCATAGGCGATTTTAGTCACCCCCAAAACGGTTTTTCACCTAAAACTCGCTTAATTAACTTTTTACAGAAAATCGTCATCAGATTAAATTGAACAGCTGAAAATTTCCTCAGATCATGAAGATGAATAAATTGTCGAGCTTTTTATTCTTTTGAACCTTTGAATAATGCTGAAAAAAGAGTTATATTTGAAAAACCACATTAAGGGATAATTTTTTAACTTAGGCGTTCTGATCATATTAGACGAATACAACATTGCTATAAAATTATTTTTCCTTCGTTATTTATCCAATTTACTTAAAAAACTAATAAAACTTTCAAGGATTTCAAATATGATCTTTGTAGTGTTAATAAATATTCTCGTTTAACAAAATTCTGTCTTAGATTACATTCTGATCCTGGGAAACTGTACGTCGTCCACTTCAATTATTTCGTCACAACTTTATTTTAAATTGTAAGGATTCCATCCATGTTACAAAATTTAATAAACCCAACATGAGATTACCGAACAAAAAAATATTATTGGTTCGGAAACCTCTTACGTTGCTGTTGCTGCTATTTGAAAATTACTTAATAATTTTTGTATTACAAAGAAAACTAATAAATTTTCAATAAGAAAAACCACTAGTAAATCCCACTAACTCTTTAACCAATATTGAGTCGACAAGCTAACAATATGTCACTACCAACGGAATTTCCTATTAATATTTGAACAATTCAACTTGTATTTTTGTAGAACGCGTTTAAGCTTTACAAATCGATTTTATTTCTTTTACGGTTGATTATTTACTTTGGCTGTGTATGAAATGAAAATACTGACGTATTTTTAAGTCGGGAAGGATTTACGTTCAGTGCTATTGAAATATTGCTTACCCGACCGATCAACTACAGCAATTAACTCGAATTGAAAGTTTAAAAGGAGAAATAATGCGGGCCTGGACCATTGGCTCGTTAATTTTTAAGATTTTGGATTCAAGTTTTCAGGTCAGAATTTTCATGCAAATCTTAAGCAGTTAAAGCAGATTTGGATCTGGGGAATTGTAGAACATGCTATTAGAAACTGTTGTTCTCGAAGAAAACAAGAACACAACACTATATTATCCTTAATCTTATCGTATCGTTAGTCGTCTCAAATGAAACGATGCCTTCGGCGATTTATTTTCGACGTCAAACGTCAGGTTTACAAGACCAGCTTTATAAATTAATGACATTTATAATACCTAATATTGAGAACGCTTTATAAGTCAAACGTTTTTATTTATCTTAAAGGTACTTAGGAATTAGACGATATATTATTAAGATGCGGTTTGCGGTGAGTGCCCTGAAAGCAATGGAGCGTCATTGACTTACGGTAAACAATTTACCTCGTGAGTATACCCACTAAAATTACTTTTCCGCAAGAACAAAACCGTTCCGATGAGTTTTACCTATGTACACAGGAAACTTCCATTCTTATAGCCCCACAGGGACGTTAAGATAGAATCTTCTTTGAATTTCGGTGAGCCTATACATCAGGCAATTGGATTGGAAAATTGATGAAGAAAAATCAACAGGATGTATATTGAACCGCCGGTCCCGTCAGATTTTAAAATAAAAGTGAATAGAAACACAAAGAAAATTATAAGAAAACACTTAAACGTATATATCCGTATGATTATATTGGAGTAACGTAAACGTTGTTATACATTTTCTATATAAATATTTCAAACTGTGTTATACGCAGCAGCTCCTGCTTTACATGATACAGAGAATAAGAGAAGGCCCCGAGGATGTACTCGAGTTAAAATTCAAGAGTTGCGTTCTCGTCTGTGATATATTGAACCAATTTATTGAAACACAAAATGCAAAGTATACAGAAATATCAAGATACTGCTGACTATATTTTTGTACACGAATTGGATAAGATTGACAGTGCGACGTGACTATCGTTAAAGAATTTTAAATTATTCCGTAATATTTTTCTTTATGCTAAAGCGAACGTTATTTAAATGTGCCTTTAAGCAATCGTGGAATAATGTTTGCGTAGCAAACAGAATCACTCAAATTACTTTTTTTACAATCTACCTATCGTCCCCCGGCATTGATCTATTACTCGCCACCATACGATAAAAAACCATAAATTTTATACTCACATCGACGTGAACTCCATCTACTTTGTAGCTGTTTGCTTGCGGCCGTGCCTTCGGGACAAATCTGTAGAACTCCTCGTGCTCCTTGTACCACTTGACAGCGTAAAGGGTATCGTTTCCCAAGTCGTAGTCACATTGCAGTTGGGCAGATTCCCCCGGAGAGCGGTATTGAGGGACATTCACTCGGACCCATTTTAGACCACCAGGTACGGAAGCTGAAAACAAAATGAAACTTTAACGTAGGTACCTCTTCCGACCCTATAAATACTTTTCTTTGTTTAAATTTTTACTCCGCGACGTATAAACTTTTCATGCTGTTTGATTTTTTATACCGAAACGAGAGCGTACGTTAGAGATAAAAGGAAACCGTTTTTAAAATTTAAAGTCGCTTCTACATGCAAATTTCGCCACACGTATCAATTACCGAAAATTTATTGCGTGCACGTGGAAAGTTTCGATTTTGTTCCCTATCTCACTTTTCACGTTCCAACGCATGTCGCTGCAGGGACGCACCGGTACCAACATTTTATAAACAGTCCACTTCAAGTGCTTATCAAAATTTTTTACATTGAATTGATTTCTTCAGCAGAAACCAGTCACCCGTCCAAGTGTTAACCGCTACTTACGTTCTGAGAGAATCGGCTCTTTAAACTTATCCCTACGACCGAGAAAAAACTTCTAATACCGTAGAGAGCGCAGTCTAATGTGAGTTTTTTGTTTCTATAGGAACCAATTTAACTTCTTAAGGGACGTCATTAACAATTTGACGGCATTTCTGAATAAAATATTAAGAAAAGAAGTCGAGTTTTCGTTAATTTTTGTTATGTGTTAAAAAGCTGCAGTTCATTGGTTTGTTTATTCATTATGAAGCGCATCAAGGCACGATTTTCAGGTACATAATTTTTTTGCGTCATTGCATAATTATTTACAATGGTATTTTTAGCTATCAACATCAATCTTTCATTGTTCAACGACATTTTGATTGGTTATAAAATGATAATTATTGGGTCACGGTGTTAAATATTTTCGGTCTGATTGAATCATTTAATAATTGAGTGAATTTTTTCCCTCAATTTCGCACAATTTTTTGCGTCACCATCTTTCAGATTTTCTTAACGCAAATTCCCGTAAAAAGAAGGTGTGTGTCGATGCCCCCCCCCCTCAATCGATATTTTTATTAAAATTATTGTCAATTATTAGAGCATCGTATGAACCTCAATGATCTTCTATTCTTTTTTCTTTGAAAAGAAGCCATAATTGTCTTAATGTGGACCGGAAATAAACCTGCTTCGTATAAACGACTCTGCCTCCTAAACTACGGGCGGGGGAGGGCCTAGCGACAAACCAGTGCAGCTTTCGGAATGGGAACGAACCACTCATAGCCTCCAGGAAATAATGTCCATTTTCGATCTGGCAAGGAACGCCACAAGAAGAACCCGACAGTTTACCCTAGTGACGGCACTGGATATCAAGAACAGCGCCGTAGTGAGCTCTTCTGGCGCCAGAGGCAAATTTGAATATATGCGCCCCCTCTCCCAAAAGATTCCTATCATTTTGAAAATTTTAAACTATTCTTTATTGAGTTTTGTCGAGGTTTAGCACCCCCATTGCGATGGCTCCTGAGGCAAAGCCTCGGTCGCCTCACCCTTGTTACGGCGGTCGCTTAGAGTAATGAAAACATATGGATGCTTATCAGGATCTCATTTAGGCTACCGGGACCGGGGGGTCTGGGGGTATGGAATACCCCCCAGGTACACTTAATTTATTGTGAAAGGGAAACTTTCACTTTTACGTCCCTTGGTATTAAGAAGAACGGTACTGTTGATAGTTTGTTATGAAAAATATCACCTCCCTCCCGGATTACAAAACAAAAATTGCAAAAGATTCAACGAAAAATAATAAATTTTGATGGTTCTGAATAATGGCAAGTGTACCTAGGGGGTATTCCATACCCCCCAGACCCCCCGGTCGTGTAATATCGATTTTTATCGTTGGAAACTTCTGAAGATCTTATATAAAATACGCATAGCATGTCAGAATCACCATTTCCATGGTAACGTAACAGAATACCCCCCCCCCCGAATATGGAGATTATTTTTGTCGGTAGGAATTTTTATCTTCAATTTAAATATATTTGAATAATTGTCGCGATGATAACGTGATAGTTTTACCGGTTACCCAGTGAGTTAAAAGGAAATGAAAACGAACGGATTCCTAAAATCCCCTGTCTTACATTGGACCAAATTTGAAGTGGAGAAAATTCTCTACAAAACGACCTTGTTTTGTTTTGTTCACCATCGATGGTAAAGCTTAAATGTACGAAATAATTATTCAGAATATGAATTATTCAAAATCTTTTTCAATTGTTCTCTCTGGATTTTATTTTTATTTCGTAAATACTTATTAGTATGATGTAGGCAAATTTTGATAATTCTTTTTTATAGAGAATTTTGTGCTCTTCAATTTTGATTTAATGATAATTTTCTCTAAAATGAAGGTAAGCGAGTTAGAGGCGAAAAACTACTGTAGTGGATTAAAATCCCCATTTGGGGAAAAGGCCGGCAGGGAATTTTAGAATTCAGTCAAATTTGAATATATGCCTCCCCCTAAGAAAAGATTCTTATCTTTTCTAAAATTTTAAACTATTTTTTATTGGGTTTTGTTAAGGTTTAGCGCCCCCATTGCGATGGTGTCTGAGGCAAATGCCTCAGTCGCCTCACCCTTGCTACGGCGCTGGTCAGGAGCGCATTTAATTCGGCCGATTGGAAGGATATACTTCAAGACCTGGATTAGAAACAAGTAACACCATACTTGTACAATGTCATATCTACCTGCCTCCATGCCCGGACCAACGTTATGGAACTCCATAACGTCCATAACTCCATAACGGATCAAGTAAAATTGATCATGTTTGCCAACGAGAAAATCGCGTCGATCTGCGAATTAATTGGCACAATGGAGCTGGCCACTGTACCAGAGAACACTGAGGGAGAAAAACATCTCCCGTTTGCCATCTTAGTGGGGGGCACCACGGTAGTTCCAAAAGAGGCCATCAAGATACTGGCCATCCATCGCACTTGCGCCAAGCGGCGGAGAGAGCCCTCAAAGCATCTACCAATACACCCGACACCAGGGAGCCCTCAGAGTACAAGTGCAAAATATTAGCAACAGTGTCGGAATCAATTCTCACCTTCTCCCCATTTTCGGATATGAGTCGCGAGGACTCAGCAGCCCCGAGCTCAATATCCCTTCTAGTAACTCCTCCTATGGTCAGAAGCAGGTCGTCTGCGTACGCCATCACGTAAAAAAATAAAAGCTCATTGAGATTCAAACGATGCTTAAACTACTGACACCAATTTGATTAAAAATACTCGTATATCGATTTGAGCGTTGCGGGGGGGGGGGGGTACTGCCATACGTCTGCTAAAATAATTTACTTTAGAATGGTGAAGACACGGTTTAACCAACTTCAGATGTCCTGATATATTTTAAATGCATTTATTTTACTTCATATTTAATAAATTTTCAATTTATTTCTGGTTTGTGTGATAGTAAGGGTTTAGGGATTAATGTGTAACCATTTTTGAATGTGAAGCTATGTGTTACATTCCAATAGGTCGAGGAAATGCTTGTGTATGACAAATCTCCTGTGGATAGCAGTAATGAATCGAACTTCTTTAGTTAAAATCCAGTAAGGTAAGTTAAATTTCCGATTTTCCTTGCTTGTTAACTTTTAAATAATATAATGGGGTACCGACAAAAACATGTTAGTAGTGGTTTTTTACGTAAATATGATCCTTAAGATATCCTTTGCCATGCAATGTCGTTAGATTTTTTCTGAAAGCGACTAATTTCGATGTAATTAAATAATGAAATTCAAATAAATTTGAATTATTTATTCAATCTGTGACGTCATCTCACACATTAGTTAGTCAATAATTTTCCGTGCAAGGCGATTTTTAATTACATTTAATTACATCGAAATGAGTAGCTTTTAGATAAATATAACCACATTACATGGCAAAAGACACCCTAAAGATCGTATTTACGTAAAAAAAAACACTACTAAATTTTGTTGTCGGTAGGTACCCCATTCCTGTAATTATTTTTCCTCCACGAGATCTTTCCTTCAAGATTTGATTTGAGCGATCTTTCGAATTGTTGATTTGGCTCCTTTGGAGCAAATCCAATTGTTATTTCATTATTTTTTTAGGCTCTTCTTTATTGAGCATAGTTTTATCTTTCATTTGTTGCTCACCTATGAAGTTGAATATCGTTGGTTTAATTCCTATTATTCTAACTTTCTAAATGTCGAATTTGTTGAAATACAGCAGTGGCTTGGTGATTCAATTGTAGATTCGAATCGCGGACTTGACAGAATTTCTTAGCGCGGCCCTCCGGTGAACATCCGCACTCTGTGAATAAATTAAGTTGAAATTAACAGAGAAAGAAGAGATTTGAATTGTGTAGACTTTGCAGAGAAGCAGAGTACCAATCTTCTGAATGGAATGGACAACCTTATTCAAATATTGAATATTTGTGTGTCCCAAAATTTTGAATTAAAAATACTCCGCTACCCATCGTTGTGTCTTATTCTGCTTTATTAACTTCACCTGGCGTTCAACAGCGCCGGTAACCAAAATTCCGAAAACCACGATCCCGACAATGGAAAATGTCTTGCCAAAGTTAAAACGAGCGATGGCGGTTATCCGTGTTTAGTTCATTGAGGTGGGGGGGTTAAATCTCAAAAACATTATTTGATAAAAGTTCATCACCAAAACATAATATTTTCTTTTGTTTTCGAAAACGGGGGAGATCGTGCCCCCATAGCCCCTCTACTCGTTACCATATACTACTCAATTGTTTTATTGGTGACTACAAAACATTTAAGTTGGTTTAGGCTAGGTATATATTACCTTTCGCAATATTAAACACTTTTAGACCTTTCCCACAACATCAATATCAAGTATCCTTTCACCCCCTCCCTCGTTTCGCATAGATGTTAATTAAACTAAGTAACCCGTCCGACGTGTCCCTAATTTAACTACTCAACTCGTCTTTGGAAAAAATGTAGTTACGACCTTTTCGCTTTGAACGGAAACAATGCAAAACAAATTAGCTTAAAAATAAAAAAGAGGCTGGATCCAGTCCCGTCGGACGTGTCGCGTAGTTAAATTAGAGACACGTCGAATGGGCCGCGTAGTTAAATTGGAGACAAAAACATTTTTGTGAAAGTGGAATTTTTTATTATTAAAGTAAACAGCACAAGAAGAGCTTAAATACAAATACAAATCGATAAAAAAAAGGCCGAGGTCAGCAATAAAGTAAATCTAACCACAATATTTATTATTTATCAAATATGATATTTACTTTTTTATCGATTTTCAACGTGAAAGAAAAAAATAGCATGCTTAATTTGGAGTTTAATGTTTAATAGCTCGTTAGTATTGTCAGGTTCCCTACTCCCCTATTGACTCGCCACTAGAAGGGAGACTTATACTTCCAATTAAGCAATATACCATTAAATTACGAACTTTGATTCAAAAAATATATTTGAATACAATTAAAAAAAGGAAATTAGAAATGATACCTTACGATAATTGTTTCGATCTTATTATAAATTTCTCAGGCAAGCATAATCAAGAGTCGTAATAAATAAAGAATAATAAGGACATAGAATCGAAAGGAAGAAATGTTTCCTAAATTCAAAACCAAAACTTTTTTGAATGTTAGCAAGACTGAAAATAAACTTTTAAACTGAAAAAGTAAATAAAAAGCACAGATATTTTTAGAAAAATAAATTCGATGATCCGACGTGTTTCTAAATTAAATGTGCGACACGTCCGAAAGGTCTGGCGTTAATAACGAAAAATAACGATAGAAATTTTAAAAATAATAGGACATCCACACTTAACCCAAATCTGGGTTAAGAACCGATTTTAGTGGATCATGCGAAAGTTGTTCACGATATGGAGGGCGGGCACCCGGTCGCCCTTCTTGTATCAGCCGCCACTGCATATGAGCATATATTGAGAATATAGAAATATCAGTGGTGTAGCTTAAAATTTCGACAATGCAGGATAAATATTTCTTGAAGCCGTCTATGCGAACGGGAATTGACACAGAGTACTGGCTAAAGATGTACAACCTCCGCTCCCCCCCCCCCGCCCAGTAAAGGGGGTTCGGAACTTCCCCTGAATATTTTCGAGCTGTTTGACGTGATAATTTGGTGGTCAAAAAACGAAGTTTGTTTTTAGAATAAGCCTATGATTTATTTTTCATAAAGGCGGGGGGATGAGACAAACCTCCAGTTCCTCCTGGTTCTGGATTTTTGCACCTCTGGAAGCGCGCGCGCTAAGATCAGATCTTGAGGCATAGAAACAAGGAAGACGTGTTTTTGCATCTTAGAATAGATTTGTTTGTTTGAAAATCTGATGCGAATTTGCAGTTTCCTTACGTCATTCGTGCCATCGCTAATTGTGGATTTGTTAAAGTAACAATAGCTAAGGGCTATTTTTTAATCAACTTCCATTAAGCTAGTAAAAGCAAATAAGGCAAATAGGAAAAATTTTAATATATACAATAGTTGCTCATACATGTCAGCTATTTTTCAACATACATAGTCGCCACCGAGATTGAGGCATTTGTCGTAACGGGGCACCAACTTTTGTATACCCTCCTCATAAAATGTTGCCGCCTGGATTTTTTCTTTTCTTCTTTCGTTTCGGATCTTTTGTTTCGGCGTTTACAAACTGAACCCACGTTTCATCCCCCGTTACAATATTTCTTAAAAGCCTTTCTCCTTCGTCAATGTAGCGTTGCAAAAATGTTAACGCAGAACTCATTTGCTGGATTTTGTGAACGTCTGTGAGCTGTTTGGGGACCCATCGTGCACAAAATTTATGTTAGCCTAATTGTACTGTAATAATGTTATAAAGTGCTGATCGAGAGATTTGAGGAAAATCAGTAGACAGCTCAGAGATTGTAAACCGGCGGCGCTCTTGAACCGCTTTGTTCACATTTTCGATAATCTCATTTGTTGCTATGGATTGCCGTCCCTGACCCCCATCTTCATGAACGTCAGTTCGTCCTTCCCGATAAAACCTGCACTGCACTTGCACTCATAATCTTTTCCCCATACACTACAGACAATCTTCGTTGAATTTCAGCCGCAGGACTGCCTTCAGCTTGGAGAAAACGGATCACAGATCGAATCTCGCATTTGGTGGGAGCTTCGAGTATAGTAGCCATGATAAAACAACACTCACATAAAAACTACGCTGCGCAATGGCTTACCCGGTTAGGAAGTTTTGACAGATAGATGACTTAACACTATCACGCAAGCGCCATCTCAATATGATAACTGACAATCCATTGCCAACCTAATAGAAGTTGATAAAAAATAGCCCTCGTATTTCTTTTTCGCCAAATTTATTCCTAAAAATGTCGTTATTATGTCTTCTTCTTTTTCTTAGATTGCCGTACCTATCTGTAGGCGTAAGCGACCTCAGTCTCATGTAAGGGTTGTGCGTTTAAGTTTCGATTATCGCGATTGCACTATTTATTGTTTTCTGATTTTTCGATTATGTCTGTTTCTTTCCAAGAAGAGCAATAAATAGAATACTTTACTTAGTAATGTAATGATGTAATCTTTCGTCTGCATATTCCCGTCGCATGGTAGAATAACTCACTCACGCTAGATTAAATCCATTATGTTGCTACTTTGTATAGTAATAATATAGTGCTATTAGCTATTTTAACTTTATCTAGTTTAAGATCAATATTTATTGAGAATTGAACACACATGTTTATATAAATTTATTTACTTAAAATTATACATTCTACCACCCGTATATATCTTTTTTCAATTGCTATTACAATTCCCTCAATTGTTGTGATAATCGTAATAGCTAAAATCTACAATATATAAACCAAATAATATATTAAGTACTAATTTGAGAGCAATGGCGAGAGATGCATAGCTAATCAAGGGTTATAGGACACCTGATGCTGATACAGATCGCTTTATTGGCTGGAATGAAGTTAAAACAAATCATGCCAACTGATAAAATAAGAAATTACAGATTTAGAGATGCGTGAAAGGTTGGCAACAAAAAACGCAAAGAAGGAAAAAGACTGGAATAAATTTTATTATCTTTCTTTGGACTTCTCAAAAACAAAACAAAATATTGGAAAAGCCTCCAGAAAAACGGCATTGTTATAAATATTCGTGAATATCTCGATTTAGGTTCACTTTAGAGCAAAATATTAGGTAATCGAAAATGAAGTAAACTAAAATCTATACAGAAAATATCTAATGGTTTTATTTGTAAGTCAGTCGGTTGCAGAGTTACAGCCATCGCAACTCGCTGTATGAAGGTTTACAGTTAAAATTTTATATATAAGTTTATAATTAGGATATTCGTTCATATCTCGATTTGGGTTTACTTTACAGCAAAATATTTGGTAAACAAAATTAAATAAAAGTAAATTATCTACAGAAAAGATCTGATAGTATTTTTTTGTAAGTCAGTCTGTTACAGAGTTACAGGCGTCGGAACTATGAAGTATTAAGGGTTCGAGTTAAAATGTTACAAATTAGTTTAAGTTAAGTTATTCGTTAATATCTCAATTTGGGTTTACTTTACAGCAAAATATGGGGTAACAAAATTAAAGAAAAGTAAATTCTCTGCAGAAAATATCTGATAGTATTTTCTTGTCAGTCAGTCCGTTGCAGAGTTACAGCCATCGGAACTATGAAGTATGAAGGTTTAGAGTTAAAATGTAGCATATAAGTTTATAGTTAAGATATTCGTTAATATCTCGATTTGGGTATACTTTACAGCAAAATATTTGGTAAAAAAATTAAATAAACGTAAATTCTCTACAGAAAAGATCTGATAGTATTTTCTTGTAAGTCAGTTCGTTGCTAAGTTACAGCCATCGGAACTATGAAGTATTAAGGTTTAGAGTTAAAATGTTACATATAAGTTTACAGTTAAGATATTCATTAATATCTCCATTTGGATTTACTTTACAGCAAAATAATTGGTAAACAAAATTAAAGGAAAGTAAATTCACTACAGAAAAGATCTGATAGTATTTTTTCGTCAGTCAGTCCGTTTCAGAATTCCAGCCATCGGAACTATGAAGTATGACGGTTTAGAGTTAAAATGTTACCTATAAGTTTATAGTTAAGTTAATCGTTAATATCTTGATTTGGGTTCACTTTACGGCAAAATATTAATTTGGTAAACGAAATTAAAGAAAAGTAAATTCTCTACAGAAAATATCTGATAGTATTTTTTCGTCAGTCAGTCCGTTGCAGAGTTCCACCCATCGGAACTATGAAGTATGAAGGTTTTGAGTTAAAATGTTACCTATAAGTTTATAGTTAAGTTAATCGTTAATATCTCGATTTGGGTTCACTTTACTGCAAAATATTAATTTGGTAAACGAAATTAAACAAAAGTAAATTCTCTACAGAAAATATCTGATAGTATTTTTTCGTCAGTCAGTCCGTTGCAGAGTTCCACCCATCGGAACTATGAAGTATGAAGGTTTTGAGTTAAAATGTTACATATTAGTTTATAGTTAAGTTATTCGTTAATATCTCAATTTGGGTTTACTTTACAGCAAAATAAGTGGTAAACAAAATTAAAGAAAAGTAAATTATCTACAGAAAAGATCTGATAGTATTTTCTTTTAAGTCAGTCCGTTGCAGAGTTACAGCCGTCGGAACTATGAAGTATTAAGGTTTCGAGTTAAAATGTTACAAATTAGTTTATAGTTAAGTTATTCGTTAATATATCAATTTGGGTTTACTTTACAGCAAAATAAGTGGTAAATAAAATTAAAGAAAAGTAAATTCTCTACGGAAAAGATCTGATAGTATTTTCTTTTAAGTCAGTCCGTTGCATAGTTACAGCCGTCGGAACTATGAAGTATTAAGGTTTCGAGTTAAAATGTTACAAATTAGTTTATAGTTAAGTTATTCGTTAATATCTCAATTTGGGTTTACTTTACAGCAAAATAAGTGGTAAACAAAATTAAATAAAAGTAAATTCTCTACAGAAAAGATCTGATAGTATTTTCTTTTAAGTCAGTCCGTTGCAGAGTTACAGCCATCGGAACTATGAAGTATGAAGGTTTAGAGTTATAATGTTTCCTATAAGTTTATAGTTAAGTTATTCGTTAATATCTCGATTTGGGTTCACCTTACGGCGAAATATTTCGTAAACAAAATTAAATATAAGTAAATTCTCCACAGAAAAGATCTGATAGTATTTTTTTATAAGTCAGTCGGTTGCAGAGTTACAGCCATCGCAACACGCGGTATGAAGGTTTCCAGTTAAAAACATTACAAAATGTAGAAAACTGATGCTGAAAAGATCGGCCTTTAGATAGCTAAATTAATTTAAAATATAAACAATTACACATCGGAAGATCTTAATTAGGGGTGCAATCCGTTATATACACCATCAGGATAAGATCTAAGCGGTATGACCAAATATGCAGGCTTCTAAAGCTCGCCTCGAGCGCAAATTGTTACGTCCGTTACAGACCGACCACCCTCTATACTCCCGCGTTTTTAAATTGTTTAAAATATTTAAGAAATCGTTAAGCAAATTGCACCTGTAAAATTAGCCCAACTTGAAAGACGGGAGATATAAAAAAGTAAGAGAGTCGTTAAGAAAATTTTAGGGAAGGCCTGCAATTAAAACAAGTTAATAAAAAAATAAACATGAAGAGTTTATAATGAAAGAGTAAACAAGTAATTAGTATGAAAAGGAAGTAGAATTTCAGACACACGCAGCACACTGTTAACGGTAGCAATTACACGGAATGGCTTAAGTTTGAATGACTTGGCCGAAATGTCCTTACGGATTCATGTTCCTTTCTCCGAGCTTAAACTACTACATCTTGAATGCTTTGCGGACACTTACAAGTTGTATTATATGTAAATACTTTCGAGAATTGTAAATTTCTTTAAGCGCAGACAATTAATTAACATTTCTAAGAGATATTCAAATTTAAGGATTTTAGAAAGTTAAAATAGAACGCCGAGCTCACGTTGGGCGCCACATTGTGACAACCCGTAATTCAATTTCTTAAAAATTAAACTTACCTTGTATGCATTCCATGAAAACGACGTAATAAAAAATTTGCATTAAAAACGTGTTCATTTTCCAGACGGGATCTCGACCAAGTCACACCAACCAATTATACTAATTGTTCGTATAAGCAATAATTATACTTGATAACAGGTCATCTGGGCGTCGTTAAATTTTCTTATCAACAAAAAAAATTTATTCCAAGTATTGCGAACGACATGAAATATCTTCTTTTGTATTAAGGAAATATTTATACTTCAATTGTTTTGATTTTCTTCTACTGTATTCGACATTTTCTCTTGTTGATCCACCATGTAACTGACAAATCCTGAAAGAAAATAAATTGATGTTAATATTTTCGTCTACGCTCGAATAACTTAATTTTAAGGACAAAAAAAACGACAATTATAAATGTCATTCTGAGTTGCGTAAGCAAAAAATTGGGAAACGATAAATTACGTAACGGTAAAATTTTATATTTTATTACATAAAAGTTTAAACTAATTAAAACATAGAAATCGCAACAATTTGTGTTACGCCTGAAAACACTCCCAGGGTTCCTGTAAAAAAATTGAGACCGTAGTTAAAACGCTTTTTGACTTATGACGTCACATACGGACCAACGAATGCCCTTTATGACGACCTAGAACCGCAGCCCTTCCTTTATATAACCGCCCTAGCAATTCGGTTGTTTTAATAATTCCATGTTTATTTTAAGTTTGACTTAAGACTTCATAATTTCAGCCTGTTGATTATCACGAGTTGTTCCGGTTATTGTTTATTTCGTAATTAGTGCGCTTAACAAAAAATTTAGTTACAGCCACAATTTGCTAATATAAAATCTAAAGCAAGTGTTTTATACGAGATCATAAATTAAGCTTTTTGGGGATGTAAGAACCTTATTTCAAGTGCAATCTCGAGCTTTATTAATTATGGTATAGTTAAGTGCCATTTAGCTTTTACATTGTTTTACAAATTTAGATACTCTCGGCTGACAAACAACTCAAATTATTTTTTAGTTTAAAATGCTCAGCTTTACGTTTTAGTGGTGAAAAATAATTTATTCGATCCAGATTCGAACCTAAGAGTAACGACTTCGAAGTCGACCGCATCAGATATGCTGCTCGAAATCGAGTTATTCGATATTCGCATGTAAGCAATACTTGTTCGGGTAAGCACTTGTGTGGGTGACTCCGGGTTCGGAGGACACGTTAAGCCGGCTGTCCCCCTGATTTGTTTGTCAAATCACGACTGTGCAATGCTTTATCGGACCTACGTCGTACGCCAGGCTGGACCTACTCGATGGTGGCGGCCCGCGGGACTCTGGAAGAACCGGGTGGGGGGGGGTGCCAGTACCGGAACTCATTGAGAAACCGGGGTCGTGACCGCTTGTTGGGGGTGTTATGGTGACGTAAGGCCGACCAAGCGGCCTAAATTGTTCATAAAAAGTTAAAGTTAACCCTAACAACGAATTGACATCCAGTAGTACATAATATATTTAAGTGTAACTTGTCCTTGTATCAATTTGTAACTAAACACTACTGAAGCTCAACAGTTTAACCACTACGTATTTCACGATTAAACACTAACCCTTATTGTAATGCAATAAGTTATTACTATTAGTAACTCAAATGACTACAATCGACAACTTAAAAGGTTTAAATATTAAGTACTACTCAACTGGCCGATTAGTTGAAATGCATTTTGCAGAAAATAAGTCACACTTAAGCACAGTCTTTTTGATAAAAACAAGCACGAACACTTAAAAGCAATAACCGTTGCGATTTAAGTGTAATTTCCAAATTGGACGCTTAAGTGAGAACTGGTTTTCCATTTTTTTTCGTTTGTAGCAATTGCGCTAAGTGGAAGATTAACAAGGTTGTAATATTAACTCGTATACTTAGCAAGTTAACTGTTAGATGCAAGGATTACAGGATCCGTCAAACAAGTGACGCTTAACAATTTCAGGTAACTTCATTAACTTAACATTAACTCTTAACGCAAATGACACGACGTATAATAATTTAAGTGTAACGTCTTGTGTTAAGATTTATGTATTCATTCGAGGAATCACAATTTTTAACACTCGGTGGAGTTAAGGCGGTGTTTTATTTATATCCACTGGAAGTAATCCACTTAAGAATATTAAGTGTCACTTTATTCTAAACTAAAAGTTAACAATATTAAAATATTGAGCCTCTTTATTTGATAGATCAATAGAATTGCGTTTTTAAGAAATTACATGAAAGCATCCATTTTATTTTTATTTTAAGCGACAGGATAGTTTGTTGTACCTTTGAGTTTTGAAGTTCAAAAGGTTATAACAGATGGCGCTACTAAATTGGAAGGCGGAATAAATGACTTCAGTACCAATCACGGACGTCTTAAAGATACGTGACATCAATACAAATGAAGAATTGCGATAATAACGCAATTTATTACGACTTCAAGTTAAATAGTGCCATCTGTCGATTGCCTTTTCAACTGCAAAATGTGTTTCCAAAACTCCGATAAAGGATATCATTAAAAGTTGTACTTAGCCGGATTAGAAACGCGTTGTGACTCTTATCAATATATTTTGTAACATAATCTGCAAAACAAATAAGCGGCAGTAATTATAAAATAAAAGGATGACTTCGAATGGAAGCACTTAAACGAAGCTTAATAATAAATAATCACTGCATAATTTATGTTTGTGCTTGTGCTGTAGCAACTACTAGGTACTGAATGTGATTATGTAGCACCAGATAGGCAAACCCTAGGGGAATTTCGGAAATAGATGTCGGAGTTGAAAAGGTTATATACGTATATTGTACATATATACATACAATTATAATTATAAAACGATTTATTAAGACTTCCAATAATATAGCGCCATCGATTGATAACATTTTGTACTACAACAGGCTTCATCAAAACTTCTTTAAGGTTAGTCAATTGTGGGGGTATGAATTATCCCCCCCCCCCGTTATCTCACCTAAGCGTTTTACCTGTCGCTTTATTTTAAATTTTAACAAATACTTAACCGAAACTTTATTTGCCACTTTGTGACAGCAAAGGACTCGAAGTAATTTAGAAAATAATAAAATTAAAGAGGGCGAAGGGGGGTTACAGAAATAGAAAAATTAGTTTTAAATCTCCACCAAATTAAATTTAATTTGTTTTAATCATAACATTTTTTCTATCAACATTTTCTATTTTTACAAAATATGACTAAATGTGATCGGGGAGGAGGAGGGGGTTGGACAAATGTGACGGCAGTATAAAAAGCCCGTTTCTCCCGAGTATCTATAAAGTCCTCTTTAGTGCTCTAATCGAGAAAATAGCAATTTTGAAAAATGGGGGAGGGGCGTCGTGAAAATCGTAAAATTTGTAAAACTCTTTCATAAATAATATTGAATAGTTTTTATTAACATCATTTTTGGGATTTGTTTTCTGTTTTTCTTAAATTCGATAAGAATAATTTCAAGACTTTTGCCCCCCCCCTTTCCCAGTGCAATAAACCAAAATGTAACTTTAATGCGTTTTTAAATGTTAACAATCGAAACACTTTCTCCGCTCTTCCCTTCCTTTAATTTGCTGTTTATAGCGACTTAAGTGAAATTTCCACCCCAACCGTTTAGTTACGACTCGGCCTTCGGCCTCGCACAACAACTTCTATCAGCATCTGTAATTTTTACCCCGACAGCTCAACAGCTCAACAACTCAGCCTCTGGTCTCGCATAAACATTTAGCAACTGGTAAAATTAGATTTTTCATTAATCTGATCTTTAACTCCATTTATTACAAGTAAATCAGTGATTTAGCGGTAGGTTAGGTTTCATTAGTCAAGATGAAAACTTAAAATACTTAACCAAAGTTCAAAGGGGGTTCGTTGTATAATAATACAGAAAAGGTATATTTAAAATTTTAATTAATACTTCAAGTGCATTTAATCGTTTTTCTTCGATATTTTAAAATTCATGATAGGGAGGCCCACTCACCCCCACCTTTATCATCCCATTTTTGGGATTTCTAATAAAATTGTGTTTGATTTATTTTAGGTATGTAATATTTTGTAAAAAAATTTATTTACTCCTTGTAAATAAACAATATCGTGTAAAGTTCGATTTTAGGGGGGGTAGGGGGATTGAAAGTCGGAAAAAATTGCGGACGTCCATTATGGACGACCCCTGCGAAGTTCGTGAATGGCGGCATCTGTTGGTAATATTTTAACCTCTACCAGGTGTTTCCAAAATTCCCATAAGTTATCTTAATTAAAACTTGAAAACAAAATCTCAGAATGTCTAAGCTTTGTTTTTTAAGTTTAACAAATTATTTTTTTAAGTTAGCCGGACAACTCAAAAAATTTCTTCTAATTTTATTTTTGAGTTGTGAGTTGTTTAAACCATAAACTATTTCAATTTTTAAAATAAATTAGTACGTTTGTAGATTAATTAACCTTTTTTTTGCTAAGTAATAACATTTTTCTTGGGTATAGCAGGTCTTTATAATATTTTAATAATATTTTCCAACGTTTCGGGCCATTTAAAATTTTGCCCATTTTCAAGGCTAATAATTAAATAAACTTGCAATTCACTAATTGAACACTTTTGGAATGAAAGTAATTGACAATGACAATTAAAAGAATATATTTAATTGGTTAAGAGTTTATTTATTTTTTAACTTTGAAAATGGGCCAAATTTAAATTTCCCGAAATGTTGGAAAATCTTATTATATTATAAAAATAAACCTAAATATAAATTAATAATAGGACTTAAAATGCCTATCTTAAAACCATAGTCTTGGTGACCGGGGGGTCTGGAGGGTATGGAATACCCCCCAGTTATGCACAAATTATAAAGGATAAATTCATCCGCTTATGTCCCCAAAACGGGCGGATCCAGACAAAGTTTCTGGGGATGGAGTAATAAATACAATAAATAGCGTAACATCGCAAGAAGGGTAAATTGTTAGTAATGTTCAGAGTAGGAGTAGATACCATTTTAACCCCCGCCCCATTTTACCCCCCGAACAAATTTTTAAAACAATACAAAGCAAAATGTTCAACAAAATGAGCAAATAACGCTAAATATTGAATAATTACTCTGACAAAAATCACATTTGAGGCACCGGAACCGGGCCCATTCTTATGGATAGAACCTTTTGAAGGTTTTTAGTGTATGTAGGTAAATGACCGTTGCTATGCCAACGTGACAATTTTACCAGTTACCTAAGCGTTCTTATGGAAACTTATCAATTCTACAATTCTTCGAAGATGTTTTGAAGGGATGTTGCTATGGCAACGTGACTAATTTAGAAGCGTAACATCAAAATTTATCTGTACTCTGAATTAAAGAGCCCTTTATGTTATCGGCAATGCCCATATGAACCAAATTTTATATTGCTGCCACGAATCGCCTCGTAACGCAAGATCGAATGATTAAGACTCGAATAATGGGTGATCTACTGTAGTTAATTTTATAATATGGTATTTAGAATCTCACCGCTGCCACCATTTATTCAATTTGGAAAATTTGGATAGTTTATTTTAAAATATGTATATCGGAACAAAAAGAATCCCACCGCTGCCACCAATTTAAATCGTAAAGGGTTAACGCAGGGATTTTTGGTGTATCAAAACCAATCAAATAGCTGAAATCCTTAGGTTAACTCATACTCAATGATTAACCACTGTTATACAACCGGCCCTTAGTGTAACAGTGTGTCACGAAAGTTTGGCTCCAGCCTCCACTATTTAAGCATAAAACAATAGAGCAAAAAGAGGAATTGGGGCAAGTTACACCCACACTTGAAGACAGTTGGCAATACGGGTTAATTAATCTTGATAATCCATGCATACACGTCATTAGTAGACAGATAACGGAGAAGATCGCTTGGTTATCGGACCGAGAACTGTAGGTTCCATATACTGAAGATATATCCAGCAGTGGAATGAAATTATGTTTTGTTTTCTTCTATTTATATCAAATACTGCATAAATAGTGCTTAAGGTCTTAAGGCTTACTTACTCCCGTTTTCACCACTTACACTAATTTAAAGTGTTAAGCTTTCCATGCATGGGTAAGTGCTGTTTATTCTGTTACACCATAATAATTGACGCTGATCGATTTGTGGAAAGCTTAAACTTGAAGTAACGGTGGGTAAAAACTGACCTTAATTATCGCTGTAATTTTAGCGTTATCTATAACTGGTCGAATACTTGAAACGGATTTTATATAAAATAAGTAATACTTTAACAATGTGGCGCGTTACTTGGTCTTTGATGAAATTCGGTGTCACTTTTTCACTTCCAAGTTTCATTTAAAAGAATAAAATGTACTTCCACAATACAAAATAAGGTTAAACATAATCATATAAGTATTGCTTATTTTCTGAGAAAACTTCTGATTTAACAAAAATGTTAAGGTCGATTTCTTGACACCACTTAAGATTTAAGCACACTTAAAAAAATATAAGTATTAGTTATTTTCTGAGAAACTTTCTCAGAATCCACTTTAAATTTACTTAAGCTTTACTTAACACTTAAGCACACTTAAAATAAATATCAACAACATAAAACAGTTGAGCTGGTGGAAATATGCAGATATAATTTTAAGCCGAATTTAAAGTATACAAAAAAATGTCATTTAAATTGTATAACTTTAAAATCTAATGTAGCATCCTGTAGATTTACAAATTTAAAAATTACTTTCTTAACTCTGAAGAAACTCGTTATTAGTTTTTCATTCAGAAAGTTTTTCAAGGCTGATGCTTTAAAAACGCGCTTTGTTGGAAAATGTTTGGTCAATTTTGCCAAGGTAACCTTCTCCCCTTTGTCGTTACATTCAACCAACCTGAAAAATATCAGCGACCAAATTTCAATTTTTTTGTTAAGAACAAGAAAATTAAAGCAATAAATAAGAATTCTGACGTAAATTAGCGAACCGTTATAAATTTACTAATTAAATAAAATTAATTTGCGGAAATAATTTTGGTGGCGAATAATAAGGCGCAACGCTTAGGGTCAAAAATGTAATTTGCCTGATTTTGTCGCTATTTTTCGGTTCGAACGGAAACATTAGCGGACTGAAACTGCAAAAAAGAGTTAGCTTAAGCCCTCGAAGGCGTAATTACCCTTTGTCCCAGTTGTGCTCTTATTAGTTTTCCGTCATCCCTTGCTGTGGCTACTATTCTTTACTTTTTAAATTTAAATTTCTTTATGGCACATGACAGATTTTCTACGCTCAAAGTAAATTTTTCAGGAAATTTAATTTCAACTTTATTAATTTTTATTGATACTCCAACGCAATTTTCTTAATTGCTAATTAACCATAATTAAGTTAGCTTAACTTTAAGAAGCCTCTTCAGAACCGGAATCATATTAAATTACAGACTGGGTTACATAAATTTTACATGTTCTTTAAGTACAGAGCCTTACAAAAAAAATAAGAAACTTAAGTGGTGTTCAGTTAGTGTTTCCATTGCGGAAAATGTTTCTGTCGGGTCGTGTTTATTAGGCCACGTCGGAAAATTGTTTGTAGGGTAATGCAATAAGAAAAATTGCCTTTTTGATGTCCAGCGTGTTTCCTTGGGTTTTCGTTAAAAATTTCGAGTTTAAATTGAAATAATTTTGGTGACCAACGAAGGTTCGAATCTTGTTCGTGAAAAAAAATTATTTTATTTTATTTTCGAATTACAACAAAAATAATTGGGAAAGTGGCGTTTTTGAGTTAAAAATAAAATACTAGTTTTGATGGAGTGATGACTGCGTCGTGTTCATAAAACTAGCATTTTCCTGAAGCTCTCTCCTGTCACTTCAGTGTTACAAAATCTTGACAGTTTCAAATTTACTGAAAACGTTTTTAGAAAAAAGAAAAAATGTAAAAAGACGACATTCTTCTCGTACATTGTTAATTACGGTAACTTTGGAGTGTTTTTCTTTAAAAGCGAAATTCTTGCTCATTAATTTTTATATTCAGAACCTCCTCCAATGCACAACATACTAAAATACATCCTGATTTATTAATATTTTTGTAAAATATAAAATTAATTAGGAAGCCATCACAAGTTTTGAAAGGCTAATGTCGGCTTTGCTATTAAAATTTATAGAGAAAAAAGCTAAAGTTTCGTTTTAAAGCTTCCTTGAAAAAAACGGAGTTTCAAAGCTTTGTTCAAAGTGGAACTTTAAATTGGTTTCAGATATTACGAAAAAGAAGTCTTTTGCCTTGATAAACTGCGTTGTAACTTTATTTTTGAAACATGACGATTTCTGGTGTAAAAACACCGCTTGGGAAGCAATCGATTTTTTAATTTGAAAGGGGATAGTGGAACGGACCGGACCTTGCTTTCGTTTCGGTTAATTGTGCTTATAAATTTTAACTAGGGCCAAATCGGCTTTATTCTAAAAATGCCAGTTTTGATCCTTCTTATTTATTATTCGTAACGTTTTTAATATCAATATTTAAATAATAGAAACTTTTTTTGTTCATTTATAGATATACTTTTTGAACAGATTTACGAATATATCAACATCATTATTTTATTATATTATAATCATCTGAAGAGTTTATACGAAAACGATAAACGCGTCGTGATTTACATACTATAACTATAAAACCTTCGTCGCAATTTAAAATATTGTAAGTTTCTTAACTAATTAACTTCTCGAGTATGAAAACCATAGTTGTGCGGCCTGAAGGCCGCACTGCAACTTTGTTCCTTAATAATGTGTTAGTTTAATGTAAAAGTTGAAATTAGAAAATTTATATTAATGTATTCATTCAAAAATAAACAAAGTTTCATGTTTTTGTTAGAGCAGGTTATATTTATACAACCGCATACATTTTACATGATACCACGGTCGGTAAATAAGTTTTTTAATAACTTGTGGAAATGCTGATTAGCTGTAAAGAGAATAAAACTGTATATATTATGATAACTAAACTTTGAAAATTTATAACTTTTAAATTAATAATATTGCGGAATTATCGGTTCTAGTTATTGTAGAAATAGGATTTTTTGCTTACCCTTCTTTTATTCTATATATTAAATGGGTGGGTGCATTTTGGACGTGCAGAGATGGATTAACGAGATGTGCCTATGTTTGGTAAAGTTTTTTATAAAGTAATAACTTAATCCGACAGAAATAGAAATTCTTTATGAGGGATTAAACTAGTAATTTATAACTTCATCGCACATAAGCGCATCTCGTTAATTCATTTAATCAGTTCTCATTAAAATCTCATTTATCCATTCATGCGCATCGGTGGCGGTCATATTTACTATAATATTATAACTTAATCCGATAAAATAGAAGTTATTTATAACGGATTGAGTTAGTAACCTTTAATTTCACAACACATCATATTTAAAAATTTCGTTAATCCATTCAAACGCGTCAGTGGCAGGCGTGGGGGTTACAAAATGTGACGACCGCACGGGGTTGTCAGACGTCACGTTTGAAATATCGCAGTTTACTAAAGAAAAGTAGCTTAAATCGCACTCTACTCGAGAAAAAATAAAAAAGGATCAACTAAAACAAACGAAAGAGGTTTTTTTAAAGACATAAACTGCCATCATAGGATACCACATGGTATTAAAATATCCCAGTTGTGGCATTTCAATTCCCAATTCCAAATATGTTAGACAAATAGGGAGAGGGGTGTCATTGATTTCTGAATTTCTGATCATTAACGGTGGTCAGGACGTTCCTGGGGGAGCGGGGTCTGAAGATTGTGACCAACTGTAATAATCGGGGGGGGGGCTAAAAGTTGGAAAAAAATACTGCGGACTTCTTAAATATAAGATAATAATTTAATCTGATATAAATGGAGATTGACATTATTTAAGACGGATTGAGTTAGTAATCTTAAATTTCACCACACATGAACGAATTTCGGTAATCCATTTAGTGAATGCTCGTTAAAATCTCGTTAATTTATCCAAGCGCGTTAGCAGCCGGCAGATTAAATAATATGTATAAGATAATAAATTAATCTGATATAAAAATAGATTATTTACAACGGATTAAGTTAGCAACCTCATAATTTCACCACCCGCAAACAAATCTCGGTAATCCATTTAATCAGTGCTCGTTAAAATCTTAATTCATTCAAACGCGTTATATATATAAGTTAATTCGTAATATAATAATATATAACTTAATCCTATATAAATAGAAATTAATTATGGCGAATTGAATTAGAACCTTTAATTTCACCAAGCATGACCGAATTTTGGTAATCCATTTAATCAATGCTCGTTAAAATCTCGTTAATCTATTCAAGCGGGGGTTAGTGTCAGGTAGATTAAATATAATATAATAAATTAATCCGATATAAACAGAGATTCTTTATGACGAATTGAGTTAGTAACCTTTAATTTCACCACACATTAAAGAATTTTGGTAATCCATTTAATCAATGCTCATCAAAATCCCGTTAATACATTCAAACGCGTCAGTGGCCGACAGATTAAATATAAGATAATAATTACATTTTGTATCATAGTTGACTTTTTTGTTTAATTATAAGATTTCTAGTCTAGTATAGGTCTATAATATTTTTGAATACTTTCCAACATTTCGGGCCGTTTACATTTGGCTCATTTTCAAAACTAAAAAATAAATTATTAATTAATTAAATTCTACAAATTAGAAGCGGTTTTTTTATGTAATTAATTGACTATGTCAATTTAAATTCTACAGTTTGTAGAATTTGATTAATTAGTAATTTATTTTTATGCCGCGGAAATGGGCCAAATGTAAACGGCCCGAAATGGATTTTTAGTCGGGTATAGGTCTATAATATTTTTGAATACTTTGCAACGTTTCGGGCCGTTTACATTTGGCCCATTTTCAAAGCTAAAATATAAATTATTAATTATTAATTAATCAAATTCTATAAATTGCAAGCGGTCTTGTATGAAATTAATTGACAAAGTCAGTTTAAATTCTACAATTTGTAGAATTTGATTAATTAATTTTGATTTTTAGGGCCAAATATAAACGGCTCGAAATGTTGGAAAATATTCAAAAAAATTACAGACCTATACCCGACTGAAAATCTTATACATAAGATAATTACTTAATCCGATATAAAAAGAGATCATTTGCAATAGATTTCGTTAGTAACGCTATAACTTCATCACATATGAACGAATTTCGGTAATTGATTTAGTCAATACTCGTCAAAATCTCCTTGATCCAGTCATGCGCGTCGGTGGCGAGCAGATCAAAATTGTTAGATAATAACTTGATACGATATAAAATAATATAGATTATTTATGACCGATTAGGTTAGTAAGCGTTAGTAGTAAGTAGTAGTTAGTAGTAAGTATAGTAGTAGCGTTAAGCAGTAGGTCCCTTATGTGTGTGATAATACTTCAAACGCACAACACATGCATAGGAGAGAGGTCGTCTACGTCTGAAATCAGGCACGGCACTTAAAGAAGAAGAAGGTTAGTAACCTATAACTTCACCAGTCAGTCATGAACGAATCTCATTAATACGTTTAGTTAATACTCGTTAAAATGTCGCTAAACCCTTTTTTTTGCATCCTATACCCAAAATAGGTCTAAACAAAATTAAAAGGTAACCGGGGGGTCTGGGGGGTATGGAATACCCCCCAGGTACACGTAATAACATTTTTCAAGCCTAAATTTATATAAAATCGAAAATTAGTACATATAAAATGTATCTCTTCTTCTCGGGGATAGCACGCAAATGTGCACCCTGAAGTTGAAAATTTCCAATAGAGATTCGGAAAGCTGAAAGTTCGAATGGTTGATTTAACAAAAATAAATTGCCGAAAAATAACGCACTCACCATTGAATTAAGGGAAAACTGCGGAGATTACCCGTTGCCTCACAACCAAAATAGGCCACGCCCACCAACAAATTTAAAAGACCTTTTGGGGAATTTTTAGGTTCGAATTCGAGTCGGAAGTCGTTACGTTGTAAAAACCTACCCTCCGCTGCCCCCTAAATAAAGATCGGTATGTTCCGCTTGTATTTTATGCCGTGCCTTTGTTACAATTTCACCGAAATGTTTACAATTCCGCTAGCGGTAAGGTTCGGCTCGCAGTTCCGCTCGCTGGTTTGTGCAAGCAATTATAGGTAAGCGACTACGTCTTCCGTCAACATGCAGGTTACATTCACTAAAGCAAAAATAAAATTTTAAGGTAAAATATTCCAAAAATTTCAAGAAAAATTAAACTAAAAAAACAACAACCTTATTGCCCCTCTGATGAGCCGCACTGTTTTACTATATTGTAATAATAGTACAAAATATAGATAGAATTAATTGATACTATTATAATATTATAATAACATGTAAATTAATATTAATAATTATTGTAGGAACGATCCTAATCTACAAATTAATTTAAGATTATGGTAATTAAAATTTAATTAACATTACCATTAATGTAATAAATAAACAATGACAAATAAATTTCGCTTGCAACGAAAAGGCAAGTTTACAAGAAAGAGAATAGATTAGTACTAAATCTCTTTCCTGGAGAAGAGTAAATTTTCTATTTATTGCTTTAGTTGGCGTTCTACATAGTAGAGTCGTTTTAGGTTAAAAATTTTGCTATTTGTAATGCGATATCTCCGAATTAAGCTACTAAAAGTCCCCTGAGAATAATCTTGCGCTTCGGCCGCCATCTTGAAAAATGGCTGTCGTTTTTCAGTTGTTTGCTCGTAACTTCCTATAGAGCAAAGAAAATAGAGTAATCAATTTTATAGCTTAAGATCATGGCTTAAGATAATAAGTTATTCATTTTGGTATGTCGTCGCGTCAGAACCAGAGTATTCTATCTCCATTTTTATAAATTTTACAGTACAGCTGTTTAAAGTTTCTCTATTGCCTCACTCTTCATTAGGATATTTTGACATAATTTCAATTGAAAAAGTTAATAACAGATAACCCCACAAGTCGCTTTTCGTGGTTAGTTTACAAATTTTAATTATAAAATTTAAATTAAATCAAATTAAAAAAAAAAGAAAAACGGAGATAGAATAAATTTGCACGCGATAACAAATTTTTCTGAAGTCATTTTATTCTATATCCAACATTTTGGTTTATAACTATTGTATAGTTTTTAAATAAAATATTTTTCGATATTATCTAATTTTATTTGTATATTAACTACATGTTTAAATACAAAAAACACCTATTTGGTTAACTAAACGAAATTAACAAAACAAAACGAAACCAAACTAGCATCATAGTCCAGGCAAGGAATTTTTTTAATTTGCAAAAATTCCGGGCAAGCTGAATTTTGGCAGAGATGTACATTGGAGTGTTCTAATGAACCTCCCAAAAATCCCATAAAATCCCACGCCGGCATCCCCCACAATCGGGGGTTTTAGCTCCCCCAACGCGATTTTTTGCCGATAACTCGCTTATTTATGCTTGTATGGAAAATTATGATCAGACCATAATTGAAGAGCATAAAATTCTCTATAAAATAGTTTTTTTTTCATATTTTTCCATGGCACACTAATACTTAAATTATTGACCGAAAGCACGACCCACCCTTAAAATGGCACAATATTGATTCGTTGCAGGGAGAGAAATGTTTTCAGGCACGGGAAATGCTTTTAATAATAACTTAATTGAAATTGTGGCCAAGGTTGGAAAATGAAGAAAAAAATAGATTTTTTCAAAATTTGCCCAAGTTATAGTATCTTCCAAGAAACGAAACCGAAATTTTGATTTGAGCTTACAGAAGGTCCGGGCAAACCGAAATTTAGCAAAGATGTATATTGAAGTGTTCTAATAAACCCTCAAAATGTCTTATAAAAATCTCAAGCCGGCGTTTCCCCCAAATGATGATTTTAGTCCCCTAAAGTGCGATTTTTTTGCCTATAGCTCACTTATTTCTACTTTTACGAAAAATTATCATTAAGCAAAGTTGAAGAACATAAAATTCTCTATAGACTATTATAAAATTCTCTAACTCTACAAGTTATATCCCTTTATTTTTATTTTTATATCTATTTATTTGTTATATCAAGTTATATATAAGGTATATTATTTTGACATATTTTTGAATTCTACGAAATCAAAAATATCACATCACAGATGATAATGTATTGCACTGCAAATGGGCACAAGCATCAACCTATTCTTGAACGTAAAGAGAATGGCGCCAGTAATATAAATATATTTGTTTTTCTGCATAATTATTATTATGCAGTGTAAACGTTGGGATCAGGTTATTCTATATCCAAGAACTTACTGTAAGCTAATTGGTCGCTTGTACATAGAATACTCTGGTTCTAAATATTAGCATGGTTAATGGATATAGAATAAAATTGCCTCTTTGAATTAACGGTAATAATAAACATTTTGGCATTTTTTTGCATTATACTGTAGAGAAATGAACATAGATTAAAATGGCATAAATAACTCAATTTGTCAAAAAAATGGATATAGAATACTCTGGTTCTGAGGCGACGATGTATATATTATTATGTTGATTTAGAACAGTAGTGTAAGAGATAATTATCAGCTTTCTAGTAATATTCAATCCTTTGTTGTTATACTAATTTTATATATTTCCAAATAGTATACGTATATTCTATTCCCTTGTCAATATTTTAATTTAGGTTAGTGTTTAACAAGGCCGTATAAAGCAATCGGGAAGACAAATCTATAATGAATAATAGACCACTAAATTGCAATAGAACATTGTATAGTATTCAATCATATTCTACTTCGCTTTTGTTTACCTAAAATAATATAAGTTAATGTAACCGAATTTAAGGTTACCGTTTTATTTACTCGTTAGAATCTCAGACAAAATTATAATTTTCCTGTTTACGGTACTCGGAACCAACCTTCAGTTCACATTTTAGGTTATGTTATTTTGCGGTGCAGAATAATATAATCGGAGTGACTGCTGCACGGCCCGACCGGCCAATAATGATTCATTCGGGAACGGTCTGACCCCTGCAAGCGCTTATAATTTAGTTACCGTGCAACTCCCTTGAGCGGCCCCACTTTTCTAGAAATTTTTACAACAAAAACAAATTCCTATTGGCCGATTCACCGAGCGCATGATTGGATTAATTAACGAGATTAATAAAAAAATAATTACTCAATAAATATGAAAAAATCTTTTAAAGTTTTTCGAATTCGGATTCTTTACTAATCACAGTAGGAAAACATAAACATAACCTGCCATAATTTGCATAAATGCTCTACAAGCAAAAGTTAAAATTCCCATTTGTCGGGGGAGTTGCAGAATCCTTTTAAATATTATCCTGCCTGGGTGTAGCAGCCCGTCCCCCGTACATGTAGTAATTTTTAATTTTGCTTCCATTTGCTAAAATATTTTTTATAATACCTACAACTACATTCATAATTTTTTGTCTTTTCCTAATTTCTTATTTGTTTTTATTCGTTTTAAGAATTTTTACAAGAATGAAATATGAAAATCTCAAGACGATGAGCATGAATGGATTAATGAGTAATCAAATCTCAGCGTAGAAAACGAGAATATTGAAGATTGAGTTTTTCAAAGGTCTTTTTCTACAGACATAAATTTAAACCCGTCTTACATACATCATCAATAATTACGATCGTAATTATGGTCATAATCTGCGCAGAGACGAGTTCAGAAGTTCCCAATGACTTGACTAAAAGTAAAAAACAGGCAGAACAGTAACAGTAAAGAACTTCGTTAATTAGACTGCAAATTCACCCCCCCCCCTTGCCGTTATCGATATGAAAGATGTTTGGAACACCATTTTGAAGATATTAATTTCGGAGATTACCGTTTGGCATTTGTTCGGCTCCAGAGATATTTCAAAAGAAATTACAAACTCTTCGGCGACTTTCCCCGAAGTAAGCATATATTTTGATGATCTGATAATATCGGGCTTGGATTGGCTTTGAAGGGTTAAAAACATTCAGGGTAAACGCATAAGAAAAATATTTAGGTGTAAAAAATCAAACAAAACCAATTAAAGAATATAGCTAAGTGATTGAGATACATTTCGCCCCCTCTTTGACATTTGAGCTTTGTTTGACATCCAATAAGCTTCCAGTCAAATCGTTTGAACCACATGCAAAATACTTGGGGGGGGATTTCACCAATCGTGAAGTATTTTATAAAATAAGTTAATTGGTTTGAGCTTCAAAAAATAATATTAATAAACATTCAATTCTTTATAACAATTTTGGGAGGTTATGTAGAAATGCTTTTTTAAGAACTGATTTTCTTTTAATAAAATTAATACCAATTGATCGAGAATCGTTTGAGCTCCAACGAGCTCCAAAGTTAAAAATGTTAAAGGGTTTCAAAGATTGTGAAATAGTAAATTTTACCCAACTGCGCTCCGAGCAAGTAGCGTGCAAAATTTTATTGTTGCTGTCATATGCAAGAAACTATAGAATTATGTATGTATGTATATTAAAGCATTTAGCTGATGGACCACTTTTGTTTAAACTTGAATACTTAAAAATACTTGAAACTGAAAAACCCAGGAAATTGTTTAGCAATTTTAGTGCAATGTTCGTTTATGAATGGGTCATGATATTTTTTCTTTATTTTTTTTAATGATTTCTCCCGTTTTAGGAATCATGAGTTTCTAGAAAATGGTGAAAAATGGTGAGTTAGTAACCTTTAATTTCACAACACAGACAAATTTTCGTAATCCTCTTCGTCAATGCTCGTTAAAATCTCGTTAATCTATTCAAGCACGTCAATGGCAGGCAGATTAAATATACTGTCGTGTTCCGCTTATATGAGATAGGGGGTACGACGTGATTGAGTAGATTATCAAAACACTCATAATTTTTATTAAGTCAATAGACCATAATAGGTAATTAATAGGTTGTGTCTGAGTTTTCTTTGGTTGAAAGATATTTTTGACTGCTCTGCCTCACACATCCGGAAGATGTAAACGCTAGTGAAATCTGAAAGATATGAGGAAGTTGTAAGAGACAAAATATTGGTAGTTGTTTGATTCAATAAAAATAATAGGAAACAAATTAAATTTATTTCGTTTATTTGTTAATTTAGGATTTTTGTATAAAATAAGTAAAGTGACGATTTGTGAGATTTGCGAATGCTCGAGTGAAAAGTCTGGTGGGATTTGGAAATTGATAAAGGAGCGTAGAGGACTCTCTAGTGAGAGGTTGGAGAGAAAAGACGTAACGTTATAATTTAAAAATAGTTTGAGAATATTAAGTTAAAATTTTTCAAGACAGTCTTCAGCAACGGAAGACGTAATTATAATTTTCAAAGATAGAAATAATTGGAGGTGTTAGTATTTGGTTATGGTTAGCACTTTGATATTGTCTGGAAAAGTGAATTTAAGTTAGATTAAAGATCAATATTACGTTTGATGAGGACGTTTATAAAAATTTTTGGGACCACTGAAGATAATTTGATGGTTATGTTTCCATGGTTATTTGAATTGAAGTATTGGAGAAAAGCATTCGAATTACTTACCGGTTATTGATTGTACGATCCGAAGGAGGATATTTATTCACTGCTCGTTCATACCTGCTTTTGTTTGGTTCGAGATCAGAAGCTGTTTTGTCAACGATAACATTCACGCTCCAACGCTCCACATACGACAACGGCCGCATCGGAGAACTACGGAAGAACGGTATACTTCGGTAAGAGTTTTTTTTTGTGACGCACTTTCTATTCAATAAATAGACAAATCGTTTTCGTTTTAAAATTCGGCCGCGCATAAACTTTGGGGGGATTTTATTACAAATATTTACTTTGTAAAATTTAATTTGTTTAACTTTAAGAAAACCAATATTTTGTCTTTAAAAATTTTTTATTGTGTTAAATAAATTCCATTGTTTTTCGTTTTAATAGCGTATGCGTTTAATTTCATTCAATAGCAGTAGTAGATCGAGGAAGAAACAGATGCAATTTTCCATTTATTTAAGTCGTCTTTATGAGAAAGATCACTGATGAAGGTGACGTATATGAGTGTTTAGATTGATCTACATGAACCCAAGTTTCGACCCGAAATTATTGAGTCTATCATGCATAGCTGGTCGGAGCATTAAATTAAGTGCCATCACATTCCCCGCTATATAAGTCAAATTTTTTTTTATCTGAACAGTAGCGATACATGGCAATACATAAGATAATAACTTATTTACCTGGGTAATTGTTGACCGGTATTTGACTTTAACAAAAACAAATGTTATTTCGAATGGCTACTTTTTAAGTGAACACCCGGTATATGTATATAGTATGTGAAACTATTTAATTACATGCCCACTTTGCTCAGAGCAATGAAATTATAATTAACCATGATCTCGTAAAATTTAGTAGCATAACTTGAAAGATAACTTGCAAGATGCTGAAAAAACTATTTCAAGTAAAATAATTAAATTTTCGTGAGTTATACTCCTCTAGGATGGAACCCAAATCCTTGGCGAAATTTCAGAATGAATGACATTTAATATTATTATGACAAGTAACTTCATGTTATATACCGCGTGTTCCATGTGAGCGCTGATACGATGACAGTACTGAAATTCGTTACTGCAGTCATTTTATTTGAAAACTCGTCGCTGATAATTTATTTGTATTGTCACCGCAATATCATAATATGACGTCACCACTTTCAGCTGTGAAACACAGTTTCCAAATGAAAGGACTGCAGTAGTAATTTTCACTACTGTCTGCGTCCCGGCGTCTTAATTAACTTAATGCACTATATTTAATTATGACGCGTTTCGGCGTTAGGTTAATTTTAAATTAATATTAAATATTGCAGTTTAATTCAAAACAAAATTGGTAGCAATGCGGTCCTGATTTTAAGTGAGGTATTTTAAGGGATGACAAAGTGGTGGATGCTTTGTGGTGCAAAAACGTGCGATTTGCTTTTAAAAAAGTGTTTACGGAGTTCAAGAAAGCAACAGATTTGGCTTAAATCTGTAAAAAACATTAAGGGTAGTAAAAGCAATCGCTTGAATAGAAGGACCCTTAGGCAACATATTGAGTCGACCCAAACTATAAATTTATTTGTGACAATTTTAGTAGTGAGGGCGACACAAACGGTAAGTTATTATCGTGCGAAATTTTTCAAAATTCGGTGACGTAATTTTAATTAAATTTAGTATTCGAGTAAAACTTTACATACTGATAACTTTGTTATTAAACTGCACAGTAGTGGAGGTATGTAAATATAAAATTGAATACATTATATTACTAAAATGTTATTTGAAGATGCGAAGCGAAAGGAGTGTAATTTCCTACAATAGTTGGAGGAACAACGTATAGTAATGTAATCCCTATGTTTGTTTGAGAGACGCTATGTATTTGGAAACGTTGAGGTTCTAAGCCGTTGAAATGAGAGCATTTAGATTAATTAAATAGCCTAGTCGAGATATGTCTCCAATTTTCCCTTATTTAACAGCGCGGGGCGAAGACCGACCCTCTTGTATAAATTTCTAAATGCTCGACTGGATGCATAAAAAATTCAAATCGACCAAAAATGAAATCTCATAAATAAATAAACACTGAGAGGATTCGACTACTCCAAATTTCGCCATTTAGGCGAACTAAGCAAACTTGTTATTTTAAGTTTAATTAGCTTGTACTAATGGAAATTACCTGAAAATACAATTCAACTAAAGGCCTGCTCAGGACAATTGTAATGTTTACACGTTAAAACCTAATGGGAATGGCTATTATTTATAGAAGAAAAAAATTACGGAATTTTTTTGGGCTTATCACTATTTTTAACAAAAAAAACCTCAAAGTTATTCGCAACTTTCCTTTCCTGTCAAAATAAAAATTAATTTAAAATTTCTAATAAAACGACAAAATGTCACACAACAAGAAAATTTTCATTTTATTGCCTTTAACTCTTATTCTTCAGTAAATTTTATATTTTTGGAGTGAGTTTTCCTTTGAATGACGGTTTCACAATTTTAAATTATTTACAACTCCTCTCCTAACTACTTTTTTTATTGTGGTAACCCTGTGAATAATTTTCGTTATAACCATCGATATAATATTTACTAGATAGAATATAATCATATTTGTTATTTTGAAGCACATTATGTAATAAATAACTTGGTGGAAATTTACAAGGAATATTTGATTACATTTATGTTATTTCATGTGTCAATTTATTTATTTCTTGATTTTTATATTATATTCGGATGTTCGCAACAACGATTTTCATGATGACTACTAATAATATGCAACCTGTGTTGCATCTAAAACTGAAAACAAACTTTATGTTTGCTTCACAACAAATGCGCCTAAATGTATTCTATCTAGTAATTATAACATCGATGGTTATAAGCTGAATGTTGCCTTAGCTACTTTTAAAATTTTTTATATTTGTAATATTTCAGTTTGATAACACTTTCCCGTGTAAATGAATCGAGAAATAGAACTTTAATGCAGTCCTAAAATGGACTTACCGTGCTTATCTAAGGCAATGCAGCAGCGGTTGCTGGTACCGAACAAAGCGGTCAGAATGTCAACATGAGTCTGTGGGAAGTTGGTTACTAACGTTCTTAACACTACCCACGTAATATTAATGTTTATTCACGAAAGGATTACCAAATAACAACTAAATATAACATATAACAAATAACGAAAAATAATAACAATTAATCAAAAACAGCTGACACGTCACGATGGAACTAAAAAGATACTTGAACTACTTGTCTCGACGAACTGGGCTCCCGTCTCATCTCCAACCGTTGAGCCGGTATGCTTCCAGGGTTTCCAACCTGTAGGACGCGAACGCGTCAACTATTTTCAATTTAAATTAGTGCCGCCACAAGTCTAATAATATGTTAATAATATTCAACGTGTGTTGCATCCAAAACAGAAAACGAACTTTATGTTTGCTTCACAACAAATGCGCCTCAATGTATTCTATCTAGTAAATATAAGATCGATGGTTTTAAGCTGAATGTTACCTTAGCTACTTTTAAAAAAATTTAACATCCTTTTCATATTTGAAATATTTCAAGTTAATAACACTTTCACGTGAAAATGGGGAAGTAAAACTTTCATCCAGCCCTAAAAAGGACTTACCGTGCTTATGTAAGGCAATGCAACAGCGGTTGCTGGTACCGAACAAAGCGTTCAGAATGTCAACATGAGTCTAACAATATTTTAATAATATTCAACGTGTGTTTCATCCAAAACGGAAAACAAACTTTATGTTTGCTTCACAACAAATGCGCCTAAATGTATGCTATCTAGTAATTATAACATCGATGGTTATAAGCTGAATGTTACTGAATGTTAATATGCAACCTGTGTTGCATTGCAAACTAAAAACAAACTTTATGTTTATTTCACAACCAAATGTGTATATGTCCTATCTAGTAAATATAAAATCGATGGTAATAATGGAGATAAAGCCTTCCATTTCATGCACACTTAAATTTGTTTAATCGTTGATATTTGCGTATCCGAAATTGTATAATTTATAATATGCCCCCCCTCCCATTTTTGTACATTTTTGCTTGTGGTAATGCAATAAAGCAACTTTTTTCTTCTTTTTTGGTTTATTAATTTCACCTTGGGTTCAGCAACATTAGTCTTTTTTATTTCTAATTATCTGCAAGACAGTCGGCTAACTAAAGGAATTTACAAGTTTCCACGCTCCCGACGATGGTTATAAACGCAAGCCTCCCTTAACATTAAAGGGCATATGAGGCACCGTGTCGGAGAGAGTTACTGATTATTATAACTATAATATATTCAGACGAAGCTTCTTCGAGAGACAAATCGATAGAGTAGTAGTATACAGGCGTCCTTAGTTAAAGCGTCCTAACTGACAAATTGGTTTTGAAAATGCTATAACGGCATTCTCATTTTATTTTACAGCGGGTGTTATAAGTACTATTTTATGATAGAGAAGAACAAAGTTATTTTCTCCTCAAAATCAATTCGTTACTTAGGACGTTTTAACTAAGGAGTGCAGTATATACAAAAGGAATTTGTGGCATAATGATGCCGTGCCAATTATGTCAGCTATCGCCCAACAGCCTATGTAGTATATAAAGGAATAACTCTTGAAAGAAGAAGTTAACATTAGTGAATATTAAGACCTAACTCCAGTAAACTTTTCCATAGATATAACAAATTTTTAAAAAGTAATAACCAGAAAAGTTGTGAGCATTAATTTAGAATTCCTTGGCATTTCTTTCAAAATACTGGGAGTTCTTTGGAAATCCTCAGAAATCCTTTGAAATTCCTGGAATTCATTGGAAATCCTTTACAATCCCTACCTGGCAGAAATAGTTAAAATAATTGAAAGTTAAAAATTAAAAAAAAGTCTGAGCTAATTTTGGCTGCCATAAGGGTTTGATTTTAAAATCAAACATAGAACTTTTACATGGTATATATAATATGTAATTTTCGATCTATGACTGATGTCAAAAGCGGTTTCAGCCTTCAGTTTCAGTTCTTGGGGGGGGGGGGGTTAACGTAAAAGTCTTGTGTGCAGAAATTTTCGGGATTTAAACCCCTCAAAATTTTCAAAAATACATTGAATTTCTTTTTTTGTTTTTTGACTAACTTTCAGTGGTTGGAATTCATTGAATTCATAAACATTTTTTATTTAATACTCTACAAGTAAATTACATAATATATAACATATCCGGCTGCACCGCTTGTACTTGTCGGTGAGAATAAAATCTCTTACTAAAACTCGAGCAGTAGTTTTTTTCACTAATCTCGATGTGTAAATCAACTTTACCGCTTTCGTGTAATAACTCCGTAAGTTTTCTCGTTTTTTCCCTACTCCTTCCAGGTTTTTGTCCGACCGACGTGAAACTTGGAGGAAGGGTAGACGCCGGGGAACCGCACAATTTCCTGGAACAGATTTTCGAAATTTTGCCCTGTTATAGTTTAAGTGGGGCCCAAGATTTAATCTTCTTTCGCCTCTGGATCCCTTACTTATGAATGAATGTTTGATTTTTTTAGACGCATTTAGATCCTCTGGAATTTGGATTTGGATTTGAATTTGCATTTCTTTTCTTTTTTTTCTCATTGTTAAAGGGTATCAGTTTTGCTATAATTTTTTTACATTGCAGGATAACTTTTAGATTCAATTTAATAAATTTCATAATATACTTTCGCATACTTTCGTATAATTTCGTATAATTTCGTATAATTTCGTATAATTTCGTATAATTTCGTATAATTTCGTATAATTTCGTATAATTTCGTATAATTTCGTATAATTTCGTATAATTTCGTATAATTTCGTATAATTTCGTATAATTTCGTATAATTTCGTATAATTTCGTAAGAAATTTATTAAATGGAGGCTGTAAGTTAATTCATTTTCTCATAAACAATAGGGAAGCCGAAGGCGGACCCGTAGTTAAAGAAATGGGAGGCCGAAGGCCGACCCGTGTTATTAAAAAGAATCAGGAAGCCGAAGGCCAACTCGTGTTATTAAAAAGAATCGGGAGGCCGAATGCCGACCCGTGTTCACATATGCCATTAAAAGGCCAAAGACGGACAAGCGATAGCTTACCGAGTAGCCCGACACACGACTACGGAGAACAAAAAGGTCTACAACCAACCGGTAAGCCTATGAACAATCGGGAGGGCGACAGCCTTGCGCCTCTCAGAGCTAGTCACGAAAATAGGCCGATTATCAAGCGGTTAAGAAAGTATAAGATTGACCAATGCCATCCTGTCCCGTTTTATTTAAGGGGGGCTCAAAGATATAATCTTGTTTTACGTCTGGCTCCCTTATTTTTTTATAAAGTATGTGTGATTTTTTGGACGCATTTTGATGCACTCCAATTTGGATTTGCATTTATATTCTTTTGTTTTTGTTTTTTCGTTTGTTAAAAGGAATGAGTTGTTGCTATTATTTTTATTACGTTATAGGATAACTGTTAGTGCTTGTTCACAATGAACGTAAGACATAAGAAATACAAAAGACTTAAAATTTACATTAAGCATAATTTTAATACTAAATGTCTTAATACGTTCATCGAGAACTAGTATTTGGATTTAATTTTTTTATAATTTTGTATGACATTTATTAAATGGAGGTCGTAGGTGGATTCGTGTTCTCATGAATAATTGGGAGGCCGAAGGCCAAGGCCGACTCGTTCTATTGAAAAGGAAATGGGAGGCCGAAGGCCGACCGGGGTTGATATAAGGAATGGGGAAGCCGAAAGTCAACCTATATTCACATAAACCATTGAAAAGTCAAAAACAAGAAGAACCGATGGCCTACCGAGTAGCCAACACTCGACTATGGAGACCAAAGAGGTCTGCCGATTGGTTGGTAAGCCGATATGCCGACAGTGAAGCCACAGGGCTCGCAGAAATAGCCGCTAGACGATTAGCTAGTAAAGTATAAGATTTGCACAGCATCATCCTTCGGCCCAAAAATCATAATTTCTTTTTTTTTAAATAAAAAAAAAGTTTAAAAAATCTCCAATATTTTAAAGGTTTAGATAAGTCACAGAACAGCTGAAAGCCCAGACAACACTCAATAACTAATCGATATCTAGTGGATATCCACTAGTTATTGGACGTCCAATGGATATTCACTGGATGTCCCTGGATATCCACTGGATTTCAGTGTTGTCTGGGAGATGGGTTCGTTATTTTACGTCCCCCTCCCCCGTTAATATTTTTTCTCAAAAAGCTAGCTCCCGATTCCTTAGAGATAGCACCGATTAGCTCCCAAATATTAAAGCTAGCACCCCCTAGGTTTTTCCAGAAATCAATATTGATGTTTGTTTTGTTTTGGGTTTTCAATGTTGATTTGTAGACAATCCCAGGGATTGCTAGCATTAATATTTGGGAGCTATCCTGTGCTAGCTCCCGTATTGACCTCCAACACCAAGAACAACAATCTTGCGGTGCAATTCTTGTGTGTTCAATCCGAGGTGTCTCGTGTGTGTACCATCAAGCTCTATTTGTCACCGGTATCCAGTGTGAGCAGATAATTGCAATCTTCCCGTCGTCATCTGTGCTATCCCCATCAATTAGAGGAACGCGCTTTGTTTGCATTATTCGGCATTGTGCTAAACCGGAAAATCTTGGAAGGTTTGTGCCATTTATTTTCCTTTTATTGATGCAATTTGTTTTTGAAGCACCAGTTTTGCCTTCAGTTGTTGTAAGGTGCGATTGTGTTTGCTTGATACTGGTTTACAATTTTTTATTTTCACAATTATTTGTTTACAACAAAACCCTATCATTACTGTATCGAGTCTCAGCGATTATACGATTTGTTTGACTATTACATCTTTGATTTTAATAAGCGATCTCCTCAAGGTTTTCGAATCACGACCTGCCTCCGACGTACTGAGAGCTGACTTATACCATAACAACAGGGTACATTTTGCCAATATTCTATTGGCAGATGTGGCGATCTGAACTGTAGGGTCAATCAACCACAAGGGGAAAATTGTTCACACTCTAAGGAATCGGGTGTTAGCTATTTGAGAAAATATATAACCTGGGGGGGGGGGGCTTCGTTGCTTTACCCCTCTCACAGTTGATGTTGATACTTTTTCTCAGAAAGCTAGCTACCGACTCCTTAAAGCTAGCATCGGCTAGGACTCAAATAATATCATAGCTAGCAACCCCTAGGTTTGTCCACTAATCAACATTGAAAAACCAAAACAAAGAAACTCAAGATTGATTTGTGGAGAAACATAGGCGGTGCTAGCTTAAATATTTGGGAGCTAGCCGGTGCTAGCTCTATGGAATCGGGAGCTAGGTTTTTGAGCAAAAATGTCAACTGGGGGGGGCTAGAAGTGTTTCCCCCGCCCCGGTAGAAACATTGATTGGGAACACACCAAGGGGGTGCTAGCCGGTACTAGCTCTAAGGAATCGGGAGCTAGCTTTTTAAGAAAAAATATTAATTGGGGGTGGGGGGAGCCAAAGTAACAGACCACTGAACGATCAATATTGACCCTTACATTTTTAATGGCACAAAAAATATAATCAATTAGTTGAAGACGGGTTAAATGTGATTTCTATAATTTTCACGTTTTAGAAAAGATTGCGGTTGTGGAAACCGGAAGTTTTCGGTTATGTACCAGTCCTACAAACGCATTTTTCTTTTCACACGAACAAATTTTTTATGATTATGTGCAATAACACCAAAAAATGTTAAATTATTGCTGCCATTCCGGTACGTTAAACATTAATTACCACGATGTCCGCTGCTTAAACACAAATGTGAAAAAATATTTAATCAACTTTGGTTTAGTAAAGTTTAAGTATGAAGCTACAGCTTTAATTGATAATTTGCTCAGCATGTGAAATTTAATGAATTAATTTTAATGGCAGTACGTATTTGATATGCCCCGTTACTTTACTTTCAGAAAGTATATTTTGAAATATTTTAATGATACTTCTAGTGGTATCATTACTAATTAAATGAGAAAAAACAGGAACGGCCAAAATATAATTACCGCAGCAATTAGCCAAAACTAAAAGACAAAACATGTTTTCAATTAGGCCTAATTGACCTCGCGTAATTGTTATCCGTATATTTAAATTACTTATATAATTTTTCTTATTTTCTGCGGTAAGAATGGGATGATTAAATATTTCAACGTCATGATGCGCAAATCGTATCCGTACAGGTCAAGAGCGTAGCCCTTTTTACTTTCCCATTTTACGTAGTAAAGGAAAGTATGGTTATCGAGTTAAAAAAAATTTTGAGTTCGCATTTTTCCCATAGTCTATGAGCCCATATGAATTGTTTAAGACCAATTTTGGAATGATGTCCGGATGTGTGTGTGATGTGTGGTCATTCTATCGTCAACGTTTTCAGACAAACGCGTGCACCGATTGGGTTGAAATTTTATACACTGGTTTGAAGCAGCTGTCTAAAGAGCTGATTAGATTTTGGTTGAAAACTGTCCATTTTGAACCCATTTTTTAGAAGAATGAAAATTGCTAAAGAGCATTACCGCTTCCCGGTGGAACATATGAGATTAAAAATCATATCAATCGAACTAGATTATTTTTACGCATCTTATGATACCCCACACTTGATATTTTGCTCTTAAATTATTGTTACAATGCAAAAATAAAATAAGAGCTATTAAAAGAATAAGGATTGCCTTGGATAATTTTGATCTGACAAAGTGATTTGTATTGTTTCATTACTATAATTTAATATTTTAACTAATTTACTTATATAAACATATTATGTAATTAATATCAAACGAATATTTTAATTACTTATAAAAAATTAATTCTGACGTCATTACGACCATAGTTAAAATATGATTTCCTATAGACGGCACGGCATCCCGCAAATTTCTAATTTTTTTTGGAAAATGACGATTTTAAACATTTTTCAATGCAAACATGTTATTTTATTGTTAAAATGAAAATATAAAATAAGTGCTTTTAAAAAGATATGAGTTACCATGTTAAATTACAAATTAAATTTCGTTACTTTGATATCTCAAAATAATTTGTGTATTTTATCGAGTTAAAATTTTTTTGTATTAACGTCTTTTTTATTAATATTCAATATAAAACGAAGTGCAATCTACTAAATGGGAAAGTAATTTGTTGTCACATCAGATTTTTTCCGACTAGGATAACGTTTTGATTTGTGTTAATTGCACGAATAGTTGATAGGTAAATTCTGTGTTTTATTGTAACAATGGTACAATTGCTTCAGTTATTTATTATTGTAATGGTAGATCGCTGTTGTTTAATTAATTATAACGTAAATTGAGTAGAGTTATGATTATTCTACGAGAGAACCACACAACAGGCTTATAGATTTTGAAGAGTTATGTTATGGAAGCAGGTAAATAATTCTAAATCAAATAATGCCATCATCGATAACACTCATGGTATACTAATTGATATATTCATTATAGATGAAACGGCACCACGGTCACTACATTCGTCTATGATATTAATGCACACAATCAAGAATGTTGATGAAACTTGATGATGATAGTAAATACCAACTATTTGAACAACCTCATTAATAGTTAAATTCCAATTTAAATTCATCGAAACATTTTTACTACCACTAAATTTGCAAAGCAAATTTTTTAATTTCTGTTTTTTACGATCGCTAATCTAAAAACGCAATTTGTGTCAGTAAATAAAACAATTAATAGTTATTTAACAAACGGGTAAAGAAAGAGCTATTAAAACCAAAAAAACCGAAACCTTTCATGAATTATAATGAAAGTTGCGAGATTGAAACCAACAAAGAAGTGCAACTAAGAAAATAAAATAAAACTGGCTGAAACTCCTCCGGGATAAAAAAGTGCATCTACAGTTTCCTTGTTCACTAACAACGGACATGCTTAAGACGTCTAAAGAAACAGTAAACAATAATCCGCTTTGAGTTTACCCAAACTTTCAAAACTGAAAAATTCAAAAGCTAGCGTAATTGGAACTCTGAAATGAATTACTAGATATTATTTACGCCTCTGAAACTGAAATAAAAATTATATGAGCTATCCATTCCATTGTTCCAGTTCTTGGAAAAATTTAAAATAAGAATTCTTGAAAAGGAAAAATTTGTTTTGTTTTGTTCCTGAAATTTTTCTATTTAATTCCAACAGTCCTTCGTTCCATCTTTTGGCCTAGAGAAAAAATTGTAATTCTGAAAATTTGCTGAAACTTCCATAAGACATTGTTGAATAACATACTAAAATTTTCAAGGCCTCAATGTCAGCTTCGTTGATTTCTTTATTTATAAATTTTCCGACCAAAACTATTAAGTTTTGACCATCGATCTTATCTTTACTAAATCAGACATAACCATATAAATATATTACAAGCAGGTTTTGAAGCACAGATGTAAGATGGTGTAGGTACGCATGGAGTGTTTTCCATTTGTATAGCCCCTGAAACTGCTACAACTAAATATGCATTTTATTCAGTTGTTTTAATTTTATTTTTTCTTGAAAAATTGTGAACTGGTGGTTTTAAACATCGATTTTCATACTTTGACCCCTAAATAGTATACAACCTGTGTTTACATCCAAAAAGGAAAACAAACTTTATACCTGTTCTTGTTTGCTTCACATCAAATGCGCCTACGTCCTATCTAGTAAAGATAAGATCGATGGTTTTGACCTAGAAAATTTAAAATTGACTTGGAAAATATTCCTAAGGCCTTATTGAACAACATACTATAATTTTTGCCTTATGCCCAAAACATTTAGGTTTTAACCTAAATTAATAGAGAATGTTATTTTTGCGAGTGAGAACTGGACGTTAACCAAAGAAAATAAGTCGACGCTAAGATGCTTTAAAAGAAGGGTGCTCAAGAAGATTTTGGGACCAAGGAGAGACCTACAGACACAAGAATATCGTCCGAGAAGGAACAGGGACTGGAGCATATCTACAAGGATCCCGATATAATTATAGAATTTAAGGACCAGGTGGGCAGAACATTACAGAGGTAGCCGGGATCACAGAAGAAATGAGAAATCGGGAAATTTTGAGGCAAATTATTAAGTCAGCCAAAACCCACCCTGAATTGTAGCGTTACAGCGAATGAAAGAAATGAATACTAAAAGTTCCAAGACTTCAAACGCCGACGACATGAATTTATGTCTTTTAAATTCTTCCACCCAGAACTTTGAGGTTTTGACCCAAAAATAAATATTATATATCTGAAAAGTGACAAACTAGCAACAAGAAAACGGGAGTTTTAGAATGTTGTTCAGCAATACTTTAATAAAAGTTTTTGAGATAACTTTCAGATTTACAATATTTTATTTGGGTCAAATGCTAAAAGTTCTGAATCGAATCAACTTAGGGATTTCTACTGTTTGATTGGTATTTCCTGAGTTGCACTGTTCCAAAGTGGCAATCTTGGCAATCATATTTTTATACTATCTAAATTGTATAAGGAACAATTCAGGAAATTTTATCGCGTCAACATCCCTGAGTGAGGCCGAAAGCCGAGCAGCTACTGTCTATACTTAGGGATTGTTGTATAAACAGCATAATTCATTGCCCGTCGCTTGGTTAACTCAGGGATTTGTGCTAAATATTTGATTCATTGATACACCAAAATTAATGAGTTGCACTTCACCTAAGTGCGGCCTTTAGGCCGCACAACCTTAAAAATTATGCTTTTATGCTATGTATATTCTATACTAATTTGAGGTGAAAACAAAAAACAAGCTGAACCGTGCCAGTGATACTCCAGGGTGCGGTCATTAAGGAACAATTTAGTAAATTTTATTGCCTCGACATCCCTGAGTGAGGCCGAAGGCCGAGCATCTACTGTCTATACAGAAGGACTGCTGTATAAACAAAATGATCATCGGAAGCGAGTCAAATCAGGTATTTCTACTGTTTGATTGACTGCGGGATACAAATTTCCGGCGTTAACTCTGACTTGAGAATGATCTTCTATCAACTTCTAATCACACAAATACGGAAATCACGTACTAGGTGACCGGACAACCGCCTACGTCAGTTGATATACGATACTACCAGTTTTGTTGGATTTTAACCAGATCAGTACTTTAAATTCTAGCTGCAATATTAAAGTCACGTAAATTTAAGGATCAATGTAATTCCGATATTTTCATCTCATTTTCAAAAGGTTAACTATGCAAATTACACATCAGTGGCTTGCCTAAAATTGTGACTTCGCCAGAACGCACTTGACCGTTAAGCTATTTCCGTCTATTATTCTCAACTCGAGTATGAATAATTAATCAAATTATTGTAATCCATTTATCCATTGCTTCTTAGTTTCTTAAAGCTTTTCCCTCCCCTTTTCCCACAACAAACTTTTCTGCAAAGCGGTACAAGTGAAATTAATGAAAAGGCCTTAATCTTATAAATGTCTCCTTTGGCTCGAAATAAGAAAAGGAAATGAAAGCTTTATAAAAAGATTGGAAGAGAACATTCTCAGCGTAAGCAACTCAAAAATTTCGCGAGAGAGAACGCTTCATTTTCACTGTCTATAAGTGGCGATATCGCTGTCACACTGCAGTAACAGACCCCCGACTACGACCGAAGAGTGCCGATCAGCATTTCTTTGTCAAACTTTGTTTAAACGATCAACGCCCGAATTCTTTCTCTGATGTGAATAATCCGCTAAACAGACCGAGTGAATTAATTAGTTTTTTTTTTAGTTTCAGTCTTTGAGAAATCAATACTCAAGACTGTCATCAGGGAAAACCCGAATATCATCAACTCGTTATTATAATAAAAAGAAAAAAGTAGAACCACAATCATGACGGCCGACCGGGGGGTCTGGGGGTATGGAATCCAGTTACTTTCAACGAATAAGACAACCAAATCTTGATAACATCTGAGCGTTATACCACACTTCCAAAGAATTTATTTTTATTATCCCTGCTGCCCTTCATTGGAATACTATGTGATTTCTATTTGTAGAAAATTCGTGATCATCTAGAATTGTTGAACACGTTGGAGTGGTCGTGTAGTAAAATTGGAGACACATCAAATGGAATTTAAATTGGACTTTTTTGATCTGTTTTAAAAATTTTTTAATTAAAAGAAATAAACAATGTAAATGATAATTTTTCAGGTTAATTTGAACTTAAGACTCTAAATTCGACAGATTTTGTTTCGGTATTCGTTTTTGTTTTTTTATTATAAATTTAATTTTAGTAGATGTAAATCAGCCTTACTTGCAGTTTTGGGAACACCTGATGTACTTCAGAAAATTATCGATAGATGGCATCGTGGAGGCTAGATGGTGCTCCTGGCAATTCATGAGTAGACGTAGTTTCAAAGCTCAAGAACCCTAATTAGCACGAAGAAGAGCCAAGAGTGCGAAATACATACATATACGAATTTGAGCCTTCTGCGTCGATTTTTAGGGTTCTTGAGCTTTGAAACTATCTCTAGTGAAAATTGTTCCCGAAAATTTGTACTCAACGGTATTATGACGATTTTAATACTTCATCTTTGATTTTTTCAAATTATAACTTCTTAACACTAATTTAAAGTGTTCAATTCTTAGTCAAAAGTCAATTCTCAAGCTTTTGTCAACTCTATTGGGAACAATTGAAAGAAGTATGCTTAAGATTTTCTGAATTACCACAATCGCAATCGTGATTGTCCCTATTAGGTACCTACTTCGTCAATAATTTATTTTTCTAAAGGCATTCGTAGTTCACATCATAATATAGAAAAAATAGTTTTCTTTAGCTCAGTCTTCTTCCGCTGCAATGAATGCATCTTTTTAATGATTCACAAGTAATTACATTTTCTTGGTTGTTTGTCGTCTTCTGAACAATAAATTTTTGATCTTTGGAAATGTCATAAAAAAAATAGCTTGGAAAAAATCCGGACGAGTTGAAATTTTGCAGATGTGTATTTGTGTCCCGCATGAACCCTCCAAAAATTCCCAATCGGTAATCGGTAAATTTTAGTTCATCTAACGTGATTTTTCGTCTATAACTCGCTTAATTTCAATTTTAGGGAAAATTGCCGTCAGACCAAAATTGACGAGCATAAAATTCCCTACCAAATAAGTATTTTATAATTAAATTTAGAAAACAAAAATGACATATTTTTCGAGATACGAATTATTCAATAAGTTTTTTCCAACTTAACTGTTTTAAATAAAACGCATTTAGGAATGTGGAGTATTACTTGGGAAAATTTTGAAAATTTTTCGTTTTATAGAGAATTTTATGTTCTTTAATTTTGATCTGATGAGAATTTTCCGTAAGGCTAAATTTAAGCGAGTTATAGGCGAAAAACTACATTAGCGATCGGAGTTCTTTAGGGCATTCAAATGCAAATTTCATATTGCCCAAATTGTTTTGTAAATTTGAACAATTTTTTGGACTTATTGAAAACATCTATTTTGTCGAGAATTTTGTGCTTTTTAATTTAGAACCGATAATAATTTTCCCTAAAAATGATTTTAAGCGAGTTATAGACGAAAAACCACGTGGAAGTAACTAAAATTACCAATTTTTACAAATTTCCAAAATTTCAGCTTATCCGGAATTTTTGCAAGCTTGGGTCATTATTTCGGCTTTGTGAACTGAACAATCATGAATTGGAATATAATGGAGAATCAAATAGTATATATTTAAAGGTAGTAGGGTAAGTGGCAGCTTCCTTTCCAATTTTTGAAATATTTAAACATCCATTATTTTATTAAATAAAAACTCAAAACTTTTCCCTTTCAATTTTGGGATAAAAAATTTACAACTTAAATTTTTTGCTCCTTTGGTTAGAGTCATCTTTGGGTTTCTCTTTTTTAGCATCAGAAACCGTCTTCTCAGGTACTTCAACTTTATTCTTTGGGTGTTTCTTTTCACCTCCTTGACCAAGAGTTCCCATGCTTAAATTTTTAGATTTTGATTGCGGTATTGGGTTTCCATTCTGAACGCTCTTTCCATCATGGAAGACTTCTTCTTCGGAAGAGTCATCCTCGTCCGAATCCAGAGCCTGCCTGATGGCTTTCTCTTCGGCCACACCACCAATAGTAAATTCTTCCTTCTCGCTATCGCCATCACCACTGGACACATAATCGAACTCTCTTCCTTCGCCATCGCCATCATCGGATTCCTCAAATGCTTCATCATCCGATCCTTTTTTCTTCCTCTTCGCTGGTCCTTTTCCCTTTCTGTTTCTAATGCGATTACATTCTTCATCCGACGATTCATCATCATTCCTTGAATTTTTCTTCTTCTTACATGCTTCCTCATCTTTTGCCTCCCGATTCGACCGCATTCTTTCCACCAATGAAGAATAATTGGTATACTGCTTGCCTTTACTGAACTGCTCTTCCACTTCTTCACAAGTAAACGTTCTCAACTTCTTTTTACTTTGAAAAGTATACCACTCTTCCACTGGATGGGCTTCCAAACCGCCTTCTACCCCGGTTAAAACGTAGTAAGCTGCGTTATCCGAAAAACCACCTTCAATCTGACTCCGATAATCCCGACGCGTTCCATCGGAAGTTTTTAAAACCCACGGTTGCTCGTTAGGATTATACGCTTCCTTAACCTGGAACCTCTTCCGTTTACCCGATCCATACTTAGACCCTTCGCCAAATTTAGGAACCTCTTCGATTTCAGGCTCAACACTTTCTTGATTATTTTCCCGATGCATGTTCGCCTTTTTCCATTTCGCAAAATCGACATTCAAGTTCTTATTAAATTTCATAACCTTGAAGCTTTTTTTCTTCGTAGCTTTCGAAACGAAAATTTTAAGTTCTTGCACATTTGGATCGTTTGAATTTAATTCTTCGTCACTTTCGGAATTCGAGGAGGAGGAAAACATGTTTATAAAATCTTACCTTAATAAAATTATCTCGTCGTTGCTTTATATACAAAACCGGAATTATTTTTTACGTTGGTACCGGAACGAAGTTCGTTAGGTGTTTTTGACGTATCCAGCGACGCATTAATTTGATGTGCGATTTATTTCGTGAAGTTAACAAATTTTTGATACCTTTTGCATCGTAAATCAAATTTTTGCGAAAATTTGATAAGGATTTTGTTAAGCAGGAAGGATTTATAAGCAAGTTGCGTTAATGCGTATTTAAAGATTAGTTAATTACATAGAAGTTACAATATGTAAGCTTTCATTTACCACTACTAGGAACCTCGTATTCCTTCCGTTTTGCAACGCATTTTAATGGCGTAATCTACCCTTTAAAACTTTAAGACGTAAATTAATTAATTTTGCATTACAACCTTTCGTGTAATTGCATTTTGTAATTTTATCGCATAGCAACCGATGAAAGTTTTAGGCAGATTTATTTTTCGACGTTTTGGCTTATTAAAAAAAAATTATTTTTTTCCGTTGGGCTGACCACCCTGTATGCAAGGGGTGTTTGGGAGACACTGCTTTAGCGAAATACGTTTTATGACGAAAGAAATGCTACAATTTTTCTATTTTTGTTTTAATTAATTCGTATCAATGTCGCTGCAGGGGCGGCCCATGGTGTTATTGTATAGAGGACTGTATTATACGCTTCGTTAAGTATTAATTAAAAACGAGAGAGAACTAATGATAGGACATCATACTGTACCTAGGTTTATTTGTCCGTTACAAGCTTCAACTTCAACATAAAGCAATTAAAAGTTATAACTATGCATAGGTGTTATAAATTCTATAGTCCGAGTAAAATGCAATTTTAGCAGAGAACTGTGACCCATTGTCGTTAATTTTAACGTATAATACAATGAGGGATACAGTCAATTTGACTTAATATGTGTTAACAAAACTGTTACCTATGGGTAATTTATTATTCACCACACCAAAATTTACAGCCTTTTCTATATTTTGCTTAAAAATTTATAGTTAATTTTAATGTTAAATTACAGCAACAAAGAGCGCTTTTACTACAATTCTCAACTCGTTATAACGAACGAATTATAAATTTTTATTCTTATTTAATGAAAATTATGATATAATACAGGGTTTCTTAATAACTGTGGGGCACATTAAACTTTAAAATGTTTTTGTTTAATGTAAAAATGTAATTTAGTTTTTTTTTAACACTTACGTTTGCGTTGGCGTGGCGCCAGCCTGAAGTAACCTTTCTAAAGCATCGCGTGACACTCGCAATCCCTCGCGTATTACTTCAGGTGTGACACGTTTGACCCATTTCTGGGGTCGCGATTTTCCGCGATGTTCGCAGAGTTCAGGCCCCTAGGCGCATATTCTGAAGTTTATTATAACTTCCAATTTTGTATCCTCTGGTTGGGGATGCGTCTCGTATAAGGTCCAAAACAGTGGCTCATCATCAGCTGGTTTTGGTGTTTATTGAAGTAGCTTTGTCCTCTTTAGATGCCAACGAATGCTTTAAGTTGGTTCCTACTATCCAAAAGATGCCCGCCCTGGACCGCATCCATTTAAAGATCTTGGAAATACCGAGATCCGACACTGGACCAATAAGAGGAAGTGCAAAGTCTCGGGTACTAAGGTCGAGATTGCATAGTTTTGTCTTTCTGAAAGTTCATCCCTTCGAGACTTTAATGTTACTTTTCAGGTGCCTCCTCATTTCAGTTTTGGATAGACCATTTTTAGGCTTCTATACAAAGTATAACAAGAAGCCTTTTTCTTGTTGACCCTGCATCTATTTGGCCAGCAGTTTCCTCAGAGATCGTGTAACAGATACTGATAGTTCTTAGATCCATTTCGTTGAACGCCTGAACGGAGAATTTGTTAGTCCGAACCAATGCCGATCTGTCTGTTGAACCACGCAGGGAAGCTTCTAGAGAGAATAATCCTGAATCGTCATTCAAAGAAGTGGAGGCTTGTCCAAGAACAAATACGGGTTCCGGAAGGGAACCCTCAACGCAATCACGAGGGTCGTAAAGGAAGGGACTTTGGCTGGATTCCCTTGAGATGAAAAAATTGTAATGCGGCCTGTAGGCCGCACAACTATGGGAATCACACTGAACTAATAAAACCCACCACACCTGGTGCAGTTCAAAAGATTATCGACAGAAGGAACTACTAAATTGGAAGGCAGAATTATGATTATGAGTAATTAAATAATTTTAATTTATTATTTATATTCGATTGGCAATCTTAGTGTGTCGAGTGTCGCACGGGCTGTCACGGGATGACAACGTAATTATGGATAGTTAACAGCAAAAATTATGTAGAGCAGTTTCATTGGTGCTTCCGGGTTAAAAGGCATGTAACAGCCCTAAACCCTAGAGCTTGTAACTGTCCAAGGGCAATATTCCGAATATTTATTATTTCCCGCGGTCTGTTACGTGGAATTACAGCCTAACGTGGAAGGTAAAAGTCCCGGGACTGTCAAAACGGGACGTAATGCTCCAAACAGATAGCAGAAATTATACATAATCGATGTTTTTTTCACTTCTTGTAAGCTGTTATGTACAATTACAACACTTTCCGGGCTGTTACCGCCTGCTCAGACCTGTAATCTCTTAAGTCTGCTGCCTCTGATTCTTATCAGAGCCAGTTACTCCCTGGCCAACTGTGGTATTCTGTTATATCTACTATGTGAGAAGAATATACATAAAATATAGATCAGAAACCGGTGGGTCTGGGAGAGGGGGGGTTACGGAATATCCCCCGTCGTGTTCAACGTCAGAATTGAACTCTAGAAATAATATGAAAACCCCAGCTTCCGGAAAATAAAACATTCAATGTTTAGTGGCACGATCAGTGAAACTGCCATAAAGGGAAAAACATAATAAAAAGGGTTAAGGAGTTCCTGGCAATGCTGATAAAGGCACTACTCAGCAAAGCTATTGGGATGCCTTGAAAGGCATTAAGGAAGAAGCTACGGATGCTATTTACATAAAGTCAGTTTTCATTTGTTACAATACAAGGGCTAGGACAATACTCAAAGATTCAGCGAGTACAGGTTGTACTCGCTGAATCTTTGAGTATTGTCCGAACCCGCGATGTTGTTGCGATGATAATTCCGTGAAGAAACGGCACAACTTAAAAGCACAACATCACAACATACGAAAATCGACATTTCAAACGCCATTTTTAATGTCGAAAATTGTGAAACAAATGGACCATATCGCATCACAATCATTGCAAAAAAAAATCAAACAAAAAATTTCGTAAGTACCGAAAAAATGGAAGCATTATCAAACTAAATTTGTAATATAAAATTCGTTAGAAGTACATTGCTTTAAGTGAACTCGGGTGGGAACTAATGCGTTGAACCGGTTTCCTACATCGCATCTGTTGCGAAGTGCGTTAGTCTACAAACACACACTACAAATATTCGATTTTCGAATATTTATATTGCGAGATTTTTTATTACGTATGAATTCTTACGCCCCACTACAAATATTCGATATTCTGGTGGGGTATTTGGAATATTTTTTATTTTCGGATATTATTCGATTGTGCATGCGTCGTATCCATTTAACGCACGCTGAGTGGTCGGAACCGCTACAATATGACCCCGAGTGGAATTATCTCCCGAAAACCACCTTTTGTTAGTTAGGACGTTTTAACTAAGTACGGCAGTAGTGTGTTCCCTATAGTTGTAGGCCGCACTAAAACTTTTCGGCTCAAGGGCGAATCCAGCCGAAGTTCATGAAGGGGGTGGGTATAATAACACAAAATAAAATAATGTCAGTATTTGTAGAAAATTTAGTCATTGTAGAAAATTCATGCCCCCCCCCACCATGTCTGTCATTGTTTAAATGTAATAATAAAACAATAAACAAACAGAAAAACTGGTGTTTTCCTAACAGACCAGAAAATATTTAAGATTTGTCTAAATACAGATTCTGTCCAAAGCACTTTTTTAATTCTTACCTTCAAATGGTGGTACTACCGAAACTATTAATTTTTTATATTAAGAGCCTGGCACTTATTTAAAGAGCAGGAAATTATCTAGAAACTAAATTATAACCCTTTGTTTTCTAAAATTAACGGTTTTAGAGTTATGGCTAAAATTGAATAAAAGCTTTTAAAAAAATGCCAAGTTCCACTTTCATTTGTTTTTTTCGCAAGCCCTGTATCTTTTAAACAAATTATTTAACAAAAAAATAAATGCCTATTTCTGATAGCAAATTTAATAGGCTACAATTTTTAGTCCTGAAAAACGAATGTATTTCACAGAAAAAGTGAAATCGCTAATTTACCACGGAATTCGCCTCTCAATCGACAAAATTCGTATTTAGTCGACACCTTTCGTTAATATGTGAAACGGGGTTTCCGCTGCAATGCTGAATTTTTCAAAACACATTCTCTGACTTTTCCAAGTTTCCGCTGATTAAAATAAAAAATATCCCTGATTTTTCAAGTAAATCCGAAAACGAATGAAAAGGGAAATATGATATTCAGTGCACAATATCTAATACCAACATAAAAAATTTCTAAATTAAAAAAACAAAATTATTTGAGAAAGTTTTTTGATTTGCTTCCCTGACTGTTCCTCAAGGAACGTCTATTGATTACGTAAGGAAGATTTTTGATATTTGTTATCCCTCCCCTATGTAAAATTTCAAAAGATTTGTGGGGCCCCGCCACCTTACGCGAAACTGATTTTGAAAATTTTCGACCTCATTCCTCTCAAATTAATATAAAATAAAAAATTTTAATTGGTTTAATATTAATTATTCACGTGAAAAGTAATTTGGAAGTCAAATATAAACTAATTTCAATTGAAGTGTTTAAAAAATAACCCCCCCCCCCGCGTACGGAATCATAAGATTTGTGTGCCCCCCCCTCCTGAGAATGCCACATACATAATTGGGCGGTGTTATGCAGAAAGCTACCAAGCCACGTCTGCATAAATCCGAGATAATTAACAATTAGTACAGTATTAAATTAAAAAAATAAGGAGGTAACTTCCTGAAGAAATTAATAAGTTATCCTGTGGCTTGGATGTTTTCAGCAGAATGTATAATGAACCTTACTGGCTCCGTACCTTCAATAATTGAAAAAAAAAAAAAATGTGGGTTGGTAGCTTTCTGCATAACACCGCCCAATTAATGGACGCTCTCTGACCAAAGTTGAGAAATTTTATATTTCCTAACTTATTCAGATTTCCCAAGTTTCCCATAAAAATAGGGGAACCCTGTAAAATTACTGTTAAAATAACGTAGTATTAATATTATGAAAAAATACTAATTTACTACTTTTTAACCTGTTTATAAAATATTAATTTGCTTTCTACACTTTTGCAGTTTTTTTACTTTTAAAAAACTACATTTTCCCTGTAAATTTCAGTTTTTCTTACAAATGGATTGGTTTTCATAAAAAGTTTAATAAACTCAAGTTGTAGCCTATTAAATTTTCTACCAGAAAAGAAACATCAATTATATTTTAATTACGAAAGATATTTTATAATATAAGTTTGCAAGAAAAACAAAAAAATTAACCTTCCAAGTTATTAAAATTTCTTTACTTATTAATTTAAACTTATTATTTTACACATTTAAATTTTATAATTTAATTTGTAATGATTTTGGGTTCTTTAAAAACGCTCTGAATTATGAACACCAAAATATGAGTAGTTTCAATGCTATGGCCATTTTATCTGAAAGAAAATCTTTTTATTGCTATACCTCCGTTTTCCATGCGTCCAGATTGCCTAGAAATCTTAAATAAAACGCAGAAGTTGCCATGCGCACATAAATGGCTAGGATATATTTTTTTAACCAATTTTTAAATTAATTTTTTTAAATTTATGGATAGGTCCTAGTCTTCGGCGATTCCTCTAAATAATTATGGTAAGTCTATCTACCACCATCTAAGGGGTCCCAATCGATCGTAGGGATACCATACGTATCGTAGGGATACCCCTACGTTATTGCTATGGTTGTGCGGCCTAAAGGCCGCACTGAAACTATAGATTGTTAAGTAATAAACCAGATCATAAGGCTTCTTGCTATACTTTGTATAGAAGCCTAAAAATGACCGAAGAGATCTTAAATCAAGATAAATGTTGGACTCCGGCCCATACGTAACTTTTTTTTTACACAATATCATATTTCGTAATAGATAACGTAATGTACACTGGCCGAGTCAGATTACACCTGGGGCTGGCTTCATTTCTATGGTCATAACCCAACGTTCACTTAATTAAGCAATAAAACATTAATATATTTTCTATTCACAAGCTTTCAGCTATGTTCATTAATTTTAAAGTTGGTTTTAATGTTAATTTCGATAGTGAAAAAGTTTATAATAATTATATTAACACAAATTTGTAAACCGAAATTTGTGTAGAAAACCTATTTGGACTGGAAACATTGGCTCAGGATATGTTGAATACATTTTTTAAGTTCAATAATAACGAAGTTTTGTCTGGAAAACAATGCTAGCTCTGAACATAACTAAAATGTTTCCGATAGCAAATGTTAACAAAAAAATTAGCTAACATATTGGAATATTAATAATTATTGTAATTTCGGGTTCCACAGGGCCGGACTAAAAATATTTAGTCTTGCTAAGATAAATATTATAGATTTATAGTTTTATTAAAACAACAACTAGCTGGTCATCAGGAACTTGTAGGATGTGGCTGTGCTTCAGCATGCACTAAAACATTGGTCTATTAAACCGAAAAATCAGTTTTTGCGATTTTTTTTCGTTACAGGATAACTTTTTGATTTAATTTCATATAATTTTATATTATATGTTTTAAATTTTATAGTATATTAAATTAGTGTTTTCATAAACAATTGGGAGGCCGAAGGCCGACCCGCGTTATTGAGAAGAATTGGGAGGCCGAAGGCCGACCCGTGTTCATATAAATTATTGAATGGCCGCACTCGGTGGACGGATCAACGCACCCATTGGCTCAACAGATGAATTTAGCTTGAACAGACTTAGAACAGGTTAAACAGACTTTAACAGAACAGAGATTTAGATATTGAATTAAATTGATCCCACGATCCGTCCCCCTCGTTACGGCCTTTAGGCCGCACAGCCAAGGCATTCTCTTATTAGTATAATTAAACTTGGCTCCTAATGCAAGGTGTACATATTGAAATCTATAATGTTGCATGAAAGTAGTTCCTTCCAAATAAAAACAATCTATGTGTCCACCAGTTTCGGTTTATTCGACCATGATCAGCATGCACTAAAAATAATTGGTCTAATGAACCGAAAATCAGGTTTTGCGATTGTTTTACGTTACTGGATAACTTTTAGATTTCATTTCATATAATTTTATATGACAATTGTATTAAATGGGAGGCCGTAGGCCGACCCGTATTTACATAAACTATTGAAAGGCCGCGGTCTTAAAGCCGCACTCAGGCGACGTATCAACGCTCCCATTGGCTCATCGAATGAATTTAGTTTGAACAGTCGGACAAATTTAGAAAATCATATTTATGTCTTAAGAGTATTCGATATTGAATTAAATTCATCCGCCGATCCGTCACCTTCAGTGCGGCCTTTAGGCCGCACAACCAAAGCATTCACCTATTACTAGTATAATAAAACTTGGCTCCTAATGGAAGGTGTATATAATATTGATATCTAATATTGGATGAATGTATTTCCTTGCCGAAGCTCGACCCCTATTCAGATAAAATGGAACTCCGCGGTCTAAAAGCTGAAAGTCAAGGGACGGATCAACACACCCATTGTCTCAACGGATGAATTTAGCTTGAACTGATGAACTTATTTGGAAAATTGTATATTATATGTCTTTAGACAGTTAGATACTGAATTATTCCCCCACCCCCCAGTGCGGCCTTTAGGCTGCACAACCAAGGCATTCACATATTAGTATAATAAAACTCGGCTCCTAATGCAAGGATATTGGCATCTAATGTTGGACGAAGGTATTTCCTTCCAAATCAAAGCAATTAATGTGTCTACCGGTTTCGGTTTATTAGACATATCATCAGCACGCACTACGCACTAAAAAAACCTAAAAATCTATAACCTTAACGATTGAATAGTAGGAAACCGTTCAAAATGGGAAGAATACCTCCAAAGAATGGAAGATCAGAGAATACCCTTACATACCCATAGATACAAACCTCGAGGACGCAGAGATATTGGACGACCGAGAAAGAAATGGGCCGGAACAGGTCAACGACCTAATCCATGATGGAACTGATGATGACGATGAGGATAACTTTTAGATTTAATTTTATATGACATTTATTAAATGAAGGCCGTAGGTCGATTCGCGTTTTCATAAACAATTGGGAGGTTAAAGGCCGACCCCTATTCACATAAACTAATGAAAGGCCAAAAAGCTATACAGCCATTCAGTAATACTATGAACAATCGGGAGGCCACAGGCCCCGCACCTTGCGGAGCTAACCACGAAAATCGGTCGGTAGGCCGATTTTTAAATGTCTTGTTGTGAAAATACCAACTAAAGGTTTGAGCATTCACCCAATGAAGAGAGTAAAGATATTGATGAAGATTAATGTAATTTGAGGGTTTGTCTAATAAAATATCACAATCTTTAGTTTTAAAATCATAATCATATCAGCAACATCTGAAGTCAAGAGGTTTCAACCTATTCATGTGTGCTTCCTGTAGTTACCTACGCTCGTAACCGATATCAATCCAAAAAAAAAATTTAGAGTGATCCAAAGGCGCATGTTGGTAGTGGGGTTTCAGAATAGAATGACAAAGGTCTGATTGAGAAGCAATAACAGGGTTAAGGATTGACAGAACGTATAATTGAACTTAAGTTGCAATGGGAAGATCGGTTGGAAAGAAGACGGGATGATAGGCTGATAGTAGAAAGATCGCAGAGTGGAGACCTAGGACAGGAAGAAAAATTGCCGAAGTCCTCGAGCAAAAAGGAGAGATGACTAGGAGAAAATAGCATGCAAGCAATGGATGGGACTGACGCGAATTGAGAAAAATGAGGACAGATAGAGGAAGCATTTGTCGAAAGCTGGAACTTTTAGCGCAGGCACGTGATGATGATGATGATAGTGACGGTATACATAACCAACGTTCGAGATTGTGAGATTTCAGCTCTTGACCTAATTCCTCAACGTGAACACGGCAGCAAAGTACCTAAATGTAGCGTTTGACGCCCTGGAAGAATGGTAACCGCATTTAGCACATCGAAGAAAATTCGGACAAGGTTGTTTACAAGGCAACGAACGAAACTTATAAAGATATTCGATGAGAAAATTCTATCGATCGATTCCACGAAATACTTCGGAATCACAAACAAGTAAAGGGACTGTTGGTAACACGGGCCCCTCAGATAAGACAATGTAATAAGTTGGGACCGGAGCTCAAACTAAAACTGTTCTAGGCAATCATTGGTTCCGTCCTCACCTACGCAACAGCGGCGTTAGCCTTCGCACCCGCTCGACAGATGAACCGACTCCAAGTCATCCAAAGCACTTGCCTCCGCAGGTTATTGGACGCCCCCTAGATCGTCAACAACTGATAACTCCACCAAGACGCTAAAACTGGAACTTCTAGATGATTTTATCGAACAAATCACTCAAAACTTGTACAATCGATGCAAAGAAAGTACGAAAGCGTCGACTTCCACAAGTACAGAAGGTCGATAAGTTTCTTGGCTCCGACGGAAAATTAAGTATATTTTTTCAAGCTACCCGTTCTCTTTCAGTTTTTTGTTAGGTTTGCTTGTTACGAGCGCCTTTGGATGTGGTTGTACATTTCAAAATCAAGTTCATTAAGACATGAATCTTTTACACGAAACATGAAGCTTTTACAATCATCATCAAAGATAAGTGGCATAGGTACCAAACAAACTCTTGTTTTTCTATTTTTATCTCATTTTTAGCTTTTACTTTCACTTTTTACTTCTACTTTATTTTATTTATCATACTTTTACCGCTATATTTTCTTTTTTAGTTCAATTTTGTTTACACTCGACACCCACCAACCGCAATCTTTACTTCCTGCCAACCTGCCAAACAAAAGAGGGAAAATAGTTCCCTCTAAATAAATTCTTCTAAAATAGTTGAACGCGCTTTTCAACTTAAGCGAGCTCCGCTCGCACATACGCCACTTTGCGTATCAGGCTTACTGTTACTAAGATTTCAGCTTTCCATGTGGTCTAGAAGTGGCCAAACATTTTGATGAGTGAGTCAGATTGTAGCTTTATAAATATGTAGATTAAAGATTATCGATGAATTTTCTACCAATAATAAAACTTCCACCTAACCACTTAAAAATTACTTCGTAACTAGTTTTAACATTATTCCCGATAAAAGTTCGTATAACTCGAAATGAGTAAATTTATGCGAAAAATATAAGAAGATAACTTTTTTAGCGCAGCAAATTGTCTTTCTATAAAATCGAGAAAATCGAAAATCGGTTCGCATGTACAGAAGTTATTACTATTTCAGCCTCTAAAAGTGCTGCTAATTCTAAAAAACAAATGAAGTGCTGTTTACAGGACCGCGCTACAAACAGTAGCTACTAATTTCTAAACAACCTGCATAGCAAGCGATTTTCCAGCGGAAAAAAGCACTGCAGCACTAAAAACAATGAAAAATTACAATTTATTTTATTTTAAACAACAAACGTTGAACGTCGATGCAAGTAACATAAAGCACACTTAAAGATACAATTAAATTAAATTACTTACCTAATTTCACAATGCCATCGGTAATTGAATTTAAATTGAATTTATTTTTCTCTTTGCCATTTCTAAATCAAGTTAAGTCCGTTATTAAGTGAAATAAAAATCGATCACTCAAACGGTTATTTACGTATTGAATATTTTATTATGTAACTGTCTATAATTGAGTAGGAAGAAAAGCAAATAAAGCAAATCAAAGACTGGTAATTGCGATGCAGCTGGATTCGAGCCACTTTGTTTTTTGGTGGAACCTCGTAATGCTTTTAAACCAAATTTACCCATCAATGTTACCCTAGCAATATAAAGCATTAACTGTGACTGCATTTCGTTACAAAAACAAGTTCAATTTGCATTTAAACAAAGCTCACTTCTATCGCCCTGCCAATTGTCCGATGTTCTAGGTCTGTCAATAATTTTGTACTAATGTATATTTTATTACAAATTTTACAACTTTTACAATCGTTTGAAAGCATTCCAACCTCCATAAAATCATTAATAACTTTAACGTAAAACATTAAAACGAACATTTTTTAGCACTTGGTTCGGTATTTATAACTGCGCTTTAATTTTTATTAAAATTTATTGCAAACGCAACCCTATTTACAAGGGTGGTTTACTTCATTTGATTTTACCAATAAATATTATGTTGTGCCGCATCGAGAATATAAATTTCGGATGTAAACCGCAATGTGATATGTGCGCTCTCGGCGATTGCCCCGACGCCAACGGCTTACTACGCCTCTGCTTCTTGAGGTCGCAATCTTAAATCTAAAGTGCCGTCTCCATAACTAAAATTGCGTATCGCTTTACGACTCGCAGAAACCGCGAAACTCTTCGAAATCTAAAAATTTTCTTTTTCAGCAAATCTAATTAATTTCAGCGAGAAAATGCACTTTTGCTGTAACGGTAATTGATAACGCTTTCGGCAACAAAAACATGTAGACTTAAGCATTTATTGTGAATGGAATTGGTTTGAAACGGTTTCTTCTCAAAATAGGAAGTAGATCGTTACAAAGGAGCTTACATTAAACCTTTAGTGGACTCCATTCAGTAATTTAGTTTCAACTTCCGTTATAAAACGTCCATCTTTCTAAAAAATTAAATAACTTGAACGTTTCTAATAAAAAATTGCTTCCTTCTCAATTTTCCGATTTTTCAGGAAAAATTGACGTGAAAAGTTGTGCGTTCGATTTATTTCTGTAAATTAGGCCCGACCTGCGTTATTTCACCAATTGGTAATTTACGTTTACAATTAATTCCCTGTTTACTGAGCGTGGTAAATAAGCACAAAAAGCTTATTTTCAGCGAAAGCGAACCAGTTGATTTAACAATCGTCAACGAAAGTGTAATCGTGCCAAGAAAATACTTTTTATAATGAGCTTGGAAAGCAAGTCTGTAATTTGTCCTTATACAAAAGTGACATGAAAAACGTGCTTTATCAATATTTTATGTATTGAAAAATATTGTAATCCAAGACATATTTATGTGATTAATTGAGTTTATGGGGTGTTCACGATGAACTCGATAACGACCCAAATGTGGATAACTTAAAAAAAAATTTTTTTTTGGTTTCCATTTACGAAATGAAATTTTCATTTACGAAAATTGTTTTTAACGAGTGATATCTGAAAAACTAAAGATTTTAAAGAAAATTGTAAAGAGAAGTTTCGCTTAGACTAAAGAAGTGGCTTTCCACAAAGTTCAGAAAAATTGAAATCAGTTAACTTTTGTAGAAGTTATGTGCGTTTTGGTAAAATTACTTAACAATGATTTTCTTAAGTAAGAGTTTAAGGGAGAGAAATGAGAGGTTGGTACGAGTAGCAGTTGTAATCAACATTTTTTGTTAATCGGTAGTGGCTTTACAGTGAGTTAATAGTGATAGAGACGTGTTCTGGAAGTGTGATACGAGAATAGAGAAACTAAAGTAGTAGGAGAGTTGTTCGCTGGAACAAAGAACTAATATATGAGAAGATTGGTGAAATGTGGGGTGCTTTTCGAGGTTAACTTTTTGACACTTGTAAGGAAACACAGGTAAACCAAAACAGAATATTCTTAAAGCGAAAAATTGGAAATCACTAGGGTGAAAAAACCAATCACACAAATATCACAACTTGAAAAAGAAGTGAATAATAGCGCATACACTTCCGAATTGTTGAACTGGGTGTATGTGTTGTACGGGAATAGAAGTGGAAAAGATAGCATTTTGAAGGAAAAACGAGAAGATCTGGTTTATAAGTTTTGCGAGGGTGAAAAACCAATTGAAGTGAAAACAAGAAGTGGAACAAATGAACAAAAACACTACAGACCTAAACAATAAAAAGGACACCGCTGAAAATACACCACAGAAAGGTAGCGGAAACCAGTATTCCCAATATACGAAAAGAAGAAGATCCCTAAACACGAAATTGAAGGGGAAAGCACAGAGAGAATATTTCAGAGAAGCAGAAAAATTTTTAGATCACCAACAAACCAAAATCAGTCTGAATCGAAAGACGAAAAACAAGACACAGAAATGGAAGCGGTATTGAAGGCAATTAAAACCATGAGAACCGAAATACGAGAGGGATTCAAAGAGAATAAAGATGAAATAAGAGAACTCAGAGATGAAATTAAAGGAATGCAGGAAGACAGCAAAGAAAAAGAAGAAAAATGGAATTAGAAAAACCAAGCACTTACAAAAAGAATAGAGGAGCTTGAGAATGCTTTTGAAAAACAAGAAAAAGCAAAAAAGAAGAACAATATAATAATTAAAGGACTAGGAGTACGAAACCCAGAACAACTACAGGAAAAAGTTCAGAAACTACTAAAAGACGAGATGGGAGTGGAAGTTGAACCATTAGAAAGCTTCCAAATTGGGAGAAACGAAGAGAAAAGACCAATAGTAGTCAAGTTGAAAAATTGGGAAGAAAAAATGATAGTCATGAAGAGCAAGAATAAACTAAAAGGGAAAAAAATATTTGTAGATAGTGATATGACAGTAAGAGAAATGGAAATACAAAAAAAAATAAGAGAAATGGCAATAAGAGAGATAGAAAAGGGAAACAAAGCCAGGGCAGGATATCAGAAGATACGGCAGATACAGATAGCCATGAGAAATCAGCAGGGATCTGCGGATGACCTGATTCCAAAAAACTAAAAAACAAAAGATGGAACACACAAAGTATAACGACCCCTGCGACGCCCACTGACCTAGAGACTGATAACATGGAATATAAGAGAAGAGAGAAGATATTAGGGAAGAGAAAACAGAAAAATAAAACAAACAAGAGAATAGCAACTTGGAACATTAGAACAATGCTGCTCCCCGGAGAAATAAACGAAGTAGTCAACGATATGGAAAGATACAAGATTGATCTGGCGGCAGTACAAGATATTAGATGGAAAGGGAATGGAGAAGTGAAAATAAAGAAATATGTAGTACTATACTCGGGCGAAGAAAAACAAGGTATAAATGGAGTAGCCTTCATAGTAGAGAGAAACATAGCTAAAAACATAATTAAATTTGATCCCATTAATGGAAGACTGGACTTTGATTAGAATCAAAGGCGAGCACACTAACCTGTCTGTGATAAACGTATACGCCCCAACTGAGCAAGCAAAAGACGAAGAAAAAACAGAAATTTACGAGAGAGAAATGGAGAGAAATAGTGGAAAAGACGAAAGTACACAGAGAACTCTGAATTAAATGAAAAAGAAGATAGAAAATGGAAAATAGGGACTAATCCACCCTAAAAAACGGATTCAAGAACGTCCAATGACGTGGCGATATTCCGTAAGGAATGGAGTGCCGACTTATTATTATTATAAGAGTTTAAGGAAAGTAGATCGGTTAATCCGTGATCGTAACATCACGTGAATAATTATATTAGAAAAGTCCAGAACCACAGCAAAAACAGTACATGCTCCCTGGAAGGTCACCCATCCAAGTACTAGCCGCACCGCAAATTGATTTATTGACAGGCAATAAATTAATATCTTGAAAACTAACCAACCTACAGAAAAAACTGATTGAATGTTTTTATCTCAAAGAATCTCATAACATCGTTTTCTTAAATTGCGTAGGAAAGGTAATTACAAATTTTGTTATAATATAGAAAAATAATCAGGAAAGTTATATTGAAAATTTTTTGCATTTTTTTTTATAAAATTTAATTTTAACCGGCGATATCTCGAAAACTAATCAACACACACAAAAAAAAACGAATACACAAAATTTCAATTCCAAATTATAGGCTTTCAAAAACATTAAAAAGGTTAAAATTTGTAACAAAATTTTTCTCATTTCGCTACTAATTTAAATTTATTCATACATCAAGCGCCACCTTTCTTCAGCTTTTACAACGAACTTGATATGACAAGAAGTTATCACATGCGCATTAGAGAATTTTTAATTCTGGTTTGACGAGTAAACTGAAAGGTCGACATTTTTGTGTTCGAGTGTATAAAATCGATAATTTTGATTCGATTTTCGATCATCAGTTACCTTAAATATCGTGCGTGTTTTATTTTCACCGTAATAACGGATATAAGTGAAATTAAGCGTATTCGATATCAGTCATTACCTAATTCAACAGTGTTGGATTATATATTTTTTATCTCGTTCGACCACACATTTTTCCATTGTACGATAAACGCTCAGTATTACCAACTTGATGTGGTGAAAAGGACTGGTGTATATTTTGACAATCAACTTGCTGTCAATTTGGATGATTGATTATTTTTTGGACAATCATCATTATTATATCGTTGGATTTTATAAGTGTACCATTCCATCACATAATTCTGAGGGGCGTCGGTCCATCATCTGTTCATCCCGCCACAAGCTGCTGTACGAGTTACCACGTCGGTGCCTTCCGTACTCGGAGCATCTCAGAGGGGAATCTGTAGTGTCAATACCTGCAACCATCATTTCAATCAAGAAGCCGTCTGTCACTTTTATTTTTGTAAACTTACCGGAGCTCTTGGTAAGGTATCATATATTTTCTTGTTTGTTTTTGGTGGTAAATTATTTGTGTTCATTGAAGCCAACCTTTGCATTGGCGGGTACCCTTCTGGTAGCCTCAGTTTTTGGAATACCTTTGACGTGACGTTTGTCAATATAATTAACGTGCCTTCAATTTTCAGCACGTCACAACCACGTATGCTTTGTCTTTGTCGCTTTAGCTACATTAAAACTTGTCAATTAACTATTGTTTTAATTCGACGAAAGCGTATCCTCATTTTGTTTTTAGCATTGCACGGAGTGGAACTCACTGCCATCGTTCACCGCTACAACGAGTTAGCTTATACCTACCATCAGGGCCCCACGCAAATAAAAGTAGAAGGTTTTACTTTCTGCGTGAGTCGTTTTCTTCTCTGGGCCGTTCCCTCATTAGGAACGGGGAGAAAGGATTACGTATCACTGGCGCCCAACGTGGGTGGGCGCCTATGCTAGGCGCATAGCGCATTATCATTATTCAATTCCTCATTAGCATTGAGTAAATCACATCCCGATGGCGAGGATGACCGTTTATCTGTTAGGGGTTAACATCAACATTACAAGGGTGGAGGTTGGGTAATGTAGTCTCTATTGATCTAATTTCATCTCAGATCACATATTTATATAAAAAAGCCCGTAAGACATTCCATCAGTTTTACCATTTCCGTGGGGTCAACCAGTCCAGACCACTTGCTTTTCTGTGTTGGCAATTATGGGGGCTAGCGGACTTCTTGCTTAGTGAAGGATTCAGGATGGCTTGTTGGTTGCTTTTCTGACGGGGTTGGCTACACCTGCACGTCCTGTCTAGGCTAGGCATGCCTATGCACTGTAGCAGTGGGGTTGGTCAATCTTAGTTGGGGGGTGATCGACTGGTCTTCCTCCTGTTACGGGCATGAGGGGTCGTTGGCCGTATTTTTGTCGACACAACACTTACCTTTAGTCATAATCTGACTGTGATCTCGGTTTTGAGAGAGAACCGAGTGAGTTTTTTACGTCTCTCAATGACATATTGTCATTCCCCGGGGTTCAACCTTTCTTTCTTTCCTCAAAGATTGCTCTATGCCCATTGTCTTTTCGTCTTGTAGGTGTGAGTTTGTTAGCTGGCTGTCCACGACGCGTTTTTCCCATCCATACGCGAGGACGGGCTATCGCTCATGTCATTGAGGCAGGACGCATTGACCATATCAGTCGTCTATCCTTCCCATAACCTAATAATTCCACAATTCCAATTACCTTTATCTTCCTCTCAAATTTCCTTCTCTCTTTTTTCACATTGGGCTCCCAATTATTTTCATCCTGGGTGGTTTAAGGGTTTTTATTTTTATTCCTTGGTTTTCAAATCATAATTAGTGCATACCACCTAGTTACTAATTATTCCATCGGAATTTATTCCAACGTTTCAGGAAGAATTTGTTTAGAGTCTTGGTAGGACGATCTGTTGATCAAGTATTTTTTGGTCAAGTTATTAATTATTTTGTTATTTTCAAAATACCAATTCCTATGTGTTGAGAACTATGAGTGTCTCATACTGGAAAAGTAGAATTAGTTCGGGGAAATATTTTTTTGTTCGACTATTCTCGAATGGATCCTATGTGACCCATTCCCTGGTTGATTATCTAGACGCATTTGGTCTTGATGTCCCAATTTTTTTATTCTTACTTATTTTTTCGTTACAGGTCCAATGTGAGCTGTACATTTTGTATTCAATGATTTTTTTAATTGAGGCAAAATCATTTATATGGTTCTCGTAGTTATTATTAACTCTACCATTTGGTTCTCGCTTCTGCGGATTTACGGTGGCGTTTCGTCACTTGGGTGAAAAACCATACAATTATTATTTTTTTATCTTAATCCTTAAGATATTTTTGATGATTTTTTTATTTTTTTTGAAATATTTTAAGCTCATTTTTTTATTTAGTTAAGCTTGATATTTCATTCCTACCATGTACTGCTACAAATTGCCTCCTCACTACACAACAAGAAAAATTACTTTAACACTTTTAGTAGATAGACAAAGCCGCTTCGGCCCCACTTATTTTAATACTTTTCCAAGTACAGATTTGATTAATCGGAAATTCGTAGTTAATTCGAGGGTTAATTAATCAAAATTATATTTGTGTATTACTACAAAGCATCTGAAGGTAGCAATACATTACTGAAAGCTCATGCAAAAATGATTTTCATTTATTGCTTCGTTTAAATATTAATTTCTGTAATTAAAATATCATAATTATAATTTTTTAATCAAATCCGGAGGTGGGCAGAACGTTTTTTTTTAAAGTCGGCTTTCTAAAAAAAAACAATAAATTGAGGTTTATTGAAATTTGCAGAAGTTACTTACAATAATTAATTGTTATAATTTTATTTTAATAAATTTTTGTAACTTGAACTTTGAAAGGCGATATCTCAAAATTCATGCACATTACTGAAAAAATTAATTAAACACATTTTTTAGCTCAAACAATTTCCTTTCTAAATTTTTAGAAAAATTAAAGTCAGATCACTTTTATAGAAGTTATATGCGATTTTTAAACTTTTTCTGGAAGCATTTTGTTATATTTTCTTTAAATTTTAATTTTAATCGGCGATATCTCGATATGGTTTCCTTATACCTTTTAGTTTTTGCATTCTTTGTAAAATTTCTCTTTGATATCTCATATACGAAGTAATTTAAAACGTTCTTTATCTCATGCAGTTATCTTTGTAAGAAGTTAAAAATAATAGAAAGAAAAAAAAAGTAACATAAACTTCCACTTTGAAGAGAAATATCTCAAAATCTACGCAAGTGACTGGAAAAATGAGTTAGATAAATATTTTAGACCAAAGAATTATTTTTCCGAAAAGCTAAGAAAATTTTAATCCGTTAAAATTTGTAGAAGTTACATGGGTTTTAAAAATCTTCATAAGATTTTTATATGGGCACTTTTTTAAGTTTTTTTGCAATGAAAAAATATTATTAAACATTTTTGACTCCGGAAAGTGGTCTTTCAAAATATCTCAAAAAACTTTGAATCGGTTAAAATTTCCTTGCGTGTTACTAATTTTCATGATGAAATTTTGTTTTTACATCTTTTGTAAACTTTCGTAAATTTTACAATAATTGATCTTAGATATCGGAGATACAAAGCACCAAGCGAATAGCATACAGTGATCTTCATAAAAAAAAGCCAAAAGAATTTAGTTTATCAAAAATTTGTAGAAATTCCATGTCATTCTTGTATTTTTAGTTTTTAGTCAAGTTTAATAAACCTGAACTTTGTAGAGTGATATCTCAAAATCTATGCACGTGACCCAAAAAACGAATTAGTTAAATATTTTACACCAAACCATAGTCTTTTTAAAAAGCTTAGAAAAATTCAAAGAAGTTAAAATTTGTAGAAATTATACGCGTTTGTTATGAAATTTTTGTAGGTGCATTTTTTTATATTTTTTATAGATTTTACATTGATCGGTGATATCTGAAAAACTGTGGACTTGAAAAAAAATTTAATTAGGAAATTTTTGAGTCTACGAAGCAGCCTTTCTAAATAAACTCACAAAAATTGGGATTGGTTAAAATTTTCATATGATAAATTAATTTTTCCAGTTCTAATTGCAAATTTTTCCAAAGGTAGCACTTTACAGTAAAAATTTAACTTACGACGTTTTTAATCTTTGTAAATTACTAAGAAAACTTAAATTTCTCAAAAATTCCTTGAAGTTGCATATAATTTTTTACACTATTTCTATTTTTAGGCAAGTTTCGTAAACTTCAACTTTAGAGGGCAATAACTCAAAATTTACCCCAATTACCGAAGAATTGCATCAGTTAACTAATTTAGAAAAAATTATGGTCTTTCTGGATAGCTCAAAAAAATAAAAATCAGTTAAAATTTGTAGAAGTTATGTGCGATTTCTCAATTTTCATAATAATTTTGAAGTTGGATGCTTTTTGGAAATTTTACATTTGGTCGGCAATATCTCAAAAATTCGAAATTGAAAAAAATATTAATGATAGACATTTTCTACTCTAATAAGTAACCTTGCTAAAAATTTCCGAAACATTGGAATTTGCTAAAGTTTATAGTAGGTAAATGCCTTTTTCCAATTCTCATTGCAAATTTTTGTATTGACATAAAATATTTCCTAAAATTTTAGAAATTTAATCTGAATTTCGATATCTCAAAAACAAAGCACTTGCTAATAAAAAACTACCACGTTCTTTCTCTTGCTAAAAAACTAGGGAAAATTAATTTTCCCAAAAATTGGTAAATGTTATATAAATTTTTTTGTACTATTTTTATTTTTAGTCTAGTTTCGTAAACTTGAACTTTGGATAGTGATATCTCAAAATCTACGCACGTTACTGAAAAACTGAATCAGTTAACTATTTTAGACCAAATATTTACCTTTCTAAAAAGCTTAGAAAAGTTAAAATTAATGGAAATTTGTAGAAGTTATGTGCGATTTTCCAATTCTCATCAAAAAAAAATTTTATAATTATTTTGTAAATTTTACAATTAAAATAAAAAATTAATTACAAACATTTTTGTGTATATAAAGCGACCTTTCTAACGCGATTACACAACTCGGTATCGGTTAAAATTTGTAGAAGATATTTTTTTCAATCTCATTGCAAAATTTTATTTTTATATTTTTCGTAAAATTTTGAAAATTTTATCTGACCTTCGATATCTCAGAAACCAAGCACTTGAAATACAAAACCTAAATTTAGACGTTTTTGATCTTTGTAAAAAGCTAAGAAAATTTTATTTTGTCAGAAATTTTCTAGAAGTTAAGATGCAAATTTTGTGCTATTTTTATTATTATTTGTAAACTTGATCTTGAAAGGGCGATATCTCAAAATCTACTCACGGGGCCGAGAAAATGAATCGGTTAACTAATTTAGACCAAAGAATTAGCTTTCCGAAAAGCTCAACAAAGATAAAATTGGTCAAAATTTATAGAAGGTCCTTGCGATTTTTGAATTTTATAAAATTTTTGTTGGACACTTAAATTTTTTTGAAAATTTTACATTTAGTCGGCGATATCTCAAAAACTTCACACTAGAGAAAAATTTTAATTGCCGATATTTTTTACTCTACTAAGCGACCTTTCTGAAAAGCTCAAAAAAATTGGAATTGATTAAAATTTCTAGCAGATGAACTCAAAAATTTCCATTGCAAATTTTTGGTAAAATATTGTAACTTTTGAAGCGGATCTTTGATATGTAAAAACCGAAGTACTTGGAAATAAAACCTAAAAAAATTAAAGTTAAAATCAAAAATTTCTAAATTTACGTGCAATTTTTATTTTTAGTCTAGTTTTTTAAACTTGAACTTCGGAGAACGATATCTCAAAATCTACGCACGTTATGGAAAAAATGAATGAGTTAACTATTTTAGACCAAATAATAAAAATTACCTTTAAAAAAAACTCAGAAACGTTAAAATAAGCCAAAATTTGAAGAAGTTATATGCGGTTATCCATTTATTTGAAATTTTACATTTGGTCGACGTTATCCCAAAAACTTCGCAATAGATCGAAAAACATAATTTCACAGATTTTTGACCTCGCCAAGCGGTCTTTCTAAAAAATACTTTGGAAACGCAGAATGCTTAAAATATCTTGAAGATATTCGCTTTTCTCCAATTATTTTTGAAAATTCTTTTAAATTTTACATAAAATATCTTACATCTAACGTTGCATCTCTCGAAAACAAAGCACTTTGTAGTAAAATCTAATTTAATAAATTTCAGGTCTTTTAAAGTTAGCATTATAAAGAACCAAGAAAATTCAAATTTATCAGAAATTTGTAGAATTTTTATTTTAGTAGAATATTGTGAACTTGAACTTTGGAGGGTGATATCGCAAATTCACATAAAAACTTTAAGCCAACGGTTTACCTTCCAGAAAAGTTAATCAAAACTTGAAACAAAATCTGTCCTCACTATCTCTAATGAGAAGATAGCTCGGAACAGATAATGTCCACGCAGAAAATAAATTCTACTTTTATTTGCGTGGGGCCCTGATGTTAGGTATAAACCAGCTCGTTAATAGCGGCGGCAAGGCCGTGAGTCGTGTCAAATGAAAGTCCCGGAGAAAATCAAGGAAACAGCTTTGCTAACGCAAAAGAGATTAGATTGCCTTTAATCACTTCGATGCAGCAATACAAAATTTGCAATTCAATAGTAATCTTGGCAAACACTCTGCAATTAAAAAAATGCAAGACAAAAGAGAAACCCAAAATGTTAAAACAAAAAAAAACATGAATCAGCCAAGGGTGAATTCCAACAACGCAAACTCCAGGTGGACGGAGCAAAATGGGCAAAGTCGATCAACATAAACCACTGTGAAACAATCTTATAACATAAATGTTACTCACCGCTCCGACGGAATACCAAAACCTTCAGAAGCAGTATGAGCAGCAGATCCGACCAAGAAGCGTCCGATATGGGGAAAATCCACTATTTTCCAACAACGAAGATATGTCAGATCTCCATCGAGTCTGCGCGAACAAAAATTGTCCCGGTAGCCATATCCTCGCTCCATACCCGCTAATTACGTAACCCAGGAGCTCATGATTGCTCCACAGTAGAAATACAAATCGACTTTATTACTTGACAATTTACCCCAGCCTTATCTTGCTTCAAAAACTGACACCAGAAGCGTTTTGCTTGTTCAAAGGTTCACCCCTGACTATCTCCTTTGCGCAGTATTAACAAATCCCCACCTCGGCGCGGTTATCATGCGCCTTTAAAAGAATAAAAGATATATAGGGTTGAACGTAAGTGATGGATTACAAAAATCCGTCACAAACTTCAATTCCATGGACGCTCAAGGCGATATCCCATAACATTCACACTTGACAAGAGAATTTAAGACATTCCAAAAGATTTCTTATTTAGGATTTTTATATTTTTTTGTAAATTTTACTTTAGACTAACAATAACAAGGGGGGGGGGGAAATTAACCCACTTTGACTACCGGATTAAAAAAAAATTACTATTATTTTCTGTACATTTTGTCTTTCTTTACTATATGACCTTAAGAAGTTTTGAAAGCACAATCAAAATTATGATTTTCAAAACTTCTTAATATCACACCCTCCCACTCCCCTTTCAGAAGCAATTCTCAAAGTTTCCCACATGCTGGAAAACTTCACACTTAACACGAAAATTAGAAAAATTTCCACACAAATTTTTGTTTGAGGAATTTTTAAATTTTTTTGTAAATTTCACTTTTGGCTAACAATATCCATCATATCCCCTATATATGGGGGGGGGGTAATTACCCCACTTTAACTGCCGAATTTAAAAAAAAATAATATTATTCTCCTTACATTTTGCCTTTATTTACTGCATGATTTTTAGAAACCTTGAATGATAATCAAAATTACAATCTTCAAAGATTCTTAATATTTTACCCTCGCACTTCACCTTTGGAAGATATTTAAAGCACGCCCATGGCAAAATCTGGAAAACTTCGCGCTTGGCAAGAAAATTAAAGAAATTTCCATACAAATACTTGTTTGAGGATTTTCTATATTTTTTTGTAAATTTTACTTTTGATCAACAATATCCATTATCGTCGTTTTAGCAGGGGGGGGGATTACCACAGTTTGACTACCACATTTAAAAAAAAAATATTATTCTGTACGCATTTTGCCTTTATTTACTGCATGTCTTGGACAAACCTAGAATCCTAATCAAAATTATAATTTTCAAATAGTCTTCACATTTTAACGTCCCACTTCCCCTTTGGAAAAAATTTTAAGCAGGCCCATGGCGAAATCTAGAAAACTTCACACTTGACACGAAAATTATGGCAATTTCCACACAATGTTATATTGGATTTTTTTTATAATTATTTGTAAATTTTACTTTTGATCAAAATTATCCATCATCGTCCATATAGGGAGAAGGGGGGGGTAAACCCCACTTTCACTACTGAATTTAGAAAAGAATAAAATTATTCTCTATGCATTTTGCCTTTATTTACTGCACGCCTTTAACAAACCTTTAATCATAATTTATTATAATTCTCAAAGATTCTTAATATTTTACCCTCCCACTTCCCCTTTGAAAGAAATTTTAAGCACGCCCATGGCGAAGTCGGAAAAACTCCACACTTACCACAAAAATTTAAAAAATTTCCTAATACACAAATTCTTTTTTGAAGATTTCTTATATTTTTTTGAAAATTTTATTCTTGTTCAATAATATTCATCATCGTTCATCTACGGGGGGTAATTACCCCACACTGTGACTACCGAATTTAACAAAACTATTATTATTAATGTATACATTTTACCCCCGATTTTACCTTTATTTACTTCAGTGACTTTAAGAAAACTTCATATTCAAAATTATAATTTTCAAAAATTCTTAATATTTTACCCTCCCATTTCCCCTTTGAAAGAAATTTTAAGCACGGCCATGGCGAAATCCAAAAACTTCATACTTGACAAGAAAATTAAGGAAATTTTCGCACAAATTCTTGTTGGAATATTTTTTGTAAATTTATCCGGTTCCCGTCCACTGGACCGACTTTCAACCGACCGACTCAGCTTGAACCGACCGACTTTCAACGGACCGACTTTCAACCGACCGACTTTCAACCGACCGACTTTTAACGGACCGACTATTTTTTCGACCGACTTTCAACGGACCGACTTTCAACCGACCGACTTTCAACCGACCGACTTTTAACGGACCGACTATTTTTTCGACCGACTATCGATACTACCCGAAGGTGATCACTACAAGAATGATTTCCAATTCGACTATTTGTCACATCATATAGTTTCATTTTACAGCCATGACAACTGTGAGGTGTCTAGGAATCCTTCGGGAAACCTGGCCTCAATCGTTTATCTTTCTTATTAAGCAATATCGTGAGTTTTTGGTTAAAGCGTCGTTGGGGGGGGGGGGAGTTCTAACCTTGACAGATCCATAACTCTGTTGCTTTGGTTTTCGTGGAGATGCCATAGCGACAGGTATCTAGGAATCCTTCGGGAAACCTGGCCTCAATCGTTCCCTCCCTATTATTTCCACGGCAACCAAACCAACAGAGTTATGGATCTGCCAAGGTCAGAACTCCCCCTCCCCAACGACGCTTTAACCAAAAACTCACGATATTGCTTAATAATAAAGATAAACGATTGAGGCCCGGTTTCCCGAAGGATTCCTAGACACCTCACAGTTGTCATGGCTGTAAAATGAAACTATATGATGTGACAAATAGTCGAATTGGAAATCATTCTTGTAGTGATCACCTTCGGGTAGTATCGATAGTCGGTCGAAAAAATAGTCGGTCCGTTAAAAGTCGGTCGGTTGAAAGTCGGTCGGTTGAAAGTCGGTCCGTTGAAAGTCGGTCGAAAAAATAGTCGGTCCGTTAAAAGTCGGTCGGTTGAAAGTCGGTCGGTTGAAAGTCGGTCGGTTGAAAGTCGGTCGGTTTAAGCTGAGTCGGTCGGTTGAAAGTCGGTCCAGTGGACGGTCACGATTTATCCATCATCATCCATATAGGGGCGGGGGTAATTACCACACTTTGACTACTGAATTTAGAAAAGAATAAAATTATTCTCTATTCATTTTGCCTTTATTTATTGCATGACTTTAAGAAACCTTGAATCACAATCAAAATTGTAATTTTCAAAAATTCTTAATATTTTACCCTCCCACTTCCCCTTTGGAAGAAATTTTAAGCACGTCCATGGCGAAATCTTGAAAACTTCTCACTTGACACGAAAATTAAAGAAATTTCCACACAAATTCTTGTTCGAGGATTCTTTAATATTCTTTTGTAAATTTTTACTTTTGATGAGCAATACCATCATCGTTCATATAGGAGGGTGGGGGGTAATTACCCCCACTTTGACTACTGAATTTTAAAAAAATTTACTATTGTTCTTTATAAATTTTGTCTTTATTTACTGCATGACTTTAAAGATGAGTTTTGAAATTATAATCAACATTATAATTTTGATAGATTCTTGATATTTTACCCACTCCCTTCCCCTTTGAAAAAATTTCTATGAACGCCCATGGCGATATCTCAAAAACTACACATTTGATAGGAAAATTTAATTACACAAAATTTCACAACCTGAAAGTTCTCAACCTTACACCACTTGACAGTAAACAGTAATTAGAACTATTGGAACTGGCCCAGAAAAATTTTGATTTGTTGAAGTGAAATGAAATTTTGGCATTTTTACTTTTCTTTAAATTTCCGCAAGTTACTGAAAAAACTTTAGCCCAAATGATTGTCTTTACGTAAAGCTCACAAAAATTGAAAACCACTGAAATTTATAAAAGTTGTACATTTTTCAATTCTTTTCAGATTTTTGTGGTGCATATAATTTATATTCTTACAAAAGTTTTTCTTTTAGGTAGCTCATCTCAAAAACTTCACACTTGACAGAAAAATGTAATTGGACATATTTTTGACCCCATAAAGTGGTCTTCTTAAAATTTCTTGAAGTTAATTGCATTTGATACATTCATTTGTGTTTTTGTAAATTTTAGACCTAACCTGGGATATCTCAAAAAATCCCATTTTTTTATTAAATTTTATTATAAATTTTGTTCATACTTTTTTGTAAATTTCAGCTTTGATCGCCAAAAACCCAAAAACTAGACACTTGACAAAAAAATGTCACAAGACAACTTTTTTATTTTACATTGTTCGCTTTCCGAAAAGTTGAAAAAAATTATAATCGGTCAAAAGTTGTAGAGGTTATTTGAATATTTCAATTCTTTTGTAAAAACTTGAAACTTTATCTTAGAAAAAACGATATGTTTAAAACAGCGTAATACTTAAAATAAGTTTTTAATTTAAAGACCTTTCATCTTCCTTAAAAGTTCGGAAAAATTTATATTGGTTAAATATTGCCAAACTTATGTGCGCTTTTTGTACTTCTTTTGAAATTGTTTTCAAGTTATACTTGAACGTCGAGTATCTAATAAACTATCCATTTTACAGAAAAAAAAGTAGGAGTACTCTTTATTGGGGTAATGAAAACTGCCCTCCAAATTAACCTTTTTCTATTTTCTTCAATTTTGGTTTTTAAGTCCACATGTAAACTGCCCTCGGACTGTATAATCCCTAATTATACGTAAGTAGGAGATTATAACAATTAGAATTTAAGAACCGCTTATTAAATAGACTGGGCCGATTTAGACGGGGGATTGCAGGGGGTAGTGACCGAGCGAAAACGCTAATTTCACCTCAGAACTTCATCGTTCACTTTACTTGTGATACATTATAGGGACATTATAATTTAGATTAAACTACCCTAAACTACCTGCTGCGCGAAAAGGTAAATCGCCCGCTCAGAGGTGCATCAGCCGGGCCGATCTTAGGTTAGTGTTAGGAAACGATTTTTTTTGCAAGTTGAACGTTAAAAGTTAACAGCACCAGAAAAATTTTCATCCTTTTTTCATCAATGCTGCGCGAAAAGGTAAATCGGCTGCTCAGAGGTGTATCGACCGGGTCGAGCTTAGGTTAGTGTTAGAAAATGATTTTTTTTGTAAGTTGAACGTTAAAAGATAGAAGCACCAGAAATGTCATAAATCTGAACGGCTCAACAATAAAACCGCCCGAGTTGTCAACGGTAATTACAATTTCTTGATTTGATCTTGCATGTAAAGAGATGCATGTCAATGCCGCCCCCCCCCCCCAGTTTCGAATTTTTATATAAAAATGGTGTCAAACATTAGCATCGTTTGAGCCTGAATGAGCTTCCATTATTTTTGTTTGAGCTTCAAAGGTCGCGGAGTCGTTCGCAAAAAACTTTGGTGGTGGACATTCCCTCCCCCGCATCGAATTTTTGAGTGAATTTGGGGTCAAACGTTTATGCATCGTTTGAGCCTGAATGAGCTTTCCATTAATTTCGTTTGAGTCTCAAAGATCGCGGAGTTATTCGCTAAAAACTACTGGAAGCCGTAGACATGATGCTCCCCCCTCCAGTCTCACATAGTTGGGTGAATTTGGTGTCAAACGTTAGAGCATCGTTTGAGCCTAAATGAGGTTTCATAATTTTCGTATGAGTCTCAAAGTTCGCGGAGTTGTTCGCGAAAAACTACTGGGGAAAGGTAAATCGGTCGCTCAGAGGTTTATCAGCCGGGTCGAGCTTAGGTTAGTGTTAGAAAATGATTTTTTTTTCGCAAGCAATCTGGATGGCTCAACCAAAACACCTTCTGCAAAGAAATCCTACGTACGGTCCTGAGTGGTCAACGCAAATTACAATTTCTTGGTTTGATCCTACATGTAAACTCCCCTCATCTATTTTCACCTTGGAGGGCAGTTTACATGCTTTTTGGAAATCTACCTGGCGGATGAGGGCAGTTTACATATACCCTCTTTATTATCTTGTAAAGTCACCTTTTCGAAGAAAATAGGAAAAATCAAATCGGTTAAAATTTATAGAAGTTATGTACGGTTGTTTGATTTTTTGGACTATATATTAGCTTTAACTTTTACGGGCGATATCTCAAAAACTACGTATTTTATCCGAAAAATTTAAGAAACATATTTTTAAGAAACTCCGCCTGCGAAGACTGCTGGGTGGATTGAGTAGCTTAGCGGTTGACGTTGCCGGTCCCAAGCCGGATAAAGGAGGAGGGTTTACAGGCAAGGTTAGCAGCCTACCTGTAGGAAAACAATGGATCGCTCAAAGAATCATAGTAAATGCCTCGGAAAACGGACGGATCAAATATATAAAGGACACTGCAAGGAAAAGGAAACCCACATGGAAATCGAATATAATCAGATTTGGCAGCTGGAACATATCATCGTGGAATAACAAGGATCAAGAAATAATATTAGAACTCACAAGACATAAAATAGACATATGCGCCATCTCAGAAACGAAAAAGAAGGGGAAGGGGAACAGTAGGTACCAGAACTATCTGCTCATCTACACCGGAAAAGACAAAAACCAGAGAGCCCATGCGGGAGTAGGCTTAGTTTTACACAAGAAATTCGAACACAATATCGAAAAGGTCGATTATATAGACGAAAGACTGCTGCATGTCACATTATCCCTGGATAACTCCAAAATCCATCTTATAAGCGTTTATGCACCCGATATAACAAAGCCGAAAGAAGAAAGAGAATCGTTTTTCAACAAGTTACAAGATATACTTGATTCAATACCAAATAACGAGAAAACCATAACTATGGGAGATTTCAACTCAAGAATTGGAAACGAAGCACTACCAGGCGTGATGCAACGGTTCAAAGAAGAAGTAATCAATAACAATGGAGAACTTCTAATACAGCTATGCGCACAAAATGAGCTACGAAACAACAACACGTTCTTCTCCCACCAATGGCAACATAAACGAACCTTTGGAAACTCGAGGGGATATGAGTCGGTCATAGATTATATTATTACAAACAGACAAATACCCCCAAAATAAATCGTGGACGTAAGGGCCCTGAACTCAGCAAGCATAGGCACCGACCATAGTCTGATACTATGCAAGTTCCGTCTTAAACATCTACCACAAAAACTTAGAGAATCGCCAGTGTTCGTAACAAAGTTTAACATTGAATCCTTTGAGTATCACAGCACTAAGTACCTATATAGGGAAAGATTGAAGGATAAGATAACAAAAAATGGAGTGACACAAGAAGATAATGTGGACCAAGCATGGCTTAAAATAAAAACTAACATCACAAAAAGCGGCGAGGAAGCGATAGGAATTAGAAAAGTTAACATCGGAAGGAGGAAAAACACCAACACCAAACCATGGTTCACAAGAGAAGTGAAGAATTTGGCAAATGAGAAAAGAAAAGCGCACCTAAGGTATAGTATGGATAGATCACCTGAGGAATATATAAGATATAAAGCCATTAGAAACACAATAAACAACCAAATAACAATGTTGAAACGAGAATACTGGGCGAAATTCTCAGCAGACATGGAACACGATATGTATGGCGGCCAAAAGAGAATCTGGCAAATGATCCGTAGCGCAAAAAGACCGGTAACGGAATGCACACTGCTCACAAATATCACGAAAGACGAATGGATCAACCATTTCCAAGTGCTCTACGAGACTACGGATGGCACACCACAAGACAACGTAGCGACACCAGATGTGGAGGGAGGGAATCTGAGCGAAGAGGTGATCGTAACGCAAAGCGAGGTGGACGAAGCAATAAAAAAAATGAAAAACCGAAAATCGCCAGGAATTGATCATATCTCCAACGAGATGATTAAATACGGAGGTACCGAACTATCAAAAGAGATAACAATGCTCTTCCAAAGGATAATATCATCCGGGAATATACCCGAAGAATGGCGCATAAGCGTTACGATATCCATATTCAAGAAGGGATCAAAAAACGACCAAAAAAATTACAGGGGCATAACCCTACTGAGCAGTACATCAAAATTATTCACAAAGATCCTCTCCCAGAAAATCGTTGATTCGACCGGAATAAGCGACGAACAACAAGGTTTCCGCCAAAATAGATCGACTATCGACGGAATATTCATAAGACGACAACTAATAGAGGGATCGATTGAATATGACAAGCCGCTATACCTTTGTTTTGTCGATTTCACACAAGCCTTCGACAGAGTAAGACTCAACGACGTGCTAACAACCCTAGATAATAACTACATTAGTAGAAAGATAATTCAAATAATCAAGGAATTGAACACTAATACTAGAACCAGAATCAAAATAGCAGGTTCGCTCACAGAAGAGATCCCAACTAAAACTGGAATCAGGCAGGGGGATAGCCTGAGCCCCACACTGTTCAACTTGATTATGGAACAAATAATCCGGGGAATCAGAGACACTAACATTGGCTATGAGATAGGGGGCAGTAGAATCCAGATTGTGTGCTATGCGGATGACGTGGCCCTGACAGCCGAAAATGAGGACGACCTACAGCGACTCCTGTTTAGACTCAATAACTTATCAAAAGCGTTCAATATGAAGATATCAACCCAAAAAACTAAATCTATGGTGATCGCGAAATATCCCATACGCTGCAAACTGATGGTCGATGAGAAACCCGTCGAGCAGGTTAGCAAGTTCACATACCTGGGTGTAGATATTACTAATGACCGAAATACCATATCGGAGGTGCGCACGCAAGCGTCAAAATCAGCCATGATCTCAGGCTGCTTACGTAATATTATATGGTTCAACAAACACATGTCAATTGAGAACAAGTGTTACACCACGTTCTGCATCCACGACACCTTTCCAACAGGTAATAAAAGGTTGGCTAGCTCAAAGTCGCGAAGGGGTGGGTTGGTAGAAGGAATGAAAGGGTCGTGTGACGGCACGTCGCAAAGCGTGGGTTTCCTATCGACGACCGGGCAATCCTCGATCGCGATTCTAAAAATTGTCAAAATCGGTGTGAATAATTTACACGGGGGGGGGAGTTAAGTCAAAATCGATGGGGTTAATATACACGAGGGAGTTTAAATGGGCGCCACGCATACGAAGAAATGAATCTCTTTGAAGGGGACTGGTTATCACACCTTCCAAGCTGGTACGCGACAACTTGATGATCTTACGGCGAACTCTCACTCCGGAAAAACCTCGCTCAATGACCTTACCTTTACAGGAGGCGAACTTTCCGTTGGTGAAAATAGCTAAATAAACATTAACACAACAATAATAATAACACACAAAGTTGGGAAATAATAAAAATGTATTAAATAAAATAATATCAGGGGGGAGTTGACAAGGTTTACACAAGATACTATCAAATTTACATGTCTTGTATAAAAATAAATATGTACAGTTGACGGAACCTTTCCGTGTGGTTTCCGTTGCGAAACTAATACTCGTAAAACAATTACTCTTACAAAAATACAAAAGGTTAATTTGCATGAAAGGGGGGCGTATTGAATACAGCACTCCACCAAAATAAATAGTTACTTAAGCGCAACTTGATAATATTCAAAACTATGATTCATAAAATTGATCATGGAACTTAATCAATGCAATTGATCATCAAAATTCCCAACAACGGGACAAACAAACTTTAGCTACAATACTAAACTTGAAACGTTACGTTAAATTGTTTGGTTACATTCTGAACGCTCGAATGGCGTGGTAAAAGTTACGTTAATAATAGATAATAATATTGAGTTAAATAAAAGGTATACAAAATGGTTGCGATATCGTCTTTCAGGGCTGAACTGAACGTTCATAAACACAACTAATGGTCAATAGGACCAATTAACATCACAATCTTAAAAATATAAAAAGGTTTCTTACTTAATTTGGGTGGTTGATGTTCGACCTCTAGGTAAAGTCGATGACGGGTCCTTCAGGAGTGAGATTTCGTCTTCAGAACGTAGAATGAAGCTGAATGTGATGTCTCAAACCATATCAGAAGGGCAGCGTAATAACCAGCTTCCCAAAAACTCTTCAAATCGGAAGGTGGTGAAATAACAGGGTGGTTCACGCACTGTATTTCACGATAAAATAGGGGTCTCCGTACGAAATAATTCACTATGTTAGTTATTCGCGAAGTGACAAATAATTCAAGCCGGCACTGTCTAAGTAAGAAATGTTAATGTGGTGTCCGATAAAAAAAAGACGATTGGAATGCACACATGGGTTGGAAGTGCAACACCTGTTTTGTACCATTCGATAAAAGCAATGTTACGTACTTGCCTTATGAGCGGCAAGCAATAACTCGACGTGATTAACGTGATAAGCAGATGGTATAAAAAAAAGTCCGATAATTGATTCAATGTTTAGTAACCATAGACGATATTAATTGTTCGATCACTTATTAAATATTGGCAACAATTGACGATATACTGGTTCGATAAAATATTAATTGTTTAAAAACAATTGACGATATTCTGGTTCGATAAAATATTAATTGTTTAACCACAATTGACGATACTCTGGTTCGATAAAATATTAATCGTTTAATAACAATTGACGATATTCTGGTTCGATAAAATATTAATTGTTTAACCACAATTGACGATACTCTGGTTCGATAAAATATTAATCGTTTAATAACAATTGACGATATTCTGGTTCGATAAAATATTAATCGTTTAATAACAATTGACGATATTCTGGTTCGATAAAATATTAATTGTTTAAGAACAACTGACGATATTCTGGTCCGATACAATATTAATTGTTTATTAACAATTGACGATATTAATCGTTTAACAACAATTGACGGTATTAATGTTCGATAAAATATTAATTGTTTAAAACAACTGACGATATTCTGGTCCGATACAATATTAATTGTTTATTAACAATTGACGATATTAATCGTTTAACAACAATTGACGGTATTAATTGTTCGATAGTACCTGCAGTTGACACACACTAATTTTTAGCACCAATGACTTGTATTTATTTAAAGACCTCTAATAAATGTGAGACCTCGATAGTTAATTCCGCTTTTGGAAGCGCTAAGATACGAAAAAGGTAGTATCAGATTCCAAGTGAATCTCTCCGAATATGCAATTTGCAGCTCAATTTATGCATTCTCCCTACTCTGATCTAGGATTTTTCCCACTTACTGATTGATTTGGATCCTTGTAATTGGGTCCTATAAATTTAGAAAGAAGGGCGACGTGATTTAATTGGACAATACCTAGAGTGTGAGAGCACACTTTCTTCTTTCTCCATGCAAAGTGTATCGAGAAGTTTGGTACGACACGTGCGAGCAAAACAATTTTTTGCTCGTCTGGTTGGACGAGAAAGGTCTAACTTTTGCACTTTTTACTTGTTTTTATCGAAGTCTGTAATTTCGAAATCGCTATCCTTTCCATGTTAAACCCGAGCACATTTGGCCGCTTATCTGCACATGGTCGAGATAGCAAAACAAAAGGCATTGATTCTCACGAGTTTCAAACATGCACGTGTGTGTCCTTGTATTGACAACTGGCTCGTGATTATGGATCGTATAAAAGTGTCTCTCGATCCTACCTAAAATTTATAGTAATGCATTTGCCTATATTGACGTTTAGTTTGCAACGTTATAGAATAGAGAATTTATTGCCGATGAGGTGAATTATGGATTAATGCTACGTCAACATTATTAACACTTCCTCATCTACCGTATGGTTTATTGTACGTGTATTAAAATATTTGATGATACTTTCCTAACTATACAATTCTTAAGATTATTGTGCATTTGCAAAACGTAAATTTATTAGTTGAGCGAATGTTTCAATCTTTTATATTTACAACCCGACCTAAAAATGTTTTCTCAAAGAGTAATTTTCAACGGATCGATTCGAAATTTAACATATAAGTTTAATAGATCATAAACGCAAAATCTAAGGGTGCGCCCGATGCGCGGAATAAGGTGACACTCCCCTTACGTCAAGAGTTGTTATCCCTAACTACTCTTCAACTGGGACGCGCGCAACCTCAACCGAAACACAAACTGTCCTGCGATAAACCATCAACACTTGTAGTGTTGAAACAACTACTCAGCTAGTGACTAGACTATACGTATATGCCGGGAAAGAGAGAGAAGGTTCACCTAACCCTAGGCTTAATCAACCCGTGAGTCGTAGTGACTCCTACATGAGAGGGCGGTTCGCGAAATCACGCGATCATTCGCTGGCCGTGGGACCCACAAATGTCTGTGAAGACACCGGACTCTAGATCAAGGTAGACCTGAGCTAAGGTAACACTTCCTTGGCGTACTCATATTTACAAAGCCTTCTCTAAAATGGTTCAGTCGATGGGGACTGTCTGCCTTTTTCAATACGTTGAAAAAGCAGAGTAAAAAAAGACGTGTGCTTGGCTGGATCATATTTACAAAAGCCGTTTGATGCACTTCAGTAGATGGGGACTGTCTGTTTTATCAGTTATCGTTGGTGAAACAGAGAAAAAAAACTTGCGCTTGGCTTGATCAAATTTACAAAGCCGTTTGAGAGATCACTAACCTTCCTCATGACTTCGATCCGGACGAGATGATCGGAAGAGAGAGAAGAGGTAATGATGGGGGGGCGAGAAAAAAATTTGAGATGGGGTGACAACCTATGAGGGACAGTCGAGGGAACAAATCCTCGATTCGTCCGGCTTGATCACGGATGTACACGAAAAAAAAAAATGTGGGGCATAATCGACAATCCAGATCGGGATGGGGTAATAAACTACAAGGGCAGTCGAGGGAACTTGTCCTCGATCCGTCCGTGTTGTACCTTGATGTATACAAAAAAAGAAAAGAAACATGGGGCCTAGCCATGAATCGGGTTTCCACTGAATAAAAAAATATTCGTGGGGCATAGTTGACGGTACGGGTCGGGATGGTTTGCTTCCATCAGTGTAGTCGAAGGGAACGTCCTTGAACCACACTGACGTAAACGGGAGCTTTCATTGAATACAAAAAAAACCGTGGGGCCTAACCGTGGACCTACACAATCTATCGCCTCACAAAAAAAATGAAGCTAGCACAACTAAGGTTGACTCTACCAACGCTAGTGGTGAGTTTTGATGTGCAAAAAAAACATCGTCATTTATTGAGAAGTCCTGCGGTGATCGGCACCGGAGAAAACTTCACTCTAAATGTTGTCTTACACAGGTAGTGTTAGTGCAAGACGGGGACGTTGTACCAGTGGAACGTATCCACTAGGGTACAAGGCCACAAAAGATCATAACATGTAACATAAGGGGGGGGGTTTAGAAGTTGAACGACGGCTGGATCAAATTTACAAAGCCGGTCCTATCTAATTCGGTAGGCGGGGGGGGTTGATTAATTTCAAACGGGACTAAAGTTATCGTTATACACGAGAAAAAAAAATTTAACAACAAAAAAAAATATACGTAACTGATTGAAATTCGAAATGGTGACAACCGTTCGGGTGCACCTAAATGTATGCTGAAAAATATATGAAGTGACTCTACTATATGAAACTGACGAATGTGAGAAATAATTTTTCTCCAAAAGGTCAAAACGTAACTATGAAATTAACGCATGACTAATGATAACATTGGGTAATCAATTCAATGTAATCCTAGTCTCTACTTGATTCAACTGAGCGATTGACTGGGTGATTAGGCCAATGGTTCGCTAAGCGTACCCTCTAAATCCATAAACAATAATTTCTGAAATGGTTGACTGAAAATTCAAAAAAAATTCGAGATTACAAAATGACATGACGGAAAATTCAAAAAAAATTCGAGATTACAAAATGACATGCGAGATAAACAATGAAGCGAGAAAAAAAAATGACCCGTTTATACTTTGGGGGACACGTAGTTTTCTGTCGTACGATAGGGACATAACAAATATCTCCCTTAACCTCAATGACTTAAAGCTATCTTAACAGTACCTAAACTTAACGCTAACTAAATCGATACCTAAAATTAACTAAACCGAAATCTAAACTGAACTTAATGCTACCTAAACCGAAATCTAAACTACTCCTTACATACTAAAAGCGCGAGACAAAAAAAAGTTACACAGAAAAAAAATTCCACGTCCCAAGTCTTAAACAATCTTAAGCCGTTGTGACCGTTGCGAGAGAGGGCGGTTCGCGAAGTCACGGGATCGTTCGCTTGCCGTGAGACCCACAATCACAAACAGAAACGCTGAACTCTAGCTTGGGTTGGACCCGAAAACGTGGTAAAAGTTGGGAGGCGTCAAAATATATGCCTCTGGGATGAACGGATCAAATTCACAAGTTCACCCCTAATGGGTTTGTTCTTCCTTAGACCGGCAGGTGTTATGACCGTGTAGCATAGTTGTAGTCAATCTATTATTCCCTAACAAAAGGTAAATTTCCCAGAGTGTTGCTTCGAGTTATAACCCCTTACTTCTGTACGAAATTCCCTTACTAAGAAGGTTCCTTTGGGGCAGATTTTCATCCGCCAAAAAAAAAATGGGACGATAATTCACCGGGGAATGGACTAAGCCCACGAAATTACTTTATAACCCTGGGGTTTGGATCGTCGTCCATATGTGGATCGACGTCCAAAAAAAATGTTTATCTAGCAGTGGAACCATGTCCAGCATGATAATTCGATAGCTCGATGAGAAGTGGGTCACTCTAAACAACTATTAACTATGACAACCTTACTACAAAAAATAAAATTCGGTAAAATTTTCTAAAGGGTATGTTACAAAAAAAACTTCCCCTAAAGGGTGTGTTGCGACAAATGATTTGTCCGAAATTGGACACAAGTCCAAACAATACAACACGGCATGAGGCAATGTCTAATGCAATTGCATTCTCAGCCCTGATCTTAATTTCTAATCTCAAAAACGAAAACGAAAAAGCTAAAAAAATCTATTTTAAACGGTACTCGATACCAGGAAAGAACGGTGAGGGATGGTGGGGGCAAGTTAACGTCGTGCGATTGACAAAAAGACATGGTCAGTGTGTATGAAGCGACAGTGACGCACTGACCTCAACCCGAAATGATAACTAGATGTTACCCTACCACTAACTTAAAGAAAAATGTCACAATGGACTGGGATTCAAAACTCTTTGATTGATTTGATTCACCAAAGAAAACTTTACGTTAAACTTTAAATTCAAAAAAAAACTCAAAAATAAACTTTAACTGACGTCCAACTTCAAAAAAAACTTTAAAAAACTTTAACTTAAATTCAAAAAAAACTTTCAACTGAATTTGAAAACTTTCAATCTAATTTGAAAAACTATTAATCAAGTTTGAAAAACTTTTGATTAAGTTCAAAACAACATTCCATTAATTTCAAAAAAAATTCCCCTCAATTCGAAAAAACTTTTCGTTAAACTGAAAAAAACTTGGCTCCAAAGGCCGATATTAAATTCAAAATGTTTATCTTAATTCACGAAAAAACTTGACGTTAAACGAAAAAAAAAGATTGGCCTCAAGGGTCGATATTAATTTAAGTATCACTATAAAATTTAAAATGTCTACTTTAAAAAACTTTGAGTTAACAATAACTCAAACTGCTCTAGATCAAACTCAAAATTCGGAAATACGTCTGCAAATGAAATTCAAAAAAACTTTTACTATTCCACTAAATGTGTGCATAAAATCTCAAAACTACACCCACAAAACTAACTTCGAAGATTGAACCTTGAAACTAAATTCAAAAAAGTAAAAAAAATAAATGCGTAACCTAATGAGGTGCGTAAGTGCGTGACCCGTAGTAAAGCGTAAGAATGCGTACGAAACGCTTTGTGTCTTGTTCGAGACACATGCAAACAAAAAAAATGCGTAATGAGTGTACGGTGTTACTAGCATAAAATACGTATGGAAACGAGTGCGTATATAACATGCGTACTTAAACATACTTGATCTAGATGTGAACATGTGTGCTAGGCACAACAAAAAAAAACTTTCTATCGCTATTTGCTAAAGATGGAAATAAAAAACAAGGTTCGCTATAAATGGTACGCAATGATAATGCGTAAGGGTGCGTAGAAGACGCAGATTAAAATCTTTTATCGTTAATTGCTGAAGGCTAATAAAAATTTGTTACTAAAATTTCCGATGTGAGGGAGGGTTGCATTGCTAAGGGATTGTGCGTTAGGGTGGTTTTCGTTCTACAGAAAGGGTTGCGAAATACAGGGTAGACTTTCAACGTCCGATATAGACGGTAAGGATTCACACAAAAAAAAAATGGTGAAACGAAAAAAAAACTTTAAACTAAGTTGAGTGACAAGTAAGAGTTTTCAACAAAATTTAAGGGTTGCGGTATCATCGCCACGTTAGGGCGGTAAGGGTGTTCGCAGTTTTACGTCATGCACGGGACAATAAGGGTTGTACACGCCAAAACGGCATTATAAACCGGTAAAAAAAATATAGGTTGTTTCGGTCTACAGTCAGCGGTGGTCCGCACCAGACCTGACCTCTTCGATTCAACCTAATAAACACGCAATAAAAACAAAGCGAGATGTTATGGCGACATTTCCTTAAAAGTACAAAAAGCAAGGTAAAATGTTATGATGACATTTTACAATACAACGAGAAAAAAAAATTTAACAATAATGACTAAGGACTAAATACATTCGCAACGACACACACGCACTAAAAAAATTCATTCATACATTCACACGAAAAACAAACACACACAAAAATCTTAATATTAAAATCGGGGCTTTAGTTTCTCTTAATTGGAGCATTATGCCCTGCAACGATTTTTTTCTTGGTCCTACTCTGTCTGGGGTTACAATGGGGACAAGTTTTTGTGGTCTCATCTTTTCTCCCACAACGATAGCAATATATACGTTTCTGCGGAACGGTACAACGCAACGCTAAATGTCCTGTGCCACCACAATTCCAACACAAAAGGGTGTTATTATTTGTCTTATTATGAATACGGCTCTTACACCCGAATTCACCATTACTTTGCTCGTCATTACGTGGTCCGCTAAAATTTTCGGACTCGTCCCGGGATAAATTTTCAATTTCTCTTACTGACATATTTTCTTTTGTCAGTATAGAGACGTTTTCGACCTGACCTGAAATTCGTAAGTGAAACTTCACGATCGGGGTTGATATTTCGAAATTTCTATTCGAATTCGCCGCTTCGACGGTACCGCGATCAACAGGGGGTTCTTTTGTAATTTCCTCCACGGTATTGGACCTAAAATCTCTCTCCGTCCGGGAGTCTGCTAATAGTAAGCCATAAGTTGACCTAAATTCCTCCAATTGATCTAAAATCCTAAGTTTGGAGTCTTTATCTTTTATTAATACGGGTTTTGATTTAAATAATCGATTAAAATAATGCGTTAGTTTCGTCTCTATGTTCATTTCTAGATTGGGTTTCTGATCACGCGAAACTTCTAAGCGACCAAGTAACTTTTTAATAATTAACACGCCTTCTTTTAAAGCTGCTAAATCTTCCGCAAAGGAAAACGGATACCATAATAAAATGTATTTTTCACCCTGTTCCTCTTTCATAAGGGCTGATACTAATTCATCGCGTAATTCTCTTAATGAACCGTGAAAAGGTAAACCTCTAATTTTTAATTCGTATTGGACCTCGTCCTTTCGCAACTTGTCCGGTACAATCCTGAATGCCATTATTAATCGAAATGAATAAATTTAATTAAATACAAAAAAGGATTCGCGGAACACGACTCTACTTTGTTCTCTGAACAACTAATGGTAAACGGAAATACAATATTTGATCTTAAAATCGCGATAATTTTCACTTTTAAATTTAAATAGGGGGGCGTTATGGAATCTCGTTAGTCCATTCATGCGCGTCGGTACTACTTTTAAAATTGAAATCTTAATTCAAAACTTCGTGATTTACAAAATTTGACGTAATGTGCCAAAAGGGCTTTATCGATAGCTACTAAGTTGGGTGCCAAGTTATATTTTAACCTACAAAAATTAATTTGGAATTTACTTGATTTACAAACAAAAAAAAATTCGATACCATAACATGCCAAAAGGGCTTTATCGATAGCACCACGTTGGCCGCGCCAAATTATTATCCTGTTACACCACGTTCTGCATCCACGACACCTTTCCAACAGGTAATAAAAGGTTGGCTAGCTCAAAGTCGCGAAGGGGTGGGTTGGTAGAAGGAATGAAAGGGTCGTGTGACGGCACGTCGCAAAGCGTGGGTTTCCTATCGACGACCGGGCAATCCTCGATCGCGATTCTAAAAATTGTCAAAATCGGTGTGAATAATTTACACGGGGGGGGGAGTTAAGTCAAAATCGATGGGGTTAATATACACGAGGGAGTTTAAATGGGCGCCACGCATACGAAGAAATGAATCTCTTTGAAGGGGACTGGTTATCACACCTTCCAAGCTGGTACGCGACAACTTGATGATCTTACGGCGAACTCTCACTCCGGAAAAACCTCGCTCAATGACCTTACCTTTACAGGAGGCGAACTTTCCGTTGGTGAAAATAGCTAAATAAACATTAACACAACAATAATAATAACACACAAAGTTGGGAAATAATAAAAATGTATTAAATAAAATAATATCAGGGGGGAGTTGACAAGGTTTACACAAGATACTATCAAATTTACATGTCTTGTATAAAAATAAATATGTACAGTTGACGGAACCTTTCCGTGTGGTTTCCGTTGCGAAACTAATACTCGTAAAACAATTACTCTTACAAAAATACAAAAGGTTAATTTGCATGAAAGGGGGGCGTATTGAATACAGCACTCCACCAAAATAAATAGTTACTTAAGCGCAACTTGATAATATTCAAAACTATGATTCATAAAATTGATCATGGAACTTAATCAATGCAATTGATCATCAAAATTCCCAACAACGGGACAAACAAACTTTAGCTACAATACTAAACTTGAAACGTTACGTTAAATTGTTTGGTTACATTCTGAACGCTCGAATGGCGTGGTAAAAGTTACGTTAATAATAGATAATAATATTGAGTTAAATAAAAGGTATACAAAATGGTTGCGATATCGTCTTTCAGGGCTGAACTGAACGTTCATAAACACAACTAATGGTCAATAGGACCAATTAACATCACAATCTTAAAAATATAAAAAGGTTTCTTACTTAATTTGGGTGGTTGATGTTCGACCTCTAGGTAAAGTCGATGACGGGTCCTTCAGGAGTGAGATTTCGTCTTCAGAACGTAGAATGAAGCTGAATGTGATGTCTCAAACCATATCAGAAGGGCAGCGTAATAACCAGCTTCCCAAAAACTCTTCAAATCGGAAGGTGGTGAAATAACAGGGTGGTTCACGCACTGTATTTCACGATAAAATAGGGGTCTCCGTACGAAATAATTCACTATGTTAGTTATTCGCGAAGTGACAAATAATTCAAGCCGGCACTGTCTAAGTAAGAAATGTTAATGTGGTGTCCGATAAAAAAAAGACGATTGGAATGCACACATGGGTTGGAAGTGCAACACCTGTTTTGTACCATTCGATAAAAGCAATGTTACGTACTTGCCTTATGAGCGGCAAGCAATAACTCGACGTGATTAACGTGATAAGCAGATGGTATAAAAAAAAGTCCGATAATTGATTCAATGTTTAGTAACCATAGACGATATTAATTGTTCGATCACTTATTAAATATTGGCAACAATTGACGATATACTGGTTCGATAAAATATTAATTGTTTAAAAACAATTGACGATATTCTGGTTCGATAAAATATTAATTGTTTAACCACAATTGACGATACTCTGGTTCGATAAAATATTAATCGTTTAATAACAATTGACGATATTCTGGTTCGATAAAATATTAATTGTTTAACCACAATTGACGATACTCTGGTTCGATAAAATATTAATCGTTTAATAACAATTGACGATATTCTGGTTCGATAAAATATTAATCGTTTAATAACAATTGACGATATTCTGGTTCGATAAAATATTAATTGTTTAAGAACAACTGACGATATTCTGGTCCGATACAATATTAATTGTTTATTAACAATTGACGATATTAATCGTTTAACAACAATTGACGGTATTAATGTTCGATAAAATATTAATTGTTTAAAACAACTGACGATATTCTGGTCCGATACAATATTAATTGTTTATTAACAATTGACGATATTAATCGTTTAACAACAATTGACGGTATTAATTGTTCGATAGTACCTGCAGTTGACACACACTAATTTTTAGCACCAATGACTTGTATTTATTTAAAGACCTCTAATAAATGTGAGACCTCGATAGTTAATTCCGCTTTTGGAAGCGCTAAGATACGAAAAAGGTAGTATCAGATTCCAAGTGAATCTCTCCGAATATGCAATTTGCAGCTCAATTTATGCATTCTCCCTACTCTGATCTAGGATTTTTCCCACTTACTGATTGATTTGGATCCTTGTAATTGGGTCCTATAAATTTAGAAAGAAGGGCGACGTGATTTAATTGGACAATACCTAGAGTGTGAGAGCACACTTTCTTCTTTCTCCATGCAAAGTGTATCGAGAAGTTTGGTACGACACGTGCGAGCAAAACAATTTTTTGCTCGTCTGGTTGGACGAGAAAGGTCTAACTTTTGCACTTTTTACTTGTTTTTATCGAAGTCTGTAATTTCGAAATCGCTATCCTTTCCATGTTAAACCCGAGCACATTTGGCCGCTTATCTGCACATGGTCGAGATAGCAAAACAAAAGGCATTGATTCTCACGAGTTTCAAACATGCACGTGTGTGTCCTTGTATTGACAACTGGCTCGTGATTATGGATCGTATAAAAGTGTCTCTCGATCCTACCTAAAATTTATAGTAATGCATTTGCCTATATTGACGTTTAGTTTGCAACGTTATAGAATAGAGAATTTATTGCCGATGAGGTGAATTATGGATTAATGCTACGTCAACATTATTAACACTTCCTCATCTACCGTATGGTTTATTGTACGTGTATTAAAATATTTGATGATACTTTCCTAACTATACAATTCTTAAGATTATTGTGCATTTGCAAAACGTAAATTTATTAGTTGAGCGAATGTTTCAATCTTTTATATTTACAACCCGACCTAAAAATGTTTTCTCAAAGAGTAATTTTCAACGGATCGATTCGAAATTTAACATATAAGTTTAATAGATCATAAACGCAAAATCTAAGGGTGCGCCCGATGCGCGGAATAAGGTGACACAAGGCAAGAATATACAAAACATGCGTGCGACCAGTCCTGACATACGCGGCCGAGACAAGAGCCGCAACATCAAGAACCAAGCAAATAATGAGAACTACAGAAATGAGAACGTTGAGATCAATAGCGGGAGTGACGCTGTGGGATAGAGTAAGAAGCGAGGTGACGCGCGAAAAATGTAAAATCCAGGACGTTGTCAGATGGACTAGAGCAAGGAGAAGGTTCTGGAGAGACCACGTCAACAGAATGGACGACAAACGAATCGCAAAGATTGCCATGACACAAAGACCTAGATCCAAGAGACCCCCCGGAAGACCCCAAAAAGATGGAAAGACAGCTGGACGTCCGAATCCCAAGAGGGCAGAACATGATTAACCAACAGGGCTAAGCCCTAATAGAAGAAGAAGAAGAAGATTTTTAAGCCAAACGAGTCAGTTTTCTAAAAATTTCGGAAAAATTTATATCGGTTAAAAATTGTAAAAAAAAAATTTTAAGGTTGTGACGCCCTGTATTTTGAAAGCACTCAGCTTTTATATAGTAATTTAAGAAATAAGGTAAAAGTAATAACATAACGAGCCCCACAATATCGTAGTGGGAAATTATCAAAATTGTTGATTGCATGCCATGCAAGTAAACCATCAATAACGTTATTGAATAAATTAATATTTACATTCGAAAATCACTACCCATTTTTTTAGCTACCTACTTGATTACATAACTCAACCGATCATATAGTAAACCTTTGATGATTTACTTACCTTTCTAATAAATTTTAAATTTTAAGCACGAAACAATTTACTTACGTATAAACGACATAAACCAAAATCAATTGATTGTAATATAATTCGTTTACGTAATGCACACTTTCAATTAGATAAAAGCAACAAACATTTATATTATTTAATTTTGCTTTTTTTTCAACAAAAACCCTAATTGACGTTGTTTATAGTCACTTAGTTTCATTTAAGTTGATTAAAATAAAATTTATTGTCTACAGCACGGTCAAGCCTACAAAATTGAAGTGGGCGTGGCTTGACGTAGCAATCGTTTTATAAAGTTATACGCGCGTTTCGTTGTTCCACCGCGTATTTTGTAAGCTCAATCGGACTGTACGGTCTTATTGACTCACAAAAAAAAAAGAAAAAAAACGGGACAAGCACCAAGAACAATAGCGCACGATTGATTAATTACCACAGTCGTACTAGCAGTACACATTTTTTATTCATTTATATTCACAAATTAGTTTTTAATAATGCAACAATGGTTTCTTAATTATTGGAGTTTTTGTGGTTAATTAAAAATGTCGGTCGGGTCATTTATCATATTTTCTTTTCTACAATAATTTCCAACAGGTTTATAGTTTTTTGTGCTTCGACTTATTAATTATTGCACTTAGAATCAGAAAATAATTTTTAATTAAAACTTTCCTACCGGCTAAATTATAAAATTATTTAAATATAATTTTGTTTCCAGTGCACAATTTAAATTAATTTCGAGAAACCGTTGATAAGGTTAAATTATGTAAAAAAAAAGTTTTAATTAAACGCGAGGCATGTTTAGTGCCATTAACCGTTTAAATATAATAAATCACATAAAATTAATTTTTGGATCTCGATTTGACGCAAAGTTGTTGTGAATTTGCTAAATTGCAGTGTATTAATTTGAAGTAATTAAGTTTATGGTGACAGTTGTTGCGCGAATTGCTCGCATTATAGGATCAACATTTTTTTCATTAAATTTAACGCAATAAAATTTATCTTCCGAATTAAAAAAAGTTATATCCTGATATTCTAACCTCACTTTTTTGTCAGGTTAAATGTTTCGTTTAATCCGGAAATCGCTTTTCTAACGTTCGGGTAATCGCAGATTGATTATTTAACAATTAATTTCTGTTAAGAAACGAATATTACAGAAATATGAGGGCCAAAAAGATGATTTTTCTAATTATGTGACGCGCATGAATGGATTGCAACTTGTTGAACTTCTGTACTTGTCAAATTTCGCTACGCATCAAATGCTTTACTTTGTTTTTTAGAACACTCTGTATATTGAATTGATATTTGAGGTTATAAGATATCAAAAACCTTTCATTTCAGTTACATTACTTTTTTTAAACTTAATTTTACAATTTATTGTTTTTAGAAATACCGTTTAATATTATTGGTTATACATATATTACAGAATGTAATATTATTTATGTATGCATGGAAGCAGTACATAGTATCATGAACGACATAAACTTGGCAGACGACGAAAACCCAATTAAACATTAAAATAGGTTTGCGAGCAGTTAAATATAAATGTGTCACCTTATTCCGCGCATCGGGCGCATCTTTAGATTTTGCGTTTATGATCTATTAAACTTATATTTTAAATTTCGAATCGATCCGTTGAAAATTACTCTTTGAGAAAACATTTTTAGGTCGGGTTGTAAATATAAAAGATTGAAACATTCGATCAACTAATAAATTTACGTTTTGCAAATGCACAATAATCTTAAGAATTGTATAGTTAGGAAAGTATCATCAAATATTTTAATACACGTACAATGAACCATACGGTAGATGAGGAAGTGTTAATAATGTTGACGTAGCATTAATCCATAATTCACCTCATCGGCAATAAATTCTCTATTCTATAACGTTGCAAACTAAACGTCAATATAGGCAAATGCATTACTATAAAGTTTAGGTAGGATCGAGAGACACTTTCATACGATCTATAATCACGAGCCAGTTGTCAATACAAGGACACACACGTGCATGTTTGAACCTCGTGAGAATCAATGCCTTTTGTTTTGCTATCTCGACCATGTGCAGATAAGCGGCCAAATGTGCTCGGGTTTAACATGGAAAGGATAGCGATTTCGAAATTACAGACTTCGATAAAAACAAGTAAAAAGTGCAAAAGTTAGACCTTTCTCGTCCAACCAGACGAGCAAAAAATTGTTTTGCTCGCACGTGTCGTACCAAACTTCTCGATACACTTTACATGGAGAAAGAAGAAAGTGTGCCCTCACACTCTAGGCATTGATCCAATTAAATCACGTCTCCCTTCTTTCTAAATTTATAGGACCCAATTACCAGGGTCCAAATCAATCAGTAAGTGGGAAAAATCCCAGATCAGAGTAGGGAGAATGCATAAATTGAGCTGCAAATTGCATATTCGGAGAGATTCACTTGGAATCTGATACTACCTTTTTCGTATCTTAGCGCTTCCAAAAGCGGAATTAAAATATCGAGGTCTCACATTTTTTTGAGGTCTTTAAATAAATACAAGTCATTGGTGCTAAAAATTAGTGAGTGTCAACTGCAGGTATTATCGAACATTCATACCGTCTATCGTTAATAAACAATTAATGTTTATCGAACATTCATACCGTCTATCGTTAATAACCAATTAATAATTATCGAACATTCATACCGTCTATCGTTAATAAACAATTAATATTTATCGAACATTCATATCGTCTATTGTGGTTAAACAATTAATATTGATCGAACATTCATATCGTCTATTGTGGTTAAACAATTAATATTTATCGAACATTCATACCGTCTATCGTTAATAACCAATTAATATTTATCGAACATTCATATCGCCTATTGTTGTTAAACAATTAATATTTTATCGGACAACAATACGTCAATTGTTGTTAAACAATTAATATTTTATCGGACAACAATACGTTAATTGTTGTTAAACAATTAATCAATTATCGGACTTTTTGTTATACCATCTGTTTATCACGTTTCATCACGACGAGGTATTGCTTGCCGCTCTTAAGGCAATTACGTAGCATTGCTTTTATCGAATAATACAAAACAGGTGCTGCACTTCGAACACATGTGCGCATTCCAATCGTTGTTTTTATCAAACACCATATTGACATTTTTTTTAATTAGACAGTACCGGCTTGAATTAATTGTCATTTCGCGAATAACGAACTTAAGTGAAGTATATTAATTTAATTGTATACGAAGGAAATTCGCGTAATATAGTGCGTGAACCACCCCGTTACTTCACCACCTTTCGATTTAAAGAGGTTTTGGAAGCTGGTTACTCCGCTGACCTTCTGGTATGGTTTGAGACATCGCTTTCAGCTCTATTCTGCAGACGAATCTCACTCCCGAAGGACTCGTCATCGACTTTACCTAGAGGTCGAACATCAACCACCCACATTAAGTAAGAAACCTTTTTATATTTTTAAGATTGTGATGTTAATTGGTCCTATGGACCATTATTTGTGTTTATGAACGTTCAGTTCAACCCCGGAAGTCGATATCGCAACCATTTTGTATACCTTTTATTTAACTTAATATTATTATCTATTATTAACGTAACTTTTGCCAAGCCATTCGAGCGTTCCGAATGTAACCAAGCAATTTAACGTAACGTTTCAAGTTTAGTATTGTAGCTAAAGTTTGTTTGTCCCGTTGTTGGGAATTTTGATGATCAATTGCATTGATTAAGTTCCATGATCAATTTTATGAATCATAGTTTTGAATATTATCAAGTTGCGCTTAAGTAACTATTTATTTTGGTGGAGTGCTGTATTCAATACGCCCCCCTTTCATGCAAATTAACCTTTTGTATTTTTGTAAGAGTAATTGTTTTACGAATATTAGTTTCGCAACGGAAACCACACGGAAAGGTTCCGTCAACTGTACATATTTATTTTTATACAAGACATGTAAATTTGATAGTATCTTGTGTAAACTTTGTCAACTCCCCCCTGATATTATTTTATTTAATACATTTTTATTTCCCAACTTTGTGTGTTATTATTATTGTTGTGTTAATGTTTATTTAGCTATTTTCACCAACGGAAAGTTCGCCTCCTGTAAAGGTAAGGTCATTGAGCGAGGTTTTTCCGGAGTGAGAATTCGCTGTAAGTTCATCAAGTTGTCGCGTACCAGCTTGGAAGGTGTGATAACCAGTCCCCTTCAAAGAGATTCAGTTCTTCGTATGCGTGGCGCCCATTTAAACTCCCTCGTGTATATTAACCCCATCGATTTTGACTTAACTCCCCCCCCGTGTAAATTATTCACACCGATTTTGACAATTTTTAGAATCGCGATCGAGGATTGCCCGGTCGTCGATAGGAAACACACGCTTTGCGACGTGCCGTCACACGACCCTTTCATTCCATTCACCAACCCACCCCTTCGCGACTTTGAGCTAGCCAACCTTTTATTACCTGTTGGAAAGGTGTCGTAGATGCAGAACGTGGTGTAACAGGATAATAATTTGGCGCCCAACGTGGGGCTATCGATAAAGCCTTTTTGGCATGTTATGGTATCGAATTTCCTTTTGTTGTAAGTCGAGTAAATTCCGAATTAATTTTTGTAAGTTGAAAAAAATAATTTAGCGTTCAACTAGGCGGCTGTCAAGAAAGCCCTTTTGGCACATTACGTCAAATTTTGTAAATCACGAAGTTTTGAATTAAGATTTCAATTTTTAAAATAGTACCGACGCGCATGAATGGACTAACGAGATTCCATAACGCCCCCCTATTTAAATTTAAAAGTGAAAATTATCGCGATTTTAAGATCAAATATTGTATTTCCGTTTACCATTAGTTGTTCAGAGAACAAAGTAGAGTCGTGTTCCGCGAATTCTTTTTTGTATTTAATTAAATTTATTCATTTCGATTAATAATGGCATTCAGGATTGTACCGGACAAGTTGCGAAAGGACGAGGTCCAATACGAATTAAAGATTAGAGGTTTACCTTTTCACGGTTCGGTAAAAGAATTACGTGATGAATTAGTAATAGCCCTTGATAAAGAAGAAGAAGGCGAAAGTTACGCTTTAGCGTGGTATCCGTTTACCTTTGCAGAAGATTTGGTGGCATTAAGAGCCGGCTTATTGATTCTTCATAGACTACTTGGTCGCTTGGAAGTTTCACGAGACCAAGAACCTAACGTAGAAATCGAGGTAGAAACGAAGTTAGCACATTACTTTAATAGATTATCCCGATCAAAACCCTTTTTAGTAAAAGACAAAAATTCAAAACGAACAGTTATGGACGAATTAGAAGAATGTAGATCCGCGTACCGCTTATTTGTAGCAAATTCTCGAACGGAGCGAGACTCATTATCGAATATCGTGGCCGAAATTAGTCGAGAGACCCCGGTAGAACCAGAAGTAATCGTAACTTCAAATCCAGTTTCATTAAATATTAACCCCCCTCCGGTTGAGGTAGGGCAGAAAAGTTATTGTACGAAATCAACACCTGTTGTCAAGTGGCGATTAAAGTTTTCCGGTGAAGCAAAAAGTATTTCGATCACTGCATTTTTAGAAAGAGTCAATGAATTAATTGTTGCTAGACGTGTAAATTTAAGTCAACTCTTCGAAGAGGCGATTGACCTGTTCGAGGGTAAAGCATTATTGTGGTTTCGCGCAAATAGAGATAAGGCATCTACTTGGTCAGAATTAGTAGTATTATTAAATGCACAATTTCGACCAGCTGACTATGACGTCAGATTACTTGAGGAAATTACACGTAGAACTCAAGGGAACGAGGAAAATTTGGCAATGTATGTAGCAATGTTAAAAACGATGTTTGCTCGCTTAGTCATCCCATTATCGGAAGAAAGACAATTAAGTATCGCATTACGAAACTTAAACCCATTTTATATTGCACAGTTAGGTTTTACCGAAATTACGTCTTTTGACAGGCTCATTGAATTGGGGCGCATTCTCGAAGCGCGTAGGTTGACCATTTCCAATTACGCACCGCCGTCAAAGAGGAAAAACGACTTAGAACCAGATGTAGCTTATACCCACTTGAGTGTACCGACTCAAGAAAATGATCGCGCATCGCGTGCCGAATCAACGCTTTTTAATAAATCACGAAATAATAAACGATCTGTAAATAAACCGACCTTTAAAAGTCGTAATAGCGCTGTCGAAGTTTTTAGTAAAACTTCAAGTAATAATTCTTGTTGGAATTGTGGTGGCACAGGACATTTGGCGTCGCGTTGTACCGTTCCGCAGAAACAAATATATTGCTATCGCTGTGGGAGAAAAGGTGAAACAACAAAAACCTGCCCCCACTGTAACCCCAGTCAGAGTAGAAGGAGTTCGGAAAACTCTTCCGGGACTCATTAGGACGTGGTCACCTAGTGAACTCCCGCAAGTTTGTAAATTCGACCCATTTTCATAAGATGTTAGCTAAACGTAAAGATAAAATTAAAACTATATTAGATTATGTATTAGAGGATTCAAGACATGATAATCGTCCCCATGTAAGAGTCAATGTTCTCGGTTGTGAAATTTTAGCCCTCCTGGACTCAGGAGCGACCAACACGATTTTAGGCGAGGAAGGTTGGAATATTTTACAATCTACCGGTGTAAAAATTCAACTTGACTCCACGTTACGACCGAAGTGTACCGTAGCAGACGGTGAAATTATAAACAGTATCGGGATAGCTCAATTACCCATTAGATTACAGCATCGTGTCGCCCATATTTCAGTCATTGTGGTACCAAAGTTTTCACACGCACTTATTTTAGGTGTAGATTTTTGGGAATCCATCGGTTTCGTCCCTGATTTGAAAAACAAATCGTGGTATTTCGGGAAACCCCAAGTTACCTCGGTAATTACCGACAAGAAAACACCCTTAGGAAATCTTTTCAATTTATCAGTTGAGGAACGTCAGCGTTTAGATAAGGTCATTGACCTACATTTTCGGACTAAGGTCAAAGAACTCGGTTGTACTGACCTAGTGCAACATGTTATTAAAACCGACTCAATGCCGATTAAACAGCGTTATTATCCGGTTAACCCTAGTGTACAAGCACATATCGATAAAGAATTAGATCATATGCTTAAGTTAGGTGTAATAGAACGATCATCTAGTGGTTGGTCAAACCCCATTTTGTTAGTCAAAAAGAAAGACAAATCATATCGATTTTGTGTCGATTTCAGAAAATTAAATCAAGTATCCGAGAAGGACGCGTACCCAATCCCGTATGTGTCCTCAATTTTAGATCGTCTTCGAGACGCACGGTTTATAACGTCCCTGGACATTAAGTCAGCGTATTGGCAAATTCCTGTCGAGGAAAATTCCAAAAAATATACCGCCTTTACAGTACCCGGACGTGGATTGTTTCAATTCACCAGGATGCCCTTCGGGCTTCATAATGCTCCTGCTACTTGGATGAGGCTGATAGATCAAGTTCTAGGCCCCGATCTCGAACCCTTTGTATTCGTATACCTGGATGACATCATCATCTGTACATCCACCTTCGAAAAACATCTTGAAGTGTTACAGGAAGTTTTTTCTCGGTTACGTACCGCAGGTCTATCATTAGGGAAAGACAAATGTCACTTTTGTCAACCCGAATTGAAATATTTAGGATACGTGATTAACGCAAATGGATTACTTGCAGATCCAGATAAGGTAGCGGCAATTACGCGTATACCAGCCCCTCGTACGGTTAAAGAAATTCGGCAATTAATAGGTATGGCTTCGTGGTACCGCAGATTTATCCCGCAGTTTTCAACAATCCTTGCACCGCTCACAGCGTTGTTAAGAAAAAATTCCAAGTTCATTTGGGATGAACCTTGTGAAGTAGCGTTTACGACTATTAAGAATTGTTTAGTTTCAGCCCCTATTCTGTCGTGCCCTGATTTTAGCGTCCCCTTTACCGTACAGACAGACGCATCCGGTTTTGGACTCGGAGGAGTCCTCAGCCAAACCATTGACGAGAAAGAACAAGTCATTTGTTATATTAGTAGGTCATTAACTCGTAATGAACGAAATTATTCCGTTACGGAACGAGAATGTTTAGCAGTTTTGTGGGCAGTAGAGAAATTAAGACCCTATCTCGAAGCTTCACATTTCACGGTCATTACCGACCACCATTCCCTGATTTGGTTAAATAATCTGGAAAACCCCTCAGGACGTTTATGTCGTTGGGCTCTCAGGTTACAACAGTACGATTTCAAAATCATCCACCGAAAAGGAAAGGATCATTTAGTCCCTGACGCTTTATCGCGCACTGTTCCCGAAATAACGTCAGTATTAGTTGACCCTGTTCAAGTTAGAAGGTCACCCGATAAAGTAAAGAATCCAGTAGATAACGACCAACCCTTAATTAACTCGCATACCGATCGTTGGTACTATCGAATGTTGAAGAATGTCAGAAGAGACCCCCTTCAGTTTAGGAAATGGCAAGTTATTGAGGACGAATTATTTAAACAAGTAAAAGTTCGATATCCATCTCTATCGGATAGAGAGTGTCAATGGAGAACAGTAGTTCCGAAATTTCGCAGAAAGAAAATCATTTCCGAGTGTCACGATAAACCTACTTCCGGTCATTTAGGAGTTTTAAAAACATTTGATCGAGTGGCTCATGAGTATTATTGGCCGAAGATGAAGACCGATATTACTCGTTATGTAAATAAGTGTCCAGTTTGTATGGCTCATAAGCCTGAACAGCAAAAACCCCGTGGTTTTATGTCCCGTCATCCCGTAGTAACTAGGCCATGGCAAATGATATCCATCGATATAGTTGGACCACTGCCTCGGTCGACTAAAGGTTACACTCATATTTTATCGATTGTGGATTGTTTTACCAAATTTGCATTATTTTATCCATTACGTACAGCTACCGCATCTCAGGTCATTCAAAAACTTGAAGATAACGTTTTGTTAGTGTTTGGAGCCCCACAGTATATTTTGACTGATAACGGAGTCCAATTTAGAAGTAAGGAATTTCAAAAAATGATACAGAAATATAATACCCGAATTATCTTTAATGCATATTACCACCCCCAGGCGAATCCTGTTGAAAGGGTGAATCGTGTTTTAAAAACTATGTTAGCTTCTTACGTTAACGATAATCATAAGAGTTGGGATATCTATCTCCCCCAGGTTGCTTGCGCAGTACGGACTGCACTGCATGAAGTCATCGGAATGACTCCGTATTTCGCAAATTTCGGTCGAGAGATGATCATGTCCGGTGGACAGCGTATCGAAACAGCTGATCAGAACACGCTGAAAGACATAACATTTGCCGATCGTGACGAACTTAAACGACGTGCATTAGCACTAGGTGATGTTTACGATGACATCACCAAAAGATTAGAAAGCGCTTATGAGAAATCTAAAATTGTTTATGATTTAAGACGACGTCCGTCGAATTTCGATGTCGGTGATACCGTGTATAGACGTAATTATGTTTTATCCGATGCATCGAAGCATTTTAATGCTAAGTTAGCTCCAAAATTTGTAGGACCTTTTGTTATTCATAAGAAACTTTCGAACACCACATTTGTACTGTCAGATACCGCAGGAGTTAGACCTGGTGCATGGCATGCCAAGGACTTGAAGTCAAGCCCCGATTAAAGTTCAGGTTAGGATTTAAGTATGTTTTTTGGTGAACTTAATTTTGAAGTTCAAATTTTCTAATTAGTTTATAGGTACGGTTTGGAAGTTTACGCATCCACCTAGTGGACCCGTAGAAGGTTGTTTTTGACTTTCACGTAGTTAATTTACGTCAAGTTTTTTTTGAATTCAATACCGACCCTTAAGGTAAAGCTTTTGGAATTTTTTTTTATTTAGTATCGACATTTACCGTAAGGCTTTTAAATTTTTTTTTGAATTTAGTATCGACATTTACCGTAAGGCTTTTAAATTTTTTTTTGAATTTAGTATCGACATTTACCGTAAGGCTTTAAATTTTTTTTTTGAATTTAGTACCGACTTTTACCGTGCCGTTTTTCAAATTTTTTTTGAATTTCGTACCGACATTTATAATAAGGCTTTTTTAAATTTAGTTGGGAGTTTAGTTTGTCGAATTAAGTTAGAGTTTTCTTTTAAAAGTTCTTTTTTTTTCTAACGCACCCTGTAAGGAGACTTTTTTTTGTATCGAATTTTATTGTTGTAGTGCGGTTGCGTTTGGTTGATAGTTGTTTAGAGTAACCCGCTTCTCATGGAGTTATCGTATTATCAGGCTGGACCTAGTTCCACTGTCAGATAAAATTTTTTTGGACGTCAATCCAGTGTTGGATGTCGATCCAAACCCCGGGGTTATTGAGTAATTTTGTGGACATAGTCCATTCCTCGGCGCATTATCGTCCCATATATTTTTTTTCTTCTCGTAGTTTGGCGATTTATAATCTGCCCCAAAGGAACCTTCTTGGAAAGGGAGCTTTGTACAGGAGTAGTGGTTAAACTCGAAACAACAACCTGGGAAATTTACCTTGTTAGGGAATAACAGATCGACCACCATCGGCCTACGCAGTTAGGACATCTGTCGGTCCACGGAAGGACAATTCGATCATTAGTTTGTATTTTTTTTCCCCCCCCTTTTTTTTTCTCTCTCCTCTACGACATTTGGAAAATAAATAGAAAATTAGGGATGAACTTGTATATCTGATCCATTCATCCCAGAGGCCATTGTAAATTTGATCGCGCCTTTCTTAAATTTCACCTTAGATTCGGGCCCAACCCAAACTAGAGTTCTGCGTCTCTGTTGTTAATTGTGGGTCTCACGGCAAGCGAAGGATCGCGTGATTTCGCGAACCGCCCTCTCTTATGACAGTCACAACGACTTTAGAAGTGATTAGGACCTCGAATATTTTCCTTGTGTGTAACTTTTATTCTTTTATTGTGTAATTAGCAGTTTAGGTTGAGTTTCGGTGTAATTAATTTTAAGGTATCGATTTAATCAATGTTAAGTTTAGATATTATGTAGTTAGATTGAAGACGTTAGGGGAAAGGAAGTTATTTAACGGTATCTCGAGCGTATAGAGTAAAATTACAGACCCCATCAGTAATCAGGTCTTTAGTTGGTTTTTTTTGTTTATCACGCATGATGGTAGGAGTCGCGAATTTCGTTTTTTTTTATCGAACATTTAAGGAAGTAGTTTACGCGAAGTTAGAGGGTATACTTATCGGTCCATTGGAGTAACTACCCAATAAATCGCTTAGGTAGACCAAGTATAGATTGGTGTTGCGGTGGCTTAGTTACCCAACGTCCTCATCAGTCATACGTTAATTTTGTGGTCAATTTTGATTTTTGTTTGGAAGAACGATTGTGTTCTCCCCCCTTTTTTTTTTTGAATGAAATGTAATAGAGTCACTTCATACGTTTACAGTAAACATTAGAGGTGCAACTCAGACAGTTGTCACCATGTCGAGCCCTGACCAAGTTACGTTTTTGTGGGAATATTTTTTTTCTCGTGGGTAAACAACAACTTTAGTCCCGGTTTAGTCAATTAACTCCCCCCCCGGCTACCGAATTGTATATAGAACCAGCATTGAGAATTAGTCCGCGTAAGACGTTAAACTACCCTTCTCAATTTTTACTTCCAGATTTTTCAGATTTTGTTCACGTACAACGTGATCGTCACGAACGTCGTGTTACTGTTGTTTCTTTTTGGAAGTGTCGGTGTTTTCCGACGCACGTCCAAGAATACCGGTATAGGAGTATCTGAAATGACGTGAACATTTTTCTTTTTTTTCTTTTTCTTCTCGTACTCTAGTGCATAGGTGCATAACCCTTGCATTCTTTTCTTTAGGATTAAGGTATAACGCTCAGTATCTGTGAATATTTCGTTCATTTTTTTTTCAACCATGTTGACTCTCGGTTGGAGTCAAAGCAAGTTCCCGATATTTTTTTTGGTTTTCAACCATGTTGACTCTCGGTTGGAGTCAAAATAAGTTCCCGATATTTTTTTTTGGTTTTCAACCATGTTGACTCTCGGTTGATGTCATGGTACTACCCTGGGATCCAGGCACTTTACGGATTGCCCGACTCCGAAGTATTATGTCACCATCTTGGAGCAAGACCCTCTTGTTACATTCCTTACACTTTTGTGACATATAGCTCTGGTGGATACGTTCCACTCATATGGTGTCGCCATCTTGGGCGAGCATTGTCGCTTTGCGCGATTTGCGCTTAGATTGGAGATTTCCCCCGGTGCCAGTCACCGCTGGATTTCCCGATCAACCGCCCGTGCAAGACACTAAACTACCTTTCTCGCTTTTTCTCCTCCAGGTAATTTGGATTTTGTCGAGCGTGGTGTATTCATGCTTTGCATAGGAGGTACAGGACCCTGCCGAATATGGTATATTCATGCTTTGACATACTGGTACAGGCGTTCCTTGTATTGGAGTTTCCAGTCGGCGCTTACCGCCGTTGGACTCCACCAGTCAAGTTGACGTCGGGTATTCTCAAGTAGGAAGTTTTTTCCAAGTTTTTTTTATGGAAACGTCCCGATCATTTCGGAGTAGCGTTCTCGTTTTCGTCGGTGTAATTCGGAGATTCGGTCCCTTCGGTTATACTGACAAAGACAATCCCAACCCCCGTATAGGGTTCAGTTTTTCTGGTTTTATTTCATATTTGATTGTATCATTGTTGACGACTGATACTCCCGTCTCGTCAACTCGAGCTCTGTAGCGTAAATATCTTTTACAAAGTATCGCATATTTAGTTGTGCGACCACGAGTTGTGTAACTTGTACCTTTTGATATGGGTGTCGGTTCGGTACCATCCCACTCTCGTCCCGCCGGACTCCATATCCCTTATATCGCGTCTTTCGCGAATTTTGGATCACGCCTATCGTGATCCTTTATTAGTCTTTACTTGTTGGTTCGGAGATTCAGCCCCTCCGGTCAACACGATTGACGTGGCATTCGTGCCCCACTTTTCTTTCTCGTTCAGCACGTTCTCGTGCGTAGATCCGTGTTCAACCCGGACGGTTCGAGGATTTGCTCCCTCGACTGTCCCTTGTAGGTTGTCATCCCACCCTAAGTTTTTTTGAGAAAACCCCCCCCTATTTTTTTCTCGCGTTTAGATCCGTGTTTAACCCGGACGGTTCGAGGATTTGGTCCCTCGACTGTCCCTTGTAGGTCGTTATCCCGTCCCGTTTCGTATTACGATTTATGCCCCACTATTTTTCCCGGTTGCATCCGTGTTTAACTCGGACGGTTCGAGGAATTGGTCCCTCAACTGTCCCTTGTAGGTTGCTACCCCTCACTTTTTTAACCCCCCCCCCCTCCCCCACTCTTATCTTTTACCCCCCCATCATTACCTCTTCTCTCTCTTCCGATCATCTCGTCCGGATCGAAGTCATGAGGAAAGTTAGTGATCTCTCAGACGGCTTTGTAAATTTGATCAAGCTAAGCGCAAGTTTTTTTCTCTGTTTCACCAACAATAACTGATAAAACAGACAGTCCCCATCGACTGAACCATTTTAGAGAAGGCTTTGTAAATATGAGTACGCCAAGGAAGTGTTACCTTAGCTCAGGTCTACCTTGATCTAGAGTCCGGTGTCTTCACAGACATTTGTGGGTCCCACGGCCAGCGAATGATCGCGTGATTTCGCGAACCGCCCTCTCATGTAGGAGTCACTACGACTCACGGGTTGATTAAGCCTAGGGTTAGGTGAACCTTCTCTCTCTTTCCCGGCATATACGTATAGTCTAGTCACTAGCTGAGTAGTTGTTTCAACACTACAAGTGTTGACGGTTTATCGCAGGACAGTTTTTGTTTCGGTTGAGGTTGCGCGCGTCCCAGTTGAAGAGTAGTTAGGGATAACAACTCTTGACGTAAGGGGAGTGTCACCTTATTCCGCGCATCGGGCGCATCTTTAGATTTTGCGTTTATGATCTATTAAACTTATATTTTAAATTTCGAATCGATCCGTTGAAAATTACTCTTTGAGAAAACATTTTTAGGTCGGGTTGTAAATATAAAAGATTGAAACATTCGATCAACTAATAAATTTACGTTTTGCAAATGCACAATAATCTTAAGAATTGTATAGTTAGGAAAGTATCATCAAATATTTTAATACACGTACAATGAACCATACGGTAGATGAGGAAGTGTTAATAATGTTGACGTAGCATTAATCCATAATTCACCTCATCGGCAATAAATTCTCTATTCTATAACGTTGCAAACTAAACGTCAATATAGGCAAATGCATTACTATAAAGTTTAGGTAGGATCGAGAGACACTTTCATACGATCTATAATCACGAGCCAGTTGTCAATACAAGGACACACACGTGCATGTTTGAACCTCGTGAGAATCAATGCCTTTTGTTTTGCTATCTCGACCATGTGCAGATAAGCGGCCAAATGTGCTCGGGTTTAACATGGAAAGGATAGCGATTTCGAAATTACAGACTTCGATAAAAACAAGTAAAAAGTGCAAAAGTTAGACCTTTCTCGTCCAACCAGACGAGCAAAAAATTGTTTTGCTCGCACGTGTCGTACCAAACTTCTCGATACACTTTACATGGAGAAAGAAGAAAGTGTGCCCTCACACTCTAGGCATTGATCCAATTAAATCACGTCTCCCTTCTTTCTAAATTTATAGGACCCAATTACCAGGGTCCAAATCAATCAGTAAGTGGGAAAAATCCCAGATCAGAGTAGGGAGAATGCATAAATTGAGCTGCAAATTGCATATTCGGAGAGATTCACTTGGAATCTGATACTACCTTTTTCGTATCTTAGCGCTTCCAAAAGCGGAATTAAAATATCGAGGTCTCACATTTTTTTGAGGTCTTTAAATAAATACAAGTCATTGGTGCTAAAAATTAGTGAGTGTCAACTGCAGGTATTATCGAACATTCATACCGTCTATCGTTAATAAACAATTAATGTTTATCGAACATTCATACCGTCTATCGTTAATAACCAATTAATAATTATCGAACATTCATACCGTCTATCGTTAATAAACAATTAATATTTATCGAACATTCATATCGTCTATTGTGGTTAAACAATTAATATTGATCGAACATTCATATCGTCTATTGTGGTTAAACAATTAATATTTATCGAACATTCATACCGTCTATCGTTAATAACCAATTAATATTTATCGAACATTCATATCGCCTATTGTTGTTAAACAATTAATATTTTATCGGACAACAATACGTCAATTGTTGTTAAACAATTAATATTTTATCGGACAACAATACGTTAATTGTTGTTAAACAATTAATCAATTATCGGACTTTTTGTTATACCATCTGTTTATCACGTTTCATCACGACGAGGTATTGCTTGCCGCTCTTAAGGCAATTACGTAGCATTGCTTTTATCGAATAATACAAAACAGGTGCTGCACTTCGAACACATGTGCGCATTCCAATCGTTGTTTTTATCAAACACCATATTGACATTTTTTTTAATTAGACAGTACCGGCTTGAATTAATTGTCATTTCGCGAATAACGAACTTAAGTGAAGTATATTAATTTAATTGTATACGAAGGAAATTCGCGTAATATAGTGCGTGAACCACCCCGTTACTTCACCACCTTTCGATTTAAAGAGGTTTTGGAAGCTGGTTACTCCGCTGACCTTCTGGTATGGTTTGAGACATCGCTTTCAGCTCTATTCTGCAGACGAATCTCACTCCCGAAGGACTCGTCATCGACTTTACCTAGAGGTCGAACATCAACCACCCACATTAAGTAAGAAACCTTTTTATATTTTTAAGATTGTGATGTTAATTGGTCCTATGGACCATTATTTGTGTTTATGAACGTTCAGTTCAACCCCGGAAGTCGATATCGCAACCATTTTGTATACCTTTTATTTAACTTAATATTATTATCTATTATTAACGTAACTTTTGCCAAGCCATTCGAGCGTTCCGAATGTAACCAAGCAATTTAACGTAACGTTTCAAGTTTAGTATTGTAGCTAAAGTTTGTTTGTCCCGTTGTTGGGAATTTTGATGATCAATTGCATTGATTAAGTTCCATGATCAATTTTATGAATCATAGTTTTGAATATTATCAAGTTGCGCTTAAGTAACTATTTATTTTGGTGGAGTGCTGTATTCAATACGCCCCCCTTTCATGCAAATTAACCTTTTGTATTTTTGTAAGAGTAATTGTTTTACGAATATTAGTTTCGCAACGGAAACCACACGGAAAGGTTCCGTCAACTGTACATATTTATTTTTATACAAGACATGTAAATTTGATAGTATCTTGTGTAAACTTTGTCAACTCCCCCCTGATATTATTTTATTTAATACATTTTTATTTCCCAACTTTGTGTGTTATTATTATTGTTGTGTTAATGTTTATTTAGCTATTTTCACCAACGGAAAGTTCGCCTCCTGTAAAGGTAAGGTCATTGAGCGAGGTTTTTCCGGAGTGAGAATTCGCTGTAAGTTCATCAAGTTGTCGCGTACCAGCTTGGAAGGTGTGATAACCAGTCCCCTTCAAAGAGATTCAGTTCTTCGTATGCGTGGCGCCCATTTAAACTCCCTCGTGTATATTAACCCCATCGATTTTGACTTAACTCCCCCCCCGTGTAAATTATTCACACCGATTTTGACAATTTTTAGAATCGCGATCGAGGATTGCCCGGTCGTCGATAGGAAACACACGCTTTGCGACGTGCCGTCACACGACCCTTTCATTCCATTCACCAACCCACCCCTTCGCGACTTTGAGCTAGCCAACCTTTTATTACCTGTTGGAAAGGTGTCGTAGATGCAGAACGTGGTGTAACAAATGGTAGCATAAGATATTGATAAATCAACGAACTTTATTGTTTGGAACAAACCACTAATAGGGTGATATGTGCTGCCATCTATACTTGACTTCTCGCAAAATTATTTCAATTTTTTATTATTTCATTCATCGCCGATTTCGTTTCAAAATTTGACAACTACTAAATATTATGTTCGTCTCACTAACATTATTAACATTATTATTAATATATTGTTGTGTCCACCACAAGCTCCCTCATAAATGTGTACGGGATACACAATCGAAATAAGGGGGAGGATATGTCCAATTTATTGATAAAGTTTTGTTCAGTATGAATGTGAATTACAAATAAAATGTTACTAGATTTAAGTTTTGTTTGTGATTATAAAATTTGTACAGTATGAATGTGAATTAAAAATAAAATGTTGCTAGATTTAAGTTTTGTTGATGCTGCTGATAAAAGGAACCACGTAGGACAAAGCGGTCTCGTTAGAAGAACAAACGTAAAACAGAAGCATGAAGATGCAAGGGTAACCAGGCCAATAGATAATAAAGGGTCGTAGGGCAGTTCCAAATTAGATTACACGCGAACCAGTCGTGTTTATAACAGTTCCAAATTAGATTACACGCGAGCCAGTCGTGTTTATAAGAGTTCCAAATTAGATTACACGCGAACCAGTCGTGTTTATAACAGTTCCAAATTAGATTACACGCGAACCAGTCGTGTTTATAACAGTTCCAAATTAGATTACACGCGAACCAGTCGTGTTTATAAGAGTTCCAAATTAGATTACACGCGAACCAGTCGTGTTTATAAGAGTTCCAAATTAGATGAAGCGCAGATCAGTTGTGTTTAGAGAGCTCAGTAATTAGAGAATACTTGTACAGTTGTATTTAGAGGCAATTAATAAATAAATAATACGTGGACGGGCGTGTTTAGAAGAGTCTCTAGTCGAATAGAAAACTACATGGAAAATCGTTGTGTACAGAAGTGAGTCGATCAAGAGTATTAAGACCAATTATGTGTAGATATTGTAATTGATGAACGATACGCAAACTGGATATATTCGAAGAAGTTGATTGGTGTAAGATAAAAGAAGAGTGAAGTGTGTTGCAGTATAAGAGTATAGGAGTGTTGGATAATTGGACCAATTTTAGGAGAGAGAAGTGGATAACGGAACGTGTAGAGCTAGTACGTGGAGCGAATTGGGGTCAGAGTTGAGTACCGGAACGCGAAAAGCTAGTACGTGAAGAAGATAGATGAAAGAAGAAAGTGTAGTCAGTTCGTCAGTGCGATAGATAACGTGCGACGGAATAACGGTCGGTCGACAAAAAGAACGCAAACAGGTAAAGCTTTACACTATCATTAACGAATAGGGATGTTAAGTAGTTTAGTTGTATGTTGATTGAGGTAGAGATTTAATTGTTGTTGTCTGTTATAAAAGAAGAATGTTTTTTAATAAATTATGTTTGATGTATCCTGTTTCTTATTTGATTGTGTATCACGTCTGAAGGATCTACAAAAATAAGCGACCCGAGAGCGGAAGAGGACACAAAACGTGGCACCCAACTAGAGGGCATCAGGTGATTACACAATCAAAAAGAGCAGATATAGAGTAGGACACAATAAGTAGAACAGTTGGAATAATAATGAATGCTAGGAGTAGAAGGAGTAGAAGTGTAGAGGGGAGAGAGAGAAAAGATGAAAGCTTGGCTGGACAGGGAGATAAAGAACAGAGGACAACAGAAAGGGGTGAGCGCGTGGAGAAAGAAAAGGTGGTAGAAGTAGAAGGGGTACAAAAGGACCCGAATGAAAGGTTGTGTGATATGATGATGGCACAATTCAGAAATATTAATGAAGAGTCAAGTAAAAATTTTGCTTCTGGTAATGAAAAGTTTAAAAGCATGAAAGATGATGGTGTTAAAAATTTTGCTGCTATTAATGAAGAGTCAAGTAAAAATTTTGCTTCTGTTAATGAAAAGTTTAAAAACATGAATGAAGAGTCAAGTAAAAATTTTGCTTCTGTTAATGAAAAGTTTAAAGGCATGAATGAAGGGTTGTATGAATTGAGACAAGAGGTAAAATGTAGTCGTCTAGTAATGAAGGAAATTAATGTAAGATTGAATGAGGGAGCAAGAGAGAATGATAATCCAAGGAAGGATTTAACAGGAATGGAAGAGGGGATGATAGAAGGGTTAGAATGTGAAATTTTGGTGAACGACACAACTGCAAAGTTGGTGAACGCAGAAACAGTAAAGTTGGTAAAAGAAGACATCACAATAGAATATCCGACACCATTAACAATAAAAGAAGAAATTGTGGAAGCAAATACGACACCATCCACAAACGAAAGAAGGTCCTACATAACGTTAAGTAGGAAAAATTATAGAAAACGGTACATGAAGAATAGAAACTTACGTGCTAAGTTAAAATTAGAATGGAGAGGCGTGCGAACGAACGGGCAAATAAATTTGATACAACAACAAAATTTTCATTCACAAAGCGGGTTGGAAAATAAAAGTACAATATTAAAAAACGATAAATTTAATCAATTAACAGGTACACGGGTACAAATAGAAAATATTCAGGGTAAATTTATAAATAATTTATACAAAAGAGACAGCAAGGAAATTAAATTCAATGGCAGTTCGCGACAGTCAAGTAACACTGACAGTTGGGAAAATTTAAATTATGGGAATGATTGTAAATTGTACAAAGTACAACGATGTAAGGAAAGCAACGTGAATTGGATAAAGATGATGGAGTTATACAAACGTGTCAGGTGGAAAATTTCAAGGTTAAGTTTACAGGAAAAATAGGCGCGGTGTAAACAAATAGTCATATTTAGATCCAAGTTTGAAATTTAACAAAAATCATGTTTAGGCCCAAGTTGGAAATTTAATAACAATCATTTTTAGGCACGAGTTAGAGATTAAAAGATACCAAGGTCACAAACCAAGTGAAATTGGACAAATAAATCCAGTTTAGGTCGGAATATGAATTCAAATCATTTAAAAATTAGAAATATCAAGATGAAGTTTGGAAAGAATCGGAGTTAATTTAAAAGGCAAGGGGTTTTCTGATGGAACAGGTATTCAAATATTGAGGATTAGGAAATAAAGAGGGGTAATTAGAAGAAGTTAATAGATGAAGTTATGTGAGGTCGATAGATACCCAATATAACTGAATGAAAGTTGAGGGTGTAAGAAGACATTAAAAGTTATGTGAGGTCGATAGATACCCAATATAACTGAATGAAAGTTGAGGGTGTAAGAAGACATTGAATGATTATGAAGTTGATAGATACCCGTCAAGAAGGTATACTTCGGGTGTAAGGAGACAATGTAAGGAGACAATTAGGGGGGCTATTAAGAGGTTGATGGTGAATATAATTTAATGGGGAAATGTAGATGAGTAGTTTGATGAGTAAAAGGAGGAAATATGGGAATACCGAAAAATGAAAGAGCAGAAATAAAACCAATTGTCATGGGTTGACAAATAAGATGATTTAATTCATATTTAGATCCAAGTTAGAAATTTAACAAGATTCATTTTTAGGCCCAAGTTGGAAATTTGATAACATTCATTTTTAGGCACCATTTGAAAGATTAATGATTTAAAAGAATAATTCACGTTTAGGCACAAGTTAGAAATTTAACAAGATTCATTTTTAGGCCCAAGTTGGAAATTTGATAACATTCATTTTTAGGCACCATTTGAAAGATTAATGATTTAAAAGAATAATTCACGTTTAGGCACAAGTTAGAAATATTAAAGTTTAGGAAAGATTCAGAGAAAATAATTTTGCTGAACGAGATGTAAAGGGAGAAGTACTGAGCATTTTAAACAGTAATAAATCTGGGACATGAAAGTGTGGAGAATATAATATGTGGAGAAAGACAGGAGTGAAGGGTTATGTTATAGTAAACTGGGTATGAAAAGTGAAGAATACCAGGCATCTTTACTAACAAGACTTCTAAAATAAGTTTACCTAAAATCAAAGGGAATCTGCGAAGAACAACCTAAAGGTTGGATATTAATGTTTGGACAAGATAGTAGAATGGGGAAAAACTGTAGCAAGCTGTGCGCTGTGCAGCAAGTGGGGTTAAATAGAGTCGACCAGAATCTTCAAGAGTCTACAAGAATCTACAAGGGGAATTCTAGGACAAGCTGTGCGCTGTCTAGATAGTATGAATGTAGTAATCTACAAAGGGGAAGTTGAGGACAAGCTGTGCGCTGTCTCGACATTATAAATGTAGTAATCTACAAGGGTAGGGTAAACTAGGAAATTGTCCAAGCAGATAGAAGAATGAATGCAGATGGAAGTATGAGGATATAATTGAAAGATAAAGGTAAATATTAATGAAGAGTTAGAGGAACAGTTGAAAGTGTTAGAATGAAAGATGAAGGGTAGATGAGTAACGGTTTACATATGGTTAATAAATAACTTGAGGAACCAGTATGGGGCATAAAAGATGCAAAGGTAAAAATAAAGATGTGAAAGTTACCACAAGGTTTCAAATAGTTATTGTAACTTTGCAGTGGGGTAATGTTGTGTCCACCACAAGCTCCCTCATAAATGTGTACGGGATACACAATCGAAATAAGGGGGAGGATATGTCCAATTTATTACCAATTTGAGGAGAGAGAAGTGGATAACGGAACGTGTAGAGCTAGTACGTGGAGCGAATTGGGGTCAGAGTTGAGTACCGGAACGCGAAAAGCTAGTACGTGAAGAAGATAGATGAAAGAAGAAAGTGTAGTCAGTTCGTCAGTGCGATAGATAACGTGCGACGGAATAACGGTCGGTCGACAAAAAGAACGCAAACAGGTAAAGCTTTACACTATCATTAACGAATAGGGATGTTAAGTAGTTTAGTTGTATGTTGATTGAGGTAGAGATTTAATTGTTGTTGTCTGTTATAAAAGAAGAATGTTTTTTAATAAATTATGTTTGATGTATCCTGTTTCTTATTTGATTGTGTATCACGTCTGAAGGATCTACAAAAATAAGCGACCTGAGAGCGGAAGAGGACACAAAAATATGTATCAATTTGCATGAATATACTCCCTCTCTAGGTAGTAAACCTAGAGAGGAAACAGGAAAAAAAACAAGCTCGAGTTTTGCACCCCAAAAGCTTCCGTCAAATATTATTCTTCTATCGACGTCGTTAACTATGTTACTCTTATTAACATTCTTGTGAGGCCTAAAGGCAGCACATGCACTTGTTAAGTGGGAAACTCAAGAATTAACCAACCAAAAGTGACGTAGGGAATGAATAAATTTAGATTTTAAATTATAAGAGGTGCATGGTTGACGTGGTTGTGCGGCCTAAAGGCCGCACTGTAACTTTAGATTAAGTCACAATTAGACACCAACTATTATTATCAAGAGTAATAATAATAAACTCTGGGAGTCTGGCGATCTAAGGTCACCTTTATTAGTCTTAGTAATAATTATTATTAATAATAATGTACGTAAAAATAATTTAAAAATAATAAAAGTACGTTTCATTACCATACTTATATGGCCTAAAAACCGCACTTGAACCTTTTCAACTTGTTGACTAACAAATTAACCAATCAGATGTGCATTAAAGAATGGCCGAATTTAGATTTTAAAAAAGAAGTGTATGCCTACCATTGTTGTGCGGCTAGTTTGAAAGAAAATTTGACTAATTACAGCCGGGTTGCGGTATGATTATGGATGATTAAAGTGGTTTACTATTGATTGATAATAATTATAATAATTAATTATGGGAAGATGACGATCTGAGGCTGCCTTAATTATTAGATCAGCCTTAGGTCTAGCACATTAAATCTCTATCAAATAAGTAACCCTGGTGACTACGTTGTTTAAGCTGAGAATGCTAGAGTCAGTCGACATAATATTATGTATATTCAAGGATTTGAAATGGAAGAATGCGCAAGAACGATTTTTGAGCGGGACTCGCCCCAAGGCGAGCAAACGAGATAGACGTGAGTGGAGTCGCGCCTAAAATAATAATTTTCGTGGAAGTAATTTTGAAAATGATTTTTGACATTTGATTTGTTTTGATGAAAATAAAATTTAATTGAATTAATGGATAAAATTATGTTTGATTTTAAAATAGCTAAAGCGATGGAACATTAAATTAATAGAAACCAATTAATGGATAATTTATAAAAAAAAGCAGCAGGAAATTAATTTGGAAATTGAAAATTACACCGAGTAACACAGCAACTTTCAAATGGCTTGGTCGACCATAAAAAAACACGACAATATGTATAAAATATATTTAAATGAAAACAAAACAATATTGTGCAAAATCGAAATTTTAAATAATAAATAGTAAAACATGTAAAAACATATAAATGCGGATCCCGAATTCCCTTTGAGAGATGTTTAAGATGCGAGGCCGAAGGCCGAGTTAACTATGAATTTTTATATTCCTTTTAACCTTAAGTTCCATTCACATAGCGACATAACATGTATAAATTCAATTAAACTCAAAGTAAACGGAATTTTAAGTTTTAAGATAATTGTAAATTTAATGGAATGATCAGAAGCGGCATAGTATCCCTGCTATACTTTTATTTACAATACAGATCAACATGATGCATATTATTAAAATCGAAGAAACGCCGATAATTTTTTTCGCAATGTGAAATTTACAGTTTCACTGTGCTCCTCGACGAAAGGAATACTAAACCTACGCCAGTGCAAAATTTCAGCTTTTCACTTTGCTGTGACAGAGATCAGAGTTTTGCATGGTAAATGATTGGATCTCGACCAACCAGGTAAAAGTGGTTTAGCATCAGCTTAAATTGTTGGACTATGAAACTACATCATCACATAGTTATATCATCGATTTACAGTTGCTTTCAATTTAAATTAATCAGAGTGGTTCCGTACTAAAATTTGACATCATTAGTCATTGGTTAATTTTATAATAAGGTGTAATTAAATTTTCATTGGCATAATTATTTAAATATGTGGAAGTGCTAATTAACAAATATAGTTATTACTGCACTGTAAAAAAGGCACGTAAAAATACATTCAAATGCGAGTGATTTTTACATTCAAAATTATACTAAAAATACATATTATTGTGTATTATTCCATTGTTATAGTGTGAAATTACATTATTATCAATAATACACAATATGTATTTTTACTATAATTTTGAATATAAAAGTTACACGTATTTGAATGTATTTTTACGTGCTTTTCTTACAGTGTATTCAGAAAATAATTTTGATGTTGGAAAATTCAATTTGTTTCGCATTTACCTATGTAAATCGTTCTTTTAGTGATAGTGGCGCCGCATTACAATCCGTAGGTACTTTTAATTATTGGAAATATCTTGGCATAAATTGACAACAAAACCGAGCGAGGGGGGGATTACCCCAGCATATCAACATAACCATACCGATTCCCAATGTGATGGGGGGGTATTCCACACTTCCAGACCCCCCCCCCTATATCTCAGCAGTTGAAAACTTTTTAGAACTTCATTTGCAATAGCAGAGGGTCCAAAATTTAAGGAAAAAGGTAAAATATAAATTTTGCAAAGAGTAAATATTGGTATTTACTTAAATTTATTATTGTATAAAGTTGTTGTTCCCGATTCTGGATAGGACGGCATGTGCCCTTGTGTCCTATAGGGTAAGCCACCAGTGCGTCAATACGAAACATGAACATCATCATATAGCCAATCAGAACGACAAAGTTAATGTTCTATTATCCCATTTTCCTCTTGTCGTTGTGTGCACGCAGCATTATTTGTTTATTTAAGTAAATCAATTGGAGGCGGGGATGAATAAAATAAGCCGAAATGTATTTTTGTATTTTTTGCATAATTGCAAGGAATACCGTCGTCTTTATTACAAATTTGCGTTTGTGTTCGTACTCAGTGCGGCCTTTAGGCCGCACAAAATAGGCCATGTCCGGATTTATATTTTATGTTTTGACATGTTTTATTTGCTGCACCATAGAAAGATGGTAAATGATGGTAAAGGAAAACCTATCACACCAAAAAAAATTATATAGAAAATCCGGCCTTGTCATACGCAGTTTTTGTGTATGGTCTGTACATTTTTTAAAGCAGATATTTCCGTTGCCACATGCTCAATTTAGAAAACTGAGAAATATTAATACTTTTTTTGTAATTTTGGCGACGTTAGTTTACATATAAATAGGATTGCAATATTAAATATTTCCTTTTTCAGTAATATCTATTTGTTTTCATTAATCGCATATTATCCATATTTCAGAAATATTACCGCATATATCGCCTAATTTTAACCGCATATAAAAAACCTATATTGATTCTTTTTAGTCATCACGAATCGGTGCGGCTTTAAAACACCACTTCTGTCTATCTATGTGTTCATAAGGCATCTCTCGTTGGTTTATTTTTCAGTTAGCAACCTGGAAAGTTTCAGTGCGGCCTTTTCTCTCACTCACTCACCTTCCTTTTTCAGCAGTAATTCAGAAAACCTCACCTGCTGTTCAGAAATCTTGAATTCTAATTCAGATTTGTCAACTGATATTCAGAAATCGTGAATTGCAATTGCAATTGACAAATCTGAATAACGGTTGACGATTTCTGAATATTAATTGACAAATCTGAATAACGGTTGACGATTTCTGAATATCAATTAACAAATCTGAATAACGGTTGACGATTTCTGAATATCAATTGGCAAATCTGAATAACAGTTGACGATTTCTGAATTACTGGTGGAAAAGGTGTAGTAAAAAAGTAAAATAATTAATTCTGAATCAAAAACTTACAATAAATATTGTAAGATATGTGTGTACATTAATAAAAAAGGTAACCATCTAGAACTTGGGTGTACGGCTTAAAGGCCGCACTAGAAGTGGGATTAACAATGCAAAGTCAAGTAAATTTGTCTCAAAGTACATCGATGCGGCATTGCATTTGGATTTCGAGAGATCGAATCCTGCGCGGAATTAAGACAAATTTTGTAGGCCGTGGTTCGGAACCCATGTATAATCAATAGATCCCGGTAGGTGGAATTCGTGGCGAAAAACCACCCATTTATATGGTCAGTGCGGTGCGCTATTATGACTTCGCGGAAAATAGCGGTCGAAAGTGCTCCTATATTGAGAGGTGCGCTACCCGGCGCCGTGGTTCGGATTCCACGTTAAAAAGTAAGTTGTTTTTTTAAGTAAAAAGTAAGCGACTGTGTACAACCCCGTACCAGTGGTTTGAATCCCACTATAAATACGATAGACCCCCTCCTGCAGCTAACAACTCGCTGAGGGCAGCCGATGAAACACGCGATAACGTGAAATTTAAAACAGGGGAAATAAAAACCCCTCCCTCAGACTTCCACGGCACGGATGAAGCAAATACGATGAAGGAGGTGTATATAGGGCTAAGCCGCGCTACTCTGCCGAATTATTAGCTTGAAGGGCTTGTTTTCTTAATAGGCGGGGGGGGGTAAATTTTTTCACTTTTCAGTGAAGTGTTTTAACTCCAGGAAACCGTTTACATTCTACGCAACGTCGGATTATCGCAAATATTCAATTGCAATGATGAGAGTGATCCGTTCGCATAAAAAAATTTTATTCCGAGTTGCTATTCTATTTTGCGAGGGCGGCACCCCATCGCCCTTCACGTACTAGCCGTCACTGCATATACTACAAGCAGGTGTAGTGTTCATTGTGTTATTTTTGTTGATTCTTGATTTCTGTATTATTTTCTTAAAATTTAATAAAAATTGTTTTTTCTATAAAACAATTGAATAAATGTGAATGTCATATTGGCCCCGAATAGTATGTAACCTGTGCTACATCAAAAAAGGAAAACAAACTTTATAAGTACCTGTTATAATCTTTGCTTCACAACAAAAGTATTTATTACCTACCTAGTAAATATAAGTACATATAAATGTCTTTATCAGCACCGCGCCAAGCCAGGGCGTAAGGGGTAAACCGCACCCGGGGGGAAGGATCCCAGGGGCGGCACGAAGTGAAAATAAACAGAAATCTTCGCTTAAGGATAGGCTAAAATTCCAAGGGTTATACTTTTAAATAAAATTTCAAAAATCGCAGGAAGAAACAATTATTACTAGAGATGAGATTTTTAGGTCGTATAAATATTATACCAGAGAGCGTTAAAGGGTTAATTGATACACGGCCCCGTTTCTTCTTTCTTTTTCATACAGCATAACTTTCGAACGGGGCCATGTATCAATTAACCCTTTAACGCTCTCTGGTATAACATTTATACGACCTAAAAATCTCATCTCTAATTATTACTAATAAAAAAGACACAAGGTATTGGAGCATCCTGTATAGGGTGACAAATAGAATTGGCAAATATCCTTCCAGCGGCGCTGGTCTCTATGGTTACTGCATTACAGGTGAGTATATGTAGTGTCTCTATGGTTACATCAATCTTACAGGTTAAAAATATAATAAATTTATTTCGCCTCGCTGGCCCACTGGGTAACATTCTAGCTTTGAAATCTGTTATAGTAGTATAGTATGTGCTTCTCATGCATATGCATGATATTGCGCTGCTCAGGAAGTCACGTGGGTTACGTATAGTAATAGTGTTGTGTAGAAATACACTACTAACATAATATTATTAAAGTCAACAAAGTACAATTTTAGATAAATAGATCGAAACCTCGCTGTTTCGTAGCTAAAGCTACTCTGATCAAAAGTTATTATATGCCAACTTCGCACAAATTAACAGCATTTTCTGTGTACTATGGATACATTTATCGGCCTCGACCGAAAAAAAAAAATGTTTTTCCGTTTCGAATACACCGAATAAAATAATATTTATAATATCGAAAAATCCGGGTTTATAAAGCTTCCATGAATATTCAAATACATTTTTGTATTTATGCAGTCAGTCAATTATTCGTGATTTTAAGAAAACGCCACCATGGGGTAGAATTTTAAATTAGTAAGTGACGTATTACTTGAAAATAAGATTACGTTCCTAAAGCCCAGGACTTGACAAAATCAGTCCTTTTACCCTAATGAGGGTTTGGCGACCCATCTCGTTCTATCTCTTTCTATGCATATGGTGTGCGTTCAAATTGTTTTTACATACATAGAGGACCTACTTGTTTAACGTGGGCTCCGAACCACGGGAAGTGTACTACACTTCATTTCGAGATGGATTTTCTTGGCAGATTACCTCGGTGGTTTGCCATTGCCTGCCGAGGAGAGACGGTCAGAATAAAGTTCTTACCCTGCCCGGATTCGATCCTAGCGTTACGCACTTAACTGCCAAGCTATGACCGCCTCTTGACAAAATATACTATTACAGTATATTTAACACAAAATTAAGACGCTTGCAAATTTCAACATAAAATGACTCGGAATATTGGTATATACGTCCTAGAACTGCCATATAAATCGCGAAAATTTATTTATACCTACTGTTTTCTCAAAAATTGTATAAACTAATGGAATTATATTATAGATATACCAACGGAATACTGAATATTATATTGTTCTCTTAAATTTATAACAATAAATCGATGTCCTGGCTGCGCCTAATCGAGGACAGGTGGTGTCTTTTCTATGTATATCTTAGTTGATATTGATATTTATATTAGCACCCCGCCTGCTTTAAATAATCGGGTAGTTATTACAACTGTTTTTATTTTATTTTTATTTTACTTGAGTTTCTACAGTAAATTATACACAATAAAATTAGCACCCTTTTATCCGTTATCGAAAATATTCCAAATTTAAAATAACATTTTTTGTAGTGAGTTTATTTACCCGTGACGGACGTCACGTTTTTTCTATTTGGATTTAACTATTTAATGACATGTGTATGAGTAAGTACCACATTATTGGATTATTGTTGTAGTTTAAACTCGCTATTAATACTTGGATGTTTGCGTGAGCAATTCCTGATTTTTTTGCGTTTTAGAAAAATGAGACTGGTTAGCTAAGTGGCAATTGTAACAAATTGCAATTTTGTCCACTTTATAACAAATTCAAATGGGAGCTATTATTGGAAATCGTTTAAATGCAAGTAGCAAAATTTATCATATATCATGTATATTTACAATTGTAGATTTTTCCTTCGGCGGTGAGAGCTTTTTATAACGTGATTATTATAATTTTTCATTTTTATTTTTATTTTCTAGTTCTTCTATAATTTCACCCCCTCCCTCGGCCCTTTGATGATTGATAGTTTCTGTTGTAGTTAATAATCAAATGTTTTCGTTAAAATTTTCAGTCTTATTTTTATTACAGAATTTTCCACCTGAACAATCTGAATTTTGCTTGAATTTTCAAGATACTGGAAAAAATGAACTTTTCACTTTTAATTATCAAATTTTGATTTTTTTAAGGGTCATTCACATATCGTATTAACAACACTGAAAGTTTCCGTTACCTTACGTTATTTCCAACTCCACGTTTTAAATTTTATTTACAAAAAAAATTTGCTAAAATAAATCAAACTTTCCTTCTAAATGTATCAATAAATTATGAAGAGGAATGTTTGCATTAAAATTTTTCAGGCATTAGTTTTCAGTGAAAACTTAAAAAAAATGTAATTTAAATTTTCTTTCAAGTTAGCACTTCACTTTTTGTGTATATGGAAATTAGCTGCAGAATTAATTTTCTGAACTAAAATTAAATTCAATAGGCTGAAAAAATTTGAAGGAATTTTCTGCAAGAACTGCAAATTTGAGAGGATCTTAATTTTTTAACCAATTTTTGTCTAAAGAAATAAAATATGAAGTTTTCGTAAAATCAAATTTCCCAAGGAATTTTTTTTGTCACACAACTCACGCTTTTATTCTCGCGAAAATTTTATTTTATACAAACTGAAAAATCTTCAATTTTCTAATCTGAATCGGATGGAATAATTATTATGGTATATAATTTAGGAAAATAACATTTCTATCAAACCTGAACATTTTTTTAATTTTAAATTTAATATCCCGTCGAATTGCGCACTAAATTTTTCGAAACCGATTTTTAAACGGTCAATTTTCTATGAAAACTGCAAATTTGAGTGTTTTGGTTGAATCGAGAATTTAATATAAAATTGGTTTTCCAGCTGGAATATTTTGTTGTGGTTTAAATTTCAGGAACTTATTTTCTCTGAAAACTGAAAATCTGTATTGCACTGTTTAATAAAAACTTCTACATTTCTTCAAAATTTTAGTTCTAACTAAATTTTATTTAAAAATATTCCAGCTAGAAAACCAATTTTATATTAAATTCTCGATTCAACCAAAATACTCAAATTTTCAGTTTTCGTAGGAAATTCACTTTTGAAAAAATTGTTCGGAATCAACTATTTAATTCAATCCGATTCGAAAAGTTTTAGTGTGAACTTCAATAGTTTTAATCGAAAATTTAATAATAGTATGTAAAATGTTCCTAAATTATAAACCACAATTATTCCGTCCGATTCAGATTAGAAAATTGAAGATAAAACTCAATTTGTATCAATTAAAATTTTCGTAAGAATAAAAGCGTTGAGTTCTATTATCAACAAAAATTTGCTTGGGAAATTTGATTTTACAACAAACTTCATATTAGGTTTATTTCGACAAAAGTATGTTAAAAAATTAAGAACCTCTCAATTTTCAGTTTTTGTAGAAAATTCCTTCAAATTTTTTTAAGGCCATTGTAGTTAATTTTAGTTCTGAAAATTAATTCTGCAATTAATTTCCATATACCTACATAAAAAGTGAAATGAAAGGAAATTAAAATTAAAATATTTTTTAAGTTTTCATGGAAAACTGATAACTGAAATATTTAAAATATTTATTTTTATGTTAAAATTCCTTTTCAGTTTTCGTGCAAAGTTTTTTCAGCTTTATTACTTTTTTAAAAAAATTGAAACTTTCAGTGTTGTTAATTATTAAATGTTGAAAATTTAAAGAACCTAGAAAATTGAGAATTAGTGACGAACGCTTAACTGATGTATAAGTTTAAATATCGCGAACTTATTTACTCTGAAAACTGAAAATTTTAATTTCACTGTCTTAGTAATAATTCTACGTTTTTCAAAATTTTAGTTAAAACTGAACTCTCAACAGTAATTCTCAATTTTCTATGTTGTTTAAATTTTCAAATTTAATTATTTACAGCACTGAAAGTTTCAATTTTCATTTGAAAAATCTTTTCAAAGAATGAATTAAATATTTCGATTATGAATTCAAAGAATTGCAACTACGATTAATATTTTAAAAGCTAGTTTTCAGGAAAAATAAAAATGAATTGGCCTCAATTTTTTATAAAGTAAAATAAAGTTGAAAAAATTTCGCATGAAAACTGAAATGGAATTTCATCTTAAAAAAAAGATTTAAAATATTTCAGGCATCAGTTTCTAGCACTTTACTTTTTATGTATATGGAAATTAATCATTTAATTCAAATCAAATTTTCCAAATGTAAATTTTCTATGAAAACTGAAAATTTTAGTGTTTTGATTGAATCGAGAATTTATCTAAAATGGTTTTCCAGCTGAAATATTTTAAAATTTCATTCAAAATTTTCGAACGCTTAACTGATGTTAAAATTTCAGGAACTTATTTTCTCAAAAAACTGAAAATCTTAATTGCACTGGTTTTTATACATTGTTACCTGGATTTTACGCTCGCGTACAATGTAAATTTTTGTGTAGGATAGTTTCGGTAAAATCATAGAAATTATTTCCGTCTTTGTAACGTTTAAAAATCAAATATTCATAAGTTAATATAAAGTCAGTTATTTTAAAATTAAAATAAATACAATTCGATGCTTTAGTTAAATTTTATCGTTCGAGAAATACTACCGATCTAGGTATAAGAATGTCAACTTACGTACCATTGAAATTTCTACAGTAGGGAAGAGTAAAATTAATTTATTGTAGCATAAAATTCTCGGCGAAAATTTATGCTGACAATGTGTTTTCAAATTATAGATTGATTCTATATTCACGCAGTTAATTTTCTTTTCACGTTTTCACGTGGAATATAATAGACTGCTTGCAGGTGGCCGCACGTGTTAGTGCAGGCTTGTTAGTTTGCTCGACTTTATCGCGATCCACATGGTTACATGTGTTAATTCCAACGCTATTTCGTACTTATGTAGAAATTTTACTAGATAAAAAGCAGCAAAAACTGTTAAAAAGTGCAGCTGCATGGACGATATTGACTTGAATTTCGAACAAAAAAATAGACACGTTTCTGCAAGTCTATACAAATATTGTAGTTTGTCGATCAAAAAGTGGGAATCGTATCCACGCTATTCAGAGCCAATGCAATTCGACGGCATTGTGCTATCCTTTGTTTTCGGTCGAATTTTTGAAGACTACCACCAATCAGCATGTCATTATACCGCGGTAGGAGAAATCTTAAGTTCCCCTGGAATGTATCTTTTGGTCACATTTTTCGGGAAAAATGACATATAAGCGAGGTAGCTGCATGTTAAAATCAGAGATTCAACGATCACCCAAGGTGCTACAATAAACTATGCCCGACCGTGGGTAAACGCTTTTAAAAGCGGAGTTAATAAATTTACCACAGTAAATTAAATTAATCGGGTCTTATGTGTGTAAAAGACTAGTGTTTGTGAGCCAGGTAAATTGAACAATTATCATTGACGTTATTTTAAATTATTTTGCCGCTGTAAACCTAAATATTTCACGAACATTACGTTCAACCAGTTTCGTATTAAATTTTAATGAACGCTGTTATAAATTGCCGACTATTTCGAATTTAAACATTTTACGAACATTATTTCAAATCATTTTCGAATTAAATATTACCCTGAAGTACTGCCGCTTTTTAAATATGTTATGAATTGTTGATTGTTTCGAATTAAATATTTCTTGAATATTAATCTAAATTATTGCCGGGTTTCTAAAGTAAACATTTAATGGACACTATTATAAATTATCAGTTATTTAAATTAACTATTGGTGACGTCATTTGTAACTATTTACGTTTTTATTAACGTTCCGTTGTTTAAATCAAATATTACGGGCGTAATTTAAGAATCAGTTCGCAGTGTAAAATCAAACACATGTATATTGACTTTATTTTAAATCAGTTTCGGGTTTTAAACCAAATGTTTCGTGCCGATTATAAACGAGTTGAATTTGAATTGTTTAAATATAAACAAATTTTATCGAACACTTTCGAGTAAATTACGTTTTGGTTTGTTTCGTGGTACAATCTATTGAGACTAAATTACGTACGGTTTGCGCGAATTAAAGTCGGACAGGACCGTCTCGAATCAAGTTTTAAAAATTATGAAGCATTCCACTTTCGTGTTTATTAACGAACACCCACTATCGAAGCATCCCCGATCTATCGAACCTTTTCGTCATCTCGAGTTTTGGAAAAGATTTTTGCCTACCGAAATAGCATTCTCACGCTAGACCATATCTACTTGGACGATCGTCTCTATAGGAGCATACCTGTAAAATATTACGTAAGCATTCTTTTTAGTATTATTAAGTATTATTGTACCTTGTGGTCAGTTTGACCATCATATTTTCAAAGAACCTTCAGTCCTACCGTGTAAGACGAATTCGCACCCTTTTGTATTCTCTTTTTTTTTGTGTATTAGTATTTGTTTGGACGTGATGTTATCACGCATATGTTTTCAATGTTTTAAAATTGTTTATTGAAGCTGTAAAGGTAATGTAATTCAAAGAGATGTCACCAGTGTGAGAGGCAACGCGATTACTCAGAAAGCTGTCGTGTACCAGCTTGGAAGGGTGGTTTTTCATCCCCTTCGAATAAACTCCGGTTTAAGTTCACGTGGCGCCCATGTAAATACCCCGTGTGTAAATTTACCCCCTCCCCTGTTAGCGACAACATCCAGAATCACGATTGTGGATCGCCCAATCGTTGATGAGAGACCATCAAATCGCGACGTTTCGTCACAAGCCCTTTTGCTCCTTCAATCGACCCACCCCTTCGCGGCTAGAGCTAGTCACCCCATTAATTTTGTACGGAAGTGTCTTGTTTGCGATTTGTAAGGTTACAACATTTCCTAAAAATTTTAGTTAAATCTGAAATTTCAGCACTAATTCTCAATTTCCTATGTTCTTTAAACTTTAAACAACGCTAAAAGTTTCAATTTTCATTTGAAAAATCTTTTCAAAGAATGAATGAAATATTTCGATTATGAATCCAAAGAACTGAAACTGCGATTAGTATTTTAAAAACTAGTTTTCAGGAGAAAAAAATTAATTGGTTTTAATATTTATTTAAAAAGTAAAATAGAGTTGAATAAACTTCGCATGAAAACTGGAATAGAATTTCATAATTATTAAAAAAAAAAGATTTAAAATATTTCAGGCATCAGTTTTTAACTCTTCACTTTTTATGTAGGTACATAGTATATGGAAATGAATAATTTAATTCAGATAAAATTTTGCAAATATCAATTTTCAATGAAAACTGAAAATTTCAGTGATTTGGTTGAATCGAGAATTTAATATAAAATTGGTTTTCCAGCGAGAATATTTTTAAGTTTCATTCGAAATTTTCGAACGCTTAACTGATGTGGTTTAAATTTCAGGAAATTACTTCTTCTGAAAACTGAAAATCTTAATTGTACTGTCTTAACAATAAATTCTACGTTTTTCAAAATTTAAGTTAAAACTGAACTTTCAGCTCTAATTCTCAATTTTCTATGTTCTGTAAATTATTAACATTAAATTATTAACAACGCTGAAAGTTTCAATTTCCATTATAAAAATCTTCTCAAAGAAATATTTGAACTGGAACTGCGATTAATATTTTAAAAACTAGTTTTCAGGAAAAATAGAAATGAATTGGTTTTAATTTTTTTCAAAAAGTAAAATAAAGTCGATAAAACTTCGAATGAAAACTGAAAAGGAATTTCATCTTTAAAAAAATATGTAAAATATTTCAGGCATCAGTTTATAGCACTTCACTTTTTATGTAGGTACATATATGGAAATTAGCTGGAGAATTAATTTTCAGAACTAAAATTAAATACAATGGGCTGATATAATTTCAAAGAATTTTATACAATATCTGTAATTTTCAGTGGGTTTTAATTTTTCATCAAATTTTTGTCGAAAGAAATCAAGTATGAATTTCTTGTAAATCAAATTTCCCACGCAAATTTTTCTTTTGTAACAACTCTACGCTTTTATTCTTACGAAAATTTTATTTGATACAAATTGAGTATCCATCTTCAGTTTTCTAATCTGAATCGGACGGAATAATTGCGGTTTATAATTTAAGAAAAATAAATTTCTAGCAAATTATTTTAAATTTCATTAGTAAACTTCCTTTTAAATTTTCTATACCAAAATTTTTCATAAAATTTTCGAAAGTCAATTTTCTATGAAAACTGAAAATTTCAATGAATTTAATCTAAAAATAGTTTTCTAGCCAGAATATTTTAAAATATCAGTCGAAACTTTCGAACACTAAATGGTGTGGTTTAAATTTCAGGAACTTATTTTCTTTGAAAACTGGAAATTTTAGTTGTACCGCTTCAGTAATAAATTCTACATTCTCAAAATTGTAGTTTAAACTGAATTTTCAGCACTAACTTCAAAATTTGTATGTTGTAGAAATTTTAAAAAATGTAAATACTATTAACAACGCTGAAAGTTTCAATTTTCACTTGGAAAATCTTTTCAAAGAATAAATGAAATATTTCGATTTTGCATCCAATAAATTGCATCAATTACGATTAATATTTTAAAAACTAGTTTTCAAGAAAAATAAAAATGAATTGGTTTGAATTTTTTTCAAAAGGTAAAGGTAAAACTTGCGCGCACTTTTAAAGGTTTCCGCAAAATGGCTTAAAAATCACGGGACATAAAATTGCACTGACAAAAAAATAGCTACGGTTACTTTAACAAATCCGCAATTAGCGATGGCACGAATGACGTAAGAAAACTGCAAAACAATGTAAGATGTCAAAACACGTCTTCTTCGATATAGCACGCGCGTTTTCAGAGGTGCAAAATCAAAAAACTAATTACGTATCTTAGCCGTTCGAGCGCCTAGTAAGAGATGGCGTGGTGGTACTAATAAAATTAATTATACAAAATAATTAATTGCGATAAATTAAAACTTTGGCATATTTTATAAATTTTGCAATGTATCTTCTACATAGTAACTTGACATTGCATTATACATTTATGTATAAATTTTGCAATTTATCTTAAAAATAAAAAGAACTTTAAATTTTAATATAAATTGCAATAATTTATATAACTTTACAATGTACCAAGATTTCCGATAAAAACGAATGTGGAACATAACACATGCATTTTTAACTCAATAATATGTAAACACGACATTCTCAAAACTAAACCTTATAAAATTTTGAAACCTTTATTTAATTAATCCATGTTAATTTAAAAAAAGGTACTTTTAAATGCTATCAAAGATACATTCTAAGAATTTATTTATAACTTTATAGAATATCATACTATGATTACTCAACAATGTAAACAGCAGTGCACAGTGAAATAAATAGTAACACATTTGTTACAATTTTTCTGTTTGCCAGTGCCGAGTTGGGTAAATTTTGTTTATAAATTGTTGGATGTAAACTCGACATAACTATGCGACTCCTGAATGTTGCAGACTCATTTTTTAGCGAGATTGTTAAGAATCGCGGGATTGAATTAAGGATTATTCTCTACGAGAGAATGACTAAGGTCATATGGCCGAAAACGCAAGAATAACAATTCAATCTCTACTTGTATAAACAAACCATTCTTTAATTTAGAAATGTAGTATCCATTGTTGATACTTCAAAAATTAATTCTAAACAATGAAATAACAGGGGGGGGGGGTCACTATGTATTATATCAAACTTACAGTTAAAATTCAAATATTTCTGTTAATTTTCAATCTTAGTATTTTACAACATTTTCAATCCGCAAAATATTAATTTGTGTTTTACTTTCAATTTTCTCTTAAACATTTCTAATTTTCCAAGTTTAATATGAAACCAATTTTCAATAAAAACTACAAATTTGAGTGGTTCCAATTTTTCTCTAACTCCAGAATTCCATTTTACGAAAACCACGTAAAAATTAATTGGTATACGGAAACACATTTTCCCTGAAAGCTGAAATTTTCCGATTGTTATATTTACAAAGCTTTAATTTGTAGAAATTAACTTTTCACGTTTAATTTTAATGTTTTCAGGCAATTCACATATATCGTATAAGCAACACCGAAAATTTCAGTTACCGTACATTTTTCCAACTCCTTACTTAAAATTTTATTTACAAAACATTTTCATAGCATAAATCAAACTTTCTTTCTAAATGTTTCAATAAATTATGAACACGAATGTTCGCTTTAAAATTTTTCAGGCATCAGTTTTCTGTGAAAACTTAAAAAATATTTTAATTTTAATTTCCTTTCATTTCACTTTTTATGTATATGGAAATTAGCTGCAGTATTAATTTTCAGAACTAAAATTAAATTCAATGGGCTGAAATAATTTGAAGGAATTTTCTACAAAAGCTGAAACTTTCAGTGATTTTGAATTTTTTGCAATATTTCATTTTCCAAACAAATTTGTTTCAATTTCGGAACAGAATTCTACGCTTTTATTCTTACGAAAATTTTATTTGATACAAATTGAGTTTCCACCTTCAATTTTTTTATATAATAATTGCGACGGAATAATTGTGGTTTATAATGTTAGAAAATAAAATGTCTAACAAAACTGAAAATATTTCTTATTTACATTTCATTACTTAAGTTCCTTTTAAATTTTTTATGAAAATTGTCAAATTTTAAGCTAAAAGTTTTCGAACCGGACAGAATTATTCACCTAATTCGGATCGAATTTTTCAAAAGTGAATTTCCTATCAGAACCGATAATTTGAGTGTTCGGATTGAATCAAGAATTTACCATAAAATTGGTTTTCAGTCCGAATATTAGAAATTAAATTCTAAACTTTCGAACGCTTAACTGATGTGGATTAAATTTCATGAACTAATGATATACCTGAAATCTGAAAATTTTAGTTCGTTCTGAACTTTCAGCATTAATTTCCAAATTTTACGGTGTCTAAATTATCAAAATTTAATTACTAACAACCCTGAAAGTTCAATTTTCATTTCAAAATCTTTTCAATGAGTAAATAATGCAATATTTCGATTAAGAATCAAAAGTTTTCAGGAAAACTTGAAATCCATTAGTTCCAATTTTCTTTCGAAAAGTAAAAAATAGTTGAAAAGTCTTTGCCTGAAAACCGAAATACAGTTCAATCGTTAAAAAAAAGCTCTTCTTCGAACTGTATTTTTATGTTTTACAAATGTTCAGTTAAAACAGATTTTTCAATATTGCAATTTTTTCAATGTTTAAAATTTATTTTATTTACTAAACGCTGTTAATTCCAGTTTTCATTTAGCAAATCTTTTCAAAGAATAAATACAATATTTCGATTAAGAATTCAAAATTTCAACTGCGGTGAATATTTCAAAAAGTAATTTTCAGCAAAAAAGAAATTTTTTTTTCAAAAACTGAAAAATAGTTGAAAAATTTTTGCCTGAAAACTGAAACGGAATTTAATCTTTAAAACAAAAGATTACTCCCTTAATAATTGATACTTTCTATAGTTTTATTTAATTTTTATTGTTTTCCACTATTAATATTTCAAAATTTAATTATAAACAATTCAACATAGAAGATTATAAATAATGTGAAATTTAGTTTTCATAATTCATATCTTTTTCTAAAAATTTTTTATCTTAGTTTTCTACAGAATTATCAATCTACATAATTTTAATTTAATTGCCACTTTCAACTTTTGGTTAAAAATTTACAATTTTTCAAGTTTTGATATTTACAACACTAATTTTCATATAATTTAGTATGATAAAAGATATTTCTACCGTTAAATTAAAACCAGTTTTTCATGAAAACTGTAAATTTCAACGGTTCCGATTTTTCTCTAATTTCAAATTTAATTCTATAAAATTTACATAAAAATTGATTCCGATTAATTAAATAAAAAACTGAAACAAGATTTTCCCGAAAGATAAATTTTCCAATTGTTGTATTTACAAAGCTTTAATTTTACAGATATTAACTTTTCACCTTTAATTTTCATGTTTTCAAATTATTCACATATCGTATAAACAACACTGAAAAGTTTTTTCCAACTCCTTACTTAAAATTTTATTTACAAAACATTTTATAAAATACATCAAACTTTCTTTCTAAATGTTTCAATAAATTATGAACACGAATGTTCGCTTTAAAATTTTTTCAGCATCAGTTTTCGGTGAAAACTTAACAAAAATTTTAATTTTCTTTTAGTTTAGCATTTAACTTTTTATGTATAATATGAAAATTAGCTGCAGTATTAAATTTCAAGACTTAAATTAAATTTAATAGAAAGAAATAATTTGAAAGATTTTTCTACAAAACCTGAAAATTTTAGTGGATTTTAATTACTTTTTTAATTTTTAACAAAAAACGGATTGAATTATTTACTTAATTCGGATCAAATTTTTTATGAAAACTGTAAATTTGAGTATTCTGATTGAATTAAGAATTTACTATAAAATTGGTTTTCCAGCCCGAATATTTTTAAATTAATCTCTGAACTTTTGAACGCTTAACTGATTTGGATTAAATTTCATGAACTGATCATCACGTAATTCTGAAAATTCTGTTGCACTGTGTTAATAATAAATTCTACATTCTTTCAAAATTTTAGTTACAACTGAAGTTTCAGTATTGATTTTCAACTGTTTAAATGATCAAGATTTAATTACTAACAATGCTGAAAGTTTCACTTTTTATTTAGAAAATCTTGTTAAAGAATAAATGCAATATTTCGAATAACAATCCAAAGTTTTCATGAAAACTGAAAATCCATTAGTTGCAATTTCCTTTCGAAAAGTAAAAAAAGCAGCAGCTGAAAATTGAAGTATAGTTCAATCTTTAGAATTAAAATATATTTTTGGATATTACAAATTTCAGTTAAACTGAACTTTCAGCTTTATTTTAAAATATGAACGTTGTTTAAAATTTTATGATTTTAATTACTAACAACGCTGAAAGTTGCCATTTATATTTAGAAAAATGGTTCAAATTTCATGTACAGATTTTTCCTGAAAACTGAAACCTTCAGTTACACTGTTTTAATAATAAATTTATTAAACATTCTTACAAAATTTTAGTAAAAAACTGAACTATCAACATTAATTCTCAAAAAAGTAATAACAACGCTGAAAGTTCCAATTTATATATAGAAAATTTTTTCAGCGAATAAATGCAATATTTCGATTAAAATTTCCAAGTTTTCAGTAGAATTGAAAAACTATTAGTTTCACTTTTCTCTCGAAAACAATTGAAAACACTTTGCCTGAAAACTGAAATATAGTTTAAAACAAAAGCTTTTCTACAGTTAAAAATATTTTTTCATTGTAAAAACTTTCAGCATTACTTTTAAAATTTGCATGTTGTTTAAAATTTTTTAAATTTAATTATTAACAACGCTGAAAGTTGCGATTTTTATTTAGAAAATCTTTTCAAAGAATAAACTAAATATTTCGAATTAAAATCGAAAGTTTTCATAATTTCAATTTCTTTCGAAAGCAGTTGAAAATACTTTGCCTGAAAACTGAAATATAATTTAATCTTTAAAACAAAAGCTTTTCTACAGTAAAAATGTATTTTGTCATTTTAAGATTGTAGTTAAAAACTGAACTTTCAGCATTACTTTTAAAATTTGCATGTTGTTTAAAAATTTTTAAATTTAATTATTAACAGCGCTGAAAGTTGCGATTTTTATTTAAAAAATTCTTTTCAAATTTTCGAATGCTTAACTGTTGTTCAAATTCATGAACTAAATTTTCTTAACAAGTGAAAATTTCAGTTGCTCTATTTTAGTTTAAAGTGAACTTTCAGCATTAATTTTTAAATTTATGTGTAGTTTCAATTTTCAAAATTTAATTACTAACAACACTGAAAGTTCTAATTTTCAGTTTGAAAATCTATTCAAGCAATATTTCGATTAAGAAAAAAATTTTGAATCAGCTGAAAAGACTGCCTGAAAACTGAAATATAGTTTAGCTTTCCTACAGTTAAATGTACTTTCATATTTTATAAATTTTAGCCCAAAAAATCAGCATTAATTATTATATTTTAACATCGTTTAAATTTTCTAAATTTAATTAAGCTCTAACAACGCCGAAAGTTGCAATTGTTGTTTTGAAAATCTTTCCAAACTTTCGAATGCTTAACTTATGTGGTTCAAATTTCATGAACTGATTTTCCCCGAAATCTAAAAATATCAGTTACACTGTTCTAATAATAAATTCTTTCAAAATTTTAACATTAATTTTCAAATTCAACGGTGTTTAAAATTTTCAAAATTCAATTAAGTACTAACAACGCTCAAAGTTGCAATTTTTATATAATATAAAACATTTCATAGCGTAAATGCAATATTTCGATAAATAATATAAAGTTTTCAGAAAAACTGAAAAACTGTTAGTTTCAATTTTCTTTAGAAAACAATTAAACAAAACACTTTTCCTGAAAACTGATCTTAAATACAAAAGATTTTCTTCAATTAAAATGTAATTTTAGTTAAAACACTGAATTTTCAGTAATAATTTTAAAATTTGAACTTTGCCCAAAATTTCCATAATTTAATCACTAGCAACACTGAAAACTGATTTTTACTGTCATAAAATTTTTGAATGCTTAACTGTTGTTCAATTTTCATGGACTGATTTTTCCTGAAACCTGACCACCTTAGTGTTAACACTGTTTAAATAATAAATTCTACATTCTCTCAAAATTCTAGTTAAAACTGAACTTTCAGCACTAATTTACAGATTTCTATGTAGTTTAAATTTTCAAAATTTAGTTACTAACAACGCTGAAAGTTCCAATTTTTATTTGGAAAACTTTTTCAAAGGATAAACTGAATATTTCGATTAGAAGCCCAAAGTTTTCAGTAAAACTGAAAAACTATTAATATCAATTTTCTCTCAAAAACAGTTGAAAACTGAAATATGGTTTATTTGAGTTAAAACTGAAGTTTCAGCGTTAATTTTAAAATTTTAATGTTGTATGAAATTTTCAAAAATCAATTAAGTATTAATAACTCTGAAAGTTCAAATTCTTGTTTAGAAAATCTTTTGAAACTTTCGAAGGTTTACTTAAATATGTGGTTCAAATTTCGTGAACTGATTTTTTCTGAAAACTGAAAATTTCAGGTACACTGTTTTAATAATAAATTCTACGATCTTTCACGAAAACTAAAAATTTAAATTGCACTCTTCTAATAATAAATTCTATATTTAATGGTTTTCAAAATTTTCAACATTTAATTACTAATTACTGACAATGCTGAAAGTTTCAAATTTTATATGGAAAATATTTTAAAAATATAAATCAAATATTTCGAATAGGAATACAAAGAATTGCAATTGTTATTAATATTTAAAAAATCAGTTTTCAAGAAAACTGAAAATCCACTGCTTTCAATTTTCTTTCGAAAAGTAAAAAACAGTTGAAAAAACTTTGCCTGAAAACTGAAATGTAATTCTATACATCAAATTGAATTTTTAATTTTAATGTTTAGTCTGATTCGGGTTGATTGTGATTTAAAACTTTTCAGGATCCATGTCGAACAAATCTAAAAGTTTCAGCCGCCTTAGGTTGCATTCTAATTCTTTAATTTAATTATTGTTAACAAAATATCGAATTTTCAATTTGAATCCGAAATAAATCAGGTTAAATTTTGTGTGAAATTTGAAAATTTTATTTTTATGTGATCCCTATTATACAAAATTTTTAATTGATTGAATTTTCACCTTCAATCTTTCAATTTACAATTTTCAAAGATTCAATTTTTAACAAAACTGAAAACTTCAGGCGGTTTACGTTTCAGTTCAGTTCTTCCAATTTTCTTTTTTCATGTTTCTGCTTACCAATAGTTGATTGGTAGAAATTAAATTTTCACCTCAAATTTTTGGGCCTAAATCGGGATGATTGTAGATCAAAGTTTCAGTTTAAAATTTTCAGCCGTCTTATTTGTTGTTTAATGCTACTGTAATTGAATTTTCATGTTCAAATATTTAATTGCTCCAAATTTTTAATTTGACTTTTTAAAAAATCGAATTCTTTAAAAACCTGAAAATCAACTTAATTCGGTAATTTACTTTTTATGTTTACAGGTTTGTTAATCGGCCGAAACCAAACCTCTACGCTGGTTTTTCATGACCGATACAACAGCGGTTTTACAGTTTTCACAAAAACTTTCCGAAAATCAAGATTTCAGGATTAATTTTTATTTGCAAAGTTCAAAAAAATGAAATTGAATTTCCAGTCTTAATTTTTCATTATCGATGAAAACAGAGGAATAACTGCGATTAAAAGTTATGAAAAAGCAATTTTCTATGAAAGCCGATAATTTCAAACGTCCTGATTTGTCAATTAAATTTTTACGTTTTCGAAATTATTAATTTCAGTTTCAATCGCACAAATTTTATTTCCAGTTTTATAATTTTATTTCTAGCTTCGCAAATTCGTAATTGTGGATACAAATTAAATTTAATTTGATTTCGAATTCTTCTGGGGGCGTAAAATTTTTGTTGGCATTTAATAATTTTATACAGGGTGGGTCCTAATGATACCTTTTTTGTTGTTGTACAAAATTGTTTTTTGATGGCAAATACAATAAAGTTGTTTTATTGACTCAAAAACCACTAATGGTAAGATAAATAACAAAATAAAGAAAATTACAACTCTTATGTGACAAATATCCACATTAAATCACTCGGTATTATTTTCTAATTGAGTTAGAAAGAGAAAAATTGGGCTAACGCAATACAACCTTTTGAGTTATTAATTTACAAAATTATTTATTTTCTTTTCAGTGGTGGAATGAAATTCAGCGCCTTTCCCTTTAATTTACCAAGCGTTAAAAAAATTGTTGAGGTGATCAATTTTAAAATCAAAATTTTCCGAGGTGGAACTGAAAAAGTTTCCAAGTTGAGATTTATGTTTACATTAATCCGCGGAGAAATTGGATGTCGATTAGAAATAAGTGTGAAAAATTTTGAAACTTTTCCGCAACTTCTATAAACAACAATTTGGATGGTTCCCGCTTCTTTTAGATTTTCTGACCGTCAAATTGGCAATAAGTCAACTAAGAACGAATTAAAAAAAGTTACTTACCGAACTAATTTTTTTAACACAGAAATCCACTTTTTTCACTGGGTCACTGATGTAATTTTTCATTTTTATAATTTTTTGCACATTTTTAAAAACACACGGAACTCGCGATCTATTGAAAGCGCATTGCGGCGTTTTACATCCCGTTTCGCGACATCTGCAACCGGAGTTAAACTGCGGCACTGGACGTAACACCCGGAGTGGAATTGAGACCGGAGTCTTAACGCTTGCGCTCCGGTATGCATACACACAGGTTGCGTGTACATCATTTAAAATATTGTTTATATAAATGATCCTCCCTCTTTGGTTGCATTTTACCCTACGTGAGAAAATCCCCTATTTTCATATACTTCCTTCTCATTTACCATTTTCACTTTTTTTGAAAAGTGCATTTCAAGGCAGCGAAAATTTATGGAGGCTCTTTTTTAAATTCAAAGGGTCGAAATTTATTTATTCGACTTCTTGACTCAATTTTTTTTTACCTGCCACGTTTTTCTTTTGGAAAGAAAACTCAACTAATTACAATCGAATGATCTAAGTGTTTATACACTTTTTGCTCGCGTAACTTTTGCTTTGTTTTCCGATGCTTTATGAAACGGGAAACTTCGCTTCACATTATTCTTAAATGTATCCAAGTTTCTTTCTCTTTGCACAAAACTTTTTTTTGTAAAACTCGGGCGCTTTTTCCTTTGAAAATCATATCGATTTATTAATATCGGATCGGTGAAAATTGGAGAAAAAAGAAAATGATAAATCGCATTTGCTTAAAACAAACAGATGGATAGATGTACCGAGAGATAAATAAACACGAGGAAACGTAAATAGCTTAATCAATAATAGCTCTATAAATGCCAGTGGCGTAACGTGAACTTTTTGTTCCCACCCTGTACATATATCCAATCTACGACCTTTTATTCTCTTTGTTACTTACTAATTAATAAAATAATTAATTCCTGTTGAATGTATAATCCTATTACTTGTTCCATTCTCTTAGTAGTCTGACTGCGCTGTTGATTATCCAAGCTTTGCTGTCTCTAGAACACAATGCGCTTTTATTAACCTGTCAAGATTTGACTAATTTTTGATAATCGTTACCTCAAAATTGTTGTAATCCAAAAATTACGCACTTATATAAATGTACAAATTACAACATAATTACCCCTTTTCGATGTTGTAATTCATTCCACTTACCTTTAATTACACCCTCTTTCTACACCGTTCGAGTTTATACCCCTACATATTATACCAAGCACAGAACATCTTTCATTTTCTACTTAGTCAAAGTTTTTGTTATATTATATTAATAATAAATTTGCTTTTACAAGTGTAATTTATTTCTAAAGCTTTTTTTTTTTTCGTTTTCAAATTTTCCATTTAATTACAAAATTAATTCGAAGCCGAACACATCCCGTTGGATAATGAGATTTATTTATTTACTCGTATCAGAAGAGCATTACACAATATGTGAAAAGTGATTACGTACCGTTAAATTACAGTCCCAGTTTAATTCTGAAAATTTATTTTGATACAAAAGTTGTAATAATTTCCTAAATAACTAAAAAACCTCGCTAGTTTGTATGAATAAAATTAATCACAATTTGAAGGGTTGACCAATGCTTCCGGGTATCTCTCCAATTTGTTTATTACGACGATCTCATGAATTTAGTTAATTTTTGCATCGCATAGGAGGCCTCCCCGACAGCCCATAATAATTAAAACATCATATCTGGATTTTATAATTCACTAAATGGATTATTTAACAAACGATTTTAAGGAATGGGGACGAGACCCCCCCCCCCCCCCGTTATGTTTGAAAACAGAAAATAATGAATCTACCCTTATTCTGTACAAAATAAATTAATAAATAAATATAACTTCTGATCTTCACTTTAGTAGGTTCCCCTGAATCCAATTTTCCGGGGGGGGGGGGGGGATTTGACGCACTTCCTTGAATATTCATTAGGGTTACTGTACCGCCTTTACCCCCTCCCCCTTTCACTCGCCATTGTAGCGTTTTAGTTTTTTTTAGCTCTAAATATAGTGCGCAGAATTTCTTCTTTTTACCCCGTCTGAAGTTGAACAGAACTCATCAGCACTGAACCACCATAGCCTTCTCATCAACCAACCAATATTATGTAATAATTGTGCAACATGAAAATTTGCTCGTGACTCATCTGCTGCATTCGTGTTCATGTTTCTGCACAAGATTTTTCAACTACTAACTTGATTAGTAATGTAGCAGTAATAAGAAAGTTAGATCCGTTGAGTTATTTACATAATGTGTGGTAATCCTAACGTAGGAAATATGGGCCATCACGACATACTATGACAGTCTACGTGTTTTCGGTTAGGTGGCCACCTATTTTCATATTTAGATTTTATTAGGTTAGATTTTGGCAGGATTTTAGTTTAAATTAATAAATTTAAAAGTTAGATGCAATAATTGTGATTACATTATTTACTAGTGATTGATTTGTAAGGACATAAAAAATCGCCTGTGGCGCTTTGTATAGTGAAATGACGGCTTAATAAACGGTTTTTTAAAGAAGGCATGAGGAGCATTACACAATTTCGGCAGAACACAATTCTTAGTTCGCCCAGGATTGAACCAGATAAAGAATATAAACCTCCTTTAAAGACCTACACAACCCAAACAGAATAATAGCATGTCATTGGCTGAAAGCAACTTAACGCGTTTGTTTGTTGTTTTTATTTGATAGTCTTGTTGCCATTTAACCTTAATTTCTTCTTTAATTAAAAGATGTAGAAGAGCACCAGGAGTATCATGGGAGACAAAATTTTAACTTGGATTCTGTAGATTACTTGCGAGGCCGAAGGCCGGGCTTATTATGGGACCCTCAGGGCTTAGTCTCATAAATTTGGGTAGTAGTTTACGCCGAAAAAGGTAGAAAATATGTCTAGCACGACGATGTCTCAAAAAACAATTAATGAAAATCCAATGCGTCTCGCAGAGCTCCCGTAAAATTAAAATTCCAGAAAACAACCACAATCAAAATAAAATTATTTTATAAGCTTTCAGCAGTAGGATATTGCCTTCTTCAGATGATTTAAATTTAAAATTTTCCAGGTAGTAATAATTAATATTTAACAATAAACGCAGGTAAAACCAGTAACTCAAACATAGACAAGCTGAAAAATGTATAAAATATATCTAACTCGACGGAATCTAAAGACACGGTCGATGGAAATCTAAGATGCGAGGCCGAAGGCCGAGCTAATAATGATGATATAATGCCGCCAGCCTCGCAGAGCTTTTATATAACATTAAAATTCAGAAATTAATAAACTAAGAAATCACAATAAAACTCAAATTATTTTATGGGCTTTCAGCAATATTCAATATAGAATATTCCCTTCTTCGAATATTAATTAATTCCAATTGTAAACATTTTTTTACATTAATTCGCACTAGCTAATAGTTAATATTTAACAATAAATAAAGAAAATCCATTGCTCATGCAATATTCAAGCAGTAGTTTTGTGGCTTCTTGATGAGATCAGTCGTGGGAACAGTCTGTATATAAAACACCACATCTATGATGTATCTGTCACTCTCTTTGTTCATAACGCACTTTTTTCTCAAAAAAAGTTGTTGGTTGCACAACCACGGCACCTACACATTACAATTTCAATAATTACATATTACATTCTAATGCGTGATTGCCGTGGTTGTGCGGCCTATAGGCCGCACTCAAACTTTAAGAAATATGTGCGTTATGGGCATATACGTCAGTGCGACGGATTTAATGCACATAGATGACGATAAAAGACACATCATGTACGAAAATTTTTTAACTGGGCTTCAGTTTACTGCACACTGCTGTTGGCTGCACATCATCATTGCCGTCCTAAGGAAGAGAGTCCTATCTGCAAATTTTCAGTTTTTCATGTTGTGATATTTTCTGTCCTATCCGCATGTGGCCCAACATTTCCTACCTGTAAAAGTCCTCTTTAGTCCTCTAATTAGTTTGTCCTAAATCCTTTCTCTGCTTAAAGTGCCCTATCTGCTTCCAGGCGTTAACGAGCTCTCATAAATCCTATACAAGTTATATACTACATAAAATATCTCAAAACTATGAAATTACAGATAGGGCTCTCTTCCTTAGAACTTGTTTCTTGTTTCTTAGGAAAGTTTCAGTGCGGCCTTTAGGCCACACAACCAGAGCATTCACGCATTAGAATGCCAAAACTTATAATATTACATTTCAATGCGTGATTTCCATGGTTTTAAGGCCTAAATGCCGCACTGTTATAAATTTCTAGCTTTAAATCGCCATAGCACAAAAACTATTAATTTTCTAGTGTTAACGGTTTAATATTTTTCTAAAGAGCGTGAAATTATCTACGAACTTGATTCTGATCATTTATTGGCTAAAATCGACGGCTTTTGAGTTATGCATTAAAATAAGTGAAGAGACGTTAAAAAATTCGAAGTTTTATATTTTTCTGTTCTTGCAAATCCTGTATTTTTTAAAGAAGCGTATTAGAAAAAAATGAACACCCCTTTTCTTATGAAAATTTAACGGGCTTTTATTTAACTTTTTCGGAAAACCAATTCCTTTCAAAGAAAAACTGAAATTAGCGAGGAGAAACTGTGGTTTTTAAGTAAAATTCGCTTTGCATTCAAGTGTGCAAAACAAAAATAAATAAATCAAAAATGGGACTTATTAACGAAAACGGTCGACTAAATACGAATATTATCGAACGTCAATCGTCAATTCAGCGGTAAATTACACACAGTTTCAACAAGCGATTTTAATTTTTCTATGCAATGGATTGCTTTTCCAAAAAAATTTACTACACATAAGTTTTCTAGCGCAAATTGCGCTTATTTTTTTCTATAATATTTTGTTTAAAATATACACAAAGAACTTAGAATTTTTAGCATTTCTTTACTTAATTTCATGCATAACTCAGAAACCGTTATTAAATTTATACAAAATGGTGTCATATTCTAGTTTGTAAATAACTTCACACTGCTTAAAAAAGTACTAAATCATTAATACCAAAATATTAACAGTTTAGCAGTTACGGCCATTGGAAGGTAGAAATAAAGAAAATTTACATCGGCCGCAAGGATAACCTGCATAGACGAAAGGGCAACGGAGGCCTAAAGGCCGCACAGGAACTTTTCTCGACATTACACAAAAATAATTTGTAAAATGTGAAGAACAACGAAGTTGAGACATGAAAATTTAGAAAACTTCAATTCCAGGGCCACATTATGAAAAATTAAAACAGATTCCTTTTATTGAAAACTGTCGAACAATGTTTTAGATTACAGGATACTTTTCAGATTCAATTCCGTATGACATTTATTAAAGGATCCGTATTCTCATATATAAATGGGAGGCCGACCCGTGTTCTCAAAAATAATTGGGAGGCCGAATGCCGACTCGTATTCTTAATAGAAAATAATTGGGAGGCCGACCCGTATTCACTAAATCATAATTCAATTGAGGCCGTAGGCAGATTCGTATAGTACACATCTGTAATTGGGACGCCAAAGGAAGCTGTCGGATTACGGAGGTCATATGGCGATTGTTGCATTATAGGATTTCCTTTAGATTACATCTCATATGGCAATTCTTCAATTGAGACCGATTCGTATTCTCATATATATATTGCGATGTTATGCACTGACCACGTTAATAGAGATGCGTACGTTAATATTCAAAAGTTGATCAACGATTAAAGCATGAGACTTATTTTAAAATCATACGGAAAGATTCCATCTGATAGCAAATACTTTAATTCAAATTCAAAAATTAATTCAAATTACATTCATGGAACAAAGATTAATAAAATAATTTAACAATGTGAAATTTAAATTCCGTTATCATAAAATTTGTTATTTTAGTCTTAAAATGAATTTTGTTTAGTTATAAGTAATCCTAATTAATATCAAAATATTGTTGAATAACTTATTAATATGAAAAATTTGTTAGCATAAAATTAAATAGCAAGTTAAAACATTACATGACATTAAAGTGCTTCGTTAATCAATGAACAGTAAATGGATGGTGCATCTTCACCAATTAATCGTATAACAATCAAATGGAATGTAGAAAACCAATTCAATCTGGAAAAGATAAAATTTCATTAAAAATTTTGTCAAAACAAAATGGGCAAATACGTACCTGACTATGCAATATCGATGTTGTTATTTTCAACAAAAATAATAATCAACCTTGCCTGGAAAGTTGGGTATCAAGGCAACAAAAACAAGCGAAAAAGGGTTAATAAACGAGTTTTGGGTTATGCAAATGGTGATTTTGTGCTGCAATAAAATTTAATTGAATTAATAAAAATTTTGATAGAAATTAACAACAAAAGTATAGAATAATTAGATAATAATTACTTACGTCAGATTAAAGTGTTTTATAAAAGAAAAGTCCAGTGATTAGTGAGATTTTCAACAAAAACTATTCACAAAATTACACGAGGTAAAACTGTGCATCGACACCCATCCGTTTTTATCAATGGTACAACAGCTGATCGCTCTACGCAAGCAGATAAGATTCATGGTCAAATATCTTACGAACCAAAAAAACCCTAGATAAAGGTAAATCTACATAAAACTTTATAATTTTTATAAAATTCAGTGCGTGCGTAAAAATTATCACCGCGTTGCGCCTACGTTAAAATTAACAGTTTGGGTAATTTTAAGGAATTATTTTATTAATATTAAGAATTTTTATTTGCTATAATTATAATACAAACAATAAAATTTACATTTTGCCTTTGAAACGGAGAATTATTTTCCAATCTTGTTCCGAGATCCAAAAATATTTGATTTCAGAAATTCACAGATTTGGTCACGGAAGGGACCCAAGCCCGAGATAAAGGTAGGTTTCATGCTTACAATAAAAATTATATCTAGCCGAGGTAAATATTTATTTGCGACAATAAATTTGCAAACGTCTCTATTGACGGGGTTAATTTGTGTAAACCCGCACTATCAAAGGTTACCGCTCTATTACAAAGGCAAGCTTAAAGCACTCCGTACATAGCACTTTTTGGCTAGCCCAACGTGAGGCTAAGTCAGCTCATAGCACTTTTAGGCTCATAACGTGGGGCTCGATTAAAAACGACAACCCCTCATAGCAATATATTTGTTGCGTCCTCGTACTCCTTTGTTTGCTCTGGTGACGAGGAACAACAAACCTTGAGCACTTACCTTATGCGACTCTTAATCTCAGGGTATCTTTACCGTCGTTGTCTCACTTTACAAATTGCTAATAGCAGCAGCTCAAAAGAAACACAAATCGGTTCAGGTAACAGATTTATTAGGGATACTAAACACATTAATGGAACATAAAAATCAAACTCAATTAAAAAAATGAACAAACTAAGAACTATCCTAAAATTAATCCAAACTTTATTTATGATGGCTGTGCTATAGCTGAGCGTATAGCACATTCACTTTTCTTCTTTATTAAGTATCGCCTGGTCCAAATTGTAATCTGCAATGTCTATGTCCCTGACATGAGACAGTTCCAATTCAAGTGCTATTCCAAATCTTTCCCCGTACGAAAACACGGAACCTTAGTCCGTACGAACAGCCTTGAGAGAAACCTCGTCTTTGCGAAATCTTCTACTCACTTCTAATCTTCTATCTTCTAATCAAATATTGATCACATAATCAATATTTATCTTTATAATCGATGATAAGTCACACCCCGAACTCTTGTTGATTATTCAACTCACAATATTTTATTTTTGGAAAAGGAATTTGAACACGTCCGTCCGGTACGCTCTCAAAATGATAACTGATCCTATCATTTATTATTTTTGTTATTATCCTTTTTTTTTGTTTTCCCTTTTGATTTGATTTTTGGGTATCTCTATTTTTTTATCGTTGTTACTTGCGCGTCTTCCGGCCTACGCATCATTTCTAAGCATTTGGATGCACTACCAACTTAAAATTAATATCTTAAAATTACATTTTATTATGAAACATTAACTATTATAACTTAACAAAACATCCCCGATTGTGATTCCTTTGGTACCTGGCTTTCTTATATTTCTTTACCGATCAAAGCGGGTCACAACAATATAAATGGGAGGCCGAAGGCCGACCCGTATTCGCAAAAATATTTGGGAGGCCGAAGGCCGACTCGTATTCTTAAAAGTAATTGGGTGGCCGTAGGCCGATTCGTATACTTATATGCGTATAATTGGGAGGCCGAAGGCCGACCCGTATCCACTAAACAATTGAGAGGTCAAAGAAGAGCTAAGAAAACCGATGGTCGACTATAGAAATAAAAGAGGTTTATAAACAGTCGGAATACAAATGCACAATCGGGAGGCCACGCCTCAGAGTTAATCGCTAACATGGCCGACAGGCCGATTTTTAATTAGGTAGTTAAAAGAAATAACTTGAAGTAAATAAAAAGTTGGTAAATTTATATTTTAAAAAAATTGGCGGCTGCAAACCAGAAGATCTGGGGAATACCCCCGAGCATACGAAGATCCAAGTGGGAAAACTTTAAAAAATGTTATATGATACTGCTTTACTTTTCTTGGCTATGGTGTTCAGCTGAGGTATTCCACGACCCCCCCCCTTGTTATTTTTTTTATTGTTAACTTGGGTTTTGAATTTGACAATGAAGAGTATTAACATTTTGAAAGTAACACAGGAAGCTGTCATTAGACTGAGTAAACAGTAGGCCGCTGCAGATTACAGAAATAATTTTACCCCAACTGCACGGGGGTCTAATGTTTTCTTTAAATTTTGAGCCCTCCCATTGAAAAAATCAAGAGCCATCACTGGTCATCAGAAGAACACAAAAATGAAGTAAGTAGCAATTTTTGGTAAGTACTGGAAGCTTTGCAACTCCAGAAAGCTTTATAAGGCTGGAGTCTCACTGTACCATCTACTACTACCAAAAAAATTTACTACTACCCAGCTACCCACAAATCTACAACTTCTGTTAGTTAAAATTTTATTTGGTATTAATAGATGGTAGTGAGACGCCGGCCGCAAAACTTTAATTGCAAACCAGTTTCAAAGGGATTATAGGGTAAAGGTGACCCAATGTTTGGGATTCTACAATATTCATTGTAGTAAATTCAGTACCTATTTGAGAACTTAAGGTCAGGTTAAGGGTTTCCAATTCTAAATTAATTTGTTCATCCAAATTTAAAGACCGCAGGAGATTTTTTGAAAACAATAACATTAACGTTCCTACTTTAACAAACCCCTTTCAGTTTTATAATATCGCCCCGGAAATGTTTCAAAAATTTCACATACCGTCACGTTCGAGCCTCAACGAGAGCTAATTTAAAATGACTACAAAATTAGTACGCCGAAACGCAAAAATAAGAAACGCGACTCCCTTAATCGTTACCAATTTATCCTCCACCTGTTTTTAATTTCCCCTAAAAAAACGTACAAAATTAATTAAACGAAATACGAAACTGTGCAGCACAAGAATTATTACAGTATCACGTTCCAACATACTTAATCGTGTTGATGCCTATCAAATTCATGCGAGGGCTTATTTGTTATCAAAGGATCAAGCAGCATATTTTACCGAATTTGTGTGTCACATCCATCGAGTAAAGAGAGGATCAATTTTACACCAAAAAAATTCCTCAAAAATATAATTCGTCCCTCAGGACGTTCAGACTCGTGAACGAGTTCAGACGTGAAGACTCTCAACAAGCAAGCAATAAGAAAACGAGCACTCGTCGGTGAGGGTTTCAAAAGGGGTTGTTAAATGAGGGTTTTCTTTAAAATCGAACAATAACAAAGGGTAAAATTAAAAGATAAAGTTGAGATTTGTTTTCACTTCACTTTCACGGACCACTCTGTCAGAACCCGATACTACCTTGTTGATGACGGAACAAAGGAATTGAAAATTTAGGATCCCATCAAGAGTTTTAAAGAGTTGGATGATCAAGGTAAATTTTACAACAGAAAAACATCAAAGTAACCCGAAACTAAATTAACTTTTTAATTATTTTGAACAAAAATGCCAACTTTTCACTTTGACGATTTTTTTAATAATTGTTTGCATGTGACCGTCGGGCGGTATCTATCGTACAGTAGCTAAACTAGCGCGTGTGGTTCCCACTTTTACTAAGAGATGTGAAGTCGTACCTTTTTGCGTGCTTTGCGCCAATGCACTAGAAGAATCGATAAATTTGATTGTTACAAAGTAAAACGGTTAAATTGTAAATTGAAAAATGAAATTCAATTGTTTAAAAGAAGTTCAAACCGAAATTTTCACGAAAACATTCATTTTCTTTTTTCATTCGTAAAGACTGAAATTGTGACTAAATGGGGGGGTTTTTGCCTCGAATTCACCTCTCAGGACTTAATTTTAAACATTCTGTATTTGTAGTTTTGTAACTTTGATGGTAAATAAACGAAGTAGTAATAAGGAATATTCATTTTACCGCGCCGCAGAACAACTGTTACCTTTTTCTTTCGTTACTAAAGCAGCATTACGAAGTAACAAAATACGTTTGTTTTTTGCTTATAACTCGAAAATAGTGCGCCTGACGGAAAAAATAGAAAAGTACTAATTTATACAGAATTAAATTGTGTACAAAAAAGTTCTAAGATTTATTTTGACAACTGCGATGTTTTGACAGATAATTCGCACGGTTCATCAAATATCGCTTTCCAATCATTTTAATGCGGTGGAATTCGATCGCCTTGGTGGCGCAGTCGACAGTATTACATAATAATACAACCATGAATTACAATTAAACACAAAGAATCAAAAAAGAATAATTAGGGAGTTTCTTTACAAGTTTGTTAGAATTTTTTTTAAATCCAAGCACACTTTTAATGTTCCGTATATCTTGCAATCCGTTGGTATCACAAAAATATCATTCAGGTATATTTTGTACAAAATTCAATTATCTATAAATTAAGTTCTCTACAATTTTACGATGTAGTTGATCATTCTCGAGTTATAAAGAAAAAAGCGTAAAAAGACGCTAAGTAGTAGTACATAATTTTCTTATTTTTCGTTTATAACTCGAAAACGATACGACGTATCCAAAAAATAATTGGAACGAATTTGTACAGAATTAAATTTCCTACAAATAATTATTTTTCTGTAATTTTCCTAATTGTGATGGTTGGACAGATAATTGACAGTTTGATCAAAATTTGATGTAATTATGGTTTTAGCAATCAAAGCACTTGAAAATTAAAGATCACTATCAAAAATATAAATCTACCGAACAAATACTACGGTTCCTAATTCCACCAAGAGATGGCAAGAAGCTACTTTTCCGTAAGTTAAAATTAAAATTATTATTTTTCGAAAAACTTCTCCATACAAAGTTACAATGCTCACCCTCATGGTATTCACCCTTACCCTTACAAGTTTGTGCGCACTGTACAAACGTGATTTTATTGATTTTATTCTTTCATGAATCATTCGTATTAAGGGGGTTGCACCTTAGGGTTGCACAAATAACAATGGGGACGAATATTTAAAAGTTTCAAAACATTGCGGAGTGGTCGAAACTGTTTCGATGAATCAATAATAATAATTTTTTCTATAACTTCCCCACAGTTTCAACTATGAAAATAAAATTTTATTTATTGATTTTTTAAAGTATTAAGAGCGAACACAATTTTTTTTCGATTATAAATTATAGTTTATCAAACAACAGTTTGGCAGATAATCAGCGTAATCGAATCAAATTTGTCGCTTTTCAAATTAGTAGTGGAAATTCTCGATTAAATTTTATAATTTGACAGATAATGTAACTTAATTAACATAGAAAAGTTGACATATTTGTTATTTTCGTTCTTCAGTTCGTCCTTTTTTGGTGTACACCGATTTTAATGAGCGTAAAAATGTAAACTCAACTTCAATGTTCATTATAATTCAATCCATTACGCGTACGAAAAATTTCATTTCAATATTTTTTATAGACAATTTAATTTTCCGTAAATTACGTTCTATTAATTTTTTATGTATAATTAAGCGTTTAGAAGTTATAATTAAAAACACAACAAATAAAGTAATTTTATTGAAAAAGGAAAAAAACACGAGAAACTCAAATTCGGCAAATATTTGTATTTACGTGATCGATTGAACGCCAATCGGTTGGCCAACCCCCCCCCCCCCCACAAATTTCATAAAATACTGTGTTGGTTTCTTGCCTAATTGAGGATTTTGGGTATCTCTTAGTTGCTTAATACGCTTAATAATATTTTAGGGAAAATTATCATCAGATCAAAATTGAAGAACACAAAATACAGTTTTCAAAATTTACGTCAGATCACGAAAATGGCTTATATGAAAGTTTTATTCTCCAATAATAATTTTACGTAAAATTGAAATTAAGCGAGTTATAAGCGAAAAACCGCGCTAACAGGGCTAGAATCCTCGTTTGGGCAAGAAACTGACACGGGCTTTAACAAATGTATGTATGGGAGGGGGGGGGTCGTTAGGATACTCAAATACACGTGTGAAAAAAATTTCAGAATCCCCGGATTTTTTCAAATCCAAACCATATTTTCAGCTTCTTAATCTGAATCCTTAGCCTTATCTGAACCAGTAGAAAAATTTTAGAAAATTGAATTTTTTAGAGAATTTTATGCTCTTCAATTTTGATCTGATGAGGATTTTCCGTAAAACTGAAGTTAAGTGAGTTATACGCGAAACACCACCTTAAAAGCATTAAGATGTCCAATTTGGAGAGAAACCGAGACTGGCGAGTTATTGGTGTAAAACCGCGCTAACAGGGCTAAATTCCTCAATTGGGAAAGAAACCGACAAGGGCTTTAACGAAATCTACGGGGGGGGGGTCATTACTGCACTCAAATATACATGTCATCAAAATTTCAACTCTCCAGGATTTTTTGCAAAATCGAACCACTTTTTAAGGTTCCTGATGTTAACCCTTATCCTTATCTCAACCAGAACATCAATTTTAGAAAGATCTATTTAAGAAAATTTTATTCTCTTCAATTTTGATCTGATGACAATTTTCCAAAACAACTGAAATTAAGTGGGTTATAGGCGAAAAACCCCTTAAGGCATTCAAATGTCAAATGTGGATGAGAAATCGACATTAGCGAGTTATAGGCGAAAAACCGCGCTAACAGAGCTAAAATCCTCAATTGGGCAAGAAACCGACAAGGGCTTTAAAGAAATTTGCGGAGGGGGATCATTACTACACTCAAATACAAATGTCAGCAAAATTTCAGCTCTTCCGGATTTTTTTACAAATTCGAACCAGTTTTTCGGCTTCGTTATCTGAAGCCTTAGCCTGAACCAGTAAAGAAATTTTAGGACGGTCCATTTTATAGGAAATTTTATGCTCTTCAGTTTTCATCTGATGAAAATTTTCCGTAAAACTGCAATTAAGCGAGTCTTAGGCGAAAAACCGCGCTAATAACAGGGCTAAAAATTCTCAATTTGATAAGAAACCAAAATGAGTTCAAAAAAATTTGCACGGGGGGGGGAGAAATTAGGACACTCAAATACACGTATCAGCAACATTTCAGCTCTCCCGGATTTTTTCAAATTAGAACCATGCTTTAGGGTTCCTTATCTGAACCACAATAAAAACTTCTGGAAAATCTATTGAGTAAAAAATTTTATGCTGTTCAGTTTTCATCTGGTGAGAATTTTCCGTAAAACTGAGATTAAGTGAGTTATACACGAATAACCACCTTAAACGTATTAAGGTGTCCAATTTTGGGGAGAAACCGATACTGGCGTGTTATAGGCGAAAAACCGCGCTAACAGTGCTAAAATCCTCAATTGGGCAAGAAACCTTTAAAAGGGATTTAAAGATATTTTCGGGGGGGGGCACTCAAATATACACATATCAGTAAAATTTCAGCTTTCGCTGTTTTTTTGCAAATTTGAACCATTTTTTAGAGTTCCTTATTTGAAACCTTATCTTTATCTGAACCAAAATAAAATTTTTAGAAAGATCTATTTTATGCCTTTCAATTTTGATCTAATGAGAGTTTTCCGTAAAATTGTAATTCAGTAAGTTATAGGCGAAAAATCACCTTAGAGGCATTAAAATGTGCAATTAGGCGAAGAAACCGTCTCTGACGAGTTATGAGGCGAAAACAGAGCTTACGAAGCTAAGATTATCAATTTGGTAAGAAACCAACAAGGGTTTTAAGACATTTTTGGAGGGGGGGGTCATTACGATACTCAAATACAAATGTCATTTTTTGCAAATGCGAACAATTTTTCTGACTTCCTTATCAGAAGCCTTATCTTTACCTGAACCAGTAGAAAAATTCTGTGAAGATTTATTTTATAGAGAATCTTATGCTCTTCAATATTGATCTAATGAAAGTTTTCTGTAAAACTGAAATTAAAGGAGTTATAGGCGAAAACCACCTTAGACGCATTAAAATGACCAATTTGTGGAAGAAATCAATACTGGCGAGTTATGGGCGAAAAATCGCGCCAACAGGGCTAAAATCCGCAATTAAGTAAGAAGTTGACAATCATTTCAAAGAAATTGCTGGGGGGGGGGGGGTCACTAGAACACTCAAATAGACATATCAGCAAAATTCCAACTGTCCCGGATTTTATTGCAAAGAACCATATTTAGGGTTCCTTATCTAAAGCCTTATCTTTATCTTTATCTGAATCAGAATAAAATTTTTAGGAAGATCTATTTTGTTGAGTATTTTATGCTCTCCAATATTTATCTGATGACAATTTGCCAAAAAAAAAATTAAATTAAGCGAGTTATAGGCGAAAAACCACCCTAGAGGCATTCAATTGTCCAATTTGTGGGTAAAACCGCCAGTAGATTTTTGGGGGGAGGTGGAGGCTCATTCGAATACTCACCTCTCTCAAACTGTAAGAGCTGTATGAAACTTCCCTTATTCCCAACTCTCAACCAGGGTTAAACCATTGATTTACGACTTTTGATATAAAGTCCGCAATTGTTGACCCGGCTCGGCCTTCGACCTCACATGGGAACCTCTAATTTTACTACAACTTTAACAGCATCGTCCAACCTTGTAGGATATTTCATGCTGTGTTTTAATTCGGAAAACAGGGCAGTAAAAATGTCAAGTATAGGTTTACACAAATGTTCCTAAAAATTTTCAAGTAATTTTGGAGATTTCCAATTATGTCTACAGAATTCCAAGAAATTCTTACAGATATTAAACGAATTTTCAAATTAACGAATTTTAAAGATATCCTGGAAATTTTAGAGATTGCCAATAAATTCCAGACACTTTCAGATTTTTTGTAGGAATCCCCACTGTTTTAAAAGAATTTTTCAAATACCCAAAGCTGAAACTTTCTAAATAATTGTGGAGATTTCCAATGATGTCTAGAGATTTTAGAGGAATTCCTGCAGATTAGAATGGAATTTTCCAAATAACGAATTCCAAAGATATCCTAGGAATTTCGTAAAATTCCAATAAATTCCCGAGAATTTCCAGTATTTCACAAGTATTTCACGAATTTTTAAAATACCGAATGATAAGAATTACTAAGTAATTTTGGTGATTTACAATTATGCCTAGATAATTCTAAGAAATTCCTATAGATTTTAAACGAATTTTTCAAATGACGAATTCTAAAGATCTCCTGGAAATTTCAGAGAATTTCAAGCATTTCGTATAGGAATTCCCACTGCTTTTAAGCGAATTTTCCAAATTTCCAATGATGACTAGAGAATTCCAAGAAATTCCTACAGATATTAAACAAATTTTCAAATTAACGAATTCGAAAGATATCCTGGGAATTTCAGAGATTGCCAATAAATTCTTGAAAATTACAGCTTTTTTGTAGGAATTCCCACTGTTTTTAAACGAATTTTGCAAATACTGATTGCTAAGAATTTAAAAGTAATTGTGTAAATAAATATCTCTAGTGATGCCTAGAGAATTCCAAGGAATTCCTACAGATTTTAAAAGACTTTTCCAAATAACTAATTCTAAAAATATCCTAAGATATTTTCAAGTTGGGATTCTAGGATAATTTCAAGTACAAGTACACTATTTTTAAACGAATTTTTCAAATTCTGAACGCTAAGAAATTCCAAGTAATTTTGGAGATTTCCAATACTGTCTATGGAATTGCAAGAAATTCCTAAAAAAATTTCAAATACCGAATTCTAACAATATCCTAGGAATTCCAGAAATTTCCAATAAATTCCAGAGAATTTCAAGTACTTCGCAGAAATTCCTACTCTTTTTAAACGAATTTTCAAAGTACCGAAAATTACCTAAAAATATTTAAGATTTCCAATAAATTCGAGATGTTTCCTAGGAATTCCCTTATTAGAAAGATGTGATTTGGATGAAAGTGAAGTGAATACTAATGAAGCAATATAGTAGATAAACCATGGTGTTTCCACGCCAACTCGTTCATAAAGTTTAAATGGATTACATCAGAGTTCTCTTTCTCATCGCTATACCGTAATTAATCCCCAAGCAAGCTTTCACCCAATATTAAGATGAGTTAGTTTTTGAGTTATAGGTGAAAAATGTTAAATTTTTGTGGGATGTGTATCTGATGTATTGGTAGTTTAGGTAAATTTCTTCTGCGGCGCAGTCAAGCGGTTGCCTATAAAAAATGTTTTTAAACCAAATTATTTATTTTCGGTAAGAAATACAAAAACAATACCATAATAAAAATTGTCATGGCTATTTTTCATTCAAGGAAAGTTTACAAGAATTTTATTCTCAAAGTTCCATATACATACTAAATGACTAAGTTTCCTCGATATATTAAAGCGTACCAACAATTTTGTATTTGTTGTGTATACTCTATAGAGATCCTTTCCTTCGTAGGTTAAGGTCCTAATGAACTTCCCCGTTTTCAAACAAAAAATGGATATTTGTGAATATCTAATAGTGTATGGCACTCTATCAGGATACGAACACAGCACATAATGGTCAGTGAATCTGACGAACTCTTTATAGCCTCCATCACCTAAAATTTAAATAATTCTTACTTTTATTATGGATGCACTCCGAAGAGCGAAGGTTGATTTACCTATGGTCCTATAAGTTTTATCAATAAAATTCCACACTCTTATTTCAGAATCGTCATAATTCTTTGAAGCAAATGAATACTCATCTTTGAGTTTGTATACTTTTTCAAATTTTCCAAAAGTGTGAAGTTCAACCCGGTCTTTGATGTTCCAAACAGAAACCATCACTGTGCCTTTTCTGGAAATATTAGGTGCGCGAATAAGTAGCAAATAATTTCCTTTTAACTAAAACAAAAACCCATTGATAATAGTATTATGACTGACCACCAGTTTATGCGTTACTTTTTCTTATATAACTTCGTCATCAGAAGCTTTACGAAACAATACTAAAATATAATTTTGTTCATAATGATAAGATCTACATAATTGTTCTCTTGATATATTTTGTTCAAACGAATGATAACGAAGTTATTTAAAGTAAACTATCAATTTTAGATTTACTAAGAACGAACCTGTAATCCGGGTATCCAGTGGAGGGGGAAACTGCATTTAAATGTTATTACTTCGCCGGTTGAAAAGTTTTTAATATATATGTCAATTTCTTTACTCGAATAGGCTATGACATTATTGCAAAGGCTCATAGACGAAAACAATCCTTCGATGTTAAGCTCATATGCCAAAGTAGTGAAATTTATTACTTTAAGGCTTTCCTGGTATAATACTGCAAACCTAAGGAATAAAGAAACTTTAGTTATGTTTAGCTAAATTTTATTAACTCGATGGCCTGCAACGTACAAATTACTACTTTCATCAAATTGCATATCTATACAGCGTGATTTAGAAGATACTCCAGTAAATACTATGGATTCATCGTCTATATTCCACACTGTGAATTCGTTTCTCAATTTTTTTCGATCTAAATAAGCACAGCAGACATATTTTCCAAATCTCTTAAATTTAAAGCAAGTACGTGATGGCATAGGAAAGAATTTATAACCCTAAAATGATTCAATATTAAATTAAAATTTAAAAATTAATAAGCTAAGAAAACACAATAATGGCTCTTAGTCCCCAATGCAAACACCGGTGGTCGATAGATCACGAAAGTCGGTTTTCACTTGGATGGGTGACCACGTAGTGCCTAATATAAAAGGAACACCACTGGCTGCTCCCCTACCAACCCGCACTTGGCCAGTGTGATAGGGTACGACCTGAAACTCCCCCAAAATTGAGGAGAGGCTTATAATCTAGTAGTGGACTGGATGTTCGAAAGAACATTGAGCTGATGAAGAGGAAGAAGAATATTGCGATCATAGAAATTTCAAATGGTACAAAGATACAAAAATAGATACAAAGTTCGGTAAATTAGGAAAAAGTTGAGTAATTTCTCTTTAAGAAATAATCTGAAAAAAAATTTGGGCATTATTTTTAAGATAAGATTTCAAGAAAATACCTTTAAATTGAATACTAATACAATAAGCCGGTTATATTGGACCAATTTAATTAAGGAGTTAACCTTCCAATTAATCTTCCCAAGTAGTGAAAACCATAAATCGTTTGTTTTTCTCTAATATCTCGAAAACTAAGCGAAATAGGGCTACAAACTATACGAATCTTTCTTGTAGAGCGTAAAATTATTAACAATAATGACCTGATCAATATTTATCGTCAAATCAGTCATTTACTTTGCACGCACCGTCAAAAACTCCGAAACTCAGATTTCGTCGGGTTGTGGATGTTTCGTCGGTAATTTTTTTCGGCCATTTAAAATTGAATTAAAAATTAAAAAAGTACACGTCATCTGAGAACTTCAAAAAATTCTTCCCGTGGTTCAACCAATTTTTCGACCTATCTTTGTCTATTTTGCAGCTCCAATTAATCTTCCCAAGTAGTGAAAACCATAAATCGTTTGTTTTTCTCTAATATCTCGAAAACTAAGCAAAATAGGGCAACAAACTATACGAATATTTCTTGTAGAGCGTAAAATTATTAACAATAATGCCCTGATCAATATTTATCGTCAAATCAGTCGTTTACCTTACACGCGCCGTCAAACTCCGAAACTCGGGTTTCGTCGGGTTTTGGATGTTGGATGTTCCGCCGGTAATTTTTTTGGGCCATTTAAAATGGAATAAAAATAAAAAATCACACGTCATCTGAGAACTTCAAAGAATTCCTCCCATGGTTCAAACAATTTTTCGACGTATTTTTGTTTATTCTGCAGCTCCGTTAACAAAAAAATTTGATTATATAGGGTAATCATAGTTTTTTACTGTTTTCATGTCTGAGAATTAATTTGGGAAGATCTTATTACAAAGCGTCTTATTGGGAACAAAATTCTAACCAAAAAACAGACTCTTGTGTTTTTTCCTTCAATAAATGTAGAATTATTTATTCGGTCGAAATTTATCCGTTATCCGACCTGTGTGCAATAGTGGTAAATTCTTACGTTAATAAAAACTTCTACATTTGTTGTACGAAAAAACGCAAGGGTCAGTTCTCGGTTATAATTTTGTCCCCACCAAGATGCATAAATATAATAAGATTTTCTAAAATGAATTCTAGGACATAAAAAGTGCAAAAACGTAAAACCATTCCAAAACAATATTTTTTCCACTGCTACAAAATAAACAAAGTAGGATCGAAAAAACTACAATTCATCAGAAAATATTTGAAATTCTTTGTAAATCTGTAGAATTGTTCGTTTAGAATATTTGATTAACTTCAGTAAAATCCCTATAATTATTTTCCTTTCTTGCAAAATTCGTTTAAAATATTTGATAATTCTTTAGAAATCGCTGGATTTCATCCGAAATTTCCTATATTCCGTGGAAATTCTTAAAATTCATGATATAGAAAATTTGTTTAAAGTGGGAATTCTTTGGAATATTCTTGAATTCATTGAAAATCAATTAATTACATATTTGAAAAATTCTTTTAAAATCTGTGGGAATAGGAAATCTTTGTAATCATCTCTGGAATTCATTGTAAATCTCTTAAACTCCTTGATATCGTTAGAACTTTTTAGTTTGAAAATTCGTTTAAAATTAGTGCACAGTCCTTAGAAATCCTTGGAATTTTGAATTACTTTCTTGCAAAATTCCTTTAAAATATTTGATAATTCTTTAGAATTCGCTGGATTTCATCGGAAATTTCCTATATTCTGTGGAAATTCTTAAAATTCATGATATATAAAATTTGGTTAAAGTCAGTGGAATTCTTTGGAAAATTCTTGAATTAATTGAAAATCAAATAATTACTTATTTGGAAAATTCATTTAAAATCTGTGGGAATTCATTGTAAATCTCTGAAACTCCTTGATATCGTTAGAAATTTTTAATTTGAAAATTCGTTTAAAATTAGTGCACATTCATTAGAAATCTTTGGAATTTTCAATTTCTTTCTTGCAAAATTCCTTTAAAATATTTGATAATTCTTTAGAATTCGCTGCATTTCATCGGAAATTTCCTATATTCTGTGGAAATTCTTAAAATTCATGATATATAAAATTTGGTTAAAGTCAATGGGAATTCTTTGGAATATTCTTGAATTAATTGAAAATCAATTAATTACTTATTTGGAAAATTCGTTTAAAATCTGTGGGTATTCATTGTAAACCTCTGAAACTCCTTGATATCGTTAGAAATTTTTAGTTTGAAAATTCGTTTAAAATTAGTGCACAGTCCTTAGAAATCTTTGGAATTTTGAATTACTTTCTTGCAAAATTCGTTTAAAATACTTGATAATTCTTTTGAATTCGCTGGATTTCATTGGCAATTTTTCTATATTCCGTGGAAATTTTTTAAATTCATGATCTTCAAAATTTGCTTAAAGTCAGTGGGAATTCTTTGGAATATTCTTGAATTCATTGAAAATCAATTAATTACTTATTTAGAAAATTCATTTAAAATCTTTGGGAATTCCTAGAAAATCTTTGTTAATCATCTCTGGAATTCATTGTAAATCTCTGAAACTCCTTGATATCGTTAGAACTTTTTAGTTTAAAAATTCGTTTAAAATTAGTGCACAGTCCTTAGAAATCTTTGGAATTTTGAATTACTTTCTTGCAAAATTCGTTTAAAATATTTCATAATTATTTAGAATTCGCTGGATTTCATCGGAAATTACCTATATTTCATGGACATTCTTAAAATTCATGATATAACAAATTTTTTTAAAGTCAGTGGGAATTCTTTGGAATATTCTTAAAGTCATTGAAAATCAATTAATTACTTATTTGGAAAATTCATTTAAAATCTGTGGGAATTCCTAGGAAATCTTTGTTAATCATCTCTGGAATTCATTGTAAATCTCTGAAACTCCTTGATATCGTTAGAACTTTTTAATTTGAAAATTCGTTTAAAATTAGTACACATTCCTTGGAAATCTTTGGAATTTTGAATTACTTACTTGGCAAATTCGTTTAAAATAATTGGGAATTCTCTAGAATTCCTTTAAAAAAATCCGTTTAATGCTCAAAAAACGACGAAATTGAGTATTTTTGGGATTTGAGTTCCGAAGTTTGGCAAGCTAAACGACGGACTTGATGATAAAAGGTGTTCTAATTATTATTATAGATAATTTTGCGGTTTACAAAAAAAATTCCTACAGTTTGTTGTTGCCTTAATTTGTTTAGTCGTTTTTGAGATATTTGAGAAAAAGTTTAAAATATTGCTATTAACTTTCTTGACCTGCCGTAATTTTTCAAAGTGAAACGAATCCCACTTCTTGGATGGTCTGCTAATATATTTCTTGAAAAACCGTTGGCTTAACGAATTGAAAAATATATTGTTTTTCAGTTGAAGTGAAAAAAATTAAATTACTTTCAAAACTAAAACCAAAATCAACTACAAGTTTATCACTCTTAAATGAAAGAATAGTAAACTAGGAAATTCCTATAAGCGGTCTGACTCTTCTAGAAATTTTGACAACAACGCAGCACAATATATTAAAGAAATTGCCACGCCAACGGCCCCCCCTGACGCGCACGATTAGATTAACGAGATTCTCAACTAATATGTTACGGTTCGTCAAGGTAATAAAAGTTAGAAAAAGATTAATCAGTAAATATTTATCGGAGTTACAAGAAATGTGACTGAATTTTTTATTGTTTTCGAAGTCGGACTTTTATTAAGAAATAAATTGATTGTCCCCAAGTGCGGCCTTCAGGCCGCACAACGTAGACAATCTCGTACTAGCAATAATAATTTATTCAAATTAACATAATTATATCTTGTAAAGATTATTTGAAAAGTAGATAAATTAATATTGTTAGTAATGGATCCTCTGAGAGCTGCAGTCGCTGACTGTGGACTCTCCACAAAATACACGCTTACGACAGCTTGAAATTGTAAAAAACAAAAATTCAGAAAAAACTAAATGGTTAAACGAACCTTCTGGCAACCAGGCATATCACGATTTAACACATAGATTCCGGGGTTTGATTTATTCTGCCCTTTAACAATAATGATGTATTCATCATCAAAGTAATAGCAGTAATGCACACTTTCAAAATTGAGCTTTTCCCTTGTAAAGTTATTATTTATCCAATTATCATGCAGTCCTTCATTGTACAAGAAAACCCCCTAAAAACAAAAATTATAAAAGAAAATCAAAATCAAAAAATTTATACCTGCCAATAATTATCCACTTTTTCCAAACATCCTTTGTAAATATGACTTCTGAATTGCTCCCCGACTTCCCGGTACTCCCTCTCATTGCACTTTTTCTTCCAAAAAAAATCGTTGTTTAGTGCTTTTTTCCATTTCGGTAACCGCAAAACGTGTCGCAAATCTTTATAATCTAAATAAGAACAAATATTTTGAATTATTTCCGCAGGTAAATTTCCAAAAATATCTTCTTCCGTTTCTTCTATCTCACTACAAATCCTTCTTCTTTTGTTTCCCGAACTTCCGCCGGTGTACCTTACCAGTGCCATATTCACAGAATTTCGATCACTTCACAACTTTTTCTAAATCCTCGCCCTCAGTGATGCTCCTACTTCTGGAGCATCCGTAACTTGAATGATTCATACAAGAAGGGAATCAATAAGATTGCGTTTGTACAGTTTTGCACAAAAGTCAGGGATAAATAAATTACAGGGGTGCGTTTGTGCGTAGCACGACAGAGTATCAAAATTTGAATTTTGTTTCTTTTATGTTTCCAAAAATAACATTGATTTTTTTTGTTGTAAATCAAGCTCCGAGTTGCGCTAAAGTTTTCAAGGTGTTGAAAAACAAATAATAATTTTAATAAATTTTCAAGAAAACTTTTTGTTTTTGTTTCTTTAGCTCACGGCAGCGCATAGGGCATTTTGAACTTCTTGAAGTGTTAGCTTGTTTGCGGGTAAAAATAAGTAATGAATGATGTTTTTGAATTTTTACCGCCTTCAAACGGCCATAACACCGAAACTATTGATTTTTCAGTGTTCGTGGTTAAGTGCTTTTCTAAAGATGATTCTATTATCTACAAACTATATTATATAATTTTATAGTCTAAAATCAACAGATTTCAAGTTATGAATTAAATAAAAAGAAGAAGTGTCAAAAAAGTCGAATTTTTTCATGTTTTTCTTGCAAGCCCTGTATTTTTTAAACGAAATATTTTACAACAAAACTAACAGTCCTATTACAGATAGAAAATTTAACGGGCTACAATTTTCGTTCAGCAAACTTTTATGAAAAACCAATCCATTTTACAGCAAATCCGAAAATATTGAACAAAGTAGGTACAAAATAATCATAAATTCCAAATCACAAAAAATCATTTTAATTAAAAAAAGAGTCAAGTTAACCCACAAATTTATTTTGTAAATTTACTAAGATATATTTAAAGTTTATTGTGAATTTCTAATTTTTTTCGTATTTCTTGATCACTGTTTTCGGATTTTCTTTGAAGTGTATTTGTTTTTCAAAAAGGTTTACTAAATAGACTTTAAGGGGCTACAGCCAGGGGCGTAACAAGGTAGCCACGGGCCTGTGTCCTGGTAACAAACCGGGCCCCAAAGTAGGTAATAAAAATAACGCTAAAATTTTTTAATGGGTATAAGCTGGGTATTATATTTTCAAAACAAAATCAAATTCACAATTAATATTTTGGCAATTTATTGGTTGTTTTAAACAAAAAAAAAGCAAATAATACTCGAAATAATATAAAATAGATTTAATTAAAAAATTAAAAACAATTATATAAAAAATAATAAATAAAAAAACGAAAACAAAAACAAAACGAATATTTTTTAACACTTACACCAAATACTGTAGACTTACATGTTTATACAAAAAGAGAAAGAAAAGGACGCACAATAAACTTTATACATAAATAAATTACTATTATCTACTCTATATATATAAAAAGATAAGGGTTTTTATGCAACGCTTTTATGCAACATTTTTATGCAACGATTTCATGCAACGATTTTATGCAACGTTTTCGATAATAGGATAATCTGACAACCAATAAAAAATTCTATTATATAAGTCAAAGGGAATGCAATATAAATTAAAAACCAAAATTGGTAAACATCGATTTATTAATTTAAAAAGGTAGTTCTCCAAGATTTTCTTCGTATTAAAATATAAGGTTGGTAATCCCTTATCCATAAAACGTTTTGCAATTTCATTGGCTATTGGTTAAAAAAAAGAACCAATCATTAATTTGATTTAAAATTGTTATTCAAAAACGTTCCATAAAAAGTTTGCACATAAAGTTTTATGTTTTACTTATATGGAGTAAAAGAGTACGGATTATCTGACCCGTAATCAGATAATCAGATAATCAGATAATCAGATTATTGCTTTCTTCGGATCACCGGATCATTGGATCACCGTATCATAGGATTATAGCCTATATATATATTTATAGGACGTTGATGTCTATATATTAAGTAAGTTAAAGAAGTTGTACTATCACGATCACAATTTGGAGAATTAAGTACTATAAAAGTAATTGAAGTAAAAAATAATTTAATACTATTGTCCAAAAATTACTACCATTCTACCTTTAAATTCAATAGCTGTTCAAGAGTTAACATCTAATCATTACCTTTCAACTTTGATCATATCACAAAATTTAATGAGATCCTGACGGTTAATACATAGTTTCGGCTAGAGATGAGGACTCATTTAAAAGTTATCTTTAACCAAAAAAGGATTTTACGTTTTCCGACTGTTATAATTAGCGGAGCTTCTTTAATTCTAAGAACAGATGGAATAAAAGCAAACAAAGGAGTGCGACCACAACGGGATACATCCTCAGATACTGAAAGTACACAGAAAGAAAAAAAAGACGAAAAACATCTACTGAACGTTCGAGAAAACACAAAACTCGACAGCAACAACTACAAGAGAAATAAGAACCTTCAACAATCAAGACCACCAGCAACAACTTCAACTGAAAGAAGCAGAAAAAGAAGAACGCTACAGCAACCATCGACAGATCTGGCTACTGTTTTAGAATCGGTACAATTACAAGAGGAACAAGAACCTTCAACATCAAACCCACCAGCAAAAACTTCAACCGAAAGAAACAGAAAACGAAGAGCGCTACAGCAACCATCGACAGATCTGGCCACTGTTTTAGAATCGGTACAACTACAAGAGGAACAAGAACCTTCAACATTAAAACCACCAGCAAAACCTTCAACTGAAAGAAGCACAAAAAGAAGAGCGCTACAGCGATCATCGACAGATCTGGTCACTGTTTTGGAATCGTAACTCCTCATGATGCGGGTGAAATGACCGAGAAATATTCAAATTGTTATGCTATTTTTTGGAAAAATGAATTTTGCAAGAAAAGTTTTTGTCATAATGGAAAAGTTAAACTGTCCAAATTATCGCCAGGATCCAAATTGGATACTGGCGATACATCTGCAAGCGGATTACCATTTGTACTACATAGACGACAATTTCCGATAGTGTTGGCATTCGCTATAACTATAAATAAATGTCAAGGGCAGAGCTTTGACAAAGTTGGTATAAATGTCGATAGGCCTTTGTTTAGTCACGGACCGTTATATGTAGCATTATCAAGATGTCGAGCAAAGGATGGAATACAAATTCAAAGTACAAGCGACATAACAAAAAAATGTCGTATGGAAAGAAGTTTTATAACTCGCAAGATTTCTCATTTATATGGAATTACGAGGTGGCGAAATGGGGGTGGCCAAGAAGGTCATTGGCCGAGTAGTTAGAGCAATCGACTACTGATGCTAAAGGCATTGGTTCGAGTCCAGTAGGAGTCAATTTTCTTTCGGACTTTCTTTCCTCCAATGAACCATCTTCGTGCTTCGGAGGGCACGTTAAACCGGCGGTTCCCCTGATTTGAGCTGATCTAATATGTCAAACAGGGTAATAAAAAAAAATCACCCCTACTCCCCATCGACTACGCAATCGCGGAACTTCTCAGAACTCGGTCATCGAACGGACGTCCCTGGTTCGTGGTGCCGGCCATTGTTGGGGAGTTTTGGTCGGTGGTGAGGGCGAGAGACCGCCTAACGGCTGCGGTCATACTTAGCAGTGTCGACATTGTGGGTCAGGCTGGGGGTGAGCAACAAAGTGGAAGCAGTACAATGGGTCCGGTAGAGTGGCCTAAGTGCGTGCAGGTTAATACTTGCCACTCCCCCTCCCCCGAAATCCAAAATCCAATGGGGGTGGTTCAACCGTAAACCGGCCGGGAATATTGGGCTGCGTAGGCGGCCAGGGGGGCGGAGCCCCCCTAGTAAATATATAAACTTATAAATAATTATAATAAATTTATTTAATATTTTTTTTTCCTTGCTTTAAGATGAGCAAAACTAGATATAATGCTAGAAATATCTATTGTCCTCGCAATTTGGTTTTCTATCGATATGATTAATAACGCAGACAATCTTTGTTCACTGATGGTGCTTCTTAAAAAATTTTTAATTATTTTTAATTTAGAAAATGACCTTTCTGCCGAAGCTACCGATACAGGAATAGTTAGAAATATATATGGCAGTTAAAATTTCACTAAAACTGCTGCACGAAGAAAAATTCTTTATCAATATGAACTCAGTTAATTCCATGATTGAATTAATTTTGGATAAATCATTTTTAAAACATTGTCTAAATGATAGCAATTGCGAAGAAATCGTGTCTGAAATATCTTCCGAATATTTTAAGTAAATCTCCCGACCCATTTTATATAAGTTTTCGTCAGATACAGAATTATTACATAAAATATTTGGAGATAAAACTTGAAAAACTGTGTAAAGTTCATTCAGTCCAGAACTTCGATTTTTCAATTGAACTATCATAATATCCAATGTTTTGAAAAATACATTTATTTTGAACCAGTCTTCGCTTGTTTCTATTCTAAAATGATTACTAGCTTCATCAAAAAACCGTTTAGGCCTAGAAATTCTTTTTTTTAGAAAATTCGACAGTAGTTCCCCATTTTTCAGCTAAATTAATTGCTTCGGTTTTCATCAGTTGAAAATCGTCCCTCATTTTCCTCATATTTTCATATGAGGTACTAAAAATTTTTGTTGATTGCTCAATATTTTGTTCTTTACTTTGCAATAATTTAGAAACAGTATCAATATTTTTTAAAATTTTTGTTTCAAGAACAATTAAAAAAACCGTCTCGAACTTTTCTAATTGGTTTTTTAACGATTTGGCTTCATCGATTTCAGCTTTATTGCTAGATGTTAACATGATTATAGCATTTACCACCGGAAACGGTAACAGATCAAAAAGGGTATTTGCATAAAACTTGCTTGCAATTTTGTAAAAGTAAAAGGGATTAAAACTATTTAAAATATAGTTGGAAACAGTAGGAATAAATCGTGGTACCGTGGTAGGTATATATTTATTGTTACTCATCACCATCTGTTTATCTTTTCATTTGGAGAAGTAACAGTTTTACAACTAAAGAATTTATTGTTTTTTTTTGTAGGAACAATTTATTAACCAAATATAATATTTTGTAGGGCTCATTCTGTTTCTAAGAAAAAAAGCCGCGTTTGTTAAAAATATTTTGTAGAAAATAATAAACTTGTTTTTAAGCGTGGCGCCAGTGAAGTCTCGGGCCCTTGTTTCATCGAACACCCGGAACACTGGTAGTTACGCCACTGGCTACAGCCCCTTAAATTTACTAACCGGATATAACGGATTTTGGACTTTACATCCGTTATGATCAACCTTGTACAATAATTTGTTGGTCACTGCCATCTACATCAAATTTATTGAGCACTTCGATATTTTGTTATCTGTTTCCGGAACGCAATCGACCTGCGCGCTGATCGAGAGTCTTGGTAAAAATGTCGCACGAGAAGGTCACGTTTTGGTGCTGTGAAGTGTTTAATTGGGGGTTGCTTTCGATTTTAATGGATATGGTTGCGTTCATTGGGAATTCCAGTCCAACAGTCCGAATATTATATGGAACATGTTGTTTTCCATCCCAGTAGGGGATTTGATTCGTGATTGGAGGATGATGGGTTCTTTTTGCCGTGCCATGTGTCATTGTCGGACCACCCTGGCCCATAATTTCGGGGAAGGATTTTTATCCTTTGAAATGGTGAGTTACTTAATTATTTGCCATTACTTCACAGCCACCGGTTAATCGATTGGCCAATATTTGAACATCAGAAGCTCGATGACGTATTTTTCCCTTGGCCTTTTTAATGTGTTTTATTTCTTTTAATTATGTGTAGCATTCTGGTTTTTCTGTTCGTCGTTCATTTTTTATTAAAGAATGTTGTACGAGATTACGATTGCGGTGCATTTTTGTATACCTGCATCGTAGTGATTGGCGTATCTAATCTCTTTTGGACGTTCGCAAACGTGGAAGTGAAATTATGTTTGAATATTGGTTTTGGTATAATTGTTTAATTAATAATTATTTGATTTAATAATGTTTTATAATGTGTACTTCGACTGGGTTTTATTTCCACGTTACAACATCAAGCGGCGTTAGTATAATGCATCGGCGATCGGAGTCCAAGATGATCGTCCTACGTTCAAGCCTCGACTTGAAATTTTATGTTCGACATTATTTTGTGTTTTATTTTAGTTAAATTTTATTTTATAAAGGCTACGATGTGTGACCTACAAATATACAGGGTGCGGCATTGCACCGGGTTCGCTGCCGCTTGGTTTTGTCGTCGGAAGCTCGATGTGGTTACCTTGATGGGATTGTTATATGACCATTCGAGTGTTCCGTCGATTGATTGTTTGGGTGGTGATTCTGGGTGTCAGTGCGGTCGCTACTGTGCCGTTCTGGTCGGCTACTGTAGTGGGCTACTGTGTTACGTTCCACTGGTGCCATTCTAACACCAATAAAACATCGATTTATCCTGAAGCCTTTTAAGCAATGAACATCGTATTGTTTTATTTTATGTTATTTTTATTTTATTGTTAAGTTTATTTTGTGTGTGTTTGCAAAGCTGCTTCCTTGAGTTTCTCCGAGGCGTTTTTACACGACCCATGGCCCTCGCATACCGACGTTTCCATCAAAGAGCTAGTTGACCTAAGATCAGGGCTCCACGCATTTAAAAGTAGAAGGTTCTTACCTTCTGCGTGGACTTTATCTTCTCCAAACTGCTTCTCATTAGAGCAGTAAGGAAAGATTTAGTTTCACGGAATGGCCCATTATTTATTGGGTAATTCAGCAAATTCTTTGACTTCTACATTTGAAATTTATTGAAAATCGCTGCGAATTCACTAGAAATCCATTTCAATTCCTTAGATATCCATTGAATTCTTTATTTTAAAAAATTCATTTAAAATCAATGAGAATTCTTTAAAATTCTCTTAAATTCCTTGGAAATCTTTCAAATTTTCTTATATTTATTGAAAATAAAAATAATTTCAATTATTCGCTTAAAATCAATGTTATAAGCAAGTTCGAGGCCGAAGGCCGACCCGTATTCTGAAAAGCAATTGGGAGGCCGAAGGCCGACTCGTCTTCTTTACACCGTTGTCGAGAAGCCAAAGCCGGATCAAAGAAACCAAAGTCCTGCATGTACGCTGACAACTTTAAAGTGATATTTTTGGTCGATGAAGAATAATTTTGTAACAAGTTTTGCATCAAAAATTATTAAAATTGCTCGCGAAATCCGATTTCGGCGTTAAAATTTTATATAAAAAAACAATTTTGCGATTCGGTTTTGAAGGTACAAACACAAACCTTGGAAATTATTTTGGAAAATTACTTTTTCATTTTATAGCCGTACGGTGCGAGATACGAAAAAAAAGCTATAAATGCAATTTTATGCATCCCCGAAATCTGCCTCGGTTGCCGGTAAAAAATCAAAAATCCTCCCGTAAATAAGGACCCTGTGGCCGTTTGAAAGATTCTCAAAATTTCCACCTTAATGCCGTCCTGGCGCGACGAAACCGGTCAGTAAGCCTATAAACAATCGGGAGGCCGATAGGCCGCGCGCCTCGCAGAGCTAGAAGGCCGATTTTCACATGGCTAGTTTAATATTAATAATAAGTTGTTTTTTCGAGATGGGGTGCTAGGTTTACGTCAACTCAACACCGTTACCAAAAATATATCTTTTACCGCGACACTGTTGGAGTCCATAATTCGCGATTGCACTAGTTCAAAAGTATGGTGGTTTTCTTTTTTAATTTTGGAGAGGTGGGGGTGCGAGCTTTACCCGAGTCGTATTTTGAATAATAATTTATTAATCGATACAATATTTTTTATACCTAATCATTATAAAAGTATTAACATTTTCATATAGATATGAGTAGTATCGAAGTGTATTAAAAAAAGATAGAGTAGTGACGAGGGTAATTACTATACAACCAAATAATTATTTAGAATAATATGTAAATACAAATTATATTGTTTGTTTATTAAAAATTTGGTATATTTGTACCTGTACTATCTATAAAGGTTCCATTGTCGATATTCATTTACACCAAAATGGTTCAAAATCAAGTATCAAAGAATTGCTTTAACTGTGCATTAGGTCCCATGATGAAAATTAGTTCAATATTTGCCATGCCAGGTTTTACTTATAAATGCGATCATGCATATCCTGAACGGTTAACAATAACACCTTATTCAAAAATACGTGTTTTTCCAACGCTTATTATCCTAATTATTACGGTTTTATCTAATTATTTTGCTACAAAGAGAATATATATTGCATGGAGGGAAGGTACTTCGCATTACCATCTTATGTTAATGATTGTGGATTCGTGTTTATACGTCCTTACAATTTTGGCAATAATTCATTTTTTATTTCATTCAAGCAAGATGATCAAATCTGTGAAAATTTTAGAAGATGCAACGATGAAATTTGAAATATTGACTTCGTATTGTATACTCCCAGTTGAAGATGTACTTCGTGCACGAAAACGTTGTATTTTAAATGTAATTCTAATGGGAAGTAATGTATTTGTTGTCTTTGTTGTAATATTTTACTTTGACATGGATCCAAATTGGAATCTGATTGAAAAAGTTGGAATATTACTTTCCATATATGTGGGCAATACCGAAATCGCCTATTTGTTAATAGTAACGAGATTTACTTTAAGCATTCAAGAAAAATATAAGCATTTCCTTAAACTTGATTTGGAAAACTTAGTTTACAGTTGGAATAATCCGATAGATGAAAGTGTAAATAATGATATTGTTATAGAAATTTCAAGTGTTAATGCAACAACTGTGTTGCAAAATTATTGTGATATACATTTTGAAATAATTCGCGCAATGAGACATTTTAATAATTGCTTAAATCCAATATTTTTGATTGTAGTTTTATTTGCTACAATTTTTTTGGTCGCGACAATTTTTTTGATAATTCTCTTTGTAATGTATGAAGATGAAAATAAGTTCAATTTGAAGTTTTTGTTTGCTCTAGCAGGATTACAGTTGACTCTTATTGGATTGGCCGCTGTAATAGCGTTTATTGATAAATGCAGACACACCGTAAGTTACATTATACGTTAAATCATTAACATTTATTTTCAAAGAGTTATGTTGAAATGCATAACATAATTAATAAACTCAGGATTTAAGAGGTTTATTAATCCCTCGTGTGATTTTTGCCCTCGACTTCATCTCAGGCAAAAACTTCACAATCGGGATTAATAAAGCACTTCAATCCTTCGGTATTATAATATACTATTGATTGAAAAGAGCACATCTCTGTTTTGGAATTATAGGAAAACTTAATTTAAATTATTTTTTTATAGTAATACATATTTTTTAGGCAGATGAAGTAATATTTAAATTGCATCAATTTCCTCTAAGCAAATTAAGTGTTGCTGAAAAAGTGCAGGTATGTATTGCTGTGTTTAACCCCATACAATTTTATATGGAAAAATTTGACCGATTAAAATTTGCAAAAGACCATTTACACTGGGATATAAAAGAATGGTCTAAAATTCTTTGGAGCGACGAAAGTAAATTTAATTTGTTTTCCTCGGATGGTATAAGGTATATTCGACGTCCGAAAGGTAAAAAATATGACATCAAGTATCAAGTTCCTACTATAAAGCACGGTGGTGGAAATGTTATGGTGTGGGGCTGTTTTTCCCGAGATGGTGTTGACCGTTACACAAAATTGATGGCATCATGGATCGATTCGTGTATGCCGACATATTGAAGAATAATACGCTACCACATGCTAAGAGTAAAATGCCACGCGGATGGACATTTCAGCAAGATAATGATCCAAAGCACACATCTAAACATGTAAAGGAATACATGAATAAGGCCAAAATTCGCCTGTTTGAGTGGTCTAGTCAGTCTCCAGATCTAAATCCGTTAGAACATTTGTGGGAAGAGCTCGAACGACGCATTAGAAGTGCAACATACCGAAATACAAATCAGTTATGGGAAGCTTTACAGACGGAATGGGCAAAAATTCCATTAGAGCGTTTAGTGAAGCTGGTTGACTCTATGCAATCACGGTGCAGGGCCGTTATTGCTGCAAAAGGATTCGCAACAAAGTACTAAATACTTCTGAACTTGATTATTCAATTACACTACCGTATTTTTTGTTTTACGCGATTTTTAAATGTACATGTTTTAAGGAAATATTTAGACTTTTTTTTAAATACGTATGTGGTTATTCAAAAGAGATGTAGTTATACTTTTTAATTCCCAACTACATAAACAATAAATTTTGAAAATATCAAAGACAAAATTTGGAATTTGAAAAAGTTATTGTAAAAAAACTATTTTGCCAATATATTATGAACGCTACTGTAAGTGTAAACATGAAACTTCATCAAACCTCCGTATTGGTTTCACCGAAATAGTGTATTACACATCTATTAACAAAAGCATGCCATTTAATCTCGCGTGCATAAAGGATTCCCATGGCAGCGGGGAAGCGCGAGCAATAACCGAAACTTTTTAACCTTCTGGTTTCCAGACCGCTTATACATAATTAACATCAATGCCATTAAATTATATCGTTTAGGGAAATGCTAATACTTCTTAGCAATAACCTAAATTTACCTTTTAATTTTCAGTTCGAATGCTTTCTGAATATATTGAAACGATATCAGGCTGATCCCAATGCATCACAAATTTTAGATATAAATATTCAATTATTTTCATCGGTAAGGATTTAAGCAATTTATTATTTTTATTTATTTAAATAGTGATAACTAAATTTTTCAGGTCTTGGCTACAACATTAACGTACGTTTTAGTTGCAGTACAGTTTGAGTTTCTGTAGTATACTCTTACATATGTAACAGGTCTAGGGTCGAGATAATATTCGATCATCACGCGAGTAACGAATATTTATCTGTTTAGGCGATTATTCGCCGAGTGAAACTCTTCAGTATTACTTTAAAGCAACATTATTTTGCAATGTTTTATGCTCCGAGCAACATGTTTTGCACTTGTAATAAATTTCGTTGAGTAATTGCGAAATAAAGCTGATACACTGCACATGTTGAATAATCGTATGTAACAACTAATTTGCTTGTTATTAATTTATTGTAATTTTATTGTTTATATAATGATATAAGCAGGAAATTTTCAGGGATACTTAATTCGCATTTAAAAAAATCGTGGTATTTAAGTTTATGCACATTTGTGATAGATTGATTTTAAATTATCGATGACATGTCGTCCGGCACAAAATTAGTCGAGTTGGTACGTAATTTTTTTATGCCAACTACATACGATAAGTAACCCATTTTAATATTAGTTATACTAAAATTTCGCCTGTATAAAAGCGATATTTATTGTTAATCTTATAAAATTGTATTCATCGCAGTTGTATTTGAGTGAAAATTCACATTTCGTGTAATTTACAGTGCACTTTATTTAAAAATATATTCATTCTAAATCTTCAACGTTAAGAATTTTAATCCACAGATCCATATTGTTTTAAGAGCCTTGAAGAACTCGGAACGAGAAAAGTATAAACATCTTTTATAGACCTTCATAACCGGGCTCAAATAAAAGCACTCCATTGGCTAAATTTGCACTTAGACTTAAGGGCACTTTACATGAGGGGATTTTTTCATGCGATCGATCGCTGCGATTTGTTGCAGGGATTTTTCGCATGCGCCAGGGGGTCTATTCTGGAACTCGCACGATTTTATTCTCATACGAATCATTTTGCATAATAAGTTTCGTATACGATTTGATGATCGCTTAAATCGGACATTCTCGAATGGCACACGAATTTTATCGCGTAGTTACGTCAGGTCGTTGCTTAAACCAACGAACAAACTGGCTGAATCAATAGTAATGCGTGATTATATTTATTTATTATTGGAAAATCTGACGTTATAAAAGTTTGAAAACGTAAATAATCATGAACAGCGAAGATATTATTAAGAAATGTCGCGTTGGAAATGTGTCATCGGCGCAAAAGGATGCAATTGTGGATTATCTACAATGTAATCCAAAACTTTTAAGTGGAAAGTTTATGTACATCCGATTTTACTTTCAAGACGGCGCAAAAGAAATGGCAGGAATTAACAGAACGCTTAAATTCCATGGTGGGTGCCAAGAAAGATTGGAAACAGTGGAGGAAAACTTGGCAAGATATTAGGACTAAAACCAAGGGAAAAAGCAATGCTATAAAAAAATATACTGGAGGCACTGGTGATGGAAAACCATCAAGCGAGAAATTAAGTGCTATTGAAGAAAACGTCCTATCGTTAATAAACAAAAATGCTGTAGATGGTCATACCGATACGCAGGAATCGACAGTAGATTTCGATTTATCGTCGGGCCTAGAAGGAACGTCAAATGAATACATGGGTTTAGAAGATGTTGGATTTTGTACCCTTTATCGGTAGACGTTTCCCACTATATTGCTATCCCTTCACCAACAGAAGTACTTTCTGTAAATAATTTACCAGTCCCAAATAATATACCAGCAGTGATCCTCCAAAATCAAAATGTAGATGGTAAAAAACGAAAAAGTCGAGTGGCTGTACAACGACTGCAACAAAGTATTTCTGCAAGTGAGAAGCTTGCAGAATTAGCTAAAGAAAAAATGAAAAGGAAAGAGATCCACCAAAAAAAAAATTAGAACTTCTAGAAAGCGAGATAATAGCAAAAGAGAAAATTGCCAATACACTTGTCGAGTAATATCTAAATAAATTTCATAAGTAGCGCTAAGATGTTTAAATCCATTAAAATAATTAATTTCATTTGATATTTTTTTATTCACTATTTTTATAATATAATATTGGTATTGGTTCAAAGAGCTAGAGATGTCGACTGTGACGTGTACGCTTGCTTTATTGATTTTGAGAAGGCTTTTGATATGGTTCAGCACGAACACCTAATTGAGTGCCTGAACAAAACAACCATAGATGAAAAGGACAAACGCAATATTGTTAATCTCTACTGGAGACAGACGGGAAATGTTCGCGTGGAAGATGATATTTCGGAGGATTTTCGAGTTCAGAGGGGAGTCCGACAGGGCTGTGTACTGTCACCTATACTCTTTAACATATATGCAGAATATATTTTCAGAGAATCCCTAGAAGAGACCACAGAGGGCATAATAGTAAATGGTGAAATAATAAACAACTTAAGATATGCAGATGACACAGTCCTTCTGTCGGAGAGCCCCGAGGGACTACAGAGCTTGATAGACAGAGTCATCGCGGCGAGTGAGAAATACGGTATGCGATTGAAAAAAAAAGACAAAGGTCATGATAATCAGCAAAACTTCGAATTTTGATGCACAATGCTATGCGTATGGAGAACCATTGCAGAATGTTACATCTTTTACATGCCTGGGCAGCTCGCTTAACGCAAACTGGGATCATGCCCAAGAGATTAGGATCAGAATAGAGAGAGCAAGAAGCACATTTATGAAGATGAAGAAGGTACTTAACAATATGACCCTAAATTTACATCTCAGGGTAAGAGTGCTACGATGCTAATATATTCTCTGTACTCCTATACGGCGCGGAGGCATGGACCCTGACAAAGGACTAAGCTAAACGTCTGGAAGCATTTGAGTTCTGGTGTTACAGGCGTATGCTCCGAATATCATGGACACATATGGTTACCAACGATACTGTGCTGCAACGTATGGATAAGGGCAAGGAAATAATAAAAACAGTGAGAGAAAGAAAACTCCGATACTTTGGTCACGTGATGAGAAATGAAAAGTACCGCATACTCCAACTGATTCTGCAAGGAAAGTTTGAAGGTAGAAGAGGACCCGGGCGACGAAGAATTTCCTGGCTACGAAACTTAAGGCAATGGACCGGAATGACGTCTTCAGTGTTGTTTAGAGCAACGGCTGATAAAGTAAAATGGGCTATGATGATCGCCAACGTCCACAGTGGATAGGGCACTAGAAGAAGAAGAATAATAATATGTATTACATAAATTAAATTAATTAATTAATTGTAAAATAATTTCTTATTAGTAATTTCTGTAACCTACGTGCTTCCGTTAAATCAGAGTCCACCCTTCTGCCAGCTGCAGCTGGTTCTTCGTTGTTAAGCAATTCTTCAATGTGGCCAAAATCTCCATTATCAGCACCTTCAGGAACATTATTTGTAATGCAAATGTTGTGTAAAACAGCACAAGCATTAATAATTTTCGAAGCATACTCAGGAGCATAATGTAATTCTTCTACAATTTCGGCATCTTCCACCGCTTCAATCGCAACTAACATTGCTAATTCATCAAAACTTGCCATTTGATAATATCAACTTTTTGATAATAATTATTTATAATAACTTCTAGCTACAATGCATTCACAGATTGCAAAAACAGATTCACAAATGTCACTTTTAAGTATTAAAAGTGCAAGCGCAAGTATCCGTCGTCGCACACGACCAAATTTCTCATGCGTAACTACCACACGTTGTAGGTCGTGTAATTTTCGTGCGCAAATATTCGTAGACGATTGCTCGAGAATACGAATTTTTGATTCGTATGCGAAAGTGACGAAGTTTCGCATGAGAATAAAATCGTGTGAGCTCCAGAATGGACCCCCAGGTTGCTGCGACTTATCGCATGGTCACTTTACACGAGGCATTTATTTTTAGGCGACTCGGTAATAAATGACGTATTTGCTACAATACCAACCTCTAGTGTCAATTTGAAAATATACTATATATTCAGATTAGTAAATACATATAACAGCTTGCTAAAACTGGGATGGAAATACCTCCCATGTATGACAATTTGGGAACGAACAATTCCTCCAATGTGCTATTTTTCATTATATATTTTAATTAGATTCTATAATTTACAGGTAATTTAAGTAATCTATAACGATTTGTTCTTGAAACATATTAAAAAAAAAATTTTTGATCTAACCTTAAAAAACTAGTTTTTTGTCTCTACTGTAAAATTTATGTTTTGTCACATTGGAGGTTTTCGCAGCTCGGCAACGATATTTTCTTTAGGGCAGCCAAATCCGCTTTGCAGTGGTGGATGTTTAATTGGGTTTCCGATTGGCCCGGAAACCTGTCTCCCAATGTCTCCTATCTTCTGTTACCAGATAGAGATGAACGAGGAATACGCTACTCGAGTAAACCCCGTTCCCCTTTGTAAGCCTCCATTGCCTCATCATTGGTGTTTTTCTTTTCTCTTTCCCAATTCCTTAAGAGTAATCCTGGAGAAACTAAGAAAAGGTTTGTATTGTATTTCTTGAATTTAACCACAGGAAATCGCATTAACCAGCACCCGCCTTCTTATCCGCTACAATCCCGGTCTCCGATTTCAGTACTGGATTTTAAACCATCGATCTTTTAGAATTTGATTCGGTTCCTCTGCGAGTCCAGGAATCCAAGTGATAGCCCTACTCGGTTTAGGGTATCTTTAGCGTCAATAATGCCAAGTTTAGGCCCAGAAAGCCGCCCTGCAGCGATTAATATTTATTTGGACAGGCCGTAAGACGTCCCCGGTATTCATGAGAGCCATTTTCCAAATGTCTCCTCTTCGTTGATATTGGGATAATGTGTGGGAGAAATAGGCGGAGTAGCTAACTGTTTCCCCTTGTCAACCTCCATTTCTTCAACTTTTCCCTTTACTTCCCCAGTTCCCTAAAGGTGATCCTGCAGAAGTTCTGGAAGGGTTTGTTTTGCATTTCCTGGATCTTACCCCAAGAAATCTCGTCGACTAGCATGATGATTGAATAATTGAAAATCTCTTTAAGATTTTTACCGGTTGCTCTATAGGTCCCGGGATCCGTTCCATAGCCTTAAAAGTCCTTGGAATGTCTTTGGCGTCAATGATGCCAATACAAGATCTAAAACAGTTTACTGAAAAGCTAAAATTTCATTTGTAGTCGTCGCCCCCTCTTTATTAATAGCAAACCACGAGGCTCCACAGATAAGTAGGTTAGTTAAACCCCCCCAAGGTAATAAATTATTTGTGATTGGCCACGTTTTGCGGCCTAAAGACATGGGAAGGCATGGGAGGGAATGGATCATCGGTTTCATTTAACGTGAAAGAACTTTAAATAAATAAGCAAATTAAAAGACAGTAAATATAGTATATTTGGAATACTCCCAAGCAATTGGTGATCAGACGGTAAAACATTAAAAAATCTTTTATGATATTGCTTTACTTTTCTGCTGGAAGGTATCCCCCCCAAGATCCTCTGGTTAAAATAATAGCATAAAATAAAGCTTTGTGGTGGTAGTGGCAGAAGTGGTGTTTTAAGACCCTACTGATTTGCAATTTCCCAGGTTGTGCGGCCTAAAGGCCGCACTGAGGAGACGGATCACCGGTTCCATTTAACGTAACAGAATTTTAAGTAAATTAAAATAAAGTAAATATATATTTTTCCTTCCTCTTTAAATTTTGTGCGTTCTCATTGAAAAAAGTCACTATCATCGAGGCGCCGAAACCGGGGGGTATTCCATACCCCCAAGCAATTGGTGATCAGGCGGTACTTTTCTGCTGGGAGGGTATCCCCTCCCCAAGATCCTCCTGTTAAAATAATAGTATAAAGTAACGATTTCTTTGAAATTAAATTATGTTGTAAGTAAATAAGGAAATTTATATTTTTTCTTTTTATTTAAAGTTTTTGCCCTCCCAATGAAAGAAGTCACGAGCCGCTTTCAGCCATCACCCGCACCAACCAGTCCTTAAGTCACCTGATCGACACAGGAGGCAACCATCAGCACCCCCCCCCTCTTAGGTGGCGAGGATCCTCCTTCAGTGATTTTGCCTAAAGCAATGAGCAGAATTTTTCATATGAATAACGGAATAAAACATTTTTAAAATAACGTAAGCTAAATACGGAATTGTTCGAAAGAGAACTCTAAATTAGGTTGTAAATTGCATACATTATCAATAAGCGATTAAAATTTTTCTGTGAAATAAATTAGTTTTTCAAAAACGTTTAATAAACCAATTTTGTAGCCCGTTAAATTTTCTATCCGGAAAAACGGTATATCAAAAACATGCAGGATTAACAACGAAAACCGTAAAACTTCGAAATATTTTATAACATTTCTTTAATTAATTTAAACGATAACTCGAAAGCCGTTAATCTTAGACAGGAAAAGGTTATAATCTAGTTTGTAGACAATTTCGTGCTCTTATAAAAATAATTAAACCGTTAACACAAAACAATTAATATTTTCGGTGTTATGGCCATTTGAAGCTAAAATTTAAATTGCACGCATTATAAGCGATTTCAGTTTTTCTGTGAAATGTATTGATTTTTCAAAAAAGGTTACTAGACCAATTTTGTAGTCCTTTAAAATTTCTATCCGGAAACGGGGAATATTTTTTTTTATAAAACGTTTCGTTAAAAACATAGGATTAACAAGAAAAACCATAAAACTTTGAAATTGTCAACATTTCTTTACTTAATTTAATCCTTAACTCAAAAGCCGTTGATTTTAGACAATAAAGGGTTATAATATAGTTTGTAGACAATTTCACGCTCTTTAAAAAAGAATTTAACCATTAATACTAAACAATTAATATTTTCGGTGTTATGGCCATTTGAAGGTAAAAGTTAAATTGCGTACATTATCAATAAACGATGTCAGTTTTTCTGTGAAATTATTGATTTTTCAAAAATGTTTACTAGACCAATTTTGTATCCCGTTAAAATTTCTATTCGGAAACGGGGAATATTTTTTTATAAAACGGTTCGTTAAAAACATATTGGATTAACAACGAAAACCATAAAACTTTGAAATTGTCAACATTTCTTTACTTAATTTAATCCTTAACTCGACATCCGTTGATTTTAGACAATAAAGGGTTATAATCTAGTTTGTAGACAATTTCGTGCTCTTTAAAAAAGAATTAAACTGTTAATACTAAAAAATTAATATTTTCGGTGTTATGGCCATTTGAAAGTAAACATTGAATTGCATCCATTATCAATAAGCGATTTGAGCATTTTGTGAAATCCGCCTTCAACGAGCTTCTCTTCACCTGGTGACCTAATTTTTGCAGATGTCCGTGAAAGTTCTGTTAGCCTTCGCTGCGGTTTTATGAATCACAGCTAAACTCCGAGGATGTGAAATTACCTTGCACCCCGCGACCGCGGGGTCACCCTGTATAATACCCATTATGTATTTATTCTATAGTCCATCTGGTTTTGGATTGCAGTAGAGGTCGCCTTGAACGGCAGATCAGATTTACACAGCAAAACGTCAAATAATTAAAGTATTTTGTATTGTACATATTGTACTTAGGGGTCGATTGGCCGCAAGAGCCTTTCAGAACTGCGACCAGTATTGATCTTTTGTTCATTACCCTGCTAATTAGGTATTCAGGAATTCAATTTTACTAGCAAAACAGAATACTCCTGAGAGGTTTTTGTTGCACCTCTTTGGGTGTTAATTGCGTCTGTCCCAGATATTTTAGCCTGGATCGGGCTAAGGCATCACAGCTACAGAGAATGTGTTCGGCCGATTCAGTTTCCGATTCACAGAGTCTGCATAATATGTCATAGTCCTCCATTCCCATTTTCTTGAGGTGATATCTCACCTGACAATGTCCGGTGAGCAACCCCGTGATGAGCCTGATTTCATTCTTTGATAGTAGAAGAAGCTTTTTAGCCTCTGCAGTCGAATACTCTATAAATTTCTTCGCCTGTTTTTGACCTGGTGTACTATGCCATAGGGTTTCTTTGCTCTCTGCTTCCCACTTCCGGACCTCCAACCCCCTGTGTGTCTTGGACAATCCACAGAATGGTTCGGGCCCAGTCGGGGCAGCCCTTGAGCCTGATCTAGCCAGTTTATCGGCTATCTCATTACCCTCAATTCCCTCATGACCCGGCACCCAGTGGAGGGCAATTTTATTGCCCTTGGCCAGTTTCTTGAGGGATTGTCTGCATTCCCATGTGGACAAAGACTCAAAGCTATTTGCTTTGAGTGCCTTTATCGCAGCTTGGCTGTCAGACATTATATTGACTTTTTTGCCCTTAATGTTCCTTCGCAGGCATTCATGGGCACATAGTGCAATTGCAAGTATTTCAGCTTGCATAATTGTGGGATAGGTTCCTAAGGCTATACATGCCTCATATTTAGGGCCATATATGCCTATGCCTGTTCCCTGTTCAGTTTTTGATCCATCTGTGTACCAGTTGGAGGATTTTGTATCCACTTGTATTTTATGACATCTAGCCGTACTTCGGTCTTGAATCACCTCAAACGGTGTTTCAAAATCAAAGATTTTCAGAATGATATCCGAAGGTTTTTCAAACAGATCTGGCTATAAGAAGTCCAGGATCTTTAGGTGACCTGCCTTGTCTCCTGGTTTGAATTTCTTGACTTGGGTAATTTTTATGGCAGCTTGTATGGCTTCCCTTTTCACTCGTAGGTGAAGAGGTGGCAGATCTAAGAGTGCCTCCATAGCCGCGGTTGGGGTTGTGCGCATAGCCCCTGTTATACCCAGACACGCTAGCCTTTGCAATTTCTGCAACCTGCTTTGTGTCGTGATTTCGTTAGTTTTTGTCCACCACACGAGCGATGCGTATGTGACAATGGGTCTAATTATTGATGTACTCGTATATGACCAATAGATCATTTTTGGTCTTAGTCCCCAGGTCCTTCCAAAAAGTTTGCGACAAGTCCAAAAGGCTCCTGTTGCTTTGGAAAGAATTTTATCCATGTGTGGCTTCCAGGTGAGTTTTGTATCCAGGGTTACCCCCAGATATTTTACCTCTCCGGAAAAAGGTATCGATAGACCCTGTAGCTGTGGACTTTTAGGTTTATCTTTCTACGCTTTGTGAATGGAACTATAATGGTTTTTGAAGGATTCACTATAAGTTCTTCCTTTTCGCACCATTCTTTTATTTTGTTTAGGGCTGTTTGCATTAACAGGTTTGAAATTATGCCTTCATACTTGCCCCTGATTATAATGACAATGTCGTCCGCATATCCTAGTACGCAAAATCCATCTTCAGTTAATTTCTTCAGTAGGTCGTCTACCACGATGGACCACAGAAGAGGTGATAGCACCCCACCTTGTGGGCATCCCCTTGCTGCGGCCACCAAGATTTCCTCCCCTCCTAAGGAAGCCGTTACTATTCGGCTTTCCAGCATTGATTCTATCCAAGTTATCGTGGGTGCCTCAATGCTGTGTCTTACGGCGGCTGTTTTTATAGATTTATTTGAGGTGTTATCAAAGGCACCCTCTATATCTATAAATATTCCGACCGCATTTTCTTTTGTTTTGAGAGATTTTTCAATCTCTTTTACAAGGTGGTGAAGTGCATCCACCGTACCTTTGCCTGGTTGGTAGGCAAATTGATTTCTATGAAGCGGCATCCTTTTGAGGGATTCGCTTCTTATATAGTTATCAACAATTTTCTCCATCGTTTTGAGGAGAAAGGAGGATAGGCTGATTGGGCGATAAGATTTAGCCTCTTCGGGAGGCCTTCTGCCCGCTTTTGGTATAAATACCACTTTCACCCTCCTCCATGATGTGGGTATATATCCCATTGCATAACTAGCTTTGAATATTGCTGTTATGCATGGAGCGATCAAATCTATTCCTTTTTGGAGTAGGGCCGGAAAGATTCCGTCCCATCCAGGTGATTTGTAGGGCTGAAAACTATTTATTGCCCATTTTACTTTTTCCAAAGTAAAGATTTTTCTTGCTAACCTTCTGCTATCCCTGCTGGAATGTAGATTTCCATTAGTTGGAGATATTTCGTGCATCTGGTTTGTTGTCGGCATTACCGTGGATCCAGGAAAGTGTGTTTTTAGCAACACATTTAAACTTTCCCCGATGTTCTCAGTATAAGCACCGTTGGACTGTTTTATAAGTCCAATAGTATTTGAGTGGTCTTTAGACAGAGCCTTCTGAATGCGCACTGCTGGGGCCGTTTTATCGATCCCCTCGCAGAAGCGCATCCATGACTGTCTTTTGGATTTCCTCAATTCTATATTGTGCTTTGTGAGGGCTTCTCTATAGTATTCCCATAGGCCTGTTCTTTTGGTCTTATTGAATGCTTTCCTGGCTGTGACCTTTAGTCTCTCCAGTTCTGCATTCCACCAAGGTACGTCTCGAGAGACAGTTCTTTTCTTCAGTGGACAACTGGTCTCATAAGAGTTCATTATGCACTGACTTATGTGGTTAGAGGCTGTTTCTAATTCCTCTGTGGTAGCTACTTCGTATTGGATGCCTTCTAGCTCGGTCCTTAGTACCTCTTTGTAGAGGTCCCAGTCCGTCCTTTTGGGCACCCTACATTTCACTACTTCCACTTTTTTGCTCTCTATATCGAATGTAATCGAGGCGTGATCTGAGAAGGATGCCTCCTCCATCACTTTCCAATTTCTTAGAATTTGACTTATAAACACAGTGGCCAATGTGAGGTCAAGAACCTCTTGGCGAATCGCGTTTATAAAGGTTGGTTTTTTACCTTTGTTTATAATGTCTAGATTGTTAGAACAAATATATTCAACTAAATCCTTACCTCTGTTGTTAGTGTCCGTGCTGCCCCAGATCTCATTGTGCGCATTTGCATCGCAGCCCAGAAGTAGGTGTTTGTTCCCTCTTTTACACCAGCTTATGAGGCGTTGTACTTCCTCTGGTGGAACCTTGGTCTCATCTCCTGGAAAGTAGGCCGAGGCTATTACTATCTATACTCCTCTTGCCCCCCTCCGTTGGAAGTTCGACCACGGCGGATGCCAGGTCCCTGGTGTTGAATTCTGGAATGGGAACAAAGTTAATATCTTTTCTGAGAAATAGTGCTGCTCTTGGATTTCCATACCTGTAATCGGCAAGGACATTAGCTGTTCTTTCAGGGAGCCCCTTGATTTTGTCTCCATTTATCCAGGGCTCTTGTATTAGCCCTATGGAGATTTATTTCTTTATAAACCTCCAGTATTAGGCACTCGAGGATGCCTTTGAGTGATGGAGGTTTATTTGGATACACTTCACTTTGGGGGCTCTTTTCTCGCCCCTTTCTGCTCCGACTTTGGGCGTTCTTTCTTACCGCTTACTTTTTTCAGCGTTTTTTCAGCGTTTGCAGCAGTGCCCGGCCCACTTCCCCTATTGGGCACTTTGGGGCGTGTACCGGAGCTTCCCTGCTGCCCTCTTTGGGCAGAGTGGGGTGTACCTACAGAGGTGCTTGCTGCAGATGTTGAAGCATCTGCATCTGGCCCCGTAATAGTTTTGGGCTTTTCTTGTTTGCCCTTTTTCGGGCGGAGCTGAATCTGCCCAAATCTATAGCCGATCCTGTAGTTCAGCTTTTTAAGATTTTCAGCTGACTGAATGTCAACTGATAGAGTTACCTCTAGAGATTGGCCGGATGCAACTTTGCGTATAATCCGCCAACTTGAGGCATTAAGGTCCTCATTTTGGGCTTCCATGAGACCCAGGATTTTTTCATCCGTGTAGTCTTGGTTTCCTGGTATGTATGCCACAAGAATCTCTGTGTGAGGCATTTCTGCCTCTGACACGATCTTCAGCGTGGCGCCATCCCAGGGTTTAAGTTCGGCCTCTAGGCCCTTTGTCCATTCCGCTGTGGCTGCATTGGTACACGTGATACCGAGCCAGCCTGGTCTTTTGTGGATTTGTTGGAATTGTGGCTTTGTAGCAGGCAATTTTCCTTTCTCCATTATATTATCCAATATTTTGCTTCCTGAATGGCTTCAAGTTGTTCCATAGTCAGGAGCTCTTTTGGATATAAGGAATGCATGATTCCTATCTTAACCCCGGTTAAGGCCTGGCTGAAGGTAGGTTTAGCCACCCCATCAGGGGCCGCCCCATCCTCATCAGTCCTTGCCCGCTTTTTATCACGGGTTTCCGGGGTACTGCCATCCGATCTGTTTCTTTTGGCAGTTTTAGGATTATATCCTACACGGGCAAGTTCCCTGTAGCCCAGTCACTTTAGGTTTTTACTTCGGAATAAATCCCACCAAGCTACATTTTGGTATACAGCTTCGTTTTGGCATCAGAAATAACCTCTCAAAAGTCTAGCTCGATTAGGTGTTCGGAACCTTTCAAAATGGCGGCCAAAAAGTACAAAAAAAACACTTTTTCCGAAATATCTCGGAATACGTCAATCCTACGACAAAAATAGATCGATACTAAAATGAAGGAAATTAAATTCTCTACAAAAAAGGTCCTATACACTTTTTCTGTACAGGTAACGGTTTTCGAGTAATCGCGCGGGGAAAAGGACCCCATCGTTCGGAGCGGCTCATATACGGCGTTCGGAGCGCGACGGCGCTCAGTTTTCCTCAAATATCTCGTCGACGAGCTATATTCTATGACAAAAACAAGATACTAAGTAACAGTTGAATGAAATTGAATTTCCCATAAGAAGTGATGCTACTTCACATTCATCATAGTTATACATGTGAAATGCCATTATGATACTTTTGTACTTTGTACTTTTTGGCCGCCATTTTGAAAGGTTCCGAACACCTAATCGAGCTAGACTTTTGAGAGGTTATTTCTGATGCCAAAACGAAGCTGTATACCAAAATGTAGCTTGGTGGGATTTATTCCGAAATAACACCCATATTTTGTCTAAAGTGACTGGACTACTATTGAATAACGGAATTCGCTTCCTCTTGGCATTATACGGTGCACCAGCAACAGAAAACTGTATCGACAATTATCGATATAGATGTTTTACGAAATCCGTAGCAAGGTGCAAGGCTGGTAAATTGACAAGTTTACCACCTACGAAAAGCGCAGCCGAGGAACATTTATACCGAGTGTATCATCAAGTCCAAACCTGGCTGGGAAACTATCTCCAACCGGAAGATTGGGGATGGAAGCTAACTGGCAATTTCCCTACACCTAAAAGAACGTCAAAACCTGCTGCACCCGAGTCTCTGCTAAAGATGATTTTCTGCAGCTGCGCTAAAGGATGCGGTTCGATGTGTGGATGTAAAAGATCAGGAATCCGTTGCTCAACTGTTTGCGGCAAATGCCTTGGCCAAACCTGCCTTAACTCACCGATCAACGTTGATTCGAGATACACGGACGAAGACGAGGCACAAGATATCGATCTAGCTGAGGAGATTGATATCTTGTGTCCTCTTTCCGACTAGTGAGACGATTAGGAGTAATAAGTATCGCAAGGTGCGAAACCACTGCTTGTAAATAGATGTAAATAATTTCAATTCCAGTTCCGTTTTGAATTTTGATTTGTGAGACAATTAGGAGTAATAAGTATCGCAGTGTGCGAAACCACTGCTTGTAAATAGACGAAATAACTTCAATTCCAGTTCCGTTTTGCATACTTATTTGTGGATTAGACCTACTTATGGGGATACCACGTAAAAAAAATGCACCTGATACTCGACCTCATGGGTGGTGTGGAAGAGAGTATACATTTGAATACCATACATTATAGCTCGTCGACGAGATATTTGAGGAAAACTGAGCGCCGTCGCGTTCCGAACGCCGTATATGAGCCGCTCCGAACGCTGGGGTCCTTTTCCCCGCGCGATTACTCGAAAACCGTTACCTGTACAGAAAAAGTGTATAGAACCTTTTTTGTAGAGAATTTAATTTCCTTCATTTTAGTATTGAGCTATTTTTGTCGTAGGATTGACGTATTCCGAGATATTTCGGAAAAAGTGTTTTTTTGTCCTTTTTGGCCGCCATTTTGAAAGGTTCCGAACACCTAATCGAGCTAGACTTTTGAGAGGTTATTTCTGATGCCAAAACGAAGCTGTATACCAAAATGTAGCTTGGTGGGATTTATTCCGAAATAACACCCATATTTTGTCTAAAGTGACTGGACTACTGGCTTTATCAGCCGGTTGACCCTTTTGGATGAAGTATTTCATCCGCTTGCGAGCAGCTCCACTGAGTCTTTCCCTAAATAATTAAAGTATATGAGCGACAAAATACAAATGTCACTTATTTGATACTTGAAAAAATCGAGTTAAAAGTATTTTTTTATCAAATAGCAATTTATCTTGTATAATTTTTTTAAATTTGCCAGAAACTTTTAGAAAAAAATATTCGCAAATAAAATTTTGGCAGTGTAAACGTGTAAAAATTTTATCCAATCACGCTCGAAGGTCACAGTTACACTGATCACTGATTACACTGTGTATCAATTTACTGTGCCGTATCCTGTACAACCAAAAACCCGAACTTCTCAAAACCAAAATTTACGTTGGCGAAAGAAAAAAGTTCCCACTTGACGGATATTCACGACGTTCACGACGACACAAGGCCAAAGAAGATTTTTGACGCAATTATGTGGAGATGACCAATACGTCGTATTTTTTGACAAAGTTGAATGCCTTTTCTTCATCACATTCGTCACGTCCGGTGTTTTGACTAATCTTTTGTTTAGTGCGAGGGGGCCGTGGAGTAAACGAACTGTGTATTGTTTTGATCTCTTTGTTCGTCTCGACAATTTTTAGGTTAGTTTGTGTTGTAAGCGAAACAAAAATAATGGTAACTGTCAAAATAATCTAATTGGACCTAAAATAGCATCTCAAAATTAAAAAGTGAAAAATAATAACGCAAGTTGTTGATTGAGTACGAATTGCACTCTTCCTTTTCTACATTTTCGAAACACTTTTTTTCTATCACATTTTTGTGTTTTTTTTTGACGTTATGTACACCGACGATTACGACGACTCCGGGAACGAGACGAGCGGAGATGATGTGGATTTTGGGATCGAGGTCGAAGCCGGAAGTGCCAAAGAGGTACAGAGTACCGATGAGGAGTACCCGTTTGAAGTTTTATCTTCCGACGAGATTGTGCAGCATATGATCGATTCGATTCGTGATGTCAATACTGTGGTGCAGATCCCTGCCACGACCACGCGAATTTTACTTAATTATTTTAATTGGGATAAAGAAAAATTAATGGAGAGGTTTTATGACGGAAACCAGGAACAGTTGTTTCGTGACTCGCACGTAATCAACCCTTTCAAGAAGGTGGTGGCCGTTAAACCCAGACTCTCGAGGAAAGTTTTAGGTACGGAAGAGTGCGAAATTTGTTATATGGTTTTGCCTCCTTCGCAATTAACTGGACTGGAATGTGGTCACAGATTTTGTTATCAGTGCTGGAATGAATATTTGACAACAAAAATAATGGAAGAAGGTATGGGTCAAACTATCGCTTGTGCAGCTCATAATTGTCCTATTTTGGTCGACGATCAAACTTGTATGCGGCTTCTAAAGGATTCGAGGGTGCGACTTAAGTACCAGCATTTGATCACCAATAGTTTTGTGGAATGCAACCGCTTATTGAGGTGGTGCCCCAGCCCCGACTGCAATTATGCAATTAAGGTGAGCAATTTATTATAATTTTGGGTAAGCAGGTTTCGTTTCGTTATAACGTAATAGTCCGGTCAATTTAAACATTCGAGGTTACAATAATTCGCAGCCAGCTGAAAATTGGTAGGATTGTTCAAAACACCATCATAAATGAAATCTAAAAAGTCCTCATCGATCCGACACCTGGAAAAAAATTTATTCGGGGTCAAAGGTCACTAAAACGGGTTTTACGCGATTTTCAGCAAAACGGTAAGTTTTATCATAAAATTATCTCATTCAAAAATTGTAGATCAGATAATTATCTACAAAAAATGTCTAAATACTTTTTTTCCTAAGAGCCACCGTTTTTGAGATATAACGATTCGAAAAGTTGAAAGAGTTGTAATCGTCATAATATGGGGTCCGTTACTTTGCCCCCCCCCCCCCCCGGTTAATATTTTTACACCAAAAGCAAGCACTGGGATCCTTAGAGCTAGCACCCAAATATGAAAGCTAGCACCATTACAGTTTTTTCACAAATCGACTTTAAAACCGGGGGGGGCCAAAGTAACGCTAGCCCCCCCGGTTAATATTTTTACCCATAAACCTAGCACTGGGATCCTTAGAGCTAGCACCAGCTAGCACCCAAATATGAAAGCTGGCACCATTATAGTTTTTCCACAAATTCATTTTATTTATTTGCACCTAAATGACGATTACAACTCTTTCAACTTTTCGAATCGTTATATCTCAAAAACGGTGGCTCTTAGGAAAAAAAGTATTTAGACATTTTTTATAGATAATTATCTGATCTACAATTTTTGAATGGGATAATTTTATGATAAAACTTACCGTTTTGCTGAATATCGCGAAAACCCCGTTTTAGTGACCTTTGACCCCGAATAAATTTTTTTCCAGGTGTCGGATCGATGAGGACTTTTTAGATTTCATTTATGATGGTGTTTTGAACAATCCTACCAATTTTCAGCTGGCTGCGAATTATTGCAACCTCACTCCTATTTTTTGGTCTAATTTGACCGGACTATAATGTGTTTTTAAATGATGCATGTTGTTGTGAACTTTTGAAACCATCCAACATGTTTGTTTACATTATTAATTTTTTGTTGAATTTTAAACATTTTTTTAGAATTAAAAATTTATTACTGTAGTAACCAACCAGGAGCTTGACCTTGATCTCTCCGATTTCAATAATTTGAACTAATTTGGTGTATTAGTAGCGTAGGGGTCTGTTTGGTAATAATTTGGAAATGGGGTGTTTTGCTTAAACCTTTTATTTTTATGTCAGAAAAGAGCCCCTAAGTTTTCGACATCAGGTTCGTACCAGAACAAAACTCGTTTGGCCGTTTCTTGTACATCCTACATACAAAATAGGTATAAGCTAAATTAAAGTAAATAAATTTGAGAGTAAAATGTAAAAGACAAAATTCTTCCAACCCCTGTAGTTTCCGAGGTACAGCCTTACAAGTAACCTCGGTTTTTATCGATTTTTGCTCAAATAACGTAGTTTTCAGATTTTGATGTAGACTTTTTTATTTATCCATCTGACATATCAGAGGCCCCCAGATAAATGAAAAATGATTAAATTCTCTATAAAACTATGCGTAAAACAATTTTCTAACCTCTATAGGGGTTCATTCCAACATAAATCAACTGAAGAATTGATTTGACCAACGCCAGATTTGACGAAATTTGGTTCACACCATCATAGTTATAAATAAAACAAACAAAAATAAGGATTTGTCTCAAAGGGCATTTGTTTCTTTGTTTTGGTCCTTGAAGTCAAAAAGTTGGTCGGTAGACTTGTAGGAAAACGACTGTAATTTCATCCACAGTGGTCTAAATTTAAAAATAAAAACTTTTCTGTAAAGGTAAATGAACATTCTATTCAAATATTCAACCACATTTTATTTTTTCAACCCCTAAATGGGTTAATTTTCTAATATTAACCCTATTTCTAAGCGGGTCCTTTTTCTTCTTAATTATTTTTATTATGTTTTTGAGCAATTGTGCTGAGCATGTGTACCAAATTTGATCGTGGGATGAGGTTGGATTCGGTTACTAAAAATAAATTAAAACGACGGAGAATGTGACAAAAATCAGTTTTTTGCCGATTTCTCGACTTTCGTTCAACTTTACAGCAAAAATACTTCAATACAAAATTAAAGCTAATTAAATTCTCTTCAAAGAATAGTAGGGGGGCATGTGTCATTTCCGCTAGCAAATTGTGCGGGAAATGTCTAACCACGATATTTGGCTTTCTCATGTCTTCGTTGGTAAGGATTGCCCGGTTAGCCATTCGAAAATCGGTGCAAACTACCCTTAATTTGCCCCTGAAGGGTGAAAATTTCAGTTCCCAATAACTCCCTTATTTATTAAGCTAGCGAATCAAACTTTTTTTTGTTGGAAAGATAAAATAATTACCTTTTATTTGGTGTATGATAATATACACTTTAGATAATTGTTTATAGACATAAATTAATAAATAACAATTTTTTTGTTTTTTTTTCTACGTACAAGTTCATAACTTTGTTATTCACGCTATGGATTTCAAAATTACCCAAATAAAAAAGATGCACAATTTCATTACGAAGTTTTAGTGGTGTATAACATATAGTGGTGTTTCAAAAATAAAACCAGGAGAGCAGAAAGATCGGCGCGCGGACAGCTGGTCGTAGAGTAGAATAGCCGAGGGGCAAGTCACTCGGGAAATCTTGGGGCCGGTTTCAGCAACCTTAACCTTAACCTGTGTTAGTTAACACAAATTAAAAATAATCCGTTGTTAAATTTTGAATGGGTTGTAGCAACCTTTTCTAATATGTAATTAGTTAATCTCGGATTATGTGTAGAATAGTTATGGTGGTACTCCTGAAACGACAACAATGCCTACTTCATACTATGCAAGTAGTTCAATTAGTTCGAAAATTATCAACAAGTGAGGTTTATAACCTATATTCTGTGAATACAGTTCATTGAAATATTTTATATTTTACATATATTTTACTGAAATGGCACAGAAAAGAACAAAAAACTATACAGAAGTAGAGAAGGAAGACAATTGCGGCTACTAAATGTAAAATTACGTGATATTGATAAATAAATTGTTAATTTGTTAATAACTGAATTTTTTTTCTCAAAAAGTACTCGGGTGCTCATAAAAAAATATTAAACTTTTATTTTATTTTATTGTAAATTTAATAAAGCTTTAAAAATTAATCCGCACGTGTGTGCAGTCGATGGCACCTATCACGCCTGGAATTTGAAAAAAACATTTTAAACAAAATTGTAATAATTTTTTACTCTGGTTTTCTCTGTATGAGACGGTCAAATTTATATTAATTGCGTATTTACACACTTTTCTATAATAAAAGGAGGTTAGGTTTTTGGTAATTTAACTTTAATCACTGGTCAACTAGTAATTAAATACTTTGGGTATTTAACCTGTGTTAAGCATAAATTAACGTTGCTACAACCCAAACTACAGATTTAATCTATGATTACGCTAATCATTGATTAAATTTAACCTGTGTTAAAAATTATATTGCTAAAACCCAAATCGGACTTAATCTATGATTAAATATTTAATCTATGATTAAATTCCTAAATTAAAGTTGCTGAAACTGGGCATTGGTGTACAAATCTTTGGAAATCACAGAAATCTTTCGGGAATCTTGCGGAAATCCCAGGAATCTCGCGGAAATCCCAGGAATCTCGCGGAAATCCCAGGAATCTTCCGAAAATCTCGGAATCTTGCGGAAATCTCAGAAACCTGCGGAAACCTGGTACAAAATAAAGAGGAGTGGTGAATTACTCATTTCGGATTTTAATTCACACGGATTTGTTAACATATCAAATTATAAGTTTACAATACCACCCCCAAATTATAACACAATATTGAAGCTGTCAGAAGAAACGCTTCTATATATATGCCAAAATGCGGTATCCGAGCAAAAGCAAAAAGCTCGTCAGTTAAGTTCTACTGATTCAAGCGAAAACGATGTTTATTCGATACCATAGATAAGAGAGGGGTTATAGATGGCTAACTCTCGACATATTTTGGTGCCCTATTGCAGCGCCACAACGATTGGAGGACGAACTAAAATTTAAGCGCGAATTTTGGTATATTTGAATTATTTTGAATGTTACCATGAAATTTAAAATATGTACATTGAAATTACAAGTGACTATTATTTTTAAGTTTTTCAAGCATAAAAAAAGTTATGCATAAGAAAAACTTAAAAATAATGTACCTACTACTTGTAATTTCTATGTGCAGAAAATCAATTAAATAGGATGCATAATATTGCAATCGGCCCTTAAACATAAATTACATTAACGCAATTTTAATATTTTAGATCCTTAATACACATTTTACTTCAATCAATAATATTTCAATGAATTTAAAAATCAATTTCTATTTTTTTAAATATAATTAATTCATTCTTTTTATATTTTTATTTTATAAACCCATCAACATTTTTATAATATCAAAATTTAATTCAACATTAACTAAAGCATCCGTTTTTGTTTTCTTAACATAACCTACAATAATCACGTGTGAAGTGTAAAAATTTGTTAAGTAGTTATGCCAAGGTAGGCCACTACATAAACTGACAACCAAAATTAAAATATTCAGCGCGCGCACTTAAAAAAAAACTGTACACAGCGCTTCATGGACGGAGGAGAAACTAAAACACGTTCCCAACTTTTACATAAGAGATAACACACCGTGTTCGATACACAACTCTAGTGAATCTGAGTATGAAACATTTGAAGAGTTTTGTGAATATACTAATCAGTCTTCTATTGATAATGAAGGTCTTGAGGAAGCTACTTCTTCAATTACATCAGAGACACATAAATATTATGCTGTAATTTTTGATGTTGGATCTAGTGTCGAATGGTACCTTGGTCGCATTTTAGAAACTGGTCCAAAATCATCAAAAATAAAATTTTTTTTAAATAATTTTTTAATAAAACGATCTGAGAAAATTAACGTGATTAAACACTCAGAGCAGACCGAAAAAGTTTAAAAATTAAGCAGTATAATTAAATGTTAACAGTAGCAACAAAACTGCTCAGTACAATATACACTACCAATATAAAGTGTAGTATGTATGTAGTACTTAGCGTAGCTTTCTAAGGCATTGTAATCTACAGTGTAAAATCACCTCATAGGTATAGGAAAATGTTTTTATTTGTTTTTTAAGTGCAATTTTTGTGCTAAACGTTATTTTTTTATATAATTATTTGAAATAAAATACTTGAATACGATTTAATTACATTTGAGGGCCTTAGAATATAAGGGGTATAAGTGCACTTTTTTTAAATTTGAGATTAATACACAATATGAAACCTTAATGTCCATATTTGTTGGTGCAAAACAGATGCAAGTGATATATTGATAATTAGGATATAATAATAAGGGTATAATAATAATATAAAACTTTTTTAAATAAAATAGTTAATTTAAACTTTTTAATAAGGGTATAAGTACTTTTTTTAAGTTTTGGCACATTTATGATAAAGTTTTTTTTTCTACTTTTATATTATTAAAATTTATCATTTATTAAGGAAATAATAAACTTTATATATATATCTCAGCTTTTCCTGGGAATTTTTTACCCTGCATTCGCAGTAGACGCACTTAACCTAGTAAAATAACACAAAAAAAAGACATTTGGTTTAACTTTGAATGCAAATATCTCACAATAATGTAAAATGCACTTATACCCCTTTTATTCTAAGGCCCTCATTTGTTTTTATCAATAATGGTACTAGCGATGAAACAACCTAATAATTGGAATTCATTAGTATCTGTAAAGTGAAACATTGCATCCTTAATGTGCCTGTAATTTACATTATACGGTATTTACGAAATTTTCATGTCCTTTACGGCTAAAATTATTTTTCTCACTTCAACTCATTATAGTGATGGACAGATGAAGTGAGAAAGAAATCACGGGAATCTTTCAGGAATCTCTGAATAATCTTGGAAATCCGAGAAATCTTTCGGAAATCTCTCGGGAATCTCAACAATCTCTCGGGAATCTTAGAAATCTTTGGGAAATCTCAGAAATCTTTCGGGAATCTCGGAAATCTTGCGAGAATTACTTAAGATTTCCGGAAATCAGGAATCGGTGTACAAATTTTAGCCAGTGATTTGCCCCTCGAGAATAGCTATAATAGCTGCAGCAAAGAATATTCTAGTTAAAACAAAAAATGACATAATTGAACTGAAAGAGACGGGTTCCTTTTTCACTCGATTATTATTAGCATCTAGAACGGTACCAGACTTTGATCTGAAAGAAATTATTTCTAAATATGAATTATCAGCAGTGCCGAGGTCGTTGTTTTCTATAGATGGTACGATGTTATTATGCTCATCTAAAAGTAAACTCATGCATTTGTTGGAAAAATATGAAAATCCCAAAATTGTATCAACACCCTCTAAGCTAAAAATCGCAATAGTTGATATTATGGCAGAAATCCAATCATTTGAAAAAACAGGAGCTATAGTTTCGTGTGCGGATTTGGGGCAGCACTTTGTTTCGAAGGTGTTAAAGAAGTTCCAAATGTATGAAGAACTGCACGTCATTTTCGACAGTTATATTGATAATTCACTAAAACTAGCAACAAGAGCGAAACGAAATGCGATAAATGCAATGCAAATAGAAATTTCTCCGCACACAAAAATCGAAAACATTTCTATGAAAAGGCTTCTATCCAATGAAAAAACGAAAGATCAGTTAACAGATTTTTTGGCCAAAATGTTTATTGATGTAGGGAAAACAAACAATGCAAATATAATAGTATCATGGAGACAAAATGCATTAGCTACAACGAATATCAATGTCGATGAATTGTGTAATGACCAGGAGGAAGCTGATACAAAAGTAATTTTACATGCATTATATGTATCTAAATATCGTGATAATGGATCTATTCATATTTTCTCTCCTGATACAGATGTTTTTATTTTGGCATTAAGCAAAAGTTCTGAACTTTTGAAATACTTTTTTTCACACTGGCACTGGAACAAACAAGAAAAAAATCTGTTTACAATCAATATGTAATAATTTAGGAACGTTGAAAGTTAGTTGTCTCATTGGTTTACATAGCATTTCAGGCGCAGATGTAACTGGCTCATTTAATAAAAAAGGCAAAATTGCTTTTTGGAAAGCGTTTCTGGTGGCGGATAATATTGAACTAACGGCGTAAGAGATTTAGGATTGTATGAAGCTCTATCCGATATAACTATTTCTGGAATTGAAAGATTTATCTGCAAAGTGTATGCCCCAAAAACAATAATAGAAACCGTTACAGATTTACGTTGGTTTTTATTCTCTAAACGGCAATACACACAGGAGAAATTACCGCCCACAAAAGCAGCTTTAATACCCGCAATAAAAAGAGCGCAATTACAGTCGCTTATATGGAATAAGTGCAATATGCAGTTTCCAGGATTGCCATCGCCCACACTTTACGGTTGGGAAATTGTAACTGATAAATATAACCCAATTATGTCAGATGATCTGTGTATTCCGGAGAACCTGATTGATTTCACTAGATGTCGCTGTAAAAAGAAGTGCAATGCACGTTGTAAGTGTGCATCCAAGAACATGTCTTGCTCAGAATTGTGCGAATGTGAGGCTAACCAGCCATTCTAGCCCAGCGCTACATTTCGAGAGGCCCACCGGCCTCCACAACTTCCCAACGCCAGATGCCAACCCAGATGAAGGAGAAGGCCGGCTATGCCGGCATGCTCCATTAAGGTCATTCCAGAAAATCGAATGTGAGGGAGGAGAAAACTGTACTAATCTTGTAAATACTGTACGAGATGAATCAGATTCTGAGTAACGTTATACATTATATTTAATGAGTAAAATTTTCGAATTACAAATTAATGTGTTTAATTTAATCATGTTCATAGGGATATAGTGATAAGCAACACGGCACCTAGCGGAATTTGACCGAACTAAAGTACTGTACACGTAAAATTTATTTTGCATATGTTTAGTGCGGATTTTAAAAGTTTTCGACGATTAATAAAATTTTCTAGTAATACACTTCGATATGAACGCTAATCAATATTGTTCAGTGCCTCAATGTTCATCTTGGGCAAAGAAAAATCCAGAGTTAAGTTTTCATTTATTCCCCACAGCTGAAAAACACAAAACCCTTGTGGTAAATAAATTGGGAGTTCAGGAATTGGTCGATGTTAGAAAAATGTGGATTAAAAATTTAAAAATTGGAAAAACTGTAACAAAGTTTATGAAAGTGTGTTCACTACATTTTACAGAATATGATTATTTTACACAAGGCAAGTAATTTCTTATTTAAAATACTACATGCTTCCGATGTTAAAAGAAGAAAATTAAAGACAATAGCTGTTCCTTCTCAGAAGCTGCCAGTGGGAATATGTGAATCGTCGAGTGAAGCCAGAACAAAAAGACAAGAAAAACGAATCCGAAAGCCAACACGAAATTTCACAAACTTTAGCAGTGGTCATTAGTGCCACATATCCATGACATTTTAATTATTATATCTGGTCTCACTAATCTTTCCAAACCAATTCTGGGAAATGATAAATTTATTTATAGTAAAACTCCAAAATTTATAAAAAAAGATAACTTTTGCGTTTATTTTAATTTAGACGTTGTTCATTAACTGATTTAATTAACCAGATCTTCGGGAACTAATTTAATTAATCAGTTCTTTGAACATTTGGTTTTTACATCTTAAGTAGCTTGCACGGCTTGCCTTCAAAATTTACAATTAATAATTAAAATTCAGCAAAAAATCAAAAATAAGTTTAAGCAAAATTGATCACAATTAAAATTTTACATTTATTACCCTATTATAATAATATAAACTGTAAGATCAAAATAAAATAAATCATAAATTAAATTTTGTTTCCTTTAAACAAGGCATTTCCAGTACTGCTACATGCTTGTACATTTCTGGAGTCGTAGCGTTGTGGGTAAGACCATACACAATTTATATCGGTAGATGAAATCACCTCCATTTTTAATAAATCGTTCCTAAAACGAAAAACTACATTAACTTTGAACAAAATTTATGGAATGTTACACACCTATAAGTAGAACAGCTGATATGTGTTTACACCTTCCGCTGTTGTTTGCTTTGCACGAGCAAACCATCGACTCTATTGTGACTTTCCTATCTTCTACATCTAAAACTCCATTAATTTTATGGGGATCAGCATTTATTCCAGAAGATTGGATGAACAATGCTACAATATTTATTTTGTTCTGCTTCACTTGTATGAATGTTTTACCACATAAAACAACATGCCCTTCGTTTAAAACTGCTTCGCCTTCATAAACACATCTAGATGTTTCAGACCCCTCTAAATATTTGAGATAGTCAAGAAGACTTAATCTTAATTCGTAAGAATCCGATATATCTGCAAATTTTAAAAATTAATCTAAAAATAAAACTCACCTAACCGTATATTATATTATTTAACTGCAGGAAGATGAACTACTAAACAACACTAACCGTAATTTAACAAAATAACAAGTTCACTTGGAAAAGGGAATGAAAAACACGTAAAATAGAACGGAACATAAGCGCGGCTATTAACAAAGAATGTAGCTGTTAAAACACGAATGTACAGTACTTTAGTTCACATTTTTACCCAGCGGCGCTGCGATCTTAATCTCATATCCCTATACCAATATGAAAAATGTAGCATATTAAAATGACTTATTTAAATTATTTAATCCCGATTTCATATGAGTAGTATTATAATAATGCAATTCTTATATAAAAATTAACTAGATCAGTTAAATGCCCACCGTCCGCGCGCCGATCTTTCTGCTCTCCTGGTTTTATTTTTGAAACACCACTATATGTTATACACCACTAAAACTTCGTAATGAAATTGTGCATCTTTTTTATTTGGGTAATTTTGAAATCCATAGCGTGAATAACAAAGTTATGAACTTGTACGTAGAAAAAAAAAGAAAAAAATTGTTATTTATTAATTTATGTCTATAAACAATTATCTAAAGTGTATATTATCTTACACCAAATAAAAGGTAATTATTTTATCTTTCCAACAAAAAAAAGTTTGATTCGCTAGCTTAATAAATAAGGGAGTTATTGGGAACTGAAATTTTCACCCTTCAGGGGTAAATTAAGGGTAGTTTGCACCGATTTTTGAATGGCTAACCGGGCAATCCTTACTAAGGAAGACATGAGAAAGCCAAATATCGTGGTTAGACATTTCCCGCACAATTTGCTAGCGGAACTGCTATTTTACTACACATGCCCCCCTACTAGAAGCTTCTAAACTTATTTTTCGTGAGATTCGTATTCGCATAGTAAGAACCGTTGAAAAAGGTCCGGATCGATTTTTAATTAATTGTATTAATTTTTAGAATCAATATTTATGGGGTTATTCTGATATAGTATATTAAAGAACGAGTTTTATAATTGATGTTTTTATCGCACGAAATCTGTTTAGAAAACGACCCGCGTAGCGGGGAGTTTTCTAAAGGATAAGTGCGATAAAAACAATTATAAAACGAGTACTTTATACAATTTTTTCTATTTTGCTTTTTTTATGGTTTAAAATTAAAAAAAAGGACAATATTAAATGATTGTCATTTTAAAAATTTCGTTTTATTTAATGTTTGTTGGTAATACTTTGACATTTTTACAAACAATTGAAATTTGAAAAACTTTTGAAGTTTGTGTCAAATTGTAGATTTGTTCATAGTAACGAAATTATACCTGCCGTTAATAATTTTCCTTATTTATTATTATATCTTTAATTTATAGTTAATTAAAATGTTTAACACAAATTTGGAGATTTTTAATGTGATTTAAAATGACATTCGTTTCAATAATTAATATTATTTTCAATGACGTTTATGCTGCCAACCTCTTAAAACAAAAAATTGCGTATCGTAATGAGTCCATTTCGATACCCATTCGCGTATCGAAATGACTTTATTTTAGACGCAAAATAGAAAAAATTCTTATAGAGGCTATAAGCTCTCGAAGCTATTTAATAATTGAGATTGCGTCAGTTTAATAATAAAACTGACGTAATCTCCATGGTTATATAGCTTCGAGAGCTTTTATAGCTTCTATAAGAATTTATCAGAATAACCCCATAATTCTCTGAATATAAGTTAACAAATTGGTTGTTTCCTAGGCATTACACGACTAAATTAACCCCTTCAAATTATACAGGGTTGCCACAGTGTCACTTTTTTCACCTTTTTCACTTTTTTGAAAATCATACACTTTTCTTCACTTTTTTGAAGAAAATTCACTTTTTTCACTTTTTTTACGATTTCACCTATAAAAATTACATTTTTTAATGTATTTAATAAATAATTTTAAATTTTATATTTTTTCAAATTCAATTTTAAAAAAATGTTTGTTGTTGGTATCTTTTCTGGATTTTTTGTTGGTATTAACAATAATATTTGATGATAACCATAATAGCCAAGATGACCGACCACACAATTGTAGATTTTATAGTAACAAATAAAAATATCAATTTAAAACTGTTATGTATATTGGCGATTTACATTACCGTTGGTGGCGCCACCAGCAACAACAACATGGCTGTGTTTAGACGTATATTCCGAAATTTAAAATCATAATCTGGTGAAAATTTGCAAATTTTTCAGTATGGTGTTAAATTTATTGTAATATGTTTTGTTAATTAATTGATTTTGTTATGTTTTGAGTCTGAAGAACGAATTTTTATTTTCATGTAATACGTCATTTACTAATTTTAAATTCTCCCGCATGGTGGCGTTTGCTTAATGTAAATTGCGAATTAGACAGGATTAAGATTCAACATGCAACCAGCACATGACAGGGAGGTATCGGGAAAATGTCGCAAGACGTTCAAAACCGAAACTTTTTCAATAAGAAAGCAAAAACTTCTGATTATTAAATTACTATGAACGTATTTGTTTTAATTTATGTTAATAAAATCAAAAACAATTTTAAAATATCACACTTTTTGTTCAAAGTTGCTATACATACACTTTTTTCACTTTTTTTTGAAAATTAATACACTTTTTTCACTTTTTTTGAAAATTAATACACTTTTTTCACTCACTTCTTGCTTAGATCTCTGTGGCAACCCTGAATTATAGGATTAAAATGAAATTTGCGATTTCCAATTTTTTTGAGATATTTTGGGTCATTCCATCTCAAATCGAATCATGAATTTACTTGATCCATCCGATCCATCCGATCCATCCCTAATTTGACAAAATTTGGTACACACCATCTTAATAAGAAATAAATAAAATGGTTACATAATTTCAACAGTAAATCGATGAAAAATTTCATATTTTGCCAAAATAGGAAGAAAAAAACTTTTGAATGCCTATATCTTGCAAACGAAGCATTTTTGAACCCATGTTATTAGAAACTTTTCATCTTATTTTCGTTAGTAGAATGCGGTTTACTATTTTATTTACAAATACAAAAAATTTTTACAAATACAAAAATTTTTGAAACGCCCTGTATATTTTAGAGAAAAACTTGTAGGACAAAAAATGTAGGAAATTCCATAGCGCTAATTTTTTGTTATTAATATTTTTACATATTTAATTTCGTTTCGAAGTTATGACGCATAATGTCATAATAGCTTCAGGTAAACCCCCCTTTCCCGTTACACGATTTAAATTATTTTCATCTGGCTTCGTCCTACGACAGGAAAAAGCTTATATGCAAAATTTGGAATAATTTGCTTGCTTCGTTTAGACGCTATCGTGTTCACAGACGTACATACACACATACACACACACATACATACAGACATCCTTCCAAAAATGATAAAAATGGATTCAGGGGACCTCAAAACGTGAACATCTGTCAAAAAATTGGGGGGTCAAATTTTGACTGATAACAATACTTTCCTTACCTAGGGGTTCGGAAAGTAAAAATACAAATTAAAGGATTTGCCCAAAAAGGCACTAGTTTCCTTGGTTTGGTCTTTTTTTTTTGGTTAATTTTTTTACAGGTTTTTGTACAAATGTGCTGAGCATGCGTACCAAATTTTATCATGGGATGAGCATGGGTTTGGTTACTAAATATTAATTAAGTATAGGCAGAAACGGACAAAAATCAGTTTTTCGCCGATTTCTCAAGTTTCTTTGAACTTTATGACAAAATAGTTTAATATAAAATTAAAGCTAATTAAATTCTCTACAAAAAAATATTTACACATATTTTTCGTCAGATTCGTATTCGCATACGCATGCTCAGCACATTTGTACAAAAAAACTGTAAAAAAAGTAACAAAAAAAAGACCCCTTTAGAAATAGGGGTTGAAATAGGGTTAAAATTAATCCAGTTAAGGGTTTAAAATATAAAATGTGGCTAAATATTTGAATAGAATGTTCATACCTATACAGAAAATTTTTTATTTTTAAATTTAGCCCACCGTGGATGAAGTTACAGTCGTTTTCCTACAAGTCTACACACCAACTTTTTGACTTTTTGAAAGACCAAAACAAGGAAACAAGTGCCTTTTTGGGCAAATCCTTTAATTTCTATTTTTTATTTCTTACTAAGATGGTGTGTACCAAATTTTGTCAAATTAGGCATGGGTCAAGTAAATTCATGATTCGATTTGAGATGGAAAGACCCGAATATAAGTTAACAAATTGGTTAACAAATTAAAATTATAGGATTAAAATTAAATTTTCGATTTCCAATTTTTTTTGAGATATTTTATCTTAATAATTAAAAATGCTAGCAAAATTTTTTTTCACATTATTTGTCAGAGGGAAGTTGCTCAACTTTGCCCTACTTAAATAAATTTTGTTCTCGTGCTCTCATATCAAGTTTTATTTTTCCAAATTCTAAGTAAACATTTTAAATTAATTAATTTAACTTCAAATTTGTTAACAAATTTTCTTGAGCCAAGAAAACCAAAAATAGGAGTCAACTGTCAAGTTTTTCTGTTAACAAATTTTCGTTGTTTCCAAATTATTGGTACCTTTTTTACCCCCACCCCACCCCCATTTTTAAATGACGCCACTGACTTTCTGACCCACTGGCTAATTTTAAAAATAATGAACAAAATTTTACCCACTTATTCTCAAAAAGATTCACCATCACTGGCCCACACGTTGCGTTGGTAGACCATGGGTTTCGCTTGTTGGTATTTGACCTTCCAATGGTTTACGTGAGTGCAGGTCGGCATTCGGCCTCCTAATTGCTTTTAAGAATATACGTGTCGACCTACAACCTCCTAATTGTTTATCAAAACACGAATAGACCTCAGGCCTCCATTTAATGTAATAAATATAATCGTAAAAACTGATTACTTTTAACGGCGGGTTAATAAGGGGGTAAAGACTTCCAAAGAATACCGCGGACTGCCAAAGAATGCCACGAGACTTCCAAATAATGCCACATTTTTTTCAAGACTTCCACAAATTTTTATAGTCGAGTGGAAACTAGCTGCAAATTTCTGCTAAAATTGCATTTCAATAAATTTTCGTTTTTAGTGTAATCGCACCGATTCGGTGCGATTCTGATTTGCACATGGTTATATAATCATATTGTTATGACTAGATTGCTATCCTAAGTTATAACCATCTCCGTAACAATGTTACCGAAAATTGCTATTCTGTTTAAACACGCATAATCATGATTGTTATAATTTAATCATAACCAAACCTTGTTATAAATAGTTCAAATGTACCGTAAAAATACTACAAATATGACATATCGTTCAATCAGTTGTGATATAAAAACTTTAATTTTGTTTTGTAATATATGAGGTATATCAAAATAAATTTTTATTCAAAATTGTTTTAAGTTAAATTAATTAATTTACAGTTTATACACTTTTGTTTGTGTTTTTTATTTTTAATTTAACTAATTTTTTGTGTACAAAAAGAATTTACATACAATATTATTACATTTTTTTTAATATGGTCGTGAAGGAACAAATTCACCTCCATCAATCGCCCATTAAATCTATTTATCAAATTGAAGAATCTGGAATATTTTTTTTATCCTTTAAACTTTTTATGACGCAATGAGTATTTAAATTTTTGTTTTATAATATTACGAATTGCGGGTTACAATTTTTTATTTGTTTTGGCTTTTTTAAATGTTTAAAATTGAAATTATTTTTAATTAAGAGAAATCTGAAATTTTTAAAATTTAAATACATTGAAATACAGTTCAATAATATACAACATTTACTAACTATAAATAAATCAAATATTTATATAACAACTGTCTTTCACGAACGTAACAATGATCAAAATGAGCGTAACAAGCACTAAAATGCAGTTGCTATCATAACCATGAAATATAACAATAATTGTTGACAAACCACGCCCCCATGATTATGTCTTCAAAATCAGAATAGCAAATCGGCTCAAATAACCATATTGTTACAAAATAACCAAATGATTATCATAACAAGATTGTTATGTCAAATCAGAATCGCACCGATGTAATATTAATAAATAAAAACGTTATCGGGGTGTGGGGACGGTCAAAATCAAACTAAATGTTCGTTAGGCCAACGTTTCGAAAAATTAATTTTTTCATCCTCAGGGCTGAAATGGAGGGTACAATAGTCAAATGGCAGGCTCTTAAAAACAAACAACAGGTCACACTCACCTAAACAATCTGTACCAATCTTTAATTTTGTTTTGTAATTTTGTAATATAAATATAAGTAGTATCAGGGTGGCCACTTGCCATAAATTCATAAAAAATCATAAATTTTGAAAATTGCCATAAAAATCATAAATTTTACGACTTTGCCATAAAATATCATAAATTTTAGTTAAAATTAAAAATTTAAAATACTTAAATTATTTTTAGTAACAGAACCCATGCTCATTCCATGATCAAATTTGGTAAAAATTATATCTTATACTATATAAAAATTTATGTGATTGTTATTGACAAATTTTTTGCATTTCTTTCTTCATTTTTTACCCACAAATCTGTGGGGTTCTGAAAATATTTCCTTCATTTTTTACCCACAAATTTGTGGTTTTCTGAAAATATTTTCTTCATTTTTTACCCACAAATTTGTGGGTAAACCGGTGAAAGAATTAATTATTTTATTTAGGGCCGCGATTATAAAGGACAAATATTTGTCCTAAAAGTTGTAAGATTCCTCAAAAATTGCTTTACTACAACACGGTTTTGCTATAAATATAAATTTTTAAACAACACAATACGTGTTTGCAGGGCCGGGCCGGCCTGAAAATATTGAATATTTTTTAAAATAAAATGTTTTTATTTTTTTTAAATTTAAGAATTTTTAATAGGTTAATAGGGAAAATTATATTTTTATTATTTATGAAATGATCTATTTGTTATGTCCCAATTTATACCCAGGCAATTTTAGTTGATTCAGTTGGCAAATTGAGGATTGCTCCCCCCTGAAGAAAGTTGGTTGAGCACCAACTGGTTTCTTTTTAGCTTGAAATATGCACACATTTTTTTGTAATTTGTCTAGATAGGGCGAGGTATAAAGGGAGTCCCCCCTTGGGGTGAGGCCATAAATTTTTGTATCAAGTGCCATAAATTTTTGCTTTGAGTGCCATAAATTCATAATTAAATGTTACTTATTGCTAGTGGCCGCCCTGTAAGTATATCAAAATAAATTTTTATTCAAAATTATTTTAAGTTAAATTAATTAATTTACAGTTTATACACTTTTGTTTGTGTTTTTTATTTTTAATTTAACTAATTTTTTGTGTACAAAAAGAATTTGCATACAATATTGTTACTTTTTTTTTAATATGGTCGTGAAGGAACAAATTCACCTCCATCAATCGCCCATTAAATCTGTTTATCAAATTGAAGAATCTGGAATATTTTTTTATCCTTGAAACTTTTTATGACGCAATGAGCATTTAAACTTTTGTTTCATAATATAACGAATTGCGGGTTACAATTTTTTATTTGTTTTGACTTTTTTAAATGTTTAAAATTGAAATTAATTTTTTATAACATTTTTTTTAAGAGAAATTTGAAATTTTTAAATACATTGAATAATTACAGTTCAATATACAACATTTACTAACTATAAATAATTCAAATATTTATATAACAACTGTCTTTCACGAACGTAACAATGGTCAAAATGATCGTAACAAGCACTAAAATGCCATTGCTATGGTAACCATGAAATATAACAATAATTGCTCACAAACCACGCCTCCATGCTTATGCCTGCAAAATCAGAATAGCAAATCGGCTCAAATAACCATATTGTTACAAAATAACCAAATGATTATCATAGCAAGATTGTTAGGTCAAATCAGAATCGCACCGATTCGGTGTGATTCTGTTGTTGCGTTATGTTTGCGTTAACGCGTTAACCAATAATAATTTGATTGAAAATGATTTCTACAAAAATTATGTACATAATTCATTTATAAACAATTAAAAAAATGGGTTTTCAATTAAAAAACGAGTCGAGTTTTTTTTGAAAATATGCCATAATAATTGTCTTGTTTTTGCAAAATTTCCTATATGACTTAAATCAGTGATTTCGGATCAAGATAAGTTATTATCGAAATCATAAAATTTAAGTTGAAGTTGTAAATATTCCGGAATATTTATCTTGAGATTTGTTTCAATTAAAATCGAGGTTAAATATTTTGCATGAACCCACCATAAAACGTGAACGAAAGATTATAATTTTATGATCTTCCAGAAGTGCGAACCAAATCGTATGATTGAATAAATTAAACGTTAAAATATTACTTTTGCAAAATATTTCCAAATTTTAAATTCAAAATTGCATTTTTCTCGACAAATTGCAGTTTTATAAAATATCGGTTATGGTGAACAGAATTATTAGCTTACTAAACTATTGGTTTAATTGAAACCGTAATTAAAAGATATTAATTGCTTGATTTACTCGAATTAAATTAATAGGCACAATTTATAATGGAAATGCATTTTTAATTTGTATATTGCGATTACCTGACAAGAGTTGATTTTTTTTTTTGTTGAAGATGGGGCTCTTTCCGGGCTGTATCTCGGTAACTATCTAACTTACGAGGGTAGTCCCATAAGTACCTGGCCTAACATATAGATGGCGTTAATTGGTTGAAAACAAAATTTTTTTTCGAAAGTACCAACCTTATAAAGCTTAAGTTCGAAGTTTGACAGCGATACGTTGTTTAGTCTTTGATTGACAGTCATCAGTAGTGAACGCTCTCAGTGAATTTATAATCATGGAAAAAATTGGTTGTCGTTATGTGATACAATACTTTCATTTAAAAGGTCTCAGTCCAACCGACATCAAAGACGAGCTAGATCCTGTTTTGGGGGAGTCTGCACCTTCATTTTCATCAATAAAATTTTGGGTGGCAGAGTTTAAACGAGGTCGTACGAGCTGCCAAGACGAACATCGCAATGGTCGACCAAATGAGGTGACCACTCCAGAGAATGTGAAAAAAGTCCACAAAATTGTATTGGATGATCGTCGATTGAAAGTGCGCGAGATAGCAGATATAACAGGGATTTCAAAAAGTGTTGTACATCGCATATTGAACGAAAATTTGGACATGACCAAGCTCTGTGCAAGATGGGTGCCGCGTTTGCTCACAATGGAACAAAAACTGCGTCGTGAGGATGTTTCAACCGATTGTTTGGCTATGTTTCAGGGCAATAAATCCGAGTTTTTGCGTCGATTTATAACTATGGATGAAACATGGGTTCATTACTATACACCTGAGACCAAGGAGCAGTCAAAACAATGGACTCAAAAGGGAGAATCGGCTCCAAAGAAGGCAAAAACCGTTCCATCTGCTGGCAAGGCCATGGCGTCAGTTTTTTGGGATTCGCGTGGCATAATCTTCACTGATTATCTTAAAAAAGGAAAAACCATCAACGGCGAGTATTATGCGAACTTGTTGCAGCGTTTGAGTGATGAAATTAAGAAAAAGCGGCCACATTTGGCGAAAAAGAAAGTGTTGTTTCATCACGACAATGCCCCTGTTCACACATCCTTTATCGCGATGGCCAAAATCAATGAATTGAAGTTCGAATTGCTTCCTCACCCACCCTATTCGCCAGATTTGGCCCCTTTGGATTATTTTCTCTTTCCAAACTTAAAAAAATGGCTTGGTGGTAAAAGATTTGCCAATAATGAAGAGGTCGAATATGCGGTTGATGCTTATTTTGAAGAGTTTGACGGTTCTTACTATAAAAAGGGTATCGAAGCTTTTGAACATCGCTGGTAAAAGTGTATAGAGCTAAATGGAAACTATGTTGAGAAATAACAATATTTTGTTCCAAAATTTTGGTGTCTTCTTTGTTAGGCCAGGTAATTATGGGACCGCCCTCGTATAGAGGTTAGAAGAGTAATTTTTTTTTATTATTTGCTTAAAATCTCATGTACTTAATTTAATTTTACTAATACCTATTTTGGTCATAGGATAGATAGAAATTGACCAATTCACAACTTTGTGATATTTAGAACCTTCTTCCACAAATTATCCCCTGTTGCAGTTTGAGACATTAATAACTGAGGCTATGTTTTTTTGCTGTTGAACTAAACGGCTTATGCAAAATATACTAAATCTATCAGAAAAAAACGTTGTTTGGTTGGAAACTGTTGTTGTTTTCGTGTCGCGAAAAAAAGTGAAATATTTTCATCGTATTTTCATTTAAATTGAATTCTTCTTTATGGATCTTCACAGGGAAGTTGTTGCTAGAAGGGAAAAGTCAGCCAGTTAATTTTTTTTGCAAGTAGCCGGGAATATTCACACATCCGCCAAAATGAACCCCGAGATTTGTCCCCATTTTTCGATAAAAATTGCCGGTTCCGAAATTTATGAAAATTGCACTTTTCCATGTAAAATAAATCTGATGGGGATAGGGAACCAGATAAAAATCTGAAATTTCTTCCTATAATAGTACAGAGTTCCCACTCGAGGAATATCTGGAGAAGTCTGGGAATTTTTATTTTTAATGGAAAACAAGGAAAATTCTTTGAATTGAAGAAAATAATATTGAAATCGATATTTAAATTTAATATGGAAATCGTGGCAATTTCTTGGAAAATTGTCGGAAATTTGAGTTCTTTATATTTATTTTTAATTTATTTTACATCATTTATTAATTTCTTTGGAAATTTCAGGTTTTCAATTTCTGTGTATTTATTTATTTGAAATAACTGCGAATTTTATGTAAATCGCCGAGATTCCTCGAAAATTGTTGATATTTCTTCTTCTTCTTCTTCAAGTGCCATATCCGGTCTCCCGGACGTTGGCGACCTCTCTCCTATGTATATGTTGTGCGTTTGAAGTATTATCACACACATAGGGGACCTACTGCTTAACGCGGGCTCCGAACCGCGGGAAGTGTATACACTTCATCTCCAGAGAGGCTGTTCCAGGCAGATTACACCTCGGTGGTTTGCCATTGCCTTCCGAGGGGAGACGGTCAGAATAAAGTTTTTACTGAGCCCGGAGTCGAACCAGGCATTCAGCTTTAGCAGCAACGCACTTAACTGCTTTAGCTGACGACCGTCTCTGATATTTCTTGACTGATATTTCTTGACTGATATTTCTTGGAATTCTATTTATTATTTTTAATTCATTTAAAAACTGAGAATTTCTTGGAAATTCTAGTAATTCCTTAGAAATTGTTGGAATTCCATTTTTGTGTATTTATTTATTTTAATTCATTTGAAATCACTAAGAATTTCTTGTCATTGTAAGAATTCCTGAGCAACTGTTAGAACTTCGCGTTCTATGTAATTATTTTTAATTCAGTTAAAATATCAGAAATCACTTTCCCAATATTTTTAGAGTTATGTAATAAACTAAAAATACTGGCCAACTCAAAATCCGTGAGAATTTCTTGAAAATTCTTGCAATTCCTTAAAAATCGTTAGAATTCCTTGAAATAGTTGGAATTCCATTTTTGTGTCTTTATTTATTTTTAATTCCATTAAAATCGCTAGATTTTTCCTGTAAATTGTTGAAATTCCTGAGGAACCGTTAGAACTTCGAGTTCTGTGTGTTTATTTTTAATTCATCTAAAATATCAAAACTCATTTTCCCAATATTTTTGGAGTTATGTAATAAATTAAAAATACTGACCGACTCTTATTAATTTAATGTTTGACAATTCTTACGTTTGTCCACTTTTATCGACCGATGATGAGCATAATTGTAAATTCTCGAAACGCGTCTCGAATTTAATTAAAAGGACTTTGGAGAAAAAGACGAATTTTATATTTAATCAGTTAAAATCATTGGAATTTTTTTGGAAAATCGTTGCATTGCTTGAAAATTGTTGGAAATCTGAGTTCTTCGTTTTTATTTATTTTTAATTCATTTAAAAGCATGGCAATTTCTTGGGAAATCGTTGAAAAGTGTTGGAAATTTGAGTTCTTTATATTTTTTATTTTAAATCACAGGGACCTTCTTTGGAAATATTGGGAATTCAATTTCTGTGTATTTTTTAGTTTTAATTCATTTGAAATAACTGGGAATTTTATATAAATCGCTTAAATTCCTTCAAAATTGTTGATGTTTCTTGGAATTTCGTTTCTGTGCATTTATTTATTTTTAATTTATTTAAAATCCGTGAGAATTTCTTGGATATTTTAGGAAATTGTTGGAATTCCATTTTTGTGTATTTATTTATATTAATTCATTTGAAATCACTAGGAATTTCTTGTAAATTGTAGGAATTTTTGAAAAATCGATAGAATGCCGAGTTCTGTGTATTTATTTATTTTTAATTTATTTAAAATTTATGGCAATTTCTTGTGAAATGTTTGTAAATTTGAGTTCTTTGTTTTTCTTTCTTCGAGATGTGGGACGACCAAGGAAAAGATGGGCCTGAACAGGTCAACGACCTAACCCATGATGGAAATGATGATGATATTTATTTTAAACCACTATAAATTTATAACCACACTAAATTTATCAGAAAAAATCGCTGTTTGGTTGGAAATAACCATTACTTTAATTTCGCTGTTTTTGTTTTCGTGCCGCGAAAATTTAAATTGAATTCCTCTTCGTGGATCTTCACAGGGAAGATTAATTTTTTTTGCAAGTAGCCGGGAATATTCACACTTCCGCCAAAATGAACCCTGAGATTTGTCCCCATTTTTCGATAAAAATTGCCGGTTTTGAAATTTATGAAAATTGCACTTTTCCATGCAAAATAAATCTGATCGGGATAGGGTACCAGATAAAAATCTGAAATTTCTGCCCATAATAGTGCAGGGTTCCCGCTTTTGGAATATCTAGAAAAGTCGGGGTATTTTTATTTTTAAGTGAAAACAGGCAAAATTCTTTGAATTGAAAAAAATAATATTGAAATCAAATTTTTGATTTATTCAATCAAATTCAATCATTCATTTCCTTATTATAATTATGAATTTCATTAATTTGTTTGATTGAGACTTTCCTAAGAGAAACATTTAACTACAATTTTTATTTAAATCCATATCCTCTTTAAAGCTATTTTTGTTTACTTCTACCTTGAAGTGGCCATATCATTGGAACTATTGATTTTTTAGTGTTCATTATTAAGTACTATTTTCTTTTCAAAGAGCGCAAAATTATCTACAAACTAGATTAAACTAATCAAACAAACTAAAATCGGTTATTGATACCTGTGTAATTTTCCACCGAATTCCAAGTTCTGATTCAACAAAATCTATTTCGTTGAGATGTTTAAATTATTGTTATGACAGCATATTATTGATATGAAACTCCATTCGTGTATCAGCCTTACTATTTGTATTTGCTTTGTATTCCTCTAATTTCAGTTTTTCTGACTTGTTTTTATTTCAACCACCTAAATTCAGGTTTTTTCATTTTTCCTGAAACTTAAAACAATCTACAAAACTTACTTGTAAGAAAATTAGAATAAAGGAATAACAAAAATGGTGTTATTAATATTTTTCATAAATCTAATTGTTTTCGATGAAAATAGGCTGCAAAAATGCAAGATGGTATTAATCACATAAAGACCAAATTGTGCCGCACTTAGGGGGTTAAATCCTCATTTGAGGGAACGTCGGCTTGGGATTTTTATGAGACATTTTGGGCGTTTATTAGAACACTTCAATATACATCTTTGCCAAATTTCAGCTTGCCCGGACCAAATTGGGCAAATTTTGAAAAAGTCTATTTTTCTCTTCATTTTCCAACCTTGGCCACAATTTCAATTAATTTATTATTAAAAGCATCTCCCGTGCCCGAAAACATTTCTCTCCCTGCAACGAATCAATATTGTGGCATTTTAAGGGTGGCTCGTGTTTTCGGTCAATAATTTAAGTATTAGTGTGCCATGGAAAAATATGAAAAAAACTATTTTATAGAGAATTTTATACTCTTCAATTATGGTCTGATCATAATTTTTCATACAAGCATAAATAAGCGAGTTATCGGCAAAAAATCGCGTTGGGGAGCTAAAACCCCCGATTGTGGGGGACGCCGGCGTAGGATTTTATGGGACTTTTGGGGGGTTCATTAGAACACTCCAATGTACATCTCTGCCAAAATTCAGCCTTTCCCGGATTTTTTGCAAACTAAAAACCTTCCTTGCCTGGACTATAAATAATTCCAATAAAATACAACCCTAAATATTATGTTTTTTTTTTCAGGTATCGTCCGTGGAGGCGCGACCTGTTTCCTGCCGGTGCGGCCACATGTTTTGTTTTTCCTGTGGCCAAAACTGGCACGACCCGGTGCGTTGTTTGCTGCTCAGGAAATGGATTAAAAAGTGCGACGACGATTCAGAGACGTCAAACTGGATAGCGGCTAACACGAAAGAGTGTCCAAAGTGCAACGCGACGATCGAGAAGGACGGGGGTTGCAACCACATGGTGTGCAAAAATCAAAACTGTAAGGCCGATTTCTGTTGGGTGTGTTTGGGTCCTTGGGAACCGCACGGAAGTTCCTGGTACAATTGCAACCGATACGACGAGGACGAAGCTAAAGCGGCCCGCGACGCGCAGGAAAAGTCGCGGTCGGCCCTACAAAGGTACCTTTTCTATTGCAACAGGTACATGAATCACATGCAGTCGCTAAAATTTGAACACAAGTTATATTTGGCAATAAAGGATAAAATGGAAGAAATGCAACAACATAACATGAGCTGGATTGAGGTTCAATTTCTAAGAAAAGCCGTCGACATTTTGTGCCAGTGTCGTCAAACGCTCATGTATACCTACGTTTTTGCTTATTACCTTCGCAAAAACAATCAATCTGTGATATTTGAAGACAATCAGAAGGATTTGGAGCGCGCAACCGAAACTCTCAGTGAGTACTTGGAGCGCGACATAACTCAAGAAAATCTCGTCGATATCAAACAAAAAGTTCAGGACAAATATCGTTATTGTGATGGACGTCGAAAAGCGCTGCTTGCACACGTTCACGAAGGTTATGACAAGGATTTATGGGAATACATGGACTAAAATCAATTTTTTTAACTGCATGCGTTTGACGTGTGACTTTGTTTTGTGAAAGAGTTTGTGTCTTTTTTTTTCTTTATTTCTAGGTGTTTCTGATTGCATTAGTGTAAAAAAATGAAAGCTATATTTGTTACTACTTCAGAAGCATATTTTAAAAGTGGCGTTGAATAAATTGGACAATGTTGATTGTTGCTTTATTTTTGGGTCCTTGTGTGCTCCCGGTGTTCTTTTATTCCTTTCCTGTTGTAAGAGTGGATTTACACAGCATGGAACTTACCTTTTAAAGGAGTGACCTGATCCGCATTGTCCACATGCAGGCCAGTGCTAGATCGTGAATGGACCAAATTTGGTAGTTGAGTGTATGATAATATAAAGAAGTAGAAATCTAATTTTCTGATTTAAAAAAAATGTAGATGTTTATTTGTTATCGCCAGTAGATCGTTTTTATTGATGGAAATAAGGTAACCGGGTCATTCCATCTCAAATCTACAAAAAAATAGGTAAAATTGACTCAACCCCGACCAAACTTAACGAAACTTGGTACACACCTCTGTAGTAAGAAATAAAAAACACAAATTTAAGGATTTGTCCAAAAAGGCATTCATTTCCTTGTTTTGGTCTTTCAAAAAATCAAGTAGTTGGTGTGTAGACTTGTAGGAAAACGACTGTAACTTCATCCACAGTGGTCTAAATTTAAAAATAAAAAATGTTCTGTAAAGGAAATGAACATTCTATTCAAATATTCAGCCACATTTTATATTTTAAACCCTTAACTGGATTAATTTTTTAATTTTAACCCTATTTCTAAAGGGGTCTTTTTTTTGGGTTAAGTTTTTTACAGTTTTTTTGTACAAATGTGCTGAGCATGCGCACCAAATTTTATCATGGGATGAGCATGGGTTCAGTTACTAAAAATTAATTAAGTATGGGCAGAAACGGACAAATATCAGTTTTTCGCCGATTTCTCAAGTTTCTTTGAACTTTATGACAAAATAGTTTAATATAAAATTAAAGCTAATTAAATTCTCTTCAAAAAAATATTTTACGCATATTTTTCGTCAGATTCGTATTCACTTAGCAATAACAGCTCAAAGTATAGCTAAGTTGCGCGACCACTGTTATATTTATTAATTTATTTAAAAGGGTCGGAATCGATTTTCAATTAATTGTATAGATTTTCATCATAAATATTTATTATCCGAATATAAGTTGACCACACCATCCCTAATTTTGATAAAAAGTTTTGCATAATATGACAATGCAGTTATACCAAAAATACATTATTTGATTTTGTTTAAACTTAATTCGTTTTCATGATAAGGCCAGCTAAAGCGACACTTTTCAGTTTACCCCTCTATGTATAACTTTGAAACTAATGAACATAGAGGGCGGATTTTTCTTCAACAAACTTATTAGTTTAGATTGCCGGAACAAACTATTTTAATTGAGAGTTTTGCATCCCCCCCCTCAAAGGGGTCTCTATTTTGCCCTAAAAATTAATATACCGGGCGACCGGCCGAAAACTGAACATAGGGAAATAGCATGGGAAATTGATTTTTTCTAAATTCCTGCTTACCATTATAACTGATATGAATAAAAAGCGTCTAAAGATACCAAACACTTAGTATTTTGTTTTTTAATTATTGTTAAAAAGTCGATAGTAAAATTAAGAAATAGCGCTTCTTAAAAAAATATTAGCAGGCTGGGTCTTTGCATTACGTCTAATGTGCCGCATTGCTATTGTAATGAAAGCCAAATATTACAAACAAAAGTTACTTAATAGATTGGGTTACTGTTTAGTGCAGAATGGAGGGTTATTCAAATACTTGTTATAATATTATTATTATTTGGTTACTTTCGTTCAGTATTTAATAATCCAATTGATATTTTTCTTATTCTTGGGTTTTGTTGACTAAATAAAACTACTTTTAACTTTTATTTATTGGTCAACTTGTTATAATAAAATAATATTCAAATTGCGTTCTTATTATTTTTAAAATAAAAACAAATTTAAAAAGTTTAAAAACAATAGCAATGCGGCACATTAGACGTAATGCAACGACCCAGCCCGCTAATATTTTTTTAAGAAGCGCTATTTCTTAATTTTACTATCGACTTTTTAACAATAATTAAAAAACAAAATATTAAGTGTTTGGTATCTTTAGACGCGGAAAAAAAATCTCTTTAATTTGGTATTTTTTTTATTCATATCAGTTATAATGGGAAGCAGGAATTTAAAAAAAATCAATTTCCCATGTTATTTCCCTATGTTCAGTTTTCGGCCGGTCACCCGGTATATTATTACGAGGGTTGCTGTTTAACTTTCTGGCCTAATAATGAAAATGCGAATATTTATCATCAAAAATGATTTTATTGTTTTTCAAAGTATTCTCCAGCAAGATTTATACACTTTTGCATGCGCTCAAACCAATTGTCGAAGCACTTTTTCCACTCCGATTGAGACACCTCCAAAACATGGTTTTTGAACGCTTCAACAGCATCTTCTGGCGACGAAAATCGTTGACCACGCATTTTTCTCTTGATGTTCGGGAATAAAAAGAAGTCATTGGGTGCCAAGTCAGGGCTGTACGGCGGATGACCCATCAATTCGACGTTTTGGGCGGTCAAAAAGGCGCTGGTTTGAGCTGATGTGTGAGAGCTCGCATTGTCATGGTGCACAATGATCCGTCTTCTCTTGTTCGTTTTTCGAATTTCTCCGAAGACTTCAGGCAAACAAATTGTGGTGTACCACTCAGAATTGACCGTCCTACGTTGCTCAAGCGGAACAGTCGCCACATGACCAGTTTTACCAAAGAAACAGGCTACCATTTGCTTCGAAGTGCTTCTTGCACGAACAACTTTCGTTGGATTTGGCTCGTCTTCGAAGACCCACACGGTCGATTGCTGTTTTGTTTCGGGCTCATAAGCATAGATCCATGATTCGTCACCTGTGACGATCTTATAAACGTCTTTTGAAACACCGCGATTGTATTTTTTTAAATTTTCTTTGCACCAATCCACACGACACTTTTTTTGAGCCACTGTCAAATTATGCGGGATCCAACGAGAACAAACCTTTTTTACGGCCAGGTGTCCATGCAATATCGAATGTATGCTGGTGGAAGAAATGCCCAAGGATGCCTCTATCTCACGGTATGACACATGACGATCTTGCTTTATCAGTTCACGGACGGCATCAATGTTCTCTGGCACAACGACTGTTTTTGGACGACCTTCATCTTCGAGCGAGCGTCGGCCACGATTGAATTCATTAAACCAGTTTTTCACAGTGCTATAGGATGGTGCTTCATCGCCATACAAAGATTTAAGTTCATCGATGCACTCTTGTCGTGATAATCCACGTCGAAAGTTGTGAAAAATGATTGCACGAAAATGTTCACGAGTTAATTCCATTTTTTTGCCAAATTGATTTTTTCAAGTCACTATAAACAACAGAAATGATGGCCGTACGTCAAAACGTTCTGAGTACGTTTATGCTACAACATGTCAAACTTTACAATGCAAATGTCAAATTGCACCTAGCAACGCTTAGTGTTCCCTAGGCCAGAAAGTTAAACAGCAACCTCGTAAGACTAACATTGTTAACCTGTGCACCAAATTTCATTTTGGGTGGACTATTGCAGATTGAGAAAAAAATATAATATATAACTTGCCATTTGATAAGTTATATATTGCCGTGAAATAAAAAATAATTGATTTATATAGCGGGAAGAATCTAACGGCACTTTTTCTTCCCCCACTAGCTCATAAATAGGACTCTTGTATGGGCGTAAATTGAGTTCAGTCAAAATTCGAAAACGCTAGGTACTGTTATAAATAATTTATAAATTATGCCAATAAAAAAATTCAATTGCGTATACCTGGAGCCTACATGATTAAACTGCTTTAACCATGATTAAAAAGATGGTGGAACGCTCTTTTTCATTTAACCGTGATTAACTCCAACTAACCATGATTAAAGTATTTAATCAGAGTTGGTGGAACCGGCCCTTACTTTTAATTTAAAGCGCTCAAAATTGGTTATTGCCTTCAATAGTCTTTTCTTATTAATATAAAAAAAGAATTACATTTCTACAAAAGATTAGAGGCTTCTTTCAACATCATATCTACTGCTTCCCTCTCTCTCTTTCCGCAGCGCGCTCTTAAGTCGGCATGTAAACTGCCCTCGGACTGTATAATCCCTACTTATACGTAAGTAGGAGATCAATGCTCAAATTCATAGTCGTTACTTAAGTATAAGTACGTACTTGAGGCTCAAATTTATATTTCAAAGACGCATTTTCGGGCAAAAACACTTGGAAATTCAGAAACTTTGTGAAAAACCTAAGATGAAATGCATTAATAAAAATCAGTCACTCAAGTAGAAAGGGTTTAATTTTTCAAGTAAAGTTGTAAGTGTAAGGACCAATTTATCAATCTCCAGTTAAACTTCCAGGTAGACTTAACTGAAAAGTAAACAAGGTTTGGCGTCTTCTCATTGGACTAAAAGACGTCACATGGTAGATTTATCTGACAGGTAAATTTAACTGGAGATTGATAAACTGGCCCTAAGTAACACTCTGTCTATGAATACGGCCATATAACAAATAGAATTTAAGAACGGCTTATTCCCCAGACAGGGCCGGTTTAGACGGGAGATTGTAGGGGGTAGTGACCGACTGAAAATTGCTAATTTCACCTAAGAATTTCATCGTTCACTTTACGTGTGATACATTATTATAATTTAAATTAAAATAGGTACCTGTTGCGCGAAAAGGTAAATCGTCCGCTCAGAGGTGCATCAGCCGGGTCGAGCTTAGGTTAGTGTTAGGAAATGATTTTTTTTTCGCAACTTGAACGTTAGAAGCACCAGAAATGTCATGAATCTGGATGGCTCAACAAAAACACCGCCCGCAAAGAAATTCTGCGTTCAGTCCTGAGTTGTCAACGGTAATTACAATTTCTTGGTTTGATTCTGCATGTCAGTGCCCTCCCCCTGTTTCAATTTTTTTTTGTAAAAATGGTGTCAAACGTTAAAGCATAATTTGAGCCTGAATGATCTACCATTATTTTTGTTTGTTCTTCAAAGGTCGCGGAGTTATTCGCAAAACACTTTTGGGGGGCCGTAGACATGATGCCCACCCCAGTATCGAATTTTCGGGCGTATTTGGGGTAAAACGTTAGATCATCGTTTAGGGCCTGAATGAGTTTTCATTATTTTCGTTTGAGTCTCAAGGTCGCGGAGTTCGCAAGAATTTACTGGGGGGGGGGGGGAGTAAACATGATTGCCCCGTATCAAATTTTTGGGTGAATTTGGTGTCAAACATTACAGCATCGTTTGAGCCTAAATGAGCTTCCATTATTTTCGTTGGAGTCTCAAAGGTCGCGGAGTTATTCACGAAAAACTACCGGGGAGGGGGGTAAATCGGCCGCTCAGAAGTGCATCAGCCGAGTCGAGCTTAGGTTAGTGTTAGGCAACGATTTTTTTTCGCAAGTTGAACGTTAGAAGCACCAGAAAAATCTCCATCCGTTTTTCATCAATGCAGCGCGAAACGGTAAATCGGCCCCTCTGAGGTGTATCGGCCGGGTTGAGCTTAGGTTAGTATTAGAAAATGATTTCCTTTTCGCAAGATGAACGATAAAAGTTTGAAGCATCAGAAATGTCATGAATCTGGATGGCTCAACAAAAACAACGTGTTGGTTTGATCCTGCATGTCAGTGCCCCCCCCCCACCCCCAGTTTCGAATTTTTCATAAATATGGTGTCAAAGTTAGAGCATCGTTTAAGCCTGACTGAGCTTCCATTATTTTCGTTTAAGCTTTAAAGGTCTCGGAGTTATTCACTAAAAATTTTTGAGGGGCCGTAGACATAACGAATGTTATGTCCCCCCCCGTATCGAATTTGGGGTCAAACGTTAGATCATCGTTTAGGTCCTGAATAAGCTTTCATTATTTTCGTTTGAGTCTCAAGGTCGCAGAGTTATTCGCAAAAAAATACTGGGTACGGGGGGCGTAAACATGATGCCCCCTAATATCAAATATTTGCTGAATTTGATGTCAAACATTAGAGCATCATTTGAACCTGAATGAGCTTCCATTATTTTCGTTTGAGTCTCAAAGGTCGCGGAGTTATTCGCGAAAAAACTACTGGTGGGGGGAAAGGTAAATCGGCCGTTCAGAGGTATATCAGCCGGGTCGAGCTTAGGTTAGTGTTAGGAAACGATTTTTTTTCGCAAGTTGAACGTTAAAAGTTAGAAGCACTAGAAATGTCAGGAATCTGGATGCATCAACGAAAAAACCGTCTGCAAAGAAATCCTACGTACGGTCCTGAATTGTCAACAGTAATTACAATTTCTTGGTTTGATCCTGCATGTAAACTCCCCTCATCCATTTTAACCTTTTATGGGAGTTTACAGGTGAGCTCGAAAATAACAAATTCATTTAAAAGTTGACTTATCGGGAGGACAACTTCGAAAGCCTCTCACGCCTAAACTACTTATCTCAAATATGTGACCTTGGGGACTTTTATTTAGATAATTTCATGCTCTACAAAAAATCCCTTTTAAGTCTTTCGGTATCTCGCTTAGTTTTTGCAACGTAAACGATAAACATGTGCCTACCATTTTTCCACGAAATTTTTCGATTTTTAATATTTTAACAAAATTGTCGGATATTATTTGGAAACCCAAAAAATTTCATTCCGACTTCTCCATATTACTTAACACTTTCATCCATTCGCGAAGCACTGGCCTAATTTTTTTTTGTTTTTGTAATTTTTTGTTTCGCCCCATACACATAAAAAGTTACGCACGCCACTGTCGTCACATTGCTTTGACAATGCAACATAACCCCAAATAGTATAAAACACCAAATGTCAAAGTAGAATCGGTAAAACGTTATAACAATGAATAAAGGCAAAAAAATCAGTTTCGGGAAAATCAGCGCCAATTTTAGTCAAAATGCAACCCCCGTTGTTGCCTCCGGAAGTTTCGGTACCTTCGGGCCGAGCCCCACAAATCCGGTCGAAATTGTAAACTTGGAGGAAGATACGGAACAACAAAAAATGGAAGAAGTCATGGGAATCGCAACATTTGGCAAAAAAGCAAAGACCTTCAATATAAAAGTAAGTTCCTGGTACATTTTTTGTTCGGTGTGATTTAAACGGTTTTGTTTTTAGGAAATGATGGAACAGGTTAAGAAAACTGCAAAGGAGATTACGAAGCAGCCGGAACAGGATGATAAAAGTTCAAGTGAAAGCAGTGATGAAGAAGACGACGATGATGATTTTATTGGGCCTCCAATTCCGTTATCACTGCTTGAAAGTGGGCCTAGTTTGGAAGAGAAAGAAGTTGGTTCTGACAGTGACGAAGAGTCTGACAGCGGTCCATTCATCCCGTGCTCTCAAGAGACCACAATGACGCACGGTAACAAAGCCATTACGGCTTTAAGTACCGATCCAAGTGGTGCTCGACTTGCTACAGGTAATTTACATTTTTTACTTTGTATTTTACAAAAATAACTTGATGAAATGTTAAATTATATTTAAAATTTTTTTGGAGAAGTTTAAACGAGGGGTTGTTCACTTCAATAATCTTGTGTACAAAATATCAATAATTTATTACTAATCTCAAATAATCTCGAATAATTTGAAATAATTTTTAATAATATTTGATAATTCTAGGAATTTATAACGGTTTATAAGTTCCAAACAAACAAATATTCATTTTTATATAAGAGATTTACAATATGATAAAATGGTTAAAGCACGTTATTACCCACCCTGAAATTGAAAATTTCGTATAGAGATTCGGAAAGCTGGCGGTTTTTATAGTATAATTTAAAAAAAAATATTACGGAATATTCATAAGTTTTTGAATAAATCGACTTTGAAGGTCGAAAATTTACCCATTCAGTGACGCGCATAAGGAATCTCACTTCATTCTGTTGACGGTGCGCGCACAAAGTTCTAGTTTAGGGGTTACAGACATTCACAGTCGCTGATAACAATTAAAAAGTTAAAATCTGCAACTTGGAATTGCTCCAATGTCCAAATTTTTCAAGATAAGAATACGTCGCCAGGGATTTTTGTAGGAAATTAAATTCCCTACAAAATTTATTATAAATCATTTTTCGTATCTGATATGATTTTAGCAGCGTTACCAATGAAAGCTCAAGAAAATTTCTAATTCCACGAATAGATAAATGTTTGATTTATTGGTTAGGTAACAAATTTATGTGAGCTTTCACTGGAAACGCTGCCAAAACCTGACCAGATACGAAAAAATAACTTATAATAAATTTTGTAAGGAATTTAATTCCCTGCAAAAAGTTTCCAACGCCATATTTTTAACTCGAATAGTTTGGGTGTTAGAAATATTCACGGTCATAGATAACAATGAAACAGTCAAAATTCAAAGCAACTTTGAATTCGTCAAGCGTCCAAACTTTTGAAGATAAAAATATTCCGGCCTAGACTTTTTCCGTATGAAATTAAATTTCCAGGTCCAGGCAACAAAACGGAAAAATTGTCTCCAGCTGGTAAAAAATTCAGGCAAGCTGAAATGTTTATGTATTCGAATGTCTGAATAAATCTCTTTTTTTTTTATTTTAATTCCTTCAACGTGGTTTTTTGCCTATAACTCGTGTAATTTCATTTTTAGGAAAAATTATCATCAAAACAAAAGTGAAAAGCACAAAATTCTAGACAAAATAGATTTTCTAAAATTTTCCTATTCTGCAGGCAAAGAAACCGAAAAATAATTCGAGAAAAAAAAAATCCGTGCATGCTGAAATTTTGCAGGCATTTGTATTTGAGTGTCGTAAGGAACCCCCCAAAATTTCTTTAAAGTCCCAGATCGGCTTCTTCCTAATTGGGAATTTTAGTCCCACTAAATGTAGTTTTTCGACTATTAAAAAAAGTTTTTGAATAATTTGTATTTCAATTAAAATTTTCTTACATATTATGAGAGGTCATCCATTAATTACTTTTTTTTGGGGGGGGGGGGGTTATTGGATATCTTACGGACCCTTACGTAGGGGGGGGGTCCGACCTATGGGTCCGACGTATTCCTTACCTAAGTTTCTTAAAATATTTTTTTATCTATATAATAATTATATTATTATTCATATTTTATAAATATAAGGGGTGGATAGGGGTGGTCAAAATTAATTTTCTTTTAAATAATCCTTACGCAAGATGTGTGTGTGTGTGTGGGGGGGTTGCCACAATCTTACGTGGGGGGGTCCAAAATTACAAAAATCATCCTTACGTAATTAATGGACGGCCCCTCATCTTAAGTGAATTCTGAAATATTTATTCTGTAGAGAATTTTGTGCTCTTCAATTTTGGTCTGATGATAATTTTCCCTAAAAATGAAATTAAGCGAGTTATAGACGACAAAACCACGTTGAACGAACTAAAATTTTCAATTGGCGGATGGGGAGTTTATTCCTGAATAAATTAGGAGAAGGTGGCAAAAAGTACCCTTCCTAACTTATGTGGTGAAGATGCGAATAAAACGAATGTTAAATTCAGAACTCGTTTATTTCAATAATATCACCGTATTTATATACAATTTTTGCAAACTTAATAATATTTTCATTGTTACAATTTTGTTGTGTTTACATTAAATACCTACCTTTAATAACCTACATAACTACCAGTTTATTTACACTTACTTAGTTGCATTTATTGTATTTCCTGGTCAGCAGTTTTTACATAATTAATTATATTTTATATATATAGGGTGTCCGAATAACCCATGTTTAATTAAGATTAAACAATTCCGATACTCAAAATAAAGCTGAAAGTGTTCCTTGTCTGCATTAAAAATAGAGCTTAAAATTTTTGAGTTGGTTATTAATTTTTTTAATTTCGCCGCGAAATCATCACACAAGTGTAACAACCTGAATGAACATTTTTTGGGGGTACCTAATTAAACAATTTCTTTTTAATCCGTATATGTAAATGCTCGTTTATTTTACCAGAACAAAGTTAGGGCAGTTTACAAATGAAATTAATATTAACCCAAAGGGTAAATATTCCTAAAAAGTTTGTACTTTTATTTACGATTCCTTAGGAATTCCCTTATATTCTGTTAAAGTTTCGAAATTTGATTCCCATTATCTTCAATATGGATCAGACAAAAATTCTAATTTTTTTTTTGGAATGAGCATGAGACTCTTAATCTTAGCATCTTAGGGTCGTGGGTTCGAGCCCCACGTTGGGCGCCAGTGAACCGAATTTTGATCTGAACCAAATCTAGTTCACGATAAACTATTTGAGAAATAGTTTATCTTTTTATTTTCGGTTAAGCCTTTGGTGGTCGGTATACGGCTAGCTATGTTTTTCTTAGCGGAGGCAAGGTCGTAGGTAGCCTGCAATGCCTTACGAGAAATGCTTACTTTAAAAAAATAAAAATTCAGATGTAAAATTAACCATTTTAATAAAATAATTGTATGAATCACTTACAACAATGAACACACACAGTATGAAATCAATCAAACAGATGAACGTCTGCAAAAACAAATATTGACGAACTGGTAAATACAGTTTGTCACACCAAGTGATCCAATACCATTTAAAGTGACTAAAATAAGCACCTAATGTTTCGCTAAGTCGAAAAGAAATAAGAAAGATCGACGGTACACGACATTAGGGCGACTGTCAATTGGGCGACGACAATTGGGCGACGTCAATTAGGCGACGGTCAATTGGACACCGGTTTTTTGGGCGACGACTTATTAGGCGACCGGTCAAATAGGCGGCAGACCCCGGTCGATGTCACATCGTTCGCCCGTCTTACCTTGAAATCGAGTGAAATTTTTTCGCTCTGATTTGAATTTTTCTTTGAAATTCGGATAGATGGGGGTGTGATTAGTGGATATTAGTAATAAATATAATCAAAAAAATGGAAAATAACCCGTGTATTGTCGAAAAAGTGAAAAAATTTCCTTCTAATTTTGGGGTGTGCATTCGATAAGGAGGGTAATCCATCGTCAAAACCTACCCTTACGGGGCGCCGCTCCGCTCCGCGTTGCACCCCTCCAGGGCGGTTTTGACTCTCGTTACTAGGCTAAACATACGAGAAGCGCCACCCATCAAGAAAACCGGGATAAATGAAACCGGGATGTGAGAGAACCTCGAAATAGCATTAAAAAGTATAGTTGCGGTATGGGGCAGTAAACTATTACGTTTCACCCCCAAAAAATCGCGTAAAAACAAAAAATAATCGATGTTACATGTACGAGAGACGAGCTGCATCTGACTATTTTTATATAATTAAAGAGGATATTATTATTATATGCAATATTGATTAATAATAAATTGTGAAATAATAAAAAATAAATTCCGTCGCCTATATGACCGGTCGCCTAATTCGGGTCGCCTAATAAGTCGTCGCCCAAAAAAACCGGTGTCCAATTGATCGTCGCCTAATTGACGTCGCCCAATAATTGTCGTCGCCCAATTGACCGTCGCCTTAATGACGGTGTCCGCAATAAATAATTATTGGGAACGAATTTAATGGGCAAAAAATTCGTTACAAAATTCGAAGGAACTCCTTAGATATTGTAGAATTGTTCACGTAAATTTGGATCAAGTCTTGGCATCTTACAAAAGGTCGTGAACCTCCTTAATTTGTAATTACTAGGAATTTCTTGTGTATGGTATCGAGAAATTCCACATAAATGGAATTCAAACAATTTTCAGCGAAGTCCCAGTGATTTGCAATGAATTAAAAATAACTATATGCAAAGAATTCGGATTTTCAATAATTTTCAATGAATTCCAACGATTTCCCAAGAACTTTCCATGCATTGAAATGATTTAAAAATAAATAAATACATGGAACTCTGAATTCCAAAACTTGTTCAAGAACTCCCAACGATTTATAAGAAATTTTAAGTGTTTTCATATGATTTAAAAATAAATACAGAGAACTCTCGGATTTTCAACAATTTTCGAAAAATTCTCAAGATTTCAAATGAATTAAAAATAAATAAATACTCATAACTCTTGTCATAACACATAAATTTCTTGGAAATTGTTGGAATTCCTGAGGAACCGTTAGAACTTCGAGTTTTATGTATTTATTTGTAATGCAGTTAAAATATTAAAAATCATTTTCTTAATATTTTTGGAGTTATGTACTAATTAAAAATACTGACCGACTCTTATTAATTAAAATGTTTGACTATTTGACAACTCTTACGTTTGTCCTCTTTTATTGATCGATGATGAGCATATTGTAAATTCTCGAAACGCGTCTCAAATTTAATTAAAAGGGCTTTGGAGAAATAGACGAACTTTATTTTTAATCAGTTAAAATCATTGAAATTTTTTTGGACAATTGTTGGAAATCTGAGTTGTTCGTTTTTATTTATTTTTAATTCATTTAAAATCATGGCAATTTCTTGGAAAATTGTCGGAAATTTGAGTTCTTTATATTTATTTTTAATTTATTTCAAATTCAAGACAGGACTTCTTTGGAAATTTCGGGATTTCAATTTTTGTGTATTTATTTATCTTTAATTCATTTGAAATAACTGGGAATTTTATGTAAATCGCTGAAATTTCTTGAAAATTATTGATATTTCTTGGAATTCCGTTTCTTATTTATTTTTAATTTATTTAAAATCCGTGAGAATTTCTTGGAAATTCTAGTAACTCCTTAGAAATTTTTTATAAGTAATATAAATAAAATTAAAAATAAATAAAGAATAAAATTTCTTGCAAATCGTTGGAGTTCTTAGAAAATTCTTAGAATTCAGAGTTATTTGTATTTATTTATTTTTTATTCAATTAAAATTATGAGAATTTTTTGGAAAATTTGAATTTCTTGAAAATTGTTAGAAATCCGAATTCTCTGTATTTATTTATTTTTAATTCATGTGAAATCACTAGAAATTTTTTGCAAATCGTTGGAGTTCTAGGAAAATTCTTAGAATTCAGAGTTTTGTGCATTTATTTATTTTTAATTCATTTAAATGCATCAACAGTTCTTGGAAAATCGTTGGAATTCATTGCAAATCGCTGGAAATTGTTAGAATTCCATTTACGTGTATTTATTTCTTTGTTTCTTGTAAATCGTTGGAATTCCTGACAAATCGTTAAAATTCCGAGTTATTTGTGTTTATTTTTATTTGTAATGAAATTCGTGGGAATTGCTTTGAAAATCACCGAAAATTCCTTGGAAATTGTTGTAATACCTGGGAAATCGTGGAAATTCCATTTGTGCGCATTTATTTAATTTTAACTGATTTGAAATCACTTGGAATTTCTTGTAAATCGTTGGAATTCCCAGTTCTGTGTATTTATTTATTTTTAATTCAGTTTAAAATCATTGGAATGTTTTTTAAAATCTTTGAATTACTTGAAAATTGTTGAAAATCTGAATTCTTTGTATTTATTTATTTTTAATTCAATTGAAATCACTGAAAATGTTTGTGACATCACTGAGACTTTCTGTGTATTTATTTATTTTTATTCATTTGAAATAACTGGAAATTTCTTGTAAATCGCTGAAATTCCTTTAAAATTGTTGACATTTCATTTCTGTGTAATTTTTAATTAAATCGAAGTTACTGGGTATTTCTTATAAATCATAGAATTCCTGGGATATCACCGGCTATTTCTTGAAAATTGTTGTAATTTCTTAGAACTCTTTAAAATTCTCTGAAATTGTTGGAATTCTATTTCTGTATATATAGGACGTATTTTTAATTCATTTCAAATCGCTAGAAATTTATTGTTAATCGTTGGAAAATCTGAGGAATTGTTGGAATTTGGTGTTCTGTGTATTTATTTTTAATTCAGTTAATATCATTGAAATTTTTTTGGAAAATCTTTGAATACCTTGAAAATTGTTAGAAATGAGAGTTCTTCGTATTTATTTATTTTTAATTTATTTAAAATTCAAAGCAATTTCTTGTGAAATTTTTGTCAATTTGAGTTTTTTGTATTTATTTATTTTAAACCACTATAAATTTCTTGGAAATCACTGATCGGAAATCAATTTCCGACAGCTGAAAGTCAGTGTATTTATTTATTTTTAATGCATTCAAAATCACTGGGTATTTCTTATAAATCACAGAATTCCTTGAATATCACCGGAAATTCCTTGGAAATTGTTGTAATTTCTTTGAAATCGTTAAAATTCTTTGTAAATTGTTGGAATTCCATTTTTGTGTATTTATTTATTTTAATTCTTTTGAAATCGCCAGAAATTTCTGTAAAACGTTGGAATTCCTGAGGGACCATTAGAACTTCGAGTTCTATGTATTAATTTTAAATTCAGTTTAAATATCAAAAATCATTTTCCTAATATTTTTGGAGTTATGTACTAATTAAAAATACTGACTGACTCTTATTAATTTAATGTTTGAAAATCACTGGGACGGGACTTTGGAAATATCGGGAATTCAATTTCTGTGTATTTTTAATTCATTTGAAATTCCTTGAAAATTGTTGATATTTCTAGGAATTTCGTTTCTGTGTATTTATTTATTTTTATTCATTTAAAATCATGGAAATTTCTTGAGAAATCTTTGGAATTCGTTAAAAATTGTTGAAATTTGAATTCTTTGTATTTCTTTATTTTTGATTCATTTCAACCACTGGTAATTTCTTGGTATTCACCGACACTTCCTTGGAAATTACTGGAATTCAATTTCTGTGTATTTATTAATTCATTTAAAATCATGTAAATTTCTTGGGAAATCTTTGGAATTCGTTAAAAATTGTCTAAATCGAATTCTTTGTATTTCTTTATTTTTGATTCATTTCGATCACTGGTAATTTCTTGGCATTCACTGACACGTCGTTGAAAATTGCTGGATTTCAATTTCTGTGTATTTATTTATTTTTAATTCATTTAAAATCATGAAAATTTCTTGGGGAATCTTTGGAATTCGTTAAAAGAATATGAATTCTTTGTAATTCATAATGTTTGATTCAAATCACTGGAAAATTCTGGACTTTTACTGACACTTCATTAGAAAGTGCTGGAATTCAATTTCTGTGTATTTATTTACTTTTAATTCATTTAAAATCATGGAAACTTCTTGAGAAATCTTTGGAATTCGTTAAAAATTGTTGAAATTTGAATTCTTTGTATTTCTTTATTTTTGATTCATTTTAACCACTGGTAATTTCTTGGTATTCACCGACAGTTCCTTGGAAATTGCTGGAATTCAATTTCTGTGTATTTATTTATTTTTACTTCATTTAAAATCATGAAAATTTCTTGGGAAATCTTTGGAATTCGTTAAAAGAATTTGAATTCTTTGTAATTCATAATTTTTGATTCAAATCACTGGAAAATTCTGGGCTTTTACTGACACTTCCTTGGAAAGTGCTGGAATTCAATTTCTGTGTATTTCTTTACTTTAATTCATTTAAAATCATGGAAATTTCTTGGGAAATCTTTGGAATTCGTTAAAAATTGTTGAAAATTTGAATTCTTTGTAATTCATAATATTTTATTCATTTCATATATCACTGGAAAATTCTGGGCTTTCACTGACACTTTCTTGGAAATTGCTGGAATTCAATTTCTTGTAAATCGCTGAAATTCCTTGAAAATTGTTGACATTCCTTTAAATCGTTGAAATTCAAAATTCTGTGTACTTATTTTTAATTCATATAAGGTCACTGGTAATTCATTGGAAATTGTCAGAATTTATTGAAAATTCTTACCATACCCATAAATTGACACCACAAAGATTAGTTTACGTTGGTAATAAATGAATGAATCTGTTTTCCAAGTGATCCAAAAGTAGTCAAACATTTGTTTATTCGTACGGCAAGAGCTGTTCCAACCAAGATATTTATGAGAGGAGAAGATAGTAATAATAAAAAAATGTCTAAAAGTTACCTCTACTTGTTTTCCTGGGTTAATCCTAACTCTAGGTTGAACCTCTGTTATACAACCGGCCCCTAAGCAACCACAAAGATTTACTAAACAGTTTGGGATATCATGGGGTGGATTAGGTTTATCGATATTGCACTGTTTTTTGATTTCTGATTTTTTGGAGGTGGCTGTTTCACTTCCGGAGGCGCAAAAAATATGTATAATTAATTTAAGAATGTAAAGGATTTAATGTCGCGATTAGTTTATTGGTTTGGCCTCTTTGTGTCTCTGCATTATTGAATTTGACTTAAATTGTTGTACATTTAAACATTTATTTATTTTAACATTTCATTTCAAGTTATTTTTGTAAATTCTTGTTCAAAAAAGAATTCCTCTTGAAAATCTTTTTTCTAGGTTCCGTAGATTACGACGTCAGTTTTTGGGATTTCGCAGGCATGGACTCCGCCATGCGTAGTTTCAGGACTCTACAACCATGCGAAAATCATCCGATTCGTTGTTTACGCTACTCGTCCACGGGCGACCTAATTTTAGTGATTTCAGGTGCGGCCCAAGCTAAAATCTTAGACCGCGATGGTTTCGAACAACTCGAAACCGTTAAAGGCGACATGTACATCACTGACCAGGCGCGAACTAAAGGTCACACCGCGAGTTTAATGAGCGGCACTTGGAACCCAACCACACGCGAACAATTCGTCACCACCGGGACGGACGGAACCGCGCGAATCTGGACCATCAATAACGCCAAAAACCAACTAAACGTCATCAAATTTCGGGCACAGAACGGCTTGAAAGCGTCCCCGACTTCCTGTACCTACAACAAAGAGGGGCGTGTCTTAGCGTGCGGTTGTTCCGACGGTTCCATTCAACTGTGGGATCTGAGGAAAAGCGTGGTCGCCCCTGTCAGTTTAATCCGGAAAGGTCACGATCCCGCCGATATCAGTTGCATAAATTACTCACACATGGAGCATATGATGGTGACGCGGAGTTGCGATAGCACTCTGAAACTGTGGGACATGCGAAACCTCAAGGAAAGTCTCTTCACGGCGGCCGATTTGTATTCGCGTTATGACACCACCGATGCTCTCTTCAGTCCCGACGACAAACTAGTCGTTACCGGTACTTCGGTGAATAAAAACGAGAAAAACGGCCATTTGTTGTTTTACGACACCGCGACCTTCGAACTTAAAAAATCGATCGAGGTCGCAAAGTCCCACGTCATCAAAATTGACTGGCATCCTAAACTCAATCAGTTGTTCGTTGGAGTTGGAAACGGGATCGTTAAATGTTACTATGACGATAAACGGAGCATGCGCGGCGTGACTCTCTGTACCAGCAAACTGCACAGGCGCGTAAAGCATGCGGAAGTCGTAAGCTCGCAGCAAATTATAACTCCGCACGCTTTGCCTCTATTCAGGCAAGAACGGCGCAAAACGAGTCGCAAACAAATGGAAAAAGATCGTTTGGATCCGGTTAAATCGCACCGTCCTGACTTGCCAATTACTTCCGGTCAAGGTGGACGTTTGGCTTCCAGCGGAGGTACGCTCAGCAGTTACGTGATAAGAAATCTGGGGCTCAGTAAGCGTGTCGATGACGATCAAGATCCGCGTGAAGCCATCCTGAAGTACGCAAAGGAAGCAGAAGAAAATCCTTACTGGATAACGCCAGCTTACGCAAAAACGCAGCCTAAAAGTTTTGTGGATAGCAACAGTAGTAATAAGGCAGAAGAGGGGGATGAACCTGCAACAAAGAAACCGAAGTCTGAATAAGTGGCCAAATTTGAGATAGCCTTGATTTTGAATGATGAAACGAGGTCGGCGGTTCGATTCCCATAAGGAACGAAATTATAATCTGAATAAAAATATTAGAAATGGAGCGAATGCTTCAATAATTGTTAAATTTTTTCTCAAACATTGTGAGACAAGAGACTTCCATCTCATTGACTAATTTTCCTCTATTTATTATTGTAGCTGTACATATTAAGAGTTATTAAATAAAATACATGAAAACATGGCATTATTTAAAACCACCATCTACTTATACTAAATTCCCGTCTACTATTTTTTCTAGCTGTACATAATTATTGAAGAGTTAATTGGAATGTAAATTTAGCCCCCAGTTAGGATCGAATGTGAGTTGGTGTGATGTCATGGAAATTACCTTCAGATTTATCATTTTGGGGGACCAACTAAAGGAGGAATTTGAAAATGGTGAGTATATAGCAAGCCTATATAAACCCCCACCCTTAATGGAAGTTCTGTGTCAGTAAATATTCAATGATAAGGGGTCGTCCATAAATTGCGTCACGCAATTTTAAGCAAATTTTAACCCCCCCTCGTCACACAAACCTAGACCCCCCTCCAAGTATTCCGTCTCATATTCTTGAACCCCCCCAATTTTTCAAATTTCTTTTATTTTTAGGGGTAGCACCCCAGAGGAAACATCTATGAAGAGCGGTCCGCCCCCTCCTAGCTACACCACTGGCTTCAGTGGCATAGCCACTCAAAACATAGGTTTTTTTTAAATACTTATAATAAAATATTTAATTTATATATTTTGTGACGTCACAATTTTTGAAACCCCCCCCGCCCCCCATCGTCACAAGGTTCGGAAGCCCCCCCCCTAGGAGCGTGAAGTAATTTATAGACCACCCCATACAAAAGTTGTAGCAAATCAATAGTTCAATTGAGAAAAATTTTTAAAATTTGTTAAAATTAGCTTGAACAATTGATTAAAATTTTCTGTGTTCCTGGAAATTTATTTGAAATACTGAATTTAGAGGTAAATTTTGCAGACAAAAGTTGTAGCAAATTCGTAGTTGAATTCAGAAAAATGTTTAAATTTGTGAAAATTAGGTTGAACAAATTTTCTGTGTTCCTGGAAAACTATTCGAAATACTGAATTTAGAGGAAAATTTTGTAGACAAAAGTTGTAGAAAATTCATAGTTGACTTCAGAAATATGTTTAAATTTTAAAATTTGTGAAAATTAGGTTTAACAATTGATTAAAATTTTCTGTGTTCCTGGAAAATTATTCGAAATACTGATTTCGGAAGAAAAATTACTTCATGTAGGTTATAACGCTGTCTTCATTAGAAAACGGTTTTATTTACATTAAATATCTGTAAAATAATAACAAATTTGTTAGTTAGGACGTTTTAACTAAGTATTGCAGTATTATTCATCTGAATGTGACAGAAAACACGATTACAATACACTTTTGTGTATCTGTGATTTATTTTAGTTGACAACGTAAAGAGTTTCAGTGCGGCCTTTAGGCCGCACAATAACGCAAGACTTGGTTCTATTGATTAATTAATGCTTTCTAAATTTTCCGTCATTTCAAAAATAGAATTTTATTTAACCGCCCCAATAATACCACTAATTTGAGTTTTCTAACCAAAGCTTTTTTTAATGCAACTTGAAAGTGATGATTAAGATGAGTTTTCAGCCAAATTTTGATCTTAATTGGATAAAAAAATCATCCAGGGGCGGTCCTAGCAAGATTTTCAGGTGGTGCGAGATCTTATTTTGGCGCCCCCTCCCCCACTGCCCCCCCCATTTTTTTTTAATTTGATGAAATTTTTTCAAAAAAAAATTTAAAAAAAAAAATATAAAAAGAAATTTTAAATTTTATTTATTGGCAGCAGAGAGTTTTTAGACTAAAGATACGATAATATGTGTTTAAAAAGATTTATTTAATCAAATTAAGAAATAAAAAAATTAACTACAAAGCCACTTTTCTCGCTTTTGCACCTGCAAATTTTTTTATTAGTTCGGAATAATCTAAGTCCTTGCCAATATTATTTTCTATGGACAAAATTGCTAAATCTGAAAGTCGCTCCTGACACATAGTCGAACGTAAATAAGTTTTAATCAGCTTTAATTTACTGAAGCTTCGTTCTCCATTGGCGACCGTTACAGGTATGGTTAACAGAATCCGAAGTGCTGTCCACACATTCGGAAATATATCCTGCCAACCATTTGTTTTAATAAGTTGAAGAACTTTTATTGGTTCTGCTGATTCAATGTCTTTCAACAGTGGATTCAGGTGTAAAAGTTCCTCAACCAATTCACAACCAGATATGTCATATTTTTCCCCATCGGTTAAACTTATCTCTAAATTCTCACATGCTTTGTCCAATTTTGTCTTTTCAGGAATTTCTTTGATATTGTACAAAAATGACCATACATCATTAAATTTCGATAGTTGTAAAAATCTATTAACCAACGCATTTTCAATTGTATCGATCATGGGGTAAAAGACGCTTATTTTAAACAACTTTTCGGGATCCGTTGGTGTCTCATCAGCGGCTTCGTATTCAAATAGTTTCTTTTTTCTTCGGATGCGGACTGGCTTAAAAATAATATCTATCCCAGCCTGAGAAGCAATTTCCGTAGCTGTTATCAGAGCAGTCGAATAATCCCTGTACTCTTTTACAAATTCCGAGCAGTTCTTCAGCAATCGTGAAGCGTTTGGTATATCCATTGTTTTAGACTGCATAGCCTTACTTACAATGTTTACTTGAAACAATATATCATACCAAGCCACCATTGTTATTATGAACTCAAATTGCTCCATATTCTGAATCAGGGACAAGGCCTCTGATGCTGCAACTGAGTTATTTGTTTCTTCGTGAAGTTCCAGAAGGACGTCACGAACTGAAGAGTATTGATAACGAACTGCAGCGAGACTAGAAACTCTACTCTCCCAACGAGTTTCACAAACTTTTTTCAGCGATAGTGCTTCTACATGCTTGGATATCACTTCCCATCGCTTTGTTGATCCAGAGAATAGAACAAACAGTTTTTGAAGAAATCCGAACAAAGAAACCGATTTAACAGATGTTTTGGCGGCATCTGCTATTACCAAATTTAAGCTATGACAACCACATGGATTAAAAAATGCTCGTGGATATTGCTTCAAAACTCTGCTTTGGACACCTTTGTTTACTCCTACCATATTAGATCCATTATCGTATCCTTGACCGCGACAATCATTCATATCTAAATCAAACTCTTGCACAATATCATCAAGAAAGAGGCCAGTAAGTCCAGCTCCCGAAGAGTCACTTACCGGCTTGTAAGCAATGAAACACTCGCGCACTTGGACTTCATCTTCATTAGTGTCAACAAAACGCAATGTTAAAGATAATTGTTCAATGTGACTGACATCAGGAGTGCAATCCAGTATGATGGAGAAGTATTTCGATGATTTTACCATACTCAAAATTGTATTTCGAACTTCACTTCCAAGTAAGCCGATCAACTCGTTTTGAATGTTTGCTAAAATAGCACTGGTCTACAGTGGTTTTGTTGCCCTAGATATGAAAATGATTTTGGGTCCATTTATGCACACAATTCATGAAACTATCAATGATTTTGTTCGATTTGCTCTGATTTTTTTTTTAAATCTTTATTTTCATTTTACATTACAAAAATCAAAAAACGAGAAATAAAATAACAGATATATTTATAATGTCAGTAACGTTTTGAGAAATTAGGATACATCGAATCAAATAAACAGGAAAATGTCGAAAATATATTTTATTTCATTTTGTTATCATAACCTTGTTTTTTAGCACGGAAATGGGGGCGTAATTTGGCTTTTATAGCCCTAGGGCCTATAAAGTTGCTAAGCAATGACAACAATATCAAAACAAAAGAGTGTCCAGACTCTGTTTTTTTTGCGCGATCGATCTGAAATTTTGCATATGCCTTCCTACCGACAATTCACGAGGGGGAGTGACTTGCGAGGGGGGAGAATTTTTTGCTCAGTTTTTCGATATCTAGTGCCGTTTTCGAGTTATTGCTAAATAAAAAAATTAATTCTCGCCCCTCCAAGTTTCTCGCCAAAGTTACGCCTACAGAGCTGATTTTTGGTATACCTACACATAATAGAGCATCCCATCATATTGTTATCTACCATTTTAACCTCCACCCACTACGCCACCCTTACTTTTGCTTAAATGAAAATTGTTAATAAATACAATAATTATTAAGCGCTTGAACATTTCCTTACCATTTCAAATAAATACAAAATATCAAAACAAAATAGTGGAAATCTTCAATTTTATTAATTAAATTTTAAGGTTACAAGGGTTACAAATTATTTATTAAAATTAAAAACGCAATTGCTTGGATTTGATATGGTAAGAGAACCACCTCCAAAGCTAAAATGTCCTTCATTTTCTTGAGGTATACTTATCGATGCTTGAGACACGTTTATCGAAGCTCCATTGGAGATGCTTTGAGCGATTTTGATTTTGTTTTGTAATGAATTTTCTACGTAAGACTCGGCTACCTTATCCGATCGCCATCCACCCAACTGTTTTAACATTCTTGTGTCACCACCACTCTCAGCCAATATAGTTGCAGCACTTCTACGGAAACAATGTCCAGTGAACTTATTTGCATCCGGTAATTTTAAGAATTCCGCAATCATCCTAGGTATTTTTCCTAAAGTGTTCTTCCCCACTGGCTGCAAATTGCATTTTCCACAGCGATAGGATAAAAACAAACTGTTGATTTTGGAATTTTTAGGACGCAAAGAAATATATTTGTTGTACAAAGCAAGGTAATCTACGGGACCATCGTTCGGAACAATCGTAAATTGTCTAGGCGTGTAAGTTTTAGTTTGACGGATCTTCACCAGCAAGACAGTTCCCTCAAGCGTTACATCCTGAACACGTAAATCATGAAGCTCCTCTCGTCGACAAGCTCCATACATACCGAAAACTGTAACAACCTACAAACAGCGATGTACATTATGAAAAACTAAACAATTAGATAGAACTGTCATACCTTAAACAGCAAATACGTAATATCTGGTGCATTTAACATGAATTGCTGAATGTGATCTCGTTGCAGGACCAATGATTTTTTAGCTTCATCACCCACAGAGTTATTTTTCATGAACTCCGTAAGTAAAAGAAACTTCGATATATCAACACTTTCCTTAACTTTCACCATCTTCTTAATCTTTGAATAGATACACCAAAGAGATGAAGGTTTATAAAGCTTTGACTAAGAAAAACGAAAATTGTTAATAAATACAATTATTAAGCGGTTGAACATTTTCTTACCATTTCAAATAAATACACCATAACGAGTTTTTCATCGCAACTGTTGACATTTTTTGCATACCGCCACTCACAAAACTTCTCATACTCCTTCTCGTACAAATCCTTTGATTTTATGGGAATTAATCTACTCTGAGCGACCTCAAATTTGTCCAAAATTTCTTTGGAATAATCTTGTTCGGTTTTATCCATTTTCAAATAAAAAGTTAATTTGTTTACAATAAAACAATAGAGCATTATAGCAACATCAACAATCTACATAGGAACCATGGCACACCAAAAATTCATAGCACAAACGAAATGACATGATATTTTTTCCCAAAATACTTAATTCTTCAATTTTGATTATTCAAGTACCAAGTACCAAAATGAAATAAAACGTTGTATGCACCACGGGCACAATCAGATTATAGCCCTCGGGCAATTTAAAGCCCTCCGCTAACGCGTCGGGCTTAAAATTACCCTCGGTGCTATAATCAATTGATTGTGCCCTTGATACATAAATAACTATTATATTTCCATAAAACGCCTTTTATGAGCTTTTCTTTTATAGTTTTTCAGGGGACAATCTCTTTGCAAAGACCAGCAGTAATCTGCCATCATGTGACAATCCCATCGACCCTGATACCTTTCCTCCATCACTTTTAGATCTTGGTGAAACCGCTCTCCCTGTTCCTCACTATAATTTCCTAAATTATCCGGAAATTTATCTAGATGATTGCGGAGATAGTGTAATTTAATACTCATATTTGCTCCTAAATTCTGAAAGTTTGTCAGCATATTTTGCACAATTTCTTCATAATTTGCTGCTTTATGGTTACCTAGGAAATCTAGGATCTCAGCTGTCCTGTGGAGCAAGGGGTCTGAGAGTGGGGATCACGTGATGTTTGTATGCGCGAAAAAGTTGCGCAGAAGCCTAATCATGACTGGAAAATTAAATTTTATTTTTAACAAACCGATAATTGTTCAAAATATAAGATATGCAAAAATCATGAAAATACGAGCACATTGAGAACTTTCATGAATATATTCGTAATCTGGGCACTTGAAAACGTAAAAATTTGCGTTGATATCCAGAGCAACAAAAAAAAACTTTTGTTTTGTAGAGCTGTGTAGTGAACATTAGTCTCCTTATTAACAATACGGCGGAGGTGCTCCATTATCACAGGGTCAAATTTTCCCATCAGTTGTACTAAACCCAGAAAGTTACCATTATTAGGAGTATATAGTGCCTCAGATCCAGATCCTCTGAAAGGCAAATTATTACTTGCTAAAAAGAATACTATGGACATCATTCGTTCGAGGATAGCAACCCACCGTGATTTCTCGTCTTTAATCTGTTTTTGCAAATGCTTGTCAATTCCACTAAAATTCTTTAATCGACTCGACGCTTCTATCCAACTGTTCATGGCGTGCTGGTGATGTGAGGAAGTTTCGTGAGTTTTGAGACGCACTGATAAGTGCGACCAGTCGTCAAATCCATCTTTTCCTAAATTAGAGTGGGACATTCTGTTGAATAAACGGCAACAAAAACAATATACTTTATTTTCAGATTTAGAGTAAACGAGCCATCTTCTTTTATAAGTTTCTCCATTTGGCATCACCCTTTGAAAATGCGTATTCGAAAAATGACGTCCGTCAGTTTTTTTTGGATACTTGTCGTTGCTCATTTCGTTACTAACAGGACCACGAATAATTATTTCATCTATGGTTCTAGAGTTAACGAATGACCATTTCGAAATATCATCAATTTCACAATTAGTATTTTGATTTTGAAGAGGTGACAGAGATGGTATGTCTGGTGTACTCTCTGTAATATTTTGAACTTCAGAGGAAATTCCAGAAATAGTTAGATTATTTTGTGCATACTGCTCTTCATCTTCATGGGCTTCATCTGAAGAACTTCTATTATATAGGTCTTCTTCCGTCGCGTTTTGAACTGGTTCTGATGATGCCGATTCAGATGACTTCTCAACTCTAAAAAAAGTTGCCATCAATTTTGCAGCCTTTTCACTTTCGTCTTGCTTTTTTCGTTTTCTTTTCAAGTTTTGAGCGCCGGATAGTTTTTTTGCAGGTGGGGACATTGTTAATAAAATTTCTACGGCAGCGTGGTGAGGATATTTTTAAAATAATGCACTGGTAATGGTAAATTTTCTTTTGACACCTTTGCTTGTCCATTCCTATTATAAATAGAGGTATGGGGGTATGGCGGACAGATTGTCTACCAACAAAAAAAAATATTTTTTATTATATTGGCAACTCTATTATTTTAAATATAGTTACATTGTTTACTGAATGAATTGTGTTTTTAAATAATATTTTTTCAAAATATTTTCTCAATTTGGCCCCTTTCCAACGGCGCCCGGCGCGGTCAAAATATTTTTTCAAAATATTTAAAAAAAAATTTTTTCAGCATAGTTTCTCAATTTGGCGCCCCCCTTACAACGGCGCCCGGCGCGACCGCGCCGGTCGCTCCGCCCTAGAACCGCCGCTGAAATCATCCAATGAACAAATTGGGATCCCGAAATTAAAATTTCTTTTGTAGATTTAAACATCAGAATGCGTGTTTTGACATTTTTTCAAGTCCCTAGTATTTTTCTCCCCCCCCCCTCGCGACTTTGCCTTGGTCGCACTCTTAACGTTAAAAATATAAAAATTTCTACAATTTTTCTTATCGACAACAGAATTTAGTGACGTATTTCAGTTACATAGAATTCTTTGGAAGTACATTGAGAAAACTTGAAACGCTGCAAAAACTGTAACACATATGAAAAATTTATATACATAGACAATTATGTACGGAATTTAATTTTCTCCAAAAATGTCCCTAAGGATTTTTTATCTTTAACAGAATCTGGCATTCTATAGGCCAGATTAAAACACATTTTCCATATTTTAAGATTTTCCGAGGGAATTTTTGTCTTGCTTTTATTTGTGCGCAAGGGAATCGAGACATTTTTAAAAATATTTACAATAATTTTTTAACCGCTGTAAAATCTGTAAGAGCTATATGAGAAAATAAACTATTTGGATTTCCCCTATTATCTATTGACCAGCGACGCGCTCGAATTGGATTAACGAAAACAGTTTTGAGATAAGAATCTCGTTAATCCATTCATGCGCGTCGAGAGTCGCCAGTAACTTGAAAATCTGACAGTTGCTTAGGGAAATAAATTTTCAGCAAAAAATCTCTGGCACCATTTTTATCGTTACTAATTTATACTCGGGAGGTATCTGCCATGCTATAGGCCAAAATGAAACATTTTAATCATATTTTTGAATTTTTAGGGGGATTTATGTCATGTTTTATTGCTGAAAAAGAGAATCGAGACATTTTTAAAAGTTTGTTAATAAGGTTGGCAACACCGAAGACTTGGAGGCACGATCGGCGTAGTTGGATGGAAATTAAAGTGTTTATTATTCAAGAAAGAATAGAAGAAGTTCAGTTTATTTCAAAATTTAAATGGAAAAACGGAAGTAATTAAATTGAAAGAACAGCTAAGGTAAAATAGGAAATTAAAATTGGCAACTGGGGCACAGTAGGACCGAAGTCTTTAAATCTCAGGCAAATTCTCTGAAACTTTACAAAAAATTCACAAATAGGCTCGGGTTTATGAAGAATTTAGGTAAAAAAATAACATTTTAGATGGGGATTGGCTGTGAGGGGATGAAAAATTGTTTACAAGAAAATTACGAAATTTTGCATTTTATTAATTTTGCAACGTCATTTTTAAAACGGGAAAAATATTTAAAAAAATCTTACTTGTCTTAATCGGGGTTTAAAAAATAATTATTGAACAATAATTTTTAACATGGAACATGTTTTTATTTTCAACCCCTTACAGCCCATTTTTACATAATTTTTCCTTAAACCTGAGCATAATTGTAAATCATTTGCAGAGTTTCAGAATTTTTGTTTAGTTTTTGGGTTTTCGGAAGAAAATCTTTAAATTGAGAAAAAAATTTGTTTCGAATTTTTTAATATTTCGTTTCTAAATTTTATGTATAACTCGAAAACCGTTGATTTTAGACAATAACGGACTAGGATATATTTTGTAGATAATTTCTGGATGTGGAAGAAAAAAAGTACTGAAGGAATAAACTCAAAAAATTGCTATTTTAAGGTTAACCCTCGTGGCTTGGATTTAGGCAAAAATGCCTTCTATCAATAACTAAAAAAAGCTTTGCAAATAATTCTGGGACATCCTGTATAATAAACAATATTAAGTAAAAATTGCAAAAATACGTTTTATAAAAAAATTATTTATTATCTAATCAGCTAACGGCTGTAATCCAACTGTCGGCCAGTTAACCATATAGCATCAGATTGGAAAACCTTATGGGAGTTTTGCAAATACTTTTTGTAGTTCTAAAGGCAAACAACAGATGGCGCTACTTAATTTGAAGTCATAATAAATTGTAATTCTTCATTTGTATTAGTGCCACGGATCTTTAATAGGTCTGTGATTGTTGCTCAAGACATTTATTCCGGTTTCCAATTTAGTAGCGCCATCTGTTAATAACCTTTAGAACTCCAAACTCCCGTAGGGTTTGTCCATCAAAGACCATACTTACGATGACTCGCTGTAATTTCTGCGCAGAACGCAAAAGCTCTAAACTTGTTTCTGCGCAGAAATGGTTCCGTTTCTTATACAATAAACTGAATAAAATACAAACCTGCACAGGTGCATTCGAAGTATGCGTAGCCACTCAAAACAGAGTTTTTTTTTAAATACTTATAATAAAATATTTAATTTATATATTTTGTGACGTCACAATTTTTGAACCCCCCCCCCATCGTCACAAGGTTCGGAAGACCCCCCCCCTAGGGGCGTGAAGTAATTTATAGACCACCCCATACAAAAGTTGTAGCAAATCCATAGTTCAATTGAGAAAAATGTTTAAATTTTAAAATTTGTTAAAATTAGCTTGAACAATTGATTAAAATTTTCTGTGTTCCTGGAAAACTATTCGAAATACTGAATTTAGAGGAAAATTTTGCAGACAAAAGTTGTAGAAAATTCATAGTTGACTTCAGAAAAATGTTTAAATTTTAAAATTTGTGAAAATTAGGTTTAACAATTGATTAAAATTTTCTGTGTTCCTGGAAAATTATTCGAAATACTGAATTTAGAGGAAAATTTTGCAGACAAAAGTTGTAGAAAATTCATAGTTGACTTCAGAAAAATGTTTAAATTTTAAAATTTGTGAAAATTAGGTTTAACAATAGATTAAAATTTTCTGTGTTGCTTGAAAATTATTCGTAATACTGAATTTAGAGGAAAATTTTGCATATGGGTCGTCCATAAATTACGTCACGCAATTTTAAGCAATTTTTAACCCCCTCCTCCCCCCACTGTCACACAAACCTAGATCCCTCCAAGTATTACGTCACATATTCTTGAACCCCCCCCCAATTTTTCAAATTTATTTTTTTATTTTTGTAGCGGTAGCACCCCAGAGGAAACATCTATAAAGGGCGGTCCGCCCCCCCTGGCTACACCACTGGCTTCAGTGGCATAGCCACTCAAAAAATAGTTTTTTTTTCAAGATTTGGTTAAGTTCTATTTCGTTTTTTCCCAATCCTACAACATTCCAGGTGACTACATTTATTAATTCCGCTATTGCTATTCTTTTGTCCTTGTCCTTGCGTGGTTGTTTATCTTGTAATCCGTCCGTTTTCCGAGGCTCGTTTTGAAGTTGTGAGTAATTTTGTTTTAATTGAGTGGGATACCACCTCACTGCGTAACCCCCTGACTAGGAGGGCCAGGACATTTTCTGTTAGGGTTATCTACCCTTTTTTAAAAATAAAAGCGGAACTTTTTTTTAAATTATATATTATTTTCGCATTGGGCGTATAGGAATCGGTCAATCCATGACTTTGTTCACTGATTTAGTATAGATGACCATCATCGTCGTCTTTCTTAATTTAATTTTTTAATATACAGAAATAACAGAAGTCGCTTTTTTTTCTATAATCAACTGGACAGTTGTTGTGTTGGTTTTAGGAGAAAATATACCTCTAGGGTACCTACATATTTCTATACAATGGTGATTATTTAACTACTTTTTATAAAATATTATGAGACATAATAAATTAATAATAGTATTTGCCTACCAATTAGTTGGTTCATTACACGCGACACTTTTTATCTTATACTTTCAGATTATTTGCTTAACAGAATTTTGCAATTAATTAATCGAGTATTGCACTTTTTTGTATGTTATCAATTTATTGTTCCATGAATAATTATAATTTTCATAATTTTGGCGCAATTTTTTCATAACATTTCTGTATTACATTTATAAGTTTTTTATTTTTAATTCTTACATACATATTTTCGTCATGAATTTGTAACAAGAGGTATGTACATTATAATATAAAAGGTCCGATTTTATTAAACGATATCACAGTCAAAAGTACACCACTTCTGTACAAATACATACATCAACAATCAACAAAATGACTACCATTAAGATGGTAAGCAACTAAAATATATTGTGATGGAAAAATTGAAACTCTTTATTTTAGATCACATTCACATTGTTTGCACTTGTTGTCGTTTCTGTCCTTGGACATGGACATCAGGAAGAACATCACGTAAGTAGAATAAAATCTTTTTCTGTCAAAATCAATTAGACACCACGGTGCGCCAATTTTTTTTAGCAACCCTGGCATTGGTGGACCCGTGAAATTCATCAGTCGATCTATGAATTTCTTGGGTAACCGTCCCCTCCTTCTTCAATCATCAAATTTTCTTGTACGCTTTTGGAGTACCTCTCCTAATCCTAACATGAAGATTGTCGTGCTCGCTGGTAAATTTGGTCCCGGGCATTTTATTTTCCAGGTGGTACATTCCTTATCCGCCACCTGGGAAGGCGCCCGGGGGGGACCTATCATCCTTACTTTTGGGCGAAACAAGAACCTCGGATCTAATTTAAAAAATCTAATTTTAGGCTCCCGCCCACTATAAATTTGAGTATGGAGTTCACGATCCTCACACCGGAGATAAGAAACAACAATACGAAGTCCGCGATGGTCATGTAGTCAAAGGTGCATACAGTCTTGCCGATGCCGATGGCACTTTAAGAGTCGTAGAATACACAGCCGATCCTCACTCTGGATTTAACGCAGTTGTTAAAAAAATTGGCCATGCTCATCATCCACAACATTACCATCATAATGGAGGTGCTAACTATGGTCATGGCGGATCTGGCCATGGAGGTGCCAACAGTCACGTAGGTGTTACTCATTTCGGTTACCAATATTAATTGTTAAACTTGTAAAAATTGTTAAACTGGTCAAAATATATTATACATAGAAAATTATTGAAGATTTTGTTTTTTTGAATTATAAAAGCATCAAACCATTTCTTGTGTTTAATTTTTCTATCCTGAAGAAATACCAGGTGCCAATTTCAGCTGGATTGGTCCAAACACTGATATGTTTACCCTCCTTTCCGTTCCTAATGAGAGAACGGTTTGGAAAGGCAAACAAGACCACGCAGAAGTAAAACTTCTACTTATATTCGTGGTACCCTGATGTTCGTATAAGCCAACTCGCTGTAGCCTGGAAGCGAGGGTCGTAAGTCCAATGAAAATTCCACTCTGTGTTGTGCTGAAAAATGCGAGGATACGCTTCGTCGAAAAATAAAACAATGGTTAAACAATAACGTTTTATTGAAAATTAAATCGATATCGACAATGATAAACGCCTGTGGTAGTAACGTGCCAAGAACAGGAAGCACGTTAATTGATTGTGACAACGGTACGTCAAAGGTGACACAATACGGGACACCAGAATGGTATACCCGTCAATATAAATAATTGACTGTGATTTATTACCACAATACCACAAGAAAATCCAAACAAGAATATTAAAATTTGTCTCACCTGAGCTCAAGATGAGTTTACAATATAATAAAGACAGCAATAATCCTTGTGTGGAACGTAGTGGTTGGTGTTGACTTCCAATGGCTCCCAATCTAGGATCCTCGGACTGTTGTACACCGACGTAATACTCGACGAGCAGGTTCTGACAGGCGGATTCGAAGATGGACAGGCGGCACTCCGCTGCGTTGATAGTATGGTACACGATGGCGATTCAAGTAATATAATGTGATCGTCCAAAAATATACGATCATAAAAACTGAAGCTGCGATGACAATAACAATCGACTTCCAAAAAAGGTAAACACAGACAGTTGTCAAAATCGTCACCAGACGAATGTTACCAAATAAAATATAGTTGGCAATGCTTTGTACTTTGATAATGATAAAAAAAATGGACGTTCGAGATAACGAATCGAATACTTTTCCATAAAATGCTTGAACTGGCTAAAACAAAACAGCTACGCACCGAATTCACGAAATCCGTAATGACGGTGGAATTAACTATTGCGTATTACTAATTTTGTAACGAAAATCAACCGATAAAATATCGATTTTCACACGATCAATAAATATCGACCTGTCGTATCGCACTTCAAAACCAAAGTCAAGTTTTTAACGGCGCGCGTCTATATCCTGTACTATCAAGTACGTTGCAAAAATGAGTAAAGAGATGGCGCTTGGAGTAACAATTTATAATTTAAATGTTATGAATTAACATTTGGAACGAAATAGACATATTTTGTTACACACCCCCCAACTAAACGATCTGGCCGCAGGCCAAGATCTAAAAAGATCAGATAAAGAAGTTGACATTTACAACGAACTGTGAATTTACAGAAGAAACCGTACTGTAGTGAGGAGAGAGTTTGTCGCAATAATGGTAGGATAGAAATATCAAGCTTAACAAGTAAAAAAATGAGCTTAAAATATTTCAATAAAAAAATAAAATAAAAAAATCTCTAAAGGATTAAGAATAAAATAATAATTGTATGGTTTTTCACCCATGGGACTAAATGTCGCCTTAAATCCGCGGAAACGAAAACCAATTGGTAGAGCTAATGATAGCTACTGAAAACCATAATGTATAAATGATTTTGTCTCAGATAAAAATCAATGAGTACAAAATGGGCAGCCCGCATTGGACCTGCACCTAAAAAAGTGAATACAAAAAAAATCTTTAGGGACATCAAGACAAAAAAACGTCTGATAATCAACCTGGGAATGGGTCACATAGGATCCATTCGAGAATAGTCAAACAAAAAAATTATATTCAACTAAATTCTACTTTCCAGTGTGAGACACTCATGGTTCTCAACCCAAAGGAAATGGTATTTTGCAAAATAAACAAAATAATTAAATAATTTGATCAAACGAATATTTGATCAACAGATCGTCCTACCAAGACTTTGACAGCTTCTCCGGAATCGTTGGAATAAATTCCGATGGAATAATTAGTGGCTAGATGGTCTGCACTAATTATGACGTAAAAACCAGGGAGTAAAAATAAAAGAATAAAAAACCCTTAACCCTGAATAGTAAAACGGATGGAATGTTTTACGGGATTTTTTTATTATATGATCTGAGATGGAATGTGATCAATAAGTTGATGTGTCGACAAGAATACAGCCAACGACCCTTCATGCCCGTAACAGGAGGAAAACCAGCCGATTACCCCCCAACTAAGATTTCTGACCAACCCCACTGCAACAGTGCATAGGCACGCCTAGCTTAGACAGGGCGTACAGGTGTGGTCCATCCCGCTAGAAAGCAACCAACCGGTCCCCCTGGATCCTGCACTAAGCACGAAGTCCGCTAGCACCATAAATGCCAACACAAATAAGGAAATGGTAAGACTGATGGAATGTCTTACGGGCTGTTTTATATGATCTGAGATGGAACATGATCAAAAAGAGACGACATTACTAATAAAATGTAGGATTCAAGGTGTAATCGAACCCCCCCCTGTGACAAACATTACCCAACCTCCGCCCATGTAATGTGGATTTTAACCCTGAATGGATATTCGATCATCGTCGTCATCGGGATGTGATTTTAAGTCCTTAATATGATAGACACCTACATCTTTACCATGCTCGTTGACTAAACGATAAGTTAATGGACCTGTAACCTCGCGAACCTTGCACTTGATATACTTAGGAGATAGCTTACTACTAATTTTATTCGGAGCATTAGAAAGTACGAAATTTCTTCGCCAAACTATGTCACCTACTCGAAAATTGATGGATCTTTTGCGCAAGTTGTAATGTTTAGCCCCCCTAATATAAGCATTATGCAATCGCTTAGTAACATCTTCAAACACCCCATTTAACTTTCGCATATCATGCGCGACGCTTTCACGGTTAGCAAGGGTTAGATCATCCTCTTTAAACTGTTGGATGCGACCGTAATAATCTCCGTTTATCGGAACAGTGCGACCTAAATTCAAGAATGATGGTGTATACCCCGTAACTTCGTGGGTAGCAGATCTTAAAGCATGTGCTATCTTAAAAATTTCTACATCCCAACTACGATGATCACGCTTGACATAAGACCTAATAGCGGTACCAATGACTCGATTATATCGCTCTACAAAATTTACTTGTGGATGGTAGTTGGCATTTTTCCACACATGTGAAATCTTGTAGTTGTTCATTAGTTCTTGAAATTCTTTTCCCGTAAATTGGGGACCATTATCGACTTGGCAAATCATCGGTGTACCAAATAGAAGGAATACTTCATTTTCCAAAAACTCACAGATGGCCTTAGCCGTAGCTTTTCGTAATGGTTTGACTAATACAAATTTCGTGAACCAGTCACAAACTACAAGTAATACTGTATTACCTTTTGCAGAACGCGGAAATGGACCCATTAGGTCGATAGAAAGACATTGAAAAGGAAAACGGACTTTTTTCTCTTTACCCATTAGTCCGTAGCGTGCGCCTTGGCAAGCTTTAGAAGCCAGACAAACTGTGCAACGACGCACGTAGCGAGCAACGTCAGTACGCATTTTAGGCCAGTAATAAAGCTCCAGAATTTTATTAAAAGTTTTTAAAGTACCTAAATGTGCAGACGTAGGATCGTCATGACACATTTTCAAAATTTCATTACGACGAGGTTTAGGAATAATCTGTTTCCATTCAACCAAATTGGAAATAACGTCGTGTTTGTTTGTAATGAGCTTATACAGACGATCTGACTCAATACGCCAGTCTGGATAAAGTTGCGGATTTGTTCTAACGTTGATCAGCATGCGCCGATACCAGGGATCCAAGTCATCATCAGTTAAGACTAATGAAGAGACTTCCAAGGGAGCACGGGACAAGGCATCTGGAACTACACGCAATTGACCTTTGCGATGCTGGATGTCGAAAGAATGTTGAGCAAGACGAACGGACCAACGGGCTAATTTATTGGCTGGATCTTTCATATTCATGAGCCATAAAAGTGAATAATGATCGGTCACAACTGTAAACTGAGTACCCTCAACATATGGTCGAAACTTTTCGATACCAAATAAGACCGCTAAACATTCACGCTCCGTCGTCGAATAATTTCGTTCAGCCTTGTTCAAGGTTCTAGATGCATATGCAATAGGTCGCTCATCATCACCTTCACCCTGTGTCAAAACACTTCCCAAACCGTAACCTGATGAATCGCAGTGTATAAAAAATCTCTTTTCAAAGTTGGGACTAACTAAAACGGGTGCTGTAACTAGTAGTTTCTTTAAACTCTCAAATGACTCAATAGCGTTAGGAGTCCAAGTAATGGTTTGACGTTTAACCCGTCCCTTAATTAACTCAGTAATGGGAGCAGAAAAGGTGGAGAGATTAGGGATAAATCGTCGATACCATCCTATAAGTCCAAGGAATCGTTTTACTCCAGTAACAGTAGTTGGACGTTCAAATTTAGTTATAGCCTCAACCTTGTCAGGGTCGGTATGAAGACCAGATTTGTCAATAACATGACCTAAAAATTTTAATGTGGATCTGCAAAATTCACATTTTTCAAAGTTAACGGTTAGGTTAGCATCTTTAAGTTTCTCAAAGACTTGTTGCAAAAGGCTTAAATGTTCGGCAAAGGTATTGGAAACTACGATTATGTCGTCAAGGTAAACAAAGACCTTCTCACCAAGCAATGAACCAAAAACGTTGTCCATTAATCGCTGTTGAGTGATAGGGGCGTTGGAAATTCCAAACGGCATAACGACATACTCGAAGAGACCTCTGCCAGGCACAGTAAATGCAGTCTTTTCACGAGATGAGGATGAGAGAGGAACTTGCCAAAATGCTTTTTTAAGATCTATAGAGGTCAGGAATCTAGCGTCCTGTAAATGAGATAAAATGTCATCCAATCGAGGGAGTGGGTACGCATCCTTTTTAGTCAATTGATTTAATTTACGGCCATCGAAACACAGTCGATAGGAACCGTTCTTTTTACGGACTAAAAGCATGGGTGACGACCAAGCACTCTTAGAAGGGACAACGATGTTCATTTGTAGCATTTCGTCTAGTTCACGGTGAGCAATAGCTCGCATGGGTGGAGATAAGGGATAGAAACGTTGCTTGACAGGAGCGGCTGAACCCGTATCTATATGGTGAATTACCTTATCAGTACGAGTCAACCCCTCACGGTCCAGTTCCTTATATTTGTCTTTCATGGAAGAAAGCATAACCTGCTGCTCTATTGATAATTCGGAAGCGGAACGCATAAATTCCGTGGCACTAATTTGATTAACAAAATATTGGTCTCTACCAAAATCAATTTTGACACCAAACATCTTGCAAAAATCTATACCTAGGGTTAATGATGTGGTGATACTACGGCAAACTATGACGTTTAAAACTTTAGTGACTTCACCAATGGTGATAGGAAGCATGACTTCACCTAATAAATCTTGTGAAGTTCCATCTGCGGAATGTAAAAGAGATTTGGTGCCGCGCGTAAAACATAAATCTAACTGATTTATTAAAAAGTGCGCATCACTACCCAGAATAGAAACAGATGCTCCAGAGTCAAGCAGAGCAGCAAGAGGTACCCCCCCCACAGTTAAATTAACATAAGGTCTTATGTCTCGCGTGGGATGTGTAAAGAGAGCGGAAGTAGTCTGCGATGATCCGCAAAAAGAGCGTACGCGTCCTAACCACCCCTTCCAACACAAGGAATCGGCTTTAAGAGCCTTCTTGAGACGCACGCCGTGATGCCATCTCGCTCTTCTTCTTTTGTCGGCTTTTAACGCGGATTTGCCGGGCGAGCCGAAACGCCTCTCCGCCTTCGCAAGTTTTTTTGAACGTCCTTGATGTTTTCTAGGACAGGTTATGGCAGTTACCCCTTTTTGGCCGCATACAAAACAAAATTTAGATAAAGGTTTTGGGCAATCCTCAAAACCATGCGCGGGATTATTACAGTTCCAACAGTTATCTAGAGAGTTGTCTGACTGAGGGTCTAATGGAAAATGAGTAGTAGTAATGGGAGATGAAGACATTGAACAAGTGGCCTCTGATGGAGTAGTCCACTTTATGACTCTTTCAGCCGCTTGAGCTGCTGTAATAAGTGCTTCTCTAGTTTTGTATTCGTTTAACCCTAAGGTTAATGAAATTTGTGGAGACATGTTACGTCTTATAACCCATAGCTGTTCCTCATCCGAAGGAATTGGATTTAATCTAGAAAATTGAGCAATCATGGATTCTATGAATCCCAGAACAGATTCGCCTGGTAATTGTTTCCGAGCCCGGATTTGATCGGCATATTCTCTACTATAATCGAGAGATAAAAATCGGACTTTCAAAGCATCCATTAATTGTGACCAATTTGAAATAGTCGGACTCAAGGAACGGTACCAGACCAGTGCCTCGTCTGAAAAGAATTCCCCAGCTTTTCTAAATAATTCGTCTTCTTTAACACCTCGCGAACGTGCAAGTTCTTGTGCGCGCTCAATAAAATCAAAAACGGCTTTAAAATTACCCTTGCCATCATAGCTAAGACCCCATTTGTGAACAGATACCCGATTTTGCGATTGGTTCAATAAAATATTAGTCAAGGCGGTGCTAATGTCTGGATTAATCGGAATTGAATCGGTAAGAGTGGACCTACGTGCAGGTTGAAAATTACTTGCTTGGACCGGAGAGTTCGTGATTGGTAATAACTCCTCGCTTTCCAGCGCATCTGAATCTTTGATTAAAGATTCGAGATTCTCACGTAAAGTTTTACATGTAAGAATTAAAGTGTTTCTTTTGGGGTCATCAAAACCAACTCCTTCCATTGAATCTAAACGATTACTATAATGCGCCAGCCGATGATCTAACGCATCCAAAAGCTTATCATCAACATTAGTTGACAAATCATTAATCTCTTTACTGATTACTGAAAGGGACTTTTCGCATATTTCTAGTTCGGCAGGTATGTCAACTGGTTTATATTTAATCATTGCTAATGATGAATTATATTTCTCATCGCGCATCAACTGACATAGCAATTTACGACGAGAAGCTAAATGTTCAGGTATTCCGGATAAATCGTTGCCTTTGCGTCGTTGCAACTCAACGGCGATCTCCTCTCTAGATAAGGCTGCCACGTAAGCTTTTTCAGACATAATTAAGTTAACTTGACAAAGACGAAGTAAAAAAATGTAAGCGTTCGATAAAACACGAAACTAAATCGTACAAAGAATTGAATAATAAAAATAAATAGTGCGTAAACACGACTCCCAATTGCGTGACAAAACAAATACAGTCAAATTGCAATTGGAGGGAACGCAACAAATGATATTATTATTCTGATATATATACGTAAATGGTTTCTCGCCGGTGTGAATTTTGAAAATGGGCGTAGCGTTACTCGCAAGCAATAATTAAAAATAATATATATATTGCAAAAATGAATAAGGCGAGAGCACAACAAAAGGATATCTCGTTTTTTGAACCAATAAAATTTGTGCACTACAATTAGCAAAGTAAAAAGGTTTTTCGCCGGTACGAGTACTAGGTTGACAACTCAATCTATTATTATTTACCATGTACCAAACCATACAAACACGCAAAGCGCCCAGTCCACAACGCTCTCCAGTTGCCAAAAACTGCTGTAATAATAAAACATTAACACGACCACAAACGTTCCGTTGTCGAATCGTATGCACGAAAACGCACCTCGGGACAAACACAGAGTTATAAAATTAACAATTCGAGTTCCACGTATGGACGCCAGTGATATGTTTACCCTCCTTTCCGTTCCTAATGAGAGAACGGTTTGGAAAGGCAAACAAGACCACGCAGAAGTAAAACTCCTACTTATATTCGTGGTACCCTGATGTTCGTATAAGCCAACTCGCTGTAGCCTGGAAGCGAGGGTCGTAAGTCCAATGAAAATTCCACTCTGTGTTGTGCTGAAAAATGCGAGGATACGCTTCGTCGAAAAATAAAACAATGGTTAAACAATAACGTTTTATTGAAAATTAAATCGATATCGACAATGATAAACGCCTGTGGTAGTAACGTGCCAAGAACAGGAAGCACGTTAATTGATTGTGACAACGGTACGTCAAAGGTGACACAATACGGGACACCAGAATGGTATACCCGTCAATATAAATAATTGACTGTGATTTATTACCACAATACCACAAGAAAATCCAAACAAGAATATTAAAATTTGTCTCACCTGAGCTCAAGATGAGTTTACAATATAATAACGACAGCAATAATCCTTGTGTGGAACGTAGTGGTTGGTGTTGACTTCCAATGGCTCCCAATCTAGGATCCTCGGACTGTTGTACACCGACGTAATACTCGACGAGCAGGTTCTGACAGGCGGATTCGAAGATGGACAGGCGGCACTCCGCTGCGTTGATAGTATGGTACACGATGGCGATTCAAGTAATATAATGTGATCGTCCAAAAATATACGATCATAAAAACTGAAGCTGCGATGACAATAACAATCGACTTCCAAAAAAGGTAAACACAGACAGTTGTCAAAATCGTCACCAGACGAATGTTACCAAATAAAATATAGTTGGCAATGCTTTGTACTTTGATAATGATAAAAAAAATGGACGTTCGAGATAACGAATCGAATACTTTTCCATAAAATGCTTGAACTGGCTAAAACAAAACAGCTACGCACCGAATTCACGAAATCCGTAATGACGGTGGAATTAACTATTGCGTATTACTAATTTTGTAACGAAAATCAACCGATAAAATATCGATTTTCACACGATCAATAAATATCGACCTGTCGTATCGCACTTCAAAACCAAAGTCAAGTTTTTAACGGCGCGCGTCTATATCCTGTACTATCAAGTACGTTGCAAAAATGAGTAAAGAGATGGCGCTTGGAGTAACAATTTATAATTTAAATGTTATGAATTAACATTTGGAACGAAATAGACATATTTTGTTACAACACGTCGTTTTCACTTACTCTGTGAAGACGTTGCCGTAATTGTATACAATTTGTTAATAAATTTAAAATGTATAAATTAATTAATACAATCATAAATATAGTAAAATTTTTGACATCAAAAACATGACAATATTAATTTATTTTACTGTAAAAGCCACACATTAAAGCACAAAAAAGCACTCAATTATGGTTTTAAATTTTACTAATAACTAACCCAAAATTTGCATTATTTCTTCTACATTATTTTTGTTCTTCATAATGTAATTATTGAGTTGCTATTATTAACGTCATCTATTCTTGGAACTCCTATTGTTAACATTATTGTGTATCTGTGTACATATTCAAACAATTGAGATAATTACTTAATTACGTAAGGATGATTTTTGTAATTTTGGACCCCCTTCCCCCCACGTAAGATTGTGGCACCCCCCACACACATCTTGCGTAAGGTTTATTTAAAAGAAAATTAATTTTGACCCCCCCTCTCCTCCCCTTATATTTATAAAATATGAAATTTTTATACGTAATGTATAAAATACGTTATACGTAATACGTTATACGTAAGGATGATTTTTGTAATTTTGGACCCCCTTCCCCCCACGTAAGATTGTGGCACCCCCCACACACATCTTGCGTAAGGTTTATTTAAAAGAAAATTAATTTTGACCCCCCCTCTCCTCCCCTTATATTTATAAAATATGAAATTTTGCCGACGTATCTGGCCAACCAAGATCGCCAAAGTTTGATGCCATTTTCTAAAATTCACACTATTATGCCAATATGTTTAATGATTTTTAAGTACTATTATTTCAATATATTATAGTATTTCCATTACCTGGATATAATTACCAACATAAAAAGAAAAAATTATATTTGATTTTTAAATTTAATTTAAAAAAATATTTTACGAAACTTACGTAAGGAATACGTCGGATCCCCCCCCCTACGTAAGTGTACGTAAGATATCCAATACCCCCCCTAAAACCCCCACGTAATTAATGGATGACCCCTTGCTTATAATAAAATATTTAATCTATATTTTGTGGCGTCACAATTTTTGAACCCCCCCCCCGCCCCCCATCGTCACAAGGGTCGGACCCCCCTAGGAGCGTGACGTAATTTATGGACGACCCCTAATCAGGATTCGCCATTGCTTCCATGTACCATTGAAATTAGCTGTCTCTATTCTGAGGTATTCTTGTTTGTCCTTGTGGCTGGTATCGAGTTCTTTCAGGACTTTTCGTTTTAATGCACCTTTGCTGCAGCTCGGCCAATTATGCAGTGTGCAGTTTTTAATAATTAAAAATCATATACCTATCTAAAAGTTTTTATCTCGTATTATTTAGGCTTCTATACAAAGTATAGCAAGAAGCCTTATGATCTGGCTCCGTGTCTGTCCGTCCGTCCGTCCGTCTGTCTGTCCGTCCGTCCGCATAATTCAAAATCATACAGAGCGTTTCAAATCGTGTTGAATATACTCAGTGTGTATAGAGGTCTAAGAACTGGGTACCCAGTGCGCTATTAGGCTTCTATACAAAGTATAGCAAGAAGCCTTATGATCTGGCTCCGTCTGTCCGCATAATTCAAATTCATACAGAGCGCTCCAAATTGTGTTGGGAAACACTCTGAAAATGAGAGATATGTGAAGAAGGTTGCTGAAATATATATAACTGAGTGGTTTACCTATATATTGTTGATCTCTTTATTTGATCCGTTGATCTATTGATCCATTGAGTTTTTTAACATGGAACATGTTTTTACGGTCGTTACCTCGCAAAAATCGACACCAAAAAACCGACACCAAAAACCGACACCAAAAATTGGCACCACATGTATAATTTAAATTTATAGTTTATAATTTGAATAGAGTAGATTATCGAATAACATCTTTCCATTCACAATAATGAATTTTCAATAACAAAATTTTCATTACCAAAAATTTAAATCCGAAACCGATCGCAAAAAGCAAATTTGCTTATATAGTAAATTTTTATTATTACAGGTTAGATGATGTTTTGTATTGCTTTCATCAGAATCAAAATCGGAATCGGAAAAGTCGCTGCTAGAATAATTGCTTGAGTTGTTCATGTTTATAAATTAGTTGTACTTGCTATATCGATTCCTTTTCAAAAGTATTACCTAAATTTTAAATACAAAGTGTAACCTATATAGTAAATTGTTGATACATTGATACGTTGATACATTGATACGTTGATACATTGATACGTTGATACATTGATACGTTGATACATTGATACTAGTGATTGCAATACCGGTATACCGAATACCGGTATTTTTGGCTTATTTTGAAATACCGAAATACCGGTATTTTTGAATATATAATACCGGTAATTCGGTATTTAATTTTTTTTTCGGTTGGCACAATAAATATATTATAACTAGAAGTGAATATTATTTGCAAATTATTAAAAAATTAAAATAATCGAATATTTAAATCAAAATCTATCAAGAATGAATAACAACAGCAATTTTAAGGAACACAAAAAATCAGCAGATAATACGTCGGTATGGTTTTATTTCTGGTATAACGAAAAAGATAATCTTGGCAAATGCAAGAAATGCTCAAAAATTATTAAAGTTGCTGGTGGAAGTACCAGTGGTTTACATACGCATTTAAAAACACACGACATTAATGTATTAAAAAGACACGAACTTGTATCAAATTCACCTCAATCAAATTCAAGACCACCTAAGAAATCTAAGATTTCTGATTATTTTGCCCGTAATAAGAACAACTCCTTGGATGCAATTTTTTCGCGAATGACAGCTGTAGATTATTTGCCATTCAGTATATTTTGCACCTCTATAGACTTGAGAAATGCATTAACAGCTCAAGGTTTTAAGGATATACCAAAATCTCCGAATACAATTAGGAATATGGTTATTGATTCTAGCAAAGAAATTCGAAGTTCTCTGGTAAGTAATTTGGCAAAACTGAAGGAAAGTGGCAAAAGATTCAGCCTCACATTAGACGAATGGACAAGTGTGGGTAACAAACGGTATTTAAATATAAATGTACATTCCGAAAAAATGTTTTGGAATATTGGATTGGCCCACGTATCAAGCAGTATGCCGGCTGAAAAATGTGTAGAAGCAATTAACCTAAATTTGAATGATCATGGACTCTCTCTTCAGAAGGATATCGTTTGTATTACTACTGACGGAGCTTCGGTAATGAAAAAAGTCGGCAAATTAATTGATCCTGAACAGCAATTATGCTATGCCCATGGTATTCAGCTTGCAGTAATTAGCGTACTCTATCAGAAACAGCAGAATATTGTGGATTTGGATACATCTGATTCTGATTCTGACAACGAAGAGGATTATGGAGCCAATGACAATCTAACTGAACTTGGACTAGACGTTGACCACAATAACCAGCATGCCTTCGCTCTTACTTATGAAGGACTTCCTCCTATAATTAAAAAAATTCGAACCGTTGTTAAGATGTTTAGACGTTCTCCTACAAAAAATAGTGCATTACAAACATACATAAAAGCTGAATTTGACAAACAACTTATGCATTTGTTAAATTCAAAAACTCGTTGGAATAGTTTATTCTATGTGATGGAGCGATTTCTAAAAGTAAAAAATTATATTCAAAAGGTTTTAATTGATCTTAATACTGCCATTAGTTTTTCCGATAGGTAGCGAATTTTCAGTAATATCAATCAATGACCATTTCTGCTTTGTTGCCAATTAAGCTTGCTGTTGAAGCACTATGTCGCCAAGATGCAAATTTATTAACCGCAAATGCAGCTATTGAATTCATGTTGGATACTGTTCAAAAACAAAAATCGCGATTATCTGAAGAATTGTACACTGCATTGAAATTTCGCATTAAGGAAAGGGAATTATATTTAGAATTACTTTTAAGATATCTACATAATCCAAAAGAATATAGTGAGAAAATTATAAGAGAGAATTCACGAGTAACCAAAGCTTATATGGCAAAATTGATTTTTTCCATGGTCCAGAGACTTGATGATGAATCTGTAGATCTGGAAGTTGCGAATAGTAATGTAGACGAATATAAGGAAAGTGAAGAAGACGTATCAATATCAATGGAACAAAAATTGCAGTCTGCAATAAATAGAAAAACAGCAGTGCACAATGTAATTGTGTCACAGACCACAGATATAAAAAGCTTATTAAAAGAGAGATGGGACTATATGAAGACGAAGGAGTTCGAGGAAAGTACTTGGAAATAGTTTATGCTTATCTTCTAACAATTCCACCCATTAGTGTAGAATCGGAAAGAGCATTTTCCGCGGCAGGAAATTTTTGCACTAAGGTACGCTCGCGACTAAATAATGAAACAATTGATGCTTTGTGTTTTTTGCGATCTCATTTTAAAAATATGAAATAATAAAATGTTTATTTTGATTTGTATTTTTAATCTTTTAGTTTTTCAGAATTTTTTTTGAATACCGGTATTAATACCGGTATTCCGGTATTACATGTAAATAAATACCGAATACCGGTATTGCAATTTTGGTCCGGTATTGCAATCACTAATTGATACGTTGATATATTGATACGTTGATACATTGATCCGCTGATCTGTTGATCTGTTGATCCGTTAATCTGTTTATCCATTTATTGCATTATCTGCTTATCCGTTATTTGTATTTTTATCTTTTGAACAATATATCCACACCGTTAAGAAATTGTATGTAAAATTACAATCATTAGCAACTTTGTGACCAATTTTTCTTCAGCATAGCGCGAAATCATATCTTTCTTCAGTATTTATCACATCGAAAGTCAGCAATTATGGTACAATCTATATTACGAACGTAACTTATACGAGGGCGGATTATTAAGTCCTTAGAATGAGAAAGTAAAAACAATTTTTTTGGGAAAATTTCATTTTATTTTTCAATATAGTCTCCTTTTAGGTCGACACACTTGATCCAACGCGGTTCAAGTTTTTGGATGCCATCGGTAAAGTAAGATTTCTCAAACTCTCCAAAATAAGCATTTGTTGCATCTATCACTTCTTCATTTGACGTAAATCTTCTTCCTCCGAGCCATTTCTTCAAGTTTGGAAACAAGTAGAAATCACTAGGAGCTAAATCTGGTGAATATGGTGGATGTGGAAGCAATTCGTAGCTTAATTCATGCAATTTTGCCATTGCAATTCTTGATGTGTGAGCTGGTGCATTGTCGTGATGAAACAGGATTTTTTTCTTGTTTAAATGAGGACTTTTTTCTTGGATAGCAGTATTTAATTTGTACAATAATTCAGCATAGTATTTCCCTGTTATTGTTTTTCCTTTCTGGAGGAAGTCAATTAACACTATTCCATGAGCATCCCAAAAAACAGTTGCCATAACCTTTCCAGCTGATGGAACTGTCCTTGCTTTCTTTGGAGCACTTTCACCAGCTTCCATCCATTGTTTTGATTGTTCTTTCGTTTCTGGGGTATAGTAGTGAATCCATGTTTCATCGACGGTTATGAATCGGCGCAAAAATTCTTTGGGATTACGCTGAAATAATTCCAAACTTTGCTTTGAAAGATCCATTCGATTGCGTTTCTGATCGTTTGAAAGCAAACGCGGCACCCATCTCGCAGACAACTTTTTCATATGCAGTGTTTTATGTAAAACATCCCAAACACTTTTATACGTTATTCCACATAAGTCAGCTAGCTCACGCAATTTCACTCTTCGATCATTTAATACAGTACGATGGATTTTTTTGACAATGGCTGGAGTAACAACGTCTTTTGGACGTCCTGGCCTTTGTTCATCACTTGTGCTTTTACGACCACGTTTAAATTCATTATACCAATTATAAACAGTTGCAGTCGACGGAGCAGATTCACCCAACACTGAGTTCATATCAGTAACTATTTCTGAAGGCGTTAAGCCTTTGAGATACAAGTACTTGATAACCGCACGATTTTCGTTTTTCTCCATTTTAGCAAATTTATACAAATTGTTCACTTTAAATGACTATCAAAATTCAACGATTTGACATAAATGGATGAAATTAGAAACTTTAACTTTCCAAGGTTGGTACTTCTCAAAAATAACACTAAATTGGCCAGAGTGGTGACATCTCTGTTTCATTCTAAGTACTTAATAATCCGCCCTCATATACCATGCTTTAAAAATAATATTTTCGAAGCATGTTATATCACGTTACTTGGTTCGGACGATGCTATTTTAGGGTTTTGATATCATAGATATCAAAAAACTAATATTTTTTAATCAAAATCAAATTAATTAAAAAAAAATCTTGTAGCTGGTGTGTTATGGTAGTGTTATATCTACGAGGGCTGGGAAATCGAGTATTCGAATACTCGATTCTAGGTAATTTGTTCGACAGCGTTATGTGCGACAGAAATTTGTTTGAAAATGCCCTGTCGATTAAATGTTCAGTCGTACAAATGCTGAGTTGGACGAATTTCTCTCGAACAAATTACCAACTACGGCATATTCAAACATTCGAATATCCCACTTATATTTAAGTGTATTACTAGGTTTAAGATGATAATTTCATTATTAATAATTAATTTTAATATTATTAATAATAATTATTAATTTAACACAAGAGGCCTGCCGGTGTCGCGAGTAAACAGTCGACTAGTCCAGACGTGTTTTTGTTTTTCCAAGCAAAAATGTAATCAGTGACATTTACAGCCGTATTCACAAAGCTCTGTTAAGTTGCTAACAGAGAGTCAAGTCAATAACAGTCTGTTAATGTGATATATTTGTATTCACCAATGACTGTTAGCAGTTACCAGTCTGTCAAGTCGTCTGATAAGTTAACAGAGCAATATTGGGCTGTCAACATAGATAACAGACTGATAAGTAATATTTTTATGTGTCAATATTGTAGGTTATAATTATTATTGACATTTGTTTTTGGTATGTATTTAAGGTTAACTTTTTTCCGCGAAATCAGTTAAAGCTAGTTTTACACGGTTTTACCAACAAAAATTCTAGTTACTTTTAGGCTTCTATACAAAGTATAACAAGAAGCCTTATGATCTGGCTCCGTGTCTGTCCGTCCGTCTGTCCGTCCGTCCGTCCTCATAATTCAAAATCATACAGAGCGTTTCAAATCGTGTTGGAAATACTCTGTGTGCATAGAGGTCTAAGAACTGGGTAGCCAGTGCGCTACTTTTAGGCTTCTATACAAAGTATAACAAGAAGCCTTATTTAGGCTTCTATACAAGGTATAGAAAGAAGCCTTATGGTCTGGCTTCGTGTCCGTCCGCATGTTTCAGAGCCAATCATAACGTTGATCAACTGATACGTTGTTATATTTTAAATACTTCGTCTATATAGTATTGCGTTAATCTGTTAATCCGTTGCTTCGATTCGCTAATGCAATTTATAAATACGCAAATGTTCGAAAGAAATTTACTAAGTTAAAGATATTTTCGAAGAGGTTTCCCTATATAAACTACTTGTTTTACTTTGATGTGAAAAAATAATTTTTTATTGATGTGGTTAGTGAAGTTAAGTTATAAATAAAAGAGAAAGGAGAGGATTGGTCCACCTCAAAAAAAGGACCATACATTATTACAGAGAAGTAAAATTTCTAATAGAATGGAAAAGTTTGATTGTTATTACTTATATAGTAAATGATAATTACCAATCGCAAAAAATTTAATTGGTGCAGATTATCTGATTATGTGGTGTTACATTATATGGCGATCAAAAATAACCAGATAATAACAACTTTCCACACCAGAAAGGTAGCTGTATAGAAGCCTAAGAACTGCCGCTAAAGCGAGTTCCACCTTGTTTATCTCGGAATTTCATGTATTTTGTCTTATGCCAAAAAAAATTTTTTGGTCTGCCCTGTACCGACAGAACTATCTTTTAAATCCGAACCTGTAGGATTTTAATTTTGCTGTCGGAAAGTCGCAAAAGGGGATGACGAAGGGATGCATTCAAGGCTCTGTTTGCGGGCCTACTTTTTGGAACATCATACTGGACGAACTTTTAGGTGTAGGCTTACCAGGAGGACGTCATTTGCAAAGTTTTGCAGATGATGTCTTCCTAATCGTAAGTTCGACCAGTGTGATGCAGATGGAGGAACGGGCCAACGCTGCGCTACGTTCTATAAGCGATTGGGGCGCTGGTGTTAAATTAACATTCAGCGCTCCAAAGACGCAAGCTTTAGCTTTCACACCAAAAACCAAGCTATGCAAAATTCATTTCGGCAACTCCCAGTTAAACTTTGAAAAATCTATAAAACTTTTGGGCATTATTTTGGACGATAATTTGAAATTTAACATCCACGTAAAACACGTCATTGCAAAAGCTAGCAAGATTTTTAACAACCTCTGTAGGTATGTGCGACCGACGTGGGGTATCAACCCAATAAACGTGGAAACGATATACCACGCGGTCGTAGAACCTACCATAACCTACGGAGCGTATATTTGGTGTGATGTGCTAAAGTATAACTACGCGCGGCGCTGGCTCCGCTCATTCCAAAGGACATTCGCCATTAGGGCCACTCGCGCATTCCGTACGGTCTTGGCGATATCTGCGTTAGCCTTAGCTGGATTTACTCCGATAGAGCTAAGGATCAGAGAGGTGGCGGAGATAGAGAGGGTAAAGGTGGATGGTACCTTTAATCGCCTTCCGGAAGACGTCGTCCTACAACTTCGTACGCCGCCTGTAGGGATGTTGCATCCCCGCTATAGGCAAACGATAGTTTTCGACAGGGTAGGCGACTCCAAGGAAGTCGATCGAATTTGTGACGGGGTGGATGTGGCTATTTTTACTGATGGCAGCAAGCTGGAAGGCGGGGAGGTCGGCGCTGCAATCGTTATATACCACGAGTCTCGGCTTGAAACACACAAGTATCGCTTACACGATACTTGTAGTGTTTATCAGGCCGAGCTATATGCGATTGACGCTGCCCTGAATTGGATCTCCCCCAGGAGAGTGCACTCAGCGTGTATCCTCTCCGACAGCCTATCTTCGCTTGTTTCCATCAGCGACAGAAGCTGTACTTCACCCCTGGTCACTTCCATCCATCGTTCTCTTCTCCGTCTGAGGAACGAGTTGACCATCAAGTTCGTGTGGGTAAAGGCTCATTGTGGTATAGGAGGGAACGAGGTTGCAGATTTATGTGCCAAAGATGCGGCCGTGTCGCACAGTCGCCTGGCATACACCCAGTTCCTTCTGAGTTACGCAAGAAGGGTGATTCGCCTTGAACTGGCAAGTACTTGGAATTCTGAGTACATTAATGCCGTTCAAGGTTCAACCACCCGGCAGTACTTACCTACACTGCAAGATGTTCGACTGTTCCGAGGTGCCTTCGACACCTCTTTTGAATTGACGCAGATATTGACGGGACATTCGTATTCGCGCGAGTATCTATTTAGATTTAAGATCTGCCCTACTGATGTGTGTCCTTGCGATTCAAGGAGTAGACAAACTCTACAACATTTGTTGTCCGATTGCCCACGCTATGTATCTTCCCGTTTTAACCATCTTACTCTCTGTAATTTCTACTCAGTTTCCCCACTCGACCTCCTTCAAATTCTTAAACATCCTTCCTTAGTTATCTCTTTCACCACCTTCATAAAGCATATAATTTCAAAACTTAAAGATTTTAATACTCCACCCTGAGCTTGAGCTCATACCAACATCGAATATTGAAGGGCCATTGTATGCTCAAACCCGGTTTTGTTTTTCTTATATTTCATTCTCTCGTTCTGGCCATGGCTCACACCTTGACGAATCTCTACAAAAACACCAACACTAAACATATACAGGGCAGGGACAGTCAATCTCTTGCCTTAATATGTGTTTGTGTAATTATTTGTTCTCATTACCATGTTTTATCAATTTTTAGTTTTAATAGTTCTACCAAATAAGTGTTACCATTTTTCCCTAGTTATAAGTTTGCGTTTGTATTACATTGATTACATGTTAATTAATTAGTTTTAAGTTTAGGTCTGTATCCAATAGCAGAGTATACTCCCCCGTTGGGTGGTTTAACCCAATGGGGAAACAGGAAAAAAAAACCTGTAGGATTTAGAATATTTTAATAGTTTTGTTTTAGGTGTAGGTTTGATGGTATATTGACATAGACAAGCTGACACAATATAAATTAATAACCCAATTCGCGATCTAGAACGTGAACTTGACCAAAACTTTTTGCCAACACCTTGTATTTATTATTTACACTTGTCAGGTAATTAGTAAAAATTCTGGCGGTGAGGCGCTTCCATACGAACGCGAAAAACATTTTGACATGTAAGTGTTAACTTCGATGTGAATAAACTTGGACTTGCTTGTAAAATATAGGTGTCTACCTCATCCTGTATACTTCCAAGATGTGAAGTGAAATTATTTGTTTGAGGTCTGTAAAAACTCGAATCTGAAGGCATCCAACGGCGCTTAGACCTCCCACAAATATAAAATTACAATCACCCTGTACATACTTTCAAACTTTGGCTCCACCTCTTAAAGCACCGAACTTAACCTCACTTTAGTTTTGTTTTTATTTTGAAAAGTTTGAAAATAATGTTTGCGCCTTTTAGTTGCCACGATGAAAATTTTACAGAAGTCGTGAATGCGGAATTACGGACGTTATTACTAAAAAAAATTAATTGCGGTGACGTAGAAGAGTACAACGTTATTGTTGATGGCGAAATTTTATTTCGCTCTGCATGCAAGCAGTGGAGGCAAACAGAAAGTTTTTTGTTTTCTGACGCCGGAAAATGTCGAGTGGACGTATGTTTGGTGAGAAAAAAGGTGGTCACTTTGTTAAGTTTGTGTCGGTACAACCTCCAAGTCATCCCGAAGGGAACTTGGAGTAATGAACTTATAACTAAGTTGGTTATTAATTTAAATTTGTTAAAAAATTGTGTTAGTTCTTGGAACGGCCTGGAAGAGCGATTCTTAGAAAAATTCGTATCTAGTCATGATGAACCCATCAATCACTACCTACATATGTATCTCGATGTGGAGTGGCTTCTCTTAACCCTATTTCACCTCTGCGAACTACCAGTAAACGATCTTCTTCTTCAAATTTGTAAAAATCTCGTTAAGTTTTCTCACGTGTTATTCAAAAGAAAGTCTCCTAACGAAATTTTGACATCCAACAGCTTCTTGTGTTGCTGTTTAAAAAAATTCTGGTTGATGTTGTTTTTGTTTAACGAAAAATTGACAACTGAAAATCGATTTTGGGAGACCTTAAACGAGTCATTACAAAACAACGACGAATCGTTCAGTTTGTGGCTATTGAACGACGTCATCGACGCGGTAAAATTAAACGACCTCGACTCCGAAAATTATTACGCTCTAATCAACACAAAATTAAAATCGTTAAACGCAAAACTCAATCCAAATTTTGACAACAACCAACTTTTACTCAACACGTCAAAATTAGTCCACTGTCTGTTGAAACAGCAGAGCAACAACATAAAATTAGAACCCTATCAGATTTTATGGGAAATTTTCAACAGACACCTCAATTTCTTGTCCGATAAAAACACGCCATCTTCCGTTAAAACAGTCGAATTGGTGGACCGCGTCGTTAACAACAAACGGATTGAGAACGCATACGAATTTTTCCTCTACATGTTGCACGATCTATTCACCAATCATCCCAACCAGTGGCCTCGCATGCGAGGCAGAATTTACTGTAAACTTCCGCCAAACAAAATTAACGAACTTAACGACACCGGACTTCACAACATCAGCCTTCTGTTTTTTACCCTCACGAAAAGTTTGAGTTTATCCGAAATTAGCCAGAAATTTGTATCGATTTTGTCGAATCTGACCCCCGAGCGGCGGAACACTCAGTTGATCATCAACATCTACACAAGTTTGGCCGTTTTTCACGTCGTTAGCAATCATTCCGTAACGGAAATTTCGAGACCCCTGCTAGAAATCGTCGACGAGGTCGTACAAGATCGAAACCGTTTCAATTTGGTTCGGGCGTACGTCGACGGTTTCGATGGGATTTTAAGCGCGAGTTACAATTTTGGACTGAATCAGCACTTGTTTATCGAAAAGTGGACTTTTAGGTACATGAAAACGTGTAAAGTTAACGATTTGTGTTATTTTTTGGACGTTTTGACTTGTAACGTGAAACGGATACGAAACTCGGGAAATTGGTCCGAGTGGGAAAGCGCACTGAAAGTGTTCGTGTGGCCAAATTTGAAAAATGTAGCCGTTACTTCGAATGCATCTGTGCAGGTCTGTATTTTATTCAGTTTATTGTATAAGAAACGGAACCATTTCTGCGCAGAAACAAGTTTAGAGCTTTAGCGCACTGTGTTCTGCGCAGAAATTACAGCGAGCAATCGTAAGTTCGGTCTTTGATTATGTAGTATCGGATGGACAAACCCTATGGGAGTTTTGGAAAAACACCTGGTGGAGTTCAAAAGGTTATTAACAGATGGCGCTACTAAATTGAAAACCGGAATAAATGGCTTGAAAAACAATCACAGACATCTTAAAGGTCCGTGGCACTAATACAAATAAAGAATTACAATAATAAAGCAATTTATTAGGACTTCAAATTAAGTAGCGCCATCTGTTATTTGCCTTTAGAACTGCAAAGCCCCCATAAGGTTTGCCAATCTGATGCTATATGGTTAACTGGCAGACAGTTGGATTACAGCCGTTAGCTGATTAGATAATAATTTATTTATTTTTTTATAAAACGTATTTTTGTAATTTTTACTTTTAATATTGTTTATTATACAGGATGTCCCAGAATCATATTCAAAGCTTTTTTTAGCTATTGATAGAAGGCGTTTTTGCCTAAATCCAATTAAGCCACGAGGGTTAACCTTCAAATAACAATTTTTTTGATTTTATTCTTAAAAATATTTATAATGTAACATCAGATAATCCGATAATCTGCACCAATTACATTTTTTGCGGTTGGTAATTATCATTTACTATATAAGTAATAACAATCAAACTTTTCCATTCCATTCGAAACTTTACTTCTCTGTAATGTGCGGTCCATTTTTTGAGGTGGACCAATCCTCTCTTTCTCTTTTATTTACAACTTAACTTCACTAATCACATCAAGCCACTGCTATGGTTAAAATAAATAAAAACTTGTTTTTTTCACATCAAAGTAAAACTAGTAAATCATATCCTTGGGACAATACCTTATCTTCACTTTATTCTGGCCGTTAATCCCTGCGGCAGTTAGACCAGTAAGCCACGTATCAAAGAATAATTGGATCAACGGACAATCGTATCATGGTATAATCGTATCAACGGATCATCGTATCAAGGTATAATCGTATCAACGAATCATCGTATCAAGGTATAAGCGTATCAACGGATCATCGTATCATCGTATCATCGTATCATCGTATCAACGTATCATCAGATCAATTTGCTTATATAGGACATCGCCCTATGAGTATAGTAGATGTAACAGTTTGGCTAATTTTTCGCGCGTTAACTAAAAGTAAATTACGGTATTAACAATGGCATTAATCGAAAACAAATCTGCTTTCAAAACTGTAAAGAATGTGCAATTTGGTATTTTTAGTCCGGAAGATATTCGTAGCATGTCTGTCGTCCCAGAAGGTATAAATCATGTAGAAATTATGGAAGGAAGTCTTCCAAAAGTGGGCGGCTTGATGGATCCGAGGATGGGAGCGTTTGACAGCACTTTACCATGTCAAACATGCGAAGGCGACCGGGACACTTGCCCCGGTCACTTTGGTCACATCGAATTGGCCAAACCTATCTTTCACGTTGGCATGATTAACAATGTCATGAAAATTTTACGCTGCGTCTGCTTTAATTGCAGTAAATTGTTAGTGAACACAAAGAAACAAAACCACTATGAACACGCTCAGAAGATAACTACAGACGATTCCAAGAAACGCTTAGAACTAGTGTACGGTATGTGCAAAGAACAAACAATATGTCACGCGGATGGTGGATGTGGAAATCATCAACCTGTAATTAGAAAATCGGGTCTCGATTTGACGGCCGAATGGAAGGAATCCGACGGAAAGGTTCCACAAGAAAAAAAGTATTTGTTGGCGGAAGAAGTGCTGCATATCTTTAGACAAATTAGCGACGCAGATTGCAGCGCCCTGGGAATGGATCCGAAATACTCACGACCCGAGTGGATGATCGTGACGGTTTTACCGGTTGTTCCTCCTTCCGCGAGACCCGCAGCTTTCATGGGCGATTCGCCGAAGAAACGTCAAGACGATTTGACAAATAAATTGGCCCTAATAATAAATATACCTTGTATAGAAGCCTAAAAGTAGCGCACTGGCTACCCAGTTCTTAGACCTCTATACACACAGAGTATTTCCAACACGATTTGAAACGCTCTGTATGTTTTTGAATTATGCGGACAGACAGACGGACGGACAGACAGACGGACGGACACGGAGCTAGATCATAAGGCTTCTTGTTATACTTTGTATAGAAGCCTAAAATGGTCGTGGCACTGTAATTATTGATTTTTTAGTGTTATTCCTTCAGTACTTTTTTAAACATCCAGAAATTATCTACAAATTATATCCTAGTCCGTTATTGTCTAAAATCAACGGTTTTCGAGTTATACATAAAATTAAGCAATGAAATGTTACAAAATTCCAAACAAAATTTTTTCTCAATTTAAAAACTGTTGCGAAGACCCGAAAACTTACCAAAATTCTGAAAATTGGCAAATGATTAACAAATATGATCAGATTTAAGGAAAAATTATGTAAAAATGAGCTGTAAGCGGTTGAAAAAAATTATTGTTCAATAATTATTTTTTAAATCCCGATTAATAGACCAGTGCCGATAATTTTTGAAACCGAAAAAAATAGCAGTAGGATGAAACCCATTGGAAAAGGAAGAGAATATAACAAAAATGAAAGGAAAAATAATTTACGGGCGATCTGAGGTCGGGAAGTGGAAGGGGGTGAGTTTTAAGGGTAGAAAACTGTTTTTCTCGATTTCCGGCAAAACCACAAGTCCTATGGAAAAAAGTTAAATGGCAAAGTTGTAGGTAATAAAAAGATCTACAACTTTTGTATTTACACTTTTTTCACATAACCTCAAAATTTATGTGAAAAATTCAAATAACCAAGTTTTTGGTTTTTAATTTTTATCTTTTACAAAAAAAAATTTTTTTTTCACGAAATTTGGTGAAAACTTACCTTTTTATGTCCCAAACACACTGTAATTTTTTTGATTTAAAATATTTATTTTTTCACCTTATTTTGACTTAATATCGAAAAAGCACCCTAATTTTCAATCGAAAATTCTCGCGTCAAAATATCTGCTTTTTTAAAAAACTCGGTGGGCTTTTTGTTCGTTGAAATCTGTACTTTTTGATGGTGTAAAAAAATATATACATTACTATGGTAAATGTTCTCCAAAAAATGCAAAGAAACGAAAACAACTCGAATCAGAAATTTTTTTTTCCTTAAATCATCATGTACAATTTTGAGCTATTTATTAAAATTTATACTTTAATTACTCGAAAAACGTAAGATTCCGTGTTACATTGATAAACAAAAAATTGCAAGTCGAAATAAACAACATCGTTCATGAAAATACACGTGCAGGCTGAGTTACTTTAAGAGAATTGTGACAAATTTACTTTAATTTTTTTTTAGTTTTTTTCGTTTCTTTGCATTTTTGAGAATATTTACCATAGTAATGTATTTTTTTTACACCATCGAAAAGTAGATATTTCAACGAACAAAAAGCCCACCGAGTTTTTTAAAAAAGCAGATATTTTGACGCGAGAATTTTCGATTGAAAATTAGGGTGCTTTTTCGATATTAAGTCAAAATAAGGTGAAAAAATAAATATTTTAAATCAAAAAAATTACAGTGTGTTTGGGACATAAAAAGGTAAGTTTTCACCAAATTTCGTGAAAAAAAATTTTTTTGCCATTCCGGGGGTAAAGTACTCACTTTTTACCCCGGTTTGCGGGCGTAAAGGGGCACTTTTTTACCCTGCGGGAGTAAAGTTCAAAAATAGGGGGGTGAGCGGGAGTAAAGTTAAAAAATAGGGGGGTGAGCGGGAAATAAAGTCACCAGATGACTGGTGACTTTAGTTTAGTAACGGCCTTAACCATGGAATAGTGCGACCACAAGGTCGATGACTTCAACGTTTTAGCCTTCTCGTAAAAAAATGCCAAAAACACGTCTTCACTAAAATAATCTGACAATTCTTTATTCTGGCACCACTGCACAAAAGCGTCGTACTGTTTTTGGTAAACTTTTCTTGATTTTGCCGGCAACAGTTCCACCAACGCCATCTTCGCTGCTTCGGCAATTTCTACGTTCTCGCTCATGGTACGTGTTGCTCTTTCAAAGGCACACATTTAAATGAAATGAAGCATTGGAATCAATGGCATTGGTAGAATCAGGGGTGCCAACTGCTATTTCTTAGTAATTTTTAGTAGTATAGTTGGTAATATTACTAGTGCTATTTTGCGATTTATCGACCACGTGTAGGTATTATAAAAAAAAAGCGTTAAATTTTTGCTTTAAGTTTCTAAACTGGCGAAGTTCCTACTTTACCTCTCGGAATGGCAAAAAACAGTATATGCACGACGGTAGTAAAGTGACTTTTGGCCCATGGGTAATTGTTTCACTCGGCTGGCGCCTCGTGTAAACAATCCTTTACCCTCGGGCCAAAAAAGTGTCACTTTGCTACCTTGGTGCATAATGTACTATTTTTGTAAAAGATAAAAATTAAAAACCAAAAACTAGGTTATTTGAATTTTTCACATAAATTTTGAGGTTATGTGAAAAAAGTGTAAATACAAAAGTTGTAGATCTTTTTATTACCTACAACTTTGCCATTTAACTTTTTTCCATAGGACTTGTGGTTTTGCCGGAAATCGAGAAAAACAGTTTTCTACCCTTAAAACTCACCCCCTTCCACTTCCCGACCTCAGATCGCCCGTAAATTATTTTTCCTTAATTTTTGTTATATTCTCTTCCTTTTCCAATGGGTTTCATCCTACTGCTATTTTTGTTCACTTTTTATCATTTTCAAAGGCTTCTGCACTGGTATTTTTCCCGTTATTATATGACGTTGCATAATTAATTAAATGCAAAATTTCGAAATTTTCTTTATAAAATTCTCGATTCTCTTTTTCACCAATAAAACATGACATAAATCCCCCCTGAAAATTTAAAAATATGATTAAAATGTTTCATTTTGGCCTATAGCATGGCAAATACCTCCCGAGTATAAATTAGTAGATAAAAATGCTGCCAGAGATTTTTTGCTGAAAAATTTATTTCCCTACGCAACCGTCAGATTTTCAAGGTTACTGGCGACGATGACGCGCATGAATGGATTAACGAGATTCTAAATATCTGACTGTTTTCGTTAATCCAATTCAAGCGCGTTGCTGGTCGACAGATAATAGGGGAAATCCAAATAGTTTATTTTATCATTTTTTCATATGGCTCTTACAGATTTTACAGCGGTTAAAAAATTATTGATAATATTTTTAAAAATGTCGCGATTCCCTTTCGCACAAATAAAAGCAAGACAAAAATCCCCCCTCTGAAAATCTTAAAATATGGCTAATGTGTTTTTATCTGGCAGATACTATTAAAGATAAAAAATCGTGAGGCACATTTTTAGAGAAAATTTAATTCCCTACATAATTGTCGATGTACAAATTTTTCATATTTGTTACAGTTTTTGCAGCGTTTCAAATGAAAGAACTTAAAATTTCAAGTTTTCTCAGTGTACTTCAAAGAATTCTATGTAACTGAAATACGTCACTAAATTCTGTTGTTGAGCAGAAAAATTGTACAAATTTTTATATTTTTAACGTTAAGGGTGCGACCGAGGCAAAGTCGCGGGGGGGGGGGTATAAAAATACCAGGGACTTGAATAAATGTCAATATAATTACACGCATTCTCATGTTTAAATTTACAAAAGAAATTTAAATTTCGCTATCCCATTTTGTTCATTGGATAATGTTTTTTTTATCCAATAAAGATGAAAATTTGCGCTGAAAACTTATTTTAATCAGCACTTTCAGTTTGCATAAAAAAAGCTTTGGTCAGAAAACTCAAATTAGTGGTATTATTTGGTCGGTTAAATAAAATTATATTTTTGAACCGACGGAAAATTTAAAACGAATTAATTACTCAATAGAACCAGGTCATGCGGTATTGCGACTAAAATGAATCACAGATACACAAAAGTGTATTGTAATCGTGTTTTCTGTCACATTCAGATTAATAATACTGCTATACTTAGTTAAAACGTCCTAACTAACAAATTTTTTATTATTTTACAGATATTTAATATAAATAGAAGGCATTCAAACCGTTTTCTAATGAAGACAGCGTTATAACATCTACATGAAGTCATTTTTCTTCCGAAATCCAGTTTGTTAGTTAGGACGTTTTAACCGAGGACGGCAGAATAGGTTTATAACTTGGTGTAGTCGTGTATTTACGATGTTATAATACAATAATCAACCTTTTTTTTTCTATTGAAATACATTTTTATAAAACTAATGTAAAAAAGTCTGTCGTCTTGTCGCGTCGTCCTCTTTAGTACATTTGTTCAAATTTTTATGGTGCAAGTAAATAATTTGGTCTAGTGATGATGGTTCGGAACTCCAAAATCTCAGCTCTTAGAAAAACAATTATTTGTGTTCTTACAGATTCAAGCTGATACCCTCCCCAATTCACGTTATCCTGCAATTCTCTCAATCAAAAGGATTTCTTATCAGGTGTACTAACGCTTTCCCATTTTTTTCAGGTTGGAGAGTTGGCGGCCTTGATCGATTTGAACCCGTTATCCGAAAACGTGATAACTTTTACCGGCGACGCGATAGCACCAAGAGTGGTTTGCCAATTTTTGACCACGATTTTAGAAGACTCTCCAAACCACGTCCTCCCCAAAAACCACGAAACCGCAATTTTGCACGCATGGGTGCGCTGCTGTTTACTGAACTGCGAAAACGCCGAAAAACTAACCCGAAATGTCATGAAAATCAGCTCACTCCATGCACTTTTTGATGAAAATGTTATTTGCAGAACCAAACCAATGTGCGCTTTCATTAAAGAGCTAGGAAAATTGCAATATAAAACAACGAATGCAGCGGAATTGTGCGAACGATGTTTCGGACGGGTGGACGCTTGGGTAATTCCATACATCAAAAATCCAAATTCTGAAACCATAACCATGTACATGTTTACTTGCGTCGCGCTCCTGTTCATCCATTGCGCGCCGTTGCTCTACCACAAAAGCCGCCCAGATTGTCCCATGAACAAATTGATCAGCACTTTTCTACTCCCCGGAAGCATTTTAAAAGGCACCAGTCCGCATCCTTACGTGCTCAAATCCGTCCAAAGCACGTGGCATCTTTTTATGCAAGGAATTTCCTCTCTAAATTCCAACGGAAGCGATGCGTATTTGGAGCGAACGTTTCGGGATATGACCGTCCGTTACCTTCCACTTCTCCCGTTCGAAGACTCTCCAATTCTCAAAGCCATGCAAAACGAAAATTTGGGAATAATCATTTTTGAAAAACTGTGCACGTCGGTTTTGTCGCACGAGTCCAAAGGCACGGACGATAACATCTTCAGAGCGCTGAAATTCATCCGTTTGGGCATGGAAAACGAACCATCCATGGATAAAATTTGTTCCATTGTGGACGTCACTTTGTTTGGAATTTTAGAAGTCCTCATGTTTAGTGCAAATAAGACTTCCGCGATCGAAGTTGTGAAGTTCATCACAGGAAAATACGACGATAAGCGCTTGGACGAGAGCTTCAGACGAACCATCGCGAAAATTGCGGAAAAACATTTGGCCTTTTATGCCAATAGTTTTTTTCAATTTGCTAGTGTTCTTGTTCAAGTTATGCCGACTCACATGCGGATTACTTTGCCCCTCATTAAGAAGCAAGTGAGCGAAGTTGAGAGAATGCGGGGGGTGGGGTTTGATAACACGCTGAGACATCGTCTTGAAAGTCTGGAGAGGTTGTTACGGTAAAAATTATGTAAATAAAGCTGTTTGTTGTATAAATTTCTTTGTTTTAATCCTGAAAAACGATCCTGGGTGGGAACTACTTAGATTAACAGGCAATTTCTGTACGGAACAATAAAAAACTTTATTCAAATTCAATGTACAAGATTTGTAACTTAACTACAAAATAAAAGTGGCTGATTTCGAGGTTATGGCGTCATAAATAAAAGTGTTGTTCATGGGTCTGTATTGCCTGGTTATTAATTTTATGACTTCGTGGGCTGTACATCCTGCCAAGAACGCAGAAACCGAATGTAATTCTGCACCGCCGTAACGACACACTTCGTGGACGCGATCGTCGCTGACTACCGACGCGGGGCATCCCCATTCGGATAAAAGCTTACCGATAAAAGTTTTAAGTTTGAGGACGTCTGGTTCGACGTGATCGTCAAATTGGCCAGGGTAACTATTATATTCGCTAATAAAGCGCTCCAATCCTCTTAATATTACGTAATAAAACATCAGACTTTCGGGGTCCTCCAAATGGGGCGCGATATTTGGTGCAGTGTGGGGGTATTCGTCCGCAATGCAGCGACCACGCAAGATGTGAAGTTCGGAGGCGTGTTTACAGAGCAACCTTGCCTAAAACAAAATTAGAATGGTAATATTGTGCTGTAGAGATAGAAATTTATATGTATCATATTTCTCGCCGGAAAAGGTATCGCCATCTAGCGCCCTAGTACGGAAAGTAAAAAATAAGTGTCCTGATTGGTTATAAAAACAGACGAAGTTTACTTGTAACCAATCAGTACATTTACTTTTTATTTCTGTACTAGGGCGCTAGATGGCGATACCATTTCCTTATATCTTCGCTAATTAGCTACGGAAATTCTGCAGATGCCGTAAGAATGGATTTTACTGAATTTACTACTTGTAATCAATGATGTCATAATAGATTTAGGCGTTAATGATATGTTTTAAAATTTTTGCCTCCCTCCCATTTTTTTCATTTTTAATAAATTAATTCTGGATTTTATTTCATGTTTTGGTTTTGGCTCATAATGCATGCATTTGTACCAACCTTTAAAATTTCATTTATTAATATTACTCTTATTTGGAAATATTTTATTTACAAAAATTTATACTAAAATTACCACGTTGTATTTTAAAGTTTCCGTTTTGATTCCAATTTTAACAAAATCCCGATTCTTAATCAACATTAAGAATTGGAAAAAAGGAGGGACGGGACGGGAGGGGGTAAAAATTGAATTGAAAAATTAGCAAAAATGACAGCATATCGTTGGTTTCGATATCTGTAATCCATCATCAGGTGTGCTTAATCAAAGATTAAATGAAAACTGGAAAAAAATTTGTTTAAAAAAAAATGAAAAATTAATTGAAGGAAGCGATCTAGTTTAATCATTTTTTCAATTCGATTTTACCCCTCCCACCCTTTTTAAATTCTTAATATTTGATTTCATTCTGAATTTTGTTACATTTTTGGTTTTGGCTCAACCAACATTTACATAAATACGTAATAAAAATTCAAAACCTTCTTTTTTGGATTCAAATTTTCGATTAATTCTAATTCACTATGGATCAGGATACAAAATGATACACCAACTAATTTAAATTTGAAGTAATATTTTAAAATAAACAGTCATAAAAATGCGAGAAAAGTGTAGGATATCAAAAAAAAAATCTGTTGTGCGGCCTAATGCCGCATAAGAACAATTTAGGTCGGTAACTAAAATTTTTAATTTCTCTGAGGTGGCTTACAAGCAGGTAGATACACATTTACAAAAACAAATGAGGTTTTATTGTTTTTTTGTTTTGGCTGGTACAACTTTAAGCTTTTATAATATTGGAAATTTCACTTCCAATACCATTGCCACTGTCAAAGTTGGAATTCTTAATATTTCATTCATTCTGGAGTTTATTAAACAAACCTGGCGGAGGCGATAAGAACTGAATTGGAAATTTGGCAAAAATGACAGCATACGAGATTGATCTTTCGATATTATTATACGATCATCGGGCGTTTAATCAAAGAATAAATAATGATAATTGAAAATAATTAGACAACATTTTCTTAGAAATTATAAGAAATGGAAAATTTGAAGTGAAAATCTTTTTCAACAGTTTTTCAATTAAATTTTCACCCATTCCTCCTTTTTAATATTTCATTCGTTCTGGTTTTTATTAAAATTTGTGGTTTTGACTCAAAACCTAACTGGGGGCTTTGAAGGGGGGGGGGGGGGGCTAAAATTGAATTGAGAAATGGATCGATGTTTAGGTGTCATTATCCCATCATCAGATGTGCTTAATCAAAGAATAATTGAAAATTAAGTTAGAAAACATTTTGCCAGAAAATTAAAAATCATATGAAAGGAAATAAAAAATTTTAAATAAAGGCTGAAAAATAATGGTCTTTTATTTTTCTAATTTTTACCCCGCTCCCCCCAATTTTTTTAATCCTTAATATTTCATTGATTCTGAATTTCATTACAAAATTTGATTTAAATTTTAACAAAATCCAGAATCAATGAATGATAGAGTAAGAATTTTAAAAAAGAGGGGGGCGTTAAAAATTGAATTGAAAAATTAAAAAAAATTATAAGATCGATGCTTGAGTATCATTTTATTATCATCAGACATGCTTAATCAAAGAATAAAAATGATGATTGCAAATAAAATTTGATAACATTTTGTCAGAAAATGAAAAATTAATTTAAAAAAAAATGGAAAATTTAAAGTGAAAATCGTAAATTAGGGATCAAAATAAATGATCTTTCATTATTTTAATTTTTTTAAATATTTACACCCCCCCCCCTTTTGTTTACATTCTTAATAATTCATTGATTCTGGATTTCATTACAATTTTTAATTCAAATTTGTGAATAAATGAATGCTGTAGTAAGTATTTTTAAACGGAGGGGAAACTTTAAAACTTGAATTTAAAAATCGATGTTTCGGTGTCATTATCCCATCATCAGGTGTGTTTAATCAAAGAATAAATGAAAATTGAAAATTAAGTTGGAAAACATTTTGTCAGAAAATTAAAAATCATATGAAAAGAAATTGAAAATTTTAAATAAAGGCTGAAAAATAATGGTCTTTTATTTTTCTAATTTTTACCCCGCTCCTCCCACTTTTAAATTCTTAATATTTCATTGATTCTGGATTTCATTAAAATTTTATTTCAAACTTTTTAATAATAAAATATTTCGTCATGTGAATCCCGAAAAAACCAAAGTCCAAATTTCTTGATCTACATTTTATTACAGAAAATTATAGTTTGAGAATTGTTTTACGGGAAGAGTTCCATAATGTTAACCACCCGAAAAAAATTTTCGTGTGCCACACACTAAAGAACATGCTTATATTAGTCTATAGAAAAAATATTTTGGGTGAACCCTTGAAAAATAAGCCTTATATCGAGTTTTTAAAAGTAGGTAAATTAGCATCGAATAGGCCGCGCCCCCCAGGCACACGCGATGAAATGCATCGGCTTTCCCTTCGAAACGGGTGAAATTTTTTCGCTCGGATTTGATTTTTTCTTTGAAATTCGGATAGGTGGGGGTGTGATTAGTAAATATTAGTAATAAATATTAGCAAAAAAATGGAAAATAACCCGTGTATTGCCGAAAAAGTGAAAAAATTAAATTTTTTTTTAATTCGATTTTTGGGGTGTGCATTCGATTAGGAGGTTTATCCATCGTCAAAACCTACCCTTACGGGGCGCCGCTCCGCGTTGCACCCCTCCAGGGCGGTTTTGACTCTGGTTACTAGGCTAAACATACGAGAAGGCGCCACCATCAAGAAAAGCGGGATGTGAGAGAACCTCGAAATAGCATTAAAAAGTATACTCGCGGTATGGGGCAGTAAACTTTTACGTTTCACCCCAAAAATATAGAACAAAACAAAAAATAAATCGATGTTACATGTACGAGAGACGAGCTGCATCTGCCTGTGCGAAATTTTCTAAGTGTTAGGGTCATTCATTCCACACGTACCGTCAATAAAATGACGACGCGCGGAACCTCGTTAGGATTTTACATGTAAATTTGCTAACTTCAAATTCGATTTATTCAAAAGTTTGGCCCCCGTTCACCCTAAATATTTTTACAATTTGCTCTATTAAATGTGTTCTTTAGTGTGTAGCAGAAGAAATTTTGATTTTGGTGGTTAACATTATTGCACAGTAACCCACATCTCATACTATAATTTTCTGTAATAAAATAAATATCAAGAAATTTGGACTTATGTTTTTTCTGCATTCACATGACGATTTGATTCCAATGTTAACAAACTCCAGAATTAATGCACGATATAGAAAGAATTTTAAAAAAGAGGGGGGGGGGGCGTTAAAAATTGAATTGAAAAATTAGAAAAAATTATAAGATCGATGTTTCGGTATCATTTTATTATCATCAGGCATGCTTAATCAAAGAATAAAAATGATGATTGAAAATAAAATTTGAAAACGTTTGGTCAGAAAATGAAAAATTAATTTTAAAAAAATGGAAAATTTAAAGTGTAAACCGTAAATAAGGGATCAAAATAAATGATCCTTCATTATTATCATTTATAAAATATTTACCCCCTCCCCACTTAGTTTAATAATTCTTACGATGATGTCATTCATTCTGGATTATATTAAAAATTTTTGTTTTGGCTCAAGCCTAGCAGGGGGGGGGCAGAAGTAAAAATAAAATTGAGAAAATGATGGCATACGATGTAGATGTTTCGGTATCATTACAGCATCATCAGGGGTGCTTAATCAAAGAATGATAATTGAAAAACATTTCGCCAGAAAATGAAAAATTAATTAAAAGAAATGGAAAATTTGAAGTGAAATTCTTTTAACATTTTTTCAATTAAATTTTCACCCATTCCTCCTTTCTAGTTTTTAATATTTCATTCATTCTGGTTTTTATTAAAATTTGTGGTTTTGACTCAAACCTACCTGGGACTTTGAAGGGGGGCTGCAATTGAATTGAGAAATGGATCGATGTTTCGGTGTCATCAGTTGTGCTTAATCAAAGAATAAATGAAAATTGAAAATTAAGTTAGAAAACATTTTGTCAGAAAATTAAAAATCATATGAAAAGAAATTGAAAATTTTAAATAAAGGCTGAAAAATAATGGTCTTTTATTTTTCTCATTTTTACCCCCCCCCCTAATCCCCCCACTTGTTTAAATTCTTAATATCTCATTGATTCTAGATTTCATTACAATTTTTAATTCAAATTTGTGAATGATATAGCAGGAATTTTAAAACGGAGGGGAGCGTTAAAAATTGAATTAAAAAATTAGAAAAAATGATAAGATCGATGTTTCAGTATCACTTTACTATCATCAGGCATGCTTAATTAAAGAATAAAAATTATGATTGAAAATAAAATTTGATAACATTTTGGCAGAAAATGAAAAATTAATTTTAAAAAAAATGGAAAATTTAAAGTGAAAATTGTAAATAAAGGATCAAAATAAATGATCATTCATTATTATCATTTTTTTCAATATTTACCCCCCCTTGTTTAATTTTTAATTTTAATTCATTCTGGATTATATTAAAAAATTTTTTATTTGGCTAAAGCCTAGCAGGGGGGGGGGAAAGTAAAAATAGAATTGAGAAAATTATAGCATACGATGTAGATGTTTCGGTATCATTACAGCATCATCAGGGGTGCTCAATCAAAGGATGATAATTGAAAAACATTTTGACAGAAAATGAAAAATTAATTAAAAGAAATGGAAATTTTTTTAAGTGAAAATCCTAAACAAGGGATCAAAAATAGCCTTTTATTATTTTTCTAATTTTTACCCCCTCCCCATTTTTTTAAATTCTTAATATTTCATTGATTCTGAATTTCATTACAAAATTTGATTTAAATTTTAACAAAATCCAGAATCAATGCATGATATAGTAAAAATTTTAAAACTGAGGGGAGCGTTAAAAATTGAATTGAAAAATTGGAGAAAATGATAAAATCAATGTTTCAGTATAACTTTACTATCATCAGGCATGCTTAATCAAAGAATAAAATAAATGAAGATTGAAAATAAAATTTGAAAACATTTTGCCAAATGAAAAATTAATTTAACAAAAAGGGAAAATTTTAAGTGAAAATTGTAAATAAGGGATCAAAATAAATGATCATTCATTATTATCATTTTTAAAATATTTACCCCCCCCTTTATTTAATTCTTAATATTATTTCATTCATTCTGGATTATATTAAAAATTTTTGATTCGACTCAAGCCTAGTAAGGGGGGGGGGTAGTAAAAATAGAATTGAGAAAATGTTAGCATAAGATGTAGATGTTTCAATATCATTACAGCATCATCAGGGGTGCTATTTCTACCCCCTTCCCGCACTTTTTTAAAATTCTTTATATTTCATTGATTCTGGATTTCATTACAATTTTTAATTCAAATTTGTGAATGAAACAATTTTTAATTCAAATTTGTGAATGAAATGAAAAATTAATTAAAATAAATGGAAAATTTGAAGTGAAAATCCTAAACAAGGGATCAAAATAAATGATCCTTTATTATTATTTTAAAAATATTTACCCCCCCCCACCTTTGTTTAATTCTTAGTATTATTTATTATTGTTTAAGTATTATTTATTATTGTTTAAGTATTATTTCATTCATTCTGGATTATATTAAAATATTTTGATTAGGCTCAAGCCTAGTAGGGGGGGGGGGAAGTAAAAATAGAATTGAGAAAATGATAGCATACGATATGGATGTTTCGGTATCATTACAGCATCATCAGAGATGCTCAATCAAAGGATGATAGTTAATTGAAAAACATTTGGCCAGAAAATGAAAAATTAATTAAAAGAAATGGAAAATTTGAAGTGAAAATCTTAAATAACAGATGAAAAAACCCGGCTATTATTATTTTTCTAATGTTTACCCCCCTCCCGCCACTTTTATTAATTCTTAATATTCCATTGATTCTGGATTTTATTACAATTTTCAATTCAAATTTCTTAATAAATGAATGATACAGTAAGAATTATAAACGGAGGGGAGCGTTAAAAATTGAATTGAAAAAATGATAAGATCGATGTTTCAGTATCACTTTACTATCATCAGGCATGCTTAATTAAAGAATAAATGATGATTGAAAATAAAATTTGGGGCGACGGTGCCATAAGTAGCCTCAGCCGAAAAAAAGTTTCTTCAGCTACACACCAAAGAACAGGCTTATTTTACTCTATAGAAAAAATATCTTGCGAGAAATCTGTAAAAATAACCCCAAAATCGACTTTTGAAAAGTACGGGAAATTAGTATCGAGTATGCGGCAGACCCCGGCAGACGCTATACAATTGAAAGACGGTCCCTTGAAAATGCGTAAAATTTTTTCGCTCCGATTTGAATTTTTCTTTGAAATTCGGATAGATGGGGGTGTGATTAGTGGATATTAGTAATAAATATAATCAAAAAAAATGGAAAATAACCCGTGTATTGCCGAAAAAGTGAAAAAATTAAATTTTTTTTCTTCGAATTTTGGGGTGTGCATTCGATAAGGAGGGTTATCCATCGTCAAAACCTACCCTTTCGGGGCGCCGCTGCGCTCCGTTCCGCTCTGCACCCCTCCAGGGCGGTTTTGACTCTGGTTACTATACTAAACATACGAGAAGGCGCCTCCCATAAAAAAAAACCGGGATAAATGAAACCGGGAGCTTAGAGACCCTTGAAATAGCATTAAAAAGTATAGTTGCGGTATGGGGCAGTAAACTATTACGTTTCACCCCCAAAAAATCGCGTAAAAACAAATAAATAATCGATGTTACATGTAGGAGAGACGAGCTGCATCTGCCGGTCCGTAAAACGCTAAGTTTTAAGACTAGTTCTTTCTGCACGCACCGTCAACAGAATGAGCGACGCGCGGGAATCTCGTTAATTTTACCACTGAATCTCGTTAAATTTGCTAAGTTCAAAATCGATTATTTCAAAATTTTGATAATAAAATCTCGGTTAATATTTTTACAATTTGCTATATTAACTGTTCTTTAGTGTGTAGCTGAAGAAAATTTGTTTCGAGCGAGACTACTTATGACACCGTATCCAAATTTGGAAACATTTTGTCAGAAAATGAAAAATTAATTTAAAAAAAATGGAAATTTAAACTGAAAATCGTAAATAAGGGATCAAAATAAATGATCCTTCGTTATTTTAATTCTTTTAAATATGCACACCCCCCTTTTTTTAAATTCTTAATATTATTTCATTCATTCTGTATTATATTAAAATATTTTGTTTTGGCTCAAGCCTAGCAGGGGGGGGGGTAGTAAACATACAATTGAGAAAACGATAGCATGCAATGTAGATGTTTCGGTATCATTACAGCATCATCAGGGGTGCTCAATTAAAGGATGATAATTGAAAAACATTTTACCAGAAAGTGAAAAATTAATTAAAAGAAATGGAAAATTTGAAGTGAAAATCTTAAATAACGGATGAAAAAAACCCGGCTCTTATTATTTTTCTAATTTTTACCCCCCTCCCGCCATTTTTTTTAAATTCGTAATATTTCATTGATTCTGGATTTCATTACAATTTTTAATGCAAATTTGTGAATGAATGAATGATGTAGTAAGGATTTTAAAACGGAGGGGAGCGTTAAAATTTGAATTAAAAAATTAGGAAAAATTATAAGATCGATGTTTCAGTATCATTTTACTATCATCAGGCATGCTTAATCATAGAATAAATGATGATTGAAAATAAAATTTGGAAACATTTTGTCAGAAAATGAAAAATTAATTTAAAAAAAAAGGAAAATTTAAAGTGTAAATCGCAAATAAGGGATCAAAATAAATGATCCTTCATTATTATCATTTTAAAAATATTTACCCCCCCCCTTGTTTAATTCTTAATATTATTTCATTCATTTTGGATTATATTAAAATTTTTTGTTTTAAGGCTTAAGGCCGCACTGAAGAGGCTGATCAACGGTTCTCAGCTCAATTTAGCGAATTGAAAATAATAAGGCCTGGTTTTATTTTGTTCACGCAATCGATTGTCTACTGTAATTAAATTTTTATTTTAAATAATAAGTGAGGTCATCATAAAATTAAACATAAAAAAGCGAAATTAGGTGAATTATTTAAAAAACAGAGAAGTCCTATGTCCCTGCTAGCACAGGCTCATTTAGTACGTAATTGTCGATGTTGTGCGGCCTAAAGGCCGCACTGAGGGGTACATCAACGGATCATCCGCTCAATTTAACGTCACAAACATAAAAATTTTAACTATTACAATGTCGAATTACTACAAAAATCTCCCAACAAATTTAAATTTTAAAGAAAGCAAATTAAGAAGTGTTATTTTAATAAGTGAAAATAAGGTCCTGGTTTTATTTTGTTCACGGAATCGAGTGTCTACTGTAAATTAATTTTTTTTTAAATAAGGTAAGTCTTCATAAAATAAATCATTAAACCCTATTGTTTCTAAAGATTCTGGAATCTTTCAAACAAGCCCAATTTTTGAAAAAATTTTCTCATAATCCCCGGAATCAAGTGAAAATAAGCGCTGGAACTGAAGTCTAACAATAAAATCTACCAAAACTCACCGTCCTTTCCGAAATTTCGTCTCCAGTTTGGCCCAAAGTGCGGGCAATTTGCGTGGATCGGCGATAAACAGCTTCCGCTTGGAGGTCAGCCTGCCGTTTATAAATCTGCTGGAGAGCCACATAACTTTCCGTATCAGAAGCCATGTCAGGCAAACTCCCCCTCACGGGAAGTGCGCCTTCTTTCTCTACCAACTCTTTCAGTGCTGCACACATCACCCAAAACGGATCAGACTAAAAAAAAAATTCGTTTCAAGCACAAAATTCAACAGACAGAAGGGGCGAACCCTCACATTTGCAGTTAAATTGTTGCACTTCTCATCTTCCAGAATTTTTTTCACTTGTAAAGGCACCGTGGTGTGTCCGACACAAGTGTTCACCAACCGGACAGCCTGCTCATAATTTTCTTCCAATATTCCTACAAAATTGTCCTCCGGCTTCAAACTATCCCGGATCATATCACGAAGTTCGTTCTTTTCAGCGTAATTTTGCGGTAAAAAACCGTCATGTGAGTTCCTAAATTTCTGCAGGTAATGAGACAAAATTGTGAGAGCCGGAACGTGACTCCTTTCTTTGGTTTCTAGCGCCGAGACGTTTATTTGTTCCAGATGGGCTCGTAATGCCGGCCAAGGTCGGTCCAAGCGTAAATCGGGTGCCTCGTTGTCTGGATGGGATTCGATCACAATGTGCTCTTTGATTTGTAGTCTCACATAACCGATGAATCCGATACTGCGGCAGACAATAAGGGGCACATCGACAGACCATAAGTGCCGTGACAGGCGCATAAGAACCCTAAAACCAAGTATATCGGAATGAAGTTTACCTCCAAATATTTTATATCAATCACTTTTCCGGTAGAGCAATCGCGATGACGACATCAAACCCTCGAAAGAACGTTTCCGAATGGGTCATAATGTGATCTACCGTTTCGTCGATACAATCACCCCTAACATCGGGGTTCAACTCCAACAAGCATCGTTTAGCTTCTTCAGCGCGCGATAAGCCAACGCTTGACTGATCTAAAAAGAAACTGGGCCAGAAAATTAACATGAACATAAAAAAAAAATCAACAATCTTACTTTGATCCGACGTCAGGCTCCGTGACTTTTTCGTCATCCACGATGGTGAAGGAACCGATTCCAGGTAAAATTAGGTTTTTTAATATTTCCGTACCCAAAGCGGTCGCATTAATTAGGCACACTTTTGATTTTTCTAGTAATTGTTGTCCGTGATCGCCCCATAACCTAAAATTTAATTTTAGAACGAAGTGGTCGAATGAAATGATGGAATTTTACCTCAATTGTCGATCGTATTTTTTACTCTTCTCGGTTTGTTTCTGTTCTGGAGATTTTGGGGCCGGCGACGACATCTTTTACGAATTTTTGATCAACTGTTGTTTGTTGGTGCCGGAGGTTAACTGTCAGAATTTACATTTATTTAGAAGAAGCAGTGGCGTGCGCAAAGTTGGTAAAATGAGCGATCGCCTTGTATTAATTTAAATTAGAATTAAAATATAAATGAGTTTAGTTGAGAAAATACAGGGGTATTTTCCTCTGGATGGAATTGGAAGAAATTCGACGTGCACAAGCTCGAAGAATACTTCCAAGAGCAGGAAACCGTCAAAGAGGATCTTCGCGTGATGGGGCTGAGCGGGCTGCTTAGCAAGGTCTGCGACATGACGATGCCGAGACGTAAGTCATACGGCAAAAAATCCGTCTACTGGTGGACCGAGGATGTTTGGCTGCGAGAAGAGCATACACGAGAATGAGAGGAACACAAGGAGTGAGCATCGAATGTAAAGAAGGTGCCCTTGCTAAATGGAAGCAAAAACGAAAGGAGCTGTCATATGCTATAAAGGACAGCCAAAGGAAGAAGTGGCATGATCTACTCGAGGAAGTGGAAAAAGACGTGTGGGGTAAGGCCTATCCCGCCACCAAGACCCTGGAAGAACATCTATACCAGGGCCAACAGAGAGCCGCCTTCGCGACATCGTCGGGACGCTTTTCCCAACCCACCCCCCGTCGAATTCGCCCCCGAGGAAGGTGAAGAACCACCGGAGACCTTCTCTTTAGAAGAACTGGAAGTAGCCATCAGCAAGATGTCGATAAATAAAGCCCCCGGACCAGATAACATCCCGGCGGGAGTATTACGAGAGATGGCTAAACTCCGTCCAGACCTCCTACTGGGCGAGTTTAACAGATGCGCGGCACAGGGTACTTACCCAGAAGAGTGGAAGAGAGCGAGACTCGTCCTGCTGAGGAAGGGCAATAAGCCGCTCGACGCGATGTCCCGAACTCATACCGTCCAATATGCCTGCTCGACCATGTTGGAAAAATCTTCGAGAGACTAATAGCGACTCGCCTCCAACAAGAGATCGAAGCCGCCGGGGGCCTTGCGGATAATCAGTATAGGTTTCGCAAAGGCAGATCAACCATCTCGGCGATCGAAGACATGGTCAGAAAGATCAAGAATGCAAAAGAAGGGACGTGGAGAACAAGGAAGCTGGTGGTTCTGCTGACCATCTATGTTAAGAACGCCTTTAACTCGGCGCGATGGCAGCGAATACGTGAGGAGCTCCAGAGAAGAGGGGTTTCCCCATACTTACAGCGTATCCAGGCCGAGTACTTTCAGGGGAGGCGGTTGTTTATCGAGGAACGTCTGTGGAACCACATTAAGGAAGTTAACAGCGGAGTTCCACAGGGGTCCGTCCTGGGCCCATTACTCTGAGGCGTTCTGAGGCTCCGTTTCCCGCCGGGGGTGAGCGTGTTTGGCTTCGCAGACGACGTCACGGTAGTGGCGGAAGCCAGGACAGAGGCCGAGCTGATGGCCATAGTGGAAGAGTCGGCCAGACTAATTTGCGAGTGGTTGAAGACTAGAGAGCTAGAGCTGGTCCCCGAAAATACAGAGGCCGTGGTCATATCGGGTAGAAGAAAGGTACTCCCGATATCGTTTACAATCGCGGGCAAGAACATCGAGCCCAAAGACCAGGTCAGGGTCCTAGGTGTGGACATCGACAAACACCTCTTATATCGCCCACACCTTACAAGAGTGGCCAAGAGGGCCGCAACTATGACCTCAATGCTGGGCAGGTTGATGCCCAACACCAGGGGACCTAGCGAGGCGAAGAGGGGGCTGCTTGCGGATGTTGCCGACTCGGTGATGCTGTACGCCGCTCCCATATGGGCGAAATCGTTGGATAAGGCGTCGTACAGAAGCATACTGGAGAGGGTTCAAAGACCGAGTGCAATCCGAATATGCAGGGCGTACAGGACCATCTCAACGGATGCCGCACTGGTGATAGGGTCGCAAATGCCTATCCACCTCAAGGCGAAACAAAGGGCCCACAGGCACAGTGCAGGAAACAAGGAAGAGTACGACCAAGCCGAAGAAAGTGCCCTGCAAGAGTGGCAGGAACAATGGGAGCGCTCCGATAAGGGACGTTGGACGGCACGGCTGATACCATCCATCAGACCGTGAAGAAATCGAAAATTTGGCCACATCACCTACGAGGTCACCCAGTTCCTGTCGGGGCATGGTTGCTTCCAGGCATACTTGAAGAGATTCAAGCGCGCTGACACGGAGAACTGTGCATACTGTGGATATACGGACGACGCGGCCCACACCCTCTTCGTCTGTACGAGATGGTCCCAAAATAGAGAAGACGCAAGACGGCATGTCCAGGAGACGCTCACGCCGGACAACATTGTGGCAGTGATGTTGCAGAGGGAAGGCAAGTGGAGGGCCGTCCATGAGCTGATCACCTCCATAATGTCCACGAAGGCCAATGAAGAACTGGATAGACAAGGCAGGTGAACCATAAGAAGAACAAAGTCCCGAAAGGGCAGAAGATGTCTTCGACAGGAAGGAGTAGGAGATGGCAGAAATGCCAAAGCAGGGGGTGTTCGGAAGTAATGCAGCTAGCGATTCCCGGCACCTCCACGGAGTGGGGTTTTAGTGAGTAAGAATCTTACACTACGACCCAAAACATCTGGGTGGTGTCTTGTTGAAGATGTCCCCACTCCCAACGCTCGCAAAGAAAAGGTTATTTTCCTGGGATTTGACTGGGACTTACGATTTCGGAGGTAAATTGTAAGTATTTCTGTGAAATACTGAAAGTTGTAGGCCGTTAAATTTGCTATCCGGAAAGGGGAATCCATTTTTCGTAAAGCGTTTCGTTTAGAAGACCGAGGTTTGCATGAAAAACGAAAAAAATAAAAATGCGAATTTTTTAACATTGCTTTGCTTATCGTTGATTTTAGACAATAAAGGGTTAGAATGCAGTTTGTAGATAACTTTACGCTCTTTAGTAAAGTATTAAACCATTTATATTGAAAAATCAATATTTTCGGTGCTATGACGGCCACCTTAAAACAGAACTTTCTTGATATCGATAGAATGCTGAAATAAAATAAAGGGTGAAAAAGTTATTTTGTACAAAATTAAAGGAGTAATTAAATTGGCAAAATCAAAATTAAAACAGTACAAAAAGTGAAATTTTTAGATTTTTGAAAATTGCGCGGAACTGGAACGGTTTATAGATAATTGCGTAAGGGTCGAAAAGTTTAACCGGCTGCGGCGGATCGGTCGCGTCGAAGCGGCGGATCGGTCGCGTCGAAGCGGCTGCGCCGAAACGTCTGCGCCGAAACGTCCTAGACCGGTTTATTAAAACAGAACCTTCTTGATATCGATAGAATGCTGGAATAAATCTTTTTTGTAGTATAGGGTGAAAAAGTAATTTTGTGCAAAATTAAATGAGTAATTAAATTGCAAATTCAAAATAAAAATAGTAAAAAAGTGAAATTTTTAGATTTTTGAAAATTGCGCGAAACTCTGACGGTTTAGAGATGATTGCCTAAGGACAGAAAAGTTTAATTTTAACAAGAGCTTTCGGAAAACAAAATCAAAATTGAAATCGGACCACTGAGAGCTGAGATGCAACCAATTTTCTCTGAAATCATTGGCAGCCATCTTGAAAATCAAAGTTAAGGAGTTGTTTATTAAAACAGGACCTTCTTGATGTAGACACAATACTGGAGTAATGTTTTATATTTTCATGAAGTAAAAATCTGGTATAATGCACAATAAAAAAAGTTATGTAGGTATTTATTAATAAAATTCCTAATAAAATGAAATTTTCAGATTATTAAAAATTGCGCGGAATTCTGACAGTTTTTAGATAAATTTATTGGAATAGAAAATTTTAATCTTAATGGAAACTTCCGAAATCCAAAAATTCAACTGGGTGTTGAGAAACAACCAATTCTCTCTTAAATCAATGACAGCCATCTTAAAAATCGCAGTCAAGCAGTTGTTTATTAAAACAGGGCTCTCTTGATATTAATAGTTCTGAAATGATGTTCTATCTGCTTTATAAATACAGTCGAGTCGCGAAATAGTGAATACCGTATATAGTGAACTACCGGAAATAGTGAACACAAATATTTTAACATTGAGTGTATATGGGACCCCTATATAACGAACAGCGGTAACCCCGATACAGCGAACTGCATACTAAATCGTGCAGTTTGAATGACAGCATTTATAGGGACTTCCCCCAAAGATTGTGAATTTACGAATATTATACAGGGAACTAAATTCAGATCGATTCCGAATCAGAAAAGGAAGACGAAGATGAGATGGTTTCTTATACTTTTAATGATAAACTTATTTCAATAAATCAAGCATTGAAATCTTTAAATGATGTTATTCAGTGGAGTGAAGAAAATGCAGAAGAAGTTGAAATATCAACTTTACTTAATTTACAGCAAAAAATATTAAGTATTAAATTAAATAAAAAACAAGTAGGTACTATCAAAAATAACATCATTTTTCCTACCCGTATTGTAATTATGTTTGTAGGTAACATCAATTTTCTTCAAAATAAAGCTTTCCTTTTCAAAATGTGATTTTATTGTAAATTTTGTAAATACCGAAATAGTGAACAACCCCGAAAAAGTGAAACGTCTTTGCCATATTTAATTCACTATTTCGCGACTCGACTGTAGTTAAATAACGATATTATGCAGAATAAAATGGTTATTTGCATACCAAGGGATAAAAGTACAAATTCATTGCCGTGCGGTGGAATTGCAGCCCGAGACGTAGTCGAGAGCTGCAACCACCCAAAAAAAATAAATATGACTTTTTCACGTGATGTAGGTATACACTATTTTTCTCCAATCGCGCTAAAACTACGGAAAATTCCCTAATAATTCAAAACTCAAATTCCACGAATTTGCAGCAAAATTCCGAAAAGTATTTATTCTACACAATACAATAAAGATGCAATTTTAACACCCAAAATGGCACAACTTTTGGGAAAAAGTTATTTCTTCATGAAATTCTGGCAAAAAATGAGTTTTTCTTAAATTTGTTTACATTGTGAGGAACCCTTAAGGTTTAGGGAAAAATGTTGGCTAATGGAAAAAATTCGCCTTAATAAAAACTTTCAAATCAAAAAAAGAAAATTAAAATAGGTCCACTAGGCCCCACAACCAATTTTAAGATAACCAATGGTGGCCATTTTAAAAATAAGTAATTCCTGCCATTATGCAAGAGTTGTTTATTTTTTTCTTGGTTTTTCAAAAACTAGCGGTTTTTAGTAGGAAGCGGTTAAATAGATTTACATGATAAAAAAATTGCAGGTACGAACTTCATAATTACAAATATTTGTATTTTTTTGTATGTCGACAGAAATATTTTAAATTTTTTAGTAAAAGTAGAATTTTGGATTTAAAAGCAAAACATTATAAAATTGAAAATTTCAATTTGTGTAAAATTATCTGTAAAACCTTTTCAGGAAACTACCTATAATAAAAGCTTATAGTTTTTCAATTTACTTATTTAAATTTTTATTAATAAATTTTATTTCAAATGTTAAAGTTGTTTTATCAAATCAAAATTGAAACTAAATTTTTAAATAAATTGTTAATATCATAGCAATATAAAATGCCGACTTTGGTTCAAGCCATACAACTTTTTGACATTAAGGGCCGGTTTTACAATAGAAGCTTAAGCTCAGCTCAACTTTGAACCACCCTTGAGCTTCAAATTTTGCAAATTATGGGTTTTACAATGCGCGCTTAGCACTTGAGCCGAGCTCAACTTGAAGCTTAACTGAACCCTCGCCAGTGGCGAGCTCAAACCTGGTTCAACAGATATTATGTCATTTGGGTTTACTCTAACCTAAAATTTCTTTTATATTATAAAAACATTCGCGACGGGGGGTGGGGGGTGTTAATCGTTTTTACCCCCCCCCCCAACAAGTTCTCGCAAATAACCATGTGATGTGTGCTTTGAACAATTTTTATGGAAGCTCAAGCGTTTAACACTAATTTCATTATAAAATTAAAAATTCGCGTTGAGGGGGGGGGGATGTATCTCTTAAACCGGAAATGTAAAATAGAAAAGAAGATGTTCAATTACGATTACAACAGACGGTATGTTAAGGTTTATGGCTCTTTATTAATCATTTGAATCCCATCTAAAATTGTATTTATTGCCCTAACAAGTATTTTACTCTTTTTTTGTGTACGCTGGGAGTGGGGGGAAATCTTCAAAAGACATGTTCTGGGGTGGTAGCGCAGATTTTTAACGACTAAAACCCCACTCATTGATGTTGTCCTGCGTGTGTCTCGGCCTGACCCCTGGAACACCATGGTGGGTACTATTTCAGAAGTTGGCCGGGGTAGCGTAGCTGCTGTATGTGCATTTGCGGGCCATGTTGCATCCCGTCTTTCTTCGCCTTTTTAGGACTTTGATATAATTTTTCCGCTGCATATAATGAGTGCGTCGCCACCTTCACTAAAAGCACAACTTACAAATAGCCAATGCAAAGAAATTACATTTTCAAAGTTAAAAAAATATTGAGTATTTTATTAATCAATAAATTTTTAAAAAAACAGGCCGCGGCCCTATGGTTTCCAAGACATAATTTATTACTTTTGTTTATTAAAATTAAAAAGTCACTCAGATTACTCCACATTCAAATTTTTCAGACATGCTGAAAGACTAACGATCATCGGTGATCTCAGATGCTCAAACACTTGAGCATCTTCGATCCGTCTCACGCTCAGAATGTAGAGTTACAACTCTTCATCGTGGTTGCTACTACTCAATATTTGAATACTGAGTATGTGAAGATATACTACAGAAATGATCCTGTGAAGTATGATCTTGATTGATTTTTCTTTTTTTTTTCGCCTTTGAGCAGTGGTGTTACTAAGTTGACTAGGTACTGGTTACAGTACTGCCATCTATTGAAAGCATAATCAAGTAAGTAAATAATTTAAAACTCTTGCGGTGCCGAGTAAAACGGGAGATTGCCCCTTTGCATAAAATGTTTTAATATTTTATTTGTAATATGTAACTGGTGGCAGCGGACAGGTTGACCCATTTTACCACTACCAAATTAATACCACCACATAAGTGATTCAATTCCAGCTACATACAAACATTAATAATTCGTTTTGAAAATCAAAATTACAATGAAAATAATTTTAATAAATAAAACATCGACTACAAACACTAACAAAATACGAAAATCGTTTGACAATTCACTGTCAATCAGGTTTTTGCTATGTTGCCAAATTGTGTTATAGGTAAACCAAAGCTCAGTTAAACCGCACATTGTAAAACTGATCTGGCCTGTTTAGGTGAGATTCAGTTTTGAGCATCGGCTTAGTTGAGCCGATGCTGAACCTCCAATTGTAAAACCGGCCCTAATTCGGCCATATTGAGTCAGCCATTTTGTTTATAATATTTTTGATTCTTAATTCGTGATTAGCGACGCGAAAAAACCGTGGTTACCAATAATTTCAGGTAAAATTGGACATATTTTTGAAAAATAAATCCGCCATGTTGTTCTAGAAATGTTGATTGTGGAATTGTAATCAGAGACTCGATATAACTCTGGATATCAATTTTAGTTCAAATAGGACATCTTTTTAAAAAACCCCAGTATACCAATTTTTGAAGTTTTGGCTAGCTTTTCGTGATTTTTAACTATGAATACGCAAACGGCGATCTCAGGTCCCTTGTATACCAATTTTAGGTAACATCTGACATCTTTATGATATATTGGTCTGCCGTATTGGGTCCGCCATTTTGCTTATAGAAATTATAACTTTCAATTCGGAATCAGCGACCTCAAAACCCTTTGAATACCAATTTTGGATAAAACCCAACATCTTTTTGTCATATTGGATCCGCCATTTTATTTGAAAAAATTAAAAATTTAGATTCGTAATCAGCGACCGCAAAAATCGCAGTAAACCAATTTTTGAGGTTTTGGCTAGCTTTTCGTGATTTTTAACTATGAATTCGCAATCGGCGACCTCACAACCCTTGAATACCAATTTTAGATAACATCTGACATCTTTCTGATATATTGGTCTGCCATATTGGGTCCGACATTTTGTTTATGGAATTTATAACTTTGGATTCGTAATCAGTGACATTAAAACCCTTTGAATACCAATTTTGGATAAAATCCAACATCTTTTTGTCACATTGGATCCGCCATTTTGTTTGTAAAAATTTTAAATTTAGATTCGTAATTAGCGACCTCAAAAACCCCAGTATACCAATTTTTGAGGTTTTGGCTAGCTTTTCATGATTTTTAATTATGAATTCGCAATCGGCGACCTCAGAACCCTTGAATACCAACTTTAGATAACATCTGACATTTTTATGACATATTTGTCTGCCATATTGGGTCCGCCATTTTGTTTATAGTATTTATAATTTTTAATTCGTAATCAGTGACCTCAAAACCCTTTGAATCCCAATGTTGGATAAATTCCAACATCTTTTTTTCATATTGGATTCGCCATTTTGTTTGTAAAAATTTTACATTAATTCGTAATCAGCGACTTCAAAAACACCAGTATACCAATTTTTGATGGTTTGGCTAGCTTTTCATGATTTTTAACTATGAATTCGCAATCGGCGACCTCAGAACCCTTTAATATCTACCAATTTTAGATAACATCTGATGACATCTTTATGATATATTTGTCTGCCATATTGGATCCGCCATTTTGTTTATAGAATTTATAATTTGTAATTCGGAATCAGCGACCTAAAAACCCTTTGAATCCCAATGGTGGATAAAATCCAACATCTTTTTTTCATATTGGATCCGCCATTTTGTTTGTAAAAATTTTAAATTTAAATTCGTAATCAGCGACCTCAAAAACCTCAGTATACCAATTTATGAGGGCTTCGGCTAGCATTTCCTGATTTTTAACTATGAATTCGACCTCAGAACCCTTGAATACCAATTTTAGATAACATCTGACATCTTTATGATATATTTTTCTGCTATATTGGGTCCGCCATTTTGTTTATAGAATATATATAGCTTTGAATTCGTAATCAACGATCTCAAAACTCTTTGAATATCAATTTTGGATAAAATCCAACATTTTTCTGTCATAATATTGGTCCGCCATACTGAATCCGCCAATTCTTTTATACAAATTTTAAATTTAGATTCGTAATCAGCGACCTCAAAAGTTCTAGTACACCAATTTTTGAGATTTTGGTCAGCCTTTCGTGATTTCAACCCACAGTAGAAAAAAGTAAATTATTTGATATTCGTGAAAAATTAAAATTTCTAATTTTTACTTCTCAAAAGCAAGTTGGAGGCCGCAAGCCGACCCTTATTCTAAACATCAAGTTGGAGGCCGAAGGCCGACTCGTACTCTTAAAAGCAATTGGGAGGCCGAAGGCCGACCCGCATTTTTAAAAGCAAGTTGGAGGCCGAAGGCCGAAGGCTGACCCATATTTATAAAAGTAACAGGGCGGCCGCAGGCCGACCCGTATTCATAAAAGCAATTGGGAGGCCGAAGGACGACTTGTTAGGAATCCGCGTAGCGGATTGCCGCCGGCAGGCCTAGCGCCAGAAACCCGGAGGGTTTCGCAGCTCTAGTGCTGATTATAAAAATTTTAAATTTAGATTCGTAATAAGCGACCTTAAAAGTCTCCGTAGTACACAAATTTTAAGATTTTGTCCAGCTTTTAGTGATTTCATCCCACAGTAGAAAAAAGTAAATTATTTGAAATTCGTGGAAAATTAAAATTTCAAGTTTTTTTAAATTGTGGGCAAACCTTAAGGTTTAGGGATAAATGTCCAATAACAAAAAAATTCTCCCTTGTCAACGTCTTTCAAATAACAAAAAGAAAATTAAATTCGGATCACTGAGGGCTGAGATACAACCGATTTTAGGACACCAATGGCGGCTATCTTAAACATAAAAGTCCATTTTATTATTTTGGCCCGCAATTTCCCGAGAAGTTTTTTATTAAAATAAGACTTTTTAGGTATCTATGGAAATCTGATATTATATTCTTTCTTTTTTGTATAGAAAAAAAAGTGATATTGGTACAACTATTTTATATGCGCTAGCAATAACAGTAATTTATAATAGTTCTTAAATCGGATCCTTACGGAAGTTGCCAAGTTGAGGTAATTACAAAAATTGGGTTTCAAAGACTTTCTTTGTATTGCATTTGGTGTAACCATGACCACATCATTATAAGACGTGCAAAAAATCCACTTGGTCTTAAAATATTAATGATTTTTTTTTTTTTTTAATTAAATCTACTGCATATTAGTTACAATATTATAACTCCATTACGTCCCCTCGAAAGGAAAATTCGTACTATATATCTAAAAATTTTCTTTACGTATAAAATTTCTGACGTGGAAAACTGAAAATCTTAGCTGGAAAACTAAAAATCGAATTAAGTGAAAATTGGAAAGTTGACAATTTTTTTGGAGCTTTTAGCGCATGTGGAAAATTGCAGGATACTACGAGGACTCTGGCTAGGATGTGGCGTCATCTAGAAACATTGCGAACAGAAATCGAAGGGCGCGACTCTCCTAGCAGGAGCTCTCAGTGTGTCCCGGCCGGCTATTGATTGTAGGAGCGCGCAGTGCTGAGCCACAGCCCGTGGTACCTGTCCTGTGCCCCGTGTGTTCACTTGGGGCGTCACCACATATACAAGAAGTGACACTATAGATCGTGTCGTGAATGAGTGGTGCACTAGTGCGTGTGGTCTGAATGTGTGTTGGGGACATGGAAAAGAAGTGACGCGCTGCCGGAAAATTGACTTGCAGGTACAACCCTTCCACTATACTCAGATGACTTATTTTGCATCCATTAATTACAAAAATACCTTAATTTTATGTAAAATTGATTGACAAAAAATATGTTTTACTTCAATAAACCGCAGGAAAATTTAAAAAAATTAACATTTTCTTCCGGGACCCCTGTTTAATTGATTTCAGCATACGCACTTAAAAATGCATTACGATAACGATCAAATTGTAGTGGGCACTGTGCCATAAGAAAATCCATTTTTCTTTTATCATAATTTATTTCTCAGCAATTTGCATGTTTAGTGTCTCATTTTTTAACTTCGATTCTGATATCGAAATTTATGGTTAATTCAAATTAACGCCGTTTTCTTATAAACTTGGCATGAAAATGGAAATCGAAAAGACGGAAAATTTTCTTTCCTAATCGCCTAATGCACTCTTTGTTTAAATCCGTTTGTTCTTTTTGCTTTTGTTGTTTTATTCTGATTTGGTGCTAACTTTTCTTTTTAAGTCCTCGATAGCGTGCAGAAGCACCGTCGTGCTAAAAAAATGTTCTTGGCTCTGGTGCGGCCAAATCTCCACGATTTCTCGTTCCTTTTGATCTCTTCCACCTCATCAAACTTAATGAAAGGTTTTTTTTAGGGCACGCCACTGCATATTATCGCTTAATTAATTAAAAGCGTCAAAGAAAAACCTAATTATATCGAACAAAAAATTTAATTAACATCAAAACGACAATTTTTTAATTTGCATAAAATTTAAACGAATCCTCAAAGGATTCTTACGTCGTACCCACGTTATTATTGTACAAAAATTCGATTGACTTGTTCTATTTCGTGATTAGTGGCCATGTCCATGTCGAAGTTTCGACTTTTAAATATCCACAACAATGCATGGCCCAGATACATAATTTTTCTAGCTTTAACTTTATAGTTGCTCGAGGATTTAAAAGAAAAACGCAAAGAGGATTTAAAATACATAAATTTTATGGTTTTCACCGTACAGGGTGGTCGCAGCGAAAATCCGCGCCAAGAGCGGCGGTTGGCGCCGTCACTATTAAACGTTACATTGAATGTTTCGATAAAATTGCGAGCAATGCAGAATTATAATTAAATGTGAACTTTGTATGAAAGGCTTAGAATATTAAGTAATTAATGTATAAAATCGAGTTACATGAGGAACTTGAATTACTCTTATCTGCTCGCACGTTATTAAAGTTTCAACATCGTCGATTTGAAAACTTTTCCAAATAAACAACTTAATATACTTCTTATGATGTAAATTCGTAAACTAATTTATAAACATGCACCACATTATGCGGATATTCATGTTTTTAAGTGCCTTGCATCGACTTTGTCGAAGCAAACCACAAAGTTTTAATGAATGAACGACACTAAGGAAACGATCGATATGACACTAAACGCCGAACAAATTGTGTACGCCACATTATCCCCTTTTCGCTTAATTACCGCTGTTACTGAAAAAGAAAACAAAAAATTAAGCTTCTGAAGAAGCAGACATATCCCGCTTAATGACGACAGGATGTAAACTGGGCGCGTCTTCCCTACGTCTTATATCAGGAATGTTCCATACAGCCATCCAAAGTTTGTTTAACTTTGCGTGCCGATGAAGTCGCCCGACGGCGTCGCTTATATGTCGAAGTTATGCAATGAAAATTTATCCAAAAAAAACCAGATGAGAGATGTTGAATGCCCATAAGCCAAAGCGGCTTATCCGGGTAAATTCTACGTTATTAAATGGCAAAACGAGGAATAGTGCAGACAATGGGATAGGTAAAGGTAAGCAAGAGTCAAATGCGATGTGAGGATGAAAAAACTGGGTTCAAACGGATAACTTTTTCCGATTTCGATGTGACCGCATTATTTATTAAAAGTATGAAGCCATAGGGTTATGTTTGTCGTTGACACATCAGGTATATAGCCGATGGCCACGAACATCAAGAATTTTTATGTTTTATTAATGTTAAAAAAATAATTTTTTAAATGTAAGGAATTAACTTCCAAAAATCGCCTGAGGCACCTTTAGCAGGCTATTATTAATTTTTAACTCAATTTTGTTTCATAGGGTGGGAAATTTTCATTTGAATTCTTTAATTTTTTTCACTTTAAGCTAATTCACGATTTACATTAAGAAAATGACACGATGTGGGAGAATTTCAAATCAGTAAGTGACGTATTAAATGAACATACATACATTCTTCAGGGTCAAGACAAAACGAGGTGAACTAATTAAAAAAACATATTGAAAGCTTTTTAATTATACACTAACACTTTTGTGAACTTTCACCATAAAATGTCTTGGAATTTCAAACACTTTTTTATCAAAATTCTTCAAGAAAATGCCACCATGCGGGAGAATTTCAAATCAGTAAGTGACGTATTAAATGAACATACATACATTCTTCAGGGTCAAGACAAAACGAGGTGAACTAATTAAAAAAACATATTGAAAGCTTTTTAATTATACACTAACACTTTTGTGAACTTTCACCATAAAATGTCTTGGAATTTCAAACACTTTTTTATCAAAATTCTTCAAGAAAATGCCACCATGCGGGAGAATTTCAAATCAGTAAGTGACGTATTAAATGAACATACATACATTCTTCAGGGTCAAGATAAAACGAGGTGAACTAATTAACAAAACATATTGAAAGCTTTTTAATTATACACTAAAACTTTTGTGAACTTTCACCATAAAATGACTTGGAATTTCAAACACTTTTTTATCAAAATTATAAAATTTTATAAATGCTGTTCTACACACGGACAATTTCAATTTGAATTTTTATGTGCAATAGAATATCACTAAATAATTTTGTATCGGCAAATTGTATTAAAATAATTTTTTTAATAAAGAATTAACGTTGTTAAAACATTTAGAAAAATCGCCTGCGGTACTTTTACCAGGTTTTCAGTAATTTTCAATTCAATTTTGTTTCATATGGTTGCAAATTTTCATTTGAATTTTTATGCTACATAATAATTTTGTATCAGCCAACTTTTTAGAAATTGCGTTTTTGAATAATGAATTTGGATGCTGGTCTACACAATGGGAAATTTTAATTTGAATTTTTATGTGCAATGGAATATCACTAAATAATTGTGAATCAGCAAATTTTTATCAAAATAATTTTTTTTAATATAGAATTAACATTGATAAAACATTTCGAAAAGTCGCCTGCGGCATTTTTACCAGGTTTTCAGTAATTTTCAACTCAATTTTGTTTTATATGGTTGCAAATATTCATTTGAATTTTTATGCTACATTAATTTTGTAAGCTACATTTTTAGAAATTGAGTTTTTGAATACGAATTAACTTTATTAAAACATTTCAAAAAATCGCCTGCGGTACTTTTACCAATTTTTAAGCCATTTTAATACAATTTAGTTTCATAGGGCGAGAAATTTTCATCTGAATTTTTATGTTACAACTTAATTTTGTATCGGCTAATTTTTACCAAACTGATTTTTTGAATAATAAATTTAAATGCTATTCTACACTACGGGAAATTTTAATTTGAATTTTTATATGCAATAGAATATCACTAAATAATTTTGTATCGGCAAATTTTTATCAAAATAATTTTTATAATGAAGAATTAACGTGGTTAAAACATTTCGAAAAATCGCCTGCGGTACTTTTATCAGGTTCTCAGTAATTTTCAATTCAATTTTGATTATACGATAAGTTTGCAAATATTCATTTGAATTTTTATGCTACATAATAATTTTGTATCAGCCAACTTTTTAGAAATTGCGTTTTTGAATAATGAATTTGGATGCTGGTCTACACAATGGGAAATTTTAATTTGAATTTTTATGTGCAATGGAATAATTGTTTTTAATATAGAATTAACATTGATAAAACATTTCGAAAAGTCGCCTGCGGCATTTTTACCAGGTTTTCAGTAATTTTCAACTCAATTTTGTTTTATATGGTTGCAAATATTCATTTGAATTTTTATGCTACATAATAATTTTGTAAGCTACATTTTTGGAAATTGAGTTTTTGAATACGAATTAACTTTATTAAAACATTTCAAAAAATCGCCTGCGGTACTTTTACCAATTTTTAAGCCATTTTAATACAATTTAGTTTCATAGGGCGAGAAATTTTCATCTGAATTTTTATGTTACAACTTAATTTTGTATCGGCTAATGTTTACCAAACTGATTTTTTGAATAATAAATGTTAGAATTGTATTTGAAAAGAGGCGCTAAAATCATCAGGGTTTTTAGTGGTAAAATAAAAAGTGGTTGGTAAGATATACGTGTAAGAAATGTCAAGTATGAAATATGTGTAATGTAGTTTTGAAATAGTCTTATGTTAATAAAAGTAATCACCAGAAATATAAAGAGTTTTGAATCAAATACCAAAAGGTTATGGTCCCAGGGTGTTCTCTGTGCAAGTATTTTCAAAAATAATAAAATAACCCGAGAAGAATTAATTTTGAGGTTAAGAGCACATGGTAAATTTAATAAAAAGAAAATCTAATAATGGCTCAAGCAAACGGGAAAGGTTATCATATTGAATTATTAGAAGGAGGAAACTATTATAATTGGAAATTCAGGGTGGAGTTACTTCTAGAAGAAAATGGTGTGGTCGAACACGTAAAAAAGGACTTAAAAATTAGTGAGATAGTTGTGGAAAAGGAGAGACAAGATAAAACTAAAAAAGACTGCAAAGCAAAATCGTTAATTGTTCAATGTGTAGACAATAACCAGTTGGAGTGTTTAAGGGGGAAATCAAGTGCATTCGAAATGTGGGAAACCTTACGACAAAAATACGAGAAGAAAGGAATGCATGGCCAATTGTATTTAAAGAAGAAGTTGATGAACTTAAAATTAAAGGAAAGCGATTCGATGGAAGTATTCGTGCAACAGTATGAAGAGATCGCAAGACAAATGAAAGAATCTGGGAACGAAATACCCGAACAAGATCTCGTGTGCAGTATTTTGTTAGCGTTACCACAATCATATGAAACATTGGTTACAATTATAGAAAGTTCACAAGATCTTACATTCGAGTCAGTGAAGAAGAAATTAATTGATGAATACGAAAAAAGGAAATTGGCAAACCCAAACAAAAGCGACAAAACACAAGGTTCGTATGCATTTTCAACTACAGGTGGAGAATGTTTTAGATGTGGTGAGAAAGGGCATTTCATAAGAAACTGTAAGAAGCCGATGCGAGGAAGTTTCAATCGAGGAGGTTTTTACCAAGGCCGCTACGACACCAGAGGAGAAAAACGTAACAGAGGATCTGGAAATTACAGAGGAAGCTTCAACAACCAAAGTCGAGGAAGAAGCATGAGCGAGAATTCGAATTATAGAAGCAACTACGTGCAGCAAGAAGATTCCGCAGAAAATGGAAATACAAGTACGAGCAAGGACAGAAGCGTATGTTTTATGGGCGAAACAAGTTCACAAGAATTTGAAAATGGAAAAGAGAAGAATGTTGTAACATTCTTTGTCGATTCAGGTTGTACAGACCATATGGTGAGTGAAAAACATTATTTCTCCGATTTAGTAATGCTCGACAACCCAATAAAAATAGCTGTGGCGAAAAATGACAGTTATTTAACCGCTGTTGGTGTTGGAAATTTACAGGTTTTGAGTAATGTAGGTAAAGAAAATATAAGGTGTACGATTAAAAATGTATTTTATGTACCTAAGTTAAGAAAAAATTTATTGTCAGTAAAAAGGTTAGAAACTTCAAATGTAGGGGTAATTTTTGATAACGGAAAAGTAAAATTGAGAGATGTAAACAATAAAGTATTAGGAGTAGGTTACAGAAAGAACTTGTATGAAATAACATTCAAGGTTGTAACTACAGAATGTTTAAATGTTGAGAGCGTTGAAAACGATTTTAAAATGTGGCATAGAAGGTACGCTCACGTTAGTTATTCAGGATTAAAAGAAATAATCAAGAAAAATGTAGTTTTGGGAATTGATAAAAATATTAAGTTTCAAGAAGTAGAATTTTGTGAGCCTTGCACAAATGGCAAAATGACTAGATTTCCTTTTAATCAAAGAACAAAAAGTAAGAGAATATTAGAAATAATTCACACAGACGTATGTGGTCCGGTTACTCCGGAAACATATGATGGTAAGAAGTACTTCGTAACTTTTATAGATGATTTTTCTAATTTCACGTCAGTATATTTGATAAAGAATAAGAGCGATGTTTGTAGTAAATTTAAAGAATACATTGAAATGGTTGAGGCTAAATTTGAAACAAAAGTTTCTAAGCTTCGATGTGATAATGGTGGTGAATATTCATCCAATGAGATGGTAAATTATTGCAAACAAAAGGGAATAATATTAGATTATACTATTGCGTATACACCGGAACAAAACGGTAAAGCTGAGAGAAAAAATAGAACTTTAGTTGAGAGAGCTAGGGCAATATTAGCAGATTCTGGCATGAGCAAGGAATTTTGGGGTGAGGCTATACTTACAACAAATTATGTAATAAATAGGGGCTTATCAGCTAATTTAGAGGGTGTCACACCAGCTGAACTTTGGTATAAGACTAAGCCGAACGTAAGCAATTTTAAGATTTTTGGCTGTACGGCTTACAACCACATACCTAAAGAATTGCGTAAGAAATTTGATTTCAAAACTCATAAGTGTGTGATGTTAGGGTATGCGCCGAATGGCTATAGATTATGGAATTTGGAAAAACAACAGTTAGTTATAGGTAGAGATGTAAAATTTGATGAAAATAGCGTTTATTTTAAAAGGGAAATGTTAGAAATAGAATGTGGGGAAGAAAGCGTAAATGAAGATGAGACTACTAGTCAGGATGATAAAGAAAATGACAATAGAGTAAATTTAGAAAAGAGGGAAAACAAAAGAACTGTTAAAGCACCATCAAAGTTTAATGATTATGAGTTGTACATGGCGTTTGATGCTTCAAGTTACATTGACGATGTACCAGGTTCTTATACAGATTTAAAAGATAGGGCAGATAGGGAAAGTTGGTTAAAGGCAGTTGATCGAGAACTTAATTCTATTCATAAAAATGAAACTTGGGAAAAAGTGGATTTACCAAATAACACAAAAATTTTAGACACAAAATGGGTGTTTAGTTTCAAAGCTTTAGAAGAAAAACAGGAAGAAAAATTCAAAGCGAGGTTAGTAGTTAGAGGTTTCGCGCAAGAAATAAATGAGGGTTTAAGCGAAATTTATTCACCAGTTGCAAAATTAATAACGGTTAGGGCTTTATTGATAATAGGTAATCAAAGAGGTTTTTACTTTCAGCAATTAGACGTAAAATCAGCATTTTTAAATGGTAAACTAACCGATGATGTATTTATTAATTTTCCACAAGGTATAAAATGTGAGGAAAACAAGGTGTTAAAATTAAATAAGGCTTTATATGGTTTGAAACAGTCTTCCAAGTGTTGGAATGACGAAATCAATTCTTTTCTAATAAAAATCGGTTTTATAAGATCAGAAAACGATTATTGCCTATATATGTTGAGAAATAAAAGGATATATCTAATACTATATGTAGACGACATAATAATAGCGGGACAAGATTTAAATGAGATTAAGGAAATAAAAGATAAGTTGATGGGAAAATTTTTAATGAAGGATATAGGTCATCTTAAGAATTTTTTAGGATTAGAAATATTATACGATAAGGATAAAGGAATCTTAAAGGTTCATCAGTCTAGATATATTAAAACTATGCTAAAAAGATTTTGTATGGACGATTGTAAAGGTTCAATATTACCCATTGATCCTAAGTTAAAGATCGATTTATGTGATGATCCAAAGAAAAGAACAAAGAATCCAGTTCGAGAACTCGTGGGATGTCTTATGTATTTAATGCTGGGTAGCAGACCCGATATCTGTTTTTCAGTAAATTTCTTTAGTCGTTTTCAAGATAGAGCATCTGACGAGGTCTGGAACCACTTAAAAAGGATCTTAAGATATTTGAAAAATACCATTAATGTAGGTTTAGAATTTAGAAGAAGTGAAAATTTTGGCTTGTGTTGTTATGTAGATGCGGATTGGGGAGGTGACACTCATGACAGAAAATCCGTCACTGGTTTTGTATTTAAAGTTTTTGGTAATACCTTAATGTGGGTGACGAGAAAACAGCAATGCGTGTCGCTATCCACTACCGAAGCCGAGTTAGTCGCATTATGTTCTGCTGTATGTGACGGCTTATGGTTAAAGAAATTGTTTTCAGATTTCGGTATTGAATTTAAAAATATAATGTATTATGAGGATAATCAGGGTTGTATAGCGTTGATAAAAAATCCTACAAATAACCGTCGAGTTAAACATATAGATTTAAAATATAATTTTGTTCACAATTATTTTAAGAGTGGTATTATAACTTTAGTTTATATAAATACTGAATATCAACAAGCAGATATACTAACAAAAGGTTTGACGAATGTATCATTCATAAAGTTTAAAGGATTGTTAGGTTTGAAAGATTTTAGCGAGGGGGGGTGTTAGAATTGTATTTGAAAAGAGGCGCTAAAATCATCAGGGTTTTTAGTGGTAAAATAAAAAGTGGTTGGTAAGATATACGTGTAAGAAATGTCAAGTATGAAATATGTGTAATGTAGTTTTGAAATAGTCTTATGTTAATAAAAGTAATCACCAGAAATATAAAGAGTTTTGAATCAAATACCAAAAATAAATTTAAATGCTATTCTACAGAACGGCAAATTTTAATTTGAATTTTTATATGCAATAGAATATCACTAAATAATTTTGTATCGGCAAATTTTTATCAAAATAATTTTTATAATGAAGAATTAACGTGGTTAAAACATTTCGAAAAATCGCATGCGGTACTTTTACCAGGTTTTCAGTAATTTTCAACTCAATTTTGTTTTATATGGTTGCAAATATTCATTTGAAATTTTATGCTAATACATAATAATTTTGTAAGCTACATTTTTAGACATTGAGTTTTTGAATACGAATTAACTTTATTAAAATATTTCAAAAAATCGCCTGCGGTACTTTTACCAATTTTTAAGCCATTTTAATACAATTTAGTTTCATGGGGCGAGAAATTTTCATCTGAATTTTTATGTTACAACTTAATTTTGTATCGGCTAATGTTTACCAAACTGATTTTTTGAATAATAAATTTAAATGCTATTCTACAGAACGGCAAATTTTAATTTGAATTTTTATATGCAATAGAATATCACTAAATAATTTTGTATCGGCAAATTTTTATCAAAATAATTTTTTTAAAGAATTATAATGTTATAAAGAAACGTTATAAAGAATTATAACGTTGTTAAAACATTCCGAAAAATCGCCTGCGGTACTTTTACCACGTTTTCAGTAATTTTCAACTCAATTTTGTTTCATATGGTTGCAAATGTTTATTTGAATTTTTATGCTACAAAATAATTTTGAATCAGCCAAATTTTTAGAAATTGAGTTTTTGAACAATGAATTTGGTTGCTGGTCTACACAATGGGAAATTTTAATTAGAATTTTTATGTGCAATGGAATATCAGAAAATAATTTTGTATCAGCAAATTTTTATCAAAATACTTTATGAATAAAGAATTAACGTTGTTTCGATTTCGAAAAATCGCCTGCGGTACTTTTACCAGGTTTTCAGTAATTTTTAACTAAATTTTGTTTCATATGGTTGCAAATTTTCATTTGAATTTTTATGCTATAAAATTATTTTGAATCAGCCAAATTTTTAGAAATTGAGTTTCTGAATAATGAATTTGGATGCTGGTTTACACAATGGGAAATTTTAATTTGAATTTTTATGTGCACTAGAATATCACTAAATAATTTTGCATCAGCAAATTTTATTAAAATAATTTTTTTAATAATGAATTAACATTGTTGCAAAATCGCCTACGGTACTTTTATCATGTTTTTAGTAATTTTTAGATCAAATTTGTTGAACAGGGCCGAAAATTTTTATGTGATAAAATAGGTATCAATAACATTTTTTGTATTATTAAACTAAAAAAAAATTTGTATTATGAAATATTTATCAAAATGATTTTTTGGATCGAGAATTAACTTGGTTAAAATATTTCAATAAATCGCCTTAGGCACCTTTACCACGTTTTTAGTAATTTTTAATTCAAATTTGTTTCATAAGTCTAAAAATCTTCATTCTAATTTAAATTTTTTTTTTTAATAATGAATTTCAATGCTGTATTTGAATTTTTATGGCTAATAGAATCTCACAAAATAATTTTGTATCAGCAAATTTTTATCAAAATAATTTTTATAATAAAGAATTAACGTTGTTAAAACGTTCCGAAAAATCGCCTGCGGCACTTTTACCAATTTTTAAGTCATTTTAATACAATTTAGTTTCATAGGGTGAGAAATTTTGATTTGAATTTTTACTATCTTATGATTAATTTATTTTTCTGAAATTTTATCAAAATGATTTTTTGAATAATAAATCTCAATGCTGTTCTACACAACAGAAAATTTTTAATTTTGCATCAGCAAATTTTATTAAAATAATTTTTTAATAGTGAATTAACATTGTTGAAAAATCGCCTGCGGTACTTTTATCAGGTTTTCAGTAATTTTCAACTAAATTTTGTTTCATATGGTTCCAAATTTTCATTTGAATTTCTATGTTACAAAATAATATATTATGTAACCGCTAAATTTTTAGAAATTGATTTTTTGAATAACGGATTTCAATGGGGAATTGGTTACTCTCCCACTAACTCAGCCATTCGAAACTAAATTTCTTCTGCTACACACTAAAGAACAGGCTTATATCTGTCTATGAAAACAATAAAAAATGTGAACATGGTCAAAATTATTTAAATAATCGAATTTGAAAAGTACGAAAAAGTAGCATGATCGTGCCACACAACCGGTCGATGCCACTAGCTTCGCCCGGCCGGCGCGCATTTTGTTGACGGTACGTGCACTGGGATATACTCTTACACTTAGAAAATTTCGCACCGGCAGATGCAGCTCGACGCTCCTACATGTAACATCGATTATTTTTTGTTTTTACGCGATTTTTAGGGGGTGAAACGTAATAGTATACTGCACCATACCGCAACTATACTTTTTAATGCTATTTCGAGGGTCTCTCACATCCCGGTTGCATAGATCCCGGTGTTCTTGATGGATGGCGCCTCTCGTATGTTTAGCCTAGTAACCAGAGTCAAATCCGCTCCGTAGGGGTGCAGAGCGGAGCGGAGCGGCGCCCCGGAGGAGTAGGATTTGACGATGGATTACCCTCCTTTTCGAATGCACACCCCTAAAATTCGAAGGCAAAAAAAATTAAATTTTTTCACTTTTTCGGCAATAACCGCCTTATTTTCCATTTTTTCGCGAATATTTATACTAATATCTACTAAGCACACCCCCCCCCTACCCGAATTTCAAAGAAAAATTAAAATCGGACCGAAAAAATTTCACTCCATTTCAAGGGACTGTAACCGGATACATGTGGGAGACCCCGTGTTCGACCGGCTACATGAATTTACTTTCCCTTCATTTCAAAAGTCGATATTTTTTTTATTTTGACCATGTTCACATTTTTTATTGTTTTAATAGACAGATATAAGCCTGTTCTCTAGTGTGTAGCAGTCGAAAATTTTTTTCGACTGGCTGAGGTAGTGATATAGTCCCCGGGGAATTTATAGTTTTATGTTCAGTAAATAATTTTGTTCCCGTAAATCTTTATTAAAATTTTTTTGAGTACGAATTAACTTGGTTAAAATATTCCGAAAAATCGCCTGCGGCACTTTTACCAATTTTTAAGTCATTTTAATACAATTTAGTTTCATAGGGTGAGAAATTTTGATTTGAATTTTTATCTTATGATTAATTTATTTTTCTGAAATTTTATCAAAATGATTTTTTGAATAATGAATTTCAATGCTGTTCTACACAACGGAAAATTTTTAATTTTGCATCAGCAAATTTTATTAAAATAATTTTTTAATAAAGAATTAACATTGTTGAAAAATCGCCTGCGGTACTTTTATCATGATTTTAGTAATTTTTAGATCAAATTTGTTGAACAGGGCCGGAAATTTTTATTTGAAATTTTATGTGATAAAATATCAATAAAATATTTTGTATTAATAAACGAAGACGGTCATGGTCTGAACGTTAGCGCGATCAACTGCTAACGCAAGGCGCCCCGGTTCGACTCCGGGTATTGTCTAAAAATTTCTTGACCGTCTTCCGTGTTTCGGAGGGCACGTTAAGCAGGCGGTCCCCTGTGTTAATGATTTGCCATCATAACAATAAAAAACAGGGTGCAGGCACATCGAAAGGCAAGCCTAGCAAGCTACCTGAGATGTAAAAACCAAACTGCTCATAGAACCAACAGTGCCTTGAACAGAGGCACTATAGTTGGAAAGTACAGGACGTAGTCCTAGATTAAGAAGAAGAAGAAGAAGAAGTATTAATAAACTAAAAAAAATTTGTATTATGAAATTTCTATGAAAATGATTTTTTTGTATCAAGAATATCAATGCTGTTTTACAGAACGGGAAATTTTAATTTGAATATCACTAAATAATTTTGCATCCGCAAATTTTTATTAAAAGGCTTTTTGATTACGAATTAACTTTGTTAAAATATTTCAAAAAATCGCCTAAGGCACCTTTACCACGTTTCTAGTAATTTTTAATTCAAAATTTGGTTCATAAGTCGACACTACTTAAATAATTTCTATTTAGTTAGCCAACTTTTACTAAAATGATTTTTTTAATAATGAATTTCAATGCTGTTCTGCATAACGAGAAATTTTAATTTGAATTTTTATGGGTAATAAAATATCACTAAATAATTTTATATCAGCTAATTTTTGCTAAAATAATATTCTTAATGACAAATTAACGTTGTTAAAAATTTGGAAAAATCGCCTACGGCACTTTCTAAAGGTTTTTAGTGATTTTTAATTCATTTTAATTCTGCTTCACAGAACGGGAAATTTAAAATTGGAATTTTTATGTGTAATAAAATATCGCTTAATAATTTAAACGATGTTTTGAAAAATCAATTAATTTTGTTACATTTCGAAAAATCGCCTGAGGCACATTTTTTATTTAAATTGTTCTGCAAATGTTCCTTTTTTTTAATTGCTGGAAAGATGTCAGCTTCAACGGCTGCTTAAACATTTCGCTGTCAGTCCGCCCCTGGTCCTTTTGCAAAAAATTTTTCTCTTTAACCTCAATTGTCAAAAATGGCGGATATTTTCTTTGCATGTGCCTAAATTTAATTTAACTTTGGGATTAATTTTGCTCTGTATGCTTGCTTAACCTCAAAATTAAGTAACTTGCGGTCATCTGACTTTTTTCAAGGGCTGGTTTTACCATAGTACTTCCTCCCTTCCACAAACAAGAAAATCTAACATAGAACTTTTGGAAATTCTGGAAACATCTGGTGAGCAAAACATCATTAACAGATTGCCGTGCAACATTGGAAAACGTAATAAATCGCTTGAGCAGCAATAGAAACAAAGAATTACAATAATATTATGCCCTTCAATATAAAGCGGCATCTGTTGATAATTTTTTGAACCACACCAGGTGATTTGAAAACTCCCAAATACTATATTTATAATCGAAGATAGAACTTAACGAATTCACCCGCTACAGAAACCCAAATTGATATCTATATACAATATAAAACTTACAAAAATAATTGTAAAAAATGATGAAGTCGTAGCGAACCGAAGACTTTGCCTTGATCGGGTTGCACAGTTTGCGTTTCTTAATTAATCTTGATGACATTTTTGATAAGTATTCTTACGGGCTACAAAATTTACTGGTTTGTTATTGGTTGAAATTGGATTAGCAATAATAAATAAGCTGATGGGAATATTTTTGTGACTCAATTCTTAAGCCCGCATTTCATTATAACTCACTTCGGCTGGTAGGCTTCTACCAGCCGAAGTGTCAATGCATAAGAGTCAATGCATTACAAATTTTGGGCTTCTAGAAGCTCGGCTGCTAGAAGCTATAATGAAATGCGGGCTTTACGACTGCTTCTTCTACGTTCAACGTGTTCCTAGTACACAAGAATAAATTCGTCCATTACCAGGCACGCCCTTTTTTTGGGAGATTAATAGTTACTAAAACCTCCGGTTTTCGGCCTAAGTCCCGGCTAAAATTTCGTGGCAAAAAGGTAATTTTCACTTTTAATTTTCAGAGAGCCCCGAATCTTTGATTTAATTTTTTACGACTTGGCGACGGGAATGTTACGTAAACATTTCAAAAAATCGCCTACGGCAGTGTTATAAATATGAATTTACCTACCTACTGCTCAAAAATACCTCTCGTAGATTTCCTATAGGGCTTCGAAAGCGGATTCTCCCCCCCCCCCGGTTTCATCACGTGACTTAACAGAACAGAAACCATGAGCCTCCCCCCAACAAAGCGAAACTGAATAGAATCCTTTATTTAGCCTCTTTTTCTTCCACATGTTAAGTATACATGGGGCTATCCCGACCCCACCAAGATAAACAAGTGCGGGTCGGTAAGGGAGCAGACACGCGGTGTTCTTAAATGGGTCACCCAACCTTACTCGATGTGAACATGCAGCCTGAAAAATCGCTGTCGTAAAACCGACATGCAGTCGTTTAAAATTTTAATTTATCCCAGGAAATATGTCAAAAAATCGCCTGGGGCATTATTTCTTTAGAACGGGCTCGCTTTGGGCTCAAACGCTCTTGAAGCGATAAGTAGCACCAACGCTATTTATTTTTGAGTGTTAATAAATTATTGAATACTTTTTAAAGATCCTGAAATTATTTACAAACTATTTTACTTGCTATCAACGTCGCTAAACGAACGATTTGCATAGGCAAACGGGGAAAATTTTCTAAATAAAACATTCGAAAAGTAACGACAAGAAATTGTGTTTAACCCTTTAACTTTAGAATATAGTAGAGAGCGCCACAATCAACCAATCAAATTTTAAGTTTGTCGGGAGGGGGGGGCTATTTATTTTTGAGTGTTAATTATTGAATCCCCTTTAAAGATGCCGAAATTATTTACAAACTATTTTTATACTTGCTTTCAGTTTAAATTATCCTAAAATTTTGGTGCCCCATCACCGTCACTAAACGAACGATTTACATAGGCAAACGCGGAAAATTTTGTAATTAAAGCACTCGAAAAGTAACGAAAACAAATAGTTTTTAATATTAATCATATAAAAAATATTATTCATGTCAATCTGCCCGTTTGTTAAAATTCGTCACAAATTATTAACTATGCACTCTTTAACTTTAGAATACAGTCGAGACCGCTACAATCAACTAATCCAATTTTAAGTTCGTCGAGAGGAGGGGGGGGGGGAAGCGCACCAACCGATTTTTTGAATTAAATCTCGTCGAGTTGTGATTAAAGAGTAAAGTTAAAGATAAAATACTGCACTTAAAAAAAGCGACGCAGGCGATTTTTCTTAAATATTTACGTTGTAGCCTGTGTGCGAGGCAAGTTTTATGGAATTTCAAAGAAGCACGTACCCCCCTCCCTGTTTATGCAGGTGGACCACTAGAAAAGCTTTGCGGGCAAAATCTGCTCGGCGTTTCTAAAATTTTCTTTGGAAATTAAAATGGCTTGTAGATCGAGCGATCGAGAAACATTTCCCAGTTATTTTTAGCACTTTAATATTATATACCGCCGCGCAATTACCAGTTAAGTCGGGGGTTCAAAGAGAAATCAGCCGCATGCTTTTAGCCCAGAATACGAAAACAAACGCAGAAAATTGCAGATATATGTATGCGGTGCAGTCACCAAAGGGAATAAACATCGCCTTGAAGGAAAGCAATATGGAGCGGCCGCACTGGGGCGCATAATTTTATGAGCGCCGCCAAATGATGAAGTTTATTTTGCATGATTTTTAACACAAAAAAGTAAAAAATCACGACCCAAGTTGTTTAGGGTTTATTTTACAAAAATAAATAAATAGAGTTACAGTGTATAAAATTATATTAGATTATATTACGTGCTTCGTTTCGCAAATAACTCGATATACAAAAATTTCAAGTTTGTCCAACTTCTTTTACTTTGGGTAACATTCCGGTCTAAAAGTTAAACAAGTTCAGTTACACAACTTCTGCCAAATAAATAAAATTAAATATTTACTTCACCTTTTGTGACGCTGTCGTTTTGTACAAACCCTTTTTCATTTTTAACGCGATCGGATCGAAATTCGTCGAACTACTATCGCCTGATGGAAGTTCACGAAATTCTTGAGTTATGTGTTGTGCACTTTTGCCAAATAATTGATGAAACGGAGAATCGTCAGTCGGCGGCGCTAAGTGGTGATTTTGTGCGTCTTTTCCACTCTCGCATTTTTCAAGCGACATTTGTAACTGATGCCATAAACCCCCGTTCACGTTATCTGCGACAATAAAATATTTTTACAAAAATCGACGACTGCGCCACTTTAATTTTCTAATCCGGGAATAAACGTAATTTTCGACCAGTTCAATGAAATTGGCGCAGTCGAATAAAAACTAGCTCACTTACCCACAAACGTACTCTGGCTGGAAGGTGCCGATAGGAAGGTACTTTGTTGCAGCTCCACCAATTGTTCGTTGACCGCCTCCTGAAGCTGACCCATTTCGGAACGAATTTCGGTAATTTGACGATCACGCACACTCAAAATCGCAATAAATTTTTCTTTCTCCATATTGGTGATGGTCAATTTGTGCCTTAACGCGATATTTTCTTGCTTGGCGGCCACCTTTTCGCCCTGCAACTCTTCTATGATGTTCTTATATTCTTGTAACGACGACGTCGGTCGATTTTCATTCTTCTCCAACTTCTTGATCCGACTGCGCAACAAATCGCGCTCCTGCATTAGCGCCTGAAAAGCCACGCTAGTCGTGTCCACCTTAAAAATAACCAATTACGACGTGACATTATTATAAAAAAATTACGTAGTAACGTACCTTTTGCGATTGAATGTCTTCGATTTGTTTGCGCAAAAATTTGACGGTGTCCTTTTCGGTGTACAACAACCGTTCCAATTGATCTTTGTCGTTGTTCATGTTTATCACTTGTTTTTCGAGCTGCTTGCAATCGGCGTGAAACTTTTTCGCTTGTTCGTCCAACTTTTTTTGGGATTCGTAAAAGTTACTCACGCTCTCGATTGTTTGGCAGCCTTTCTCCTCTCCTTCGAATCTGAACGGCTTCGCCAATTTTTCCTAGCCGAATTAAATCAAAATAATTTTTATGAAGTTTAGAGGTAGGCCAGAAAGATGCATTGCTACGGTTAAGTCATAGTGGACGGGGGGGGGGGTCGACGCATCGATTTAAAACTATTAATGTTACGAAAAAAAGTTAAGATCTCTTTTTTGTCCGCCTTATCTAAAGGGGTTAACCTTTTTTTGATCAAGAAAACAATCAGATAGACAAAAAAGGATGTTTGTTAAATTTTTAGTTCTTGATCAAAGAAAACCTCAATACCCCCACGAAAAGTTGCATCCTATGGGATTTATTTTTCTCTACATCACACTCGACTGAAAACTCGCAAAACTTATATTTTTAATGTTCACAAATGCGTGGTCCTTCTTATTTTACGGCTACACAGGCGACTGTACTAAATAATTCTGCCTTTGTTTTGACCCGCCCTTTCTTTCAAAGTTTAAGGAGTGCGTCCGTCACCATTACATTTTAGTATGCCACTTTTTGTGGTTACACTAATTAGATGAAATGATAACAAGTTATTAGTGAAGGAAGAGGTGGGGGGGGGGGTCAAAAATTTAAGGAAATTAACGGAACTTAAGAATATCGTTTACAATTTAGTAATAAATCTGTGTTGATTGCGAAAAAGTGCTTAAGTCAATATTTGTCAAACTGAGATAATGGCGAAAACAAATTATGGGCAAAATTGAATTTGGTTTACTGAGGAACCTTTTTTAGGGATATAATTTTGTTTTGCAAGTTTATTATTAAATGTAATGTTATTACAGGCATATAACTAAATAATTATTGAGAATTGATTACTTTCGACTTACGCGAAAGGTATTCTATTAAATAAGTGCCTTAATATGTACGCTATGACTTAGGCAATTATACCAAAAGAAAGAGCAAGTTTTCCTCTATCTGAATAAGTCAAAACCCCAATTTTGCAAAAACATGACATAAGCACTTTTTCGCAATCAACATAGAAATATAATCTAAAAAGTGGTTTCTTTCATTCTTCATTACTTTTCAGCTTTAGAAGAAATTATAATTTGGAAATATATTAAGGGAGCACTGCAACGTTTCTAGGTTGGTAACTAAAAAACTGAACCATGAAAGATGCGTTACGAACTTATAGTAGAAGGCAAACAGATACAAAGGAGTGGTATTTTATTATTAAAATTAAAACTAGGTCATGCGGCCTGCCGGCCGAATTTTTTAGGTTAGATACCGAGGGTATCTGCGCAGGTTGTGAGGCCGAAGGCCGAGCTAGTTACTGTTGTCACGGCTCGTCAGCTTTGGGGATCTAATGCACTTATAATCATGTTAAAAGAATAAATGCGAAGACGTCCGTTCGTCCCATAAGTGTATCAGATACTTGTGCGAAGTAAAGTAGAGGCGGATCCAGCAAAAGTTCACAGTGGGGGGGGGTATTTATTGCATAATAATGCAAAAAGCAAATTTTTTAATTTCATTAGCAATTTAAGTGCATTTCATCGTGTGTTTATTTTTCGATTTCTGAAAATTCTTGATGGGGGAGTTATACATTTTACCCCCCCTCATTCAGATTTTGTCTTTCTCGACAGGGTTGCCATTAAGTTTTCTATAAATTCCCTGACTTTTCCAGGATTTCCCCGATTAAAATGAAATTTTTACCGCCTTCCCAAGACTTACTTAAAAGTTTTAAATTAAATGTGGATCTAAATAAAATCCATACCAATATTGCAATATATGGAAATGTTTTTTAATATAATTCAGCTGCCGCGCCTGTATGGATTAACAAAATTCCCACCGTAATATATTAATTCTATTCAATTTAAAAAGAATATCTAATACAATATTATTTATTAGTCATTCTGGAGGGCACGCTGCACGATCTCTTCCATCTAAGTTCATAAATCAAGAACCTTCATGACAAAATATAATAATTTAGAAACAAAAAACCCGACTGCGAAAAAAAAACTACGATAAATATTTAATATTTTTTATATTAAAAATTATGCCGATAAATTTCGAGTAGGAATCTCATTAATCCATTCATACCCGTCCGCTGGAGGGGGGGCAGACAATAAGAACAAATTAAATTTGGATTTTCCCCGACTCGAGGTTAAAAATAAAAAATTCCGCACTCTTCATGACTAAATTTTAACATTTCTTAATTGCCGGACTATTCGTAATTTACATTAAGCACACGCCACCATGCGGGAGAATTGCAAATTAATAAGGAACGTATTAAATGAAAATAAAAATACCTTCTTTAGGCTCAAGACATAACAAAGTGAACTACTTAATTGATTATAATAAATTTAAGAACACATTAAAATCTTTCACTATAAAATGACTTTGAATATTGAGATATATACGTCCAAACCCAGTCATGTTGTGTTTGCTGGTGACGCTCTCAACGGTATTGCAAATTACGAATACCAAGTTTTCTCGAGGTCTGTTCAAGAACTAAAAGACGACGCCATTTACCCTCACACAGGTAAATTCCCAAACGGATAGAAGTAACTCTTGAGACCATTTTAATTTATCACCGCGCAGGCGCATGTGGCGCACGCCTGGGGCCTCACAATTGTTGTGGGCCTCAGAATCTCGTTGGGTGCCTCAGAGTTGCCAGATGTCACGTTTGAAATTTTAGTTAGTTTAAAAAACAGACGCAGGAGGTTTTTTTTTTAGGGGACTCCAGATCAGGTAGCGCCTGGGGCCTCACAAAATCATGATCCGCCCCTGATTTATCACCACATAAACTTTTTGGCTCGGTAACCTGAAAAGTCCTGATTGGATCATTCATTTATTACTAACCTAAATTAATCTTTCAGATGACGCTATCCTTTCTGCCATTTTTAGTAAAAACGTCTTAATTAACAAATTGGTTTTCGGGAGAAAAATGACTTTATGAAGATATCTTATTCGACATGCTTTTATTATAATAAAATAGTATTCTTTAATACAATTTCTATTAAATAAAACGAAAATGCAGTTACAATATCCATATAAGCTCATTTTCCTCCCGAAAACCAATTTGTTAGTTAGGACGTTTTAACTAAGAACGGCAGATTTAGTCCGAGCAAGGTAATGAAACTCTTGATAAAGAACTAGAATGCGATAAAATAAATCTGGAGATTTATTCACCATTGCAAAATTAATCTGTCCCAATACGATTTCTGATTTTGGTCAGTAAGAACTAAAACATAACCTGCCCCCCCCCCCTATTCATAATATGCTCCTAATGCTGACATGATGGCTCAAATTTAGTCCTCGTCATAGTCCTCATCAGTTATATCAATTGCAGGGCGTCCACCAGCCAAAAGTAAAATTTCATAATGAATTATCTACAACATCTTGGTGCAGTACAAAAGGTTGTCGATAGATGGCGCAACTAAATTGATTTATTCTTGTAATGTTTTGTTTGTATTGATTACGTGCTCAAATAATTTAGTAGCGCTATCTACTAGGAATAATTAAAAACTAATTCTTTATTCCGAGTTGTTATTCTGTTTTGGGAGTGCGGTCCCGCCCGTCGCTCTCCCCACACCAGCCGCTACTGATTCACTGGTATAAAAATGTATCAATAATTTTCTTAAACTACTGAAAAATTGCCCGAGTCGGCATGGAAAAAACCAAAGACGAAGAAAATGAAATATTTTTAACGAAGTTTTGAATAATTTATTCCATTTTGTCCAAACTGTTAATAGTCCAGTCAAATTAGGTTTTCAGCTCGGAAAAATTCCCACCTAGCTGAATTTTGGTACACATCTTTATGACATCGTTATAAACAATATGTAAAAAGTCGACCTCGATATCATGTACGCGTTAAAGGTTATTCGAGGTCAAAGGTCACGAAATTGGCCTTTTTTTAATATCTCGTTTTTTATTAGTCGTACAATAAAAAGTTTTAGATACAATTTGTAGAGGAGGTAATTATCTACAAAAATGGTCTTGTGACATTTTCACGTTAAGTTGATAGTTTTTCCGTTATAAAGCCAACAAAATGGACACTTTTAATGAAATATGATTTTTTCGCTAAAAACAAGTAGCCTTTGTAAATACGCCAGTTAGGGCTAGGAATCTTGCTCGAGTCGCTTCTTCTCGTCAAACTACATAAGATCAAGTGGCAAAAACCATCTAGAACCATTAAACTAAGTCAAAAACCGTCAAGGTACATTAGATTAAATAAGAACATCGAATTATAATTTTGACAACTTTGAACGCCTATAACTCTGTAAATACGCCAATTTAAGCTATGAATCTTGCTCGAGTCGCTTCCTCTCGTCAAACTACATAAGATCAGGTGGCAAAAACCATCTAGAACCATTAGACTAAGTTAGAAAACCGTCAAGGTACATTAGATTAAAAAATAAGAACATCGAATTATAATTTTGACAACTTTGAACGCCTATAACTCTGTAAATACGCCAGTTAGGGCTAGGAATCTTGCTCTAGTCGCTTCTTTTCGTCAAACTACATAAGATCAAGTGGCAAAAACCATCTAGAACCATTAAACTAAGTCAAAAAACCGTCAAGGTACATTAGATTAAATAAGAACATCGAATTATAATTTTGACAACTTTGAACGCCTATAACTCTGTAAATACGCCAATTAAAGCTAGGAATCTTGCTCGAGTCGCTTCCTCTCGTCAAACTACATAAGATCAAGTGGCAAAAACTTTTTATTGTACAACCAGTATAAAGCGAGATATTAACGCAAAGGCTACTTGTTTTTAGCGAAAAAATCATATTTCATTAAAAGTGTCCATTTTGTTGGCCTTATAACGCAAAAACTATCAACTTAACGTGAAAATGTCACAAGACCATTTTTGTAGATAATTACCTCCTCTACAAATTGTATCTAAAACTTTTTATTGTACGACTAATAAAAAACGAGATATTAAAAAAAAGGCCAATTTCGTGACCTTTGACCTCGAATAACCTTTAACGCGTACATGATATCGAGGTCGACTTTTTACATATTGTTTACAACGATGTCATAAAGATGTGTACCAAAATTCAGCTAGGTGGGAATTTTTCCGAGCTGAACCCCTTTTTTCGTCTAATTTGACTGGACTATAAAAATAAACGTGAGATTTTATAGGGTGTTCAGGAACATAAACAAATGATGCGTTTCCCAAAAAAAAAACTGATTTTTAAGGTGATAAAACTCAATTATCTCTAAATTTGGATTATGTTTTCAGTGAGTTTTACTTTTAAACCGAGGATATGTCCTTAGAGTAATAAAACCACCCCCACGCTTCTTGGTCCTTGTTTGGTCCGTAATTTTAGTCTGATGATAATTTTTGATAAAAATGAAAATAAGCGAGCTATAGGTAAAAAACGTTTAGCTCAAAATTTTTTAGGGTTTTCGGTAACGATAATTTAATTGGCTTACTGTTAAAATTATACAAATATCACAAACAATTATTTTATTATTGTTTATAAAAAATAAGGGTGCTATGACTATCGTCAAAGCATAGCAGGAAAAAAAAATTTGAATGCCCATATCTTGCAAACGAATAATTTCCGGGCGCATGTTACCCGGAACTTTTCAACTTCTTTTTCTTAGGCCCGCTTTTACAATAGTCCGTTAAGTCTCAGTTACTTTACACTGGTGATAAATCTAAAATGATGTCCAATGAGAAGACGTCAAACCTCAAATTAAACACCAGTGTAAAGTAACTGAGCCTTAACCGACTATTGTAAAAGCGGGCCTTAGTAGAATACGTCAGATAAATTCGAGAATTTTTTTTGAAACACCCTGTATATTTTTATTGCAGGTCTATCTTAGGGGTCGTCCATAAATTACCTCACGCTCCTAGGGGGGGGGGGGGTTCCGACCATTATGACGATGGGGTTTCAAAAATTGTGACGTCACAAAATATATAGATTATAGTACATTATGCACCAAAGGAGCAAAGTGACACTTTTTTGGCTCGAGGGTAAAGGATTGTTTACACGAGGCGCCAGCCGAGTGAAACAATTACCCATGGGCCAAAAGTCACTTTAGTCCCGTCGTGCATATACTGTTTTTTGCAATTCCGGGAGGTAAAGTAGGAACTTCGCCAATTTAGAAACTTAAAGCAAAAATTTAATGCATTTTTTTAATAATACACGTGCTCGATGGTACCACAAAATAGCACTAGTAATATTACAAACTACTACCAAAAAGTACTACGAAATAGCAGTTGGCACCCCTGGTTCTACCAATGGTTCATTTCAGTTCATTTTTTTTTCTGCAGGGAAGGGGGAAACCTTCATAGGCACCACCCCATCAGGGATGGTAGTGTCAGATTCTAACTGACTAAAACCCCCTCCCCGACGACAGCGGGCTTTACCTTCTCGGCATTACTTCCGCTGTCGTCTGCGATCTTCCATGCTGCATCGATGATGCAGGCTCCCGATGACCTCCCGGTTTAGCACGAAAGTTTGTGTCCGGGAGGTCAGGCACTATCACTTGATTCTACTTTTCCAATTGAACCGGACACACCGCTCGCCGCGATCCAACACGTCTCACCGGGTCACCTAGTGGTCCGCAATCGTCAGTATAGGTGAAAGTCCACTCGTCATTAACTTAATAGGCGGAAATTCCGGCGACAAAGTCAAGGCCGAGCCGACCGTCATCCATACCGGAGACTCCGAGCCCCCAAGCGACCCTGCAAATCATATTAAATCACAGAGCGCGATGCGACCGGGTCATATTGAAAAACTTGTGGTCGCTGGCAAAGTGCCAGTCCATTCGTCTTTATATTTGACGGCACTATTTTCGCGATCGTCCCCCTCTGGATTAGCACGAGAGTTTGTGTCCACAGAGGGTCTACGCGCTATCGTCGTACCGACACTAACCTACCCCGTCGAACGACCGTCACTACTCGACCCGACCCGACCCGCCGATCAATGACGATATTCTTCGGGAATTCTCTTGGGAACTTCTCGCGCATCTTCTCGCGGGAACTTCTCAAGGGAACTTAAAAAGGCTGTCATTGACTTAACTGTAGGGCGAGGACTCGAGCTGCGGCTTGCTCAGCCGTCCGTCCCCCTCCTTGGTCTTCATCACTTGACTGATGAAGACCGCTACAGCCAGCCATTCGTCTTCGCCGGACAGCATGAAAGCAATCATGTTGTCCGGGCTTAGTGTGTCGCCCATCCGGAGCGAAATCATCACTCTCTCCCTCTCCCATCTTAGGCATCCGAAAAGAGTGTGTTCCGCCGTATCTTCGTCCCCGCAGTAACGACAGGCAGGTGACTCGGTCAGCCTGAACCTGTGGAGATATGCCTGGAAGCATCCGTAGGCGGTGAGAGCTTGTGTTATATGAAAGTTCACCTCTCCGTGCTTTCTCGCTACCCAAGGACGAAGATCCGGAATGAGCTTTCTGGTCCAAGCGGCATTCGTGCCGGAGGACCAGCTCCTTTGCCAATCGTCGAGCGTCCGCTGCTTAATGGTGGGGTCCGGTCCCGCTCGTACGTCTGCTCTCTCTCTCTAGCTAAAAGCTCTATGGGAGGCATGGAGGCCAAGACTCGCACGGCTTTGCCGGACACGGTCCTGTAAGCGCAAGTTACTCGAAGTGCCATCTTGCGCTGGACCGCTTGCAGCCTCTTACGGTTACGCTGGACGTTGACGGCCTCTTGCCAAACGGGAGCGGCGTACAACATCACGGACTGTGCGACGGTGCCCAACATCCTTCGCTTCGTCGGTTTTGGGCCACCGATGTTGGGCATTAGTCTAGCGAACGAAGTAACTATCGCCGTCGCCTTGTTGCACGCCGTACGGATGTGATCGGCAAAATTCAGGTTCTTGTCTATCTTTACCCCCAGTATGGTGACGAAGTCTTTGACTGCAATTGGGGAACCACCCAAAAGCAGCCTCATAGTGGGGGCTTTTCTTCTGCCGCGGATTACGACTGCCTCGGATTTCTCCGGCACCAAAGTAAGTCCGCGGCTGCCCGCCCAGGTGTTTATGGTGGATATCGCTGCGTTTGCTTTGGCTTCCAAAGCCGACGACTCTCTGTCTACAACGATGAGGGTGAGGTCGTCGGCAAAGCCGTACAGCGTAGTGCCGTCTGGGTATTCCAGCCCGAGAACTTCGTCATACATTACGTTCCACAAGGTTGGGCCAAGTACTGAACCCTGTGGGACACCGCTGGTAACTTCCCTAGTGGCACCGTTGATGATAAGACTTCTATCTTCAAGGTAACTGGCCACCAGGTTGAAGATAAATTGAGTTTTCAGTTCATTTACATTTGTGCCTTGGAAACAGCAAGACGTACCATGAGTGAGAACCTAGAAATTGCCGAAAAAATCGCGCGTCCTAATATCTGACCACGTGGCGACATTTTTAAAAACGGCACCTAGTAAGAATTATTTGGTAGCTAAAGTAAGTAATTTTTATTTATTTATTGACTCCTCAATTTATTTCATTGTTTGAAATAAATTTTGAGCGTGGCAGATGTGAAAGAATTTGATTCTTCCACGCTAATATGCACGATTCAAAAATCTAAAACCGGCGTGGGGCGCACTTTCGTCATTAAGAACGGCAAACAAAACCCCATCGATCACGTGGCAATCTAGTGACTTTTTTATTGCCCTAAAGCAAAAATCAGTCATCTGGTGACTTTTTTATTGCCCTAGAGCAATGGTTCCCAAACTTTTTTTTCTCGTGGACCACTTTCAAAGTTTTACTATTTTCGGTAGACCCCCTGCTGCTTTTTCGTGGACCCCCACTTACAACTTGTGAACCCCTGTTTTCTTTTCACGTCTACGTGGCCCCCGTGTGGTCTCCTATGGACCCCTGGACCACGTTGGGAACCACTGCCCTAGAGCAAAAAAGTTTTTTTCTCCCGCCCCCCCCTATTTTTTAACTTTACTCCCCCAGGGTAAAAATGTGCCCCTTTACACCCGCAAATCGGGGTAAAAAGTGAGTACTTAACTCCCGGAATGGCAAAAAATTATTTTTTGAGTGGCTACGCCACTGAAGCCAGTGGTGCTACCCCTAAAAAAAAAAATAAATTTGAAAAATTTGGGGGTGAGGGGGGTTCAAGAATATGTGACGTAATACTTGGAGGGGGGTCTAAGTTTGTGTAACGAAAGGGGGGAAGGGGGTTAAAAATTGCTTAAAATTGCGGGACATAATAAATTTATGGACGACCCCTTAACCGTAAATTTCAGAGGAAAACTTATACAACGAAAAATGTAGGAAATTTCATTGTGGTAATTTTTGGTTCTTAATATTTTTAAGTACTTCATTTCGTTTCGAAGTTATGATGCATTATACCATTATAACTTCAAGTAACCCCCCCCCCCCCGCTCCGCCCCTTTAGCCAATTTAATTTATTTTCATCTGGAGGAAGTTCGGTAAAAGAAAATGCCAGAAAATGGCTGAAGCCCGAGAACACTTGCAATAATAATTCTGACCCTTCACAACATTCACAGTGGGAATCCCAGAAAGCCAAACTTAGAAAATCACTATTTACAAAAACAATTCACCAAAACATGCAAATTTCACAAATCAGGTTGAAAAAAAAAATTGACTTACCGGTGCTTCACTCGGTTCATTTAAAAATCGACCACTTCCCTGTTGGCAGTTATTGGTTATTTTCGGTAAGATGGGTCGAGCACCGTTAAGAATAGAGGCAAGTTCTGGTGGAATTCTATTTAAAGCAACCTGCATGTCGTTCACCATCTGCAGAACGTTTGGATCACCTAAAACTTGTACTTCCAATTTATTTTTTGAGGCACAGTTTTGATAAAGCTTACCTGCCGAATTCACATTAAGTTTTGATTGCAACTCCTTCCCGAGAAAGTGTAACGTGCGTAAAGGATCGAAGTTATCAAACGACGTGGTTTTCGGTTTAATTCCCAACAGTGAACCCCACGATGATTCTTTTGGCCGCGGTGTTTCACCGTTTTGTTGACGTCCTCTCGAATGGGTACGCACTGTGACTTCCACCGTCGCGTTGTTATCCGCAATCACTTCCTTGTGAACTTGATTCGTCGAGGTTTTAATTTGGTTTTGTGGCTGTCGACCTGAGTTCGGTCTCAATTTGACGTTTTGATTTGTCGGTAAATTAATGGCGGTTTTGGCTTGTTTTAGGCTCGACGTGGAAGATCGTCGTGCACATTTCATAGCATCGGACTGTTTATTTAAATTTGTTACCTGTTTATTGTCTTTTCTGAATTTGTTGTTCGAATATGGGTCGCCGACATTATCCCCATTTGTAACATTTCTATTATACCGTTGAGCCATTTAAATTTTTATTCACCAATTAATTGTTGCTTTATTAATTCGAAACATTAAAATTAATTTAAAACCAAAAAGGCGATCATTTTTTATATAAACATTGAAGTGAGGTTATATTTTGTTTTGATGACATTTAAATTTTGCTGCGTTGCCACGTTTGTTGGAAAACAGCAGAACCGGGTCGTACGACTTTTGTTCGAATTTTGCGTGTCCGAATATAGTTAAATTTTTGCGAGTCTTTCTTTGCAGGGGCGGACTGGCATTACTTTTTTTTTAATTTTAACTTACAAAATGCCAAAATTTTCAAAAAACATTCTTGGAATATTAAAGTTTTAATTTTCTAATAGTAGGCTTGAGCTAGCAAAACATCCGGGGAAGCTGAACTACCATGCCGGCGTCTACCCCAATCGTGCCCCCCCCCCAATGCGATTTCTTGCATGTAGCTAATTTATTTTGGCTTTAACGAAAAATTATCATCAGACGAAAAATAAAGACCATAAAATTCTCAACAACATATATTTTTTCCAAATTTTTCTATGGCATACCGTTCCTAAAATAATCTTCCCTGCCGTATTGAAAAATGGCGTCCAAAATCGAATTTTAACATTTCAAACAAAAAATATTTTACATGATATTCTCTACTTCTTTTGTTTTTAGTATTTATTTTTTATAAAATTTGCTAAGATAAGATTGCTTTGGTTGTGCGGCCTAAAGGCCGCACTGGTGGGATTTAACAAATAAATTTAGCGTTACAGGTAAATAAATACATAAGTTAAGACTATTATTTCTACATTTTAATTAAAGACCACCTGAAAAACTGAAATTTTGCCCTGACGTAGGTTAGGTATGCCTTACGTCGTGAAAAATCGCAAAACAATAAATTTATTGGGGAGTCCCGTTTGATGAAAGAGGTGTGGGTAACAAACCCTGTACTCCGTAGTGCTAAGATGATAACGCAAGGTTAGGAGGTACAAGGTTATGGCTTAGTAAGATGATGCTACTTGAATTCCGCCGTCCTTAGTTAAATCGTCCTAACTAATAAATTAAATTGGTATTCGGTAAAAATTAATACAGATTTGATATATCCATATAATATTACAGAAGTCATTTACATAATATATTACATAAAGTCATTTTGCTGCCGAAAACAAATTTGTAAGTTAGGACATTTTAACGAAGGACGGCAGAATTAGTATAAGCATTCTTAACGAAGAACGTCCTAAATTTTTTCCGACCTTTCAACTCCCCCTCCCCCGTGTCACAGTTGGCTACAATCTTCGGACCCCCCCACCCTCCCCCAGAAACGTCTTATGGTCACAAATCAACCTTTCGACATTGTTTATACGGCATTTGGAATTGAAGGAGTAAATACATTTTTTACAAAATATTACATAAAAAATTATGTATAAATACCAGTTGACACGGGTGATTGCTTTGGTTGTGCGGCCTAAAGGCTGCACTGGAGGGATTTTACAAATAAATTTAGCGTTACATGTAAATAAATAAGTTAAGACTATTATTTCTACATTTTAATTAAAAACCACTTGAAAAGCTGAAATTTTGCCCTAACGCAGGTTTGGTATGCCTTACGTCGTGAAAAATCCCAAAACTATAAATTTATTGGGGAGTCCCGTTTGATAAAGGAGGTGTGTGTTAAAGAACCCTGTACTCCGTAGTGCTTAGATGACAACGCAAGGTTAGGAGGTACAAGGTTATGCCTTGGTAAGATGATGCTACTTGACTTCCGCCATCCTTAGTTAAAACGTCCTAACTAATAAATTAAATTGGTATTCGGTAAAAATTAATAGAGATTTGATATATCCATATAATATTACAGAAGTCATTTACATAATATATTACATAATATTACATAAAGTCATTTTGCTCCCGAAAACCAATTTGTTAGTTAGGACATTTTAACTAAGGACTTCAAAATTAGTTTATAATATAAGCATTCTTGACGAAGAACGTCCGAAATTTTTCCCGACCTTTCAACTCCCCCTCCCCCTTGTCACAGTTGGTCACAATCTTCGGACTCCCCTCCTAGAAACGTCTTATGGTCACAAATCAACCCTCCCCTATTTTGTCTAAAATCGAACTTCGACATTGTTTACACGGCATTTGGAATTGAAGGAGTAAATAAATTTTTTACAAAATATTACTAGTACATAAAAAATATTCACCCACAATATTTTTAGCAATGCCAAAAATGGGATTTTTATGCGAAGATCACATTGGTCGAATCCCTCCCTCCTTCCTAGTCACACTTGGTCACATTTTGTCAACCTCCCGTGGACTTTACTTGGACAAGTGCTTATCTTGGGAAATACTGCCGTGGTTCGGTTTCCACGTTAAACTGTATATTCAGTGGCGTAGTAGAGTCCGAAGAGCGGAGGAGGCAGCATTTTTAAAACTTTGCAAAATATAAAACTAAAATATTTCTTTATAATATATTATTTTTTGTGTTTTCTAATGTATAAATTTCATAACAATTGGAGAGGAAGGGGCGTAATATCTGTAGCGGCGAGCGCCCCTCTGCCCCCCCTGTGTATAATGAAGGTACTTTAAAGCGGGCAGTGCCATATATGAAAACAAAGAAAATATTTCGGGTCCAAATAAAGGGCAAAATCATCCAAAAAGTTTATCGGGGGGGGGGAGGTTAAATATCGAAAGCTTACCTCGAAAAAATTTTTCACATCCCCGTACACAGATGATTTTTCATAAAGATAGGGACTGACTCAATTAACCTTTTTACGGTGTCCAAGCAACCCCCAACCCCCTGAAAATTGTTTAAAACTTAAAGGCGAAAATAAGCTTTCATAACCTTTTTACGCGATATTTTCGCAGACGCTGTGGTCGAAACCCGAAGTTTTTTTCCAGAACACCCCAACTATGGGGGGGGGGGAAGTAGACCGTCTAAAAGTGGACTGACCCCCCCCCCCCAATGTGCCTATTTTTTCATTTTTATTTGTTGTTTAACAAACTAAATAATAATGAAAGCAATTTGTTTCATTTCTACCTTCAAATGGCCGTACCATCAAGAATATTAGTTTTTTAGTCTAAATAGTTTTGTACTTTTTTAAAGAGCGTGAAATTCTCTACAAACTAGATTCTAATACTTTATTAGATAAAATCAATGATTTTCGAGTTATGGATTAAATTAAGTGAAGAAATGTCGAATTTTTATTTATTGTTTGTTGGCTTCTCTTCCGAACGCTGTGCATTTAAACGAAACATTTTACAAAAAAAAATTGATGGGCGTCTTGTTATACAAAATTTAACGGGCTACAATTTTGGTTAGATAAATTTTTTTGAAAAGTCAATCCATTTCGAAGAAAAAATTAAATTCGTTGTGAAAAATGCAGTTTTCTTGTAAAATATTCACTGCACAAAGCAAATACAAATATTTAAGTCAAAATATAATAAATTAAGAATTTTTATAAACATTAACTTCTACATATCAACCAAAAAATGTTTACCAAACACAAATTTGACCACGGGGCTGTAAAGAGAACCACGAATTCTGCGTTTTAACTGAAATGGATTGGTTTTTCAAAAAAGGTTACTAAAGTTGCACCTCGTTCAATTTTTTTTCCTGATAAGGGCATCGATAATTTGTTCTTTAAAATGTTTCGTGTAAAAGATACAACATTTTCAATAAAAATCAAACTTCGAATTTTTGATTAACATTTTTGCACTTAATTTATTCCATAACTCGAAAACGGTTGATTTTAGATAATTAAGGGTTAGAATCTGGTTTGTAGGTATTTTCACTTACACAAATAAATCAATATTTTCGGCACTGTGGCCAGTTGAAGGTAGTAATTAAAAAAATTACTTTAAACAATAATTATTGCTCCCAAAGTGTGGGTTTGAAGTCGGATAAAAATGTTAGAAAACAAGTTTTTCTTAGAAAAATGTCTTTCTTCACCAGGATATTTATTTATTTTTATTGCATGGGCCTAACGGCCGCACCACTTCGTTAGATTTACGAGGTAATAATTACTCGGCTTTTGGCTTCGCATTTTAGGTCTCTATTGAAACTTTCTTGCTTAATATCCTTACAACACAATTTTCCCTCGTAGTGGTAATTTCAAAATAAGTATGGATTAACTTTAGATATTTTTGCCTCCCCCACCCCTATAAACTATTTGGCTGAATCCTCTGGTGCTATGCGAGCAAATAAAAACGTTCGGTAATTTCTAGACCACCTTGAAAACTGACAGCTATGATTGGTTTATCCCTTTATTACCAATCTATAATAATGTCTTTGCATTTCCGGGAGTAAAGCAAACACTTCACTCCTGATTTTAGGGGAGTGAAGTGCAATTTTTTACATCGTTGTCGCATAGAAACGTTTCTTAACTTTTTCAAGTCATAATAAAAATTCTTAATGAACTCATTTTATACAGAATTTTATGGTTCTTAATTTTGGTCTGATGATAATTTTTCGTAAAAGTGAAAATAAGCGAGATATAGGTAAAATATAGTAAAAATTGGGAGACATGTTCATTGCCTTTGTAAATAATTTAATTATATATTTACGATCCCTCTAAATTAAATCGGTTTGGTGTCAGGAATTGTTGGGTTCAATTACAATTTTTAATTAAAATTTAATTTAAATGTCTATGAAATGCTTGATTGGGGTTTGTAGCAATCAGCTTTTAAGAGTCATTAAAAACTAAATCAGATTGGCGGTTGGCGTACCTAAGGACCAACAACTATTATAAAGAAGTTTGCAGTACAAAAACATTTCAGGCACGTTGCCAGGAGATAATAAAAATAGTTTTTTTATATGGGATGTGAGAACTTATAATATTATGAGAATTGAAGAAAAGGATTTAATTTTTGTTCCTTAATAATGGCTAAAATTGTTTACATTATGGCTCATAAAAGGAATCTCTTGGAAACGAAAAAAAAAGGAGAAATTTTAATTATGCTTGGTTGTGGTGATAACTGCAGATCGCAGCAATTTTCAAACTTCAAAGTAAATTTTAGTGCTGCGATAAGAGTTACGACTTAATTTAACGATTTTTGGCGAAAAGAGAAGTTCCTGCATTTAGAAATGCACTAAGTTCAATTTTTAACTAAAATTTTTGTCTCATTTCAAACCTTCATCATCGGGAAAATTTTTGTCTTTAAAGCAATTTGTTTCATTTCCACCTTAAAATGGCCATAGCACCGAAAGTATCGATTTTATTGTATTATTCATTCAGTTATCTTTTGTAGAGCTTGAAATTATCTACAAACTATATTCTCAACATTTATTGTCTAAAATAAACGGTTTTCAAGTTATAGATTAAATTAAACAAAGAAATGTTAAAAAAATGCCGATTTTAATTTTGAATTTTTCCTTGTAAACTATATATCTTTTAACGAAACGTTTAACGATAAACAACTACAGATTATCCGGATAGAAAATTTAACGGTCTACAACTTTAGTTTGGTGAACTTTTTTGAAAAACCAATACATTTCGCAGGAAAACGGAAAATTCAGACTAGCACGGCTGATCGAGTACACAGCTTGTCTGCAGTTAAGGTCAAACTTTTCTAAGTACTTAGTTATAGATGTTTTAGTTTATTGCATCCGTGAGCTAAGATGCATGACTGAGGTGCGAAGCACAGGGGTATGTACAATATCGCGACCATCGATCTTATAGTTACTAGATATGATATCAACGTATTTGTTGTGAAGCAAACATTGACAGATATAAATTTTGTTTTTCTTTTTATATGCAACACTGGTTGCATACCTACTGTTAGGAATCAATATTATGAAATTTCAAAAAATCATAATCGGTGTTCCTAACATTGAATTGATTTATTGAAATATAATTTTTATTGAATTTTCGGAAAATAATCTATAAACCGTACATTTATAATACGGTTATCTCCTATCTAGTAAATATAAGATCGATGGTCGTGACTATTAATTTAGATAACATAACCTAAAATCGAATTATTAGTTCGCGAAGTGGTTACTTTCCAAACCTCATAGAGGTCGAGAAATAATCACAGGTTAGTAATTAATCAATTACTAACGTAAGGAAAGTTCGGAAAGTGACCACCTTCCAAATTAACTGGATAGAAAGTTATGTAGTTAATAATAACTTGTTTCCCAACTTATTAAAATTTGGTAATAGATCATAATTGCTAAGTGATTGTGAATAAGAGGTTTAACGTATTCCCTATAGCGGTCGTCTTGCAGATTATTCTTTTGCTTTGTCTTCGAATTCGGCCCAAGTTCCAAGTTCAATTTTTGATGTTTTTTTTTAACTCATGAGGGGAGTAATCACCTCTATGCGTCTCCTTCTATCCGTTCTCCACATGCTGCTTTTTACATGGAACGCTATTGTTGGTAAATTTTTTACCCAAGTAATGCAAGCAAAAAATGCATAATGGGGGACCTACAGTTTTTCGTTAAATTTAAGAATTTAAGATATCGTCCTTTGTGTTGGATTAAAATGGAATAAAATTTACCTTCGAGTAAAATTGGTTTTAGTGTATTCTTGTATTTAATTGTATTCGAGTGTGTAAAATTATTATCATTAAAAGATGTGTGATTGCCATGGTTGTGCGGCCTGAAGGCCGCACTGAATTTTTAGGTTACATAGGCACTTAAACGTAAATTTAAAATAAAATTCGTTTTATCATCATTCGAATATCATCGCACTTTCCTAGGTTCAAAATGACTGTGGTGGGGTAACAATTGAAAATCATCACTTCACAAAAATACTGCGGGCCTCTGGCATTTTTAATTAGCTCGGCCTTCGACCTCGCATCTCAGATTTCTATCAAATGTTTCATCAACTCGTGAAGGAACGAAAGATAAAATTTGAGAGTATGGTTTGGATTTATAGTCTGTATTACATCATTCACTTTCTCGAACAAGATATTGTACAATGTTTTCGCACAATGCTGTATATATAAATACTCTAAACTCGTCTCTGCGCAGAAATTCTTAAATTTCTTGTTATGAAATTGTGTAATGTAATAGCCTTCAAATTTAAACTTTAAACAAATGTTCTTTTTTTATGAAGTGAAGAAAGTCTTGATAGAGACCTGAGTTGCGAGGCAGAAGGCCGAGCTAATTATGAAGGCTACAATAGGCCACCAATGTTATTGTTGCAAACCCCTATAAGGGTTATAACTATAAGGGGTTTGCAGTTAAGTGATACGCCACCTAGCGGAATATATCAGAAGCTTGGCATGATATATAATGTAATTTGTCACTTTCTGCGTTAATAAGGGTAATTTTTTACCCTTATATTCTCAAGCTTTGGCTTCCGTTTGTTTACAAATTAAAGAAACACTTGATAGCAAATAGGTGGGAGGCCGAAAGCCGAGCCAAATTAGAAAGTCAGAGAATTTGTTTGTAAGAGCCCAAATATTCCGAATATTTAGAATAGAACAGTCCCCGCAGGAAACAGCTCGCAGGAAACAGTCAGGCGGTTACCGTCCCCGCAGGGCTGTAATTCGTTAAACGAACTGCGGGAAGTGACAAATATTCGGCGTATTTTCCTTTGAAAGTCATTTTGAACATCAACATCATTCGAATATCAACGCTTCCCTGGGGTTGTAATTTACAATAACACTGCAGGCATGCCCTTTTAAATAAGCTCGGCCTTCGGCCTCGCATCTCAGGTTTTTCTCAAGAGTTTCTTCAAAATGACTGTCGTCGAACACACCGAATAATTAGCACATTTTTGTACTTTATTCAGAAATTACAAAAATTATAGGTAACAGCCCGGGACTGTTACCATGGTGATGTAATTCGTCAAAAAGACTGCGCGAAGTGACAAAGTTTTGGATTACTGCCATTTGACAACAAAATATGAATAACAATCTTCTTCTTCTTCTATTTTGAAGATGCTATTTTTCTACAGCTGTTTTTTGTAACAGTCTGCGGGTAGTAACAGCCCTGAGTAAGCGGTAACAGCCCGGTGAATGTTGCTTTCGGACTGTAATTGTTATTATAACAATCCCGGTATTATACCATCGCCATACTAGAAAAAAAAAATTCGTTTGAATCCTCATAATTTAGGAACATTTGCTGATGTGGCGTTCGGACATCTTCACATTTATTTCCAATATAATTATGTTTTTTTATAACATTAGCTCGGCCCTCCTTTAAATTATCCGTTCATTGATACTTTTTTTTGAAATCACGAAACACTTTTTATTACAAAAAAAAATTGCGGAACACTAAAATCACTAACAGTCCATAAAAGAGAACCGAAAAAATGGCTTGAGCTTGTAAAAAAATCGGGAAAGCTGAATTTTGGTAACATGATTGTGTCCGTATCAATCCCTTAAATTCGCCTGGTGGCTTCTTTTACAACTGAAAATGTTAGACCTCCAAATCCGAATTGTTCCAATAATTCGTGTAATTTCATTTTTACGGAAAATTTATATTAAAATAGCTATAAACATAACAATGTTTTTAAATTTTTTTCATATGTCAGGTAAGGAAGTCGTTGAAATGGTTACAGTTTTACAAATCCTAATTAACCCCCCCCCCTCCCGCCAGCATTTCTTCAAAATCTCTTGCCGGTCTCATCCCCATTAGCGATTTTAGCGCCGCCAACTGGTTTTTCGCCTATAACTCACTTAATTTAAATTTTATGGCAAATTCATGCTAAATAAAAATTGAAGAACAGAAAATTTCCTACAAAAATAGAGTTTTCTCGAAATTCTAGAAATAAAAATCACTTTAGAATATTTAAAAACATTTAAGTTGAAACGAAAGTTTCTAATAATTCGTTTTCTGAATGAAAATTTCTTACTGGTGGTCTTCATCTCTAATGTTGGTTCTGAAATATTTATTTGGTAGAGAATTTTGTGCTCTACAATTTTGGCCCAATGATAATTTTTCCTAAAACTAAAATTAACCGAGTTATAGGCGAGAAACCATTCTGAAAAAGCTAAAATCCTTTTAATTGATCGAGAAGTCGTCAGGGGCGGGGATTCAGGGACTTTAGGGGGATTGGGGGATTTAAATACATAATCGTGTTTGCCGAAATTCAGCTTTCCCGAATTTTTTGCAAGCTGACTTGCCTGGATTATAGGGTCACAAAATTAATAATCAAGAAATATGCAACACCATAACGACATCAATTTTTACATTCACAGGGGACTTACTGTTTAATGTGGAATCCTTCTAAGAAACGCCCAAAAAAATTGTTTTACTTGGTTCGGGATTGAACCTGTACGTGACTACCTCTTATAATTAAAAATAACACTAAAATCACTGACGGTCCATAAAAGAGAACCGCAAAAATGACTAGAGCTTGTAAAAAAATCGGAAAAGCTGAATTTTGGTAACATGATTGCATCCGTTTCAACCGCTTAAATTCGTCTGGTGGCTTCTTTTACAACTGAAAATGTTAGACCTCCAAATCCGAATTGTTCCAATAATTTGCGTAATTTCATTTTTACGGAAGATTTATATTAAATACCGATAAACATAAAAATGTTTTTAAATTTTTTTCATATGTCAGGTAAGGAAGTCGATGAAATGGTTCCAGACTAATCCTAATGACCCCCCCCCCCCGCCAGCATTTCTCCAAAATCTCTTGCCGGTCTCTTTCCCCATTAGCGATTTTGGCAAAGCCAACTGGTTTTTCGCCTATAACACGCTTAATTTCATTTTTATGGAAAATTCATACTAAACAAAAATTGAAGAACAGAAAATTTCCTACAAAAATAGAGTTTTCTCGAAATTTTCGAAATAAAAATCAATTCTATATTATTTAAAATAATTTAATTTGAAACGAAGGTTTCTAATAATTCGTTTTCTGAATGAAAATTGACAAACTTGAAAATTGAAAATGACAAACATAAAAATGTTTTTAAATTTTTTTCATGTCAGGTAAGGAAGTCGTTGAAATGGTTACAGTTTTAATAATCCTAATCCCCCCCCCCCCCGCCAGCATTTCTCCAAAATCTCTTGTCAGTCTCTTTCCCCATTAGCGATTTTAGCACCGCCAACTGGTTTTTCGCCTATAACACGCTTAATTTCATTTTTCAGGAAAATTCATACTAAATAAAAATTAAAGAACAGAAAATTTCCTACAAAATAGAGTTTTTTCGAAATTGTCGAAATAAAAATCAATTCTAGAATATTTAAAAAAAATTAAGTTGAAACGAAGGTTTCTAATAATTCGTTTTCTGAATGAAAATTTCTTACTCGTTATCTTCATCTCTGAAGTTAGTTCTGAAATATTGATTTGGTAGAGAATTTTGTGCTCTACAATTTTGGCCTGATGATAATTTTTCCTAAAACTAAAATTGGCGGAGTTATAGGCGAAAAACCATTCTGAAAAAGCTGAAATCCTTTTAACTGACCGAGAAGTCGTCAAGGGCGGGGTTTCAGGGAGTTTAGGGGGTGTGGGGGAAATAAATACATAACTGTGTTTGCCAAAATTCTGCTTTCCCGATTTTTTTGCAAGGTGACTTACCTGGACTATAGGGCCATAAAACTAACAATCAAAAACTATGCGGCACCATAACGACATCAATTTTTATATTCACGGGGGACTTACTGTTTAATGTGGAATCCTTCTGAGAAGAAACGCCCAGAAAATTTTTTTACTTCGTTCGCGATTGAACCTGTACCTGTACCTTAACCTTAACCTGTTTATAATTAAAAACAAAAGACAAAAAATTTGAAAAACTCAAAATCAGTCAATTTGTCTGAAAATCTGTCCCTGCGTTTTATAAGGTAAAATATGGAATAACAGTTGGCAAGTAAGCGGGAAATTCCAAAATCGATGGTAACGAGGGTGTCTTTCTTATTCCATTCCATTACGTATTTAACTTCTTTAAGCGTAATAATTTTCTTGAAGAAAATTACAAATGGTTCTTGTAAGCATCAATAAAACTTCTTTTATTTCAAACATTTTCTCTTTAATTTTATCCACATACATTTATTGTGGTAACATTTTTATCTTTTCTTTTATGTTCGGCACTCATTGTGCTTTGATTTATTTTTCTGTGGGTTTTATTTTTTGAGTGGTTTGAATTACTAAACAGGTGGGATAAAAAAACGACATCGCTTCGTTTATTTTATTAAAAATGAGGCAAATTTGCTTGAAAAGCTCTCCTAATTATTTCGTCTTGCCGGAGTTTGCTCGCGTGGAAGTTATTGATTGGATGGTAATTTTACGAGAAGAGAATTTTCGATTTTGGTTTAAGTAGGGGTGAAAGAGGGTAATGGGTCACGCTAGGGTAAAAAAAAATAAACGTTGCAGTTGTTCGATATGCAATTACAAAATAGTTTATATTTATTGCTACGTCGAGGCACTGCCGACGCCCATCGTATTTGCCACTGACGTCACATAAGTTTGCGCCGTTACTGTGGAAACCGCGATCCAGTAATGACGTCACGGTTGCGCGCGGTAGCATTTAATGGTCCAGATTTAGCTCTGCTACCCTACATCCGCATCTTTTATTATACTTTTTTTGTTTCGCACCGGGAAAAACATAATTTATTAATTTTCACTATTTCACCAAAAGTTCTGCTCGGTCGCTGTTTCAGAAAATTAATTTCCAGTTAATGACAACTGGAAAACTTTTATCATAATTGAGATCGTTGTCGTTTCTTGAACGTAAACAATTACAATTGAGAAAAGCTTTTGTAAAAAAAAACTTATATTTCGGGCAGGCATTAATCATTATACAGTGGCTTACAAAAAACGTTTTGTTAAAAGGAAGGAGATTTCGTAAATAGAATGTACAATGAAAAAACAAGAAAATTACTTGATTGATGATATTCATTAGGATTTACACAAAGGGGATGAATTTTAATAGAAATTTTTTAGCTACATTAACATTGTTTTAGGTTAATTTTTTCAAATAAATTTAAATTTTTGTTTTTCTTAATTACGCCTCTGTAATCTTTTTCGGTTTTGCGTGGAAATCGGAAAATTTAAAAACTGCTCAGCTATCGTGAAAAATCGAAAACTGTTTAATATGTAATCGGGATACTCTGCACGAACCAAAGCTTTAATTCCTCACCAGAAATATACGAGATTACGTACCTGCCTTTTTTGCAAATTTCCACCTCGGAAAATTCGCGTTGAACGGCGCGCGGCTGCCTAATTTTTACAATTAAAAAAATGTAAAAGTCAACACGTTATCACCTCGAAAATCACCCTCGTATAACTCACGTGCTGTTTTATGTGTCGGAGTGTTGTGATTTTTGAGTTGTAACTGTAATTCTATTTTCCACTTATTTGGTTGCCCAGTCACGAACCGAATGGGTTTAACCGAATCCTTTGCACTTGGTATAACGCTGTATATTTCTGAAAATTTTACACTAAAACTTCTTTTATCGACGACTTCCATTAAGTGGGAAAACCGCTTTAAAATTTTCTATGCAAAAAAGTTGCCGCTTTACGTGGAAAACCGACTTATCGATTTGACTTTTTGAACTCGAATAATAAAACTAAAAAGGATTAAACAAGAGAGAATTTAATAAATTACAAAAGTTTCAGAAGTACGAAACAAAAGTAACTTTCTAATTTTGCTATAAAATTTTAAATTTTCCTCTCTTATTTTGTAAATTACCAAACGCCGTAATTTATTAGCACAAACTTTTTGCGTTGTCTTTATCAACCGAGTTACGAAATAATGCGAACACGAATGCTGCTGATGAGGCAGATTTTATACTGTAAATTACTTTACGGGAGAAGTATGAATCTGACGAAAAATATTTATAGAACATTTTTATAGAGAATTTAATTATATTTAATTTTGTATATAACTAATTTTGCCGTAAAGTCAAAAATTAACCGAGAAATAAGCGAAAAACTGATCAATTTTGTCAAAATCTCATTTTCAAGCGAATAAAATATTATAAAAAATATTCAAATCGACAATTTTCACAAGTTTTCGTAGATTCGTAGAGAATTTTACCCACAAATCAACGACAAAATAGCACAATAATTATCGTTAATAAATTGGGGTGTTTTCAGGTGTGATAATCAAAATATAACTTAGTAAAATTCTGAAATTTTTAATTTGTTGAGAATTTGGATCTGCAAATTCAAAAAACGAAGAAAACTGTTCGAATTTGAACTCCTGATTACAAAACGAAAGTAATAAAAAAATTTTATTTTAAATCGAAGTTATTTTTAGAGAGTGAAAATCAGAATAACTGAAAAAACATATAAGTCTTCGAATTTATAAAGAATTCATCAAAATATCTTAATTAAATTCTTAAACTACGTATTTATTTAAATTTTGAATTGGAAAATTCTGAAAATAAGAAAAACTGGCTAAATTTGAGCTCACGATTGCAAGAAAAGTTATGAAGATATCTCACTGCTAAATTAGGGTTGTTTTCAGAGGGAAGAAATCAAAATAACTGACAATTTATATAAAATTTGACCTAAAAATTACCGGCAAAATTGTAAAAAAATTATCGTGAATAAATTGGGGTGTTTTCAGGAGTGATAATTAAAAAAATTCTGAAATTTTTAATTTTTTGAGAATTTGGATCTGAAAATTCAGAAAACGAAGAGAACTGTTCGAATTTGAACTCCTGATTACAAGGAAAGTATAATGGCAAAAGCTTATTGATAAATCAGGGTTATTTTCAGAGGGTGAAAATCAGAATAACTGAAATAACTTCTGAAATTTCGAATTTATAAAGAATTTAACCTACCAATTGGTGTTTTCAGGAGTGTAAATTAAAAAAATTCTGAAATTTTAAATTTTTTGAGAATTTGGATCTGAAAATTCAAAAAATGAAGAAAACTGTTCGAATTTGAACTCCTGATTACAAGGAAAGTAATGGAAAAAGCTTATTGATAAATCAGGGTTATTTTCAGAGGGTGAAAATCAGAATAACTGAAATAACTTCTGAAATTTCGAATTTATAAAGAATTTAACCTACTAATTAACGGAAAATAGTAAAATTAACCCTTGATAAATGAAGATATCTCATTGCTAAATTAGGGTTGTTTTCATAGGGCAGAAATCAAAATAACTGACTAAAATTCTGAAACTTCCAATTTATATAAAATTATTTGACCTAAAAATTACCGGCAAAATTGTAAAAAAATTATCGTTAATAAGTTGGGGTGTTTTCAGGAGCGATAATCAAAAAAATTCTGAAATTTTTAATTTATTAGAATTTGGATCTGAAAATTCAAAAAACAAAGAAAACTGTCCGAATTTGAACTCCTGTATACGTATAAGGAAAGTATAATGGAAAAAGCTTATTGATAAATCAGGGTTATTTTCAGAGGGTGAAAATCAGAATAACTGAAAAAACTTCTGAAACTTAGAATTTATAAAGATTTTAACCTACCAATTAACGGAAAATAGTAAAATTAACCCTTGATAAATTGGAGTCGTTTTCAGTGGGTGGTCATCAAAACATCTTAATTAAATTCTGAAACTACCTATTTACCTAAATTTTGAATTCGAAAATTCTGAAAATAAGGAAAACTGGTTCAATTTGAGCTCACGATTACAAGAAATGTTATGCAGAAATCTGACTGCTAAATTAAGGTTGTTTTCAGGGGAAAGAAATCAAAATAACTGACTAAAATCCTGAAACTTTCAATTTGCATAGAATTTGACCTGAAAATTAACGGCAAAGTAGTAAAAAGATTTTCCTTAATAATTTGGGGTGTTTTCAGGACCCCATTTTCTTAATAAAATTCTAATAACTAAAATAACTGAATGAAATTATGAAATTTCGAATTTGTCGAGAATTTCGATTTGTAAAGACTTTGACTTACCGTTGAAAATCGTTGATAAATTGGAGTAGTTTTAGGGAGTGGTCATCAATATAAAATATCTTAATTACATTCTGAAATTTCCAATTTATATGTGCAAATAAATACCGGTGCAAAATTCATAACTTGGAGAAATTAAATTATAAGATTCTGAAAAGAAGAACTTTAAATCCATAATAAGCCCACGATTATAGAAAAATAATTAAAATTATTCATTTCCTAAATTAGGGTAGTTTTCAGGGGGTGGAAATCTAACGAACCGAGTAAAATTCTGAAACTTCGAATTTGAAGAAAAATTAATCTACACATTACAGTAAAATTAGTTGAAAAATACTATTGAAAAATAGGGGTGGTTTTCAGGAGGTCAAATCGAAATAACCGAATAAATCTTAAAAATTTGAATTTCTGCGAGAATTTTAGTTCGAAAATCCTGCAATACATAATTTATTCTGATTCAAAATGAACCCCCGATTACAGTAAAAATGAAGAAAAAAATATTATTCATAAGTTGGGGTGGTTTTCTGGAGGCAAAAATCGAAAGAACGAAGTAAAAATTTAAAACTTTTAATTCGTAATTCGCGACAAACTTTTTAAAGAATCCGCCGTAATTTATTAATACTAAACTCCGTAATTTATAAGCACAAACTTTATCAAACGAGTTATGAAATAATGCGAACACGAATGCTGCTGATGAGTCAGATTTTATACTGTAAATTAAATTACGGGAGAAGTATGTATCTGACGAAAAATATTTATAAAACTTTTGTATAGAAAATTTAATTATCTTTAATTTTGTATATAACTAATTTTCCCGTAAAGTAAAAACTAACCGAGAAATCAGCAAAAAACTAATCAATTTTGTCAAAATCTCATTTTCAAGCGAATAAAATATTATAAAAAATATCCAAATCGACAATTTTCACAAGTTTACTGGCTCAAACCCCGTACACAATATGGATTTTTTCCTTCGGACAACACAACTTTGTTTTGTTCAAAAAGACAAATATTTGTTAGAAAAGATAAAACAAGCAACTGTGAACAACTGCGCGAATAATTTTGCCGAGCATCGTAAAACCTAAAGAATAAAACCGTAATACCTAAAGAAACAAAAGTTACCCGGTAGGAAATTTCGCTTTGGAAGAAAAAGTTACAAAATACCGCAGTTCATAGCTTTTGAAATGAAAGGCAACCCGTCTGCAGTTTCCGTCCATATCTTAGTAAATATTTGATAAAAAATGGAAAATTCATATTTTGAAGGAACTAAACTTATTTGAAGTTTATTGAAAGGTTAGAAGTATTTCAAGTTTTTAATATCTTAGAAGAAAATCCATCCAATTACGTGCAACTCTTATATGTACAGTAGTTAAACAAACACAAGGGTTGCTCTAGAAATGCAAAATTTAAATAACAGGAATAAAAGTTGCACTTTTTAGAAATTTCGAAATTTTTTACAGAAATAATTCGGTTTAAATAATATAAAATGTTGCTATCTCAACACAGGCCACTGGGAATTCTAAAATTAAGTGACTGAAGAAATTAAATTAAAATGACCTGCTGTAATTAAATTTTCATTACTTAATCTGATCAGTGTTGCAAAATTTCGCCAGTTTGGATTCTTTAAAAAGTTTGTCAAACTGTGAGCAACGCAATAGCAGTTGCAATTTTCGAATAGGGTAATTATAAATTTGTTGGAAAATTTTACAAAAATTATTGATTTCTTTTAAAACATTTATTTAACCAAGAGATTTCTGAATAGCTTGTCCAACTATGAGCAACGCAAAAACAGTTCCTAACCCAATAAAATGCAAAATGTAATTATTAAAAAAAAAAAAAAAATAAGAGGAAACGGTTACCCGAAAGTTTATTCCTTAATGAGCATTTGCTTATTTACTCAAAAGTTCATCTAACTATGAGCAACTGAGTTGCAATTGATGTATAACAATAAAACTACGCGATTCTCTAAATGTAAAATTGGGATGTTCTAAGAAGTAGAAGTAAAATGAGAGTAGATTTCGATGTAAATGACAATAAATTTAGCGAAAGCAGAACAGCTGTTTAATTTCTAGTAATGAATTTGTTAAACTACAAGCAACTCGGCAACAAGTTCTATATATGTACTAAGTGAACTAATTATGTACTTGAAACTTAAAACTTATAAAAGAAAACACTGCTCATTAGTTATAAGTTATAAGTTTATGTCCTAGCAATGAAAAATATTAGGACGTCGAGATCCCAGTTTCTGATTTAGAAAAATTCATTTCCTTAACAATTATAAGTAACGGTTTTTATTTTGTATTTATGGGCGTGGCATAATTGAACAGATTTTGACGAAAAGAGAAGTAGAATGGGATTTTTCTTTAAAAGGCTCTGTAATTAGAAATTTATTTTTATATCTACTACATTTTAAAGATCTATAGCAATTTTAGTCCATTGAACCGAACTTGTTTTTCAATTTTGAAAATTCATGAGATGAAGCTGGGGGGGAGCAAACCTTTACCCCCCCCCCATATTACCACCTGCTTATTTCATTATTCATTTGCTTGTAGGTCAAGTGGTCAAGGTATTCGAAGCTTCAGAATTTTATTCCGCCATTTTGTCTTCCACTCCTGGAAAACACCCCAATCGATCAATGAGATTTTTTAAATTATTTTTTCGATAATCAGGAACTTTTTTTTTCCTGCAGGGAAGGGGGATCCTTCATAGGCACCACCCCATCAGGGATGGTAGTGTCAGATTCTTACTGACTAAAACCCCCTCCCCGACGACAGCGGGATTTACCTTCTCGGCATTACTTCCGCTGTCGTCTGCGATCTTCCATGCTGCATCGATGATGCAGGCTCCCGATGACCTCCCGGTTTAGCACGGAAGTTTGTGTCCGGGAGGTCAGGCGCTAGCACTTGATTCTACTTTTTCAATTGAACCGGACGCACCGCTCGCCGCGATCCAACACGTTTCACCGGGCCACCTAGTGGTCCGTGATCGTCAGCATAGGTGAAAGTCCACTCGTCATTAACTTAATAGGCGGAGATTCCGGCGACAAAGTTAAGGCCGAGTCGACCGTCATCAATGCCGGAGACCCCGAGCCCCCAAGCGACTCTGCAAATCATATTAAATCCCAGAGCGCGATGCGACCGGGTCATCTTGAGAAACTTGAGGTCGCTGGCAAAGTGCCAGTCCACTCGGCTTTATATTTGACGGCACTATTTTCGCGATCATCCCCCTCTGGATTAGCACGAGAGTTTGTGTCCACAGAGGGTTCTACGCGCTATCGTCGTACCGACAATAATCTACCCCGTTGAACGACCGTCACTACTCGACCCGGACCCGACCCGCCGATTAATGACGATATATTCTTCGGGAATTCTCTTGGGAACATCTCGCGCATCTTCTCGCGGGAACTTACAACGCTGGATAATCAGGAACTCATTTTGAATCAGGTTTCTGGGTTTAAAAATTTTCTAATTTAAATTAAGTTTCAGAATTTTCCTTAGTTAATTGGATTTCCATGGCTGAAAATCATATGAAATTTTTCAAATTATTTTCCTATAATTGGGGGCTCATTCTGAATCAATTTACTGTGTTCCAGAATTTTCAAAATTAAATTTTACGTAAATTCGAATAATTTTAGTCACATCAATTATTTAGACTTCCTCCCTCAGTAAGCCACCCCAATTTTACAATAATATAAAATGGTAATTTAGATATTAACTGTGAAAATCACCTTAATTTAACAATAAAACATTTTAATTATTTTTTCAGCATAAAGAGCTAATTTTTTACCAGTTTTCTGCCTTTCGGAATTTTCAAATTCAAATTCTTGACAAATTCGAAGTAGAAAAATTTTACTCATCAATTATTTTGAATACACCCGAATTTATCATTAGTAATTTTTTCACAATTTTATGGTTAATTTATAGCTCAAATTCTTGATGAATTCATAGTTTCAGAATTTTTTTCAGTGATTTACTTACATTTCTTTCCTGATAATTTCCCTAATTTTTGTTAAAACTTTTTTATTATTTTCCTGTAACCAGGAGCGCATTTTAAACCTGTTTTAAGATTTTCAAATTCCAATTTTCTACAATAATTTTATTCAGCTATTTCGACCCCCCCCCCCCCTGAATACTAACCTAATTTTTCCAAGGTATTGTTTTTTCTTTTTCGTTCATTTCTAAATAGGTCAAATTCTCTACGATTGAAAGTTTAAAATTATTATTTAGTTCTTTCAATTTTCATCCCCCTGGAAACCACCCCAATTTATGAATAATATTTTTGCCTTTATTTTTTCTGCAATCATGGGTTCTTTTTTAACCCGATTAGTATTTTTCTACCTGAAATTCTCTACGAATTAAAAGTTCGAAATTTTTACTTGGTTCTTTTGATTTTCACCACCAGAAAACCATCCCAATTTATGAATAATATTTTTGTCATTACTTTTTCTATTATTAGGGGTTCATTTTTAACCACTATTATGTATTTAAGGATTTTCAAACTGAAATTCTCGCCGAAATACGAAATTGAACGATTTATTCGGTTATTTCGATTTCATCCCCTGAAAACTACCCCTATTTTTTCATTTCATTTTTTTACTATTTTTACTTTAATGTGTGTAGATTAATTTCTCTACGGATTCGAAGTTTCAGAATTTTACTCGGTTCTTTAGATTTTCACCCTCTGAGAACTGCCCTAATTTACGAATTAAACATTTTTAATTATTTTCCTATAATCGGGGGCTTATTTTGATTCAGTTTTCTTAAGAAAACTTAATAATGTTACACCGTTATTTCTATTTCCACCCCCTGAAAACCATTCCAAATAATTATCAATGATAATTTGTTTATGGTTTTCTGTTAATTTTTATTTGTCAAAAAGACAAACCCTAATTTATCAATGCGAAACTTTTCAATAATTTATTTGAACCAGTTTTCCTTATTTTCAAAATTTTTCTATTCAAAATTTAGATAAATTGGAAAATTCAGAATTTAATTAAAATAATTTTATTACCACTCCCTGAAAACAACTCCAATTTATCAATGGTTGTTTTTTTACAATTTTCCGTTAGGTCAAATTCTTTACAAATTCGAAGTTTCAGAAAGTTTTTCAGTTATTTTCAGTTATTTTTGTATTTTCAGATCCAAATTTTCAACAAATTCTAAATTTCAGAATTTTATTAAGTTATTTTGATTATCACTCCTAAAAACACCACAACTTATTAACGATACTTTTTTTACTATCTTGCCGTCAATTTGTAAGTCAAATTCTATACAAATTGGAAGTTTCAGAATTTTAATAAGTTATTTTGATTTCTTCCCCCTGAAAACAACCCTAATTTAGTAGTAAGATTTCATCATAACTTTTCTTGCAATTGTGAGCTCAAATTGAACCAGCTTTCCTTATTTTCAGAATTTTCCAATTCAAAATTTAGATAAATACGTAGTTGAAGAATTTAATTAAGATGTTTTGATGAATTCTTTATAAATTCGAAGTTTTAGAAGTTTTTTCAGTTATTCTGATTTTCGCTCTCTAAAAATATAACTCCGATTTAAAATAGGAATTCTTCATTACTTTCGCTGTAATCAGGAGTTCAAATTCGAACAGTTTTCTTCGTTTTTTGAATTTTTAAATCCAAATTATCAACAAATTCAAAATTTCAGAATTTTATTAAGTTATAATTTAATTATCACTCCTGAAAACACCCCAATTTACCAGCAATAATTTTTGTATTAATTTTTACGAATTTTACGAAATATCATAAAAATAGGTAACCCATGGAACAACCCCAATTTTTCAGTGAAATTTTTTCATGACTTTAATTATCGTAATGAGGAGCTCAAACTGGAATAGTTTTCTGTGTTTTTGGAATTTCTCAGATCCAAATTCTGAATAAATTTAGAGTTTCAGAATGATATTCAGTCATTATATTGTCACTCCTGAAAACCACCTCAATTTATTAACGATCACTTTTTTGCTATTTTAACGCTACTTCTAGGTCAAATTCTCTACGAATTCAAAGTTTCTGAATTTTACTAAGTTATTTTGATTTACATCCCTAGAAAACAACCCCAATTTATCAGCCAGATTTTTTCAAGAGATTTCTTGTAATCAAGAGCTTAAGATTCGAAGTTTTAGAATTTATTCAGTTATTTTAATTATTAAGCGCTGAAAACTATCCCAATTTATCAGGGGTTATTTTTTAATATTTTTTCCAGTTGTTTATATTTTGATCCCCTGATAACTATCCTAAATTATCGATGAGATGTTTTCATTACTTTTCTTGTAACGAGGAGTCCAAATTAGAATAGTTTTCTTCGTTTTTAGAATATTTCAGATCCAAATTCTAACAAATTTGAAATTTCGGAATTTTATTGGGTTATTTAGATTATCACTTCTGAAAACCACCCCAATTTTTTAACGATAATGGTTTTAATATTTTCCCGTTAATAGTTGTGATTTTGAATTTTGATTTGTGCCCCTTGAAAATAACCCCAATTTATCACTTTTCTTGTAATCAAGAGCTAAAATTAAAACAATTTTCGTTTTCAGAATTTTTAAATTCCAATATTCAACAAATTCGAAGTTTCAGAGTTTATTCACTTATTTTGATTTCTACCCTCTGGAAGGAACCCTAATTTATCAGTCCGACCTTCCATATTTTCTTGGTAATTGGGAGCTAAAATTAGAACATCTTTCTTCGTTTTTAAAATTTAAATTATCCACAAATTCGAAGTTAATGAATTTATTCACTTATTTTGATTATTAATACCTGAAAATTATCGGAATAATTAATTTATCAGCGTTATTGTTTATCTATTTTCCGTTAATTGATAGGTTAAATTCTCTATTTCATTCAAAGTTGCAGAATTTTAGTCAATTATTTCGATTACCACCCCTGAAAACCACCGCAAGTTATTAATGATATTTTTTTCAGTAGTTTTAAACAAGAATTTTCTGCCGTACAAAATTTTCGACAAACTTTGAATTACAGAATTTTATTCGGATATTTGGCTTCCCTCTCCTAAAAATCACCCCGTAGTAGAATGATTAATGAAATTTTCTTCAAAATTTTCCATTAAATTATTGATCAAAAATGTTTCAAACAAAAGGTTTCAAAATTTTACACATCAGTTATTTCGAATTTCACCCCCTGAAATCCACCCAATTTATCAACAACATTTTTTTCATTATTTTTCCTGTAATCAAGGGTTTATTTTGGAACAGTTTCTGCGTTGCAGAATTTTCAAATTTGAATTCTCGGCAAATTTGGAGGTGAAGAATTTTATTCAATTATTTGAATTTACACCCCTTACTTATGAATCAAATTTTTTTTCATAATTTACCATTATTAGTTTGTTGTTCAATCTCTTCACTAATTCTAATTTTCAGAATTTTACAGTTATTTCGACTTTAACTTCCTAAATATCAACGACATTTTTTCTTAATTTACTAGTCAAACCCTTTACGAATTTCAGGGTTCAGAATTTTACTCAATTATTTGAATTTTCACGCCCTGAAAACTACCTTTTTTTATCAATAAAATTTTTTCATTATTTTTCCTGTAACGAAGGGTTTATTTTGTAACAATTTTCAGCAATGCAGAATTTAATTCAGGTATTTGAATTTCCACTTCTGAAAATCATCCCCATGTATCAATAAAATTTCTTTCATAATTTTCTATTCAGTTGTTGCTCAAATTCTTGACGAATTCGAAGATTCGTCCCCCGAAAACAACCTTAATTTAAAAATAAAACTTTTTGTACTATTAATCCGTTAATTTTGTGGGTCAAATTTTCACTAATTCTGAATTTCAGAACGTGACTCAGTAATTTCGATTTAAACCCTCTGAAAACCACCCCAAAGCGTTAATGGTAAGTTTTTCACAATTTTTTCCTAAATTTTCAAGTAAAATTTTCTACTAATTTGGAGTTTCAGAACTTTACTCAATTATTTAGATTGAGACCCCCCCCCCTGAAAACCATCCTAATTTACTAATAAGATGTTTTAAATTATGTTTTCTGTAACCAGGAACTCATTTTGAAATTTTATTAATTCTCCAGTATTTCGATTTCCACTCCTTTTTTCTTTCATTTTTCTTAATTAATCTTATCTAATAGATTTTCATAATTATATTTCCTGAAATCAGGAACTCATTAAATAAAAAAAAATCTATTAAGTATTCAAGATGTTTTGGTACTGCCATTCCTCATCATGCTTTTAGTTCAGGAAACGAAAAATGAAAAAAATGGATGGATCTTACAAAATATCCAGGTAAATTGAAATTCCAAATTTGTACCCCCCCCCCCCAAACCCCGTGTTTTATTCCTCAATTGGAGTTTTTGCCTAATTTTGTTTTTCGCCTATGACTCGCTTAATTAGGATTTACGGAAAATTAAGATCGGAACAAAATTAAAAAGCGTAAAATTCTTGACCGAAAAGATTTTTCAAAATTTTCCTACTGCATAAAACAATCCGATCAAAGAATCAAAATAAATCTTATAAAATTCTCAACTGAAATTTAAAATTTAGACCCCCCTTAAATCCCCTGTCGGCCCCCTCAATTGGGGATTGCAGTTCCCTCTAGCACGCTTTTTCGACTATAACTCGCTTAATTTCAATTTTACGGAAAATTTATAAGACCAAAATTAAAAAGGGCTTGGATTTGGAAAATTGATTTTTAAAAATTTTCTTACTGCATAAAACAATCCAGGAAAGCAAATGCTCCTTTATTTAAATAAAAAATTGGATCAAAGAATCAAAATAATTTTTATTCCGAATGAAAATGTCTTGAATTTGATTATCTAACTCCTATACAATCTGAAATTTTCGGGAAAATTATCATTAGAGAAAATTTGAAGATCATAAAATTATCCACAAATTAGCTTTTCTAAAATATTTCAACCACATAAAAAATTTACGGAGAGGAAATGCGCTTTTATTTAAATAAAAAATTGGATCAAAGAATCAAAATAATTTTTATTTCGAATGAAAATGTCTTGAATTTGATTATCTAAAGTGACTCCAATACGAGTACAATCTGAAACGGAAATTTGGAATTTTGTCTACTTTCTTCTTTCGATTCACTGTCGACAACCCCAATTGGGGATTGGAGTTCTCCAGCGCGGTTTTTCGCTTATAACTCGCTGAATATCCATTTTCCGGAAAATTATCTTCAGAGAAAATTTGAAGATCATAAAATTATCCACAAATTAGCTTTTTTAAAATATTTCTACCTCATAAAAATACCCGGAAAGCAAATGCGTTTTTATTTAAATAAAAAATTGGATGAAAGAGTGAAAATAATTTTTATTCCGAATGAAAATGTCTTGAATTTGATTATCTAAAGTGACTCCTATACAATTTGAAACTGAAATTTGGAATTTTGTCCACCTCCCTCTTTCGATTCACTGTCGGTAACCCCAATTGGGGATTGGAGTTTTCCAGCGCAGGTTTTCGCTTATAACTCGCTTAATATCCATTTTCCGGAAAATTATGATAGATAAAATTAGAGGATCATAAAATTATCCACAAATTAGTTTATCTAAAATATTTCTACCGCATTAAAAATTCTCGGAAAGGAAATGCGCTTTCATTTAAATAAAAAATTGGATGAAAGAGTGAAAATAATTTTTATTCCGAATGAAAATGTCTTGAATTTGATTATCTAAAGTGACTCCTATACAATCTGAAACTGAAATGTGGAATTTTGTGCACCCCCTCCTTCGAGTCACTGTCGGCAACCCCAATTGGGGAATGGAGTTCTCCAGCGCGGATTTTCGTTTATAACTCGCTTAATATCCATTTTCCGGAAAATTATCATTAGAGAAAATTTGAAGATCATGAAGTTATCCATAAATTAGCTTTTCTAAAATATTTCTACCGCATAAAAAATTCCCGGAAAGGAAATGGGCTTTTATTTAAATAAAAAATTGAATAAAAGAATCAAAATAATTTTTATTCCGAATAAAAGTGTCTTGAATTTGATTATCTAAAGTGATTCCTATACAATCTGAGACTGAAATTTGGAATTGTGTCTACCTCCCTTTTTCGATTCACTATCGGCAACCCCAATTATTGGGGATTGGAATTTTCCAGCGCAGGTTTTCGCTTATAACTCGCTTAATATCCATTTTCCGGAAAATTATGATAGATAAAATTAGAGGATCATAAAATTATCCACAAATTAGTTTATCTAAAATATTTCTACCGCATTAAAAATTCCCGGAAAGGAAATGCGCTTTTATTTAAATAAAAAATTGGATGAAAGAGTGAAAATAATTTTTATTCCGAATGAAAATGTCTTGAATTTGATTATCTAAAGTGAATCCTATACAATCTGAAACTGAAATTTGGAATTTTGTCCACCCCCCTCTTTCGATTCACTGTCGGCAACCCCAATTGGGGATTGAAGTTCTCAAGCGCGGTTTTTCGCTTATAACTCGGTTAATATCCATTTTCCGGAAAATTATCATTAGAGAAATTTTGAAGATCATAAAATTAGTACTACATCTAAAATATTTCAACCGTATAAAAAATTCTCGGAAAGCAAATGCGCTTTTATTAAATAAAAAATTGGATTAACGAATCAAAATAATTTTTATTCCGAATGAAAATGTCTTGAATTTGATTATCTAAAGTGAATCCTATACAATCTGAAACTGAAATTTTTTCTATCCCCCTCTTTCGATTTACTGTCGGCAATCCCAATTGGGGATTGGAGTTCCCCGGCACGGTTTTTCGCTTATAACTCGCTTAATATCCATTTGCCGGAAAATTATCAATAGAGAAAATTTGAAGATCATAAAATTATCCACAAATTAGTTTTTCAAAAATATTTCTATCGCATTAAAAATTCCCGGAAAGGAAATGTGCAATTTTTAAATAAAAAATTAAATTAAAAAATCAAAATAATTCTTGTTCCGAATCAAGAATTCTTGTGTTTCTTTATCCCATATTAATTTGATGAGAATTTCATGCTCTTCAATTTTGATCTGATGATAATTTTCTGTAAAAATTCAATTCGGCAAGTTATAGACGAAACGTCGTAAAACGGTAAGGTACAGTTGCTCTCCGGTTTTAAGGCAATTATTAGTTGCTTATCGAATATTTAATGGTCCGTAAGTTAATTTGGATATTTTTACTACTCCATGTTATAAAAAATTCGTTCAAGATGTGAGCAACGCAATAAAATTTCTGTATTTAGGTTAATTCTAAATAAAAAAAATTAAAAAGAAGATTTTAAATTTAATTTGAAAAGATAACATTTTGACAATTCCAATTTGTTTGGTTATTGTAAAATGTTCATAAGGATAAATTTAGCTTACGCTTACATTTAGTTAATTGAAAAGTGTTAGTTGATATAGCAAAACAATGGAATGAGAACAATGCGCGGCTTGGTGTCGATATAGCATTGTATTTTCATTTCAAATATTCCTAGTTCAAATGTTTGCTGTACAATAAAGTGAATGTATTGATTACATGGATCTTTAATATTCAAATTCAAAATCGTGTAATTTTCCTACTTGCATTTCACTTGCAACTGACATCATGGAATACGTTCTAGTTATGCATACTAAACAGATCCATAAATTTTATAATATGGGAAATATCGCATTTGCTCTTTGTTTTATTCAGAAATCGAATTCTCTGTTTTATTTTTACTAGGCGCTCTGCTAGGGAGGAGTTAAATTGGAATTAACTTTTAACTTAAAAACTTGCTGATTGACGGTTGTGGAGCGAACAAAACGATTCGTTTAACTGGAAATTATTCCTTTTATTGTTGTAAACGAAACGGCAGTTGCCCTATTCAAAACTACTTACTCACGTCCCGTTCGTGATGGGTTTATTCTGACCCATCAAAAAACGAAAGTCGATTTATACTAGTACAAAAAACGTCCGTTTTCGCGCAGAGGTCACCAACTTGACTAATCCGACTCTGTTTGAAACAAAAAAAATTTCGTTCCTGCGAATACTCAACTCTTCTTACTTAAAATCCAAGCACCTTCATGATTAGACCCGGTTTACGTCATCAGTTTGTGATAACTCGAAATCGATACTCTTTTACGTTGGCCGGGTGGCCTAATTTAAGTTTGTTTTATATTGATGATCTTTAAAAATAACGCGGTGAGCTAAAAGCGTCGGAGCAACTAAAAAAAAAGTTGCTTCGGTTAATGGAAATCACTTCGTATTTTTTGCGCTCGTAAAATCGCTCCTTGCTGATTTAAATCAAACAAATTCGACAGTAACATTAAGGAAGCAATTAGGAAGTCGAAATGAGCATTTTGAGACTTAAAAGAGCAATATTGATGCTTATCGTTAAAAATTTCTCTGCTGCCGGCATTTTCGACTGTTTAACCTAAACTTGCGTGCTTTAACCGACCTAAACGCATGTCTTTTAGTCTCTTATAAAGGTTAATTAACGACTTCAATTATACTGCCAGCTTTGCTAACAACCATTTTGTCGTGATTATGCCAGATTGTCTTGTCTCAAAGAAGTCACATATCTACACGCGACGCTTTATTTCCGTAATTGCCGGAGACAAAAGTTACAATTTCCTGCTAAAGCTGATATTTCCTTACCCACGAGGAAACAAACAAACCCGTACGGGTTAAACGCATATCCCCCCTTTGTTCGTTCGTTACACTCTTCTCCATCACTTCGAAACTCTGCCCCATTGAAGGTTTGTAACCCGTTACATGTCAGAAGCGGTCGAAGATTTTTCTATTTAACACGAAATTAATGAACAACTTTGACACGCAAATTCTTACTAAGCCACGCGTGTTCCAACTTTAGCATCATTAAAACTATGTCTAAAGTTTACTGGCATAAACGTGACGAAATTTATCAAGGACTATTAACTCGAATCGATAGGTCGAAGGACCACGGATCAACTATGCGAAAAACGCCATTGAAATGGAGTAAATCGGTGCTTCGTTCGGTTTTGCACTTTTTTTATCGCTTGATTTATGGTAACTTTTTGAGTGAAATAATCATCGCAGTAGAGCGGATAAGAAAATTCGAGTCACCTTTCCGGCGAAATGTTTTCCTATTAGTCGTGAAAAATTAATTAAAAAAATTTCAGCCGCCACGTAATTATTAATTTCCTGTTCCTTCAGTGATGCATGCAAGTGCGCTAATCTCGTGAGAACGTAGCAGAATGAAGGATGTAACGTAATGGTAGATAGATTATCATCATAGAGTATCGGTTAGTGCTCACATATCCTATTCTAATTATAACTTGCCTTGATTAATGATTGACCTGGGAGAGGAAATGCAAATTTATTCCATGTATTAAACCTTCGACCTTCAATATTATCGATGTTCGTTAGAATTTCATCCCAAAGGGATATTTAGCCATACACAAATTGACAAAAATTAATTTACAATGCCAATTTTTTACACCAAAGAACAAAATTTTAATTATCTGAAAGACAGACTTGCAAATTTCCGACAACAAATTTTGGAACAAATTTCGATTGTTTTCTAATAATTAAATTGATGAGCTTATTAAATCGAAATAGAAATTCCTTTTGATGTTCCTAATTGGATACTTTAGAAGCAATTAAAGCATGTTTTGCGATGTGATTATAGTCAAGTAAACAATGTAATCATTTTAGGCCTCACACAACAATGAATAAATTTGAAATTTAGTTGCCTGAGTGAAAAGTTTTTCCTAACATCCTTCATCCTTCCGACTGCGCCAGATCAAATTATTTTACTCCATATAGGCATTCATTTTTTCAGTCTATTAGCAAACTCGACGTTTTAATTTGTTATTACTCCAAATTTAGAAGCTTCCAATTAAAACATTTTGTCTTTTTTAACTTTTAGGTTAAGAAAGGTCCCCCCCTCCCTATCCTGAATTCCTGAATCCAGAATTAAGAAATAATAGTTAGGTTAGATTTAGGTCAAATAAAACAATTTTATTCGATTCTCCAATAAAATCTCCAATCCCCAATTGGTGTTGCCGATAGTGAATCGAAAAAGGGAGTTAGATACAATTCCAAATTTCAGTGTCAGATTGTATAGGAATCACTTTAGATAATCAAATTCAAGACACTTTTATTCGGAATAAAAATTATTTTGATTCTTTTATTCAATTTTTTATTTAAATAAAAGCCCGTTTCCTTTCCGGGAATTTTTTATGCGGTAGAAATATTTTAGAAAAGCTAATTTGTGGATAACTTCATGATCTTCAAATTTTCTCTAATGATTATTATTATTATTAACGGGTTGTGGTTCTGACCCCCACTGCACTGAAGCTTAAGCCTATTGTGCCCCACGTTCCAAGTTTTTACTCCATCAACTGCGTTTCCTCAACAAAGTGAAGTATGCAGTTGAAGGGTGCTTGTGCAATCTCCTCATCAGTTTCCGGGTATGGGAAACCAAGGTGACGTAGCCTGCTCCCAGCCAAGGCCGGGCATTTGCATAGGATATGGTGGGGTGTTTCGTCCTCTTCACCACACATCCTACAAATGGAATTTTCAACCAGCCCCATGATTTTGAGGTGTCTGTTAAGGCAGCAGTGTCCAGTAAATAGTCCTACTATCCTTCTCAGTTGTTACCTACTCAGCTTGAGTATTTCTGTCCTTCTGGGCTCACTCAACGGACCCCTTATGAACATCCGCGATTGCCTCAGTCCAGGGACTCCCATTTAGTGCGCAAGGTGTTGTTCTGTTAGTTTTTCCCTGATGCTTTTCTTTGCGGTCGTATATGAGATCCCGCAGGAAGGCTCAGGGCCTATTAGGTGTTTATTAGCAGCCTCTCTCGCAAGTGAGTCTGCTTCTTCGTTTCCCTTGATGCCTTGGTGTCCCGGCACCCACATCAGCGCAAGTCTGTTGTGGTTAGCCAGTCTTACCAGTGCATCCGCGCATTGTTTAACGACCTTGGAGTGTGATTCAACTCCTTCCAAGGCCCGTAGTGCTGCCTGGCTGTCAGTCATGATGCAGATCTTCCTATTTTCATAGTTTCTCCACATCATTTCTTCTGCACAGACCAATATTGCTATTATTTCTGCCTGGAATACAGTGGCGAGGGATCCCAGATTTATGCTAAGAGCTTCACCTGGTCTTCTGTCGCTACTCCTGCTCCAGTACTTATCTCTGTTTTAGATCCATCTGTGTACCAGATGGTGTCATATCGTAGACTCAGCCCCTGTGAGTTTCCTGCCTCTCCTCTGTCAGGTATAATAATCCTGAAAGGTTTTCGGAAGTCCCTCACGGTGCTAGTTCTATCCGATTTCATGCTAAGCATGCTGTTACTCTTAATTGAGTTCAGGATCATGGTGTGTGATCCACTTCTTGGATTCACATTCCCATGGCCATTAATTGTCATTCTATAAGCTGCTAGTAGAGCCTCAGTCTCCACAACTGTGTGCAGAGGCCGTAGTCCCAGAAGAGCCTCCATAGAAGCGGTTGGCGTAGATGTCATTGCCCCCGTGATGCCTAGGCACGCAAGTCTTTGTAGCTTATTTAGCCTGTTTATACTATTCCTTTTCCTGGCTTTGTGCCACCAGATCAGGGCCGAATATGTTATCGTGGGTATCACTACTTTGGTGTACAGCCAAAGCACCATTCTAGGTTTTAGTCCCACGTTTTACCAATCATGCTCCTACAAGCCCATCTCTAATGATAATTTTCCGGAAAATGGATATTAAGCGAGTTATAAACGAAAAGCCGCGCTGGAGAACTCCAATCCCCAATTGGGGTTGCCGACAGTGAACCGAAGGAAGGGGGGTGGACAAAATTCCAAATTTTAGTTTCAGATAGTATATGAGTCACTTTAGATAATCAAATTCAAGACATTTTCATACGGATTAAAAATTATTTTGATTCTTTGATCCAATTTTTTATTTAAATAAAAGCGCATTTCCTTTCCGGGAATTTTTTATGCGGTAGAAATATTTTAGAAAATCTAATTTCTGGATAATTTTATGATCTTCAAATTTTCTCTAATAATAATTTTCCGGAAAATGGATATTAAACGAGTTATAAGCGAAAAACCGCGCTGGAGAACTCCATTCCCCAATTGGGGTTGCCGACAGTGACTCGAAGGAGGGGGTGCACAAAATTCCACATTTCAGTTTCAGATTGTATAGGAGTCACTTTAGATAATCAAATTCAAGACATTTTCATATGGATTAAAAATTATTTTAATTCTTTGATCCAATTTTTTATTTAAATAAAAGCGCATTTCCTTTCCGGGAATTTTTTACACGGTAGAAATATTTTACATAGAAAAGCTAATTTGTGGATAATTTTATGATCTTCAAATTTTCTCCAATGATAATTTTCCGGCAAATGGATATTAAGCGAGTTATAAGCGAAAAACCGCGCTGGAGAACTCCAATCCCCAATTGGGATTGCGCTTAAATTATTATTAATTAAAATAAATAGAAAAATAAATTTAAGGATATTAAAAAGCTGAAATTGTTTTGATTGTTTAAAATACCCCCCTTCCCCCGCCGTTATGGCCGTCACTGGTTTGAGCACTTACCCTATTTTTTCCCTACTTCCCTACGAGTAAAAATATCAACGCTATAAATTATTGCATTTTCAAAAATTGCAAAATAAAATTTTTAGCAAGGTCCATAAATTACGTAACACATTGAGGGAGCAGGGGAGGGGTCAGATCTGTTCGTTGGTTTGTGGTGTTGGGGGGAGAAGTTTCATGTTATAAATTTCCCGGCTAATAATACTTAAAATTGTCAAGCTTCAAATGTAAAAGAATTAAAAAAAATAAAGTTTAAAAATCTTGAGCTGTATTTTTTAGGTTTCAAGTTATTTTTAAATTTAAACAAATATGTTTAAAACTGATTTACAAATGTTTAAAACTAATTTAAACAGTACGGGGTGGGGAAAATTTAACAAAATAAACAACATTTTTCAAACCCTAGGAATATTAGTCCAGTTTACAGCTTTTCTAATTTCTGAAAATCATTGGGGGGAGGAAGTGTAATTAAACAAAATAATGCTACAGTTTTCAAACTTGTAATTTTAATTTCTGAAAATCATAGGGGGTTTACACTACCCCAACGTTTTTTCTTTTGTTTTATTTTTTTCTCTAGAAGGCTCTAGAAGGGATGAATGATCGGTTGCGGCGGGGGTGGGGGGTAATTAAACAAAATAAAGCTACATTTTCAAAGTTATAGAAATTTTAGTACATTTTACAGCGCCGTTTAATTTTTGAAAATCATAAGGGGGTTACACTACCCCAACTTCTTATATTTTGCTTTAAATGTTTTCTGTAGTTTTATAAGCTCCAGGACAAGAGTGGCTGCGGGGGGGAGGTAATTAAACAAAATTAAACTACATTTTTCAAAACTATCCCAAACCTTATATTTTCAATTCTATATTTTGTATGCCTTGCTATCAGCCCCAGGTGGGGTGTGCGGGGGGGGGGCGGTTATGGTGGTAATTAAACAGAATAAGGCTACATTTTTCATACTTACAGAAATTTTAGTCCACTTAACAGCTATTTTGAATTGATTAAAATCGCGGGGGGGAGATTAAATTATACAAAACCTTATACTTTTTATTATATATTTTTCTTGTATCGTTATTAGCCCAAGAGGGGGGTGCACGGGGGGGGGCAATTAAATAGAGTAAATCTACATTTTTCATACTTATAGAAATATTAGTCCATTTAACAGCTAATTTTAATTTTTTAAAATCGCGAGGGGAGGGGTAAACTATTCAAAAACTTATATTTTTTATTATATATTTTTCTTGTATTGTTATGAGCTCCAGGGCGGTAAGGGGGATAATTAAACAAAATAAAGATACATTTATCAAAGTTATTTAAAATTTAGTTCATTTAACAGCTTTTTAATTTATAAAAATAATAAAAGTCGGGAGCAGCTAAACTACCCCAAACTTTATATTTTGTATTCTATATTTGTATGTTCTATTATGAGCCCGGGGGGGGGGTAGTTAAACACAAAAAGCTGCATTACTTATACTAATGGAAATTTTAGTCAATTTAAGAGCTTTTTTTAATTTATTAAAATCTCGGGGGGGGGGGGGGTGTAAACTATCCAAAACCTTATATTCTTTATCATATATTTTTTCTGTATTGTTATGAACTCCAGGGGAGCGGTGAGGGGGAGATAATTAAACAAAATAAAGTTAAATTTTTCAAACGTATAGAAATTTTAGTCTATTTTACAGGTTTGTTATAATTTATTAAAATCGCGGGGGGGGGGGAACTATCAAAAATTTTATATTTTTTATATAAAAATATATAATGGTGGCCAGGGGGGATTATTAAATAAAATAAAGCTGCATTTTTCAAACTTATATCAAATTTAGTCCATATAACAGCTTTTTTTAATTTGCAAAAATTGCAGCGGTGGGGGCTAAACTGTCTCAAACCTGATTTTGTATTCTATACTTTTTGTGGTGATATGAGCCCCAGGGTGGAGCGGTGAAGGGGGTAATTAAACAGAATAAAGCTACATTTTTCAAACTTATGGAAGTTTATGGAAGTTTATGGGGGGGCGGGAATTAAATTAAACGAAGCTAAATTTTTCAAACTTGTAGAATTTTGAATCCATTTACAGCTTTTTTCAATTCCTGATAATCATAGGGGGAGGGTAAACTACTCCAACATTTTATAGTTTGTTTTATATTTTTATATTGTTTTGTGTTTTTATGAGCTCAACTGGGTGGACAATCGGGTACGGGGCTGGAGTAATTAAACAAAATTCAGCTACATTTTTAAAATTTGTTGAAATTTTAATCCCTTCAGTAACTTTTTTAATTTCTAAAAATCACAGAGGGTGAGAAATTACCTCATCACCTTATATTTTGCTTTTTATATATTTTCTATGCGTTTATGAGCTCAAAGGGGGGTAATCGGGCAATAGAGGGGAGGGTGTTAATTAAACCAAATGAAGATACATTTCTTTAATTTCCAGATAGTTCAGTTCATTTTTATTAATTTTTGAAATCCATAGTGAAGAACTAATTCGCCCCCCCCCCTCCGCCGTGATCCCCATAAATTATTATTAAATCAATTGAAACCTGATAAAACAGTCAAAAACTAAGACAACTGCAAAAAAGCATTTTTTTTGTTCATCCTATAGCTATAAAATATACATAGAAAGACTTAAAAATTAGGTTCGACCATGAAAAGTATTCTTTGAAGTGTTGAGATGATGTGCGATTTTTTAAATTTTTAGCTCCATTTTATATAGCCAAAAAAATCGCCGGTGTATATAAAAAAACAGTCCGGGTTTCGGAGTTTGACAACGCGTGCAAGCTAAACGACTGATTTAATGATTAATAACCTTCAGATTATTGTTGTAGAAAATTTTACGCTTTACAAAAAAGATAGGCATACTTAGTTAATCTATTTTACTTATTTATAGATATATTTGAGAAAAAGCAAAAAACGTCCGGTTTTTTAATAACCTTTCTTTGACAACGCCGAAATAATCGTTGTGAAAACAAAATTGCAAAACAACTCACCTCACAGACAAACATTCACCACTTCAATCCTTTCGGATTTTAAAGATTCTGCTGACAATTTTAGACTCAGTCCGCTCTGTTGAGTAGCATTAAGACCACTTGATTTCAATTGAGCCATTACCATCATTTGTTCCACACATCAGGCTCCACTTTTGTTTCATTTCGAAACCAAAAATAATTTTTTCTTGTTTCGATAAATTTTACTCGGTTAGAGCAATAAAAGCCATTATTAGATTAAGTATAGCTGTTGTAAAAATATCTTTAAGTGTGTATTGTTGTAAAGTAAAGTAACCTTTTTATATTTTTGTTTGGAAAAGCCACTCTGCGAAATAGAAAAATCCAATTATCCAATCTTTTATCGAAGCAAACATCACAACTTTATAAAATATTTTGTATTATTTTTTAAAATTGAATTGAAATTTGTGTCGTCACATAACTGCCAAAAATTAGAAAGTGCGCTTTCGATCCTGAATTTTTCTTATTTTTTTTTGGAAAATTAGCAGGTTCGGATGATGCAAATAAAAATTTTCCATTGAGTTATTGACATTTTATTGACAATTTAATCGTTTTCAGTCATTTTCAGCTACGTTCTAATCTTGTTAAGCGACCCTAATCGGTTGCACCCCCTAATAGCATTTTCCTAACAGCTTATTGAAAGATAGAACCTCTTAATCATATAAGTGATTTATTACGTCTCATCTTAATCTTCTATTATTCACGCTAATTGCTTTGCTTTATTTCAGGTTCAATGAAATTGGAAGACCGACGACGTCAGTTTTGTAAGTAGAAAACGCTACCTCCCTTTCAGTTTTTGTTCAATTAAAAAGTTTTGATTTTCTTGCTTCTGCTTATTTTTCTTCTTACATTTTCTACATTCAGAAACGGCGTTCAGTGACCCTTGTTCTATTAAGTTTTCCCGTTTTTGTACTGCCACTGTTGTCTGAGCTCGCGGACAACCATGCACATAAATCCTCGTGAAATACTCAAGTTGACCGTCACCGATTGGGGACACGTCAAGCCCCCAGCTAGGGCGTCTCCCTTGTGGTAAATTCCATTCTTTGTTTGTCGAAACCTCCTGATGTGTATAATTCTCTGTCAATATATAAAACCAAAAACCTTTTTCATTTTTTATTTTTATTGATTCTGTTTTGTTTGAATTTCGTTCACGTTTACCAAAAGTTACAATGCGAATACATTTTCTCACAAAATCGAGCTGCACTTTTCTAAATTCGCTTACACCAACTTCAATTTAAACTTTCTTCCGCTTTTTAATTTTAAAAAAGTTGCGTTTGAAAATATTTGCAATTTTTTTATATCACAAAAACGAGCACGAGTCAGGACTGCATTCAGAAAATTTTTAAAATTTAAAAGCTTTTAATTTTTAAATAAATATATTTTCGCTGGTGGTAGCAATTTTTGGATTGAAATGGTGGAAATGTGTTTTTTCATTAGCACCAACCTCTAGATGAATAATTTTCGGGGTGTCAATCTGTGGTGCGTCGTGTTACCGATAGAATTGATGACGTCATCAATATGGTTGCCAATGGAATCCATAAAATCGCTAATATCTAGGTTATTTAGGGACCAATTTTAATTTTTGACGACTATTCTTTTTTTTATTTTGCGCAGGAAGATGAAAATATCGTGGGACTTCGCCCCGCTACTTGATTGTCCCCTCGCAGCATTTCTTTCGTCATTCTCGGTATTACCCTCTTGCCTTATCTCGTAGGAAAGGTCACTGTCTTCCTTCTTTTGGCTGTATTTCGGGGTGGCCAGCTTTCCGAACCGGTGCAGATATTGATTGAAGCTACCGTGATCGGTGAGCGACTGGGCGAGGTGGTACGTTATCTCCCCGTGCTCTCTGGAGGCCCATGGATTGATGTTCGCAATAAGCCTCTGGGTCCACTCGTTTTTGGTAGCTGTCCCCATCTGTCTTCTCTCTGGGCTCTGATCGGCGTCCGTAGCTTGCTGTCCTTTCGAGTGTGAGAAGGTAACCTGGAGGTCCACCGTCAAGGTAATGCGCCTCTGGGGAATCTGGCTCAATTCCTCTCCATGTCCATTAATTCTTGCTAACTGGGACCACGTACAGCACGACCGATTAGGCAACCGTGCCCAGCGTTCTTCTCTCGGTGGTCTTGGATCCTCCAATGTTTGGTACGAGGTAAGAAATTGATGTGGTCACCGCCATTGCCTTGGTAGACACGTCCCTGATGTGTTTGGCGTAGCTTAGGCTCTTATCTATTACAACGCCAAGCACAACTGGTTGAGATGGAGACGGATGTTGGGGATCTTTCTCTTTCCGCTTACGACTTCTTCCTCCGATTTTTAGAGACGAAGGTAACTCGGATTACCGACGCCTCTTTCTAAAGAGTTTTATCAGTCCCTTCTACAACGGTTGTTACAGGAATACTTACGCGAAAATCAATATTATTTGTCAATAATAAAATAATAAAAATCAATAATACCTAAAAAAAGATTAAAACTATAGTTGCTTTCAATTAAAATTACATATAAATTATGGAGCGTCACTACCGCTAGTAAAAGATCAATTTGCATAGGCAAATGGGAAACCAATTAAAAATTGTTTTATGTTACTACTTTACTTTTTTCGGCTATGATGAAATTCTGTGGGAATCCCATATTCCATACCCCTCGGATTTCCATTCCTCCAATTCGATGTAAAATGCCGAAGCCTCCAGATTCGACGTTCCGATGTTGATTAGATGCTCTCATGGAGACCAGACCAAGTTTAATTTTAATAGTGTCTAAATTTTGTTGATTGTAGCGGCAGGGGGGGAGTAACGGGATACTCCAGAATATTGTGAGCAGGCGGTAAAACATTAAAAAGCGTTTCATGACATGACTTTACTCTTCCTAGCCATACTGAGATGCTGGGGGGTATTCCATACCCCCCGGAGCGCCACTTTCTTATTCCTCCAATTCTCTATAAAATAGAGTATCATGCAGTTCCAATACCGATGGTGATGACAATGCCCAAGTGATCAGGCGGACGAATTATTACAAAATGCTTTATGGCACCGTTTGACTTTTCTTGACCAGGATAAAATTCGGGGGTAATCCATATATCACCATACTCCAATTTTATGTCAAATGCCGTAACCTACTGATTCGATTCTGACGTTGAGCAGACAGAGCAGACTAAATCACCAGAAATGATGATAAAATAGGTATTCGTCTACACCCCCAGTTTCCCATTTCCCCAACTCCTGCAATTCTCTATAAAATGCCTTAACCTGCGGATTTTATTCAGATGTTGTTCAGATGCTTCCAATGTGCAGACTAAATTTCATTAATATGAAGTTCTAAAAAAATTTGCGTCTGCAGTGACCGGGGGCGGGGGGTTAGGGGGGTATGAAATATCTCCCATCCAGTATATGATGAGCAGGTGCTAAAACATTAAAAAATATTTTATGATACTGCTACTTTTCTTGGCGATGTTGATATGCTGTAGAGACCGGAGGGTCTGGGGGGGTTATGGAGTACCTCCCACATTTACATAATATAACAAAATGTTTTATTATCATCTTGTACGTTTCTTAGCCATGATTAAATTCTGGGGACTATTCCAAACCCCCAGACCCCCCCGTGCCGAATTTCCCCCCATTACTTCAATTCTCAGTAAAATTTCGAACGCTGCTGATTTTATTCTGATCTTATACAGATCAGACTCAATTTTATTTGAATAAAGTTCTAAAAATTATTGGCTGTAGACACCAGGGAATTTGGGGGTCATGGAATACCCCCAGCACGCCCAGTAAATTCAATTTTGATCTTATGCACATCAGCCCTAAATTTTATTTGAATCGGGGCCTGGGGGCCATGGAATACCCCATGATCACGCTGTAAAACATTAAAAAACGTTTTATCAGATTACTTTACTTTCCCTGGCCGTTATGGGATCCTGTGGGGGGGGGTATTTCGTACTCCCCAGCATCTAAGGTGATCAGGCGGTAAAATATTAAAAAAATGTTTTATTAAAATTCGTATTCTAGAATTTCCCCCATTTCTTCAATTCTCCGTAAAATTTTATTTTACCAAGGCATTTCACATACCGCAGACCCCCCCGATTCACATCCCACCTCATTCCTTCAATTATATGTTTTTTAAAACCGTATCTTGTGGATTCCATGCTGATATTGCCTTCCCATTGAAAAATGTCACGTGCCTCCACTGATCCAAACAGAACATAGAAATATAATAGTTTGATAGGACTCTCCCCTTTACCCCCCCCCCCCTGGAGCAAGAGACTGGTCAGGTAACATATCAAGGCAAATTGTGATTTATAATAAACCCTGTAACTATTTGAGGGGGGGGGGAGAATTCGTGATATATGTAGACAGGAACGGACTCCGACAAATTTATTGTTTTTTTGAAAATTAAGTAGTGCTTGAATTAGTTTTTTGGCAGAGGCGTCATTGAGGCCTTTGTTGAGACTTCGGGACGGGTGGCGTGGTCCAGGGGCCCCATCGGCTTTTCCTTTTCCGAGCTCGGTCATCGAGTGAACGTCCCTGATTTGTAGTACTTAGGTTTGTTAGGGAGTTCTGTTCAGCTGGTGAGGCCGAGAGGTCGCCTAATGGCTGCGCTCATACCTATCACTTTCGGCTCTGTGGCTCAGTCTGGAGGCAAGTAACAAAAATGGCCCGGTAAATGGCCTAAGTGTATTCCAATTTATACTTTCCCTTTATGGAATTAGTTAAACATTAAAATTAAACAAATAAAGTACGGATAAATTCGATAACCCCTGTAATTTTAGCAATAATCGATATTGCAAATTGTTAATTTGCGAGAGCTCAACCAATCAGAAGCTTGCATTGAACTTGATGCAGATCAACCTCCACATTCTGTTGACGGTATGTGTGGTTTCACCTACTCTGATGAACACTTTTTTTCATAACATTTCACCTCAGAATTTCATTGTTCATTTTACGTGTTCCTGGTAGCGCAAATCGGCGCAATAATGGATCCGTTTTATTAAAAATTAGTCGTTTTTGGGAATTGTCGAGCTCAGGGATATTTTTGTTCAAATTTAGTGTAAAAAGGTAGATGAACACAAAAATAATAATCTTAAATTATTCCACTATTTTTTATTACAAAGTCGGGGTGGGGCGTGGCCTAAGAGTACTAACAGCCAATGGAAAACCTCTGTTTCACTACCACTTTATAAGCTGTTTTTCGGGGTTAAACATGAATTTTCCGTAAATTTTTAGTTTATTTCTACTATATAAACCTTCAACTTTCCGAATCTCTATAGGGAATTTTTCAGATTGCGGTGGAATTTATCGTACTCTTGCCATTAAAACTCTGCGTCTCATGCACATATATAGTAGAATTTTTTAGATTCACTCTCTATGGGATGCAGAACCATTTTGTTTTTCCCCTGTAGGCAGAACAATGTGTGAAGCTACTTCTATTCACAAAGCGACTACTTTCAATCTTTTTGTGATATGTATTATTGTGCCAAATGCTACTCAATTCTACACAAGGCCTCGAAAACTTTTTATGTTGTTAATGGTGAATAGCCTTAAACTGCAGCATCGAGGGCGTAGAAACGAGTGGGATCCTTTTCGGTTCAGGTTGTTGTCTACGAGATAAAAATGATATCACTTTCCTTGGGAGTAGCAATTGTGACTAACAACTTGCAGTTTTATTACAACAAAATGAAAAATCAAACAAAACATTTATGGTAAATCAGAAGGAAAGAACCGTTAAATTACAAGGCTGAATTTCGTGACACTAATCAAATGCTTGAAGCTCTGCCATTACATCAACAATTACCACAAAAACATTTTGCTGTGGTAATTGGTAATTGATACTGTTGAAATTGTTTGAGTGTTAATTGACCAACAGCTTTGCGGTATTACAAGTTGAAATCGACAGATAATAAGGAAATAAAACAAAAGAGGTAACCAAATTTACATAAATTATATACATCATATTTCTACCAAAAAAGTAGTGCGTACAGTAAAAATGAAGTTCCCTGATTGGTTAGAAAAATAGACAAAATCTTTTTGTAACCATTCAAGGGATTTTTTTTTTAAATTTTCCGCCATAGGGCGCTAGATAGCGATCTACTTTTCGAGGAGAAAAATTATGCATATAAATTTGTAAAGTACTTTTTATCCGTTACGTTACGCAATTTGAAGCACTTGTTACCCTTCCTCATCATAGCACTGTGTCACAAAAAGTTACCCCCCCCCCATATTGTGTCGTTTTCCTTTCTACATTCTACAAGTTTAAAAAACGGTATAGAAGTTGTTGAAAGACTCCGTAAGCAGTCAGGGAACTGCAGATTACAGAACCATTTTAAATATGAACTATTGATTTTAGCGTAAATATTCTAATAATAACATATTTAGTGCCGTTAATTGATTACTTTTATGGAATACGAATTCCGTCAGCCGCCATTTTGATGACGTCATAAATTCTAGAGTGACAACGACCCCCCACCAATTTCCGCTGAAATCTGAATGCCGTATCCTCCGTAATTGATTGTATCACAACAAATATAATTTAATTTTAATACAGTTCTAAAATATTGACAGCGATATCAACCGAGGGGGGGGGGTGGAATATCCCCCAGAATATGGTGATTATGCGGTGAAACATTAAAAGTTTTATACTATTGCTTTACTTTTCTTATCTTAACGAAATTCTGGGGGTATTCCATGCCCCCCATTTCTTACCCCCCCCCATTCCTCCCATTCTGTGAAATCTAAAATGCCGTATCTTCCTGAATCGATTCTGATGTTAATCAAAACAGATATAATTTAATTTGAATGAAGTTCTAAAAAATTGGCGGCTGTGGTTTAAGGAGATCGTGCGGCAAAATGTTAAAAAATGTTTTAAAAGCTATTGCTGTACTTTTCTTGGCCGTGATGTTGTGCTGAAACTTTCGGTTTCTACTTTTCACTTTCTATTATTGACTTGGGTATTTTATTTAGCTAAGAAAAGCATTAATATTTTCAAAGACAAAGAAGTTTTTACAAATTACAATCGGTTCATAAATAACAGAGATATTAACGATTTTACGGATTCTATTGATCGCCATTTTGGTGACGTCATCACTTTTATACGTCACTCCCTAAACAACAGCGACATCATTGAAATTGTTCATTCAGTAAATAATATTGGTTGAAAAAAAAACAAACGCCACCTTTTTCTCGATAAAAATAGATAACATGTTTCGAGCTTATTCACGATTCTACGAGCATCTTTTGTTTCATCGGATCTACCGGCTTGTAGATCTGCAGAAAACCTCCCAAAGTTTTTTTTTGCAGTTTTCTGATGTAACGAAAACTTTAAGCAAAATTTAACTGCAAAATTAATTTCTATTGTAAACTCGAATAAGAAAACTAAAGAAAGTTTCATACTAAAAATTTTAATCTTTATATTTTACTGGTTTAATTTCACCACTAAATCGTCCAACATTTCTCGTTGCGAAAAGCTACTTATTCTGATTATTATGTTAACCAAAATTGCCAACTTTATAATACCAGAATTAATCAGGTTCCTATTGTTTGTCATCATCAAATAATAATAACAACATTCAAACTGATAATAGCGTCATAACTCCTGACTAGAGGTCATAATAATTTACAACACTTATCATAGGTGTCACTGTTTTTAATCATTGTTTATGAGTGATAGTTAATTTTATTTCTAAATGCAAGTTATTTTACTTACAATAGTTACTTTAAATTGGGGCAAAATTCTAATTATTATTTACATGCAGTTGTATAATTTCAGTTTCGATTTTAAATAAATTGATAAAATTTTCACAGCTATCTCGATTTTTTTTTTTAGTTTTTCATAAATGCCAGTAATATCGCTAGCTAAACAAACGAATATCAAACAACCGCATGTTTATGTAGGCGGAACTCCAAGGAGAATCGCAAAGTTTAAAAAAGTGCCCTTAGTAGAGTTTTAAACTATATAAAATCAACTTAATGCACAAAGGGTTCAAGGGTTCCCTTAGATATGGCGCAAATAATTTTTTTAAATTTTTTAAATCTCTACAGAAGATTAAAGGCTTCTTTCAACATCATATCTACTGCTTCCCTCTCTCTCTTTCCGCAGCGCGCTCTTAAAAGCTCTTCAGATAAATATTGTAAATAAGTGAACTAACTTGAATTTTTTGAAAGATGAAGGTATAAAATCAAAACCTTAAATAAGTGATATTATGGACTAAATTATTTACCCCCCCCCTCCCCGCTTCAAGATATTATGAGAAATATTAAACCCATGCTTTTTACTTATACCCATTTTTACAACGGTTTCTACAGCTGTCCGTTTTACCAACATTTTTTAATTTTTCAGAAAAAAAGAAATTTGAAATATATTTTCGTACTGGAACCTAAATAAATATCGCAATTTATTCTTAGTGGGAACCTCTTTGAACCTGGAAGTTCAATAATTCCTATCATTAGTAATGATAACCCCCCCCCCGTTTAACGAGATAATACCTCCATGAAAGTATTCAAAATCTGACTTATTGACTCTATTTTTTTTCTGCAAAGTTCTGACCGAGTTTCTTTAACCTGTGCGAGTTTCAAGTGTTTTATTTCATTTAGGCGACCTACAGTTTAATATAAGTTTCGAGCGACGGGAAATCTTATACGTGTTTGTTATATTTAAAAAAAATGTTTATCACAAGGAAAATTATGCCTCGGCGATTTTCTCGTGCATTCGTAGAGGGGGGCGAATGAAGTTCTTACTTCACACGGAATCGAACCGGTACCTCGTCATTACTGACTAACCTGTTAATCCCTAAAATTTAGGGATTAACAAAATTAAACATATTAATCTATCACATTTATCCCTCCCCCCTACAAAACCTATCTGAAAAGTTAAACCTCACAGCAACATCGACAAATTAATGTATTCTAAATTTTCATTCTCGTAATTTACTAATTTTGTAGCCGTAATAGCTTTTTAATTATACCCATTTTTACAGCTGTCCGTTTTAACAACATTTATTAATTTTTCAGCCAAAAAAATGTTGAAATATATTTTCTTACTGGAACTTAAAAAAATATTGCAATTTATTACTAGTTTGAACCTCTTTGAACCTATCAAGTTCAATAATTCGCTATCATAAGTAATTTAACCCCCCCCCCGCCACGATTTCACGAGATAATAATAAAATTTTTGATCGTAAAATCCATGAAAGTATTCAAAATCGCACTTATTGGCTGTCTTCTTTTTCTGCCCAAGTGCTGACCGAGTCTCTTTAACCTGTGCGAGTTTCAAGTGTTTCATCACATTTAGGGGACCTACAGTTTAATATAAGTTTTGAACAACGGGAAGTCTTATACCCGATAGACATTTTTAAGAAAACTTTATTACAAGGAATAAAGTTCCGTTAAATGGGACACAAAGATACGATGTTTTGCGTTAAAAGCTTAATGGAATTACTTAGATAACATTAAAATTAAGCGAAATTTTGGCAATAATCAATATTGAAAATCACTAATTTTCAAGAGCTCAACCAATCAGAAGCTCACATTCGATGTAAGGCCGATCTACCCCACCATTCTGTTGACGGTACGTGTACTTTCACCTAGTCTTAATACTTAGCCGTATTTTTGACAATTAACCTCAGAAGTTCCTCGCTTATTTTACATCTACTAAATTAATAAATTTTACCCTTTTTACCAAGTTTATCCGAAAAATTTACATCCATTATTTTAAGGATCTGTCGCGCTCAGGCAAATGTTTTCCAAGTTTAACGTTAATAGCTAGATCCGTTTTGTTGCGAATCTGTCGGTTTTGGGATCTATCGCGCTCAGGGAATTTTTACTAAGCTTACCGTTATAAGCTAGATCTCTTTTTTTTAAATCTGTCGTTTTTGGGATCTTTCGCACTCGGACAAATTTTTCCAAGTTTATCGTTAAAAGCTAGATACGTTTTGTTGCGAATCTGTCGGTTTTGGGATCTGTCGCGCTCTGGTCATTTTTTTCCAATTTCAGCGTTAAAAGCTAGATCCATATTTTTAAGAATCTGTCGTTTTTTTTGGATCTGTCACACTCAGGCAAAGGTTTTCCAAGTTTAACGTAAAAATCTAGGTCGGTTTTTTTACGAATATGTCGGTTTTGAAATTTGTCACGCTCAGGCAAATGTTTTCCAAGGTTAACGTAAATAAGGCTTCTTGTTATACTTTGTATAGAAGCCTAAAAGCTAGATCTGTTTTTCAACGACTGTCGTTTTTTTGATCTGTCGCGCACAGGCAAATGTTATCCAAGTTTAACGTAAAAATCTAGATCTGTTTTTGAACGAATCTGTCGTTTTTTTATCTGTCGCGCTCACGCAAAGGTTTTCAAAGTTTAACGTAAACATCTAGATCGGTTTTTTAAAGAATCTGTCGTTTTTTTAATCTGTCACTCGGACAAATTTTTCCAAGTTTGCCGTTAAAATCTAGATCAGTTTTGTTACGAATCTGTCGGCTTTGGGATCTGTCGCGCTCAGGCAATTCTTTTCCATGTTGCCGCTAAAAGCTAGATCCATTTTTTACGAATCTGTCGTTTTTGGGATTTGTCACGCTCAGGCAAATGTTTTCCAAGTTTTACGTAAAAATCTAGATCTGTTTTTTAACGAATCTGTCGTTTTTTTTATCTGTCGCGCTCACGCAAAGGTTTTCCAAGTTTAACGTCAAAATCTAGATCGGTTTTTTAAGGAATCTGTCGTTTTTTTGATCTGTCACACTCGGACAAATTTTTCCAAGTTTGCCGTTAAAATCTAGATCAGTTTTGTTATGAATCTGTCGGTTTTGGGATCTTTCGCGCTCAGGCAATTCTTTTCCATGTTACCGTTAAAAGCTAGATCCATTTTTTTACGAATCTGTCGGTTTCGGGATCTGTTGCGCTCAGGCAAAGTTTTTCCATGTTTACCGTTAAAAGCTAGATCCCTTTTTTTACGAATCTGTCGTTTTTGGGATTTGTCACGCTCAGGCAAATGTTTTCCAAGTTTAACGTAAAAAGCAAGATCTGTTTTTTAACAACTCTGTCGTTTTTTGATCTGTCGCATTCAGGCAAATTTTTCAAAGTTAAACGTAAAAATCTAGATCTGTTTTTTAACGAATCTGTCATTTTTTGATCTGTCACACTCGGGCAAAGTTTTCCAAGTTTGCCGTTAAAACCTAGATCTGTATTGTTACGAATCTGTCGGTTTTGGGATCTGTCGCGCTCAGGCAATTCTTTTCCATGTTACCGCTAAAAGCTAGATCCGTTTTTTTACGAATCTGTCGTTTGTTTGATCTATCACACTCGGGCAAATTTTTCCAAGTTTGCCGTTAAAACCTAGATCTCTTTGTTACGAATCTGTCGGCTTTGGGATCTGTCGCGCTCAGGCAGTTCTTTTCCATGTTGCCGCTAAAAGCTAGATCCGTTTTTTTACGAATCTGTCGGTTTCGGGATCTGTTCCGCTCAGGCAAAGTTTTTCCATGTTTACAGTTAAGAGCTAATTCCGTTATGTTGCGAATCTGTCGTTTTTGGGTTCGGTGGCGCACAGGGAAATTTTTTCCAAGATTATACCGTTAATAGCTAGATCGTTTTTTACGAATATGTCGGTTTCGGGATCTGTTGCGCTCAGGCAAATTTTTTCCCATGTTTGCCGTTAAAAGCTAGATCCGTTTTGTTACGAATCTGTCGGTTTTGGGATCTGTTGCGCTCAGGCTAATGTTTTCCATGTTTACCGTTAAAAGCTAGATCCGTTTTTCTACGGATCTGTCGGTTTCGGGATCTGTCGCGCTCAGGAAAATTTTTTCCACGTTTACCGTTAAAAGCTAGCCACTATTTATTACAAAGTTTGGAGTGGGGCGTGGCCTAAGAGTACTAACAGCCAATGGGACACCCCTGTTTTATTACTAATGTAAAGGGCTGTTTTTGGGGGGTTAAGTATTTATTTTCTGCAATTTTTTGTTTATTTCTTATGTAAACCTTCAGCTTTCCGAATATTTATAAAGTATTTTTAAAATCGCGGTTCTATAATTCCTATAGTTTGAGTGTAAAATATATAGGGTGGCCTACAGTGTAAAGTGGGGTCTCAACTACTGAAGATTGCAACAGATGGGACGCATTTTGCGATTACTTCGAAACCATTACAGGCACGAAAAAAAGTTAAGACCCCAAATTTGTTCATTTTATCGTTTCCTTGATGGCCACAACTTTGATTTCTAAGGGAAATTGATTTCTAAGGGAAGGAACTTTACAGTTTCTGCGCAGAAACGTGTTTATAATGTTTGCGCTCTATTTAATAATATGTAAGATTCTCCTGTACATCAATCTGTGGTTTGGGTGCAAAATATAGAAGAGGGGTCCTACAGTATAAAGTGGAATTTGAACGCAGCGAATGGCGTGAATGTAAATAATATATTGCGATTACTTTTACGAAAAAAAGTTAAGATATCTTTCTTCTCCATCTAATCGTTCCCTTAACGACCATAGGTTAGATTTCTAAGGGAATTTGGACATTATACAGTTTTTGTATAATTTCTAGAGTGATTGCGCAATATGTAATTCGTTCTGCACAAAAATTAAATGTAGTAAAATGCGCCGTCCCGCAGCAGCACCCGGTTGGTGTCTTACCCCCCCCCCCTAAACGAACACGGGCGTAACCTAAAACATTGTAATAAATCTTGAAAACCTTACTTGAACAGAAGCCAAAAAACATTTATCTGGAACCCCAATTAAATGACCGACGATGGAGGAAAAGAAATGAGAGAAAGTTTGGTGCAGTGGCTATGAAAAAGAAGCAATGCGGAAATATGTACATATTTGGGTGGGTAACAAGAAGATCTGATTTATCCCGTTCCAAGTGAATTTCTTTAGTTGGGAGACAATTTTGTAAGGAATGATGATTATTTCCCGGAACTAAACAGAAAGGAGGATTTCTGTCACGAAATGAACAAGATAAAAAAACGTCGATTTTAATAAAAAATAAATTAAAAGGAACAATTTCAAAAGAATTCTACCTTTTAAACCACAAACACTTTTACAATCGATAAAATTTTCTCGTTACTTTAAAGAAAAAAACCGTAAGAAAATGAATATGTTGTTGGTACATAAAACAAAGCTTTTTTTGAAAGAACATTGGCAAGAAGCTCGTTTTTACCTCAACTCGTAAAAAAGACATTCTTTAAATGAAGTTGTTTGTCAAAGCTTTGCTGCAGATGGCAGAGCTCGTTTCTCTCGTCTTTCGTTTGTCTTTGCTATTGCATATGCTTTTTACGGCTCGATATTGCCACTTCAGTTTTACACCATTGATGATATCAGAAAACGAGAATAAATTGTATAAAATTCTGAAAATACACTTCACTGGACTTTTTCCTTTCAGTCTAGACAAATTTAATTTAAAAATTGTTGGAAATTAATTGTGTTACGAGATAAAAGCAAATAGTTGTTAGATTTCTGTTAAGATTAAAAAACGTTACTTTGTTCCCATTGGAGCTCGAACCCGAATTTTAGAGAATTTTTTTTTTTTAATAATAGTAATTGTTTTTTAACAGTGTAATAATTAAACTTTCAGCTTCTGCTTGGACAAGTCCAATAGTTATGGGTTTTTCTTTGAAGTTATGAAAATCAACGGTAGGGGACGAAGAAATCTTTTATTGATCTTTAACTCCTTCCTTAGTATCTGCCAACTCTTTGACGTTTATTTATATCACTGTTTCTCTATTTATTTATTATATGCCATATTACTCTGAACTAAAAATAGGGGGTTATAAGTTTGATCTGTACAGTAATTTTTTTATTTATTTTATTTTCCATTAAAAACTATTGTGCGTGACATGTAGTACAATCTATTAGATCTCGTCAGAAATCCTACTCACAAAACAAGCCAATTAATAATAATATAAAGATAATTAAATGATCAATTTTTTTGTAAAATTGGATCGTGAACACATAAATATTCAATTCGTGCATAATACGAACCCTGATTTCCATCATCATGCTATAAGATAATTTAAAAAGCATTTAGAAATCTTGGATAAATCATCGTATCTGTTATTGAAATTTGATTTTTGGATGTGTGCGTACGTGGGTCACGCAATGCACGCATTTTAATGTGATAATCGTGGGAGGGAGGGGAAAAGGTTTTTGAGTAATCTTAAATTTGTGAGACGCGTTTGAATTTTAACGAGGAGCAACTGCCATTAAGTTTCAGAATCAATACGACGAAGGTTTTCACTCTCGTCGTCGCCAAAATAAAATTTTAAATTTCGGGTGGTCAACGACTACTTTTTGCTCTTTCGAACTTGTTTAAGTAACCCCGTGTTACATCATCGAGCGAGAAGTTAAAAAGTGCAAAGTTGGCAGTTTCGGGTTCGACGAGAAAGCGATAAATTAGATTAAAAGGCGACTAATCATAAAATCTCCAAGAAAAACCGTCAATTTTACAAAATTAACCGATAAATTACTTGGACTGAAAACACGAAGAAGTTGTCGATCGATAAGAATCAAATTTTAAGTTTGGGTTAATTTAAAATGTGATAGATGGCGTAATGGTAATATTTCGCTAGTAAACTTACTTTATGTTCCGTTTTATGACAATCGGGCTCTTCCATTTATTTAATTCGTTTCTGAAAATTACAAAAATGTAAATGCGGGATTATAAAAGAGACATAAATTTTCGTGGGATTTCACTTTATGAAATGAAGAAACATTTTAGTTACCAATAAAATTTACATAATATTTGGACAGCTGAGCACTTGGTGTTTGTAAGTAGATTAACGTGGCAATGTCAATGTCGTGGGGAGTGCTTCCACTTGAGTGTTATTTTGCTATTGATCTGTTGAACGGGTCCCGGCAGTCAGCTCGGCCCCACCCGGCTTTAAGGACACGACATATGCCTCTTCCTTGTTATCCTTGTTAATTTCCAACAAGTGCTATTTTTCAGATATTCCTGAAAAACTTTCCACTTTTGTTTTTCCCACATTTTAATTAAAGTCACCAAGATGAGCGCTGAGCTTTCATAAAAAATTTAATTACTTTTTAAGTTTTACAAAATTACCCCAGCAATTAATATGCAAATTGGCGAAACATTCGGCATAAAGATGTCCTGAAAATAACGGCTCCATAAGTGGACCCGGTAAAATTCACGAGATCTCGAGAATTACATCAACTGCGGTCTCCATCTGGTGGATTCCATTTCGGTAACTCATAGGGAAATTCGCAGGTGAAATCAAAACCTCAAAAACTTTCCCGATTCTTGTGGTCTCGAACTTCTCGAGTTATAAATAGTTGAAAAGTTAAAAAACTAAAAAACCGTCTTATTTAAAAATGTGTATTTCAAGGATAAATGGTAATCATTATGTCCAGGGAAGACCCTCCTTAATAATAAATGATGACAAATGTGCGAAATGCCCGGGAAAATTTTTTTTGGCGCGGTTTAAACTTGAATTATGAGGAGGAAATCGTTCCGGAAAATTTATCAAACGCGAATCTTAATTTTTAACGATAAGAGAACTCGGTTTTTCATTTGCGAAACGATTTTAAAAACCACCCCGGTGCCTAACATCAAGGTGAAGCTTCCACAACGCAAGCGACCCCGCTTGATGCGTTTTCTATCGATTTTTTCCAGGTAACCTCTCAATTATTACGTGCGCTTATTATTTTATAAAATTTATCTTGTTAATTTAAGGGTGTCAAAAGTTATTTTCCCGGTAGCAGGATAATACAAACCAAATTAATGCTACCAAACTGAGTCATAATACATAATTTCAACCTAGTAATTTGTGATGAGCTGCATGTGACATGTGTTCATACACGACCTGATAATATTACGTATTTACAACGCAAATGATTACAACCTAGCACATCAAATTACATATTAAAGTTTGATTAATCGCACTTTGTTTTAGTGGAGGTGGGTGGGCGCTGCTTCGTAGGTGTTAAAGAAATCGATAAATAAATTGGATCTAGATATAAAGCAGTCGAGTTTTAATATTTTTCTCGAAAATAGTTGCTGTGGTCTAGCGTGTACTCACAGAATGATGTGGAGCGAGAAACCCCATTTTGAAACAGCCGAAACTGCATTTGAGCGAACGTGTTCATCGAAGTGTGTTATAGTTGCTTTCAATTTAACAAATGTAATAATTATAGTACATCGCAAGAGTACGTGCATTTCGTTATTGTGCGGCCTAGGGGGGGGGGTTAAATTGATCATCGAATCTACAGATCAACTTAACGTAAAAAAACCATAAAAATTAAGAACAAAACTGAATTCTAAAAATTATTAAGACGTCACAATTTTGGAAGCTCGCCCTCCCACCATTGTCAGAAATCGTCTTGCGGGCCTAAATTATCCTCCCCTTCACCGCCTTCAGGGTGAAGTCCACTCAGGGTCATATTAGAGTGGTTCCGACCAATCAGCGTGCGCTATTTTACATTGTACTTATATGGATACGACGCATGCACAGTCGAATAATATTCGAAAATAAAAAATATTCAAAATACCCTACCAGAATATCGAATATTTGTAGTGGGGCGTAAAAGAATTCATACGTAATAAAAAATCTTGCAATATACCCTAAGGTGCATGGTGAAATTAGAATATTTGTAGTGGGGCGTAAAAGAATACATACGTGACTAACGCACTTCGCAACCGATACGATGTAGGAAACCGGTTCAACGCATTAGTTCCCACCCGAGAGTTGACTTAAAGCAATGTACTTCTAACGAATTTTATATAAAAATTTAGTGCGATTATGCTTCCATTTTTTTCGGTACTTACGAAATTTTTTTTGGATTTTTTTTTGCAATGATTGTGATGCGATATGGTCAATTTGTTTCACCATTTTCGACATTAACAATGGTGTTTGAAATGTCGATATTCGTATGTGATGTTGTGCTTTTAAGTTGTGGCGTTTCTTCACGGAATTATCATCGCAACAAAAACGCGGGTTCAGACAATATTCAAAGATTCAGCGAGTACAGGTTTTAGCAAGGAGATTGACACTCGCTCCGCTGCTCTACGCTCGTGCAATCTCCTTGCTAAAACCTGTACTCGCTGAATCTTTGAGTATTGTCCTTGCCCTTGTGTTGTAACATACGATATCCACCGCGTCCTCTGATGGCTGTAACTCGGCGACCGATGGATTTACAGGAAAAACGCATCAGGTCTTTTCTGTAGAGAATTTAGTTTACTGTATTTTCAAATACTTAATATTTTGCAATAAAGTGGACCCAAACCGAGATATTCACGAATATTTGTAGAAATATATTTTTTCGTTGAGTGTTTCCAATAAAGCGGCCAAATCCTGAGTCGCTATATTGACTAGCCTATTATTCTACCCCAATTAAAAGTGACTTCAGTCTCCGAGTTTTGATTTTTCTTAACAATTTTATCTTATCTATATAAATCACTGAAAAATTTATCAATTATTTCGATAGGTTCTCTCAAAATTTCCATACATGCAAAAAAGGAACGCAATTTATTTTTTACATTAATTGTATTTTAAGCCAGTCGACCAGGGTTTTATTGAGGAAATAATTGGGAGAAAGCTTGAATAAAAATTATTAGTATTATTTGGACGTTATAAAAGACAATGGCGTTCTCGAGATTTGACAGCCATTAAGAAAAAATTACGGGAAAAAAGACTATTTTAGGATATCGGTGAATATCTCGGTTTGGGTTCACTTTACAGCAAAATGTCAAATGTATTAAAATGAAGTAGACGAAATTTTCTCTAGAAAACGTTTTAAACTTTTTCTTCCAAATCAATCGGTTGCAGAGTTACAGCCACCAAAACGTGTCAAATAGAATTTTCCATTCTCTATTGTTAATTTCATTCCTAGCAATCTGATACGTGATTAACTTGGTTGTGCTGCCTAAAGGCCGCACAGGAATGGAATAACAATAATATTTCGTCACAAAAATGTAGACCCCTACAAATATTGCCTCAGGTGAATATTTTGATTCCCCATCCCCCCTTGATTTTATATAATTATGTACGATTATTATAAATGATAAAATTTAAGTACATAATAAATTTGTGACGTCACAATTTTTGAAGTTCCCCTCTCCTCGACCTCACGAATTAGCACGCAGATCTGAACTCCTCCCAGCCCTTCGCGCTTGTTGAAATTTACGAAAAACCCCATGATCGCAATTCGACCCCGGATTTGGCCACCATATTGGATAAACCATACGAAAAAGATTTTTTTATGAATATTTATAGACACCTCTGGGGCTGTCCATTAATGATGAGTCACAAAATGTGAGAGACTACCCGAAATTATGTCACAAATTTAAAATTTTTACCCCCCCCCCCCCTTACGAGTCCCATAATACATAATATTCTGCAAAAGACATTACTGCGGAGAATTTATTAAATATTTATGATCAAATATTTTTTATTTTGTTAATAAGCATGGACGTGACATCACAAGAAAGCACACCCCCGTTCCTCATATCACACTTTGTCACAAGTTGATGAACCCCTCCACCAAATATGTAACATCATTAGTTATGGAAAGCCCCTGTGTTTCAATTAAACACAAATAGATTACATAAGTATTAAAAATATTTTAGGACAAAAAATATTAATAATAAATAATATGAAATATATACAGCGTGCTCTGGTGGATATATCTTGGTAATCAATCGATTTAAAGGAAAAGAACATTAGATATTTTCTGTAGAAAATTTAGTTTACTTTATTTTCAATTACCTAATATTTTCCTCTAAAGTGAACCCAAACCGAGATATTCACGATTACTTAGAAAAATATATTTTTTCGCGTAGTTTCTCTGTATTCTCTGTTTCTGATTTCTCACTGTCCAAAATTGGATTTTCAGTAGTTTCTTTCAAAGTTTCCATATATAAAAAAGCACCATTTTGAGCCATTCAACACCATCTGGTGAATATTATCTTCTTTGCCCCCCCCTCCTTCTGTATTTGCCATTGCTTTCGCTAGGTTTGTCGGACTAATGGCACTCACCACAAAATTCAATTACCTTAGGTTTTTAGAGACAAATAGGCGGAGCTGATAATAATTTTGCACAGTAATCTCCCCCCCCCCCATTTCAGAGAAATCTCGGGTTAGTACTTTCAGGACAAGAACAATGTAGGTTGCAGTGGAATTAACCAGAACTTTTATTTGAAATGTTAAATCCAATTATAGAGATATATGTATTCTGTAATCGCCATAATTGGCCTCGGCCTGTGGCCTCGCAAATAGTCAACGTTCACGAAAAAATTGTATTGCCATCGATATCTTCGTTGTCCCTTTACAGACAAAATTGCAATTTGGTATTTTATTCTCTAGGTAAATTTTGTATAATATAATGTGCTTTTTAAATTTTAATTATCAAGTTTTGCTTATCTACTCTCTTCTTCTTTATAAATTAATTAGTTTCCTTTCCCATTTATTACAATTTCTTTTTTATTTCGAATTAGTCTTTTTATTATCTTATTCAACTAAACCTTTTAATTTTCAATAACTCACCGTTTCAACTTAATTTATTACTCGTTTATTAATTCATAAACATTAAATATTTCATTTTACATCGCCTTATTACAAATTTTAATACGACTTCATCCCACAGGGGCGCGGCGGTCGATATAAACTAGAGCGTATAAATTACAAAATTTCGGTCGCCGATCACATAAACAACATTTCTTAACAATATTCAAGAACAACATAGAAAAGCTCAAGTGCGGCCTTTAGGCCGCACAACCGCGTAAATTTAGATTACATTGTATTATAGAGCGCCAGCCAATCCAGTGTTCTTTTAGTAGTAGATGTTCTTCTATTGTGGTTGATTCGAATCCTGTTCAGTGTTATGTATCGGTTTTTTGACGATCAAACTACAAAATTTCGGGCATAATAAATTTTTCTGACAATATTCAATTTTGTACAAAATGAACAATATATAGAAGTTAGAGTGCGGCCTTTAGGCCGCACAACCATAAAATCTACTTTGCAATTGCAATCCTATATTCAGTATTGTCCAAATCTATCATCGCATATGGATAGGTCAAACGCTGAGAGTTTTTCTTTAGTGGGGAGGAATCTATGCAGCAATAAATTGTTACACCAATTTTCTTTACCCACAAGGACCCCTATGCCGCACAATGGAACTAAATCATAAAGTGTTGGCCAAACTCTGAAACTTGGAATTTTTACTTAAAAATTGGTGTACAGGGGTTTTAGCGGTCAGTGATTACGAATCCAAAGAAACAAATACTATAAACAAAATGGCGGAACAAATATGGCCGACTTGTATCTCACAAAGATTCCAGATTTTAACAAAAATCGATATTTAGAGATTTTGAAGGTTGGTTATTATGAATCGGAAGTTAAAATTGCTATAAATAAAATGGCGGATCCTTTGTGACCTTTGTGACCGTTACAGTGGGAGTATTTTCCATAATATTTACGAACGGACCTAGTTCGATGTCTGTCTCTGGGTGTTTTGGAGGTCTTTGCGATGTGGCCGCTCCCTTATTTGACGTTATGGGAATAATTCATCTAACCGGGATGTACCGCTGATATCAAGTTATCTAATCAAACTCCAAACTTTATGGATTGAGTGTTTGAAGTTGAGTCCCTCGACGGTTTCAAACAATAACCTTATATTATAACAATGCTGTAACAAATAACGCTACGCTTTAACCGGATTGTAGCGGTTCCTGTAAAGTTATTAGGTTATTTCATAGGGTTAAACATATTACAAAGTAATTATTATTTAAATAGAATGAAACGTTATCGAAGAACGTTGTTCTGACGGTACCGTGTTTATAACGTTGCTATAACGTGATTATAACGTCATTTCCAAACATGATGGGTACAGCGTTAATTTTCTCTACCTTTCAACTGTTTCGCTTTCGTTATCAAAATTTCGTTTTCAGCTTTCGAAAATTCTATTTGTTTTTCCTTTTTCACGTTTTGCAAAGTTAAAAAATTAAATTGCGATTTACATAACGCAATTTTCCGGAAAGCATTTTACTTAATATGAATTTTGCTGGAATTTATGTTAAAGGTGGAAAAGTAAAGTTAATTAATTGGGTAAAATTTGAAACGAAGGAAGGTGCGAAAGTGCGAGATTTGCGGTGCTTGAAGCTTACATGATTAAATTTCCACAAGTTATCTTAACAGAAGTTTATAGTATGAACTCCTATCTGCTCAGAAATAGAAATTAGTTATGGACGTGACGGTATTACAAATTTTCCCGAGGTGCTTCATCTTGATTCCAGCATGCATCGACCACCGTATATGGAACGCTCAAATACGCTTCTGGATCATAAAATGCTTTATTATTTACTTTGTATCGTCATACGGTAAAAGTCGTTACGCTAAATGAAAATTTTTATTTTTTTCGGCTGGAATTTTTAAAACAACGAAAAGGTAATTTGAAAAATCCTCTTTGCAGTAAAATTAAATATTCATTCCAATTTTTGGACTACGTGACTTTTACGTTTGGCTCCCGTTGAGGTTCGAACTTACCTTTCTATTTTGATAAATCGGGATAATTTTTGATGTATCTAAAAGTTATCATTCTTTACAGGGTTGCTGAAAGTGGAAGAGTCGTATAAGTGACGCCCAAATTGAACCGTCGATAAAGGAGATTGATGGAGCTTCAAGTTGTTTCGAGTGAAGAAGGGTAAAGCAAAGTTTAATTTTGAATCTGTGTCTGCGTATTTATTCAGGTATGAAATAAAATTGTGCGGCGCACTAATTGCTAAAATAATCGAATCGGAAAAGCGCTTTTCTTCTAAATCGACACTTAAATGTAATTTCTGTTTTATTAATGCAATACAAACGCGGGGCAATTTAAATACTACGTAACAAATTTTGATCACGTTTTTTGTGTTTGGTCTGGGGAGAAAATGCATTACTATTGTAACAGCAGGTACCATTCAAAATAATGTAAAGTTTAAAATAATGGCGTATTAAGAGCGATCGTAAATGCGATCGAGGGTTTCGGAGAAAACATGAAAATTCACTCCCCACATCAATGCTAAAATTCGTTCGCTCACACCATCAATCAATTTGTGTCGCGAAACACAACGAAACGCCCCCGTATGTTAGCGTATTAACTCGCGCCGGCGAAAGGCCATCCGAAATCGAAAAAAAATAAAGTGAAGGGACATAATAATAAAAATAATGAATTATACAATGAAAAATGAAATTAAAATGCTGGTATCGTACTGCTAGTGATTCACGAGTGCCCACCTTTTTCAAATGCGCTGCCAGCAATCGCACGTCAAATCGCAACAAATTGCCTCCATTTCCGATAAATTTACAATCCGTATACCGCGACTAATACATAAATTTACCATTTAGTGCCTATATTCTCGATATATTTTTTAAATTATGTCGGTTTATTGACTCGCTTCAATTTTAATACACAACTAATGAGACCCATACGAGGTGACCACAAAAATTACACTTCCAATCCGTAGTTTTCACTTACGACGCGATTTTCGTCTGCAAATCGACCGGATTTTTTAATATAGGTTTATGAATGACGTAAAATTGTGGGACACTTACACAAAAAGATTAAATGCAGATGTTTCCCGTGCACCCTACCCTCCAATGGCTGCTGCGCTGCTCCCACTTGGTAACTTTAGTTTCTCTAACGTAGCTTTTCGTTTCATTTTTACAAAAAATTATCATCAGACCAAAATTAGAGAGCATAAAATTTGCTACAAAAATGATATGAATTTACTTCACCTAACAAAATTAACATGTATAAGAACTTTTCATTCAAAAACTATTTCAATTTCAATTTTCTAAAATAATACATTTAAAATTTTCAGTAATAGTACATTCTAGGAAAATTTGTAATAACTCTTTTATGTAGAGAATTTTATTCTTTTTAACTTTGATCTGATGAGAATTTTCCTTAAAGCTAAAATTAAGCGAGTTATAAGCGAAAAACTAGGTTTGCTGTGCTTAATCTCCAATTAGGGACGAAGCCGAGCGCGGTTTTTAAAGCAATTTTGGGGAATTCCTTAGGACATTTAAATATCGATTCCTTGTAAAATCTAGCCATTTTTTCGGCTTCTTTAGCTAGCCTAGTAGGAACATTTATTAAAACAATTTGGTAGAGTATTTTATGCTACGAGAAACCGCATTAGTGTCCAAAATTGCTAATTTCAGGGGAGAAGCAACTAGGGAATTTTAGGGAGTCAATGCAAAACATTTTTAGAAAGTTTATTTTGTAGAGAATTTTATTATCTTTAACTTTTATCTGATGGAAATTTTCCGCAAAGCTAAAATTAAGCGAGTTATAAGCGAAAAACTACGTTTGCTGTACTTAATCTCCAATATTAGGGAAGAAGCCGAGCGCGGTTTTTAAAGAAATTTTGGGGAATTCCTTATGACACTCACATACCGATTGTTTGCAAACTCTATCCATTTTTTTTTGGCTTCCTTGATTGGACTAGCAGGAAAATTTTTGAAAACGATTTGGTCGAGCATTTTTTGCTACGAGAAACCGCATTAGAGAAACTAAAATTACCAATTGGGGTAGAAGCAATCAAACGACTTTCGGCAACTTTTAGGGGCTAATTTTTATAGGTGCAGCAAATTTTAGCTTTTCCGGAGTTATTTTGCAAGCTTGAGGCATTTTTTCTGGACTAAAAATATTTTTTGATTGATGTTTTTAAATTTTACGAATTCGATCACAACCGAATAAAAAAATTTACAGAACTTTAAATTGTATCTACCTGAATTTACAAAATAAACATCAAACTCAACACAATGAAACAAAAAAATACATAGCATTCATGGCAAACCTTTTGTTTCTTTTATTTATTTCTACCAATTATTTTATTGGTAACAGTTACAGTGCGGCCTTTAGACCGCACAACCACATCAATCACATGCCCGTAGTATAATATAACTTTTTTATTTTACTACAGAAATTTAGTAACTATAGAAACCATCACCTAATTCCTTACCCCTTATTTTTCTAAGCCAAGAAAATTAACTAATTACAAAATAAGGGTAGGTGGATAAGATTTAACTTCTATTATTTATTAATGCTTAAATTGTTAATGAGTCACTAAATTATATTTCTAATTTTCCCCCAAAATGGGGGGGGGGGAAGCGGCAATAAATAACGGTCATTTTATTTATTGCTAAGCCGTAATTTTGGGACAAAAATGGAACAATTCAAATAAAAGCCAAAGAAGAGAAACAATTACGGCTTACGGCTTAAATTGTAAACTAATGCATAAATCCCAAAGTTGTGCGGCTTTCAGGCCGCACTGTGGTTCGGACTTTTTTAAATTACCTTAAATGAAATAATGCGACGGTTTTCACAAATTATAGTATCGATTCGCCAAATTTAAAGACGGTTAGATTATACTGCTTATATTGCGATCACAGTTCGAATCAAAACGAAGTAAGAACTTTATTCTCACGGTTGTCCCTTCTCTCGAAAGGCAACGGTAAAACTATCAACATAATCTGATATTCAGTGGCGAAGCTTCTAACGTCCCCCCCCCTCCGCACGACTTCGACAGATCTCATGATGTCTTTGATTTGTACTAATTTATATAACTGCATGTAGGAAAATAATTGCATTGCTTGAATACAATTTTTTCCTACAAAGAGAGAGAACAATACGACAAAGAAGACATGATTGCTAAAGTTGTGCGGCCTGTAGGCCGCACTGGAGTTCTAAACTTTCTGTGTCTTGTCCTTGTGATTAGATAACTTATTGCGGTTCTTCGAAGTGCGGTGGTTTTTCCGAATTATAATATAAATCTTCCTTAAAAATAATATAAAAATTTTTAATAAATAACGTTTTTATTTTCAGTGCAGCCTTTAGGCCGCACAACCTTGTCAATTACTTAATGGGTTAATTTGGTTAACAAAAATGAAAATGAAAATTATTGTTTTGAAGTCATCGTTAAAAATATTTTATAATCAAAACGTGACTGTTTTTAACCCCCCCTCCCCATTATTCCGATCGATTTAGCGATTTATTAACAATTGTTGGCTTTAAAAAATTTAAAAAGTCAAGAATTGCTGTTTGTTAAGATTAATATTATATCACTTTGTGAGGGTTTGAGAATGCAAATGATATACTTATGAACGATCTACAAAGGATTGGAAAGAAAAATATGTTAAAAATTAAAAATAACCACTGCCCCCCCCCCATTGTTTGCATCGCCCCTTTTTTGAAAACGAATTAGTCCGGTCAATTTAGACATCCGAGGTTACAATAATTCGCACCCAGCTGAAAATTGGTAGGATTGTTCAAAACACCATCATAAATGAAATGTAAAAAGTCCTCATCGATCTGACAACTGGAAAAAAATTTATTCGGGGTCAAAGGTCACAAACACGGGTTTTTCGCGATTTTCAGCAAAACGGTAAGTTTTATCATAAAATTATCCCATTCAAAAATTGTAGATCAGATAATTATCTAAAAAAAATGTCTAAATACTTTTTTTCCTAAGAGCCACCGTTTTTGAGATATAACGATTCGAAAAGTTGAAAGAGTTGTAATCGTCATAATATGGGGTCCGTTACTTTGCCCCCGCCCCCGGTTAATATTTTTACACCAAAAGCAAGCACTGGGATGCTTAGAGCTAGCACCAGCTAGCACCCAAATATGAAAGCTAGCACCATTACAGTTTTTTCACAAATCGACTTTGAAACCGGGGGGGGGGCAAAGTAACGCTAGCCCCCCGGTTAATATTTTTACCCAAAAACCTAGCACTGGGATCCTTAGAGCTAGCACCAGCTAGCACCCAAATATGAAAGCTAGCACCATTACAGTATTTTCACAAATCGACTTTGAAACCGGGGGGGTGGGCCAAAGTAACGCTAGCCCGCCCCGGTTAATATTTTAACCCATAAACCTAGCACTGGGATACCTAGAGCTAGCACCAGCTAGCACCCAAATATTAAAGCTGGCACCATTATAGTTTTTCCACAATTTCATTTTATTTATTTGCACCTAAATGACGATTACAACTCTTTCAACTTTTCGAATCGTTATATCTCAAAAACGGTGACTCTTAGGAAAAAAAGTATTTAGACATTTTTTATAGATAATTATCTGATCTACAATTTTTGAATGGGATAATTTTATGATAAAACTTACCGTTTTGCTGAAAATCGCGAAAAACCCGTGTTTGTGACCTTTGACCCCAAATAAATTTTTTTCCAGGTGTCAGATCGATGAGGACTTTTTAAATTTCATTTATGATGGTGTTTTGAACAATCCTACCAATTTTCAGCTGGGTGCGAATTATTGTAACCTCACTCCTATTTTTTGGTCTAATTTGACCGGACTAAATGCCTCGTTTTGAAGGAACTTAAAAATATAAATTATTTATGTACTTTCGAGATTTAGAATATCTTGAGCATCAGAAAGTTACTATCTTCCTCCTCCGCTACCCCCCCCCCATCATTCTTAAAAACAAATTTTTCAGTTAATAGGAACTTGGACACCAAATTAATTCGCTTACAAAGAAATTACTAACGATTGACATTAAGAATATCCGCTTAAAATAAAAATGTGATTATAGTTTCAAAATTGGATATTATCTTCAAAGGGGCAATATAACGAAAATGTTAATTTTGAGGAATCATTTCCGAAGGAATAAGCAGCTGAAAGCGATAAAAATTCGTGCCGCGTGCACTTTCAACACGTTCCTAGGGAAAACTATTCTAGATAGGGCAAAATCGAATATAAACAATTTTGTAAAGCGTAAAATTTTCAGCGAAAAAGTCAAGGATGTCGTATTTGTATCTTTAATACCTGATCCGTGAAAAGCGTCCAAAAATATATCTTTTATTACATTCACTGCTTATTAATTGTTTAATTTCTATATGAAATCATTGAAGTGAACTGATGAAAAAATTCGTGGCGTAAACTGACATCCTACAGTAATGGTTCCCGTATTGAAAATAATTTGTTTTCGAAAAATTGGATTTTCCCGACGTGCGAAGGAAAGCTTTGATTTTATCTTCTTATTTTTAACATAACTCCTAAACTATTCATTGGAGGGTGTTCAACTTTCGTATGCTATGTCATCATTCCATTCTCTAAAACTTCGATCTCTTCACTTTTCACCGTAGAGTCAACCGTTACCCCGTAAAAAAATTATAAATACACCAAACTCTGTTCGAAATAATTAAAATAAATTATTTTAATTTTTTCGACGCAACGGCTAACTTTTTTTGACGTTCCAAATTAGCAAAGGGCCGGTAACTTTACACAGATAAGATAGAAAGGCCTTGAAAATATCTCGTACTACTTTTTCAGCGTTATTATATTTTATTGTATTCTTATCTTGAAGCATAAACACTTAACATTAGCATACAATATAGTTCTCATAAAATTACATTATCTCAAAATTTGTCTCGACAGTTCGGCACGTGATTGAATTATTCGGTTAGAATTTCACTTTTTTTTTTTGAAAAACTTTCTTTTCGCAAAAGTGAAAATTTTCAAAAAAATGTTGATTAGGTATGATCCTTATATATCCTCAATACTGCTTTCCCAAGGTTATTAGACGACCTTGTTCATCATAATAATTCTGAAACACACATGCAGAAAATTTATTTAAAGTTTTGTTGTCAGTAGTTGTGCGATAGATTATCTATAATTGCGGTTTTAATTTTAAATTGTTGCGAGTGTCGTACACGGTAAGAATGACAAACGAATTGTGATTTTCGAACGATCGAATTAGAAAGTGAGTGAACGTAACGTAGCTGTCCCATATAATCAAAATTTTATGTGTTTGTGCTGTGAGGTGGAATATAGTTTGATAACTGTTTTGAAAATAAAAGGTCAGTGACGTTTTAACTTAGTATATTTTCAAAAACGGTGTTCATTTGTTTAGCAGTCTTGGGCTCGTGGCAGGCGGGTCAGGTGACGATAAGACTTGTTATTCGGTTATTTGTAATTTTTTTTTTTAATTAATAATTTGTTTATAATTAAAGAATAATTTTTAAATTGCATCAAAATATTTTCCTTGTAGTACTTGGTGTTATTTAAACAATTGAGATAATATTATAAGTGTCTTCATAATAATGGTTCATAAACCATCCAACCGGTTACTATCAGAATTATTGTTAGTTGTTAGATTATGAATAAAACAGAATTTGAGTCACCGAAAATTTTAATATTTATTTTATGCGATATAAAATGTCAACATTAAGTAAAATTAAATTTCATGCAAAATGGTTTAACAGGTTTTTGACCCCCGTACCCTCCCGCGTTGGAAACAACATAATTTTAAATTAAACTTAAAAAAGAACACCTGAATTAATCTACGTATTTGTGGCCATTCTTACCAAGGGGGGGGGGGGTGCAACAAATATACCTAATATCGGCAAATCGTACCTACTTCGTTTTAGAGAGATTTTCGCGGAAACGATCACTTTTTGAGAAAAATCTATGGAACAAATTATTTTCAAAATTCAACAATACACAAATTTTGTTTTATAAATTTTTTTGTAAAATCAATATTTTGGGAGATAAATGGAAAACTAGACGGATATTGGTGAAATTTGTTTCATTTTGAGTCACTTAAATACGAATAACTTCTATAAAATGTATTAGAGCTGTTTTACATTACACTAAATTTTTCAGGACTGAAATTTTTAGTCCTAAAAATGCAATGCGCGCGCCGAATTAGGATGATAGAAAACTTGTTGTAATACTTTCCTGTTTGCAACTACAACCTGACAATTTTAACTTTTTCAGCGACTGAATATGCGCCACGCGCATTAGGTAAATTGTCAAATAATGTCGATTGGTTTGTAAGTGTTTAAAAGTGATTTAAAATAATTAAATAAAAATGCAAATTAGCAAAAGAAAAAAATTATGTGCTGCATAATTATTACAATGTTACTTGCAAAACCAAAAAATCAAACTTTAAAAAAAAAGCGATTATGGACTAAACTTCCAATGATTTGTTCGCGTTTGTTATTTTTTTTGTAAAATTATAAGAAGCTTGTACTCTTATAAAATAAAATCTCGGGTGTGAGGGTTGGGATAATAAAACAACTGTTAACAATACCTACTTATATAGTAGGTATATGATAAGATGCATTACCAACCTTTTGCCATTACCAAGAATTTTGAATTTTGAATTTTAAATTATGAAACTAATTTTACATCATGCGCGCGCCGAATCAGGACGCTAACAACAATAAATTAGAACATGTTCTAAATTCTTGCTGTCAGCGTCCTAATTCGGCGCGCGCATTGCATTTTTAGGACTAAAAATTTCAGTCCTGAAAAATTTAGTGTAATGTAAAACAGCTCTTAGATTTTATTTTGTTTTATTATTTTCTGGAAGAAAATTTTTTCATCTAAAAATAACAACTCATTAGTTTTTTCATTAAGATGCATGGTTTAGGAGGTACAGCCAAAAAAGTGCTGCAACTTGGGAAATTTACTAAATAAATTTTTTTTTTAATTTTAATTAAGTTTTCAGTAGAACTGAACCTGGAAGAGCCAAAGGGGAAGGGAGCTAAGACTTTCTCCTAAAAGGGTCGCATTTCATAATTATTCTTTATGAAACTTCAAAACGAAATCTAGGAAATAAATTGTATTATGTTTCATTTTTTAATTTTTATTTTATCCTCCCTCCGCCCTAAATGACGCCATTAATTAATTCCGTTGTGCCTGACGTCGTCCACTACGGATGAACCTGAATGTGATAAGAATATCGCCTTGACAGTTCTTAGTTAAAAAATAAAATTATGCACCTCCAGGGCAAACCGAACGGGGAGTTTCTCTATTTTCCATAAAGTTGTTCTTAATTCAAATGTTTTGGGTAGCCGGGGGTTGGGGGGGGGGTAAGAGTTTCTTTTTGAATACCAACTTCAAGTCAATAATTTTTATTTTATTTTTAACTGACTGTGTATCCAGTACGTGAAGACCAAGTTTGTGCGGCCTAAAGGCCGCACTGACGGTCAGCCCAACATGTCTTATGTGAAATATTCTGATAGTTTTCACAAAGGCGAAGCAAGAACTTTATTCTGACCATCCGTCCTCTAAAGGTAATGGCGAACCAAAAAGGTAATCTGCCATACCGTGGCGGAACTTCAGAAGTCCCCTCCCTTCCGCGTAAAACCAATTTCAAGATCCGTAAGAATTTTTTTTCGGGAATTTATGAATGACTGCAAATCGTAATCTTGTCACCTAATCTTAAAACCTCGACCTTGATGGATAAGGGCTCGTCCAAAAGGACGTCCGCAATTTTTCCGACTTTCGCAACCCCCCCCCCCTGTCACAGTTGGTCGCAATCTTCGGACCCACTCCTCCCCTAGGAACATCCTATGGCCATAAATCAAAGAACCCCCTCATTTGTCTACAATCGAACTTGACCATTTAAACTAAAAAAAAATATTACTTTTGTAGAAGTTGTTTGTAATTAAATAAAATTTGTAGGAATAATTTTTGACAGTTTTCGGTGCCTTTTTTATGGAACCTGGAATTCTCGAAAAGTATACTGCATTCTCACAATTTTTTTAGCATGAAAAATTCTGATTCCAAAGGTTTCCTTTCAAATTTGTAGAAGTTATTGCTATTTGATTAAATTACTAATTTACAAAATCAAATTTTTGGTTCGTACTTAGATTTCAAAAACTTTAATTTTGTATGTACGATTTTTGACATTTTTGACCCCCGTTCATGTAAGACGTATAGGTTTCCCCCCCACATTTCTTCCGTATGTAAGTTATTTTGAAAATTTTCGATTTTCCTCTCGTATTGACTGAATATGTAAGTAATTTCCAAGAGAGCGGAATGTGAACTGTTTTCTATTAAACATATTAACTTTGACCCCCCCCTAAGGATTCGTTGACTTTCCATAAGCCCCCACCCCAAATTTATGTAATTCAATTAACGTACATTCGTATTTTACAAGATTGAAATTTTTGGTTCCTTTATCTCAAAAACTTTACGGGTTTTACGTAAGGACGATTTTTGATCCACCCCCAGGTAAGATACGTAGAATTTTACCCCCCCTAGAAGGTTTCGTCAATTTTCTATGAAATTTGTCCTTCCCCCAAATTTATGTAATTGAACGAATGTAAATATTCGTATTTTACAAGATCGAAATTTTTGGTTCTTTTATATCAAAAACTTTCCGGGATTTACGTAAGGACGATTTTTGATCCTCCCCAGGTAATTTACGTAGAATTTTACCTCCCCCCCCCCTCTAAGGATTCGTCAATTTTTCATAAGAAATTTTCTTTTATATCAAAAATTTTAGGGGTTTTACATAAGGACGATTTTTGATCCACCTCCAGGTAAGATACGTAAAATTTTTATCCCCCTAGAATGATTCGTCAATTTTCTATTAAATGTACCCCCCCTCAAATTTATGTAATTGAACGAATGTAAATTCGTATTTTATAAGATTGAAATTTTGGGTTCTTTCATATCAAAAACTTTACGGGTTTTACGTAAGGACGTTTGTGATCCTCCCCAGGTAAAATGCGTAGAATGTTTACGCTCCCCCCTCTAAGGATTCGTAAATTTTCGATGAGATTTCCCCCCAATTTATGTAATTGAATGAACGTAAATTCGTATTTCACAAAATTGAAATTTTTGATCCTGTTATATCAAAAACTTTCCGGGAAATACGTAAGGACGATTTTTGATCTTCCCCAGGTAATATACGTAGAATTTTACCTCCCCCTCCTCTAAGGATTTGTCAATTTTCCTTGGGATTCCCCCCAATTTATGTAATTGAATGAACGTAAATCCGTATATTACAAGATTGAAATTTTTGGTTCTTTTATCTCAAAAACATTACGAGTATTACATAAGGACGATTCTTGATCCTCCCCAGGTATAAGATACGTAGAATTTTTACCCCACCTAGAAGGATCCGTTAATTTTTCGTGGGACCCCCCCCCCAAATTTATGTAACTGAAGAACTTAAATTCGTATTTTACATGATTTAAATTTTTGATTCTTTTATATCAAAAACACTATGGGTTTTACGTAAGAACGATTTTTGAGCCTCCCCAGGTAAAATACGTAGAATGTTTATTCTCCCCTTTGTAAGTATTCCTAAATTTTCAATTTACGTAATTGAACGAACGTAAATTCGTATTTTACAAGATTGAAATTTTTGGTTCTCTTATCTAAATAACTTGACGTGTTTTACGTAAGGACGATTTTTGATCCTCCCCAGGTAAGATACTTAGAATGTTTACCGCCCCATTTAAGGATTCGTCAATTTTCCATGGGATTCCCCCGCCCAATTTATGTAATTGAACGAACGTAAATTCGTAGTTTACAAGATTGAAATTTTTGGTTTTTTTATCTCAAAAACTTTACGGGTTTTACGTAAGGATTATTTTTTATCCTTCCCAGGTAAAATAAGTAGAATTTTTACCCCCCCCTCTAATGATTCGTCAATTTTCCATGAGATTTCCCCTCGCCCAATTTATGTAATTGAACGAACGTGAATTCATATTTTACAATATTCAAATTTTTGGTTCTTTTTTGTCAAAAACTTTAGGGGTTTTACGTAAGGACGATTTTTGATCCTCCCCAGGTAAGATACGTAGAATTTTACCCCTCTCTAGGGATTCGTCAATTTTCCATTAGATTTCCCCTCCCCCCCCAATTTACGTAATTGAACGAACATAAATTCATATTTTACAAGATTTATATTTTTGGTTCTCTTATCTAAAAAACTTGACGTGTTTTACGTAAGGACGATTTTTGACCCTCCCCAGGTAAGATACTTAGAATGTTTACCGCCCCATTTAAGGATTTGTCAATTTTCCATCGGATTCCCCCGCCCAATTTATGTAATTGAACGAACGTAAATTCGTAGTTTACAAGATTGACATTTTTGGTTCTTTTATCTCAAAAACTTTACGTGTTTTATGTAAGGACAATTTTACATCCCTTCCCGCCCCCGCAGGTAAGATATGTAGGATTTTTACCCATTTTTCTTTATGTAAGTTATGAAAAGAAGTTATGAAAAGAAAAGAAAAGTTATGAAAATTTGAAAATTTTCGATTTTCCCCTCATATTGACTGAACAAATAGTTTTCAAGAAAGCCGAATATAAACAGTTTTCAATTAACATATTAACTTTGGACCCCCCCCCGTCAGGATTCTTTAACTTTCCATTGCACCCCCCCCCCAATTCCCAAAACAAAAACTTATGTAATTAATGAACATAAATTGGTATTTTACAAAATTGAACTTGTTATTACTTTTTCGTGCATAATTGTAGATAATACAATAAAAATTTTTCTATTAGGTTGCTTAGGCCAAAAAAATAAAGTTAAAATCGGGGAACTTTCGTAGAAGTTATTTGCGTTTAAAGTGTAAATAAAATTTTTAAGAATAATTTAATATTTTCGGTGCCCTTCATGAATTACCTCCGAAATCTCGAAAAGTATGGTCATTATAGGAAAAGTACTCAAATAAGTTGTCTAGTTCTTTGAATTATCTTTCCAAAAAGTCCAAGAAAACTAAAATCCATGCGAATTTGTAGAAGTTATTGATATTTCATGTATCAATTTTTATATTATAAAATGGAATTTTTTTGTATTTTTAAGTTTGACCAGCGATAGTTCGAAAACTGTACCAAGTACAATAAAAAGAATTCTCATATTTTACTTATTAGCTTATAAAATTTTCTTTCCAATTAGTCGAAAAACATTAAAATCGGTGTTGCGTTTAAATAAAATTTTTAGGAATAATGCAAGTTTTTTCATACTTTTTAAAAAATATAACCTGCGATATCTCGAAAACTATGCGTAATACAGAAAATAATATTTTAACAAATTTTTTAGAACAAATAATTGACTTTTTAAAGAACCAAAAAAAAATTAAAATCCATGGAAATTTGTAGAAGTTATTGGTATTTACGTAAAATTTTATTTAAAAAAACTGACATTTTTGACTAGCGATATCTCAAAAACTGTGCATACTGCAACAAAAAGTATTTTAACAAGTTGCCTGTTCACTACAATTATCTTTCCAAGAAGCCCAAAAAAAAATGAAAATCGTTGAACTTCTGTAGAAGTTACAGGCATTTGAGTGACTGCGTTCGTAATTCGCCCTTTCACGCCATTTATTTTATTTCATATTTAATTTTCGACCAAAAAATTAATTTAATTTAATTTTAAAATCACCACAACATTTTTAATTAAATTTGCTTGAATTAGCTCTCACCAATATTTAAATCAAATAATGAAACCCAATATTCGGATTACTTTTAACGTTAAATTTGCGCTAATTAATTTTAATAATCTCTTTGAAAGATACAATTAAAAATAAATCCAGTATAAAATTGTAATTAGCATTAATTTTATTACGCTATTTGTATTCCTGCAACAGCATCGCTCTCGTCCTCTACAAAACAAATGGTGCAATACTATTGGTTGAATTTCAATTTCTTCGAATCGTTTTGTAATTTCATGTTGGGGTAGGTAATTTTCCATAAAATATTCACCGTACCCTGCACAACTAATAATAGCTGATTAAATTTAAGCAAAATCAATAAAGAGAAACTAAAAATAAGCAGACTATATTTTATCTTGTGTAAATAAATTCAATGAGCAATTTTAATCCATGATGCTTATTTGATGTTGAGGGTGGTTGAACTATTGGCTATTAAATTTTCAGGACTTCCTCGTGGTAATTACTAAAAATTAAATTATCAAATACTAAACTTCAAACTATAATGGTGTAATTAAGTTTTGTACATGTTTACTCATGCCCTGGATACTCAATTATGATTTACATCTAAACAACATTGTTGAACGATAACGCATTAATTAGTTTCCTCATTGAGTTTGTAGCTTCAAAACGTGTCCTGGTTATTTTCTTTTTAAAGTGACTTTAAAAAATTTGCACTTCTACGTAAGGCAATAATTAAAATAATTGTATGGTTTTCAAGGTCACGAATGATCATTAACATATTATCTCTGAATAATTACATCACAAAAAGTTGTTTACCGTTAAAAATAAAAATGTAATAATATGATGCGAGAAGGAGAGAAAAAAAACTGCATCGATTCTTGTCCAATCGATTTTTCCTCCGACTGTTGGTCACCTGGGAAAACCACCACCTCTTAATTATTGATCAACGTGAAAGATTTAATTAGTTGAAGGATAAAATTACACAGGCAAAGCTTCGGTTTGTAGAAAAGTTCTGGTTTACCGCCTGACGTGGAAAACAATTATTTTATCATAAAATTAATATTTAGTCAGAAGTTTAAAACTAACAATCCAATTTTATTGTTTCAGCTGCCGGCTTGTGCTGAAGAGCCTAAATCGAGAGGCTCTCACGACGTAGATATTCCAACACAGAAACAACACGAATTTGCTAATATGAATTTAACATCGGTTAAGGTAAGCAATTTAAATTAATTTAATTAAAACTGTTACGAGAACTGAAAAAACGATATATCCAAATATTTGCGTAATTTTCGGGAATACGTGAAGTTTCGAATATTTTGTGTTCCCCGAAACTTTCTCTTTCAAATGAGCTCAAAATCAGGTTTCTAGCTGATCTGGAAGGGAAGTTACGGCGAATTGTTCGTAAGCGGTATCCCACTTCTGATTGTTTAAGCGGAAAATTCGCCGGCGTGTGACCCGGCACGAAAGCGAAACGCAGGTCCGTTGTTTTTGTTGGAAAATGTATAATTCAACAATTCAATGTTACGAAAATATTTGAAATTCTTAACGCAAACGGAACGGTTACGTTTTATCAACTTTTCGATGTTGTACGGAAATGAAAAATATTTTTGTTATTGTCGAACTTTAAAATTTATTCTAATCGTTTATTAGAAAACTGTCAGTAGCAGATATTCGCGTTTTTATTAAAAGAACGCTGCATTCGTGAACCAACTTTTTATTTGTTTAAATAAATCAATTTTACATTTTTCGAACCGATTGCGGCTCGAATCGGCATTATTTATGACTAATATTGAACAATATAAAAATTTTTATTACAACATTCTAGCTACCTCCGATTGCTCCGCGGTTTTTGGTTTGGGCGAACGCATTTCTTCCTTTTGAGGCCGCGTGGTGGAGTTCTCAAATACATTTCTTCGCGATCAAATTCGGGCGAATCCAATTCGTCCCCGCTGTTATCGGAATCTCCGTCGGTTTCTGACTTCTCTACGTCAATCATTTGTTCTGTTGGATCTGAATTTGAAATAGTAATTAATTGGAACAAGACCAAGAATTCGTCAACCGCTTACCAATTTCATCATTAGGAAATTCCGGAGAAATTGCTTCAGGATATGGTTCATCATATAAATGGTCCGACAAATTTTGTGGATCAAGAAAATCAAAATCTAGAAGATCCAATTCGCTTCTATCGCTATTTGTGTCGGAGTCCTCCAAAGTAAGCGCACGGTTATATCTTGAAGGATATTGAATATCTTCCACGTCCAAATCGCTATCTGAACCGTTTCCCGACGAAGTAAACATCGGTAATGGACTACCAAATCTTTCATCTTCAAAGTTCTGCAAAAACGAACCGTGATCGTCATCTGATACGCTACTTTCTCCCAAACTTAATATTTCGAAACTGCTGTCCGCGTCCGTGTCATCGCTTAAAGAATCGATAATACCTAAAAATTAAAACATCGTGCGTTTGTTTACCTTCCAGACCCAGAAAATCTGGGATGGAATAGAGACGGCAGCACGTATCAGAAATTCTGCCATTTCTATTCCACTGATCAATAACAAATTCTTACGGTTTTCCACAACGTCCATGTCTGTTTTTGAATCTGAAACCACAAAAACAAACAATTAAAAATTTTCCTTCAAAACAAATGCGTCTATGTTCTATCTAGTAAATTATAAGATCGATGATTTGTTTCTAGTCATAAAATCTTATTTTACAAACAAACATAACAAAAAAATTTATTAGCCGCTCGGAAATTAAATACCGACTACGCCACTGGAATCGGTTATCTTGTCGATTAATTTTAAATGAAATTCTTTTGTGAACTGTTGATTGGGTGGGTCATGAATAAATTATTTACAAACAAATTTTTTAAAAATACAAACATCAAAAACGCGATAATTAAAAGTTTCCGTTGTTTACCTCCTTTTACAAAATTTTTCAATATGGCGTAATAATTTGTAAGAACCAAAAAAATACAATTTTTTTTGTCGTGTAATTTTCAACACCCGGTCACTTTAGTTTTATTATAAAAATTTTTGAAAAACGTCAAATAATTATTAATAATATTTCTTACCTTGACGATTGACTGCACGGTGCGGCGCGGCGAAGGTCTTAGCACGTCTTAGGGTTCGTCACTTACAATGCACTGACAAATTTTGATAATATTTTCTGATAACTACCCCCACTCCGTGTCACAAACGTATACAACGCAGGCTGTAGGGCAAATGTTCGAAATTTTTTTAATACTTAAATTATTGCAAATTTATATTATTTTTTCACACTCAGAAAAATTAAGTGGTTTGTTAATAAATTATACGGATTTTTCTTTTATTTATAAAATTAAGCCCGACTCACACGACACCAATTTTCAATATAGGCCTTTTTGGCGTTCGTAGCGCCCTCTTACGAAAAAATTTGCAACAGTTAGCCCGCGTATTATTTGTTTTTTAAATTTCCAAAGCGTACTGAGTTCAAATAAAATTGATTTGCGAGTTGAGTTGCGAGACCGAAGGCCGAGCAAAAATTGTGGTTTTAGGACGCTGGCCTTCAAGAACAGGGAGAGTTTTGTAATATAATTCCTACTTGCCGTTCGAACCTGTTTTTAAGATTGTAATTCGAAAATTAATCAAGCATAGGCATGTTACCAATAGTGCCGTCTTTATTTAAAACGTCCTAATTAACACATTAGACGGTCGTCAGCTAAAGCAGTTAAGTTCGTTGCTGCTAAAGCTAAATGCCAGGTTCAACTCCGGGCTCAGTAAAAACTTTATTCTGACCGTCTCCCCTCGGAAGGCAATGGCAAACCACCGAGGTGTAATCTGCCTAGAACAGCCTCTCTGGAGATGAAGTGTATACACTTCCCGCGGTTCGGAGCCCGCGTTAAGCAGTAGGTCCCCTATGTGTGTGATAATACTTCAAACGCACAACACATACATAGGAGAGAGGTCGCCAACGTCCGGGAGACCGGATATTGCACTTGAAGAAGAAGAATTAACACATTGGTTTCGGGAGGAAAAAGGACGCCAGAATAGGTAGATAGTGGCGGCTTGCGCTTAAGGGAAACCAACTATTCAAAAATTATAATTTTAAGTAAATAAAAATACTGTAAATTTATATTTTACGCCGTCCCATTTGAAAATGTCAAATGAGCCCGGGGGGACCTAAGGGGTATGGAAGATACTTGGTTTTCCACCTCCCTCTATTCCTCCAATTTTCAGTAAAATTTCGTATCTTGGATGCTGTGAAGATCAGACTAAATTTAATTAGAAGTTTCTAAAAATCGGTGACTCTAGAAACCCGGGGGTTTATTACATTGCATATCACCTAAAAAATTGTTTTTTTGACACTACTTTACTTTTATTGGCCATGTTGAGATGCTGAGGGAATTTCATACCCCCATTTTTGTCATTTCCACCCATTCCTCCAATTCTCTGTAAATTTCCTTATCCTACGAATTCGATTCTTATTGTTTACCATTAATCCAAATAAACTTTAACAAATTAAATGCAAAAAACAGCTTTTGACGCTATTTTGTGCCGGAGATTCTGATCGAAAACAAAAAGTTTTGGTATGATAACCCCCTCCCCCCCGAGATTCGCGGTTATGGTCACGAGTTTCTGCTGCAAATAAAGTTCTAATACTTTAGCGGCTGCACCCCCCCTCAGCATTTTTTACGATCAGGTGGTGAACATTAAAAAATATTTTATGATACTGCTTTATTATTCTTGACGCTTGAGGGTAATCTAAACCCCCCCCCCCATAATAACTTTTGGCTATTTCCATCTCAAAATTAAGAAATAAAATGAAATGCAAGAGTTATCAGTCCGCAGCAAATTACAGAAACATTTTGACACCCCACAGTGCGGGGGTCGCAAGCAAACCTAAACTTCTTAAACTTTCGCAATTATCTTAAGAGTTATCGATTAATGCTTCTGCAGAATTAAATTACTCTTGAAGTAAATCAAAATAGAGTAAATTTATATTTTCGTACTTGCAAGTTTTATAAGCTGTGCGTGATTATTAAAGTTGTGCGGCCTAAAGGCCGCACTGTATCATTTTTAAGATAATAACCAAAAGAGGAACCAACATTATCAACAGATAAGAGATACCCAGAACTACACTGCTAAATATAAAATCTGTGTTTTATCATGTAAATTTACATAGTAAATCTATGTCAAATTACGAAGATTTTCCATGTAAATGTACTAGGTGATAAAACATTGACTTTAAGTTTCAAAATTCGAAATAAAACCTCTATGTTTTTGCAGTTATAAATTTACATGGTAAATCTATGCAAAATTATAAAGGTACAAAGAATTACCATGTAAATTTACATGATAAAACATTGGTTAAATTTATTGAAACTTGTTTAACTGTTAAATTTATATGGAAAATTTTTATACCTTCATAATTTTGCATAAATTTACCTTAACAATATTACCAAAACAAAATTTAATATGTAAAGTTGTAAATTGACTAGGTAAATCTATTCAATATTACAAAGATTTTCCAGGGAAATTGACATTTGAAAATATTGGTTGTAATTTTAAAAACACAATAAAAACCTGTTTTATCATGTAAATATACATAGTAAATCTATATAAAATTGCGAAGATTTTCCATGTAAATGTAGGTGATAAAACATTGGTTTTAATTTTAAAATTGGAAATAAAACCTCAGTTATAAATTTACATGGTAGATTTATGCAAGATTATTAAGGTACAAAGATTTGCCATGTAAATTTACATGGCATATATTTGTACCTTTACGATTTTCCATAAATTTACCTTAACAATATTATCAAAACAAAATTTACATACAAAATCTATGTAAAGTTGTAAATTGACAAGATAAATCTACTCAAAATTACATCGATTTTCCAAGGAAATTTACATTTTAAAATATAGGTTGTAATTTTAAAAACACAATAAAAACCTGTTTTATCATGGAAATTTACATAGTAAGTCTATGTAAAATTATAAAATTTTCCATGTAATATGGCAGTCATGAAATATTGGTTTTAATTTTAAAATTTGAAATAAAATCTCTGTTTTTGCAGTTATAAATTTACATGGTAAATTTATGCAAAATTATAAAGGTTCAAAGATTTGCCATGTAAATTTACATGATAAAACATTGGTTAAATTTTAAAATACAAAATTGAAACCTGTTTATGTGTTAAATTTACATGGCAAATCTTTGTACCTTTACGATTTTCCATAAATTTACCTTAACAATATTACCAAAACAAAATTTACATACAAAATCTATGTAAAGTTATAAATTGTCAAGGTAAATTTACTCAAAATTACATAATTTTTCACGTAAATTTATATTTTAAAATATTAGTGGTAATTTTAAAACACAATAAAAACTGTTTTATCATGGAAATTTACATAGTAAATCTATATGTAAAATTATTAGATTACAAAGATTTTCCATGTAAAATGTATGTCATGAAATATTGGTTTTAATTTTAAAATTCGAAATAAAATCTCTGTTCTTGCAGTTATAAATTTACATGGTAAATTTATGCAAAATTATAGAGGTTCAAAGATTTGCCATGTAAATTTACATGATAAAACATTGGTTAAATTTTAAAATACAAAATTTAAACCTGTTTATGTGTTAAATTTACATGGCAAATCTTTGTACGTTTACGATTTTCCATAAATTTACCTTAACAATATTACCAAAACAAAATTTACATACAAAATCTATGTAAAGTTGTAAATTGACAAGATAAATCTACTCAAAATTACATCGATTTTCCAAGGAAATTTACATTTTAAAATATAGGTTGTAATTTTAAAAACACAATAAAAACCAGTTTTATCATGTAAATTTACATAGTAAGTCTATGTAAAATTATAAAATTTTCCATGTAATATGTCAGTCATGAAATATTGGTTTTAATTTTAAAATTCGAAATAAAATCTCTGTTCTTGCAGTTATAAATTTACATGGTAAATTTATGCAAAATTATAGAGGAAAGATTTTCCATGTAAATTTACATGATAAAACATTGGTTAAATTTTAAAATACAAAATTGAAACCTGTTTATGGGTTAAATTTACATGGCAAATCTTTGTACCTTTACGATTTTCCATAAATTTACCTTAACAATATTACCAAAACAAAATTTACATACAAAATCTATGTAAAGTTGTAAATTGACAAGATAAATCTACTCAAAATTACATCGATTTTCCAAGGAAATTTACATTTTAAAATATAGGTTGTAATTTTAAAAACACAATAAACACCTGTTTTATCATGGAAATTTACATAGTAAGTCTATGTAAAATTATAAAATTTTCATATATAATACCACAAGAGACTATCAAATTGTCGGAAATAATTTTTGAAACTGGAACTGAGTGTTTGTCGCCCTTAAAATCATCATGAGTGCTTTAGCACGAATGGTGATTTTAAGGGCGACAAACACGAAGATTCCATGGTTTAAAAATTAACCGACAATTTTATAGTATCGTGTGGAATTCGTTTGACAATTTCGTAAATAAAATTTCAATTTTTTCTGACAACAAATAATTTATAGTATGCGTTTACGTAGTTTCCATCGTTACTTGACAATACAGACCACGGTGGTCGTATTGCCTTGACAATACACCATCGTGGTCTGTATTGTCAAAGGAAGTAGATTATGGTTGGTTCAAATTGATGAGATTCTAACATCCTATTGGTTGAATTATTATGAACGAAATTGTCCATGTAATATGTCAGTCATGAAATATTGGTTTTAATTTTAAAATTGGAAATAAAATCTCTGTTTTTGCAGTTTTAAAATTTACATGGTAAATTTATGCAAAATTATAAAGGTTCAAAGATTTGCCATGTAAATTTACATGATAAAACATTGGTTAAATTTTAAAATACAAAATTGAAACCTGTTTATGTGTTAAATTTATATGGCAAAAATCTTTGTACCTTTACGATTTTCCATAAATTTACCTTAACAATATTACCAAAACAAAATTTACATACAAAATCTATGTAAAGTTGTAAATTGTCATGGTAAATTTACTCAAAATTACATAATTTTCCATGTAAATTTATATTTTAAAATATTGGTGGTAATTTTAATAACACAATAAAAACTGTTTTATCATAGAAATTTACATAGTAAATCTAGGTAAAATTATTAAATTACAAAGATATTCCATGTAAAATGTATGTCATGAAATATTGGTTTTCATTTTAAAATTCGAAATAAAACCTCTATGTTTTTGCAGTTATAAATTTACATGGTAAACCTATGCAAAATTATAAAGGTACAAAGAATTACCATGTAAATTTACATGATAAAACATTGGTTAAATTTTAAAATACAAAATTGAAACTTGTTTATCTATTAAATTTATATGGAAAATTTTTATACCTTCATAATTTTGCATAAATTTACCTTAACAATATTACCAAAACAAAATTTAATATGTAAAGTTGTAAATTGACAAGGTAAATCTATTCAATATTACAAAGATTTTCCAGGGAAATTGACATTTGAAAATATTGGTTGTAATTTTAAAAACACAATAGAAACCTGTTTTATCATGTAAATTTACATAGTAAATCTATATAAAATTGCGGAGATTTTCCATGTAAATGTAGGTGATAAAACATTGGTTTTAATTTTAAAATTGGAAATAATACCTCAGTTATAAATTTACATGGCAGATTTATGAAAAATTATTAAGGTACAAAGATTTGCCATGTAAATTTACATGATAAAACATTGGTTAAGTTTTAAAATACAAAATTGAAACCTGTTTATGTGTTAAATTTACATGGCAAATCTTTGTACCTTTACGATTTTCCATAAATTTACCTTAACAATATTACCAAAACAAAATTTACATACAAAATCTATGTAAAGTTGTAAATTGACAAGATGAATCTACTCAAAATTACATCGATTTTCCAAGGAAATTTACATTTTAAAATATAGGTTGTAATTTTAAAAACACACTAAGAACCTGCTTTATCATGGAAATTTACATAGTAAGTCTATGTAAAATTATAAAATTTTCCATGTAATATGTCAGTCATGATATATTGGTTTTAATTTTAAAATTCGAAATAAAATCTCTGTTTTTGCAGTTATAAATTTACATGGTAAATTTATGCAAAATTATAAAGGTTCAAAGATTTGCCATGTAAATTTACATGATAAAACATTGGTTAAATTTAAAATACAAAATTGAAACCTGTTTATATGTTAAATTTACATGGCAAATCTTTGTACCTTTACGATTTTCCATAAATTTACCTTAACAATATTACCAAAACAAAATTTACATACAAAATCTATGTAAAGTTGTAAATTGACAAGATAAATCTACTCAAAATTACATCGATTTTCCAAGGAAATTTACATTTTAAAATATAGGTTGTTATTTTAAAAACATAATGAAAACCTGTTTTATCATGGAAATTTACATAGTAAGTCTATGTAAAATTATAAAATTTTCCATGTAATATGTCAGTCATGAAATATTGGTTTTAATTTTAAAATTCGAAATAAAACCTCTATGTTTTTGCAGTTATAAATTTACATGGTAAATCTATGCAAAATTATAAAGGTTTTTTTTTTTTTTTTTTTCATTAATATTTACAATCTGTTCAAATTAAACAATAAGTAAATGTGATGATAATAAATACAAGTCATGTTAGAAACATTTCATTAAATGTTTCCTAGAAAAATTATTCAAAAGTTTAATTTTGACCATTACCAAGTTTGTTAAATGAATCGAGTAAGTAAGTCATTAGGTTTGAATCTTTTCAATCTTCTTACTTCGTTGGTACTGTCCATCAGTTTATTGGCCAATTTGTTGGGGTGTGCCTCCAATCTAGTTGCATATCTCTCATGGGATTTTTTGATTTCTTCATGAACTGATTTTACTTGTAAATCTTTTTGGATGACATAATTCGGCACATACCATGGAGCATTGACAATCATTCTCAAAAATTTGTTTTGAAACCTTTGCAATATTTCAATATTCGATGTACTAGCAGCTCCCCAAAGCTGTATACCATATGTCCATATCGGTGTAATTATGGATTTGTAGACTAGAAGTTTGTTATCAAGAGATAGCTGGGAATGTCTGCCAACCATCCAATTCATTTGACTGAGCTTAATACCGAGTTGTTTACGTTTCGTAAAAATATGTTTTCTCCATGTTAGTCGTCTATCGATATGCATACCAAGATATTTGGCATCATCAGCTTGAGGTAATATGCAATTGTTCAGTTTTACCGGCGGACAAGTTTCCCTTCTCATTGTAAATGTCACATGAGTAGATTTTGTTTCGTTGACTTTTATTCTCCACTTGTGGAGCCCATGTAATATGTCAGTCATGAAATATCGGTTTTAATTTTAAAATTCGAAATAAAATCTCTGTTTTTGCAGTTATAAATTTACATGGTAAATTTATGCAAAATTATAAAGGTCCAAAGATTTGCCATGTAAATTTACATGATAAAACATTGATTAAATTTTAAAATACAAAATTGAAACCTGTTTATGTGTTAAATTTACAGGGCAAATCTTTGTACCTTTACGATTTTCAATAAATTTACCTTAACAATATTACCAAAACAAAATTTACATACAAAATCTATGTAAAGTTGTAAATTTACTCAAAATTACATCATTTTCCATGTAAATTTATATTTTAAAATATTGGTGGTAATTTTAAAAACACAATAAAAACTGTTTTATCATGGTAATTTACATAGTAAATCTATGTAAAATTATTAAATTACAAAGATTTTCCATGTAAAATGTATGTCATGAAATATTGGTTTTAAATTTATAATTCGAAATAAAACCTCTATGTTTTTGCAGTTATAAATTTACATGGTAAACCTATGCAAAATTATAAAGTTACAAAGATTTACCATGTAGATTTACATGATAAAACATTGGTTAAATTTTAAAATACAAAATTGATACCTGTTTTATCGTGTAAATTTACATAGTAAATCTATGTAAAATTATAAAGGTTTTCCATGTAAATGTAGGTCATAAAACATTGGTTTTACTTTTAAAATTCGAAATAAAACCTCTGTTTTTGCAGTTATAAATTTACATGGTAAACCTATGCAAAATTCTAAGTTACAAAGATTTGCTATGTAGATTTACATGATAAAACATTGGTTAAATTTTAAAATACAAGATTGAAACCTGTTTGATCTGTTAAATTTGCATGCAAAATCTATGTAAAGTTATAAATTGACAAGGTAAATCTACTCAAAATTATATAGATTTTTCATGTAAATTTACATTTTAAAATATTGGTTGCAATTTAAAAACACAATAAAACCTGTAAATTTACATGCAATATGAATTCTGAAGTTATAAATTGATGTGGAACATCTATGCAATGTTATAGAATTACAAAGATTTTCAATGTAAATTTACATAGTACTAAAACAAGTTTTTATTTTTAATAGTATATTTAATTCAGAAGCTAGTGTAAGGCAACTAACCACCCCTTGCCCCTGCATGGACGCATTAAAAAATATTTTAAATAAAAATAGGGCCGATATCCTTCGCCTTTTTGGTTGAATTTATTGCTTTTTTTACAGAAACAGAATTTTTCTTTCTAATAATTAAATACCATTTCAGACACACGCAAGTTTCAGTCTTTCCATTTTTCAAAAATGTAGAGCTTCTATAATGATTTTCTGTATTTATAATACAGGTGGAAAGGGGGGGTGATAATGATAAATTTAAATGCAACATTTCCATTGAAAATTTAATATAAACGAAGGCAAAAATATATCATATAATTAGTTTATGTTTTTAAATTCCACAAGTTCAAAATTTGTACACCTGCATCCATTGAATAGGACCATAAAATGCATCCAAATTAAATTAATTAATTCCAATTTGTTAAATATTTTAAACTCGAAACAATTGCACGTATTATTTGAGCTATTTTGGATCAGCTAATCAACGCTCGAGCAACTTTCATCCGATTTTATCATTTTCTTGAGTGCAATCCCTTTTCTGTCTTCCCTATTTCCAAAACACGGCAAATTGGACTTTCGTGGATCTAAAATCCAAGTTATAGTGAAATAAATGAAGTTAAACATATTTTGTTTACCAAATGGATTTATATTCATGAAGCGATTCCTATTCATTGCGTTTGCTTTAATTTTCTCGTGTTCTGAAAAGAAGAAGAATTCTTTAAAATATTCCAAGTTAGTGAACTCACAAGTACCGTTGTCAAAGAGTCTCGGACCACTAGAAGTCTTAATGAGTTTCCACTTTATTTTACGTTTCAACTTTGTCATTTCCAAATTAGCTTTTTGTAACAAAGTTGTTTTACCTTTAAACCATTCCATGTGACAGTACAAAGAAATGTTTGTAACTCTTTGTGTTCCATCATATAAAATAAATAGGTTGAAGATTTGATTATTATCTGGGACGCGAAAAGCTACAATTTTATTTTCTTCAATGTACGGCTCCCACTTATATTTTCTGTAAATTGCTGAAAATCAAATAATATTTTCGGGTATTTGGAATCTGTAAAATCTGGAATACTTACTTCCATGCTCCTCATCAAATAAATACAAAAACAATGTGAAACTTGTAATGTGGCCGGCCTTTTGTAATTCGAGTTCTTCATTTTTTGGCTTATCAGCATTCTCATTTTCGCAACTTTCAACTGTTATTTGGGAATTGTTCTCTTCAATTTTTGGTTCCTCCTTACTCACATTTTCACAAACGTCATCTTTTATCTGAGTTATGGAATTAGTTTTTGAATCAACACAGCTTGTAGATTCCAAAACTTCAACCTTAGAATCGCCTTCTTCACTTTTGGAATCAAAAATTTCTTCTTCTTCGGTATCAGAATCAGAACCGCTACACAATACAATAATTCCATCTGTATGTAAAAAACTAAATTTTTCTTCACTTGTGGAATCACTATCGTCATCGATTACATAAAATTCCTCCTCGGAATCGGAACTTTCTCCAGAATATTTAAAACATTCGCTCGTAAGTTTTCCCTTTCCTTTCAAATAGTTCGCTATAAAAATCAATTAAGAAACTATAAAACCAAACAGAAATCCTTACGCGTCAACATTTTTTCCAATTTGGAGTACTCCCGAAGTTTTCGGCGGTTGAATAATTTGTTATGCCGTTTAACTTCAACCAAATGTTTCATATCTTCGATTAAATCAATTTGAAGACTGTCTTGTTGTACCACAACGCTGGTCTTTCCTTGAAATGTACATTTTTCGAAATGTTTGAAATGCGCTGAAAAAGTGACGAAGTTAAAATTTTGAAGATTTTTGGAATAGTTTGGACTTACTTGGGAAAATACAGTCCACTTCGCCGTATCGTTTTTTTATGGCGAGCACCAGGGTGGAATTAGCGCCTGGAATTAATTGTAATTTACGTTACTGCTTTGAGGAGAGGTTGAGTGGTTATATAGTACGTACCTGTGACCCAATGAAAATGGTTTTTGACGTAGAAACGTTGAATATGCTCGGCCAATCTTGCTATATTGTCGACGAATGAATTTTTTTCTGAAAGGAAAATAAACATGATTAAATGTTAGAGAAGGATTTTTATGTTTAAACCCTGCGGCTGCCTTCATCGGTTTGAGAATTGTTTCGAGATTAGAAAGTCAAATAAATTAAAAATAGTCTGGAACTCTCGAAAATTGCTGTTGAATAAATATTAATTCAAACACGTATTGAATATAAGTTAAATTTTTGTCCCAAAATAAAGTGAAATAATAACAGTCTCCACTTTTTAATTTGATTCGGGTTCCAATGCATCTCATTTGCAAAATAATTTTAATAAAAGTTAGAAATTTGTATCACACAATAAACTTCATGACTTGGATATTTTTTTTACGTTTAGCTGGAAAATTTAAATTGTTCTGAAAAAATCTGATTGAAAAATGACTTCAATTTTGTGTCCCAGCAAACATTTTTCCATTTGGTGATCTAAAACCAATCTTCAAAATATTTTTTAATCATGAAAATTTTCTAAAAAGATCTCTGACTTTCGAAATATTGTCCCAAACTGAACTTGATGGCTGTTTTGTACTTTTAAATCAGATTAACAAATGACATGTTTTAATGAAATTCAAAATTTGTGTCCCAGAATAAACGTAATTTAATTTTAAGAACAATAATCCAATCAATTTAAAAAATCTCTGACTTTCTAAATTTTGTCCCACTTTAGAATTTTTCAATATTAATTTTTAAAAAATATTATTTTGAAACTCTCGAAGCTATTTAAATTTATGTCCCAAAATCAATAATATTTAATTGATGGTCAGGAACGCAAACAAGGCAAGACAAATCTATAAAAAGCTGCTCGCATGAAAATCAAAAAATCTCTAAATTTTGTCCCAAAATAAACTTCATGATTTTCATCCTTTAGATTTTTAAAGTATGTTGATTTTAACAATTTAAATTGTTCTAAAAACATCTGATTGGAAAATGCCAAATTTTCAAAATCTTGTAAAAAAATATTCAGAAAGAAACTAAAAATGATTTAAAAAAAATCTGGTTTGCTGAATTTTGGCCCAAACTGAACTTGTTGACTTTTTCGGACTTTGTAAATAAATGAAATTTTTTATTATAATTTTAAATATGTGTCCCAGAATAAACATATAATTTAATTTGAAGCACAGGAATCCAATCAATTTAAAGCATATCTTCAAATCTTTAACAAAATATTTAAATTGAAACTGAAAATGAATCTAACAAATGTCGTAACTTTTTAATCTGTGAATATTGGATTAAAAAGTGACTTTAATTTTGTGTCCCAGAATACCATTATAGCATTTCTAAATCAGAAACCCAAATAAATATGGAATAAATCTCAAGATCTTGAAAAAAAATGTTCATAAAGTACCAGAAAATTAATTATGAAACTTTGCCATTGAAAATTTTATCCCAATATGAACTTTTGAATAGTAACCAAAGGTAACTTTTTAAAGATTTTTCAAACTTATTTGTGTCCCAGAATAAAACTGATTAAATGTTAGGATCTGATACCTTAATAAATTTGGAAGAAATTTTCAACTGAATACTAAAATTTCTGATTTTCTAAATTTTGTCCTAATATGAATTTTGTGACATTTTCATATTTTGAAGTCAAATTAAAATAAATTTAATAAGATATTATTGAAAATGCCCTTAATTTGGAGCCCCAGAATAAAAATTATTAAATGTTGATATCTGAAACCTTCATAAATTTGAAAACAGTGTGAGATCTAAACTCCAAATAAATTTGAAAATAATCTTCAAAATGTTCAATTAGAACCTAAAAACGTATTAAAAAATTAAGAACTTCTAAATTTTGTGTCCCAGAAAAAAAAATTCATTTGTGAAATCTGAAAGTCGAATAAATTTGAAAGAAATCTTCAAAATCTCTAAACAAAAATTCAAATCAACCTGAAAAGTTTTCCACAAAATCGGCGATTTTCAAAAATTTGTCCCGATGTGAACTTCGTCACCATTTCGTACCTTGAAGTCAAAATTTAAATAATTCTACAAAGATATTGAAAAATGACCTTAATTTTTGTCCCGGAATAAAATTTATTCAAGTTTAATCTCTGAATCCATACAAATTTGAAGAAAATCTTAAAAATATTCAAATATTTGTGTGCCAACATTTATAATTTGTATGAAATATTCTAAATCTTTAAAATGATGTTCAAATGGAACCTGAAAATTAATCTATAAAACCACGACTTTCTAAATTTTGTCCTAATATAAACTTCGTCACGTTTTCGTATTTTGAAGGCACATTTAAATACATAATTCTACATTGTTGAAAAATTACCTTAAGTTTTGTCTGAAATAAAATTTATTTAAGTTTGAGGTCTAAAAATCCATCTAAATTAGAAAGAAATCTTCAAAATGTTCAAATAAAACTTAAAAATGGGTTCAAAAATTTGCAACTTTCTTAATTTTGTAAAAATGACCTAAATTTTGTGTCCCAGAATAAAAATTATTATTAAATATTGAGCTCTGAACCCAAATGAATTTGAAATAAATCTTTAAAAATAATGTTCAAATGCAACCTGAATATTAATCCATAAAATCGCTGACTTTCTAAATTTTGTCCCAAAATAAACTTCGTGACGTTTTCGTAGTTAATTATATAAAGTCAAATTTATATAATTTAACAACGATATTATTGAAATATAACCTTAATTTTTGTCTTAGAATAAAATTTATTCTAGTTTGAAATCTGAACATACTAAGAAAATCGCACCTTTCTAAATTTTGTTAAGAATTACCTTATGTGTCCCAAAATTACAAATTTTGTTATTAAATACTGAGATCTGAACCCGAATAAATTTGAAAGAAATCTTCGCAATGTCGAAAAATATGATCAAAAAGAACCTGAAAATTAATCCATAAAATCGCTGACTTTCTAAATTTTATCCCAAAGTGAACTTCGTGACGTTTTCGTACTTAATTATATAAAGTCAAACTTATATTATAATTTAACAACGATATTATTGATGACCTTAATTTTTGTCTTAGAATAAATTTTATTCTAGCTTGAAATCTGAACATACTATCAGAAAATCGCACCTTTCTAAATTTTGTTAAGAATTACCTTACTTCTGTGTCCCAAAATTACAATTGTTAAAAAATATTAAGATCTGAACCCAAGTAATTTTGAAAGAATTCTTCCCAATGTTGAAAAAAATGTTCAAAAAGAACCTGAAAATTAATCCATAAAATCGTTGACTTTCTAAATTTTGTCCCAACTTAAACTTCACGATATTTCCGTACTTTGAAGTCAAATTTACAAAGATATTATTGAGAAATGACCTTAATTTGGTCATATAAAATCGAAAGCAATCTTCAAAATCCCTAAAAAATGTCAGACTTTCTAAATTTTTACCCAATGTTAACTTCGTGACGTTTTCGTATTTCGAAATCAAATTTAAATATTACTGTCCTGAAATACATTTATTAAAGTTTGAGATCTGAAATCCCTATAAATTTGATAGAAATCTTCAAACTGTTCAAATAGGACCTAAAACCATCTTCAAAAATTTAAAAATTTCAAAAATTAGTTAAAAATGACCTTAATTTGTGTCCCAGAATAAAAATTATTATTAAATATTGAGCTCTAAATCCAAAAGAAATCTTCGCAATGTTGAAAAAATGTTCAAAGAGAACCTGAAAATTAATTCATAAAATCGCTGACTTTCTAAATTTTGTCCCATTGTGGACTTTGTGACGTTTTCGTATTTCGAAGAAGAAATAACACTAATTTTGTATCTCAGAAAAAAAATGATTAAAGTTTGAGATCTGAAACTCAAATAGAATCAAAAGCAATCTTCAAAATCGCTAAAAAAATCCAAAGAAATCTCTTGTTATTATTAAATATTAAGATCTGAACCCAAATAAATTTGAAAGAATCTTCAAAGTCGTTAAAAAAATGTTCTAATACAACCTGAAAATTAATTCAAAAATTCTCCGACTTTCTAAATTTTGTCCCAATGTGAACTTCGTGACGGTTTCGTACTTGTGTATTAAAAGTGACCTTAATTTTTGTTTTGGTATAAAATTTATTCAAGTTTGAGATCTGAAACCCGAATAAATTTAGAAGAAATCTTCAAATAGAACATAAGAACGTATTCAAAAAATCGCACCTTTCGAAATTTTGTTAAAACTGATCTTAATTTTGTGTCTTAGAATAACAATTATTATTAAATATTAACATGTGAACCCAAATAAATTTGAAAGAATCTTCAAAGTCGTTAAAAAAATGTTCTAAGACAACCTGAAAATTAATTCTGAAAAATTCTCCGACTTTCTAAATTTTGTTCCAATGTGAACTTCGTGACGTTTTCGTCAATTTTACTACTTTAGAGAAATTCCACAAATACATTATTAAAAAATGATCTTAATTTGTGTCCCAGAATAAAAATTATTAAACGTTGTGGATTTGAAAAAAACCTTCAAAAAATCTTTTAAATATTAGAACCTGAAAATGAATACAACATTTTTTTGCCTTTCTAAATTTTATCCCAATGCGAACTTGGTAACATTTCCGTACTATAAAATCAAATTTAAATAAATCTACAATGATATTATTAAAAAATAACCTTAATTTTGTGTCCCACAATAAAAATTATTAATTATCGAGTACTGAAACCGAAATAAACTTGAAACAAATCTTTAAAAACTACTCAAATTACTTAGCCTTAAAAAAACCAATGTTAGTAAATTTTGTCCCAAAAAGAACTTGAGAACTTTCTCCGTATTTTAAAGTCAAGTAAACAAATGCAACTTTTCAAAGAATTTCAAAGAATTATCAAATATTGGTTTCTTAAATTAAAAAACTAACAAAAAAATCTTACTCTTCTTTTTATCTTCATGTTTTGGCTCAAGTATTGTGATATCCACTTCTTCAACATTGTAATTATTCAAGAATTCTGTCGAATTAGTTGCTGTGAGCACTTGAACTGGTTTTCGCGCTTCGCTCAATTCCAATCCCATATTAAATTGTTGTCTCACTACAACGCTCTTGAAGCGCGAATGAGGACTGACATATTCCCCTAAAATAAAAAAAAACAATAAAATAAAATTTCAAAAAAAATTACATCAAATATACCTTTCAAAATAATCGTCAATTGTTTGGTTTCTCCGTGATAAGGTTCAATAATGGCAGAACCACTGGCGTTTATGCTGTTAGGAAGATACGCCGAACAAAACCATCCAAAAGAATCGCGCAGGACCTTTTGATCAACTTTCAATGTTTTTTCAAACATTTCTAAAATTTTAGTTAATGTTTGTTAACCACACAAAAAAACATTTGTTAATTTTTAACTTACCCGCTGAACTATGTAGCATTTTGGATTTTGCAGCTGTAAAATTAAAAATGGAGGTTCAACGAGCCGTAAAATTTGCAAAATGTATTTACCTTGGTGTAGTGGTTTTCCCTCGACTGACTGCATTTTTCCGAATATAAAATTTGATCAAATTTTATTCTTCAAAATAATTCCAAAATTATTTTTTCGTTTTGAAGTGCTAAAAGGTCGTCACTGATAAGAAAGGCGTCGGTGCGATGTATTGACCAAACCGGCCGACCTGTATTTTGTTTTCCTGAAAATCAAAAATAAACTGGTAATTCGAAAATTATTTCTATGAAATAAAAAATGAAATTAGAAGGGTGATAATAGAATTTAAAAAAAAAACTTACTTTATCTAAATAAAAACTACCATCTGACCGAAGCTGGTGAAGATCTCAAGTTGCAGTGTTTGTGAATTTGTTGTCCCAGGTCGTACATAACGGGGGTTGTTTGCTTGGGTGTTCTGTCTCTGTCTTTTGAGTATAATATCGGTATAACCTGTCTCTGTCAATCGGGGGTTAATTTTAGTAGGCGTGTAAAACAGGCTCTGAGGGTGCATGAGTCATGGCAGGACCACGAGCGTTCATGAGATTTTTGAAAAGGGAATGAAATCTTAATATAATGGAATTAATAATATTTTTGTTTTCCGTTTTTGAATATATGCCGCCGTAGGCGACTTAATAAAGTAATGATAATAATAAATTTTTATGTAGTTTGCTGGGGAATTATTACTAGAAAGTGTAAATTAAAATTCAGGCCAAAATTTTAATGGATTCTTGATTAGGATATTTGAATAGACATGCAAACATTTTTAAATAAATGTAAAAAAACTGGAAAAAAGTAAAAAAAGTAAAACAAACTGGATTGTGATCAATTGAGAAAATAAAAGAGAAGCCATAGTCCCATATCTCTTTATTTGGGCCTGGAATTATGGAACTGGAACTATGGAGTTGGTAAACTTGAGACTGCATCTCTTGCGATACGGGTCGCATTGGACCAATATTGGGCTATATGGCACCTACAGCTTAACGTGGAATCCAAACCACGGGATGGTTATAGGTCATGCGGATCGCAGCTCTGCATAAGAGCACCTATTAGATTTTCTAAACACTTCCAAACGTGGGCAATATAAAATGAAACCCCATGGGAGGGAACAAACAATTTCTGTCCTGAAAATGCAATTTCTAGAAAATATTACTTATAATTTCATGATGTAGGTATTTCCTTTTAATCATCCACGGCTAACTAAAATACACAAGCGAGTTCGCTCTCTTTAACATTTGTAGCAAGTGGGAGACCTACAGTTTAACGTCAGTTCCAAATCGCTAAATTTTAGGGAGATATTTCGGAATTTAGATATTGCGGCTGCTTACACTAGGTTGAGAAATTGTGTGGGGTTGGTTGGAGTATTGGCACTTTTGCAGTAGTTTCTAAATTTTCTAAGAAATTTTTTCTACCCCCCCGCCCCGTTTATTTTACTTTGTTTTAAGCAAATATTACAAACTGTTTTATGATACTGGACTGCTTTTCTTGACGATGATGATACGGTCCGAAGCCGCCACTTCAAACGAAATTCTACAAAAATGGCGGCTGCAGATATCGCGGGTATGAAATGCCCCCTCCCTTAACTTCATTTTTTGTAAATAAAATAAGGTCAGTTTATATTTTTCCTTTTTCTTTAAATCATGAGCGGCTACTGGAAATAAAGTTCTAAACAAGTAGGGGTTGGAGAGACCGGGGGGTCTGGGGGTATGGAATACCCCCCAGTATATGGCGATCAAGTGGTATAATATTAAAAAATATTTTATGTCACTGTGTTACTTTTCTTGACGATGATGATACAGTCACAAGCCGTTACTTCAAATAAAAGTTCAAAATAATGACGGCTGCAGATATCAGGGGTATAAAATAACCCCCCCCCATTTACTTTACTTTATTTTAAATAAATAAGAATATCGTTACTTTATATTTTTCTTCTTTCTTTAAATCATGAGCGGTCACTAGAAATGAAATTCTGAAAAAGTAGTGGCTGGAGAGACCGAGGGGGGATCTGGGGGTACGGAATACTCCCCATGCTATGACGATCAAGTGGTAAAATATTAAAAAAACTACTTTATGATACTATGTTACTTTTCTTGAAGAAGATCATACGGTCAAAAGCCGCCACTACAAATGAAATTCTAAAAAGGTTGCGGCTGAAGATACCGGGAGTATCGAACCCCCCTTAATAAAACAACCATTAATTACGTAAGGACAACTTATGTAATTTTTGACTCCCCTCCTCGCCATGTAAAGCGTCATTTACATCCACTTTACGTAACGTAAGACATAACGTAACGTTATGTTTGACCAATGAAATTCGTTTATTACTCGGGCTGTCTCATTGTGCGTATGTTATAGGTCGCAATATATATTGTTTCAGTAGGGTTACTCTTCTTGTCAATTTGTTGTCCCCCCCAGAATCCACGGGACAGACCGACGATGTCAGTGTGGGATTCTGAACGTAATGTTCTACCCACCTGGGGTATTATAGTTTTACGAATTGGCATTTTTCCATTTGAGGGTGTGTTGGTATTTAAATCACCACGCTTACCAGGCGGCTTGGTGATTGACGATATCCAATCTTACTATGGACGTAGTCGCTGCCGTTGATCTAGTCTAGATTCTTCCGCCACCGATCCTAAGACACTAGAATTGCCTATCTTATTTAGCCCTTAAATAGTATATTTCTAAGTGGCCTAAAAAAGACCTCCGTCTCCCGTTTGCTTGTTGACTTGACTTCCCTCTGGGGTTGAAACCCAGACTCATCAAGTTGCTCAACGTAGCAGGGTTCACCGCTTGCCGGTGGGAGTGGAGTTTGAAGCAGATGAAAAATGGTCGAAGCCCTGGAGACGATCGCATAACGGCAGAAATGTTGAAAATGGGAGGAGATATCCTAACGGATGCCATCAAAATACTACTAAACCGCTGCCTAGAACAAGGAAAAATACCAGCAGACTGGAGAAATGCTGACGTTGTACTGATACATAAAAAGGGTGATAGTACAGACATTGGAAACTACCGACCAATAAGTCTCCTTTCACATTTGTATAAATTGTTAACAAGGATTATTACCCAAAGATTGACAAACAAGTTAGACTTTTATCAACCGGTAGAACAAGCTGGCTTCAGAAGGGGTTTTAGTTCCATCGATCATCTGCAAACCACACGAACATTGATAGAAAAATGCGAAGAATATAACATACCAATACACCTAGTATTTATTGATTTCCAAAAAGCCTTTGATACGATTGAGCTATGGGCGGTCTGCGAAGGACTGGATGACGCCAGAATCGACTCAAGATACACAACACTGTTAAGAGATATTTATGAAGACGCCACGATAAAAATAAACAAGGTGGAACTCGCTTTAGCGGCAGTTCTTAGGCTTCTATACAGCTACCTTTCTGGTGTGGAAAGTTGTTATTATCTGGTTATTTTTGATCGCCATATAATGTAACACCACATAATCAGATAATCTGCACCAATTAAATTTTTTGCGATTGGTAATTATCATTTACTATATAAGTAATAACAATCAAACTTTTTCATTCTATTAGAAATTTTACTTCTCTGTAATGTATGGTCCTTTTTTTGAGGTGGACCAATCCTCTCCTTTCTCTTTTATTTATAACTTAACTTCACTAACCACATCAATAAAAAATTATTTTTTCACATCAAAGTAAAACAAGTAGTTTATATAGGGAGACCTCTTCGAAAATATCTTTAACTTAGTAAATTTCTTTCGAACATTTGCGTATTTATAAATTGCATTAGTGAATCGAAGCAACGGATTAACAGATTAACGCAATACTATATAGACGAAGTATTTTTAAAATATAACAACGTATCAGTTGATCAACGTTATGATTGGCTCTGAAACATGCGGACGGACACGAAGCCAGACCATAAGGCTTCTTTCTATACCTTGTATAGAAGCCTAAATAAGGCTTCTTGTTATACTTTGTATAGAACCCTAAAAGTAGCGCACTGGCTACCCAGTTCTTAGACCTCTATGCACACAGAGTATTTCCAACACGATTTGAAACGCTCTGTATGATTTTGAATTATGAGGACGGACGGACGGACAGACGGACGGACAGACACGGAGCCAGATCATAAGGCTTCTTGTTATACTTTGTATAGAAGCCTAAAAGTAACTAGAATTTTTGTTGGTAAAACCGTGTAAAACTAGCTTTAACTGATTTCGCGGAAAAAAGTTAACCTTAAATACATACCAAAAACAAATGTCAATAATAATTATAACCTACAATATTGACACATAAAAATATTACTTATCAGTCTGTTATCTATGTTGACAGCCCAATATTGCTCTGTTAACTTATCAGACGACTTGACAGACTGGTAACTGCTAACAGTCATTGGTGAATACAAATATATCACATTAACAGACTGTTATTGACTTGACTCTCTGTTAGCAACTTAACAGAGCTTGGTGAATACGGCTGTAAATGTCACTGATTACATTTTTGCTTGGAAAAACAAAAACACGTCTGGACTAGTCGACTGTTTACTCGCGACACCGGCAGGCCGCTTGTGTTAAATTAATAATTATTATTAATAATATTAAAATTAATTATTAATAATGAAATTATCATCTTAAACCTAGTAAAACACTTAAATATTAGTGGGATATTCGAATGTTTGAATATGCCGTAGTTGGTAATTTGTTCGAGAGAAATTCGTCCAACTCAGCATTTGTACGACTGAACATTTAATCGACAGGGCATTTTCAAACAAATTTCTGTCGCACATAACGCTGTCGAACAAATTACCTAGAATCGAGTATTCGAATACTCGATTTCCCAGCCCTCGTAGATATAACACTACCATAACACACCAGCTACAAGATTTTTTTTTAATTAATTTGATTTTGATTAAAAAATATTAGTTTTTTGATATCTATGATATCAAAACCCTAAAATAGCATCGTCCGAACCAAGTAACGTGATATAACATGCTTCGAAAATATTATTTTTAAAGCATGATGGTATATAAGTTACGTTCGTAATATAGATTGTACCATAATTGCTGACTTTCGATGTGATAAATACTGAAGAAAGATATGATTTCGCGCTATGCTGAAGAAAAATTGGTCACAAAGTTGCTAATGATTGTAATTTTACATACAATTTCTTAACGGTGTGGATATATTGTTCAAAAGATAAAAATACAAATAACGGATAAGCAGATAATGCAATAAATGGATAAACAGATTAACGGATCAACAGATCAGCGGATCAATGTATCAACGTATCAATATATCAACGTATCAACGTATCAATGTATCAACGTATCAATGTATCAACGTATCAATGTATCAACTTATCAATGTATCAACGTATCAACGTATCAACGTATCAATGTATCAACGTATCAATGTATCAACGTATCAAAGGATCAACAATTTACTATATAGGTTACACTTTGTATTTAAAATTTAGGTAATACTTTTGAAAAGGAATCGATATAGCAAGTACCACTAATTTATAAACATGAACAACTCAAGCAATTATTCTAGCAGCGACTTTTCCGATTCCGATTTTGATTCTGATGAAAGCAATACAAAACATCATCTAACCTGTAATAATAATAAATTGCATTAGCGAATCGAATCAACGGATTAACAGATTAACGCAATACTATATAGACGAAGTATTTAAAATATAACAACGTATCAGTTGATCAACGTTATGATTGGCTCTGAAACATGCGGACGGACACGAAGCCAGACCATAAAGCTTCTTTCTATACCTTGTATAGAAGCCTAAAAGTAGCGCACTGGCTACCCAGTTCTTAGACCTCTATACACACAGAGTATTTCCAACACTATTTGAAACGCTCTGTATGATTTTGAATTATGCGGACAGACAGACGGACGGACAGACGGACAGACGGACACGGAGCTAGATCATAAGGCTTCTTGTTATACTTTGTATAGAAGCCTAAAATTGACGACGTAACGAGCTCATCAAAAATCCCTATACGAAGAGGCGTAAGACAAGGGGACCCCATATCCCCAAAACTTTTTACACTATCACTGGAGAACATTTTTAAGAAATTGAACTGGGAAAACAAAGGAATTAATATCGAAGGAAAGTTTCTAAACCACCTCCGTTTCGCAGATGATATTGTGATTATAAGTTCAGATGAAGATGAACTGGAAGAGATGGTAATCGAAATCGGAAAGGCCGCCCAAAACGTCGGTCTGGAAATGAATATAAATAAGACAAAAGTAATGACCGAAAGCAACAAACAATACTCTATTAAGTATTAACCACCAAAGAATAGAAAAGGTAGAAGAATATATATATCTAGGGCATCTGATAAAATTAGGAAAGCAGAACCAAACTGCCGAAATAACAAGAAGAATTAGAATGGGATGGGCAGCATTTGGGAAGCTGGGATGGATCCTGAAGAACCAAGAAATACCAACTTGTTTGAAAACAAAAACCTTTGACTCTTGTGTTCTGCCAGTGATGACATATGGTGTTGAGACTATGGCGTTAACAGAGAAGAGCGTGAACAACCTACGTATTGCACAACGAGCGATGGAAAGGGCTATGTTAGGAGTTAGCCTACGAGATAGGATCAAAAACACGGAAATAAGAAAAAGAACAAAAGTGACAGATATAACCAGGAGAATAGCAAGCCTGAAGTGGAGGTGGGTGGGGCATGTCGCAAGAAAATCGTACGAAGAGTGGCCGATTCGCGTATCCCAGTGGCGCCCAAGACTAACAAAAAGAAGTGTAGGTAGACCCCAAAAAAGATGGTTAGATGATATTAAACAGAAAACCGGAAGATCATGGCATCAAATTGCTAAAGATAGGGAAGCTTGGAAGAAGTTGGAGGAGGCCTATGTCCAGCAGTGGGCGAAAGACGGCTGAGAAGAAGAAGAGACTCGGGCTGTCTCGGGCGATTGTCGTTTTCCGAGTAATAAACGCATATCATTGGTCAAACATAACGTTACGTTATGTCTTACGTTACGTAAAGTGGATGTGAATGACGCTTAAGGGTAGGTATGTAAGGTTTTAGAGACTTCCTACCTTACGTAAGGATTATTGTAGGATAATATTCAGATTCAGGTTTTTGAGCGTTACGCGAGAGTTACGGATAGAACATTCAATAAATTTCACCCGAAGATACGATGTTTTTCGTTAAAAACTTAATGGAATTATTTAGACAACATAGAAATTAAACGAATAGGGTACGGACGAATTTGATGACCGCTGTAATTTTGGCAATACTCGATATTGAAAATCGTCTATTTTCAAGAGCGCAACCAATCAGAACCTCGCATTCGATTTGGGGCGGAACTACCTAACGCATTCTGTTGACGGCACTTGCATTTTCACCTAGCCTTAAACACATTTTACTTCAGAAGTTCATCGTTCATTTTACGTGTATTAATTTTTTGGATCTGTCGGGCTTAAGCAAATTTTTTCCAAGGTTAACGTAAAAAGTTAGATGCACACAAAAATAATAAGAAACCAACCGTTTTTCCGCTGTTTCCATGTTTCACTGAGGCCCCGGTTTTACTACTACTTTAAAGGCTGCTTTTGAGGGTTAAACATGCATTTTCCGCAATTTTATTTGTATAATTCTACCATATAAACCTTCAGCTTGCCGAATATCTATAGAGAATTTTTATAATCGTGGTTGAGCTTATTGTGCTATCGCCCATTCAATTAATTATTAAGTAAAGAAGATGAATTCATAACTATTTTCTCAAATTTTGGGAGAAAATATGGCCGTTACTTGATTGGAATCAAAACTCCTCTCCATAGGAAGTCAGAACGGAATTTTATAAAATTGGTTCATTATACTGAAAATCAAGACGCTTCTTTGCACCCTTTTCTGAAATATTTCCGAAAAATTTGTTTAGGTTTACCAAACGGAAAATTAATGTGGGGGGGGGGGAAGGAGAATTATTTTAATTTGTATCATATTAATAATTTACGAATGAACAATTGTATCCCTATTTAAACCTGCAAGACAGAATTACAAAATTAGCAGCTATTAATTATTGACTACACGTAAACAGACCTACAGTTTAACGTGGAATCCGAACCACGACTCAAATAATTTGGGAGTCGCTGGGAGCCAAACCTATGACCTATATGGTTTTCATATTTTATCCATATTTTATGTAATATTTCATTAACAATAGTGTGAAATTACATTTTTCCTTTAATTAAACTTTTATAAGTAATTTTACTCTTAAAACTGATAGAATTTTACATAAAAATGTAAATGTACTTGTTTTTATCACTACAAATTCAAAATTATATTATGGTGTTGTATATTTACATACTTTGTAAAAAAATGGCTGTAAATGTACGAGGCTTGTCCAGAAAGTAAGTACCGTTTTTAAATTACGCCGCCGCAGCACTGCGGTCGCCGTTTAGCGCATGCGCGCCAGGTAGCTACATCTGTTGGGAAGCTACAGACGCCATTACGGAACCATCCGATCGAGTCTACATCTGTTTGCGTGATTTTAAAAAGGCCGCACCTATTAAGAATCCCCGCCGACTGCGAAGTGCGTGCGTTTTCTCAGTACTAAAGGCTTCAAAGCAGCTGACATTCATCGCCAAATCAGTGATGTTTATGGTGAAAACATTATGAGTGCTGGAATGGTGCGGAAATGGGTTAGGGCCTTTAAAGATGGCCGCACAAACATTCATGATTAGGAACGATGATGAGACCGTTCCTCATCATGAATGTTTGTGCTGCCATCTTTAAAGGCCCTAACCCATTTCCGCACCATTCCAGCACTCATAATGTTTTCACCATAAACATCACTGATTTGGCGATGAATGTCAGCTGCTTTGAAGCCTTTAGTACTGAGAAAACGCACGCACTTCGCAGTCGGCGGGGATTCTTAATAGGTGCGGCCTTTTTAAAATCACGCAAACAGATGTAGACTCGATCGGATGGTTCCGTAATGGCGTCTGTAGCTTCCCAACAGATGTAGCTACCTGGCGCGCATGCGCTAAACGGCGACCGCAGTGCTGCGGCGGCGTAATTTAAAAACGGTACTTACTTTCTGGACAAGCCTCGTACATTAACAAAAATGTAATTTTTACATTGAAGATGATTATACATAACGTTTTTTTTTTTCTATGTAATTTTACTCTGAAATTTGTGGAACTTCACATAAAGAATTCAATGTTACACACAAAAATGTAAATGCACTTATTTTTATCACTACAAATTTAAAATTAATTACATTTTTGTAATGAATATTTACATACACTGTAAAAAAATACATGTAAATATACTTCGAAAAACTTATATTTAAAATCATGTAAAATACATATTATGTAATATTTGATTAAAAACAGAGTGTTATTACAGTTTTTTATGTAATTTTACCTTGAAAGTTGTGAAATTTGATATAAAAAAATTAATTTTACACAGAAAATGTGCATATATTTCATTTCGTATCTACAACTTCAAAATTATATTTTCACACTGTGTATTTATTTACGCCAGTTTTTATCGCTGCTATTTTGAAATTAATTTAATATTTAAATTATAATTTCCTATGTAATTTTACACAAATTTTTTTTAGCATAATTTCACATAATTTGACGGTATAAGTACATTTAAAAATTAATTTTACACTGATAATCATCATGTTACACAATTTTTTTTGCATTGTACTCTGTACTCTATTAATTTAAAAAAGCTTGCGATACTCTTTTCGTTTTAGATAAAATTATAATGTTTTAATTTAAAAATTATTAAATATTGATTTAAATGTCAAACACGCAGGTAGATAGTGTCGATAGCCGGTAAATAGCATATCAATAGTTAAATTAATTTTTAGAGAGGGAAGGGAAAATTATTTCAATTTCTATAATGTAATTTACGAATAAACTATGTGACCCCCATTTAAACCCGCCGCGCCGGACCGGATTACATTTTTACATTATATGATTACATTTAATCATGGACTTACAGTTTAACGTGGAATCCGCACCACGGCTCAACTAATTTGGCACCAGCTGGAAGCACAACTCTTTATACTACACTACACCAAACTAATTTGTATTAAAACTATTTTCATTTTTAAAGTAATGGTAAATAGGTTGGGGGGGGGGGGGTTAAATACGAAATTATAGTTGTTAAAAATGAATGCAGATGACTTACAAATACATGGCCATTCAAATGTAAATTAAAATAGAGAAGAACATCCTCACTAAAAAGTGGTTTTATTGCTTGAAAAGAGATTTCGAGGAGGCGGGGGGGGGGTATAATTTAGCGCTAGTTTATCAACTACTTTGTATTCTCAAATAGCGTTAAAATAACTGCAGATATTCTTTTTGTGTATAAATTGTATTTTTTTAATTTAAAAACATTTAAATATTGATTTAAATGTCAAGCGCGCTCGAAGAAGTGTCGATATCACATCAATAGTACTTGGGTATATCCAGTAATGCATGAAAAGTCACTAAATACGGACAGTGAGTATTTCTTTGAAATAAAAGTATAACTAATGTATTATTATTATTTATTATACCACCACTGCACTGAAGCTTATTGTGCCCCATTCGTCTCCAGACTGTGCAACGCCAGCTACTCAGCAGCGCCAGGCGCCTTGTGCTGAGCCGTTTGGTCGGCCTTACGTCATCATAACACCCCCAACAAGCGGTCACGACCCCGGTTTTTCAATGAGTCCCGGTACTGGCACCTCCCCCGGTTCTTCCAGGGTCCCTCGGGCCGCCACCATCGCGTAGGGCCAGCCTGGCGTACGACGAAGGTTCGATAAAGCGTTGCACAGTCGATGAGGTTGGAGGCGAAATTTTTGTAACCCTAACTTGGTCTCGTTAACAAATCCTCCGAAACACGGCCGACCGCAGTTCTTTGTAAGTCGGTCACCCACACAAGTGGTTACCCGAACAAGTGTTGCTTGCATGCAAATATCGAATAACTCGATTTCGAGCAGCATATCTGTTGCGGTCGATAACTAATGTAAATTTACATATAAATTAAAATAATAGGTACTAATTGATATAACTAGAAAACTAAATTTTACTTGGGGTGTTCTGAGCACCCCACCTACCTACTTAAAGGTTAACGGAACTATGTGTTTGTTAAACAGTTCTTGTGTAATTTTAAAAGTTAAAAAGACTATGAATATTGCATGCTATTGGTGTTGTGTGTCCGTCTTGGTGTATTTACCTGTAACTAACAAAATGATGATGGTGTGTAGCTCCGAGGACCACGGGCAGATTCATTTCGAGGTCTGGACAATCCATGAGACAGTCGGCCGGTCAGCATCGACGAGAACAACCAGTTGGAAGCGAATCTATTGATACTCTTACCACTACAACTACCACCACTGGCTCCCAATATACAGGTGATTTCATAAATTCCGTTCGTTTTTTTTGTTTCTCGAGTAGCATGCTTTTTCTTTAATTTTCTCAATGAAACACTCTGTATACAAAAACGTTGTTTTTTCGCCGGAAATCAGTTTCGGCGGAGGTAGTCGAGGTGGAGGAGTATGAGTATGGTTCTGATGTCGAGCTTGAGGCGGCGGATACACTCAAGCTGACCGCCCGCGGCCGCACCGCACACAGCCCGGTAGGCCCGTTCCGTCGAACGCGTAATGAGACGAAGAAAGAAATACAAGAGGATGACGAAGCCACTCTTAGAGAGCTGCTTATTAGGTATTTCAACGAGTTGACATTTTATTAGTTACTTTATTTAGACGACTTGCCGTTCTTATCATTTCGAGTTTATTTCATTCGTTCGATTTTTTGTGCGGCGGTTTGACCTAAATATTTATTTAACCGATAAATAAAATTTTGCCATATATCACGTAAAACACAGAAAAGTTGTGATTTATTTTCCTATACATAGTACCTAGCTTGCCCGCCACCACCACTTTGTTTTCCTATTTTCATTCGATTTTTTTAAATATCAACCCATAAAATTTATATCGTTTAATATTTTTTATTTTTCATTTTTCTCCCAACACTTCACGATCGATTATTAGTTAAGTAACTTCTTAATTTATTTATAATCTTTAATTGGCTCTTACTTGAAAACTTTATTATTCAAAATGGCGGCTATAAAAAGCTTTCCGAAAGTATTAAATTTTAATTAACGAATTGATTATTCGGTACGCAAGAACGAACTTTTTTATAATATTTAAATTTGCCGAACGAAATCTCGGGGCGCTTTCCGTTCTCTTTTCAGTTTTCTTTTTTCCTCCATTTTCTTTTCTTTTGTAATACGAAAATAACGTTCAACTTTTCTGTGTCAAAAAAACTGCAAGTTATTTGTTACTTTCTATTACTTGTCTAATGTCACTCATACCATCAATTGTTTGTGCTGAAATGCTTTTGGACCCGTCACCTGTATGACGTGATTGGGTGCAAATCTTGAACCATCTTAATGTAGAGCATTTTGTTAGAATCAAAAATTTTTCGGACAAATTAAGTTGGTGAAAAATCCTCTACATTAGGAAGCAGTGTTTTAGTGCACCAAAAAATTATTTGAAAGCACGCTTCCTGACAGGCTGTGTTTCCAAACTATAGGTGGAAGATGGTCACAGCCCAGCGAGATCCCGTGTTCCAGTCACATGTGCCGCGTGTAGTCAATTAGTTACTGGAAGGATCGAAAAGGAATTTTTTGGAAGGTTGCAGGATACCTGGGGAGGTGTCCACTGTAGTTTGGAACACAGCCATGGTATCCTTGCCTCCCAGGTATTAATGCTTCCGTTTGCAATTTCAAAACATTGGTTTGCATTGCTTATGCTCTTTGTTTTTCTATCATCAACACTTGCATGATTTTTATTGTCATTCATTTATTTGACATTTTAAAATTAAAATATGGTTAGAAACGCATGATTAATGGTTTTATTTGTGTTAGACCTCACTTGTGTGACGTAGCGGTAGATTTTCCTTCACGTGTCCCTTATATTATAATCTGTCATCAATGTAATGGTTAATTAACTTGGGCAACCCTGTTTTTCCCGCTATCAACAACTATGATCAGCATGAAACAATCATCCTTATTTTGTTTTCAAATTTCGAGACACACAGCAACACTGAAGGGTTAAAAAGGGTTAAAGAATACCAAGCACAATTTTTTATCCACCCTCTGAAAAATGAACCTTTTCTCTAGTTGCATGATGCATGAGTGGAGAACGTACCATTTTTCCTGTGTGACGGTGAAAACAGTTTTTTCCTCAGTTTACAAAAACAGGTAACCGTGATGAGTATGAATTTGAGTGCCAAATTGGACGAGCTGCAACATCGCGGCGATCGACATCTCGAAACGACGGTGGCTCTGTGCGAAATTCGGTCACAATTGCAAGAACTCACCAAGTCGGTCGAATCATGTCAGTCGGAAGTGTCGGAAGTCAAACGGGATATGGTGGCGATCAAACAAGAACTCGACACGGTTCAGCAAGTGAAAGAAGAAATAGAAGAGTTGAGGGAGTACGTCGATAGGCTAGAAGAACACACACATCGTAGAAAATTAAGGCTACTCGAACAGGTTCGTTTTTGTGTGCACCTCGTATACATAAATCTTGTTTATTTCGAAATAACAAAAGACGCTAATCAGCGGTACCGAAACAAAATCACTTCCGCTAATTATCCAATCAGGATGAAAGGTTTCAATTTTTTTAAATTAATTAAATAAATAAATAACAAAAGTTTTTACACAATGAAATTAATTTTTGAAAGTTCAACTTCGTATTACGCTAATGACATTATAAAAGTAAAAAGTCTCGAGCAGCAATAAAATGTACGGTTCGTTGAATACCAAATTCATCAGTCTCGACATTTTTATGAATTACGACAACGCTCCGTAACGATCTTTTCAAGATAATCCGGATTTCGTTGTCGAAGGAAGTGTATACCGAAGTTTTTGACTTTGTACACAAACGGCGCCAAACGAGATAAAAATAAATAATGCTTACTTACTTATTACCTCCCCGCTTTCCCATTCCTTTTAACATCCAACCTCCTATATACAACTTTTTTTGGTTCAGCCCTCCGGTGGGCAGGAACACTTGTTACAAATTTTGACCCTGACGACGATCAAAAACTCGTAACCTAATTTTTTTTAACTTTATTTCCAACTTTTTTCCTAATATTTTTTTCATTTTTTAGGGTTTGACGTTGTTTCTGTCGTATTCAATTTTTTCGGCAGTGTTAGGGATGTTACAATTTGGGTACAACACGGGAGTAATCAACGCACCAGAAGTCAATATAGAATATTTTATGAAGGATGTATATAAGTCGCGCTATAACGAAGATCTTCATGATGACGCAGTTAAGACGCTGTATTCGTTGGCGGTTTCGATTTTTGCAATTGGTGGAATGTTAGGTGGCTTTATTGGTGGAATGGTGGCGAATAGATTCGGAAGGTTAGTATTAATTGTCACTGGCGTGCAATTGTAGAACTCAGTAAGTCGAGTTACTAAAAGTTGATAATGTGATCAGTTGTAACCGCTAATGTTGGCGGGTTCTATAGGTTTTTATTTTTTGTGGTAGTATTATAGTACACTATATACTATATTTAATATAATTTATTACTTTATTAATTTAATTAATTAATATTTAACGATACACTATACTGTGGACTATAATTTAGACTATACTGTAAACTGTCCTTTACACTATACTATAGACTACTATAATATACAATATACTACTGACTATACTATAGATTTATACTGTAAACTATACTATTATAGACTATATTTGGGACTATACTACAGACTATACTATAGGTTAAACTATAGATTACAGTACAGACTAGACTGTAGACTATAGACTATACTATAGACCACACTATAGACTATACTTTACACTATACTGTAGACTATACTATAAACTCTGTGGTGATAATGCAGAACGCAAAAATAATCGATGTTTTATTTGTAATATACTACAGACTATATATAAACTGTACTGTATACTACACTATAGACTATACTTTACACTATACTATACTATACTATACTATACTATAGACCACACTGTAGGTTAAAGTACAGACTGTACTATAAATTATACTACAGACAATACTACGAACTATTCCAGGGGCGGATCCAGGGAAGTTCATTGGGGGGAATCATTGCATAATAACTCAAAAACAATAATATTTTTAGCACTTTCAGTGCATATAATCTTTCTTGTTTTCGATGTTTGAAAATTCAGTCATACTTTATTAACTTAATTATTTAAATATTTAACTATACATTATATTGTAGACTATAATTTAGACTATCCTAAAGACTATACTGTAAACTATACTATAGACTATACTTTATACTATACTTGGGACTATACTATAGTTTATACTATACTGTACACTATACTACAAACTATACTATAGACTATACTATAGTTTATACTATACTATACACTATACTATAGACTACAGTGTAGATTACAGTACAGGCTGTACTGTAGATTATAATACAGACAGTATTACAGACTATTCCAGGGCGGATCCAGGGAAAGTTCATTAGGGGGGAAATCATTGCATAATAACTAAAAAAAATTATATTTAAGTTTCTAGAACCAAACATTAGCTTAACTTTTTAAGCCACCTTCCTTACAATGCAACAAAATGACAAAGTATATTATATGCCAAGGGACTTAAGTGCATTATTAACAATACACTTAAGTCCTGGGGTAGATACAGTATTTTAAGCAATTCCGGGACTTAAACTGCTCTTAAGTCCCTTTTATCGAAGATTAAAGTTTAACTTTAAATATCAAGGGATTTAAAATGAATTTAAATCCCGAAGGACTTAAGTAAAAATAAATGCATTGCTTCCATGACGATCGCATGCAACTTGATTGTTAAAAATGTCAAACTGGTATTTATTTTGAGAAGGTTATGTTGAAATTAAAGCATTAAGTAAATATTAATTGTAGTTTATGTCCAGGAAATGCATAAAAAAAAATACACCTCAGGACTTAAGTGAATTGTTAATCCCTCATGTGAGTTTTTAACTTCACACTCCGCATTAATAATGCACTTAAATCCCTTGGTATATAATATACTATTATACATTGCCGGGACTTAAATTTCAATTTATAATCATTTCATACTGTATAATCAATTCCAACATAACTACCTCAAAATAAATGTCAATTTGGCGTTTTTTAACAATCAAGTTACATGCGGTCGTCATGGAAACAACTATTTGTTTTTACATAAAGCCTGAGATTTACAGTTCAACTTTAATCATCGGAAAAAGGGACTTATAAGGCAGTTTAAGTCCCGGAATGACTATATTATTATTGAATGACTATATTATACTAAAGACTATACACTAGAGACTATCCTTCCTTCTCAGTCCTTTTACCCTAATAAGGGTTTGGTGACCCATCTCGTTCTAACTCTTTCTCTTTCTATGCATATGATGTGCGTTCAAATTGTTTTTCACATGCATAGAGGACCTACTTGTTTAACGTGGGCTCCGAACCACGGGAAGTGTACTACACTTCATTTCGAGATGGATTTCTTGGCAGATTACCTCGGTGGTTTGCCATTGCCTGCCGAGGAGAAACGGTCAGAATAGAGTTCTTACATTAGAACTATAGTTTTGCATTAACAGTAGACGCACTTAACTGCCAAGCTATGACCGCCTTACTAGAGACTATACTAGAGACTATACTAGGGACTATACTAGAGACTATACTAAAGACTATACTAGACACTTTACTAGAGACTATACTGTAGACTAGGAATTAACAACCCGCGGGCCGCATGCGGCCCGCCACACTTACTCCTACGGCATTTCCAAGATATTATATTTTGATCTTTAAGGTATGGTTTATAGGTTTATTTTGTTAATAAGGAGATAATTTGAGTTCATCATTCGGTGTTTGTATGATCATAAGTTTCTTACATGTGAACCGCACAACATTTTTAAATTTGTGGCCAGTTGTAAAAAAGGATTGCTCATCCCTGCTATAGACTGCTATATATACTGCACTATAGACTATAGACCAGTGGTTCCCAAAGTGGTCCACGTGGACCCCCAGGGGTCCATAGGAGACCACACAGGGGTCCACGTAGACGTGAAAAGAAAACAGGGGTTCACAAGTTGTAAGTGTAGGGTGATATTTTTTAGGAGTTTTGGGAATACAGTAGAAATGTAGCAGCAGGGGGTCCACGAGAAAAAAAAGTTTGGGAACCATTGCTATAGACCATACAATAAGCCATACAATAGACTATACTGTAGACTATACTTATATTATACAGACTATCCTACACTATGAACTAAAATATACTATGTAGACTATCGTACGGACTATAATATACTACATAAACTATCCTGCACTGTAGACTATACTACATATATGCGTGTCGATTCTGGTATTGATTTGAAGTCTTAAATGCATTTTAAACTTTATGTTTGACTGAACTGGTCAATGAAAATCTTTTAAACTTTTTCTTTTAAGTCTTTTAAAGAACTCTAAATAAAATGGTTGATTTTTATTGGCTATTTTAGTCAATCTTAAATTTAAATACCTTTAAGGTACCTATAAAGAAATTACCAGAATCAACATAATACACTGTCCTACACTATAGAATAAACTATATTATAATATATATAACCTAATTAATGAAAACTTATTTGAAGTCACTAATTCCAAAATACTCGTACTCATTTTTTAAGGAGTGACTACTGCACGGTCCGACCGGCCAATAATATTTCATTCGAGAACGGTCTGACCCCCCCTCATGCACTATAGCGCAATTTTATCTGTTTTGAACTTATATGCCGAAATGTTCGAAAGAATGCAGCCACATGCAATATTTATAATTTTTACTTTTACTCTCAGGCAAAATTTGATCCCCCAATTTTTTGACAGATTTTCATGTTTTGAGGTTCCCTGAATCCGGATTGATCATTTTTGGAAGGTCGTCTGTATGTGTACGTTTGTGAACACGATAGTGTCTAAACGAAGCAACCAAATCATTCCAAATTTTGAATATAAGCTTTTTTTGCAGTGGCAGGAAGCCAGATGAAAATAAATTAAATCGACTGAAGGGGCGGGGGAGGGGTTTATTTGAAGCTATTATGACATTATGCATAATAACTTCGAAACGAAATTAAATATGTAAAAATAAGAGAACCAAAAATGACCGCTATAGAATTTCCTACACTTTTGTCCTACGAGTTTTGCTCTAAAATTATAAAACATACAGGGTGTTTCAAAAAATTTTACCAAAGTTTTCTGACTTATATTGAAATACGATTTTAAATTTTTCATCAATTTACTGTTGGTTTTTTATAATTATTCTTGCAAGAACACAAAAAGTACTGAAAATGAAATTGACAGTTTTAAATATTAACTAAAATTTTGTCCAATTTTATTAAGTACAAAACAACCATTAAAGGTGAAACAGAATGAACGCCGTTGAACGGCGCCAAATGTCAAAGTTAAGTTGAATTGCTTGTAAATAGGTTACTGTGCACACAATGGTTCAACGCCCTACATTGTGTGCACATTAACCTATTTACACGCATTTCAACCTAAATTTGCCATTTGACGCCGTTCGACGGCGTCCATTCTGTTTCACCCTTCACTGCCCATGCGGGGATCAGACCGTGCAGTAGTCATTCCACTTACTAGGTTCTGCAATTGCACTCTAACCCACAAAATAGAGCAAAGAAGACATATTTAACATTTTCTCTTTTTATTTTAGGAAAGGTGGACTGTTGCTCAATAATATATTAGGAATAAGTGGGGGTTGTTTAATGGGGTTTACTAAAGTATCAAATTCGTACGAAATGCTTTTTATTGGAAGGTTTATTATCGGGGTAAATTGCGGTAAGTTTCGAACCCGCAATTCCTCCAATCTTAAAAATACTAATTTTTTTTTACGATTTCAGGTTTAAATACGTCGTTAGTACCCATGTATATATCAGAAATAGCGCCTTTAAATTTACGTGGTGGGTTAGGGACGGTAAATCAGTTAGCTGTAACGGTAGGACTTTTATTATCTCAAGTGCTCGGAATTGAACAAATTTTAGGCACTAACGAAGGTTGGCCTTTACTGTTAGGTTTAGCCGTATGTCCCGCCTTACTGCAGCTTGTGTTATTACCCGTTTGTCCCGAAAGTCCGAGATATCTGTTGATCACGAAGCAATGGGAAGAGGAAGCCCGGAAAGCTTTGCGCCGGTTGAGAGCCAGTGCTCAAGTCGAAGAAGATATAGAAGAAATGCGAGCGGAAGAAAGAGCGCAACAGGCCGAATCGTCGATCAGCATGATGGAGCTCATTTGTTCGCCAACACTTCGATCGCCCCTCGTTATCGGCGTGGTTATGCAACTGTCACAGCAGCTGTCGGGAATTAACGCGGTATGGTATCCACTTCTATTGTTTTTTATTCGATTTTTACAATTTTTTTTTTTGGATTTCAGGTGTTTTATTATTCGACAAGTTTGTTTACCAGTTCTGGTCTTGCTCCCGAAAGTGCTAAATTTGCGACCATTGGTATTGGTGCCATTATGGTGGGAATGACGTTGGTTTCCATTCCGTTAATGGATCGAACTGGAAGGAGGACGTTGCATTTGTACGGACTTGGCGGAATGTTCATATTTTCCATCTTTATCACCATTTCGTTTTTGATAAAGGTGTGTTCATTACTCCAATTTACGGATCCACTGAGTCTGTTTTGGGATTATTGGGCTTACGTTGTGAGATTTTTTCTATAGCACATGGGCACGTAGCACAATTTTGAAGGAGAAGCTCCACTTTCCTTATTTGTAAGTTTTTCCAAAAAAAAGTCTCACAACTCAAGGGTTTCTAGTTAATATCTGGCCATTTATGTGGTTTATAAAAAAATCCGTCTTTAGCGCCAAATGTTACGCATTTATGTATAGAAATATCAAAAGAATACTAATTTACATCTTGAGGATTAGCCAAACTTTAGATTTCGTTTCACGTGGGTTTTCGTGTTGGTAAATCAGAATTTTTTTCATATTTGTATAAATGGCGATTTCAAGAACGGCGCTAAAGAGCGAATTTTTGATTTTTTAAAACCAATTCAATAACCAATTTTACGTGAGCGGCACATTTTCTCAAAAACTAAATGAGATATCAAATTTTTGATTTTAACTATTTTTATTCCGCATAAAAAGGTGTACAAAGTGCGAGATTTTGATACCCAAATCTCAAAAATTTGAATTTTCACTTTTTGAATGTCAAAAAATTACTAACTTTTGGTGTCCATTTTTAAAAGCCTTTTTGCATTATCATTTGAAACGCAGCGGTCTGCGAAAAACCAATTGAATATAGAAAATTCCGAAAAAATTTGCAATTCAGCGTTTCAAGTGCTATTGTGGCGGGATCCTAAGGGTTCAGTTGTTCATAAAATAGTGAGAACCTCGAGAGCTCGAGTACGGATCATTACTAAAAGTTATATGTATGTTCACTAGACACGAAACTACGTTCTTACGCATACCTTTTAGTCACGAGTTTTACTCGAGCTCTCGTGGTGACGACTATACCATGTGTGTTGTACAGGGTGGTGCAAGAATCATGAACCACTCTGAATCTATTTAATGTAAATAACCAACATTTTTACAGCTTTTCTGCACCTTTTTGTATCACAGGTAGCTTTTTGAGAACATTTTCAAAAAACTGTTTTTCGGGAAGGTTTGTATTTGGAAAAGTCGCAAAATACTTTTCAAAGTATTTTGTGACCCAAAGTCCCCCCCCCCCTTTCGCACATTATCTTATTTTTGCCACACCTGTATAGCAGCTTTTTGACTATTTTTTTTGAATTATTCAAAAACGATTACGTTTTTTTGCCTCATTGCATTGCCAAAAAACCTATCCTGCTTTTTATACGCTTTTAACCCTCTTATGTATGACTACTTTCCGGACTGGTGGAGGAGGGACGCTGTACATAATCATGCTATAATCACAGCCACACTGCACGCATTGATAACAAAAAAAAACAACTGCACGCTACACAAACATGCAATTGTTAATTGCATTTTTTGCAGGTTCCAGGTTTCTAAAGCGTAAAGCTTCGTTACCTTGTTGATTAGATTTCGAGAGAATGCGGTGTGAATGTCGACCCCCGCGGGTGGGGTCTTTTGTAACGACGCAAAAAATGCAATTAATTATTTTCAGCAGCTCTTAGATTTTTATTTTAATGGGGTCACTCCTCCCCGTCGGGAAAGAACAACAATACTACCTCCTGATAGGAATTTTTTGGTTATGTGCAGGAAATGATAGATTGGATGTCGTATCTCTCTGTGGTATCAATCCTCAGTTTCGTTGTGTTCTTCGCCGTCGGGCCTGGATCCATACCGTGGATGATAACAGCCGAACTCTTTTCGCAAGGTCCTCGTCCTGCAGCTATGTCCATCGCGGTGCTAGTCAATTGGATGGCAAACTTTTCAGTTGGAATTGGTTTTCAGAGTTTAAAGGTAAGATATAGTTTAATATTTTCAGTCACGGTGTGCCCCGGCCCCGCGCCGCGAGGTCGGCAAGGGAAACCGCGCCACTGAATGTTTTTCAAGATACAATTAAAGATAATGGCGCGTACACATCGGATGAAAATTAACCACGCTCCACTTATTTTCTTACCACTTTCGTCGTGGTATATAAAATATGTACAATTGTAACAAAAAATTGTTACCCAACAATTAGAAAAAATAATACAAATCTAAATATTTGATTTGCATTTAATTGGCGGCTTTATCGGCACAATTACCTTTACGGGATCAAGAAACGTACATTTAAATTTTTATCGTTCCGCGCTCTTAGCTTCGTGTTTCATAAACGAGACATTTTTTGTACTTACGTAACCGACAATTTAAGCTTCTAATTGTAAAAAAACGTACATACAACTTTCATTGCAGTGCATTTATGGAAGGAAAGTAAGAATTTATTATTGTACGCTCATTTAAATTTATCTCACGATTAATAATCCTGGGACTTTATTGTTTTAAATAAAAATTTTTGTTATTATAAAAGTTTTATGAATTTAACCTCGTCAAGATTTGATACATGCGGAAATTAAACGTGAGATCGGATATAATAAATTTAAAAAAACCCGATCAATAATCTGCACGTGTAACTGGTTGCCTACTGCTACCTAACCTTGCCAGTCACCATGTAGATTCTTTGTGCGGTATGAGTAATATAAAAATGTTCCTCGATCTGGATTCGAACTCAAGCAGAGTAGCGGCAAACTTCGTGGCGCCATCGCCAGTCAAAGTTAATAAAAAACAAAAGATAATTAAACAAATTTCTTTATTATATCACCAAAATTAAAATAAAAGGTGAGGGTGCTGTAGAATCTTAAATTTCAAAATCTTAAAAATATTAAAAAAATATTAAAAAATATTCCTCGATCTGGATTCGAACTTTGGCATATTAAGGACCCTGAGGATTGCGAACAGTTGCCTTCGTGGTGTCACTTATACAAATTACGCACTTGATGTTTTCTCGGAGTCACCAATTTAACGTTATAATCACAATGTTGCTGCGTTACCGAATTGATCAATTTTATGTTGCATGGGTCTCCTAAATACAATTTAATACAATTAATTGTAGTAGCATTAAATACAATTATTGTAGTTGTATTAACGGCAACATAATCAAAGCTCGTTATGTCGGGGGGGGGGGGGGAGTCAATACAAAATGAAGATTTGTATATTTTTCAAATTTGTTGTGATTTTAGTCCATTTAACGACTTTATTTTCTTTATTTTTTGTAAATTCGAGGGGAAGGGGGGGAGGGGTTTAATATATCCGTCATAGCAATTTAAAATCTTATTATTATTGATTCAACTGTTTTCCGTTACTTTTTATAAATTTATGAAGGGGGGGTTAATATATCCGTCCTTGAAATTTTAAATAATATTATTAAAGAAGGAGTTGGGAGTGGGGGATAATATTGCAAAATGCCGATAATTCTTGTCCGTTTAACTGATTTTCTTTACTATTTATTTGTAAGTTCATGAGCTGGGGAAGGGGGATTTAAAATCATAATCACCCCATTATTAAAATTTTAAATATAATAACTTATGTGTATATGTCCATAACTCACCTTCAATTGATCAATTATTTTGTCATCCTAAAGAGGAACAGTGCGGCCTTTAGGCTGCACCACCATGGCAATCACGCACTTAGTTAAAATATCCTGAAAAATTTGTGTACACCAGAACCCGGAATTCCAAAGAATTGTCAGTGATTTAAAACAAATTTTGCAAATGAAGAATTCAAAAGATTTCCAAAGATGACCATAGAATTTCAAGAACTTTCAAAGTATTCTAAAGATTTATAAAGGTACATTTTTTCCAAATTATTGCCATTTTAGTCTATTTAACCATTTGGAAATATCCGCCCTCTTCCCCTCCGCTTATATCCATCGTCATTAAATCCAAGAGATTTGAACGAACTTTCTTTTACTAAGAAGAAATGGATTGACGGTTTGATGGTTCCAAATGAAGATGAATTTTGAAAAATATTGAAATTACGATTGAAATCTTGTCACTAGGTCATCTGGAATGTATCTATTTAATCTACGCACATTACTGTAGTTATTTGTAAATAGCTTAGTTGCAAGAGCATTTGGGTGAACTGCGAGTCTTGCACGATATTTGGCACTGTTTATTTCTATCTCTTCTTTGATGGAATGTAGTTGTATACTATCTCGCTGAATAACACTGTTAGGCACGTATCTTGGTGCATCAACAATTACGCGGAGCGCCTTATTTTGGAATCTTTGCAAGATTTCCAGGTTGGAGTTCGCTGCAGAGCCCCAGAGTTGAATGCCATAAGTCCAAATCGGTTTCAAAATGGTTTTGTATAATAATATCTTGTTTCCTATGGAAAGTTGGGACTTCCTGCCGATTATCCAGTACATTTGTCTGAGTTTCAAGCCCAGTTGTTTACGCTTTGTGAATATATGCTTTTTTTTTAGCTCGACGCAGGGTGGAGAAATCTCGTGCGAGACACCCACTTAATCGAAGTGGATAGTGTCAGACTTCACTGACTAAAACTCCCCCTACCAAGCACCCGGGTTTCGCCGTCAGGCATTTCTTCCGGGATGCTCGGTCCGAGATGTCGGGATCTTTGACATCTTCCGCCCTGGATGTTCGGGCAGATGCGTTGGGTCTGCAGTATCGTGTGCAGACCCGCCTTTTTCGTTTGGGCCTCCAAGTTCCTCTCATGTATGGCTTCCTGGTTGCTCAGTCAGGGAGGGGGCATTGCGATGGAATTCGATGAAACGTGTGCTCTTTCGCATGCCTCTCTTCTACCTGTTCGAGTTTTCCTCCTCGTTGGTTAGCCTCCTGGTTTGACGGTCGGGTAGGGGGCATTGCGATGGAATTCGATGTTACGTGTGCTCTTTCGCATGCCACTATTCTACCCGACCGTGTTTGGCCTCGGATCACTGATATTCAGTGTCGGTATCCTCCCCCGTATGGGCAGCGGCAGCGGCGACCCGTTGTTCGGCTCTTCCTGCTGCCTCCTTACACCTCAGGATATTTGTGATGAGGGTGTTTATCCGCTGCCACTGGGCCTCGTCGACGAGCATTGCTTCGACCAGGTCTTCGGGAGTCATTGTGTACCCCAGTTCAAGCGAGACCATTGTTCTCTCGCGCTCCCATCTCCAGCACTGGAAGAGGGAGTGTTCCGCGGTATCGATTTCGTCGCAGAACCTGCACCTGGGGCTTCCCAATATGCCGAATCGATGCAGGTAGTACGCAAAGCAGCCGTGCCCTGACAGTATTTGTGTGAGGTGGTAGCTCACCTGTCCATGCCGCCTCTCGACTCATCTCTTGATGTTGGGGATGAATCTGCGGGTCCACAAGCCGCAAGTTGCCTCCTCCCACCTGGCCTGCCAACTTTCGGCCACCTCGCTTCCGGAACCCCCTACTACTCCGTCGTAAGTTCTGCTCCTTGCTAGTGCGAGGAGGTCGATGGGGGGCATCGACGCCAGAACGAGGGCCGCGTCGAGCGAGACCGTCCTGTAAGCGCAGGAAACGCGCAGCGCCATTCTGCGCTGGACGCTCAGCAGTCTCTGCGCGTTCCTGCTAACCCTCAGCGCCTCGTGCCATACAGGTGCCGCATACAGTATGATCGACTGTGTCACGAGGGCGAGGGTTCTTCTCTTGGCCTGCTTAGGGCCTCCCATGTTGGGCAAAAGGCGGGCAAGCGTTGTCGTCACTGCTCCTGCCTTTGCGGACGCGTCCCTGATGTGCTCGGCGAAGTTAAGGTGTTTGTCGATCTTGACGCCGAGAACGGTTACGGAGTCCTTAGATGGAATTGGAACTCCGTTTAGTCGGAGGGAAACCTTGGAGACTTTCCTTCTTCCGCTGAGAAGTACTCCCTCCGACTTTTCAGGGACTAGGGTGAGTCCTCTTTCGCTCACCCAGGCGGAGATGATCTCGAGCGCCTCTGTCACCGATGTCTCAATCTCCGCCACGTGCTTGCCCACGACCACTACGTTGAGGTCGTCCGCTGTGAATATATGCTTGCGCCAAGTTAATCGTCTGTCGATGGAAATTCAATTGAAAATGAATCATTTTCAAAATCAAGTCCTTGGAATTTCTTGAATATCATTGGAATTCTTGGGAGATTCTTGACATCCCGAGTTCTGTTTATTTATTTTTTATTAATTTATTTATTTAACATTGTTGGGAAGTCCTTGAAAATTATTGAAATTCATTGTAAATCATTAAATTACTTTAGCATTCCTCAAAAATCGTTGTAGTTTCTTGGAAATCGTTGGAATTCCTTGAAATAGCTTCAAAATCGCAGGAGATCCAAGTTTATGTACTTATTTATTTTTAGTTTATTTTAAATCTCAGCAAGAATTTCCTGGAAAATTTAAGGGAATTCATTAAAAATCATTGCAGTTCCTTGCCAATCATTAGAATTACTTTAGAATTCCTTGAAAGCCGTTTAAATTCCTAGTGGTGTGCATTTATTTATTTTTAATTCATTTGAAATTGCTAAAAATTTCTTTGAAATCATTTCAAATGCAAATGGAATTCATTGGAATCACTAGAATTCGTTTAAATTCCGAGTCCCGTATATTTATGTGTTTTCATTATTGGAATTCTTTGATATTCCTTGGAAATCATTCGAATTACTTTAGAATTCCTTGGATATTGTTGAAATTTCAACTACTATAAGTTTTTATTTATTTTTATTTCATTTGAAGTTATCGGGAATTTCTTGGAAATTTTTAATTCTTTGTAATTACTGGCATTCCTTGAAATTCCTAGAAAGTCATTGAAATTCCTTTGAAATCACTAGAAATCCGTGTTTTGTGTATTTATGTTTTTTTAGTTTTTGTGAAATCACTCGAACCTCTTTAAATTAATTGAAAATCATTAAAAAAATTTGTAATTCATTGAAAATGCTGGGAATTCTTTGGGAAGCATTGCAATTCTTTATAAATCATTAGAATTACTTTAGAATTCCTTAGAAATTGTTGAAATTCCTAGTGCAGTGTTTATTTATTTGTTTTATTTTAGAACACTTGTAAATCATGGGAATCACTAGAATTCGTTGAGATTCCGAGTTTTGTGTATTTATTTATTCACAATTCTTCGCCATCACTGGGATTCTATAAAAATTCTTGAAATTGGTTGGAAATCTTTGGATTTCTTGAAATTCCTTAGAAAGCGCTGGAAATTCGAGTTTTAGGTAATTCATTTAAAATCACTGAACATTCTTGGACACAAGGAAATTGGAAACAATTGAAATCGATGGGAATTAATTAAAAGTCCTTGGAATTCCTTAGAAATTATAATTTATTACTTTAATTCCTTGGAAATCATTAAAATTCCGAGTGCTATGGTTTTATTCATATTTAATTCTTTATAAACATTGGAATTCTTTGCAATTTTTTAGGTAACACTGAAATTTTGTTAGATTCCTTTGAAATCGCTGGAAATCCAAGTTTAGTGTAAAAACCTGATAATTAAAAAAAAGTGAACTGTGTATTTCTTTATTTGTAATTTATTTGCAATCATTGCAATTTCTTTTGGAAATCACTGAAAATTCATTGGAAATCACTGAAACTTCATTGGAAATGATTAGAATTACTTCAGAATTCCTTAGAAATTTAATAAATCACTAGAATTCGTTGAAATTCCCAGCGCTGTGTGTTCAATGAATTATTTTTATTTATTTATAATATAATCACTGGAATTCTTTGGTAATGCTTGAAATTCTTTAGAAAACACTGAAATTTCTTCTAAATCACTTGAAACTTTTAGTTTTGATTTGGAAATCAATGGGAATTTATTGGAAATCCTGGGAATTCCTTTGATATCATTTCCATTTTTGGAAATCATTAGAATTACTTTAGAATTCTCTAGAAATCGTTGGAATTCCGACTGCAGTGTTTATTTATTTGTAACTCATTTAAAATTACAAGGAATTCCTTGAAAATTATTGGAAGTCTTTGGAGATTATTAAAACCACCAGAATTCGTTAAAAGTCCGAGTTTTGCGTGTTTAGTTATTTTTAATTTTTTATCATTATTGGGATTCCTTGGAAATTATGGAAATTCTTTAGAGATTATTACCTTTTCATGAAATTTCTTAGAAATTGCTGATTATCCGAGTTTTGTATTTTTAAGTTATTTGAATCTATTTTTTGTTTACTCAAAGCGTTTGCAATTTCTTGCTCTTTTTGGGCCATTCCTACTCTTATGTATAATATAATAATAAAATATAATAAAATGAAATGGTCACAACATCTGGACAGAATGAAGGAGGAAAGAATGCCAGCACAAGTAAGGAGATATAAGCCAGAGGGGAGAAGAAATGTCGGACGACCTAGGAAGAGATGGGCACCATAACAGGCCTGAGAGTCTAATACGAAAAGAGAAGAAGAAAAAGAAGAGAAGAAGTTATTTGAAATCGCTGGAATCTTCTTGGCCACAAGGGAATTGGAAACAAAGACAATCAATGGGAAATAATCAGAAATCTTTGGAATTCCTTGAAACTCATTGTAATTAATTTAGAATTCCTTGGATATCGATCAAATTCTGAGTGATACGTTTTTATTTATTTTTAGTTCATTTGTAATTATTGGGAATTCTTTGAAAATTTATCGAAATTCCTGCGGAATTTAAATAGCTTTAAATTCAAATTCTGTGTATTTATTTAAATTTTGTTTATTTGATACCATTGTTACGTCTTTGGCAATCAATGGGAATACATTGGAAATCCTTGGAATTGTTTGAAATCAATTCAATTCCTTGGAAATCTTAGAATTCTATGGAAATCATTATAATTACTATAAATTCCTGGGATATCGTTGAAATTTCGAGTGCTTTTTTTAAATTTGTTTTTAATTCATTTGAAATTATATCCGTCTGTTCATTTATTTGTGACTAAATTAAAATTATTAGGAATTTCTTGAAAATTATTGCAAGTCTTTGGAAATTATTGAAATCACTAGATTTTGTTAAACTTTCGATTTTTGCGTATTTATTTATTTTTAATTCTTTATCTTCATTGGGATACCTTGGAAATTCTTGAAATTCCTTGGCGATTATTAGCTTTTCTTAAAATTTCTTGGAAATTGCTGGATATATCCGAGTTTGTATATTTAATTTATTTGAAATCGCTGGAACCTTCTTGGCCACAATGGAATTGGAAACAAAGACAATCAATGGGAATTAATTAGGAATCTTTGGAATTCCTTGAAACTCATTATAATTCCTTGGATATGGAATTCCTTTCCAAGTTCTGTGAATTTATTTATATTTGGTTTATTTGAAATCATTGGAACCTCTTTGAAAATTAGTGGGAATTTATTGGAAATCCTGGGAATTTCTTGGAAATCAATTCAATTCCTTGGAAATCATTAAAATCGCTAAGTTTCTTAAAATTCCGAGCCCTGTGTATTTATTTACAGATTTTTAATTCTTTATAATAACTTGAATTCTTTATAAATCTTTGGAATTCTTTAGAAACCATTGAAATTTCTTGATATTCCTTCTGGAAATCCAAGTTCTCTGTAATTATTTGTTTTTAGTTTATTTGAAATCATTGGAACCGTTTTAAAATTCCTTAGAAATCGTTGGAAAAACTAGTGCCTTTTATTTATTTTTAATTCTTTTGAAATTACTAGAAATTCCCTGGCAATCATTTGAAATCATTGCAGGTATTTGGAAATCATTGGAATCGTTATAGAATTCGTTGAAATTCCCATTTCTGTGTATTTATTTACTTGGAATTAATTGAAAATCATTGAAATTCCCTCGAAATCTTTTGATAAATATACCTCCAAATTCGTTGGAAATCCAAGTTTGGTGTATTTATTTAATTTTAATTCATTTGATATCATGAGAAATCAATGGGAACTCATTGGAAATCTTTGGAATTTATTGCAATTGCGAGTGAATGTGTACACGAATTTTTAAGAATATTTTTAACCCTCGTGTTTAAATTGAAAGCGTATGAAATGTAATGAAAAACTTAACTGTTTTTATGATTGATTTAACCTTTACTATAAGGTGTACAAATAGGATGAAATCTTATAATACGTGATTGTGACGGTTGTGCAGCCTAAAGGCCGCACTGAATTTTTTTTTGGTTAAACAACTTTTATTTTTTTAAATATTAGAACACCCTGCTTTATTAAATTTCTCATTAAATATCTGTTTCTGTAGCTATTATTTAATGTTAATGTATTATTATTTTAATTTACGCAAAAAATCAGTTTTTCAGGTGACTTTTATTATACTATTACAAGGTGCAAAGAATTTAAATACTGGATCGTCGTTTATTTTTGTACGTTGTTTTACAAATTTCTATATTTTTCCCGATTTTTATTCAAAATAAAATTGACCTACCCCGAAGGTTTCCTTTAGTGGGGGGTAAATTCAATAAATCCATTGAACTCCCAAATTTTCACGTTATTTTTAGTTTGGCAAAATTTGAATCAGTTTAGTTTAGAGAAAAAATAAGAACTAATATAATAAGAAAAACTTTATTAAAATGCTAACAACGTTTCATAATAAAATAAATTTCACAAACTTATTTCCTTAATCTAAGGTGGTAATCACTCGATAACCAATTATCAAAAAATAAATAAGAAACAATAATAAAGGAAAGATGAAGAACGATGATGGAAGCGAATGGGCTCTCCGATCCGATGATAATACTGAACGAAGTGGGTTTGTGATGAGAGAGTTTTCAGTCGAAAAAAAATTTTTAGTATCCATGCTTCACATTTTTCACGACGGCGTTGAATCCGTTGTGCTTATCGGCGGTGTATTGGACAATTCTTTTGGAACCGTCAGGTTCGACAAGGGTGTATTCGCCCTTAACCTTATCTCCGTTTCTTGTTTCCCATTGGGTTTTGATGTCGTGAGTGTGTAAATCATGGACGGCGTAATCGTAATGGTAATTGGGTTCCGACTGAAATTAAAAAAATTAAAATTAATCCGATTGACACGAATTATTATCATGTGAAACCGTAACACTTTCTTCGGGTGAAATTATGCAAATTTCAGATCGGTAATTAATTAAGGCATTAATAGTTTTTCTAATCGCATATGATTAATTTTGTTTTCATTTAAATTGCTCGTTTCCCATAATTTCATTATTAACGGAGTCGCGTTTTTATGGGTGGGAAATTTTTAGATTAATGCAAATTGGAGTAAATTAATTTAACATTAAACAAATGCGCGACGATTTTAAATTAGTGTCGGAATTTTAAGTGCAATAATTAAATTGTAATTAGTATCGTTATTTCTCGTAATTCGATTGTTTCTCGTAATTATACGAAGAAAGTAGTTCTAGATCGTTTTGTATTCACAACGATAACTTCCAAATAAGGAAATTAAATTACGTGTACGGGGTGCGTGAAAAAAGTTTCGGTACTTACGTGATAATCAACGTGTTCGTGATGATGGTCGTCGGCAATTTCGTTGCCATAATGACCGATTTCACCACCATATCCCTCCAGAGCCTCACCATAACCAGCATGCCCGTACCCTTCGTCACCTCCTAGGGCGTTAACGGCCACAAAGATTGCGACGATGCATACCTAGTAAAAAACTGTTCACACAAGTTCACAAAAATTTTTATTTACTTACAAGGTAACTCTGCATGGTTTATGTTTTACTGAAGGAATAGACAAAATTTAACTGAAGCTTACAATCCAATAATTCATTTTATATGGAAGGAAGGTAGTGTGAAAGGCATCCCCCTGCTTTGTGTAAAATTCCCACTAGAACACATTTGAAAACAAAACCATCAAGATATGTGGTGTAAAATATACACGACACTTTCCCTTGATCTTGTGTTGTCATTAATTTCCTTACTGCATATCATGTTTATTCATAACATTTTGCCTCACCATATAATTTACTATTCTCAATTTTACGAAAATCGCTGATGCGTGAATGAAATATTGGAGCTTTTACGAGATCTGTATTTACAATTTACATATTATCAATTTCTACTTTTTCGATTTTTATTTTCAAACTTACGCACTTTCGGGCCAAAATACCAAAAACGAAAGGAATAACCAATGACGGTGACGGTTATTTTGAACCACCATGTACCAGCACGAACGATCCCCTTATTTAAATTAATCATTAATTATTATTATTATATCTTGCATAAATATTTTTGTTACGCTCTTCGTAATTAAAAAAATCAATTGCCGTTGCAAAAACAATAATGAAACCAAATTTCCCCTCAAAAATCGGCCATTTTGGAGCCAAAAAACAAAAAAAAAGTGCGAATTTCCTGTGGCGATTTTTCGGCACCACCCTGTACCACTAACATTCCACGTTTAAAATAATTAATGCTTGCATATTTTTGTTCCGCTAGCAGATAAAGAAATAATTGGCGTTGAAATCATTGAAAATATGGAAATTTCAAATTGTTTGATTAATTTTACGCTATCGTTTCGTTACATATTTTTCCTTCAACTTACGCAATTCAGGAATTATGCTATTTTTCCGTTAATTATGAGATAAAAAAACAGAAATTTATGATTACGAGATATCTCTAATAATGCGGTTTTGCGTTTTTCCTTTTGAAAAAAAATTTTTTTTCTTTTCATTTTTTTCCAAAATGGTGCAGCTTCTTCGGTTCATCTCATCTCGTTGCTGGCGATATGCTCTGGATCTTTAGGTAGTCAAAGAGGGAGTAGTCTGTAGCGGTCATACGAGTAGAATTATTATCATAATTCATTTATTTATGTTAATAATGACAGACAGGGCGTTGTTCTGTTTCCGGTTATTTCCTGACCAGTCGATCACATGAGATTAACTAGCGCGATTCCAAGATAATGAAATTATTCTAGCATGAATTTTGCCCTGCCATGTTACGACCATGACTGCTCTTTTATTCAATACAGACCAAATAGTCCATGTAAAATGCGGTGAAATCCGTAACAGATTCATCAAACGGTTGATTATCTTTTAATGTCTGTTTTCCGTTATTCCAAAAGCTGAAATTTTCGGCCCGCAAACTGCTTTTTTCTGGCCCGCCAACGTTAACGTAGAGTCAAGTTATGATGTTCTTTTTTTCTAAAAATCTCCTATGGCTTCTTATTTGAAAATTACGCGTTCTCTACGAGGTGATGATGATTTACTGAAAAATATCCTTTTATATTGCTCATCTGAATTAATTTTTAGGGCAACCACATTAATCTGTCTGTTATTCTAAAACAGCTACATGATCAAAGTTCATGAAGGAATGGGGGGGGGGGGTTAAATATAAAGATACGTTTTATATTTTTAAATGTTTTGTTATTTTTATTTTGAAATTGAAAATAAATTTGTAGCAAATTTAGTCCATTTAACTGCTGTCTGTTACTTTTTGTAAATTCATGAGCGGCGGGTGGGGGGGGGGGGTTAATGATCCCCCCTGGAAATTAAAATAATAATATTTGTATACAATTTTCTCCAGTCACAACCACGGCAAGTTGTAAATAGTAAAGTACAAAATATGAAATTTTAGGTGCGGATTTAGGGTTGATGGAAGATGGAGGCGGGGGGAGGGGCGGATTATCGCTAAAATCTTACCAATTCATAAAAGATGGAGAGAGATTTTTTCTTTCAAAATTGTTTCCATAAATTTTAAAGATCGACGCTCGATTAGCGAAATTTTATATCCATATCAATTATTTTCACAACTTGAAAAGTAACAGTGCGGCCTTTAGGGGGGGGGGATAATTTTTGCCAAATGGTTACCAATTCATATATGAAATATTCACTACCTTTTTTAGGTTTTCCAATCGCGCGGGAGCCTTGTCAAATAGGTTGGTATTACAAAAAATAGTAAGGAAATGTCAAAAATAAATCCTAAATAAGCACTACGATGAAAAAATATACCGACATAAGCAAATAAGCGATAAATCGCAAAAAAGCAAACAATTCGACGTAATTTTAAAACAATTCGCATTTGTTGCTACTTAAAAATTAAAGCAAATGTAAGCAAAATAGCTTAGAATAGAAACCATTCTCTAATTATTATTAGTAACTTAAGTATATTTTCGTAACCCACCTATGATTTGTCAATTATTATTTTAACTTAAAACGTAATAGTGCGGCCTTTAGGCCGCTCAATCACGGCCATCATGCGCGTAGTTCTAAAATTAACCTTCAAAATGTGAAATCTCGCTGGAGGTTTTAGTGATGGTTCGAGGGGGTCGCACAAAATATTAGCAAGCTATATCAGATGGAGGAAGACAGTCGAAAATTTCAGCGATCATTTCATGTATGTAATTGAAATCTCCGTTAGAAACCATCTGTGATTAATAGTTTTTAATTATCATCATCAATAATTCATCGTCATTATTAATTATTTTTTCAACCTAAAAAGTAACAATTCGGCGTTTAGCCGCAACAGCAATTACGCATTTAGTTGTAAATAGTAAAGTACAAAGTACCCCCCTCCCAGTTAATATTTTTTCTCAAAAATCTAGCTTCCGATTCCTCAGAGCTAGCACAAAATTATTAAACCTAGCACCCCCTAGGTTTGTCCACAAATCAATGTTTCTACCCGGGGGGGGGGGCAAAGTAACGCTAGCCACACATAAATGATAATTTTTCTCAACAAGCTAGCTCCCGATTCCTTAGAGCTAGCACCCAAATATTAAATCTAGCACCCCCTTGGTTTGTCCACAAATAAAGATTGAAAAATCAACATTGATTTTTGGAAAAACTTAGAGATTGCTAAATATTTGTGTGCTAGCTCTAAGGAATTGAGAGCTAACTTTTTGAGAAACAATATTAACTGGGGAAGGGGGGGGAAGTAACGGACCCAAATGTTAGGTGGACATTTGATTCACTTTAAAATTCATTAAATGTCTTTGGAATTTCTTGGAAGTCTTTGAAATTCCGAGTTATGTGTATTATTTATTATTAATGAATATGTAATTACTGGTAATTCCTTGAAAATCATAGCAATTCCTTAAAAATCTTTATTACTTTAGAATTTCTTAGATATTTGTTATCTATATATATAAAATTCAATGTATGTATGTATGTATGTATGTATGTTTTCTATACAATTCTACACCGTTTGACCAATCTCTACCAAATTTGGTGTAGAAGCTATTTACAATGCTACAAAAAACATAGGCTACTTTAGAATCTTGCCGCGAACTTTGGTCAAGCGCTGTATTAGCTTGACCAACGTTAGTGCGGATCAACGAATCAACGTTTCAACGGATCAACGTATTAACGAACGATATCTATATATATATAATTCAATGTATGTATGTATGTATGTATGTATGTATGTTTTCTATACAATTCTACACCGTTTGACCAATCTCTACCAAATTTGGTGTAGAAGCTATTTACAATGCTACAAAAAACATAGGCTACTTTAGAATCTTGCCGCGAACTTTGGTCAAGCGCTGTATTAGCTTGACCAACGTTAGTGCGGATCAACGAATCAACGTTTCAACGGATCAACGTATTAACGAACGATATCTATATATATAAAATTCAATGTATGTATGTATGTATGTATGTATGTATGTTTTCTATACAATTCTACACCGTTTGACCAATCTCTACCAAATTTGGTGTAGAAGCTATTTACAATGCTACAAAAAACATAGGCTACTTTAGAATCTTGCCGCGAACTTTGGTCAAGCGCTGTATTAGCTTGACCAACGTTAGTGCGGATCAACGAATCCACGTTTCAACGGATCAACGTATTAATGAACGATATCTATATATATATAAAATTCAATGTATGTATGTATGTATGTTTTCTATACAATTCTACACCGTTTGACCAATCTCTACCAAATTTGGTGTAGAAGCTATTTACAATGCTACAAAAAACATAGGCTACTTTAGAATCTTGCCGCGAACTTTGGTCAAGCGCTGTATTAGCTTGACCAACGTTAGTGCGGATCAACGAATCAACGTTTCAACGGATCAACGTATTAACGAACGATATCTATATATATAAAATTCAATGTATGTATGTAAGAAGAACAGGAGTTGGCAATATCGCTGCGTGCTTTCGAAAATTCCTTATTAGAAGACGAAGGGGAGGAGGAAAAGGAAGAACACAAAGAACAAGAGTAATTGGCAAAAATAAAATAAAGTAAAATTAGAAATTATTGTGGTTTTTGTGAATACTAAACAGTTTTGTTAAACTTTTTTTTTATTAAACCTTGATTTGTATTTTTTATTAATTTATTTATTTAATCCTTTTTTAATACGTTTGGTATTTGCGATGACCAAATAAGTCGCAAAGCCATTATGCGGATTGGATCTAAAAAATACATGTAGGCAAAAATTGAAATTTGGGCAGGACAACGTCTGCCGGGTCAGCTAGTATTATCTATATTTAAATTACTGAAAAGCCATTGGAAATCGTTGGATTACTTGATGAAATTTCTTGAAAATCGTTGAAAATACGAGTTCAGTTTACTTCAAAATTTGACATGACTGGGAATTAATTGATGATCATTGTAATAATTGTTGTATTAAAAGCGACATGATCAAAGTTACAAAATAAACATACGTCTATTTTTCAAATTTGTAGTAATTTTAGGCCATTTAACGAGTTTTTTTATTTTTGTAAATTCATGGGGGGGGGGGGTTCATATACCCGACTTTTCAATTTAAGATCATATCGACATCCCCAAGGAACAAAGCCGTAACTCCAGTTATGACTACCACTGTAATCCTGACAAAAATATCTTTCTTTTGGTAAAAAAAATTTTAATTTACGACAAATATTTACAGAGATAATCAGTGGAACAAAGTTGTAACTCAGCGTTTTTATCGCTTTTTTTAACTTTTTGAAACTTTCAATTGGCTCTCCTGCAAAATAGGTAAAAATGAGTTACGGCTTTGTTCCTTGGGGGTGTCGATATTATTATAGAATATGGGGGGGGGTTAATACAAAATGAAGATACATAAATTTTTTAAGTTGTTAGAAAATTCTGCTCATTTTACTGGTATTCTTTACTTTTTGTAAATTCACAAAAGGGGGGGTTTCTCAGTTTAATGTTTGTGTAAAAAGTTATTATAATTTTAGTCTATGTATCCTTAACCCACTTGTGATTGGTAATTTATTTAGCAAGCCTTAAAAGTAACAGTTAGGGGTCGTCCATAAAGGCCATTCGCATCTTTTTTTGACTTTTCAACCCCACCTTTCCCTCTTGTCTAAGTTACTCACAATCTTTGAACTTCCCCCCTAGAAACGTCCTATGACCACAAATCAAAGACCCCCTCGTTTCTTTAAAATCTAACTTGATCTTTTTCACCTTGATTTTTTGGCCAACTTTATTTGACTATTCCAAAAATAGGATTTTTATGCGGACTCCACATTTGTCTAACCTCCCTTCTCCCTAGTTTCGCTTGGTCATATTTTGTAAACTTCCCCCCCGCCCAGGCGTGGACGTCCTTCATGGATGACCCCTTAGTTATAAGCAATAAAGTACAAAATAAAACATTAGGTGTGGATTTAGGGATGTGTGGGGGGAGGGGGTGATCAAATTTATTTCCAAAAGCTTACCACTTCATACAAGATAGAGGGGGACAGTCGAAAATTTAAAAGGTCATCAATATTGATCGACTTTCCCTTAGAAATTTTTTGAGTATTAACCATTCTGCTATTTTGGTGTACAAAATATTTTAATTGTTTGCAGGAATTATCAGCAATTCTTCCAATATTCTACACATTTTTTGGCTTATTCACACCTTTTTCTTGTAGCCCGCTAATTTTAGAGTAGATCGAGCGCCCACCTACTGTTGTAAAAACTTTTGAAACTCACAAAACGAAGAGAATATTTTGAAAAATCGCCTGTGGCTTCATTTTTGCAAGTTTATTTTTCAGGTTATTTGAACAATTCCGCGGAATTTACGAGGTGATGATGATTTATTGAAAAGTATCCCATTATATTGCTCAATCTGAATTAATTTAAGAGCAACTGCATTACCTCCCCCCCTAAAAATTAAGATATATATTTTGTTTAGGTTTGTAGCAATTTCTGTCCATTGAACTGCTTTTCTTTACTTTTGGATATTTACCGGGGGGTGGGGTTAATTTATCCGCCTTTGGAATTTAAAATTGGAATTTTAAATATATTATTTGATTTTAGATTTGAACAGTGCGGCCTTCAGGCTGCACGTCCACGAAAATCACGCACTTCGTTGTAAATACTAAAGTACAAAATTTTAAATTTTAAGAGACAAATGGGACCATCTCTAAAACCGCCATAATTTATTAATCGCTTTGTTGTTTTCAAGCAAAATTGAATGTTTCGTAATTAACGGTACTATAAATTCTCAATTACCCCTTTTTTGAATACATCAGAACGATCCCATCTTCTCTTTAACTCAAGCACCTGAAAGTATCCATGGGAAGTTTTTTTTTGTACATGTCGTAGGCTACTTGCGAGGCTGAAGGCCGAGCTAATTCGGGTGGCCACAGTCCGCCAGTCTCACAGTTTTATATAATAAATATAAATAATGTTTATAAATATGTCATCAATAAAAGAACTGTTTTTACGCCTTTGGCCAGCAACACTCGTTTTCTACATCAATGCTCCAAACAGGAAAACAAAGGGATTTTTAATGAAATGTCAAAAAACGGATCTTAAAATTCATGTTCCAACAGAAAATGAAAATCCCGAATACGAAATATTTTAAACAAATAAGTTGATTTTATTCAAAGGCGAATTCAGATAAAGTTCCTGGACGGAAGGGGGGGGGGTAAATCATTACATACTATGGCTAAAAGCTAAATATTTTTAATTTGTTAGAAATTTTTGGTGATGCAGTGCCGTAGATAAAACCCCGTAAGCCTTGTGATGAAGGAGGGCCTACAGATGTTTTTGGGGATGTTTTCCCTTTGCCCCCCCCTGTATCCACTGTTGATTTTATTTAACATATTAAAGAAACCGGAACAAGAAATTAACGGTACTATAAATTTTCTTACTGTATACTTTCGGGGTACGATAACCCTGAAATCTAATGGAATACGGGGGGGGGGGTGCTTTGGCCTTTGAAGGAAAATATTCCAATGAAAATGACACTTTTGTTTTTGTGGATGAACAAGTGTGACATTATTTCGATTTAGAAAAAAATATTTTTAATAAAAAAATCAGTTCAGGGGTCTGTCACATTATATTCAATCCAAAGGGCCCTTGAAACTTATAATTAAATTTCTTTTTTGACTTAATTTAATTTTTATTTCATTTTGTTGATAATTAGTAAACCATATCCAGAATTGCGTATAAAGTACCCCTGTGTTAGGGAATTTATAAATTAAAACTGTAACAACCACGGATTTCAACAACGACACGCATGTTTCGATCTTATTATTGTTAAATATTATTTTTGATTTTATTTTATATTATACACGATGTAATAATGGCCCAAATGTATTTTTTTGTAATCTACTTGTAATTGTCAATTTTCTGCCGCACAACCACGGTAATCACGCATGAAAATGTTACGGCGACCATATAGGCGCATGATCGTCTAGTTAATAATAATAATCTTCATTTCAAATTAAATTTTATAATGTTAATGACAATAGAAAAAAAAACAATAAAACAGTGTCAGAATATAATACCTTTCTTTACATATTTATGTATATAAGTACCCTTTTTGCATTTCCGGTAGTGAAATTGATACTTAATAATCGTTTTATGAGAATAATGTTGCTGAATTAATTACTAAATTTAATTAAAATGAATCCCACGACTGGTTATAATCACACAAATTTTTTTACTATTATAATACTTTTACCATGAATTTTTTATTTTGGTTTGGCTGATCAGCGGAGGCAGCGTCCGACAACACTGACGAGCTAATTGCAATTTTTCCTCAAAATCAATAATAATTTTAATTTAATATTTGAAAAATAATAAATCCTGAAATTAATTTTAAGAAAATTTTTATACAGAAGTAACAAATTGTTTTGTTTGAAATTGGGAAAAGACCAGGTTGAAATGAATTAAATTTAGAAAGTATTTTTAGAAAAATATTTTGGATAACAAATCACTTCGTAGGCGGAGTCGTACATTCAAAAAGGGTCCTTACGATTTTTTACTTAAATTAAATAAAAAGACCAGTTTGATATTAACTACAGGCGACTCTACCACTAACTCAGCCACTCGAAAAAAATTTTCGGGTGCTACACACTAAAGAACAGGCTTATATCTGTCTATTAAAACAATAAAAAATGTGAATATGGTCAAAATAACCAAAATATCGACTTTTGAAAAGTACGGTAAAGTAGCATCGATTAGGCGGCCGACCGGGGTCTATGTGCATTATCAGTCGCTCGTGGTCCGTCGAAAATGCGTAAAATTTTTTCGCTCCGATTTGAATTTTTCTTTGAAATTCGGATAGATGGGGGTGTGATTAGTGGATATTAGTAATAAACATAATCAAAAAAATGGAAAATAACCCGTGTATTGCCGAAAAAGTGAAAAAATTAAAATTTTTTTGTCTTCGAATTTTGGGGTGTTCATTCGATAAGGAGGGTAATCCATCGTCAAAACCTACCCTTACGGGGCGCCCCTCCGCTCCGCTCCGGGTTGCACCCCTCCAGGGCGGTTTTGACTCTGGTTACTAGGCTAAACATACGAGAAGGGCCTCTGATCAAGAAAACCGGGATTAAGGCAACCGGGATATGAGAGACCCTCGAAATAGCATTAAAAAGTATAGTTGCGGTATGGGGCAGTAAACTATTACGTTTCACCCCCAAAAAATCGCCTAAAAACAAAAAATAATCGATGTTACATGTACGACGGTCGAGCTGCAACTGCCGCTGCGAAATTTTTCGATTTTCTGGACTGACCATAATGGAGCATCCCGGCGTAGCCGGCCTTCTCCTTCATCTGGGTTGGCATCTGGCGTTGGGGATTGTGGAGGCCGGTGGGCCTCTCGAAATAGCGCTGAGCTAGACTGGCTGGGACCGCTGCGAAATATTCTAAGTGTTAGAGTATATCTAAGCGCACGGACTGAGCACAGAATGGCTGACGCGCCCCTGAAACTCGTTAATCCACCTAAAATTTTATGAAAATTAGCTAAGTTCAAATTGGATTTTTTAAAAAGTTTTGACCATATTCACATTTTTTATTGTTTTAATAGACAGATATAAGCCTGTTCTTTAGTGTGTAGCAGAAGAAATTTAGTTTCGAATGGCTGAGTTAGTGGTAGAGTACCCAAAAAATCAGTTATAATGGCGTTCATTAAGATGCGGGGGGGGGGGGGCTCCAAACCATTATCATTTTAATAATTTTTTTAATTTCTTTTGCAATATTTTTCTCAATTATTTTAATTTTATAGATATTTATTTACCAAGTATAATATTTTTATTATTATGGTTCGCAAAGAAAAGTTTGCGTGGCAGGTATTTTGGCATTTCAAAAGTATATTTATATTAAAGGTGCTTATGTTAACTAAGCGGAACTAATTTGAAGAGATTTTTTGAATTTAAAATATATAATTAATTTTATAATTTTTAAAATGATATCTTTCATTTTGGGAAGAAGGGGAACGGCAAATATTAACATAACAGAAATATTAATTCAAGATTATGCAAACTCGAAAAAAGTCAATATAAAATTTAAAGTTATTTTTCAATGTATTTTGAAAAATTTTCAAAATAGCCGTTTTTCTATTAGTTAAAATTATGAAATTCATTCATTTTTGCCTATTAATCTGAATCAAAAAAATATACCCCTTCAAATAAGTTCCACTCAATTAACACAAGCATGTGTAATATAAACGTTCACTTAAAATGACAAAATACCCTGCTTGATCGTTGCTGTGTACACGCAAACTTTTCTTTTATTTTTTGTTTCGTTTATTCTTCTGCAAGACACTAAAAATTAAATATTAAGTTAAGAGTTAGAAACAAATTATTAAATATTTACAATTTTGGAGTTTGGTTCCACCATGCCTGGGTCCTTTGCGTTTTGCAAATGTGTGACTGTTATTATAGGGGACCTACAGTTTAACGTGGATTCTGAATCACAAAAGACAGCTTCAGAACTGCTATTAAATCAAATACTATTTCAATTGAATTTTAAGTTGGATATCTCTTTTCGGGACTCTTAGTAGTATTGAAAAGATTCATAGATAGATTCTCGAATATCTTTTTATTAAAAAAAATCTGATCTTTTCTATCAGATCCTGACGCGCATGAATGGATTAACGAATACAATTCATAAACTTTTTCTTTAATAAAATTTATAATAATAAACCAGGGTTGTTAGTAGTATTAAAAAAATTTATAGATATAATTTTTCATATTATTTCTTAACCGAGAAACAGCTTATTTGGTCGAAGCTTTTTTTGGATCACCCTGTATGAACTCCTTCGGAAAATAAACAAAGTTGTATAGTGAAACATGGGCAAAAATGGGCATAAGAAAAGAAGGCGATCAGCCATTGTAAATTTGAAATCAGGTTTTCGCGTCCAATTATATTAGGAGAACATAACCCCGACCTGTAATAGTAATTCCCCTAAACGGAAACTCGTGCCTAATGCCAGTATGAGCAGACGTTATACAGTTTATACCTCTAGAAAGTGGAAAGTTCCAATTCCGGTGTTGCATAAGTCTTCAGGAATCCCTCGAGTATTATCCTTTCCCTAGTGCTGTTACATCCGATTACAACCCCGCGAAGAAAGTAACAGCCTGGGGACTTACCACAAGACTGTAATTATTATTTAACAGAAGAAAAAGAGGACTGCTCTTTTGCTGCTGTAAATTGCCCTTCGCGATACGAAATCAAAATCGGCGGGCAATATCCGAATATCATCACTTCCCTAGGGCTGTTACTCATTAACATGTTGGAATATTTTTCAGTAATGGTTTCAAATTCTGGAAAAGTGTGTTCTTTTCTACTATTCTTTAAAGGTACCGGTACCAATGTCACGTTGCCATAACAACGGTTCTGCAACGGCAACGTTCTGATAACCGATAAAATTGCCACGCTACCGCAGGCAACGGTCTGGTAACTTATAAAATAGTCACGCTACCATAGCAACGGTCTGGTAACACTAAAAACCTTACAAAGTCCTTAGTGTTAAATGTTGACCGCCTCAAATGGGGGGTATAGGGGGTTTAATATCCGCCAGTTATTTTAGGAAGCATTCAATATTTCCGTTCTTTGTTGATTTCATCTGTCGAATGAAAAACGACGAAGTGAGGAAATTCTCGAAAGAGGCATAAAGGTGCGAGGCCGAAGGCCGAGCTTATTATTCTTCCCAAATTTATACAATAGAGTGACCGTGAAAGCCACCACAATAAGCTCGGCCTTAGGCTCGCATCTTAAGCCTACTCCGAGAGTGTTGATATTGATTGCTTCATCATTCCTATATTACCAACTTAAAATAATCTTGGTGACAACGTCGTTTAGTCCAAAAATGTCAACAAATATATTAAATAAAACGACGAAGTTAGGGCATTCTAGGAAGAGGCATGAGGTATAAGGCGGAAGGCCGCGCTAAATATTCCTCCTAGTATTATACAAAACAGTGGCCGCTAAAGCTACTACAATATGCTCGGCATTCAGCCTCGCATCTTAACTGCGAGGCCCAAGACAACCCAAGAACGGCAACAAATATATCAAAACCGACAAGGCCGAAGGCCAAGCTATTTATACTTCTTAAAATTATAATATTGAGTAGCCGTGAAGGTCACCACACTAAGCTCGGCCTTCGGCCTCGTATCTTAAGTCTGCTCCGAGAGTATTGATATTGTTTGATTCATTTTTTTATTACCAATATAAAATAATCTTTTATGGCGATAACGTCGTTCAACTCAACAATGGCGCCAAAAATGTCAAAAATATTTTCGAAAGAGGCGTAAGGTGCGAGGCCGAAGGCCGAGCTTATTATTCTTCCCAAATTATACAATAAAGTGGCCGTGGAGGCCACCACAATAAGCTCGGCCTTCGGCCTCGCATCTTAAATCTGCTCAGAGAGTGTTGGCATTGATTGATTCATTCTATTACCATTTCATTTATATTATTACCAACAAAAAATGATCTTTTATGGCGACAATGTCGTTTAATCCAAAAATGGCGCCAAAAATGTCAAAAACTACGAAGTTCGGATATTCTCGAAAGAGTCATAACGTGCGACGCCGAAGGTCGAGCTAAATATTCTTCCTAGAATTTTACAAAACAATGCCCGCTAAGGCCACTACAATAAGTATCCTCGCATCTTAAGTTTGTTCCGAGAGTGTTGACTTTTAAGCCTCATCCCTTTATTACCAACATAAAATAATCTTTGTGGTGACAAAGTCGTTCAGCCCAAGAATGGCAATAAATTTGTCAAAAACGACGAAGTTGTGAAATTCTCGCAAGAGGAATAAGGTGCGAGGCCGAAGGCCTAATTATTCAATAGAATGGTTGCTAAAGCCTGTAGTACGCTCTTTGACCAACGGTCAAATATTTGGCTTTTGAAATTTGGTTAAATATTGATTTTGTCTAAGTTACACATATCGGTGTTTTGTCAAATATTTGGCCAAAAATTATTTACCTAAATTATACAAACAAGTTATTTGATCAGCAAAGGCCAAACATATTTGACAGGGCAGTACACTATTTGGCTAATCAATCCAAATAGTTTATTTGGCAAATATCCCATTAATGATGTAAAATTAAAACAAAATCTTACAAATATGTCCTCATATTCTTCAATTGCTGCTGTTTTGGGCGCTTCATTATATATTGCTAGAAGACGACCAAAACCAAAAGAAGAACAGATCTCATCTTCGTAGTGTGTGGGTGTAGTATTGGGTACTTAAGTCTGAATTTCAAAATTTTCGGAAATGTCTTGATTTGCCATTTTAACACTTGAAAATATTTGACAATGTTTGGTTATATAGGAAATCTAGTAGTGCCAAACAAAAAATTTGGCAAATATGGTTAAATTTATTTGGTATGTTTGGCACACGCCATAGTCCACAGGTAAATAATTGTTGTGGCAAACAATAATCAAATATTTACCTAGCGTTTTTTAGCCTAATTTATTTGGTCAGTACACTATTTGGTGTAGCTGTTTGGCAAAATAAGCCAAATATTTGACCGTTGGTCAAAGAGTGTACTACAGGCTTAAGGGCATCACAATAAGCTCGGACTTTGCCCTCGCATCTTAAATCTCATTCCTTCATTACTAATATAAAATAATCTTTTTGTTGAACGACAAAGTTGGGAAATTCTCGAAAGAGGCGTAAGGTGCGAGGTCGAAGGCCGAGCTAATTATTGTCACTACCGATTGGTAGTGCCATAATAAAGTGCCGTTAAGCAACCGTAATAAACCTCGGCCTTCGGCCTCGCACGGGTTTTTATCCTGATTGCCTTATTCCTTTAATAAATTTATTAATTAAAATAATATTATTTGGGGTGACGACGACGTTTAGCACAAAAATGGCAACAAATATGTCGAGTTATTTTTTTAGATTCGGAGAGTTTCTAGTTTTAGATTTTTCTTGTTGTTTTAAAATTATTTATATTGTGGTCGTATCTCACGTAAATTTATTTAAAAATTCAAAAATTAACTGCCCACAACCTTACCTCGGTTACTAAACAAAATTAACGAGAAAAATTATTATAACGATTGCTGTATAATTTTGCAACATTCGCCAATATCAATTAAAATTAACGAGACAAATTTTTATTGCGTTAAACCAATAATTTTCCATTGTGCTTATTAAATATGCAATAAATTGATCATTTGTTCCGCTTTTGTTATCGTTAAGTGGAATATCGTAAATCCTGTGATCTTGAGAAACATGAATGTGCAATTTTGTGCAAGCAGTGTAGGTAATTATTCGAACATTTTTAGTGGAAAAGTGGGTCAATGTTAAAGTTAAATTGTGACGGCCGCCGCCACCGCGTCTTCCGGGGCGTACCGCCCCTGAAAATTTCGAAAATTTTTCTTTGCGTTCTTTGAGTATCGTATGAGAGAAACTGGATCGAAGAAATGCTACTATTCGAGATTTGATTTAATCGTAAAGTAATCACACGAGCGTTGGTTCTTTTGGTAATTAATTTGATTTATGTGTTCACTCAGTTATCACATAATTAGTGCCTGCGTATAAATTTATATAATTTCTTAGGTACCCACATTTAAATAGAAAGTAATTTAAGGCGATTATTATTATTATTACCAGTGTATATTATGTGTAAAGTTGTCGTAATTGATTGATATAATTTCTAATTTACGAGATTTGAGTAAATAGAATTAATTATTTACTTGTTAATAATTAAGGCCGTAAAATTTAAAAATCCGATATGAGTTATGTGAAAGTGGAGTAAAGTCCAATTGACAAAAGTTTTCACTAATTTTATGAATAAACATTAATGCGTTTAAAAATTATTGTATAACGGTGATTGAGTTTTGAAAATTCTTGGTTTCTAAAAATAAAAAACTGGATATGTAACTTTTTCTTTGACGAGTCAATGTTAAGGTCGAGGACTGCAAATATTTTTGTAACGTTTTAATGGAAAGGTGAACCGCACTTGGTCGTTTCCTTAACCGCAAGCATCCCGGAGGGTGCGCGTGTGCAAAAAGTTCAGTTGCACATAATGTTATATCGCACAAACTAGAAGAGCATTCAAGCATGAACATTTAAACCGAATAAAATGTTTTAATTATGGACTTCCTGATCCATTCATACGCCACAAAAGTGAAAAATGGTGAATGGCGTTTGTTTACAATTCGAAAAACACATTCACGATCATAAAATCAAAATAAAATCTTTTCTGAATAATATTTCAATTATCACCGCGCAATTTCCTTAATTTTAATTTCACTTCCGATTTCAAAACTCATATTTACATTATTTACCTCTCCTGTACGCGCCTAAAAAATTGTAAGAAATTAAGCGTTAATAGAGCGCAATATCTCTAATTGTAATTTGAAATCAATTAAGTTAATTAGGATTAATACATTTTTAAAAGCTTTTTGAATTATTTTGCTGTGAGTTTTTATGTTATGTGAAAATTGTACTTAATTTTAAATTTGCCACACAATTTCACAAGAAGTCTTCTTGCATATGTTGAGTGATATTTTATTGTTTTTAATTTTAATTAATATCCCGATTGTTTTCTTATTTTTAAGTGTGAAATTTTTTTGCTACTTGTGAACGTGAAAGTAATCTTGTGTTTATTTTCAGAGCGCCCTGGACAACTACACGTTTCTACCGTTCAGTGTGTTTCTCGCTATATTTTGGATTTTCACTTATAAAAAAGTACCAGAGACCAAAAATAAGACTTTCGAAGAAATTTTAGCAATATTTAGGCATGGCAATGGCAGGTATGGTAACGTTCCCTTCAAACGAAACTAAGAGCTTCCAGTTCTTTTGGTGCGCTTTATCCATTGATTTTCTTTCCTCCATTTCGATGTAAGTTACAATGAATTGCAGGGATTTGGGTAAAAAAAACCATGGTGGGACGAAGAACTCAAAAACTGTGCAAAATACGACGACTTCAAGATGAAACCAGACATAGAAGGTTGTAAGTCCGATTTGTCTAAGACTTGCATTTTTGTCAATATCTCATAAACCGGTTAAGATACGCAAAATTTTTTAGATAAACAATGAAAGAGAATTAAATTTCATATATATAATATTAACAAAATTTCTTTTTCGCATCATTAATTAAGCCGTAATTAGATGACAAATATATCGGTTTAAAAGGGTGCAGTTCGGTTTTTTTCGTGTCTCAATTTTTTGCTAATATATCTCGCGAACCGTCAGAGATACGCCAAAAAGACTTAAGTACAAAAGGAAAGACAATTAAATTTTCTACAAAAAACAGTTGCATATTTTTGCTGTAAAATCTTTAGTTGAGCCGCAATAGCATCGATTTAAATGTACTCAGTTCCATTTATCTCGTGTTTTAAATTTTTGCCAATATCTCACGAGCTGTCCAAGATGCGCAAAAATATTCTAATAAAAACGGAAAGACGATTAAATTTTCTGCATATAATGTTTACAAAATTTTGATTTTCCGTTATTAATTCAGCCGCAATAATATCATGAATATATCGGTTTAGTTCGGTTTTTTCGTCTTTCCATTTTTTACCAATATCTCGCGAACCGTTGGAGTTACATCAAAAATGTTTACTACACAGGAACGGAAAGATAATTAAATTTACACAGTTTTTCTGTAAACTCTTTAGTTGAGCTGCATTAACATCGATTTAATTGTTCCATTTGTCTCGTGTTTTAAGTTTTTGCCAATATCTCACGAACAGTCCAAGCTACGCTAAAATACCCTAATAGGACAGGAAAGACAATTAAATTTTATGCATATAACGCTTATTAAATTTTGTTGTAACTTCTTTAGTTAACCCGCAATGGGATGATGAATATGTTGATTAACAAGGATTTTCATAAAAACGGTTTTTCAAAAATTCCAATTAAAATTTTTCATTTTTCAAAAATTGGAAATTAATTATTCGTCTTTAAAGTACTTAAAAGTACGATTTTAAAAGGAAACATTAAACTTTTGCTTGATTTTTCTCTTGTGTTTTAAGTTTTAGCCAATATCTCGGAAACCGTCAAAGATAACCAAAAATTAGTTCAACAGAAAAGGAAAGGGAATTAAATTTGCTATAAATAATGGTTATTAATTTTTTTGTAACTTATTTAGCTGAGCTGCAATAGGGCCACTAATATGTTGATTTAAAAAAAATTATTTATAAAATAAAAAAATTATTTATCCAAACATTCAAATTTTTTATAATGAAATATTCCATTTAGTCCAGTCATTATATCCAAAAAACCGACCCTACCCGTGAATAATTAGTTCTTGGATTTTTTTTTCGTAGGTCCCTCGGGGGGGTCACTGGGAGTGTAAATTCAAAAAGTAGACTGAATCAGGCTCCTGCGTATATTCGAAAAATGGTTTTTTTTCCAAAAACACGGTTTTTCTTGAATAACTCGGCCATTTTTGATTTTACAGTAAAACCGTGAGGACAAAAATTGTAGGAAATTTGATTCTCTACAAGTTTGGTCCTCACAATTTTTCTTCTAGGATCGATATTTTGAAAATTAAATTTGAAAAAAGCGACAAATTCAAAATATTTTCATTATCTCGTTTATTTTCAACTTTACGGCATAAATGAAGAGGACTAAACTTGTAGAGAATCAAATTCTGAACAATTTTGGTTCCCACCTTTTTTCCCCCAAAATCGATATTTTGGAAATTAAACCTGAAAAACGCGACAAATTCAAAATATTATCATTATCTCCTATGTTCTACGTTTTACGGCATAAATGAACGAGATAATGATAATATTTTGAAGTAGTCGCGTTTTTCAGGTTTAATTCGAAAAATATCGATTTTGGTGGAAAAACGGTGGGGATCAAAATTGTTTAAAACTTGATTCTCTACAAGTATGTTTCTCTTCATTTATGCCGTAAAGTTGAAAATAAACGAGATAATTATAATATTTCGAATTTGTCGCTTTTTTTTAGGTCCAATTCAAAAAATATCGTTTTGGTGCAAAAAAAGTTCGAACAAAAATTGTTCAGAATTTCATTCTCTACAACTTTGTTTCTCTTCATTTATGCCGTAAAACGTGGAACATAGGAGGATTGGATTTTGGATTTAGGGGGAGGGGCAAGTATTAAACTTGCACGCACTTAGGCCACTCTACCGGGCCCATTGTACTGCCTCCACTTTGTTGCTCACCCCCAGCCTGACCCACAATGTCGACACTGCTAAGTATGACCGCAGCCGTTAGGCGGTCTCTCGGCCTCACCACCGACCAGAACTCTCCAACAATGGCCGGCACTACGAACCAGGGACGTCCGCTCGATGACCGAGCTCTGAGAAGTCCCGCGATTCGCACCCCACCAATGCTAGGTGCAGTCGATGGGTGGCCCCTGGACCAGGCCACCCAGCCCGAAGCCTCAACAAAGTCAATCATTGCGTAGTCGATGGGGAGTAGGGATGATTTTTATTACCCTGTTTGACATATTAGCCCAGGTCAAATCAGGGGGACCGCCGGCTTAACGTGCCCTCCGAAGCACGGAGACGGTCATTGAAGGAATGAAAGTCCGAAACATAGGAACATAGGAGATAATGATAATATTTTGAATTTGTCGCGTTTTTCAGGTTTAATTTCCAAAATATCGATTTTGGGGGAAAAAAGGTGGGAACCAAAATTGTTCAGAATTTGATTCTCTACAAGTTCAGTCCTCTTCATTTATGCCGTAAAGTTGAAAATAAACGAGATAATGAAAATATTTTGAATTTGTCGCTTTTTTCAAATTTAATTTCCAAAATATCGATCCTAGAAGAAAAATTGTGAGGAGCAAACTTGTAGAGAATAAAATTTCCTACAATTTTTGTCCTCACGGTTTTACTGTAAAATCAAAAATGGCCGAGTTATTCAAGAAAACCCGTTTTTTTTGGAAAAAAAACATTTTTCGAATATACGCAGGAGCCTGATTCAGTCTACTTTTTGAATTTACACTCCCAGTGACCCCCCCGAGGGACCTACGAAAAAAAATCCAAGAACTAATTATTCACGGGTCAAAATCTATAATGACTGGACTAATTGCGTTTTTTCTAAAATCAAATTTTAACTACTTAAAATATTATTACATTAATTTATCGAAGGTTCGGTTTGTGCCTTTTATTCTATTTTTTCCAAATATCTCAGGAACCATCGAAGATAAGCAAAAATATTTAGGTAGAAAAAGGAGGAGAATTAAATTTTCTATAATTAATATTAATTTAATTTTTCTTTCACATCTTTAGTTTAGGCGCAATAGGAGATAATGTATACGTCAATTTAAAATTTAAATCCATTAATTCGGTTTGAATATCTTGTTTCTGGTTTTTTCAAATATCTCACGAACCGTCGATGCTACGTCAAAATATTTAGATGCAAAATTAAAGAAAATTAAATTTTCTACAAATAATATTTAACAATTTTTTCTGTGACATCTTGCGTTAAGCCGCAATTGGACGGTGAATATATTGATTTAAAAGATATTATTCATAAAAAAAAATAATTTTCATAAAAAAAATTGTATTTCAAAATTTCAAATTGAAACTTTTTAAATTTCAAAAATTTAAAATTAAATATTCCATTTTTCAAACCTCAAATTTAAAACGACGTAAAAGTAGGATTTTAAAGGCAAATTTTACACTTCTTGAAAGTGTGGTTAGTCTCGTGTCTGAATTTATTGCAGATATCTCGCGAACCATCGCTGATACGAAAAAATATTTAGATCAAAAATGAAAGAGAATAAAATTCTCTACAAATAATATTAAACAATTTTTTCTCCAACATCTTTAGTTAAGCCACAATAGGACGAGGAATACATTAATTTAATAGGAATTATTCGTAAAAAATGATTTTTAAATTTTTTTCAAAAATTCAAATTAGAACTTTTAATAATTCAAAACTTTTAAATAAAATATTCGTTTTTTCAAACCTCAAATTTAAAACGACTTAAAAGTAAGATTTTAAAGGAAAATTTAACACTTCTTGAAAGTTCGGTTGGTCTCGTGTTTGAATTTTTTGCAGATATCTCGCGAACCATCGATGATACAAAAAAATATTTAGATACAAAATGAGAGAGAATTAAATTTTCTACAAATAACCTCTGAATAAATTTTTATGTAAAATCTTAAGTTAACCCGGAATATGACGACGAATATCTTAATTTAATAGGAATTATTCATAAAAAAATGATTTTCAGAAATTAAAATTAGAACTTTTAATAATTCAAAAATTTTAAATAAAATAACCGTTTTTTTCAAACCTCAAATTTAAAGCGACGTAAAAGTAGGATTCAAAAGGAAAACTTGACTCTCCTTAAAAGTAGGGTTTTTGTCTCGGATTTGAATTTTTTGTAGATATCTCGCGAACCATCGATGATACGAAAAAATATTTAGATACAAAATGAAAGAGAATTAAATTTTCTACAAATAATATCTGATAATCTTTTCTGTAACATTTTTAGTTGAGCCGCAATAAAACGACGAATGTGTTGATCAAAACGCAATTATTAAATTAAGTTTAAAATTTTTTTTTCAGAATGTCAAATTCATATTTTTTGTTTTTATTTCTCAAAAGTTTAAATTTTAATAGTCGATTTTCAAAACTAAAATTTAAATCAACTTGAAAGTAGGATTTTAAAAGAGAAATTTTAACTTGAAAAGTTCGGTTTGTCTCGTATTTAGATATTTTGCACATATCTCACGAACCGTTGCTGATACGTAAAAATATTTAGATACAAAATGAAAGAGAATAAAATTTTCTACCAATCATGTTACAAAATATGTTCTCTAACATCTTAAATTTAGCCGCACTAGGATGACGAACACCTCATTTTGTTCAAAAGATTTCATCCGGTTTGTCTCGTGTCGTCATTTTGTGCAAATATCTCTCGAACCGTGCATAATATGCAAAAATACCTCAACAGACAATGGAAGAGAATTACATTTCATACTAACCATAGTAATAAGTTTTTACTTTGCCATATTTAGGTGAACTACAATAAGCGGATAAATCGGTCGATTGAAAAGTTATGACAGAATTAAATTTTCCGATTTAGCACTATCTAACTTATTACCAAAAAAAAAGACACTGAAAAATATCTAGACAATGAAAAGATTCCTTGTTTTGTAAGCTTCCATTTAAGTCAAAGAAAAATTAAATCTGATCCTCCGAAGCTGAAAAATCGTCAAACGAATGAACGCCTCCCTGTGAAGTTTAACTCAGCGCCATTTTATCTGCTACCACTTTGACGTGGCAACCTTGATTTTAGTGTTTTTTTAGAACCTACATAGGTAAATATTTAATAGAAAATTGGTACTTTTTTAATAATATTAATCATAGACTTGACTCTGACCGAAACAGACATATTTTCACCGCCATCTTACGGCTCAACCAATTATATTATGAAAAACCTCAACTCTTTGAATGAAGAAAATTAATTTCGAAAAGGGGGAAGTGTCCGGGGTGACGTAATAAACTGAAAATGTTTTCAAATCTGTTATAAAATTAAATGAAACAGAATGGAAAAACAAGATTTCAGTCAGTTATGCATCAACTGAACGGTTTTTTGTAAATAACTTTGGAACCATTGAAGATATGAAAAAAAACTTCTAAACAAAACAAAATACAATAAAATTTTCTACAAAAACTGTTAGATGAGTTTTTTCTGTTACATTTTTAGTTTAGCCGTAAAATGATGATAAATATGATAATTGAAATATAGCATCAGAATTAATTTCCCTGATTTAGTTTTCTCTAATGCCGTTTAACACAGCGCCATTTTATAAAAGTAACCACGAGAGCTCGAGTAATAGACATTACTAAAACATACATGTCTAGATAGTTTCAAAGCTCAAGAACCCTAAAAATCGACGCAGAAGGCTCAAATTTGTATATGTATGTATTTCGCCTCTTGGCCCCTCCTCGCGCACTTTAGGGTTCTTGAGCTTTGTATGTTAATTATGTATGTGAAGTCATACTCGAGCTCTGGTGGTTATGACCATAACTACTACCCCACTGATACAAATTGAAACACGAAGAATGACGACGCATCATCGCCAAATCTGTACAGTAAAAGCAGGTAGGAAATCCATCCATCCCGGCAATTTATTGTAACTTATTCCTACCAAATGCGCTTAATTTTTCAACCAATTAATCATAAATTATCTTTCGAAGGACTAGTTTTCGGGACAGTCGGTTATATGGGTGAGTGTTTGCTTGTTTAACTTCCTATCGGTGTCGTTTGCACGAGCACGCTTTATTTTTCTTCACAATCATCCATCATCAACGTATTTCAATATATCAAAACTTCTTCACTTTTTCAAATTTTCTTCCACTTTCTTTTATTTTAGACAGTTGCACGTTTGTACTTACCGATTTTCCACTATTTCACTCTTTTGTTTTGTCGTTGTTTTAAACCTTTCAGTCCGACTTGAACCCATTTCGTTCTAAAAAAAAAGTGAGCTGAAGTCGGAAGTAACGCTCAGCTCGCGTTTTTCGGGCCGGGTCCGGATCCCGGGCTTATCGTTCGTTCATTCCGTTGTAGTGCATGATGTTCACGTAGTAATTCTTATTGTACGACACAATTATGACGTTCCGCAAGTACCAAAACTTGACCAATACTTTTTACCCGTACAAATAAATGTCTCGTACAAAACTACGTGTTTTGCTGACCGTTGCTCTAAGACAGTCTTCGGGCCAGCCTTTACGCGTTACGTTGCGTACTTCTGCTTACCATGGGCGTGCCGTAGAGGCCGTGACGAGGGTCGGCCCTCGTTGGATCGGTCACGAGCCCCCGCGCCTTTCAGCGCTCTGTCCTGGACCTGGCCGGATTCGCAGCCCTGACGGTGGGTTTCATTATCTTAAGTAATCAAAATATCATTCTTAGGTGCAAATAACTCACAACACTCACTTATTATTTTCTATATTTTTTTAATTTTTAGTAAAATGCACTTTTGATTTTTTTAGTACCTTAGACGAAACACCGTCAACCGCATCCACGAAGAAAATAGACGATATCGACTTGCAAGAGAAGCAAGAAAAACCTTAATTTTTAGTTCAATTTTTTTGTTTACGTTAGTAAAATAAATTTATTTTTTGAATTTCCCGCTTTTTTTTTAGTTGAAAAACAAAACACACCTACACTTTTTTAGCGTTTGCGCATTGAACTTGAAAATTATTTAAAATTATGTGATTTTGGTGTTTGAATGAGAGGATTGTGTTACAGGAGTATGCTAAATTGTGTGAACGCACTGGACCATCTTCCGGGCACCGAACAATCCGGACTTGTATCAGAAGAGAAGGCTCAACAGGATTCGTGTAAGCCATTTTTAGCATTTCACCGTTACAAGCATCTTGACCTACGCACGTTAATTATTGTTTTTTTTGTGTTATGGTAGTTGATGATTCGAACCCGCGGGTGGGCGGAGATATGAAATTTTATGTTTACCCCCCCCCCGCGCGTTTGTTTCCGTTCTCCCGCGCTAGTGCGAACGTATCTGTTGTATTTCGTTAAAACGCTGTTACTGCTTGCGTAAAATTTCTATTTTAGGGTTTAAAAAAATTATAATAAACAACGGTCAGGGCTTTAAATTGCACTTTATTATACGAGGGCTGTTGGTAAATTTCGGTGAATTTACAACTGTGTATGGATTACGAGATAGAGAGTGGTAACCGAAACTTACTTATTGAACGGCCCCGGTAAATTTAGAAAAAAATTAATAAATTATTTTGATAGTTCCGAATCCATTCGATGAACCGATGTTATTTGAACCGACATTGTTCGGAAGTTCTTACTGTTACTATCCACAGCGATATTGCGATTACTACAACGTACCAGGTATGAACAGAAACTTTTTAGACCGTTCTGCACAAATAATGTAAATTACACCAAAAAAAACCGATACGATACTCAAATTGTACATTACCTGATTTTACTTCTGTTGAGGATATACAGAAAGTTCTGAACAACGAGTGAGAGAAACTTGCTAAAATATTACGCACGACTGTGTGCATGTTACTTTTAGAATTTTTTGTTATATAAAATTGAAAATAGTTAGATATTTTGTGTCTGGTAAAATTTTCTGCGCCTCTTCAGAGCAGAGCTGTAAATTATTTACTTTTAAATATTTAAATATAATTTATTATTTAAATTACTCAAAGTATTTAAATAGTTCGTGTAACATTTAAATATAAAAATAGTGTTTAAAGATGTGGTTGATTATGGTTTGCTAACTAAACTACCAAAGTTGGTTTACCTGTACAATCAAACCATTTAATCGACAATGTACTCCTCGAACAGACGTGTTTGTGTACACGATTCTGTGAGTACATTAAGCGTTAGACATTCAACAATTTCGTAATTATTATTCAGCAATCATTTATTATCGAACAGCGACACAGCGCAATGATAGTCCAGCAAAGTTACTTGCGGTTTGCACTTGAATGGGTGACCGCGTGGTGCCCCCTCACTTGTGGGCTTGGACCACAATCCTCTCGTTGCTGATCTGGAGGCTGAGGCTAAAGTACGTCATTGTTATGAAACTGAAAGTTGAAAGGGTGAAGGGCGCCGTAATGGATAGGACGCCTATCAGTAGATGATAGAGAAATGCGAAGAAATGGAAGACCTAAGGTAGGAAAATGATCTATTCAACATACATAATATAGGAATAAAATGGCCAGAGTCCTAAGAAACGGGTAGAGATAGTTTCAAAGCTCAAGAACCCTAAAAATCTATGCAGAAAGCATAAATTCCTATTTGTATGTATTTCGCCCTCTTGGCTCCTCCTTGCGCTGATTCGGGTTCTTGAGCTTTGAATAAAATTTGACGCAGGAAGCTTAAATTCCTATGTGTATGTATTTCACCCTCTTGGCTCCTCCTTCCGCAGATTAGAGTTCTTGAGCTTTGAATAAAAATCGACACAGAAAGCTTAAATTCCTATATGTATGTATTTCGCCCTCTTGGCTCCTTCTTGCGCAGTTTAGGGTTCCTGAGCTTTGAATATAAATCGATGCAGATAGCTTAAATTCCTATATGTATGTATTTCGCCCTCTTGGCTCCTCCTTGCGCAGTTTAGGGTTCCTGAGCTTTGAATAAAATTCGACGCAGAAAGCTTAAATTCCTATATGTATGTATTTCGCCCTCCTTGCGCAGATTAGAGTTCTTGAGCTTTGAAACAAAGATGGTCTTGAGGGATTTCATATTTTAAAACCAGAAGTACCTGGGAACCTGATTCAAGATATATGAAGTTTCCAGAAGATGGTTAAAGTCAACTTTCATGGCTATCCCTAAAAAACAATCCTGTTCAAAATGCAGCACTTGCCGCCTGATAAGCCACATGACGGCAAAGATATCCAAATAATAAGGAACCTTTATTGGCATCAAAGGTGGACATTGCCTAGTGGTTGGAGCAATCAACTACTGATGTTAAGGTACTGATTCGAGTTGGGGAAGAGCTAATCTTCTTTCTGACTTTCTTTCCTTCTATGACCGTCTTCCCTACCAACCTGCATTGACCGGATGGACTGGATTTGGCAGTCAGAATTAGTGGCGTCTTAGCAGAAACTGTTGAAGATCTCCAGGAACTCCTGGGCCAAATTAAACTCACCGGAGGATCCGGATCAAATATCAATTTGGCCAAAACGTTCAGCCAACAGAATTACGACGATGCGGTGGTTGCATTTTCTTGTTGGTATGGATTTGTATGGCTGTGGCCAGTGTTGAGATTTTGAAAACTTGACTTTGGAACGTGCCCAAAGGTTTGGCAACGGTGGCATTCCGATATCCATTTTTTTGTTTGGCGTTTCTATCTTGACATCGATTTCCAATATGTGGCTTAAATTGATTACGAGTTTATTTTCATTGGTCATTTTCAACGGCACCATGAGAAGTGGGAGGGGCTTCTTGTCACGCTCTCGGTGCATCCAACCGTTGGGCAAGCACGTCATCCTTCACGACTTGGACATCCAGGTTTTGGTGGATGCCCCTAATGAAGAACTTAAACATTGCACGATAATCGTCTGGGGGGGGGAAGGCTTGATGAAAATGCCTTCGGCGACGTTTGGGACTTTAGAGAACTTGATGTCCATGAATTTGATTTTCTCAGCGAGCTGGGGTCTTTCGGGGACATCCTTCAGGACTGGAAAAATTATTGACTCTGGTATGGTTATCTGATGGTCGCTGATGGTGGAGTTCCGACCTCTCTTTCTGTTTACGCAACAATTTTACCGACTGGTGGCGAAAAACAATCTCGAATATGTGATTTTTCAGGTTGGGGGTTTTTTTCGCCTTAAGTAAGAAGGAAACTTTATTGGCTTGGGACAGCTTGAGATCTTCCATGCAGTTCAGTCTTTTTTCTTGGTGATAGCGTCCTGGAGCTCCTTGTACAGCTTGTCATGTACTTCGTCCATTCTCTTTTGCCTCCAACTTGTCCATTAGGATGCTCCAGCGGTCTCTTTTTGGCTTCAAAAGACGAATTTGGCACGTTGGAGTTGATAGATGCAGTTTTTCAAGGCATTCTGGAAACTAAAACTTTTGGTGGATCACAAAAATCACGTCTAACTTTGTCGACTGCTAACTCGCCACTCCGTCTGGAAGCATTTGAGATCCTGGGTCGAGAGGGTCACCAATGAACGCGAAAGTGTCGGCTGTTACAACTAATAATGAAGGGCAAAATTGAGGCGCTAAAGGATTGGTATGGAAGCTGATATCCTGATAAAATAACATCCAGTGCAGAACAACTTTTTAGAATGACATAAGACAGCTCTGCCTACGCCGAAGTGATCGTCAACATCGGAAAGACCTGATATGGCAAATGAAAGAAGAAGAAGAAGAATAATTAATTCATCTACAATATTATAAATTGCAACAAAGATGTAATTGTTGTACTATGTAAACCGTAACACGTGTTTCGATTTTATTTAAGCTCTTCAGATGATTATAATTTAAATATTTTCAACGAGTTTGAAAATCTAAATTTATTATTTAAATAATCATAACAAATAATTTAAATGTTTTTCTATTTAAATACCTTGAAGTAAACAACTGTCAAATATTTAAATATATTTAAATACTATGAAATAAAAAATACTATTTATTATAATTTAGATGTTTTTGAGATGGTTGAAGTATTTACCTTATTATTTAAATACTTTTATGGTTATTTATGCCGGCTCTGAATTGCTGACGATGCATTTTTGAAAATGTTACCAGAATTTAGAACTTGAATTTTTACTTTCGATCTTTTGTCGCATGAATTAAAAAATTGTTGAACGTTGCTTCAGTACTGGAAACCTGTAATTTTACATAGTAGTTTATTACTTCTCCATTAGATGTTTTGAATTAAAATTTATTACAGGAAGATCAGCATGGTGAGTCAGCTTAGTGAATTTTTGAACAAAATACTGTAAATTGTATCCTATTCTGAGCAGTATGGATTTTAGTACATGCGCACTGCGTTCTGCGCAAAATTGAATACAATCAAGGAAGAAATAAGGACCGTGTCATACCTCCCTAACGGGATACTAACTTAACTAAGTGATTTCGATAATTACACGCGTGTACTCAAACGGTCACCCATCCAAACACGAGCCACAATTTCCACTATACTTTTACTTTTTCGTTTCGCACGAAAGAGAATATTCCCGTCCACCTGGAAGAGATCAAAACTAATTATAAGGCAACTCCACCTAAAAATCTAGGGGGTCGTCCATAAATTACGTCACGCTCCTGGGGGGGGTCCGACCCTTGTGACGATGTGTGACGATAGGGGGCGGGGGGATTTCAAAAATTGCGACATCACAAAATATATAGATTAAATATTAAAAAAAAGGTCATCAGCCCAGGTGGGGATGACACCCATGAAATCCGCCCCGGGTTTCTTTTCATTATATAAATTTTAAGTTTGAAATAAAATGTGTGGGGGGGTCAAGAATATATGACGTAATACTTGGAGGGGGGGCTAGGTTTGTGTGACAAAGTGAGACAATCGGGGGGGGGAGAGGGTTAAAAATTGCTTAAAATTGCGTGACGTAATTTATGGACGACCCATAGTCAGTCAAGTAAAATTTCCGAAATTCATAATCCCGACAACAGAATGTGGAATTAAAATGCATATTTTGTCTTGCATGCTATTACCATCTTAAACTCATACCAAACCTAATCTAACCTAACTTTTTTCTTATTTATGCATATGGGTAAACTAAAAACTCCTCCCCTGGATGAAACTACTTTGTCGTACTATAGGAGAATTGCAATTCAGAGAAAAGAAAGTTATATGTAATTAATCATGGTAAATATTGGCAATTATTTACATTATCTCCAATGGTTACCATGGCAACGGCGCTTGATTTAACCTGTAACCATCGACAATTATTTACTTTATTGCCGCCAATGGTTAAAATGGCTACATCGCTTTCTGCCCGAACTATCACTGTTAAATAAACTCCTTCATACCAAAAGTTTTATTGAAAAGTTATGGGAAGATGGGTTAACCAACCTCTTTAACCCCATTTGTACCTAGGATCCGTCCTTGGTGGTGCCACAATTTTTTGCAGCTCACCGAAGGAAAACTTCGGATATTTTCACATTCCATATTTTCATTTAAAATTTACAAAATTTCTTGAGGTTGGTTTGATAATATGGTCGTGCCATGGCTCCCTATAGCAAGCCGCCACTGCAAATGGCTTAGGAAGAGGCGCACAAAGCGCTAAATGTGTTACGTCTTAGTAATTACTGACGGCTTTCGTTCCTATTGTTGTAAATCGTTCCCGATTCTTACGCGTATCGTTGGCATAATGAATTATGATGTCAGTAGTATAACAACACTGGTTCTAGTGCACTCGTTGAAAACTTTTCTTAGTACAAATTTGATTGTATTTGTTTTAGTGAAATAAAAATAACGTAATTTTTTTTAAAATGATCAAAATTTCACTAAGCTGAACGAATAAAATGTAGTAACTAGATTGTATTGCTTTGTTATAACAAAAAATTAATTATCCTTTTAATGTGCAGCTGGTTCGGAACATTCTTCAAGAGGAAGAGACTCAGGTGATCGTCCACCACCTCCATTGCCACCACCACGTTTTCCAAATAGCGCTGTTTGACAATGGGAAAGCTTTAACATTGCCATTTTCAACTTATTACCATTACCAGCACCTTTACTAGCTTTAGAAGAACAATTAGTTGAACTAATATCTCAAAGAGGTAAAGCGTGCGCCACCTACGTCCGCCAGAGCTTCAAACGTCCACGCCGTAATTAAACAAACACTTTTTCAGTGAGTGCGCGTGACTCTTAAAAATTTCACAGTTTTCTCGTTAAAACGCAAGAAAGCCTTTAGTAATTTAGTGACGACTTTAAAAATTGTTGAGGTGGCCCGAAGATAACTCAAGTGAAAAATTTGAGCGACTGTTTATAAATTTATAGGTTATGAACTTTCTTACCTATTTGCAAATTGCTCACGCGTTTCTTCTTGCATTTCACAAATTGCGTTGATGATTGAAGTGTGCTTATTGAATGACCTGATACATTTTCATCTTGGCATGCACCTACAAGTTATTTCTGTCTGGCTACGTAGATTTTATGTAGAATGTTTATTGTTTATGTGTTTTATATATTTATTAGTAGTCACAGCTTTGTTGAAAAGTATATAAATATATAAAAAGTGTTATCATATTCTTAAGACACGTTTTCATTTTTAAATTATATAAATTCAACGTACGCTACAGTGTTACTGACCAGACTAAAGGCATAGCCACAAATATATTCTAAATTTTTATATTCATTTAATAGAAATAAATTTAAAATAAAAAATTGTAGGTGTATATAGCAACTCTACTAAGCGTTACTATACATTTAAAATAATAAGTTCATTTAGGATAAAATTTAGTGAGTGTTTGTTAATTACACTACTCGCTCGAACTGCACTTTCGATATTTCAAATTTGGTCAATTTAAAATTTTTTGTCCTAAACCACGCACAAATTCAACAATTTATCGTTTATCCTCGTTTAAATTATTCAAATTTTCCGCCATTTTAAAAGCAATGCGTAGGCGGCCTCTAAAAAGTTTTAAATTGATCCGTTCGGTATATCCTACTGTGTCTGTTGTGTATTTAAAGTAACGCGGTATATTTAACACGTTCACTGCCACTCCGAGTTATTGTACAAACAGACATGGAAAATAAAAAAAAATTAACTATTAGTAAGTTTTTTAATTGCGGGAGTTAAATGAATCTAATTAATTCCGCCTGCAGGACTCAATAATAATTACCTACGGATTGGCGCAGTCGGATTGGACTGCGCCATCTAACGTTTCTGCTTGAAAGGTGTCGCAAGTGGGCTGAATTGATTTTTTAATAAGAAAATAATGTGATCGGGTGCTCAATTTTTATTAGTACGGCTGCTATATAATTAAACGTAGTTTGCAAACACACTGGACCATTTTGTGATTATTTCAAGTAGGCGGGGCCGAATCGAAACATTTTACGAAATAACTTCGATTCGGTTCGGTTAAAACGCTAAGTTAAATTGTTAGGGTTCTTTTTACAATTTTTTATAATAAAAAACCGCTTTCAATAATAAAAACACTAAAATTTGATAGAACAAGCCCAAATGGATGTGTCGTTAGAAGAAAGTGGAAATTCCCTCCTAGAGACAGCCTAGTGGACTGTTTAAATAACACACGTGACGTTTCATAAAATCAAAAACTATTACAGAGTAAAAATTTTTATTATTGTAATTTTTGCGACGGCAATTTGCCGCGTTTTTTAAAACAAATGTGGCAAAATGTCGTTAAAAAAACCGTAAGCTCAAGCTGTTTTAAGCTTTCATAGTTAATTTTAAGTTGATTTTGTAAATAGCGCAATTGTTAACAATTAATTTGAAAGGTTTGGTTTGCTTTAATCAAGCGCGACGACTTTTTTTGCAAAAGCATTAAATATCCCTCTGAAAAAAATATTAGCAAGCTTGTTTTGGTCGTTCGAGTCGCATTTTACAACGAAATTTTGCAAAAAAAAATAAATAATTGTCGTCCCGCTTGGTTTCATTTTAAAACTCCCGCGTCTTCCCTCATTTACCCGTTTTGTTGTGTTTGGATTCTTTCTATGCAAAATTTATCTTCTTAGCTTTTAGACAACTCAACCAGTAACGTATAGATTTTCATAGATAGACATACTCGTTAAAAAATAACGATGAATATTTAAAAAAAATTCAGTATATCGAAGTATAGCAGGAGTTATAAAATAGCGCCACTTGAAACGTTCCTGTTAGTACTGCAGTTTAGTGGTTGATTAGAATTTTAACAATTATTTTTGAAGTACCCGAACGGCGCAAAGAATTTAGATTTTTTTTATATATATCTAGGGATGAGATTTTTAGGTCGTATAAATGTTATACCAGAGAGCGTTAAAGGGTTAATTGATACACGGCCCCGTTTCTTCTTTCTTTTTCATACAGCATAACTTTAGAACGGGGCCGTGTATCAATTAACCCTTTAACGCTCTCTGGTATAACATTTATACGACCTAAACATCTCATCTCTTATATATCTTCTATCACCTCCTTCAACACTCTCTTTTTTTGGAAAAATTTTAATTGTTAAAATATAATCAAACATGATCATAAATTAAATTATACACTTGAAAAATGTAAACTTTACTAAATTCACACGTACACACACACACTTTATATAGTAAATGTAGAAATAAACTCACAATAAGCACAAAAAACCTTGTCGTGTTAAAAAGAACAAATTAATTATTAGATATGTCCAGCATTTAGTCAATTAGATGGCAATTTAATTAATTTTGGCGCTATATTTTTATTGCGAATATTTTTGAATATTCAAAATATTATTGGCCTAATAAAAATTATAAACGTAAGTGCTAACAGAACATTGTTTCAAAAATTGGAGCATGATGATTCTAAATGTAAATATTGTTATATATAAAATAATATTTAAACAAATTATTTTATGTTTAGTTTTAAACTCATAATTTTTTATTGTTTTTTTATAATGTGTGCATGTATGATAGATCTAGAAAATATTTTAAGTAAAATTGTATATATTTTTGAAATTATTCAAAATTCTACTGAGAGTACGGGATTACGTTCCTCCCTTTAAAAAAGTGTTTTTTGGTATTTACGTAAAATCGAAAAAAACTGCTATTTTATATCAGTTTGTAATTATTTGGGAAACGTGAATTTCGTATTTATAGATGAGTGCGGAAAGTTAGTGTGAAAGCATGTAAGTAAAACAATTAGAATAGTGTTATGTTATAAAATTATGGAAATTCGAAACATGTAAAGTTTCCTGAACGCAATAAAATTCTATCTCTATATAATATTTCATTTGTTTTATATTTTTAAAATTCCACGTTTTTTTTTATTTTTGATCCTAACTTCTACCGTTTCAAATCCTAAACTAAAACTAAAATAACGTCGTTGTAAGAAATTTTCCGTCCTACGTTTTTGTACTTTTGAATCGAAAAATAAGTCGTTCACGAGTTATTTACAAAAAATGAAACTTTGTGATACTAAATTTTCAAATATCAAACTTCCTGTCTGGATTTTTCGTTAATTACGACAGTTACGTTAACATACCGCGTAAGCTTTCTTATTGGAAATTTTATTTACTATAATTTAGTTGTTATGCATTTTTTCATTTTGATGCACCGTTTCTGAGATATTTGTAAAAACTCTTGACTTTATTTTTAATTTTGGTTCTTTTCATGTTTATTGCTTTATATATGCCCGAATCGGAAGATCAAAAATAGATAAAATAATCGGAACACATAATGAAGACATATTGAATGAAAACGGAAAAAAATTAAGAGATTTCGCATGTTTCAATAACACCAAAATAATGAACACCTTCTTCAGACACAAGCGGATACACAAATATACATGGGCGGCTAGAGGACAGACATCAACAATAGATTACTTTTTGAGTAACTATAAAACAGCAGAATTATTCAAGGATATCCGAGTGTATCGTGGGGCGGACGTTGGGTCAGACCACTATTTACTGCAAGCATCGGTAAACTTAAAAACGAAATGGTTAAAAAAAACCATAAACCGGACGAGGTACAAAACCTATTTAAAATCCATCTACTCAACGAAGATTCAATAAGAAACCTTTACCAAAGAAGACTTGAGCAATTCAGCAAAAACACTCCAAAAAGTCAAGATATAGGCGAAGAATAGTTAAACATTAAAAACATTCTGAAGAAAGCAGCTAATGAAGCCCTTGGACGTCGGAAAAAATCAACTAAAAAAATAATAAAAGTATGGAGTAAGGAACTGGAAGAAGCAATAAAAAAGAAAAAGGCTGCGTACATTCAATTGTTAAGTAATAGAACACCAGAAAATAAAATTAAATATGACAAACTTAATAAAGAAACAAAGAAATTACACAAAAGCCTACAACAAAACCAGTGGAACGAATTTATTAGTAAAATAGTAAACGACGTACACGGGAGACAAAACGTAGCCTATAAGATATTAAAACATTTAAACAGCAAGGAACGAGACAGCGCAGTGTTGAAAATCATAACGAATGAGGAGTGGCTAGAAAACTATAAAACACTTTGGAACAACGAAAATGAAAAAGAAGCAAAGACTCAGAAGAAGTATATAGGGAGGTAGATCTAATTGAGTATGATGAGTTTGACGACGTTCTTAGAAGAACTAAAAATAGAAAAGCAGTGGGGAGCGACAACGTTAATAGTGAGCTGATTAAATGCGCGCCTGAACTGGTTAAACGAAGACTGTTGGAATTACTAAATAAATGTTGACAAAGTCTGAGAACACTATCAGAATGGAAGGTTGCAATTGTTAAGCCTATATATAAAAAAGGAGACCGGACATCCTGCGAGAACTATAGAGGAATTAGCCTTCTAAATACTGTCTATAAGATCTACTCTAAAATTATTGCACAGAGATTAAAAGCAATAACAGAACATATACTACTGGAGGAATAGTGTGGTTTCAGGACAGGTAGATCTTGTACGGATAACGTGTTTAGTGTAAGCAAATAATAGAAAAGCATAGAGAATTCAATCGCAAGACACATATCCTATTTATAGACTATATAAAGGCATTCGACCGAGTAGTACGATATAAACTATGGAAAATTCTTAAAAAGAGAGGAATCCCACAACATCTCATAAGTGCAATAAAAGAAATTTATGATAACACACAAATATGTATATCGGGAAATGAAAAGAATCTTGTATACACAAACAGCGGACTGAAACAGGGCTGTAGCCTGTCGCCAATTCTTTTTAACATCTATATCGACGACGCTCTTAGAGAGTGGAAAAACTATATCAACTTCTACACCTTTAACCTCAATCAACCAAAGTATGTGTTCACAATGCTATTCGCAGACGACCAGATACTCATAGCAGACAGCGAAGACTCACTTCAGTACGCATTCCATAAACTTAATCAGACCATGAAAACTTATAACATGTCCATATCAGTAACTAAAACAAAAGTAATGGCATTTGAAGGACAAGAGTACATAAGATCGAAAATCGTATCTGAAGACACCCCTGTGGAATAAGTAAAAAATTTTAAATTCTTGGGTTGCACTATAGACCTTTATGAGGAAAAAGATATACAAGAAAAGATCGAAAAATTCAACTACCTCAATGGCACAATTAAACGCACGCTGAATAAATGTACAAATCATGACACTCTACTGAAGTTCTACAAGGTAATGTCGGTACCCGCAGTTACGTATGGTAGCGAGACATGGATATTAACAAAAAAAAATTGAAAGCCGAATCCAACATGCGGAAATGAGATTTCTAAGATCAGATCAATTCTAGGATTTACACGTTGAGATAGAAAACGAAATACCGACATACGAAAGGAGTTAAACATCTTCAATCTAAACACGAAGATCGACGAATATCGCAAAGAATGGGGGCTACACCTACAAAGAATGATGGACACCCGACTGCCAAAGCAATTCTTTCAATATAAACCAAGAGGAAAGCGTAATATCGGCAGACTTAGGAAAAGATAGACTGATCAGAGGTGACGTAACGGGTTAATATAACCTAAAACGTGAAGAAGAAGAAGAAGATTGCTTTATATCTCTATTTATATCTTAAATATCAATTAAATATAAAACCAAAAAATAATAGAAAATTTTCCGTTCCACACTTGTTTTTCTGAAATTATATCAAAAAATGAACAGTTGACGAGTTATTTACAAAAAATAAAAGTATTTTGCGCGAATTTTTCCAATATCAAAGTTCACGTCCCGATTCCTCGTAAAGTAAAACAGTTACGTTAACATACCGCGTAAGCTTTCTTTTTGGAAATTTTATTTCCTATAATTTTGTTATCGTACATTTTTTCATTCAGATGCACAGTTTTCTAGATAAATGTGAAAATAGTTACCTGAACGCAATAAAATTCTGAAATATTTCATTTGTTTTATATTTTCAATATTTAACAATCCTTACAAGCCTAGGCAACCGGGGTTAAATAGAAGCACCCCATTGGTTGAATTTGAATTGAGGCGTCTCACTACCCATCGCGCATCGTAGCTGGTAGAGTCAGTTTCAATGGTCAAGAACCCTAAAAATCGACGCGGAAGGCTTAAATTCATATATGTATGTATTTCACCCTCTTGGCTCCTCCTCGCGCTGATTAGGATTTTTGACCTTTGAAACTATCTCTAGTAAATTGGGTTAAAGTTTGGTTGATTCACTGTCATTTGGTCAAAACCCATTAGGGCGACAGTTTTTGGCCGACAATCATTTGGACGACAGATTGATTGTTTGACCGACAATCATTTGGCCGACAAATTTTAGAGTTATTATATATGTTTTTCTGGTTGGTAAATTTGTATATAAAATATATGATTTCATAATTTAGAACCATAAACAACCCGTTTATTAACGGAAAAGTGTCAGCCACGCCCACCATGAAATTTTCGTAATTTTGGAGTTTTTAGGTGTTAATTCGATTCTCATGTTTTGTGCGTTGTAAAAACCTACCCTACGCTAGCCTGTGCTCCGCTCCGCTACGGCCGCTCCGGGCGGTTTTGACAACGCTGAATTGGGTTAAACATACTTGAGGAATATTAATCCACCTCAACCGGGATCCTAGAAAACCGGGATATAGCTTTTAAAATTATGGTAGTGGTATAGGGGAGAAATATTAACACTTGGTGCGCTGTAAGCAACATCAACTTGACGTCACGCTGATGCACGCTAATGATATAACCTCGCTTGACCTCGCTCAGAAATACTTTGATTTGGTTTTGAACGATAATAATACATTACAACTAAGTAATAAATAAATAATTTAATAAAAAATAATAAATTTAACGTGTTTTAATTAATTTTTAAAATAATTTTAATTAATTAAGACGTCAAATATTTAGTTGATATTACAGCCACCAGGGTGCGTACAATTAATATTTTTCCCCTATACAGCAGTTAACTTTTACGTTGTACCCAAAAAAAACCGAAAAAAGTGTGAAAATTGTAATATTTTATACATGTTGCTCGTACGAAGGGGGGGGGGGGGTTCTACTGTCGGAGCGAAAATTTCTAAGTGGTAAGGTGTATCAATCTACGCGTACCGTCAATAGAATGGGTGAGATTCCGAAAATCGTCCTCATGCGCGTCACTGAATGTGTAAATTTTCGAACTTTAAATTCGATTTATTCAAAAACTTATCTACGGTTCTCTAATTATTTTTTTTAATTAAACTATATAAACCATCAACTTTCCGAATCTCAATAGGGAAATTTCAATTTTCGGGTCAGGGTTTGCGTACCTTAACCCCCAATGGTTTTTAGAACAATTTAGTTATATTTTTTTAATATTTAATAAAAAATACCAATAAGTGGATATTGAATAATTATTAATTGTAATCTACAATTGAAGGGCCTAGCGGAAAAAGTAGTTAAGTCACTTTTTTTTCAATTTGTTGATTTTTATACTAATTTGTAGAGAATAAATGCCGCAATGTGAAAATGTGCTCAACTACAAATTGATAAAAAAGTGACTTAACTACTTTTGCCACCGGCCCTTCAATTATTGTCGGCCAAATGATGTGTCGGCCAAAAACTTGTTGGTCAAAAGTTGTCGGCTAAATGACTGGATACCATTTTGATTGTATATCAATTAATTATAATGATATTTTAAATTACAAAAATATTACATTATAAAATAATTGAAGCTGAACAAATTTTATAAAAAAACAATAGAAGAACAACAAAACAAACTCCTTTAGATTTTAAAATGTACGCTATTTATTTTTAGACTTGTATTTTCTTTATAAGCTAAGGTAAGGTAGAGATAATTTCAAAGATCAAGAACCCTAAAAATTGACGCGGAAGGTACAAATTCGTATATGTATGTATTTCGCCCTCTTGGATCCTCCTCGCGCTGATTAGGATTCTTGACCTTTGAAATTATCTCTACACATTTTCCACCATTAATTCAGAAATCGTCAACCGTTATTTAGATTTGTCAATTGATATTCAGAAATCGTCAACGGTTATTCAGATTTGTCAATTGATATTGCAATTCACGATTTCTGAATATCAGTTGACAAATCTGAATTACAATTCACGATTTCTGAACAGCAGCTGAGGTTTTCTGAATTACTGCTGGAAAAGATGTAGTAACTTGTGCTAAAGTTTGGTTAACCTCACATTTGTATTCGTTTTCTATTGATTTCATATTTTAATTTATGAAATGTGCGTAACAAAAATGAGTAACCTACTTTTAAAATAATTTTGTAACCAAATTCGAAGGTCAATAAAAACACAAAAAGAAAGAAAATCGATCCTACGTGGAAAATTTGTAATGAAAAACTTCATTAACGCATTAAACAAATTTATGTAAATGCAAAATGATTATTTTAAAAGCATATCAATTGATTAAAATCATAAAATTATTTTTATATTATTTTAAATGACAAAAAGGAGTGTTACCAACCAAGTGATATAGTGATATACGTTTTTAGTGAGCTCACAGAAATTCAGCAAACAAGGTAAAATACTCTAAAGATTTTAATGCAGACAATTTTAAAATCATCCCAAATCACTACGCAAGTAGTGGAAAATTGAAAATAACCGACCGACTAATGTATTCCACTAATTTGGAAGAAATTCCATCAAATTCTCAAACTTCACCGACAAACAAAGATTCAACTTACTCCGAAAACATCTCCTTCGCAGATAAAGCAAAAACCATTAACATTTTCCCATCTAAAGAACAAGCAATAATTCTCCAAGCTGAAAATCAAATCCAATTAAAATCATACGTTACAGCAGTCGGACAAATAATCTCCCCTAAAAGCATATTATTTGCATCTATTATAGAAGAATGCTGAGAATCCCGTGGACGGCACACCGCACAAATGTGTCTATTCTAAACGAGCTGAAGATCGAAACACGGTTGTCGACTAAAATCAGTCAATCCTACTTGCGATATTTCGGCCACATTGCTCGAAGATCTGAAGCAATGGAGAAGCTGATGATCCAGGGGAAAATCGAAGGAAAGAGGCCGAGAGGAAGGTCCCCTACAAGATGGGTGGACCAAATAAAACCTTTAACTGGACAAACCCTACATGAAGCAACACATGCAGCGCATGATAGGGAAGCGTGGAACAACTCTTTGAGGACGCTGTCATCATAATACCACTATGTCCTTCCACAGGGCGATGGATACTGAGTGAGAGAGAGAACAAACAATAAACTGGTCACCAACTTCGTAAACAACCATCCCATCTTGAAAGTAGAAAATACTCTTGCACAAGTACGACGATTAATTATTACTCCAACCAAAAGAATTGTTCTCTCCAATGTATGCCCTTCAATCCCCCACAGTATCATCGCAGAAGCACCTAACAAACACAACCTCAAAACAATATCACCAATTAATTCCCTAAGAGCAGGGATGTTTGAAATGGAGTATTCACACATTTATAGCTTCAGACGCCAAGTCTACATAATAGCGCAATGTGAAGACAGTCAAATCCCATCTTCCATAATCATTAATGATGAAAACATTGAATACAGAATATTTCTAGCTACTGATGCGCAATCCTGTTATAAATGCAAAAAAGATGGGCACCTGGCACAGAACTGCCAAAACATCACTCATGAACTCTCCCTAACAGCTCCCGAAACAGTGTCCAACCTAGAAACCACAGTAATACATCATCAAATGACAAACCTGAACAGCTTGCACTCAATGACTCGTGCACAAAATTCTGAAACCATCATCAAACAAAAAGCACTACCAAACCAACAAATTGCAAATCCCAATGATAAAACCACTAAAATGTCCATTGCAGAAGACGGTGAAACAGCTTCCGCCAACTCAATCCAAAAACAGGAAACTGACAAATCCAAAATAACCATAAAACGGTCACTGTCTCTCTCTTCTCCCGAAACAACCCTGGATGCAATCAAATCAACATCTATGACAAAAGAACCACTTGCAGTAGCAATAGCACAGAACACCCTAGCTCCTCAAAAAGAATCTAGCACCGACTCAGAGAGCAACTCCAAAACAGAAGAGAGCTTTATAAAACCAAAAGCAAAAAAAACAAAAAATACCAAAACTGAACCACAATGCATAACAGAAATTTTACTAAAACCGATAGAAAATCAATTATTATCAAATCCCATAAATTATTCATTCAACTTCAGAGAATTCAAACAATTCTTTGAAGCAATAGCAAAGAGTTCAACTCCATTAGAAGAAGCGTAATGACCCTAGCAGTTAAAAACGCAACTCTCAAATAAATAAATAAATAAATGACAAAAATCTTACAGCATGAATGAAGATGAACAAATTTTATAATATTGAAGGGCCTAGTGGAAAAAGTAGTTAAGTCACTTTTTTCAATTTTGTGATTTTTATACTAATTTGTAGAGAATAAATGCCGCAATGTGAAAATGTGCTCAACTACAAATTGAAAAAAAAGTGACTTAACTACTTTTTCCACTAGGCCCTTCAATTTATAATCCTTCATAAAAAAACAATAAAAGAACAACAAAACGAACTCCTTCAGATTTTAAAATATAGATGCTATTTATTTTTAGAATTTCATTCTCTTTATAAGCTAAGGTAATGTAGAGGTAGTTTCAAAGATCAAGAACCCTAAAAATCGACGCAGAAGGCTCAAATTCGTATATGTATGTATTTCGCCCTCTTGGCTCTTTGTGGTTCTCAATGTGAATGTATACAATGAAGGGTTTCGCGGAAAACCAGGAAAAATCGGGTTTGAAGTTATGTTCTAATAAGGGGCTGTCCATAAATGATGTCACATATTTGGGGGGGGGCGGAGGGGGGGGGGGTCATCAACTTCTGACAAAGCATGACATGGGGCTAAAGGGGGTATACTTCCTTGTGACGTCACGTCCATACTTATTAACAATAAAACTATTTAATCCTATATATTTTTTATGAATTCTCCGCAGTAACTTTTTTTTAAATTGGGTGGGGGTCTCACATTTTGTGACCAAATGCGACAAAGGGGGAGGGAGGGGATTTAGTTTGGTCCTCAATTGTGTGACATCATTAATGGACACCCCCTAAAGTTTCGTTCAAAAACGTACGTTTGTGTAAGTGACGGTTGGCATTTTCAGTTCGGCTCAGGGAACGTGGGTAAGGGGTCGTCTAAGCCTGGGGAGGGGGGTTTACAATATGTGACCAGATGGGCGGACGGGTTGAACAAATGTGACTTTTTACTTTTAAGAAAATTGTTTTTGAATAATTTTTTATGTAATATTTTGTAAAATAAATTAAAAATGTGGTGTCAGATTCGATTTTAGTAAATTGAGGGGGAGTCCTTTGATTTGTGGCCTTACGATTTTCCTGGAGGAGTCAGAACATTGTGACCATCAACAAATTGTGACAAGGGGGAGGTTGAAAAGTCAGAAAAAATTACGGACGACCCCTAAGCGATACTGAAAAATAAGGTTATAGATATGCAAGTTTCTACAAAGTGCTAGATAAAATTGAAGTACCTTAAAGAGCAAATTAAAACATAATAGTAACTTGGTAAAAAATAATATATTTTGAAAATATTTTATAATTTTACATCAAAATCGTATAAAACCTTTTCGGTACAACGAGTTTCCGTGTTTCTGGTGAATCCCACAGTGTGCATCGCCATTTTTGTTCTCGTCGCGCTAAAAAAGTACGCGATCGAAACTCATATGATTGGTAAAGCCACAAAAAGTCTTTTGAACTCCCCTGTGTTTAGGTCCCACATGCCCACCATGTTGTTTTCGTCGACGCAAAACAAAAAATCTTCATTTGCTGTTATGGCAACAATCAATTTGTTGTGTTCTGCAAGAAAAACTGTGTAATCAAAATTTCCTCCCACCAAAATTACATACTTATGGTTCGAACAGTTTGTCTTCTATGTACGTCCCATATTTTAATGACACTTCTCGAACTTACCCATGCAATTCTATCATCATCCAAACTGATTGGTGGAATATTGCACCTCTGTTGGTCGGGATGCAGAAGCGATCCATCGGCTGTGTTCAAAATCTTTACGAAACCATTTTGGAGCACACTAACGGACTGTAAACTTTTGACCTAAAAAATTTGTTACGTTATAAGTGGATACTCCATATTATCTTCCAGCACTTATTACCATAATTTGTGTAATATAACCACGATTGATTCGCATAAAATTTTTCAAAATACCATCGTCCAGACTAAAAATCCTAACTATTCCTTCTATGCATCCAGTTACGATGGAGTCGTCATGAATGACGAAGCAGGATATGGGGTGTTGGTTGTGGATAGGTAATAAAACTTCTCCAGTGTCTGCTCTCCAAACTTCAATTATGCTGCTGTTATTATTTGCACTTGCAACCCTAAACATTCAAATTTTGTAAGCTTAGAAATTAATTTTAAGATTCTACTTGCCTGCCATTGCTTAATGCAAATTTAGGTAAATCAGAATTGAACCATTTGGAGTGAACACACATTTCTTGCTCAATATTCCACACCTTCAACGTGCAATCCGTACTAGAACTGACCAAAACGTTTCCACATATTTTCGCTTCGTAAACCCAATGCGCGTGGCCTCGAAGGATTTTCAAAATTTTTTGGGTAGAAGAATTTAAAATTCTAATGCTGAAATCCGACTCCTGCAAAACCAGAATCTTATCATCGATGTGATGGTAGTAGAACAATTTCTGTTCATCTTTGGGGTCAGTCAAATAAACCGTATCAGATTTCTCCAACCAATTTTTTCTTAAGTTGTGATGGTACACGAAGATACCCTGAAAGTAAAATATAGAGATAAGTTAAGTATAATCATGAAATAATGTGGTTATATTTTTAGTAACCAATGTGGTTACCAAAATACCTACTTACTTTCCAATGTGGTGAAAATTTTCTGCAAAATCTCACATAATTTTCACTTTGTTCGTTTGTTTTCAATTCTCTAAAATTATATTGGCGACATTTCCTCTTCCAAATGGAATTATCCCTCGCCAAAGCTTTCCAACTTTGGCAACATTTTTCACATTCTATTAAATCTTTAACATCCAAAAAATCTAATATACTTAGACCAATATGGTCTGGAACACTGGACACAATATCGAAAATATTTTCTTGCATTTTAAAGTTTTTGTGCAACGATCACTTAAAATTTTGAGTGCGGATGGCTCTGTTCATGTAAACGATTGATTTTGATCAACATTATTTTGTTGGTACTTAGCGGTAATCTGTAATTGTTTTTCTTTCTTATCGGACGGGCCATTAGGTACTTAAATATATTTGAATAGAAAGTTCCAATTTAGGAACTTTAGAAAAATAACCTGTTGTCAGTATTACAACTTCTTTTTTTACATACGCCAAGAAACCAGCGATTTTTTTCGTTTCGGAAAACTGTTTCAGCAATTTTTAGTGGACTGTTGGGCAAAGAATGAACAGATGAAACTCGAGCTTTATCGTTACAATCAACGCCAACTGAGAGCCGATTTATATAATGGGGTTAAGAAATCAAAATTCTCCTCCAAAGCAGTATTATGAAAAACCAGGAATCTCGGGAATGTGGAAGCAATAAAACAAAATAAAGTTGTCTAGTCGACGTTTCGGAGGATATACTCACTCCATCTTCAGGACTATATTAAGAAAGTAAAGTTACAAAAAATCCGTGTCAAGGATTTCCAAAAGACCCTACCACTGCCATCCAAGGTAAATTTAATAAATGTATAAAAGAACTATATGACTCAGATTATATCGACACATTTACTAGGAAAAGACTAACTACATATAATTCGCGATCTCCTAGAGCCTACGGTCTCCCTAAAGCCCATAAGATCAACACCCCCCTTAGACCGGTCATTAGCTGCATTGAATCACCTTCTGTTCAATTGGCAAGATATATTAACGACATACTTAAAAGTGCCACCCCTTCTTTGCCCTTCAATGTGAAGAATACTTCCGAGGCCAGAGACAGGATAACGGAGAGCACTGTACCTGCAGACTATGTTCTCATTTCGTTTGACGTTGAGTCATTGTTTACCAACATCTCTAAAGAATCCACCATCTCGTCTGTTAGGAACAACTGGGACCTTATCGAGCCTCACACTTTCATCCCTTTAGAGAGATTCCTTCAGTTGGTGGCTATTATTTTCGATAACAGCTATTTTTGCTATGATGGCGTATATTATTCACAGTTGACAGGATCCGCTATGGGAAACCCTTGTTCGCCTGTCTTTGCCAGCTTCGTGATGAACGATCTCCTCTGCAATTTCTTTGGCGCCGTTCATTTCAAACTACCGTTCCTTTTACTCTATGTGGATGATATTTTGTCTGCTGTTCCCTCGGTGGAGGTCGATGGTTGCGTCTCCCTGTTAAACAGCTATGATGGGCTGTTAAATTTCACTTGTGAACTCGAGGTGAACCATACGATCCCTTTCCTGGATCTTTTGATCAGAAGAACGGAAGATGGGAGAGTGACTACCGATATTTATAGGAAGCCTACATCGACCGACAGGATTTTGAACTTTTACTCCTCCCATCCACTGAACCAGAAGACCAGCCTGATTAGTTGCATGAAACGCAGAATCCAGGCTCGTGTCCAACAAGACCTGGTGGGCTCAAGATTACATGATCTTAAGGTTCAGTTTCTGAAGAATGGATACCCTGGCCGCCTGTTGGATTTGATCCTGTTCCAGCGTGGACATATGGGTCTTTCTAAAACAACCATGGACCCCAAGACTCCTGATAGCGAGGTTAAATACATTAAAATTACTTACCACCCTTGGTTGGCGGTTAGATTACGCCAATTGGTAAGTCAGTTTGTGGGGAATGATAACTCCAGGATCGTTTTCTATAACAACTGCACTTTGGACAGATTACTCTATTCCAACACTAAGGATCCTGTTTCTACCCTTCAGAAGAGCAACGTGGTCTACAACATTAGATGTAGTTGTGATTTTGTTTACATTGGCCAAACTAAGCAAAAATTGGAAAAACGTATTAAACAACACCAATATGACGTACGGCTTGCTTCCTCCAAAACGGGTTTATCGGAGCACTTGATGGAGAGCTCTCACACTTTCTCACTGGATGATATCACAGTGTTGGCTACTGAGTCCAATTATTTTAAACGAACTTTTTTAGAGGCAGCTTTTATATCTACTAACCTCCATAATGTCAACAAACAGACTGATTTTAATTACATTAATTCAGGTTATAAACATGTATTACGATGTTACCTCAGTAAGACTACCCCTAACCGGTTTCCTACGTGATGTGCGGTACACGGCTTCCGTCTAGTTTTTGGTTTTCGTTTATGGTCTGGCGGTTTTTGTTGATGATGGTTTCCATCGTCAATTTCTTTTGCGGTTGTGTTGGGTGCTTGTGCTCACTAGTTTAGTTTACTTTTATTTATTATGTTCGCGGGTTAGTTTTGAACTTATCAATTTAATGTGTGGAAACTTTTTGGATTGTTATATTGTCTGTTGTTCTTATGTTTTGATTATTTTTATCGTTATAACCTCTTGGTTTTATTAGTTTATTTACAATTTTTACTGTTATTTACTGTTATATTTAATTGCTTTAATATTATTTTGACGTTTCCCCATGTGTTTCATGTGGGCTGTTTGTTTTTTACATTGTACGCAGTTGAATGTTGTCATGGCTTCCGTGCTTTATTTTGTTTCCCGCATAGCAAAAACATGTTTCACACCTTTTGTTGTTCTGGTGAGTACTTTATGGCCCTTGACACGGATTTTTTGTAACTTTACTTTCTTAATATAGTCCTGAAGATGGAGTGAGTATATCCTCCGAAACGTCGACTGGACAACTTTATTTTGTTTTATTGCTTCCACATTCCCTAGATTCCTGGTTTTTTATAATGGGGTTGTTGATGCCATCAATAACAGCGATAGCATGTCAAATATTGGGAAGGTAATAATGCCAGGAAATGCTGTCGGATCTAATCGCTGGATGTATGAGAAGTATCAGGACTCTATGACTGTGGTACGGACGTATCGAAAACCGGATCTATTTTAACGTTTACATCAAACCCAAAGTGGAAAGAAATGGATGAAAACCTTCTTCCGGTTTATAACAGTGAAGGAATTGTAATTGGACGGCAAGAGGCTTAGGAGAGACCAGATTTGATGAACCGAGTTTTTATGTGCAAATTAAAAGCGCTCAAGAATGACATCATAACAAAACAAATATTTGGGAAAAGTTATTGCGCATACCTTGGTGATTGAGTTCCAAAAAATGCATAACCTACCTATTTTAAAGGGGGACGATGATAAAATAAATTTATACAGAGGGACACAAAATACAAAGTTGTTTAGGTAAGTAAGTATGTCATCCCTTACCATATTATATGGAATACCAAAAAACGGATTATCAGATTTGGATTTAAAAAAAGATTAATATTATTCTATATAAGGGCACATGTGTCCATAGTAATTTTGAAGAATTTTTAATTGGAGAAGAAAACAATAACATGCAAAATTTATACCAAGACGAACAAACATTCGAGTGCTGCATTTGTTTCTCGTTATCATTTACCGATAATATAATGGCCATAATAGACTGTTGTCATCATAGATTTTGTGGTACTTGTTTATACCAATGGTCAGAAAGAAGCAACACGTGTCCATTGGATGGAATGAGCTTCTCCGTAGTAAATTTTATCGACGTAATCAGTGGAGCAGTAATAGAAGCCGAAGTAGACGGAGTAATTGATGATGATGATGGCAATGATGATAATGATGATGAAAATGATGATGACGACGACGATGAAAGTTATGACAATTTTGAAGGATTCGTTTCTGATTTACAAAGAGAAATAATAATATATTATGGAACTATTTACATTATTTAAATAGTAATCAAGAAGTGATCAATTCCGAGATGATTGAAATTAATTCTAACGATAGCGATGATTAAATCAGATGGATACCGGTCTAGTACAATTGGGCGCGATCGATTGGGCGCGATCGATTGGGCGCAACGACAACTGGGCGCAGCTACAACTGGGCGCAAATACAATTGGGCGCGAGGGAGATTTATCTATTACGTATTAATTATTATAACTGATTGTAAGAATTTTTTTATAAAAAACTAATAGGTATTTACGTATAAAAATGTTTTAAATCTATAAATGTTTATTTAGTCAATAAAAAAAATTATAATTAAAAATTTAAAGTCAATGTTTTTAAAATGTTTATTCCTTCTAACTTTTACAAATAATAACAATGCCTATTAATATAGTAGCCAACTGATCAGGAATTCATTTCATAATTATGGGAAATGCCTCGCAAAAAGTCTATAACACTTCTCTACTAGATTCTTGATGCGCGAATCAGCCTCCAAGTATTTCCTTCTCTTAGTAGGTGGATTGTTGCCGGAAACTAAGTGTTCATAAAATACATCTCGCCCACGTTGAATAATTTTCAAACTAGAAATTAATTTCCAGATGTTTGGTTGATCCATGCTCAGCTCTGTTTTTAATCTTCTATGTGCCGCTTCAGCATGATAGACGATTAGAGACAGAGCTAAGTATGGATCTAAGCTAAGTATGGAGCTAAGTATGGAAACATTTGGAAATTAATTTCTAGTTTAAAAGTTATTCAACGTGGGCGAGATCTGTTTTATGAAAAATTAGTTGCCGGCAACAATCCACCTATTAAGAAAAGAAATAGTCGGAGGCTGATGCGCGCATCAGAAATCTAGTAGAGGATTACGCCACATAGGGGTCGTCCATAAATTACGTCACGCAATTTTAAGCAATTTTTAACCCCCTCCCCCCATCGCCACACTTCGTCACACAAACCTAGACCCCCCTACAAATATCACGTCACATATTCTTGACCCCCCCCCCCCCAATGTAGTTTATTGACTTCTTAGTAAATTTTACAATCGGTTTCATTTTGATTTTTATAACAATTTATTATAATAGATTTATGACGGCTCTGTATATTTATACATAAATATACACGTACAGATTACCAACTAAAATTAAGTTTTTTAATCTTTTATTTTAAAAATCATTTTGAAAGTTAAAAAATAGTATTTTTGAAATACTTGTTAGAAGAAGGAGAACATGAGTGGCCAAATTATACGAGGGCCGGTCCTGACCAATGTCAGGACGTTAGAAACCAATTATTGCATGTGTAAAACATACTTTTATCTTAAATTGTCAAGTTGGCAACCTGTTACTAACTCGACATTTCAAGAAGCTTTTACGTTTTTAGAGAGAGAGAGAAATAAAAGCAATAATAATTTTTGTGACGTCACAATTTTTGAAACCCCCCCGCCCCCCATCGTCACAAATCGTCACAAGGGTCGGAACCCCCTCCCCCCCTAGGAGCGTAACGTAATTTATGGACGACCCCATAGAAATATCATAGACTTTTTGCGGGGAATTTCCCATAATTACGAAATGAATCCATGATTAGTTAGGTACTTTATTAATAGGCATTTTTATTATTTGTAATTGTTAGGACTAAACATTTTAAAAACATTTAGTTTAAATTTTTAATTATAATTTTTTTTATTGTCTAAATAAACATTTCTAGATTTAAAACATTTTTATACGTAAATACCTATTAGTTTTTTATAAAAAAATTCTTACAACAGTTATAATAATTAATACGTAATAGATAAATCTCCCTCGCGCCCAATTGTATTTGCGCCCAGTTGTCGCTGCGCCCAATCGATCGCGCCCAATCGATCGCGCCCAATTGTCGGTCACCGGATGGATACTATATGATTATTGACAATGATACTTATTTTTTGCTTTATCTTTGTAAATATTCTCTAATTTTCACATGTTTTTTTAAATTTCTTTTTCCAATAAAATTTACGCTAAATATACCTCAAAAATACGATATTAAAATTTATTTTGATTCAACTAAATAATTAATGTAAAACCAACCCGGTTCCCCCAGTTTAAGGGAAAATTATTACAACCTATTTTGAGTTGTATTGATTTCCGAAAATTTGTATTATTTTTTGGAATAAAAACTATAAAAATTAATTGTGCAAAAATTCAAAATTGCTTTAACATACGTTTAAAATGGTGGTAAACCAGACGCCCAGGAATTCCTTTTAGGGGATTTTACCGGACGATCAGCCGGAGCTTTCATTTTTGTTTTATTTTGGTTTACTCTTATTTACACATTTTCCGAATGTTTTCTAATGATCAAGGGAACAAATTATAGTCCTTGTTATATAATTCGTTGCTGCTAGAAACAGTTACCCAGGAGAAGTCCTGGAAAATAAATATCGTGAAAATTGTCGGTGTTGGTAAAACCTTTGTAAAACGTAACACGAAATTATATTATCAAACTTGATGCTAAATTGGAAAATTTGTGTATGCGGATAATTTTTGTCTGATTTTGAGATATTGATTCAATTTTGGTTTCGACCTTAAAGTTTTCCTTGACGATCATTGCTAATATTTGTAAGCTACTTGCATTTCTATTTTTGTTTTGCTGATCAATATTTTTAGGAAATTACAGTTTCGAAGTGAAAATTAGCAAAGATAAGATTATTTTTGATTTTCTTTCTCCACGAAAAACTTTTCTCGAATTAAAAGTTTTTTAGTGATTCTGCCCTGAAGAAGTGTAAGTACAAAATATAATTTCAATTTTGTAGGAGACACGATTTCATTTGAACTGTATCTTTCAGAAAACTCGGCGCTCCGAGATAGTTTCAAAGGTCAAAAATCCTAAAATTCTACGCAGAAAGCTCAAATTCGTATATGTATGTATTTCGCCCCCTTGGCTCCTCCATGCGCAGATTAGAGTTATTGAGCTTTGAATAAAATTCGACACAGAAGGCTCAAATAAAAAGGTTCGAGTTCTTGAGCTTTGATTAAAAATCGACGCAGAAGGCTCAAATTCGTATATGTAGGAATTTCGCCCTCTTGGCTCCTACTTGTGCAGATTAAAGTTCTTAAGCATTGCATAAAAATCGGCGCTGAAAACTCAAATTCGTATATGTATGGATTTCGCCCTCTTGGCTCCTACTTGAGCAGATTAGAGTTCTTGAGCTTTGAATAAAAATCGGCGCTGAAAACTCAAATTCGTATTTATATGTATTTCGCCCTCTTGGCTCCTCCTTGTGCAGATTCAGGTTATTGTGCTTTGAATAAAAATCGACGCAGAAGGCTCAAAATTTGTATGTGTATGTATTCGACCCTCTTAACTCCTCCTTGCTCAGATTAGGGTTCTTGAGCTTTGAATAAAATGCGACGCACAAGGCTCAAAATTCGTATGTGTATGTATTTCACCCTCTTGGCCCCTACTTGTGCAGATTAGGGTTCTTGTGCTTTGAATCAAATTCGACGCAGTAGGCACGAATTCGTATTTGTATGTATTTCGCCCTCTTGGCTCCTCTTCGCGCAGATTAGGGTTCTTGAGTTTTGAAACTATCTCGAACAATCTTGGTGTATTTAATCTTTCTTTTCCGATTTAACCAAAAATTGAAATATATGAAAACTTATATATTTCGCTAGAAAATATTAGAAAATGTCCTTCAAATGTAGGATCGGACTGTTTGTATGCAAAATCTCTCATAATTTAGACGACTCCTGTCTGGGTGAGGGGGGGCATGAGGAATTGCTAGACTTAATTGCTATTCACGCATTATTGTTTAATATATTATTATAAATAGGAATAGGTAGGGACGTTCATAAGTATACCTAATTTATAAGTGGTCGGGGGGGGGGGGGGGGGACCGACAACGAACGGAAGCACCTTGCTGTTTTCGCATGATTGTAGTAAGTATTAGCATAACCAGGCAACAGGCGGCCGTTTGGTCATCTATAAGTCTATAACCATCTAGTTCTTGCATATGATAACAAAACTTGTGCGGCCGCACTGGGGTACCGCTTATTACTATAAATGTAAGCTGTCATTATTCGGCTTCCCCGAGTTTTCGTCACTTGGCATAAAAATGTACCTTGTGTTTTCTATGTGATTAAAAGTGCCATTCTGCGGTTAACCATCTTATCTTACCTCTACTACAAATAAGCAATAACCACCTAAAAGTTCCGAATTTTGGTTAGTGGAATTACCGAGTTGTGGTGATTAATGAGTGGTCGTTACGGTTCCAGACATTTAATAAAAACAAATACGTGGTTGCCGTGGTTGTGCGGCCTAAAGGCCGCACTGAGGGAACGGATCATTCAAATTTGTAGATGTACTGCCATCTGTGGTCAATATTTGGAACACTCCATTTTGATCAAGTTGGCGTTTATTTTAAAGGTTATCGATTAAGCTTCTTTGGAATTAAAATATTTTGAAAGTAAATCAGTAAATTAATATTTTTCCTTTTTGTTTATACTTTGTGGTCTCCCATTAAAGCAAGTCGCAAGCCGCCACTGAGTAGGCCGTGAGTTCATAGATTGTGCGGCCTACTGCCGCATTTATTAACGTTACAGGTTCAAGAGACACAAACATGATTGCTTTGGTTGTGCAGCATAAAGGCCGCACAGATTACCATTACAGCCGAATACAGATGAATTTCGGAAATTGATTATCGAAATTCAAAATTCTCCAAAATGTTAAACCTAATTTGTATTTACAGTAAATTTTGCAATGTAATTTTGGTTATTTAATAAAAAAAACGATATTAAAAATTTTTAAGCTTTATTTTATCGCGTTTTCTAGAAAACTTTTTGTAGTTTAAAAATGAAAAAAAAAATTATTAAAGATCTGCAACCCTTCGCACCTTAAAAATGTTTGTAAAACCACTGCCAATTTGAACAACTGTCACTTTTATGCCGGTAGAACAGCCACGGACTGTTTACTTGCAAATTTTTACTTATCAATTTTTTACGATAAATTTTACCTAGAAAGTGTAACAAACAATGGATGATCCTGTTGCTAGGCCGGCCTCTGGTCAATCTTCGACCACATCTGATGACAATTTCAATTTGAGCGTTCCGTCAAATTTAGAAGCTGAAGAACTTCAGTTGGCGTTAAATAAGGTTAGAATAATTTGGGGGTGGTTTTCAGGGAATTAAATTCTGTGTGCTATTTCAAGGAGGCAGACGAAGATGAATTACGTAAAGCAATTAGACGGTGTAGAGAGTTGGTTTTAGAGTGTGACCACTGTTCGTCCGAACGGAAATGGCTCGTCAGACACCTCATCGAGTTGAGATTGAGACTGCAGGAATGTAAGGAGGCGCTGATCGATCCCGAGTGAGTTTAAAGTTTTTTTTGGTATTTATCCCAAGTAATTTTGTAATTTTTTTTTTGGAAGACATCCACGTAACAAAAGCAGCGGGGCTTCAAACCGCACCATAAGGGGTCACCATTTTGTCTTGCAGCCGTTACTTAAAGGAATTTCATCCACTTATTGCGACCATTGCACTGGAGCAATTTGGTAAACAAACATTTAGTTTTACTTTTTATATCTTAACCTAAGATTTGATCCTCAGGAGCGTCATTCAGGCTTGGTACAGGTGCGATGATTGTGGTTACAGTTGTCATCACAAATGTCTAGCTGAAATTGTCAGGGAGTGCGCCCATGTCACTGCAAGTGAAAGGGGCGGCTACGAGATGGATATTTGCCCAGAAATGGGTTTGTCTGCTCAAAAATATAGATGTGCTGAGTGTAAAACCACTCTACCACTTGGTGAGTTAATAATGTAAATTTTTTCTTAAGCTGAAATTCCCTTATGTATTTGCTAGCTGCTCCAAAAGGAATTATTTGCTTCGGGAAATTTTTATTCATAGGTAAAAGGTTAGATTTAAAGATGAAAGGTTCTGTTGGGTGACCAAGTTTGAAAATGCTTGTAGATTTGTTCTGGTTTTCCGGGTGATCCATTTTGCGGTTATAATTTTAGATGACCTTGAAATGTAATATGGGGGAATGAACTGTTGGATATTATTTGTTTGTATAGCAAGGTTATCAGTTTTTATCCTTTCATACAAGTTTTTTGTTGTAATTCATGTAATTGTGGCTAAAATTAGCTGTCAAATGAGCTTGTAGGTAAAGCTACAAGCGTAATATTATATACATTAAGTTAAAAAAATTTTGTTAAACACTTATTATGGTATACAGGTATACACCACTGTTTGATATTAAAATTCTTTATAATTTTGGGTTTTCTGCATTTTTCCCATGTATTACCTACAAGCTCACAGCTGATTGTGGTGTGGTATAACGTCCATAGTCAGCCTCCTAAAATTTTTGTATAACACAATTTTATTCTTTATACATCTTAAATTGTATTTAAATAATTATTTCTGAAGTTGTGACCTAATTTTGGGAAACAAGTCTCCTCCCTCCCCCTAACTCGTCAGAAAAATTCTACAAAAAATTGCATCTTCATGTTGTTGCTGAAGGCACCTAAAACATTTTATGTTATAAAACTATTATTTCTAGTGTAGTTTGAATTGAGATATTTCAACTTTCTGTTTACCAGTTTACCCCCCCCCTCCCCCACTTAGCCTGTAATGAAATTTTTATAAATTCATTTAATTTGACGGCCTTATTTTGCATGTTTTTTAAAATTATTTTTCAAGTTTTGTCGTATTTCGTATATATCTTCACTAGAATCAGCTCTCAAATTAGCTTGTAGGTAAAGCAAACCTTATTTTAATAAGCAGGAAGCGTAATATAGTTTATACAAAGTTAAAAAAAATTAATAAAAACCTATTATGGTCTATACCACTGTTTAATATTGAAATTCTTTATAATTCACAGGAAACTGTATTTTCCCTGTTTTACCTACAAGCTCACATATGATTTGTTGTGACGTTTTTGGCCAGCCTCATCAAATTTTTGTAAATCGTAATTTTATTTTTTCACATCTTTGATTTTCTTTAAATAATTATATTTTATGAGGCTCTAGCTCCCCTCCTCCCTAATTCGTCAGAAAATATTGACAAAAATTTGCATCTTCATGTTGTTACTGTTGTAGAATTATTTCAAGAGTAGTTTTTGTTAAAATTCTTAAACTACGTGTTTTTTTTTTACTAATTTTACCCCCCCCCCTTCCCATGGTGAGCCAGTAGTCAAATTTGTATTAATTTGACTGCCTTATTTTGTCTTTTTTTTAATTATTTTTCGATTTTTGTTGTGATTCGTATGCATCTTGATTAGAATCGGCTCTCAAATGAGCTTGTAGGAAAATCAAATCCGATTTTCATGTGCAGCAAACTTAATATAGATTATTCAGTTAAATTTGTTTTAATAAATACCTGTTTTGGTCTTTACACCACTGTTTGGTATTAAAATTTTTTATAACTAACAGAACACTGCAGTTCCACTATGGTTTACCTACAACCTCACAGCTGATTGTGGTATAACGTCCATAGCCAGCCTTCTAACATTTTTGTATATCGCAATTTTATTCTTTATACATCTTAAATTGTATTTAAATAATTATTTCTGAAGTGACCTAATTTTTTGGGAAGCAAATCTCCTCCCTCCCCTAACTCGTCAGAAAAATTCTACAAAAAATTGCATCTTCATGTTGTTGCTGAAGGCATCTAAAACATGTTATGTTATAAAACTATTATTTCTAGTGTAGTTTGAATTGAGATATTTCAACTTTCTGTTTACCAGTTTTACCCCCCCCCCTCCCCACTTAGCCTGTAATAAAATTTTTATAAATTCATATTAATTTGACGGCCTTATTTTGTATTTTTTGTTAATTATATTTCAAGTTTTGTCGTATTTCGTATATATCTTCACTAAAATCAGCTCTCCAATTAGCTTGTAGTTAAAGCAAACCCTATTTTAATAAGCAGGAAGCGTAATATAGTTTATACAAAGTTAAAAAAAATTAATAAAAACCTATTATGGTCTATACCACTGTTTAATATTGAAATTCTTTATAATTCACAGGAAACTATTCTCCCTGTTTTACCTACAAGCTCACATATGATTTGTTGTGAGGTTTTTGGCCAGCCTCATCAAATTTTTGTAAATCACAATTTTATTGTATCACATTTTTGATTTTCTTTAAATAATTATATTTTATGAGGCTCTAGCTCCTCCCCTCCCTAATTCGTCAGAAAATATCGACAAAAATTTGCATCTTCATGTGGTTACTGTTATAGAATTATTTCAAGAGTAGTTTTTGTTAAAATTCTTAAACTATGTGTTTTTTTACTAATTTTGCCCCCCCCCTTCCCATGGTGAGCCAGTAGTCAAATTTGTATTAATTTGACTGCCTTATTTTGTATTTTTTTAAAATTATTTTTCAAGTTTTGTCGTATTTCGTATATATCTTCACTAGAATCAGCTCTCAAATTAGCTTGTAGGTAAAGCAAACCCTATTTTAATAAGCAGGAAGCGTAATATAGTTTATACAAAGTTAAAAAAAAATTAATAAAAACCTAGTATGGTCTATACCACTGTTTAATATTGAAATTCTTTATAATTCACAGGGAACTGTATTTTCCCTGTTTTACCTACAAGCTCACATATGATTTGTTGTAACGTTTTTGGCCAGCCTCATCAAATTTTTGTAAATCTTAATTTTATTTTTTCACATCTTTGATTTTCTTTAAATAATTATATTTTATGAGGCTCTAGCCCCACTCCCCCGCTCCCTAATTCGTCAGAAAATATCGACAAAAATTTGCATCTTCATGTTGTTACTGTTGTAGAATTATTTCAAGAGTAGTTTTTATTAAAATTCTTAAACTATGTCTTTTTTACTAATTTTACCCCCCCCTCTTTCCAGGGTGAGCCCGTAGTCAAATTTATATTAATTTGACTGCCTTATTTTGTTTTTTTTTAAATTATTTTTCGATTTTTGTTGTGATTCGTATACATCTTGATTAGAATCGGCTTTCAAATGAGCTTGTAGGTAAATAAAATCCGATTTTCAAGTGCAGCAAACTTAATATAGATTATTCAGTTAAATTTGTTTTAATAAATACCTGTTTTGGTCTTTTTACACCACTGTTTGGTATTAAAATTTTTTATAACTAACAGAAAACTGCAGTTCCACTATGGTTTACCTACAACCTCACAGCTGATTGTGGTATAACGTCCATAGCCAGCCTCCTAACATTTTTGTATATCGCAATTTTATTCTTTATACATCTTAAATTGTATTTAAATAATTATTTCTGAAGTGACCTAATTTTTTGGGAAGCAAGTCTCCTCCCTCCCCCTAACTCGTCAGAAAAATTCTACAAAAAATTGCATCTTCATGTTGTTGCTGAAGGCACCTAAAACATGTTATGTTATAAAACTATTATTTCTAGTGTAGTTTGAATTGAAATATTTCAACTTTCTGTTTACCAGTTTTACCCCCCCCCCTCCCCACTTAGCCTGTAATACAATTTTTATAAATTCATATTAATTTGACGGCCTTATTTTGTATTTTTTGTTAATTATATTTCAAGTTTTGTCGTATTTCGTATATATCTTCACTAGAATCAGCTCTCAAATTAGCTTGTAGGTAAAGCAAACCTTATTTTAATAAGCAGGAAGCGTAATATAGTTTATACAAAGTTAAAAAAAATTAATAAAAACCTATTATGGTCTATACCAATGTTTAATATTGAAATTCTTTATAATTCACAGGAAACTGTATTTTCCCTGTTTTACCTACAAGCTCACATATGATTTGTTGTGACGTTTTTGACCAGCCTCATCAAATTTTTGTAAATCGTAATTTTATTTTTTCACATCTTTGATTTTCTTTAAATAATTATATTTTATGAGGCTCTAGCTCCCCTCCTCCCTAATTCGTCAGAAAATATTGACAAAAATTTGCATCTTCATGTTGTTACTGTTGTAGAATTATTTCAAGAGTAGTTTTTGTTAAAATTCTTAAACTACGTGTTTTTTTTTACTAATTTTACCCCCCCCCCTTCCCATGGTGAGCCAGTAGTCAAATTTGTATTAATTTGACTGCCTTATTTTGTCTTTTTTTTAATTATTTTTCGATTTTTGTTGTGATTCGTATGCATCTTGATTAGAATCGGCTCTCAAATGAGCTTGTAGGAAAATCAAATCCGATTTTCATGTGCAGCAAACTTAATATAGATTATTCAGTTAAATTTGTTTTAATAAATACCTGTTTTGGTCTTTACACCACTGTTTGGTATTAAAATTTTTTATAACTAACAGAACACTGCAGTTCCACTATGGTTTACCTACAACCTCACAGCTGATTGTGGTATAACGTCCATAGCCAGCCTCCTAACATTTTTGTATATCGCAATTTTATTCTTTATACATCTTAAATTGTATTTAAATAATTATTTCTGAAGTGACCTAATTTTTTGGGAAGCAAATCTCCTCCCTCCCCCTAACTCGTCAGAAAAATTCTACAAAAAATTGCATCTTCATGTTGTTGCTGAAGGCATCTAAAACATGTTATGTTATAAAACTATTATTTCTAGTGTAGTTTGAATTGAGATATTTCAACTTTCTGTTTACCAGTTTTACCCCCCCCCCTCCTCACTTAGCCCGTAATACAATTTTTATAAATTCATATTAATTTGACGGCCTTATTTTGTATTTTTTGTTAATTATATTTCAAGTTTTGTCGTATTTCGTATATATCTTCACTAGAATCAGCTCTCAAATTAGCTTGTAGGTAAAGCAAACCTTATTTTAATAAGCAGGAAGCGTAATATAGTTTATACAAAGTTAAAAAAAATTAATAAAAACCTATTATGGTCTATACCACTGTTTAATATTGAAATTCTTTATAATTCACAGGAAACTGTATTTTCCCTGTTTTACCTACAAGCTCACATATTATTTGTTGTGACGTTTTTGGCCAGCCTCATCAAATTTTTGTAAATCACCATTTTATTTTTTCACATCTTTGATTTTCTTTAAATAATTATATTTTATGAGGCTCTAGCTCCCCCCCTCCCTAATTCGTCAGAAAAGATCGACAAAAATTTGCATCTTCATGTGGTTACTGTTATAGAATTATTTCAAGAGTAGTTTTTGTTAAAATTCTTAAACTATGTGTTTTTTTACTAATTTTGCCCCCCCCCCTTCCCATGGTGAGCCAGTAGTCAAATTTGTATTAATTTGACTGCCTTATTTTGTATTTTTTTAAAATTATTTTTCAAGTTTTGTCGTATTTCGTATATATCTTCACTAGAATCAGCTCTCAAATTCCCTTTAACGCGAATTAAGTTTTCGCGTATTATTAAAATAACTATGTGGCGCAGTCGGCCTACCGCCCGCCAAAATCAACTTTCCTTTGCGAATTTTTTCTTTGTAATTTGTTATAAATGATAAGAGAAATAAATATAGTACTTAATTAACTTTGTTATAAATATTATTGATTTTATATTTTCAGAAAAAAATACAAGTAACAAAAATGTGTCCATTAACTATACTAAGGCCCGCGGACGAAACGTAAATATTATTCTGGCCCCTGTTATACAAAAGGTTACCCACCCCTGGTCTATACCACTGTTTAATATTGAAATTCTTTATAATTCACTGGGAACTGTATTTTCCCTGTTTTACCTACAAGCTCACATATGATTTGTTATGACGTTTTTGGTCAGCCTCATCAAATTTTTTGTAAATCACAACTTTATTTTGTCACAACTTTGATTTTCTTTAAATAATTATATTTTATGAGGCTCTAGCCCCACTCCCCCGCTCCCTAATTCGTCAGAAAATATCGACAAAAATTTGCATCTTCATGTTGTTACTGTTGTAGAATTATTTCAAGAGTAGTTTTTGTTAAAATTCTTAAACTATGTGTTTTTTTACTAATTTTACCCCCCCCCTTCCCATGGTGAGCCAGTAGTCAAATTTGTATTAATTTGACTGCCTTATTTTGTTTTTTTTTAAATTATTTTTCGATTTTTGCTGTGATTCGTATACATCTTGATTAGAATCGGCTCTCAAATGAGCTTGTAGGAAAATCAAATCCGATTTTCATGTGCATCAAACTTAATATAGATTATTCAGTTAAATTTGTTTTAATGGTGTTTACACCACTGTTTGGTATTAAAATTTTTTATAAATAACAGAAAACTGCAGTTCCACTATGTTTTACGTACTAGCTCACAGTTGTTGATCTTGTTATGACGTCCATGTCAACCTCAAACTTTTCCAGATTGCAATTTTATTTGTTTTTGAATATTGAATGTTTTTCCCCTCGCTCCCTGAACTCGTCAAAAAAAGTTCTACAACAAATTGCATCTTTAGGTGTGCTGTTGAACGCATCTAAAATATTTCAAGAGTAGTTTCAATGCAAATTGTTAAATTTTATCTTGTTTACCAATTCTAACCCCCCCCCTCCCATCCCACGGGTAGCCAGAATCCCAATTTTTAGAAATTCACATTAATTTAACTGCCTTATTATTTTGTTTTTTAAAGTTACTTTTCAAGTTTTGTTGCAGTTAAACATTTTTGTAATGGGTTGAAAAAATAGGGGTCGGGTACAGTTCGGCGCAGCCGTTTCGGCGCAGCCGTTTCGGCGTAGCCGTTGCGGCGCAGCCGTTTCGCCGCAGGTACAGTTCGGCGCAGCCCCCATTCGGCGCGAGTACGGTTCGGCGCAGACCCCATTCGGCGCGAGTACAGTTCGGCGCAGACCCCATTCGGCGCGAGTACAGTTCGGCGCAGTCCCTATTCGGCGCGAAGCCTATTCGGCGCGAAGCCGGTTCGGCGCAAACCCGTTTCGGCGCAAACCTGTTTCGGCGCGAGATTTCCAGATTTTATCAGGCTCAGAAAACCTGAATATTTTAATTTACCAACCAACCCAAATCATCGAGGTTTTATGGCCATTCCCAAAAAAAATAGATTCCGGTGGTTTACATCCCGGTGGTTAGATCAGCCGCGCCTCAATGATGTTTTCACCGAGTTGAACGCAAATTAGAGATTCCGGAAATATTCAAAACCAGGCATGCCGCATCAAACGGGACCTGATATTAATTTAATACCAATGTGGCCACCCACTTTTCATTTAAATGACTTAAATCCGTTGATCCGGATTATCGGATCATCCGGTAAAATACACTATATAAGTGTAACTTTTATTACGTGGTTTAAATTTTGAATTTGCGAAAATTCAAATTTTATTAATTTGTTGACCGAAAATTATTCAATAGTTAAAGAAATGAATTCTTTTTCATTGGTTGAGTAAGCGATCTAAAAAATCTACAATAGTAGACACAAAAAATCTGCAAGTAACCGTTATGAACCAGTAATTATTGTTTCAGTAATTATTGTTTTTGTGTCTACTATTGTAGATTTTTTAGATCGCTTACTCAACCAATGAAAAAGAATTCATTTCTTTAACTATTGTGTAACTTTTATGTCTAATAAAACAACAATTATGGCTGGCGAAATTGTAAGTAAACGTGGTAAACAAAAATTTCATGAAAGTGGATATATTTATATATTTGATCGTTTAAGTAGAAATGAATTGACCGAATTTTACCGCTGCGAACTAAAAGACCGTTGCAAGGCACGCATTCACGTGCGCGATGGAGAAATCGTGAAGAAAATTCTTGTAAGTCAAGCGGTCACACAAATTAAAAACAGATCAGAAAATGGCATGGAAGGAACAGCACAAATAGTCAACGAGTGTATACACGGACTTCCAGCAGGTGCGCAGGGAATATTGCCAAGTTTTCAAGCGTTAAAGAAAGTTGTCCGAAGAACGCGCAACGCGAATATCATAGCCCCACCAAATCCCGAATCATTAACGGATTTAATAATACCACATGAATATCGTACATATACGCAAAATGGAATGGAAGAAAACTTTCTTTTGATGGATTCGGGAGAAAATTTTGAACGCATATTAATTTTTGGCAGGCAGCAAAGACTTAATATTTTACGAGAATCTAAGCATTGGTTTGTTGACGGAACATTTAAAATAGCTCCCTTGTTGTTTAATCAATTGTACATAGTTATGGCTGAGAGATACGAAGGAGTTCATCCGATCTTATACGCTTTGCTCCCAAACAAAACTAGAGCTACATATGTTCGGTTATTCCAACTAATATTAGAATTGGTACCTGAAGTTAATCCGGAAAGTGTTTCATGTGACTACGAATTAGCAGCGATTAGAGCTCTTCAAGAATGTTTTCCAGGAGTGAGAATACACGGATGTTTTTTCCATCTTTCCCAAAATATGCATAAACATTTAGCCAGTTTAGGTTTAAGAACAACTTACTGTGATGATGATGAATTTGCATTGAAAGCACGAATGATAATCTCTATAGCATTCGTACCTTACCAGCATTTATATCGGGCCGTACAAAGGTTAGCAACAGAATTGCCGGCCTCTCTACAACCTATTCTGGAGTGGTTCGAAGTAAACTACGTGGGTGTACAAAATAGAAGAGACCCATTATTTTCGCATGATGTGTGGAATTTATATGAACGTACGCTAAATAATTTTAACCGAACTAATAACCATGCTGAAGCTGGAAATAGACGTATTCAGTGTGAATTAGGAATGACACATCCTAATATATGGCAGTTCATTAATGGGCTAAAAAAAATTCAAACACGTCAAGATGTTGCTTATGAGCGACTTGTTGCTGGAAATCCTCCACCCTTGAAATTGAAAAAATACAGAGACGCGGACAGAAGAATCGCAACACTGGTGGAAGATTTTGAGAATCGGGATATTATCGATTATTTACGCGGATTGGCGCATAATTTTGCTATGCGCGAATAATTTTGTTTTTATATATATTTTTTTTATTAAAATAATAATTTTTTTTTAAATAATAATTATTTTTTTTAAATAAAAAGTAAGGGTGGCGTAGCGGGTAAAATGGAGAGTAAAATTTTAAGTCTACCAATAATAGATCTCAAAGCTGACTGATAATCGAGGTTTTTCTGTAGTAATAAATTTAAATATTCAGGTTTTCTGAACCTGAAAAAATCTGGGGAAAAAATATTGCGCCGAACCTGCCTCGCGCCGAATCGGGACTGCGCCGAACTGTACTCGCGCCGGATCGGGACTGCGCCGGATCGGGACTGCGCCGAACTGTACTCGCGCCGAATCGGGTCTACGCCGAACCGTACTCGCGCCGAATCGGGTTTGCGCCGAACCGTACTCGCGCCGAATCGGGTCTGCGCCGAACCGGGTCTGCGCCGAACCGGTCTCGCGCCGAATCGGCTGCGCCGAAAGAGCTGCGCCGAAAAGGCTACGCCGAAACGGCTGCGCCGAACTGGGCCATTCCCAAAAAATAGTCTTAATGCAAATTCTTGAAAGTTGTTCTGTTTACTAATTTAACCCCCCCCCCCGCTTAGGCAGTAATCTAATTTTTATAATTTCACAGTATTTTATATGCCTTATTTTTAAATTTTTTAAATATTACTTTTCTAGTTTTGTTGTCAATCGGCTCTCAAATGAGCTTGTAGGTAAAGCAAACCCTATTTTCATATGCAGTAAGCGTAATATTGTTTATATGAAGTTCAAATTGTTCTTAATAATGACCCGTTTGCATCTCTTTTATATAAAATTTTTTATAATTCTAAAGAAACTGCACTTTTCTATTATGTTTTACCTACTAGCTCACAACTGATCTTGGTACGACTTCCATAGCTAGCCTTATATTTTTCAATATTACAATTTTATTTTTCTTTTAAATATAATATCTTATTATTTAAGAACTAATTTTTGGGACGGAACTTAAACTTTGCTTTGTTTACCAATTCTCCCCCCCCCCTTGGTTAGCCAATAGTCCGATTTTTATAAATTTATGTTAATTTGTCTACCTCATTTTGTATTTTTTTAAAATTATTTTGTAAGCTTTGTTGTAATTCGTGTACATTTTGACTAAGCTTGTAGGATAAGCAAACCCTATTTTTGTAAGCATCAAGCGGAATTTTGTTTATATCGTATTAAGTTATTTTTTTTCAAATAAATACCTATTATGTTTTTTTATACCATTGGTTAAAATTAAAATTCTTTATAATTCATAGAAAACTACATTTTCCACTATGATTTACCTACTAGCTCACAGCTGATGTTATTATTACAATTTTTTTTCTAATATTTAATGGTTTTTCTATAATTATTTTTTAAGTGGGTGAACTAATTTTTGAACGCAAACCCCCTCCTGCCCCTAACTGGAAAATATTTTACCAACAGTTTTAATGGAAATTCTTGAATTTTGGTCCGTTTAGAAATTTATAGCCGCCCCCCTCTCCCGGTTAGGCTGTAACCCAATATTTTAACCTAGAATCGGCTCTGAAATGAGCTTGTAGGCAAAGCAAAGCCTATTTTCATAAACATAATCTGACTTTTTCTGCCCCCCCCCCCGTTTTTGATTTTATTGATTTACATATTTTGGCTCGATTTAATTATTGTTTAAGGTAGGTGATCTAATTTAATTTTTAAGTAACTCTGCTAGCAAAAAAGTTTTACCAGATATTTGTTTATCTGTTCTCGGTTTGATGTTGAATTTTTAATGAAAATATTGACCTTAGTTTTGTTTACCACTTTGTCCCCTCCCCCACAACTTTTATAAGTCGTATGTTTATATTTTTTTAATCGTTATTATAATGTTATTGTTATTATTAAAATAAATTTAAAAAATTGATTATTATTAAACGATAAAAAATCGGAGATATTCATTTATTTATGTATTTCAGCATTGTTTATTGCTATCTTCAGATGTTTTATTTATAAACAACTTGTTTATTAAAAAAACTGTTTTATTTATGTTTTTTTTTGTCTTATAATGTTTATCCCTAAAAATAGCAATAAATAATCACGAAAGTTTATAATTACAAAATATTTCGGTTTTTTATTCTTTAGTAATTATTAATTAATTATTTAAATCCAATCAATTCATTAATTATTTATTTTACTATTAATCATAAGTTAGAAAGTTTCTTTATTTTAAATTGTAATAATTACTATAATATTAATTATATATTGTTTGACTTCCGAGAATTAATTCTTTTTAATTACTTTTAAACTGGACGAAATAACTTTTGCAACACACCTAACCCCCCCCCTGCTTTCGCAGACTTTACAACCTGAAACGTTAAGCATAAAAACACAAGTTTAAAGTAAATTTACGTAAAAATAATTAACAAAAACAAATTAATTACAGGCGGCTAAGAGAAATTATTAGGCCATGTAGGGCCATGTAGGACTAGTAGAAGAACGTTAAACTATAATTTTAGATCAGGTTTTTTTATTCTATCCGGTTTGCATCTTAAATTTATCTGTCTGTCTGTGACGCTAAATTGATCTCGACCCCCCCCGTCCGGCTTTAAACAGATGTGGATGGATTAAAATGCATCGTACATTCCCAAAATTCGTACAAAAAGTACTTACTAAATTCCTAAAATTATTTAATTGTCTTTCACTTTCTTTTTAATTATATATTGGTATTAGATTAATGAAAGTAAGTTTATTGTTTTTAATAATTATTAAATTTATAAAAACAAGTAGGTACTATTATTATAAATTATTTTTCTTAATTTTTAAATTTATATTTATCAGAATCCCCACCCCTCTCACCTTTTTTTTTCTTTTAAATAATAACTCGAACTCGTCAAAAAATTTCTATTCTACACGACGTTGCTTAGGGGGTATTACGTTTTTTCGCGCATAAATCGAGGCAATTTTCAGGATTTTTTTTTAGAAAAATGAAACAATATAGAAATTTTTCTGTTATGGTGGGATATTTATTATATATTGAATACACAATTGTGAATTTTTCATATAAAAATAATAAAAATTTGTGCTGCTACAGCCTCCTGAACGTAAGTCTATTAAAAAGGTGGTGGGCATTCTCAGGTCCTTTGTATTCGTCCAAAATTAAAAAACAAAAGATTTTCGTATTCAGCAGAGTTGTCGCTATCGTCCGAAGTACGATCATAAAAAAAAAATTACAGAGTAAATGGCAGCGTTTTTAAAAAAAATATTGAAATTTTCAACATTTTTTTCAAGTTGAGACGATAGAGAATTTTATATAAAATAGATTGCCGCAAGATTCAATTGAATCGGATTATTATCTTTTAAGATAGAATGCCCACCACCTAAAGAAATGTCATTCGGAGAAAAACGCATTTAAAATTATGCGATAAGGTTCTTGTAGTTCAGGTTTCCCATATACGAATTTGCAACTGCGTTATTATAAACCCTCATAACTTACTCATCATTTAAGTTTTCCACGAAATTCTTTCACTAACATGTGCTAGAAAGATTCCAGATTAATAATCCATAAAAAAAATAAAACGTATTTTTTGAAGTGAAAAAACCGTAATACCCCCTTAAGCTTCTTGATTTATTTTCTTCTATAATCTCAAATTTTTAATGAAAATTATTGATACTCTGGTTAGGCGATAGCCCAATTTTCACAACCCTTAAATTTCCATTTTTATGCATTACTACCTGGTCTGAGATTGCATAGGTTGTGCGGCCTGAAGGTCGCACTCACAGGAATTATCGTAATTATAAGCCATTGTTGTTCAGATTTCTCGGCTTTTGATTAGCCATTCGAAGATTCTCTGGGTGGCAATGATTACTATGGATCACTGTAATTTTGCCCCTCTTCCTCGCCCAGTTCTATGAAAAGTTCTATTTTTATTATTAATTCTGTAGTTCATAATAATAAAACATATAACAAATTGTAATTCTAAATCTATTTTTTTAATGTTAAAGAAAGTTATTGAACTGGTTTTATTTACCAATCACCCCCCCCCCCCATAAATCATGAAATTATATTATTATGCATTATTAGTTTAAGATCAGGTTTAAGTAAAGAATTTCCCAAAAATGTTTGTCTAAATTGAACTCTGGTTTGGTACTGGTAAAGTACAAAGTTGTTTAAAAACAACATTCTCGAGAAATTTCTATCTTATAATTAATTTTTTACCCCCCCCCCCCCCCCCCACCTCCCGTTGCTTATAAAAGTTGCTTATTATTTTCTTGAATTTCAACATTTTGGTTTGTATCAAGAATAATAAATACAAATAAATCTCTAATTTTTTAATGCATTACTACATGTTAGCCCCCTCCCCTCACTCTAATAGTAGAACGGTGCACGTACAAAAACTATTTTTATTATCCCATTTTTCAACATTTTGGTTTACACAAAAAATTAACGCGTGTTGAAATAATTTTGTAGATTAGATAATTTTGCAAATGGAAAAATTAACAGTTGCCTAAAGAAGATAACTAAATCATTTCCCCCCCCCCCCCCACAACACAGTCCATATAGTGCCAGAATGACAAATTCGTTAGGAAAAATAATTTTTATTTCATTTGTTTTTTTACATCAACTAAAATTTCAAGATAAATTCTTGAGAAATGTTTATTTGCAAATAAAATAAATATATTTAACAACCCCCTTTTGCTTATAACATTTTATGTCAATATTCTGGTTTGTAAAAAATTTATTTATCTATAAATAAAAAATCTTCTTTTTAATGTCAACTTCTCAATGACAATTATTGAACTGGTTTTGTTCAACCCCCCCCCCAACCAATAGAAGAACTGGACAATGTGTCATTAGCTAAGGATTTATTTTTGTTTCAAAGTGAACACTGTTTTATTAACCCCCCCCCTCTTGTTTTTGCGCAATAGTTTTTCGAATGTCAACATTTTGGTTTTACAAAAACTTCGTGCGTATTTAAAATATTTTGCAAATTACATTATAATTTTACAAATAGAACAGTTACAGTTAGCAAGACGAGGTAAGCTAATTTACCTCCCCCCCCCCCACCGTCTCTCGCTCATATAACACAGGAAGAATAACTATTGATTTTTTACAATTTTGATTTAATTTTTTCTGACATCTAATAAAATACTAAATTAATGTTTCCCCCCCCCCCCATTATAAGAACTGCAATAGTTTTTCTAGTTTCATTGAAGTGTTTTTACCCTCCCCCGAGTCCCCTTGCATAAAGGGGTGTTAAATAATTGCAATGATTGATGATTTAATAATTGCTCCAAGCCCATAATTTGGGCAGATTTTGTTATAGATCTAAATTATAGAAACTAAAGCACAGTAAAATAACTTCAAATAATGAAGAAACCATTAAAAGTTAAAACCCTTCCCCCGCCCTCTTCCCCCTTTCGGAAATAACGATTGTATTTATTATTTGTATATATTATAATTATTTTTTTATTCTGAAATTTTTGTCGAATATTTTCAAATTTTTATAATTTTAGCACTCAACTCTGTTGAGCCCCCCCCCCCCTCTCACAAAAGTAACAAATGCATTGTAAAATTACTAGTGGAAATATTTCTATTCTGTTTAACGAATTTTCGATTGCAAAATTTATTCAGTTCATTTTAATATAGTAACATATTTACTTCTTTCAAATTGCTTTAACCCCCTCCTCCCACTTGAACGCTTGTACCCCAAAATTCAACGTAATACAGTGTAATTAATTTATTTGGCAAATTTTGTATTTAGTTTTTCTCATTATCAGTAGAAAAGCCTTCCAATCGCAATTTTAGAAATACTCGTACTATTATAAAATGAGAGTTCAAGACATGCTGTACTTTTGAGCCCCCCCCCCCCGCCGACTAAATTATCCCAGGTTCAACTGCGTTTACGTTTTTGTAAACGGGTTTTTGTTTCTTCAATTTTAGTTATTTAGCTCGGCATTAGAGTCTGTAAGAAAAATTCTGCGAAATCCAAAATTCCCCCTCCCCTCGTTTCTTTTTCAGCACAACCAAATTATTAACAATTTATTTAAAGATTTTTTCGAAATTCCAGTAAAATTATTAAATAAGAGTTGCTAACGTTTTGGAAAAAAAATTTATTGTACATATATATTTTTCGCGTTTGGGGGGCGGGGGGTCAAACACTTTCCCCGCAATGTGATGGAAAAAGCAAACTTGGTCACCAAATATGAACCTGTAATTCGGCATTTTAAACGCTAACATTCTCAAAATTTCACGTTTAGATAGTACCTGGTCAGAAGCCCGCAAATGCGACTACACAGGTTTGTATTATTGCTCCGCTTGCCATTGGGGAAGTTTCGCTGTTATACCAGCCCGCGTGATCCACAACTGGGATTTCGAGCCGCAATCCGTTTGTCAGGCAAGTTTGCAATTATTACGCATAACCTCACATCGCCCGCTCATCAACATAGAAAAATATAACCCCCACCTCTTCTCGTTGGTCCACGAGCTAAACTTAGTCAAAAGGCTGCGCAAGGAAATCAACGGGATGCGTAAATATTTACTAGTTTGCAGAAGCGCATGCGCGGATCATTTGCTGTGGAAAACTGTCGATTCTCCGCATTTAATCGAATCTCCCGACCTTTACAGCCTTCAAGACCTAGTGGACACCCATTCGGCGGAACTACCGTCAAAATTACACACCGTTTCGCACGTTTTTAGTCAACATATTAAAGTTTTATGCGAGATTTGTAAAGGTAGGGGTCATATTTGCGAAGTTTGTTCTAATGACGAAGTTCTATATCCTTTTGACGCGAACGCCGTCACCTGCAAAGAATGCAACGTCGTTTTACACAAGGGCTGCTCCACTAGAAAAAAGAAATGTCCCAAGTGTTTGAGGTTACAGCAGCGACGAGAAAACGACATTATCGAGTTTAATCACGAAGATGACGACGAAATGTTGCAATAATTTATTTATAAATTTTTATGTTTGTTTTTAATAAAATATTGAAAAGCTGTTGTTTTGTTTCTTTACAAGAAAAACATTATTCGTTTTCGTGGCTCTTCATGTGGTTCACCAAATGATGCGAGTACGCGAAGCGGCGCGAACAAACCTTGCAAGGGTAGGGCGTTTCTCCTGAATGGACCCTCATGTGCCTGGTGACACAATTCGCTTGGGTGAAATCTTTTCCGCAAATCGTACAAGAGTAAGGTTTGATACCGAGGTGTATGTGCATATGAGATTTCAGCGATCCGAGCGCAGTGAATTTTGCTTGGCACCTGTCGCACTTGTATGGTTTTTCGCCGGTGTGGGTTCGCATGTGGCGATTTACATGGGACATATCGATAAACATCTTGCCGCATTTGGTACAAGAAAACTTCCTTTCATCCTTGTGTATCTTCGCGTGCCTGTTGAGACTCGAAATATCTCCGAAACATTTGCTGCAAATTTCGCATACGAATGGTTTTTCTCCGGTGTGAATTTTTTTGTGAACATTTAATGCACTGATTTGGGTAAACGTTTTGGAACAAGTTTTACACTTGTACGGGCGATCACCGGAGTGTGTTCGCATGTGACTAGGGAGAGCACTTGCGTAACGGAAGGATCTGTTGCAAATTTTGCAGGAATATGGTTTCACCCCTGTGTGAACTCTCATGTGGAGTTGTAGGACCCAACGCATGGAAAAACCCTTCTTGCAGATGTCGCACACGAATGGCCTATATCCCGAGTGTTTATTATTGTGCACCTTGAAGTAATACCTATTTTTGAAGGTTTTATCGCACTGTTCGCAGTAAAGCAGTGCTTGATTGGCTTCTTGCTTGATTTTTTTTTCCTTAAGAGTTTTAGCTACAAGTAAACTTTTTCTGATTTTACCGTCGGAATCTAAAATTTGTTGTCTGAGAGAGTGCGCGACCTGTAGTTTGGGGTAACAGTCGCTGCAAATCTGTTCGGGTAGACCGTCGTCTGCGATTACCTAAAAAAAAAAATTTGATTTTATTTAATTAGAAGAAATTTCAACGTACCTTCACTGGTGCGCAATCAATCAACTGTGCGTAAATGAAAGAGTCCGACTCTGTTTTGGTGAAAATGTTGTGGCAATTTGTTTTTGACTGTAAACAAATTCGACATTTCGATTTCATTTTGGTCTGCTGCAGACCAGCAAAGCAAATGCAGCTCAGGTTTCTGGTGCATTGGTTGCCTATATTTGTGCAAGTTTACGAGTATTGATTTTTCATTATTGGATGCAGGTGCGTATTTTAAGAAAAATTTTCGACGCTAGCAGGACCGTCCTATAAATTTGAATAAAAGAGTTTGTACACAGTTTTTATTAAAAATTAAATAAGAAAAAACGTACAAAAATTCGAAGCAATAAATTCAAATTAATATTAGTTCAGATAAATAAAATTTTTAATTTCAAAAGATCCTGACAAGTTGAAATTTGGTAGACTTGTGTATTGGAGTATACTGCCCTACTAAGCAAGAAAGTCGTAACTACATAACTGACAGTTTTGAGTAATAGAAGGTTTTATATTTTGTTCCTCAAACAAAAGCCCAAAATCAACATATTATTTCATGCCGAAGTTTTCCCCAATTAGGGGGTTTCAGATCCCCCCCCCCCCCCGTCAATACTGATTTTCTCCTGTAGCTCGTTTATTTTCACTTTTAAGAAAAATTATTATAAATATGCTAATTCGAGTGCTGGCGGTTCGAGCAACGACGCCAACTCCTTTCTCTGGAAATCGGGGAACTGCTCACCATTCTTTGTGCTCACCCCCCGAAAACACGTCACAGCAAATTCTGGCAGACGAACGGGGTTGGAGAAGGATCCAACGCTTTACAGCAGGGATCCTCAAAACCAAACAGCTGGACGAGCGACTAGACTAGAGCATGTCGCCCTAGATTAAAAAGAGACAACAAAGGATGACGAGGAAGGCATCCTGGGAAGAAATGGTTCAAGAAACAGCGAACGAAAAATGAGACAGCTCGGCCGTCAACAGCGACACCGACGGCACGAAAGAGCAAGGCTGCCAACCTGGTACAGCCGCCCTCGGAGAATTCTGAAAGAATGCGAAACAATCGAATGCGAACAAGCGAGAGGCCAACGGGGGTGGGTTTAGTGGGTGAAACCCCACACTCCCTCACTCGAGTAGTGAGGGGTCTTTATCAAGATTCCCACCACCTTGTCAAAGTAAAAAAAAAGGGGCAAGCGAACGGTAAAGATAATAATCAATTGGAAGCCAAGAACGACTGAAATGAGCAGACGTAGACCCCAGAAAATATGACTCGACGGTTAAAGGGAGCTACGGAGAGGGGGTTTGGAGAAGCTTGGGAGAGGCCTATGTTCAGGAGTGGACCGTGACAGGCTTCTTCAAAAAGAAGAAGAGAAGACTTCATTTTACATCATTTTGCCGCACATTTTTATTGAATTTACAATCTAAACATAATTTATTGAATTTTAGCTTTTACATTTTATTAAACTTGAAACGAAAACTAGAATAATGTTTGTTTACATTTAAATAATCATATGAAATCATAAAAACTTATAAGTAGGTATATATTTTCTAAATTTGAAATTTCGTACCATTTTTACGACCAATCGCAACAAGTCACGTCCCCATAATAATTTCCATTTAGTTCTCTTTACAATATTAGATGGCGCTATAGTCTTTCACTTCACAACTGGTCACAAGCAATGACGCCATTTTAATATTTTGTTACAGTGATTTGACAACTTTAGTAGTATCTTGCTAATAACATAATTATAATCAACGCAATTAACGCTTTCGTTGAAGAAAAGTGAATTTACACCCGTACAGTTACAGTGCTCCATCCTCCAAATGGAACCAGTTACCGATTTACATGCAGCTCAAGTGCTACCTTCCGAAGAATCACAAATTGTAGATAACGCAGGTCAATTTTTGGACACTCCATATAATTCAATTAGCAATTTCGAAATTAAAACAAGGTGGAACTCGTTTTAGCGGCAGTTCTTAGGCTTCTATACAGCTACCTTTCTGGTGTGGAAAGTTGTTATTATCTGGTTATTTTTGATCGCCATATAATGTAACACCACATAATCAGATAATCTGCACCAATTAAATTTTTTGCGATTGGTAATTATCATTTACTATATAAGTAATAACAATCAAACTTTTCCATTCTATTAGAAATTTTACTTCTCTGTAATGTATGGTCCTTTTTTTGAGGTGGACCAATCCTCTCCTTTCTCTTTTATTTATAACTTAACTTCACTAACCACATCAATAAAAAATTATTTTTTCACATCAAAGTAAAACAAGTAGTTTATATAGGGAGACCTCTTCGAAAATATCTTTAACTTAGTACATTTCTTTCGAACATTTGCGTATTTATAAATTGCATTAGCGAATCGAAGCAACGGATTATTGACACATAAAAATATTACTTATCAGTCTGTTACCTATGTTGACAGCCCAATATTGCTATGTTAACTTATCAGACGACTTGACAGACTGGTAACTGCTAACAGTCATTGGTGAATACAAATATATCACATTAACAGACTGTTATTGACTTGACTCTCTGTTAGCAACTTAACAGAGCTTGGTGAATACGGCTGTAAATGTCACTGATTTGTGATTACATTTTTGCTTGGAAAAACAAAAACACGTCTGGAATAGTCGACTGTTTACTCGCGACACCGGCAGGCCGCTTATGTTAAATTAATAATTATTATTAATAATATTAAAATTAATTATTAATAATGAAATTATCATCTTAAACCTAGTAAAACACTTAAATATTAGTGGGATATTCTAATGTTTGAATATGCCGTAGTTGGTAATTTGTTCGAGAGAAATTCGTCCAACTCAGCATTTGTACGACTGAACATTTAATCGACAGGGCATTTTCAAACAAATTTCTGTCGCACATAACGCTGTCGAACAAATTACCTAGAATCGAGTATTCGAATACTCGATTTCCCAGCCCTCGTAGATATAACACTACCATAACACACCAGCTACAAGATTTTTTTTTAATTAATTTGATTTTGATTAAAAAATATTAGTTTTTTGATATCTATGATATCAAAACCCTAAAATAGCATCGTCCGAACCAAGTAACGTGATATAACATGCTTCGAAAATATTATTTTTAAAGCATGGTATATAAGTTACGTTCGTAATATAGATTGTACCATAATTGCTGACTTTCGATGTGATAAATACTGAAGAAAGATATGATTTCGAGCTATGCTGAAGAAAAATTGGTCACAAAGTTGCTAATGATTGTAATTTTACATACAATTTCTTAACGGTGTGGATATATTGTTCAAAAGATAAAAATACAAATAACGGATAAGCAGATAATGCAATAAATGGATAAACAGATTAACGGATCAACAGATCAACAGATCAGCGGATCAATGTATCAACGTATCAATATATCAACGTATCAATGTATCAACGTATCAATGTATCAACGTATCAATGTATCAACGTATCAATGTATCAACGTATCAACGTATCAACGTATCAATGTATCAACGTATCAATGTATCAACGTATCAAAGGATCAACAATTTACTATATAGGTTACACTTTGTATTTAAAATTTAGGTAATACTTTTGAAAAGGAATCGATATAGCAAGTACCACTAATTTATAAACATGAACAACTCAAGCAATTATTCTAGCAGCGACTTTTCCGATTCCGATTTTGATTCTGATGAAATCAATACAAAACATCATCTAACCTGTAATAATAATAAATTGCATTAGCGAATCGAATCAACGGATTAACAGATTAACGCAATACTATATAGACGAAGTATTTACAATATAACAACGTTTCAGTTGATCAACGTTATGATTGGCTCTGAAACATGCGGACCGACACGAAGCCAGACCATAAGGCTTCTTTCTATACCTTGCATAGAAGCCTAAATATGGCTTCTTGTTATACTTTGTACAGAAGCCTAAAAGTAGCGCACTGGCTACCCAGTTCTTAGACCTCTATACACACAGAGTATTTCCAGCACGATTTGAAACGCTCTGTATGATTTTGAATTATGCGGACAGACGGACGGACGGACAGACACCGAGCCAGATCATAAGGCTTCTTGCTATACTTTGTATAGAAGCCTAACAGAAGAGGTGGAAGATGTGAAATTTAATTTAGAAGATCTGCATCATTCCATTGACATTAAAGAAGAGACGGACACTACACAATTAACGCTGACCTGTTCCAATTTATATGAATGTGCAATTTGTGGTTATAAACTTGCCCTTAAACAAACTTTAATACGTCATTTAAGAGCTCATAAGGTCAGGAAATCATTTATATGTAATATTTGTAACCTTAAATGTGCAGGCAAATCACAACTAGTTCTACATTTAAGAACTCACACCGGCGAAAAACCCTTTAGTTGTGATATTTGCGAGTATAAATGTGCACGTAAATCAGTTCTACAATTACATTTAAGAACTCATACCGGCGAGAAACCGTTTAATTGTGATATTTGTGGGTATAAAAGTGCCCGTAAAAGTGACTTACAAAGACATTTACGAAGTCATACCGGCGAGAAATCGTATAGTTGTCATTTTTGTGAGTATAAATGTGTACATAAATCACGTTTACAATTACATTTAAGAACTCATACCGGCGAGAAACCGTTTAGTTGTCATTTTTGTGAGTATAAATGTATACACAAAACACAGTTACAATTACATTTAAGAACTCATACCGGCGAGAAACCGTATAGTTGTCATTTTTGTGAGTATAAATGTGCAAGTAATTCACGTTTACAATATCATTTAAGAAGTCATACCGGCAAGAAACCATTTAGTTGCGTTATTTGTGAGTATAAATGTACAAAGAAATCAGACTTAACACTGCATTTAAGAACTCATACCAGCGAGAATTCGGTTAGTTGTGATGTTTGTGGATATAAATGTAGAATAAAGTCGCAATTAAAAATACATTTAAAATCTCATACCGGCGAGAAATCGAAATAATAACTTCAAAGAAGTGGTGAATTCGCTAACTTCGATTTTTCTTCTTCCTGTATATGGAGTATCTCCGCAAATCAGCTGTCCATGAAAAATAGATCAGTAAATATTAGATATGAATAGCCAAAGAGCATATTTTTGCTTACCAGTAATAAACTATGCATGGGCCTACCAGAACTACTTCACTATTTTTGATCTATAAATAATTTGCTAGAAAAAATTAAATAAATGAATATTAATTGTTTACCTAGTTGACGTTTTTAAATACCTAAGCATTATTAAATTTCATTGAAGGATCGTCCAAGTACTACTTCAAGACAAAGTGGCCTCTCTATTTGGTTCATCTTTTTTCCTTTTTCTGGTTGCCAATTTGAACAGCCTCTGATAAAATGTAAAAATAAACAATTCGAATAATTATGATTTTTGTAACAACTTATAATTATTAATGTATCGTCGGCTTACTGCAAAAACAGGTCAAGTTTCTAGCATTATACTTTCCAATGCGTCACGCATAACTATCCTTACTTTGAACAGGGAACTAAGAGGATATCCCCGTCATTTAAAATTAAATTTTGTTTAATGAAAACCTACTACATACAAGTAGAAATTTACAAAAATACAAATTTTTAGTATTAAAGTTTTGGTTGGAATTTTCATTAAATTATAAGTAGAAATTAAGCTGCTATCATATGAAGTTATAATAAAACAGATATGCACATACGGCACCCAATAATAGGTGACAGTGTAGTAATCCTTTATTTTATTTTATTTTAATTATTATATATGTATTTTATTATTAATCAACTATAATTTTTCTCTTTCTCCGTCATATAAATTCTTATTTTTAGTACAATTAAGTAAGCTTTTTTTTTTAAATACGGACCTGTATAAGGTTAAGCTTAATCACCAAAGTGTAATAAGTTTATCAATATCCATATAATTATCTTATTTGTTTCCTATCAAACCTTTAAACAGATATATTTTTCTTTTAAGTTCAAATTTTTACCTAAAGATTGCACGTAAAAACTCGCGATATAATTATATGATTTGTTAAATAATTATACAGGGTCAGATTAGCTAACGAATGCATTTAATTACCAATTTTAAATATTATTACAATAATTAAGGGTAAACAATGGAATTTCCAAACGAGAGGTCCTCAAACATCTTAAATATTGAATAAATTGTTACATACACTTTCAATATAAATTTCATAAAGTTTTAGAACCTCTTGTTATTTGATACAAACTAAGGGACGTCATTTAACCCTTGGATTTTGAATTACGCGATTATGATATTGAACCCAAAGTACCATTAAGTTTAGATAAGGATAGTGCATAAAAGGGCCTTACAATATCTCAGTCGAGTTAGTCGTTATTCGGGCCTTAATTGGAACTTGACAATCCGTCAGTGCGGTTCAGCACTGCGTATATGCCAATCACCAAGTGAGTTAAATTCATTCGTGGTTAATGCATATTGAATAACGTGAAATAAACCGAGATATTGAAGTCCTGAACATCGATCATTCGACTCAAACTACGTTTGTACCAAATAAGGAATTGTTTTGTAAAATTTTGTACTATCTTGTTTGTGTATTTTACTTTTGTATTTTGTGCGGCGCACTTTTATTATTTTTCAAGTAAAACTATTATTTGTGTCCGCTTTTCTTCCGATTTTTAATTATAATAAACTCCATCCAAAATTTGTCACGTGTTTGATTTGCTATACGCTAGTTGCGTAGCTCAAGTGGCGCTGCCCTGGTGGCCAAATTTAGCGTAACTGGGGAGGTGAGCGCAAACGGTTTTAAATACAAGTAATAGTTTAATTACGAATTAAACATTAAGAATTAGAAGTAAGAAGTAAATTTGAATTTAAATAATATTCTATATGCCTTAACCCTATAGTGCATAGTACGTCAATAAAACTCACACCAGTGCATACGTAGGGCCTGTCAGGCCCATAGCTTTAAATCGATGAATATTTGGATATTTCAGGAAACTAAGATAATTTTTGAAATCTATATAATTTATTAAACTTCATAAAATTAGAAAATTAAAAAAAAAATCAAAATTGTTGAGTTAAATCAAATAAATTATTGCGAAATATTCAAAGTCACATTGTAGTTGTATATTATTGTATTACGATGACGTACAAGAATAATAATTGTAAAGATACTTTTGATAATATGATTGAATTACATGGAAATTATAGCATTTTTATTAGGTATAAAATTATTTTGCGAGTAATGATTACCATTAATTGTTATTACCAGCTAAAATTTTGTTTTACAAAGCTTATAATTCGATAGAAATCCGATTAATATAAAATAGTAACGCCAGTGCATACGTCGGGCCCAAAGCCCTTTTATTGGCAATCCATTCAACTTTTTCAAGATTTTTAAACACATATCGATGTCTTTTCATATTTTAGACAGCTACTACTGATATGGTGAAATTAATTTCAACGGTTCTTTTTTTATATTCATTTAAATGTTCACTCGGGCCTGCTAGGCCCTACGTATGCACTGTAGGGTTAATAGCATTATGGTATTGGTAGTGCTGACGGTTTTAGGTAGATTCACATAGAAAAGTTGATTTAAAAATGGGTGCAAAAATGTATTGTTGTGTAGTTGGATGCAATAAATCAGAGAAAAAGAATCCTGATTTAACATTTTATCGCTTTCCTGGAAGACCTTACCAGATTAATCAAAAAAATGAGTGGATACAAGCTGTTAAACGTAAGAGCGAGTAAGTAATTTCTATTCCATATCTCATAGCCTCGTTCAATCTCCCATCAAATTTCTCTTTCAAAAATGTTCTTGCTAATGCCTCAAAATTGTCCTAGTTTTTATTCGATGAGCTTAACTAGAACACGTTATTCTTTTAGCTCTTTCTTCAAACCACTGAAAACAATTTGACTGGCCGACTGATTTCTCACAAATTTCAATAGCTGCATTTTTTGAGACTACAATTTTTTCTTCAAAAAATGCAATCAAATGTTCAGGACATTGCAACGGTTTTAAAAGAATTATTAATCCCTCATCACTTAGTGTACACTGATAACTTCGATAGTTTGACCCCGATTCTTGTAAATCATAAATTTTTGTTATCACTTCATTTAATTCCTTTGTTAGCTGTTTGGCCTTTTCTGTCACAATATTTCTATTACTGGCAAGATCTTTTTATAACTTTAAATAGTGACTAAATATACAATCAATATTATTGCACTGGGTACATTTTCTACATCATCAAATTTGTAATTAATTTCTTATATTTATCGCATTGTGCTTTACTAGGCTGACTCCAGAAAAAAAACTAAAAACACTTGTTTTTATACGCTAGTTGCAACTTGTAAATTTTGATAACAAAACATTGTTTATTTTCTTTTATATAATAAAATTCATCTTGGTTATGTACCAGCCTAAACTCAAAGGATCTACTACAGTTTATAATAATTATTATACACTAGACCCTCCATGTACGCGAGTTCGATGTACGCGAATTCAGAATAACGCGAATTAGATTTTGATACCTGCATTTCTTGTACGCGAAGCAAAATTCCCTTTAACGCGAATTAAGTTTTCGCGTATTATTAAAATAATTATGTATTATCCAAATAGCATAAACAAATTTCGAGGTATGGGTGTAGGTATATAAATCTTACGTCGAAGCTAAAGATATTCATTGACAGTTGTTTATATAATAAATAGAGCTGTATGTATATACAAAGTAATTTCTACTCCGTTCACAGGCGCTGAAACGTAGCACTTGAATGATACAAAACGGTGTCAACGATTTATAGTTTTTTTATGCATTATATTTAATTTTTTATCAATTATGTAATATATTTTAGTTTTTGTATGCATTACATTTTACCTATTTCGTAAATAAACCTTAGTTTTAAACTTTTGTTTTTAGTTTTAATAAATTTTGGAACCTAACCCCCTTTTTTCTATTGATCATTTTGAGTCACGTGACTTTGACAGAGCGCGGCCATTTTGTCGGGGGGCATACCTGTCGGGACGTCACCTCGAAATGATAAATTGTGATTTAAGGTTATGATTATGAGGTGTAAACTTCATAATCATAACCTTAAAATAAAAATCAATTACGTCTAGTGTATAATAAAATATTTTAAATTCATAAAAATAATTAATATTTTTGCTACTCGTAATATTACCATATAAACATGAACATTTGGGCATCCCAGTTTAGGCAAAATTTATCCACGAGACGGCGCTTCGTACGCTTTTGGGAGGTACGCAACTAGCGTATAGTGATAAAATATTACCGGTGGTGCGCTGTAAGCAACAACAAGCGTGACGTCACATAAAGGGTATAACCTATAAATAAATATTTTCCTTGGCATTCATAACTTAAAACTGCAACATAACAAACACGTTTAAACAAAAAACTAAGTAATAAATAAATAATTTAATAAAAAATAATAAATTTATCGTATTTTAATTAATTTAACTTCGAATTAATTGCTCTGATAAAAACACGTTTATAATACACAATACAAGAAAAATAGTAAGGTTAATTTTTGAATATGGTTACGTACAATATGAAAACAAAACACATTAAAAAATTTGTTATACTTACATATTAATATTATTTCACCAGGATAAACAATAATCACTACCGTATAAAACCCATATGAAAACATTGCAAGTTTTATTTTCACCTTCGAGTGACGTCAAATATTTAGTTGATATTACAGCCACCAGGGTGCGTACAATTAATATTTTTCCCCTATAAGTGTCGAGTTTATTTTCCCTACGTCTCCAGTTAGCTAATCCACGTTAACCATTAATCAGCGATAGGTTCGAATCGCTATAAAATCATCGGATCTGGTGGCAGCGATAGAAGATAATATTCTAACGGAGCCCGGTTAGTTACAACAACAAGCAATTCAAATCTAGAAATACTGCAGAGATTTCAATCAATGGTACTCCGCATATTGATATGTCCCAAATAACGTTCTTAAAGTGAAAACTGTCAATGAGGAAATAAAATCTTGGAACGAAAAATAATACTATAATTATAAAATAATAATTTACATGGTAGAACGGCAAGAAATAAGTTCCTCACCAGCAAGAACAATATACGTGATGGAATCGCCTTCGCTCATGACCATCAAAATGGTCCCAAAACTTTTCGCTACCAAAATAACTCCAGAATTGACAAAAATATTGATAGATTTAATACCTAATCCACTACAGGTAGTACTCCAAGAAAATGGTGCTGCATTCAAATACTAAAGTGTGAATATAATTGTTTTATGCAATCCCTGCGTGTTTATCATGGATTTATGACTACTTTTGCGGTTCGTAATGACCTTCTTCAGTCCCAAGTTAAAATTTAGTCCCTTGGGGTGTCATATAATCCCAAGGGATCATAAATATCACCACTTACTTTGTGTCACATCAGTCTCAACGTGCTGGGTTATCTTACGTTACCTGTGTGAAGTTAGCGGCCACTTTCTAGCGGCCAATTTACCGGAAACACCCGAACGAATTAGCAACAAATTTTTATATGATTAAGGTCACCTATCGGGATCGGACTGTTAATATACATCAATAACCCTAATATCTGCTTACTCTGAAAAAATTATCCCAATCTAATGACATTAAATGGTAATTTTCACGGTTTTCCCGCTTTCTGATCACCGGGAGTGTATCAACACCCCATTTTCATAGGAAGAGTTGGCGTAGCCGGGCTACAATTTTCAACATAGCTCAAGAACGATAATGTGCACAGACCCTGAAAAATTGGTATAGTTCCTTAGAGGCTGGAGCGCGATTTTCACGGTTTTTCCGCCAGCGGCCAACCGCGAGGGAACTAAACGTCTCATTTTCATAGGAAGAGTTGGCGTAGCCGGGCTACAATTTTCAACATAGCTCAAGAACGATAATGTGCACAGACCCTGAAAAATTGGTATAGTTCCTTAGAGGCTGGAGCGCGATTTTCACGGTTTTTCCGCCAGCGGCCAACCGCGAGGGAACTAAACGTCTCATTTTCATAGGAAGAGTTGGCGTAGCCGGGCTACAATTTTCAACATAGCTCAAGAACGATAATGTGCACAGACCCTGAGAAATTGGTATAGTTCCTTAGAGGGTGGAGCGCGATTTTCTCGGTTTTTCCGCCAGCGGCCAACCGCGAGGGAACTAAACGTCTCATTTTCATAGGAAGAGTTGGCGTAGCCGGGCTACAATTTTCAACATAGCTCAAGAACGATAATGTGCACAGACCCTGAAAAATTGGTATAGTTCCTTAGAGGCTGGAGCGCGATTTTCACGGTTTTTCCGCCAGCGGCCAACCGCGAGGGAACTAAACGTCTCATTTTCATAGGAAGAGTTGGCGTAGCCGGGCTACAATTTTCAACATAGCTCAAGAACGATAATGTGCACAGACCCTGAAAAATTGGTATAGTTCCTTAGAGGCTGGAGCGCGATTTTCACGGTTTTTCCGCCAGCGGCCAACCGCGAGGGAACTAAACGTCTCATTTTCATAGGAAGAGTTGGCGTAGCCGGGCTACAATTTTCAACATAGCTCAAGAACGATAATGTGCACAGACCCTGAAAAATTGGTATAGTTCCTTAGAGGCTGGAGCGCGATTTTCACGGTTTTTCCGCCAGCGGCCAACCGCGAGGGAACTAAACGTCTCATTTTCATAGGAAGAGTTGGCGTAGCCGGGCTACAATTTTCAACATAGTTCAAGAACGATAATGTGCACAGACCCTGAATAATTGGTATAGTTCCTTAGAGGGTGGAGCGCGATTTTCACGGTTTTTCCGCCAGCGGCCAACCGCGAGGGAACTAAACGTCTCATTTTCATAGGAAGAGTTGGCGTAGCCGGGCTACAATTTTCAACATAGCTCAAGAACGATAATGTGCACAGACCCTGAAAAATTCGTATAGTTCCTTAGAGGCTGGAGCGCGATTTTCACGGTTTTTCCGCCAGCGGCTAACCGCGAGGGAACTAAACGTCTCATTTTCATAGGAAGAGTTGGCGTAGCCGAGCTACAATTTTCAACATAGCTCAAGAACGATAATGTGCACAGACCCTGAAAAATTGGTATAGTTCCTTAGAGGCTGGAGCGCGATTTTCACGGTTTTTCCGCCAGCGGCCAACCGCGAGGGAACTAAACGTCTCATTTTCATAGGAAGAGTTGGCGTATCCGGGCTACAATTTTTAACATAGCTCAAGAACGATAATGTGCACAGACCCTGAAAAATTGGTGAAGTTCCTAAGAGGCTGGAGCGCGATTTTCACGGTTTTTCCGCCAGCGGCCAAACGCGAGGGAACTAAACGTGTCATCGAAAAATCAAGATTGATTGATTAAACTCATTCTATACATATAAAACTAAGTGTCCTCACTTATAAAAAGCTCAAAATTAATTGCACTAGTTAAAAAAGCAACCAACAAAAAGCATCCCTTTTTAAATTTTTAGACAGACCCCCCTATATATGATCGAGACCGCTCTGGGTTGCGAAAGATTCTGTTACTAGCATGTTAAAACCAAACTCTTATTAAATTCTTAAATAATTAGGAAAGCAGGAATTTACATAAATAAGATTTTGCATGTTAATTTCCTATGTTCGGCTAAACGCAGGGTGGCCACTTGCCATAAATTCATAAAAAATCATAAATTTTGAAAATTGCCATAAAAATCATAAATATTTTCGACTCCCATGAGCAAACTTGGTAAAAATTATATTTTATATATAAAAATTTATGTGATTGTTATTGACAAATTGTTTGCATTTCTTTCTTCATTTTTTACCCAGAAATCGCAAATAAATTATTTTAAACTCGTGTTAGCTCGCTAAGTTTCGTTTAGATTCTTGCATTTGAAATATTTTAGAATGTATTTTCCTAATGACAAAACTGCAGTACCTAGATAGGATTATTTTTACCTGATAATAATATGAAATGCATGGTTCCTTTTTAAGCAAGCTAGGTTAACCCAATGATAATCTCTCTTTATTGTTAAGAAGTAATAAATAAAAGAAGTGTAAATAAGTATTATATAAAATATGAAATGTCCAAATGTCCACTTTTAAAATGTATATACAAGAAGCGCTAAATAAGGTTTTTTTTGCATAATACTAAAATAAAAGGTTAGCGTTTCGCATATCAATAAAATACATTAAAAACCAATAATTATTTGAATTGTGCTATTTATTATTCATTTATAACACTGGTCTATAAATTACAGTATATACAGATTTGTCTTATTCGTTGATTGGGTAAATAAATATGTAACTATTTAATAGATGGGTAATTTTAAAATAATTTCCCAAAACCCCAATGTAGTAGCGGCATTGTTCCTGAATTACCTCAGGTATTCATAAATAAATCCCTCTCGGCTTATTTCTGGGATAAATAATTAAATTTCTTTGGAATTATGACGTAATAAGGTGGCCACAATTTTAATAACTGTACATTTTTAAAAACAAATGTCAGTAAATTAAAAAAAATTAAATTTAGAGGTGGCCAAATACTTATGGTAAATTCGATTCTATGTGTGGAGACATTGGTCGTCATACCAGAAGAGTGTTGAGCACGACACTAAGAACCACGCTAAGAACCAAATTACCACCACCAGATGTTTGCTGTCGAAACCTCAGACATGGCAACTGAAAATTTTTTTATGGATTTGATTTTGAGTAATTGCTAAAATTTTTTAAAATAGAAAAATGTTTATCCTTGATGCTCTTTTTAAATTTGGAGAAATGAAAACCGCAATGTAGAAAAATCGGTGCCGGGCGAATAACTTTTTATATATTGAATTTTGTGCCAAGAATTTTCGAAAATGTAAATTTCTTTCGCTTCCGTTTATTAAAGACGTCAAAATAAATTGAAAACTTTATATTGAATTTTTTGTATGTAATTGTGCTCATTTGTATTAAAAAATAACATTTTATATTTTTGCGGTGTCGAAACGGTTTAGCCACGAAGTACATAATTTCTTGCATACAAATTTTGAAAGGGATTATCAACTCAAAAAAATTTTAAGTAATAAAAAAATAATATGCCTATTTTTCCAACTGTACAAAATAACGTGTTTAGTTATATTTTGTAACTATTTTAGTTATATTTTGTAACTAAACACGTTATTTTAGTTACACAATGTTACTAATTTTGAAATAATTAAATAATGCGTAAAAGTTTTGCTTAGTTGTTGAAACCAACATTCAATGTAAAATGTAATAATAAATTTTAATTTAAGTAATACTTCATAATTATTTTATTTAGGGCCGCGATTATAAAAGACAAATATTTGTCCTAAAATTTGTAAGATTCCTCAAAATTTGCTTTACCACAAGGAGGCCGTCCATTAATTACGTAAGGATGATTTTTGTAATTTTGGATCCCCTCCCTCTCCCCCACGTAAGGGTACGTAAGATTGTGGCACCCCCCTCATCTTCGGTAAGGATTATTTAAAAGAAAATTAATTTTGACCCCCCCTCTCCGCCCCTTATATTTATAAAATATGAATAATAATATATTATATAGATAATTAAACAAAACTTTAAATTAAATTTTCATTTACATAGATATAAGTTAATATAGATAATTAATTACATAAAAAAATTAATACAAAAAATTTGAAATTAAATTAAAGGTCAGTCCATGTAGGAGCTAGCCATTCTGATATAGATTGTATATGAGCAATAAAGCAGACAACATCACCAGCGTCAGTGACAAGATTTTCCTTATATCAGGCACTTATTTTTTTACTTCAGCTTCATTTCTCCATTCAACGTCTTCTGCTCCCGTTTTTTCGTCATGCGTCACGCACAAGAGTTCGTCCTCACGTCGAGTAAGAACAAGTCTAGCCCTTGCTTTAGCGTATTTCGGAGAGTGTTGCAAAGCTTTCATGTGTGCTGCGGCTGCATTTTTTGACGCAAAATATTTTAAGAAACTTACGTAAGGAATACGTCGGACCCCCCCCTACGTAAGGGTCCGTAAGATATCCAATTACACCCCCCCCCCAAAAAAAACCCTTACGTAATAATTAATGGATGACCCCACACGGTTTTGCTAGAAATATAAATTTTTAAACAACATTACACGTGTTTGCAGGGCCGGGTCGGCCTGAAAATATTGAATATTTTTTAAAATAAAATATTTTTATTTTTTTTAATTTTAATAATTTTTAATAGGGAAAATTATATTATTATTATTATTTATGAAATGATCTATTTGTTATGTCCCAATTATCTACACAATATTTACACCCAAACTTTTTAATACAGGATTGAGCTAAATAACCTGCAAAGTAGGTCACTGAGCATGCTTCATAGTTTTCCTTTATGCTACAGTCCTCATCGGAGGATGATGATGATATTTATCTTCATCGTTCTCGCAATTTGAAGTTGTGTGCTCTTTCCTTGGAGAAAGCTGTAGTAAATTCTATAACGGTAATTTTTGGTTCTTAATATTTTTACATATTTAATTTAGTTTCGAAGTTATGATGCATACAGCATAATGCCAAAATAACTTCAGGCACTAGGAGTTCAGAAAGTAAAAATAAATTTTAAGTGGGATCTTAGCAAACAGTAATGTTAAAATCAAAAAGGAATGTTTTTGTTAAAAGAAACCCTTGTTATAATCTACATAAACCCCCAATAAAGGATTTATTACCTGCTCTCAGTAAGTACATATCTAAGTTTGAAACCATTATAACAGATGCACATGGCTAGTTAGTATTAACTTTGTACGCTGCGTGGCGATGTGGTGATTTAAAGCACCATCTGGCGTACAAAGTTCTCCAACTTATAACCAAATTTAACATTGCGTGCAACATCTATAAGTATATAAGCTATGTTGAAAATTGTAGCCCGGCTACGCCAACTCTTCCTATGAAAATGAGACGTTTAGTTCCCTCGCGGTTGGCCGCTGGCGGAAAAACCGTGAAAATCGCGCTCCAGCCTCTAAGGAACTAGACCAATTTTTCAGGGTCTGTGCACATTATCGTTCTTGAGCTATGTTGAAAATTGTAGCCCGGCTACGCCAACTCTTCCTATGAAAATGAGACGTTTAGTTCCCTCGCGGTTGGCCGCTGGCGGAAAAACCGTGAAAATCGCGCTCCAGCCTCTAAGGCACTATACCAATTTTTCAGGGTCTGTGCACATTATCGTTCTTGAGCTATGTTGAAAATTGTAGCCCGGCTACGCCAACTCTTCCTATGAAAATGAGACGTTTAGTTCCCTCGCGGTTGGCCGCTGACGGAAAAACCGTGAAAATCGCGCTCCAGCCTCTAAGGAACTATACCAATTTTTCAGGGTCTGTGCACATTATCGTTATTGAGCTATGTTGAAAATTGTAGCCCGGCTACGCCAACTCTTCCTATGAAAATGAGACGTTTAGTTCCCTCGCGGTTGGCCGCTGGCGGAAAAACCGTGAAAATCGCGCTCCAGTCTCTAAGGACCTATACCAATTTTTCAGGATCTGTGCACATTATCGTTCTTGAGCTATGTTGAAAATTGTAGCCCGGCTACGCCAACTCTTCCTATGAAAATGAGACGTTTAGTTCCCTCGCGGTTGGCCGCTGGCGGAAAAACCGTGAAAATCGCGCTACAGCCTCTAAGGAACTATACCAATTTTTCAGGGTCTGTGCACATTATCGTTCTTGAGCTATGTTGAAAATTGTAGCCCGGCTACGCCAACTCTTCCTATGAAAATGAGACGTTTAGTTCCCTCGCGGTTGGCCGCTGGCGGAAAAATCGTGAAAATCGCGCTCCAGCCTCTAAGGAACTATACCAATTTTTCAAGATCTGTGCACATTATCGTTCTTGAGCTATGTTGAAAATTGTAGCCCGGCTACGCCAACTCTTCCTATGAAAATGAGACGTTTAGTTCCCTCGCGGTTGGCCGCTGGCGGAAAAACCGTGAAAAACGCGCTCCAGCCTCTAAGGAACTATACCAATTTTTCAGGGTCTGTGCACATTATCGTTCTGGAGCTATGTTGAAAATTGTAGCCCGGCTACGCCAACTCTTCCTATGAAAATGAGACGTTTAGTTCCCTCGCGGTTGGCCGCTGGCGGAAAAACCGTGAAAATCGCGCTCCAGCCTCTAAGGAACTATACCAATTTTTCAGGGTCTGTGCACATTATCGTTCTGGAGCTATGTTGAAAATTGTAGCCCGGCTACGCCAACTCTTCCTATGAAAATGAGACGTTTAGTTCCCTCGCGGGTGGCCGCTGGCGGAAAAACCGTGAAAAACGCGCTCCAGCCTCCAACGAACTATACCAATTTTTCAGGGTCTGTGCACATTATCGTTCTTGAGCTATGTTGAAAATTGTAGCCCGGCTACGCCAACTCTTCCTATGAAAATGAGACGTTTAGTTCCCTCGCGGGTGGCCGCTGGCGGAAAAACCGTGAAAATCGCGCTCCAGCCTCTAAGGAACTATACCAATTTTTCAGGGTCTGTGCACATTATCGTTCTTGAGCTATGTTGAAAATTGTAGCCCGGCTACGCCAACTCTTCCTATGAAAATGAGACGTTTAGTTCCCTCGCGGGTGGCCGCTGGCGGAAAAACCGTGAAAATCGCGCTCCAGCCTCTAAGGAACTATACCAATTTTTCAGGGTCTGTGCACATTATCGTTCTGGAGCTATGTTGAAAATTGTAGCCCGGCTACGCCAACTCTTCCTATGAAAATGAGACGTTTAGTTCCCTCGCGGTTGGCCGCTGGCGGAAAAACCGTGAAAATCGCGCTCCAGCCTCTAAGGAACTATACCAATTTTTCAGCGTCTGTGCACATTATCGTTCTTGAGCTATGTTGAAAATTGTAGCCCGGCTACGCCAACTCTTCCTATGAAAATGAGACGTTTAGTTCCCTCGCGGGTGGCCGCTGGCGGAAAAACCGTGAAAATCGCGCTCCAGCCTCTAAGGAACTATACCAAATTTTCAGGGTCTGTGCACATTATCGTTCTTGAGCTATGTTGAAAATTGTAGCCCGGCTACGCCAACTCTTCCTATGAAAATGAGACGTTTAGTTCCCTCGCGGTTGGCCGCTGGCGGAAAAACCGTGAAAATCGCGCTCCAGCCTCTAAGGAACTATACCAATTTTTCAGGGTCTGTGCACATTATCGTTATTGAGCTATGTTGAAAATTGTAGCCCGGCTACGCCAACTCTTCCTATGAAAATGAGACGTTTAGTTCCCTCGCGGTTGGCCGCTGGCGGAAAAACCGTGAAAATCGCGCTCCAGCCTCTAAGGGACTATACCAATTTTTCAGGGTCTGTGCACATTATCGTTATTGAGCTATGTTGAAAATTGTAGCCCGGCTACGCCAACTCTTCCTATGAAAATGAGACGTTTAGTTCCCTCGCGGTTGGCCGCTGGCGGAAAAACCGTGAAAATCGCGCTCCAGCCTCTAAGGAACTAGACCAATTTTTCAGGGTCTGTGCACATTATCGTTCTTGAGCTATGTTGAAAATTGTAGCCCGGCTACGCCAACTCTTCCTATGAAAATGAGACGTTTAGTTCCCTCGCGGTTGGCCGCTGGCGGAAAAACCGTGAAAATCGCGCTCCAGCCTCTAAGGAACTATACCAATTTTTCAGCGTCTGTGCACATTATCGTTCTGGAGCTATGTTGAAAATTGTAGCCCGGCTACGCCAACTCTTCCTATGAAAATGAGACGTTTAGTTCCCTCGCGGTTGGCCGCTGACGGAAAAACCGTGAAAATCGCGCTCCAGCCTCTAAGGAACTATACCAATTTTTCAGGGTCTGTGCACATTATCGTTATTGAGCTATGTTGAAAATTGTAGCCCGGCTACGCCAACTCTTCCTATGAAAATGAGACGTTTAGTTCCCTCGCGGTTGGCCGCTGGCGGAAAAACCGTGAAAATCGCGCTCCACCCTCTAAGTAACTATACCAATTTTTCAAGATCTGTGCACATTATCGTTCTTGAGCTATGTTGAAAATTGTAGCCCGGCTACGCCAACTCTTCCTATGAAAATGAGACGTTTAGTTCCCTCGCGGTTGGCCGCTGGCGGAAAACCGTGAAAATCGCGCTCCAGCCTCTAAGGAACTATACCAATTTTTCAGGGTCTGTGCAAATTACCGTTCTTGAGCTATGTTGAAAATTGTAGCCCGGCTACGCCAACTCTTCCTATGAAAATGAGACGTTTAGTTCCCTCGCGGTTGGCCGCTGACGGAAAAACCGTGAAAATCGCGCTCCAGCCTCTAAGGAACTATACCAATTTTTCAGGGTCTGTGCAAATTACCGTTCTTGAGCTATGTTGAAAATTGTAGCCCGGCTACGCCAACTCTTCCTATGAAAATGAGACGTTTAGTTCCCTCGCGGTTGGCCGCTGACGGAAAAACCGTGAAAATCGCGCTCCAGCCTCTAAGGAACTATACCAATTTTTCAGGGTCTGTGCACATTATCGTTATTGAGCTATGTTGAAAATTGTAGCCCGGCTACGCCAACTCTTCCTATGAAAATGAGACGTTTAGTTCCCGCGCGGTTGGCCGCTGGCGGAAAAACCGTGAAAATCGCGCTCCAGCCTCTAAGTAACTATACCAATTTTTCAAGATCTGTGCACATTATCGTTCTTGAGCTATGTTGAAAATTGTAGCCCGGCTACGCCAACTCTTCCTATGAAAATGAGACGTTTAGTTCCCTCGCGGTTGGCCGCTGGCGGAAAAACCGTGAAAATCGCGCTCCAGCCTCTAAGGAACTATACCAATTTTTCAGGGTCTGTGCACATTATCGTTCTGGAGCTATGTTGAAAATTGTAGCCCGGCTACGCCAACTCTTCCTATGAAAATGAGACGTTTAGTTCCCTCGCGGTTGGCCGCTGGCGGAAAAACCGTGAAAATCGCGCTCCAGCCTCTAAGGAACTATACCAATTTTTCAGGGTCTGTGCACATTATCGTTCTTGAGCTATGTTGAAAATTGTAGCCCGGCTACGCCAACTCTTCCTATGAAAATGAGACGTTTAGTTCCCTCGCGGTTGGCCGCTGGCGGAAAAACCGTGAAAATCGCGCTCCAGCCTCTAAGGAACTATACCAATTTTTCAGGATCTGTGCACATTATCGTTCTTGAGCTATGTTGAAAATTGTAGCCCGGCTACGCCAACTCTTCCTATGAAAATGAGACGTTTAGTTCCCTCGCGGTTGGCCGCTGGCGGAAAAACCGTGAAAATCGCGCTCCAGCCTCTAAGGAACTATACCAATTTTTCAGGGTCTGTGCAAATTATCGTTCTTGAGCTATGTTGAAAATTGTAGCCCGGCTACGCCAACTCTTCCTATGAAAATGAGACGTTTAGTTCCCTCGCGGTTGGCCGCTGGCGGAAAAACCGTGAAAATCGCGCTCCAGCCTCTAAGGAACTATACCAATTTTTCAGCGTCTGTGCACATTATCGTTCTTGAGGTATGTTGAAAATTGTAGCCCGGCTACTCCAACTCTTCCTATGAAAATGGGGTGTTGATACACTCCCGGTGATCAGAAAGCGGGAAAACCGTGAAAATTACCATTTAATGTCATTAGATTGGGATAATTTTTTCAGAGTAAGCAGATATTAGGGTTATTGATGTATATTAACAGTTCGATCCCGATAGGTGACCTTAATCACATAAAAATTTGTTGCTAATTCGTTCGGGTGTTTCCGGTAAATTGGCCGCTAGAAAGTGGCCGCTAAGTTCACACAGGTTCTTACGTTAGTATTATTTATCTTATCGGTTTCCCATTGCTACGACTGCAAATTTTATAGTTTGCAAATTTTAATAAGTTTTTGTCGCTTCACTTTCATAAATACATAATATGGTATGTACTACTACATTTTTACGTGTTTTTAATTTACATTTGACTGCTTTGCTTTATATTTAGTACAGCCACTAATTTATGTCCAATAATTTTTTTAAGTGTGCCTATCGCTATTAGATACTTTTAGTTACATTTTATATACTGTCACGACCGTGTGTCGTGCGGGATCTTGATATTTGAATTTAAACGAGCTCGAACACTAACGCATTTTTTATTCATACTACGCAACACCTATGTACAAACATCTTACATCTAATATTTACAATTAAGTCTTACATTATCAATTGGGGGTGAAGTTTTCTTATGGGTACCATGGCCGTCTCTCTCCTTGTTACTCGGACTTCACTCTTTCACACCACATATTGCGATATCGAGATACCACGTCAATGGAAGTACGTTATTTAAGATTCGTGAAAATTTTGTTATTAATAAAGCATGTGACTTATCAAAGTAATCAGAAAAACTTCGTCCGATACCAAGAAATTTAGTTCAAAGTCAAATGATTTGTAAAAAAGGACATAAAGCAGGTTTGAATAAAATAAATTTAAGATGTAACTTTTAATAATTGTCTTTGTTGAAAAATGTTTATTTATAGTAAATGAAAGATTGTTAGTAATAGGAAAGGTATTTCAAAGGTTAGAATTTTGTTAATTAATTGATTAATGTAAAAATTTATGTTAGCGTTAAATTTACTGAGTAAATAGCGTTTACTCAAACATCGAGATTGCCATGAATTTCGAGAAAGAAAAATTAAAAACAATCGAAGAGGTCCTTGTGTTAGATTTCACACGTAAATGGTGGCGAATTTTAATCGTCCTAATAAAAATTAATTTTATAGTGAAAATAATTGGTGAAAGTATAAAATACGAGTGTAAAAATCAGCAAAATAATTACTTACCTACGTAAAACTAAAAATAAGTTGAAAAACGTAAAGGATTGAGAATATTTCTGAAGAATTAATAATCGACACAAAACGAGGTCAACAAACTGCAACTGGGAACCTTTCATGGTAATAAACCCATCGAGTGTATTTTGGTGCGCAATTGTACCATCAACAGTTCAAGTAACGAAAAGATTCCTGAATTTTCTAAGGTAACGTGCACATTCAAGTACAATTTTAAAATAACTAAGTGAAATTTTCGGACTCCATACGACACGTGTTTTTCTTTATTTAACGTTCAGAATTTTGATAATTAGATTTAATAATAGAACTTTTTAATGTAACAAAACCTTTAATTACATTTTTGTGCTCAATAAAAACATTATTATTTTTGTAACGAAGGATATTTATTTTGACCTGTTCCGCGCCATAAATTTATTTACAGTATTGGTCACGGAACGAACTCACCCTGTAAAAGGTAAGACACATGCACTACGAACCAGCTAAGCCGAGGCATATTATTTCCATTTATTTGTATTTCCTAAATTTCACATACAATTCCATTGACGGGGTACATTTCTGTACACTCGTACAAACATCAATAATACAACGTGTAACCACATTAGCGAGGGTTACTCACAGCACTTTTGGCTAGCCCAGCGTAAGGCTACGACCATATAGCAATATGTAACTAACTCCTATTCGTTCAATTGCCTCCCAAGAAGCTTCACTCACCCCTCACTTATTTCTAAACAATTTGCACTCAATCTATTTTCTCCGCTGGCTAATCATATCCGGTGCAATCGCCATTTATTCATAATGTTAATTTAGCATAATCGCTAAGGCGACTCGCGTACTAATATTTTTATTAATGTGACACAACTCCCTCCTTCCAAAACGGTTGGCCCAAGTCGTTTCAAATAGGAATAAAAAAATTTTAATGGACTCGACATTTTCCTAATAGTGCGTCAGCTTGGGAAAATAGATTGTGCATTTGGACTAAATAAACTTAAAATTAACAAATATATTAATGCGCCTAACAATTTTACTTAAATTAATATGAAAAAAACAAAAATGTTAACAAAAGTTTTACCAATTAAAATTCTTAATATTTATTATTTACCATAATCTTTATGTGTTAAAATATATAAAACTTATTTACTTATAGTACATTATAGGTTTGTTTCATCGACGAGTTCTCGTTAGTTCTAGAGCTATGCGTATGCTCTTAACTAAAATCTGTTTCATCAAACGTTAAAATATGAACTAATAGTTCTACGTACTGCTAATCCGCTGTTTCATCAGCCTAATTGTGGGTTCTAGAACAGTTCAGAACGGTTCAAATCAGTACTTGTTCAGAAGCAAGAACCAGAAAGAACTAGTAGTTACTCGAAAAGGCGACCGCCCATAATATCCCGACTGAAGACGTACTCGTACGAATACGTATATTTGCCGCCAATAGTGCATACAAAATTTGTTAACATAAGCTGAGATAACCTTACGTGCGGTTAAATTAATATTCTTATAATAAACCCTACATAAATATTGTTAAATAATCTTATAAAGCCAAAATATTATTTTAAAATGGACAAGGTAAGTTGGGTATTTTCATTAACTGTAATATAAATTAGGAATTTTGTTGCTTTCACTTCTTAAAACTGTTTCATCGAACTTTTTTCTTACTACTAGTTCATACTAGTTCTAAAGTAGTTATTGCGAACGCATGCGTATTAGAACATTCTGAACTAGAATCGGTAGTTCTAGAACTGTTCAATTTGTTCGCGATGAAACAAACCTAATATTTGCTAATAAATGCGTTAATGTTCGAGCTCATTTAAATTCAAATAACTGAAGATCCCGCACGACACACGGTCGTGACATTACGTTTGCAATTTTTTTACATAAGTGGCGTGTTTTATCATCATTTCCTAGTAAAGCATCTTTGCGTCATACCATAACAACAGTATTCTTCGTATCGCTTGTAGTTGTAATGTGATAACTGAGACTCTGTTACAAAGTAACCCTCCATATATAAAGCGCACGGAAAGGTAAAAATGTAGCAAAATGTATATTTACTTTGTAATTTGAATGAAGTGCCGCGTTATATTCACTGATAAGCACCTGCTCGGTTTTTCATAATTAGATTATAAATTCTATATTTGCATTCCTTCAAGGGTAACCTTATCATTTTGTCCGCGAAAAATAACTCGTGAGGAGAAGGTAAAAGTTAGTTGTCTGCCAGCGAGCAATTGAGACACAACTCGTACCTGACAATTTTTTATAATATCTACCTACCGAAGAAAAGTTAATTACCTCAATTTTCCTAATAAAACTATAACGGTTCTCCAGTAAATAATTAACGGAATATCGGATTAATAATATTTCAACTGTGAACCTAAAAACCAGTGAATTAATAAGTTTCGAATTCGGACCAGTTAAAGATTTAATAATCACCAACCAGTGAAATAAATTAATAATCTCGAACATAAATCAGTAATTTAAGTAATTTGCGGGCGAACAGACATTATCGATTGTGCCAATAACTCGAATTACCAAAAGAAAGAACAAAATTAAACGATAAAGTTCTCTCGGGATAAAACCCACCTTAAGGATCCGGTGACCAATAAAAAGTGTAGTAAACTAACAAACATTGTCGCGTTACTAACGGACCAATCATATTGGTAAACTAAATCGCTATAAAGAAACATTTTCAGTGCCTTTTGTTACCTAAAAATAGACGATAAAACACCGGTTAACGAACTTATACTGCGATACTACAAAAAAAGTAGTGGATAAACCAAACCTAAACAATAGTGTGCTGGTTAATAGAACGCGCCATGCTTAGTGACATAACAATTACAATTGTTGGATTCTTTCTGTCGGCCAAACTTCAAATTTAACTACCTTCGTCAAACACCCATCTGCCAACAGCGGGGCTCACCACATCTCATCATCTACGCTGTTCGACTACAAAAATAAGGTAGAAATTTAGTCCATGGCCAATTATTGTGTAAATCATACCTTTTTCTGTATAAATTATCGTCAATTATTAACTTAAAGATTAATTTACTTTGCAAAGATTTTATACCTTTTAGCTGCGTCAAACTTTAATTTAGCTATTAATATTTGCCTAAAATATTTCTTTGTCGATATTAGTGTAAATTTTGTGTACCATATGAACTATTTATTGATTAATATATGTATTGCTATGAACGGAGTCTTGTAAAAGTGCCACACGTTGGGCTGTCAAAAAGTGCTATGTGCTATCGGAGCTTTACTAGGGCTACACGTTTTAATATTAATGTCTTGTACGGGTGTACGTAAATGTACCCCGTCAATAGAAATGTATGCAAAATTTTATTGATGAATGCAAATAAAAGAAATTTATACCTCGGCTTAACAATTTCGGTGAGCACAGACCTACCTTTTCTCACGTTGGGTTCCTTCCTTGACCAAATCGTAATCCTGAAATGAAATGTCGTGGTCCTCGGAATGATTACAAAATTATGCTCCGTTTTAATGCAAATCGTAATTTATTATAATTTTATAATAGTAAATAAATTAAATGTAATAAAATCCTTATGCTAGTTGACAAATATCTTATTTAATAAATTCGGAACGGATTAATGCACGTGTAAAGTTAATCGCAAATTTTCACTAATTTTTAAGTTTAAAATAATTCTTAATGGAACGGTACCTTTAATGATCTAGGGCAGCGGTTCCCAAACTGTGCTCCGCGGAGCACTAAGTGCTCCGCCAAGCATTTTCAAGTGCTCCGCCAAACGGCAACAAGGAATCCGGGAAAGACGATTAAAGAACGCATGAATTTTAAATCCACCACATCGGAATTGTTGCAATTTTAAATCGTCCAAAAATCAATTAGCGCGAATTCGAAATATTTAACTGAAATCATTCAGTTTGCACCAAATCGCCCACTCTAGCAAATCTCGGCACAGTTATTCTATGGTTGCAGTCATTCCAGATGCCGTCCCGTCTGTCATATCGTTTAGCTCCGCCCACGCGCACGCGCAATTCTAGTTTTGTTCAATGTTTGTTTCTACTTTCTAGTCGTCACCGTCAGTTGTTTAATAATTGAGTCACTGTAGTATAGTCTTTCAATGGATCGTTGGCTAAAGACGGGTTCTCTGAAAAATGAAGTTCAATCTTCCGTCAAAGAACATCCAGCTACCAGGTATAACAGAAAATTCAATATTTTTTTAACTTTGTTGTGAAACATGTATCAATTTTTTCATTGTAGTGCTCGTGATGATGAGAGCTCTGAAGAGAATTATATAGGCGCAGGGCTTTTGGACGAGTCGGATCCAGCGAATGTGCCAGAACATAATACTGAACGCGAAGCTGATCTGTTGAACCTAGTGCCTGCTAGTTCCAGTACTAATTGTTCAGAAACTACCACTGCAGGAAAGACGGGATTCAAGCGAAAGTATCACATTTCTTATTTGGATATTGGATTTTCTCAAACATATGACAATAAACCGCAATGTGTCATTTGTGGCAAAGTGTGGCCAAACAGTTCAATGTTTCCTGCTAAAATGCGTCGCCACTTTGAGGGGGTTCATCCAGAATACAAGAACAAGCCAACGGATTTCTTCATAAGGAAGCATAGTGAGCTTGCACATGCTCAAAAAACTATATCCTATCATTCAAAAACAGTAAATGAAAATGTCTTGAAAGCAAGTTACCTAGTCGGTTATCGTGTTGCTAAAGCTGGTGAAGCCCATACCATTGCCGAAAACCTTATAAAACCATGTGTAAAGGATATCATTGAATGTATGCTGGACGATAAAGCGGTGAAACTCGTAGATAAAATTTCGTTGTCAAATAACACAATTTCGCGGCGAATCTGTGACTTAGCGGAAAATGTAAAAAATACTTTAATTTCGCGAATAAAACAAAATCAGTTTTCACTACAAATTGACGAATCAACCGATGTTGCCGGATTCGCAATTTTGATAGCATTTGTACGCTACCAGTATACGGAGGGTTTTAAAGAAGATTTGCTTTTTTGCAAGCCGTTGCCCTCTACCACAACTGGCGCTGAAATTTTTAAATTAATTGACGATTTTTTCAATGAGAATGACATTCCATGGAATAATTGCATTGATATATGTACTGATGGTGCGAAAGCCATGACTGGAACGATTTCAGGTGTTATTTCAAGAATAAAGCAAAAGTCCGTACATTGCAGCAGCAGCCATTGCGTTCTCCACCGTCATGCCCTTGCAATGAAAAAAATGCAACCTTCTTTAAAAGGAGTTCTCGACGAAAGCGTAAAAGTAATAAATTTTATAAAATCACGGCCTAAAAACACACGACTATTCAAAATATTGTGTGATGACATGGGCAGTCTACATACATCTTTGCTTCTTCATTCTGAAGTTAGGTGGCTTTCTCGCGGAAAAACCTTAACGCGACTCTTCGAACTAAGAGCTGAAGTTGGAATGTTTCTGATGGAAAATAAATTCGTTTTGGGAGACCGATTACTTGATGAGGGTTGGCTTACAAACTTGGCATATTTAGCAGATATATTCCAAAAGCTCAATGATTTCAATCTCTCACTACAAGGAAAATCGGTAACTGTTTTCGATGCCAGCGATAAAGTTGAAAGCATCAAAAAGAAAATCAAGTTTTGGGCAGATATGATGAAAAATTGGAATTTAGAAAGTTTCCCAGCCCTAAAAGAATTTAGAAAAGAGCTAGTTTCTGACATTCCTGATAGTAGCTTGTACGAGTTTCATCTGCATCTGCTAAGTCTTCTCGATAGTTTCAATTTATATTTTCCAGAAGAGCAACACTACAAAGTAAAACAAAACATTTGGATTTTACAGCCGTACTCTGCAGCTTCACAAAAGCCTGCAGGGTTGACACCACAGGAATATGAATGTTTAATTGATTTGACATCAAATACTACCATAAAAATCAATTTTGAAAAAAAGAATTCACTTGCAGAATTTTGGTGTCAGTTAAACGACGAATTTAAAATTTTGTCTGATAAAGCAAAATTCTTTCTTCTGCCCTTTGCAACGACTTACTTATGTGAATCAGGATTTTCTGCTTATGTAGCTACGAAAACGAAATATAGGTCTCGTTTGAATGCGGAGCCAGACATTCGCTTATACAGCTGTCTCAAATTCAACCCGATATCGCGACATTAATTATGTCGAAGCAAGCACACCCTTCTCATTAAAAATATTAACGTTTACTGTTCTGCTTATTTTTAAGTGCGTTTGTGTTTTATTTTAAGAATAATGTTAATTTTTGTAACGTTCAGGAAACAAATAAAATTTAAAATACCTAAAACTGCTTATAATTATTTAAAAATTCCGCTATGATATACCATTGTACGCGCTAGGTTAAGTACGTGCTCCTTGAACTTCTCCTCTAAAAAGTGCTCCGCGAAGTCAAAAGTTTGGGAACTCCTGATCTAGGGTATTTCTGTTTGCTGGGTTCATGTACCATTAAACTGTTCACTTGCACTCAGTGGATGACCTTCGATGGGCGAAATAAATTTAGATGCAACTTTCTTGTGTGTTGATTTTGCCTCGTGTTGTGATTAAGTTTTTTTCAAAAATAATCGTGATTTTTCACAATCTTCTATCACTTTGACTTTCCAAATACGTAAGTACAATATTTTTTATGATTACTAATCTTTTTTGTTGAATTGCTTTGTAATTTCTTGATTAATATAATTTTTAGCGGAGCACGCACAAATTTACACACCATTTATTGAATCTAAATCAACAACTTTTTTCTTCATCAATTGTTTTACCATCGTTACCTGTGTTCTTCAAGGCAAATGTGATTTTTTCTCTCGTCGAAATAAAATCAAATTTATTTACGTTATAATTTTGCAGGTTCGTCTCAAGCCCAATATGACTTATAAAATTTTAATAAAATTTTTTATGTTTCAGATTAAATTAAAGTACTTGCATCTCCTGTGATTTTCCAGTAAACTTTTGAAGAAAATGTCTTTCCCATTTGTGATACATTGAATTTGCGATGCACTCCGATAAGTGTAAATTATTCTTATTTTAAGATTCTACGTTTTAACACATTATTTTATATAAACTAACCTTGAACAATTATTTTGATTTCAAATTACATTTCTTATTATTAATTAATTAATTTATAATTTTTAACAAACATTTTTATTAACAGAATTAAAACGTTGCATTTTTGAATTTATTTTGTTATTTCGTTCAGTGATCCTTTCTTCATATAAATTTATGACGTTAAACTAAATTTTTGGTATCAGATAAAACTTTTACGTTTGAACGAATAAGTCATGTGCTCTTTATTGATAAACAAAATTTCAAATCGTGACGTTATCATTTCTATTGACGTGGTGGTCAGTTTCGGACATCGCAGTATATTAGTAAAAATTTGATTTTTCTTTCGTTAACCTAAGAAACTATGAAACAATTCTCTAAATAAGCATCCACCACTGAGATAAGAAGCTGGATTTTGAAGTCCACTCATCTGACTGAGCAGCCACGGAGCAAATTAAGGTCCATTACAACAAAATATTAATCTTTCTGTTTAAGGGCGTAATAACTCATATTTATTTACTTACCTAAATTTGACGTGTATAATTGAATAACATTAAAAGCCATTTAATAATTTAGGAATAATCTAAAAGCCTAGTAATTTTTTATTAAGAATTTTTATACACTAATTTAAAGCTTACGTTGCATTTTTTTAATACCTACATATTTCGATTCTATGCAATCTTTTTATATAGTCTTTTTTTTACGTTAGCATTATTCATAGTTTCCTTCAAAGGAATGCGTGATCTCATTGCAATGAGATATTCTTTCGACGTGTAGGCGGTGCATGTCCTCTGCATCATTATTCAACCACTGTTATCATTTGCAATGGAATACATTAATCATCATCATCTTCACGTGTTAGACTTGTTGTCCGTTACGTCACTCTTTCATTGGTCTCTCCATCTCTTAGGACGACCAATGCTTCTCCTGCCTCGGGCTTTATACTTATAAATCTGCTTTGGTATGCGATGGTTTGCCATTCTCTCAAGATGTTGCTTCCAGCAATTTCTATAATCGTTGATGCGGTCATTTAGGCTAAAGATGTTTAGTTCGTTCCGAATATCGGTGTTACGTTTCCGGTTAATTCTCTTGTATCCCGCTATACTTCTTAGGAACCGCATTTCCGCACTTTGCAAGCGTCTTTCGTCTGCTTTTGTAAGAGTCCACGTTTCGCTTTCATAGGTCACCGTTGGTACTGAAATTGTTTTATAAAACTTCAATAGCGTATTCTGGCTGTATTTGCTCTTAAAGGTTCTCTTGATGGTTCCATTGATATAGTTGAATTTTTCAATCTTCTTTTTTTCTACATCTTTTTCATTGTATAGAGAAATTGTGCAGCCAAGGTAATTGAAGCTTCTAACTTGCTCTATGGTTTGGTCTTGGAGTACTATCTTGGACCTCACTTGTTCCTGTCCTTCAAAGGCCATGACTTTTATTTTGCTTGCTGATGTAGTCATGTTGTATTCTTCTAAAATTTGACTCAGTTTATACAAAGTGTATTGTAAGGAGTCTTCGGAATTTGCTGTTATAGCTTGGTCATCGGCGAAAAGTATAGTAAACGCAAAATCATGATTATTCAAGTTTGTCGTGTAATACGGTATGTTTTCTTTCCAGATACGCATGGCGTCGTCTATACCGTATATTGCTGTGTTATTCTCACTAGATTTTGATAATCTGCAGAAGACAGCTCTTGTAATGATATTATAATAACCACAGCTAGCTCTAGAGCGTTCGATTGAGCACTTTTGAAATTTGCTCTAATAAAATATTGAACTGCTATAACAAGCCTTTGTAATTCTAAAGCAGACTTTACCTTTTCTGTTGCGATAAACCCGCAATTCAAAATATAAATGTAGATGATACCTCGATGTAACTTATTGTAACTTTCGAATACCTCTCTGTAAACGGAGCTCTTTTTGTTGAAAATAAAGAAGTAAATCAGTCTCTGACAAATAATTGTATTGGTTTTATTTACAATACCAATTAAACAATGATTATGGATATTCAAGTAATGCAAATTCAAACTTACTAAATTATACAACAAATGCAAATTATAAAGATAAAAATATTGTCCGCTACGACTCGCCCCGATACTATGTTTATAGAAATGTAAAGTTTTAAGAAAAATTTTATAAATGTTATTACCTTCGATTTTGATGTCACTACGAGTAAGTATTACTACACAATTTACTGCTATTGGGTAGAATGATTCATCCGATGTCTTATCTACTTTGCTGACAGGTCGATTAATGTTCCCGCATACGAATGATACTGCTACTCTTGCATAACCAACTCCAATAACCAATCCAGGTACGTAAATATTGTTTCCTATATCTGACTGTGTGTTTCCTTGATTTTTATAACAATCGTTCCAAATTTCACCAATTGTTGTGGAAATATACTTCGAATCCAACATAAACCAATATTCATCAAATAATAATTTTATCCAACAAATTTTCCAAGATGTCAAACACGAAAAAATTCTGCCAACCAACGAAATTTCAATCGTTACCAACTATAAAAATTAAAGTATCCAAAATCTTATATTTATTGACGATGTTTATTCTTACATGTACGAAAAATAACTGAGAGCGTATAGACTGCTTCGGCTCCTTTTATAACCTTTCCAAATGGCCGGATATGGTTACGTTCAAATTTGAAAAATTTAAATTTTATTTGCGGAAAAAAATTTTCATCTGGATTAAGATGGTATGTGATAATTCTTCTTTCGATTTATTTAGCACCATAGCAGTTATAATTTATTTAAAAACACTACACTTTTAAATTTTAGGTTTAATAACTATAAACATAAATAGACTTCATGCGAATTTCAACCGTATGTCCGTAAATAATGATTAGCGGAAAATTTAGATAAAAATACAAAATCAATCAAATTACAATGGTATAAACGTAAGCACAAATTTACATTCTGCAAAAACTTAAAATTTAATGAAATTAACCATAATCACTGTTTCAGGTCAATGACCCCTAGTTACATATTAGGTCTAAATTATTCATTAGAGGTGATTCCTCAGATTCTAACGATCTGATTTGATTAAATAAACAAAGCTCTTTAACATGGTTTACAGAGGCGCACCAGAAATCACTAGTTTGTTCCCTTACGAACAATGAATAAAAATTCGAATAGCTACCGAGACTGCGTTAGACTTAACAAAATAATAAAATAATAAAAATGATAAGTTTGAATCATGGCAATATATTATATTAAGTAATGTCGGATCCATTAATACAGAATTTTATAAATTGCATAATTACAAAGTATTGCAATGACCCCTCTCCTTAATGATATAACTAAAGCTTATGATAAGAATGAGACCCTTACCTGGAATGCTTATCCCACAATGATAACTTACGTGTGGAGAAATTTTGTATTTACCTCGGCTAGCTCAAAAGTGAAAGAAATTCTTTGATTGTTTGTAAAATTTACCTTACTGCATTCGCTCATCTTCAGAATGAACATGATTCATATTTTCACACTATTTATAAATTTGATTTAAATTCAAATAAAATAGAATCATGGCAATTTGATTTTTTAATGAAATTAATAAATTTGCACAAATTGTCGTCATGGAGACGAAAGAAAATTTTAACCATGTGCTTTAAAACTAAATGTAACAAATTCTTAATTCTAACTGATAAATCTAAATAAATGTTTGTAAATAAAAAAGATTTTCTAATTTTTAATGTTTTTAATTTTCCCGCACTTGGATATTTAAATAAATCTTACCCGACTTCCCAATTGCATCATAATTCGTTCCTAAGCGTGGGTGTACCGGTTGTTTACACATAGAATTCGCTCGAGGGCGACTCTACCACTAACTCAGCCACTCGAAAAAAATTTTCGAGTGCTACACACTAAAGAACATGCTTATATCTGTCGATTAAAACAATAAAAAATGTGAATATGGTCAAAATAACCAAAATATCGACTTTTGAAAAGTACGGTAAAGTAGCATCGATTAGGCGGCAGACCCCGGTCGATGCACATCAGTCGCCCGTGGTCCGTTGAAAATGCGTAAAATTTTTTCGCTCCGATTTGAATTTTTCTTTGAAATTCGGATAGATGGCGGTATGATTAGTGGATATTAGTAATAAATATAATCAAAAAAATGGAAAATAACCCGTGTATTGCCGAAAAAGTGAAAAAATTAAAATTTTTTGCCTTCGAATTTTGGGGTGTGCATTCGATAAGGAGGGTAATCCATCGTCAAAACCTACCCTTACGGGGCGCCGCTGCGCTCTGCACCCCTCCAGGGCGGTTTTGACTCTGGTTACTAGGCTAAACATACGAGAAGCGCCACGCATCAAGAAAACCGGGATAAATGAAACCGGGATATGAGAGACCCTCGAAATAGCATTAAAAAGTATAGTTGCGGTATGGGGCAGTATACTATTACGTTTCACCCCCTAAAAATCGCCTAAAAACAAAAAATAAGCGATGTTGCATGTACGACAGTCGAGCTGCATCTGCCGCTGCGAAATATTCTAAGTGTTAGAGTACATCATAGCGCACGCGCCCCAGAATCTCGTTAATCCACCTAAAATTTCATGAAAATTAGCTAAGTTCAAATAAATTCGATTTTTTAAAAAGTTTTGACCATATTCACATTTTTTATTGTTTTAATAGACAGATATAAGCCTGTTCTTTAGTGTGTAGCAGAAGAAATTTAGTTTCGAGTGGCTGAGTTAGTGGTAGAGTACCCCCAAATTTTGAGTTTTTGGTGAGTGTATTAATATTTTTTTAACATTTTCAATATAATTTAACCTTTTCCAGAATAAATCAACTTTACTTTACCCTACTTGGGTTTTAAAAACACATTTTTCACAAATTTTCTGGAGCAGCACAAAATTTGCGTCCATTCACTTTCGGTTATTTTATCGTTGTTCTTTGTTGTTAAGGTAAACAAATTCGTCGCCAAGGATATAAATTTTAGTTGATATTTCAACGCATGCCTGTTTTTGATGCAGCAAGTTTTCATTGGTCGGTAACTTTAATTAAATTTTACCACACTTAATCTTCATATAAATAATGTTTTTTTAGGAAAGAACTGTAAATTGGAGACACGATGCACTTTAAAGTTTAAAGTGAGGCGAATAATCGTCCTTTTAATTTATCGCACCAAGCTGTTATAACAAATGTCATCACGAAAACCTTTTCAGTGTGCTTAACACAACTAATTCTAAATTAACCTAGTTTTAATAACAATATTTACTAATATAATTATAACTAATAAATAATAAATAATTTTAAGATGATATAAATTTTATAATTTCTATAACGAGTCAATCGTTATATTTTATCGCCTTGCCATGATCTCTCTATAATTCAACTTTCATTTAAAATTTGACTTAAAACACGTTCATTCTTTTTATTTGCCAATTCAGCAGAGCAAAGAACAGGTAGAGGGGGTAGGTACTACCGCAAGATCGCAATTCGCACGCTAGATTAAATGGCCTGCTTTAGCCACTCGGGTAATATACTATTATGTTTCAAATTTGTTTTATGCATCATTTAAGTTGTGATGCGATTTTTGCTAAGAATTTTTAATTTGTTTTTTACAGTAATTTTAACAGCGGCGGCTCCTGGGGTAAAATATTGGATAGACTAGCATCAGCTTATAATAAGCTGCGAGAGGGGGATTTTTTTTTATAAAGTAAAATACAGGATTTTCCACTGACCGATGCAAAGCTCTAAGGTGATAATAGAAACCGATGTCGCTATCGCTGTCGATGTCGCTATCGATATCGCTGTCGCTATCGCTAATCACCTCACGAAATCACCTCATAACTGTCAAAATTGCTCCATAGATTTATTAGGATTAGATAGAAAGTTGGGCGAATGGCTGAGCGGTTAGCGTGTTAGCTTCTCATGCCGAGATTCATAGCTTCAAATCCTGTGAGGTGATATCTATAGAAGGATTTTTCGCTCACCAAATGTCTATCTGCTGGTCACAGGTAACATTATATATGGCTCAAACTTTTCCCTGGTTGGAGTAGACGATGTAAAAATCATCTATCCCCGTGGTTCGGAATCCACGTTAAACTGTAGGTCCTCTGTGCTCGTCACACAGTTGCAACACGCAACGAGCACAGACAGGGAAATCGGAAGACGTAGAACGTTAAAAAAACCGATGCATACAACAACAACAAGATGGAACGGTATCATACATAAAGTATGTTAGGCGTTCTAGTTAATTGACGCTCTGGTTGGAACGCCTAAAACTTATATCTGATATCATGTAATTAAGAAATTTAAATCGTGCAGTTTAAAACAGCAAATTTCGTACAAATAGAAGAAGAAGAAGAAGAAATAGAAAAGAAAACTGAAGATAAACGTGACTGTTTTTTCCTTAAGAGTTTTCCTCCTCTTCCTCCTCAGTCGTAATGCTTCTTTGACAGAAGCGTCGTGTGACCCATCTCTTTCTATGCATGTGATGTGCGTTCGAATTATTTTCACATACGTAGAGGACCTACTTGTTTAACGTGGGTTTTAGCTACTAGTAAACTTTTTCTGATTTTACCGTCGGAATCTAAAATTTGTTGTCTGAGAGAGTGCGCGAACCTGTAGTTTGGGGTAACAGTCGCTGCAAATCTGTTCGGGTAGACCGTCGTCTACGCCTATTTAAAAAAAAATTTTATTGTATTTAATTAGAAGAAATTTCAACGTACCATCACTGGTGCGCAATCAATCAACTATGCGTAAATGAAAGAGTCCGACTTTGTTTTGGTGAAAATGTTGTGGCAATTTGTTTTTGACTGCAAACAAATTCGACATTTGATTTCATTTTGGTCTGCTGCAGACCAGGAAAGCAAATGTAGAACAGGTTTCTGGTGCATTGGTTGCCTATATTTGTGCAAGTTTTACGAGTATTGATTTTTCATTATTGTATGCAGGTGCGTATTTTACGAAAATCTTTCGACGCTAGCAGGACCGTCCTATAAATTTGAATAAAAGAGTTTGTACACAGTTTTTATTAAAAATTAAATAAGAAAAAACGTACAAAAATTCGAAGCAATAAATTCAAATTTATATTAGTCCAGATAAATAAAATTTTTAATTTCAAAAAATCCTGGCAAGCTGAAATTTGGTAGACACGTGTATTGGAGTATACTGCCCTACTAAGCAAGAAAGTCGTAACTACTTAACTGACAGTTTTGAGTAATAGGGTCATTCCATCTCAAATCAACTGAAGAATTTACCTGACCCTCACCAAATTTGACGAAAATTGGTACACACCATCTTAGTAAGAAATAAAAAATACAAATTTAAGGATTTGTCCAAAAGGGCATTCGTTTCGTTGTTTTGGTCGTTCAAAATGTCAAAAAGTTGGTGTGTAGACTTGTAGGAAAACGGCTGTAACTTCGTCCACGGTGGTCTAAATTTAAAAATAAAAAATGTTCTGTAAAGGCAAATGAACGTTCTATCCAAATATTCAATCACATTTTAATTTTTCAACCCCTAACTGGATTAATTTTATAATATTAACCCTATTTCAACTCCTATTTAAAAAACGATTCTTTTTTTTGTTTATTTTTTTACTGTTTGTTTGTGCAATTATGCTGAGTATGTGTGCCAAATTTTATCATGGGATCTGTATGGGTTCGGTTGCTAAAAATAAATTAAAAATATGGAATGCAAAATTGAATTTTACAAAATAATGTTTGGCAGTATAAAATCAAAATTAAAATATAGGCCAGAAGGAGTTGACTACTATTAAATTTAGGGGTACAAATATATCAGCAAATTTTGCCAATTTTGGGAGCTTTTTAGAATTTTTGAAGATCTTTTCAGCAATTAGCAATAATTTTAATGTGCACAACTTTACTTTACTTTACGACCAAAACAACGAAACGAATGCCCTTTTGGACAAATCCTTAAATTGTTATTTTTTATTTCTTACTAAGATGGTGTGTACCAATTTTCATATCAGCAAATTTTGCCAATTTTGGGAGCTTTTTAGAATTTTTGAAGATCTTTTCAGCAATTAGCAATAATTTTAATGTGCACAACTTTACTTTACTTTACGACCAAAACAACGAAACGAATGCCCTTTTGGACAAATCCTTAAATTGTTATTTTTTATTTCTTTCTAAGATGGTGTGTACCAATTTTCGTCAAATTTGGTGGGGGTCGAGTTAATTTTGCCTATTTTTCAGTTGATTTGAGATGGAATGACCCAATAGAAGGTTTTATATTTTGTTCCTCAAACAAAAGTCCCCAAAATCAATATATTATTTCATGCCGAAGTTTTCCCCAATTAGGTGGTTTCAGATTCCATACTGATTTTCTCCTGTAGCTCGTTTATTTTCACTTTTAAGAAAAATTATCATATGCTAATTCGAGTGCTGGCGGTTCGAGCAACGACGCCAACTCCTTTCTCTGGAAATCGGGGAACTGCTCACCCCCGAAAACACGTCACAGCAAATTCTGGCAGACGAACGGGGTTGAAGAAGGATCCAACGCTTTATAGCGGGGATCCTCAAAACCAAACAGCTGGACGAGCGACTAGAGCATGTCGCCCTAGATTAAAAAGAGACAACAAAGGATGACGAGAAAGGCATCCTGGGTAGAAATGGTTCAAGAAACAGCGAACGAAAAATGAAACAGCTCGGCCGTCAACAGCGACACCGACGGCACGAAAGAGCAAGGCTGCCAACCTGGTACAGCTGCCCTAGGAGAATCCTGAAAGAATGCGAAGCAATCGAATGCGAACAAGCTAGAGGCCAACGGGGGTGGGTTTAGTGGGTGAAACCCCACACTTCCTCACTCGAGTAGTGAGGAATATTTCTCAAGATTCCCACCACCTTGTCAAAGTAAAAAAAAAGTGGCAAGCGAACGGTGAAGATAATAATCAATTGGAAGCCAAGAACGACTGAAATGAGCAGACGTAGACCCCAGAAAATATGATTCGACTGTTAAAGGGAGCTACGAAGAAGGGGGTTTGGAGAAGCTTGGGAGAGGCCTATGTTCAGGAAAGGACCGTGACAGGCTTCTTCAAAAAGAAGAAGAGAAGACTTCATTTTACATCATTTTGCCGCACATTTTTATTGAATTTACAATGTAAACATAATTTATTAAATTTTAGCGTTTACATTTTATTAAACTTGAAACGAAAACTAGAATAATGTTTGTTTACATTGAAATAATCATATGAAATCATAAAAACTTATAAATAGGTATATATTTTCTAAATTTGAAATTTCGTACCATTTTTACGACCAATCGCATCAAGTTACGTCGCCATAAAAATTTCCATTTAGTTCTCTTTACAATATTAGATGGCGCTATAGTCACTTACAACTGGTCACAATCTAGGTCACAATCACTGACGCCATTTTAATATTTTGTTATAATGATTTGACAACTTTAGTAGTATCTTGCTAATAACATAATTATAATCAACGCAATTAACGCTTCCGTTGAAGAAAAGTGAATTTACACCCGTACAGTTACAGTGCTCCATCCTCCAAATGGAACCAGTTACCGATTTACATGCAGCTCAAGTGCTACCTTCCGAAGAATCACAAATTGTAGAAAACGCAGGTCAATTTTTGGACATTCCATATAATTCAATTAGCAAGTTCGAAATTAAAACAGAAGATGTGGAAGATGTGAAATTTAATTTAGAAGATCTGCATCATTCCATTGACATTAAAGAAGAGACCGACACTACACAATTAACGCTGACCTGTTCCAATAAATATGAATGTGCAATTTGTGGTTATAAACTTGCTCTTAAACACACTTTAATACGCCATATAAGAGCTCATAAGGTCAGGAAATCATTTATATGTAATATTTGTAACCTTAAATGTGCAGGAAAATCACATTTAAAAATTCATTTAAGAACTCACACCGGCGAAAAACCCTTTAGTTGTGATATTTGCGAGTATAAATGTGCACGTAAATCAGTTCTACAATTACATTTAAGAAATCATACCGGCGAGAAACCGTTTAATTGTGATATTTGTGGGTATAAAAGTGCCCGTAAAGGTAACTTACAAAGACATTTACGAAGTCATACCGGCGAGAAATCGTATAGTTGTCATTTTTGTGAGTATAAATGTGTACAGAAAATGCAATTACAATTGCATTTAAGAACTCATACTGGCGAGAAATTGTTAAGTTGTCATTTTTGTGAGTATAAATGTGTACATGAATCACGTTTACAATGTCATTTAAAAATTCACGGCGAGAAATTGTTTAGTTGTCATTTTTGTGAGTATAAATGTGCACGTAAATTAACGTTACAAATCCATTTAAGAACTCATACCGGCGAGAAACCGTTTACTTGTGCTATCTGTGAATATAAATTTATTACGAAAACACAATTAAAAGTACATTTAAGAACTCATACCGGCGAGAAACCGTTTAGCTGTCATATTTGTGAGTATAAAGGTGCACAGAACAGGAGTTTACAAAACCATTTAAGAACTCATACCGGCGAGAAATTTAGTTGTCATTTTTGTGAGTATAAATGTGCAAGTAATTTAAGTTTACAAAATCATTTAAGAAGTCATACCCGCGAGAAACGGTTTAATTGTGATGTCTGTGAATATAAATTTAGTACGAAAACACAATTAAAATCACATTTTCGAACTCATACCGGCAAGAAACCATTTAGTTGCGTAATTTGTGAGTATAAATGTACAAAGAAATCAGACTTAAAACTGCATTTAAGAACTCATACCAGCGGGAATCCGGTTAGTTGTGATGTTTGTGGATATAAATGTAGAATAAAGTCGCAATTAAAAATACATTTAAAATCTCATACCGGCGAGAAACCGAAATAATAACTTCAAAGAAGTGGTGAATTCCCTAACTTCGATTTTTCTTCTTCCTGTATATGCAGTATCTCCGCAAATCAGCTAGCCGTGAAAAATAGATCAGTAAATATTAGATATGAATAGCTAAATAGCAATTGTTTGCTTACCAGTAATAAACTATGCATGGGCCTACCAGAACTACTTCACTATTTTTGATCTATAAATAATTTGCTATAAAAAATTAAATAAATGAATATTAACTGTTTACCTAGTTTACTTTTTTAAATACCTAAGCGTTATTAAATTTCATTGAAGGATCGTGCAAGTACTACTTCAAGACAAAGTGGCCTCTCTATTTGGTTCATCTTTTTTCCTTTTTCTGGTTGCCAATTTGAACAGCCTCTGATAAAATGTAAAAATAAACAATTCGAATTGTTATGATTTTTGTAACAATTTATAATTATTAATGTATCGTCGGCTTACTGCAAAAACAGGTCATGTTTCTAGCATTATACTTTCCAATGCGTCACGCATAACTAGCCTTACTTTGAACCGGGAACTAAGAGGAACTCCCCGTCATTTAAAATTAAATTTTGTTTAATGAAAACATACTACATACAAGTAGAAATTTACAAAAACACAAATTTTTAGTATTAAAGTTTTGGTTGGAATTTGCATTAAATTATAAGTAGAAATTAAGCTGCTATTATATAAAGTTATAATAAAACAAATATGCACATACGGCACCCAATAATAGGGGACAGTGTAGTAATCCTTTATTTTTTGTAATTTTAATTATTATATTGAAGCTATGCTTCTTATCGCACGGGTATCGCACGGGCAGTTAACTGAAAAAAATCGTACGTCACACCAAATTGTTAACGAAAATGTGTAACGCAATTTCGTCACACAAATTTCGACCAATGAAAAGAAAAGTATTTTAAATCAAGGAGGTAGTAATTATTTTAAACGTCAAAATCTCAATTATGCAATCTCAAGTCAAAAATTATACAATCAACTATAAAATCTCAATTTATAACGTCAAAATATAACAAAACAAAACTAACAAAATTAAAAAATTCCCGCCCCCCCTTTCTCCCTTTTCGTGGGTCGGCAAAAAACGTCGAAAAAATTTTCCCGTATTCTTATAAGCAAGTTGGAGGCCGAAGGCCAACCCGTATTCTTAAATGCCAGTGGGAGGCCGACCCGACCCGTGTTCTCTAAAGCAAGTGGGAGGCCGAAGGCCGACCCGTATTCTTATAAGCACGTTGGAGGCCGAAGGCCGACCCATATTCATAGATGCCAGTGGGAGGCCAAAGGCCAACCCGACCCGTGTTCTCTAAAGTAAGTGGGAGGCCGAAGGCCGACCCGTGTTTCTGAAAGGCAAGTGGGAGGCCGAAGGCCGTCCCGTAGTTTTATAAGCAAGTAGGAGGCCGAAGGCCGACCCGTATTTTTATAAGCAATTTGGAGGCTGAAGGCCGACCCGTATTCTTAAATGCTGTCCTTAATGAGTCTCCAATTTTCAATGATTTCAAAATCGCATTTTTCAGATCTTCGGAATATTCTTTCGTCTTTACCATGATTCTTACTGTTTAAGCAACTACTCTTTTTGGACGCTGAATAAAATATAATTCAAACAAAACAAAATAATGTTCGCAGATTTTGACGTTTAAAATTTTATTAAATTTTAAAACGTCAAAATCTGCGAACTGTATATAAATATCATTATATTTTATTCAGCGCCCAAAAAGAGTAGTTGCTTAAATTTTTTTCGTTTAAATTCGTTTAAAATTTAATAAAATTTTAAACGTCAAAATCTGTATTAGCCTAATTACTTTTAGGAATGATACAAATGATACAGTTAATGTAGTGTGCGACATAAACAAACGTCGTTTTTGTGTGTGACATAAGTTGAAATGGATAGTTCAAACAGTGATTCGTCTGACAATGAAATCCATCAAAACGTACAAATAACCACAGCTTTTGTTCATGCGGTTCAATCTCAAAATTACACAATTGATAATAACAGTGTATCTAGTAATCAGCAGGATGAAAATTTTCAAATGTGAGTATTACAGCTAAAGCATGTCGATATTAAAAATCTCATAAAGATAAACGCATTAATTTTAAACATTTTCGTTGCAGCCAAAGTGAATTGAACAAAGCAAATGCTCTACGTTGCGAACAGTATAGAGAACGAAAAAAAAAGCAAGAGGTCAGTACATCGGCAATGGAAGAACCTACCACATCTGGTAAAACAAACATAACACCAGCTCAACGTGCCAAAGAATACAGGGAAAGAAAAAAAATGCAAAATATGATTGATGTAGATGGCTCACAAAGGTGAAATTATGTATTTTTGTATTGTACTAAATTAATATCACAAAAATTGCAATCAATACAATTAAAAACCTACATAACTTTTATGAATTATTATAGCACATCTGACAAAGCAAAGAAAACACCAGCTCAACGAGTCAAAGATTACAGGGAAAGAAAAAAAAATCAAAATATGAATAACGTAGATGGCTCACAAAGGTGAAAATTTGTATTACACTAAATTAATATCATAAAAATTGCAATCAATAAAATTAAAATCTACTGTTGTGTCTACCGCGTACGCGAGTAAATTCGCTTATTTTATAGCAATGCATTGAAAGAGACACAATTATTGTTTGTTGCTATGGACTTTTATAATTGTATTTGTTAGGATATAATCATTGTTACATTAAGTTTCGTTGTTAATTTAAATGCGAGTGCGAGAAAAAGGCAAGGAAACGGTTTTTAAAAATCAATAAAAATAAATCTGGATAGCAGGAATGATTAAAACAAAGTGAAGAGAGACTCACCTTGGAAAAACGGTAGATAACAAACAATAAAAAGTTGCGAGCAAGCGGATAGTCGCAAAATAATTTGCTCCGCAAAAAGAGTTCGAAAATTTGCGAGCAAGCGGATAGTCGCTAATAATTGGCTCCGAAACAAATAAAGTTCAAAGTTGAATTCAAGTGCTAAGCACGCGACAAAACCAATTAGTACCTCACAGTTGGGGACTATTGTACGTAAGAGAGGCATTCTACTCGTCATCGAGTTTTGAAACGGCCCCAAAAGACGGAATCCAGGCAACGGAATTCCGAACACAAGAAGCGAGAAGTTAAAAGCCAAATATTTCAAAGTGCAGAATTATCCAGAAGAAGCGAGAAGTCAAGAGCCAAATATTTCAAAGTGCGCCGACCAAAGTGCACTGATAAGCCTAACCTCGCAGGTATTTACATTAATAGTTAATTTTTTTGTTCGTTTATTTTTTAGTTAAGAAATGTTTGTTAATTTGAGTTATTATTTGTGTTTATTAAAATTTGTTCATTTTGAATTGTGTCCTTTTTGTGTTTCGCCGATCAAGTCAATAAAGCTTAACGATTAGGCACCCTGAGAGCCAAGAGTTTAAATAGAAGGTAGGTGCTCTTCAATTTGTTGTCCCACGTCCTCTGTCCATAAAAGCGACAAAAAGGGGAGGTGACACAACACTACATAATAATTATTATGAATTATTATAGCACATCTGACGAAGCAAAGAAAACACCATCTCAACGAGTCAAAGATTACAGGGACAATCACGGACTAGCAGTCAAGACAGCTGAAGGCATATAAGTATAATCTATTATGGTCCGCCCTGTGAGGCCGAAGGCCGAACAATTATGGCCTTCACGGATTTATTATGGTCCGCCCTGTGAAGCCGAAGGCCGAACAACTATGGCCTTCACGGATCTATTATGGTCCTCCCCCTGTGAGACCGAAGAACTATGGCCTTCACGGATCTATTATGGTTTGCTCTGTGCGTAAGAAGCATAGCTTCTGTAGACGGTCCGACGACCGCTCTCATTTTTTGAATTTTATTATTAATTAACTATAAATTTTTCTCTTTTCCGTCATATAAATTCTTATTTTTAGTACAATTAAGTAAGCTTGTCTTTTTTTAAATACGGACCTGTATAAGGTTAAGCTTAATCACCCAAGTGTAATAAGTTTATCAATATCCATATAATTATCTAATTTGTTTTCTATCAAACCTTTAAACAGATATATTTTTCTTTTAAGTTCAAGTTTTTACCTAAAGATTGCAGGTAAAAACTCGCGATATGATTATATGATTTTTTAAATAATTATACAGGGTCAGATTAGCTAACGAATGCATTTAATTACCAATTTTAAATATTATTACAATAATTAAGGGTAAACAATGGAATTTCCAAACAAGAGGTCCTCAAACATCTTAAATATTGAATAAATTGTTACATTCACTTTCAATATAAATTTCATAAAGTTTTAGATCCTCTTGTTATTTGATACAAACTAAAGGGAAGTAATTTAACTCTATGATTTTGAATTACGCGATTATGATATTGAACCCAAGTACCATTAAGTTTAGATAAGGATAGTGCATAAATGGGCCTTACAATATCTCAGTCGAGTTAGTCGTTATTTGGGCCTTAATTGGAACTCGACAATCCGTCAGTGCGGTTCAGCACTGCGTGTATGATAATCACCAAGTGAGTTAAATTCATTCGTGGACAATGCATATTGAATAACGTGAAACAAACCGAGATATTGAAGTCCTGAACATCGATCATTCGACTCAAACTACGCGAACCCGAGTCGGCCTTCGGCCTCCCGATTGCTTTTAATAATATGGCCGGCCTTCGGCCTCCCACTTGTTATTCCTGTTACGGGTCGGCCTTCGGCCTCCGATTTACTTTTGAATATTGCGGATCCGACATCCCATTGCATATTCGCGGTACAAATTCAAAATTCGATTTGGCGACAAATTTCAGCCATAAAAATAATTTTCAAGGTCACGTGTGTTGGAACAATTTAAAGCCAACGACGGTGTCTATCGAGAACTTTAATTTGGGCGATTTTGTAAAATTTCTAAAATTCGCCTTAAGGGCCGTAACTGCGCCCTCGAAAGAGATTTCAAAGTCAAAATGAAGGTGCATTTAATAACTGCGCAAGAGCAATAAGATGTCGCGCATTTCAAGTTCTCCCAGATCCGGGGTAAGAGTCGGAAGCACACGTAAGCGTCACCGCGCTGTCGCACGAAAAACATCCAAAGACGTAATCTAGGTCGCCTAACAAATCTGCACACGATTACGCATCGAAAAAAAAAAGCGACAACTTACTTATTAGTTACCTGTCGAATACTTATACTTTATCTAAGACCTACGTATTGTTTTGCGGAAACGCACTTTGCCAGCGACCACAAGTTTTTCAAGATGACCCGGTCGCATCGCGCTCTGTGATTTAATATGATTTGCAGGGTCGCTTGGGGGCTCGGAGTCTCCGGTATGGATGACGGTCGGCTCGGCCTTGACTTTGTCGCCGGAATTTCCGCCTATTAAGTTAATGACGAGTGGACTTTCACCTATACTGACGATTGCGGACCACTAGGTGACCCGGTGAGACGTGTTGGATCGCGGCGAGCGGTGTGTCCGGTTCAATTGGAAAAGTAGAATCAAGTGATAGTGCCTGACCTCCCGGACACAAACTTTCGTGCTAAACCGGGAGGTCATCGGGAGCCTGCATCATCGATGCAGCATGGAAGATCGCAGACGACAGCGGAAGTAATTTATTTATTTATTTAAAGATTTAGACACACTCCTAACAGTAAAAACTAATTACAAGGAGTGTGTATACAAATGTATATACATATTGCTGTATGCTGACGTAGCCTCACGTTGGGCTAGCCAAAAATGCTGTATACCCTTGGAGCTTTATTAGGGCTACACGTTTGAAATTAATGTTTTGTACGAGTGTACGTAAAAGTTCCTCGTCAATAGAAATGTATGCTAAATTTTTATTTATAAATGCAAATAAATTAAGTTTATGCCTCGGCTTAGCGATTTCGGTTAGCACTGACCTACCTTCTCTCAAGTTGGGCTCCTTCCTTGACCAAATCGTAATGCTGAAATAGACAAGTGATGGTCTTCGGAAATGATAAAATTATGCTCCGCTTTATAATGCAAATTGTGAATTTTATTAAATAAAATGTAATTAAGTTTAAACAAATCTTGAACATCAATTAAATAAAACCTTAATATTACCCCAAATTATAATTATTATCGTGTCGACGCACGCGGTAGAAAATTTTAAGTTCGCACTAAATTTTGTGTAAATAAAATTGTCTGGCTTTACCTTTAGACGAAATCTAGTTCTTTTCTGGTTACCAAGATGAATGACCATGAAACCCAGTATTAATTTCTCATCAATGGTATACGGTTGCTTGAATACAAGTGGGTTCGTTTTTCCACACGTGTAAAATCGTATAACGTAATTTGTTCAAAATATTGTGGATCCTTTAATAATTTTGATCACAAACACTTCCAACATAGGTAAGTTGACTTCACTTTTGTATTTAATAACTTTTCTCTGGTTTTAATCACCAATTTTACTAATTAACTTTATCTTTATTAACAGCTACAAAAACTCGACCACCATTAAATTAAATTAAGAATCAACTTATTATTAATCAACAATCCATTGTTTTCCATAGTTACTTGTATTTTCAAAGCATTCCTGATTTCGTTCCATTTGGTCGATATAAAAATCAATATATTTGACGTAAAATTTCCAGGTTCGTACTTGGCCCAAAATAATTTGTAAAATTTTTAATAAAATTTTTATGTTTCAGATTTATTTGAAGTACCAGCCTCTTCTGTGATCATCCAGTAAAGTTTTGAAGAAAAGAAAATGTTTTTCTCGTTCGTGGTACATTGAGTTTACGGCGCACTCCGACACGTATAAATATTTTCTTATTTTGAAGTTTTACGTTTTAACACATTTTATAAATTAACTTTGAACAATTATTTTGATTTCATTAAACATTCCTTATAATTAATTAATACAATTTATAATTTTAACAAACATTTTCATAAACAGAAATAAAACGTTGCATTTAAATTTATTTGTTATCTGGTTCCGTGACCTCTTCTTCATGTAAATGTATGACGTTAAATCAAATTTTTGGTATCGGATGAAACCTTTACGTTTGAGCCAATAAGTCTCGTGCTACCTTTATTAACTAAACAAAACTTTGAATCAAAACGTGGTCATTTCTATTGACGTGGTAGTGGTACATTGCAATATATATACCAACTATAATATATAGAAGTACATAGCACAAACAAAATAAAATAAAATAACCCATATTTATATAAGTCAGTGCTGGATCGTTTGGACGGGGCGATTACCCAACTCGCCTGTAACAGCATGCAACCAACTCCTTGAGGCCCGTGTGGTTGGGGTCGGCAATGTCAGTAATAACATTAAAGTTGCGGCTGCAGATGGAGATGGGGGACGTGGCCAAGAAGTTGGTACGGCTAAACCTACAGTAGAACAGGTCGCTCTGTCTAGAGTTACCTCTAGGTACTCGAAAATTTATCTCTGCCAATAATGGTGGACAATCGATGTTGTATCTCAGAAGTTTGTATATAAATACGACGGACGATACAAAGCGCCTGCTCTCTAGTGTTTCAACATCGAATTGAGCCAAGAGTTTGCGATGATTATAGCCCTGTATCGGGTAAAGACCATCTTGAAGGAATGCCAAGAATTTCAAAAATCGACGTTGTACCGACTCAAGTCGCCTAATGTGGTACGCATGTGTTGGGTACCAGATCAGCGCAGCGTATTCCAGCCTTGAACGAACAAAGCTATAGTAGAGAAGCTTCAAACATGGAATGCTTTGAAGGTCACGTGCGTTTCTGTAGATGAATCCATACATGCGGGACGCACAACCTAGGGTATCGCTAATGTGTTCGGTGAAGGTTAGTCGTGAGTCAAAGATAACTCCCAAATCTCTGAAGGAATCGCATCTCTCCAAAATTCTGCCCTCGCAAGTGTAGGAGAAGTCAATAAAAGTCTTCTTGTTTGTAAAAGAGACTACTTTACATTTGGAGATTTGTAGTTGCAACCGATTACTCCTACACCAGGTCCCAATCAGGTCCAGATCAGATTGCAGACGATGGCAATCCTCTAATGAGGAAATGCCTGCGTAAATTTTTAAATCATCGGCATATAGCAGTTTTTGCGATGATATAATATTGGGCAGGTCGTTCACGAAAATTATAAAAAGGAGAGGACCAAGGTTGGACCCCTGAGGAACGCCCGAGCTAACCGAGAAGACCGAAGATTTATGACCCCGGTATTCAACAAATTGCTTGCGTTCAAATAGGTATGTACTGAAGAGATTAATCAGCTGATTAGAGAAGCCAAACGATGACAATTTCCCAATCAATCTATATAGATCAAGTTGGTCAAACGCCTTCTGGAAGTCAGTGTAGATTGTATCGATTTGTCCCTGGCAGTCCAAAGTTTTAATGCCGAGAAGGTAAAGCCCGCTGTCGTCGGGGAGGGGGTTTTAGTCAGTTAGAATCTGACACTACCATCCCTGATGGGGTGGTGCCTATGAAGGTTTCCCCCTTCCCTGCAGAAAAAAAAAAAAAAAAAAAAAAAAATTTGAGGCCACCCAAAAATCGAAATTTTAAACTGCATCAAAAAGGTCGAGGTTTGAAATCGAAATTTTTCAAAATTTGCATTTCCGCAATTTTCCGGCTTATCGGACGTCCGACGAAAAAATGTGTTACTTTCGAAAAGGCTGGGCTCGAAAGATGTCACCCGAAACCGTTTTCGAAATTAAAAATTTTTTCGCGGACTTCGCGCCAGGACGGCATCAAGGTGGAAATTTTGTGAATCCTTCAAACGGCCACAGGGTCCTTATTTACGGGAGGATTTTTCATTTTTTACTGGCAACCGAGGCAGATTCCGGGGATGCACGAAATTGCATTTATAGCTTTTTATCGTATCTCGCACCGTACGGCTATGAAATGAAAAAGTAATTTTCCAAAATAATTTCCAAGGGTTAGTGCCTTCAAAAACGAATAGCAAAATATTTTTTTTTATATAAAATTTTAACGTCGGAATCGGATTTGGCGATCAATTTTAATAATTTTTGATGCAAAACTTGTTGGAAAATTATTCTTCCCCGATCAAAAAAAATCAATTCAATGTTGTCGGCGTACCTGCAGGACTTGAGTTTGTTTGGTCCGGCTTTGGCTTCTCGGCAACGATGAAACAAACACGAGTCGGCCTTCGGCCTCCCCCCGTTTTTTAAAAGTACGGGTCGGCCTTCGGCCTCCCGCTTGCCTTTATGGATACGGGTCGGCCTACGGCCCCCCACTTGCTTTTAGGAACACGGGTCGGCCTGCGGCCTCCACATTTTTGCTCTATCAAAATTTCCGTATTTTACCGTAATTATGTGAGGTCAAAATGTAATTAAAACGAATTTTTAAAATTTGCCGTTTTTTAATTTGTATATCACGATTACTCGAAACCGGTCCATTTTTCGAGAAAAAGTATTTCTACAAATTTTGTCGGGTATACGGTCGGCTCGACGACGGTGTATTTTTTTTCGCGATCCGGTCGACGCCGCCCAGCGTAGCGCAAAAAACGACAAACAAAATGTAATTAAAATCGTCGTCTCGCTTAGCGGTCGTAATCAAACTATAACCTACAGGTTTTTTTGCAGATATGCAAATCTAAATGAGACCAAAAAATCGAAACTTTAATCTGGAAATAAGCGAGCCAGGCGCAAAAAACGATTACATTTTTGACCCCCACTCAAACGGAAACGGGACAAAATTTCGAAAATTTGACCCCAGAGGGGTGTCCGTTTTCGCCGCCCCCACCTCTCTCGAAAATTTGAACTCAATCGTACGAAAACCCCGGAAAAAGTGTCAAAAATACGAAAAACCGCGCTGAGCCGTTTTGCCGAGCGCTCTGAAAAAAAAATTTGTTTCGCCCCCTCGACCGTCGCCCGGGGCTGCCTGCAAAATTTCAACTCTCCAAAATGAATTCTCAAATTTTGGGACCATTTTGAACCGTAATTTCGCCCCTTCCCTTATGTTCCACCAAAAAACGGACAATTTTCCCGTTCAATCCTCGTAAAACCACACGGGTATGCAAAATTTCAACTCTCCACGACGCACAGTGTGGTATTTGGCCTCAAAAGGTGGCATTAAATCAAATACTATTCCAACGGATTTCTAAGTAGGATATTTATTTTCAGGGCTCTTAGTAGTATCTAAAAAATACTTTGCATAATTCTGGTGCATTTATTTATTAAGAAAATGAATTTATTTGAAAAACTTTGAAAAATTAACATCATCAGCAAAAAACACAGAAATAGTTTTTGGAAGATATGTGTAAATATCATGTAAATATACACTTATCCGAAAATACATGTTGTGATATCACAATACAACAAATATTTAATGGATACGAATTAAAAAATTCAGAAGAGAAGTAGTTAATAATTTTTATATTTATTTTTCAAGTAATAGCGTTAAAAGTAAAAATAAAGCAAACATTTTAAATAATGTCTTGGTCATCTTCTTCGTCATCATCCATTGATCGCATCGTATCGTCATCGTCACTCTCGGAAATCTGTTTATGATCATCAATGACTTGGTCAGTATAGGCTTTTAATAAATGTAATACCTGCTGAGATAAGTATCGAAGGTTTTTTTTGGGTAATTCTCTTTTGTTTGTTATAACAGGGTCAGAGGTTAATAGAAATCTGTTTAGAACGTCTCTGTTTGAACTTTCGCGGCTACATTTTCTCGAGTTATGTTCACGATATCTCTTGAAATCCTTATTGCAAGCTTCCTGTGCTTCTTCGCTTAACTGACCTATAGGCAGCAACGCAAATTTAACTATTTCTGGGCCATGAATTAAATATTTGTGTATGGTAGGTGGCATACAGTACCATGGGTATTTATCAACAAAGTGCCGGGCAGTGCTGTGGCAGTGTTCCCGAAATCTTTCAACATTTATTTCGTGACCAGAAGCCACAACTATTAATATAATTTGCATTTTTCTAATAAGTTCTACATCAATTGCAGTTATTTCAGCAGAGTTCAGGATTTTCAAAGAAGCGCCTTGCCGTGTTTCCATCATTAGAATTGCCAAAACCAGGTTTAGGTTTATCGATAATTAAACTAAAGCGTTCTTTAAATTTTTTTTGAATCCGAGTCTTGGTTTCGGCTACTATATCTTTATCACTACCGCGAGCTTGCCATTTTTTGATAGGTAACTTATAATATGCCATATGGAGTAAACATTCAAAAAAACGAATCCAACCATGTAAAATTGATAAACCAAATTGTAAATTTTCTGTCTTAATTTCTTTTTGCATAACTGTATCGATATCGTTAAAAGATTTTGCAGAGATAAACTGCACCGTGCATGGGGTTCTTCAAAGTTCATAACATTCTGTTAAAAATTAAATTAAAATTTACAACTCACCAGTAATTCTATATTTTCTTACTTGCAGCCAATCATCCTTTCTTATCTTCTCACATAACTCCAAGCGGTTGAGACATACAACTGCAACTACGTGCTTACAGCATTCTGAAGCCCCAGCTTTGCAGGAAAAAAAAAACTTAGATATCAACAAGCTTTTTTTGTCAATTAGCCCTGATATCTCATGAGGCGGTGCAGACAAAGCTGTAGTTTGTAAAACTAAGCTATAAATATGATGGAATCCGTCGTTACTAGGCGTTTTCCCACACAACACAACGTGCTTAGCGTTTGCCAAAGCTTCACCCTCACAAAAGTTTCTAGCCTCAGAACTCCCACAGAATTTCAAAATATTGTTTATTGTTAATTGTTTATTCATATTTAGATATTATTTAAACACAAACGAATATAATAAACAAACCACAACACGTTTCTGAACCCGTTAATGTGCATATAATAACCTTGATTATGATGGCAAAACATAGAACTACCCGTTTTAAGCGGCCATTTTGAATATTTGGTCACGTGATTTTCCTTAATCGAAATCGCGAATAAAGTTCTACTGCTATTTCAATCAACATTCAATACAACAAAAGTAAGTTGTCTGCAACCTTTCTGAATTTGCTACTGAGTGAGTCTCTCTTCGAACTGAGCTAGTTAGGTATCATAAGTGGTAGTGAAGCAAAATCATTAACTGATTTCACTGCAATATATAAAAAAGGTTGATTTTGCCCCATATTTTTGACACTTTCCAAGCGCAGTTTGTAACAGTCGTTTGTTACTGTCCTCCGAGGTGAGCCGTGAAGAGCTGAACCTTGATTGTTTCTTAATTAACAGTCGTTAATTACGGTGTTTTGTTTTACGTTTTGCTATTCGGTTTTTAATCATATTTTATATGGTTTTGTGAATCAAAACAATTTACTTATATGTATTTTCCTATCTTGATTTTTAACTTTAACATCACGTCGCGTCGCACAGTGGGGCAAGAGAGCCAAAACGTGCTATTAAATGAAAAAATTAAAGTCAATTTAGAGATTCCTGTCCATAATGTATGAATACACCACTAACCCACGCACACTAGAACACTACTAAATTTTCGGTGGGCCCTCCGTGACCCGGATTAGCGCAATTTTAACATGGAACATGTTTTTACGGTCGTTACCTCGCAAAAATCGACACCAAAAACCGACACCAAAAATCGACACCAAAATTCGACACGAAAAATCGGCACCACGTGTATAATTCAAATTTACTCGTATAGTTTATAATTTGAATATAGAGTAGATTATCGAATATTTCTCTACCGGAAGCATTTTTAAGAATTGAAATATTTAGTTTGAAACTTTGAAATTGAAGTATATTGTGACATTTTAGTAATTCTAAACTTGTATTAAAGAGCATGTAATTTATAAAAGTACGCTACGGAACGGTATTGTTGAAATCTGAAGTTTAATTACTTTTTGGGCTTTTTGGTTATGTTTTAAAGCATATTGAGCTTTGAGAAGTCGCGTTTAACTTTGTACCAAATTTTACAAATCTCTTCGCTAGATACAATTTTGTTCATTTTCGGAAGCAATTCATACAGGGTGGTCCAAAAAAATTTAAAGGATAATTACTCATTACTCCAGAAAATGCAGTCGGGAAAATACGAATACTGATATTTTTCACTTTTTTTTATTGAGTTCCGATCCCGTAATCACTAGCAAACAAAAACTAGAAAAGAGAAAAATCCAACACATTCAAAAGAAGCACTAGGATTATTGAAATCTCCAACGGTCATGGTCATTCGTAATCGGGATAATGATTATGATAACATTGAAGATGATGAGGATTATGATGATAACATATTCGGAGATTTTGTAGATTAATTTTGTTTTCGGTAAGCGTTAATTAATAAAAAATTAATAATACTTTTTATTTTTATATTATTTTTAATAAAGGGAATTTCAAAAACACGAAAGGAATTATTTAGATATAATACTATAATCGCTTCACTAGATGCAATTTTGTTTATTTTTGGAAGCAGTTCATACAGGGCGATCTAAAAAAAAAATTTGTTGCTAAACCAAATAAGCTGTTTTTCGGTTAAGGAATATGATAAAATTGTATCTATCGATTTTTTTAAATACTACTAACAACCCTGAAAATATATATCCAACTTAGAAATCCATTCAAATGGTATTTGATTTAATAGCACATTTTAGCTCTCTTGCCCCACTGTGCGTCGGTAAGGCACTACATACTTATCGCCATTGTCGAATAGAAATTGTCGATAAGCAATATGACAGTTCCCTTTATAAGGAACTAGTAAAAATCAAGAAACCAAGTTTCTGCCTAGAAACGAGGAGGTCGGCAACAACAACCGCTTAACGACGGCCAGTAATTTTTTGTGCTCCAGGAAAATAATTATTTTCATTGGTAATTTCAATGTTTTTTTTTGCGATCGAAATTTTAAAGAAGTGCAATAAGTAGTTGCACCGGTCGTGAAGGTGTTTTGGGCACAAAATTATTGCGATAGATAATCGAAAAATCGGATCGAAAGGGAATGCAGGGCAGGTCCGTCATTTGGTGAAATTTTTCCACAAGGCATCTAAGTTTCCATTTGTATCACGAGGATCTGTGGGATTTAGAAGAATGGGCCGCCGTAGTTCCAACACAATCATCCGCAATAAACCAGGACGAAAATTTGACGTCGCCGCAATTTCGAGATTATCCATCCACCACATGTGCGAAATTTGTCAGTCGAGAAAATCAATCACGAGTACAATTTATCAATCGAACAAAGCTAATTGGTTACAACAGAGTTTTTCTATTATTTATTACAAACGTCAATCTTTTGAAAATATTTATTTTGGTTTGACCCATAAAGTGTGTTCCTTTCAATTATATTTTTCAGCCGTTATTTTCGAGGAATGTAGATGAATTCCGACCCATTTTGGTTAGTACCAGTTCGATTGAACAGTTCGGAACCTACGTTACAAATACACAAAATCGTAAGTGATTGAAAATTACTCACAACATGAGGTTAGAACCAACCACTTTCAAGTCAAAAGTTAACCATTTTCAAGGCAAAAGTTAACCATTTTTAAGTCAATAATTAACCGTTTGATAATAAAATTTTAATAAAAAATCTTGCTTACCGACATCGAGACTCGTGGAGTTTCAACACCACAATTAGTGAATTTTTGTACCTGTTCAAATATTTCAATTGTTCCATTATTTCAATTATTGTCACCGTTAATATTTTACGAACTGTTCACAATAAAAGAGAATTTTGTCAAATCGTAGTATTAATTGGTCCTAAGTGTGTACTCGAAGTTTTATTTTATTTATGTTTTTAATTAAGATACGAAGTAAGATTGTTAAGATTTACTCCGACGTTTTCGCTTCATATCTGGCGCCCACCAATACCGTTATCGAAAGTAAGGCTGCCTCCATTTATTTAAAAGAATTCACGATAGTTGCAAAACAACCCGGTTCTCCTACAGTGGCTAATCCCTATGAGCTAAGCCGTCATGTTAATTACATCCACAGACAAGCAAAGCGGCGCAAGAGCGGAAATGTAACGGTTTTCGCCAATCTCACAAGTTTTTATGTTTTTTTGTGTTCCTGAATCCTCGGGATGTTCCTAGCAAGAAACTATTATTAAACAGACCAAATTAATTACTTTAAAAATCACCAATTGTCCGCCTTCATCGCACAGTGTGGTGAAATGGGGTTTTTGTGGACAAACGGTTGCTGAGCCTTCAATTTCAGGGCAAAAAATCTGAAAAAAATCTGGAAGTTGTCTTACTAATATATTCTTAATAGAATAGAACAAAAAAATTATTTTTGTGTTTTCCCACAGAATATTGTATAAGTCACGATTCGAAATGCTCGTCATTTTAAAATAGTTTAAATTGTTTTTAATATCTTTCTGTATCGTCCGCTCTGCTTATATATTGTTTACATGGGCATTTGGAAAAATTTATTGATTTGTTAATGCGATAATACCTTCGGAAAAAATTGGACAAGTCTCAGTAAAAACGCTCTTGTGTTCGCATCTGCAAGTATCTGTAGCTGAAATTTGGAGGGCAAGTACTAGAGATACCAATAGTACCACAAAAAAATTTTTGGTGTGTCTCATGCCTTCTCACACAACTGAAAGTTTAAGAGAATTTAACATTTAAAAAATTCGAGTTTTTAGGTCAAAATTAGGTCTACAAACCGTTAAAAATGTAATTCTTTGTTTTGTTTTGGCACTTGTGTGCTACTAAAGAGAAACAGAAATAATATTTCAACTTGAAAACTGAAAAAAATCAATGTATTTCCGTTTTCAGCAAAGTTAAAGTACCTATGTACCTATATGGTACATATTATTGTGGTGTTTTATTTGTCAATTCCAATTTCGTAATACAATTAAAATTTTCATTCAACAATGTGGTCATAAAAAAATAATTTTATCATTAATGTTTTTAATTAAAATGTACCTGGTTCAGATTGTCAGTTAATACACAAATACCGCACATTAGTTTTAGTTTTTTATCGGACATGTGCGTCCCAAAAATTTAAAGTTTATTTTTTTTGTTTAGCTTACTCGTGATTATTCTAGCTGTCCTTGCCGTTATCTCGAAACATCTGTGAATTGGGATGTCGATTTCCAATTCAATCCGTATATCAATTTTCTTAACGTGCCTGTTCTAGTTCCAAAATTTTCTTTTTGCGCCCCAATTGTGTGGAGTTTCCTTTTTTTTGTTTCTTGAGTGTGGATATAATTCTACATTCCTACTTTAAATGGTATATAATCTTTCGATTTTTCGATAATGGATCGATAATTGATTCTGTACTTCGTACTCGCAAATTTCAACATTTACCTATCCTTGTTGAAGGTCGTACAGCGAATCCCCAAGACTCGACCTCTTCTGTGGACTCGAAAACGCACACTTCTCCCGCCAAAATCGTTCCCCACTTCAAATTTTTTTGCGCAGAGGTTTCACTCACATCTTAATATAACTTCGCGCACCTTTTTAAAATTTTAATTTGTTAAATGACCAATTGTGTACATTAATTTACAATTTTATTTTACATTTTTATTAAATAGCCGTAAGGAACAATTCTACCTCATAATCGACTATTATTAATAATTCTTTTCAAAAGGTGAACTTGCAATTGACTTTTTAACATGGAACATGTTTTTACGGTCGTTACCTCGCAAAAATCGACACCAAAAACCGACACCAAAAATTGACACCAAAAATCGACACCACATGTATAACTCTAATTTATAGTTTATAATTTGAATATAGAGTAGATTATCGAATAACATCTTCGCATTCACAATAAGAATTTTCAATAACAAAATTTTTATTACCAAAAATTTAAATCCGAAACCGATCGCAAAAAGAAAATTTGGTTAATAGTAAATTTTTATTACCAACACAAAAATTATAATTATTATCCCTTATTAACACGGGGTAACCGTGTTGGTTATAATACTAATAACCAACACGGTTACACAACTACCCCGCACTTCGGAAAACAGTAAGAAGAAGAAGAAACGAGATAGGCACCCCTAAATCTCGAGGAAAACTATGATAAACGGTTTAGTACCGAAAAACATGTTCCATGTTAAAGATATTAGTATTTATTTTAATTTTTAAATTTTTAATTTATTGAAATACAGTTCAACATATTGCGGTGAATTTTTTAGTTTATTAAAATTTAAATGAATTTAATTTGGTTCTTATTCGTGTTCCAGCTAGCTCAAATTTTATTAGTAGTTGCATGAAACCTCTTACCTTAAAGCCCGCATTTCATTTAGGCTTGTAGAAGCCAGCTTCTACAAGCCCAAAATTTGTAATGCATTGACTCTTATGGAACCAAACTGACTTCGGCTGCTACAAGCCGGTATCGAATTTCACCAGCCAAGTATCGAATTTCACCAGCCCGGCTTGTAAAGTTGTCCACGTGGAGTGGTGTACGTAATTGGTTAATATTTAGAATAAGGACTTATTATTGGATAATATAAAATGCTCGACATGGAGTACTGTAGTTGTAATTGGTTAATATTTAGAATGAGGAGTTATTATTGGATAATATTTGTATTACGAAAATTCTCTTAGCAGGTCTACGTCAGGTCCACGTGGACCGTGATGATAGATGCATTTCTATACCAGGCCGGCTTGTGACGCGGAGTTGTAAATTTTTACAACTGAAGCTTCTGCAGCTTGCCGGTAATTAGATACTTCTAAATATTACATAATAATATGTGTTGTAAAGTTATTACTAATAATAATTTATTTATGTAATTGATAAGCAATATGAAAAAAATTGAATATTGATGTCGAAATTTTTTCGATGCTGTTCTGTAACGACCCCCCTACCCCCGAGTAAGAAAAAATAAGACGTCAGCTACCCCCCTCCCCCTAAACGTCTCACGTAATACATGAACGGCCCCTAACTAATAATAAATTGCGTTTAAAAATTTTCTGCGCTTTTTAATTTAGCACAACAATAGAGGAGGTCGGTTTTTTTCCTGGACAAGTTTATTTAAAAAAAAACATCCAAAAATAATCACCTTCTTTTATTGCTTTTTATTATGGGAATTATTAAAAAATTAGTATAAATATGTAATTAACGATATACAAAAAATCAATTACTTTTAATCAATTAATTGATTTCTTGTATTACTTCTATTCAGTAATATTATTTTGTATGTAACATGTGTTCTCGGAACACTTTTTAATTTTAAAATTGTTTAGTTGTTGTAAAAATGTGAGCAAAATAAATTATAATAGGGGTAGTTTATGTGAATTTTCAAATAAAATTAAAATTATTACTGTGGGATATAATTGAATATAACATTTGGAAACAGAAAATTCTGTTGTTCGAAAAAGAATATTAAAATGTTATAACGTAAAAAATTAACGATGACATCGAATAACAAAAATTGTGTACGATGATTGACACGTACAACAAGAATGTATAAAATAAATAGTAGGCGTCGAATGAAGCTACTGGATGTTATTATTGGAAAGGTAACAAAATTATTAGTAATTTGGGATAATATTATGATAAATGTTATTTTCCGATTGAAGAATGCGTAAAATCCCGGAATATAAAAAAAATTTAAAAATCGCTACAGAACAGCATCGAAAAAATTTCGACATCAATATTCAATTTTTTTCATATTGCTTATCAATTACATAAATAAATTATTATTAGTAATAACTTTACAACACATATTATTATGTAATATTTAGAAGTATCTAATTACCGGCAAGCTGCAGAAGCTTCAGTTGTAAAAATTTACAACTCCGCGTCACAAGCCGGCCTGGTATAGAAATGCATCTATCATCACGGTCCACGTGGACCTGACGTAGACCTGCTAAGAGAATTTTCGTAATACAAATATTATCCAATAATAACTCCTCATTCTAAATATTAACCAATTACAACTACAGTACTCCATGTCGAGCATTTTATATTATCCAATAATAAGTCCTTATTCTAAATATTAACCAATTACGTACACCACTCCACGTGGACAACTTTACAAGCCGGGCTGGTGAAATTCGATACTTGGCTGGTGAAATTCGATACCGGCTTGTAGTAGCCGAAGTCAGTTTGGTTCCATAAGAGTCAATGCATTACAAATTTTGGGCTTCTAGAAGCTCGGCTGCTAGAAGCTATAATGAAATGCGGGCTTAAGAGCGAGTTCCTTTGATCAAAATTTGGCTTCGTTTCAAAAATGTTTCTCATAAGCGAATCAATCTTATTTTGTTGTTATTTTACCCTGTAAATTATTAAAGTGACGGAAATGCAAAGAAAAACTAAATAAAATTTCTTTCTTTACTATTAACAAAATTAATTTAATATTTCTCACGTTGGCTATGGATTGATACGTTTTTACAATAATGGTTGCTATGTCATCATCAAGCTTTTCCATTCCATTTCGGAATATTGCTACGCTGCTTTTTCTGCAAAGTCTTTACGATCCATTCATTGAGGTGGAAACTTTATTTGTTATTTTTGCATTCTTTTAAATGAAATGTTTTATTTATTAATTATTATATTGAACTTCTATTTAAAATTGATTCATTGATTTCTTTGATTAAATGTTGATTAAAATAATTACTCGATTTACCTTTATTCAAATTGAACTCGCTCCTTTGTCCGGAAGCCTCATGCATAATTACGTGTCTCAATTTCATTAAATAATTTTTTTATTTGGTGGATATTCATTTTTGCCCGCATCACGACAATATACAGGGTGTTAGGTAAACATGCGGCAAAAATTCAAGGAGTTATTCTTCGGCCTATTGTAAGAATATTTTGTCCTATGATGATTTCTGAAAAACCCCTTTGTTTCGAAGATACAGGGTGAACAAAATTTGCGACAACCATATTCGATATTTGTTGAAATCATTAATTAATTAATTAATTGGATTGGTCGAGGTTGGCCACACGCATGGCCTGCTCGATCATCAGACTTAAACCCCCTGAAGTCATTAGTTTACGCTACTCCAGTGGAGAATTTTAACGAATTGCGCATTCGGATAATTGCTGGGTGTAACTCAATTAGAAGCAACCCTGGTGTGTTTGAAAGAGTTCGGCACTCAATGACGAGAAGATTGAATGCTTGTATCCAGGCTGAAGGAAGTCATTTCGAACATTTATTGTAGATTGAGCAAATTTACATGTACTTTTTGATAATAAAATGTTGTTACTGTCGCAAATTTTGTTCACCCTGTATATTCGAAACAAAGGGGTTTTTTAGAAATCATCATAGGACAAAATCCTATATTATAAAAGGCCAAGTCTTTCTTTCTGTCTGTCCCACGGAAATACCCGAAGCAAACCGAACCGAACCGAACGCACAACGTATAATCGGATCAACGTATCATCGGATCAACGTATCATCGTATCAACGTATCATCGGATCAACGTATCATCGTATCATTTTGTCTATATAGGACAGCTATTTCCAAAAAGCATTATGTGAACTTCCATAATGGATAATGAAAATTTTGAAAATTCTGCTGCAAAGCGACGGCGATTGAATCGTGAGAGAAAAGCACGTACAAGAGCTAATAACACAGAAGAACAGCTTCGATCACAGCGACAAGCTGACGCTCGGTCTCATGCGATACGTCGACAACGTGAAACTTTGGAACAAACTCAAGCGCGGCAAGTTGCTGACGCTCGGTCCCATGCGATACGTCAACAACGTGAAACTTTAGAAGAAACTCAAGCGCGGCAAGCTGCTGACGCTCGGTCCCATGCGATACGTCAACAACGTGAAACTTTAGAAGAAACTTAAGCGCGGCAAGCTGCTGACGCTCGGTCCCATGCGATACATCGACAGAATGAAAATCGATACCAAAGTCAAGCAATTCAACTCCAAATAAGAGCATTGTGATTTGATGAATCTCACGTTACTCGACACGATTGTGGAGAAATGAATTCCATCTGTCAGTTCTGCGGCTCCAAGAATTTCGCCAAGGAGCGTCCAGTTGATAAACAATTTAACAACTGCTGTCATAAAGGAAAAGTGAAGATTCCGCAACCGCTCGATCAACATGGGAATCTATTGTTATATCCCGAATTTCTTCGCTCTATGCTTTCAGATTCAGATAATCCTTACTACAAGAACTTTCGTCAGCACATCCGCTCTTACAATTCCTCGGTTTCTTTCGCTTCAATGGGAGCAGAGATTGTTTCAATGCCGGGTAACGGACCATACGTTTTCAAAATTCATGGACAGACGTACCACAGAACCACAAACCTGTATCCACCTGAAGGACAAACAAGAAAGTTTGCACAACTGTATGTAATGGACACGACAGAAGCGGTCAATGAACGAGTAAATCTGCCTGAGAATAGAGGTTGTCTACCTGAAGTGATTGAGAAAATCGATCGTTTCTTCCGCGTCAACAATCGTATCGCAGCTTCATATTGCCTACTGAAAGAAATTGAGCAACAAGAGCGTGTACGAGCCGAAGAAGAAGGACAACCAGTTCCGGTCGTCAAAAAGAAGAGGAAGGGGAGGAGGAAGTAGGAAGTAGTAGTAAAACTTAGTTTTATTATTAGTTATTAAATTATTATATAAATATTTTATTAAATAAAAAAAAACCTCTAAATACATAAATGTTTCATTAAATAAAAAAAACTTTCTAAATTCGAATAAAAAAATTAAAAACGAGTTGTAATATTAACTAGATGATACCCCGTCCGAGGACGAGCAGCTAGAAGGACGGGCAGTTACCCAAGGTAACTTAAGTTGAATGAAGATTAAGGAAAGCTCTCAGTGCAATCCAAAAGCCATATGACCTTGGCTGCCTGCCCGTCCTTCTAGCTGCCCGTCCTCGGACGGGTTATCATCTAGTATTCTTATAATAGGCCAAGGAATAACCCCTTGAATTTTTGCCGCATTTTTTCGACACTTTCAAAGCGCATTTTTTATAATTTTTTTTGTGTTCCTGAATCCTGGGGATGTTCCTAGCAAGAAACTATTATTAAACAGACCAAATGAATTATTTTAAAAAACACCCTTAGGCATTTGTCCGCCTCGACCACGCTGTGCGTCGCCAATAAAATTTCCATTTAGTTCTCTTTATAATATTAGATGGCGCCATAGTCATTCCCAACTAGTCTCAATCAATGACGCCATTTTAATATTTTTGTACAAAACATAACAAAATAATGTTATAGTGATTTGACAACTTTAGTAGTATCTTGCTAATAACATAATTATAATCAACGCAATTAACGCTATCGTTGAAGAAAAGTGATTTTACACCCGTACAGTTACAGTGCTCCATCCTCGAAATGGAACCAGTTACCGATTTACATGCAGCTCAAGTGCTACCTTCCGAAGAATCACAAATTGTAGAAAACACAGGTAAATTTTTGGACACTCCATATAATTCAATTAGCAATTTCGAAATTAAAACAGAAGAGGTGGAAGATGTGAAATTTAATTTAGAAGATCTGCATCATTCCATTGACATTAATGAAGAGACAGACACTACACAATTAACGCTGACCTGTTCAAATTTATTTGAATGTGCAATTTGTGGTTATAAACTTGCTCTTAAACAAACTTTAATACGTCATTTAAGAGCTCATAAGGTCAGGAAATCATTTATATGTGTTATTTGTCATTTTAGTCATTTAAGAACTCACACCGGCGAAAAACCCTTTAGTTGTGATATTTGTGACTATAAAAGTGCACGTAAATCAGTTCTACAATTACATTTAAGAACTCATACCGGCGAGAAACCGTATAGTTGTCATATTTGTGAGTATACTTTTGCACAGAAATCACACTTACAAAGACATATAAGAACTCATACAAGCGAGAATTCGGTTAGTTGTGATGTTTGTGGATATAAATGTAGAATAAAGTCGCAATTAAAAATACATTTAAAATCTCATACCGGCGAGAAACCGAAATAATAACTTCAAAGAAGTGGTGAATTCGCTAACTTCGATTTTTCTTCCTGTATATGGAGTATCTCCGCAAATCAGCTGTCCATGAAATATAGATCAGTAAATATCAGATATGAATAGCCAAATAGCATTGTTTTTGCTTACCAGTAATAAACTTTTGCTTAGCTAGGCTAGCTAATTTCAAAATTAATAAATTATTTCTTGGTGGCCCAACCATAAATACCTAAATGAGCGTTTTCTCGAAAAAACGATTTTGGAGATACTGCGTTTTAGCGTTGGACGGCAGAATAGTCAAAATGTGACTGAATCATGGTCCTGTTTACCGTAATGTTACTTATCAAAGTAAGGTTTTGTGAAATCCTAGTGAACAGAAAAAGTTTCTGAGTAATCTTACCTTTGATGTAATTAAAATGATCCTTAAATGACAATGCATTATCGATTACAACACCCAAATATTTAATTTCCGACACAACTGCAATCCGGTCATCGTATATTGACAACGCCTCACTGGGTTTATTTTTTAAATTATGTTTCTTACTTAATATCATAGCTTTTGTTTTTGTTATATTTAATTTCAGACTATTTAGATGAAGATATATTTCTACTTTTTTTAATTCAATATTCTGTTGTGATCACCTCCTCTTTTGTCGCTTTTACGGACAGAGGACGTGCGACAACAAATCGATGAGCACCTACCTTCTATTTACTCTTTTGGCTCACAGGGTGCCTACTATTAAGCTTTACGAACTTGATCGGATGAAACACAAAATAGACACAATTCAACAATAACAATATTTAATAAACACATAAGATGAAACAAATTGGACCCCCTTCTGCAATTGGGAACCAACCAACAGTAACACTATTCTGAGTAATCGGCGTTTAAAGGTTTCAGTATATTTTCTAATTATTTATGCATCAAATAAAAGAAATCTAATACTATTTTAATTTATTTAATGAAAGTTTTATACACACTATAATATGGTCCATTAAAATTTTTTAATTTTTCAAAATTTCAGGAAAAAATGCACTTGGTTCCTTTTTGCTTACACGAACTAGGAACAAAATGATTTTTCAAAAAAACAGAAACATACTAATATCTATTATAATCAAAGCTAATATTAAAAAATATTGACAAATGTTATTAGATTTATTAACAAATAACCTATAAATGGGAATTATTACTTGTTGAAATATAATAAAATAATTATTTTAAAAGTTAATCAAGTAGAATGACATACCTAAATGTATAAAAAATTTCTGATTTTCAATATTTAGGTATGTCATTCTACTTGATTAACTTTTAAAATAATTATTTTATTAACAAATAACCATATAAAATTCATATTCATATTATACAAATTCATATTAAACAAATTTTTAATCTTGTTCTTGTTCAAAATCTAATGCCCCTGTTTTGCTCGGTTGAAACGTGTTCTTGTAGAACCAATGCAAGGACCACAAAATGTTTGCTCGGTTGAAACGTGTTCTTGTAGAACCAATGTAATTCGTTACAAAAAACCTTATGAGCTCTTTACTTCGCTGGATGATTAAATGCTAATTGGTAGACAAGTATAAAGCAAGTGGACTGTAATGTAGAGTTTTTAATCATGGAATAAATCGGTTAGCATAATTGTAAAAAACATGTATTTCTGACAATCGTAACTTAAATTTATCTCGAAAACATAAACGTAATCATGGCAATTGATAAACATAAAATTGAAACATTAAAAAGGGGCTGCCATGGACAGTTGTAGTCTAAAACACACACATGATCTTAAACATATCGCCCGGGTTGAAATTCTGAATGGATTTCAAGAAAGAAAACGAAACATAATACAATTGAAAAGTGACTTAAATATAAAAATTACACATAAATGTTACGCATAAAAAATAAATCTAAAGTCAATATTAGCTTTTTGGGTAATAAACACTCGCGACCGAAAGCAAGACATTAATCGTCAATCGATGCACTTGTTTACCGAACTTGGTAGAAGGCAAATTTTAGAAAATGCTCTTTTCACATGTCCATTAGAAGTCCGAATGGTCGCGACGCGATTTATACCATCGGAACCGGGATGCACGGAGATAACTCTACCCATTTTCCATTTTAAAGGTGGAAGGTTGTTTTCCTTTATTAGGACGAGAGTGCCAGACGAAAGCTCTGATTGGTGCAGTTTCCACTTCACTCTTTGCTGAAGTTCAGACACATATTCTTTACTCCACCTTCGCCAAAGATGCTGTACAAATCCTTGAATTTTTTGGAAAGCATCCAGTCTATTTTCAGATATAGATGTAACATCTGAATCTGGAAGCGAAGTAAGTGGTCGCCCAACCAAGAAATGACCGGGTGTCAACGGTTGCAGATCGTTGGGATCGGTTTATAAGGGAGCAAGAGGTCTGGAGTTCAGAATGGATTCTACCTGATATAGCAAAGTACAGAGTTCTTCATAGACCAAAATATGCTCACCTATTACTCGTTTTAGGTGATATTTACAGGATTTAACACCTGCTTCCCATAAGCCTCCAAAGTGAGGGCTATGAGCTGGTATGAAATGCCAGTGAATTCCTTCGCAAGCAACAATTTCTGGAATTGAAGATTCTTGTTGCTTAAGAAATTTTCCTAATTCAAGCAAATCGTTATTCGCGCCTACGAAGTTAGTGCCGTTGTCTGAATAAACGTGTGATGGTTTGCCTCTTCGGGAGACAAATCGGCGAAATTCCATGATAAAATGATCAGTTGAAAGACTTGTTACAAGTTCTAAATGCACTGCTTTAGTTGCAAAGCAAACGTAAATGTAAAAATAAGCTTTTGTGGTTTTAGACCCACGACCTTTTCGATCTTTAATGTTTATGGGACCGGCATAATCGATGCCAACGTGTTGAAAAGGAAATGATTCTTCAGCAAGAGCTGATGGCAGGTTACCCATTATAGGCCTAGTGATAGAAGTAGTGAATCTGAAACACTTTACACATTTATGAACGATGTGTTTGACTACATTCCTACCGGATGTAATCCAGAATCTGTCACGTAAGGTAGACAGAAGGAGTTGGGGGCCTGCGGGAAGCAATTTCAAATGTTCACGAGAAGCGAGAAGTTTTGCTAAAGGGTGTTTCCCATCAATTAGAAGTGGGTGCTTCTTATCGTAAGAATAGTTAGTGTTGAGGAGTCTTCCACCTACTCGTATTAAACCTTCGTCATCAACGAACGGGTTTAAACTAACTAAAGAAGAAGAGATCTTTAAGGGTAAACCTAAAGCAAGCAACTTTATCTCATCATTGTAAGAGTCCAATTGCGAAAATTTGATTAATTTTCTTAATGAGTTGGTAAGCTCTTTTGGTGTTAAAAATCCATAAATTCTATTGGTTTTAGAGACAGAGCAATTGTTTCTAAACCGCAAACAAAATGCAAATATTCGCTCAAGGCGAGTTAAATTAGAATAATTGTTGAAAGGAAATGATTCTTGTTTAGAAGAAACGAGAACCTTGACCTCCCTTTTGAATTCAGGAAGTTCAGCGTTACCAAGCGCAAGATTTGGCCAATAAGTTTTGTCTTCCTGTAGCCAAGGGGGGCCGTCCCACCATAATGTGGATTCATTTAAAAATTGAGGACTTGCTCCTCGCGATAAAAGATCGGCGGGATTGGATTTCGTAGGCACATGCCGCCAAACCGCGTTAGCAGTGACATTCTGAATGTCAGCAACCCTGTTGCAAACGAAAGTTTTAAGAAGGTTTTGGGGTTGTTTTTAACCATCCTAGTACGATGGTTGAATCGGACCAAAGAAAACAAGAAGTAGGTTGTAAATCTACAGCCTTTAAAACAGTTTTTAGTAGTTTACTTAACAGTAATGCTCCACAAAGCTCAAGTTTGGGGATAGTAATCGGTTTTAAGGGTACAACCCTTGACTTTGAACATAATAATTTTTGGTAAATGTGATTATGGACATTTTTTGAACGCAAATATATACAGGCTCCGTAACCTTCCATCGACGCATGGCAAAATCCATGAATTTGGATGGATATTGGATCGACACATGTGACGTGTCTTGGTATTTTAAGGTCATTAAGACCTGACAATTCAGATTTGTAAGAAAGCCATCGTTTTTCCATATCGATTGGAACTTGCTCGTCCCAATCAAGCTTTTCAAGCCAAAGCCTTTGCATGAAAATCTTGGCCACAAACGTGCAAGGGGTAATTAACCCTAATGGATCAAAGATTTGAGAAATCTCAGAAAGCATTTGCCTTTTAGTAATTTTTGAAGACGATTGATGTGAGATTGAAAACTTGAAATGGTCTGTTCCGGTTGGTTGTTCTGAACAACCATGTGAGGCCGAGAGTATGTGATTGTTCACGGTCTCCAAATTGTAGAATACCGGGGTGTAGATCAGCATGAGGGATGCTAGCTAGTACGTCGGGATTGTTTGAAATCCACTTTCTAAGTTTGAAACAACCTGCACTTAGAACTATTGAAATTTGCGAACATATTTCACGTGCGGTTTCTACGCTGGAAGCACCAGAAAGTAGGTCATCAACATAGAAGTCGCGCTTTATAATTTTAGAAATTTCTGGGAGCGAACTTTCGCATTCGATACCTAATTGTGTTAAGGATCGGATGGCAAGATAAGATGAGGAGGCGGTTCCATAAGTCACGGTATTTAGGTCATAATGTTCTATGGGGCTTGCGATTGCAGACCGCCACAGTATTCGTTGGAGTGGCCTTTGACTAGGCTCTATTTCCACTTGTCGGTACATCTTCTCGATGTCCGCAGCGAAAGCGTAAGGATATTTCCGGAAACGAATTAAAATTGAGAATAAATCTTGTTGAATAGTGGGACCAACCATTTGGATACTATTCAACGAATGACCTGTTGTGGTTGCAGAGGAACCATTAAAAACGACACGAAGTTTTGTAGTTAAGCTGTCGGATTTATGGACCCCGTGGTGTGGAAGATAATAAACCACCTTAACTTTGGGATCTGATATCGACATGTGACCCAACTCTATGTATTCTTTCATGAAAGCACAGTAGCTTTCCTGAAGTTTGGGATAGGTCAGTAAACACGCCAGCTGATGCAAACACTGTACTAACAAAAAATGATGATAGTAATAAAAGATTTTCGACAAATGGAATTCCCGAGGAAACATTATATCGACAAGCCGTTGGTTGTTTGATTTTTGCTGCTGTTACAGCGAGACCAGATTTGAGTCATTCCGTTAATATTATTAGTAGATTTCAAAACAACCCGAGTCTATCGCACTGGAATGCGGTAAAGAGAATAATGCGATATTTAAAACATACCACAGAATTGGGAATTCTGTACTCATCAAGCAATCGAAAATTAGTCGGGTACTCCGATGCAGATTATGCAAGTAACATCGACACTAGACGTTCAACCACCGGATACGTTTTCAAAATGTGCAGCGGTGCAATTACCTGGTGCAGTAGACGACAAGCAAGCGTCTCGTTGTCAACCACCGAATCCGAATTCATATCCGCATCTGAATCTTCAAAAGAACTTATGTGGCTAAAACGTCTAACAAGTGAAATAAATGAAAAACCAATCAGTGACCTGTGTTTATACATAGATAATCAAAGTGCGATAAAACTTATTAAAAACCCAGTGTTTCATAAACGTACAAAGCATATAGATGTGCGTTACAACTTTGTGCGCGAAAAATATGAACACGGCGAATTTAAAGTGGACTACGTGCCCACTAACGAGAACACTGCCGACATCTTAACAAAAGCACTGCCAACAATTAAGTTTGAATTTTTACGTAGCAGGCTTGGAATGACAAAAATATGATATTTTAATAAAACCTTTGTTAGTCATTCCACTATGTTAATTATTTGTTTTAAAGGAAATTGTGTATTTCTTATTTTTGTATGTGTTTAGTTTTAGGCATGAATCTATTATCCTATTATGTATTTTATGATTATGTCTAAACAATTTGTTTATTATTTTTGTTTCTGTAACAATGCTCGACACACAGACTACGAAAGTTTACACGCCGGCACGCCGGTTTGCTCATGCGTACGTGTATTTTTATGAACTTACGTCAAATTTAAATTTTTCAGTTGTCTCTTTAACATAACCTATTTTACGTCAAAATTTGAACATAGTGAAATATCCAGAGATAATTTGAATTATACCTTATTTTGAACGTATTACTTCTACTTACAACTTTACGTGGAAAATTAACCCCAATTCTATTCGAGTAACTTATTTTTATCACTGCATAATATCATGTTAAGCTTTTTACGAAGTTTCTGAATTTGCAACTGGTTTTGTCTAAAAATGTGTATGCAAAATAAATCTGACCCTAGCATAGGTTAATTTATTTAAACGATGGTTTGGAAATTGGGAGTTAACAGGTTTTCATGTTAATATAAGTAAATGTTTTACATACTGACGGAACAATTTATTTTCAACTAACATAATTATGATAAAATTAAACAATAAAATAATTAATTAAATACATTTAATTATTATTTATTCATTATAAACATCCTGCCGATAGACAAAAACTATTTATAATATTACAATGATGCACTTACAAAAACTTACAAAAATGTCTCAAAGTAACCTAAAATTCAACAAACAACTTGAATAGGAATATTAACTATTAGTGTCTACACCTAATATAAGTTGTTTCTACTTAGCAATAAATATTGCTGTTTATTTTAATAATTATAATAGCACAAGCACAATAATTTCACTTAAAATAGCAAGATTTGTTTCTGGTCTGTCGAGAGGTTATAAACATACAACAGTAAGTAGCGGGAAAACGTTTGACAGATTCATAAAATAGGTTATGTTAACTAAAAACTTTTAAATTTGACGCGCAAACCGGCGTGTAAACTTTCGTAGTCTTTGACAGACGAGTTCTACCAATACGAGGGAGTGTTGAGAAAGTTGCATACATATTAGTAGAACACGTGACCAAGCACAAAGTGCGCTTGCACTCGAAGTGCATAAGTGAGTTGCAAGGTTACTGTTGTACTGTCACAACGTGTGTTAACTTAATACTTGTTTACAATATTTATCTCAATTAAACTAATCAAACTAATGGTATTTATTATTTATCCACAAAACCAAATAGTTATCATCAATACATTTACTTCAATTATTAATAGTCAGCTGCAAATATGTTTCACAAGAGTGACTTGCCCTAAAACCTGATTGATTCTCCACCAAAATTCCATTATCAACTACATGAGCTAAAATTTGTTTATATACTACACGCTCAAGTATTTTTTCCATAGTTGGTCTAAAGTCTAAAGTTACATGCTTCATTAGAATTTTTAACCTTAGGAATAGGTATTATGGTGCTTACTTTTAAAATATCAGGGAAAAACCCTTTAACTATTGAAAGATTAATAAGTTCAAGTAAATTAAATTTTATCCCGTTAAAAATATTTCTAATCATTTTACCATTCTAAGTATGAAACAAGGCATTCCTATTTTTAAGGTTATCAACTATTTTTTTCAGTTCACTTAATGTTATTGGACGAAACTCCTTAAATTTAGTTGTATGAGGGGTTGTATTCTCGGGGTATGACCATTTCTGAGAATCATCGATATTTGATACAATTTCACTTACACTATCAGTGAAATAATAATTGAATTGGTTAGCTATCTCTTCAGAACCCTTGTAGACCAGTTTTTGGTTATCACCACTAAAAACAATACCACCAGAAAAAGCATTCCCTTCACAGTCACTCAGTCAAGTTTTAATAGCTTTCCACATTCTTTTAGGATGGATATGTATCATCTAAGACATTAATAGGCTTGTTTCATCGACGAGTTCTCGTTAGTTCTAGAATTATGCGCATGCTCTTTAACTAAAATCTGTTAAGGTTTTAGTTAAAGAGCATGCGCATAGCTCTAGAACCAACTAGAACTAACGAGAACTCGTCGATGAAACAAACCTAATGTTAAACCAATTACTGAATGTTTGTGTAAACAGCTTGTAAATTTATAAGATGAAAATAAACCTCCACTTATCTGGTTTACTACCTGGGTGTTGCTGCCTTCTGGGGTTGCCGGCTGGATGGATTTTGAGTTAAGTCTGCTTGCAGATCTAGTAAGGAATTCTTCATTTGATTTAGTGAAGTCAAACATGATTCTGAATGTTAACAGTTTATTAATTCGAATTCGGTTACTAAAAATAAATTAAGTATAGGCAGAAACGGAACAAAATCAGTTTTTTGACAAATTTTCAAGTTTCTTTTAACTTTACGACAAAATAGTTTAACATAAAAATTTCGATTTTCAATTAGTGAAGTGGGGTAAGTGTGTATCCAGGGTAAATGTCTACAAGAGTCTAAAATTTGTGAAGAAAAGTGAAATAAACGCCACCTGAGTTATAAGTGATGACTTGAGTATAATCTCGGTTTCTACAACGTAAACCATACGTAAACGCATCGAAAATGTGACTAAGTCACGTGTTTGAAAACTCATTGAAAACAGGAACCATTGAACCTTTACACCCTTGCCCCGTTTTCATTTCTATTAATAGATATAGAAAATACCCAGTGATTACACATTTTCCCCAAATCTTTGGGGAAATAAATAATAAAGAAAAATTATTTTCTATGTAATTGTTTTATACACTAGAATATTAATTGGACTCTAAAGAAAGGAGAGCAACATCAAACATTTTATTTTCTTTCTCAGTTGATTTGTAATTACTGTTTAAATTCAAACTAAGCTGAATTTACTACCCACTTACCCCACTTCACTATAATTGAATAGATTTTCATCATAAATATTTATTATCTGAATATAAGTTTACCACACCATCGCTAATTTTAATGAAAAGTTGAAACGAAATTTGCCCACCCCTATCTCTAATGAGAAGACAGTTTGGAACAAACCACGTTCAGGCAGAAAAATGAATTTATACTTTTATTGCGTGAAGCCCTGATGTTGATTAAACCAGCTCGTTGTAGCAGGGAGCGAGAGTCATGGATTCTCTCGAATGAATGCCCCAGAGAATATCAAAGAACAACTTTGCTAGCGACATCATAAAAAATAGAGTAGCAAGCAGATGGTCGTTGCTAGAAGGTGATGATATTAGCAATGTCCGATGGTAATTGCACTAGCCGACAGGTTGTACCAAAACGCCACCACACCTCATTAATAAAAAATTCAACAACATAGTTTTTAAACAGTGACGCCACTTGACGCATAGATAAGAGACCATTGTGACCATTTTTGTGAGGTTACCAACTTCTGCAATAGTGATACCAATCTTAGAATTTTCAAAAAAATTTAAACTACTACAACGCCAAATGATCGCCTACGATCGGTGTCCCAACTAAAAAAGGGTTTAGAAATTTTGTATAGAAGATAAGCCACCCTGGGTCTGATATCACCCATAAAATAAATTCAAGTTACTTAGTAGCAATAAAACAGAGGGTTTTGTAATAAATAGTCTTTATCGGGAATATCCAACTCTGCGTCCAAAAACTTGGACAAATGAAAGCTTTCCAACTCTGAACAATATTATTTAAATATGCTTAATAATCTCAATTACACAAATCTGTCACTTCAGATTTCTCTTAAAGGATAGGTACATTTAATTTGGAAAATGGGCATTTTTGTAAAATATTTATTATCAATATAACCTAAAAATGTTGTAAAATTGTAACTGGATTGTCTTTGCGGATTTATAATTTTACATAAGTTTGTTTGTGACAGAAATTCTCATTTTTTGTGCTTTATAAGATTTGCTTCGCACAAAGCACAAACAAAGATGTGCTTTGTAAGATTTAAGTAGGTAATAATTTAACCAGCAGTGTGGCGTTAAGCTTACACCGGCAGACTAGCGAGCGGTATGATGATTTCTTGCCTTTGAACTCGTCATGCATCAACCTACAATAATTATTTTGTTGTTTGACCACTGCCATTAATTTCGAAATAATTAAGATGGGAGAATAGCCACTTCCTCTTTTGGAAGTTCGGAAAAGTGCCGCGAGTCGATGCGTTTTGACATCACTTTTGGTTTGGGGAGCGGTACGAGAGGGTCGATTGTCGCGCGTGCTCGAAGTATAAAGTAAAACTGCCGTGTACGTTAATATTTGGGTAACAGTTTTTATTCTGAAGAATCACCAGTGCGTTGGAGGTGGGATTGAGCCTTTTTATTGCCGTTTACGGAAGTGCGTGCATAATTCCGTTATCTATCTTCGCTGGCCCGCCACCACATTTTGTTCAATCGACGGCTGATAGCAGCTTAGTGCGCGCGAGTTAATTTCACTTAACAAAATTATTTTAAAAAAATCAAATTACTTAAATAAATTTATTGAAAATTACGACTGACATCGATTTTAGACATACAGCATAATAATAATCTATAATTACAATTGTGACTATTTATAATAAAAATATTGCTTATTGCTAATTTTACAGTTATTGAACTTTAAAAGGAATGCGATAGACTGCTGAATCGAATGTGAGTCAGGCTATCGTAACATATTTGAAATTTTTAATTATTATATTAATGCATGGTTTTACTTTAACATAACACCTCCCCTCTAGGACCAAAATTAGGGTATCCTTAAATTTTGAAGTCCGATTTGTTCGATTGGTTTCTGTTCGATTGGTTTCTCTTTGATTGTTCCGGATGGTGTTTTCTTCTTAAAAACTCTAACTAAAACATATGTGATTAAAATAATGAAAATTAACATATATAACATGATGGTCCATCCACTTGCTTGATGGAAGTACACAGGAGCTTGGGATGTTTCTTCAATGTTTTCCTCGATTTGATGCAATTTGATTTCTGTTGCTTTAATTTCGTCCAAATTTATCGGTTCCAATTCGATTGGCCTGAAGGTAATGTTGACATTATTGTGTCTGTTGCTAGTGTATTCGAATTTTAACTTCGGGATTTCCACTAAGTTATTTTTAAGTCGTTTCTCTTGTGTCGTTAGTAATTTTGTTTGTATTTTGATCCTGCATTTACCATTTAGTGATATTAAGTATGTTCCATTTAACGAAATAGTTTCTGTTGTTGCATCGCATTCTTTCTTGATTACGTCTTCTCCCTTTGTTATTACCATCCATTGATTACTAGAGACCTGTTGGACTTTCGTGTGGGCCAAACTTAAACTTTCTTGCTGACAATTTTGGTATTTCTTTGTGTGTTGAATAAGATGAACTTCGCAAGGTGACTTTTCTTCGATTTGGTTAATTTCCAATTTGCACAAAAATTTGTTAAAATTTATATTTTTACATCTTTGGTTACTTAATGCAAAGTTTTGCTCGTTTATTACAAGGAATTTGGCTTTGGGAATGATTATTGAGTATAAAGGATTATTAAATATTGGACAGGAAAATAGATGAAAATAATTATAGTCGATTTTTTCGACGACTGGGATTTCTAATATGAAATGTATTTTGGTATTTTGGATAAAGGCTTTAATATTTATGATTTTATGAAATTCGTGAATATTTTCCAAATTTGGGTTTATAGGCAATTTAGAATTTGTTAATAATAGCTGTATCTGTAACAATTCGTGATTAAGGTCTTTGGCTTTTAATATTGATGGATGCATAATGTTTGCTGATGCAAAGGTGATCGCTTCTTCGAGTGTTTCTAAAATATCTCGTATTGTTGCTGCGGCTGTTATTAATTCTAGATAAATTGTCGTCATCGTTAATTTTTCATCTACTTTAGTTTTGTAAAAATTAGTTGCATTTATATTAAGTTCCATGAAGGTTAATTTTTCTAGTAAAAGTGCTTGATTTCTTGCTATTTTAATAATGCTGTTGTTGAAGTTTTCCATTGCTGAAGTTGTTAATTTAATTTGTTCCTTAAATAGCAACTTTACTTTATTTTGATCGTTGGTCAATTGGTTTATTGCATAGTTATATTTTTCTGCATCTTCATTATCCAAATTTCCTGTAATAGTTTTAATTAGTCCGCCCAATCCATTAATGAAACCTCTTTTTCTTCTATGATTTTCGTAAAGATTAATTTGTTCGAATTTTGTATTAGTTTCGGTTATGGTATGTTCCAAAAGGCTATGTAGATTTTGATTATTCCATCGATGTGTTTTCCCGTTTTCATGTTTACTGTATATTAAGGTTAAATTGTTAAAACTACTATTTAATTCATCTAATTCCCTTCTAAGTGGTGCTATATCTATTACTCTAATAAGCGTCCAGTAACTAATTTGATTATTAACTATTCCTAATCTAAGTGGTAACATTCCGGGGTTGTTCTTCAAGTCTTGGATGTCGATGGTTGCGTAGCAGCATCTGTAACAAGAGTAGGTCTTCTTAGTAATCTAACATGTATCTTCTGTATTCGATTATTTTTATTCCGGATTTCCGCCGTGTTATCGTTAAATAGTTTTGTAATGATAAAAGGTCCGTAAAATTTTTTCTTAGTTTTTCTTCTTATGTTACTAGTTTTCTTGCCATCTACCCTCATAATTCGTAGGCGTTCGATTGGGGTTGAAATCCTCCTTTCGATCATCCTATTTGATTGTGAATTTCTTGGTGTAGTAAAATGAACCTTTACCTTGTGTAAGTTTAACAATTCTCGTACGATATCGTGTTTTATCTCCGTCCCGTTATCCTTTGTTATTGATTCTGGAACTCCGTAGTATGAAAAATGTGTGATTAAGGCATTCGCAAGTTCAGTAATATTTTTACTTGTTATTGGAACTGCTTGTCCGATTTTTCCCAAACTGTTGATTAGTGTCAGAAATTTTTGGTTTTTTGTTTGTACCTTCAACTCTCCCTGGTGGGTTGTCCTAATTATGAATTGGTGTTTTTTATCATCTATAGCTTCTTTAATGATGTGGGTTGCTGTTACTCGTTCGTCGTTTATGTTGGAATGAATAGTTCCATCATCTTGGCCTTTCGCTGCCGGTTCATTTGAATTGTTCAGTAACCCGTTGATTTCGCTTATGGTAGGCATGGGTGCTCCTGCCCATTCTTTCTCTGTATCCAAATCGATTATTCTGAGGTCGTTTTCGGATTCGTCTAGATTGACTGCCATCGAGATGTCGTCATCGTCGTCGTCTCCTAAATAGATCGGTATCGTTTTGTTTTTCGTTTTTAGTACCTTATCCTTGAAATTAATTTCGGCTTCTAAAAATTTTAATAAATCTACACCTATTGAACCGTCGTATTTATTGTTAAAATTAAAAAGGTAGAACTTGTGCTTGATTGTAGAATCGATTGAATCGGGTAACCTTATGTATGCTACTTCATCATGTTGACTTACTTGATGAGCTGTCAGAATTTTGAACGATTCGTAATTAATTTGGTTAGGGAAATATTTATGTGCGATTTCTTGATTTATTAAAGATTTTGTTGATCCTGTATCTATTAAAAATTTTAACTTTAATTCTGGAATTTTAATATATGGCAATTTGGAAAGAGTCGTTATATTAAGGTTTATTGTATTATTTGTCGTGCTGGTACTGTAGGCTTCCAGGTGGAAATTTTCGACGTACTCATGTTCGTTGGAATTTTCCAATGGTTGGCTAACTTTTGTTTCATAAACTTCATCACAATTTTCTGCTAGTTCATATGTGGGTGTATCTTCATAATCTCCTTGTTCTATATCTTGATAGTACACTACTTGTGTTTCTTGTTGTGGGATTCCTGATCGACGGGTATTCCCAGATGAAATGTCCATTGGTTCTGGTTCGTAGCGTTGTTGTGGAGGTTTAAATGTGTTCCATTGTGGTCCGTTATAATTAGGTTGTTGATAGTTTCTCTTGTAACTGTAATTATTTGTTTGCTGTGGGACCATTCTTGATTGCGTTGGTGGGCCTGAAAATCTTCCGAAAGTTCGAGGTTGTGAGGCAAATGGATTTGGTGTCCTTGTTGTACTAGCTTGTTTGAATACGGGTGGTCGAAGTATATTTTGGGTTTGTAGTGGCTGCTGTCCAAAATTGGTTAACATAGGTGGGTTGACACTCGGCATTGGAGTTGGATGAAGTGGTTGTTTCTTTTCTATCGGTTGATATTGCCGTTGGAAATTTAAGATGTTTGTTTTATTTTGGGCGTACATGAAATTTTCTTCTTCTGTTACGTACGCCATTGCCGCTTCTAGATTGGGTGGCTGTTTTAATCTTACAACTAGGCCAATTTGACCGTTCAAACCCTGAAGGAATGTTTGGAGTGATAAATCATCGTAAATTTTCGTTTTTACCAACTTGACGTTTGGGTCCGCTTCATGTAATTGTAGATGGGTTAAAAGTAAGCTTCGTACATCCTGACATCTCATTCCGAATTGATATGAGGATTCGTTTTTGTATGGTTTGAGGCTCATCAGATCACGTAGTAGACAATTTTCGTCGCGTTGATCTCCAAAATGTTGTAATAATAAATTTTTTATGTTACCCCAGGTATTTGAATTTTCTCGACTAGCAATTAATGTGAGTGCTCGTCCTTCGAATTTGCCCAGTATAACTTGTATAAGTTGTCCGTTGACAACATCATCTGAATTTGTTGTACCAAATCTTCTCAATAAATGTTCACATGCATTAATAAATATCGATAAAGTCGCTGGATTGCCATCATATTTTGGTACTAATTCGCAGTTAAATCTATCTAGTTGTGCCATTTCGTAATTATTACTAGGGGGATCGTTTGATAGAATATTTGGAATACTTTGTAAAATTGATTCCGATGATAGGGTTAAATTATTGAATAATTCGGTTATTTCTGCTTCTGACATTCAGGAAGGAATAAAGGAAATATAATAATGAGCAAAAACTTACGCTAAGCAAATGAAGAACGTTGTGAATTTCTTCATCCCTTGGTTATAAATCTTTCGAAACTTCTTCCCTCTTATTGGATTGATTGATTGTCTTCTATTTGTTTCTTCTTGTTGCACTTTTTTATTTGTTTCTTCTTATCACTTAAATTTTAATGTTGGTTCTCAGTTGATTGTTAACACAAAAAGGGTTATTTTAGAGAATTTGATCTAAAGCCCTTCTGAGTATCCTACCGACTGCGCCAGTTAATTTCACTTAACAAAATTATTTTAAAAAAATCAAATTACTTAAATAAATTTATTGAAAATTACGACTGACATCGATTTTAGACATACAGCATAATAATAATCAATAATTACAATTGTGACTATTTATAATAAAAATATTGCTTATTGCTAATTTTACAGTTATTGAACTTTAAAAGGAATGCGATAGACTGCTGAATCGAATGTGAGTCAGGCTATCGTAACATATTTGAAATTTTTAATTATTATATTAATGCATGGTTTTACTTTAACATAACACGCGCAATCGCGAGACGCCCTCTCGGGGATTTTAGTTCAATTTTTGATAACCGACGCTTCCGGAGTTTTTGACACGGCACGTACTCTCGCCAACCGTTATCGAGTTACCAGATCAAGAGTCATTATTTGTTGTCGAGTCCGTTTCGTTTACCGTTCCTGTTGGGTTTTTGATGTACAACCACCGTGTAATTTTCCGCCAACGAGTAACTATTCGTGCGAGCCGACCAGAGTATTTTGGAAACACTCTTTGGGGTCATCAGTCCAGCCAAGTCGTTCCAACACCAGATCGGGAGTCGCTGAGGCGCAGTCAGTGGAGAGGTGTGCCGTCGTACTTCTCGAGGAGGCCGAGTGGAGGAAGTCAGGAACTTAATTCGTAGGCAAGCGCCTGGAAGGGGTGTGTACTGTCGCCAATATTGTGTAAGCTCCCAGACGTCTAGGTGAGATAAATCTTTACATTCTTTTGGATGGGATTGCCGATTGTTCTTATACGAATCCTTTTGTACTTAACGTAATCGCTGGTGCGAATTGTTGCGCACCTAGTTTTTTTATTCATTCACGAGGTGTCCTTGTGGAGTCGGCTGCTTCGCACCTAGTTTCAATTTTGGCTGGCTTCCCTCAGAAGCCGGTAATTGTGGTTCACGACACCGTTTTTTTGTCAGCTGTCAGTGTTTTGTTTGTGCCATACATAATTGTGATATTAAATATTAATACTAAAGTACCGTCTTTTATTTCCCTGAGAGAGGGGACACCATTTTTTTAACCTTACAGGGTAAGTTCGTAACCTGGACTTGCGACCCTCGCAAACCGACGAGTACATCCAGTAGCTGGCTTAAAAGAACATCTAGGGTACTCACGTTGATAAAAGTGAGGAATCATATCTTCACGTGGAGGAATATTTTGCTTTTCGTTAGGCACCCCCTCATTAGGGGTGCGGATCAGCGGAAAATTCTAACAGCGGGAAACCGTAGTTTTATACCTAGTCGCGCCGGATATACTGCTGTGATCTTCAAGCCCAATATAAATCTGTGGGCTATGGGGAAGGCAACGGGAAACCACCCCATTAAATTTCTTTCCCTAGTTAAGTCATCTTGACTTCGGTCAAGTTGATAACCAACGTTCGCTGAGTGGATACGGTACTTTAAGAAGAAGAATAATTTAAACTGTGAATTGTATGTCCTACGTTAAGGATCAATTTCGTAAAACAATATTGATTTTACGATAGACTGTGTTGAAAATATCAAATACCGTTGAAATCTTTGTAATCTGGAAAATAAACGTTGTTGAGTATGTAACAAAACGGGATTGTAATTCATAAAAAATTAATTTTAATATTTTAAATTGAGATATACTTATAAATTATTATTGCGATAACAATTGATGATTGTTAATCAACCATATTTATCAACAGCGGAAGAGATAAGTTTTATAACGCGAACGAGAATTGATCATGTATTTTATCAATATTCGTCTGCATGCGAACTTCCTGCGTCTAAAGATGACTTTTACACTGTTCTTTGTTCAGGTGAACTGTTTAATTTCAGACAACAGTGGAGTATCGCCAATTTGACTGGATATTTCAATGCAGTCTACGCGATTTCATTGATGAAGAAATCAAGATTTGATTGCATTGAAGCAATCAGTAGACATTTGCTTCTCGTTAAAAAAGCGATAGGGATGTATATGTCTATAGGTGAAATTTGTCAGTGGTGCAAATTCTCACGCTATGGAAGGTCAACCCTTAAAGAAATCCCTTAGGATAACTTGAAAATTTGATAAGAATATATCTTATCAAATGTTGGTGGAGCAGCTAATTCAAACAATGTTCAAATTAAAACTCGCTTTATTATCAATTAAATTAGTCTTATATAATCAGTCTTTTGCTTATTCATCAAATTCCTACACCTAGTTCCTATTTATAATTGTTACAATTCATGTTTAGCTTTGTAACCTACATACATACATATTATTGTACTGTCAACTTAGTTTTAGTTGACTAAGTAAATATTCTTTATTTATAATTTTATTTCCGCATTATACATTGTTACCTTCCTATTTTTATTTAATTAACCAATTATTTATTTACTGTATTTATAGTAAATACCTCTGTTTAATTATGCGAATTAAACAACCCTCGTGATTTCTGAAAGGTATAAATATGGTTGAATTAATTAGTCGACAGTGAGAAGTCGGGGGTGCGCCCGTACGGTCTAGGACGTTTCGCCGTCGCCGTTTCGCCGTCGCCGTTTCGCCGTCGCCCGTTTCGCCGTCGCCGTTTCGCCGTCGCCCATTTCGCCGTCGTTAATTAAAAAATATAAATCAAAAGTTACAATTAAAATTTTATTATAAAATTTTATAATAAAATTAATAGTTTTAGAAGAACAAAATGTAACCTAACCTATGGGAATTTTTTTGGGGATTTCAAACCCACTCACAATATGAGGCTGTTTCATTTATATAGTAAAAATTTATTACCAACTTAAAATGTTGCGATAATCCAAAAAATTTCAAATGGAGTGAAATTTTTTCTCTCCGATTTGAATTTTTCTTTGAAATTCGGATAGATGGGGGTGTGATTAGTAGATATTAGTAATAAATATAATCAAAAAATGGAAAATAACTCGTGTATTGCCAAAAAAGTGAAAAAATTAAATTTTTTTTGCCTTCCAATTTTAAGGGTGTGCATTCGAAAAGGAAGGTAATCCATCGTCAAATCCTACCCTTACGGGACGCCGCTGCGCTCCGCTCCGCTCTGCACCCCTCCAGGGCGGATTTGACTCTGGTTACTAGGCTAAACATACTTGAAGCGCGACAGATCAAGAAAACCGGGATAAATGCAACCGGGATGTGAGAGAACCTCGAAATAGCATTAAAAAGTGTAGTTGCGGTATGGGGCAGTAAACTATTACGTTTCCAATTTTAGGGGTGTGCATTCTAAAAGGAGGGTAATCCATCGTCAAATCCTACCCTTACGGGGCGCCGCTGCGCTCCGCTCCGCTCTGCACCCCTCCAGGGCGGATTTGACTCTGGTTACTAGGCTAAACATACTTGAAGCGCGACAGATCAAGAAAACCGGGATAAATGCAACCGGGATGTGAGAGAACCTCGAAATAGCATTAAAAAGTGTAGTTGCGGTATGGGGCAGTAAACTATTACGTTTCCAATTTTAGGGGTGTGCATTCGAAAAGGAGGGTAATCCATCGTCAAATCCTACCCTTACGGGGCGCCGCTGCGCTCCGCTCCGCTCTGCACCCCTCCAGGGCGGATTTGACTCTGGTTACTAGGCTAAACATACTTGAAGCGCGATAGATCAAGAAAACCGGGATAAATGCAACCGGGATGTGAGAGAACCTCGAAATAGCATTAAAAAGTGTAGTTGCGGTATGGGGCAGTAAACTATTACATTTCCAATTTTAGGGGTGTGCATTCGGAAAGGAGGGTAATCCATCGTCAAATCCTACCCTTACGGGGCGCCGCTGCGCTCCGCTCCGCTCTGCACCCCTCCAGGGCGGATTTGACTCTGGTTACTAGGCTAAACATACTTGAAGCGCGACAGATCAAGAAAACCGGGATAAATGCAACCGGGATGTGAGAGAACCTCGAAATAGCATTAAAAAGTATAGTTGCGGTATGGGGCAGTAAACTATTACGTTTCACCCCCCAAAAATCGCGTAAAAACAAAAAATAATCTTTTATAAATAATCAAAATAATTTAATAAAACTTCAATTGTAACTTTTGATTTATATTTTTTAATTAACGACGGCGAAATGGGCGACGGCGAAACGGCGAAACGGGCGACGGCGAAACGGCGACGGCGAAACGGCGACGGCGAAACGGCGACGGCGAAACGGCGACGGCGAAACGGCGACGGCGAAGCGTCCCATTCCGGCGCCCGTAGAGTCAGAAGTCGGGGTGGGCCCATAGAGTCGCGGCCGGGGGCCATGGGCTTTCGGGATTAATGTTAATATGTAGTTGAATTGAGTATTGTAAATTTTCTTGTGCGGGACATTTTTATGAGTTTGGTAATTGTGATTTTGTATTGGGAAATAGTTAAGGGAGTGTCTTTGTTGAGTTTGTGTTTTAAGTGATTGTCAAATAGTTTTGTTTATTGAGTTTATCTTGATTTTGGGGAATAGACAAGGAAAGGTCTTTGCCCTGTTTCGTGGTCTGGGTCTCCAAAAGATGTATGTAAGTACCATGTTTGATTATTTTGGATTGTATAAATATGTGTTTAAAAAGGGCCACCCTAAATTGTAAGAGATATTTAAATGTGTACATGTGTTTTTAAAACTTATCCATTATTAATAAATATTATTTTGAAAATTCAGTGTGTGTCGAGCTTAGTGTCGTTTTGCCCGCACCGAAGTTTCAACTTCAACATTTAGCCGGGGGACGTAACGCCAAAACGGGGAGTGTCTGGGACTTATTACCAGAAAATCGCGTACCAAAGTGATAGTGTGTTTTTTGAGAACAAAATTCTGCGGTGGGCGTAATCGGTTGAGCGGTGGTGGCAGCTTAATCAATAAATGTTCTTAGTAGATCGATAAGCGTCTAAGTGGAATTTTGTTCGATCAGTAGATTTGTTTATTTTGTTAAATAACTTCAGCCGTTCCTAGGAAAAGTAACCTGTGAGTCTAAAGTAGCTGGACAGAATTCAAACGATAATAAAAAAAAGTTGGTTATAGAAAATTTAAAATTAATTAATTATTAATAAAGCACAATATATTGGGAACACAAAAAAAAACTTTAAAAACATAATGGTCCATTTTCTTCAATTGTTCGCACTTTTCTTTTATCACCTTCCATCATATGCCGGAGCATTTTCAGATCAATTTTTTTGGCACAGGACATAATTCGTTTTTTCAATTGTTCGGCTGATGTTGCTTCCCAACCATTCTTATAAACTATGTTACGACTCTGAAAGTCGTCACGGTTTTTTTAATTAAAACTAATGCCTCAAAATGTAAGATTAGAAATTTTCTCACGCTCGTTTTCGGTAAAAATAATATTTGTACAAAAATTAGTCAGATCTTAGGCGATTATTGCTGAAGCAATAAATTTCAGTCCCGGGTAATATAATATTTTAAAAAGAATACATTTTTAGGCCTATAGTTTTAACTTAGAAACGCCGACTTATGGGGCAGCTGCCTGGCCATATGCAATTAGAACAAAGGAGCGGCATTTCAGAAAGCGGTTGCCTCCACACTTGCTGGCAATATCTTATAGTTTGGTCGTTAAAAGTCCAAAAAGTTTAGCAAGTGTGTCAAATTTGAATAGCCTCGACATCCGGGTAGATTAGGAAAATCATAGAATAATATTTTTTGTAAACCCATAAAGGGAATGATGTCTTTGTTGCACAAAACGCCGAGTTTTGACCCCCGCTCGAAAGTTTACGAAGGGAGGAAAAAACGACAAAATTAAGGAGTTCGGAAAGGACCCAGGTCCTAGTAACATGACTAAGAAATAATTCAAGTAGCAGTGCACTAATTAAGTCAGGAAATTTCGGGAACTAAGTTAAGTTTGGGAAACACACTGTGAGGAATATTCAAGTGCAAGTGTAAGAGGATTAATACACCATAAAAAAAGGAATTATCGAGCTCAAGCCAATCAAAGTTGTTCAAACAGTGATTGAACAAAAATAATTAATAATTGAAATCTAATTAACTACGAGGACGTACAAGGAGCGAACTAAACAAAAATAGTCGGCATTGTAATTAAAACAATCCCAGCTGATAACGATCAAATAGTTAACTTCGTTAATTTTGAGGATAAGTGAACGATAATTAGGATTTACAACGACTTAGAGCGTCAGCAACAAAGAAATCATTTCCGGGGTGAAACCACTCCTGAGGTAATCGTCATATTCAGTGTAAAAGTAAAGTGAAGTGAAAAGGGCCTTTTGTAAAGTGGTTTATGGTGGTCATTAAAATTATTAGGGTAAGGTGCAATTGCGTTAGTATTTGTTAATTTATGTACGATATGTTAGTAATTAAGTAATTTTATTGGACAATTTGGTTTCTTCTGGTGTACCTATCCAGGGCTTGTGAGCTCTGGAAAATTGTTATTTAATTTAATTATATATTTTATTAAAAATTCTTTCGTTTTTTCTTGTGTCTTGAAAGCAAAGTAAATCTACTGCCCGCACCTGAAGACGAGTCATTATTTGATTGCTTCCCTGAACGAGCTAGCCAGGGGATTTTACAGTAAGTAAAGTAAAAATGAATCGGGCTAAAGCAACAACTAATTGCGATAAAATTGACCAGAAAGTTTCAATCGGACGAGCTGCCGGAATATTTGGGGGATTCGCATATTTTGGCACAAACGGTATATTTTGACCTTCTAACCAATTTAAGGTTTTTTTTGCATAATGGCAAGATGCCAGATCTGGCCAAAAGATGATTTTATCATTTTTATGGTTTCTTTTAACAAAATTAACCATTTTTGGTAAACAATTTTTTATATAAGTGTCTGTGTTAACAGCAATACCAACTTGGGTTTGAATAAAAAAATTTGATATGCCTTTAACTGATATCGCACACCACGCTAACACTTTTGGTTCGAATTTTGATTTTCTTATGAACTTTACATTATCAGGAACTGTATTTTTATCGGTGGTATTGTCACAAATAGATATTTAAATTATATTAAAATGGCCAGTATATAAATATCACCCTGTAGAGTAAATTTTATAATTATGAGTTGCTAAATAAAGAGGTATTGCAAATACACACACGAGCATTGTGAAGTCGCTAAAGTCAGCATTAAAGAGGACTTAGGAAAGATACCACGAAAAAGTAGTACAATCAAGAGTTGTTAAATATCCGAAAAGGGATATAGAGGAGTTAGTTGTCATTTGGACTAAGAAGTGAATCGGTTGAAAGTGACGGGTGTTGGTGCATCCTAATATTAACGAACAATAATACAAGATGTCGGTTGTACGAGTCATCCAATCTACCTGGGTCCTATGGATTATTATAATTGTAGAGTAAGAATTAATTTAAATAACCATATATGTAATATTTTACCCTGATTATATTATTTAAATAGATTAGTTAATTGTTGAATGACTATTATTTAAAAGGTACACCCCAATATAAGATCCCAAATTTAGGCAGAAGGGCCTAAATACAACAGTATAAAATCCTTTATTTGCAACATCACAACTGTTCGCAAAAGTGAAGTACTTTTCATCGTCCATAATGATCACTGTATCGCTTGATAAAAAATGTTGTCTCAGAAGACGGCACTTTCCGGGTATTTCCACTAATTGTTTATCGGTATATTTTGGTTTAACGTTTCTCTTATACCTTTTCACATTTAATTTTTTCAAATTTCGGCAAATTGTAGTTTGTGAAACTTTAAATTTTCTGGATAGTATGCGAGTACTCACTCCAATTTTGTTTTCAGCAGCTTTCTTCAAGGAACTTAGCCGAGATTTTTTTAGAATTGATTTTCTTCCGGTTTTTTTTTTTTTTCAGGACCAATATTGTTATTACATCTCGAAATTATCGAATAAATGGTACTTCGACTGAAGCCTTCATTTATAAAATGATGTAAAACATTACTTTTATTTTGCTGGCCAAGCATTTTGAAAACGCGTTTACGCAAAAAATTCTGTTCGCACACTTTCATATTGACAATTTCAAACTAAACTACTTCAATTGACATTAAACAAATGAAAGAAGGTACAGTAAAAAAAACAAAAGGATTGCTAGATTATAACTAATGATTTGATGCGATTGAAATTTGTCCAGCTACTTTAGACTCATACGTTAGTTCCAAAGGACGGTTGGCGGTTACAAGTATACTTTTAACTACGCCGTGCGGGAATATTTAGAACAACCTTCGCCTTGCAATAATTCGTATAACTCAAAAACAAATATACGCCTGTTACGCTACTTATTATTCATTTGTTTGGTTAGCAATTATTTACACGAAAATACGTTGAAAATTTCTAAATAAAAATTATACAATCAATAAATAATATTTATAAATAAATAATAAATAAATAAGTAATTAAACAAGATAGTACTAACAATTTCTGCCCTTACCGAGCTCACATGATTACTGATCTTAACGTCACTCTTCTTCGCTTATATACAGTAGCGCTCATAAGTAAGGTGCCACTTAGTTTTTTTGCGATAACTTTTTTAAATTTCAATTTTTTTTTTAATTTTTCAAAATTTATTCATGGAATAAAGCTAAGCTTCAAGTTAAGCTTCAAGCTAAGCGTCAAGCTAAGCCTTAAGCTAAGTCTGAAGCTTAAGGGGTCTCTGATAGGGGTGCGCATATAATCGATTAATCGATTACCGTATTCGAATAATCGATTATTTCATAATCGATTATGATAATTTATAATAATCGATTAATCGATTATAGAAATAATCGATTGTGAGAATAATCGATTGTGAAAATAATCGATTGTGAAAATAATCGATTGTGAAAATAATCGATTGTGGAAATAATCGATTGTGAAAATAATCGATTGTGAAAATAATCGATTGTGAAAATAATCGATTGTGAAAATAATCGATTATGCAAATAAACCTGCAATTACAAATTTTTTTATCGCAACATTATAATAATATGCTTCCAGGTACTTGGTTGGAGGTTATGTGGTGCAATCTGAATAATTTGAACCCACGGTAATACGAATCTCCAGAATTCAAACTCAATAAAATGATCTACAAAATTTTCGAAATTAAAAATGTATGTAGATTAACTAATTAATGTAAGTTTATTTAAATATTTTCAATTCCAGATCAAAATAATTTTTAAATGTTTTTAAAATAAAAATTTAATTCCAATTCATAATTTGATCGAGTTCGTTAATTAGTGGGTAGAATTACTGTGGGTTTGCACTTTTGAGATTGCACGACATGTTTATCTTTGGTACTACATAATATTACAAAGTCATGTCTGGTTGTCCGTCTTTCTTCGTGACGTAGTAAATTCATTATTATTTACATTATAAAACTTATCAGTTACGTTCCACAGGTTTAAAAATGAAAAGTGTTCGTAATCTAGACAAAATGCATGTAGTATTTCTAAATACTTGTTTAGGTATATCCTAAATAAATGAAAAATTAAAATAAAAGACAATTATGTTATCAACTGGTGCTTAGCAACACTTCTTATCAGCACCACCGTAACACAATTAGCAAAATTATAAATTATATAGTAATTTAGTAACCCTTAATAGCCCTACCTATTATAGTTATGAGTTCATAATCGACTATGAGTTCATAATCGACTATGAGTTCATAATCGACTATGAGTTCATAATCGATTATGAATTCATAATCGATTATGGGTTCATAATCGATTACGAGTTCATAATCGATTATGAATAATCGATTATTTTCAATAATCGATTAATCGAAAAAAATCGATTATTTTTTATAATCGATAATCGATTATGAAATTTCATAATCGCGCACCCCTAGTCTCTGACTAAAATAAATGTGGACCATAGTCGCATATACATCGAGGTATTTGTAAACATTCGTAAATGCTTCGACTGTATGTATGTCGTTGAGGGATTGACGTACTGTTCCCATTGCGCTGGTGATCACCCTTAAACCGGCTGTTCATTTAAATTACGACCCGATAAACTAAAATGTGCAAGCTGCAGCGCCGTAGCAAGGGTGCGCAAGGACTGAGACTTTTGCCACAGGCTTGATAAATTTTTAAAATGATAAAAATCAAATTTGCCTCAGGCGCCCGAAGAGCTTGCTAGGGCGCGGCGTTGCATGAGCCTTATGGTACGGTAGTCTTTGCATGTTTTGGCATGAGCCACTTCGAATGCACTTGCATGAGGAAGTCGAAAGTCGACTTTAACCAATCTTCAGGTATGCTACCAAGAAGATATGTAATATTAAATAATTTGACCAGAATATCTATGCTATTATCGTCTAGTATATATATATATATATTTGCGAATGTATTACAGCCTTATTTCACACATTACAATACATTATAATATATTACGGCCGTGTTCCGCATCCTAGGTGCCAGAGGTCTCTGTTTTGCCATAGATCCTCTTCTAACTGCCTCTTTTCCATAGCTTCGCGGATCTCATCATCCCATCTTCTTGGAGGGCGCCCTCGTTTTCTTCGTTCTGGGGGGGTCCAGGACCATATTTTTTGTGGCCACCTCTTAGGTGGCATTCGTCGCATATGTCCATACCATATCAATTGCTTTCTTTCCACTTCTTCCGTTATTGTTTCCTTCATTTTCATTTTGGTTCTTATTTCTTCATTTCTGATGTGTTGCAGCCTACTTATCCCACAGCTTCGTCGCAAGAAATCCATTTCCGCGGCCAGGAGTCTATTTTTGTTTCTTTTTGTTATTTCCCACGTTTCTGATGCATAGGTAAGAATGCTTTTGACCATACTATTGTATATTCTTTTTTTTGTCCTTTTTCTTAGATCCTTTGACCAGAGAAGTGCGTTTAACTTTTGTGTTACTTGTTTAGCTTTTATAATTCTGCTCGATATTTCTCTTTGACAATTTCCTTCTTCAGATATAACCACACCTAAATATTTGTACTCTCCGTTTGCTTTTATTGTTTTTCCTTCTATGTCTAGGTCTTTTCCTTGCCCTCCTGCCACTAGATACTTAGTTTTGTTGAAATTTACTTTTAAACCCCATTTTTCATAGGTTTCAGTCAATTTTCTCATCATATATATGATGTCGTCTTCATCTTGGGCTATTATTATTTGGTCATCTGCAAACAGAAGAGTATGAAGCATATCTCCATCTATGTCTATCCCCATTGGACTACACTTTCTTTGCCATTCTTTTAGGACTACATTGATGTACATTTTAAACAGAGTTGGCGATAAACAGCAGCCCTGTCTCAGTCCTTTATTTGTGTTGAAGCACTGTGATACGTTTTTTCCAATTTTGATCATACCCTGATTTGCATGATACAGATCTGTTACAGCTTCAATATATTTTTTGTTGATGTTTAACTCGACAAGTACTTTAAATAACTCCGAAAGGGGGACAGTATCATACGCTTTTTCAAGATCGACGAAAATTAGATGTATTTCTCAACCTCTTGCTTTCTTTTTTTCTAAAAGTTGGCGAATTGAAAATATATTGTCTACGCATGATCTTCCTGCAGTAAAGCCACTTTGTTCTTCCCCTATATCGATCTCCCCCTCTAATCGTGCTTTTAATATTTTCCCATACAGTCTTCCGATTGAGGATAATACACTAATCCCCCTATAATTATTGCAATCTGTCTTTTTTCCTTTTTTGTATATAGGTGTAATGTACGCTACCTTCCATTCTTGTGGTACACTTTTACCACCTATAAGGCATTCATTAAATATTCGTTGTACGACCTCTATGAGACCTGACGGGGCATTCTTTATCGTCTAGTAATTTTATTAATTAAACCGGTATTTAATCTGGCCCTGGTGCTTTATTGTTTTTAGTGTTTTTAATGGCATACTCCACTTCGTTCCTATTGATATTTGGCGCAGTATTTTTCGTGTATTTTATGTATAATGACTGTTCATTCTAGCATCTTTAAACAGTTGCTCTATATTTCCATCTTCGTCCATTAAGATACCTACCATTGCCTATATTTCTGAAGTTACCAATAGATTCACTGATCTTTTTGTGGATATAAAAAGTGTCAAACTTTGATTGAAGCTCTTCTATCTCGCTGCACCTTTCCGACATCCATTCCTCCTTTGCCCTTTTTAGATTTTTGTTTATATTTGTTGAAATTTTGCACCATTTTACAACCAATCGCAACAAAAATACGTCTCCACGGCACATAAATCCCAAATGTTATAAAATCTCCTTTTAGTTCTCTTTACAATATTAGATGGCGCTCTACTCTTCCACAATAAATTAATTCTCGATAATTAATGTCATTTTATAATTTTGTCTCACAGTGATTTGGCAACATTAGGCAGTAGTTTTCTAAATCGATAACGTAATATATAATCAATGCAATGAACGCCTTCGTTGAAGAAAAGTGATTTTACACCCGTACATTTACAGTGCTCCATCTTCGAAATGGAACCAGTTACCGATTTACATGCAGCTCAAGTGCTACCTTCCGAAGAATCACAAATTGTAGAAAACGCAGGTCAATTTTTGGACACTCCATATAATTCAATTAGCAATTTCGAAATTAAAACAGAAGAGGTGGAAGATGTGAAATTTAATTTAGAAGATCTGCATCATTCCATTGACATTAAAGAAGAAACCAACACTACACAATTAACGCTGACCTGTTCAAATTTATTTGAATGTGCTATTTGTGGTTATAAACTTGCTCTTAAACAAACTTTAATACGTCATTTAAGAGCTCATAAGGTCAGCAAACCATTAGTGTGTATTATTTGTAACCTTAAATGTGCAGGAAAATCACAACTAGTAATACATTTAAGAACTCACACCGGCGAGAAACCATTTAATTGTGAAATATGTGAGTATAAATGTGCACGTAAATCACTATTACAATTGCATTTAAGAACTCATACCGGCGAGAAACCGTTTAATTGTGATATTTGTGGGTATAAAAGTGCCCGTAAAAGTGACTTACAAAGACATTTACGAAGTCATACCGGCGAGAAATCGTATAGTTGTCATTTTTGTGAGTATAAATGTACATATAAATCACGTTTACAATTGCATTTAAGAACTCATACCGGCGAGAAACCGTTTATTTGTCATATTTGTGAGTATAAATGTGTACAGAAAGTACAGTTACAATTACATTTAAGGACTCATACCGGCGAGAAACCGTTTATTTGTCATATTTGTGAGTATAAATTTGCACGTAAATCACATTTACAAAGACATTTAAGAACTCATACCGGCGAGAAACCGTTTATTTGTCATTTTTGTGAGTATAAATGTGCACGTAAATCACATTTACAAAGACATTTAAGAACTCATACCGGCGAGAAACCGTTTACTTGTGCTATCTGTGAATATAAATTTATTACGAAAACAGAATTAAAAGTACATTTAAGAACTCATACCGGCGAGAAACCGTTTAGCTGTCATATTTGTGAGTATAAAGGTGCACAGAATAGGAGTTTACAAATCCATTTAAGAACTCATACCAGCGAGAAATTTAGTTGTCATTTTTGTGAGTATAAATGTGCAAGTAATTCACGTTTACAATATCATTTAAGAAGTCATACCGGCAAGAAACCATTTAGTTGCGTTATTTGTGAGTATAAATGTACAAAGAAATCAGACTTAACACTGCATTTAAGAACTCATATCAGCGAGAATTCGGTTAGTTGTGATGTTTGTGGATATAAATGTAGAATAAAGTCGCAATTAAAAATACATTTAAAATCTCATACTGGCGAGAAACCGAAATAATAACTTCAAAGAAGTGGTGAATTCGCTAACTTCGATTTTTCTTCTTCCTGTATATGGAGTATCTCCGCAAATCAGCTGTCCATGAAATATAGATCAGTAAATATTAGATATGAATAGCCAAATAGCATTTTTTTTTACCAGTAATAAACTATGCATGGGCCTACCAGAACTACTTCACTATTTTTGATCTATAAATAATTTGCTATAAAAAATTAAATAAATGAATATTAACTGTTTACGTAGTTTACTTTTTTAAATACCTAAGCGTTATTAAATTTCATTGTAGGATCGTCCAAGTACTACTTCAAGACAAAGTGGCCTCTCTATTTGGTTCATCTTATTTCCTTTTTTATCTGGTTGCCAATTTGAACAGCCTCTGATAAAATGTAAAAATAAACAATTTGAATAGTTATGACTTTTGTAAAATGTATTTCAAATACATTTGAAATGTATTTTGCCCACCCCTGGTGTATGTCAATCACCAAGTGAGTTAAATTCATTCGTGGACAATCCATATTGAATAACGTGAAACAAACCGAGATATTGAAGTCATGAACATCGATCATTCGACTCAAACTACGTTTGTACCAAATAAGGAATTGTTTTGTAACATTTTGTACTATCTTGTTTGTGTATTTTACTTTTGTATTTTGTGCGGCGTACTTTTATAATTTTTTAAGTAAAACTATTATTTGTGTCCGATTTTTAATTATAATAAACTCCATCCAAAATTTGTCACGTGTTTGATTTGCTATAAGTGTCGAGTTTATTTTCCCTACGTCTCCAGTTAGCTAATCCACGTTTACCGTTAATCAGCGAAAGGTTCGAATCGCTATAAAATCATCGGATCTGGTGGCAGCGATAGAAGATAATAATCCAACGGAGCCCGGTTCGTTACAACAACAAGCAATTCAAATCTAGAAATACTGCAGAGATTTCAATCAATGGTACTCCGCATATTGATATGTCCCAAATAACGTTATCCATAAGGATCTCAAAGTGAAAACTGTCAAAGAGGAAATAAAATCTTGGAGCGAAAAATACTAGTTATAATAATAAAATAATAATTTACATGGTAGAACGGCAAGAAATAAGCTCCTCATGGGCAAGAACAATATACGTGATGGAATCGCCTCTGCTCATGACCATCAAAATGGTTCCAAAACTTTTCGCTACCAAAATAACTCTGGAATTGACAAAAATATTGATAGATTTAATACCTAATCCACTACAGGCAGTACTCCAAGAAAATGGTGCTGCATTCAAATATTAAAGTGTGAATATAATTGTTTTATGCAATCCTTGCGTGTTTATCATGGATTTATGACTACTTTTGCGGTTCGTAATAACCTTCTTTAGTCCCAAGTTAAAATTTAGTCCCTTAGGATGTCATTTAATCCCAAGGGATCATAAATATTACCACTTACTTTGTGTCACATCAGTCTTAACGTGCTGGGTTATCTTACGTTAGTATTATTTATCTTGTCGGTTTCCCATTGCTACGACTGCAAATTTTATAGTTTGCAGATTTTAATAAGGTTTTGTCGCTTCACTTTCATAAATACATAATATGGTATGTACTACTACATTTTTACGTGTTTTTAATTTACATTTGACTGCTTTGCTTTATTTTTAGTACAGCCACTAATTTATGTCCAATAATTTTTACTTTCCCATTTACGTAGTAAAGGAAAGTATTGTTATCGAGTTAAAAAAAATTTTGAGTTAGCAATTTTCCCATGGTCTATGAGCCCATACGAATAGTTTAAGACCAATTTTGGAATGATGTCCGGATGTGTGTGTGAAGTGTGATGTGTTCATTCTATCGTCAACGTTTTCAGACAAACTCGTGCACCGATTGAGTTGAAATTTTAGACACTAGTTTGAAGTAGCTGTCTAAAGAGCTGATTAGATTTTGGTTGAAAACCGTCCATTTTTAACCCCTTTTTTAGGGGAATGAAAATTGTTAAAGAGCATTGCCGCTTCCCGGTGGAACATATGAGATTGACAAACATATGAGACAAAAACTCCTCTCCCACGAGATGTAGGATTGAGAATTCTCCTCCCACGTGAAGTGGCAACCACCTCACTTTTCAACGTGGGGAGCCCTAGATGTTTTTGACTAGCTAAAATTGATGTTTACGTCGGTATGCGAGGGACGTGGATCCCAACCACGAACTTTCACTGAAAAGGTTAGAAGTATCCCCTCTCTCAGGGAAATAAAAAAACGGTAGTGTAGTTAACAGTTTAATTGACACACAAAATCAACAAAATAACACACAAGTACAAGTGGCAACAACCTTCGGTGGTGAAAATATGAATAAATGCTGGCTTCTGACGGAAGCCAGCCAAAAGTAACAAAAGCGTGAAGCAATCCTCCCCGTAGGGAGATCCAGTGAACTACACAAAAACTAAGGTGTCAAACACTTACACCTTTTTATGACGTTAATAAAAATGACTCGTATATTTGTATAGAGCAATCACAACCAAAAAGATTAGATATAAAAGGCCTCACCTGAGCGCTCGGGAGTTCACAAGATCTTAGTGACAGGAAATCCAACCAGTTCGGAAGGACTGCTCACGAGATAAGATGTTGAACTTCGTTCCCCCGGTCCCCACCACCAAGATGGACTGCACGCTCGATAATGACAGCTATCACAGCGACCCACGACCCCGGCTGCAGGAAGATGACTGGACTGCTGGACAATGATGGACCAACAATTGGCGGTTCCAAAAAGTGATGTTACAATTTGCTGGCACGAAGGACGGCTCGCTATGGTAACGCACAGAATATCTACCACGACAAATATTGCGGTTCTGACGATCACAGGCAACGGTCACGAACGAATAGGACAGTTGTACGGACTTCAGCAAAAGTGGGTGATGTTAAAATAATTCGATGAGCAACTTTGTTGACAACTAAGTCGCAACCAAAATCCCCGAGAGAGCGCTCCTAACGCGCACGTACTACGATCGCCTGCGGTGCTGATAACGAATACAAAAGATGGCGGTTAGGCAACAGATGGTCGATAGCGCAAAATCTTGATACGGTACTTCCGTGATCAAAAAAAAATTCTGTCTTCACCCCATGCACTAATGGTCGTTTGAGAATAATTAGACGTTCTTACATTCAAACACAACCGCAGAAATCGACACTGATCGTAGCACACGCACGCTCTTCGAACCTCTCACTTAGACGACCCGAACAAAAGTGATTGTCAAATACCCAGCGCGGTCCGGTGCTCGCGAAAAATGGCAGTAGCTACACTACCATCCCAAAGAATTTGAAATAATTGGCAGTGGCCAACAAATTAATTGCTGAAGGTTGATCATGACGAACAAGGATCTAAAATTAGTCATACATATCAATCGAAAGAGATTATTTTTCCGCATCTTATGATATCCCACACTTGATATTTCCCTCTTAAATTATTGTTAAAATGCAAAAATAAAATAAGCGCTATTAAATGAATATGGTTTGCCTTGGATAATTTCGATCTGTCAAAGTGATTTGTGTTGTTCATTACTATAATTTAATATTTTAACAAATTTACTTGTATAAACATATTATGTAATTAATAGCAAACGAATTTTTTAATTACTTATAAAAAATTAATTCTGACGTCATTACGCCCATAGTTAAAATATGATTGCATATTCGCGATTTCGATTAAGGAAAATCACGTGACCAAATATTCAAAATGGCCGCTTAAAACGGGTAGCGATATGTTTTGCCATCATAAGCAAGGTTATTATATGCACATTAACGAGTTCAGAAACGTGTTGTGGTTTGTTTATTATATTCGTTTGTGTTTAAAAAATATCTAAATATGAATAAACAATTAACAATAAACAATATTTTGAAATTCTGTGGGAGTTCTGAGGCTAGAAACTTTTGTGAGGGTTATAGCGTAACTCGGGTCACCACACCAGTCACGTATAAAAACACGTGTGGCTAAACAAATCAGATAAATAGTACTCCAGATAACGCCTTTATCATGGGAGCGGAGCTTAAGCTAGCTAGAGAGCTCAGGGTGAAGGTAGCTCAAAAAATGGAAAAGTTTATTACCCGGCGCCACACGATTTTTCCCGCTCCCAACTCTTGGTGTTACCTGAATAATCGTGAAAGCTTATATTGAAAAAAACAAAAGCATAAATGAAGCACTATAATTAATTATAATTTATTAAAAAAAAAATAAAGTCAATCAGTAAAAACAATCAAATCAAAATATTAAACAGTCAAATATATATAATGGATATCTATATATAACGCAAACAAAAAATTCAAATTATTAATCAAATAATTTCGCACGCGGACAGATCTGTTGGCGTTTCACACTTATCTTACAAGTACGTTAGTTCCACGTACTTATCGATCAAACAAAATTTTAATGTTAGGTTGAAAAAAATATATATATAACCTTCTTGTTGATGACCGAAACAATCGAACAGCGTAAATAGACAGTTTATAAAAAAAATAAAATAAAACAATGTTCACTTATCTTATTGCGGTGGTTCCGCCTCTATGCTACGCCGCTGCAAATTTTCCACGCCAATGGGTTACCAAACAAAACAAAACCTCGAATCGCCGAGTCTTCAAAATATAGCCTGCGTTGTACTTAACCGCTTGGGACTGCTTAAAACCCAGAAAACGAACCAATAATAGTGTGGAGAAGTTCCAATCACTTCCAAATAGCACCCTGATCAAACCAACCAACGATAATTTCCAAACCAACGGATAAACCAACTTTTCTTCGAATAACCAGGTAAACTTGTATTTCCAACCTCAAAATGTATCCCAACTTCCAGAAATAATTTTCAGTAAACGTTTAGCTTCAGAACAACAGGATAAAAGAAGTTACGTCGTGGATAACCAATCGGTATAGATATTTCCCAAAGTGACGAACCAGAAAACATAAGTAGCAAATCTTGATGGGTTCGCAATAATTTCAACAGCTCAAATCGGTGTATCGCAGATTATCCCACTTCAGTGGCTATGGATTATATTGACCAAAAAAAATAACAATATACCTCCAAACTCGAACAAATAGTTAACGATCCCAAAATAATGGTACGGAATTATAATTTTCCCAAATTTTTAACTAAATTATTCAGCTCTACACAAATTTTTGCAGGTCAAAAATTATTCTACCTTCAATCTACCTTTTATCTATCTGATTATATGTCACTTCCTGAAAACTAGGAAATATTTTTAATTCCCCTAGATCCCCTAGAAGTATGGACAGAGATAATTTTCCCGCCAACTTAAACAAATGTAAATAAGTATGGAATTAAATTAAAACCATTATGAGGTGGAAATATAAATTACCAAACGAACTTGGTCTTATAAATGTACCCTTTCCTCCCTATTATTAAAGGTAACTGGTCGGTACCCGTTAAGGTCTGTAACCGAAAGTTACAGGGTGAAGCTTTGGCAAACGCTAAGCACGTTGTGTTGTGTGGGAAAACGTCTAGTAACGACGGATTACATCATATTTATAGCTTAGTTTTACAAACTACAGCTTTGTCTTTGAAAATAATAATTTTCTGGTTTGAAATGTTTATTGCACATAACCATGTATTTTGTAGGCTCTTTTCCCATTTTGAAGCTTTTCATCCACGCTTTTCTGCTATCAATTACTTCCACCTCACCCAACGGATTTGTCCATTTCACATTGAATTTTCCTTTCACGGGAAACTTGTGGAAACTAAGGTCAGATTTCTTTCTAGCGCTAGAATTACATCCATGAACACAACAAAACGCTCTTGATTTTGATTTACCTGTATTCATCTTGTCGTTTGCCTAATAACAAATTAATTTCGGAGGAATTTTCAAACACAAGCACTTAGAAGCAATATTTAACGTTAATACCGGCTATAAACATGCACTAGATGCACATGTAAACTTATGACAATGCCCGTTTTAGCGAGTTAACATTTCTACCGCCAGACGTCGCTTCACTTAGCTGTAATCGCGACATATTTCGATTCTATGCAATCTTTTTATATATTCTTTTTTTACGTTAGCATTATTTATAGTTTCCTTCGGGTAGGGTTATCTATCTCTTACTACTCGAAACTAAATTTCTTCTGCTACACACTAAAGAACACAGTTAATATAACAAATTCTCAAAATATGAAGTGTGAATTTATTATCAAAATTTTGAAATAATCGAATTTGAACTTAGCTAATTTTCATGAAATTTTGATGGATTAACGAGATTCTGGAGCGCGTCAGCCCATTCTGTTGGCGGTCCGCGCACTGAGATATACTCTTACACTTTGAAAATTTCGCACCGGCAGATGCACCTCGAGCGTCGTACATGCAACATAGGTTATTTTTTGTTTTTAAGCGATTTTTTGGGGGTGAAACGAAATAGTTTACTGCCCCATACCGCAACTATACTTTTTAATGCTATTTCGAGGGTCTCTCACATCCCGGTTGCATAGATCCCGGTGTTCTTGATGGATGGCGCCTCTCGTATGTTTAGCCTAGTAACCAGAGTCAAATCCGCTCCGTAGGGGTGCAGAGCGGAGCGGAGCGGAGCGGCGCCCCGGAGGAGTAGGATTTGACGATGGCTGACCCTCCCTTTCGAATGCACACCCTTAAAATTGGAAGGCAAAAGCCATACATTAGAAACCTACTTCTTAAGATATTTTTGGTTCTGAAAAGAACCGTTTTGCAAGCGACGATCGTGAAATTATTCCACCGGAAATGCTAGTCGGATTTGCCGAAGCAAGTTATATAGTCTGTCTTCATGTGTTCCGCCCCAAATGGAACACCACATGAATTCATCCAAATGTGCCGGTAGTAACCTGGAGCTCATCACACCCCGTCTACGGCAATACATTTTTAAAGTACTCCAATAGCCCTCCACCATATTTGTGCAAACCCCACTAGTGGGGTCCACAAAATTCGAACTATGGTTTACGGTGTTGTGTATGTAGGGTGAGACGCCGCCGAGGGTTTTAAGACCACAATAGCCCTTCCAGCAATCCGTCCAGATTTCCGTACCAGGTAGTACATATTGTTGGATGAGCGTCTGCAGCGTGAGGGCATCTCTAGTCTCCACGTACTTGATAATGCCACGTCGTTCGGTGCAGCTGTACATTCCCAACACCCACTGTTGTGAGCGTATGGGAATCCTGCCGACACCATACTTCCGCCGGGTGATGACGCTCTCATCAATCTGTACTACCTGTCCTGGACCGCCAATTACCGAATCCTGAGGGTTATTGAGGAGCTTCCAGGTGCATATAGCTCGGAAATTCCTGTACAAACTGTAAACAGCCTGCCGGGTCATTCCGACGACTAATGCAGCCGCCCCCGCGCGAACGCCACACGCCCACTGAAACAACACCTTAAACACATTTTTCGGGTGGATGCGACGGCGCTCAAAAAATGTATTGGTGTTGATGGTGTATGTTCTTTTGCAGCGTGGGCATCGAAAACAATGGTTCAGCCACCAACCATTAAAATGTGTTAATCGACAAAGTCGTCTACAATTATTACTTGAACAACGACGTTTTCTAGGTATTAATTTAAACTCTTGTAAGAGTTCAACAACTTCACGATCGTCGCCTCTAATAATTGATGCGATAACTTCGTCATTTAGGTCAGAGACAGGCATGATTACAAGTCAACTGCACGGTGCGAACTGATGATATATTTTCCGTGCCCCACTTATATTTATAACTTTGCGAGGCGTGGCCTACACCTCGGCCGATCGAAGTGCACCGGCCGGGGTCTAACGCTTGAACGTTGCTGCATTTTCCGTACTTTTAAAAATTCGATTTTGGGCTTATTTTTTAAAAAATCACCTAAGTTTTTTTTGAAATACACTAATATAAGCCTGTTCTTTAGTGTGTAGCAGCAGAAATTTTTTTCGGCTAGTCAGAGATAGATAACTGCGCCCGTTTCCTTCAAAGGAATGCGTGATCTCATTGCAATGAGATATTCTTTCGACGTGTAGGCGGTGCATGTCCTCTGCATCATTATTCAACCACTGTTATCATTTGTAATGGAATACATTAATCATCATCATCTTCACGTGTTAGACTTGTTGTCCGTTACGTCACTCTATCATTGGTCTCTCCATCTCTTCTTAGGGTGACTAATACTTCTCCTGCCTCGGGGTTTATACTTATAAATCTGCTTTGGTATGCGATGGTTTGCCATTCTCTCAAGATGTTGCTTCCAGCAATTTCTATAGTCGTTGATGCGGTCATTTAGGCTAAAGATGTTTAGTTCGTTCCGAATATCGGTGTTACGTTTCCGGTCAATTCTCTTGTATCCCGCTATACTTCTTAGGAACCGCATTTCCGCACTTTGCAAGCGTCTTTCGTCTGCTTTTGTAAGAGTCCACGTTTCGCTTCCATAGGTCACCGTTGGTACTGAATTTTTTTTATAAAACTTCAATAGCATTTTTTTGGCTGTATTTGCTCTTAAAGGTTCTCTTGATGGTTCCATTGAAATAGTTGAATCTTTCAATCTTCTTTTCTACATCTTTTTCATTGTATTGAGAAATTGTGCAGCCAAGGTAATTGAAGCTTCTAACTTGCTCTATGGTTTGGTCTTGGAGTACTATCTTGGACCTCACTTGTTCCTGTCCTTCAAAGGCCATGACTTTTGTTTTGTTTGCTGATGTAGTCATGTTGTATTCTTCTAAAATTTGACTCAGTTTATACAAAGCGTATTGTAAGGAGTCTTCGGAATTTGCTATTATAGCTTGGTCATCGGCGAAAAGTATAGTAAACGCAAAATCATGATTATTCATGTTTGTCGTGTAATACGGTATTTTTTCTTTCCAGATACGCATGGCGTCGTCTATATATTGCTGTGGTTTGTTATGACTCAAGTAATGATCGTAAGACTCCTTAACGAAGGAATTATAAGGTTTCGCGAAGCATCAATTTTCAAATAAAATAACTCCACCTCTGATTTCAGAAATTGTGAATTTAATAAAGTTGTCAAAAATTGAAGGATCATTTTAAAACTTGCAAGCATTATCCACATCGAGATTTGTAATATCAAAAATCTCCAGAATCGTTTAATTAATTTAAAATTAGTAAATTTGTAATGTGTTTACACACCAAAGATAACCTATAAAATTTGTATTTTCAATGTCTGTTTTCTATGTAAAAAACATGTTTTATGTAAACTGAATAATATCGAAAATTCGAGCATGTGTTTCTCCAGAGAATCGTCATAAATTTTTGTATGGAAAGTGTATTATAACATAGGGTCCAATATCGCATATCAGCAAAGATTTCTTCATGGATTACCAGACATCAGTCAAGACAATTCCAATTTAAAAAATATAAATAGCTCCTGTAAACAAAATACAGAAATAATTAGTGGAAACAACACCTTACAAATTAACAAACTTACCAACAAATGAATTTATTTCGAATAAAATGAAATTATTTTGGAAATGTTGTATTTTTGACTCAATAGTTGATAATTTATTCGTCGAATGCGCATCGATGACCAATTGAATTTTGGCAGCCCAAGTCGACGGACGAAAATTTAGTTCCATCCGTATTTTTAGAAGTTCAAAAACATTGAAACTTGGATCCAACATGGCGAATGAATTTTAAGAGGTTATCTGTCAGCATAGAGTGTAAAAATTCAATTCAAGTTATACGATGCCGAATTATTAGCAAATACAATCATTCACTTATCAGGTTCATCAACAATGGTCAGCAATTTGTGTGTGCACTTAAATTAAAGTGAACTGTGCTTCTCAACGTTATAACAACTACATCACTGCCACCTGGCTGTATGAGTCAACTTTATGCATCATTCACAACCAGCTAATTAACAGCTGGATTGTTGCTAATCTAAGGTATCGTCTTATCATTTAATTATAAATTTTGTCATCAACATTTCAAGATACAGGGCGTAGAGAAGTATCCAAGGATTACTTTAACACTACCCTTTTTATAAAATTTCATAAACATTATTATTAATATTATTTTTGCTATTCAAAATAACCAATTTAAATTTAAAATTTCACATCGTTATCTAAAAACGAAAAGACTTAGTGACATAAATTTACTAAGCACGAGAAAAAAGGAAGAAGGAGCAAGATACGTTTTGTTTTGGGTTAATAAAATTGTAAACCAATTTGGTGTAGACTCCGGTCTACTTTAGTTGTTAACTTTTATTTGTTTTATATTCACAGTGCAATTAATTTTGAACCAATATAAACTTATTTTTGATTAATTAATATCTTTCATTGAAATAAAAATATCCAAGTTATCTTACAGGATTTGACAATTAAGTAAAGTATTCAACTACCGGATATGGATTTAAAATACAACCTTAGAACTCGCATCTTGTGAAGAGTTTTACCGACCAGAGCTAGTCAGGTAAACATAAAAGGGTACGTGGTAGAGGATATTATAAAAGATCAGTACAATATATTGTGGTGTTCCGATTGTTGAATTCGAAGCCACGACAGATATAAATTTTTGAAATTTTTAAATTTTTAACTTTTATTTCTTCGTTACACAAAAATTCTGTTTTATCATAAGTGATAACTTTTGATTGTGAAATAATTCAATTCTTCAATTTTTTAAATTTTTTTGTTTAATAAAATTTTTTTTACAATTCTAAATATGGGTTAGTAAATAAATTGTTTTCACACATAAAAAATTAATAGCACCTCTATAATAATAGTTCAGAGATAAAAATTCATTTGATTTGCAAATACACATGTAATTGTATAGATAATATTTTAATGTCATAAATTTCACTGTTAACTGTTAAAAATTAATGCTAAATACCTTGTCCTTCGTTTTAATCTTGTTTACAACACTCGATGAACACACCAATCTCATACGCAGGCTGATTTCCAATCCTCCAAACCAACTGTTCATGAATCAAATCCACAATTGTCGAATTTTCCAAATAATTTGTGATTAATTTTGCAACCATTAAATTTTTATTAATTTTGACCACTTTTTATTCCTCTTACTATAATTTTTCTTAAATTTCCACTTTGGAAAACCATATAAAAATCCACTTTGTATTCCACTTGATAAAAAACGCTTTTTTTTTATCATCAATCTCATCGATCGCTAAAATCACCGCTCAAATTCTTCTTCATCCAAGAACGAATGCGTCCATGTCGACTTCGCCGCCGAAAATTCTTTTCCACGCGTGCGCGATTTTTGATTTACGCCCTCTGATTGGTTGATTGATTGATTTTGGCTCATTATTTTAAAATGTGTCCGGATACTGGACGTATTTGAATTTTGCAAATCTCTGCGAGTGTCGTTTCGCGCACTTATGTTTTTTAATTCCACGCATGACTTTAAACACATCATTTTCAATTTTAAAATTTTTAAATACAATAATATTTTTGTTTGTTTTAATAAAAACAATCTAGTCCTTTTTGGAACAATACTCCAGACTTTTAAATTTGATAAATTTGAAGAATTATTTTGTTTATTTAAATTTTGACTATTAAAGATTTTGTGTGACGAAATTATAATTGACATGATAAAAATTATTTTGTTAAATTTTGAATTTATTTTATGTTGAAAAATTTTTGTAAATTGTGTAATTTTGTTGAAGACAGTTCAACGCCTTCGTGGAATTTTAAGAATTAGTAAAGTATTGGATAATTATTGAAATTTCTAAAATCTGGCTTCAATGAAATTGTATGGTTATTTTGCTAGTATGAATTTTCATATTCCGAAGAATATCCTTTTTGTTATTTATTATTTTTTAAATTTAAAATAGAATTTAATTTGCATGGTATTATGATTTTTAATTTACTGACTAAAATTTAGAATTTATTTTACAACATTAACTTTAATTTAAAGGTTTCTTTCTTCTCTGAATTTTCAAACTAAAACTTTATTATTTTTAACAAAAACATGAATAGTTAACTGTTTTTAACTTTTAAAAATATTCTGAAATTTAAACTAAACATAATTTAACTGATTCAACTCAATTCAAATTTTTTTGTACATCTTTCTATAAATCGGTTACATTATAGCACATTCTTTTTTTTAAGCGTTCATCCATATCAATTTCGTTCGTAGGAGTATTTGGTTTCCACGTTTTATCCCATCTCTGGATACTGGTGTGATAGATTTCGGACTTTTTATATCTTACTTTCTTAAATGTAAAATTTCTCCTTTTCTGTTCATTTCCTTGGTTTTTTCTTATCTTTTCAAATTTAACCATGTTACCAATTTTTTTTATTAAATTTCTTACTGCATTTGTTTTTATTCTTCTTCCTTTCGCTAATCTTTTAACTTTAGAGATTTTTTTATTTAATTCCCATTTTGTTTTTCTTCCTAGCCTAACGTAGTGCCTATACTTTTCATTTATTAAATTTATTAAATTGTCGCCTTCGTTGATTTTTACTATTTGAAGCGTTGTTTCGTTGTTGATCTCTTTTCTGTCTTTCTTATCTGAATATTTTTCTATTTCTATCCATTCCATCTCTTCCTCACGCATTTTAATTTTCTTATTTGGTACGTCGACCACTATTTTAAATTTTTCCAGAAGATCCATTCCAAGGATACAATCTATTTTCATGTTTGGCATAATCATTATCCCGCAATTGTTTTTAAATTTTCCAATGGTTATATTGGCGTTTAAATTTTTATTTATCACTGTGAAAGCTTTATTGTTCGGAGTGATTAATCTTATTGGCGTAGTTTTTATAATTCTATCTTTAAATTTTTCTGGATTCATGACTGTTATAACTTCATCAATATTTTTTTTTAATTCATCTTTTATTTCATTTTTTATTTCATCTAATTCCTTTTTAATTTGATCGATATTTATTGCGTTTTGATCAATTATTTCCTTTTTGTTTTGATCAAATTTTTCATCCATTTTTCTTGCATTTCCTCTAATTTCCATTAATAATGTCGACATGTCTATCGTTTCTGTTTTCTTCTCTTCTGTTTGTTTTTCTTGACTCGTGCTTTGTTTTTCCTCGACCTTTTCTTCCATACTTTTTATTATTTCTTCTTTAACTTCGTCGACTATGGGATTTCTTTCTACTATTTCTTTCGTCTCTGTATCTACTTCTATGGGATTTGCATCTATGAATGCTAACAGCTGTTTTTTCTTACTCATTTTATCGTTTGTTTGATTTAATTGTCAAAAGAAAGCTATATTTTACACCAAGATAATCTGAACTTTTAATTGATTTTGTCTGATAATCAACTCTTTTATCAGATCGTACATAAATTTTATTGAATTTGTCGAATAAAATGTTTTTATTGACCTTAGAAAAATTTTTGTTTATCGTAAAATTGTTTTTATTTGAATATTCAAAATAGAGCATTAGAATCTTAATATCAGGGTTATCGTGAGGTTTCGTGCCTCGAGTTGGGAGCCAAATTTTTATATGCTGTGGTGTTCCGATTGTTGAATTCGAAGCCACGACAGATATAAATTTTTGAAATTTTTAAATTTTTAACTTTTATTTCTTCGTTACACAAAAATTCTGTTTTATCATAAGTGATAACTTTTGATTGTGAAATAATTCAATTCTTCAATTTTTTAAATTTTTTTGTTTAATAAAATTTTTTTTACAATTCTAAATATGGGTTAGTAAATAAATTGTTTTCACACATAAAAAATTAATAGCACCTCTATAATAATAGTTCAGAGATAAAAATTCATTTGATTTGCAAATACACATGTAATTGTATAGATAATATTTTAATGTCATAAATTTCACTGTTAACTGTTAAAAATTAATGCTAAATACCTTGTCCTTCGTTTTAATCTTGTTTACAACACTCGATGAACACACCAATCTCATACGCAGGCTGATTTCCAATCCTCCAAACCAACTGTTCATGAATCAAATCCACAATTGTCGAATTTTCCAAATAATTTGTGATTAATTTTGCAACCATTAAATTTTTATTAATTTTGACCACTTTTTATTCCTCTTACTATAATTTTTCTTAAATTTCCACTTTGGAAAACCATATAAAAATCCACTTTGTATTCCACTTGATAAAAAACGCTTTTTTTTTATCATCAATCTCATCGATCGCTAAAATCACCGCTCAAATTCTTCTTCATCCAAGAACGAATGCGTCCATGTCGACTTCGCCGCCGAAAATTCTTTTCCACGCGTGCGCGATTTTTGATTTACGCCCTCTGATTGGTTGATTGATTGATTTTGGCTCATTATTTTAAAATGTGTCCGGATACTGGACGTATTTGAATTTTGCAAATCTCTGCGAGTGTCGTTTCGCGCACTTATGTTTTTTAATTCCACGCATGACTTTAAACACATCATTTTCAATTTTAAAATTTTTAAATACAATAATATTTTTGTTTGTTTTAATAAAAACAATCTAGTCCTTTTTGGAACAATACTCCAGACTTTTAAATTTGATAAATTTGAAGAATTATTTTGTTTATTTAAATTTTGACTATTAAAGATTTTGTGTGACGAAATTATAATTGACATGATAAAAATTATTTTGTTAAATTTTGAATTTATTTTATGTTGAAAAATTTTTGTAAATTGTGTAATTTTGTTGAAGACAGTTCAACATATTAAATAATGTCGGATACATTAATAGAGAATTTTATAAATTGCATAATTACAGAGTATTTTTGCATACACTGTTATCTTCTGGAATGCGTTTTTTAACAGCCACTTCAATTTATACATTTTAATTTGTACCTGTTTATTTTAATTTTTCTTTTCGGCTATTTTTTTGTCGGTAGTTATCAGAATTGCATAAAATAGTATACACAACTCGTGGCTAAAGCGGCATTAAATCTCTGGTGCTACTTGCGATCTCTTGGTAGAGGGGGTAGGTACTACCGCAAAATCGCAATTCGCACGCGAGATTAAATGGCCTGCTTTAGCCACTCGGTGTGTAATATACTATTATGTATCAAATTTGTTTTATGCATCATTTAAGCTGTGATGCGATTTTTGCTATGGGTTTTTAATTTGTTTTTTACAGTAATTTTAACAGCGGCGGCTCCTGGGGTAAAATATTGGATAGACTAGCAGCTTGTAATAAGCTGCGAGAGGGGGAATTTTTTTATAAAGTAATATACAGGATTTTCCACTGACCGATGCAAAGCTCTAAGGTCATAATAGAAATCGCTGTCGATGTCGCTGCCGCTGTCGATGTCGCTGTCGCTATCGCTAATCACCTCACAAAATCATTGTTAACAATTGCACCTCATAACTGTCAAAATTGCTCCATAGATTTATTAGGATTAGATAGAAAGGTGGGCGAATGGCTGAGCGGTTAGCGTGTTAGCTTCTCATGCCGAGATTCACAGGTTCAAATCCTGTGAGGTGCTATCTATAGAAGGATTTTTCGCTCAACAAATGTCTATCTGCTGGCCACAGGTAACATTATATATGGTTCAAACACTTCCCTGGTTGGAGTAGACGATGTAAAAATCGTCTATCCCCGTGGTTCGGAATCCACGTTAAACTGTAGGTCCTCTATGCTCGTCACACAGTTGCAACACGCAACGATCACAAACAGGGAAATCGGAAGACGTAGAACGTTAAAAAACCGATGCATACAACAACAACAAGATAGAACGGTATCATATATAAAGTATTGCTGTGATTTAAAATGATACAGCATGACGATAGATTGCTACACAACTAAATTAATCATAAAATTGAGCTAATTTTAAACATTTAGATTTATCAGATAAGAAATCCATCTCTATTTCAGATGTTGTGAACTTAATAAGATCTTTCAAGATGAGAAAGCTACATCAAAACTTACTAAATATATTCAATTTGAGGGTGATCAACTCAAAAATCTTCTTAAAAGACACTTTACTTTAGAAATGGTTAAAACTATACAATGTTTGTTATCTGAAAACATAACCTGTTAATTTGTAAACTTTAAATTGGAAAATATTTTTAAATAACTTGTTTTATAGAAATTTGATTGTAACAAAAATTCTGTTGTATCTTATTGACTAAATTAAGATAAGGGTGGCAAGAAGTACCCGTCTTAATTTATGTGAAATGAGTAACACTCGAGTTGTAAGTTCAAGTGAATACTCTAAATTAGGAAAAGGTGGCAAGAAGTACCCCTCCTAATTTATGTGAATTGAGTAACACTCGAGTTGTAAGTTCAAGTGAATACTCTAAATTAGGAAAAGGTGGCAAGAAGTACCTTTCCTAACTTATTTGGTGAGTAACAACTCAAAACGTCTTCTAAATTGTACTGCTTTATTAAGTTTTAAATACCCTATTTATATAAAAACTTAATGCTAATTATCACATTCCAATTCTATAGTATTTAAATTTAAAGTTATTGACCTGCTGAATTGATATAAATTTTACCTTTAAATGCATTACTATCTTCGAAATTATATTATGTCTTCCGTTGCTGAAGACTGACTTGAAAAATTTTAAATTAATTCTCAAACTATTTTAATTATAACGTTACGTCTTTTCTCTCCAACGTCTCACTAGAGATTCCTCAATACCAAAACTAAATTTCAAATTAAACAGCGCGTCTGCACTCTACGATCGCTGGCTTGAGACTCCCTCATGCTTCTCGCTCCCTTATCATTTTCCAAAATCCCACCAAAGTTTTCATTCGCGCATGCATTAATGTCACGAATCGTCACTTTACTTATTTTTACACAAAATCCTAAATTAACAAATAAACAAAAATAAATTTAATTTGTTTCCCATTATTTTTATTGAACCAAACAACCAACAATATTTTGTCTCTTACAACTTCATTTTATCTTTCAGATTTCAATAGCGTTTCCAACTTCACAGATACGTGAGGCAAAAGCAGTCAAACAATTTTTCAATCAAGGAAAACTCAGACACAATCGAGTAATCACCTGTTATGGTCTTATATTTAATTAATAAATATCATGAGTGTTTCAATTAATTGACCCAATTACGTCATACCACCCCCTATGATTAACAGAACACGACAACATATTATTATAATAATTAAAATAAAATAAAATAAAGGATTACTACACTGTCCCCTATTATTGGGTGCCGTATGTGCATATTTGCTTTATTATAATTTTATATAATAGCAGCTTAATTTCTACTTATAATTTAATGAAAATTCCAACCAAAACTTTAATACCAAAAATTTGTGTTTTTGTGAATTTCTACTTGTATGTAGTAGGTTTTCATTAAACAAAATTTAATTTTAAATGACGGGGATTTCCTCTTAGTTCCCGGTTCAAAGTAAGGCAAGTTATGCGTGACGCATTGGAAAGTATAATGCTAGACACTTGACCTGTTTTTGCAGTAAGCCGACAATACATTAATAATAATTGAAGCTATTAGAGCATGAAGGTGTTAACTCACTTTATAATTATTTACCAATAATTAAGGTTCAAGTTTAATTGCTTTGAACTTTTTTTGTGTTAGATAAATTTATATACCTAGAGCCACAATGTTTAGTGAATGGACATACTTTTATAAGTATATGTGCCATTTTACCACAACTACATATTTTTTTAGTTTTATCCAAAAATAGTGAGTTAACACCTTCATGCTCTAATAGCTTCAATATAAGTTGTTACAAAAATCATAACTATTCGAATTGTTTATTTTTATATTTTATCAGAGGCTGTTCAAATTGGTAACTAGAAAAAGGAAAAAAGATGAACCAAATAGAGAGGCCACTTTGTCTTGAAGTAGTACTTGGACGATCCTTGAATGAAATTTAATAACACATAGTGCTATGACCTCCCCTATGTAAAACTTACACACGTCGATTAACTTGGGCGCCACTTTCAAATGAAAGAAAATTTTTAAAAATGTAAATGTTGAAATTTCGCGTGCTAAATTTTACTGGAAAGTTCACCAACTTGACCCTCTTGTATAGCTCAGCCTGAGGCTCTCTCAGAGTATTGCAGGTAATATTTGAATTAAGGGATGTAGCTTTTAGGGTTAAAAGAAATTGTTTTGAAATGATCGAAGATGTTACTTGATTTAGAATGAAATGCTTAAATGTTTGACCGGATAAAACGATCCACTTTTGTTTTTGAATGATCTCAAAAATTCAGAGTACTGACCTGTAAAAGTTGTTTGATAATAAAAGAGATTGTATTAACTCAGAAATGATTTTATATTCAAAATAAATATCGCTATCGCAAATAATCAATAGTAACAAAATTAATACAGATAGTTTATCTGCTTGCTACAATGTTTACAATAATCAAAAATACCAAAATATCGTAGTACGACGATCCTATTCTTCCTTCTTCAAATGCTTAAATGTTTAATTTAAGTCTTCCCGTTGTCCAAAAACGGATTAAATGTTTATTTAATAAAATTTGTAGCTCGAAGCGTAGAAAAATTAAATTATAAAAAATGTTGTGTTGATGAAAATTTATCAAAAATGGGGTAACCAGAAATTCACCAATTACGGTCTTTTTCCTCGCATCCCTTATGTTAAACGCTGAAGGTAAAAAGTTAATAAAAACAATAATATCGAAATACCTTTGATTTAAATAATCCTGGCCTGTTAATAAGCCTGCGTAGATAATACACAATCTTGAGATACACGCGCGCACAGATGTAGCACTCCCACTCAGCTGTTGATGTCGTGTTGATATGCTGTTTCCAATTTTTGCTCCCGTTGAATTGAATTGTTGTGGTGTTGTTCATCCAAATTTGACTTTCTAATTGTTTTATTTCATTAGATTATGTGCTGGTAAGTAGTTTTGAATTAATTAATTCTCAGATATTCGAGTTCTGAGTTGAAATATAAACATTCTTGTTTTTCAGATGCAGTAACTAATTGTTGCCATCTTGGAATCTTTATCGACCAAGTATTGATAAAATAGGATCTCGCTCCACGTTTGTCCACTTCGAATACCAAATTTCAACTTAATTTGATCGCATCACACATCCGTCTACTTCGAATGTTCTAGTTCAACTAAACAACTTGCGCCGAATTTACCAATTTGCGTTGATTTTGAACGACTTGTAAGTCAAATTTATTCCTTTTGTAAATTTTATATTAACGAAATTTTCCATAACTTTCAGGGTTGGTTGCATTTTTGGTAAGATGAGTTATTAGCTGCTTTTGAGAAGTTTTCCAACACAGTAGCTGATTTTGGAGCTATTTTAAGTAGTGAATTTGACCATTCTTCTTATCATTTACCACTTATCACATTTCAATGGATTTTGAACCTTATTTACCTTTTTATAGATTTCGAAGATAATTTTATGATTTACACATACAGTTAAATATGAGATAATTTTGGTTGTAAATAGATTTTCACATAATAAGTTATTCACAGAGAATTTTCAATTTAAAGTTTACAAAATGTACAGGTTATGTTTTTCAGATAACAATTTGTAATAAATTTCATCTTTTCTGATTTAATGTATCTCATTAGAAGATTTTGACATGTATATCCTCATAATGAATCTATTTAATAGGTTTTAGTGTAGCATTCTTATCTTTAGAGATCTTTATAAGTTTACAATTTCATGAAATAAGGTGGATGTGGTTATCTGTTCAATCTAAAGTTTTCAAATTAACTTAAATTTCATGAATATTATGATTAATTGAGATTTTCAACTATTTGCGTTGTGTGGGTACATTTTAAACCACAGCAATAGCTATTTAAAAAAGTAAACTAGGTAAACAGTCAATATTCATTTATTTAATTTTTTATAACAAATTATTTATAGATCAAAAATAGTGAAGTAGTTCTGGTAGGCCCATGCATAGTTTATTACTGGTAAGCAAAAAAATGCTCTTTGGCTATTCATATCTAATATTTACTGATCTATATTTCATGGACAGCTGATTTGCGGAGATACTCCATATACAGGAAGAAGAAAAATCGAAGTGCGCGAATTCACCACTTCTTTGAAGTTATTATTTCGGTTTCTCGCCGGTATGAGATTTTAAATGTATTTTTAATTGCGACTTTATTCTACATTTATATCCACAAACATCACAACTAACCGAATTCTCGTTGGTATGAGTTCTTAAATGCAGTGTTAAGTCTGATTTCTTTGTACATTTATACTCACAAATAACGCAACTAAATGGTTTCTTGCCGGTATGACTTCTTAAATGATATTGTAAACGTGAATTACTTGCACATTTATACTCACAAAAATGACAACTAAACAATTTCTCGCGGGTATGAGTTCTTAAATGCAGTTGTAAGCTCATTTTCTGTGCACCTTTATACTCACAAATATGACAAATATACGGTTTCTCGCCGGTATGAGTTCTTAAATGTATTTGTAAATGTGATTTACGTGCACATTTATACTCACAAATATGACAAATAAACGGTTTCTCGCCGGTATGAGTTCTTAAATGTCTTTGTAAGTGTGATTTGTGTGCAAAAGTATACTCACAAAAATGACAACTATACGGTTTCTCGCCGGTATGAGTTCTTAAATGTAATTGTAGAACTGATTTACGTGCACATTTATAGTCACAAATATCACACCTAAAGGGTTTTTCGTCGGTGTGAGTTCTTAAATGTATTACTAGTTGTGATTTGCCTGCACATTTAAGGTTACAAATATTACACACTAATGGTTTGCTGACCTTATGAGCTATTAAATGACGTATTAAGGTTTGTTTAAGAGCAAGTTTAAAACCACAAATTGCACATTCATATAAATTGGAACAGGTCAGCGTTAATTGTGTAGTGGTGGTCTCTTCTTTAATGTCAATGGAATGATGCAGATCTTCTAAATTAAATTTCACATCTTCCACCTCTTCTCTTTTAATTTCGAAATTGCTAATTGAATTATATGGAGTGTCCAAAAATTGACCTGCGTTTTCTACAATTTGTGATTCTTCGGAAGGTAGCACTTGAGCTGCATGTAAATCGGTAACTGGTTCCATTTCGAGGATGGAGCACTGTAACTGTACGGGTGTAAAATCACTTTTCTTCAACGAAAGCGTTCATTGCATTGATTATATATTATGTTATCGATTTAGAAAACTACTGCTAAAGTTGCCAAATCACTGTGGGACAAAATTATAAAATGACATTAATTATCGTGAATTAATTTATTGTGGTCGAGTAGAGCGCCATCTAATATTGTAAAGAGAACTAAAAGGAGATTTTATAACATTTGGGATTTATGTGCCGTGGAGACGTATTCTTGTTGCGATTGGTTGTAAAATGGTGCAAAATTTCAAAATTGCAACAAATATAAACAAACGGGATATCGGGTTTGTGGACAGAAATAAATCAAACAATTGTTTTTAAAGTTTACGTTTCGGCCTCAAAATGAAAGCCATCTTCAGAACTATAATATGAAACATAAAACGTGAGAATACATAATCACAAGGGTCAGCATTAGACATACCTTAAAAACATAGGTGGAAATTGTTTACAATAAAATAAAGGGGCCTGCACTGGTGTCACATGTAAATAAAAACGGAACATTCGGTGGCGTAAAATTTAAGCGTTGCATAATCCAAATAGCGAATTAGTCAGTAACAAATAGATTTTCAAAAAAAATAACCTCATGTACAATATTAAAATACAGTCAAATTTTCACAACAACATGCATAAACTAAAACAGAAACCGTTGACAGCGATTAGACTGACATACGCACACCGCTCAGTTTTAAATTCCATTTAAACTTCCCGCACGACATCCGAGGTTGTTCAAGTGATACCACCAATCTTGTCAACGAAATTGTTTAAAATGTTCTTGTACCCACTACTTATATTGTTAAAATCAGTCATTTTGTTTATATTGTTTTCAGTGGTCATAATGTGAGCTGCTTCCAGAAATAACCTCTTGTGCCAGTTACTCTCCATGTCCAACACCTCGACATCCTCCGAAAGGAAGCCATGCATACACCCCAATGAATGTTCAGAGAGCCCTGTAGTGGTCCCCCCCCCATACGTATGTCACCTCTGTGTTGGTTCAGTCTCTTGCTCAACTTAGCTTGAAGCTCAGCTTGAAGCTTAACTTGAAGTTTAGCTTTATTCCATGAATAAATTTTGAAAAATCAAAAAAAAATTGAAATTTAAAAAAGTTATCGCAAAAAAACTAAGTGGCACCTTACATATGAGCGCTACTGTATATACTTAAGCGAAGAAGAGTGACGTTAAGATCAGTAATCATGTGAGCTCGGTAAGGGCAGAAATTGTTAGTACTATCTTGTTTATTTACCTGTTTATTTACTTATTTATTTATTATTTGTTTATAAATATTATTTATTGATTGTATAATTTTGATTTAGAAATTCTCAACGTATTTTCGTGTAAATAATTGCTAACCAAACAAATGAATAATAAGTAGCGTAACAGGCGTATATTTGTTTTTGAGTTATACGAATTATTGCAAGGCGAAGGTTGTTCTAAATATTCCCGCACGGCGTAGTTAAAAGTATACTCAACAACGTTTATTTTCCAGATTACAAAGACTTCAACGGTATTTGATATTTTCAACACAATCTATCGTAAAATCAATATTGTTTTACGAAATTGATCCTTAACGTAGGACATACAATTCACAGTTTAAATTATTCTTCTTCTTAAAGTACCGTATCCACTCAGCGAACGTTAGTTATCAACTTGACCGAAGTCAAGATGACTTAACTAGGGAAAGAAATTTAATGGGGTGGTTTCCCGTTGCCTTCCCCATAGCCCACAGATTTATATTGGGCTTGAAGATCACAGCAGTATATCCGGCGCGACTAGGTATAGAACAAGGGTTTCCCGCTCGCTAGTCTGCCGGTGTACTTAACGCCCAGGTTAAATTATTACAATCTTATAAAGCACAAAAACTGAGAATTTCTGGCACAAACAAACTTATGTAAAATTATAAATCCGCAAAGATAATCCAGTTACAATTTTACAACATTTTTAGGTTATATTGATAATAAATATTTTACAAAAATGCCCATTTTCCAAATTAAATGTACCTATCCTTTAAGAGAAATCTGAAGTGACAGATTTGTAATTGAGATTATTAAGCATGTTTAAATAATATTGTTCAGAGTTGGAAAGCTTTCATTTGTCCAAATTTTTGGACGCAGAGTTGAATATTCCCGATAAAGACTATTTATTACAAAACCCTCTGTTTTATAGCTACTAAGTAACTTAAATTTATTTTATGGGTGATATCAGACCCAGGGTGGGTTATCTTCTATACAAAATTTCTAAACCCTTTTTTAGTTAGGACACCGATCGTAGGCGATCATTTGGCGTTGTAGTAGTTTAAATTTTTTTGAAAATTCTAAGATTGGTATCACTATTGCAGAAGTTGGTAATCTCACAAAAATGGTCACAACTTACATGTGATCTCTTATCTATGCATCAAGTGGCGTCACTGTTTAAAAACTATGTTGTTGAATTTTTTATTAAGGGTGCGAATGAATGTATAAATATACGCTATACAGACCCTTCGAATTTCGCTATTCTAAGAAAAACTACTATATCATATATGACATTTAGCAAATCAGTTCCTGTAGAAAAAACTATGATCTGTGTTTCTAGAGATGAATTATTAAAATAGTGCCTAAAATTTAGCCATAAAAATAAAAACTGTAACCTAAAAAAAAAAAAATTCCAAACCAAAATGTCTTTCTCTAGAAACACGAATATACTCGTGAAGTTTACAGATTATCGAATTAAATTGATAAAAGTTTATTTATATCAGTTATAATCAATCTACAGTTTCGTTTATCATTATTACCATTTTAGGCAGTTTTTGCGAAAAGTAATTCACGGTGTGTCATAGTGATGGCGCTGTACTCAGTCGAAATGGTCGGATCGGAATTTACATACATATTTTAACTATACATCTATTACTGAAATACTTAAATACTGAAATAAAATTAATTCGTATTTGACTTTAGATTTCATTTATTAAATGTTCTATAATAAATTTATGCAAATTAATTAAGTGGCCGCAGACTTTTGCACAGTGGTGTACATTTTGGTGCGACATCTGTTTGAAATGAATATCACAAATGGATTTTTAAAATTATTCCAAAAGGTATGAAGCTGAAATAAATTTAATAATAATTGCGACAGTAGCGACGTTGGCGGCCATTTTACCATGTGTTTGTCAATTCCCCACCTTAATGAGGTGTGGTGACGTTTTGCTTCTGTACAACCTGTCGGCTAGTGCAATTACCATCGGACATTGCTAATATCATCACCTTCTAGCAGCGACCATCTGCTTGCTACTCTATTTTTTATGATGTCGCTAGCAAAGTTGTTCTTTGATCTTCTCTGGGGCATTCATTCGAGAAAATCCATGACTCTCGCTCCCTGCTACAACGAGCTGGTTTAATCAACATCAGGGCTTCACGCAATATAAGTAGAAATTCATTTTTCTGCGTGAACGTGGTTTGTTCCAAACTGTCTTCTCATTAGAGATAGGGGTGGGCAAATTTCGTTTCAACTTTTCATTAAAATTAGCGATGGTGTGGTAAACTTATATTCAGATAATAAATATTTATGATGAAAATCTATACAATTATAGTGAAGTGGGGTAAGTGGGTAGTAAATTCAGCTTAGTTTGAATTTAAACAGTAATTACAAATCAACTGAGAAAGAAAATAAAATGTTTGATGTTGCTCTCTTTTCTTTAGAGTCCAATTAATATTCTAGTGTATAAAACAATTACATAGAAAATAATTTTTCTTTATTATTTATTTAAAAAAAATAAAAGACATTACTACACACTTCCCCAAAGATTTGGGGCAAGTGTGTAATCACTGGATATTTTCTATATCTATTAATAGAAATGAAAACGGGGCAAGGGTGTAAAAGTTCAATGGTTCCTGTTTTCAATGAGTTTTCAAACACGTGACTTAGTAACATTTTCGATACGTTTACGTGTGGTTTACGTTGTAGAAACCGAGATTATACTTAAGTCATCACTTATAACGCAGATGGCGTTTATTTCACTTTTATTCACAAATTTTAGACTCTTGTAGACATTTACCCCGGATACACACTTACCCTACTTCACTAATTGAAAATCGAAATTTTTATCTTACACTATTTTGTCGTAAAGTTCAAAGAAACTTGAAAAATTGTCAAAAAACTGATTTTTTGCCATTCCGGGGGTAAAGTACTCACTTTTTACCCCGGTTTGCGGGCGTAAAGGGGTACTTTTTTACCCTGCGGGAGTAAAGTTAAAAAATAGGGGGGGGGGGGCGGGAGTAAAGTTAAAAAATAGGGGGGGAGCGGGAGTAAAGTTAAAAAATAGGGGGGGAGCGGGAAATAAAGTCACCAGATGACTGGTGACTTTTTAGTAGTGCCCCCCACCAAAGAGTGCAAGAGTTGCATCCGGGCCGTCGGCAAAAAGCACCGACCCGAAAATATTTCATGCTAATGTACCCCTATATATTACTCGATGACGCAAAGTTGACTTGCTAGTAGTAAACGTAACGCCATCTGGCGGAATGACCTACCCAAATTAGGACGAAAATAAATCGCACTTTATTTGGTTTATAATAGATAACTTATTAAGACCTGGATTTCCACAAATGTGGAAACTTAGTACGTTTAATTTGACGTTTAAAAGTGACCAAAAGTGACTAGGATGAATTTATGCGAGTAAATTGTGACGAAAAGTCACAATTTTTGATTGTTGGAAAACCGTGAGATGGCGCCACATTTAGCAAATTTAGTCAACTTTTCGTGCGAAGTAATGATAAAGATGAATATATGCGAAAATAAATTGAATTTATTTTTTTGGGAATACCGAAATACCGTGCTATTTTGCGATTTATCGACGACGTGTAGGTATTATTAAAAAAATGCGTTAAATTTTTGCTTTAAGTTTCTAAATTGGCGAAGTTCCTACTTTACCTCCCGGAATTGCAAAAAACAGTATATGCACGACGGCAGTAAAGTGACTTTTGGCCCATGGGTAATTGTTTCACTCGGCTGGCGCCTCGTGTAAACAATCCTTTACCCTGGGGCCAAAAAAGGGTCACTTTGCTACCTTGGTGCATAATGTACTATTGTTTTGTTTCTGCCTATACTTAATTTATTTTTAGTAACCGAATTCGAATTAATAAACTGTTAACCTTCAGAACCATGTTTGAATTCACTAAATCAAATGAAGAATTGCTTACTAGATCTGCAAGCAGACTTAACTCAAAATCCATCCAGCCGGCAACCCCAGAAGGCAGCAACACCCAGGTAGTACACCAGATAAGTGGAGATTTATTTTCATCTTATAAATTTACAAGCTGTTTACACAAACATTCAGTAATTGGTTTAACATTAATGTCTTAGATGATACTTAGATGATACATATTGCAATGACTCAAAAATATAAATAATTTTGAGAAAATAAATAAGCACTTTAAAAATCAAAAATTGCATGAGGACTCTTAAAAACAAAGAAGAATTCCAACAGATAATTTTAAAAGCTCTAATAAAGTCAGTTATTAACAAAATAAGTGAGAAGAAAGATTCGTTCAGCAATAATATAAAAAAAATTATGAACTACAGATAATAATTTTTATATTCATAGAAAAATTTGTTCAATGTATAATTAAATTTTAGAATTGTAAAGGTAGGTTAATTTTTAAGAAGTGAGGTAAATACACAAGAGGTTTACGTGGTTTGGTGTGATTACGGTAACGACAAAATGCAACGATTCGTTCATCCGGGACTAACACGTATTGAATGTGACCAGACGGTAGGTTGTTATGACGATTCTAAAACAGAGATAAAATTAATTAAAATGACATTTGGTTAAAATAAAATGATATCAAAGATGCGTGATACTTACGTTGAAAAAGGAATATCAAAGAGTGACAAAATTGATAAAGTCGTCGAAAAACCAGGGAAACAGATTATTATAAAAAAAATAAATAAAGAAATGATTACAAAATGTGTAATAGGTCAGAGCGTTTTCTTGTACTCTGGTCCTAAAAGGTGATAATTTGGATATAAAAATCCAAATCAATGTGTTTTAACCTAAAACAAAGAAGAAGTTTTTAGATGGTTATAAGATTTGTATGCAGATTGATATATTAAAGAAAATTTAATTTGATAAAACTGAAGCCTTGGTAGGTACTTACCTTGGAACAAAATAAAGTGAGTGTAAATGATTGGAGCTGATATTCAGATAAAGAAATCTCTGGAACACAAACACGTGTTGGGAATAAAGAAAAACGATTCAACAACCGTTTGCAGTTTTGATTTTGCTAAGAAAACAAAAGGAAGTGTATCGACATCTATGTTCGGTAAGAATAAACTCATTTAACTTTTACGCGGTAAAATTGGACGGTTTAAAAATTTCAAAGGTTCGAACGATTCGTAAACGCGAAAATAAAAACATTGATTCACGCGATTTAATTAATTATTTGATTGTTGTTAACTGTAATTTTAGTATAAGTCGGGATATTCGTTATTTGTTAATGTTATTGTTTGAAAATAAATTGTTTATATTATTCAATATCTTTTTGAGTATCATTGAGGGACGAATTTCCCTCCTCTTAAGTTATCTTTCAGGAAAAGTAAAAGAGCACACCCTCGAGGAATCGACTTCTGTGATTAAGAGTATTTCATGCCAAATAGTGTTCACAAAAACAGAGCTAGCAAAAAGGGTATTAAAAATACATCAAAAGAAGGTTTTTCAAAGTTCATTATAAAATTTTAAACAAAGTGCATGTGGCCCCGTCTTTGAGAAACGGCACACTGCAATATATATTGAAATGACATCTCTATTTAGCTACCTTCCATTATTGGCTTTTCTTATCAAATCTTCTGGTAAGATCCAAGAGATGGTGTTTCTTTAATCTTCGGGTTGGTATTGGGCCATCAATGATGGTGATGGCCAATTGGTTTGGATGCTGACTCAACTTGGTATTGTATTTTTCGCTCCAAGATTTCATTTCCTCTTTGACAGTTTTCACTTTGAGATCCTTATGGATAACGTCATTTGGGACATATCAATATGCGGAGTACCATTGATTGAAATCTCTGCAGTATTTCTAGATTTGAATTGCTTGTTGTTGTAACGAACCGGGCTCCGTTGGAATATTATTAATGGCAGTAACAGGGAATTTATTGAAGTGTGTGATGAATGGTTTGGTGAATTTGCGACAGGTAGTAAATTTTTACTTATTGGAGACTTTAACATTAATTATTTAAACAACAGCAACTATTATGCATCTGAACTTAGGGTACTTTTTCATGCATATGGACTTGAACAAAAAATAATAGTTCCTAATAGAACTACTAATGTTAGCAGTACATTGATTGATTATGTTGTGTCGAATCAGGACTCACTGAATTGCAAAATAATTGATACACCTAGAATAAGTGATCCCAATATAATTGCAATATCTATTTTTAACAAAATATACCAAGTTAGAAGTGTAATTCAATATAGAAACTTAAACTCAAATAATTTACGAATAATAAATGATAGAATTAGCCGAACGATTATGCCAATTAATAATTCAATTGGTGCATCATTTGTAAATTTTATTTTTGTATGTGATGATATAATAAATTCAGTGTCACCTATAAATAAAACTGTTGTAAAGAACAGGGAGAGGGAGTGTCGTTGGCAGCAATTTAAGGTACATCGGAATCACGTAGTTAATATTTTGAAAGCAAAAAAACAAAACTATTACATTAATAAAATTGAAAAGAATAAAGAATGAAAAGAATAAAAAAGAATGTGGAAAACTATTAAAACTTGACTGAGTGACTGTGAAGGGAATGCTTTTTCTGGTGGATTGTTTTTAGTGTTGATAACCAAAAACTGGTCTACAAGGGTTCTGAAGAGATAGCTAACCAATTCAATTATTATTTCCCTGATAGTGTAAGTGAAATTGTATCAAATATCGATGATTCTCAGAAATGGTCATACCCCGAGAATACAACCCCTCATACAACTAAATTTAAGGAGTTTCGTCCAATAACTTTAAGTGAACTGAAAAATATCGCAACTTAGACTATTATTACTTTAATCTCAGACTCAAGATTAATTATGGATTGTAGTCTTTTACCAGAAATAATAATACTAGGTTTAGTTGAGGTAACAAGGACACGTTAAAATGATTTTTAATTTTACGCTGAATTGAAATCTAAGACAAAATTGAATCGAATTTATTTACTTTATCTGAGGTTTATTTTGGTTTCGTGAAAAAAACCTTGGTTTTACCGTAATCCCACCGCTATAGCCACCATTGTAGTAAACCGGGGCTGTGGTTTACAATTTTTACACTAAAAAAGGGATTGGTTTCTGACACCAATCCGAGATAGCGTAGATAAGCTGCCACCAACAAGTTAATTATAGGAAACTTGTATCCTTGATATTGGTAACGTCTCTTCTTTTAAGGCGTAGGAATAAACCTCTCAGATAGTAAATAAAAAAAATAAAAAGAAAGAATGACAATTAATTACTTTAATTTAATAACAAACGGAATTTACAATCCAGACAAAGTAATACAAAAATTTACACAAATGAAATTAACATAATATTATTCCTTACTTGGTTTAATATAATATTCCTATGATGTCCATTATAGTTTAAAAAAAAAACGATGAGTCGAAGGCGCTTCAAAATTTCAATATTTGGCCCATTTTTATGATAACGACTACATCATGACAAAAGCGACTTACTAGCGACTGACTAGCGACTGCTACATAACGACTGATTTCGTTGAGATGTTGAAAGACACTCTCTTTCTGCACTAACCTTATCTGAACTTAATATGGTACTTTGGGTTCAATATCATTATCTCGTTATTCAAAATCCAAGGGTTGAATTTACTTCCCTTAATTTGTATCGTAACATATAACAAGAGGTTCTAAAACTTCATGAGTTCTATAATAGAATTATAAGTATCAGTTTATTCAATATTAAAAATGTTTGAGGACCTCTTGTTTGGAGAGATTCAATTGTTTACCCTTAATCATTTCGATAATATTATTTAACATTTAGAAAGTTCAGATAACATATTATTTATAATTAAACTTACTAATTAACTACATTTTTTAGCTAATTTGACCCTGTATAATTCTTTAACAAATCATATAATTATATCGCGAGTTTTTAATTTTAATCTAGGTAAAAACTTTAAATAAAATTTGAATTTAAAAGAAATAATATCTCTGTTTAAATATTCGATAAGAACAAGGAACAAATGAGATAATTATATGATATTGATAACTTATATTAATTTGGTGATTAAGTTTAAAATTATACAGGTCCGTATTAAAAAGAAATACATGCTTAAAAAAAAAGAGAATTTATGATGAAAAAGACAATTGTCAGATAATTTACAATAAAATATAAAAAAATACAAAATAATTTAAAAACAAAAGGGGGGGGGGTCGGATTACTACATTACCCCCTGCGAAAAAAAAGAAGGCGTGTTCTTAAAAGACGCATTCCTTTTTAAAAAAAAAATAAAGGGAGGAGTATTAATTGAATAGTCGTTCCAGAAAAAAATACAATGGTACATAGGTTATCTTGTCATCCAAGAAAAGATACAATTTATAAAACTAAAAAAATAAAAATAAAAAAGGGAAAGATCTCGGGTAGTGGAGTTTGTATTCAAGAAAACTATTTACTTAAATCGACTAAATAAAAAATATGTAAAAAAATTATATGTTTATGAACTATCCTTTTGTCACGATACTTGAAAAAAAATGGGATAAAAGAGTTTGTATTTTTAGCGCGAGCAATAATTCACTTGAAAAAGTTTATGAGTTCGCCATGAAAGGTTTCACTGTCGGTCCGTAATGTTCATTTGAGGATGTCTTCAGGTGTGCGCACTATGTCTTTATTTTTCACTACGAAGAAGTTTGTTGTTGAACCATTACACTTGTTTATGACGATTACTGGATATATACCTTCTGTCCATACTACCAGTGCTGCTTCCATCCTTTATATGAGCGGGTTTTGCTGTTAAACTTTTGGTTGAACATGATATTTGTTTACATCATTTTCTGACCTCATGCACTATATTTGTTTTTGACTAAGAGCTGTTGGAATTATTTTGAGGGTTGATTGCCTTAACTATTCCCTTATTTTGAATAGTTACCATAATTTAGCTTAACTTTGGCTTCATTCATGATTTTGGATGATTTATTTTAATTGGTTTTAAGCTTTACTTCTATTACCATTGTATGGATGTTCCAAGTTTTCGTGTGGTGATCGGATATTATTGTTGTTGATAGCTCGCTTCCTTTTGATTGCACTGTTTGTTGGTTCTTTAGGTATTTTCCAGTGGGATACGCGTTACTGTCCTTGAAAAAAAATTTGTGTACACACACTTTGTCTTTGGTTCGCGTAGGAGCAATTTTCCGCACTTTTGCTTAATAATGATTATTGATAATTGTGATTGTCATGCACTGTTTAAATGTTTATAATCGTTAGCGTAATTAAAAGAAAGAAGAATATAGTCCTTTGTATACACGTTCCGGAGGATAAGTTCATAAAAATATTAATAATAATGTATAACATATGACACTAAGCTGTAATACCTATCAGGTGACTTAAATAATGCATAATACATAATATACAAGCATCGAGGAAAAACAAAATTTTTTTTGTTAATATAAATTTAAAAAATTTTTTTTTTAATTAATAAATTTGTTTACAAAGGTAAAAGTTATTTTCTTGAGGTAGGTACAACCTAACTGCTCTTACATCGTTGTTCTATTTTGTACATAAATTAAAATAGAAAAAGGGTTTTTATTTAAATAAACTGAAATTTTGATAGAGAAAACAAATTTTTGTTACGATAAAAAAATTACTTTATAATAATTAATAAATTTTTGTATGAAGTATGAATTAAAAAAAAATATAGTTGGAGTATTTATAAAAAAAAGAATTTTAATGACATTTCATTAATAAGGAACGAATGTTTTGTTTAAATTTTAAAAAGTTATTTAAATTTGTGAGTTTTTCTTTGATGTTGACAATTTTTATCAAAAATAAAAAATATTTTCGTTGGTAGATAATTGTTTTGAAGTTTGAATTTATTATTGCTTACCTTATGTGAGAATTTCTGTTAATTTAGATCAATAGTAGAGGAAATCCGGATGTAAATTTCGCCTGGCTATCCTTTCTGAGCGCCGTGGGAGATTCACTTCGGGAAGTTCGATCTGTCCTTCTTCTATTGGCACATCTAGTTCGGGTGGTATAGGTTGATTATCACCGGCGCCTTCTGGTGAGTTTAATTGAACTTCGGGTTCGTTGATTGCGACTTGGTTAGGTGAATTTCTGTGAATTTGTTGGGTTAATTGATTAGTGGTTTCTAAGGTGGAGGGATCTGGAGCTGCTTGAAGTTGTGGAAGGTTCGTTTGAGGGATTTGAGATCCTGTGTGATTTGAGGGTGGTAGGTAGCAGGCTATAAATGAAAAAGGGGGTGGTGTTTGAGCTGCTGGTTGGTTGTCATTTTCTAATACCTTTATGTCCGTTGGTACCTTAGCAATTCGTGAATTTTCCTTTAACAATACATCATATTCGTTTGTGTTTATGATCCTGGTAATAACTTTTTCTTGGTCGCCGTTGACTAACGCGCTCGCCACAATTAATCCTTGGTTATTACTGTCATCTTGTTCGATTAATAAATTTTCACTTTGCTTACCTTGTTGCAGTTTCGGGAGATATCCATTTTTCAATTTAATTTTAAATCCTTGTTCGCTATCCGACCGTTTCGTTATATTCTTAATTTTGCTATTAATTTCATCTTCGAATCTAACCCTTTTTTGTTCATTTGGTAATGATTGATTACTTTTGTTAGTAATTCCTGTTTTAAGCTTTAGACATGCCTCGTCTTTACCTATAATTCTTTTTACCTTTGTACTGTTTAAATTACCGTTTTCTCTTGACGTACTACCATTTTCTTCATTACGATTTACTTTATTTAAAATTTCATTATTTCCGCTAATACTCATACCATTAATTAAATTTCTTCTTTCCATGTTTACTACTTCATCGTTGATATCATCGCAAAAATTTCGCTTATTTTTCCACTTTAATTCGTTACTTTCACTACTAAATTCTAAACTACTAAATTCTTTCTTGATCTCGCCCAATTCGTCGGGTGAATTTTTGACAATACTATGATCACGCCAGTTGTAGATTTGATTAGCTAAACTTTGGGGTGATGCGGCGATGTCGTCTTCATCCTTGAATGGGGACCCCTTCATAAAAACCTTCTCTTTAATTTCTTTACCTTCCTTGGTCAACATTTTTCTATGACTATTTTCAAACAACTCATATTTCCTGGCTTTAATATCCTTTAATCTTCTTAACTTCTCTTTACTTGGTTCACTTATAATTTCTTCACTTTTCCTCCTAAAATGATCATGCTTAACAAATGGTTCAGCTCCTTTTCTAAATACGATGTCGTGTGCATCGACATCGGGGACAATATTACAATCAATACGGTTGGTTCTAGGGTTAAAAAGTTTACGCGTATTAATTTCTTCATTGGGTTTACTAGATCTGGTTAAATTGGCAATTCCTTGGAACGGGTTACTTGAGTCTGCAGTTTCAAGCTTCCTGTCTGGAATTGACAACTTAACTTCAATCCTTTCATCATCGGATAATTTATCGATAACATTGTAATCAATTGAACAGGCCAGTTGACGTTTGATTGGCTTAATTCGCGACGTCTCGCGAGTTACCTTTCTTGGTGTCGGAACGACCTTAGTTGAATCGACAGCGTTGTCTTCATCTTCCGATAAATCACCGCACCTTTTAGCAATAACAATTGGTTCTACATAATGACAAGATATTCTAATTTTTTTTTCGTTTTGATTTCCTAGAGTTTTTCCACGTTCCGCAATAATTTGTTTAGTTAGGTTGTCTTTCGAATTGTTTTTAAAATTACCGTAATTATTATTTCTCAATTCCATTTCGCGCGCATTATGAATTTCCGTATATCCCCTAATTTGATAATTAGTATCATTGGTCGTGATACCGCTTGTGCTTCGTGGGAAATTGGGGCGATTGTGGTTTGAAGTACCATATCGATGAGGGTTGTTTCTGTTATAATTTTCGTTGTTGTTGCGCGTAAAGTTTCGTTGATTGTAAGTATTGTTGTTGAAGTTACCATTGCGGTTAAAATTTTGCCGATCGTAGTTACCATTATTACGAAAGTTATCTCGGTTAAAATTTTGCCGATCATAATTACCATTATTACGAAAGTTATCTAGGTTAAAATTTTGCCGATCATAATTGTTATTATAAAAGTTATCGTCCCGATTAAAATTTTGACTGTTGTCATTTAAGTTAGTATTACGGTTAAAATTTTGCGAGTCGTAATTATTGTATCCGCGGTTATTTTGATAATTTAATCTATTTTGATTGTAGTTTGGATTTGGGTTAAAATTTGTATACCTATACCGTGGGTTGTTATTGTTACCGGTTCGGGGAGGATAATTATTGTAATGCGAGTCTAAAGTTTCATTATAATAGTCACTTTGTTGATCCTGAAAATACTGATTTAATTGATGTGGAGCCTTTCTATGGGGTTGCCATTTAGTGAATTGATTAATGAATTTTTGTTTAAATTGCTCATAATTCAAAGAATTTAAATCTGGGTTTACCCAAAAAAAATCATAAGCCTCTTTGTCTAACTTAATTTTTATTACATTAAGGGTCGTTTCTTCGTTCCATTTGTGTGTAAGGGCTATTTGTTCAACTTTTTCAAAGTAACACCTTGGATCTGTTTTACCGGTGTATTTTTCCATCGTACTCGCAACCATTCCGGCTGTCATATACGGTAATTGTGTAAAATTTCCTGCATAAAAAAATCTACCTGATTCGTTCGGGACGTTACTATAGTGACCCGCACTAGTGACAGATCCGTCATCGCTATCCGTATCAGACATTTTGTAGAAGAATGAAATAAACGCAATATTTTTGGGTGAAAAGCAAATTTAGCGCAGGGAAACACCAAAAAGAAAAATTTGGAGTAACAAAATATAAGGGAAAAAAAAATTTCAAAAAAAACAAAGGGGAATTATAAAAAGTAGAGAAAAAAAATTAATAACGCGTAATAAAGATATAGCTGAAAAAAAGAATTATTAGTAGCGCATTACTGAAAAAAATTTATTATTAGCACATAAAAAGGGATATATCTGAAAAAAAAATTATTAATAACACAGAAAAGAGATATGGCTAAAAAAAAAATTTATTAATAGTACACAAAAAAAAGAAATAGTATAACTGAAAAAAAAGAATTATTAATAGTACATAAAACAAAAAGATATGGCTGAAAAGGAAATTCTATTAAAAATTACAAAAAAAAAATCATAAGAGCACATAACAGAAATAGCTGAAAAAAATATTTGTTAAGCACATAAAATTTGTAAAATTGTAGTAAGCAAATTCAATGCTGAAAAATAAAATTTTATACCACACAAAAATTTCGTAGAATCGTACTCAAAGAAAAGTAGAATTGATGCTGAAAATTAAAATAGAAAAAATAGGATTTTTTTTTAATGAATTTGAATTTTTAAATTTTAACTTATACGCTGAATTGAAACCTAAAAATAGAAAAAGAGAATATTTTAAATAAATTAGAAATTTTACGCTGGAGTGAAAGTTAAAACGTATTATGCTATCAGATTTTCGTGTTAAACTGATTCGTTTTAAATGGAAAAATGAAAAATTTAGCAATCTCGTTTTATTTTGTGTTCCACTTTCAGACTCAAAAGCGGATGATGGAATTTTAGTCTTGTTCCACACAGAAAAAGACGAGATCGAATCCTCGCAACTTAGACTATTATTACTTTAATCTCAGACTCAAGATTAATTATGGATTGTAGTCTTTTACCAGAAATAATAATACTAGGTTTAGTTGAGGTAACAAGGACACGTTAAAATGATTTTTAATTTTACGCTGAATTGAAATCTAAGACAAAATTGAATCGAATTTATTTACTTTATCTGAGGTTTATTTTGGTTTCGTGAAAAAAACCTTGGTTTTACCGTAATCCCACCGCTATAGCCACCATTGTAGTAAACCGGGGCTGTGGTTTACAATTTTTACACTAAAAAAGGGATTGGTTTCTGACACCAATCCGAGATAGCGTAGATAAGCTGCCACCAACAAGTTAATTATAGGAAACTTGTATCCTTGATATTGGTAACGTCTCTTCTTTTAAGGCGTAGGAATAAACCTCTCAGATAGTAAATAAAAAAAATAAAAAGAAAGAATGACAATTAATTACTTTAATTTAATAACAAACGGAATTTACAATCCAGACAAAGTAATACAAAAATTTACACAAATGAAATTAACATAATATTATTCCTTACTTGGTTTAATATAATATTCCTATGATGTCCATTATAGTTTAAGAAAAAACGATGAGTCGAAGGCGCTTCAAAATTTCAATATTTGGCCCATTTTTATGATAACGACTACATCATGACAAAAGCGACTTACTAGCGACTGACTAGCGACTGCTACATAACGACTGATTTCGTTGAGATGTTGAAAGACACTCTCTTTCTGCACTAACCTTATCTGAACTTAATATGGTACTTTGGGTTCAATATCATTATCTCGTTATTCAAAATCCAAGGGTTGAATTTACTTCCCTTAATTTGTATCGTAACATATAACAAGAGGTTCTAAAACTTCATGAGTTCTATAATAGAATTATAAGTATCAGTTTATTCAATATTAAAAATGTTTGAGGACCTCTTGTTTGGAGAGATTCAATTGTTTACCCTTAATCATTTCGATAATATTATTTAACATTTAGAAAGTTCAGATAACATATTATTTATAATTAAACTTACTAATTAACTACATTTTTTAGCTAATTTGACCCTGTATAATTCTTTAACAAATCATATAATTATATCGCGAGTTTTTAATTTTAATCTAGGTAAAAACTTTAAATAAAATTTGAATTTAAAAGAAATAATATCTCTGTTTAAATATTCGATAAGAACAAGGAACAAATGAGATAATTATATGATATTGATAACTTATATTAATTTGGTGATTAAGTTTAAAATTATACAGGTCCGTATTAAAAAGAAATACATGCTTAAAAAAAAAGAGAATTTATGATGAAAAAGACAATTGTCAGATAATTTACAATAAAATATAAAAAAATACAAAATAAAAATAATTTAAAAATAAAAGGGGGGGGGGGGTCGGATTACTACAGGAATGCCTTGTTTCATACTTTGAATGGTAAAATGATTAGAAATATTTTTAACGGGATAAAATTTAATTTACTTGAACTTATTAAATCTTTCAATAGTTAAAGGGTATTTCCCTGATATTTTAAAAGTAAACACCATAATACCTATTCCTAAGGTTAAAAATTCTAATGAAGCATGTAACTTTAGACTTTAGACCAACTATGGAAAAAATACTTGAGCGTGTAGTATATAGACAAATTTTAGCTCATGTAGTTGATAATGGAATTTTGGTGGAGAATCAATCAGGTTTTAGGGCAAGTCACTCTTGTGAAACATCTTTGCAGCTGACAAGTATGTAGTTGCGATATTTATCGACTTTCAAAAGGCTTTCGAGACCATAAATAGGGATATTCTTCTATGTAAATTAAAATATTGTGGTCTGGATGGAGCTGTTCTAAACTGGTTTGGTGATTATTTGAAAAACAGAAAACAAGTGACTAGGGTTAGTGATTCTTTCTCAACAGAGTTATCTTCCACGTTCGGTGTTCCTCAAGGAACCATATTGGGTCCTTTTCATTTTGTATATAAATGACTTTTCTGAATATTTGAATTGTGATTTCATTAATTTGTTTGTCGATGATACGCTTCTGGCTATTAGTGATGACAATCTGGATAATGCAGTGAAGAGAATGAATATTGAATTAAAAAAAGTAGAAACATATCTTCATCTAAATAGTCTGAAATTAAATATAACAAAAACAAAAGCTGTGATATTAAGTAAAAAACATAATTTAAAAAATAAACCCAGTGAGGCGTTGTCAATATACGGTGACCGGATTGCAGTTGTGTCGGAAATTACGATAAATATTTGGGTGTTGTAATCGATAATGCATTGTCATTTAAGGATCATTTTAATTACATCAAAGGTAAGATTACTCAGGAACTTTTTCTGTTCACTAGGATTTCACAAAACCTTACTTTGATGAGTAACATTTGTAACAAAATATTTTCTATTTTGCCACATAAATTTAAATTTAAGTAAATTTAAATTGATACACCAAGCGCCACCTTTTAATTCGCCTTTGCAACGCACTTGATTGTACGGAGAACAGACGCGCGCCGGCGAAGATAATTAACTTGGGCATTGAACGTTGACGAAGTAAGTCGATATTTTTGATCGCGTGTGTAATCTATAAATTTTAATCGATTCTTCGTCGTTTTATAATCGTGCGTATTACCTGATTCACCGTCATTGCGGATTTAGTGAATATAGTGTGTAACGATTTTCAAGTAGCCAGTTCATGCCGTTTTGGGATATTATAATTGTCCTTATCTCAATCAACCACGTTTTGTCTTGTGCGACGCAGTGTTACCAACCATTTTTATTGGTAGAAATCGTCTGGTTATTATTTTTGACAACCGATCTTGTTTACCTTTTGGATATTGATTGTTGTTATCAATCACTACTTTAATTACTTGTATGATCGTAAATTTACTGGACGATCACATAGTTTTATTTGGACTGCCAAAGTATACCAAACCATCTACGCAGCTGAGTGACGCCGGTTCATCTTCGTTGTTCCTGCCAAAACCTGTTGTTTCGAGACATCACGTCGGTGATCTGCTTTCGAGGACCCTAGACTGCAGCCATTGATATTCAAAACCAACCACCGCCTACACCGAGAGAAATAAACTGTTTATTCAACTGTAAACACGTTCCCTCAACAGTTATTCGTGGTTAAATATGGCGAATGCGGTTGCTATATTCTAATAATAATTAAAAAATTTCATTTTTAAAATGTTGAATTAATAAATATACAAGGTAATTTAACGTTTTCTTTTAAACAGTATCATAATTGGCATAATTGTAGAACACTGTTGAACGAAAAAACAACTAAGATTAATTTAACATAGTGTATTTTATTTCAACATTTAAAAAATGTTGTATTTAATTTAAATCGCCATTGAAAAGATCATGCTCAATATTCACTGAACATGTATTTTGTGTTAAAATAACGTTGAAAGTTTGTTAACTGAAAATTCGTTTATTTCACCTTAATGGCTCACAAATGTATAACTAATCCGTAAAAACTGTTGAATGAAAAACTACGAAGTTTGATTTAAAGTTAATATACATTTTCAATTCAACAATTAAAAATGTTTATAGCAACTTAGGGCACCATTGAAAAGAGCATGCGTTATATTCACTGAATATGCGTTTTATGTTAAAACAACGTTAAAAATTTAAATTCAATCGATATAGTTGGTTAACCGAAATATCGGTCTATTTCACTACAATGGGTATAGAATGTAGAACTAAGCAGGAAAAATTATTGACACAACATAAAATAGTAATTGCTTAAATACTTTATTATGTTAAATTAAAATTAATACATTTTACTTAATAATAACAAATAATATATATAATAAATAGAAATAATAATTAATGATATACCAATGGTACCTAGAATAGTATATTGCATACCAACTTTCAATCATCAACTGACAGCTTGAAAATCCTACTTTCACTATCGGGCGTAGGAAAACATACATTACTTACTGTTAGTATAACATCAATGGTAAATAATGTATGCTTTGCCGTTAGAAATAGTATGCTTATAATAAATTCTATGATCTTTAAGATCGTAATAACTAATAAAATATATTTCTTGCGAATTTTCAATTTCGTAAGCACGTAAATGGTCCTGTAAACATACAGTTTTTTTCATTTTTAATCCAAAATGTAATTTTTTATCTTTTATTAATATAAGAGAAATTTCTCCAAAAAAATTTCTTCTTCTTCGAAGGTTAAAAATACATGTAACCCTATAGGTATTATATTTAATACCATGTACTCGAACCCATACAGTCGAAAAATAATTGGACATTTCTTCATTAAATTTAATAGAAAAAGTAGAATAATCGGGAAGATCTTTAGAGTAAATGAACTCAGGTCCAATCTCAAAAACCTGAGAAACCAATCGTTTTTGCTCTAAAATTCTGTTACAAAATACTAATTGATTTTTAAATGCCAAAATATAAGCTATATTTCGTCTTGATGAAACCACATTAGCAGTAGATTTAAAATGTTTATGCCTCCCTTCAAACCTTATCGAAGAAATGTTGCTTAAAGGTCCTACAAGAGATATTACTCTAGGATAATGAATTAAAAAATGATGCTTTGGTTTCAAATCGCCAAAATGTTCAATATACAATTCATGATGTTCGTGTATTAGTACACCGAGTAGTAATGTTTGTTGTGGAATAACGTTTTTATCTTCAATAATATCAATTATGTCACGCAATAAAAGATATATTTTCCAATAACAACATGTCTCACGAATCATATCCCCAATAATTAAACTGAAATATTTGGTAAAATTTTTCATTTCGGCAGCAGACATAATTAAGTGTTTCTTTAATAATTGACTTTTTACTATGGGAGGTGGTTGATTTTCAGATCTGTCGAAATTAAAATATCTTAATCTGTTATTTAGAATTTCAAGAGTCAAAAATTTATCAATATAAATAATTTTGTGAAGTATATGGGCTAGCTCATAACGGCAAACACCTTCATAAATATCATGCATAATGTCGCACGATATATTTTTTGTGAAATGAAAATCAGGGAGAAGATGCCAGACACATTTATCTTTGATCCCATTTGAACTTGTAGATAAATCACTATCGTAATTTTCTTCGTTACGCAATAAATGAATATCTTCGATTAATAAACTTTTTGAATTATTTTTATCGTATCTACAAAATCTGCAAAAATTGTTTGAAGAAAAACTTTCAGTTAAACCTAACATGGAGTGTACACCAAGATTATCGCCAAGGATGAAAACAACACAAAAGTAAATGTGGTGGCCGCTATTCCCTGATTCAATTTCAATACCATGTTCATATAAAAATTGAAAATCATCAATAAGCTTCTTAAAAATAATATAATTAGAAAAATTTTTTCGATCCTCTGAAAAATGAAGTGATGCTAAAAATATATTTTCAAGTTGTGAAGAACATTCTGGTAGAAGGCACCCTATACTGAAATATGTAGCACCTAGTTTATGAACTCCAGCATGACTTCCAAGGGGATTACAAACCTCAAAATCATCGAAGTACAGAAAAATTGGAAACATACATTTATTGACAAATTTTTTTTTCATTGATAGCCATAATTTACTTTGCATTATATTTGTTACGATTTCTGTATCATTTTGTTCTAAAGTGTATGTATGTTATTATTGTATCATAAACGTTGGGAATTTCTAAAAAAGTCTTCAAAGTTTTGATCACTGAAATATATTGAACATGACAATCTGCAAGATCTAATGAACAGCTCTGTTGATTTTTTTTATCATTAATTCTGTGACCAATAAGTAAGCTTTCGACCGGAATAAACATTTTGCAAGTAGTAAAATATTTCACCCGTAAATATTCACTACTTAAATTTCCAAATAGATTTTGTAAAACTAGCAACATTTCTTGTAAATTACTGTCGTGTTCCAATGAATTGTTGACCAAAATTTCCAATGGTTCTTGCAGAAGGTCGGTTACATATTCAACAATATTTTGAATTACTGATCTGGTAATAGAATAATTGCTATATAATTTTGAAAGAAAGGATAGTGAAGACTTCTCACAACAGTTTTTATAATTCTGTAAACTTACAGGTTTTGCGTTTTCTTTTTCTTGGTGTGAAAAATTTGAATTTCTTGGTTCTTCGTTGTGACGTATTGCATCCACAAGAACTTCATTATTACTATCACAGCTAACACTTATGGTTACAGAATTCTGAGGCAAAATTTGTTCAGACTTTTTTATATCATCTTCATGTTTACTCAACAAGTGCTTTTTGAATGTGTAAAGATTTGAAAAGCTACGTAAACATTTATTACTTTGTTTACACTGCAATTTATCAGAATTATAGTGTTTCATTTTAAAATGTAAAGAAAACGATTTAACAAAATTAAAATTAGAATCATAAAATGGACAAAGTATCACGGCACTGAATTACCTTTCAATTCACTAAATAAAGTACTGACACGAGGTTTTTTTTTATCCCACTCTGTCTCTATTTCAAATATATATTTCTGTATTAGTAACCAGATGTGTTCGGATTCTGGCGGATATTCGGCGTCTAATGCGTGGAAAGCTTTAAATACAAGTCCATGCATTGGAGGACATCAAAACCTTTATAAATGTTATTCTGGATAATAACATAACATTCCGAAATCGTTTGTAAATGTTGTCCAACCACAACGATGTACGGAAGATTAGCTTTCTTGTTCTTCACAAAAGTTTCAATGTCCCCAGGAATCTGAAAAACAAACAAATACATACTACATAATATCACAAAATGGTGTTTCCACTAAATTCAACAACTTATTAAAAAACAAGATATTACCTTTAAGTGATTAATTATGCTTTCGCAGCATTCTATACAAGTTGGTTTCCAAAATTTTTTTTCGCGTCCTTCAACACGGCCACTTGGAGGGAAAAGAGTCGATAACAAAGTTATTTCTATGCTCCTTTTACCGTCTAAATAGAACATAATTTTAGAACTTTTCATATAAAATAATATAAATTTAATATAATACGCCCAAGTAACATTTTTCCCTTGGAAACTCCTGCCATGGTTGGAAAAATGTTACTCGGGACGTATTATAATAAATTATGTACACTTACTTTCTGATAAATTATCGTCGTTCGATAACAGCAAACTTAAATTTGATTTGTCTTGTTTTAGGTTTTGGAGTTTCTTAAAAAAGCTATCCCACTTACTAAATAAAAAGTTTTCGCATTCCATAAATTTTTTACGGAAATCCAAATTAATCTGTAACAAAAAAATTATATACGGTTAAGTTTCAAAAGAAAGAACATAAATTTACCAAAGTATATGCATTTTTAATTTTTAAAATGGGAAGAAGGCGAACATATCACTGGCGCCCAACTGAATAACAATGTTTAATGATATTAAATCGACAACTACAAACTTAAGTGGTGGTGGCGTGCTAATAATTATATGCACTTTAAATGAATTTAATAACGGCACGTCAAAGCTGACAACAATACGGAACAACCAGAATGGCAGCCCCGTCAATACAAAAAATTGACTTCAGTGCAAACACCAAAATACCACCAAAATCCAAATAAGAAAATAAAAATGTCTTACCCGAGCTCGAAGTAAGTTCACAAATGGTAAGGCGACAGCAAACTCCCTGTATGGATATAGGCGGTGGTTGGTTTTGAATATCAATGGCTGCAGTCTAGGGTCCTCGAAAGCAGATCACCGACGTGATGTCTCGAAACAACAGGTTTTGGCAGGAACAACGAAGATGAACCGGCGTCACTCAGCTGCGTAGATGGTTTGGTATACTTTGGCAGTCCAAATAAAACTATGTGATCGTCCAGTAAATTTACGATCATACAAGTAATTAAAGTAGTGATTGATAACAACAATCAATATCCAAAAGGTAAACAAGATCGGTTGTCAAAAATAATAACCAGACGATTTCTACCAATAAAAATGGTTGGTAACACTGCGTCGCACAAGACAAAACGTGGTTGATTGAGATAAGGACAATTATAATATCCCAAAACGGCATGAACTGGCTACTTGAAAATCGTTACACACTATATTCACTAAATCCGCAATGACGGTGAATCAGGTAATACGCACGATTATAAAACGACGAAGAATCGATTAAAATTTATAGATTACACACGCGATCAAAAATATCGACTTACTTCGTCAACGTTCAATGCCCAAGTTAATTATCTTCGCCGGCGCGCGTCTGTTCTCCGTACAATCAAGTGCGTTGCAAAGGCGAATTAAAAGGTGGCGCTTGGTGTATCAATTTAAATTTACTTAAATTTAAATTTATGTGGCAAAATAGAAAATATTTTGTTACAAATGTTACTCATCAAAGTAAGGTTTTGTGAAATCCTAGTGAACAGAAAAAGTTCCTGAGTAATCTTACCTTTGATGTAATTAAAATGATCCTTAAATGACAATGCATTATCGATTACAACACCCAAATATTTATCGTAATTTCCGACACAACTGCAATCCGGTCACCGTATATTGACAACGCCTCACTGGGTTTATTTTTTAAATTATGTTTTTTACTTAATATCACAGCTTTTGTTTTTGTTATATTTAATTTCAGACTATTTAGATGAAGATATGTTTCTACTTTTTTTAATTCAATATTCATTCTCTTCACTGCATTATCCAGATTGTCATCACTAATAGCCAGAAGCGTATCATCGACAAACAAATTAATGAAATCACAATTCAAATATTCAGAAAAGTCATTTATATACAAAATGAAAAGGACCCAATATGGTTCCTTGAGGAACACCGAACGTGGAAGATAACTCTGTTGAGAAAGAATCACTAACCCTAGTCACTTGTTTTCTGTTTTTCAAATAATCACCAAACCAGTTTAGAACAGCTCCATCCAGACCACAATATTTTAATTTACATAGAAGAATATCCCTATTTATGGTCTCGAAAGCCTTTTGAAAGTCGATAAATATCGCAACTACATACTTGTCAGCTGCAAAGATGTTTCACAAGAGTGACTTGCCCTAAAACCTGATTGATTCTCCACCAAAATTCCATTATCAACTACATGAGCTAAAATTTGTCTATATACTACACGCTCAAGTATTTTTTCCATAGTTGGTCTAAAGTCTAAAGTTACATGCTTCATTAGAATTTTTAACCTTAGGAATAGGTATTATGGTGTTTACTTTTAAAATATCAGGGAAATACCCTTTAACTATTGAAAGATTTAATAAGTTCAAGTAAATTAAATTTTATCCCGTTAAAAATATTTCTAATCATTTTACCATTCAAAGTATGAAACAAGGCATTCCTGTAGTAATCCGACCCCCCCCCCCTTTTATTTTTAAATTATTTTTATTTTGTATTTTTTTATATTTTATTGTAAATTATCTGACAATTGTCTTTTTCATCATAAATTCTCTTTTTTTTTAAGCATGTATTTCTTTTTAATACGGACCTGTATAATTTTAAACTTAATCACCAAATTAATATAAGTTATCAATATCATATAATTATCTCATTTGTTCCTTGTTCTTATCGAATATTTAAACAGAGATATTATTTCTTTTAAATTCAAATTTTATTTAAAGTTTTTACCTAGATTAAAATTAAAAACTCGCGATATAATTATATGATTTGTTAAAGAATTATACAGGGTCAAATTAGCTAAAAAATGTAGTTAATTAGTAAGTTTAATTATAAATAATATGTTATCTGAACTTTCTAAATGTTAAATAATATTATCGAAATGATTAAGGGTAAACAATTGAATCTCTCCAAACAAGAGGTCCTCAAACATTTTTAATATTGAATAAACTGATACTTATAATTCTATTATAGAACTCATGAAGTTTTAGAACCTCTTGTTATATGTTACGATACAAATTAAGGGAAGTAAATTCAACCCTTGGATTTTGAATAACGAGATAATGATATTGAACCCAAAGTACCATATTAAGTTCAGATAAGGTTAGTGCAGAAAGAGAGTGTCTTTCAACATCTCAACGAAATCAGTCGTTATGTAGCAGTCGCTAGTCAGTCGCTAGTAAGTCGCTTTTGTCATGATGTAGTCGTTATCATAAAAATGGGCCAAATATTGAAATTTTGAAGCGCCTTCGACTCATCGTTTTTTTTTAAACTATAATGGACATCATAGGAATATTATATTAAACCAAGTAAGGAATAATATTATGTTAATTTCATTTGTGTAAATTTTTGTACTACTTTGTCTGGATTGTAAATTCCGTTTGTTATTAAATTAAAGTAATTAATTGTCATTCTTTCTTTTTATTTTTTTTATTTACTATCTGAGAGGTTTATTCCTACGCCTTAAAAGAAGAGACGTTACCAATATCAAGGATACAAGTTTCCTATAATTAACTTGTTGGTGGCAGCTTATCTACGCTATCTCGGATTGGTGTCAGAAACCAATCCCTTTTTTAGTGTAAAAATTGTAAACCACAGCCCCGGTTTACTACATTCCTATTTTTAAGGTTATCAACTATATTTTTCAGTTCACTTAAAGTTATTGGACGAAACTCCTTAAATTTAGTTGTATGAGGGGTTGTATTCTCGGGGTATGACCATTTCTGAGAATTATCGATATTTGATACAATTTCACTTACACTATCAGGGAAATAATAATTGAATTGGTTAGCTATCTCTTCAGAACCCTTGTAGACCAGTTTTTGGTTATCAACACTAAAAACAATCCACCAGAAAAAGCATTCCCTTCACAGTCACTCAGTCAAGTTTTAATAGTTTTCCACATTCTTTTTTATTCTTTTCATTCTTTATTCTTTTCAATTTTATTAATGTAATAGTTTTGTTTTTTTGCTTTCAAAATATTAACTACGTGATTCCGATGTACCTTAAATTGCTGCCAACGACACTCCCTCTCCCTGTTCTTTACAACAGTTTTATTTATAGGTGACACTGAATTTATTATATCATCACATACAAAAATAAAATTTACAAATGATGCACCAATTGAATTATTAATTGGCATAATCGTTCGGCTAATTCTATCATTTATTATTCGTAAATTATTTGAGTTTAAGTTTCTATATTGAATTACACTTCTAACTTGGTATATTTTGTTAAAAATAGATATTGCAATTATATTGGGATCACTTATTCTAGGTGTATCAATTATTTTGCAATTCAGTGAGTCCTGATTCGACACAACATAATCAATCAATGTACTGCTAACATTAGTAGTTCTATTAGGAACTATTATTTTTTGTTCAAGTCCATATGCATGAAAAAGTACCCTAAGTTCAGATGCATAATAGTTGCTGTTGTTTAAATAATTAATGTTAAAGTCTCCAATAAGTAAAAATTTACTACCTGTCGCAAATTCACCAAACCATTCATCACACACTTCAATAAATTCCCTGTTACTGCCATTAATAATATTCCAACGGAGCCCGGTTCGTTACAACAACAAGCAATTCAAATCTAGAAATACTGCAGAGATTTCAATCAATGGTACTCCGCATATTGATATGTCCCAAATGACGTTATCCATAAGGATCTCAAAGTGAAAACTGTCAAAGAGGAAATGAAATCTTGGAGCGAAAAATACAATACCAAGTTGAGTCAGCATCCAAACCAATTGGCCATCACCATCATTGATGGCCCAATACCAACCCGAAGATTAAAGAAACACCATCTCTTGGATCTTACCAGAAGATTTGATAAGAAAAGCCAATAATGGAAGGTAGCTAAATAGAGATGTCATTTCAATATATTGTCGTGTTCTTTTTGTCCACGGATCAACTATTTAATTTTTTGAACTCCGTGGTTCAAAATTTTTACTTTTAACTTTATTTTTCTTTTCCAAAACACTTTTTTTTCTTTAACCACTTTAAATGAAACGCACTCCTTCAAATTTAAACTCAAATTTCGCTTTTATTTATTTTCAACAAATTCTATACAATAATTTTTTAAACTTCTCGCTCAAGCGTCCTACACACTCGACTGCTCGGCGTGGACTGCCTAAAAAACGTCCTCTCCGCTTCACTGCTCGGAGTAGACTGTCCCCTCCTTCTTCCAACTCAAAAGTTCCTCGTCTGCGCACAAAGACATTTATCCAAATCCAAATTACCCCTTCTTCTTTTAAATTTAATTTACAATAATTTTTGTTACATTTTGAATTTTTTAAACATGTTAATTTTAATTTTAATTTTTGAAATTTATCGAATTTTGGCTAGGCATTGAAATACAGTTCAACGCCCTCTAGATTTTAAAGTAACATTGCTAATTTTAGTAATTTTGCTGGAAATCTTTCTAATTGGATTTCAATGACTTGCATGTTAAGAATTGGAGAATTTTGGCCTTTTATATCAAATTTACATTTTTTAACTTAACTAAATATTATTTTTAACAAAAGTATTATTTATTTATTTTAACAATCATCTATCAAAATTTAACTTAACTAAAGGTTTTTTATTTATGAATAAAATATCAAATAAAATATCGAAATAAATTAACTTTTCTAAAAATTGTATGCACACTGCATTTTTAATCTGAGTTTTCGTATATGTGACTATTTCAAGCATATTATCTTTTCTTTGAGTTTTATTTAAAATTTGGATTAATATTTTTGCTGGATAAATTTTTTGTTGGAATATTTTTCTTTCTCATCGGGCTTCTATGTTTTCCTTCTTCCGTTTATGAACGTCTTTTCCGTAAATATTTCATCGTATCTTTAATTTTTTACTAATTCTTTAAAAATAATTTCAATTTTTCTTCATTTATAACTTTAAATTCTCCCCACAATTTTTTTCATTAATTTATTATTAATGGCATTCTTCATCAATTTTCCATTGATCTCATCTATTCAAACTTCATTATTTATCATTATTAATTCCCCATTTATTTTAATTCATTCATTATTAATTTTTTTAAATATCAAATATCTTCACTGTCGTAATTAGTCGTCCATTATTTTACAATTTCATAATTCTTTTCTGTCCATTCATTCGCTTTCAAATTTTTCACCTTTATCCAATCAGATTGTAGCTTCTTCCAACCTTTCTTTATCCATTTTTTTATTTTGTTTTTTAGAAACATCAATTAAGCCATGTTTTAATTTGTTATGTATTTGGAACATCTATCAATTCATGTTTTATTTTAAACGCCCTCTATTTCGTCAATTTTTTAAAATTTTCACACGCCCATTAGTTTTTTTAGTCATTCACCTTTTTTTATAATTCGCACACGCCTATTATTGTTTTTTCAATCCACCAATTTTTTTATTTGTTTTGCACACCGCCATTTTTGATTTTTCAGTCAATTAAATTTCTTTAAATTTTCAAATTTTTCACACGCCCATTAAAATTTTTTTTGTCAACCAAACTTTTTTTTATTATTTATTTTCAGATTAAAACTTTCAGGTGTCCATAATTTTTCTTATCAAGGTGCAATTGCTAAATCATATTTACATTTCGTCGTTATTTATTTTTTTCTAATCAATCAATCCTCTTGTTCTAAACATGTTTAAAACGTACATGCTTGAATAAATTCATGCTGATAATCCAATTTTTATTTATTTGAATTTCATTATCAAAGTTTATTATCCACTCAGTAATTTTTATTTGTTTGGGCGTTTTTATTTTTTTCTTCTTGTCCAGCCCTCTACACTTTAATTTTTTATATCTTGGTATTTTAAAAATATCACTTTTTTAAATAGTCTATTTTCTTTCTTAAAATTTTTTAACTTGATGATTTTAATTCGTAGTTTTATCCACAGTAATTGTTTTTGATTTATCTTTTTAAACCGTACACTTTTGATTAGTATTTTTACCCTTAGTCGTTTTTTTAATTTAAAGTTTTTCAATATTATTTTCTTAACTAGAAGTTTTTGTAATATTAAATTATTTTGTCCATTGAAATCTGCTTGTTTGGTTTTTATTTCCACTTTATCACATTTTAAGGTTTTGTTATTTTTAATTATTGTTTTTATTTTAAATTTGTTTACACCCTTATTCAAATTTTTATGTTTCTTTTTGTTTCTGTTATTATTGTAGAATTTTCGTAATCTTGAATATCTTAAATTTTTTCTGTTCTTCTTTGTTCTTATGCCTCTAGTCTCTAGTTTTATGTTTTCGTTTTGCATATAATTTTCTAATCTTTAAATATAATCGTTTGAAACTTTTTCTTGCTTCCACCATGTTAAATTTTAGATGTTCTCTTACTTCAATCACGTTTTCAATATTTTTGTCAATTACTTCCGTTGATACATCAACGTTACATGTTTCTTTGTTTTTTTCCTCAATTTCGATTTTTGCTTCTTGTAGTGATTGGTTAATTAAATTTTGTTCATATTTTACAAATTCTTCAAAGTCATCTTCAATTTTAATTCCTGCCTCTTTTATCTGGTCAATTTTTTTATCGCATATCATTTGGAAATCGTTATCTAATTTTTCTTCCAGTCTTTTGGTAGCGTCCTTCTAATAATGTTTTGGTAGTTTCTTCTTGTCTTTTGTTAGCGTCTTTTATATCTCCCCTCAGTATTCTGAGCATCTCTTCCCACGTTAAACCTTGATCCCCTTCGTAATTCATTTTGTATTGTGATATTAATTTTATTACCAAATAATTTTATTCCCAAATTAATCCATATGTGGTTATTTTTATCAATTTAAAACGTTTATCTATTCGCATATGTACGCACGTGCACTCCAATTTCGAACGTCGAACAGTTGTTTATAAATTTTTGTTCGCAATTGTTACATGTGGTCTTTTGTAACCAGCCTTGAATTTTATTTTTGCCAAATGTGATTTTACTTTTTAATTCACGTGTTTTATCCACTTTATTAATAATGTTGCAATAATTGCTCTTACCTCAGGGTAGTTAATCTCCGGTCGTGGTGTCTCGAGCCTCCACTTTGATTTTCCAATTTTCTAGTTGTTTTACTCAGTCGGTAGAGCATGGGTTACTTAAATCTCAGGGTAGCTTCGTGTTCGTTGGTTTCGAGCTCCACTTGCGGCGACAAAATTATTGTTGTCGTGTTCTTTTTGTCCACGGATCAACTATTTAATTTTTTGAATTTCGTGAATTCGAAATTTTTCTTTATCTTTATTTTTCTTTTCCACAAACACTTTAATGAAACACAACTCTTTCAAATATCAACTAAAACTTTCCTTTTCTTTATTTATAACAAATTACTCTACAAATTTTACAATGGACTCGCTCAAAACGTCCTATCTAGTCGACTGCTCGGCGTAGACTGTCCCCTCCTTCTTCCAACTCAAAAGTTCCTCGTCTGCGCACAAAGACATTTATCCAAATCCAAATTCCCCCTTCTTCTTTTAAATTTAATTTACAATAATTTTTGTTACATTTTGAATTTTTTAAACATGTTAATTTTAATTTTAATTTTTGAAATTTATGGAATTTTGGCTAGGCATTGAAATACAGTTCAATATATGTATCATCTAAGTATCATCTAAGACATTAATGTTAAACCAATTACTGAATGTTTGTGTAAACAGCTTGTAAATTTATAAGATGAAAATAAATCTCCACTCATCTGGAGTACTACCTGGGTGTTGCTGCCTTCTGGGGTTGCCGGCTGGATGGATTTTGAGTTAAGTCTGCTTGCAGATCTAGTAAGCAATTCTTCATTTGATTTAGTGAATTCAAACATGGTTCTGAAGGTTAACAGTTTATTAATTCGAATTCGGTTACTAAAAATAAATTAAGTATAGGCAGAAACAGAACAAAATCAGTTTTTTGACAATTTTTCAAGTTTCTTTGAACTTTACGACAAAATAGTGTAAGATAAAAATTTCGATTTTCAATTAGTGAAGTAGGGTAAGTGTGTATCCGGGGTAAATGTCTACAAGAGTCTAAAATTTGTGAATAAAAGTGAAATAAACGCCATCTGCGTTATAAGTGATGACTTAAGTATAATCTCGGTTTCTACAACGTAAACCACACGTAAACGCATCGAAAATGTTACTAAGTCACGTGTTTGAAAACTCATTGAAAACAGGAACCATTGAACCTTTACACCCTTGCCCCGTTTTCATTTCTATTAATAGATATAGAAAATATCCAGTGATTACACACTTGCCCCAAATCTTTGGGGAAGTGTGTAGTAATGTCTTTTATTTATTTAAATAAATAATAAAGAAAAATTATTTTCTATGTAATTGTTTTATACACTAGAATATTAATTGGACTCTAAAGAAAGGAGAGCAACATCAAACATTTTATTTTCTTTCTCAGTTGATTTGTAATTACTGTTTAAATTCAAACTAAGCTGAATTTACTACCCACTTACCCCACTTCACTATAATTATATAGATTTTCATCATAAATATTTATTATCTGAATATAAGTTTACCACACCATCGCTAATTTTAATGAAAAGTTGAAACGAAATTTGCCCACCCCTATCTCTAATGAGAAGACAGTTTGGAACAAACCACGTTCACGCAGAAAAATGAATTTCTACTTATATTGCGTGAAGCCCTGATGTTGATTAAACCAGCTCGTTGTAGCAGGGAGCGAGAGTCATGGATTCTCTCGAATGAATGCCCCAGAGAAGATCAAAGAACAACTTTGCTAGCGACATCATAAAAAATAGAGTAGCAAGCAAATGGTCGTTGCTAGAAGGTGATGATATTAGCAATGTCCGATGGTAATTGCACTAGCCGACAGGTTGTACAGAAGTAAAACGCCACCACACCTCATTAATAAAAAAATTCAACAACATAGTTTTTAAACAGTGACGCCACTTGATGCATAGATAAGAGATCACATGTAAGTTGTGACCATTTTTGTGAGATTACCAACTTCTGCAATAGTGATACCAATCTTAGAATTTTCAAAAAAATTTAAACTACTACAACGCCAAATGATCGCCTACGATCGGTGTCCCAACTAAAAAAGGGTTTAGAAATTTTGTATAGAAGATAACCCACCCTGGGTCTGATATCACCCATAAAATAAATTCAAGTTACTTAGTAGCAATAAAACAGAGGGTTTTGTAATAAATAGTCTTTATCGGGAATATCCAACTCTGCGTCCAAAAACTTGGACAAATGAAAGCTTTCCAACTCTGAACAATATTATTTAAATATGCTTAATAATCTCAATTACACAAATCTGTCACTTCAGATTTCTCTTAAAGGATAGGTACATTTAATTTGGAAAATGGGCATTTTTGTAAAATATTTATTATCAATATAACCTAAAAATAACTGCTCATATAACCAACAGTGCCTTGAACAGAGGCACTATAGTTGGGAAGTACAGGACGTAGTCCTAGATTAAGAAGAAGAAGATAACCTAAAAATGTTGTAAAATTGTAACTGGATTATCTTTGCGGATTTATAATTTTACATAAGTTTGTTTGTGCCAGAAATTCTCATTTTTTGTGCTTTATAAGATTGTAATAATTTAACCAGCAGTGTGGCGTTAAGCTTACACCGGCAGTCTAGCGAGCGGGAAACCCTTGTTCTATACCTAGTCGCGCCGGATATACTGCTGTGATCTTCAAACCCAATATAAATCTGTGGGCTATGGGGAAGGCAACGGGAAACCACCCCATTAAATTTCTTTCCCTAGTTAAGTCATCTTGACTTCGGTCAAGTTGATAACCAACGTTCGCTGAGTGGATACGGTACTTTAAGAAGAAGAATAATTTAAACTGTGAATTGTATGTCCTACGTTAAGGATCAATTTCGTAAAACAATATTGATTTTACGATAGATTGTGTTGAAAATATCAAATACCGTTGAAAACTTTGTAATCTGGAAAATAAACGTTGTTGAGTATACTTTTAACTTCGCTGTGCGGGAATATTTAGAACAACCTTCGCCTTGCAATAATTCGTATAACTCAAAAACAAATATACGCCTGTTACGCTACTTATTATTCATTTGTTTGGTTAGCAATTATTTACACGAAAATACGTTGAAAATTTCTAAATCAAAATTATACAATCCATAAATAATATTTATAAATAAATAATAAATAAATAAGTAAATAAACAAGATAGTACTAACAATTTCTGCCCTTACCGAGCTCACATGATTACTGATCTTAACGTCAATCTTCTTCGCTTATATACAGTAGCGCTCATAAGTAAGGTGCCACTTAGTTTTTTTGCGATAACTTTTTTAAATTTCAATTTTTTTTTTAATTTTTCAAAATTTATTCTTGGAATAAAGCTAAGCTTCAAGTTAAGCTTCAAGCTAAGCTTCAAGCTAAGCTTCAAGCTAAGCTTCAAGCTAAGCTTCCAGCTAAGTTTCAAGCTAAGCTTTAAGCTAATCCTCAAGCTAAGCTTTAAGCTAAGCTTCAAGCTAAGCTTCAAGCTAAGCCTCAAGCTAAGCTTCAAGCTAAGTCTGAAGCTTAAGGGGTCCCTGGTTAAAATAAATGTGGACCACAGTCGCATATAATTATAGTAAACGGAATGAAACTATTCTTTTTAAAAAGTGTTTATGTCCAATTTACAGGAGAAGTTCACAAGTCGAAACTTATATGAATACTAAACTTAAATAATAATCTTATTCTAAACGTTAACTTATATCTATTAATAACCTATTAACATTCGATCCCTGATAATGAGCATATAATCACCAGATAATGGTATCTCATTATAAGGGTCAACTTTCACAGGATGTAATTCGTCCATCCTTAAGACAAAACGTCCTCGTTTTGTTGATTAGATTGAACATTAAGTTCCTCTAATTCGTAAACTTCCTTTGAATGTTTTCTACGATTTCTAATGAATAATCTAATTTTATTTTTAAATATAAAACTTATTATACTAGTGATAACTAAAATAATTAAAATTGACGTAATTGTCCAATGAGTAACCTGTACTACAGGGTGTACAAAAATTTCACTTCTTAAGGACACCGTGTCGTCTTTCAGTTCTTGGATATTGTCTAAATGTTTTAATTGCAAATTTACACTTGATTCCGCTAAATGTTCGTCTATCACTATAGGGTTTTCAAATGTGAAATTGCTGTAAACACCCACAAATGTTTGTCCGTTTATTATAATGTTACACTTTTGTTGCGAGGAAATTAAAACACTGTTCGCGAATTCGAAATTGTCTACCTTGTCCTTACACTCTTCCGTGACTCGTAATTTGTCCTTACTTGATGCTAGGATTTTTCCCGAGTTGAGTTGTGTGTAGATTTGATAGTCATTTTTCACTTCCGCGAATGTACAGTTTTTTATTTTTCTAATTTCGCACTTATGTTCTCGCGGTTTTTCTATGCACAATGTATGATTTTCTATGGTCTTGCAGAGTTCATCGGTCCAATATTCTCCCTTTGCGTTTTGCAGGTGATATTTGTATGGTGGAATCAACACTTTACCTTGCCAATCGGGTATGGGATAAATTTTTGTGTATTGGAATAATAAGGGTTCAAGGATCGGAATATATAGAATACATGTAATTATATCTTTGGTAGAAACAATTTGAAATTTTGAAAACTCTAATATTTTGAAAACGTGAATCTCGTCTAATTCAATTAATTCTGATTGTTTATAAATTAACTTTAGGTGATTGATAATTTCAATCAATTCTTCATGTGTTACTATTTCTAAGTTTGTTGTTTCTGAAAATGCTAAGGTGATAGTTCTTTCAATAGTTTGGAGCGTATTTAATAGTTTAAGACTAACGAAATTGTAATATTGAATTGTTAATGCTTCGCCAAGAGAATTGCTAGCGTTATTTATTGCATTGAATGATGCATTTAAATTTTCTTGAATTATTTTAAGATCCTTCGAATACCGATTTGTTATGTGATTAGCAAACGACGTGTACTTGTTAATTTGATTTATGATGTCATTTTGATTATTGTAGAGCAATTGCAAATCCTTGTTGATTTTAGTTAAATCGTTATCATCGGGGTTACCTGTAATGAATTTTATCGCGGTTCCAAAAGCGTTAATAAGTCCGCGTTTTTGTCTAGATCTGAACTTTTGTAATTGATCTTCTACTAATTTGCAATTTTCCTTTAGGAGGTTTGTTAATTGTCTTGTGTGAAAATTTGAATTTTTCGTTTCCATAATTACCGCACCGTTTAATAATCTGTAGTAACTTACATTAATATCACTTATGTTAAAATAAAAGTAAAATCTATGGTAGTGATCTAGGATTTTTGCAGGTCCTTGATCTTCCGGAAAATATCCATTTAACTTAATCTTCTCTATTTGAAGGGCCTGGCTCTGATGGGTCAGTCCCATGATCCTGTAATGGAAATCCTTTTTTAATACGTTTTATTTTTCGTATGTTAATGTTGGTTTTTCTTTTGGTTTTATCTCTAATTCCTTCGACTTTGTTTTCCGTAATACTCGTGACGTTTACTTTGTCAAAGCATGGATCGGTTTTTCTGATTCTTTGACGTGTGAAATATACTGTAGGTTCGTTAATATCGATCACCGGTTCCTTATCTTTGTTTCTAATTTCTAAATTGCGCGTACCTCTTTCTAATTGCTTTTTGTATAACTGTTCATAAAAGGGTAGTACTTCAGACTTCCTATATTCGTTATAAGTCTCATAGATTGTAATGTCGAGATTTATCTCGTGCGCGTTTAGGTTTTCGTAAGGCCCGTAAAGTAAGCTAAAAGGTGTGTAGCCAGTCGCAGAATGAATAGATTGATTGTAGGTTAATACCGCGGTTATCATTTGATTCGACGGACTTTCTTTATCATTTTGACTTTTTATTATTCTTAATTTTTCGAGTATGGTAGAATGGACTCTTTCTATCGGTGAATTTGAAGAACTATTATAATTAGTGGTAAAATGTAATTCTATTCTGAAGAGTGAGCAATATTCCTCGAAGGTTTTATTTTTAAATTCTTTGCCTTCATCGCATACTATTTTTTTTGGATAACCGTGATGTGCAAAGTAATGTCTTAGTTTATTCAGGATTGTTGTTCCTGATAAATCGGTAACAAAATAGGCTTGGGCGTATCGCGAGAATAGATCTATTAGTGTTAGAAATTTATTTCCCTCAAAACCGAATGTGTCGATGTGTATGACGTCGAATGGTCTTTTTGCTAATAGTGGTCCCGAGAAAGGAACCTTGTACGGGTTTCTTTCATATTTGCTAATTAAGCAAGTTTCACATTCATTAATTACTTTATTAATTTTTGTTTTCATATCTGGCCAATAATATTTTGATTTGAGATTGTTATAAGTTTCGGTAATTCCGTTATGGTTAGTTTTATGGTAGTTTGTAATCGCTTCATATTGTTCGTTGGGATTTACTAGATCTTGTGCCAACATGTTACATTTTATGATTTTTACTTTATTATTAAAAAGTTGTTGCATGATTGTTATAAATTTTGATTCAAGCTCGCGATCTTTGAAAAATATGCCATAGACGTTTTTTGGGTTTACGAATTCTTTTAGGACCGTAACAATATTTTCTAATTCGCTTCCTTTTCTAATTGTAACGTGATAATTATATTTGTCGAACGGTTTTGTTACTTTTGTTTTACATTGATCTCCGCTTTGAAGAATGATACGGTATGTGAAATAATTTAGAGGTTTTTCTGATATTGGCATCGTGAAAATTGGATTTTCTATGGCTGTGTGTTGTGTAGCGTCGTCGGTTTCGATTTCTTCATTAAGAATGTCGTCAAGATCCTCCGCGCGTAGATCTAAGTCGTCCTCGACGTTTGGTAATATTGAAATGAGGTCTAAATCTTCTTCTGTCACTTCGTTTACATTTATTTCGATTCTAGATAACGCGTCTGCTACTAAGTTTTCTTTTCCTTTCTTATAATTAATCGTGTAATCGAATTCTTCTAGACGTAGCCGCCATTTTGTAAGGCGCGAATTAGGATCTTTATGTGAAAACAGCCAGACCAACGGTTTATGATCTGTTTCGATAATAAAATTTTTTCCGTAAAGGTAGGGCCTGAAATGTTTAGTGGTTTCCACTATACCTAATAGTTCGCGTTCTATTGTGGAGTAGTTCTTTTCAGCACTATTTAGTGTTCTCGAATAGAATGCTATTGGTTTATTGTCTTGGGATAACACCCCCCCTATGGCCACGTTTGATGCGTCTGTTGTTACATGAAATGTTTTTTGAAAATCCGGATATGCTAATATTGGAGCGTTTGTAATTAATTCCTTGCATTTGAAGAATGCTTGCAGGTATTCGAAATTTTTTGTATCTATTATTGCTCCTTTTCTTAAACACTTTGTAAATGGTTGTACAATTTTCGCGAAATTTCTTATGAATCTTCTGTAATAGCCTATAAGACCGAGAAACGAACGTATTTCTTTTACGCTACTAGGTAAAGGGTATTTTTGAATCGCTTCTATTTTTGATGCGTTCGGTTTAATACCTTCAGCTGTTATGATGTGGCCAAGAAAGGCTACTTCTTTCCGCAGGAATTCCGACTTATCTAGTTGAATTTTTAAATTGTATTCTTTTAGTGCTTTGAAAATAAGATTGATATGAACTAAGTGTTCGTGGAGAGATTTAGAGAAAATAACGATATCGTCCATATAAACAAAACAAAATTTATATAAATATTCGCGTAAAATATTATCCATAACCCTTTGGAACGTACTTGGAGCATTTTTCAAACCGAAGGGCATTCTGACGTATTCCCAATGACCGTTGTCGACTGAAAACGCGGTTTTCTCGATAGATTCGGGATCCATTTCTACCTGGTGAAACCCTTGTGCTAAATCTAAGGTTGAGAAATATTCGCATCTACCTAAATTGTCGAGAATTTCCTCAATTCTGGGAAGCGGATATTTATCTTCTACAGTTTTTTCATTAAGCCGTCTGAAGTCGATTACTAATCGCCATTTCTTTTTTCCGCTCGCGTCTAACTTTTTCGGGACTATCCAGACAGGTGAACTGTATGGCGAAATACTGGGTCGGATAATTTTATTGTCTAATAATTTTTGAATTTGGTTTTGAATTTCTTGTTTTAATTGATAAGGGTAACGATACGATTTAGTAAATACCGGTTCCGAATCCGCGGTTCTAATCTTATGCTTTACTGCGTTGGTGAAGCTCAAATCGCAGTTTTCATTGTAAAATATGTCTCTATAGTTTTTGCATAATTGAATGATTTTTTTCTTTTCCTCTTCGTTGAGGTGTTGTGTTCGAATAACCTCTGAAATAATTAATTCTGTTTTTTGAGTAGTCGGTTGTGTTTCCTCTACGTTTATTACTGGATCTACGTCCATTTGTTGATTAAAATTAATTTCAATATTCCTTTCATTTTCGATTGGGATATTGCAGAAACCGTTTCTTGCGACCGCTATTGATTCCGGAATGTGGTAGTCTTTAATTTTCATTTCTGGAATAATTACTTCGCCTTCCTCTATGTTTACCGGTACTTTAATAATATTGTTGACTGTTTGTTTGAATGGTTTAAAATTTTGAGGATTTAATTCCATAAAAAATGGTATTTTAAAATTTCTTATTTCTAACTTTCTAGTTTTGTAATTAATAACTGCACCTAATTTCATTAAATCATCGCTTGCTATTAGACCATCGAATCGGTCATGCCATTTTAAAACGTGAAATTTTATTTTTTTGATTATCCCGTACTCCGATAGTATTGGATAAACTATATTCTGATTATTTGTAACTGTTCTATCTAGACTTTTGACTGTGAAGGGTTCTTTGAAGAAGTAATTTTTGAAATTTGCGTAAGCGGGTCCCGGGTTCATGATCGAGTTCGAGGCACCGCTGTCGATTAATATTTTAAGGTTTAATGTTGGAATTACTAAAAATGGTAGTTTTGGCATACTACTGATTGAATTAAGATTGATTATTGATTTTCCGAGGCCTCTACGTGAAAATTTTCATTTTCCGCGTGTAATTCATAATTGTTCCCCTGTTGTTCTTGTCCTTCTTGTTCCGAGGATTCTGGGTTTTCCATATTATACAATTCTTCCGCAATGAAGTTAGAGGGTCCCGTATTTTTAAAATGATTGTTAAAGTTGTTGGGACGATTAGGTGTTCTGAAATTATTTGGACGATTAAATGTGTTTCGCGTTGAGATCGACATAGGTGTCGGCTTTGGTTCCGGTTTTCTATGATGAGTTTGAAGATTGTTCGGCCCATTATGTAGGGGCACAACTCGCGACGGACCGCGTTGGTTTTGTTGATTATTGTACCTCATGTTAAAATTATTATTATTAAAGTTAGAATGAGGTCTTTGATTGGTATTAAAATTTGTATTAAAGTTTGGGTAAAAATTTGTATTTTGAGCTGGAGATTGAAAATTACCTCTATTAGGGTTTTGATTGTTAAATTGCGACGTATTTTTATTAAATGGTGTATTAGGGAGCACGTTACGCCTAATTGGTGTTTTATTTCGCATGAAGTTGAGAAATTCGATTTGCTGTTTTTGGTTATCGTAGTTCCTAAGCGCTAGCAAGCAATCTTCGATAGATTGAGCTACTTGGTGGCTGATGTGAGTACGATAAGGTTCTAACAATCCCGCTTTGAAAGTGCTTAACGCGTTTTGCGCGTACATTGCGAGTTTAAAATTTTTGATATCTTCACTTTGTTCCCTAATTGTAATATGCTCGATTAATTGTTGTAATTTAAACTTGATGTTTTCATAATAACTTTCATAAGATTCGTTATGAGCTTGGAAGCAAGTACTTAAATCATTTGCTAATAACGTTTCGTTTCGCGGATCTCCGAAACGATTCAACAAAGCTTCTTTCATTTGACCTAAGGTCGTACAATTTGATGCTACTAATGCATCTCTTGCTGCCCCTTCGAGTCGGGAGCAACAAATTTCGAAGAGTAAAACATTTGCTAAGCAATTTTCTTGTCCCGGATTGTTATTTCTAAACATTGCGCGAAATTTGTCGCATTGCAAAAGAAAATATGAAAGGTTCCGATTACCTCCATCGTATTTTGGAATCATCTCCTTAGCAACATTTATTTCAGACAATGTAGGATGAGACATGATGTTTATTTTTGAATTTGACAAATTTGATGTAAAATTAGAATTATTTGAATTATTTGAATCTATCTCTCGTCTTAGTGGAGATCTATCGCGATTTTTATTATTCATAAAATTTTTAAAACATGTATTTTATATAAAAATTTTGGTAAAGGAAAAATAATTACTTACAAGATAAGTGTGATTATCAGCATTCCTGATGATGGATGCCTCGTAGAAGGTTGGTGAATGTTCCTTGTGTCTATCGTGGTTGAAGTTGTCCAATCGGCGGATCTTCGATATGGTAGCACAAGTGGAATTTTCACAAATTGTTGTAGGTTCGTGGATACTCAATTAAGATTTAATAATCAACGACACTTCGATAGAATCGCTTGAATATCCTGTTCGCAGCGCCAATTATAGTAAACGGAATGAAACTATTCTTTTTAAAAAGTGTTTATTTCCAATTTACAGGAGAAGTTCACAAGTCGAAACTTATATGAATACTAAACTTAAATAATAATCTTATTCTAAACGTTAACTTATATCTATTAATAACCTATTAACATTCGATCCCTGATAATGAGCATATAATCACCAGATAATGGTATCTCATTATAAGGGTCAACTTTCACAGGATGTAATTATATACATCGAGGTATTTGTAAACATTCGTAAATGCTTCGACTGTATGTATGTCGTTGAGGGATTGACGTACTGTTCCCATTGCGCTGGTGATCACCCTTACACCGGCTGTTCATTTAAATTACGACCCGATAAACTAAAATGTGCAAGCTGCAGTGCAGTAGCAAGGGGCGCAAGGACTGAGACTTTTGCCACAGGCTTGATAAATTTTTAAAATGATAAAAATCAAATTTGCCTCAGGCGCCCGAAGAGCTTGCTAGGGCGCGGCGTTGCATGAGCCTTATGGTACGGTAGTCTTTGCATGTTTTGGCATGAGCCACTTCGAATGCACTTGCATGAGCAAGTCGAAGGTCGACTTTAACAAATCTTCAGGTATGCTACCAAGACGATATTCTGTAATATTAAATAATTTGACCAGAATATCTATGCTATTATCGTCAAGTAATTTTATTAATTAAACCGGTATTTAATCTGGCCCTGGTGCTTTATTGTTTTTAGTGTTTTTAATGGCATACTCCACTTCGTTTCTATTGATATTTGGCGCAGTATTTTTCGTGTATTTTATGTATAATGACTGTTCATTCTAGCATCTTTAAACAGTTGCTCTATATTTCCATCTTCGTCCATTATGATACCATTGCCTCTATTTCTGCAGTTACCAATAGATTCACTGATCTTTTTGTGGATATAAAAAGTGTCAAACTTTGATTGAAGCTCTTCTATCTCGCTGCACCTTTCCGACATCCATTCCTCCTTTGCCCTTTTTAGATTTTTGTTGTAATTTTGAAATTTTGCACATTTTACAACCAATCGCAACAAGAATACGTCTCCACGGCATATAAATCCCAAATGTTATAAAATCTCCTTTTAGTTCTCTTAACAATATTAGATGGCGCTCTACTCTCCCACAGTGATTTGGCAACTTTAGCAGTAGTTTTCTAAATCGATAACGTAATATATAATCAATGCAATGAACGCTTTCGTTGAAGAAAAGTGATTTTACACCCGTACAGTTACAGTGCTCCATCTTCGAAATGGAACCAGTTACCGATTTACCTGCAGCTCAAGTGCTACCTTCCGAAGAATCACAAATTGTAGAAAACGCAGGTCAATTTTTCGACACTCCATATAATTCAATTAGCAATTTAGAAATTAAAACAGAAGAGGTGGAAGATGTGAAATTTAATTTAGAAGATCTGCATCATTCCATTGACATTAAAGACGAAACCGACACTACACAATTAACGCTGACCTGTTCAAATTTCTTCGAGTGTGCTATTTGTGGTTATAAACTTGCTCTTAAACAAACTTTAATACGTCATTTAAGAGCTCATAAAGACAGGAAATCACTAGTGTGTAATATTTGTAACCTTAAATGTGCAGGCAAATCAAATTTAAAAATTCATTTAAGAACTCATACCGGCGAAAAACCCTTTAGTTGTGATATTTGTGAGTATAAATGTGCACGTCAAGATGTCTTACAATTGCATTTAAGAACTCATACCGGCGAGAAACCGTTTAATTGTGATATTTGTGCGTATAAAAGTGCCCGTAAAGGAGACTTACAAAGACATTTAAGAACTCATACTGGCGAGAAACCGTTTATTTGTCATATTTGTGAGTATAAATGTGCACGTAAATCAAATTTACAAAGTCATTTAAGAACTCATACCGGCGAGAAACCGTTTATTTGTCATATTTGTGAGTATAAAAGTGCACAGAAAGTGAGCTTACAACTGCATTTAAGAACTCATACCCGCGAGAAATTGTTTAGTTGTCATTTTTGTGAGTATAAATGTGCAAGTAATTCACGTTTACAATATCATTTAAGAAGTCATACCGGCAAGAAACCATTTAGTTGCGTTATTTGTGAGTATAAATGTACAAAGAAATCAGACTTAACACTGCATTTAAGAACTCATACCAGCGAGAATCCGGTTAGTTGTGATGTTTGTGGATATAAATGTAGAATAAAATCGCAATTAAAAATACATTTAAAATCTCATACCGGCGAGAAACCGAAATAATAACTTCAAAGAAGTGGTGAATTCGCTAACTTCGACTTTTCTTCTTCTTCTATATGGAGTATCTCCGCAAATCAGCTGTCCATGAAATATATATCAGTAAATATTAGATATGAATAGCCAAATAGCATTTTTTTTGCTTACCAGTAATAAACTATGCATGGGCCTACCAGAACTACTTCACTATTTTTGAACTATAAATAATTTGCTATAAAAAATTAAATAAATGAATATTAACTGTTTACGTAGTTTACTTTTTTAAATACCTAAGCGTTATTAAATTTCATTGAAGGATCGTCCAAGTACTACTTCAAGACAAAGTGGCCTCTCTATTTGGTTCATCTTTTTTCCTTTTTCTGTGTTATGTACGCACAAAGATTAATAAAACTCAAACTGATTACTTACTCGGTTCGGAGGGATTACCTCCAGCCAATCACCGTTCACCCCTCCTACCCGCGCTTTATTTAACATTCAATATTACATAAAAAAACCCTGCAGGACCGTCTTGGATACATCACATCTTCTCCCTTTCTTTTTAAAATGTAAGTCTATTCAGTGGTTTCGAAATCCGATCACTTCTCCTTAACCCCGGTACTAACTTCTCCTTACCAACTCTCGGTTGGTCTGTACTTGCAACTTCTGCTGGCTGACGAATGCTATCCGCTCCCTTCAGAATTCCCGTTTCTGCTGGCCGTTGAACCTCAGACATTAACCCTTCCGGACTCCTGCTTGCGGGTGCTGGTGGTATTTCTGCAGGGATTGATGTTACGGGACCCACTCCTTCTTGCCCCTCTATCGCTGACTTCCTCATATTATTCGCGTGTTTATGGAGTATTCTGTCGCCTACTCTAACTAAATATGTTACCCCACTGACTATTTTGACCACCACGCCTTCTTCCCAATTGACTAACCTATTAGGTCCTAGAGCGCTTACCAGTACTTTTTCTCCTATCGCAAATGTTGGACCACGTATTTCTCCGGCTTCGCAACTACAATCTTGCTCTCCGATGGTTTTAGCATATCAAGTCTCGTTCTTGGTTTGTATTTGAACACAAAGTCGTTCGGTGCCTCTCCCGTCAACGCATTTGGTGTATTTCAGTATGAAAACAAAAAGTTCACTATTGTTCTATGCTTAAGGTTGACTTGGCCACTACGTACTTCATTAACGCGGCTTTTGCATTCTGCACATGCCGCTCCGCCAATCCGTTTGACTGTGGATGGTAGGGTGGTGACTTCAATGGCTGAATGCCATTAGCTTGGCAAAACTTCATAAATTCCGTAGAGCTGAATGGTGGGCCATTGTCAGTTACTAATACTTGCGGTATCCCCATCAACGCAAAAGTTATTTTCAACTTTTCCACGGTCTTTACTGCATCTGTCTCTTTGCTCATGTGATGAATGTCCACCCACTTTGACTTGCTGTCCACTATTAATAGAAACTTCTTTCCACTGCTGTGGAAGAAATCACTATGGACCCTTTGTCATACGTTTCCCGGTTTTGGCCATGAAATCAAATGTGCTTCTTTCGCATTATGTTGCGTGAGTTGACAAGTTCTGCATCTATTCACCATTTCCTCAATGTCTTCATTTATGTTGGGCCACCACACAATAGATCTTGCTAATAGTTTTCCTCTGACGATTCCCGTATGTTCGCCATGCAATAACTCTAGTACTTTTCTTCTTATTGCTTGTGGTATCACTACCCTACCCCCTCTTAGCACACACTTTCCATCGATGGAAAGCTCGCTACGCTTTAGAAAATATGGTTTGACGGATATATCTTCTACCTTGTCGGGCCACCCCCGATAACAATAGTCTTTAATTTTTAGAAGTAATGCATCCCTTGCTGTTACTTCTGCTACTTCCTCACTGGATAATGGTAATTCATTGGTTAAATTGAATGAATTAATTGATGACTCGACTTCTGTGACATCCTCAAGCGGCAGCCTCGATAATGCATCTGCTTCCCATAGATCTGCGCCTTTTTTATATTCGATATCGTAATCATATGTTGATAAAATTAAGTTCCAACGTACCAACCTTGACGCTTTTAACACCGATATTGCCTTCTCCGGATTAAACAGGACTTGTAATGGTTTATGATCCGAGACCAACGTGAACTTCCGACCATAAATGAATTTATGAAATCTTTTTACTCCGAATACTATTGCCAGAGCTTCCCGTTCGATTTGAACATAATTCCTTTCTGCTTTCGACAATGTTGCCGACGCGAAACAGATCGGTCTAACTACTCCGTTCATTCGATGACTCAACACACTTCCCACACCGTACGAACTTGCATCACACGATATATTTAACGGCTTTTTTGGATCATAGTGTACCAATACTTGATTTTCAGAAATCTGCCTTTTGCTATCCTGGAAAAATTTTTTACGCTCACTCGACCACTTAAACTCCGTACCCATCTCTAATAACTTGTAAAGTGGTTTCAGGCGGGCCGACAACATGGGTATAAATTTCCCATAATAATTCAATAACCCCAGATATGCCCTTAATTGAGTTACATTTTGCGGGTTAGGTTGATACAAAATCTTTCCTTACTGCTCTAATGAGAAGCAGTTTGGAGAAGATAAAGTCCACGCAGGAGATAAGAACCTTCTGCTTTTAAATGCGTGGAGCCCTGGTGTTAGGTCAACTAGCTCTTTGATGGAAACGTCGGTATGCGAGGGCCATGGGTCGTGTAAAAACGCCTCGGATAAACTCAAGGAAGCAGCTTTGCAAACACACACAAAATAAACTTAACAATAAAATAAAAATAAACACAAAAACAAACAATACGGTGGTCATTGCTTAAAGGCTTAATGATAAAGTCGATGCTTTGGTGTTAGTATGGCACCAGTGGAACGTAACACAGTAGTCCACTACAGTAGCCGACCAGAACGGCACAGTAGCGACCACATTGACACTCAGAATCACCACCCACACAATCAATCGACGGAACACTCGAATGGTCATAAACAATCCCATAATGGTAACCACATCGAGCTTCCGACGACCAAACCAAGCGGCAGCGAACCCCGGTGCAATGTCGCACTCTGTATATATGTAAGTCATACATCTTAGCCTTTATTAAATAAAATATAAAATCATAATTAAACACAAAAAGGTATCGACACAAAATTTCAAGTATGAAATTAGAACTTACGTCGATAAATCTGGAGTCTTGCTGCTAATACAATTTACCAGTACGTCGACATAAAATTAAAGGAAATAATACCCAAGCAAAGTTTAATAACCAAAACGTAATAATATAAATAAGTAGCATTACTACATTTATCAAAACAACACTTAAACTTGGTATTTTTATCGACGAATGCAACGTGAGATAGTAGTAGATTGCAATTTATCACCAAGTGCAGAAAGTTGTAACCTGTCACTTATCTACCAATTGCAACCATTATTTAAATAAAATTGCAGCACAAAAAAAGAATACCAGATTGTTACACATAAATAAAAAATAAAACACATTAAAAAAGCCAAGGGAAAAAATATGCCATCGAGCTTCTGTTTGTTAAAATATTGGCCAATCGATCGACAGGTACTGTGAAGTAATAGCAAATAAATCGTGCTACTCACCGATGCTACCGGATAAACATCCTTCCCAGAAATTATGGGCCAGGGTGGTCGAATAGGGACACATGGCACGGCCAAAAAAACCACAATCCTCCAATCGCGGATCAAATTCCCTACTGGGATGGAAAAACAGCCTATTCCATATAATATCCGGATTGTCGGACTGAAATTCCCACAAACGTAACCATACTCCGCAAAATCGAAAACCAACCCCGAAAATCACTTCACAGCCCACAAGACGTGACCTTCTCGTCCGCCATTTTTCCCCAAGTCCCTCTCAGCGCGCAGCTCGACCTGCGTTCCGGAAAACAGATAATCAAAAATATTCAAGTCTCCACCAATTTGATGTAGATGGCAGCGACCAACAAATTACTGTACAAGGTTGAGCATAACGGATGTAAAGTCCAAAATCCGTTATACACCCCCCCCTAAACGTCTTTGCCGGTATAGATAGGGCTAAAGGCTCAAAAAGAAAAAAAAATCGCCTATGGCTCAAAAAAATCAACCGATCTCAAGTGTTTCCGTGAGCGCAAACCGCGCCTGCTGAATGCTAACTAAGAGTGATAATAATAATATCTGAAGTGGTCATAGGTGATCTCTGATCTCATCATGGCAGGGACAACGGAATAAAAAAATATTCCACAAAGAAAAAAATGATAAGAATTAGCTCCAGAGCAACGACACGTCACCTTTTATCCGCATAAAGCGTGAGCTAAGGTCAAGCGAACTCGCTATAAACGACCAACCAGGGAAAGTGTGAGTATATGAGTGTACGACTCGCATCGGACCCGTACCAACTCAACCAAACGCTGAACAGCAAGGGTCAAACTTACACCACTTGACTGTCAACACCAGAAGGGCTCACATAGGACCCCCCCACTCACAAGGGAAAAGACTGCACAGCAAGGTTCGCAACACTTGCACTGTGAGTACATGAGAAGGGACCACATAGGACCCCTCCTAATGAGTCGAAGGAACGCGCACGCTCCCCCCAGACTCCTCAAGGGTTCTGATGCAGGGCAATCTTCGTCCCTGACATACAGACCGGGAAATAAAAAAATAAAAACTTGGTTTAAAAAACCAACAAAAACACTGCCATAATAAAAACAAGAGATTATCCTCAGATGAGATGGTATAACTAGCATCTAGATGGTATGATGTCTAGTTATGTTACATAAAACATGAAAAAAATAAAATAAAAACAACGAAAAAATCATGATCGTAGATGGTAATGGACCATGCAGAGTTCAAGGTGTAATCGAACCCACAGTGACAAACATTACTAATGTAATGTATGATGTTATGTAATGATTTAAGGTGTTGTTAAACCAATCAGTTTACAAACAATTACTCCAACCAACCTCCCGTATGTAATGTATGATTCAGGATGTTATTGAACCAATTAGGATACAAACAATTACTCCAACCAACCCCCCGTTTGGTATTGTAGATCCACGCAAGCTAAAAGGATTTCACCCCTTAATAACTTGTGGAAAACCAAAACACAAAATAACAAAATTGACAAACAAACAAAATTGTCAATTAAACAATGCAAAAGCTGTCCCTGAAATTGTCTCCGAGCATTCACCAAAATACAGATGGTAGGGCAACATCATCTGTCCAATACTGTAGAAAATCAGTGATACAGAAGCAAAACAGAGGCAATACAGTAGCTCCCACGCGAGGGCGCCAGTGATACAATACAGTAGCACATACAGAAGCAATCCCCACGTTGGAACGACAGTGATACAAAACAGTAGCAGCCCCACGTTGGAACGCCAGTGATACAAAATCTTTCCTTACTGCTCTAATGAGAAGCAGTTTGGAGAAGATAAAGTCCACGCAGGAGATAAGAACCTTCTGCTTTTAAATGCGTGGAGCCCTGGTGTTAGGTCAACTAGCTCTTTGATGGAAACGTCGGTATGCGAGGGCCATGGGTCGTGTAAAAACGCCTCGGATAAACTCAAGGAAGCAGCTTTGCAAACACACACAAAATAAACTTAACAATAAAATAAAAATAAACACAAAAACAAACAATACGGTGGTCATTGCTTAAAGGCTTAATGATAAAGTCGATGCTTTGGTGTTAGTATGGCACCAGTGGAACGTAACACAGTAGTCCACTACAGTAGCCGACCAGAACGGCACAGTAGCGACCACATTGACACTCAGAATCACCACCCACACAATCAATCGACGGAACACTCGAATGGTCATAAACAATCCCATAATGGTAACCACATCGAGCTTCCGACGACCAAACCAAGCGGCAGCGAACCCCGGTGCAATGTCGCACTCTGTATATATGTAAGTCATACATCTTAGCCTTTATTAAATAAAATATAAAATCATAATTAAACACAAAAAGGTATCGACACAAAATTTCAAGTATGAAATTAGAACTTACGTCGATAAATCTGGAGTCTTGCTGCTAATACAATTTACCAGTACGTCGACATAAAATTAAAGGAAATAATACCCAAGCAAAGTTTAATAACCAAAACGTAATAATATAAATAAGTAGCATTACTACATTTATCAAAACAACACTTAAACTTGGTATTTTTATCGACGAATGCAACGTGAGATAGTAGTAGATTGCAATTTATCACCAAGTGCAGAAAGTTGTAACCTGTCACTTATCTACCAATTGCAACCATTATTTAAATAAAATTGCAGCACAAAAAAAGAATACCAGATTGTTACACATAAATAAAAAATAAAACACATTAAAAAAGCCAAGGGAAAAAATATGCCATCGAGCTTCTGTTGTTAAAATATTGGCCAATCGATCGACAGGTACTGTGAAGTAATAGCAAATAAATCGTGCTACTCACCGATGCTACCGGATAAACATCCTTCCCAGAAATTATGGGCCAGGGTGGTCGAATAGGGACACATGGCACGGCCAAAAAAACCACAATCCTCCAATCGCGGATCAAATTCCCTACTGGGATGGAAAAACAGCCTATTCCATATAATATCCGGATTGTCGGACTGAAATTCCCACAAACGTAACCATACTCCGCAAAATCGAAAACCAACCCCGAAAATCACTTCACAGCCCACAAGACGTGACCTTCTCGTCCGCCATTTTTCCCCAAGTCCCTCTCAGCGCGCAGCTCGACCTGCGTTCCGGAAAACAGATAATCAAAAATATTCAAGTCTCCACCAATTTGATGTAGATGGCAGCGACCAACAAATTACTGTACAAGGTTGAGCATAACGGATGTAAAGTCCACAATCCGTTATAAGGTGCATCCACTATTGCCCTGATTTTTTCCTGTGTGGGGTGGATTCCTTCCTTGTCAATCCTATGTCCCAGGTACTACTCGACTTTATCTTCAAAGAATTTGCACTTTGATAAATTCACTTTTACCCGATACTTCTTTAATCTTGATAGAACTTCCTATACCAATGACTTACACGTATTCATATCTTTTCCCGCAACTAGGATATCATCTAAGTAACAATGGACACCTGGTATTCCCATTAATATCCTATCCATTACCGATTGAAATTTCGCCGGTGCGCTGGATATTCCAAATGTTAGTCTTGTGCACCGAAATAAACCTACATGGGTCTTGATTGTCAATAATTCCTGCGATTGCTCACTCACTTTTAGCTGTGTGTAAGCTCCTGTCAGATCTAAAACTGCGAACACTGTCCCTCCGGCCAATGACGCAAATATATCCTCCGCCGTTGTTAACGGATATTCTGTTGCAATTAACACTTTGTTTACCGTTGTTCTAAAATCTACACATTCGGCATTCGGATATCGTCGTCTTTCTTCGGGACTACTACGATGGGTGACGCCCACTCACTATTACTCACAGACTTGATTATCCCGGCTTGTAACAGTAGCTCCAACTTTTTCTCGACTTTGTCACGTAGTGCGTACGGCATATTGTAGGCCTTTCTAAAGATCGGACTGCTTCCTGGCTTCACTTCAAAACTAACTTCAAAATTCTTTATGGGTTTCGCTAAGTCCCCGTTGAATACTTCTACGAGCCTCTCTTTCATCTTCTCCACGTGTGTTGTTGCAATCGATAAAATTTTGAATTGATTTCTCCACCCCGGAAATATAACGTCTAACCAATTTCTCCCCAAAAGTGGTACGAAATTCTGTCTTGTCTGTACTATCGTTAGGGGTAACTTGTATTATCGTTCTTCTTTAACTACCTCCACTATTACTTCTCCCATCGTTTTTATTTCTTGGCCTGTTACTGCTGCCAACCCATATGCTACGGGACGCAACTTCAGATTTTTCCATTTTTCTTCAAACAACCCTGCGGGAAGAATTGTTTTGCATGCCCCTGTGTCTACTTCGAACCTGACCATCGTCCCTGCAATGCTTAACTCTACTTGTTGAGCCACACTATGTATTGGTAAGGACTTGACTACATTCGACGGATATATGGCTTGTGCTACCTCTTGTTGAGTACTATCATGTTCTGTTTCTTCTAATCTTCTAATCTTCCAATCGTTTTCTTTTTTCTGCACATTTTCGCCATATGTCCTTTGTTTATACAATTAAAACATAGCCACGCAATTGCTGGACATGACAACGGACTATGCTGTCTCCCACAGCGAAAACATTTTCTCGCGAACTGGGTATGTTGTTCACTCTCTTCCATGGACTGACTCCTTTTGCTTACCCCCACGTTCTGCTGATTGACGTTCCTCCTCACCCCGTGTATCTCTTTGGAACCCGTTAGGACTTGCACTTGGTTATCCGCCAATTCGTGCGCACGCGCTATTGCGCATGCACTTGTAAACGTTAACTGTGCCGTTGCTAATAACTTTTTTTGTAAATTTTTCGACCCCACACCGCATACCTACCTATCCCTTAACGCTTCATCTAGAAAGGTCTTGAAATTACACGTGCTCGCTAACCTACGTAGTTCCACAATGTAAGCCGCTACTACTTGCCCTTCTTTTTGTATACAATTGTTAAAGGTAAACCGTTCACTAATTTCTGACTTCGCTGGTGCGTAATGTTGCCGTAACCCTCTGATTAGTTCCTCGTACGTCTTCGCCTTCGGTTTTTCTGGTGCAAATAGACTTTTAGCCGTTTCATATACTGCCGCTCCTGCTAACGTAATAAATAACGCTACTTTTAGTCCTTCTTCCACCACGTTGACCATAAAAAATAGTTCCAACCGTGCTATATAGTTTTCAAAATCTTCTGTGCCTTCTCTAAAGGGTTCAATTGTTCCGATTAAAGCCATCGTCGTCGCCAAAATGTTATGTACGCACAAAGATTAATAAAACTCAAACTGATTACTTACTCGGTTCGGAGGGTGACCCCTGACTGGACTAGACTGGACTGGACATCTTATCCTCACACCCCAAGGTATCTTGGGGTATCCCCTTCATAATCAGCTTACCAACCCTAGGATATTACCTCCAGCCAATCACCGTTCACTCCTCCTACCCGCGCTTTATTTAACATTCAATATTACATAAAAAAAAACCTACAGGACCGTCTTGGATACATCACATTCTGGTTGCCAATTTGAACAGCCTCTGATAAAATGTAAAAATAAACAATTCGAATAGTTATGATTTTTATAACAACTTATAATTGAATCGGTGAGTGGAAGAACCGTACAAGCGCCAAAAATGATATTTTAAAGTGAGATAGCCAAAATGTTTGTAAAACATAGATCTATCAATGAGCAAAATGACCGTTCGTTATACCGCCTTTCAGTCTTTAATATAAGACCATGTATTTTTGATTTAGTGGAAGAACAAAGAAGTGCGGCTCTTGTACTGTTTTACCACTCACTCATTAGATGCATTACAGAATAATAATTGTTTCTAAAAATGCAATATAGCAATCATTCTTATCTGTAATGTCATTTTATTCGTTTTCTTATAAGCTTCCGTACAGGTAACTTTGCAGTAAAATTATTTTTTAGGAAAAAATTATTTGTTATTGGCAAGTTTATTAATGTAAAACTTGTAGGGATGGTTCTATTTCTACTATTTACACTCTAATTCATAGTCGTTACTTAAGTATAAGAACGTGCTTAAGGGTAAAAATTTATATTGCATATGCGCTCGGGCAAAAACACTTGGAAATTCAGAAACTTCGTAAAAAGAACTAAGATGAAATGCATTGATAAAAATCAGTTACTCAAGTAGTAAGTTGAACTGGTTGTCCCGCATTTATAAAAAAAAAAATATTGAAATCAATCGGCAGGGAAAATTTTACTCAATTTACTATTTCGCACTACAGACAAGCTTATCAAGAAGCAGTTCCTATTAATGAAAAAAAAAAGATTAATGATATCAATAAGATTTTGGCATTTTATTATCACAATATTTCATGGAAAGTTACTAATCGTACTTATGAATAAAAATTTTTAATATTGTAAACAATAATTATTGGTGTTAATACAATAAAACTATATAAAATACGGAGTTTTCAATCATTTTTCCTTACCGTTTTTAATTGAGTGAAAGAACAGTATACAAGTACGCAGTTTTTGTTTTCATATATCTTTTTACAATGATAGATTTTTACAAATTTTTTTACATAATGTTATCAAGCAACATAAACACTACAACTTTACATTGCATCAAAATACATAATACCCAGTAGTTTTTTGTAAAACAGTTTTTTTTAATTTACTCGAAATGAAGGTATTGTACATGTACTGTTCTTCCACTCACCGATTCAATTATTAATGTATCGTCGGCTTACTGCAAAAACAGGTCAAGTTTCTAGCATTATACTTTCCAATGCGTCACACATAACTTGCCTTACTTTGAACAGGGAACTTAATAAGGGGAAATCCCCGTCATTTAAAATTAAATTTTGTTTAACCCGTAACCGGTACAGTCCTACTTTTGGTTCATAACCGGTACGCCGTGGTCTGAGAGACAACTAGCCCTTAAAATTAGCTTGTGTTATTATATTTGTTATTTGAAGGTTGGAGGACATTAGTATGTGTTTTTAAAGTTAGCATACGCGAAAAAACCAATCAAACAAAATTTAATTTAAGGAATAGTTAGAATTTCTTTCCAATATCGGAGAAATAATAGGCTTTTATATTTGTAAATAAATTTAGAAAAATATTGAAATGGTTTAAACAAAATGATTTAATATTAAATGTTTATACATTAAACTATAATAAAAACTCAAAATAATAAAAAAATTTTAACACGTATGTACATAAAAACTAACTACCCATAGATTTCATAAAGAATGTTATTTAACATTCGCTACAAATTTTATGCGTACGGGTTTCTACACTTATAACATAGATACTGAGTTTTAAGTTTTAATTTTTTTGAAAAAAGATAACATATTTTTCTTATTTGAAGCCGTTATGACTGGGCTAATATGCGTTGCGTAACAAATGCAGAGTTATTTATTTGTAGTAAGAAAAACATCATAAACTAATAAGAAATGGTTTAAAAAATCGAAAATAAAACAAGGTGGAACTCGCTTTAGCGGCAGTTCCTAGGCTTCTATACAGCTACCTTTCTGGTGTGAAAAGTTGTTATTGCTAGTTATTTTTGGTCGACATAATATTTATAATGTAACATCAGATAATCCGATAATCTGCACCAATTAAATTTTTCGAGATAACTTCTTATTAGGGTATCAACGTCTTAAGGTATCAACGTCTTAACGGATCAAAGGATCAACGAGTCAAAGGATCAACGGATCAACGTATCAACAGATCAACGTCAACGTATCAACGTATTTAAATTTCCTATATTGGTGAAAAATTATGTAAATCTACTCTATATATATAAAAAGATAAGGGTGACTCATTTGATTTTAATTCATTTTTTTTGCATTGTCAACTTTATGTTCTGTACCTCTTTATCTGTGTTTTTATGAATGACTTTTATTTCTTCTACTTTTTTATTTATTGAGCTAGTACTTTGTTCTAATTTATCAAATAATCGACCAAACCAATCTACTTGTTCAGTACTTCTTCTTGTACTTTGCATCATGCTTTCTGGATTAAAACCTGGAGTGCTTTCTCCTTCTAAATTTTCCCCGTGATCACTCATTTTGTTATTGAAATAATTGAATTCTCAGGTAATAGCCGGTTCTAAACTCACAAATGCCCCACGTTACTGGTGTGCCAAATAAATGTCATACAAAGCAACCCTTAAATGATTGTTTATACTTACATTCACCTTGCTCCGGTCTAGCTCAGCCCAACGATGAACAATTTATGCAAAACTTAGAAATGCTCTCAAAACAACTCATCAAAACCTTTTGAATGATAAAAAATTTTTACTGTGGATTTCTCCCAAACTCCCACTTTCAAGCAACGAATAAAAAGTAATTGCAAAGAAATTTTTATATTCAAATTTATAAGTATCATTGATTTATAGAAAATTTACCTGGTACCAGTTTGAATTACAAACTCAATATTTTACAAATTTAATTTGGGAAATTCCCTTACAAAGAAATAAATTCGTTGAAATTTTGCTGGATTCTCTTCTTTCTTCTTTTTTGAGTTGACGCACTGTCAACGCAAACGTAAAATGTTCTTTTATTTTTTAAATTCGCGTAAAATTAAATTCAACAGTCTTTGTTGCTGATTAAATGAATAAATTTATTTAAATGTTGATTGGTAGTCACTAATTTTACCCTTGGGTTAATCGTGACGCCGTAAAGTTCAAAAATTTTGTTTGAAAAATTTAATAATAAATTCTGTTCGAAATACCTTTATCTACAAGTGCACCCGTTGTTAAGCCATGACTCACGCTTGACATCTGCGCAGGATCGGAGCTTGATAAAATTTCCCTCAGTTAGTTGAGTGTTGATCTCGTAAGTGCATGGTGTCCATTAAACTTGTCCACATTCTTTTGGTGTTGTAACCTCCAAATTAATGAAGTGCTAACTTTTAAAATAGCTAAATAACAAAATCACTAGCGGCTTGTCTTCAAAGATGTCGAATTGCATCTACTTCACCAAAACAATGCATTTAGCAAAAGGATAAATTTACAGTGAAAGGCATCTCAAACTTAAGAGCTGCATTTGTTTTCCATCTACGAAGTTTCGTTACCATCGGCGAGGTACAAAGTTTCTAACCTCCAAATTAATGATCCAAAAGTTAATATTGGTTGAGTTCGATTGCACGCAACCACATCGATGGAGTGCACAATGCATACTCCAAATTTTGTGATTTTGTCAAAATTTCCTAAAATTTTGTGTCTATTGTACCATCTTCACTTCTTAATTCCATCCAAATTTTCCAAATGCCACGCTATGAAGTTAAATAAACGTCTGTAGGTAAGTTTTTATGTGATTTTCTCGCTCTTAGACTATTTTAAAATGTTTTGTATTGCAGAATTCACCATTTCCACCGAGATGCAGCGACGAGACTGGAGTCACTTCCATTTTTTGTACAGACGACCTTTTTTTTATCACTCCTCCACTAAACCGCACATAACCAGCTTTTGAATACTTTTAAACAACACTATGAAGAATTTCTCAAAGAATGTTATACCTCACAAGTTACAAGATTTGTTATTTGTTACAAAATTTTACATTTTAGAATCCATGTGATTTTAGGTTAAGAGATAACAAAGTTTTACAAGAATTTTTGATTTTCCTTGCAATTACCTTGCCCTTGTGAAATCTGAAGTGACAAATTTCTTCCCGAGATTGACCAGAGAGCTTACAACACATTTAAAAGATATCCACAGTCTTTGTTGTTTACTTATAAGAAATCGTGTGAAGTCAGGATTTTGATTTTTGAATTGTACCCCTTTGAGACCCTTCTTGCCTTGCTGCTAAATCATGTTAGCATAGTGCTGCTAATTACTGAGCTCCGCCAGACCCGAACAAAGCTCCTGTTTGTACAAAACATAAATGTCATTGCATGAGAGAAAAACCTTATTAGCTTGTCAGGCCTTTCACCCATATGAATTTCAAAGGACCCAGCAAAATACGACATATCCCCCGAAATTTTTAAGTTTTTATTACCCTTAATGAAACTGAGAAAATTTCTAACAAAGTCGCCTATTTTGTGGCTATTAAACATTTTATTAAATCCCAAATTATTTACAAAAACCCTATATCCAAATTTTAAATTTTTTTAAAATAAACCACCCAAATAAAATAATAAACTTCTTAAAGATACTATGTCTTTAATTAAATAAATCTTTCAAAACTTATCAATTTTAATTTTTCTAAATTTTAAATGTTATCCCCTTTAAATTCATAAATGTCAGATAAATGAAATCTGCCTCTAATTACATCATTGATAGGATTTATTAATTCAAACGTGTTTTCTGCCACCCTGCGATTTATTCTAAATGGACCTTCATAAGGTAGTAGCAATTTCGCACAGTGATTTAAAGATCTATTTCCTACCCTTAATTTTTTTACTATTACCAAATCTCCTATGTTGAATGTTCTTTTCTTTTTTATTTTAGAATTTATTTTATTTAGATAATTGTTCCTATATCTGACTAACTTGTCTCTTGCCCTATTTAAAATTTTATTAAAGTCTACAGTTTCGAGATCAATCAACCAGGGTCTTTCTGGCAGTTGTCCTTTCATTAAGAGAATTGGAGATATTCCAGTCACCGTGCTAGGTGTTTCATTCAAGTATGATTCAACCATGTCAATCTTATCAAACCAGGTCAGATTATTTTCAAATGTTAGGAGTCTCAAATATTTTACAGTTTCCTGTATGTAACGTTCACTTGGATTTCCAGCGGGATGTCTAATGGAACAAAAATTTACCTTGATTCCTTGATCAAGCCAATGCATTCTAAAATTCTGATTGTTGAAGTATGTTGCATTATCTGCCAATATTCGCTTAGGTTTTATTACATTTCTACAGTAATCTTCTAATAAATCAATTGTAATTGCAGTGGTACAGGCTTTTGTAGGATATAGCTTCACAAATTTACTGAAAATGTCCATTATCACCAGAATATTTTTATTTCCTGGTCCACTCTGTATCAAGTTTCCTACATAATCTATTGCAATTAAATCACCCGGATCATTAACTAGAATATTTTGCACTGAATTTTTATTGTGAAAATTCTTGTATTTACCAAGTAGACATAAATAACAGTTGTTTATAACTTTTTTGACGATTTTTCTATCTTTGTGACTGAAATAATTTTCTCTAAAGATCATCCAAGTCTTATCAATTCCAATGTGACAATATTTCAAATGTAGGTCCTTGATTATTTCTTCAATAATTTGATTATTCATAGGATTAGAGAAATCCATATCTGTACTTAACTGTAGAGATACATTTTTATCAACAGCTACTTCTATTTGCTGATCCAATTTTTGAGAAAAATTGGAGTCATTTAATAATTCATCCCCTAAATTTGAAACTTTGTTTTGTTCTGCTAATTGTTTCATTGCTTTTTCCAAGTTTTCTAATTTGTTTTGAACCTCTAAGCGTGACTCATTTGATTTTAATTCATTTTTTTTGCATTGTCAACTTTATGTTCTGTACCTCTTTATCTGTGTTTTTATGAATGACTTTTATTTCTTCTACTTTTTTATTTATTGAGCTAGTACTTTGTTCTAATTTATCAAATAATCGACCAAACCAATCTACTTGTTCAGTACTTCTTCTTGTACTTTGCATCATGCTTTCTGGATTAAAACCTGGAGTGCTTTCTCCTTCTAAATTTTCCCCGTGATCACTCATTTTGTTATTGAAATAATTGAATTCTCAGGTAATAGCCGGTTCTAAACTCACAAATGCCCCACGTTACTGGTGTGCCAAATAAATGTCATACAAAGCAACCCTTAAATGATTGTTTATACTTACATTCACCTTGCTCCGGTCTAGCTCAGCCCAACGATGAACAATTTATGCAAAACTTAGAAATGCTCTCAAAACAACTCATCAAAACCTTTTGAATGATAAAAAATTTTTACTGTGGATTTCTCCCAAACTCCCACTTTCAAGCAACGAATAAAAAGTAATTGCAAAGAAATTTTTATATTCAAATTTATAAGTATCATTGATTTATAGAAAATTTACCTGGTACCAGTTTGAATTACAAACTCAATATTTTACAAATTTAATTTGGGAAATTCCCTTACAAAGAAATAAATTCGTTGAAATTTTGCTGGATTCTCTTCTTTCTTCTTTTTTGAGTTGACGCACTGTCAACGCAAACGTAAAATGTTCTTTTATTTTTTAAATTCGCGTAAAATTAAATTCAACAGTCTTTGTTGCTGATTAAATGAATAAATTTATTTAAATGTTGATTGGTAGTCACTAATTTTACCCTTGGGTTAATCGTGACGCCGTAAAGTTCAAAAATTTTGTTTGAAAAATTTAATAATAAATTCTGTTCGAAATACCTTTATCTACAAGTGCACCCGTTGTTAAGCCATGACTCACGCTTGACATCTGCGCAGGATCGGAGCTTGATAAAATTTCCCTCAGTTAGTTGAGTGTTGATCTCGTAAGTGCATGGTGTCCATTAAACTTGTCCACATTCTTTTGGTGTTGTAACCTCCAAATTAATGAAGTGCTAACTTTTAAAATAGCTAAATAACAAAATCACTAGCGGCTTGTCTTCAAAGATGTCGAATTGCATCTACTTCACCAAAACAATGCATTTAGCAAAAGGATAAATTTACAGTGAAAGGCATCTCAAACTTAAGAGCTGCATTTGTTTTCCATCTACGAAGTTTCGTTACCATCGGCGAGGTACAAAGTTTCTAACCTCCAAATTAATGATCCAAAAGTTAATATTGGTTGAGTTCGATTGCACGCAACCACATCGATGGAGTGCACAATGCATACTCCAAATTTTGTGATTTTGTCAAAATTTCCTAAAATTTTGTGTCTATTGTACCATCTTCACTTCTTAATTCCATCCAAATTTTCCAAATGCCACGCTATGAAGTTAAATAAACGTCTGTAGGTAAGTTTTTATGTGATTTTCTCGCTCTTAGACTATTTTAAAATGTTTTGTATTGCAGAATTCACCATTTCCACCGAGATGCAGCGACGAGACTGGAGTCACTTCCATTTTTTGTACAGACGACCTTTTTTTTATCACTCCTCCACTAAACCGCACATAACCAGCTTTTGAATACTTTTAAACAACACTATGAAGAATTTCTCAAAGAATGTTATACCTCACAAGTTACAAGATTTGTTATTTGTTACAAAATTTTACATTTTAGAATCCATGTGATTTTAGGTTAAGAGATAACAAAGTTTTACAAGAATTTTTGATTTTCCTTGCAATTACCTTGCCCTTGTGAAATCTGAAGTGACAAATTTCTTCCCGAGATTGACCAGAGAGCTTACAACACATTTAAAAGATATCCACAGTCTTTGTTGTTTACTTATAAGAAATCGTGTGAAGTCAGGATTTTGATTTTTGAATTGTACCCCTTTGAGACCCTTCTTGCCTTGCTGCTAAATCATGTTAGCATAGTGCTGCTAATTACTGAGCTCCGCCAGACCCGAACAAAGCTCCTGTTTGTACAAAACATAAATGTCATTGCATGAGAGAAAAACCTTATTAGCTTGTCAGGCCTTTCACCCATATGAATTTCAAAGGACCCAGCAAAATACGACAATATATAAAAAGATAAGGGTTTTTATGCAACGTTTTATGCAACGATTTTATGCAACGTTTTCGATAATAGGATTATCTTACATCCAACAAAAAATTCTATTATATAAGTCAAAGGGACTGCAATATAAATTAAAAACCAATCTACTCTATATATATCTACTCTATATATATAAAAAGATAAGGGTTTTTATGCAACGCTTTTATGCAACGTTTTTATGCAACGATTTCATGCAACGATTTTATGCAACGTTTTCGATAATAGGATAATCTGACAACCAATAAAAAATTCTATTATATAAGTCAAAGGGAATGCAATATAAATTAAAAACCAAAATTGGTAAACATCGATTTATTAATTCAAAAAGGTAGTTCTCCAAGATTTTCTTCGTTTTAAAATATAAGGTTGGTAATCCCTTATCCATAAAACGTTTTGCAATTTCATTGGCTATTGGTTAAAAAAAAGAACCAATCATTAATTTGATTTAAAATTGTTATTCAAAAACGTTACATAAAAAGTTTGCACATAAAGTTTTATGTTTTACTTATATGGAGTAAAAGAGTACGGATTATCTGACCCGTAATCAGATAATCAGATTATTGCTTTCTTCGGATCACCGGATCATTGGATCACCGTATCATAGGATTATAGCCTATATATATATTTATAGGACGTTGATGTCTATATATTAAGTAAGTTAAAGAAGTTGTACTATCACGATCACAATTTGGAGAATTAAGTACTATAAAAGTAATTGAAGTAAAAAATAATTTAATACTATTGTCCAAAAATTACTACCATTCTACCTTTAAATTCAATAGCTGTTCGAGAGTTAACATCTAATCATTACCTTTCAACTTTGATCATATCACAAAATTTAATATGAGATCCTGACGGTTAATACATAGTTTCGGCTAGAGATGAGGACTCATTTAAAAGTTATCTTTAACCAAAAAAGGATTTTACGTTTTCCGACTGTTATAATTAGCGGAGTTTCTTTAATTCTAAGAACAGATGGAATAAAAGCAAACAAAGGAGTGCGACCACAACGGGATACATCCTCAGATACTGAAAGTACACAGAAAGAAAAAAAAGACGAAAAACATCTACTGAACGTTCGAGAAAACACAAAACTCGACAGCAACAACTACAAGAGAAATAAGAACCTTCAACAATCAAGACCACCAGCAACAACTTCAACTGAAAGAAGCAGAAAAAGAAGAACGCTACAGCAACCATCGACAGATCTGGCTACTGTTTTAGAATCGGTACAATTACAAGAGGAACAAGAACCTTCAACATCAAACCCACCAGCAAAAACTTCAACCGAAAGAAACAGAAAACGAAGAGCGCTACAGCAACCATCGACAGATCTGGCCACTGTTTTAGAATCGGTACAACTACAAGAGGAACAAGAACCTTCAACATTAAAACCACCAGCAAAACCTTCAACTGAAAGAAGCACAAAAAGAAGAGCGCTACAGCGATCATCGACATATCTGGTCACTGTTTTGGAATCGGTACAATTACAAGAGGAACAAGAACCTTCAACATCAAACCCACCAGCAAAAACTTCAACCGAAAGAAACAGAAAACGAAGAGCGCTACAGCAACCATCGACAGATCTGGCCACTGTTTTAGAATCGGTACAACTACAAGAGGAAAAAGAACCTTCAACATTAAAACCACCAGCAACAACTTCAACTGAAAGAAGCAGAAAAAGAAGAACGCTACAGCAACCATCGACAGATCTGGCTACTGTTTTAGAATCGGTACAATTACAAGAGGAACAAGAACCTTCAACATCAAACCCACCAGCAAAAACTTCAACCGAAAGAAACAGAAAACGAAGAGCGCTACAGCAACCATCGACAGATCTGGCCACTGTTTTAGAATCGGTACAACTACAAGAGGAACAAGAACCTTCAACATTAAAACCACCAGCAAAACCTTCAACTGAAAGAAGCACAAAAAGAAGAGCGCTACAGCGATCATCGACATATCTGGTCACTGTTTTGGAATCGTAACTCCTCATGATGCGGGTGAAATGACCGAGAAATGTTCAAATTGTGATGCTATTTTTTGAAAAAATGAATTTTGCAAGAAAAGTTTTTGTCATAATGGAAAAGTTAAACTGTCCAAATTATCGCCAGGATCCAAATTGGATACTGGCGATACATCTGCAAGCGGATTACCATTTGTACTACATAGACGACAATTTCCGATAGTGTTGGCATTCGCTATAACTATAAATAAATGTCAAGGGCAGAGCTTTGACAAAGTTGGTATAAATGTCGATAGGCCTTTGTTTAGTCACGGACAGTTATATGTAGCATTATCAAGATGTTGAGCAAAGGATGGAATACAAATTCAAAGTACAAGCGACATAACAAAAAAATGTCGTATGGAAAGAAGTTTTATAACTCGCAAGATTTCTCATTTATATGGAATTACGAGGTGGCGAAATGGGGGTGGCCAAGAAGGTCATTGGCCGAGTAGTTAGAGCAATCGACTACTGATGCTAAAGGCATTGGTTCGAGTCCAGTAGGAGTCAATTTTCTTTCGGACTTTCTTTCCTCCAATGAACCGTCTTCGTGCTTCGGAGGGCACGTTAAACCGGCGGTCCCCCTGATTTGAGCTGATCTAATATGTCAAACAGGGTAATAAAAAAAAATCACCCCTACTCCCCATCGACTACGCAATCGCGGAACTTCTCAGAACTCGGTCATCGAACGAACGTCCCTGGTTCGTGGTGCCGGCCATTGTTGGGGAGTTTTGGTCGGTGGTGAGGGCGAGAGACCGCCTAACGGCTGCGGTCATACTTAGCAGTGTCGACATTGTGGGTAAGGCTGGGGGTGAGCAACAAAGTGGAAGCAGTACAATGGGTCCGGTAGAGTGGCCTAAGTGCGTGCAGGTTAATACTTGCCACTCCCCCTCCCCCGAAATCCAAAATCCAATGGGGGTGGTTCAACCGTAAACCGGCCGGGAATATTGGGCTGCGAAGCGGCCCAAGGGGGTTGGGCCGCCGAAGGCGGCCAGGGGGGCGGAGCCCCCCTAGTAAAATATAACTTATATTTGGTCTGCATTGTAAAATAATCAGGTAATCTGCACTAATTACATTTTTGCGGTTGGTATTTATCATTCACTATCTCTTATTATAAAAGGCCAAGTCTTTCTTTCTGTCTGTCCCACGGAAATACCCGAAGCAAACCGAACCGAACCGAACGCATAACGTATCATCGGATCAACGTATCATCGGATCAACGTATCATCGTATCAACGTATCATCGTATCAACGTATCATCGGATCAACGTATCATCGTATCATTTTGTCTATATAGGACAGCTATTTCCAAAAAAGCATTATGTGAACTTCCATAATGGATAATGAAAATTTTGAAAATCCTGCTGCAAAGCGACGGCGTTTGAATCGTGAGAGAAAAGCACGTACAAGAGCTAATAACACAGAAGAACAGCTTCGATCACAGCGACAAGCTGACGCTCGGTCTCATGCGATACGTCGACAACGTGAAACTTTGGAACAAACTCAAGCGCGGCAAGCTGCTGACGCTCGGTCCCATGCGATACGTCAACAACGTGAAACTTTAGAAGAAACTCAAGCGCGGCAAGCTGCTGACGCTCGGTCCCATGCGATACGTCAACAACGTGAAACTTTAGAAGAAACTCAATCGCGGCAAGCTGCTGACGCTCGGTCCCATGCGATACATCGACAGAAAGAAAATCGATACCAAAGTCAAGCAATTCAACTCCAAATAAGAGCATTGAGATTTGATGAATCTCACATTACTCGACACGATTGTGGAGAAATGAATTCCATCTGTCAGTTCTGCGGCTCCAAGAATTTCGCCAAGGAGCGTCCAGTTGATAAACAATTTAACAACTGCTGTCATAAAGGAAAAGTGAAGATTCCGCAACCGCTCGATCAACATGGGAATCTATTGTTATATCCCGAATTTCTTCGCTCTATGCTTTCAGATTCAGATAATCCTTACTACAAGAACTTTCGTCAGCACATCCGCTCTTACAATTCCTCGGTTTCTTTCGCTTCAATGGGAGCAGAGATTGTTTCAATGCCGGGTAACGGACCATACGTTTTCAAAATTCATGGACAGACGTACCACAGAACCACAAACCTGTATCCACCTGAAGGACAAACAAGAAAGTTTGCACAACTGTATGTAATGGACACGACAGAAGCGGTCAATGAACGAGTAAATCTGCCTGAGAATAGAGGTTGTCTACCTGAAGTGATTGAGAAAATCGATCGTTTCTTCCGCGTCAACAATCGTATCGCAGCTTCATATTGCCTGATGAAAGAAATTGAGCAACAAGAGCGTGTACGAGCCGAAGAAGAAGGACAACCAGTTCCGGTCGTCAATATGGTGATGCGGCGCCATCGGCAGTCTGATCAAAGACGTTACAATGCTCCAACGTCCAATGAAATTGCAATGGTGTTCGTAAATGATGACGGCGAACCTCCATTTGAACGTGATATCCGTATCTATCCTCGAAATCCCGTCGACAATGCAAATACCCGAAGCAAACCGAATCGAACCGAACGCATAACGGATAATTTCATAACCAATCGGATGAACGTATCATCGGATCAACGTATCATCGGATCAACGTATCATCGGATCAGTTAATCCGATTATCCTACTCAAAATTACTATATAAGCAGAATTACAACGAAATAATAAGTGTTGAACGTTAACGAAAAATGTTTTCAGGTGAATTAATAAAGGATGTGGAACAGGCGCTAAAGAGGGCCTTATCGTTCGGAAAATACGAAGATTTTGAAGTCAGAGAAGAATTCAAACGAGCTACTATTAATTCGTTAAAGGAGGCACTTCTTGAGTTTAGCAGCAGTGGAATGCGTAAAATTGATTTAAATATTGCGAAAAAAAAGTGGCGGCAAAACGTATAAGAAACAGAAAAAGAGTGGAGAAACTGATTGCTGCCGAACAGAAAAAGAAAAAGGAAGAAGCTGAGGAATTTTCAATATCGCTGCGTTATTTTGAAAATTCCTTACTCGAAGAGGTAGGGGAGGAGGAAGTAGGAAGTAGTAGTAAAACTTAGTTTTATTATTAGGTATTAAATTATTATATAAATGTTTTATTAAATAAAAAAAAACTTCTAAATACATAAATGTGACATTAAATAAAAAAAACTTTCTAAATTCGAATAAAAAAGTTAAAAACGAGTTGTAATATTAACTAGATGATACCCCGTCCGAGGACGGGCAGCTAGAAGGACGGGCAGCTACCCAAGGTAACTTAAGTTGAATGAAGATTAAGGAAAGCTCTCAGTGCAATCCAAAAGCCATATGACCTTGGCTGCCTGCCCGTCCTTCAGTGGCGTAGCGAGGGGAGGGCAAGAGGGGGCATCATGCCCCGGGCGCTACTCACAAAGGGGCACCAAATGGTCCGCAAAACAAAAAATTGCTGGATAATTTTTATTTTTATTATAATCGATTTCTGGAAAATATATTTTAAATTTAGTGCCAGTGTAATATAATAAATATTATTATAAATAATAGATAATATATTTTGGATTAAAAGTTAAATTTAGTTAAAATTTTGTGATTGATGTCCAGTGAAGAGTTGAATAAATTAAAAATGAAAATTTTTGATACCACAGAAGAAACTTTATGGGTTATAATTACGATATTTTTTGACATTTATCAATCAGGAAGATCAAGGATTTAACTGAAAAGTATGAAAGAAGATTAGTATTTGGAGAACAACAGGAGTTAACGGTTGTTAATTTCCTTACAATTCAAGCTGTAAATGGACTATTTGGATGGTATAACCACGTGAATGCGGGCGACTCATGCAGACAATGCTAGCGGGTTCGTTTTCTTCTTACGTTGGAAAGAAATGGGGAAGAGTACGTATTATCCAACATCGAATTTCAATTTTAGCTATCGATTTTCTGATAGTTTAATGTATTTAAAAGTCAATGGTAACACTCCTATAGCAGGATAAACCAACTTTTGATAGAGAAAATCGACTTTGAAAATCGATAATTCACTGACGCGCGGGTGGAATCTCACTCATTTTGTTGACAGTCCGTGCGAGATGAACTAGTCTTAGACTTAGTCGTTTGCGGACCGGCAGATGCAGCTCGTCTCTCCTACATGTAACATCGATTATGTTTTGTTTTTACACGATTTTTTGGGGTGAAACGTAAAAGATAACTGCCCCATACCGCGACTATACTTTTTAATGCTATTTCGAGGTTCTCTTACATCCCGGTTGCCTTAATCCAGAGTCAAAACCGCTCTGTAGGGGTGCAACGCGGAGCGGCGCTCCGGAAGAGTAGGTTTTGACGATGGATTACCCTCCCTATCGAATGCACACCCCAAAAATCGAAGACAAAAAAAATTTAATTTTTTCACTTTTTCGGCAATACACGTGTTATTTTCCATTTTTTTGCGAATATTTATTACTAATATCTACTAATCACACCCCCACCTTCCCGAATTTCAAAGAAAATTTCAAATCGGAGCGAAAAAATTTCACTCGATTTCAAGGGACCACGGCCGAACGATGTCACATAGAGTCGTGTGCATCAGTGACCCGTACAAATGCAACTTCCTTATTTTCACACTTTCTTCGGATTTTTTTTTATGATCACCTCCTCGACGACAACAGTTATACATTCGGATCAAAACATAGCCAAAAAGGCCGTGATTTACCCAAAATTTTACTAAATTTCATGTTGGGGGCGTGTCCGTAGTTCTTGAAACCACGCTAAAAATAGACCGACAACCTATCCCGGGCACCGCATATGGTTTTTACTAAATTTTCGGTATTAATTCTTAAAAATCCTCAATTATCCTGGTGATTTATTGTAACTAATCCCTTTTTTGACCTATATATCAAGGGATTTTTATTTTTGGATATTCCTTGTCAGTTGGGCCGTTCATTCCGGACCCAAGAAATGCGGTAAGAAACTAAAAACTATGCGTGTTATTTGAATTCGGTAGACAATATTAAAAAATAACTTTGTGCGATGAAATCGGGGGATGATTAGAATTTTTGAACTATATTATTATTGTTAATTTAATTTGTTCTTTTACTTGGGTATTGATAATTTTTTGTTCATAATATTTTATATAATTTCTGTTTTGTATTAATAAATGAATGGTTTTGTTTTTGGATAGATTTAATTGAGCTAATTGTTTAAGTTAAATACAGCAAAAGCGTATAGAGAGGATTCAGGTATTTAGTAAAATTAGTTTTGTTAAAAAGGTCGCGAATAGGTAGCAGACCAATAAGGTGTGTTTTTTTTCTAAAATCGAACCAGTGTCACCCCTATAAAGAGTCTATAACACTGGTCTACAGTGGTTTTGTTGCCCTAGATATGAAAATGATTTTGGGTCCATTTATGCACACAATTCATGAAACTATCAATGTGATTTTGTTAGATTTGCTCTGATTTTTTTTAAAATCTTTATTTTCATTTTACATTACAAAAATCAAAAAACGAGAAATAAAATAACAGATATATTTATAATGTCAGTAATGTTTTGAGAAATTAGGATACATCGAATCAAATAAACAGGAAAATGTCGAAAATATATTTTATATTTCCATAAAACGCCTTTTATGAGCTTTTCTTTTATAGTTTTTCAGGGGACAATCTCTTTGCAAAGACCAGCAGTAATCTGCCATCATGTGACAATCCCATCGACCCTCATACCTTTCCTCCATCACTTTTAGATCTTGGTGAAACCGCTCTCCCTGTTCCTCACTATAATTTCCTAAATTATCCGGAAATTTATCTAGATGATTGCGGAGATAGTGTAATTTAATACTCATATTTGCTCCTAAAGTCTGAAAGTTTGTCAGCATATTTTGCACAATTTCTTCATAATTTGCTGCTTTATGGTTACCTAGGAAATCTAGGATCTCAGCTGTCCTGTGGAGCAAGGGGTCTGAGAGTGGGGATCACGTGATGTTTGTATGCGCGAAAAAGTTGCGCAGAAGCCTAATCATGACTGGAAAATTAAATTTTATTTTTAACAAACCGATAATTGTTCAAAATATAAGATATGCAAAAATCATGAAAATACGAGCACATTGAGAACTTTCATGAATATATTCGTAACCTGGGCACTTGAAAACGTAAAAATTTGCGTTGATATCCAGAGCAACAAAAAAAAACTTTTGTTTTGTAGAGCTGTGTAATTATTTATGAGCTAGTCCGGAGCAGTTAAAAGTGCCATACATTTTTCCTCGCTATAGAAATTAAATATAATACAGTAGCTTATCACGGCAATATGTATCTCCTTAGAGATAATAAATATTTACTTTTTTATTGTTTTAAAACTGCGTGTTTTTAAAATATTTCTTTATAAATATGTAAAATAAATAATAGGTATCTTTTGAACTAATTCTAGATGATCATATACATTTCAAAATCTAGTCTTGTTTTCTCAACTACATTTTTTGTCTCAAATTTAAAGCCTAGCTTGAGCCTATGACTTTATTTATTTATTAATTTGCGAGTATATTTTACATATAATATTATATGGTTTTCGAATGGGGGGGGGGGGGGGGGCGCTAAAAAGATATTGTGCCCCGGGCGCGAGTTAAGCTCGCTACGTCACTGCCGTCCTTCTAGCTGCCCGTCCTCGGACGGGGTATCATCTAGTATAACTAATAATAAGCTAATGAACTTTACTTCTCTGTAATGTACGGTCCATTTTTTGAGGTGGATCAATCCTTTTCTTTCTCTTTTACTTACAACTTAACTTCACCAATTAGCCACTGCTGTGGTTAACAATAAATAAATTTAAAACAAATTATTGTTTTATTATACATACGATGTGTTTACAATCACAATTTCGAGGGTTCTGATTAGATTTGAAATATGCGGACAGACAGACACGGAGCCAGATCGTAAGGCTTCTTGCTATATTTTGTATAGAAGCCTAAAAGTAATTATGAAACAAGTGTTTCTAGCGGACTCGTGTAATTCGGTTAGTAGGTAATTACATAATTAAAATAGAAGCCTAAAAGTAGCGCACTGGGTACCCAGTTCTTAGACCTCCATACACACAGAGTATTTCCAACATGATTTGAAACGCTCTGTATGATTTTGAATTATGCGGACAGACGGACGGACAGACAGACACGGAGCCAGATCATAAGGCTTCTTGTTATACTTTGTATAGAAGCCTAAAACGAGAAATAATCATAAATTAATATTTATACCATATAGAAGCCCAAATATATTTTCTTTTGCTAAAAAAACACCTATATAGCCGATTACAACATCTTTTGAATCCAAAATGCCTTTAAAACATGAAAATACTCGAGGGGCGTGGCCTAATTTATGTCATTTTAAAACCTAATTTTTGGGCCCATTTATGAATAGGAAATTTTTCAAAGCCGGGTGGGATCTGCCGTGCTATCCCCTTTATAATGCTTGCACACTCCGCATTCGCTAGATGGTGCTCTTAATGTATCATATAACCCTATATGAACTGAAATTTATTTTGGAGTTGACGTTGGTTGACATGAAATTCCGACTTAATTTTTTTCTAATTGTTTTTCAAACCATCGTTTGAATTAGATCCAGAGGTACCCTTGCAAGCAACTTTAGTAAATACATCCGAAACTGTCAGGATTCGATATTACTACTTTTAATGTAAATTTTTTGTTTTTTTCATAATTTGTTTAATAATTTCGAATAATTTATATTTGGATAAACAATTCTTTGAGTGGCATAAAAATTAATTTCGGACAGGACAACGTCTGCCGGGTCAGCTAGTTGTAAATAAATTTGAATAAGTTATATTCAAATCAATCTTGGTGATTCACGAGTAATTCAAAGTATCAAAAGGAAAGACCTAAGGATTACAACCACGTGCAGTGAAAAGGATTAAATAATTCAGGTATCACATATTTACTATTTTACATTCTCTTGCAAATTGTTACACTTGGTCGGTTTCATTTACCTAGATAAGTAAGATCATAAATCTGGTATTGTACCACTTTAAACCTTAGAATAGTTAAGCTGTTAAATTTTCGTTACTAATATTTAAATAAATTTGTTACTTAAATTAAAGGAGTCTTATTCGCTGTAATTTTCCATAAGTAATTAATCATCTGCTTAAAAGATTTTCCCCGCGTTCTCCGAAAAGCTTCACACCTACCAAATTAATAAGTGAACAAGTAATTAATAAGAAAGTAAGTATTCTTATCTTTTCTCACGAGTTAGAATCCGAACTCGCTCATTAATCTAATTAAACGGATTCTGGTGGCAGCGATTAACTAATCAATTAAATAATCAACTAGAAGTTATTCAGTTTGGTTAAAAGATCGACAATAAATTTTTTAAAACTAAGCACAGAGTTTTACATAATTACTAACCGAATTACACGAGTCCGCTAGAAACACTTGTTCTATAATTACTTTTAGGCTTCTATACAAAGTATAACAAGAAGCCTTATGATCTGGCTCCGTGTCTGTCTGTCTGTCCGTCCGTATAATTTAAATCTAATCAGAATTTTAGGCTTCTATACAAAGTATAGCAAGAAGCCGTACGATCTGGCTCCGTGTCTGTCTGTCCGCATAATTCAAATCTAATCAGAACCCTCGAAATTGTGATTGTAACCACATCGCATGTATAATAAAACAATAATTTGTTTAGAATTTATTTATTGTTAACCACAGCAGTGGCTAATTGGTGAAGTTAAGTTGTAAGTAAAAGAGAAAGAAGAGGATTGATCCACTTCAAAAAATGGACCGTACATTACAGAGAAGTAAAGTTCCGAATGGAATGGAAAAGCTTCATTATTATTAGTTATATAGTGAATGATAAATACCAACCGCAAAAATGTAATTAGTGCAGATTACCTGATTATTTTTCAATGCAGACCAAATATTTTATTACAATAAAATATTTTATTTACATAATTTTTCACATATATAGGAAATTTAAATACGTTGATACGTTGATCCTTTGATCCGTTGATCCTTTGATCCTCTGATCCGTTGATCGTTTGATCCTTTGATCCGTTAAGACGTTGATACCTTAAGACGTTGATACCCTAATAAGAAGTTATCTCGAAAAATTTAATTGGTGCAGATTATCGGATTGTCTGATGTTACATTATAAATATTATGTCGACCAAAAATAACTAGCAATAACAACTTTTCACACCAGAAAGGTAGCTGTATAGAAGCCTAGGAACTCTGCCGCTAAAGCGAGTTCCACCTTGTTTTATCGGACATGTGCGTCCCAAAAATTTAAAGTTTTTTTTTTTTGTTTAGCTTACTCGTGATTATTCTAGCTGTCTTTGCAATTATCTTGAAACATCTGTGAATTGGGATGTCGATTTCCAATTCAATCCGTATATCAATTTTTGTAACGTGCCTGTTCTGGTTCCAAAATTTTCTTTTTGCGCCCCAATTGTGTGGAATTTATTTTTTTTGTTTCTTGAGTGTGGATGTAATTCTCCATTCCTACTTTAAATGGTAATCTTTCGATTTTTCGATAATGGATCGATAATTGATCCTGTACTTCGTACTTGCAAATTTCAACATTAACATTTCCTTGTTGAAGGTCGTACAGAGAATCCCCAAAACTCGACCTCTTCTGTGGACTCTCAAACGCACACTTCTCCCGCCAAAATTGTTCCCCACTTCAAATTTGTATGCGCAGAGGTTTCACTCACATCTTAATATAACTTCGCGCACCTTTTTAAAATTTTAATTTGTTAAATGACCAATTGTGTACATTAATTTACATTTTTATTAAATAGCCGTAAGGAACAATTCTACCTCATAATCGACTATTAATAATTCTTTTCAAAAGGTGAACTTGGAATTGACTTTTTTATTTTTATTTTTAAATTTTTAATCTGAAATTTTAATTGGCAACTAAATATTTGGTCAGTATTTTTATCATTACATGGTCAGCATTTTTTTAAATACATGGTCAGTATATAATAATATTTTGGTCAGTATTAATATGGTGAGAGGGTAAGATAACTAAATATTTGGTCAGTATTTTTTTTTAAATAAATGGTCAGTATAAATATTATAAGTATTTATTTTTTAAAATTATAAAAATTATAACATCGATTATTTTTTGGTTTTAGGCGATTTTTTGAGGGTGAAACGTAATAGTTTACTGCCCCATACCGCAACTATGCTTTTTAATGCTATTTTGAGGGTCTCTCACATCCCGGTTTCATTTATCCCGGTTTTCTTGATGGGTGGCGCTTCTCGTATGTTTAGCCTAGTAACCAGAGTTACTAGTCTAAGTTACTAAGCAGAGTTACTACTCCACTCCGCTCCGCGTTGCATCCCTCCAGGGCGGTTTTGACGATGGATTACCCTCCTTATCGAATGCACACCCCAAAATTCGAAGGAAATTTTTTTTAAATTTTTTCACTTTTTCGGCAATACACGGGTTATTTTCCATTTTTTTGATTATATTTATTACTAATATCCACTAATCACACCCCCATCTATCCGAATTTCAAAGAAAAATTCAAATCGGAGCGAAAAATTTTTACGCATTTTCAAGGGACCACGGGCGACTGATGGCACATCGACCGGGGTCTACCGCACACTCGATGCTACTTCCCCGTACTTTTCAAATTGATTTTTCTCGAAATTTTTATTATATCTTCGCTTGTGAAAATTATGTCATTATACTATATAAACCTTCCTCTTTGCAATAGGAAATTTTCAATTTTTTTGGGGTGACCAATGTTAGGTAATCCGACCCGAAGTCTATAATATTTTACGGTTGGTAACTAATCATCATTCCGTATAACTATCTCTCTCTCCAGTCGCATCCTCATGACTGAGGAATCGTGATCCAAATGGCTCATTCGCAGCTGCCCACCATGCTTTTCCATTTTTGCCGGTCTTCTGCATCTCTTAGTGTTGCATGTAGGGGTCGCTTGGTTATGCTTTTTATTTGATCAATCCATCTACTGGGTGATCTACCTCTAGGTCTTTTACCCTCTACCTTGCCCTGAACTACCAACTTTTCCAGGTTTGACCCGTCTCTACGCATCACGTGTGCAAAATATTGCAGGATGCGTCGTCGGCATATGGTTGACAATCTGTCCTTTATTTTCAGCTCCTGCAATATCGACACGTTTGTTCTTTTTGCTGTCCATGGGATTCTCAACATTCGCCTCCAGCACCACATCTCAAATGCGTCAATGCGACGACCGTCTGCCATTTTAATGGTCCATGACTCTACGCCGTACAAGAAAATTGAGAAGATTAGGGTTTTAACTAGATGAATCTTGGTATTCAAAGTAATTTGCCCGTCGATCCATACTTTCCTCAATTTTGTCATGGCTCCGCGTGCCATTGCCGTGCGTCTCCTGATTTCTCTTTCCGACCCCCCGTCACCGTCCAACAAAGAACCAAGATATAGGAACTCGTTCACCACTTCCACTTGCGGTAGTCGATTTCCCGTTGTTATAGTGCTACCTCTATCGATAATCATAAGTTTAGTTTTTTCTAAGTTCATCGTTAAGCCTAGGGCTTCACTCTCTTTAATAACTAATTGTAGCATCTCGGCGAGTTCGTCTTCATCGTTGGCCAGCAACGTGGTATCATCAGCGTATCTCAGATTTGTTATTCTTCTTCCACCGATCGACACGCCCCCCTGATATTCACCTAGAGCCCTTCTCATGATGTATTCACCATACGCGTTAAAAAGCCTAGGGGATAGAATGCAACCCTGTCGCACTCCCTTCTGTGCTTTAAAAGGTTTCGATTCCTTGTCATTTAGTTTTACAATTGCCTCATTGTTCTTATATAAACTCTGTATGATTGCTATCAGATGATCTGGAACACCCATCTCCTTTAGTACCCGCCATAGCTTGTCCCAACGTACACAATCGAAGGCTTTTTTATAGTCTATAAAACAGAGGAGCATGGGAATATTGAACTCACGAGATTTTTCTATCAGTTGTCGCATATTAAATATTTGATCTCTAGTTCCCCTCCCCTTTATGAAGCCTGCCTGTTCAGGTGGAATCTGGTAGTCCAGATATGTCTGCAGCCTTTGGTCTATTATACGCAGAAGTATTTTGCTTGCATGAGATTGTTCGGTAGTTTTGACACTTTCTTGTACAGCCCTTCTTGTGAAGTGGTATAAAAACTGAACTCGTCCAGTCACTAGGCCATTGTCCCGTTCTCCAAACTTTGTTGCAAATGTTTAAAAGTATCCGAACCCCATCATCTCCCACTGCCTTTAGCATCTCGGCGGATACCTCGTCATTCCAATAAGCCTTGTCGGTTTTCAGACGTCGTATGGCATACTCGATTTCATTTTTCATGATATCTGGCTCCTTCTCGTCTCGTTTAAAGCAAAACTTCATACTATGGTCATCTTTCCTGTCTTGATCGATATATAGGTCCTCACAGTATTGTCTCCATCGTTCCAGTACATCTTTGTCTTCCCTCAGTAGTCTGCCACATTTATCTTCTATCACCAGCGTTTTCGGCTTGAAAGTTCGTGTTAGCGTTTTCACTTTGTCAAACAGATCTCGAGTGGCGTGTGTATTGTGATGATCTTCGATTTCTCTGCATATCTTGCCAATGTACTCGTTTTTATCACATCTACACTCCTTCTGTATTTGCTTGCAAAGCCGGGTGTATATCTCTTTCTGCTCTGTGGATATCGGTCCTTGTTTCCGTAACTCTTTTCGCTTTTCAATCAAGGCCAGCGTCTTTTGTGTAATCCATATTTTGTTCTTTCTTCCTCTTGTCGCGCTTGCTGGTCTCTCCTGAACTTCCCTTACTGTTTCTGTGATAGCGCACTTCAGACTTTTCCATTCTTGGTCAGGACTATTTTGATGTTTATTTTCACTTTGCGTTTTAAGTAGTTTGGGCTTAATCTTTGCCTCAAATTCTTGAATCTCCTGCCGTGAGAGCTTGTTAACTCTATTAGATCGCTTCAAATTTTTTAGTTTTATTCTGAAATCCGCCGTCAGCAACTGGTGATCAGATCCACAGTCGGCCCCAGGGTATGTCTTGCTGTTCAGGACAGACGATTTCCAACGCGAGTGAGTCATAATATAGTCTATTTGATTTCTATATCTATCTCCCGGTGACTTCCATGTATACAGTCGCCTGTTGTGGTGCCGAAAGTACGTGTTGGCTATACTCAAACTGAGCGCCTGACAGAACTGTAGCATTCGTTCCCCCCGCTCATTTCTCTCACCCAGGCCAAAGCGTCCTACCACATTTCTTAGGTGGTCGTCGTTATCTGTGATTCCAATTTTTGCGTTTAGGTCTCCTTGAATGATGGTAATATCGTTTGTTGGTAATTCTCTTATTGTATTTTCCAGTTGATTGTAAAAATCATCTATTTCGTCATCTCCTGCCTGTGATGTTGGTGCATACACTTGTATTATATTAACATTGAAGGGGTCCGATCTAAATTTGATTGTCATGATTCTATCATTAATGGGATTGTATCCCATTACTGCATCTCTGTTAATCTTCGGCACTATAAAAGCTACACCATTACGGCTGGTATCAGGATTTCCCGAGAAGTATACGCAGTTCCCTGATCTTGTGGTGAAATGCCCAGACCCTTTCCAGTATAACTATATATGCATATTATTTAAATCACGACAGTTTTTATACTGATCAATGCAATACTGACCATTTATTAATAAATACTGACCATTTCAATAAAAATACTGACCATTTAATGATAACAATACTGACCAAATAAATACTTTATACTGATCAATGCAATACTGACCATTTATTAATAAATACTGATCATTTCAATAAAAATACTGACCATTTAATGATAAAAATACTGACCAAATAAATACTAGCCTTTTTAATTTATTGAAATACAGTTCAACATATTGCGGTGAGATGGGGGTAAATGCCACGTCTACCGTAATTTTTAGTTTATTAAAATTTAAATGAATTTAAGTTGGTTCTTATTCGTGTTCCAGCTAGTTCAATTTTTATTAGTAGTTGCATGAAACCTCTTACCTTAAGAGCGAGTTCCTTTGATCAAAATTTGGCTTCCTTTCAAAAATGATTCTCCTAAGCGAATCAATCTTATTGTTGTTATTTTTACCCTGTAAATTATTAAAGTGACGGAAATGCAAAGAAAAACTAAATAAAATTTCTTTCTTTACTATTAACAAAATTAATTTAATATTTCTCACGTTGGCTATGGATTGATACGTTTTTACAATAATGGTTGCTATGTAATAATTTTAAATCAGCAACATGAACTGTTTAACAATCTTAAATCTACTTAAAATTACCCCAAAGAAAAATTGTTTGTTTACGTTAAAACCCGATAATTAAATGCGGCACTCGATAAGTTTGTAATTTAGTGATTTCTTTGTAACAAACTTTATTTGTTAATTTTGCATTCTTTTAAATGAAATGTTTTATTTATTAACTAGCTGGAAAGCCCGTCCACGGACGGGTAGCTAGACGGTGCTGGTGGATCTCTATTTTGATGATCTAAATAAAAACAACATTGTTTCCTAATATTGTCAATTTTAATTGTTCATCCTCGCGTTGAAACGTTTTAGGCTTCTATACAAAGTATAGCAAGAAGCCTTATGATCTGGCTCCGTGTCTGTCCGTCCGTCTGTCCGTCCGTCCGTCTGTCTGTCCGTCCGTCCGCATAATTCAAAATCATACAGAGCGTTTCAAATCGTGTTGAATATACTCAGTGCGTATAGAGGTCTAAGAACTGGGTACCCAGTGCGCTATTCTAGCTAGCTAGAAGGACGGGCAGGCAGCCAAGGTCATATGGCTTTTGGATTGCACAGAGCTTTCCTTAATCTTCATTCAACTTAAGTTACCTTGGGTAGCTGCCCGTCCTTCTAGCTACCCGTCCTCGGACGGGCTATCATCTAGCTCTCAGTGCAATCCAAAAGCCATATGACCTTGGCTTCCTGCCCGTCCTTCTAGCTAGCCGTCCTCGGACGGGCTATCATCTAGCTCTCAGTGCAATCCAAAAGCCATATGACCTTGGCTGCCTGCCCGTCCTTCTAGCTACCCGTCCTCGGACGGGCTACCAGCTAGTTGTTAAATTGTTTATCAACTGGACGCTCCTTGGCGAAATTCTTGGAGCCGCAGAACTGACAGATGGAATTCATTTCTCCACAATCGTGTCGAGTAACGTGAGATTCATCAAATCTCAATGCTCTTATTTGGAGTTGAATTGCTTGACTTTGGTATCGATTTTCTTTCTGTCGATGTATCGCATGGGATCGAGCGTTAGCAGCTTGCCGCGCTTGAGTTTCTTCTAATGTTTCACGTTGTTGACGTGTCGCATGATGGGATAGAGAGTTAGCAGCTTGCCGCGCTTGAGTTTCTTCTAATGTTTCACGTTGTTGACGTATCGCATGGGACCGAGCGTCAGCAGCTTGCCGCGCTTGAGTTTCTTCTAAAGTTTCACGTTGTTGACGTATCGCATGGGACCGAGCGTCAGCAGCTTGCCGCGCTTGAGTTTGTTCCAAAGTTTCACGTTGTCGACGTATCGCATGAGACCGAGCGTCAGCTTGTCGCTGTGATCGAAGCTGTTCTTCTGTGTTATTAGCTCTTGTACGTGCTTTTCTCTCACGATTCAATCGCCGTCGCTTTACAGCAGGATTTTCAAAATTTTCATTATCCATTATGGAAGTTCACATAATGCTTTTTTGGAAATAGCTGTCATAATTTTTCACCGATATAAGAAATTTAAATACGTTGATACGTTGATCTGTTTTTTCAATGCAGACCAAATATAAGTTATATTTTATTTACATAATTTTTCACCTATATAGGAAATTTAAATACGTTGATCCCTTGATACGTTGATCCGATGATACGTTGATACGTTGATACGATGATACGTTGATACGATGATACGTTGATACGATGATACGTTGATACGATGATACGTTCATCCGATTGGTTATGAAATTATCCGTTATGCGTTCGGTTCGGTTCGGTTTGCTTCGGGTATTTCCGTGGGACAGACAGAAAGAAGGAAGGAAGGAAGGACTTGGCCTTTTATAATAAGAGATAACTTTTATTATAACTTATTTATTTATTTTAACTTTACGTTATTATGGAATATCAATTAACCGACGACGAAGATTTTAAGGACTTTATCGAAATTTTAGCTGAAAGCATTCAAAGAAACTCTCAAGTTTTTCGTGATCGTTCAAATCATTTTGTTAGTTGGTCAGATAAGGAAAGTTTTGCTAGATTTAGATTGACGAAACATTCGATTCAAATAATATTAAACCAACTAAATCTTGATTCCCAGGCAATAAGGTATAACTTTCAGTTTCAATCTAATATCATTGAATGTCAAATGTTAAAAATCATTGTTTTTCTAGGGATTTATGTCTTGTTCAGGAGTACCAACATAAATTTTAATGATAACTCTCGGATTAGTTGACTCGCCCTACATACAACCGCATTGGCGTTGATCCTGGTTCAACACTTGAATAAGGTTCGGCTAATCCTCGAGTTAAACCACTGACATACAACCACCCCCAAGTTTAGGAAGTTGATGGTATCGATGTCAAAAATATTCGCAAAAAGAATTTAATTGCAATTTGTATTATATAGTATTTTAGTAGGCAATGATCACCAACTTAAAAAACAGATTATCCGTTAAATATTTTTAGGGTTCTATACAAAGTATACACCGAGAAAAAAATTAAGTAGGAATTTGTCTTGCAACAATTTGAAATAATTTCTCTGCACAGAGAAAAAATTGTTTTGATTTGAAGTATTTTTTACTTCAAATTGAAGTGCAATTTCGTCTCGCATCAATTTGATGTCAATTTTACAAGAAATGAAGTAAATTTGACAACAATTAATGTAATAATTATTTCAAACTGTTGCAACACAAATTCCTACTTAATATTTTTCTCGGTGTGTGTAGAAGCGCGTATGGGGTTGAGTCTTGGACTTTGACAGAAGCTGTTTGCAAAAAATTGGCAGTATTTGAAATGTGGTTGTACCGACGTATACTGAAGATACCATGGACAGACCGTGTTACCAATCAGACTGTTCTAGAAAGACTGGATAAGAAGAGAGCCTGGGGCATATTATGAGAAATAGTCAACGATACGGATTGCTATAAATAATTCTACAAGAAAATGTAGTAGGAAAAAGAGGACCGGGAAGAAGAAGAATATCATGGCTGAAGAACTTGAGAACATGGTATAATACAACAACAGTGGGTGTTTTTAGAGCCGCAGCAGATAAGGTACGCATTGCTATGATGATCGCCAACATTCGAAACGGATAGGCACTAGAAGAAGAAGAAGTGTAGAAGCGATAGAATCAAAGTATAGAATCTTATTAACGTATCATAGGATTAGCGCATCATGGTATCATCGGATCAGCAGATCACGGGATCAGCGGATGAAGGAATCAGCGGATCAACGTATCAGCGGATCAACGTATCAGCGAATCAACGTATCAACGTATCAGCGGATCAACGTATCAACGTATCAGCGAATCAACGTATCAACGTATCAGCGGATCAACCTATCAACGTATCAGCGGATCAACGTATCAGCGGATCAACGTATCAGCGGATCAACGTATCAGCGGATCAACGTATCAATGTATCAACATATCAACGTATCAAAATGTATCAACGTATCAACGTATCAACGTATCAACGTATCAATGTATCAACGTATCAACGTATCAACGTATCAACGTATCAACGTATCAACGTATCAATGTATCAACGTATCAACGTATCAACGTATCAATGTATCAATGTATCAACGTATCAACGTATCAACGTATCAACGTATCAACGTATCAACGTATCAACGGATCAACGTATCATCGGATCAACAAATGTTATATAGGTTGTCGTCGATAATACAAACGGTATATTAAATCTTCAAGCTTATTATTTATATAATATAAAGTAGATAAAACCACACAATTTCGTAATGCCTAGAAAGCAGTTGACACCTGAAGAGCGAAAAGCAGCAGCTGCCCGTCGACGCCAGAAGGATGCTATGAGGAAACATACTATTAGACAAGATCCTTCGTTTCGTTTACAGGAACAAGTTCACAACACCGAAAGCCGTCGTCAAGCCCGTCAAGATCCTTCGTTTCGTTTACAGGAACAAGTTCACAACACCGACAGCCATCGTCAAGCTCGTCAAGATCCTTCGTTTCGTTTACAGGAACAAGTTCGCGACACCAAAAACCATCGTCAAGCCCGTCAAGATCCTTCGTTTCGTTTACAGGAACAAGTTCGAGACACCAAAAACCATCGTCAAGCCCGTCAAGATCCTTCTTTTCGTTTACAGGAACAAGTTCACAACACCGAAAGCCATCGTCAAGCACGTCAAGATCCTTCGTTTCGTTTACAGGAACAAGTTCACAACACCGAAAGCCATCGTCAAGCCCGTCAAGATCCTTCGTTTCGTTTACAGGAACAAGCTCACAACACCGAAAGCCATCGTCAAGCCCGTCAAGATCCTTCGTTTCGTTTACAGGAACAAGTTCGCGACACCAAAAACCATCGTCAAGCCCGTCAAGATCCTTCTTTTCGTTTACAGGAACAAGTTCACAACACCGAAAGCCATCGTCAAGCACGTCAAGATCCTTCGTTTCGTTTACAGGAACAAGTTCACAACACCGAAAGCCATCGTCAAGCCCGTCAAGATCCTTCATTTAGTTTACAGGAACAAGTTCGCGACACCGAAAACCATCGCCAGGCTCGTCTTGATGAAGACGTGCGCATCCACGAACATAATCTCCGTAGAATTCGCGAGCAAGGCTCATGGCAAGATGAAATAAATCGATTTGAAGCTGAAATTCGCAAAGGCTGCACTCACGTATGTCATTCATGTGGGGGACTTTTTTTTCACTACTCCATTAAAACTCACAGCATGACCGAACTCCTTTTAGCTGGAAAGCAGCAATCCTTCATTGACTCAGTAATTATAGTCCCACCCACTTCAGACCTCGCTGAATTTTGCTCAACTTGTCACAGATCTATCCAGCAAAACCGGATTCCACGTCTCTGTCTCTCCAACGATCTGCAGTTTCCCTATGTTCCACAAAGTGTAAAGAATCTGACACGTTTGGAAGCCCGTTTGGTCTCAGCTCGACATGTGTTTCAGTCCATTTGGGCTATATATGGAATGCATGGACAGATGAGAACAAAAGGACGAATTATTAACGTCCCAGTCTCCATAGATAATACCATTCAATCCCTTCCTAGGCTTCCGAATCAGGACGATGTTTTACACATCCGACTCGCCCGTCAAATTGAAGTTCCGAGAAATTATACAGCTGGTAACATTCGTCCGGCTTGTGTGATGGATGCCGCTAAAATTCTTACCCGATCTCCGCTTTACCGTGAATACGGAATCACTCTTTCAAGCAATTGGACCGAGATATGTCAGCATCAAATTGATGTGGCATTACACGAAAACCCAGAAGAAATTGCGATGGATGTTCAAGAGGAAGAGGAAGTCGATGACGTAAATCCTGGTAGAGGAGAGACTTTAATTACTAGTGATGAGGGAATCCGGATGGCTCCAGCGGAAGGGAACCAACCAATCTCTATTCTATATGATCCTGACTCGTATTTTCTTACGTTTCCCCAAATATTTGCTGGGCACCGAATGAAGCCATCCGATAGTAATGGTAAATTACTAAGCCGCTCCGAATTTGTCAAATCAATGGCGCGTAACAGTGATCGCCGTGCCGTTGAAAATGTCGATTTCTTACTGTTTTTGGCCAAATCTCTCGAAATTCAGAGAATTTCAGATAATCGCAAGGTGTGTCTTCGTAAACGAAGACGCAATGGAGAGTTAATCCGAGTCACTGCGGAACAAGTTAGTCATTCTAATTTTGTGGATGGGTTAGTTAATGATGATAATGCTTTTAAGGTTTTACAAGGAGTACGAAATTCATGTCATCATTGGCATCAAGAAGGCCTTAAAGTCCGAAGGATGGTCAGTCAGTTCAATTTGCCTCATCTCTTCATCACTATTAGTGCCGCTGAGCTAAAATGGAACGAGTTGATTGTGATTCTCAAGCAAATTCTTGACAAAATTACAATTTCTGAAGAAGAAGCACAAAATATGTCAAAGAATGACAAACAATTACTTATTCAGCGCGATCCCGTGACTTGCGCTCGATATTTTGAACATCGCACTTCTGCTCTTTTCAAGACCTGGAATAACTCGCAAGGCCCATTTGGAAACCGATCCATTAAGCATTCCTATCATCGCATTGAGTTCCAACATCGAGGAAGTCCACACGTCCATATGATCTTGTGGATTGATGGCGCACCAAACTTTGATGCTTCCAACTCATCTTCTACTCAAGATGTTTGCCGGTTTGTTGACGAAATTATAACTTGTTCCACGGACTGGCCTGAATATGATCCCATTCACCAGCTTTTGTGTCTTCAAACTCATCGACACACCCACACATGTAGAAAGAAAAGCCACAAAGGAGTCAAATGTCGGTTTGGAATTCCATTTTTCCCAATGGACGAAACCACTATTCTCCATCCATTCGAGGAGCAACAGGAGGAAATTGAGATTTTCCAACGCGATTACAAAAAGATTCGTGACTATCTTGATACGAATGAACTGCCACTTTCTTCAGATATGACATTTGCGGGGTTTCTACAAGAATTATCCATGACACGAAATCGTTACATTTCTGCTATTCAAAGCTCCTTGAAAAAACCTAAAATCATCATTCGGAGGCGGCCATGTGAGACTTACATAAATCCATACAGTGAGAAAATCCTGAGACTCCAGAAATCTAACATGGATATTCAGTTTATTTTAGACGCCTATGCTTGTTGCTGTTACATCATTGACTACATTAACAAGAGTGATCGTGGAACTAGCGACCTCTTGCGTAAGGTTCTTGAAGATGTCAGAAGCGGAAACAAGTCCTTGGCTCAGCGTCTTCAGGCTCTTGGTGCGGCTCATCACATGAACAGTGAACTCTCTGCTCAAGAGGCTGCTTACAACGTGCTTCAGATTCCAATGAGCCGATGCACAGAGGCATGCATTTTTATACCAACAGGTCCAGCCGATCAACAAACCAGAATGATTAAAACTAATATTCAGTTAGAAAATCTCAGTCCGGACTCTGAAGATGTCTTTGTAGACGGACTTTTACAACGATATAGTTCACGACCAGAAGCATTATCTAACCTTAATCTTGCCCAATTTTCAGCTTGGTATGAATTTTCATTAAAACGAGGAAGTACACAGATGGCCCAAGAAAACGATGATATTGTAGAAACTGAAGACGTACAAAGTATCGATAAATATTTTCCGCTAAAGAATGGCAAACCTGGATACGTTTGGAAGCGAACATTTCCAAAAATTATTCGCCACGTCCGCTACAACAAGAATAAAGATCGTCACAACTTTTTCCGCGAACAAGTGATGCTCTATATTCCTTGGAGGGATGAGGAAACCGAAATTATAAATCAAGATTGCGAGAAGATAGCGACTGATAATATAGAAGCAATTTCTGCCAATCGTCGCGAATTTAATGCCTTTCAAGAAGATATTCTGGATGTCGCTATGGATAGCGCATTGAGTGTGGATCGTCAATCTGACGATGACAAATCTGATAGCATACCGGAAGAGATTCAGGAGGAATTCGAATTAATCGACCCCGTTGCTGCTGGTGCCATTGACTTTGGTGGTGACGTGATACGCCCAATGTCTGAAAAGTTTACGCTTCCTAATCGAATTCCCAATAAAGAGTTTGAAGAATTATTCTCATCGCTGAATACTCAACAACGGGATTTTGTAACTCACCTGCTTGATCACTTCAAAAGGTCTCCCGATATCCCCATCTACACCTACTTAAAGGGAGGTGCCGGTGTAGGAAAGTCTCATGTAATTAGAACTCTATACCAAGCATTAATTAGAGTGTTCAATGATAAAGTTAATTCGAATCCTGATAAACCTTCTGTCCTTCTGACGGCTCCTACCGGATTAGCGGCATTTAATATCTTCGGACTCACAATTCACAACGCATTCCAACTTCCCGTGAACCAAAAAGAAGCTAGCAAGCTCTCAGACAGCGTCTCTAATACAATGGCCACTCTCTATTCAGAACTTCGTGTTCTTATCATAGACGAGATTAGTATGGTTGGTCAACATATTTTGGAAATGATCGACAAACGATTGAGAGACCTCTGTGACGGATGTAAACCTTTCGGTGGTATATCGGTCATAGCCGTTGGCGACTTCAGGCAGCTGCCACCTGTTATGGCAACATCCCTTCTGGCTGGAACAATGTCGAATTCGATTTCGTCGCTTTTCAACAAACCCTTATGGCACATGTTTACTGTTCATGAACTGACCACAATTATGGGACAACGCGATGATGCAGCTTTTGCTCTTGCATTAAACAATATGGCGTCAGGGACGATGACTGATGATGATTTGAAACTGTTCAAATCCCGTGAGTTTCCAACTACGCCTGAAGAAATAGTAAGCCGACGCCCTATTCATCTTTTTTACACGAATGAAGCAGTTGATGCCCACAATAGTTTTGCGTTATCCTGTTTGCCAGGAAATCAAGCCATCTCAACCGCCAAGGATTCCCTTTCTGCTTACACGAGCGAGGCATCCAAAGTTGCACTCCTCAACTGGATAGCATCTGCACCTCTATCTAAGACACAGGGACTTCACACAAGCCTCTTTCTCAAAGAAGGTGGACGTTATATCATGACAGTGAATGTAGACACAAGTGACGGTTTGGTTAACGGTGTGGGATGCATTCTGAAAAGAATTGACTTTGGTATTAGTACTTTGGATGCATCTAGACAAAAGCCTCTCCGTCTCTGGGTCAAGTTTGAAAATTCCCGAAGTGGACAGAAGCTTCGTTTGCGCAATATTAACCTCAGTCGGCAACTTCAAATTGATTCGGAATGGACTCCCATCTCACCATGTACGGTCGTCATCCAGCCACGATCGAATTCGGTCACAAAGGTAACAAGGACGCAATTCCCACTTAATGCAGCTGAAGCTCAAACTATACATAAATCCGAAGGATCCACATACGAGCTCGTTGTTGTCCATTTTACTCCTGGAATCAAGCGTGCTCTTCTGTATGTCGCATGTTCACGAGCAACAACGGCATCAGGATTATTTCTTATTGGAATCGTTAAAAAGACAAAAATGCCACAAGAGAATGATCCCATATCTATTGAATTCAAACGACACCAGGAGATGAAGCTAATTCCTTCATTTGAACATTTGCGAATTAGGGATGATAGCAACAGACAAATACAAGTCATCTTTCACAATGTCCAGTCACTTCCTGCTCATTATAGTCTCTATGCATCGGATGAGGTCTATAAGAGTTCGGATATCATCCTTATTGCGGAGACATGGACGCTCTCAAGTGACAATTTTCCGCTAGGAGATCATCTTCTTGCTGCATCAATAGATAGTAACGATGTGCGTCGACCGATTGGTGTACGTGTGTATTGTTGTCCGTCTGTTCATGAATGTATTATAGACACCAATTCCGAAATAGAATACGACTCCCAAGGTTCCTGCAGTGTTTCTTCTATTGTCTTCTTTAACATCCGAATAATTGTCGTTTACAAGTCACCAGGGTTTAATTCCAACACAATGATCTCTTTAATAAAAAAGCAGATGTCTCGCTTATACTTAGTACCACGTACTCTGGTTACTGGAGATTTCAATGAGGATTTCAGCAAGGAAGAAAGTAATGGCCTACAACATGCTCTTAGAGAACTAGGACTCCAAATTCGGTCGCCAGCGATACCCACTACGCGGAATGGCACGCAAATTGATGCGATTTTTTCCAACTTCGAAGTGTCAGCTACTGGAGTCTACACATCGATTTCCTCTTACCATGAGCCGCTTTGGGCCAGAATTAACTTAAACTAATTTGCGACAGACATCTTTGGACGTGGAATGGATGTTGTTGGTATAAACACCGTCATCAATTACTATATGCCATCCGATGCAGATAGTTATTTACATAGTGTTGCTCGTGCAAGTCGTTTTGACTCTGTGGGAAGAGCTATCACGTTTGTTTTCAGCGATGAAGATGCCAAATTATCGAACAAAGTTCAAACTAGGTTCCAAGTGAAAATTATCAAATTTTCGACCTACCCTATCTATCTTTTAATCAAATATATATTTTGATTCTAAATATTTCTATTCAAACTTATTTCTATTTATTACCTTATCCAGGGGGATAAGGGTAAGGGGTGTAGGGGTTATGCTGCAGAGGTAGTACCTTTTACCGGGACGGTCACATCGAGCGTGATAACAGAAGATGGTCCTTGATGGTAACTGGTCCTCGCAGGATACCCAACTCTCACTTATGGCTCCACGTGCCACACCCTGGGAACTGCGTTGACCCGCAGGCGAAACTAAGTGAGGGGCCAGATATGGCAATAACCGAGTGGTTGCCGGTATAAGCAACTTCCTTAATTGTATTACCGATAGCTTCGGATGGATGAACAAGCAAGTATAGGGCACTTTCTTGTCCTTGGATAGAGAAATCATTCCTAAACGCGGACGAATCCAGCAATATGGTCAACGGCATGGAATGCAGATGGCAACGGAAAACCTTCTTCTTCTTCACTTCGCGGTGTAGGCGTTATTGCTTGTTCCGGTACCCATCCTTTTCTTGCTCCTCCCACACTTGTTTTTCCCGGTGGTTTATATCGCTTGGCTGCTAGTGGCAGTCTCCCTTCTGCCATTCTTTCGAGGTGTTCACTCCATGTCTTGTTACTTGTCCGTCCGTCTGCCTGTCTGTCCGCACGTTTCAAATTATTTTCTATTAAATTGCTAATGATTCAATTTTAGGCTTCTATACAAAGTATAACAAGAAGCCTTATGATCTGGCTCCGTGTCCGTCTGTCCGTCCGTCCGTCCGCATAATTCAAAATCATACAGAGCGTTTCTAAGAACTGGTTTTTTTATTTTACTTTGATGTGAAAAAATAATTTTTTATTGATGTGGTTAGTGAAGTTAAGTTGTAAATAAAAGAGAAAGGAGAGGATTGGTCCACCTCAAAAAAAGGACCATACATTACAGAGAAGTAAAGTTTCGAATAGAATGGAAAAGTTTGATTGTTATTACTTATATAGTAAATGATAATTACCAACCGCAAAAAATTTTATTGGTGCAGATTATCTAATTATGTGATGTTACATTATATGGCGATCAAAACTAACCAGATAATAACAACTTTCCACACCAGAAAGGTAGCTGTATAGAAGCCTAAGAACTGCCGCTAAAGCGAGTTCCACCTTGTTTTAATTGTTTTAGTTTGTTAATTAAGAAACAATTATTGTAGCAAATAAAATCTTAAGCACTGCCTACTGCGTTAGTACTTCCTTGTACACAATATTTTTCGTGTACACTGCCTGTGAACCTTCAATCAATTTCCCTTGTTCTTTTCCATCAACTATTTTTATCTTCAGATCTTCAGATCTCCGTACTCTTGACATTGCTACATAGAGATGACCGTGGCTAAACACCGGTTCAGGCATACATATAATTATATTCCTACTTTTTCTAACGTCTGTCCCTGAGCCTTGTTGATCGTCATGGAAAAGGCAAGTTTAATTGGAAACTGTCGCCGTCTTAAAACAAATGGCAAGTCTGTACTTGTTGGGACTAAATCTATGCGCGGAATAAAAACAGTTTCCTTTTTAGCAGTTCCTGTCAAGACTTCAGCGACGATTAGATTGGGCTTTAACGATTGAACAGTTAAGCGCGTCCCATTACAAAGACCATGTTTAGTATTCAAATTCCTGAGCAACATAATCACACTTCCAACCTTCAAGTGCATTCTGTGTACTGGCATCCCTGAGGGCGTTTGTTTATTCAAGAATTCCATCGGATAGTTTTCCCTATCGTTATCATCACTGTCGTCAATGGAATCACTACTTAGATAAGTTAAAATGCTGCCGTCTAAAAGGTCCAAAACTTGCTCGTTTATAGCGTCAACGTCAGTATTTTTTGCGCAAAGTATTGATATTTTGGAATATTTTTTTACATCAGCAGCATTAAAGCTTTCTCCAAAAATTTCTTGGATAAGGGAAGTTTCGCATATACAATTATGCGGAATCTCAATTATCTCTTCAGACAGATCTTTGTCATTTGTAAGCTCCCCGTTGCCCAACTTTATCAGCCAATCACTGAATGCGGAATCAACGGACCGGACATTTTGACTTAATTTCAATACTATAAATTTACTCCACATATAATTAAATTAAATGCTTGAATGAATAATTGCTGACCTCATTTCATGAGGTACGACAGGAAGAGTTTGTCTGAAATCACCACCAAGAATTAAAACTTTACCGCCAAAAGCTTTGGTGTTTTATATCAACGTATCAATGTATCAACGTATCAACGTATCAACGGATCAACGTATCATCGGATCAACGGATTAAATGTTTATATAGTGCCGTGTTAACTACTGTAATTTTAAATTTTTTATAGCGAAGGATTATACTAAACGGCACTCTTTTTTTTAATTATGCCTCGGCTAGCCTGCATGAGAACTCATAGTATTTTGGGCGTGTAAGTAGTCCGGATGTAGAGAAAAGACACTTTGCAAAAATGCTATTGTGCATTAAAATCTTAATGAATTCAAAACTCAGAACTATACCAAATGTTACGCTGTTCCTGTGCTGCAAATATGAAAACCAAAAATACTCAAAATAAATCAATTCAACAAAATACCTGTTTTTTTATTGATTTTAAATCGAAACAAACCATAAAATTGAAAAATGAAACAAATTAAGCATACAAGTTCAAATCCTTATATACTAAAATAAAAACCCCAATTTTACATTTTCCGCACTTAAAATTGCTACTCGCGTTAGTTACGTCTTTTACCGAACAAAAGAGCTCTTAACAGAAAAAACAGTCTTACCGGTACCGTTCGACTATAACAAGTCGGTTTCCAGGAGCGGTGCTTCATAAAAACGGCCTGCTTATTTGTGTAGTTGAAGTGAAGAACCAATACGATGACACACAATGAATCCTTGCGAACACAGTTGCTACCAGTTGGATCTCGAGTAAGTATTCCAAAATAATTAATTAACTTATTCTACTTTCCATAAATTTAATAAACCAATCCATAAATTCCACTATACGAAAATTAAATCTTAGTACGTTTTCTTGTTAATCGCTACCATGAGCGTCTTCAATTTCCAAATTTAGAACACCTCCGTCCTCGTTAACTGACGTGGGAAAAAAAACCCTTCAAAATTCAATCACATACGTCCGTCCTCGTTGCTGGACGGCGAGAGACCTCTCCCAATAAACAAATAAATACGTCCGTCCTCACTGCTGGACGTGGGCAGACTTCCTAACTTTTTCCACTTATCTTTTCAAAACTCCTCGAGCAGGCGCGTGTTATGTTAAAGTAAAACCATGCATTAATATAATAATTAAAAATTTCAAATATGTTACGATAGCCTGACTCACATTCGATTCAGCAGTCTATCGCATTCCTTTTAAAGTTCAATAACTGTAAAATTAGCAATAAGCAATATTTTTATTATAAATAGTCACAATTGTAATTATAGATCATTATTATGCTGTATGTCTAAAATCGATGTCAGTCGTAATTTTCAATAAATTTATTTAAGTAATTTTTATTTTTTTAAAATAATTTTGTTAAGTGAAATTAACTGGCGCAGTCGGTAGGATACTCAGAAGGGCTTTAGATCAAATTCTCTAAAATAACCCTTTTTGTGTTAACAATCAACTGAGAACCAACATTAAATTTTAAGTGATAAGAAGAAACAAATAAAAAGTGCAACAAGAAGAAACAAATAGAAGACAATCAATCAATCCAATAAGAGGGAAGAAGTTTCGAAAGATTTATAACCAAGGGATGAAGAAATTCACAACGTTCTTCATTTGCTTAGCGTAAGTTTTTGCTCATTATTATATTTCCTTTATTCCTTCCTGAATGTCAGAAGCAGAAATAACCGAATTATTCAATAATTTAACCCTATCATCGGAATCAATTTTACAAAGTATTCCAAATATTCTATCAAACGATCCCCCTAGTAATAATTACGAAATGGCACAACTAGATAGATTTAACTGCGAATTAGTACCAAAATATGATGGCAATCCAGCGACTTTATCGATATTTATTAATGCATGTGAACATTTATTGAGAAGATTTGGTACAACAAATTCAGATGATGTTGTCAACGGACAACTTATACAAGTTATACTGGGCAAATTCGAAGGACGAGCACTCACATTAATTGCTAGTCGAGAAAATTCAAATACCTGGGGTAACATAAAAAAATTATTATTACAACATTTTGGAGATCAACGCGACGAAAATTGTCTACTACGTGATCTGATGAGCCTCAAACCATACAAAAACGAATCCTCATATCAATTCGGAATGAGATGTCAGGATGTACGAAGCTTACTTTTAACCCATCTACAATTACATGAAGCGGACCCAAACGTCAAGTTGGTAAAAACGAAAATTTACGATGATTTATCACTCCAAACATTCCTTCAGGGTTTGAACGGTCAAATTGGCCTAGTTGTAAGATTAAAACAGCCACCCAATCTAGAAGCGGCAATGGCGTACGTAACAGAAGAAGAAAATTTCATGTACGCCCAAAATAAAACAAACATCTTAAATTTCCAACGGCAATATCAACCGATAGAAAAGAAACAACCATTTCATCCAACTCCAATGCCGAGTGTCAACCCACCTATGTTAACCAATTTTGGACAGCAGCCACTACAAACCCAAAATATACTTCGACCACCCGTATTCAAACAAGCTAGTACAACAAGGACACCAAATCCATTTGCCTCACAACCTCGAACTTTCGGAAGATTTTCAGGCCCATCAACGCAATCAAGAATGGTCCCACAGCAAACAAATAATTACAGTTACAAGAGAAACTATCAACAACCTAATTATAATGGACCACAATGGAACACATTTAAACCTCCACAACAACGCTACGAACCAGAACCAATGGACATTTCATCTGGGAATACCCGTCGATCAGGAATCCCACAACAAGAAACACAAGTATTGTACTATCAAGATATAGAACAAGGAGATTATGAAGATACACCCACATATGAACTAGCAGAAAATTGTGATGAAGTTTATGAAACAAAAGTTAGCCAACCATTGGAAAATTCCAACGAACATGAGTACGTCGAAAATTTCCACATGGAAGCCTACAGTACCAGCACGACAAATAATACAATAAACCTTAATATAACGACTCTTTCCAAATTGCCATATATTAAAATTCCAGAATTAAAGTTAAAATTTTTAATAGATACAGGATCAACAAAATCTTTAATAAATCAAGAAATCGCACATAAATATTTCCCTAACCAAATTAATTACGAATCGTTCAAAATTCTGACAGCTCATCAAGTAAGTCAACATGATGAAGTAGCATACATAAGGTTACCCGATTCAATCGATTCTACAATCAAGCACAAGTTCTACCTTTTTAATTTTAACAATAAATACGACGGTTCAATAGGTGTAGATTTATTAAAATTTTTAGAAGCCAAAATTAATTTCAAGGATAAGGTACTAAAAACGAAAAACAAAACGATACCGATCTATTTAGGAGACGACGACGATGACGACATCTCGATGGCAGTCAATCTAGACGAATCCGAAAACGACCTCAGAATAATCGATTTGGATACAGAGAAAGAATGGGCAGGAGCACCCATGCCTACCGTAAACGAAATCAACGGGTTACTGAACAATTCAAATGAACCGGCAGCGAAAGGCCAAGATGATGGAACTATTCATTCCAACATAAACGACGAACGAGTAACAGCAATCCACATCATTAAAGAAGCTATAGATGATAAAAAACACCAATTCATAATTAAGACAACCCACCAGGGAGAGTTGAAGGTACAAACAAAAAACCAAAAATTTCTGACACTAATCGACAGTTTGGGAAAAATCGGACAAGCAGTTCCAATAACAAGTAAAAATATTACTGAACTTGCGAATGCCTTAATCACACATTTTTCATACTACGGAGTTCCAGAATCAATAACAAAGGATAACGGGACGGAGATAAAACACGATATCGTACGAGAATTGTTAAACTTACACAAGGTAAAGGTTCATTTTACTACACCAATAAATTCACAATCAAATAGGATGATCGAAAGGATGATTTCAACCCCAATCGAACACCTACGAATTATGAGGGTAGATGGCAAGAAAACTAGTAACATAAGAAGAAAAACTAAGAAAACATTTTACGGACCTTTTATCATTACAAAATTATTTAACGATAACACGGCGGAAATCCGGAATAAAAATAATCGAATACAGGAGATACATGTTAGATTACTAAGAAGACCTACTCTTGTTACAGATGCTGCTACGCAACCGTCGACATCCAAGACTTGAAGAACAACCCCGGAATGTTACCACTTAGATTAGGAATAGTTAATAATAAAATTAGTTACTGGACGCTTATTAGAGTAATAGATATAGCACCACTTAGAAGGGAATTAGATGAATTAAATAGTAGTTTTAACAATTTAACCTTAATATACAGTAAACATGAAAACGGGAAAACACATCGATGGAATAATCAAAATCTACATAGCCTTTTGGAACATACCCTAACCGAAACTAATACAAAATTCGAACAAATTAATCTTTACGAAAATCATAGAAGAAAAAGAGGTTTCATTAATGGATTGGGCGGACTAATTAAAACCATTACAGGAAATTTGGATAATGAAGATGCAGAAAAATATAACTATGCAATAAACCAATTGACCAACGATCAAAATAAAGTAAAGTTGCTATTTAAGGAACAAATTAAATTAACAACTTCAGCAATGGAAAACTTCAACAACAGCATTATTAAAATAGCAAGAAATCAAGCACTTTTACTAGAAAAATTAACCTTCATGGAACTTAATATAAATGCAACTAATTTTTACAAAACTAAAGTAGATGAAAAATTAACAATGACGACAATTTATCTAGAATTAATAACAGCCGCAGCAACAATACGAGATATTTTAGAAACACTCGAAGAAGCGATCACCTTTGCATCAGCAAACATTATGCATCCATCAATATTAAAAGCCAAAGACCTTAATCACGAATTGTTACAGATACAGCTATTATTAACAAATTCTAAATTGCCTATAAACCCAAATTTGGAAAATATTCACGAATTTCATAAAATCATAAATATTAAAGCCTTTATCCAAAATACCAAAATACATTTCATATTAGAAATCCCAGTCGTCGAAAAAATCGACTATAATTATTTTCATCTATTTTCCTGTCCAATATTTAATAATCCTTTATACTCAATAATCATTCCCAAAGCCAAATTCCTTGTAATAAATGAGCAAAACTTCGCATTAAGTAACCAAAGATGTAAAGATATAAATTTTAACAAATTTTTGTGCAAATTGGAAATTAACCAAATCGAAGAAAAGTCACCTTGCGAAGTTCATCTTATTCAACACACAAAGAAATACCAAAATTGTCAGCAAGAAAGTTTAAGTTTGGCCCACACGGAAGTCCAACAGGTCTCTAGTAATCAATGGATGGTAATAACAAAGGGAGAAGACGTAATCAAGAAAGAATGCGATGCAACAACAGAAACTATTTCGTTAAATGGAACATACTTAATATCACTAAATGGTAAATGCAGGATCAAAATACAAACAAAATTACTAACGACACAAGAGAAACGACTTAAAAATAACTTAGTGGAAATCCCGAAGTTAAAATTCGAATACACTAGCAACAGACACAATAATGTCAACATTACCTTCAGGCCAATCGAATTGGAACCGATAAATTTGGACGAAATTAAAGCAACAGAAATCAAATTGCATCAAATCGAGGAAAACATTGAAGAAACATCCCAAGCTCCTGTGTACTTCCATCAAGCAAGTGGATGGACCATCATGTTATATATGTTAATTTTCATTATTTTAATCACATATGTTTTAGTTAGAGTTTTTAAGAAGAAAACACCATCCGGAACAATCAAAGAGAAACCAATCGAACAGAAACCAATCGAACAGATCGGACTTCAAAATTTAAGGATACCCTAATTTTGGTCCTAGAGGGGAGGTGTTATGTTAAAGTAAAACCATGCATTAATATAATAATTAAAAATTTCAAATATGTTACGATAGCCTGACTCACATTCGATTCAGCAGTCTATCGCATTCCTTTTAAAGTTCAATAACTGTAAAATTAGCAATAAGCAATATTTTTATTATAAATAGTCACAATTGTAATTATAGATCATTATTATGCTGTATGTCTAAAATCGATGTCAGTCGTAATTTTCAATAAATTTATTTAAGTAATTTTTATTTTTTTAAAATAATTTTGTTAAGTGAAATTAACTCGCGTTTTCACCAATCTCCAACTCGTTAGTCAAAATAAATCCGTCCTTTTCCATTTCACTCAACACTCCGATTATCATCACTAAAATGCGCTTTGCCTAACATTCACAAATATCAAAACTACCCAATTTGTTTCTTTATTTTTTTTTTATTTTAAATTGTTAACATTTATTTTATGTTTTTATGTTCTGTTTCTTACATTTTTAATTTCTTTACAGAGACGGCTTCTATTGAAAAGATTTATCTTGAGTTTACAACAAATCTGAGGCAACAGCAATATCATTAATTTCAGGCATTACGACAATCTGGTATAGCAAAATTTGACCAAATCGCAGTGAATTGAAGAAAATTTGCAATTGTGTTTATTCTCTAACTTCACCCTCATTTTGGACCATCGCATCACCCCTTCAAGTAATTATCACAAAGATACAAGTGGAAATGAGCTAGATTTTGATAATTACTTAACTAATCAAAATGACAATTATCGAAATCGGTACGCAACAAATATTCCTCATACTATTTAAAATGTAATCAAAAAAAATGCAAAAAATAAATTTTTCAAATTATTAGAGCCATACTGAATAAATCAATCCAAATTAAAATAAAATCCATATCCTTTCAACCCCTTCATAATTTATGTGCAATAAAATAATTTTCCCATTACGTTAATTTCTTATTTGTCAACAAAAATATTTGAATTTAAAATCTATTTACAAAAATCAAATTTTATCAAAAATACCGTTAATTAACTTATCAAATCACATGTTCAATCTCATTTTATTCATTAAATTTATTTCAAAAACCAAAAACTGAATTTATTAAAAATCTTTGGTACTTCAACGGCTGTATTTATTTTAAAACTTATAAACTTAAGCTATCTAGGTTCAACGACATTGTTGTGTTTATTTACAAAGGTTCGCATCTCTCATTTTTAAATTTAATTTCACTTTCCAAAATTAATTCGATTTTAAATAAATTTACAAAACTCTAATTACCACCCCTGAAATATTTTAAACTTTATCCTATGCTTGAGTGACTCAAATTAAGATTCTAATTGTTGTAGTTCAAATTGATATTTTATAATGTTTAAACAAACAAATTAACTTTTTAAAATATGACTTGCAAAAATAATTCTTTTAATCTAAATTAGTAAACTATTATCCTTATGATGCTTATTAAATATTGGTGACAAATATTTCATAACAACCCCTTCAGCAATTTAACTTTCAATTAGACAAATTAATATTAATAAGTTCCCCCCCCCCCCCGTTCAATTCATACTATTCTCATAATTAATCAATTTTATCCCCAAATTTTCCCTTGATCATTTCTCCATTTAAATATTAACATTATTAATCAACTTCTTATAAATTTTATCTCTTAAACTTTCAATTATTCATTTATAACTACAATTTTCCCCTTTATTCATCCCCAACTAACATTATTACTTTATTTTTCATCTAATCAATTGTCCATTAAAACTGACTAACTCGTATTTTCTATCAATCACCACATAAATTCTCATCATAAGATTCATATTCAAATATCCGAAATTCAAATCATTGATAATTAATTTCTTAATAAATGGGATATCGGGTTTGTGGACAAAATAAATTAAACAATTGTTTTTAAAGTTTACGTTTCGGCCTCAAAATGAAAGCCATCTTCAGAACTATAATATAACATAAAACGTGAGAATACATAAACACAAGCATCAGCATAAGACATACCTTAAAAAACATAGGTGGAATTGTTTACAATAAAATGAAGGGGCCTGCACTGGTGTCACAAGTAAATAAAAATGTTATGTATAATATTAAAATACAAAAATATTGGAGAGTAACTGGACATGGAGAGTAACTGGCACAAGAGGTTATTTCTGGAAGCAGCTCACATTATGACCACGGAAAACAACATAAACAAAATGACTGATTTTAACAATATAAATAGTGGGTACAAGAACATTTTAAACAATTTCGTTGACAAGATTGGTGGTGTCACTTGAACAACCTCGGATGTCATGCGTGAAGTTTAAATAGAATTTAAAACTGAGTGGTGTGCGTATGTCAGTGTAATCGCTGTCAACGGTATCAGTTTTCTTATCTGTTTTAGTTTATGCATGTTGTTTTGAATATTTGACTGTATTTTAATATTATACATAACATTTTTATTTACTTGTGACACCAGTGCAGGCCCCTTCATTTTATTGTAAACAATTCCACCTATGTTTTTTAAGGTATGTCTTATGCTGATGCTTGTGTTTATGTATTCTCACGTTTTATGTTATATTATAGTTCTGAAGATGGCTTTCATTTTGAGGCCGAAACGTAAACTTTAAAAACAATTGTTTAATTTATTTTGTCCACAAACCCGATATCCCATTTATTAAGAATTATTTGGACGTGAATTGCTACGATAATTAATTTCATCACAACAAATCCTATTTCTCAATTATTTACTAATATCTTAATTTTTAAAAGTCATTTATAATTATTTTTACGTCGTTACCCAACCTATACCTCCCGATTATTAACTAATATCTTAATTGAACTTTGTGATGAGTTTTTATTAATGCCACCGATAATTCAGAAATAACACAGAAACTAAGTAAAACACAAAAATATATTGCTGAACAAATACACAATTGGCAAAACACATTAAACTTGGAAAAATAACAGGAAATAATAATGCATTCATACCGAGCGAAATTTTTTAAGATGATTAATTGTTTGCTTGGTTACTTGTTATTCGCCTTCTCGATGCATTTCATCGGTTGCATTTTAGACGGACGCGTACGTAATTGATAATGGCTCGGCTTAACTGATATACACGGTGTTACAATCTCCCCCTTAGAAGTGGGCTTACGGAGTGGTACACTTCTATTGGAAAAAGGTGTGGTCTTCTTCAGGCGACCTCTTCTTCGTAGAAATGAGATAGCTAAAGGAACAGCTGTGGCAGCCGTATGGGTTGTTCGAATTTTTGCAAACGACGTGGACTGTTCGCTCGTAAACGTGAGTGGTGAGTCGTGGCATTCGTAGAGAATGGGTGCGATCTTCGACTTTGGGACGATGAAAGCGTCTTCGTCTCTGTCGGGATCGGGGGTCTCCCCCTGCATTAAAACAGCCTCCTTTGTGTGGGCGGTATAAGGCAGCGAAAGGTCAGCTTGTCGTAAGATGGGTGTCGTTACGACTGGTACAACATAGGGTGATTCGCACTCTTCTATGATGTCTTCTGCGAGCATCCGGTCAAGGTCTTTCTTGAGGAACGCTTTTTTGGCTGGCGTTAGCCTGTATGGTGGAACAGCAATGGGCGTCTCGTCGGTGAGAGAGATCGTGTGTTCTGCAAAAGGCGTAGGCGCCGAGTTAGGTGAGAATACGATAGCATACTCACGAAATAAGGCAGAGATTTGGGTTCTCTGGGTTTCGTCCAGTTCTCGTCCTTCGTTGTCCCGGAGTGCGTGGGCTACAGCGTCTAGGGTTGTAGTGGTGGCGACATCGGGCAACTCTTTGGCGAACTCGAAACGGTTGGCGGGTTGATTTCCATAGAACCATTGTCCATTTTGGAAGTCGAACACCATGCCAGCGGAGTGGATGAAATCGATGCCCAGGAGCATTCGACTTTCGGTGTGTTCGGGGATGGCAATCAACGTAACGGTTGTGGTGTGGCCTTCGATGGTGATGTCCACCTCGAAAGATTTGGTCAGGACGTTTCGTTTGATGCCGTCGGCTAGTTTGATTTCCATTTGTGCTTCGGTGAAAGGGCGTCCTTCTTGAAGGAGAATTTTGTACAGTTGGTTACCAGCGATGCTGCGTCTGGAACCAGTGTCGAGACATGCTTGTCCATAGCGGTTGAGGATTCGTACTCGTACCATGGGACGCGGCGTTGAGACGGTTTTGAATTCTGTGGAAGGAAAGATGATGTCCACACTCTCGGTTTCTAAAGAAGCTTGAGTCGTGGTGCACGAAGGGCAGTTGCTCTTCACGTAACCTGGTGTTCCGCATCCCCAGCAGGATAGTTGGGATTTTTCAACCTTGACCGTCGTTGTCGTAGGTTGGGGAACGGTTTCAGCAGCTTTTTTTCTACATTCGGTCTCCGAGTGGCCAAAGAAATTGCAAAAGTTGCACTTTGGTCGGGTTTTCTCCGTCTCTGTGTTTCGGGTCTCTTGTCTTTTCACCGTCATTTGTGTGGAAATTTTTGCGGTTGGGGTCATCTCTCGGTTTGCATCTTCGATGTTTCTTGCTGCCTCGAGCAATTCTCTGAAGGTTGTGTTTTTACCGGGTGAGAGCCTTTTCCGAATTTTCGGTTTTAATAGTCCGAATACCATGTCGAGTTGAGCTTTTAGTGGTAGTTCGTATGGCAGTTGTGCGATCAATGATCGAATGTGGCAAGCGAATAGTTCGCTTGTTTCGTTTTCTCGCTGCTCACGAGAAAAAATCTCTCGGAAAATGAGGTGAGGGGGTAATCTCCGTGAAAAAGCGCCTTTCAAGGAGGAGATGGCTTCATCCCATGTAGTTATACTACTTTTCACCCCTTTCCACCAGGTTCCGGCGGTGCCCTCTAGGAGCATTGGCAAACCTCGCAACGCGTTTTCGTTGGTGACGAGCGTGCAATCTTTGTACGTGATTGTGGCGTCGAGGAAAGCATCTACGTCGCTTTTTGCGGTACCGTCAAATCGCGCGGTGCACTTTGAGAAATTTCCGGTATACATAGGTGTGACGGCAGCTGGTTGCACAGCTGAGGCAGTTGTGTGTGTTGGTTGAATTTTAGCAAGCAACAACGCGAACTGTTCATTCGTAAACGCGAGTGATGGGGTCGCACCTTGTATATTCGTGGATTGGTTTTCTACCGTGTCGTCGAATTGCGATTTTTTTGGCATTTTGTGTGGATTCGTTTGAATCGGGTAAAGTTTTTTTCACTGAATGTCTTTCGTATTGTTTTTGCACGTATTGATCGGCCACTTTTGCGCGGATAATTACACCGGAATGGCACTTTATTTTTGCAATTTTAATAGTTTTTTGTTACTTACAGTTTTGTAATCGGCTTACGTTGGAGCGCCACTTTGGGCGCCACTTTGTGATGACGTTATTTTTATCGGCTGTACGTTGGGAGCCACTTTGTGATGAGTTTTTATTAATGCCACCGATAATTCAGAAATAACACAGAAACTAAGTAAAACACAAAAATATATTGCTGAACAAATACACAATTGGCAAAACACATTAAACTTGGAAAAATAACAGGAAATAATAATGCATTCATACCGAGCGAAATTTTTTAAGATGATTAATTGTTTGCTTGGTTACTTGTTATTCGCCTTCTCGATGCATTTCATCGGTTGCATTTTAGACGGACGCGTACGTAATTGATAATGGCTCGGCTTAACTGATATACACGGTGTTACAACTTGATAATTTTATTTCTTAGTCATTCAGTCACTCAACATTTTTCAGATCAAAATCAAAGTCTAGACAAATTTATAAAATTCACTAATTTCAAATTCTCCTTGTACAATTGCTAAAGTTGTTATCCAAATTTCATATCATTTTATAAGTCTTATTTATTTACTGAATCTGATTTTTAATTTATTTGTTTTTAAACGAATACGTTTAAACAAGGCCATTGACTTGAGGTAGTTCGTAATTTTTAGCTGAACAATTCTATCAAAACCTACAGTGCAGTTATTGTTAATTTCCATACCGTTCCGATTTATCGGCTTAACATTATTTTTATTCTTGAATTTTCTACACATCACACTTTTGCGTTTAAAATATTGTTGTGACCAATTTAACCTTGTCTTTTTATTTTTAACTTTTGTTAATATTTTCTTAAATTTGGAACTCCTAACAAAATTTGTATTTAAAAATTTTTCTCTAGATTTTATTAATTTATCATTAGACTTTCGTTCATTATGTTTGGCTCTTATTTGTTTACATTGCAATTTTTTGTTATTTTTAATTGTCTTTCGTTTAATACGCATTTTAACCCTGTGATTGTCTTTAATATTTTTGTGCTTCTTTTTATTTCGCTTTTTGTGAGTTACGCAAACTTTAAATCTTTTGATTGTATAATTCAATTTTGCTTTTAAAATTTTAATTTTTCGTCTTTTTCGATTTTTAGTTTTTCTTGTTAAAATTACATGCGACCTATGTTTGATACTTGTTACGTAATTGTTTATAAAATTGATTTCTACAAATTCAACATGATCACTTATTTTACTGTCGCTACCGTTTGCTATTTTATCTATGACTTCAACCTGATCATTTGTTAAATTAGTTTCTACAATTTCAACGCGGTCACATGTTTCTTGTACTTGTACATCAGTATTATGTGATTTCCAATGTCCTGTAGCAGCGAAATAATCTAGTTTTTTATTGAAGTTATTCATTTCCTTTAAAAAAATTTCCCACATAAGAACCGCTTGTTTATTTCCAGTTACTCCCGATGATGAAATCGTTAAATTACTCGTTGACTTGTCCATTTTTCAAAAGATAAAGTTACATTTGATAACTAATCCAATTTTTTCCTTACTACAAATTTTAATCTATTGGAACAAATTTTTAATTCCTTTCATTATCTCTTCAAAACAAAATCAATTCTTAGAATAAACTTTAATTTTTATAGTTTATCTACCAAACCAAATTTTTAATTTTAGAATAAATTTTTAATTTTTATCAATTTTTATCTTTATCAAACCAAGCTTTTTAACTATTGCATTCAAACTTTAAAACAATTTAATTTTAAATTTATCCAAATTTCAAGAAAATTTTTGTTTTTGAAAATGACTTCCCCCGCTTATCTAATCTACCGCTAGCCACGTTCGGGCGCCAATAAAAGATGCCGTGTTAACTACTGTAATTTTAAATTTTTTATAGCGAAGGATTATACTAAACGGCACTCTTTTTTTTAATTATGCCTCGGCTAGCCTGCATGAGAACTCATAGTATTTTGGGCGTGTAAGTGGTCCGGATGTAGAGAAAAGACACTTTGCAAAAATGCTATTGTGCATTAAAATCTTAATGAATTCAAAACTCAGAACTATACCAAATGTTACGCTGTTCCTGTGCTGCAAATATGAAAACCAAAAATACTCAAAATAAATCAATTCAACAAAATACCTGTTTTTTTATTGATTTTAAATCGAAACAAACCATAAAATTGAAAAATGAAACAAATTAAGCATACAAGTTCAAATCCTTATATACTAAAATAAAAACCCCAATTTTACATTTTCCGCACTTAAAATTGCTACTCGCGTTAGTAACGTCTTTTACCGAACAAAAGAGCTCTTAACAGAAAAAACAGTCTTACCGGTACCGTTCGACGATAACAAGTCGGTTTCCAGGAGCGGTGCTTCATAAAAACGGCCTGCTTATTTGTGTAGTTGAAGTGAAGAACCAATACGATGACACACAATAAATCCTTGCGAACACAGTTGCTACCAGTTGGATCTCGAGTAAGTATTCCAAAATAATTAATTAACTTATTCTACTTTCCATAAATTTAATAAACCAATCCATAAATTCCACTATACGAAAATTAAATCTTAGTACGTTTTCTTGTTAATCGCTACCATGAGCGTCTTCAATTTCCAAATTTAGAACACCTCCGTCCTCGTTAACTGACGTGGGAAAAAAACCCTTCAAAATTCAATCACATACGTCCGTCCTCGTTGCTGGACGGCGAGAGACCTCTCCCAATAAACAAATAAATACGTCCGTCCTCACTGCTGGACGTGGGCAGACTTCCTAACTTTTTCCACTTATCTTTTCAAAACTCCTCGAGCAGGCGCGTTTTCACCAATCTCCAACTCGTTAGTCAAAATAAATCCGTCCTTTTCCATTTCACTCAACACTCCGATTATCATCACTAAAATGCGCTTTGCCTAACATTCACAAATATCAAAACTACCCAATTTGTTTCTTTATTTTTTTTTTATTTTAAATTGTTAACATTTATTTTATGTTTTTATGTTCTGTTTCTTACATTTTTAATTTCTTTACAGAGACGGCTTCTATTGAAAAGATTTATCTTGAGTTTACAACAAATCTGAGGCAACAGCAATATCATTAATTTCAGGCATTACGACAATCTGGTATAGCAAAATTTGACCAAATCGCAGTGAATTGAAGAAAATTTGCAATTGTGTTTATTCTCTAACTTCACCCTCATTTTGGACCATCGCAATAGGTTATCGTCGATAATACAAACGGTATATTAAATCTTTAAGCTTATCAACGGATCAACGTATCAACGTATCAACATATCAACGTATCAACGGATCAACTTATCAAGTTGTTTTGATTTGAACGACAATGGATCAGTAGGTCCCTTTCGAGAGGAGGTTCGCCGTAGGCATTTTGAAAAATGACAGCTACTTCATTTCTTGTTGGAGCATTGTATCGTCTAATATCGGATTTACGGTCTTGGATAATTGCCATGGTAACTGTTGCTGGCTCAACGCCATGTAGAGCGGCGTCCTTGATGCTTTCTTGTTCCACTTCATAAAGCATTTTGCATGCGGCAGAAAAAGGATTATTCTGAGACATGAAAGTGCTTAACTCTCGCATCAGACTTGGATCGCACCGATCGTTTCCCTTAATTGTCATCCTATGATCAGCAGCCTCATCCGGGTCCAATATATATAGTTGAGCAAACTTGCGTTGGTTTCCATATGCCGAGTGCAAAGCTCCTGCTCGATGGTAAATTTGTCCGTTAATTCGGAAACAATAGGGTCCGTATCCAGGAGGCGGAATAATGTTAGCTCCCATTGACGCAAACGCTAAAGCACTATTTATCGATCTAATATTGTCTATGAAATTTTTCGAATATTGATGCAGTCCTTTCAATAACTGTTCAATAACAGGGGCTGATCTTATAGCTTCTAAGGTGACTCTGCCTTTCTGACAGCATGTCGTAAAAAGTTTGTCAGACGGCCGCTCTGCTGAAAAATGCTTTGCACGGCAAAATTCGCAAATATTGTCCATAAAACCACAGTTATGAACGTCGACATTTGGTTCTACAACGTTACCTACTTCAAGAACAGCTGCGTTTTTACTTCGTGGATTTTGTCGGCGAATTGCATGACTACGTGAACGATGTAATATTTGCGAAGGGGTCATGTTGGCAATTTGATTTCGTTCGCGATGTTGAGCAATTTGTTCTGACGTCATGTTGGCAATTTGATTTCTTTCGCGATGTAGAGTAATTTGTTCTGACGTCATATTGGCAATTTGCTTACGTTTGCGATTTTGTTCAATTTGCCCAGGAGTCATATTTTCCACACGATTACGATTCCGACAACATTCTTTTTGGACATCACTCATATTTTTACGACGGTTTTTTTCTCGCTCCGCCTTCCGTCGTTTTACTGTTTCCTGCTGGGCGGCTACTTCCTCATCAGATTTTCTTTTAACACATTTTCGAGCAGCAGTAGGAACATGTGGGGAACAAAGAGTAACTACTTGAATATCCTCCATTTCGGACATTTTCGCTTTAGAAGTTTCTGAAGTTATTTTCAATGAAGGTAACTCTCACACCACGTACCTATATAGCGCACAGTGATACGTTGATCCGTTGATAAGTTGATCCGTTGATACGTTGATCCGTTGATACGTTGATATGTTGATACGTTGATCCGTTGATAAGCTTGAAGATTTAATATACCGTTTGTATTATCGACGACAACCTATATAAACATTTAATCCGTTGATCCGATGATACGTTGATCTGTTGATACATTGATACGTTGATACGTTGATCCGCTGATACGTTGATACGTTGATACGTTGATACTTTGATACGTTGATACATTGATTGTGGGAATTAAGGTTCGTATATATTAAGGGTCGTTCTTATGGGGTCACTTTGTGTTTAATTAATAACTCAGTTGAAGTACTATTTACACTTTATATTTAATTCCCTTTTTACATTATATACACTTTACATTCTTATACTAAGAATCACTCCACACTCGAAGACAGTATGACCACTACTGTCCCATACATCTACTTCCATGGATACATCAATACTGCTAGATACTAACTGAACTTGATTGACACCAACGTTCCTCATTCATACCACGTTCATACTAACAAACTTGCATGCTCATCGAATAATAATAATGCTTAATACTAATTTGTTCCAACTAAAGGTGGACACACACTACATCTCCCTCGGCGAATAAAAGAATTTATCTCCTTTGGAATTTAAATTCTTTTGCTCTTACATATGCCTTGAGATAATTGTTTACGTAGAGTTTAGTGAACTCTCCACCTTTTTTTTTTTCAAAAGTTGTGAATACTATATTACAACTTAAAGCTACTTAACCTATCCCAACATAATTATTTATAACATAAAACATACACATAATAATGATATACATAAATTGCATTATAAGAAATCTTAACCTAAACATTACATTGGATATAAACAAACTTAAACTCGGAAATTTGGTGTTAGTACTCTACTTTTATTTACTGATTTTCATTCTTATTTAACATTTACAAATAAATTTAAATTAAAATATGTTCTTTATACTAATTAATTGTATTGAAATTTATAAATTAATCTAATTATTTACATTATTACATAAAATAAAATCCCTCTTATAAATATTACCATAATTATTAAATTAAAAAATTTTTTTTTTCTTTTTGAAAATTTTTGAACACTTAATGTTTCATCTTTTACTTGAACGTTTACTAAATTTGATTTTTCTTTCATCATTTAATTGAACTTTTTAATAAATTTGATTTTTATATCATCTTTTAATTGAACGTTTTAATAAATTTGCTTATTGTGATGGATAGTTTCTTTTAATTTATTTATTTTGATGTCGATTACTTTGAAATTTGAACTTTTATGTCGTATTACGTATTAATTTACTGTAATTTTTTATATTTAACTGTCGATACCTGTCGAATATTATTTAATATTATTATCGTTTTAATATTATTCAGTATTTTTGTTTGGAAGGCACATGCGTCTCTATTTTTAAATCTTTGCACTCCTTATACTATATTTATATTGATTTATTTGTGTTCCGCGTCCGGGCACAGAGGAGTTTGCTTTTTATTTTATTATAGCGCTTTATTTATTATATAATTCTTTCTTTATTATCATTATTAATTATCGATCGATCGACTTCCGGAATATTTTCTTCTTTACAAATTTAACTATTACTTTTTCCGGAATTTTAGCTCATTTACATAGAATTTTCCAAATAATCTTCGATAAGGCATCTCGTGCTGTCATCGATTAGGTTTTTTGGATCCATTAAATAGCTTTTAGAGACTGTATATATATTTTAATGTATTACTGTTTGTGATAATGTGCTCCATTTTTCTTAAAGTTTACAATAACAATTCTACGCTGTCCTCTGGTTTCTCAAATACTTCTACGAGTTTAGGTTCATGACGCCTATCCTTTATAGAAATACTAGCTGACCCGGCAGACGTTGTCCTGCCCAAATTTCAATATTTGCCTACATGTATTTTTTAGATCCAATCCGCATAATGACCTTGCGACTTATTTGGTCATAGCAAATACCAAACGTATTAATAAAGGATTAAATAAATAAATTAATAAAAAATACAAATCAAGGTTTAATAAAAAAAAGTTTAACAAAACTGTTAAGTATTCACAAAAACCACAATAATTTCTAATTTTACTTTATTTTATTTTTTCCAATTACTTTTGTTATTTGTGTTCTTCCTTTTCCTCCTCCCCTTCGTCTTCTAATAAGGAATTTTCGAAAGCACGCAGCGATATTGCCAATTCCTGTTCTTCTTACATACATACATTGAATTTTATATATATAGTGTTGCGTTATGCGCCTTATATGAGCAGACTTACCTATTGGTAGACTTAATCTCAGGGTTCGTCTTTTGCTTAAGAGTCACGATGAACAAAGAACAACACAGACAAAGATGCAATTTCAAAATTCATATTTATTGAACACACTTAAATCTAACAACATGAAACACATTAAACTAAAATTGGAAATTTAACACTCAAATCAATAACAATCAACTCTAAATAAAACTTAAAATTATAAATAAATCTAATCCTAACCTTGATTACTTTGTGGTGACTCGTGGCTTGCGTTGCACAACACGATTGCACATGCACTATCTTCCTTCTTCTTGTAATCGCCTGGTCCAATTGTCGCCTATACTCGTTAGGTTCCAGACCTGACACGATCCCAGTCCAAATGCTGGCTCTGACTATTCTTTCTCCGTAGAGAAAACCCACGGAATGATCTCTTTGTATGAGATGCTGTAGCACGTTGACTCCACGTCCGTTTCCGAATTAATTGTAGATTAATTAATTTGCTTAGGTGATTAATTCACCTCACGTCTGAATAACCGATAGCACGTCCGTTCTCTATTAATTGTCGATTATGTCGATTAATTAATTCAATAGTTGATTATGTTCAACTCGCGACACGATACGTCTTATCCGGACGCTCTCTAAAAGGCTACCAATTGTAATTCCAAAACACGTCTTATCTGGACGCTACACACTTCGGAATCTCTTGTTTTATTTCGATTAATTTAATCGACGTCTTTTCTGTTTTGAAACTCACTTTTTAATCTTTTTCTTTAAACGAATTTAATAAACCGCTTTTCTGTGTGGAAACTCACGTTCCAATCCAACTTGTTTATTTTCTTATCTCCCCCGTTACCTCCTCTTTTTTTTGTTTTTATTTTTAATCAACATTACTAAAAACGTGCATGTCTTAAAAACATGCCAACGAAACAATAAACAACAACTTAAAAATTAACAATACAATCCTATGAAACGATCTAAACAATACTACGATAATTAAACTAAAATTATGACATGTTGAAACCACATCTTGTCCGCGTCGATCGTTGTTGATCGCGGCTCTTAAGATATATTGTGGACACAACAATAGATATCGTTCGTTAATACGTTGATCCGTTGAAACGTTGATCCGCTGATCCGCACTAACGTTGGTCAAGCTAATACAGCGCTTGACCAAAGTTCGCCGCAAGATTCTAAAGTAGCCTATGTTTTTCGTAGCATTGTAAATAGCTTCTACACCAAATTTGGTAGAGATTGGTCAAACGGTGTAGAATTGTATAGAAAATACACATACATACATTGAATTTTATATATATAGAAGATATCTTGTTGTTATATTATTACATAACATGGCCATCATCTCTCGCAGTTCTTGCAATTCCGTTTTCTCCACTTTCTTGGGTGTCCCATCAATATTTGTTTCTACCGAAGCTTCACTATCGGTTTTCTCCTCCTCAATTGTTCGTGTCACTTCTTCTAACACGTCTTCTTCTTTTTCTATTAATGTCTCTTCCGTACCTACTTCCGGATTCTTCTTTTCATACCTTAACGTCCTATCAGATTTCTCTGCCATCTTGATTTATGTTTTATGTATTTATTCAAATTAATTTTAAGAAAATAGTTATTAAGTAAATTATGATGTATTTTTAATTCTAGTAATAAGAATATTTTTAATTTTAGTTTTAAGAAAATTTTTAGTTTTAATGTTAATGTTGTAAATAATTTTTAAATTTCCCGTTGTAATTAACCTATCTAGTTTTTGTTAATACCACGTCTTGGTACCCCCTTTTTGTCGATGCCTACACGATGGGCGTCAAAATGTGCTGTGTAATGTCGGAGCTTCACTAAGGCTGCACGTTTTACGGTTGATGTTTTGTACGAGTGTACGTAAATGTACCTCGTCAATAGAAATGTCTGTAAAATTATTATTGATGAATGCAATAATATAAATTTTCACCTCGGCTTGACTATTTCGGTGAGCACTGACCTACCTTATCTCAAGTTGGGCTCCTTCCTTGACCAAATCGTGATACTGAAATAAAATATTGCTGGTCGTTGGAATGATACAAAATTATGCTCCGTTTTGTAATGTAACTTGTAAAATTTATTATATAAAATGTAATTAAAGCTAAACAAATCTTTAAACATCAATTAATAAATCCTTAAAATTACCCCAAACTATAATTATTAAGTCGACGCGACGCGGTAGAAAATTTTAATGTTCGCACTAATTTTATCGAAATTAAAGTTGTATGGCTTTACCTTAAGAAATCTGGTTATTTTCTCGTTGTTGAGATGTTCTACCATGAACTGTAGTTGATATCACTCGTGGATGACTTATCTTTTCATAAATATAAGCAGATGTATTTTTCATGTGCGTTTTACCTCGTGTAAATTCATATACGGCTTTTTCCAAAAATATCACCAATCGTTAAGTTTTTCTTCTTCAAATCACTATTATAATACGTAAGTAAATTTTCTTTATTATATTGAACACTTTTATGTCGGTTTTACTTGCAAAATTCACTAATTTAATTTAATTTTTATTAGCAGCTACTCAAAACTCGACCACCATTAATTTTATTCAAGAATCAACAACCCAATAATCTCAACCATGGTTTTTCCATTGCTACCTGTATTTTCAAGGCAATCGTGATTTTGTTCCATTGGTCGATGTAAAATCAATATTTGACGTTATAATTTACAGGTTCGGTTTAAGCCCAATGTGACTTATAAAATTTTAATAAAATTTTTCATGTTTCAGATTAATTTGAAGTATTTGCACCTCCTGTGATCTTCCAGTAAAGTTTTGAAGAAAATGTTTTTCCCATTTGTGGTACATTGAATTACGAAGCACTCCGATACGTGTAAAAATTTTCCTTATTTAAGTTTATCGTATTAACACATTTTTATCAACTAATATTTTGAACAATTATTTTGATTTCACATTACATTTCTTATAATTAATTAATTTAATTTATAATTTTAACAAACATTTTTATAAACAGAATTAAGACGTTGCATTTGAATTTATTTTGTTATCTCGTTCCGTGACCTTCTCTTCATATAAATTTATGACGTTAAACCAAAATTTTGGTATCAGATGAAACCTTTACGTTCGAACAAATAAGTCATGTGCTACCTTTATTAATTAAACAAAACTTTGAATCGTGACGTGATCATTTCTATTGACGTGGTAGTCGTCCATTGCAATACATTGAATTTTATATATATAGATATCGTTCGTTAATACGTTGATCCGTTGAAACGTTGATCCGCTGATCCGCACTAACGTTGGTCAAGCTAATACAGCGCTTGACCAAAGTTCGCCGCAAGATTCTAAAGTAGCCTATGTTTTTCGTAGCATTGTAAATAGCTTCTACACCAAATTTGGTAGAGATTGGTCAAACGGTGTAGAATTGTATAGAAAACACACATACATACATTGAATTTTATATATATAGATTTATATATTGCGATGTTATGCACTGACCACGTTAATAGAGATGCGTACGTTAATATTCAAAAGTTGATCAACGATTATTAAGGCATGAGACTTATTTTAAAATCATACGGAAAGATTCCATCTGATAGCAAATACTTTAATTCAAATTCAAAAATTAATTCAAATTACATTCATGGAACCAAGATTAATAAAATAATTTAACAATGTGAAATTTAAATTCCGTTATCATAAAATTTGTTATTTTAGTCTTAAAATCAATTTGTTTAGTTATGAGTAATCCTAATTAATATCAAAATATTGTTGAATAACTTATTAATATGAAAAATTTGTTAGCATAAAATTAATAGCAAGTTAAAACATTACATGACATTAAAGTGTTTCGTTAGTCAATGAACAGTAAATGGATGGTGCATCTTCACCAATTAATCGAATAACCAAATGGAATGTAGAAAACCAATTCAATCTGGAAAAGATAAAATTTCATTAAAAATTTTGTCAAAACAAAATGGGCAAATACGTACCTGACTATGCAATATCGATGTTGTTATTTTCAACAAAAATAATAATCAACCTTGCCTGGAAAGTTGGGTATCAAGGCAACAAAAACAAAGGAAAAAAATTAATCAATAAACGAGTTTTGGGTTATGCAAATGGTGATTTTGTGCTGCAATAAAATTTAATTGAATTAATAAAAATTTTAATAGAAATTAACAACAAAAGTATAGAATAATTAAATAATAATTACTTACGTCAGATTAAAGTGTTTTATAAAAGAAAAGTCCAGTGATTAGTGAGATTTTCAACAAAAACTATTCACAAAATTACACGAGGTAAAACTGTGCATCGACACCCATCCGTTTTTATCAATGGTACAACAGCTGATCGCTCTACGCAAGCAGATAAGATTCATGGTCAAATATCTTACGAACCAGAAAAACCCTAGATAAAGGTAAATCTACATAAAACTTTATAATTTTTATAAAATTCAGTGCGTGCGTAAAAATTATCACCGCGTTGCGCCTACGTTAAAATTAACAGTTTGGGTAATTTTAAGGAATTATTTTATTAATATTAAGAATTTTTATTTGCTATAATTATAATACAAACAATAAAATTTACATTTGCCTTTGAAACGGAGAATTATTTTCCAATCTTGTTCCGAGATCCAAAAATATTTGATTTCAGCAATTCACAGATTTGGTCACGGAAGGGACCCAAGCCCGAGATAAAGGTAGGTTTCATGCTTACAATAAAAATTATATCTAGCCGAGGTAAATATTTATTTGCGACAATAAATTTGCAAACGTCTCTATTGACGGGGTTAATTTGTGTAAACCCGCACCATCAAAGGTTACCGCTCTATTACAAAGGCAAGCTTAAAGCTAACTCCGTACATAGCACTTTTTGGCTAGCCCAACGTGGGGCATCGATAAAAGGGGGATACCAGCGTGGCATTACTAAAAATATCAATTAGATCAATCACAACGGGAAAGTTTACAATTATTTACAATAACGTCAAAACAAAATTAGGTCAGTTATACAAAAAAAAAAAAAAAATTTCTTTACAAAATTATTTTAAAAGTACAACGATTTACATAAAGAAAATTTACTTAAAAATTAAAACGAAACGTGCATTACAATTTCACAATAAATAATAAGCATGTTGTTCATAAGTAAAGAAGAAAATGCAAAGCAGCTAGAAAATTTATTAAACAGTACAAAGAAGGAGTTGAAAGAAAGAGCAGATGAGAACCACAAAGAGTGGAAAAATACAATACAAGAAATAGCACCAAAGAAAACGAAAAAGGACATTCAGCAAGAAAATTTAATAAGAAAAATAGAAAAGGCATTAGCAGCCAAAGCTAGAGAGATGGCCAGTGATGAAGAAAGAAAAATAATGAAGGCAAAAGCACTCAAAGATAAACAGATGGCCAATGATGAAAGACGCAGGATAAGAGAGCTCGTAGATGAGGCAATAAAAAACGAAGCAAAGAAAGGCGTATATCCGGATGTTAAATGGATAATAGCGTTAAAGACGAAATTTAGAAATGAAAAATTAATGCTGGACAAAGCAGCAGAAGAGGAACGTCAAAGAGCAGAAGACCAAAAGAGAGTGGAAGAAGAGAAAATAACAGCCAAAGAAATTGAAAGAAAAGCCACCGAAGAATTAAAAAGAAAGAATGACGAGGTTACAAAAATGATGGCATCAATGAGATTCCAACCAACGAACAAGGTAATAACTACTGATAAAATTGAATCGGAAAAAGTGGTACCGGAAGAGATTATAAAACCACAGGATAATGAACAAATAGAAGAAGTGGCACCAGCAGAAAACGAGAAACCGTCATGGCTTGAAAAATTCTTGACTAGCATGGAAAATTTACATAAAAGCGTGGACAACAAGAAAGAAATTAATTTAAATGACACGGTAAAGTTGGATATTGAAATGACTCCAATACCAACAACAGAAGTACTCACAGAAGAACTTGAAAAACCGCAAGACGTTGTGAATGAGATGGCAGAAATGTTAAAAGCCATAAAATTCGAACCATTTATTGGAACGGTAGTTACAAATAAATTGGACACAATAAAAGTAGTGACAGAAAATGTTAACGTAATGGGAAGAAATGTATCGGAAATTAAGGGGCAAACGACATCAAAAATAAATCAATATCGGTCATACGTGATAAATTCGAGAAAGACATTCAAACGAGTGCAATTAAAATTTAAAAAGCTACGTGCAAAGCAAAGACATCACACAAGAGGCATGCGAACAAGCAAGAAAAATTTACAAAACGGTATACAAAATCAAGACACATTAAAAACTAGAAAATCTCTTAATTTAAAAGGTAAACGAGCACAACATAAAAACATTCAATATAAAATTAAAAATAATTTAACAAAATTCGGTTCAATATTAAAAATGAAAATATCTTATGAATTAACTAACTTAAAATTTAAAAACTTAAAAGCTAAAGGGATTAACAATATAAAATGTAAAAACTTAACAGGTAAACGGGTTAACAATATTAAATTTATAAAAGCAAGGGGGTACAACAATTTTACAATCAAGAATTTAAATAAATTAACAAATCGTGATCACATCGGGAAAAAGAAAAATATTTTACAAAAGAAGAATAAGAAAAGTCGGTTAAAAAGAAAAATGTTAAATAATTACAAAGTGAATTGGACAAGAGAGTCCAGCATAGATGCAGGCATAAAGGTTAAAGAAAAAGATTACGTTAAAAGGAAGATGTTATTCAAGCGTGTGAAATTTAAGATTAAAAGAGTACGTTTCAAAATAAAATCATCATTACTATTTTCCTAAGCAGTGGTTGATAGATAACAGCGAAACTTAACTAAAAAAAAAAAATAAAGAATAACAACGTCTATAACAAACCGCTGAGGAAATAGTAGAATAGGACCAAAGACAATTGTAAATATGATTTTGTCTGAAAATATAATTTGACCAAGAAAGTATTAATTTTAGGAAATAGCTAAGTTTTATTGTAATTTAAAAATTTATGGAAAGAAATAGTTATTGAAAATTGGATTCATTTAAAAACAATAATATAATGCGGGTTAAGAAATTTATTTATGTAGGTCTGATTAAGTAAATAAAGGTATTCGGTGACAAAGAATAATATAAAAGGGAATAGGAAACAACAGATTGAAAACAAAGGGGTTTAAAATAAATTGGTATCAAAAGCAAAATGTCTAATATTGAAATAAGAATTATTATGAATTATTATTGTGGGGAATATGATATATTATGATGTGGAGAATTTATGAATAAATATTATGAGATATATAAAGGGGGGAAAATAAATATGAATTATGATAATGAGGAAAACAATGGAAATATTATGATAGAGAAATAAAAATAAGGATACCAAAGATAAATAAATTAAAACCAATTAACAAGGGAATAAGAAGAAAAGAAATTTTAGTCACCAGAGTAAATTAAATTAGATTAAATGGGGCTACCTAAGTAAAGAACAGATTAAAGATAAACGAATAATGAAATAAAAATTTAAATAAAATAAAGATCAAAACAACGATCATTGGTAAACATAATACTAGAAAAAAATAATAGAAATCTTGGTCAGATTTGTTAATTAAATTTGTTAATTAGGATAGTTTGAATTTAATATAATTAGTTAGTTAGTTCTTGAACAGTTAATTTAATTTACTAAGTTAATTTTGATATTTTGTTAAGCAATTTTACGTTAAAAGTTAATTTTGTTGTGTATGAATTAACGCACATTTATGTTAATCTAAAATTTATGACGAAAATGGGTATTTTCGAACAAATTGTATCTTAACATAGGGGGCAACAATGCGATGTTATGCACTGACCACGTTAATAGAGATGCGTACGTTAATATTCAAAAGTTGATCAACGATTATTAAGGCATGAGACTTATTTTAAAATCATACGGAAAGATTCCATCTGATAGCAAATACTTTAATTCAAATTCAAAAATTAATTCAAATTACATTCATGGAACCAAGATTAATAAAATAATTTAACAATGTGAAATTTAAATTCCGTTATCATAAAATTTGTTATTTTAGTCTTAAAATCAATTTGTTTAGTTATGAGTAATCCTAATTAATATCAAAATATTGTTGAATAACTTATTAATATGAAAAATTTGTTAGCATAAAATTAATAGCAAGTTAAAACATTACATGACATTAAAGTGTTTCGTTAGTCAATGAACAGTAAATGGATGGTGCATCTTCACCAATTAATCGAATAACCAAATGGAATGTAGAAAACCAATTCAATCTGGAAAAGATAAAATTTCATTAAAAATTTTGTCAAAACAAAATGGGCAAATACGTACCTGACTATGCAATATCGATGTTGTTATTTTCAACAAAAATAATAATCAACCTTGCCTGGAAAGTTGGGTATCAAGGCAACAAAAACAAAGGAAAAAAATTAATCAATAAACGAGTTTTGGGTTATGCAAATGGTGATTTTGTGCTGCAATAAAATTTAATTGAATTAATAAAAATTTTAATAGAAATTAACAACAAAAGTATAGAATAATTAAATAATAATTACTTACGTCAGATTAAAGTGTTTTATAAAAGAAAAGTCCAGTGATTAGTGAGATTTTCAACAAAAACTATTCACAAAATTACACGAGGTAAAACTGTGCATCGACACCCATCCGTTTTTATCAATGGTACAACAGCTGATCGCTCTACGCAAGCAGATAAGATTCATGGTCAAATATCTTACGAACCAGAAAAACCCTAGATAAAGGTAAATCTACATAAAACTTTATAATTTTTATAAAATTCAGTGCGTGCGTAAAAATTATCACCGCGTTGCGCCTACGTTAAAATTAACAGTTTGGGTAATTTTAAGGAATTATTTTATTAATATTAAGAATTTTTATTTGCTATAATTATAATACAAACAATAAAATTTACATTTGCCTTTGAAACGGAGAATTATTTTCCAATCTTGTTCCGAGATCCAAAAATATTTGATTTCAGCAATTCACAGATTTGGTCACGGAAGGGACCCAAGCCCGAGATAAAGGTAGGTTTCATGCTTACAATAAAAATTATATCTAGCCGAGGTAAATATTTATTTGCGACAATAAATTTGCAAACGTCTCTATTGACGGGGTTAATTTGTGTAAACCCGCACCATCAAAGGTTACCGCTCTATTACAAAGGCAAGCTTAAAGCTAACTCCGTACATAGCACTTTTTGGCTAGCCCAACGTGGGGCATCGATAAAAGGGGGATACCAGCGTGGCATTACTAAAAATATCAATTAGATCAATCACAACGGGAAAGTTTACAATTATTTACAATAACGTCAAAACAAAATTAGGTCAGTTATACAAAAAAAAAAAAAAATTTCTTTACAAAATTATTTTAAAAGTACAACGATTTACATAAAGAAAATTTACTTAAAAATTAAAACGAAACGTGCATTACAATTTCACAATAAATAATAAGCATGTTGTTCATAAGTAAAGAAGAAAATGCAAAGCAGCTAGAAAATTTATTAAACAGTACAAAGAAGGAGTTGAAAGAAAGAGCAGATGAGAACCACAAAGAGTGGAAAAATACAATACAAGAAATAGCACCAAAGAAAACGAAAAAGGACATTCAGCAAGAAAATTTAATAAGAAAAATAGAAAAGGCATTAGCAGCCAAAGCTAGAGAGATGGCCAGTGATGAAGAAAGAAAAATAATGAAGGCAAAAGCACTCAAAGATAAACAGATGGCCAATGATGAAAGACGCAGGATAAGAGAGCTCGTAGATGAGGCAATAAAAAACGAAGCAAAGAAAGGCGTATATCCGGATGTTAAATGGATAATAGCGTTAAAGACGAAATTTAGAAATGAAAAATTAATGATGGACAAAGCAGCAGAAGAGGAACGTCAAAGAGCAGAAGACCAAAAGAGAGTGGAAGAAGAGAAAATAACAGCCAAAGAAATTGAAAGAAAAGCCACCGAAGAATTAAAAAGAAAGAATGACGAGGTTACAAAAATGATGGCATCAATGAGATTCCAACCAACGAACAAGGTAATAACTACTGATAAAATTGAATCGGAAAAAGTGGTACCGGAAGAGATTATAAAACCACAGGATAATGAACAAATAGAAGAAGTGGCACCAGCAGAAAACGAGAAACCGTCATGGCTTGAAAAATTCTTGACTAGCTTAAGAAGCCTTATGATCTGGCTCCGTGTCCGTCTGTCTGTCCGTCTGTCCGTCCGCATAATTCAAAATCATACAGAGCGTTTCAAATCGTGTTGGAAATACTCTGTGTGTATAGAGGTCTAAGAACTGGGTAGCCAGTGCGCTACTTTTAGGCTTCTATACAAGGTATAGAATGAAGCCTTATGGTCTGGCTTCGTGTCCGTCCGCATGTTTCAGAGCCAATCATAACGTTGATCAACTGATACGTTGTTATATTTTAAATACTTCGTCTATATAGTATTGCGTTAATCTGTTAATCCGTTGCTTCGATTCGCTAATGCAATTTATAAATACGCAAATGTTCGAAGGAAATTTACTAAGTTAAAGATATTTTCGAAGAGGTCTCCCTATATAAACTACTTGTTTTACTTTGATGTGAAAAAATAATTTTTTATTGATGTGCTTAGTGAAGTTAAGTTATAAATAAAAGAGAAAGGAGAGGATTGGTCCACCTCAAAAAAAGGACCATACATTACAGAGAAGTAAAATTTCTAATAGAATGGAAAAGTTTGATTGTTATTACTTATATAGTAAATGATAATTACCAATCGCAAAAAATTTTATTGGTGCAGATTATCTGATTATGTGATGTTACATTATATGGCGATCAAAAATAACCAGATAATAACAACTTTCCACACCAGAAAGGTAGCTGTATAGAAGCCTAAGAACTGCCGCTAAAGCGAGTTCCACCTTGTTTAAAATATGTGTTAATTTTTATTTTTCTTCGTCTTGGCTGATGATAAGGCATTTATGTTTTCCTAAAAATTTTTAATTCTTTATATTATTTTAAGTTCTTTCAATTAATTAATTGCAACTTTATGAATATTGTATGCATATACTTGCGTAAAAAATTTTTATTAATTTTCGTTTAAACAATTTAAATTGAATATTATTGAATTTCTAAAAATCCATTGTTAAAATAGTTATTACATTAAAATAATTCGAATTAAACTTTTTAATTTTAACACAACTTATCTAGACAAAAGAAAAATTTTTTAATTTCCGCTAAATGTGAAAAGTTGCAGTTTGCAGTTGCATTGTTATCTAACGTTCGAGCGTTACCCTTAATGAAATAATACTGTAACCTATATGATCTTTATCAATGGCATAAAACTTTTTGGTTTTTTGGGATAATAACTATTCAAATCCTTGTTGACATTAGCCAAAATTAGGCTGTAAATTTTGTAACTTAACTATTATTTAAGCATTTCAATAAAATTCTCTTATTACTGCATAATAATTTGTTCTCACACTGTAATCAAAGAATGTGTAACTTAAGATATCCTGCAGTCGGGTGTATGGACTTTACTTGAACTTCGAAGTATGAACTCGATAACATTTGTTGCAATTTTAAGTAAATTAAAGGCTATTTCCTTTGCTTCCAAAAAAAAAATTTCAATTTCGTCCGCTTTAACAGCGTCTCTTAGTCTTACTCGATTTAAATTTAAATAAGGTAACTTTTCTGCATTTAACACTTCCGTACTTATATATTTCGGTTCTTTACTTTTAACTTAGCTTCCTGCACTTTCAATTTTGACGAATCTGCAATATCTATTACCTGGTTCGATTCCGACATTTTTATTAAAACTTTACTTTGAGCCCGCATTAGTACGTTAGATTTTGGCATTTGGTTTAAGTATTTTGGGGAATTAACCCACTTATTTTATGGTATCTTAAGAAATTTAACTAAATTACCCATTTAATAATCTTATCCTATTTGCAATGTAATTTTCTATGTAATTTATAATCTGATTCTTGCTTATCTCCTAGTCATTCGTTTGCATTACTGGAATATCAAACCATAGTGTTCCCATAATTAAATACTGTATAAATACTGATTTTAATTTAGCTTTTAATCCAGTTACAATTATTAACGCAATCGCGATGTTATCCCTTAAACAACTTAGCGCCAAAGTTGTGGCAGAGAAAGTTCCGGGGTGGCGGTCCTTATTACCTCCTAGTTTAATGTTGTTTGTTCTTCGCCTCCAAATAAAAGATTTGGGACAGCGACTAAAACTCCTAAAAGCTGAGGCAAGGGGGAAATGTATTCCTGCGGGTTATTCCGATTCTGATTCCTCCGAAGAAGATGATGAGGAAGTTTTCGAAAACACCTCGTCTTTTAATTACAATTATTGGGACGATTACGTAAGTTTCCTATTAACCGTAATGGTGTTTTGTAAAATTTTGTTTTTTTTTTCTAGTAATATCGCCTTTCGCGGAACAACCCTTCGGACCGCCACTGCTGCCCATTTATATTTCTGATTTTTGTTTCAAAAATTGTACGAACAATTGTAATAAATCGTTGGTCGAAAACTAACTTTGACCCTGTTAACGCGTAAACAATTTTTGAATGTCCCAAAACCGATAAACGTTAATAATACATAGAAATTATTTTACCTATCGTATGCAAAAGTTTTTAGTTTAATCTACTCTATATATATAAAAAGATAAGGGTTTTTATGCAACGTTTTTATGCAACGTTTTATGCAACGATTTTATGCAACGTTTTCGATAATGGAATAATCTGACAACCAATAAAAAAATCTATTATATAAGTCAACTGCAATATAAATTAAAAACCAAAATTGGAAAACATCGATTTATCAATTTAACAAGGTAGTTCTCCAAGATTTTCTTCGTTTTAAAATATAAGGTTGGTAATCCCTTATCCATAAAACGTTTTGCAATTTCATTGGCTATTGGTTAAAAAAAAGAACCAATCATTAATTTGATTTAAAATTGTTATTCAAAAACGTTCCATAAAAAGGTTGCACATAAAGTTTTATGTTTTACTTATATGAAGTAAAAGAGTACGGATTATCTGACCCTTAATCAGATTAATGCTTTCATCGCATCATTGGATCATCGGATCACCGTATCATCGGATTATAGCCTATATATAAGGTCGTTGATGCCTATATATTAATAAGTAAGTTAAAGAAGTTGTACTATCACGATCACAATTTGGAGAATTAAGTACTATAAAAGTAATTGAAGTAAAAAATAATTTAATAATATTGTCCAAAAATTACTACCATTCTACCTTTAAATTCAATAGCTGTTCGAGAGTTAACATCTAATCATTACCTTTCAACTTTGATCATATCACAAAATTTAATGAGATCCTGACGGTTAATACATAGTTTCGGCTAGAGATGAGGACTCATTTAAAAGTTATCTTTAACCAAAAAAGGATTTTACGTTTTCCGACTGTTATAATTAGCGGAGCTTCTTTAATTCTAAGAACAGATGGAATAAAAGCAAACAAAGGAGTGCGACCACAACGGGATACATCCTCAGATACTGAAAGTACACAGAAAGAAAAAAAAGACGAAAAACATCTACTGAACGTTCGAGAAAACACAAAACTCGACAGCAACAACTACAAGAGAAATAAGAACCTTCAACAATCAAGACCACCAGCAACAACTTCAACTGAAAGAAGCAGAAAAAGAAGAACGCTACAGCAACCATAGACAGATCTGGCTACTGTTTTAGAATCGGTACAATTACAAGAGGAACAAGAACCTTCAACATCAAACCCACCAGCAAAAACTTCAACCGAAAGAAACAGAAAACGAAGAGCGCTACAGCAACCATCGACAGATCTGGCCACTGTTTTAGAATCGGTACAACTACAAGAGGAACAAGAACCTTCAACATTAAAACCACCAGCAAAACCTTCAACTGAAAGAAGCACAAAAAGAAGAGCGCTACAGCGATCATCGACAGATCTGGTCACTGTTTTGGAATCGTAACTCCTCATGATGCGGGTGAAATGACCGAGAAATGTTCAAATTGTGATGCTATTTTTTGGAAAAATGAAATTTTGCAAGAAAAGTTTTTGTCATAATGGAAAAGTTAAACTGTCCAAATTATCGCCAGGATCCAAATTGGATACTGGCGATACATCTGCAAGCGGATTACCATTTGTACTACATAGACGACAATTTCCGATAGTGTTGGCATTCGCTATAACTATAAATAAATGTCAAGGGCAGAGCTTTGACAAAGTTGGTATAAATATCGATAGGCCTTTTAGTTACGGACAGTTATATATAGCATTATCAAGATGTTGAGCAAAGGATGGAATACAAATTCAAAGTATAAGCGACATAACAAAAAAATGTCGTATGGAAAGAAGTTTTATAACTCGTAAGATTTCTCATTTATATGGAATTACGAGGTGGCGAAATGGGGGTCGCCAAGAAGGTCATTGGCCGAGTAGTTAGAGCAATCGACTACTGATGCTAAAGGCATTGGTTCGAGTCCAGTAGGAGTCAATTTTCTTTCGGACTTTCTTTCCTCCAATGAACCGTCTTCGTGCTTCGGAGGGCACGTTAAACCGGCGGTCCCCCTGATTTGAGCTGATCTAATATGTCAAACAGGGTAATAAAAAAAAATCACCCCTACTCCCCATCGAATACGCAATCGCGGAACTTCTCAGAACTCGGTCATCGAACGGACGTCCCTGGTTCGTGGTGCCGGCCATTGTTGGGGAGTTTTGGTCGGTGGTGAGGGCGAGAGACCGCCTAACGGCTGCGGTCATACTTAGCAGTGTCGACATTGTGGGTCAGGCTGGGGGTGAGCAACAAAGTGGAAGCAGTACAATGGGTCCGGTAGAGTGGCCTAAGTGCGTGCAGGTTAATACTTGCCACTCCCCCTCCCCCGAAATCCAAAATCCAATGGGGGTGGTTCAACCGTAAACCGGCCGGGAATATTGGGCTGCGAAGGGGCCCAAGGGGGTTGGGCCGCCGAAGGCGGCCAGGGGGCGGAGCCCCCCTAGTATAATATACAGTAGCGTTCATAATATATTGGCAAAACAGTTTTCTGCCGAAAATGAATAGAAATAAAAACTTTTTCGCGAATTATTTTATATTTGCTATAAGTAGGTGGGTTTATAAAGATTATCTGAAAAAATTTTTCAAATTGGTAATAACGCGAATATTATATAAGAGAATTTAATTTTACTCATCGTTCAAAATTTATTGGCAAAATCTTTCGAACATAATTAATTGCAAATTAAAGTAATATAATTTAGATATTTTTTATAATTAATGTGTTACAATAATTTGAAAGACATACAGTATCATGTCAAGTAAAAAAATTATTCGGAAGATTTAAAAAATCAGTTTTAAAGTGGTTGGATGATGGAAACACAATGACATCAGCCAAAAGGCAATTTGGGGTACCACATCAAACAATAAGTTTTTGGAATAAGAAAAGAACAAAATATGGAACCGCGGACTCGCGACGAAAAACAGGACGACCAAGAAAAACGACAAAGAGGGACCATAAAATGATTGTCCGTGGAGCAAACAAAAATCCTCGCTTCACAGCTGTTGAAATCGTTCGTGATTTTAACGAAAACCGCGAAGATAAAATAAGCGTTTCGACGGTAAAACGTCGACTATATACTGGTGGACTATTTGGTAGACGTCCTTCGAAAAAACCATTAATATCAAAGAAGAATCGGAAGGCCCGATTAAAATTTGCAAAATACCATTTACACTGGGATATAAAAGAATGGTCTAAAATTCTTTGGAGCGACGAAAGTAAATTTAATTTGTTTTCCTCGGATGGTATAAGGTATATTCGACGTCCGAAAGGTAAAAAATATGACATTAAGTATCAAGTTCCTACTATAAAGCACGATGGTGGAAATGTTATGGTGTGGGGCTGTTTTTCCCGTGATGGTGTTGGACCGTTACACAAAATTGATGGCATCATGGATCGATTCGTGTATGCCGACATATTGAAGAATAATATGCTACCACATGCTAAAAGTAAAATGCCACGCGGATGGACATTTCAGCAAGATAATGATCCAAAGCACACATCTAAACATGTAAAGGAATACATGAAAAAGGCCAAAATTCGCCTGTTTGAGTGGCATAGTCAGTCTCCAGATCTAAATCCGATAGAAAATTTGTGGGAAGAGCTCGGACGACGCATTAGAAGTGCAACATACCGAAATACAAATCAGTTATGGGAAGCTTTACAGACGGAATGGGCAAAAATTCCATTAAAGCGTTTAGTGAAGCTGGTTGACTCTATGCAATCACGGTGCAGGGCCGTTATTGCTGCAAAAGGATTCGCAACAAAGTACTAAATACTTCTGAACTTGATTATTCAATTACACTACCGTATTTTTTGTTTTACGCGATTTTTAAATGTACATGTTTTAAGGAAATATTTAGACTTTTTTTTAAATAAAATTTTTAAAGACGTATGTGGTTATTCAAAGAGATGTAGTTATACTTTTTAATTCCCAACTACATAAACAATAAATTGTGAAAATATCAAAGACAAAAGTTGGAATTTCAAAAAGTTATTGTAAAAAAACTATTTTGCCAATATATTATGAACGCTACTGTAATTGAGTATCCTTTCAAATGTAAAATGCACGAACACTAAAATTTAGAAGTTGTAATTTTTTATTAGATTAAGATTTGTTTCAATAAAATGGTCAACTACATTCGAATCCTTATTTTAGAAACATGTTAACCGTAGCAACAAAATGTAGTCAATTTAAATATTAAAGTATTGAATTATTAAAATTTATTTGTAAAAATTTTTTATGTACTTATGTACTTATGTATTCCTTTTGGTTTGTTATTAGGGGAAATAGAATCGATTAATGTATTGCGTAAGTTTTTCTTTAAATATTAATCATGATAATTTGTAAAATATATCGTTTTATTTATTCTAACTGTACGAAGCCGTAGTACGTAACCTGATTACTGCTGCTTGCCTCGACAGACTCTGCTAGTTTAATCTCTCCGCTTGCTTCCTTCTGGATACCATGTATTATATGTTAAATCAAATTATTTTTTAAATAAATGAATTTTTTTTTTAAATTCAGTCGCTATTTGGCGATAACACTCCTTTTACTAACACGTCAATCTCACTGTCTGTTAACCGTTGAAGAAAAAAAAAATTTTTATATTCGATTTGATTTGAAAATTTTTGGCATATTTAAAATATTTTGGCATATTATTCGATGATATGTATATCAAGAAGTTTATTAGAAAAATTTACTATCATTGGGTTTTAAATAACTTTGATTAAATCATTGCTTTAAAATTTGCTAATTAAAATTTTTTAATTTTTACCCTTAGACAAAAATTTATACTTTATAAAACAAACTGAATCGGTACTTTTCCTTTAATCAAATTTAATTATTAACAATGAAGATTCAGGTTATTTTTTAAAATTTATCATTAAGATTTTCACCTTATGAGATTATATAAAATGTATCCCATCTAATTAAAATTTATATCATTAACAATAATTCCTTTACCTACACAACTTAATGAATTTTAAAATTATTTAAATAAATTGAAAAATTTGTTTAATTAAATTAGTTTAATGCTTGAGTTGGTAAAATTAATCATATTTATGCTATAATTACATAATTTTCTAAAACTTAAAATTGTCGAATGACAAAAATTGTATGGAAAAATTCCATTTCGTTTACCTATAATTTTTTCTTGCGACGTCACACTTCGACATCCTGTAGAAATTGTTTATTTTGCAGAATGTTGGTCGTTGCTTGGAAATTTTCCTATCCTGTTGAACTTGGTGACCTGTAGAATGTCGTCTATATTTGCGTTGCGAAGCACTTCCTGTTGGAAAATTTTTCACCATTTCGACGCACTTTTTAACTTTGAACTTTTAATTAAACCTAACTTCCACTTTTTACACAATTTTTTAAATGTTATTGTCAATTTTCCGGCACTTTATTAAACTTGTAACAGATTTGGTTGACTTCTTCGGATTTCATTTCGGCTTATTTCCCTTTGAATGTCTTCTTTTATACCTTGTTTACACTTTTGCCAACATACCTTGTTTGCATTTTTTCCAACATAATTTGATATATAATTTGGCAAAAATTTTGGCCATCGAAGTAACCGAATGAAGTTTTGTTATTTTTAGTCACTTCTTCTTTCGAATTTGCATGTTATTTAATATTGTTTATTCGAACTTTTGATTACACTACTAAAATTTTTTGCACTTTATTTTATTTTTTACGTGTCCTTTTGGCACGGTCACGATCATTTGTCACTGTCATTTTTATTCCTTTGATTTTGTAGACCCCATTTTATGTGAACTTTTTCCAAACTAAAAAATTTTCACTTAATGTACTTTATTTTTTAACGGGTGTCACGTGTCACGGTCGCCATGTGGGAATTAAGGTTCGTATATATTAAGGGTCGTTCTTATGGGGTCACTTTGTGTTTAATTAATAACTCAGTTGAAGTACTATTTATCGTACACTTTATATTTAATTCCCTTTTTACATTATATACACTTTACATTCTTATACTAAGAATCACTCCACACTCGAAGACAGTATGACCACTACTGTCCCATACATCTACTTCCATGGATACATCAATACTGCTAGATACTAACTGAACTTGATTGACACCAACGTTCCTCATTCATACCACGTTCATACTAACAAACTTGCATGCTCATCGAATAATAATAATGCTTAATATTAATTTGTTCCAACTAAAGGTGGACACACACTACACTACACACACTTTGATACGTTGATACATTGATAAGTTGATCCGTTGATACGTTGATCCGAACCAAAAAAATGACACGCTGGAGCAGGGAGCTGGCATTTTATATATTAGGATATTATATTGAACTTCTATTTAAGATTGATTCATTGATTTCTTTGATTAAATGTTGATTAAAATAATTACTCGATTTACCTTTATTCAAATTGAACTCGCCCCTTCGTCCGGAAGCCTCATGTGCATAATTACGTGCCTCAATTTCATTAAATAATTTTTTTATTTGCTGGAAATTCATTTTTGTCCGCATCACGACAATATACAGGGTGTTAGGTAAACATGCGGCAAAAATTCAAGGAGTTATTCTTCGGCCTATTCTAAGAATATTTTGTCCTATGATGATTTCTGAAAAACCCCTTTGTTTCGAAGATACAGGATGAACAAAATTTGCGACAACCATATTCGATATTTGTTGAAATCATTAATTAATTAATTAATTGGATTGGTCGAGGTTGGCCACACGCATGGCCTGCTCGATCCCCAGACTTAAACCCCCTGAAGTCATTAGTTTACGCTACTCCAGTGGAGAATTTGGACGAATTGCGCATTCGGATAATTGCTGGGTGTAACTCAATTAGAAGCAACCCTGGTGTGTTTGAAAGATTTGGGCACTCAATGACGAGAAGATTAAATGCTTGTATCCAGGCTGGAGAAAGTCATTTCGAACATTTATTGTAGATTGAGCAAATTTACATGTACTTTATGATAATGAAATGTTGTTACTGTCGCAAATTTTGTTCACCGTGTATCTTCGAAACAAAGGGTTTTTTTAGAAATCATCATAGGACAAAATATTCTTATAATAGGCCAAGGAATAACCCCTTGAATTTTTGCAGCATTTTTTCGACACTTTCAAAGCGCATTTTTTATAATTTTTTTTGTGTTCCTGAATCCTTGGGATGTTCCTAGCAAGAAACTATTATTAAACAGACCAAATGAATTATTTTAAAAATCACCATTTGGCATTTGTCCGCCTCGACCACACTGTGCGTCGCCAATAAAATTTTTATTTAATTCTCTTTATAATATTAGATGGCGCTATAGTCATTCACAACTAGTCACAATCAATGACGCCATTTTAATATTTTGTTATAGTGATTTGACAACTTTAGTAGTATCTTGCTAATAACATAATTATAATCAACGCAATTAACGCTTTCGTTGAAGAAAAGTGATTTTACACCCGTACAGTTACAGTGCGCCATCCTCGAAATGGAACCGGTTATTGATTTACATGCAGCTCAAGTGCTACCTTCTGAAGAATCACAAATTGTAGAAAACGCAGGTAAATTTTTGGACACTCCAAATAATTCAATTAGCAATTTAGAAATTAAAACAGAAGAGGTGGAAGATCTGAAATTTAATTTAGAAGATCTGCATCATTCCATTGACATTAAAGAAGAAACCGACACTACACAATTAACGCTGACCTGTTCAAATTTATTCGAATGTGCTATTTGTGGTTATAAACTTGCTCTTAAACAAACTTTAATACGTCATTTAAGAGCTCATAAGGTCAGCAAACCATTAGTGTGTATTATTTGTAACCTTAAATGTGCAGGCAAATCACAACTAGTAATACATTTAAGAACTCACACCGGCGAAAAACCCTTTAGTTGTGATATTTGTGACTATAAATGTGCACGAAAATCAGTTCTACAATTACATTTAAGAACTCATACCGGCGAGAAACCGTTTAATTGTGATATTTGTGGGTATAAAAGTGCCTGTAAAGGTTCCTTACAAAGACATTTAAGAAGTCATACCGGTGAGAAATCGTATAGTTGTCATTTTTGTGAGTATAAACGTGTACAGAAAATGCAATTACAATTGCATTTAAGAACTCATACTGGCGAGAAATTGTTAAGTTGTCATTTTTGTGAGTATAAATGTGTACAGAAATCACGTTTACAATTACATTTAAGAACTCATACCGGCGAGAAACCGTTTAGTTGTCATATTTGTGAGTATAAATGTGTACAGAAAGTACAGTTACAATTACATTTAAGAACTCATACCGGCGAGAAACCGTATAGTTGTCATTTTTGTGAGTATACTTTTGCAAGTAAATCACATTTACAAAGACATTTAAGAACTCATTCCGGCGAGAAACCGTTTATTTGTCATATTTGTGACTATAAATGTGCACGTAAATCACATTTACAAAGTCATTTAAGAACTCATACCGGCGAGAAACCGTTTATTTGTCATATTTGTGAGTATAAAAGTGCACAGAAAGTGAGCTTACAACAGCATTTAAGAACTCATACCCGCGAGAAATTGTTTAGTTGTCATTTTTGTGAGTATAAATGTGCAAGTAATTCACGTTTACAATATCATTTAAGAAGTCATACCGGCAAGAAACCATTTAGTTGCGTTATTTGTGAGTATAAATGTACAAAGAAATCAGACTTAACACTGCATTTAAGAACTCATACCATCGAGAATCCGGTTAGTTGTGATGTTTGTGGATATAAATGTAGAATAAAATCGCAATTAAAAATACATTTAAAATCTCATACCGGCGAGAAACCGAAATAATAACTTCAAAGAAGTGGTGAATTCGCTAACTTCGATTTTTCTTCTTCTTGTATATGGAGTATCTCCGCAAATCAGCTGTCCATGAAATATAGATCAATAAATATTAGATATGAATAGCCAAATAGCATTTTTTTTGCTTACCAGTAATAAACTATGCATAGGCCTACCAGAACTACTTCACTATTTTTGATCTATAAATAATTTGCTATAAAAAATTAAATAAATGAATATTAACTGTTTACCTAGTTTACTTTTTTAAATACCTAAGCGTTATTAAATTTCATTGAAGGATCGTCCAAGTACTACTTCAAGACAAAGTGGCCTCTCTATTTGGTTCATCTTTTTTCCTTTTTCTGGTTGCCAATTTGAACAGCCTCTGATAAAATCTAAAAATAAACAATTCGAATATCGTAGTTATGATTTTTGTTACAACTTATATTGAAGCTATTAGAGCATGAAAGTGTGAACTCACTTTTTTTGGATAAAACTAAATAAATATGTAGTTGTGGTAAAATGGCACATATACTTATAAAAGTATGTCCATTCACTAAACATTGTGGCTCTAAGTATATAAATTTATCTAACACAAAAAAAGTTCAAAGCAATTAAACTTGAACCTTAATTATTGGCACGCATAACTAGCCTTAGTTTGAACCGGGAACTAAGGAAATCCCCGTCATTTAAAATTAAATTTTGTTTAATGAAAACCTACTACATACAAGTAGAAATTCACAAAAACACAAATTTTTGGTATTAAAGTTTTGGTTGGAATTTTCATTAAATTATAAGTAGAAATTAAGCTGCTATTATATAAAGTTATAGTAAAACAAATATGCACATACGGCACCCAATAATAGGGGACAGTGTAGTAATCCTTTATTTTATTTTATTTTAATTATTATAATAATATGTATTTTATTATTAATCAACTATAATTTTTCTCTTTTCCGTCATATAAATTCTTATTTTTAGTACAATTAAGTAAGCTTGTAATTTAGGCTTCTATACAAAGTATAACAAGAAGCCTTATTTTTAAATACGGACCTGTATAAATTTAAGCTTAATCACCAAAGTGTAATAAGTCCATATAATTATCCATATAATTATATTATTTGTTTCCTATAAAACCTTTAAACAGATATATTTTTCTTTTAAGCTCAAGTTTTTCCCTAAAGATTGCAGGTAAAAACTCGCGATATGATTATATGATTTGTTAAATAATTATACAGGGTCAGATTAGCTAACGAATGCATTTAATTACCAATTTTAAATATTATTACAATAATTAAGGGTAAACAATGGAATTTCCAAACAAGAGGTCCTCAAACATCTTAAATATTGAATAAATTGTTACATACACTTTCAATATAAATTTCATCAAGTTTTAGAACCTCTTATTATTTGATGCAAACTAAGGGAAGTAATTTAACCCTTAGATTTTGAATTACGCGATTATGATATTGAACCCAAAGTACCATTAAGTTTAGATAAGGATAGTGCATTAAAGGGCCTTACAATATCTCAGTCGAGTTAGTCGTTATTCGGGCCTTAATTGGAACTCGACAATCCGTCAGTGCGGTTGAGCACTGCGTGTATGTCAATCACCAAGTGAGTTAAATTCATTCGTGGACAATCTATATTGAATAACGTGAAACAAACCGAGATATTAAAGTCCTGAACATTGATCATTCGACTCAAACTACGTTTGTACCAAATAAGGAATTGTTTTGTAACATTTTGTCATCTATGCATTTTGTACTATCTTGTTTGTGTATTTTACTTTTGTATTTTGTGCGGCGTACTTTTTTTATTTTTCAAATAAAACTATTATTTGTGTCCGCTTTTCTTCAGATTTTTAATTATAATAAACTCCATCCAAAATTTGTCACGTGTTTGATTTGCTATAAGTGTCGAGTTTATTTTCCCTACGTCTCCAGTTAGCTAATCCACGTTTACCGTTAATCAGCGATAGGTTCGAATCGCTATAAAATCATCGGATCTGGTGGCAGCGATAGAAGATATAATAATAATAATATTTATTGAAATTGAAATAGGAATAGCCTAATATACAAATCAGAAAACAGCATCAATTACAGTGAACAAATGTATATACACAGTGCTGCCACATCCAACTGAAGTGATACAATGATACAAAACAATATAACAACAAAATACGTACACATACAATCCAACAAAATACAATTTAGTTTATAAATGCATAACACAATAATAAAACACAATTCATGCACAGATACCTACAAAACACACAGCCCATTGACAACCACACATATGACAGGTATTGCAGCAAGCTGCGCTTAAAACTTTTTACACTAGTAAAATTTTTAATTACATTAGGCAATTGATTGTATTCAACAAAACCTTTAAACGTTAGAAACTTCATACTATGTTTATAGTTTGTACGATTAACATGTATATGATTCTTATTTCTAGTATTATGAGAATGAATATTAACATTCAAAGAAACAAATTTTTTAAGGTAGTTAGGTACATGATTATGAAGTATTTTGTAAATAAACGTCATTGTTATATATTTCAATCGTACTTCAACATTCGACCACTGAAGTGCATCTAACATGAGTAAAACAGGTGTGTACCTATTATATCTAAGAATAATCCTCATTCCTCTGTTCTGCAGTTTCTGCAATTGTGCTTTTGAATTCCCATCTAAACTATACATCAAACTAGCACAATAGTCAAAATGTGACTGAATCATGGTCCTGTTTACCGTAATGTTACTCATCAAAGTAAGGTTTTGTGAAATCCTAGTGAACAGAAAAAGTTTCTGAGTAATCTTACCTTTGATGTAATTAAAATGATCCTTAAATGACAATGTATTATCGATTACATCACCCAAATATTTAATTTCCGACACAACTGCAATCCGGTCACCGTATATTGACAACGCCTCACTGGGTTTATTTTTTAAATTATGTTTTTTACTTAATATCATAGCTTTTGTTTCTGTTATATTTAATTTCAGACTATTTAGATTAAGATATGTTTCTACTTTTTTTAATTCAATATTCATTCTCTTCACTGCATTATCCAGATTGTCATCACTAATAGCCAGAAGCGTATCATCGGCAAACAAATTAATGAAATCACAATTCAAATATTCAGAAAAGTCATTTATATACAAAATGAAAAGCAACGGACCCAATATGGTTCCTTAAGGAACACCGAACGTGGAAGATAGCTCTGTTGAGAAAGAATCACTAACCCTAGTCACTTGTTTTCTGTTTTTCAAATAATCACCAAACCAGTTTAGAACAGCTCCCTCCAGACCACAATATTTTAATTTACATAGAAGAATATCCCTATTTATGGTCTCGAAAGCCTTTTGAAAGTCGATAAATATTGCAACTATATACTTGTTATCATCAATACATTTACTCCAATTATTAATAGTCAGCTGCAAAGATGTTTCACAAGAGTGACTTGCCCTAAAACCTGATTGATTCTCCACCAAAATTCCATTATCAACTACATGAGCTAAAATTTGTCTATATACTACACGCTCAAGTATTTTTTCCATGGTTGGTCTAAAGTCTAAAGTTACATGCTTCATTAGAATTTTTAACCTTAGGAATAGGTATTATGGTGTTTACTTTTAAAATATCAGGGAAATACCCTTTAACTATTGAAAGATTTAATAAGTTCAAGTAAATTAAATTTTATCCCGTTAAAAATATTTCTAATCATTTTACCATTCAAAGCATGAAACAAGGCATTCCTATTTTTAAGGTTATCAACTATATTTTTCAGTTCACTTAATGTTATTGGACGAAACTCCTTAAATTTAGTTGTATGAGGGGTTGTATTCTCGGGGTATGACCATTTCTGAGAATCATCGATATTTGATACAATTTCACTTACACTATCAGTGAAATAATAATTGAATTGGTTAGCTATCTCTTCAGAACCCTTGTAGACCAGTTTTTGGTTATCAACACTAAAAACAATACCACCAGAAAAAGCATTCCCTTCACAGTCACTCAGTCAAGATTATTCTTTACAACAGTTTTATTTATAGGTGACACTGAATTTATTATATCATCACATACAAAAATAAAATTTACAAATGATGCACCAATTGAATTATTAATTGGCATAATCGTTCGGCTAATTCTATCATTTATTATTCGTAAATTATTTGAGTTTAAGTTTCTATATTGAATTACACTTCTAACTTGGTATATTTTGTTAAAAATAGATATTGCAATTATATTGTGATCACTTATTCTAGGTGTATCAATTATTTTGCAATTCAGTGAGTCCTGATTCGACACAACATAATCAATCAATGTACCTACTGCTAACATTAGTAGTTCCAGTAGGAACTGTTATTTTTTGTTCAAGTCCATATGCATGAAAAAGTGCCCTAAGTTCAGATGCATAACAGTTGCTGTTGTTTAAATAATTAATGTCAAATTGGAGCGAAAAATACAATACCAAGTTGAGTCAGCATCCAAACCAATTGGCCATCACCATCATTGATGGCCCAATACCAACCCGAAGATTAAAGAAACACCATCTCTTGGATCTTACCAGAAGATTTGATAAGAAAAGCCAATAATGGAAGGTAGCTAAATAGAGATGTCATTTCAATGGATATATATCATCTAAGACATTAATGTTAAACCAATTACTGAATGTTTATGTAAACAGCTTGTAAATTTATAAGATGAAAATAAATCTCCACTTATCTGGTTTACTACCTGGGTATTGCTGCCTTCTGGGGTTGCCGGCTGGATGGATTTTGAGTTAAGTCTGCTTGCAGATCTAGTAAGCAATTCTTCATTTGATTTAGTGAAGTCAAACATGGTTCTGAAGGTTAACAGTTTATTAATTCGAATTCGGTTACTAAAAATAAATTAAGTATAGGCACAAACGGAACAAAATCAGTTTTTTGACAATTTTTCAAGTTTCTTTGAACTTTACGACAAAATAGTTTAACATAAAAATTTCGATTTTCAATTAGTGAAGTGGGGTAAGTGTGTATCCGGGGTAAATGTCTACAAGAGTCTAAAATTTGTGAAGAAAAGTGAAATAAACGCCATATGCGTTATAAGTGATGACTTAAGTATAATCTCGGTTTCTACAACGTAAACCATACGTAAACGCATCGAAAATGTGACTAAGTCACGTGTTTGAAAACTCATTGAAAACAGGAACCATTGAACCTTTACACCCTTGCCCCGTTTTCATTTCTATTAATAGAGATAGAAAATACCCAGTGATTACACACTTGCCCCAAATATTTGGGGAAGTGTGTAGTAATGTCTTTTATTTTTTTTAAATAAATAATAAAGAAAAATTATTTTCTATGTAATTGTTTTAGAATATTAATTGGACTCTAAAGAAAGGAGAGCAACATCAAACATTTTATTTTCTTTCTCAGTTGATTTGTAATGACTGTTTAAATTCAAACTAAGCTGAAGTTACTATCCACTTACCCCACTTCACTATAATTGTATAGATTTTCATCATAAATATTTATTATCTGAATATAAGTTTACCACACCATCGCTAATTTTAATGAAAAGTTGAAACGAAATTTGCCCACCCCTATCTCTAATGAGAAGACAGTTTGGAACAAACCACGTTCACGCAGAAAAATGAATTTCTACTTTTACTGCGTGAAGCCCTGATGTTGATTAAACCAGCTCGTTGTAGCAGGGAGCGAGAGTCATGGATTCTCTCGAATGAATGCCCCAGAGAAGATCAAAGAACAACTTTGCTATAGCGACATCATAAAAAATAGAGTAGCAAGCAGATGGTCGTTGCTAGAAGGTGATGATATTAGCAATGTCCGATGGTAATTGCACTAGCCGACAGGTTGTACAGAAGCAAAACGCCACCACACCTCATTAATAAAAAATTTAACAACATAGTTTTTAAACAGTGACGCCACTTGATGCATAGATAAGAGATCATATTGCTGTGTGCTTACGTAAGGCCTTTGAGAGACCCACACTTTATAATACAAAATTGTTATGGATACCCTCGCTAATAGGGTTAAAGGTTCTTTTTGTTAATGTTTTATATGGGTGTACGTAATTGTACCCCGTCAATGGAAAAGTATGTGAAATTTTGTAAACACAATTTAATGAAATAAGGTGCCTCAGCTTAGCTCTTTCGTAGTGCATGTATCTTACCTTGTACAGGGTGGATTCGCTCCGTTACCAATGCTGTAAATGAAATTATGGTGCGGAACAGGTCTAAATAATTATCCTTCGTTACAAAGTTATTAATGTTTTTATTAAGCACACAAATGAAAATAAATATTTGGTTATATCAAAAAGTTCTATTATTAAATCTATTTTATAAAATTTCTGAACGTAAAATGATGCAAAACACGTGTCGTACGAAGTCCGGAGATTTCACTTAAGTTTATAAAGATTTTATTGCAATGTACACGGTACCTTATTAAATCCAGGAATATTTCTGTTATTTGAAATGGAGATGGTACAATTGCGCGTCCAAGACACTCAAAGGGTTCATTTACCATCAGAAACTTCCCGATGCAGTTTGTTGACCTCGTTTTGTGTTGAAGTTTATTTTCTTTAAAAATATTTGCAATCCGTTACGATTTTCACCTTATTTGTGGTTTTTCGTAGGTAAGTAACTATTTTGTTGAATTTTGCACTTATATTTCGTAATTACACTATTTATTTTCACTATAATATCAATTTTATTAGGACGATTCTAAATTCGCCACTTTGCACGTGCGAATATCAACACCAACCTTTTTTTATTGATTGTTTTATTAATTCCTTTTTGAAGTTCATCGCTATCCTGATCTTTGCATAAACGTATTTTATTGGTCGATCGAAAAATCAATATTATCTGAAGTTTCATAGTACAGGTATGGACTAAGCCAATTGTGGTTCGTTGAAATTTTATAAGTAAAAATTTTCTTATTTTTAGATTTGATTGTGTTCTTCTCAAGTGTTTCGTGGTTGGATAAATAAAGATGCTGGATATGAAATTTCCATACGCAGTTCATTAAGTTGTGACATGCCGAACTCACGTAACGATTTAACAAACTTATTTTAAATTTAACGCTAACATGGATTTTTACATTTATCAATTGATTAACAAATTTCTAACTTTTAAAATACCTTTCTTATTACTAACAATCTTTCATTTACTATTAATTAACATTTTTAACAATGACAAATATTAAAATGATGCATTTCAAATTTATTTTATTCACACCTGTTTTATGTCCCGTTTTCAACGAATCATATGACTTTAAGTTAAATTCCTTGGTATCGGATGAAGTTTTTCTGATTACTTTGATAAGTTACATGCTTTTATTCATAACAAAACTTTTGCTGAAATTTAAATGACGTACTTCCATTGACGTGGTATCTCGATACCGCATTTACCCCCTGTTGATTTGTAATTTAAAAGAAAAATACCTATTTTTGTGTTAAATTACACAATTAACATTTATGTGCTTTTTCTTTTTTTTTTTTTTTTTTTATAAACAAACTTAAATTTTTAATGTATCGATTATCTTTAATGTTCAAATTGTCTCGCTAAATTATATCGCATAAACATTAACTAAAAGAATTCAATAAAATTAACTAAATAACTTCAAACAAAACTAACTGATTATTTTCAAAATTAATTAACTAACTAAACTATTAACTGTTCAAAGAAAACTAACTAATCATATTCAAATTCTAAATTATCCTATATACTAATTTAACTAATAAATCTGACCAAGATTTCTGATGATAATTTAAATTATTGAGTTCTGAAATTTTTAATTTGACTTTCTTTTTATTTTTATTTTATTCTAAAAAAACAAACTTGACTCTTTATTTTTAATCTTTCTATCTTTAACTTATTTATATTTGGGTGATTCCTACTTTAGTTCTTATAATTCCCTTTTAGCTATTAACCTTGTGAACAATCATTAACTTTTAATTCATAATTCCGTCTTATTAATTGGTATTCTTTATCTCTGCATTTAATTAATATTTTCCTATTTATTTCCCCATTATTATTCTCTGACCTCTTTTTATTCCCATATACCTTTTACTTCATATAACTTCATAATTAATTCATTAATTTCCACATATTATTTATCTAACTCCGTCTGAGTTAACTACCGTATTATTATTTACCCCCCATTTATCTTTCAACGTTCAACATTGAATACCATTTTCCACTATCAAGTACCTCCTGATCTTTTCAAATTAAACACATCATCAGCTATCTTAAATTCCTCCTTCACCCAAATTCTAAATTTAACTTTTCTCTTTCATTAACTAAATTCCTTTTACCAATTGCATTTTTTAAATTGAAATCATTTATTTAATCAAATCTTATTAACTTTTCCTTTCATAAAATTTTATTATTTTAAAACGTATCATTTTATTAAATTCTTTAATTTTTTAAATTCTTCCATCTTGGTCATTTATTTTCATGTTTCAATAGCCTTATTCATATTTACATAGCTATTTTAAATCATTTTCCAAATCCTATTTATAAATTGTCATTACTCGCATTTTTTTTATCCCCTACTATTTTCTTAGCGGTTTAAATTTTAAGTTGTTATTTTCTTGACTTAAGCTTCGATGCCTGTCATTAAGTTTCGCTGTTATTTTCTTACTACTTCTTGAGCGGTTATTTTAAAAAGTTGTTATATTTTATTTTTATAATTAAGTTTCGCCATTAGCGTTGCTATTTCTTCAGCGGTCCATATCTAAGTTATTATTTATTTTATTTATTTTATTAATTAAGTTTCGCTATTATTTTTATTCACCGCTTATTGAGAAATGGTAGAAGAAATCTTTTCTTCCCCTTCCGATAAATTTTTTATTTTAACTTTCACCTGCTTATAAAATTTTCTCTTATTAACGTAGTCTTTTTCTTTAACTTTAATGCATGCATTCATGCTGGACTCTCTTGTCCAATGCACTTTGTAATTATTTAACATTTTTCTTTTTAACCGACTTTTCTTATTCTTCTTTTGTAAAATATTTTTCTTTTTCCCGATGTGATCACGATTTGTTAATTTATTTAAATTCTTGATTGTAAAATTGTTATACCCCCTTGCTTTTATAAATTTAATATTGTTAACCCGTTTACCTGTTAAGTTTTTTGATTTTAATTTTGTTAATTTATGTAGTCTTTTAATTTTAAGAAATTTTGTAATTTTAGCTGTAATATTTTTAGTACATAAACCGCTTTGTAAAATTTTTGCCTCTTGCTTTTGTAAAGTTTTCCTATTTGTTCGCATGCCTCTTGTTTGGTATTTTTGTTTAAAACGTAGCTTTTTAAATTTCAATTGCACCCGTTTGCATGCTTTTCTCGTGTGTACTGTGTATGACCGGCATTGAATTTTTCCTGATAGCCTTTTAACTGTTACGCTAACCTTTTCTTCTACCACTTCTTCCTCCTTTCTTTTTAATAATTCTTTTATGTCTTCTGCACTTCTTTTCAACAATTCCTCTGTTTTGTTTTGTGCTTTATCTATGGTTTTTCGGGTTTCTTCGTGTATCTTATCCGCTCTTTCGTACAATTCGTCCATGTTGTTCAAAAATTTATTTAACCATGATGGTTCCTCCTCTTCTTGGTTTTGTGGTTCATTGTTTTCTCTTTGTACCCCCACTTTTTCCAAAATGGGAATGTCTGAGTTATCTAATTTTTCATAGTCGCGATTGACGATGTTGATCGGCGAAATTTTTAATTTCTGAACTTCATCCTTCAAGAGTTGGTTTTCTTGCAAAATTTCATTCTGCTGGTTTTCCAATTCGCATAATTGACTCTCGGCTCTACGTTTCTGCTTTTCTATTTCTTCACAACGTTCCTGTATTTTATCAATTTTATTTTGCAACGTTTTAGCTTCTCCAAGTAGTTTTTCCGCATCTAATGCGTCTCTCGGAATTGTAGAAGCGATCTTTAATTTTTCCAATTCCTCTTCGCATTCCAGCAGCCTACCGCTCATTTGGAATTTTTCAAACGTTAAACCTTCGATTTTGTCTTGATATTTTAAATTTTCTGATCGACATGTTTCGTATTTTAATTTTAATCCGGCTAATTCCGTGACAATTTTTTCATTTTCTCTCGTGGACTTTTCGTAGTCGGAGTGCAATCGATTGCCATTTTCTTTCTGACTCGAAACTTCTTTCAACAAACTCTCAGATTCTTCACGTTTCACCCTCAAATCTTCCCTCAATTTTAGGGTTTCCTTTTTCCAGCTTTCCAATTCAATATTGATAACCTCAATTTCCTTCTTCCCCGTTTCTTGCAATTTATGAAAATCGTCGATTTGTAAATTCAAATCTACTTCCACTTCCTCCAACTTATCGTTGTGGTTTTTCAATTGACTATTTTCTTCCAGTAAAATTTCAAGTTCCTTTCTGCAAGCATGCAGTTCGGAAGTAACTTTTTCGACGTTTTTAGTAGAATCGGCCCGCAATTTTTCAATTACACTTTTGTATTTCTCGTTTTCTTCGCATTTTGATTTCAACGTTTGTTCTGTTGCTTCATAATTTATCTTGATACTATCGACCTCTTCACAACTGTTCTGTAATTGATTTTCCTTTATTTTCAAGGTCTGCTTCAGTTCAAACACCAACTTATTCGTTTCTTCTTTATCATTTTGTAGCGCTAAGAGTTCCGAATTTAAATTTTTAATTTCAACATTTGATTTAGAAATTTTCGTTGTGTTAATTTCGAATTGTTCCTTTAATTTTTGTAGCATGAGTTGCTCCTGTCGCCACAACTGTCGAGTATTTTCCAATTCCAATTCCGTTTGGTTTTTATCGGCTAACATTTTCTTCAATTCCGCAATGTTTTTGTTTTGTTCTTCTTCGGCGGCTTTTAACTTTTCTTCTTCGTCGACTTTTAATTGTTTTTCTTCTTCGGCGGCTTTATCCATAATTATTTTTTCATTTTTAAGTCTTGTTCTGGTTTCTATTATCCAGTCAATATCTGGATGTCCGCCTCTCTCTATTTCTTTTAGTCTCGCCTCCTCTACAAGCTGTCTTAACCTTTCTCTTTCGTTATTGGCCATTTGTTTAGCTTTGACTGCTTTTTCTTTTGCTAATTTTCTTTCTTCATTACTGGCCATCTGTCTAGCTTTTTCTGCTTTAAACTTTTCTATTTGTCTTTGGGCCATTTTTTCTTGTATTTCCTTTTTGTTTCTCTTTGGTTTTCTTAATATCATCTCTGTCCATTGATCTAACAATGCATATTCTAACTCTTTTTCTTGATCATTTATTCTTTTCACCTCTTCAGCACCTAGTACCTCTGCCTGTTCTCTTAATAGATCTACGAGTTTCTTTACGTCATACATTTTTGTTATATCTTTTTCTGCCATCGTGGTTTATTATAATTTATTTAATTCAATATAGGAAATCGTTGTTAAGTAAAATTCTGTACGTTTTAATTTTATTATTAAGAATATTTTTAATTTTAGTTTTAAGAAAATTTTTAATTTTAAGTTTAACGTTAAGTAGATTGTGAACGATTTTATGTTGACGTTAATGTAAATAATTTTAATTAAATTTTTCGTTGTAATTGACCTAACTGATATTTTTAGTAATGCCACGCTGGTATCCCCCTTTTATCGATGCTCGCACGATGGGCGCCAAAAAGTGCTGTGTGCTTACGTAAGGCCTTTGAGAGACCCACACTTTATAATACAAAATTGTTATGGATACCCTCGCTAATAGGGTTAAAGGTTCTTTTTGTTAATGTTTTATATGGGTGTACGTAATTGTACCCCGTCAATGGAAAAGTATGTGAAATTTTGTAAACACAATTTAATGAAATAAGGTGCCTCAGCTTAGCTCTTTCGTAGTGCATGTATCTTACCTTGTACAGGGTGGATTCGCTCCGTTACCAATGCTGTAAATGAAATTATGGTGCGGAACAGGTCTAAATAATTATCCTTCGTTACAAAGTTATTAATGTTTTTATTAAGCACACAAATGAAAATAAATATTTGGTTATATCAAAAAGTTCTATTATTAAATCTATTTTATAAAATTTCTGAACGTAAAATGATGCAAAACACGTGTCGTACGAAGTCCGGAGATTTCACTTAAGTTTATAAAGATTTTATTGCAATGTACACGGTACCTTATTAAATCCAGGAATATTTCTGTTATTTGAAATGGAGATGGTACAATTGCGCGTCCAAGACACTCAAAGGGTTCATTTACCATCAGAAACTTCCCGATGCAGTTTGTTGACCTCGTTTTGTGTTGAAGTTTATTTTCTTTAAAAATATTTGCAATCCGTTACGATTTTCACCTTATTTGTGGTTTTTCGTAGGTAAGTAACTATTTTGTTGAATTTTGCACTTATATTTCGTAATTACACTATTTATTTTCACTATAATATCAATTTTATTAGGACGATTCTAAATTCGCCACTTTGCACGTGCGAATATCAACACCAACCTTTTTTTATTGATTGTTTTATTAATTCCTTTTTGAAGTTCATCGCTATCCTGATCTTTGCATAAACGTATTTTATTGGTCGATCGAAAAATCAATATTATCTGAAGTTTCATAGTACAGGTATGGACTAAGCCAATTGTGGTTCGTTGAAATTTTATAAGTAAAAATTTTCTTATTTTTAGATTTGATTGTGTTCTTCTCAAGTGTTTCGTGGTTGGATAAATAAAGATGCTGGATATGAAATTTCCATACGCAGTTCATTAAGTTGTGACATGCCGAACTCACGTAACGATTTAACAAACTTATTTTAAATTTAACGCTAACATGGATTTTTACATTTATCAATTGATTAACAAATTTCTAACTTTTAAAATACCTTTCTTATTACTAACAATCTTTCATTTACTATTAATTAACATTTTTAACAATGACAAATATTAAAATGATGCATTTCAAATTTATTTTATTCACACCTGTTTTATGTCCCGTTTTCAACGAATCATATGACTTTAAGTTAAATTCCTTGGTATCGGATGAAGTTTTTCTGATTACTTTGATAAGTTACATGCTTTTATTCATAACAAAACTTTTGCTGAAATTTAAATGACGTACTTCCATTGACGTGGTATCTCGATACCGCAATATGTAAGTTGTGACCATTTTTGTGAGGTTACCAACTTCTGCAATAGTGATACCAATCTTAGAATTTTCAAAAATATTTAAACTACTACAACGCCAAATGATCGCCTACGATCGGTGTCCCAACTAAAAAAGGGTTTAGAAATTTTGTATAGAAGATAAGCCACCCTGGGTCTGATATCACCCATAAAATAAATTCAAGTTACTTAGTAGCAATAAAACAGAGGGTTTTGTAATAAATAGTCTTTATCGGGAATATCCAACTCTGCGTCCAAAAACTTGGACAAATGAAAGCTTTCCAACTCTGAACAATATTATTTAAATATGCTTAATAATCTCAATTACAAATCTGTCACTTCAGATTTCTCTTAAAGGATAGGTACATTTAATTTGGAAAATGGGCATTTTTGTAAAATATTTATTATCAATATAACCTAAAAATAACTGCTCATAGAACCAACAGTGCCTTGAACAGAGGCACTATAGTTGGGAAGTACAGGACGTAGTCCTAGATTAAGAAGAAGAAGATAACCTAAAAATGTTGTAAAATTGTAACTGGATTATCTTTGCGGATTTATAATTTTACATAAGTTTGTTTGTGCCAGAAATTCTCATTTTTTGTGCTTTATAAGATTGTAATAATTTAACCAGCAGTGTGGCGTTAAGCTTACACAGGCAGACTAGCGAGCGGGAAACCGTAGTTCTATACCTAGTCGCGCCGGATATACTGCTGTGATCTTCAAACCCAATATAAATCTGTGGGCTATGGGGAAGGCAACGGGAAACCACCCCATTAAATTTCTTTCCCTAGTTAAGTCATCTTGACTTCGGTCAAGTTGATAACCAACGTTCGCTGAGTGGATACGGTACTTTAAGAAGAAGAATAATTTAAACTGTGAATTGTATGTCCTACGTTAAGGATCAATTTCGTAAAACAATATTGATTTTACGATAGATTGTGTTGAAAATATCAAATACCGTTGAAATCTTTGTAATCTGGAAAATAAACGTTGTTGAGTATACTTTTAACTACGCCGTGCGGAAATATTTAGAACAACCTTCGCCTTGCAATAATTCGTATAACTCAAAAACAAATATACGCCTGTTACGCTACTTATTATTCATTTGTTTGGTTAGCAATTATTTACACGAAAATACGTTGAAAATTTCTAAATCAAAATTATACAATCGATAAATAATATTTATAAATAAATAATAAATAAATAAGTAAATAAACAAGTAAATAAACAAGATAGTACTAACAATTTCTGCCCTTACCGAACTCACATGATTACTGATCTTAACGTCACTCTACTTCGCTTATATACAGTAGCGCTCATAAGTAAGGTGCCACCACAGATTAAATATACTACAGATAGCCCGCGCAATACATTTTACTCATTTTGAGAGGGTTGCCTATCCTAACAATATTTTTCTGGTTTCTCCTGGTGGGGTACCAGGAGGGAAACTAACGCAAGTACCCGACATAATTCGCTCCGTTATCAATGACATCACGATTCCATGTACCACGCATTTAATTTCTTGCATGTTGAATCATAAGAAATGCATTTTCCTTACATTCATCAGAAGTGTTAATAAATACAACGTAATGCTGCAAAAAAGTTAATATAGAAAAAATCTATTTTTTAGAACAACTTAAAAAAATTACACGCTTTGTAAACATTGTTGAAAATTAAAATATTTATTGGATTTTTTTATTTAGAATTTCTATAAATTTAATATTTTAAGTTTATCATTATTTGTTTCGGCCGAATCATTATTAACTGTCCATTTGCAGTGTTTAAATAATTTAACATTTAACAATAAATCAATAAAATAAAATTCATGTTCGAGGTTACAACAAATAACATTTTTCACACATTTTTTTGAACCAATTCCTTCATTTTTGTTTTAATTTGAATTTGGGATTTATCCTCATCAAAAATTTGATGAAAACATTTAATTATTTGCTTAACAAAGTTTATGACTGGCTTGGATTTCACAAACCGGTCGAAAATTCTTGCTTATTAGCGTACATTTTTTTAAGAATAAATAGTCATGTTCATGCACAAATTTGAATCTCTTTTTATTATGCTTATTATGCTTTTTAATCTATTTTTATTATAATGGATTTGAGATTGTCAAATAATTTCGAAAACAGCGCTGCAATTTATATTTTAATAATTTAACTAATGTAATTAATTTTTAACCTTGAAAAATGGACCAAAATAAACGGCCCGAAACGTTGGTTTAATAATTAAAAACTTTAAATAGACCTATACCCGACGAATAATATCTTATAATTTATAAATTATAAAGGATGTATAAAATAACCGAAAATAACGCTCTTGCAAACTTTTTTCTTCATTTGTCCAAGGCGCATTCCGATAATGCATTTGCAATTGAGCAATTATTCTCGCTTGAGAAGCAGAATATTTTAATTTCCAATTTGCACATTTTCGAATTTTACCAGTTGGTTCACTGATTTTAGAAATTTTGGCTTTAAATAACTTAGATTGTTTTTCTATTTTTTCTGACATTTTCATTATTTTTATTGATTGTGTATTCTCAATATCTTGGGTAGCTTTTCGCTTAAATAAATTAGAAGGTGGAAAATTTACAATAGAGTTTATGATATCTTGATCTTCATTATTTTCACATAGTGACGATTCGGTGACGATTGTGAAGTTCCTTCAAATTCCTTTTAGTACGAGATACTGCATAAAATATGTTCTTGTGGGTACACTCAGTCTTGTATTAAAAATCGTGTAATTCATTTCAACATGGGAAAGCAAAAAATTGCACGCCAGAAGTTAGGAAGAATGGAAAAACATCTAAAGACCATTATTTTAGAAAGAACATTTTAGAATGTGAGTGGACTTACATTCGGCATTCAGTTTTACCAAAACTTATTGAAAGGATGCCTAGGTGATAAGGAGCAGTGATAAATGCCAAAGGTGGTTTTTATTTATGCATATCGAAAAACCGAAAGTTCCGAAAAACAGAAAATTTTAAAATTTAAACCAAGTGCATGTATCATTTTCCTCTGTAATAAAAAATTATAATAAGAAATCTGCATTTTAATCAATTTATTATGCATTAAACCCTATTCACTGTTAAACAGCGTAGGTCAAGAAACTTTTTATTTAATTTTTCTATCTAAATTTTTTAGACTTTCATTATTAAGGAATTTCCAAACTGACGGCATAAAAAACAAATTAGCAAAACCAGCTTTTAAAAAAATGCTTTCACATTTTTATTGGTATGTACATAATATCACAGATAATATACACGCGCCCACGCGGCTAACTATCGCGCCTCTCTGTCTACCTGAGCTAGCAGCACGATATTACACCGACCGTGGTTGGAAGCGAATTGAAAACGAACACAAAACGAAACTAAACAGCCAGCGCCTCTATCATATAAAGTGAATGGCTTCCATACTAAAATCCATTGGCTTCCAAATACCTAAAAAAGGGACACCCGTTCTCCCATATGCGCTGGCTATCTGTAGTATATTTAATCTGTGGTGCCACTTAGTTTTTTGCGATAACTTTTTTAAATTTCAATGTTTTTTTTAATTTTTCAAAATTTATTCATGGAATAAAGCTAAGCTTCAAGTTAAGCTTCAAGCTAAGCTTCAAGCTAAGCTTCCAGCTAAGCTTCAAGCTAAGCTTCAAGCTAAGCTTCAAGCTATGCCTCAAGCTAAGCTTCAAGCTAATCCTCAAGCTAAGCTTTAAGCTAAGCTTTAAGCTAAGCTTCAAGCTAAGCCTCAAGCTAAGCTTCAAGCTAAGCCTCAAGCTAAGCTTCAAGCTAAGCGTCAAGCTAAGCCTCAAGCTAAGCCATTAGCTAAGTCTGAAGCTTAAGGGGTCTCTGGCTAAAATAAATGTGGACCACAGTCGCATATACATCAAGGTATTTGTAAACATTCGTAAATGCTTCGACTGTATGTATGTCGTTGAGGGATTGACGTACCTACTGTTCCCATTGCGCTGGTGATCACCCTTACACCGGCTGTTCATTTAAATTACGACCCGATAAACTAAAATGTGCAAGCTGCAGCGCCGTAGCAAGGGTGCGCAAGGACTGAGACTTTTGCCACAGGCTTGATAAATTTTTAAAATGATAAAAATCAAATTTGCCTCAGGCGCCCGAAGAGCTTGCTAGGGCCATGATACTATTACTGTAAAGATAAACTCACGCGCATGAGATAAGCCCATCTCGCTCGCACGCCTGACGTCACGGGGTGATAAACTCGGTGACTATTTACCCAGCAATGGGTAGTTTTATAAGGCATTTAACGGGTTTTGTGTGTTTTATTTGGTTTGTTTACAGATAAATGTGCGTAAAACTTGATAAATTATAATTAAAAATATTGAATTAAACATTTTTTACCATGGTGTACCGTGTAGTGTTGGGATGTTCTAGCAACAACAACATAAAAAGCAAGAACTTGTCGCATTGCCGCTTTTTTAGATTTCCAAGGGTTGCGAACAATGAGTTCTTAAATGTGTAGCGTTATAAACGTACATTCACTTTTTATTATAATATTATAATACCTTTTATTTCCAAATACCCCGTACAAACCGCGAGCAATGTGAATTAACTCGATTAGGATCAGAGAGTGATAATTTTAGCGCGACGAGAAAAAAAGGAGGGCTTTGCAAATTTTTGTAAATGGTTGACGGTTGACAATTCTGAGTGAGAATAATCTTATTTTAACCATTTTCACGGCTTTCAAAAACAAGTGGAAGATATATTATAAGATCCAGTTTTTTTGTACTCTATTGAATAAAGCAAGATTTTTGGCCGAAGAACCCTTTTGAATAATTTTGGAAAATTATCTGATTGGAGAGGCTACTATTCGTGTTGGGTACACCTGTACAATTATATTTGGACTGTTACAACCAGTCAACCTCATACAGGTGGTATACAGTATTATTTTCTGGTGATCAACGCCGGGTGGCATAACCAAGTTATTTCCGATCCAGTCAGGGGACATCGCCGAAGCCCATTGTTTTATATTTGATAATAACCATCGTAAAATATTACATTGTTGTGTTTTGATTCACTCAGGGCGACATTATCCGACTACTGGTTTTTTTTGTTCAATATTTGCTTTTGGTTGGGTGGACTTGTATAAGACATTTACTTATTGTGTGCTTACATTTGTAGATCCTGTTTTGTTTATCAAGCATACCGACACCTGGAAAAAGGAGATTTTCTAACGGAGCTCTGAAAGACATTTCCTGGATCCAAGGATACTTCTTGTCGATTTTATTCAGTAAGGTAACAGGGGTAAGTGACACAATTTGGTAACTGTTTATGCTCGTGCATCCAATTTATTTTTTTACACAAAAGCATTGCTATAACCATTTTCTTGGTAACTCGGTTACCTATAACTAGTAGTCGTGAGTATCGTCGCTTTGGTGATACAATACCAAAAGCACGCACGGCCTTCAGTTTGTGTGGCTTTCTTTGTTTTATTTCATACAGAGGCTTTCAGCCCAGTATTTGTTTGGGACCTTCAGGTCCAGTTGACACTGTCAACTAATTGTTGTGTTTTGTATTGGAGGTGGCCAAACATCTTTTATATTTTCTGTGGCCCTTAATAAATCACATTTAAAACTATCGTGTATTTTTTTATGAGGCCTGGCGCCCACAATAGCATTTTCCTTTCCATTTGAAATAAGCACATATCCCGAAAAGAAGCAACAAGTAACGCCTGGGTCAAGTGAAGAACCCACGAAACCCTGCTCCGGTACTGTGGTACGAAAAGTACAAAGCATAGCTGCCGTTATAACATCAGGCAAAAAGAGGCACTCTGTCAAAGTCCAAAAAACTGCGACAAATGTTATCATTAACACAAAGTTAATGTGAATACAGAAAGTTTTAATAATTTTAATGGGGAGCCATTCTAATTGACCAAAAATTATTTAACAGCCCTAATGGATTTAGCGGAATCTGTTAATTTAAGTACAGAGGCCAAGCATCTTTCTTTAGGTGTAAAATGTATTTCAAAATTAGGATGTTAAATAGAAATATTAAAGAAAAATCCAACGTTAGGAAGAGAAAAATTACAAAAATTTGAAAATAAAATCTAAATAAAAATTTGTCTTTTTATCTAGTCCTTTTTAATTATTTTTCGAGACGCGTTTCGAAAATTTACAATATTCTCATCAGCGGTCGATAATCGAGGACAAACATAAGAGTTGTTAAATTATTGTAATGTTGAACTTTGAATTTGAATCTCCCGCCGTCATCTTAAAAATCTCAACATCCGGAAATTCAAATACCATCGTTCTAAGCCTTGATCTGTCTAGCAACCCATACGTTGTAAATACCCTACCGTAGTACACCTCAGTTCTTTTATTGAACGGGAAAGCCCGGTTCGTGAAGATTGCATTACCTCTAAAACATAATTAGCCTACCTACTTCATACGCAGTGATTCAAAGAAAGATGTCCTGTTGTTCGATGCAGAATGTGAACGGAGTTCACATTCTAAAACCCAATTGACTAAATAAAACATTAAAACACCCAATTTTGTACTCAGATTTTATTTATTATTTATTTAAAAAAAAAAGAAAAAAAAACACGGGAATGGATCAACAAGCCAAAATAGTAATGAAAGTTATCTCTTATTGATATTAAACCAAGTGAACACAACTCATTATTGAGTGGATTTTGATATTTGTAATAATTTGTTCATATTTATTGGTAATTCGTTCATTATTTCTGATAATAAGGTCAGTGGTAATTCATCTTAATAGTAAAACACATAAATTTCTCTTAGAGAATATTCTACAGCCAAACTTGTGACTGTGAACTAAAATTCATACCTTCGATTCACTTTTGAGATCAGTAAAATATTATTTAATATTGTTTATAATCATTTGTATTTAGCTTCTCTTTTTGAGAATGTTTGTTATTGTCATCAGTCAAAATACGACTGGATTCAGCTGGCTTGCAAGTCGGGCTAATTTACGCCTTCAACTTCAATGCAAGTAAGTTGGACTAATTACGTCGACAACTTTTATACCAAAAATAAACCATAATATTTGTTTATAATACCTATAAAATTACACCTCAGTATAACAAAGGTCTCCCTTATCGAATAGAGCAACACCGCCAAGCTCCACACAATGTTCGGGGGGGGGGGGGAAATATGACCACGTTATACAACCATACAATTTCTATCTACCTCCATGTTCCGGTCTCCGAACCAGAATTTACACAAATCACAAGCCGGCCTCTGGCTTATCGAGGAAATTTTCGCGGGTGTGATTTGCTACATGGATTAAATTACTTTACACTCATACAATGAGCTTGTAAATATCACCATACCTCAAAGAAAGGACCCTGTTATACCGACATACCTTCAATACCTAGCTGAGACGACGCTCGTCTCGTATATAAATTACCAAACCTTTAATATAGACATAAAAATACCAATAATAAAATATGTGTAAAACACATGTTACCAAATAACCACCTCAACATTTACCTTGTTAAATCATAACCTCATTTAACCACCTCCTTTATCATCCTCCATTTTGAATTTACCACCAATAAATAGAACAACTTAAAACTACTTTATAATATGTGAAGCAATGCCAAACCTTTCGAAAACACCCTGTATATTATGTAATTGAATATAATTGACGATAATTGACGATATTTTTATGTAATATGCAAGATATGATTATTAATTTATTAATAGAATAAACAAATCGAATTTCTTTGAACTACTGCGTATGAATTCAACATAAACTCACCACGTGCTCCGTCACCTACTGGATTTTTGCATGAATCGCCTAATATTACGGTCATCAAGGATTCTAATGATTTATTTATTAAAAATCTATCTTGGTATTTTACAGAGCTCATTGAATAACGCAATATTTTTATAACATATTAGTAAATTCATCGGAAAAATCCAACAGTTGACCCTCGTGGTAACTTATTTCACAAAAATATATCATAAATAATTAAAATTTCTTACTCACACGTACACTAGTTAATTTGTAGAATATTCGTCTATATTCTCGTTTTATAAGAATCTTATCTTGATGCAAATTAAAACAAAATTTCACTTGGTAAAATGCACGCGTCATCTTTGACACTCAACCACCTGTAACGGTTTAAAATTTGCCGCCGGGTTCTTTGGGTTTTGGAACCAGTGACCGTTGGTACGAGTGAGGGAAATGCGTCGGAGTCGGTACGAGAGACTGGACTGGATACGTTTGCTCGAGTAAGAGGTGATTTTGTGTGTGTTGTGCAAAAATTTTGTGAAGCCGGATTTTGGAGAAGAATTGGTTAGTTAATACCATCCAGTAGCGAACTGGGATTATCTTCTCGAATCCGTAGGATTGGGAAGCTCATTTTTTTTTTTGATTATTTTACCGGGAGCTCTCATCCGCCTTTATGGGATTCGAAGCTGAACAAATTTTTGCATATGCCGCAGATCAACGAAATTTGAGGTATCCTTTTTGGTTGGTAATTTGTTGTAATAATTATTATTGGTTTTTATATTAAGCCATATTAAGCTCGATGGCGTATTTTTTTTCCTTGGCCTTTTTAATGTGTTTTATTTTTTTATTTATGTGTAACATCTTGGTATTCTTTTTTTCGTTCTGCATTTTTACTTCCAGAATGGTTGCAATTGATAGATAAGTGGCAGATTACAACTTTCTGCACTGCGTGATAAAATTGCAATCATTATCGCACTTTCGCATATTGTGGATAATGATACCAATGTATAAGTGTTATGTTTGATAAGCGTATTAATGACTACTTTATTTATTTTATTACGTTTGGTTAATTAAACTTTACTTGTGTATTATTTCCTATGGTTTACATCGAGCGAAGTGGTAAAATGTATTAGCAGGAAGATTCCAATTTGATCGACGGAGGTTCAAATTTCATATTTGAAATTTAGTGTCGATACTTTTTTTTGTGTTTAATTATGATTTTATATTTTTATTTTATAAAGGCTTCGATGTGTGACCTACTTATATACAGAGTGCGGCATTGCGCCGGGGTCGCTGCTATTTGGTTTGGTCGTCGGAGGCTCGGTGGTTACCTTAGTGGGATTGTACCTATATGACCATTCGAGTGTTCCGTCGATTGATTGTGTGGGTGGTGATTCTGAGTGTCAATGTGGTCGCTACTGTGCCGTTCTGGTCGGCTCCTGTAGTGGGCTACTGTTGTTGCGTTCCACTGGCGCAATACTAACACCATAAGCATCGACTTTATCATAAAGCCTTTAAGCAATGACCACCGTATTGTTTATTTTTATGTTTATTTTTATTTTATTGTTAAGTTTATTTTGTGTGCGTAAGATATTTGCGCTTTATATTTGAGTAATTACTATTTTCGTTTACAAAAATTCTTCGTTGTTCAAAATTTTCCGTATGCCCTGGACTCATTGCTGGTTTTTTTTGTTTAATTAATTATCTTCCAAGCTAGCCGGCAAGATTTACAAAGATAGCTCGTGATTTCTCGATTTCCCCTTTAATCGAGTTGTCTAATCTTTCATAACGACGTCTTCCTTTTTAACCGAAATCGAGTGGCGCCTATTCCATCTTTTTTTCGTCGTTTTAATTAACACCTTTGGTTAGAAATTAATTTTAACATCAATTATTAACGTCACATTTGGGAAAAATTCTTGAGGAATTTTAACCGTTTCATCTTGGCGACCAACGTGGTTTGGTGTGATCGCTGGTTGAGTTGCGTTGCGGAAGTTGTGGGTTCGAATTGCGGACTTCGCGAAATTGCAGCAACATTTATCGTAATTTAGTTGTTAAAGCGTTGCACACCTTGTGCCTTACCACCTCGTGATCCCGTTCCACCCTTCATCGGTCAACCTTTTAAATTCCTCCTAAATCACGCCATCTCGATTTTAAAAGATCAACTTGCGGTCTCTCTCTCTCTTTCCTGTTTCTATTTTATATTTGAATTTTAAAAATAAAACCCCGCTAAAAAAAGAACGCGCCAATTTTAGAAAGAAATTTGAAATGCAATATTACATTAATTATCAAACATCAAATTAATAATACTGACCGACTCTTATTAATTTGATATTAACAACTCTTACGTTTGTCCTCTATTATCGACCGATGATGAGAATATTGTAAATTTTCGAAACGCGTCTCGAAATTTAATTCATAAGGAATTTGGAGAAAAAGACAAATTTTTATTTATAATTTATTACCCGATTTATTACATAACTCCAAAACATTGGGAAAATGATTTTCGATATAAATTAATAAAGCTTGGTTTTCTCGTGTTTGTAAAATTTATAATAAAAGTTTTAAACAAGACTTAACATTAGTTATTCTTTGTTTATTGTAATCACCTGAAGAGCTTCAATAAATCGAAACACAGTATCATGATTAGTAACAAAGAATACTGTCATGATGGTAATTTAATTTATATAAATAATTTTAAAAATTTACCAATCTTCAATTTATTTTAACTTCAATAGTATAAGTATTTTTATTAACTTGATTATGTAAAATGTTTCATTTAATTAAATATTTTCAATAAATTAAAGATTCGAATATCAATATTATAATAAATAATAATAAAATATACAAAATATTTATAAAAATCGCTCTAAAACAATGCTTTACCATACCGACAAGCAGAGTTATTATCACCAAGTGACGTAATGCGCAATGCCGTACGAAATTGGATCGCGAAGTGGGTTTATCTTACTAGTAATAGTATCATGTGCTAGGGCGCGGCGTTGCATGAGCCTTATGGTACGGTAGTCTTTGCATGTTTTTGCATGAGCCACTTCGAATGCACTTGCATGAGCAAGTCGAAAGTCGACTTTAACCAATCTTCAGGTATGCTACCAAGACGATATGTAATATAAAATAATTTGACCAGAATATCTATGTTGGGTTTTAAATTAGTAACACCGTGATATAGAATTATTATTTATTAGAAATAAACACATTAAAACTAAACAAAGAAACTAAATAATTGCGCAGTAATTGAAAATGCATTGGTGAGATGTTCGCTACAGTTTTTACATTACGACTGATTAACGTTTCGATTTTTTTCTGGACTGACCACAATGGAGCATCCCGGCGTAGCCGGCCTTCTCCTTCATCTGAAAGTATACATTAGTGACATTGGAAATTACGGAGGCCGGTGGGCCTCGCGGAGTAGCGCTGAGCTAGACTGACTGGGCTGATTAACGTGCACTCTGCACTCGGCTTGTAACTTAAAACTTATGCATTGTTGCCATGTTTACAATTTTAATATTTCATTTACAAACATTTTATCTTAACACTCCCTCGTAAATGAAATTTACTTTGTTAAACAATTTTAGATTTTTATGTCTACATAAACATTTTATAATTAAAAAAAAATAATCAAACAATATTACAACAAAATTTACGAACTAAAAACATAATTTTGTAATTTTAGCATTTTAACATTTTTCCATAAAAAAATCTCGGAACCGATTGAATTTTACATTATCTAATGGCTTAGTAAGTATGTCAGCAATTTGATCTGCTGTATTACAATATTCGATTTTAATCGTCCCGTCTTTAATTTTTTCATGAATGTAATGATATCTCACATCAATATGTTTACTTCTTCTATTGATGACACCATTTTTAGCCAATTCTATCGCACTTTTATTGTCCACTTTTAAGGTCACATTCACTTTTTCACTTTTTAGTTCTTCAATGCAATTTTTAATGAAGGTCAAGTTTTGTGTACAATTTGCTGCTGATATGAACTCTTCCTCCATCGTGCTCATTGCTACTATCGGTTGTTTTCTTGATGTCCAATCAATTAGACCACCATTGTAGAATACAGTGAAATCTGTATAAGCCGGAACCGCTCGGGACCGAAAAATCGTTCCGTGTTAAGCAAGTTCCGTTTTTAGCAGATCCTCTCTGCCTAAAACGGAAAAAAATCTGCATAAGACGGATTTTTTTTTATAGATTTATATTAAACAATTTAATAATAATAAATTGTATTAATACATAATAATGCCTTATACACTACACAAAAAATACAAGATATGCAGAAAGCAGGCAGCAAATGAAAAAATGATTCATTTGCATGCTGCTTGTAACGCAATATTATTTGGTAGGTATGCAATAGACACCTGATATGAATAACATTGTAACTCAAGTTACAATGTTATCCAACTATGCTGTAAACGGCTTCCCCAAAGAAGAAACTATAAGTTTGGTTTATGAATCGTCGTCCTATCTCAATTAAAAATACTGTTAATTAAACAAAATAACATCATTGTTACTGCAAATTATATGTAGCAAAAAATCTTTAAAATGCTCTCCTGTAAAATAAGCAAAATAGAGTTACAATGTTATTCATATCAAGTGTCGCTGAATGTATGCAATGTAAAATAATATACCTACCGCAAAAGAAATTATTACATACTAAGAGTAGTCTAAACATTGGATAAAAATGTGCGTCTTACATCGAAATTTTTATAAGTAGTAAAATTAATTTCTGAATTTCGCTTCCGGCTTATGCTTAAAATAAGCTTTCCGTGTTCGCGTTAGACAGATTCCGGCTTATGAAATTCATTTTACTTAGTATTGTAAACCAATAATTCGGGACCACAGACAATTTCCGTGATGCACACGATTCCGGCTTTTGCAGATTCCGGCATATACAGATTTCACTGTATTAGATATCCTGTTGTACTTTTTCTTGTATCTATGTCTCCTGCATAATCAGCATCACTATAAGCTGTTATTTCGTTAGTTTTGCAGTTTTTATTGAATTTTATTCCAAGATCTTGGTTTCCTTTTAAATATTTTAATATGTGTGTTACGTTGTTAACGTCGCTTTTCGTGGTTTTATCCATGTAATGACTCACGAAATTTACTGAAAAACTCAAATCTGGTCGCGTTTTATTGTTCAAATACAACAAACTTCCAATAACTTCTCGATACGGAAATTTATCGTCTTTGGTTTTGTCACTTCTTTTTACGTCGGAGTTGCTCAATGGAATTTTACTAGGATTACTTTCGCTCATGTTGAAATTTTCAATAATTTGTTTTACTTTTTCGTTTTGACTTAACTTTATTCCAGTTTCGTCTTGTTTTATTTCGATACCTAGAAAAGTCTTCGGGTTTCTAGTTATCGTAATTTTAAATTCATTTTTTAGTTTTTCCAAAAATTCATCCATTTCTTCTTTGTTATGTCCAATGAGTAAACCGTCATCAACATAATATATTGCTAGTATTAGCGTTTCTGATTTAAACACGCATTGTTCAGATTTCAATGGTTTTAATCCAGTTTTTTTTAGAAATTCTGTGAACCGTTTGTTCCAGTTTAATGGAGCGTGTTTCAATCCATAAAGGGCCTTATTTAGTCTGCACGTTTTATTTTCAATTTTGTAACCTTGAGGAATTTCCATAAATACCTCATCTGTTAATGTACCATATAAAAAGGCGATTTTTATGTCGAATTTCACTATGTCTGCATTTCTTTCAGCTGCTATCGCGAATATTATTCTGATTGCACAACTGCTTATTACCGGACTAAATGTCTCACTATAGTCTATTCCATCTCTTTGTTCACACCCGCGTAACACTAGTCGCGCTTTGTACGAACCATCGTCTTTTACTTTGAATACCCATTTGTTGGTCAACACTTTTTTTTTGTTTGTTTCACTTTTGTTCACTAATGTCCAAGTATTATTTTCTCTGAGAGAATTTTTCTCTTCTTCAATTGCTTGTAGCCACTTAGTTTTATCTTCACTTTTTAATGCTTCTTCGTATGTTAGCATAGCGTAGTCTTTAAATTTTCTGGGTAAATTTTTACTTCGTTTTCCTCTTCCAAATTCTTCAGTTGTTTCTGATTCTTCGTTTTCAGTATCTTTTTGTTCTTCATCCTCTATTTGTTCATAAAAGTTTTGAATTTCTTCAAATTCATCTTCATTTTCAGTTTCACTTCCAGTTTCTTCATCTTTTTCGCTGGAATATAATTTTAAGTTTGATGGTTTGTTTTCAAATATTACATCTCTCGCAATTATCACTTTTTTTTCTTCTTCATCAAACAATCTATACGCATTCGGTGCGTATCCTATCATTCTGTATTTTTTACTTCTTGCTTCTAATTTTTTTTGGTATCCCAATATTTTCGCGTAAGCATTGGATGCGAATATTTGCAAGTTTTTTATGTTTGGTTTTTTTTTGTACCACATCTCGTATGGTGTTGTTGTTAATGTCTCGGTCGGAATTCGATTTAACAGGTAGGCTGCTACCCTAACTGCTTCTCCCCACATTGTTTTATCAAAGTTTGATTCGAAAATCAAAGCTCTGGCTTTTTCCATTATTGTTCTGTTTAATCTTTCAGATTTACCATTCAATTGAGGTGAATACGGCACTGTGTAATCTAATTTTATTCCGCGTTGTTTACACCAATTTTTTAAATTATTATTAGTATATTCTTTACCGTTGTCGCATCGTAATCTGCTTGTTTTAATGTTCCATTTTGCTTCGACTTCATTTATGTAGTCTTTTATTACAGTAAATACGTCATATTTTCCATTTAATAAGTACACCATGCAAAAATGTGTGTAGTCATCAAGAAAAGTTATGAAATATTTCTTACCATCCCAAGTTGTTGGTTCTATTGGTCCACAAACGTCGGTATGGATCAATTCCAATGGTCTTGTTGCTCGTTGTCGAACTTCTTTGAACGGTTTTCTTATTTGTTTTGCTTTTATGCACGTTTCGCACGTTAATTTTTCCGAATTTTTAATTTCCGAGTCGGTTATATTTAACCCTTCACTCATTGTTTTTAATTTCATCATGTTTTTTACACTGGGGTGTCCAAGTTTTTTATGCCAATTATTTGCGTTTTCATTTTCGGTTAAAAATGCACTTTCTTTTATTTTATTCATTTTAATTACGTATAGGCCATTTTCCCCGATTGTACCTTCCAGTATTTTAATATTATCTTTTTTCACTTGAACTGTTTTGTTTTTAAATATCACTTCCGCGCCACTTTTTGTTATCTTGCTTACCGATAACAAATTTTTGCTTAGTTCTGGTACGTAATCTACGTCTCGAAGTATACATTCTTCGGTTTCAATTTTACCGCTGCCTTGCGATTTCATTTTTTCACCAATTTTTGCAGTTCCTATTTCGGTGTTTTCTTCTTTCATGTTTTTTATTATACTTTTTTCATTTGTCATATGTGACGTTGCACCGGAATCTAGAGAAAAATTCGATTTCATTTTTGTTACTTTTTAATTTTTCACTTTGGGTTAGAAACGACAATTTTTTAGTTGTGTTTTCATCGGATCGCTTCTGCACATCATTTTTAACGTTGTTTTGTTTTATAAAAAAACAATCTTTGTCTTCATGATTTGTTTTCTTACATATTTTACATTTTGTTTCTGTTTTATTGCAATCTCTTGCAAAATGTCCTGGTTTGTTACATCTGTAGCAATTTTTATGTTCTCCTGTTTTACGACCGAATTTTACGTTTCGTTTTCGATCTTCTCTCGCATTAAATGCCAATTGATCATTTTCTGTTTCTCGGTTATTATTACGTTTTTCTTCTGCCAGAAGTCTCGATGTTAGGTCTGTTAATTTTTGTTTTTCTTGGGGCGTTGATTCCCAAGCACTTATGAAGTATCTAAAACTTTCAGGTAAACACGATAAGATTTTTGTGATCAACATTGTTTCTGTGATTTCTTGGTTCATGTTTTTTAATTTGTATGCCAAACTTTCCACTTCGCTTATGTAATTTGACATGCTACTTCCGTTTCTGAATTTATGATTGTAAAATTCCTGTAACAGATTGTATTTTTGTTGTTGATTATCTCTTAAATATATCATTTTTAATTTTTCCATCATTTCACATGATGTCTTACAATTTAGCAAATGCATCATTATTTGCTTTTCAATTGATGTTATTATAATTTTTTGTGGCATCGCGTCTTTTCTTTCCCATTCGTCTTTCGGCTTTTGTTCTGTAGGGCAGCGCTTCTCAAATTGTTGAATGTGGCGGACCGGTATTATTCTTACTCATCCATGACGGACCACCACAATTTTATCGAAGGTCAAAGAATTTTTTCAATTTATAACAAATGAAACAATAACGAAACATAAGTATTTTATTCATAAACTTGAAAAAGAACTATATATAGGTAAACATCTAAATATATAAAAGAGCTAGTCTGTTTGCGTGTTTGCGTGCGTGTTTGTTTGTTCGCTATACGTTCCTAGACCCTTTGACCGATCTCAACCAAATTTTGCACAGTTATTCTGTAGGTCTAGGCGCAACTATTCGTGCATAAATGGAGAAGAAATTCCCGCGGGGAGCAAAGTTATTCGCGTTTTTCGATTTTTTATTGATACACTGTATACTTAACCCAGTTAACAAACACTTACTTACAGGGCCGGGCTGGCCTGAACGTTCCTACACCCTTGGACCGATCTCAACCAAATTTTACACAGTTATTCTGTAGGTCCAGGCGCAACTATTCGTGCATAAATGGAAAAAAAATTTGCGCGGGGAAAAAAGTTATTCGCGTTTTTCGATTTTTTATTGATTCACCCTATACTACGGTGAATCACCGTATACTACGCTTTCGCTAGATGCTGAACAAAACACGTGTTTGCCAATATTATAGTATAGTATAGGCTATAGGGTATACCCTTGGAGCGATCTCAACCAAATTTTGCACAGTTATTTTGTAGGTCCAGGCGCAACTATTCGTGCATAAATGGAGAAAAAATTCGAGCGGGGAAAAATGTTATTCGCTTTTTTCGATAAATCAAATCACAAGTCTTGCTAACAAAAAATTTTATTTGTCAAAAATCGAAATATTCTGACATATTGTCAGTGATTCAAAACACTGTCAACAGACATACTGTCAATGAATCAAAACACTGTCAACTGATGGCAGCTTTAATTCGAAAATTTTCGAAAATTGTCCTCCCCCTGTGAGGCCGAAGGCCGAACAACCATGGCCTTCACGGATCTATTATGGTCCGCCCTGTGAGGACGAATACCGAACAACTATGGCCTTCACGGATATATTATGGTCTGCCCTGTGAGGCCGAGGCCGCATATTTTGATTTGGTTGGTCGATAAAATTCGGGAAGATCAAATTGATTCCATTATTTCTGCTGAACTTCCCGATCCTAACGTAGACAAGGGCCTCTTCGACATAGTTAAAAAACATATGGTTCATGGTCCATGTGGTCGGCTAAATTTCAATTCGCCATGTATGAAAGCAAATAAATGTTCGAAACGTTATCCGAAATCATTTTTAAAAGAAACTCAAACTGGAGAAGATAGTTATCCTTCCTATCGTCGAAGAAAACGTGATGATGGAGGTTTTACCACCGAAATAGGGCGACATCAAATTGATAACAGATGGATAGTTCCGTATTGTCCCCTATTGAGTAAAACTTTTAATGCCCATATTAATGTGGAATTTTGTAATTCGGTTAAATCAATCAAAGATGTCTGCAAGTACGTTAACAAGGGTTCCGACGCGGCAATGTTTGGTTTAGAACAACAAAATTCCCATGATGAAGTTACTTATTGCTAAGTTGTGGTTGGTGATTTATTTGTTGATCCATGGTGACGGATCTATTATGGTCCGCCCTGTGAGGCCGAAGGCCGAATAACTATGGCCTTCGCGGATCTATTATGGTCCTCCCCCTGTGAGGCCGAAGGCCGAGCAACTATGGCCTTCTCGGATCTATTCTGGGTCTAGATGGCTAACGGCGGCGAAAGCGTCCGTGCCAGCTAGTAAACAAAATAACGCACAACGCTGCCTTAATGTGATAAATGGGCTCGCTTATTTTCGGTCAATTTTTCGATCCGTGGTTCAATTGATGACAGCGCTACGCGAAATGGGGAATGAATCTTCATAGTACTCCTATATTTTGTTTTTATTATACCCATGGTTGAAAAGCCAATCTCACAGAGATATGTGGTAACGAAAGGAAGAAGTTTTTTCAAAGCAATATCGGAAATATCGGGATATTCTGGTCCTGATTTTATCCAAAAAGATGCGAGTGACATATTTTCAAAGTGTACCTTCAGTTCTTCATCAGCAGCGAGCTCCAACAATTTATTTTCAGTATTGACAGGTAAGTCATCGGTAAGTGGAACAAATGGATTGCCGACCCATACGTTTTCATTGCGCGGATCTTCATCTGTTGGGAAATAAAATTCGAAACGTTCTATCAAGCTTGTCAAGTGTTGGCTGAAGACATTTCTTAGAGATGTAACATCAAGCTCTTCTCCTGCATCGACCATAAATGCTGATAGGTTGTGAAACATATCGTAACAATTTCTTGCGATTCGACTTTTCCATGCTTGTAGTTTTCGTTTCTGTGCATCAATTTTGTCTGCAACAGTAAAACAGGAAGTTATCATTCCCTGCATCGAGTTGTTCAGATCATTGAAGATGGAAAAAATATCAGCTAAATAGGCAAGCTTGGCCACCCAATTTACATCGAGGAAAAGTTGCGCCCAATTTGGTTTCTTGTTTTGAAGGAACTCCATTAGTTCGTTGCGAAGCTCGAATACTCTTGAGAAGACTTTTCCTCTTGATAACCAACGCACTTCAGCATGTAATAAGAGCTTCTTATGAGCAGCTCCCATTTCATCGCATAATAGAGCAAAGAGTCGCGAATTTAAAGCATTGGCCTCTACATAGTTGACAACCTTGACCACCTCGCTGAGCACACTATTTAATTCTGGCGACAATTTTTTTGTTGCCAAATTTTCGCGGTGAATAAAACAGTGCGTTGACTTGCATTCAGGTGCAAGCTCTTTAATCTGCGTAACCACTCCTGAAAATCGACCTATCATTGCAGCAGCCCCATCAGAATACACACCTACACAAAATTTGAAATCCAATCCACATTTATCAACCACATAGTCTCTCACAGTTTCGAATATTTCCGAACTAGTAGTTTTTGTTGGTAAACTAGCCGAAAATAAAATCTCTTCTTTCAAGTCGTCGTCCTGTTGATATCTTACATACACCAAAAGGATTGCCTCATTGCCAACATCTGTGGATTCATCAAGTTGCAAAGCAAAATATTTTGCTTTTTTTATTTGTTCTATCAGCTGATCTTCCATATCATCAGCGAGATCCTGAATTCGGCGAGCTATGGTGTCATTTGAGAGTGGCACCTGTAAAACTTTCTTTGATGCTTGCTCGCCTAGCATTTCCAAACAAACATCTTCAATACAACCTGCCACCAATGTCTCGGCGATTGAATACGGCTTTTTAGCATTAGCAATCCTAAGAGCTCCTTTATAAGAAGCTCGTAGAGCAGCAGTATTAACATGGGATAATTGAAATATTTGCTTCTGGCGACCCTTTAAATCGGCACGTTTTTTTTCAAAAAATTCAATCGGCTTTGAACTAAACTCGTTATGTTTTGTATTTAAGTGCCGTCTTAGTTTTGATGGCTTCATGGCGTCATTTGATAAAACAACACTGCAAACGACGCATTGGGGTTTCGGCACATCATCATCATTGAAAGCCACAAATCCAAATTGTATATAGGAAGCGTCATATTGTCGCTTGTATGTCGAACGAAATCGTTTTGATGTTGAAGGTACTTGACTTGTACTTAAATCACTGTCATCGGAATCTGACGTATTTTCGTGTTGAGCAGCAGTGGATGTTACTCTCATTACAAATGAATCCAAGGGACCTCGTTTCGGCATCTTCAAACAATTGGTCTGTTGTTGTAATGGAATCGTATAGTAATGTATTGTAATTTTTGTTCTCTTCTTTTTTATTTCCCCTAATGTCAATGCTCCCTCCATTATTTAGTGTTCTTAATTGGATTTGCAGTACCAACAGTAAAGATGATTTATTTGTTACTCTGTATAATAAATAATGAAATAATTTATTGTATTAGGTACTTACGGTGTCAAATCGGTAGGTTCACAAAATATTCTCTCACAACACCATAGATGTATGCACTGACAACCTGAAATAATTCTGAATAAAACCATCTTTTTACTATATTTAGGTGAACTAGCCGCGGACCGGCAACACTTTGCTCGCGGACCAGCACTGGACCGCGCACCACCTATTTGAGAAACGCTGCTGTAGGGCATTTTGTTTTGCTGCTAGTAACGTCAAATATTTGTTTCGCCTTGAAAAATATCGTGATCTGGAATTTCCACAATTCATAGTTTGTGCCATCTTTCAAGTTTTCGATTTTTTCTGTTTCTTCTTTTGACGCCATTTTAAACTTTATCACTTTTATTGTTTTTAACGCGTAACTGTTTTATTTTTAATTTTGCACTTAACAGCTTTAAATGTTCCACTACAGTTTGTTTTTTTTAATTCTTAAGTTTTTACCGCGAATCACTTCACTTGTTTTTCAATTTGTTTTTAATGGTTTTTACCTTCAGATTTAATCCGAATTTCACTGTTTTTCACTGGTTCCATAACCTGTTGTTCCATAAACAATCTATACTATTATCGTCTAGTAATTTTATTAATTAAACCGGTATTTAATCTGGTCCTGGTGCTTCATTGTTTTTAGTGTTTTTAATGGCATACTTCACTTCGTTTCTATTGATATTTGGCGCAGTATTTTTCGTGTATTTTATGTATAATGACTGTCCATTCTAGCATCTTTAAACAGTTGCTCTATATTTCCATCTTCGTCCATTAAGATACCATTGCCTCTATTTCTGAAGTTACCAATAGATTCACTGATCTTTTCATCATCATCTTCACGTGTTAGACTTGTTGTCCGTTACGTCACTCTTTCATTGGTCTCCCCATCTCTTCTTAGGGCGACCAATACTTCTCCTGCCTCGGGGTTTATATTTATATATCTGCTTTGGTATGCGATGGTTTGCCATTCTCTCAAGATGTTGCTTCCAGCAATTTCTATATTCGTTGATGCGGTCATTTAGGCTAAAGATGTTAAGTTCGTTCCGAATATCGGTGTTACGTTTCCGGTAAATTCTTTTGTATCCCGCTATACTTCTTAGGAACCGCATTTCCGCACTTTGCAAGCGTCTTTCATCTGCTTTTGTAAGAGTCCACGTTTCGCTTCCATAGGTCACCGTTGGTACTGAAATTGTTTTATAAAACTTCAAAGCCGTATTCTGGCTGTATTTGCTCTTAAAGGTTCTCTTGATGGTTCCATTGATATAGTTGAATCTTTCAATCTTCTTTTCGACATCCCTTTCATTGTATAGAGAAATTGTGCAGCCAAGGTAATTGAAGCTTCTAACTTGCTCTATGGTTTGGTCTTGGAGTACTATCTTGGACCTCACTTGTTCCTGTCCTTCAAAAGCCACGACTTTTGTTTTGGTTGCTGATATAGTCATGTTGTATTCCTCTAAAATTTGACTTAGTTTATACAAAGCGTATTGTAAGGAGTCTTCGGAATTTGCTATTATAGCTTGGTCATCGGCGAAAAGTATAGTAAACGCAAAATCATGATTATTCATGTTTGTCGTGTAATACGGTATTTTTTCTTTCCAGATACGCATGGCGTCGTCTATATATTGCCATGTAATCTTGTTTAATTGTAAACTGTTATTAACAAAATTACAATGACACTTATTAAAAATGCACCAGCTAGCAGATGAGACATTCAGGGTCAAAGGTGAGTTCCTATACTCAATTGCAACACTCATAAGTCAACTTACTTTAAATCTTTCTTATAAAGACTATTAGATTAGATAGATACGAAAAATTGTATATGCCTTTCTCCGTGATCCAATACTGCAATTTTGAAATTAAACGCATACGTAGCCAAGTGAAAAACAATGTAATTTATTGAACATAATAAAATTTGAAAAACAAATATTGATTTTATCATTAACAAATTAAATTGCACAAACGAAATAATTTTAATTTATAAAACCCCAATGTTTTGCATAACCGAACTAAATAGCGCAATAATTCGTCTATTTCGAATAAAGAAATTTTACGCACAAAAATTCTTACCCGGGTATATTCGTTCTTTCGTACTCGCACTATCTCGGAGTTGCACGTGTAGCGTTGGTGTCTTCGTTTTTTGATACAGCTTCCAAAATTGACTAAACCAAATGATCAGAAATGACCGTGTCAGTTTTTCCTCCCTTGCAAGTTCCGAAGACTAATGAGGTCTTTGGTATTACAAGGTGTCAAAATACATCTGCCAAAAAATGACAGTAAAATTTGCTGTCGGCAGTAACCCTGATGGACGTTTAAACCAACTCGTATTTAGCGGGAGCTAGAGTCATGGGTTGTAAGTTCAAATGATGCAATAGAAATAAAGAATGCAAAAAAATAATGGTAAACAAATGATATTCGTTGAAATTACTGTACAACAACTGTGGTAGTATGTAACAACAATTCATATATAATCAGCGAGCTGATCCGTAATAAAAATAATTAAATGGTGTTGTTAAATGTACAGCAATAAATTTACAAGTCTTACAAAATGCAACTCACCCCAAAGGTACCTTGGTAGGATTAAATAAATACAAAATACTCGCTGTTGACAATTAAGCGGACTCCAAAATTTGACTGCTGTAACACCAGGATGATGAAGGGAATACGTCTTTGACCACTCCACTGATTGTACGGAAACAGCTGCCTTGACCAGGTCAGGAAACACCATGAAATAAGTTGGTTAACAATGAACCTCAAAGATTGAATGTTATTCCTAAAGTTGTTACTTTCCAGTGTGTAATTAATTATCAGAATTCCAAAAAATTAACAGTTGACATCAGCCAGAATAATTCGTGGTTTTGACAATTTAACCTTGTCATTCGATTTATAAAACTACAGTTTTAAAAACAGTTTAAAACAGCCCTGTGCGAATGTGTTTTTAATCAGAACACATGTACTCTAAAATTGAATAAACGAATTTACTTAAAGAAGTTATTTCAACAAGTTAACTTACGGAAAATAATTGAAATGATGTTTTTATGATAATCCGCAGTAGCGCAAACATCCATCGACCAATTTAAATGACCAAATCAATTAATTAATCGTCTAATTAATAATATTAGTCGGAACAAAAATTGACTACGACTGAACTCGATTGTCGACAAAATCAAGATGGATGCTTCACCGAGCGGTTACGGAAAATCGAACGAGAACCGGTCGATTTCAGAATCTTATATACACGGTGTTGTACAAGTCGATGTTAATAATTCGTAACGAGTGTAAAAATTCGTTACAACCGTTGAACAAATCTTCGATCTCGGACCGTCCAATCAATCACAGGTAAGTTGATTTTCTTATTTTCTACTATTAATATCATTAAATTTTATAAATTCCCATAAAATTCTCAATTGTTCCAATTTTTCTAAATTCACTTTTCTTCCAATAACCAAAATCTCCAATCTTAATTATCAAAACCGTTAAAATAATTATTCCATAAATTTCCAGAATATTCTCTTTTTCCACAGTTAGCTTGATAGTTTCAATTAAATTAACTAAATCTTCAAATTAATCTTATAATTTACTCAAATAACTTAATCTCTTTGCATTATCAGCTCGCTGACTATTAACTTCAAAAACGTCTTCCCACAACCATGGACGAGACGCAACTCCTTCAATTTTCCAAAAATTCTCCTACCAACGCTATCACTCGCGCATGTACTTTCCGAACCGCCACTCATTTAAATTCAAAATCTTATATTTACAATTAATTTAATTAATTTAATTTGTTATTTTATATCCTTGAACAACCTCTTATCAATATTTATCTTTTTACATCTTGTTTTTTTTTCAGGGTTAGCAGCGTATGCATCTTTTGTCTTCCTGAAGCAAAGCAGTTAGTTACAATTAAGGATCACGGAAAACCCAGATACAACTATTTAACTGACAATTTTAGTCTGAACCAATGAAAGGACCTCATGAGCGTTGCAATCTCTGAACAAATGACCCAAAAATCATCCCCTATTGAACAGACCATGACAATATATATTAAATAATGTCGGCGACATACTGCAGCCCTGTCTGACACCCATATTTATAATTTTCGTTTTTCCTTCATTTTCTGCCATGCATATCTGCGTCTTCCTATACATTTCTTTTATTACGTTTGTTAAATGATGTGGTATTCCTCTTTTTTCAAGTATGTCCCACATCTTACTTCGAATTACTTTATCAAATGCTTTGATGAGGTCTATGTATACAATATGGATTTCGCGATTAAATTCTCGGTGTTTCTCGTTAATTTGTTTTAAGCTGAATACATTATCCATGCATGATCTGCCTCTTCTAAATCCTGTCTGTTCTTCCATTATCGTTTCTTCCGTGAGGCGTTTTAGTCTGTTATTGATTATTTTTGAGTAGGTTTTGTAGGTGGTGTTCAGCAAGCTGATTCCTCTATAGTTCTCGCATAATGCTCTGTTCCCCTTCTTGAATATTGGGGTTATCTTTGCGATCTTCCATTCTTGCGGTGTTTTTAGTTGTCTCCAGCAATTGTTCATGAATCTCAGGAGTCTCAGTTTTACTGATTCGGAGCAGTATTTAAGCAATTCGGCATTTATTCCATCATTTCCCGTTGCTTTACGTTTTTTGATATCGTTAAGTGCTCTATTCAATTCTTCCAGATCTATCCTGTCTACCTCTGCAATCTCGTCTTCTACTGTTTCTATTACTTCGTTTTCATTTCTCCATAATGTTTCATAATAGTTCAGCCATTCCTCGTTTCCTATAATTGTGATTGACGCGGTATCTTTCTCTTTTTTGTTTAAGTGTTTCATTATCTTGTAAGCTATATTTTGTCGTCCGTGCACGTCATTCTCAATTTTACTAATAAAATTATCCCATTTCTCTTGTCTTAATTCTTTGTATATGCGTTTGACTTCTTTGTTCTTTCTTTTATAATCTTCTTTGTTTGCTTCTGTGTAATTCGATAGTAATCTAAGGTAGGCTTTCTTTTTGTGTTTGACAACTTGTTCAAGTTCGTCATTCCAAATATTCAGTCCTTTTCTTTTAGATTTTTTCTGACGTCCGAGGGCTTCAAAAGGAGCTTTTTTAATAATATTTTTGAGGTTTGTCCATTCCCGCTCGATGTCATCACTTGGCTGTGTATGTTTATTTTGTTCATCTAATCTTCTTTGATATAGTTTTTTTATCGAGTCTTCTTGCAGTAAGTAGACTTTAAATAGCTCTTTCTTGTCGATATTATATTTTCTCTTTAGCCATCTTGCTTCTACTTTCATGGTTGCACATAGTAAAAAATGGTCAGTCCCTATATCAGCACTCCTGTAGACTCGAGCATCCCTGATCGTTTCACAGGTTTTGTCATTAGCTAAGATGTAATCAATTGTGGAGACCTGTCCTCTCGCAGACCATGTATATTTATGTATTCTTTTGTGTTTGAAGAATGTGTTCATTATTTTTGTATTGTTATAGCACGCGAAATCTCGTAGTTTCTTCCCATTTTCATTTAATATGTCTTCGTTGTACTTTCCAATAACTTTTGTCATAGGTGTTCTGCCAATCCGGGCATTAAAATCTCCCCCTACTATAAGGTAATCGTTATTTCCAATGTTGTCTAACACTGTTTGAAGTTGTTCATAAAATGCTTTAGTTTCTTCCTTTTTACCTTCTTCCGGTGCATATACTGAAACAAAAGTTATGTTTCCTCGGTCAATTTTACATCTTAGTGTGGTAATTCGTTCGTTTATCCAGCTATAACAGTTTATTCGATTCTTCCATTTGTTGTTCACCAAGATGGCCACCCCCGCAGCTGCTCTTCTTTCTTGTGAGACTCCACTATAAATCATTGTATATCCTTCCAAGTCGCAAGTGCCCTGCAGCTTTTTCTTGGTTTCACTTATTAGTGCAATATCTATTTTTCTCTCTTTCAACGTTTAACACAGTTCATCCATCTTATTGGCTATACCACGCACATTCCAGCATCCAACATTTATGTAGTCTTTTATTCCAAGTCTCTTATTCCTTATTCGTTTGCGTTTTGTCATCAATAAATCCTGATCCATATCCGAGGCTATAATAGAGTGATTGAAAGTCGTATATATGTCCCTGAATAGGAGACTATCCTATAGCAGCTGAGGCCAGTACGGGGGTTGCCCGTTCAGAGCTTCTGGCCCAGCTCCCAGCTATTCTTCTCCTTTGCTGGTAGGAGTATTGTTCTTTTTGTGGATATAAAAAGTGTCAAACTTTGATTGAAGCTCTTCTATCTCGCTGCACCTTTCCGACATCCATTCCTCCTTTTACCCTTTTTAAATTTTTGTTTATATTTGTTGCAATTTTGAAATTTTGCACCATTTTACAACCAATCGCAACAAGAATACGTCTCCACGGCACATAAATCCCAAATGTTATAAAATCTCCTTTTAGTTCTCTTTACAATATTAGATGGCGCTCTACTCTTCCACAATACAGAGCCAGCTCTGCCACAATAAATTAATTCACGATAATTAATGTCATTTTATAATTTTGTCCCACAGTGATTTGGCAACTTTAGCAGTAGTTTTCTAAATCGATAACATAATATATAATCAATGCAATGAACGCTTTCGTTGAAGGAAAGTGATTTTACACCCGTACAGTTGCAGTGCTCCATCCTCGAAATGGAACCAGTTACCGATTTACATGCAGCTCAAGTGCTACCTTCCGAAGAATCACAAATTGTAGAAAACGCAGGTACATTTTTGGACACTCCATATAATTCAATTAGCAATTTCGAAATTAAAAGAGAAGAGGTGGAAGATGTGAAATTTAATTTAGAAGATCTGCATCATTCCATTGACATTAAAGAAGAGACCGACACTACACAATTAACGCTGACCTGTTCCAATTTATATGAATGTGCAATTTGTGGTTATAAACTTGCTCTTAAACAAACTTTAATACGTCATTTAAGAGCTCATAAGGTCAGGAAATCATTTATATGTAATATTTGTAACCTTAAATGTGCAGGTAAATCACATTTAAAAATTCATTTAAGAACTCACACCGGCGAAAAACCCTTTAGTTGTGATATTTGTGGGTATAAAAGTGCCCGTAAAGGTTCCTTACAAAGACATTTAAGAAGTCATACCGGCGAGAAATCGTATAGTTGTCATTTTTGTGAGTATAAATGTGTACATAAATCACGTTTACAATTACATTTAAGAACTCATACCGGCGAGAAACCGTATAGTTGTCATTTTTGTGAGTATACTTTTGCAAGGAAATCACATTTACAAAGACATTTAAGAACTCATACCGGCGAGAAACCGTTTAGTTGTCATATTTGTGAGTATAAATGTGCACGTAAATCACATTTACAATATCATTTAAGAACTCATACCCGCGAGAAATTGTTTAGTTGTCATTTTTGTGAGTATAAATGTGCAAGTAATTCACGTTTACAATATCATTTAAGAAGTCATACCGGCAAGAAACCATTTAGTTGCGTAATTTGTGAGTATAAATGTACAAAGAAATCAGACTTAACACTGCATTTAAGAACTCATACCATCGAGAATCCGGTTAGTTGTGATGTTTGTGGATATAAATGTAGAATAAAATCGCAATTAAAAATACATTTAAAATCTCATACCGGCGAGAAACCGAAATAATAACTTCAAAGAAGTGGTGAATTCGCTAACTTCGATTTTTCTTCTTCCTGTATATGGAGTATCTCCGCAAATCAGCTGTCCATGAAATATAGATCAGTAAATATTAGATATGAATAGCCAAATTAATAGCATTTTTTTTGCTTACCAGTAATAAACTATGCATGGGCCTACCAGAACTACTTCACTATTTTTGATCTATAAATAATTTGCTATAAAAAATTAAATAAATGAATATTAACTGTTTACCTAGTTTACTTTTTTAAATACCTAAGCGTTATTAAATTTCATTGAAGGATCGTCCAAGTACTACTTCAAGACAAAGTAGCCTCTCTATTTGGTTCATCTTTTTTCCTTTTTCTGTGTTATGTATGCACAAAGATTAATAAAACTCAAACTGATTACTTACTCGGTTCGGAGGGTGACCCCTGACTGGACTGGACTGGACATCTTATCCTCACACCCCAAGGCATCTTGGGGTATCCCCTTCATAATCAGCTTACCAACCCATGGATATTACCTCCAGCCAATCACCGTTCACCCCTCCTACCCGCGCTTTATTTAACATTCAATATTACATAAAAAAAACCCTACAGGACCGTCTTGGATACATCACATCTTCTCCCTTTCTTTTTAAAATGAAAGTCTATTCGGTGGTTTCGAAATCCGATCACTTCTCCTTAACCCCGGTACTGCCTCTGCCACTCGGTTGGTCTGTACTTGCAACTTCTGCTAGCTGACGAATGCTATACGCTCCCTCCAGAATTCCCGTTTCTGCTGGCCGTTGAACCTCAGACATTAACCCTTGCGGACTTCTGCTTGCGGGTGCTGGTGGTATTTCTGCAGGGATTGATGTTACGGGACCCACTCCTTCTTGCTCCTCTATCGCTGACTTCCTCATATTATTCGCGTGTTTATGGAGTATTCTGTCGCCTACTCTAACTAAATATGTTACCCCACTGACTATTTTGACCACCACGCCTTCTTGCCAATTGACTAACCTATTAGGTCCTAGAGCGCTTACCAGTACTTTTTCTCCTATCGCAAATGTTGGACCACGTATTTCTCCGGCTTCGCAACTACAATCTTGCTCTCCGATGGTTTTAGCATATCCAGTCTCGTTCTTGGTTTGTATTTGAACACAAAGTCGTTCGGTGCCTCTCCCGTCGACGCATTTGGTGTATTTCAGTATGAAAACAAAAAGTTCACTATTTGTTGTTCTATGCTTAAGGTTGACTTGGCCACTACGTACTTCATTAACGCGGCTTTTGCATTCTGCACATGCCGCTCCGCCAATCCGTTTGACCGTGGATGGTAAAAACAGTAGCGAAGTGGAGATGAAAACCAACGATATGGTTGTCAAAATACCGAAATTAAAAATTCTTGATTCTAAGATTATAATGAAAGGAAGAGACAAAAGTGAGGATTCGAACCCAAAGAAGAAACCGCCAGATTCAACAAGAAAGACTCGAAGTCAAAGCATAGATGAGTCGCGAAAAAACGCGAAAAACAAAAGAGGCCGGGAAAGTCCCGAAAATACTGAAGAAAGCGAGGATGAACGCCCGTTCATCATGAAAGCAAAGAGAACGCGAAAAAAGAAGAAAGAACAAACGGAACATATGGACACCACCGACCCCTCGTCGAGCGAGGACAGTGACGGATGTGACTTTGAGACGATGCTCAAAGAAAAACAAAAGGAACTTGGCATAGCCCAAGAGAAAGAAAAAGAAACCGAAAGCGATGAAACGAAGAAAAACAAAAGGACCAAAAATCAACGAAAGAAAGATCGAAAAAGAAAAATAGACGAAGAGTACCAAAAGGAAGAAGAAACCAAGAAAACGAAGACAACCGACAGCCAAGAAAAAGAAGAAGAAAATGCGAGGGTGAACGAAAGCCCGGAGCAGACCGTTAAGTCTACTCCGGACTTGGCCAGTAGCCAGACATTGGACGCTGATTCAGAGATATGGTCGGACCAAAAACTAAAGGAAGCATCAAAAAACGTAATGAACGACGTACACGAAGTACGTAGATTCTTGATGAGGAGTAAGGAGGCCCTCAACTTTCGAGAAGAGGCCCTCGAGCGAATGAAAAACGTGGAAGGACTAGTCCAGGAACTAGTCCAGGACGGAATCAGAAGAAACAAAATGGGGACGGGAGCGCCTTCAGCCTCCCCCCCTCAAACAAAAGCAATCATAGAAGAGGTGGTCAAGGCCATCAGCAAGACCACCCCTCCAATAGTGCCGACCCTTCAGGTCACGCAGAGTAAATTATCACCGGAAACTGACAAACAAAACCCCCCCAGGGACTACCTGGAGGCGGCTAAGAAGGTGGCCGCTGGCGGCCCTCGTAGCATGCCCACTAGAAAATTCAAGGTCATAGTGTACCCTGACGAAGGGAACACTAATAAATCGGCGGACGAAACTAAAATACAACTTACCAGCATCAAGCTAGCCGACCTAAAAATTAAGCCAGACAGGGTATACCCCATCAAAAACAACGGAGTGATGGTTGAGTCCTCTCAGCCTTCGCTCAAGAACTTGATCGGCAACTCGTTTTTAAAAGAAAAGAAATTGGTGGCCCGGGAGCCTTCAGCTACCTGGCCATCAATCTCTATCCAGATGGTGGACAAATCTTTGTCCAAAGAAAGGGTGGTCGAGGAATTCACCGCGAACTACCCTGAAGCAACAAAAGCGGCCGGGAGCTCCTGGCTCAGGAGCATCAACCCGGTGCACTCTAAGGGTAAGACCCACAACAAGTGGATCCTGGAGGTTCACCCCGTGGTCAGGGAAGCGGCTATCAAGGACGGGAAGTTCCGCGCTTCCTGGAAAAGCTACCGCATCCATGACCACATTACGATCACGCGCTGCTATAAGTGCCAGCGCTTTGGACATACAGCCAAATACTGTAAAGCGAGTGAAGCATGTGCATTCTGCTCCTCCACGGAACACGCTTCACGTGCCTGTGGGGTGCAGAATGATTGTGCGAAACATGTGTGTATCAACTGCGTCAGAGCTAAACACAGCGATGCCAGGCACACTACATGATCGAACACGTGTAGGGTCTATAAAGCAAGACTTATGGATTACGCACATTCAGTTTTAACGCTTACAGACATCAGTAATGAGTAAGCCCTTTAAAGTCTTGCAGGTAAACCTGAGGAACTCGGAGGCCGCCACGGCCGACGCGCAACGCTTTGTTACCCAGGAAGAAATTCTCTTGGCCATTCTTTCGGAACCCTACTGCTACCCCGCGGCAGCAGGAGGGTTTCGTCTTCCCTTCTCCCCGAACACTCGGACGGCAGCAATCTTCGGCGACCACTTCCGAACTTGCATCATGGTTAACGATGCGGTAGGAAATGAATTCACGTTCTCCTTCCTCCCGCAAGTTTCCAGCAAGTTCGTAACGGTCGTGTCAATTACCTTCAGTAATAAAGTGACCTACTATTTTATAGGCACGTATTTTCCTCCTTCAGAGGATATACAAATTCCACTCGAAGACCTCCGGAAAGCACTGAGTGTTTGCGGAAAGGGGAAGACATACATTTGTGGAGACTTCAATTGTCGATCAAGGGTGTGGTATGACACCGTGGATTCCAACTCCAGGGCACAGGCAATGGAGGAATTCATTGTACAGCACGAGCTCTTCGTGTTCAATCGACCTAACAAACCGCCTTCGTTCGAGGACTCCCTCGGCAGGAAGAGCAACATAGATCTAACGTTGGGCACTTGCGACACCGTCAATGCAACCCACTCATGGGACATTGCGGAACATGTCATTATCACTGATCATAAAGCCATCACATTTGAAATAGGTGCACCTAATAATCCCATCAGGATTAGTAGGAATAGAAACCCGGATACCATCCAAGCGGAAACCATCGAGACAGAGTTAACTCGGTGGGTAGAGGAAAACGGCCCCAGGTCGGACAATCTAACCACCGAAAACGAAATCGAGGACATGGTCTCCGATCTGCACGGAAGGATCCAGGATCTAATAAATAGGAAAGCCCAAATGAAGAAGATCTACGTTGGCCGTCCTGACTGGTGGACCGACAATCTTGAAAGAGCGCGAAAGAAGTATCTCTCGCGGAAGACGGCTTTGTATAGGAACCGCATTGAGAACGAACAGAACGGGCTGTACATTGCAATGATGGAATCTAAGGACAAATTCCTGGAAACATTGAAAAAGGCCAAACAGGCCAGTTGGCAAAAGTTCGTCGAGGACGACCTTGTACCTAATCCCTGGGGGGTTACTTACAAATTAGCTGCAAGAAAATATAAGGGGAAAAACATCCTCACCACCTTCAGTGACGGGGACGGGAGGATAACGGAAACGCCGGAAAAGACCCTAACCTACCTCATGAACGGTCTACTCCCCGACGACGATCGAAACTCCGATGCAACGGTGGATCACCAAACCATGCGGTCGGATTTCGAAAATCTGAGGGGCGTGCCGGACATGGCGCAGGTTAGGGAGGTCGAAAGCGACGAGCTGGATGACCTAATCAGGACGACGCAAGCCAGAAAGGCACCGGGTTTTGACAACATTCAGGGATCTTTTCTTAAAAAACTCTATGTTGTCATCAAAAACGTGTTAATGGGTATTTACAACGCGTGCATTAAAGTTGCTTATTTCCCCAAGCTGTGGCAGAGGGGGGTCCTCAAGATCCTACTCAAGAACCCAGATGGGGAAACAAGCAACATCAAGAACTATAGGCCGATCACCCTCTTGCCGGTGTTCGGCAAAATATTGGAAAAAATAATGAAAAGAAGAATTCTAGAAAGTAATACCCCTTACCACGATCGGTGCCAATATGGCTTCGTGGAAGGTATGAGTACCACAACCGCCCTTAAGGCATTCTACGAAAAAATAGATACTACGGAGATGAAGCGGAAGAAAGCCAAGGGTTTTCTCGCGGTAATCTTCTACGACATCTCCGGAGCTTTTGATAACATGTGGTGGCCAGCCCTGTTCCGCTCGCTGAGCGAAAAAGGGCTCCCTCACAGGTTAAAGGTCATGATCAAAAGCTACCTTTCAGCCCGGGAGGTGACTCTCACCTCCGGGGTCTCAAAGGTAGGGAAAAGATCCACGAAGGGATGTCCACAGGGCTCGGTCCTCGGCCCGATCCTGTGGAACTCACTTCTGGATCATTATCTAAAGAAAGACAAACAGGAGGGTACTCATACCTTCGCGTACGCGGATGACATCGCGACCGTCGTCACGGCGGATTCCCGAATCCAACTGCAAGAAAAACTTCAAACGTGCGTCAACGAATTAAGCGGATGGTGCAAGGACATGAAACTCGCTCTCTCGGAAACGAAGACGAAGATCATGTGCTTGTATCCGAAGCGTGTTCATAATTATGATTTAGATGTCAGACTTAACGGAAAGAAAATAAAGGTGGTAAGGGAATATAAGTACCTTGGGGTCCTTATTGACGAAAACCTATCGATGCAACCGCATGTAAACTACGTTTGCGGCAAAGCCAGTAAACTAGTCCATGCGCTGCATCGAATGGCAAAAAGCGGTTGGAACCTGGACACCTCGAACTCTATGCGAAGGATCTACCAGGGGGCGGTAGTCCCCATCTTGGCTTACGGAAGCGAGATCTGGATACATAGAATAGGGGATAAGCACACGTTGGCCCGGCTGATATCGTGCTATGGATTTTGCTGTCGCGTGATAGCAAAATGTTATAGGACTGTGTCGACCATAGCCGCGGGTGTTTTGGCAGGTATCCACCCAATCGACTTAGAACTCTTACGATTACTGTCATGGCGTGAAGCCAGAAACAAGAAAGTAACCACCTTTATGGGGGTAAGAATAGACCCGAAAGATTACAAATACAGAGTGGACATCAAAAGAAAAATGGAGGACATAATCCAAAAAAAATGGCAACAAAGATGGGACGATGGACTGGTAGGTAGAATTACCTACCAATTCATCCCCAAGGTAAGTAATAAAATAATGAACAATTCCTTCCAGATGACGCAGATGCTAACCGGACATGGCGAGTTCGGCCGACACCTCAAGAGATTGGGGAAATCGGTGGACGGACTATGTCCGGCGTGCGATATTCTCGATGAACCTACACATCGGATACGGGAGTGCGATTTGTACATGCAAGAACAGTTGGAGCTGGCGGCCTATCATGGCATCCATCTCCCTGCACAACTGGACGAGCTGTACGAAGAAACACCACCCGACCTGATGTGTAAGTTCCTCGAGAACAAGACCATCAACATAACTGAAAACGAAGATCTAATCATATAAATTAACAACCCGACAAGGAAAAAGGTTTGGGTGTAACCTAAAAATCGATAAAAGTGATTAAATGAAAAGAGAAAAAAGACACCAAACCAATACATGAAAAACTTATACTTAACAAACAAGTCACGATGGAAAAATGCCCACGCAATCCCGATATGGAAACCTAAAAAAGAAACATTATTAGAACCACAAACTACACAAAAACCAGGCAGATTAATTGTTAGTTACTGTTGTATCTTCGGGGTTTTTGTAATGTATTTAATGTAAAACAACGTAATTAAAGTAAACTATTTAACAACCCTTTATTCATTAGATAAAAACAAGTCACAAGTCAGCGTAATAATTGCCATTAACAAAACTGTGCGGCTGCGCGCTTACATTCATTTTATTGCCATGTCTTACAATTCGCAACAGTCCTCCCTCTGTAAGAAAATACAATACTTAAAAAAAATTGAACAAAATAACACTATGTATAAATCTAAAAATGAAATCGTTCGGGAGGTCTTCTGGTACGTTCTGAACGTCGTAAGGTGCAAGTGTCACTTGGAATGTGTGCTGATACCTGTTGGGGCAAATCTGGCAGCTTCACCTCTGTACTCTCACGCGCTAGTTCCCGATTTGGACTTGACTGTACTGGAGTCGCCGCATCATGAGCATTATGATTTTGTAGTTCGTTATTATCAAGCAATGTAGTTGAATCTCCCACAGGTACAATAGAATTAAAATTTCGAGCAGTAACGGTGATGGGAGTATTTTCCCCAATAGACCGAATCTGATTAATATGTCTTTTCCAGATTCGTCCGTCGTCTAATTTAATTAAGTAAATTAACTGACCTAGTCTTTCATGAACTCTACCGAATTCCCATTTATTTTCGTGAACGTACTCACGCGCTGACACTCTCTCTCCCTTCTCTAATAGTTTAACCCCCTGAACTTTTTCAACCCCCGTAGCATTGAAATCCGGCTTGAGGAGATCTAACCGGGAGCGTATTTCGCGGCCAAACATTCGGATAGACGGACTTTCCCCTGTAATGGAATGTTGACTTTTGCGGTAGTGTAGCAAAAAATTTTGTAAATTTTTTTCTGTAGTTTGTTTATCATTATTAAACATTGCCCGTAAGGCTTTTTTAAATGTCTGTACACACCGTTCGGCTAAACCGTTGGTTGCGGGGTGAAAAGGGGGTGATGGATTCTGGATTCTGGATTGTAGGTGGAGGGCAAGAAAACTCACACGCACTTAGGCCACTAAATTGGGCCCATTGTGCTACCTCCAATTTCAGCGGCCCCGCGCCCCGTCATTCATCAAGCCATCCCAACTGGAGGATGAACTCCAGGATCCTGGCGGGTGGGGTGCCACTGATTCTGGCCATGTCGGGCCAGAAGTCTCCCAACATGGATCCTCTCATAGAAGTCAGAGCTGGGCAGTAACAGAGCACATGCTCAGCTGTTTCCTCCTCTTCGTTGCATCCACGACATAAAGGGTCATCTGCAAACCCCATGTTGTGGAGGTGTTTATTTAATCTGCAATGTCCAGTCAGTATCCCTGCAATTGTCCGCAGATTGACTCTGGACAGCTTCATATAGTATCTTGCATGTTTCCATGAAGGCACGCGTATTGCTGCTCTAGCTTGGTTACATGTAGTTCCTTGTAGCCATCTGCTGGTGTGCAGTTCTAGGGTATAGTGTTTTAGGAGAGTATCTATGGTTTTGACGGCGGGCGTGATCATCGGCTCCGGGCCGCAGGGAAGACCATTGGAGCCATTTCTTGCCAGCTCATCAGCCTTTTCGTTACCCTCGTTACTTTTATGTCCCTTAACCCAGCAGAGAGAAAGGACATTTTGAGTTGATATATCATTCAGTGCCCGGATGCAATCAAGCACCAGACCAGAAGTGACTTTATGGCCCCGAAGTGCCACCAGAGCCGCTCTACTGTCTGATAGTATTTGTATGTTTTTGTTCAGAATACTCCTATCCTGAACTATTTTTGCGCAGTGTAGTATACCCACAAGCTCCGCCTGGAACACAGATGTATATTTACCCAGCGGTATACTTATGTTTAGATCAAGTTCAGCAGAGAAAATTCCTGCACCCGATCCAACATTATTTTTGGAGCCATCCGAAAAGAGATGTATATCGTAATCGAATGTTTCGTTTGCGTTTAACAGTACATTGTATTTCCTGTCAAATATATATTTAGGGTGGATTCTGTCGGATTCAAGTAGCAGAAGAGGTACTCCTTTGGAATATTCCTCCAAGATCTGCATATGGCCCGCAGTTCCTCGCCTATGAGTCCAGGCTTTCCAACTGCGCAACCTGAGAGCTGCCTTGACCGCCGTTTCCTGCACATGAAGATCAAGTGGAGGGAGGCAGAGAAGGGTCTCAAGCGCTACAGTTGGGGCCGTTCGCATCACTCCAGTTACAGCCAGACAGATTGATCTCTGGGTCTGGTGTAGGGAGGACGCTGTTGTTACTTGTTTGGTTCTGGGCCACCATACAAGGGATCCGTAGCAGAGCATGGGTCTAATGACTGCCGTATAGAGCCAGAGGGTGATCTTGGGGGATAAACCCCAAGACCGTCCCATTGCTCCCCGACACTGCCAGAAGGCCATTCTCGCTTTCTCTAGTTTCATTTGTAAATGTTTTCCCCAATTCAGCTTCTTGTCCAGTATTATTCCCAGATACTTGACTTGATCAGCTATTTTTAAGGGAGTCCCTGTTAAGCTAGGCATGACCATGGTCGGTAGCTTTTTCTTTTGGGTGAAAAGAACAAGCTCTGTCTTTGCCGGATTAACCGAGAGAGAGTGCTCTTTACACCACTTCTCTAAAATCTTGAGAGCATCCTGCATTAGGGTGCATAAGACATTCTCAAATTTTCCAGTGAGCAGTATGACGATGTCATCTGCGTATCCTATGGTGTGGTATCCCATGTTATTTAAGAGTTTCAGAAGGCTGTCTACCACCATGTCCCACAGCAGCGGGGAGAGTACTCCCCCCTGAGGGCAGCCCCTTGTTACAACTCCTTTAATGTCAACGTCCCCAACTCTGATCTCCACGATTCTCCACTTCAGTATAAAACTGATCCATCTCGCGATGGTCGCGGAAACGCCGTGGATCTGCAGAGCAGCGTTTATACTTCCGAAGGTGGCTTTGTCAAAAGCCCCCTCGATATCAATGAACACTCCCAGGGTGGACTCTCTGTAGTCCAGTGACCTCTCTATGCGCTCCACTACCTTGTGTAGCGTGATAATTTATGAATTATTCCGTTCTCTAATAGAAAGCTTTTAAATTCATATGATGTAAATGTAGGACCATTATCACTTACTAGTACCGAGGGTATTCCAAAGGTGCTAAATATTTTTCTTAACAATGGTATGGTACTTCGTGCAGTCATATTATTTACCGTATGTATCTCGGGCCAACGTGAATAAGAATCTACTAAGATAAAATAATAGCAGTTCATAAAAGGACCAGCAAAATCAATATGTACTCTATCGAAGGGTTTTGTACTAGTTTCCCAAGGGTGAATTTGAACAATATTTGGACTGTTCCTGTGTTTGTTGCACTGAACACAATTTTTTACCTCAATTTCAATATCTGAAGTAATACCTGGCCACCAACAGTAGCTTCTGGCAAGTTGCTTCATTTTTGTAATTCCCATATGAGAAGTATGTAATTCCTTCAAGACTCGATTGCGTAATGATTTTGGTATAACTGCCATTTGTGATCTGAACAAACAATCTTGTTGTAAAGTAAATTCTGTTTGATCAACATTGAAACGGTCACTTTTATTTATCCCTTTACCATGACGCAAACCGTAAATTAATTTAGAAAAACTTTTATCGCGTACTGTTTATCTCGCTAATTCTTTAAGTGTAATTGGTAAGGTTTCAATTTGGAAAATCTCAAACGCATCGGGTTCATCGTAGCCACCGATTTCATTTGAATTTACAGGAAGTCTCGACATTGCATCAGCATTAGAATGTAATTTTGTATTTTTGTATTTGATGTCATATTGAAAACTTTGTAAAAATAACGCGTAGTGTTGCATTTTAATTTTTCCCATATCGTTTTGAAAGATAACAGGATATCTTTCCAACACTTGTTCTAACTTATTCTGTAATTCAACTTTCGAAATTTGTTCGAGGGTAATGTTTAATTGACGAATCCACTCGCGTCCCAAAATTGGTCCTCGATCCGTGTTAACAATATGCAAATTTAAATCTTTTGATAAACCCCTGTAGAAGCATTGTACCTTGGAAAATCCCACTACCCTTATTTCGCGCTTGCAATAGGTAATCAACTGGATATTTGTGTTTTTAATTTGTAAGTTAGGAAATAAATTTTTGAATTGCAAATAACTCATGATACTGACGGCTGCACCACTGTCAATTTCGAAATGTATTTTACGATCGTGTACTTGAAGTGTAACTGTAAACTTACCCCTGTAATCTGAATGTTCTGTATGTATTGAAAAAATTTCCTCAATCTGATTTGTATTAGTGGTATCTTTCTTCATACACACCCTTGCCAAATGACCTTTGACCTTACATTTATTACAAATTACATTGGTTTTTGTGCACTTGTTCGCTAAATGTTGTGGTGAACCACATCTAAAACAAAATAAAGTTTTATTAATTTTCTTCCTATCTCTGTTGTACGTTGTCTTCGCCTCTTGATTTCCTGTTGTAGTTGTAACCACGTTTCGAAAATCACTAAATTTCTTAAATCGTGCGTCTTTTGTATTAACGCTGTTTACACTTGGTGTATTTGTATTGTGTAACTGGGATGCATCTCTTGCGGACGTCTCCATACTGATCGCAACCTCCAACGCCTTTTCAATTGTTAATTCCCGATGCTCCAGTAATCGTCCTTGTATAGTCTGTGCACGCAGTCCGAAAACGAATTGATTCCGAAGGGCCTTTTTCAAGTAATCGCCAAATTTGCATGTGATTGCCAAACGTAGTAACGCAGTCAAATAATCTTGAACGCTTTCACCTTCTCCTTGTTTTCGCTGCAAGAATCTAAAATTTTCCGCGATTTCCAGAGGTTCGGGATTGTAGTGTGTCTTCATTACTTTTACAATATCCTCGTAATTTTTTGTACCTGGATTATCTGGCGAAATTTTATCACATAACAGATCATACGATTCTGGTCCCATGTAATGTAGCAAGTAATCAGTCCTCTTATCAGCAGGAACCGCAAACACACGAAACGCACTCTCCAATCGCATCAACCATCTGTCGAATTTTGTAGATGGGTCGTACGTTTCTATTGAAAAAACGGTATGTATGGAATAATTTGCGCCTCCAACCTGAGCTGGAACTTCTCTTTGTACGCCTCCTGTTGTATTAGCAACTGTTGTATTAGGCATTGTAAGAAAAATTCCCGGACACGTGCTTCGATAACCAAAAAATTTTTGTAAGATGTCGAATAACCTCTAAAATCTTGCCTGTATGGGTTTTCTTGTTATCCTCGTCGCCAACTGTTGTATCTTCGGGGTTTTTGTAATGTATTTAATGTAAAACAACGTAATTAAAGTAAACTATTTAACAACCCTTTATTCATTAGATAAAAACAAGTCACAAGTCAGCGTAATAATTGCCATTAACAAAACTGTGCGGCTGCGCGCTTACATTCATTTTATTGCCATGTCTTACAATTCGCAACAGTTACAATAGTAAATACGATACACGGTTTGAAACCCGGAGAAAATTCATACAGAAACCTACTTGAACCAGCAATATTAATTTTGATAAATTATTTTTATTTTTATTATGACAACATGAATGTCCTGCCAATATGCAGGATTAAGTTTTAGATTGGCAATGCTAATCCGTTTTTTATTCTATATAATAAATAAACTTCAATTGACCGTGGATGGTAGGGTGGTGACTTCAATGGCTGAATGCCATTAGCTTGGCAAAACTTCATAAATTCCGTAGAGCTGAATGGTGGACCATTGTCAGTTACTAATACTTGCGGAATCCCCATCAACGCAAAAGTTATTTTCAACTTTTCCACGGTCTTTATTGCATCTGTCCCTTTGCTCATGTGATGAATGTCCACCCACTTTGACTTGCTGTCCACTATTAATAGAAATTTATATCCACTGCTGTGGAAGAAATCACTATGGACCCTTTGCCATACGTTTCCCGGTTTTGGCCATGAAATCAAATGTGCTCCTTTCGCATTATGTTGCGTGAGTTGACAAGTTCTGCATCTATTCACCATTTCCTCAATGTCTTCATTTATGTTGGGCCACCACACAATAGATCTTGCTAATAGTTTTCCTCTGACGATTCCCGTATGTTCGCCATGTAATAACTCTAGTACTTTTCTTCTTATTGCTTGTGGTATCACTACCCTACCCCCTCTTAGCACACACTTTCCATCGATGGAAAGCTAGCTACGCTTTAGAAAATATGGTTTGACGGATATAATATAAAATAAGTAGAAGATATTATCTTCTACCTTGTCGGGCCACCCCCGATAACAATAGTCTTTAATTTTTAGAAGTAATGCATCCCTTGCTGTTAGTTCTGCTACTTCCTCACTGGATAATGGTAATTCATTGGTTAAATTGAATGAATTAATTGATGACTCGACTTCTGTGACATCCTCAAGCGGCAGCCTTGATAATGCATCTGCTTCCCATAGTTCTGGGCCTTTTTATATTCGATATCGTAATCATATGTTGATAAAATTAAGTTCCAACGTACCAACCTTGACGCTGTTAACACCGATATTGCCTTCTCCGGATTAAACAGGACTTGTAATGGTTTATGATCCGAGACCAACGTGAACTTCCGACCATAAATGAATTTATGGAATCTTTTTACTCCGAATACTATTGCCAGAGCTTCCCGTTCGATTTGGGCATAATTCCTTTCTGCTTTCGACAATGTTGCCGACGCGAAACAGATCGGTCTAACTACTCCGTTCATGCGATGACTCAACACACTTCCTACACCGTACGAACTTGCAACACACGATATAATTAACGGCTTTTTTGGATCATAGTGTACCAATACTTGATTTTCAGAAATCTGCCTTTTGCTATCCTCGAAACATTTTTTACACTCACTCGACCACTTAAACTCCGTACCCTTCTCTAATAACTTGTAAAGTGGTTTCAGGCGGGCCGACAACATGGGTATAAATTTCCCATAATAATTCAATAACCCCAGATATGCCCTTAATTGAGTTACATTTTGCGGGTTAGGTGCATCCACTATTGCCCTGATTTTTTCCTGTGTGGGGTGGATTCCTTCCTTGTCAATCCTATGTCGCAGGTACTCGACTTTATCTTCAAAGAATTTTCACTTTGATAAATTCACTTTTACCCGATACTTCTGTAATTTTGATAGAACTTCCTGTGCCAATGACTTACACGTATTCATATATTTTCCCGCAACTAGGATATCTTCCAAGTAATAATGGACACCTGGTATTCCCATTAATATCCTATCCATTACCGATTGAAATTTCGCCGGTGCGCTGGATATTCCAAATGTTAGTCTTGTGCACCGAAATAAACCTACATGGGTGTTGATTGTCAATAATTCCTGCGATTGCTCACTCACTTTTAGCTGTGTGTAAGCTCCTGTCAGATCTAAAACTGCGAACACTGTCCCTCCGGCCAATGACGCAAATATATCCTCCGCCGTTGGTAACGGATATTTTGTTGCAATTAACACTTTGTTTACCGTTGTTCTAAAATCTACACATTCGGATATCGTCGTCTTTCTTCGGGACTACTACGATGGGTGACGCCCACTCACTATTACTCACAGACTTGATTATCCCGGCTTGTAACAGTAGCTCCAACTTTTCTCGACTTTGTCACGTAGTGCGTACGGCATACTGTAGGCCTTTCTAAAGATCGGACTGCTTCCTGGCTTCACTTCAAAACTAACTTCAAAATTCTTTATGGGTTTCGCTAAGTCCCCGTTGAATACTTCTACGAACCTCTCTTTCATCTCCTCCACGTGTGTTGTTGCAATCGATACAATTTTGAATTGATTTCTCCACCCCGGAAATATAACGTCTAACCAATTTCTCCCCAAAAGTGGTACGAAATTCTGTCTTGTCTGTACTATCGTTAGGGGTAACTTGTATTTTCTTTCTTCTTTAACTACCTCCACTATTACTTCTCCCATCGTTTTTATTTCTTGGCCTGTTACTGCTGCCAACCCATGTGCTACGGGACGCAACTTCAGATTTTTCCATTTTTCTTCAAACAACCCTGCGGGAAGAATTGTTTTGCATGTTCCTGTGTCTACTTCGAACCTGACCATCGTCCCTGCAATGCTTAACTCTACTTGTTGAGCCCCACTATGTATTGGTAAGGACTTGATTACATTCGACGGATATATGGCTTGTGCTACCTCTTGTTGAGTACTATCATTTTCTGTTTCTTCTAATCTTCTAATCTTCCAATCGTTTTCTTTTTTCTGCACATTTTCGCCGTATGTCCTTTGTTTATATAATTAAAACATAGCCACGCAATTGCTGGACATGACAACGGACTATGCTGTCTCCCACAACGAAAACATTTTCTCGCGAACTGGGTATGTTTTTCACTCTCTTCCATGGACTGACTCCTTTTGCTTACCCCCACGTACTGCTGATTGACGTTCCTCCTCACCCCGTGTATCTCTTTGGAACCCGCTAGGACTTGCACTTGGTTACCCGCCAATTCGTGAGCACGCGCTATTGCGCATGCACTTGTAAACGTTAACTGTGCCGTTGCTAATAACTTTTTTGTAAATTTTTCGACCCCACACCGCATACCTACCTATCCCTTAACGCTTCATCTAGAAAGGTCTTGAAATTACACGTGCTCGCTAACCTACGTAGTTCCACAATGTAAGCCGCTACTACTTGCCCTTCTTTTTGTATACAATTGTTAAAGGTAAACCGTTCACTAATTTCTGATTTCGCTGGTGCGTAATGTTGCCGTAACCCTATGATTAGTTCCTCGTACGTCTTCGCCTTCGGTTTTTCTGGTGCAAATAGACTTTTAGCCGTTTCATATACTGCCGCTCCTTCTAACGTAATAAATAACGCTACTTTTAGTCCTTCTTCCACCACGTTGACCGTAAAAAATAGTTCCAACCGTTCTATGTAGTTTTCAAAATCTTCTGTGCCTTCTTTAAAGGGTTCAATTGTTCGATTAAAGCCGTCGTCGTCGCCAAATTGTTATGTACGCACAAATATTAATAAAACTCAAACTGATTACTTACTCGGTTCGGAGTGTGACCCCTGACTGGACTATACCTTTTACAGTATTATTTGGAGAAAATGAAAACAAATTTGGTGCAAATGAAAACAGATTTTGAGCAAATGAAAACAGATTTTGTCCAAATGAAAACAGATTTTGAGCAAATGAAAACAAATTTGGTGCAAATGAAAACAGATTTTGTGCAAATGAAAACAGATTTTGAGCAAATGAAAACAGATTTGGTGCAAGTGAAAACAGATTTGGAGCATATGAAAACAGATTTGAAACAAGTGAAAACAAATTTGGAACATTTGAACTACATTTGGAACAAAATGAGAACAGATTTGAAAACATGAAAACCGATTTGGTTTAAATGAAAACGAATTTGGATTATCTACTGAACAGCTTAATTTTTTATTATGTAAGTAAAATTTCGTCAATCAAAATACAAAAAATATAATACAATTTTGCTTAATGATAGAGTCAGGATTTTTAAAGCACTTCAGGAAGACAGAGATTGGAGACCAACAGCGAAAGCTTTAAATGTGAACATAAGCACAGCATACAAATGATTAAAAAAAGGACAAGAGTTTCCTAAACACAAAGGCGGTTATGCATCTACAAAAAAGACTCCTATAATAGAATAGGCATTGGTAAGGTAGATTGAGGAAGATAGCACATTAACATTGAAAACAATATATGTAAAAAATTATTTGATGGAAAATTATTTTCAGTTAAAGCTTTTAGACCGCATATTGGAAATATGAACAACGGTGAAAACAAGAGAAAGCGAAAAGATTATGTCGACAAAATGTTACACAGCAGAGCAAATGGCCGTACATTAATTTGGATTGATGAAACAAATTTTAATCTTTATTGTCAAGACATTGTTGAAATTTCATAAAAATAAATATTTAAGTTCATAATATTAGTTTGTAGAAAATTTGTTTTCATTTACTCCAAATCAGTTTTCATGTTTTCAAATCTGTTCTCATTTTGTTCCAAATGTAGTTCAAATGTTCCAAATTTGTTTACACTTGTTTTGAATCTGTTTTCATATGCTCCAAATCTGTTTTCACTTGCACCAAATCTGTTTTCATTTGCTCAAAATCTGTTTTCATTTGCACAAAATCTGTTTTCATTTGCACCAAATTTGTTTTTATTTGCTCAAAATCTGTTTTCATTTGGACAAAATCTGTTTTCATTTGCTCAAAATCTGTTTTCATTTACACCAAATTTGTTTTCATTTTCTCCAAATAATACTGTAAAAGGTATAGACTGGACTGGACATCTTATCCTCACACCCCAAGGTATCTTGGGGTATCCCTTCATAATCAGCTTACCAACCCAAGGATATTACCTCCAGCCAATCATCGTTCACCCCTCCTACTCGCACTTTATTTAACATTCAATATTACATAAAAAAAACCCTACAGGACCGTCTTGGATACATCACATTCTGGTTGCCAATTTGAACAGCCTCTGATAAAATGTAAAAATAAACAATTCGAATAGTTACGATTTTTATAACAACTTATAATTGAATCGGTGAGTGGAAGAACCGTACAAGCGCCAAAAATGACATTTTAAAGTGAGATAGCCAAAATGTTTGTAATACGTAGATCTATCAATGAGCAAAATGACCGTACGTTATACCGCCTTTCAGTCTTTAATATAAGACTATGTATTTTTGATTGAGTGGAAGAACAAAGAAGTGTGGCTCTTGTACTGTTTTACCACTCACTCATTAGATGCATTACAGAATAATAATTATTTCTAAAAATGCAATACAGTAATCATTCTTATCTGTAATGTCATTTTATTCGTTTTCTTATAAGCTTCCGTACAGGTAACTTTGCAGTCGAATTATTTTTTAGGAAAAAATTATTTGTTATTGGCAAGTTTATTAATGTAAAACTTGTAGGGATGGTTCTATTTCTACTATTTACACTCTAATTCATAGTCGTTACTTAAGTATAAGAACGTGCTTAAGGGTAAAAATTTATATTGCATATGCGCTCGAACACTTGGAAATTCAGAAACTTCGTAAAAAGAACTAAGATGAAATGCATTGATAAAAATCAGTTACTCAAGTAGTAAGTTGAACTGGTGGTCCCGCATTTATAAAAAAAAATATTGATATCAATCGTTAGGGAAAATGTTACTCAATTTACTATTTCGCACTACAGACAAGCTTATCAAGAAGCAGTTCCTATTAATGAAAAAAAGAAGATTAAAGATATTAATAAGATTTTGGCATTTTATTATCACATTATTTCATAGAAAGTTACTAATCGTACTTATGAATAAAGATTTTTAATATTGTAAACAATAATTATTGGTGTTAATACAATAAAACTATATAAAATACGGAGTTTTCAATTATTTTTCCTTCCCGTTTTTAACCTGGCTTGTCAAAAACCGGGATGATGGTCGTCGTGGAGAAATCAGACAAATACAGGCACCTGCGTGTTTGTGCCGTGCGCGGTGACCCGTAAGGCAGGATGAGGGGATCCTGGTGGCTGAGTCAGCCTGAGGGTGGCTGTTATTCCCACAGGTCTGACAACACTCCACTTTGACCCGGATTTCTGCTTAAACGGGAGGTCTAGACTAGTCCACCTAGATCAACCGGCTACGCTGGTCCGTCAGAGGACCAGCAGGACAAGTGTTTAGGGGAGGATGGAGCATGCAAATGCCTCACCTCCTCGAATGCTATATCTCCTGGGCAGTCTTGACGGCGAAGTATCGCGCGTCGCCAACTTTACGCACTCTATGACGGGTGAGAACCTGGGGGATGAAAAATATATTTTCTCACATGGATGATGAAAAAAACAAAAACAAAAAACCAGTCGAGCCATCGACAACAGTTCAGATGGATGCGTCCGCTCAGGATACCCCGTCTAAAAACATAAATGAAGAGGCCAGCACTGCAGATCGACGTCCGCCAAGGCGGAAGGTCTGTGGTGCGGAAGCCAAACGCCGTAGGAGGGCCCGTTTGGCAGAGGTATCGAAAGATATCACTGCAAAACGCCCTACCGCTGTCGGCACAGCTCGCGAATAGGCCAGGCTTTCAAAGCCACTGGTTCATGGAGTATAACGGATTTTTGACTTTACATCCGTTATGTTCAACCTTGTGCATCAATTTGGTTGGCCACTGCCATTTCATTTAAATTGAATAAGATGGCGTTGTGGACTCTGCGATATTTTTATGATCGGTTTTCCGGAACGCAAGTCGAGATGCGCGCTGGGGAGGTCTTTGGGGAAAATGTCGGACGAGAAGGTCACATTTTTTGGTGCTGTGAAGTGTTTGATTTGGGGTGCTTTCGATTAAGTGAATATGGTTACGTTTATTGGGAATTCCGTTCCGACAGTCCGGATATTATATGGAACATGTTGTTTTCCATCCCAGTAGGGGGTTTGATTCGAGATTGGAGGACGATGGGTTCTTTTTGCCGTGCCATGTGTCATCATCGGACCACCCTGGCCCACAATTTCTGGGAAGGATTTTTATCCGGTAGTATGGTGAGTCACATAATTAATTTTGCCATTACTTCACAGCCACCGGTTAGTCGATTGGCCAATATTTGAACACCAGAAGCTCTATGACGTATTTTTCCCTTGGCTTTTTAATGTGTTTTATTTTTTAATTATGTGTAATATTCTGGTTTTTCTGTTCGTCGTGCATTTTTTTATTAAAGAATGTTGTACGAGATTACGATTGCGGTGCATTTTTGTATACCTGCATCGTAGTGATTGGCGTATCTAATCTCTTTGACGTTCGCTAAACGTGGAAATGAATTTAAGTTTGAATGTTGGTTTTGGTATAATTATTTATTTAATTAATAATTATTTGATATAAAAATGTGTTATAATGTGTACATCGACTGGGTTTTATTTCCACGTAACTACATCAAGCGGCTTTAGTATGGTGCATCGGCGATCGGAGTCCAGAATGAGCGTTCTAAGTTCAAGCCTCGACTTGAAATTTTATGTTTGTTATTTTTTTCTTGTTTTTAATTATGATTTAATAATATTTTTATGAAGGCTTCGATGTGTGACCTACTTATATACAGAGTGCGGCATTGCGCCGGGGTTGCTGCTACTTGGTTTGGTCGTCGGAGGCTCGATGTGGTTACCATTATGGGATTGTTATATGACCATTCGAGTGTTCCGTCGATTGATTGTTTGGGTGGGGATTCTGGGTGTCAGTGCGGTCGCTACTGTGCCGTTCTGGTCGGCTACTGTAGTGGACTACTGTTTTATGTTCCACTGGTGCCATACTAGCATCAACAGCATCGTTAATTCTCTACGCCTTTAAGCAATGACCACCGTATTGTTTATTTTTATGTTTATTTTATTTTATTGTTAAGTTTATTTTGTGTGTGTTTGCAAAGCTGCTTCCTTGAGTTTATCCGAGGCGTTTTTACACGACCCATGGCCCTCGCATACCGACGTTTCCATCAAAGAGCTAGTTGACCTAACACCAGGGCACCACGCATTCAAAAGTAGAAGGTTCTTACTTTCTGCGTGGACTTTATCTTCTCCAAACTGCTTCTCATTAGAGCAGTAAGGAAGGATTTAGTTTCACTGGCGCCGAAGCGTGGGAGCTACTGTATTGCCTCTGTTTTGCTTTTGTATCACTTACGATTTTCTACAGTATTGGACAGATGATGTTGCTCTACCATCTGTATTTTGGTGAATGCTCGGAGACAATTTCAGGGACGGCTTTTGCATTGTTTAATTGACAATTTTGTTTGTTTGTCAATTTTGTTATTTTGTGTTTTGGTTTTCCACAAGTTATTAAGGGGTGAAATCCTTTTAGCTTGCCATGGATCAACAATACCAAAACGGGGGGTTGGTTGGAGTAATTGTTTGTAAACTGATTGGTTTAACAACACCTTAAATCATACATTACATAACATCATACATTACATTAGTAATGTTTGTCACTGTGGGTTCGATTACACCTTGAACTCTGCATGGTCCATTAACATCTACGATCATGATTTTTTTCGTTTGTTTTTATTTTATTTATTTCATGTTTTATGTAACATAACTAGACATCATACCATCTAGATGCTAGTTATACCATCTCATCTGAGGATGATCTCTTGTTTTTATTATGGCAGTGTTTTTGTTGGTTTTTTTAAAACCAAGTTTTTATTTTTTTATTTTCCGGTCTGTATGTCAGGGACGAAGATTGCCCTGCATCAGAACCCTTGAGGAGTCTGGGGGGAGCGTGCGCGTTCCTTCGTCTCATTAGGAGGGGTCCTATGTGGTCCCTTCTCATGTACTCACAGTGCAAGTGCTGTGAGCCTTGCTGTGCAGTCTTTCCCTTGTGAGTGGGGGGTCCTATGTGAGCCCTTCTGGTGTTGACAGTCAAGTGGTGTAAGTTTGACCCTTGCTGTTCAGCGTTTGGTTGAGTTGTTACGGGTCCGATGCGAGCCGTACACTCATATACTCACTCTTTCCCTGGTTGGTCGTTTATAGCGAGTTCGCTTGACCTTAGCTCACGCTTTATGCGGATAAAAGGTGACGTGTCGTTGCTCTGGAGCTAATTCTTATCATTTTTTTTGTGGAATATTTTTTATTCCATTGTCCCTGCCATGATGAGATCAGAGATCACCTACTATCACTACAGATATTATTATCACTCTTAGTTAGCATTCAGCAGGCGCGGTTTGCGCTCACGGAAACACTTGAGATCGGTTGATTTTTTTGAGCCATAGGCGATTTTTTCTTTTTGAGCCTTTAGCCCTATCTATACCGGCAAAGACGTTTAGGGGGGGGGTGTATAACGGATTTTTGACTTTACATCCGTTATGTTCAACCTTGTGCATCAATTTGGTTGGCCACTGCCATTTCATTTAAATTGAATAAGATGGCGTTGTGGACTCTGCGATATTTTTATGATCGGTTTTCCGGAACGCAAGTCGAGATGCGCGCTGGGGAGGTCTTTGGGGAAAATGTCGGACGAGAAGGTCACATTTTTTGGTGCTGTGAAGTGTTTGATTTGGGGTGCTTTCGATTAAGTGAATATGGTTACGTTTATTGGGAATTCCGTTCCGACAGTCCGGATATTATATGGAACATGTTGTTTTCCATCCCAGTAGGGGGTTTGATTCGAGATTGGAGGACGATGGGTTCTTTTTGCCGTGCCATGTGTCATCATCGGACCACCCTGGCCCACAATTTCTGGGAAGGATTTTTATCCGGTAGTATGGTGAGTCACATAATTAATTTTGCCATTACTTCACAGCCACCGGTTAGTCGATTGGCCAATATTTGAACACCAGAAGCTCTATGACGTATTTTTCCCTTGGCTTTTTAATGTGTTTTATTTTTTAATTATGTGTAATATTCTGGTTTTTCTGTTCGTCGTGCATTTTTTTATTAAAGAATGTTGTACGAGATTACGATTGCGGTGCATTTTTGTATACCTGCATCGTAGTGATTGGCGTATCTAATCTCTTTGACGTTCGCTAAACGTGGAAATGAATTTAAGTTTGAATGTTGGTTTTGGTATAATTATTTATTTAATTAATAATTATTTGATATAAAAATGTGTTATAATGTGTACATCGACTGGGTTTTATTTCCACGTAACTACATCAAGCGGCTTTAGTATGGTGCATCGGCGATCGGAGTCCAGAATGAGCGTTCTAAGTTCAAGCCTCGACTTGAAATTTTATGTTCGTTAATTTTTTCTTGTTTTTAATTATGATTTAATAATATTTTTATGAAGGCTTCGATGTGTGGCATACTTATATACAGAGTGCGGCATTGCGCCGGGGTTGCTGCTACTTGGTTTGGTCGTCGGAGGCTCGATGTGGTTACCATTATGGGATTGTTATATGACCATTCGAGTGTTCCGTCGATTGATTGTTTGGGTGGGGATTCTGGGTGTCAGTGCGGTCGCTACTGTGCCGTTCTGGTCGGCTACTGTAGTGGACTACTGTTTTATGTTCCACTGGTGCCATACTAGCATCAACAGCATCGTTAATTCTCTACGCCTTTAAGCAATGACCACCGTATTGTTTATTTTTATGTTTATTTTATTTTATTGTTAAGTTTATTTTGTGTGTGTTTGCAAAGCTGCTTCCTTGAGTTTATCCGAGGCGTTTTTACACGACCCATGGCCCTCGCATACCGACGTTTCCATCAAAGAGCTAGTTGACCTAACACCAGGGCACCACGCATTCAAAAGTAGAAGGTTCTTACTTTCTGCGTGGACTTTATCTTCTCCAAACTGCTTCTCATTAGAGCAGTAAGGAAGGATTTAGTTTCAGGAGCTAAGAAGTCACCCACAGGTGTGACAAAGAAACGGGTACGCTCGCAGGACTCGCTCCCCTCGCCCCTGAGCAATCAGGGAAAGAGGCGGAGACCTGCAATAATGCCACCCAAAAAACCCTCCACCAGAACGGAGTCTGTCACCTACAAGGAGGCTGCTGAGAAGCACCTTCGAGTAGCAGTGATAGACCGTTCAAATCCCCTGGGAAAGCTCACCGAGACCCAGGTTGAGATGGTGGAAGGTAAACTTACCACCGCCTTGGATGACTTCATTGACACAAGGCCTGGTGAATCAGTGCAAGCACCCACTTTCAAAGGGTTCCATTACTCAGGACAGATCCTTCGGATCACCTGCTGTGATCAAGGTTCCCTTGAATGGCTGCAAGCAACCATTGCAACCCTCACAGGAATGTGGGAGGGGGCAAAATTAGATGTTGTCCAGGTGGATAATCTGCCCAGGCTGACCAAGGCAACCCTTTGGATGCCCGGGGAACCGGAATCCACTGAGGCTGTCGTGAGACGCCTGGCTGCTCAGAACACCTGGGCAAAAATAAAAGAATGGCGTGTCTTCTTCGACTCGGTCAAGGAAGAGCCGAAAGGCAAACTCCTTGTTCTCGGTGTCGGGCAGGAAGACGATGCCGCCATCGAAGCGAAAGGAGAGAGGTTGAACTACAAGTTCACCTCTCTGAAAATCAGGCTGCAGAGATTTGAGGACGACTCTGCACTCAATACGATGCCGACAGACACCACATCCACTCCGATGGAGATGGGCGAAGGTTCGGGTGCTGTGTCTGCTGGCATAATGGAGTAGGATGCTCTTCAAGGCAGGCCAAATGGCTTCCCTACAAGAGTGGAACCTCCTACAAATCAACCTCCAGCACTGTCGAGGGGCTGTTGCAACCCTATGCCGCCACCTCGACTGCTGCAAGGATACAATCGCTCTTATTCAAGAGCCATGGTTAGTAAAATCTAATGTGAGAGGTTTTACAAAACTAAACGGCACTGTTTTTACAGGAGGTCACACAAGCAAAATTAGGACATGTATTTACATACCTAACAACATTCAGGCCAACCTTCTGCCACAGTATAGCGACGGCGACCTCACAGCGGTGCGGCTCAGCTGCGACTTTGGCAATGGTCAACAGGATGTCATTATGGCATCAATCTACCTTCCAATAGACTCACCCGAGCCACCACCCCCACGGGGGATGGTGGAGCTGGTGGAATATTGTGAGCAACAGAAGAAACACCTTATAATTGGTTGCGACTCTAACTCCCATCATCACGCATGGGGAAGCTGAAACGGTTAAAATTCCTCAAGAATTTTCCCCAAATGTGAAGTAAGAAAAAAAAAGATTCCTCACGAATTGTAGCGTTAATACTCGGTGTTGAAATAATTTCTATCCAATAGGTGTTAATTAAGACGACGAAGGAAAAAAAAGATGGAGAAGGCGCCACTCGATTTCGTTCAAATGTACCATACGTCGTTATGATAGAATAGATAACTCGATCCAAAAGAAAATCGAGAAAACACGAGCTATCGTTGTAAATCTTGCCGGCTAGCTTGGAAAGATAATTATTCAAACAAAATCCAGCATGAGATCAGGGCATACGGAAAATTTTGAAACAACGAAGAAATTTTATAAACTCAAAAAAAATAATAATTGCTTGCGCATAGAAAGCGCAAATATCTAACGCGCAGTCCCACAAAGAACTGAGCAAAATAATGGCGGACCACACAAAATTTTATCAAACCATATGTTTGATTATCAACCAAAATCACTAAATATTTACACAAAATGTACAAGTTTTGATAATTAAATCAATCAAATAATTAATAATTATTACAATAAATTACTAACCAAAAATGATACGATACCTCAAATTTCGTTGATTAGCGGCATACGGAAAATTTGTTTAGCTTCTAATCCCTTAAAGGCTGATGAGAGCTCCCGGTAAAATAATCAAAAAAAAAAGAGCTTCCCAAACATACGGATTCGAGAAGATAATCCCAGCTCGCCACTGGATGGTAACAACTAACCAATTCTTCTCCCAAAATCCGGCTTCAACAAAATTTTCGCACAACACACACAACCACGTCTTACTCGAGCGAACGTATCAAGTCAAGTCCCTGCGTACCTACTTCCGCGCATTTTTCGCTCGTACCAACGGTCACTGGTTCCAAAACCCAAAGAATTCGGCGGCAAATTTTAAACCGTTACACTCCCCCTTTACTTGGAAAGAGGTAAAGTTTCTACAAAACGAGAAAACCAACGATACGGGAAATATACTAGGAACTTTACCGATGGTGAAGATGTAAAGCTGTCCAGATGTTCGGACCTTCGACACGATAGGTAAACAAAACAAAAGATAACAATACGATAATAACGACAAAAGAGAAAAATATGTACAAAGAAAGATATATACAAAGAAAGATACATACCAAAAGAGTATCGACTCGTCTCTGACCAATTTTGATCAACACGAACGAATGATGACCAATAAATAGTTGGTGAGCAACCAGATGGTCGTTGCTCGAAGGTGATAACAATTGCGATGTCCGATGGTAATTGCTTTTAACAGAGTAGGTTGTACAGAAGCGAAATAATACCACCAAGAACCTCCTCCCGAATTAATTAAGGGAACGTTCGGGTGGTCGCTAAAATCCCAATGAATGGTTTAGAATATAAAAATTCAAATGCAACCACCGCGAGCCCCCGCATAACTAACCAATCGTAAGCCCCGGTAAAACTTCCCACCGCTGTACTTCTGTCGTGCATCGCGAGACCTTCTTCCAATATAATTCTTTTCAAATAAAACAAACAGACAAATAATAAAAATATATAACACAATAACTAAAAAAATCAAGCCTTTAATTTCGAATACGGGATTCGAAACTATGCCGCCCTTATGGACTGCTAGCCTATCCATTAGACTAACTCTGCTCTACGCTACCTATCTCGAAAATAAGTTGTTTCATTTGGTTAAAGAAAACATTATTTCTCGTAAATAATGTTTCCACAAATATAGCAATAAAATTGTTAGTAAATATATTCACGCGTGCGAGCGTACAATAAAAAAAAGTGCCCCAATCAAATTCATGCAGAAAGCATAAATAACTCATATTCTTGGCGAAACTTGCCAATCAAAAAAATACATAAGGCAAGACACAAACCTGAAATTAATATTAAAACACAAAAAAACAAAATAATATTCATTCAAAGGTAAAAATACATATAATCGACACAAACCTGAAACGAAAAAAATATAAAAATCGAGCTTGAACAACATTTGTTACGACCGATAACGAATACAATTCCAGGTGGTATCCGAGTATTGCGGGTTGGCTGATAATGCAATATGTGCAATTAACGATATGTTCTAAATGACGTAAAAGAATTGAACGGTTAATAATCCTGCTGGAAGTATGGACGATGGATTCAACATATTAAAGAGAAACGGTACATAGCGGTAAAAATCCATCATCCTTGGTTATAACCGATAACGATAATCAACTTCAGGTGGTGTTAGAGTACAAATTGCGAGTCGACTGATAAATGCAATATGTGGAATTAACGAAAGGTTCTAATGACTTACCCATCTGAACGACTAGAATCCTTCAACAGAAGACTGGACGGTGGATCCAACATAAAAAGGAACGGTACAAAGCGGTAAAAAATCCACCCTCCAACAACAACGAATTCTTATCCCCGGGATCGGGCTCGGAAAAACACTGTTCCATATTAAATCGTGTGCTGGGTCGTTCGAGAAAGGAAGCAAACAAAATTCTTTCCAAAAATCACAACCACATTTCACAAGCAGACCAACAAAATTTTGTGTCGACACCTTTCCACGTTCAAAAGCCAACTCTCACATCTAATTCATAGGAGAGTTCATCTCCTAATAATCTATCCATTTTCATGTTGGAAGAGATTTAAAAAAAACACAATAAGAAAATTTTCAAAAAAAATTTCAACTTGAAATTTCCCTTCCCCCTCCAAAAAAATGGTATAGGGTAGAAAAACCAAAAACTACTTACAGAAAGAAATGAACAATTTGCAGCAAAAATATTTTTCTTCGACTCGAGAACCTAATTAATAGGTATTAAATTTTACCTTATTAATATTTTACCAGCGCAGTAGAAAATTTTAGATGCTAAAAAAAATTTATAACATATCCAAAAAAAACTCGTAAAATAATTCATAAACAAAAAAAAAATAATAACGAATACGAGATTCGAACGTAAAGTAACTGTGGCGAAACCTGTGGTTTAACCACTAGAGCACACAAGCTCGTATAAAATAAAACGTTTTTAAACCAGTAAAATTACCAAAATTTTACCAAAAACACAATAATATTAAAAAAACAGGTACACAAATATTATAACCACTAATTAACTAAGCCAAAATTAACTAATTAGCCAAAAAAATATAATTTTCCTAAAACAAATTGCGAAAAAAAAATAAAATACAGTTAATAATTTATTTTAGGTAATAAAAATGCAACAAATAAGGTTGTATTTACTTAATACACAAAAAAAATTAAACCTAGAGAACAGTAAAATAAGTAAAGATCACCAAATATTAATAACAAGATAAAAAAATTGTTGCAACTGTGAAACGAACCCAGAAAATTTGTATAGTGATATAAGGTAATATCGGTCAACTTCACAGAGCCACGGCGATATATAAACTTATTTGTACACAAAAAACATAAAACGATTACAAATTGTAACCCAAGAAAAGATAAAATAAATGTTAAATTTTACACATAATATGTTACGAATTTAAATAAACCAAGAAAATCAAAAATAAAAAACACTTCAAAATATAATCTACGTTGTTCAAAAAAAAATTTTCGTTGGGCGCCAGATGAAACGGTTAAAATTCCTCAAGAATTTTCCCCAAATGTGACGTAAGAAAAAAAAAGATTCCTCACGAATTGTAGCGTTAATACTCGGTGTTGAAATAATTTCTATCCAATAGGTGTTAATTAAGACGACGAAGGAAAAAAAGATGGAGAAGGCGCCACTCGATTTCGTTCAAATGTACCATACGTCGTTATGGTAGAATAGATAACTCGATCCAAAAGAAAATCGAGAAAACACGAGCTATCGTTGTAAATCTTGCCGGCTAGCTTGGAAAGATAATTATTCAAACAAAATCCAGCATGAGATCAGGGCATACGGAAAATTTTGAAACAACGAAGAAATTTTATAAACTCAAAAAAAAAATAATTGCTTGCGCATAGAAAGCGCAAATATCTAACGCGCAGTCCCACAAAGAACTGAGCAAAATAATGGCGGACCACACAAAATTTTATCAAACCATATGTTTGATTATCAACCAAAATCACTAAATATTTACACAAAATGTACAAGTTTTGATAATTAAATCAATCAAATAATTAATAATTATTACAATAAATTACTAACCAAAAATGATACGATACCTCAAATTTCGTTGATTAGCGGCATACGGAAAATTTGTTTAGCTTCTAATCCCTTAAAGGCTGATGAGAGCTCCCGGTAAAATAATCAAAAAAAAAAGAGCTTCCCAAACATACGGATTCGAGAAGATAATCCCAGCTCGCCACTGGATGGTAACAACTAACCAATTCTTCTCCCAAAATCCGGCTTCAACAAAATTTTCGCACAACACACACAACCACGTCTTACTCGAGCGAACGTATCAAGTCAAGTCCCTGCGTACCTACTTCCGCGCATTTTTCGCTCGTACCAACGGTCACTGGTTCCAAAACCCAAAGAATTCGGCGGCAAATTTTAAACCGTTACAAAGCAGGGAATGCAACGGTCGAGGTAAGTCTCTATTAGATTACTTTATTAGTACAAACATAGAAATTCTTAATCGAGTGAATGACCCCACATTTTACGTGTCACCCCAACGCAATTCGGTGATTGATATCACCTTAGCGTCGTTAAGCATTTCAAATTATATATATTGCTGTGTAGCCTCGGAGCTTTGTTAGGCTTGCACTCTGAACTGTTAATGACTTGTACGAGTGTACGTAAAAGTACCTCGTCAATAGAAATATAAGCAAATTATTCTCGACAAATATAAATAAAATAAATTGATACCTCGGCTTGACTATTTCGGATAGCACAGACTTACCTTTTCCCAGGCTGAGTTCCTTCCTTAGCCAAATCTTAAATCTGAAATGCAATCTAGTGGCTTTTGGAATGATCATACATAAATGATGCTCCTTTTTATAGCAAATCGTTTTTTATTATTATTATTAATTTCCAAATGTAGATATTTAAAGTTAATAAAATTCTTATTTCTAATACAAAATCTTAATTCTATAATGAAACTAACGTTTTCCCGCACGTGTAAAGTTAATCGTTAATTTGCACAAAATTTATGTTTTTAATAAATTTTTTTTTTTTATGTAACGGTACCTTTATTTGGTGTTATTCTTTTCGTTGGGTTCATATACCATGAAGTTATACGGTGGTATTCGTTCGATGGCCTTCAAGGGTGCGTGATCTAACTGGATTGAATTCCCTCGTGGTAGTTTTTGTATCGTGACCAAAGTTTTCGTTCGAAATAATAGTGAATCTTTTCAATTTTGCACAGATTTTCACTTTTTGAAATACGTAAGTATAATATTCTCTCAATTACTAACTTTTTAATCACTTTCTAAATCAAATTTTGTTATATTTTTCCACTTTTTAGCTGGACACCAAATTTTTTTTACACATTTACCTTTATTAAGCAATCAACCACCATTAATCAACAATCCATTGTTTTTACCATAGTTACTGGTATTTTCAAGGCACTTCTGATTTTCCATTTATCGAAAATGAAATCGATTTATTTTGACGTAAAATTTCCAGGTCCGTACTTAGCTCAAAATGATTTGTAAAATTTTAATGAAATTTTTATGTTTCAGATTTATTTTGAAGTAGTAACATCTCCTGTGGTCTTCCAGTAAACCTTTTGAAGAATATGTTTTTCGCATTCGTGGTACATTGAGTTTACGGCGCACTTTGACACGTAAATTTTGTTATATTAAAAGTTCTACGTTTCAACACATTTTTATAACTAATACTTTTAACAAATTGTTTTTGATTTCAAATTACATTTTTATATATCACTACTTAAATTAATTTACAATTTTAACAAACCTTTATTTTAAAGACTGAATTAAAACGTTGCATTTGGATTTACATTGTTTTCTCATTCCGTGACCTTATCTTCATTAAATTTATGACGTTAAAACAAACCTTTGGTGTCGGATAAAACCCTTTCGTTTGAACAAATAAGTCTCGTGCTACCTTTGTTAATAAATTAAAAACATTGACTCAAAACGTGATCATTTCTATTGACGTGGTTTTGGTACACCGCAATATGATTGGCATGTGTCTAACGAACTGACATTGTCGGATCATAAATGGGTTTGCTTCAAGTTGAAAGCTAAAAAAGTGGAACCCAAGCAATTTCGAAATCCTAGGAGAGCTGACAGGCTGGTCTTCTTAGACCACCTCTCCTCGTCCCTGGAGGTCGATATGCAGGCAGAAACTTTCACAAAAGAATGTTTAATAACTACTGAGGAGATTGAACTGTATGCTGATACGCTGCAAAACTCCCTCACAAAAGCGTACGAGATGTCCTGTCCCCTACGGACTGCTGGATTACGGGGTCGAGCAACACCTTGGTGGTGCAAAGAACTCGACCAGCTGAGGAGGGTGACCAGGAAGCTCTACAATAAGGCGCAGAACTCAAAAAATGACACTGACTGGACAGCGTTTAAGACGCACCAGTCGGAGTATAAGAGAACAATACGTCACATTATTTCATGGAAAGTTACTAATCGTAATTATGAATAAAGATTTTTAATATTGTAAACAATAATTATTGGTTAAAATACCAAAAAATCGCACAATCAAATTCGAAGTGTGGACTAGTTTCGAGCTTATTAACTCTCATCAGCACAATTTACGAATAGATTGTACGGCTATTTGCCAACCACAAGCAAATAGCCGTAAAGGTTGCCTAATTCTTGAAGCGAAGAAGAAAAAAAATACTATTAATTTGCTAATTTTTATTCAGAACCAATGTGATTATATCTAAACAATTCATTATCTACACAATATAAATTAATATCTATACAAAACTATTAGGGGTCGGTTATTTACATTTATTACAATTTATTACGTAGCTCCAAAATATGGGGGAAATGAAATTTGATAAAAACAAGTATCATACAATTTACTTCATTATCTTGGGCATTAAATTAAATTAAGTTTTATAATTTTTTGATCGGCTATAAATTTTTATCATGTTCAATCTTCCTCATCGCCTTTCAACTTAAAAAAATTATAAATTAAATTAAAATTTCAGAGAATAGTAGTAATTTATGAGTTAAGTTCATTAGTTTTCAATATCACGATAATTTGAAAATGCTCAACAGCCCAATATTGCCAATTGTACAAAAATTTTATAAAAGTACGCCTCGTCATATTTAATAATTATTTGCAGACAAACTATCGAGTCAAAATCTTTAAAATTACTCTTGACATTTGGTAAATTGTTAATCTATAGTTAGAATAAGTTAGAATACTTTTTAAGCACTTGGTACGGATTTTACTAAATAAATTCGAAGATTATTACTGCATTCCCTATGTTTCACATGTCAAATTCACCGATTTCAAATTAGATTTTCTCGTAATCTAGCTGGTCAATCCTGCTTAAAATGTTTTTTTCCACTACTAGTCATATAGGCTATCATTTTTACTTAGGTTAGTTGCTCAAGAAGTGACACGTTTTCGACTAGTGGTGAACAATTTTTCCATTGTTAACCAATGGTTAATAATGAACAAAATGACATTTTTTGATAACTTGGCGACTATTTTAAAGAAAAATGTTGTTATTAAATGATTTAGAATAACCAAGAAATGCTAATTAATTGTATTTAAACTATTTAAAACGCTTTTTTAGTACATTAATTTAATTTTAAAAATTCATTATAATCGAATAATTAAATGTGACAGCAGTGACAGCGCCATCCATTGTTAATTTGACGAACTGCGATTTATTTTATTTAATAACCTAAATTTGTCAACAACTGTCAAATCAACAAAACAAAACTGTCATTTGAAATAAATATTTTAAATTTGAAAAATTTTTTATTAAAAAGAATTTAAAAAAATGGTAATAAATCTAGTAGTGGAAAAAATCGTATATAAACCACGGTTGTGAAGACCATTATTGCCTCCGCACCTTATATTCCTCGGTGCAAAGCACCTCGGAATATAATCTTGGCGCTAGGGCAATAATGACGGCCTTCACAACCTTGGCCTATAGTATACTATTACGTACCTAGTAAATCATTAATTTTATGATATGTAAATATGAACATTTTGGAGTGGTCTTAAAAAAAGGCTTCAACCATCTTAAATGCATTTTAACGATGATTATGTGGACGATCATACTCACACAAATCACAACTAAACCGATTTTTGGCGGTATGTGTTCTTAAATGCTTTTGTAGTGCTCCGTTTGCTAAACATTTATAATTACAAATTTGACAACTAAACGGTTTCTCGCCGCTATGACTTCTTAAATGGATTTCTAACGTTAATTTACGTACACATTTATACTTACAAATATGACAACTAAACGGTTTTTCGCCGGTATGAGTTCTTAAATGGATTTCTAACGTTAATTTACGTGCACATTTATACTCACAAATTTCACAACAAAACGGTTTCTCGCCGACATGACTTCTTAAATGATGATTATGTGGACGATCATACTCACACAAATCACAACTAAACCGATTCTTGGCGGTATGTGTTCTTAAATGCTTTTTTAGTGTTCTAGTTGCTAAACATTTAAAATTACAGATTTTACAACTAAATGGTTTCTCGCCGGTGTGAGTTCTTAAATGTAGTACGAGTTGTGATTTGCCTGCACATTTAAGGTTACAAATATTACACACTAGTGATTTCCTGTCTTTATGAGCTCTTAAATGACGTATTAAAGTTTGTTTAAGAGCAAGTTTATAACCACAAATAGCACACTCGAAGAAATTTGAACAGGTCAGCGTTAATTGTGTAGTGTCGGTTTCTTCTTTAATGTCAATGGAATGATGCAGATCTTCTAAATTAAATTTCACATCTTCCACCTCTTCTGTTTTAATTTCTAAATTGCTAATTGAATTATATGGAGTGTCCAAAAATTGACCTGCGTTTTCTACAATTTGTGATTCTTCGGAAGGTAGCACTTGAGCTGCATGTAAATCGGTAACTGGTTCCATTTCGAGGATGGAGCACTGTAACTGTACGGGTGTAAAATCACTTTTCTTCAACGAAAGCGTTAATTGCATTGATTATATGTTATCGATTTAGTAGACAAAATTATAAAATGGCGACATTGATTGTGAAAGCGTATAGCGCCATCTAATATTGTAAAGAAAACCAAAAGGAGATTTTATAACATTGGGAATTTATGTGCCATGGAGACGTATTCTTGTTGCGAATGGTTGTAAAATGGTACAAATTTTCAAAATTGCAAGAAATAAACAAAAATATAGAAAGGGCATAAGAGGAATGGATGTCGGAAAGGTGCAGTGTGATAGAAGAGATAGAAGAGCTTCAGGGAATTAAAACCCCCTCGTGTTCGGTCTGACTGACCTGCTGGGCTGGGTCGGGACTTAAAACTCTGTGTGCTCAGTACCTGGCTTGTCAAAAACCGGGATGATGGTCGTCGCGGAGAAACCAGACTAATAAGGTACCCACGTGTTTGTGGGTATAGGTAGGTACCTTTTAAAAAAACAAAAAATTCAAATGGAATTCTACAACACAATGGCAATACCAACACTGATGCTTGGATGCGAATTATGGACTATGTCTATTAGAGACAGATCTAGAATCCAGGCAGAAGAAATTAGATTTCTCCGTTCCATAGAAGGCTGTACAAGAGCTGACAGAATTCGCAATGAAGACATACGAGAAGCGTTGAAAACGACGCCTCTGCAATGACAAATAAACCAAGGCAGATAAAACTGGGAATAGCACCTACAGAGAATGGCCACCTCAATAATTACCAAAAAAATACTCTACTACAAACCTAGTGAGAAAAGAAAAGTGGGAAGACTCCTAGCAAGATGGCGACTTGAGTTGAAACTGGCATAATCTATGAAGTACTTAGATGATGATGATGATAATGATGACGATTAAATGGAGAATACCTACGTAATTTTAAAAAAATGCAGTACTTCTTGATGAAATGAAGGGGGAAGATATTGTGAAGTAGGTACATCAAAGCCCAAGGAATAAGATGGTGGGGATACATAATGAGAACCAAAAACAAGGAAATAGTGGGATGGAGTGATAGGTGACCTTGAGGAGAAGAGGGGAAAGGAGAATGTACGCAAAAAGTGATGAACCGTATGGCCTGGAGAGAAATTATCTGAAACTCTAAATCGCATCGATATCTTTAATTTCATGTAATTTCGCGAATTAATCCACTTCAATAAATTAATTTTTATAAGTCGTAAACCTATAGCTCTATTCTACTGTAGAAAGTCTATTCAGCAGTTATTCTAAAGAAATTCTAGAATAATCTAGAAAATACATCGATATCATACATATAATATATGAAGAAAGACTTCGAAAAATTGAAGATATTACTTTTTTCTGGTCAAACATATGGGAACAACCTAAAAACTATGTTGATATAGGTATGTTATGTTTGTCCCTATGATGAAGGGATCCTGGTGGCTGAGCCAGCCCGGGGGCGGATAAGATCTCCTGGGTCTGGCAACACTCCACTTTGGCCTGGATTTCCACTTAAACGGGTGGTCTGGGCTAGTCCACCTTAGATCAATCGGCTGTGCTTTTCCGTCAGAGGATCAGCAGGACGAGTTCTTGGGGGAGGATGGAGTGTGCAAACACCTCAACTCCCTGGGGGCTATATCTCTCGGGTAGCCCTGGCGATGTTTACAGCGTCCCAAAATGATGAGGCTCCGGTGAGGGTGGGGACCTGGAGAGATGAAAATAAAAATTTACTCCACATGGAAAATTTAAACAAAAACAAAAAACCAATAGCTGATGTATCAGCAAATACACAAGCGGGGGCGTCTATCCAAGACACCCCGCTCAAATCATCGGGTGCATCCATACAGGATGCCCCAACCATAAAAGCAGGAGCGTCTGACAAGGACACACTGCTGGCAGCTGGTGATCAATCCCCCTTTAAAAAGCGAAAGATCACTGGCGCGCAAACCAAACGGCGACAAAAAGCCCGTAGAGCGATGGAGGCTAACGCCCTCACCTCAAAACAAGGGCCTAGTGGCACCAAAGGCACTGTTCATGAGCAGGCCAGGCTTGTGCAGCCTGTCCGGGACAGTGCGAATAAAAGAAAAGTAGTCCCCTACCATAAGGAAGATCAACCCAAACCAGGGGGGTGGCCGACTTCGGGAAAGACGTCAAGAAAAGGCCGGGGTCTCAACCCTCTCCCTCTAACCAGGAGAAGAGGGGGAAATCATCTCACCATCGGCCTAATATCTCCAGTCGGGTGGATACTGTCTCCTACAAAGAGGCGGCTGGAAAGCACCTCCGATTAGCGGTGATAGACCGCTCAAACCCCCTGGGCAAACTTTCGGTGGCCCAGGTGGAGAAAATTGAAAACAGCCTAACTGCTGCCCTGGATGCGCTAATCTTAGAAGCAGCAAATGAGGCCAAATCAGCACCAACTTTTGGTGGCTTTCGACACTCTGGGGAGATCCTTCGGATCACCTGCAGTGATCAGAGCTCCCTTGAGTGGTTGCAAAAAACAGTAGCAGAATTCCCACCTTTGTGGGAAAAAGCCAAGCTAGACGTAGTCCAGCTGGACAACCTGCCAAGGCTCACGAAGGCAACTCTTTGGGTTCCTGGTAAACAGGAGCCCACTGAGGCTGTCATGAGGCGCCTGGTTGCCCAAAATACCTGGGCAAAACTAAAGGAGTGGTGCATCTTCCTCGATGCTGATAAGGAGGAACCGGAAGGCAAACTCCTTGTCTTTGGTATTGGACAGCAAGATAGTGCTGCACTAAAAGTAAGAGGAGAGCTGCTGAACTATAAGTTCGCAACCCTCAAAGTAAAGTTGCAAAAGTTTACGGACGATCCAGCAACAAGAACAACACCAACAGCCACTGCAACAGCCATGGAGACAGAAGTGATCCAGGAAGCGGTGGTTGAAGGTGAAAGTCAAACAGAGCAGTAAGCTCCCCCAAAGGTAAGCCCATACAAGAAAACTTGCAACACTGTCGGGAGGCCGTGGCAACTTTATGTCGCCACCTTGAAGTTTGCAGGGATACAGTAGCTCTGATATAAGAGCCATGGTTAGTGAAATCTGTTATATGTGGTTTCACAAAACTAAACTAGTCAAATAAAACTAGGACGTGTATTTACACTCCTAATAATATTCAGGCCAACCTTCTGCCGCAGTACAGCGACTGCGATCTGACAGCAGTGCGTATTGGCTGCGACTTTGGGAATGGTCAAGAGGATGTCATTCTGGCATCCATCTACCTTCCAATAGAAGCGACGAATCCGCCTACTCAAAAAGTGGTGGATCTCGTGAAACATTGCGAGGAAAAGAAGATTCACCTCATAATTGGCTGAGATTCAAACTCCCATCATATCGCGTGGGGGAGCAGAGATTGCAACAATCGAGGTAAGTCACTATTTGAATACCTTATAGGTACCAATCTAGTAATTCTTAATAGAGGGGACGTCCCTACTTTTTATGTGTCACCCCATCGCAACTCTGTCATTGACATTACAGTAGCGTCATTAGGTATTACAAACTACATTCATGACTGGCGAGTGTCTTACCAACTGACAATGTCAGATCATAGATGGATTTGCTTTAAGTTAAAAGCAAAAACAGTGGATGCTAAGCAGTACCGAAATCCGAGGAATGCTGACAGGGTAGTCTTTTTAGATCACCTGTCTAAATCCATGTAAAATGGTATATTGCAGGCAGCATCCACAAAGGAATATTTAACAACTACTGAGGAGATTGAAATGTACGTCAACGAGCTTCAAAACTCCCTCATTAAAGCCTATCAGCTGTCTTGTCCGCTTCGAACGGCCGGAATACGGGGTCGAGCAACATCTTGGTGGTGCGCAGAACTTGACCGGCTGAAGAGATCGGTAGGGAGGCTCTATAATAAGGCGCAGAACTCTAAAAGTTGCACTGACTGGGCAACATTTAAGATGCACCGGTCGGAATATAAGAGTCTAATACGCCAAAAGCAACGTGAGTCATGGAGAGCCTTCTGCAGCGGCATCGGAACAACTACTGGCGCAGCAAGGCTACATAAGATCATAGCAAAAGATCCATATCAGCAGCCAGGCGGTCTACGCCGAGAGGACGGTTCCTATACGGAAACACTCTCGCAGACTGCAGAAATACTGCTACAGACACACTTTCCCGACAGCATAACAGTTTCGGACTTTGTCTGGGCGGATATTGAAACTCAGGCACCGACTGAAATGAATTGCGAAATTGCAAAAGAAGTTGTAGATGACACAAAAACGGCATGGGCCGTTAAATCCTGTAGCCCCTTTAAATCGCCGGGGCCTGACGGGGTGTTCCCGGCCCTGCTCCAGTGGGGTTTGGGAGACATTCTCGATCACCTGGTGCGAGTGTTCACAGCATGCATTGCGCATGGCTACACACTGAAGGGGTGGCGTGGAGTTAAAGTCATCTTCATACCCAAACCAGGCAGGAGCGATTACTCTCTGGCCAAATCTTTTAGACCAATTAGTTTGTCCTCGTTTTTCCTTAAAGCGCTGGAGAAACTATGTGATAGGAAGATCCGTGATATGAGTCTGAGTCTCAGGCCATTACACGCGCATCAACATGCATACGTTCCGGGGAGATCTACTGAGACTGCGCTCCATATAATAGTGGAGCGCGTCGAAAGATCGCTGAACCATAAAGAGTTCACCCTACGAGCGTTTATTGATATCGAAGGAGCGTTTGACAAAACTACCTTCGACAGTATAAGTGAAGCATTGCACCGACACGGAGTCCCCGCTACCATTGTAAGATGGATAAGTTTTGCACTAAGTTGGAGGTTCGTGGATGTGGGTGTCGGAGACATAAACATCAAGGGCATTGTAACTAAGAGCTGTCCCCAAGGAGGGGTGCTCTCTCCGCTACTGTGGGTCATGGTGGCGGATAGCCTTCTGCAACGCCTGAATGAAAAAGGTTTTTATACCATAGGATATGCAGATGACTTCACCATCCTGCTTAACGGGAAATTTGAGAACATAATTTGCCAGCGCATGCAAAAAGCTCTCAAAATAATACAAGATTGGTGTATAGAGCACTCCCTCTCGGTTAATCCGATGAAGACGGAGTTAGTACTATTTACCAAGAAAAGAAAGCTAATGAGCATGGTACTGCCAAGCTTAATGGGAACTCCTCTGAAACTGGCTGACAATGTCAAGTATCTAGGCATAACACTTGACAAGAAGCTAAATTGGGGGAAACATCTACAAATTAAATTCAGGAAGGCGGGAATGGCATTCTGGCAGTGTCGAAGGGCAATGGGACGATCATGGGGACTTTCCCCTAAGATCACCCTCTGGCTCTACACAGCCGTTGTTCGACCTATGCTTTCCTACGGTGCACTTGTCTGGTGGCCCAGAACCAAGCAAGTAACAGCGGCGTCCTCCTTGCACCGGATTCAGAGAATAATCTGTCTGGCTGTAACTGGAGTGATGCGAATCGCCCCCACTGCGGCGCTTGAGGCCCTTCTCTGCCTCCCACCACTTGATCTTCATGTGCAGGAGATGGCGGTCAAGGCTGCCTTTAGGCTTCGTAGCTGGCGGCTATGGAATGATAGGAATGGAGCTGTGGGACATATGCGGATATTGAGGGACTACTCGGCGAGTGTACCCCTTCTGCATATAGAGTCTGACAGAATTCCCCTAAATACGTATTCAACAGGAAATTCAAAATCCTGCTAAATCCACCAGCAACTGACGAGAATGACATTTGTTTATTCTCTGACGGTTCAAAAAATAGTGTTGGATCAGGGGCAGGAATCTTTTCTGCCGAACTTAATCTGAACATGAGCATATCACTGGGCAAGTACACGTCGGTTTTCCAAGCGGAACTCATCGGTATATTGCACTGTGCAAAAACAGTCTGGGACAAAGGTATCCATGACAAAAACATTCAGATATTTACAGACAGCAGGGCAGTCCTTCTGGCACTTATGAGCCACAAGATCACCTCTGGCCTGGTGCTTGAATGCATCCGGGCCCTGAATCAGATATCAAATCAGAATGTCCTTTCTCTTCACTGGGTTAAGGGACACCAAGGCAATGAAGGTAACGAGAAGGCAGATGGTCTGGCTAAAGCCGGCTCAAATTGTCATCCCTGCGGCCCTGAACCGATGATTGTGCCAACCGTCAAAACCCTAGATACCCTTCTAAAACATCATACCCTAGAACTGCATTCCAGCAGGTGGGCCAATGAAACTGAATGTAGACAAGCAAGCGATACAAGCACCCTCCAGTAAACATTCAAAATACTACTTGAAGTTGTCCAGAGTCAATCTACGGATAATTGCAGGGATATTAACTGGACAAACACCTTAACACGCTGGGGATCGTAGACGAGCCAACGTGCCGGGGCTGTAATGAATCAGACGAAACAGCGGAGCATGTGCTCTGTCACTGCCCAGCTCTAGCGTCAAAAAGAGGGGGGACCATGTTGGGGGACTTCTGGCCTGACATGGCCAGAATTAGGGGCATCTCGCCTGCCAGAATCCTGGAGTTCATCCTTCAGCTGGGATGGCTCGAGGAATGATGGGGCGGGGGCAACTAAAATGGAGGTAGTACAATGGGCCCGGTCTAGTGGCCTAAGTGCGCGTGGGGTCTTCGACCCTACCCTCCTACCTATCCAGGTATCCAGAATCCAGGTGCAGTGTGATAGAAGAGCTTCAGGGTCATTCCATCTCAAATCAACTGAAGAATTTGCTCGACACCCACCAAATTTGACGAAACTTGGTACACAACATCTTTGTAAGAAATAAAAAATACAAATTTAAGGATTTTTGCAAAAAGGCATTTGTTTCCTTGTTTCGGTTCTTCAAAAAGTCGAAAAGTTAGTGTGTAAACTTGTAGAAAAACGACTGTAACTTCATCCAAAGTAGTCTAAATTTAAAAATAAAAAATGTTCTGGAAGGTTAAATGAACGCTCTATTCAAATATTCAGCCACATTTTATTTTTTCAACCCCTAACTGGATTAATTTTCTAATATTAACCCTATTTCTAAAAGGGTATTTTTGTTTTGTTAATTTTTTCACTGTTGTTTTGTACAATTGTGCTGAGCATGCGTACAAAATTTGATCATGGGATGAGTATGGGTTCGGTTAGTAAAAATTAATTAATTATAGCGAAAATCGGACAAAAATCAGTTTTTCGCCGATTTCTCAAGTTTCTTTGTACTTTATGGCAAAATAGTTTAATATAAAATTAGAGCTAATTAAATTGTCGTATTCACATTCACAAAATTCGTATTCACATAGTAATAACCGTTCAAAGTGGAGCTAAGTTGCGCAACCACGGTAACCACGGTTATATTTATTTAAAATGGTCAGAATCGATTTTCAATTAATTGTATACATTTTCATCATAAATATTTATTTTCTAAATATAAATTTACCACACCATCTATAATTTTGATAAAAATTTTAGCATACTACTAGAAAGCAGTTAAATCAAAAAAATGAGAGCGGTCATCGGACCGTCCACAGAAGCTATGCTTCTTACGCACAGAGCAAACCATAATAGATCCTTGAAGGCCATAGTTGTTCGGCCTCACAGGGCGAACCATAATAGATCCGTGAAGGCCATAGTTGTTTGGCCTTCGGCCTCACAGGGGGAGGACCATAATAGATCCGTGACGGCCATAGTTGTTCGGCCTTCGGCCTCACAGGGGAGGACCATAATAGATCCGTGAAGGCAATAATTGTTCGGCCTTCGGCTTCACAGGGCGGACCATAATAAATCCGTGAAGGCCATAGTTGTTCGACCTTCGGCCTCACAGGGCGGACCATAATAGATTATATTTATATGCCTTCAGCTGTCTTGACTGCTAGTCCGTGATTGCCAGTGGTTGTTCGGCGTTCGGTCTCACAGGGAGAGGACTATAATAGATCTGTAAAGGCCACAGTTGTTCGGCCTTTGGCCTTTTTGTGAAAAATTTTTAAAATTTTTTCGACGTTTTTTGCCTACCCACGAAAAGGGGGGGGATTTTTTAAATTTTTTTAGTTTTGTCAAAAAACTATTTTCCCTAAAAACCGGTTGGAGGTTGAGGCGGCGTGGGGTTGGGGGCGGTTGCCACCTACGCCCCCCGTCCATAGCCACCATTCCCAGGGTCCTAGCCCTCTCGGTACCGGAGTTATGCTTGCTCCCACTTGCTTTTGAGAACACGGGTCGGGTCGGCCTTCGGCCTCCACTGGCATTTAAGAATACGGGTCGGCTTTCTTCAATTTTTCGAAGTCTTTCTTCATATATTATATGTATGATATCGATGTATTTTCTAGATTATTCTAGAATTTCTTTAGAATAACTGTTGAATAGACTTTCTACAGTAGAATAGAGCTATAGGTTTACAACTTATAAAAATTAATTTATTGAAGTGGATTAATTCTCGAAATTACATGAAATTAAAGATATCGATGCGATTTAGAGTTTCAGATAATTTCTCTCCAGGCCATACGGTTCATCACTTTTTGCGTACATTCTCCTTTCCCCTCTTCTCCTCAAGGTCACCTATCACTCCATCCCACTATTTCCTTGTTTTTGGTTCTCATTATGTATCCCCACCATCTTATTCCTTGGGCTTTGATGTACCTACTTCACAATATCTTCCCCCTTCATTTCATCAAGAAGTACTGCATTTTTTTAAAATTACGTAGGTATTCTCCATTTAATCGTCATCATTATCATCATCATCTAAGTACTTCATAGATTATGCCAGTTTCAACTCAAGTCGCCATCTTGCTAGGAGTCTTCCCACTTTTCTTTTCTCACTAGGTTTGTAGTAGAGTATTTTTTTGGTAATTATTGAGGTGGCCATTCTCTGTAGGTGCTATTCCCAGTTTTATCTGCCTTGGTTTATTTGTCATTGCAGAGGCGTCGTTTTCAACGCTTCTCGTATGTCTTCATTGCGAATTCTGTCAGCTCTTGTACAGCCTTCTATGGAACGGAGAAATCTAATTTCTTCTGCCTGGATTCTAGATCTGTCTCTAATAGACATAGTCCATAATTCGCATCCAAGCATCAGTGTTGGTATTGCCATTGTGTTGTAGAATTCCATTTGAATTTTTTGTTTTTTTAAAAGGTACCTACCCACAAACACGTGGGTACCTTATTAGTCTGGTTTCTCCGCGTCGACCATCATCCCGGTTTTTGACAAGCCAGGTACTGAGCACACAGAGTTTTAAGTCCCGACCCAGCCCAGCAGGTCAGTCAGACCGAACACGAGGGGGTTTTAATTCCCTGAAGCTCTTCTATCTCTTCTATCACACTGCACCTTTCCGACATCCATTCCTCTTATGCCCTTTCTATATTTTTGTTTATTTCTTGCAATTTTGAAAATTTGTACCATTTTACAACCATTCGCAACAAGAATACGTCTCCATGGCACATAAATTCCCAATGTTATAAAATCTCCTTTTGGTTTTCTTTACAATATTAGATGGCGCTATACGCTTTCACAATCAATGTCGCCATTTTATAATTTTGTCTACTAAATCGATAACATATAATCAATGCAATTAACGCTTTCGTTGAAGAAAAGTGATTTTACACCCGTACAGTTACAGTGCTCCATCCTCGAAATGGAACCAGTTACCGATTTACATGCAGCTCAAGTGCTACCTTCCGAAGAATCACAAAATGTAGAAAACGCAGGTCAATTTTTGGACACTCCATATAATTCAATTAGCAATTTAGAAATTAAAACAGAAGAGGTGGAAGATGTGAAATTTAATTTAGAAGATCTGCATCATTCCATTGACATTAAAGAAGAAACCGACACTACACAATTAACGCTGACCTGTTCAAATTTCTTCGAGTGTGCTATTTGTGGTTATAAACTTGCTCTTAAACAAACTTTAATACGTCATTTAAGAGCTCATAAAGACAGGAAATCACTAGTGTGTAATATTTGTAACCTTAAATGTGCAGGCAAATCACAACTCGTACTACATTTAAGAACTCACACCGGCGAGAAACCATTTAGTTGTAAAATCTGTAATTTTAAATGTTTAGCAACTAGAACACTAAAAAAGCATTTAAGAACACATACCGCCAAGAATCGGTTTAGTTGTGATTTGTGTGAGTATGATCGTCCACATAATCATCATTTAAGAAGTCATGTCGGCGAGAAACCGTTTTGTTGTGAAATTTGTGAGTATAAATGTGCACGTAAATTAACGTTAGAAATCCATTTAAGAACTCATACCGGCGAAAAACCGTTTAGTTGTCATATTTGTAAGTATAAATGTGTACGTAAATTAACGTTAGAAATCCATTTAAGAAGTCATAGCGGCGAGAAACCGTTTAGTTGTCAAATTTGTAATTATAAATGTTTAGCAAACGGAGCACTACAAAAGCATTTAAGAACACATACCGCCAAAAATCGGTTTAGTTGTGATTTGTGTGAGTATGATCGTCCACATAATCATCGTTAAAATGCATTTAAGATGGTTGAAGCCTTTTTTTAAGACCACTCCAAAATGTTCATATTTACATATCATAAAATTAATGATTTACTAGGTACGTAATAGTATACTATAGGCCAAGGTTGTGAAGGCCGTCATTATTGCCCTAGCGCCAAGATTATATTCCAAGGTGCTTTGCACCGAGGAATATAAGGTGCGGAGGCAATAATGGTCTTCACAACCGTGGTTTATATACGATTTTTTCCACTACTAGATTTATTACCATTTTTTTAAATTCTTTTTAATAAAAAATTTTTCAAATTTAAAATGTTTATTTCAAATGACAGTTTTGTTTTGTTGATTTGACAGTTGTTGACAAATTTAGGTTATTAAATAAAATAAATCGCAGTTCGTCAAATTAACAATGGATGGCGCTGTCACTGCTGTCACATTTAATTATTCGATTATAATGAATTTTTAAAATTAAATTAATGTACTAAAAATGCGTTTTAAATAGTTTAAATACAATTAATTAGCATTTCTTGGTTATTCTAAATCATTTAATAACAACATTTTTCTTTAAAATAGTCGCCAAGTTATCAAAAAATGTCATTTTGTTCATTATTAACCATTGGTTAACAATGGAAAAATTGTTCACCACTAGTCGAAAACGTGTCACTTCTTGAGCAACTAACCTAAGTAAAAATGATAGCCTATATGACTAGTAGTGGAAAAAAACATTTTAAGCAGGATTGACCAGCTAGATTACGAGAAAATCTAATTTGAAATCGGTGAATTTGACATGTGAAACATAGGGAATGCAGTAATAATCTTCGAATTTATTTAGTAAAATCCGTACCAAGTGCTTAAAAAGTATTCTAACTTATTCTAACTATAGATTAACAATTTACCAAATGTCAAGAGTAATTTTAAAGATTTTGACTCGATAGTTTGTCTGCAAATAATTATTAAATATGACGAGGCGTACTTTTATAAAATTTTTGTACAATTGGCAATATTGGGCTGTTGAGCATTTTCAAATTATCGTGATATTGAAAACTAATGAACTTAACTCATAAATTACTACTATTCTCTGAAATTTTAATTTAATTTATAATTTTTTTAAGTTGAAAGGCGATGAGGAAGATTGAACATGATAAAAATTTATAGCCGATCAAAAAATTATAAAACTTAATTTAATTTAATGCCCAAGATAATGAAGTAAATTGTATGATACTTGTTTTTATCAAATTTCATTTCCCCCATATTTTGGAGCTACGTAATAAATTGTAATAAATGTAAATAACCGACCCCTAATAGTTTTGTATAGATATTAATTTATATTGTGTAGATAATGAATTGTTTAGATATAATCACATTGGTTCTGAATAAAAATTAGCAAATTAATAGTATTTTTTTTTCTTCTTCGCTTCAAGAATTAGGTAACCTTGCCTGTTGTAGAACCCAGCGCTTTCGTGGATGACTTAATATATTTCTTCTTCCTTTGCATTTACAGTTCATAGCCCTTACTGACAATACATCTGTATTCATTCGGTCAACATGTTTTCTCCAACTTCCTCTATAGGTAGTTCTTTATCTTTTAGTGTAGGTTAATTCGGAAAAACCATTTATTAAAAATTATATTTTATGTGTTAACTACAGCGTTTGCAAGCACAACAGCTCCAAATCATGCTCCAAATAGAGTTATTAGAATATGTTCGACGGAGCTTCAAAGCGAAAAAAGCGCCAGACCAAACACGGCCTTCGTGTTATTCCTAGGATCGTGTTTAGGGGTGCGCGATTATAAAATTTCATAATCGATTATAAAAAATAATCGATTTTTTTCGATTAATCGATTATTGAAAATAATCGATTATGAACTCATAACTATAATATTAGGTAGGGCTATTAAGGGTTACTAAATTACTATATAATTTATTATTTTGCTAATTGTGTTACGGTGGTGCTGATAAGAAGTGTTGCTAAGCACCAGTTGATAACATAATTGTCTTTTATTTTAATTTTTCATTTATTTAGGATATACCTAAACAAGTATTTAGAAATACATGCATTTTGTCTAGATTACGAACACTTTTCATTTTTAAACCTGTGGAACGTAACTAATAAGTTTTATAATGTAAATAATAATGAATTTACTACGTCACGAAGAAAGACGGACAACCAGACATGACTTTGTAATATTATGTAGTACCAAAGATAAACATGTCGTGCAATCTCAAAAGTGCAAACCCACAATAATTCTACCCACTAATTAACGAACTCGATCAAATTATGAATTAGAATTAAATTTTTATTTAAAAAACATTTAAAAATTATTTTGATCTGGAATTGAAAATATTTAAATGAACTTACATTAATTAGTTAATCTACATACATTAATTTAATTTCTAAAATTTTGTAGATCATTTTATTGAATTTGAATTCTGGAGATTCGTATTACCGTGGGTTCAAATTATTCAGATTGCACCACATAACCTCCAACCAAGTACCTGGAAGCATATTATAATGTTGCGATAAAAAAATTTGTAATTGCAGGTTTATTTTCATAATCGATTATTTCCACAATCGATTATTTTCACAATCGATTATTCTCACAATCGATTATTTCTATAATCGATTATTATAAATTATCATAATCGATTATGAAATAATCGATTAATCGATTATATGCGCACCCCTAATCGTGTTGTCGGTCCAGTGGCGTCCCCCCGGGAGGCTGTAAATAAATTGAATAAAACTACAGTCCACTTAATTAGGGAGAAATCCAACAGTAGTCTTTGTATGTTTTGGCATGAGCCACTTCAGGAAACAAGACGAAAGTCGACTTTAACCAATCTTCAGGTATGCTACCTGGACGATATATAATATTAAATAATTTGACCAGAATATCTATGCTATTATCGTCTAGTAATTTTAATAATTCAACCGGTATTTCATCTGGCCCTGGTGCTTTATTATTTTTAGTGTTTTTAATGGCATACTCCACTTTATTTCTATTGATATTTGGCGCAGTATTTTTTGTGTATTTTATGATGTAATACCTGTACGTTCTGTCATCTTTAAACAATTGCTCTATATTTCCATCTTCGTCCATTAACATACCATTGCCTTTATTTCTGAAGTTACCAATAAAAGTAAAGAAGAAAAGATTCACTGATCTTTTTGTGGATATTAAAAGTGTAAAACTTTTATTGAAGCTCTTTACATACAATACATACATCGCAACAAGAATACATACGTCTCCACGGCACATAAATCCCAAATGTTATAAAATCTTCATTTAGTTCTCTTTACAATATTAGATGGCGCTATAGTCTTTCACAATCTACAGTGACTATATAGAGACAGTGGCGACAAACGATGTCCGATTTTTGATTGGCTGCGTGCATCACATGGTGTCGACCGCCATGTTGTTGCAAACTTTCGGTTTGTTTACATTGAATGCAATCAGTTTTATGTATAAAGTGAAGGTTTTCCTGATATGTGCACCGTGCAAACATTTTTTTGAATTTAAATTGTGTGTAAATTGCTTTTAAGCTTTTCATTATGTTGGTAAGTACTTACTCATTAATTTATTATACATACCCATAAGTTTTAAATAATTTCATTATTAGCTAACCAGTTTTGTAATTTGTAGATAAATAATAATTTCAAATCGTATATTTTTATTAATTTGTGTTTTTAAGATGCCTGGTTGTGCAGCCGTAAAATGTAGTAATTCAGCCAAGAAATAAGGTTTCCTAATGAAACGATTTCCGAGAGACCCTACGAGAAGGAAGGAGTGGCTCATTAAAATGAAACGAGATAAATGGGTTCCAACTGACTCGTCGTATTTGTGTGAGGTATGTTATAAAATATTTTTGTTGTTCCTAATTAATTTTTACAATAAATATAGGTTCATTTTTCTGCTGAAATGTGGGAGAGAACTCGGGAAAATGGCTCACGAAAATTGAAACATAATGCTGTACCAACAGTTTTCTTTTTTGCACCTCCACAAATGCAAAGGAAACCTCCAACTGAAAGAATGGCCTTACCTTCACAATCAGGAGTACCCTTATTAAGTATGTATGTACATAAATAATTTAAATAAAATTAATCTTGAATCGATTGTAGGTCAAGTCTTGGATATCGAAGAAAGTAACGAAGTCACTATTGAAAATAATTCAGAGGAATTATTACTAGATGAAGTCGAGGCTATTGAAGAAGTTTTACCTACAGTGGTTTTACCTGAATACAATGAAGTCGATATTAACAATAGTGCTGAGTCAGAAGACCGAAGAATCATTGAGCCGCAAAGTTTATTGCAGGAATCTTCAGAACACCAGTCGTTGACATCAAGCAGTGAAGACAGCAAAAATGAATTATCTGTATGCGATAAAACTGCATCTATGCAAACCGATGTGAATTTATTGAAAAAATTGGCCGACTACAAAAGAATTTATTTGAAGCAAGTGAGAAAAGCCAATAAATATAAAAAACGCTTACGTAATACTAAGACCAAGCTCAGATTATTAAATCAAAGTAAAGAACTATTATTATTAAAACAAATATTTAATTATATATCGATTGAAAATTAATTCAAAAATATCAAAAAAAACTTCGAAACAGTATGCAAGTAAATCCGTTGCTGGTAATTTGTTATGAATTTAATTTGTAGAGAATATGTATAAATAAAAATTATAAAGCATTTTTTTCTTTGAATAGTTTAAATGATTAGTGGGTTTTTATGTATTTTATTGTTTTTGGAAAACTAAACATCTTAATTATTTAAATAATGTCAATCGGTAAGCATATACAAGCGTTCATTCTTAGTGTTTCCCTTGACATATGCTGTCTTTAGAGTAAAGATATTAACGCATATGCATTACCTACATATCCATATTTATCCACTAACGAGAATTTTTTCCTACTGAATTAAACACTCGTAATAAACTCTTAAATTATATTCTCTGGCATACATTTCTTGTTTAAATTTGCAACAACATGGCGAATGGGCGGGGTTTAAGCTCTCGTGTCGTCACTGTCTCTATAAAGTCACTGTATCACAATCAATATCGCCATTTTATAATTTTGTCTTACTATGGTAGTAGTTCTCTAAATCGATAACATATTATAATCATTGCAATTAACGCTTTCGTTGAAGATTTTACATCCGTACAGTTACAGTGCTCCATCCTCCAAATGGAACCAGTTACAGATTTACATGCAGCTCAAGTGCTACCTTCCGAAGAATCACAAATTGTAGAAAACACAGGTAAATTTTTGGACACTCCATATAATTCAATTAGCAATTTCGCAATTAAAACAGAAGAGGTGGAAGATGTGAAATTTAATTTAGAAGATCTGCATCATTCCATTGACATTAAAGAAGAAACCGACACTAGGTACACAATTAACGCTGGCCTGTTCAATTTTATTCGAATGTGCTATTTATGGTTATAAACTTGCTCTTAAACAAACTTTAATACGTCATTTAAGACCTCATAAAGACAGGAAATCATTAGTGTGTAATTAGTCCAGTCAAATTACGAAATCTTCAAACATAAAATTATGTAGTTTAGCGATTGTTAAGTATCGATAGGGGGGTGCATTCTGAGCATACATTTCAATTTGAGGGGTTCTCCGAAGGTCAGCTGTACCTCATTTCGCTAAAAGCGCGTTTAATTCGATATCTCGAGAACGGTTAGTGTTAGGCAAAAAATTGTAGAGACCTTTTCTCTTCTAAATTAAATTTACTTAAATTTAAATTTACTTTTTTATCTAAAACTTTTTTCTCTACTACCAATACCTTCGGAGTTATACCTTACTTTACCGAGCGAAATCCGCGCCATTGTCACAATATCATCGACGTCAGTGGGTATTCAGTACTTGAAAGAAATATTAAAGTATTCCATGATCATTTATTAGCCAACTTACCTGTATAAAAAGGTGAATCGATTAAACCATTTAAATATTGTACTTCATTTAAATATTAAATATTGTAATCATTTGAATATCATTTAAATATTGTACTTCTTCAATTTGGGTATTTTTTATTGCATTCAATGGAATAATAATGTGAATAAGCAGGGCCTATTTTACCATAAGGCCCGGTGGAAAGGGGGGCCCGAAAAAGGCTTCAAAAAAATAATTATAAACCATTCCAATTTCAATTTGAACACACCAAAACAAGCCAAATCTGATAAAGGAAATTAAATAGAATTAGGCTTAAATTGGTATAATAATGATATGATTTATAATTCAGCGTCACTAATTCTCAATTAGTAAATTCTGGCAAATAAAAAAATGCATTAGGTACCAAACGGCACCGGCGCTGGCGGATCTTTTCGCGGCGTTTTTGTTTATGCCGCAATCAGCCGAAAGAGCTTTTGACGACGAATTACTTGGAAAAAAAATGCTACGGCGGTCGCCTAAGGCGATCTTTATTGGCGGTATATGGTACATTTTTGCGCGTGTTTGACAATACCGACCAAGCGTATTTTTGTTGCGTTTAAAAGGCAAAAACATGATAATAACAAGCAATCTATGGTGACGACAGTATTATAGTGCTATAGTGGGGTAGTTTTGTAGATATCATTTATTTAGATTTTTGTTCTGTTCAGTCTCAGCTCAGTTTTCAAGTGATGTAGTGATGTTCATATTGTCCAATCGAAATTCAACTTAAGGTAAGTTTTGAGTTATAATTGATATATTATTTTCGTATTTTTAATACCTTGTGCAAAATTTCAAAATAACCATAATCATTAAACAAGAATATAGACATGTTCAATCCCAAAAATAAATATTAATTGACACTATGTATTGCATTACCCAAAAATTCAAATCACTCCAACATTAATGTATTTTTTAATTTTAGAAGAACATGAGTTACAAATACCAAAGTGGTAGTGAGAAGTGTAAAAAGGCAAAAGTAAGGGAAAATGAAAAAGAAAAACATAGAAACGCAATGTTGGCATTCCTCAAAAAGGAGCCAGAAAATCAACATGATCTTCTAGAACAAAAACAAACGTGTGTTTCAAAAGATGAGGAAATAAATGCTTCAACGAGCAACATTGGGAGTACCATCGAGATACAAGAACACGAAGACGCGGACGTTGATGGTAACGTCGTCGTAAGTACTTTGGAAATGATGGAAATTGATGAAGAAACTCCTCAACAAAGTGAATCTGCACCATTTCCATGTGATCTAGCAGACTAGCCTCAAAATATAACATCAGAATTTCAAGAATATGTTCTTAAAAACAGACCTGAACAAAATATTGACAGAATAAGTGGGTGTCTAAAACAATTGGATGGGAAAAAATCTAGATGCTTACAAAGTTCAACATTCTACAAATCTAAAGAAAACGGCGAAAAAGCCCTTCGTGAATGGTTGGTTTACAGTCCCAAATCGGACTGTGTTTATTGTTATGTTCGCAAACTTTTTTCGAAAAAAGATGCCAAGTTAAGTACCGATGGCTACACTGACTGGAAAAATGCGACTCAGTACTTGAAAAACCACGAAAGGTCTTCCGAACACATAACTTCCATCAGTACAATGATTACTAGAAGTCGAATGGAGGGAAGGATAGATACAGAAATAGAAAAAAGTTACTTGCAGGAGAAAAACTACTGGAAAAATGTTTTTTTAAAGGTTTTGTGAGATAAAATCAGCGTTAGTAGAGCTAAATGACGATGCAAACAAAAAAAAATCCACCAGAACAGAAGCTGGAGATCTACTTCACAAAATGAACACATTTGAATTTGCCCTGATGACAGCAATTTGGAAAAGAATCCTAGACAGGATAAACTCCACCAATAAATCTCTACAAGAAAATCAAGCCAATCTAACTGCAGCTTGTACACTATATAGTGGATTGATTGAATTTGTCAAGCATTTTAGAGAACAGTTTGATGAAATTGAGGAAGAAGCCAAAAAAAATCAGCCAAATAATAATGTTTATAAGGATGAGATTTCAAGAGTTCGTAAGAAAAAGCAGTGTTTTGATGAAGGCCCTGCACAAGACATCACTTTGAGCGGTGCTGAGAACTTTAAAATAAATACTTTTTTTCCTATATGTGACAAGTTGATTTCGGAGTTAAAAATGAGAATGCAAGCCTATGATTGTGTAAATGAAGTTTTTGAGCTATTTTTTACTGAACCATCGGATGATAGATTTTATGTATCTATAAAAAATATTGAAAAATATTACCATATGGATGTGGATGCTACTGAAGATTTAGTGGATGAAATTGTACAATTCAAAGCCCTTTGTGATTCAAATGACATTTCCTCTAAAGACCCTCAGGAAATGTTGAAATTTTTAATCGATAACAATATTTTGTCAACCTTTTCTAATGTTGAGGTATTGTTGCGTATATATTTAACTATTCCTATCAGTAATGCTTCCGGCGAGAGATCATTTTCTACGTTAAAAAGGGTGAAATCATATTTGAGGAACTCACTGAATGAAGAAAATGTCTCATCTTTGGCCATTCTTAACGTAGAAAGCGATATTCTGGACACATTAGAAATTAATGGTATCATAGATAAGTTTTCTGAAATGAAAGTACGTAAAAAAAATATTAATTAGTTGTTTCTTTTATTGATAATTCTTTATTTTGTTCGTTGTACCCCAAAAGCAGAAATTTCTATTATTTTTATTTTTTGTTGTGTTGTTGATTTTGTTTGAATATTGTTGAAATATTATTAGTTTTTTGTATTACCTATTTTATGTTTTTGTCAAATTAAAGTTCTTATTTAATTGTTTACAATCATTGAAACCATTTTTCAATTCATTTGAAAATTTAATTTTCATCAAACATTTTTTTCATGAAGAAAAGGTGCCAAAGGTAAACAGAAAAATTCTTATTGGAAAGTCGTATATATAGGATAGGGGGCCCGAAATTTTGCTTGGGCCTTGGGGCCCAATTGAATCAAAAATAGGCCCTGTGAATAAGGATTAGAAAAACAAGCAAATGAACAATTATTAAGACTGTTCCACACATTTATTGATAAAAAATAGAATGTAAAATTCGTAAAATTAAGCACCCGAGGTGGATGGAAGTGATTCCTTCCCATTACCCCGACCCCTTCTTAGGCTAAAAATAGATTCCCCAGGTACGAGAGTTGAGGAACAGATGTCCCTTACCCGCACTAATGCACGCAACAGCGTGTCCGTGAATACGCGTTGCGACAATGGCGCGGATTTCGCTCGGTAAAGTAAGGTATAACTCCGAAGGTATTGGTAGTAGAGAAAAAAGTTTTAGATAAAAGTTGTTCGTAATTAAAAGATCTACAACTTTTATAATAGAAAAATTTTAATAAAATTGAACGGGTGGGGAGGAAATAGCGAAAAATGAAAAATAGGGAGAAAAAAAAGGAAAATTTTTGCTTTCGGAAGTAATAAGTTGAAAAATATTGATGTTAAAAAAAAAGTTTCAGATAAAAAAGTTAGTAAATTTAATTTAGAAGAGAAAAGGTCTCCACAATTTTTTGTCTAACACTAACCGTTCTTGAGATATCGAATTAAACGCGTTTTTAGCGAAATGAGGTACAGCTGACCTTCGGAGAACCCCTCAAATTGGAATTTATGTTCAGAATCCACCCCCCTATCGATCCCTAATAATCTCCAAACTACATAATTTTATGTTTGATAAACCCATTTTGAGCCGTAATTTGACTGGACTAAATATTTGTAACCTTAAATGTGCAGGCAAATCACAACTAATCAAATCAAATCAAATCAAATAACATTTATTAATTTAGTAGATGCTAAGCATGAGGATACCTTACATTTCGTATGTTACAGATATTAGGGCTGGTAGCCCTCTCTTCTATATTTAATTAATTAAAGTCAATGTAAAAGTTTAGTTTAAACAAAAGTAAGTTGCATGCAGGAAAAAATTTTCAAAAACCTGCTGTGAAAAATATGGAGAATTGAAGAATATAAAAATTTGAAAAATATTTAAAAAGCAAACAAAAGATAACATAATGAGCAATACTAGGTGAAAATAAATAAATGAAAAGTACTACATTTAAGAACTCACACCGGCGAGAAACCATTTAGTTGTGATTTTTGTGAGTATAAATGTGCACGTAAATTAATGTTACAAATCCATCTAAGAAGTCATGTCGTCGTGAAACCGTTTAGTTGTCAAATTTGTGAGTATAAATGTTCACAAAATGGAATGCTAAAAAGGCATTTAAGAACTCATACCGGCGAGAAACCGTTTAGTTGTCTTTTTTGTGTGTATAAATGTTCAAACAGTGGATCACTAAAAACGCATTTAGTAACTCATACTGGCGAGAAACCGTTTAGTTGTCAAATTTGTAATTATAAATGTTTGGCAAACGGAGCACTACAAAAGCATTTAAGAACACATACCGCCAAGAAACGGTTTAGTTGTGATTTGTGTGAGTATGATCGTCCACATAATCATCTTTAAAATGCATTTAAGATGGTTGAAGCCTTTTTTCCAGACCATTCCAAAATGTTCATATTTACGTATCATAAAATTAATGATTTACTAGGTACGTAAAAAAATTTTAAGCAGGATTGACCAGTTAGATTACGAGAAAATCTAATTTGAAATCGGTGAATTTGACATGTGAAACATAGGGTATGCAGTAATAATCTTCGAATTTTAGTAAAATCCATACCAAGTGCGTAAAAAGTATTTCTAACTATAGATTAACATTTTACCAAATGTCAACAATACCAAATGTCAACTTTTATAAAATTGTCGTACAGTTGGCAATGTTGGGCTGTTGAGCATTTTCAAATTATCGTGATATTGCAAACTAATGAACTTAACTCATAAATTACTACTATTCTCTGAAATTTTAATTCAATTTATAATTTTTTTAAGTTGAAAGACGTTGGGGAAGATTGAACATGATAAAAATTTATAGCTGATCAAATAATTATAAAACTTAATTTAAAAATCGGTGCTCTGTACAGCATTCGAGCTTGTGCCACATCCTTCCCTATTTATATTCATGGAGAAGATAGAATTGGAAATCTTGTGCGACTGTCTTTATATTTTGTACATTTTAGGGAAATGCCTAAGATAATGTAGTAAATTGTGTGATACTTGTTTTTATCAAAATTCATTTTCCCAATATTTTGGAGCTACGTAATAAATGTAAATAACCGACCCCTAATAGTTTTGTATAGATATTAATTTATATTGTGTAGATAATGAATTGTTTAGATATAATCACATTGGTTCTGAATAAAAATTAGCAAATTAATAGTATTTTTTTTCTTCTTCACTTCAAGAATTGAAGACTCTGCTGCAACAAGGAAGTATCTGTGATTTTTAGAATTTTACAGGAGACGATAAAATATAAATAATTTTTTTTTATGAAAGAGTAATTTCTGCTTTTTTCTGAAAATGTTCAAGACATGTAATGAATGATTTATGGACAGTAGGAACTCAATTTACGTTTACATACTACTGTCTATAATTATAAACAAATTGCAGATACCTCCTTCTTGACCCCAATGATCTAAAAACACGGCAATTTCTTTTTTAATTTATTTTTATCAAAACTACATGGATCCATTGATCAAATTTGTTACAAATACCTTAAACATAAACATAAAATCACTCAGGGTCGGAAAATTCGCCATCATGAGTAACGTCAGAATCCTGATCAGCTGTTGTGTGACGATCTTCATCCGATACCAGTGAAGTGTAATAGGCAATATCTGCTTTGGGCACGTATTTTTCGGCGAGGTGCATCACATTATCATATTTTGCCTTTTTAATTGCTAGAGGACGATCGTACAATCTTTCCTTCTCAATATCAGGGCACTGATTAGGATTTTTTGAATAATAAATTCGGAAAACACTGTAAAGTTACTTGCCACACTGCATCTAATTTTTGTATCATGATCACTACAGTGTAATGTTTGGGGTCTATATGAATTAAGGGTCGTTCTTTATGGTCACTTTGGGTCACTTTATATTTATAATTAATAACTCATTTGCAGTACTATCTACATTTTATATTTAACTCCTTTATACATTATATACACTTTATTACTTATGCTAAGAATCACTCTACACTCGAAGACAGTTCGATCGCTACTGTCCCATACATACCTCAATACATCCGTTCGTCGTTCATACCAATCAACTTGCTTACTCGCTAAATAATATAATATGCTTATTCCTAAATTGTTCTTAGCTAAAGGTGGATACACACCACATCTCCCTGGGCAAGTAAAAGAATTTTATCTCCTTGGAATTTAAATTCTTTTCATTTTACAAATATTTGAGATGCTCGTAATGTTTACTTGGAGTTGGGTTAAACTCTCCACCTCTCTTTTTTTTTTTTTCAAAAGTTGGTAATACTATATTACAACTTAAGGGTACTTAACAATATGTATAACATTTTGGGATAGGTTAAATTACTAGTTTACTCATTACTAAAATTCAATTTAAAAATTAAAAGTTTAAAAATTACTAATTAAAAGATTAGCTAAAAAAAAAAACATACACATAATAATGACATACCTAACTTGCTTTAAAAGAAATCTTAACCTAAACATTACATTGGATATAAACAAACTTAAACTCGGAAATTTGGTACTTAACATTTACAATTAAATTCAAATTAAAATATTAGTATTTTATAATATTTGATTTCATTAGAATTAGAAATTAATCTACTTATCTACCCTATTACATAAGATAAAACCCTCTTATAGCTATAACCATAATTATTAAATTAAAAGTTTTTATCTTAAAAAATTTTTTGAACACTTAATACTTCATCTTTTAATTGAACTTCTTAGTAAATTGACTTTTGTTAAATTTGATTTTTCTTTCATCGTTTAATTGATCTTTTTCTCAATTTGCTTTTCTGTGATGGGTAGTTTTTTGCTTTATTTATTTCGATGTCGATTACTTAAAATTTGAACTTTTATGTCGTATTACGTATTAATTTACTGTAATTTTTTATATTTAACTGTCGATACCTGTCGAATATTATTTAATATTAAGATTATTATCGTTTTTTCATTTTATTCAGTATTTTTTGGAAGGCACATGTCTCTATTTTTTAATCTTTGCACTCCTTTTACTTTATATATTAATTTGTGTTCCAGGCCTGGGCACATAGGAGTTGCTTTTTGTTTTATTATAGCGCTTTATTTATTATATAATTATTCACTTATTATTATTAATAATTATCGATCGATCGACTTCCGGAATATTTTCTTCTTTACAAATTTAACTATTACTTTTTCCGGAATTTTAGCTCATTTACATAGAATATTCCAAGACCTTCAATAGAACATCTCGTGTTGCCATCGATTAGGTTTTTGGATCTATATGAATAGCTTTTAGAGACTGTATATATATTTTTTACTGTATTACTGTTTATTATGATGTGCTCCATTTTTCTTTTAGGTTTACGATAACAATTCTACGCTGTCCTCTGGTTTCTCAAATATTCTTACAAGCTTCGGCCATCGCGAGACCTAACCTTTTCAGAAATATTTGAATTCGGTGATTTTGCTTCCGTGTACAATTATTGTTATCGATTGATAACGCGGACTTAAAAGTCGTAATAATAATGTACAATTTTACCGATACATTTGACCTTAACACTGGTTGTACAACTATTGCTGTGAATTCTGCGTCGACTCAGGAAATCCTAACAATACTGTTCAATTTATCGGTACATTTGTATTACCTTTAATTAGGAACAATTTGATCTTTTTCGTAGAATTATTTTTCAATATCTTTCAACGAGGCACAAAGTGCTGAAACACGCTGATAAAGATTTGAATTTTTAGCTTACGTTGAAGCTTTACTTAATTACTGATTTTAATAACTGAATAACGCATAGGTTATCGATTCTTTAACGTTTAAACGAGTTAAAATACTTTTTGACATATTTCGACATGATAATTTATGCAATAAAATTTCCTAATTTGAAAAATAAATTCTTGCATTGCATTTCTAACTTTCGCATTTTATTCATATGATTAATAAAGTTTATCATAGCAAAACTACCTATCAGCAAATTTTTTTTCCTTTCCGTGTTGATGAAATTTTTATATTTATCGAACCCACTTACGATCTTATTTCGGAACTATTGAACAATCCGATTGTTTTAAATTAATGCCGTTTCCTTTAAAATTTGGAATTGTAAAAATAAATCTTGATCGTCTTATAATGCTTTTAAATATTTGCAAAATATTTTATATTGCATAAAATTGTTAATTCTCAAATTGCACACTTTACTTTTCGGAATTTGTGTTAATTCTATTTTTCTTCGTTTTGGCTGGTAATAAAGCATATAAGCTTCCCTAGAAATTTTTAATTCTTTATATTATTTTAACTTCTTTCAGTTAATTAATTACGACTTTATGAATATTGCATGCAAATACTTGCGTAAGAGATTTTAGATAATTTTCGTTTAGGCAATTTAAATTCAATATTATTGAATTTTTTTAAATCCTATTGTTAAAATAGTTATTACATTAAAATATTATCAATTAAACTTTTTAATTTTTACACAACTTATCTAGACAAAAGAAAGATTTTTAGTTTCCGCTAAATTTGAAAAGTTGCAGTTTGCAGTTGTATTGTTATCTAATGTTCGAGTTAACGCTCGTAATAAAATAAAATTTAAATCTACCATGTAAAATTGTTAACCTTTTTTATATTTCTTTATTCCGTCAAATTATAAAACTTTTCATTAATAATACCAAAATCTACTTAAAATGGAACATATTTTTAAAATTTACCTAGTACTGTAACTTATATGATTTTTATCAATGGCATAAAACTTTTTGGTATCCTATTTTGAGATAATAACTATTCAAATCCTTGTTGACATTAACCAAAATTAGGTTGTAAATTTTGTACTTAACTATTATTTAAGTATTTCAATAAAATTCTCTTATTACTGCATAATAATTTTTCTCACAATGTAATCAAAGAGTTTGTGTAACATTAGTATATCCTGCATTAGGGTATATGACTTTACGTGAACTTCAAGGTATGAACTCGATAAAATTTGTTGCAGTTTTAAGTAAATTGAATGCTATTTTCTTTGATTCCAAAAAAAAAATTTTTCGTTTCCTCCGCTTTAACTTACTTGATTCAAATTTAAATAAGGTAACTTTTCTTTTTACGATTGCAATTTGTCAGATGAAATTTCGTACATCTATTTTTCGATAATTTTAAACTTAACTTAGCTTCTTGCCCTGTTAATTATTGACGAATCTGCAATATTTATTACTTCTTACAATTCCTAAATTTTTATTAATAATTGACTTTGATGATGTTGACATGTTAATTAACTTTTTTATTTGGTTTACTTTATTTAGTTACTGAATTTCCTAAAACTTTGATTAACTTACACGTTTAATGACCTTAGCTTATTTTGTAATATAATTTTTCTATGTAATTTCTAATATGATTCCTTCTTATCTCTTGGACATTTGCTTGCATTGTTTTATATATAATTTTTTTTTTATATATATTTTTTTATATATAATTTGCGTAAATAATTTTTGGTTGTTTTTTTAAATCGATAAAACGTTAATAATAAATGGAAATTATTTTACCTATCGTATGTAAAAGCTTATGGCAAAAATTTAAAGTGTTATTTAATATAGCTGTTTCTACAAAGGTCTCGTGTAATTTGATTACCACTTTTTGCTGCTACAATCTCCGCCAGTTGTTACGATGCGCTGCTGTTTCATTCTGGATACCATATTATTTTAAATATTAAATCAGATTAAATTTTTAAATAAATGAATTTTAAATAACTGACACGTCAATCTCACTGCCAAATCGGTTAATGGTTAACAGACAACCATTTTTATATTCTTATATTTGTATGAAAATTTTCGGCATATTTACTTTCAATACTGATGTTAAGAAAAAAAATTTTTGTGTTCATTTTCAAGTTCAATTGTATTTCTTTATTTTTAAAAGTTTATTAAAAAGTTCAATTGTATTTCAATTGTTATTCGATTTTTCGACATAGACGAGAGTTTTTTAATTTATAAAATAATCTGAATCATCTTTTCTTTTGTGAAATCCAAATTATGAACATTTTTAATATTATTAATAATGAAGATTCAGGTTATTTTTAAAATTTATATCAATTAAAAATTCGCATTCTAGGAATTAGTTTCCTTTGTTCTAAACCCATCTAAATACTTAAAATTTATACTATTATCCATAATTCCTTTACCTTTGCAACTTAATGAATTTTTTAAAATTATTTAAATTATTAATTAAAATTGTTATATTGATAAAACATAATATGTTTTATATACATAAAACATAAAGCATAAAATTGCACTTCCATTTCCTGCTGAAAGTTGTCGATCTGCAAAATGCTGGTCGTTGATCGGAAATTTTCCTATCCTGTTGAACTTGGCTGAACTGTATGATGCCTTCAATTTTTGCTATCCGATGCACTTCCTGTTGGAAAATTTTCTCACCATTTCGAAGCACTTTTTAACTTTGAACTGTAATAAACTTAATTGTCACTTAATTTTTTAAAATTTATTGTCGATTATTTAGGCACTTATTTTCCGCATTACCCTTGTAGCACATTTGTAAATTCCATATAATACGTGTCTATGTAATCAGTTTGTAATGTAGCACCGTTTCCATGTTTTTAATATTGTTTATTTGAACTTTCAGTTATTACACTATTTTTAAATGTTATTGGCACTTTTTTAAACTTTTAAAAGATTCTTATTAAATTCGCACAAATTATAAGTTATAATTTATAAAATATAAGTTCGTCAACCAAATTATGTATTACAATTTTTGAATGACCCATAGAAACATACCTTGTTTGCATTTTTTCCCACATAATTTGATATATAATTTGGCAAAAATTTTGGCCATCGAAGTAACCGAATGAAGTTTTGTTATTTTTAGCCACTTCTTCTTTCGAATTTGCATGTTATGTAATATTGTTTATTCGAACTTTTGATTACACTACTAAAATTTTTGCACTTTATTTTTGCACGTTATTTTTTACGTGTCCTTTTGGCACGGTCACGATCACTTGTCACTGTCATTTTTATTCCTTTCGTTTTTGTAGACCCCATTTTATGTGCACTTTTTCCAAACTAAAAAATTTTTCACTTAATTTTCTTTATTTTTAACGGGTGTCACGTGTGACGGTCCTTTTGCCACTTGTCACGGTCGCCATGTAATGTTTGGGGTCTATATGAATTAAGGGTCGTTCTTTATGGTCACTTTGGGTCACTTTATATTTATAATTGATAACTCATTTGCAGTACTATCTACATTTTATATTTAACTCCTTTATACATTATATACACTTTATTACTTATGCTAAGAATCACTCTACACTCGAAGACAGTTCGATCGCTACTGTCCCATACATACCTCAATACATCCGTTCGTCGTTCATACCAATCAACTTGCTTACTCGCTAAATAATATAATATGCTTATTCCTAAATTGTTCTTAGCTAAAGGTGGATACACACCACAACAGTATTCAAAGATCTTATATTGCGAAATTAAAAAATTTTCTTTTTTCTTATTTTATATACTCTTCTTAAAATGTGTGCCAAGGGTACCGACAAAATTAAAAATCGTATCTTGTGTAACAGGAATCACAACAAAACTTTTAGGGCTACTATTTTTATAATACTTGATATATTCTGATGGTAAAAAGATTCTGTCTATTTTGCGAACGTGCTTTTCGAATACTCCAAAACATCTGTCACACGGGAGAAAACTATGTCCGGGCTCAGGAAATCTATGTACAATTTTCTCGAATCGGCCTTTTCTGACGAGAGTGTATAGATATTGAAGTAAAGTGTTATTTTTATTTTGAGCACCGCAATTATCTGAAAATAAGTATAGAATCTTTACTTCTTTGTCTATAATATTTTCTAAATAGTGGTCCAAGAAGCTTACAGTCTCGTTAGGAGTTTTATTTCTCGTTACTTCATCGTACATGTAGAAGTGGGCCTTGCCATGCTTTGAACGATACAGTAAATACCCCAACAACATGTGGGGTTATACGCTCTTCTCTTTACAGTGGTTATGTGGGTTGCATAACCTAACAACACGTCTACTCCTGTCTACACCTCTTATAAATTGAAAAATTTACCCGCGCTGTTGTGTAAGCTCCTATTACGTATTTTGATAATAAATTGTATTACGGTATTACGTATGAACGTAACACTTTTAAATTGATCAAAATTTAAAAATTAATGAGATGTTTAATTTTCGAAAAATTAACAGTTTTACAGTTCTCTATACAAATTTTATTTACTGAAAAAAATTAGAATTATAGTTAAAAGGAAAATTAAAATACTTGAAATATTTACTTTACTCTCTTTGCTTTTTACGTGGGAAACTAGTATGTCTCAATTTTTCTCTTTTCAGACCGAAATCGGGAAAAACAATTTACAACCGAATTACAGTAGACCTCAAATGACCTCGGGCACAAATTATGTATTCAATTCTATTGTAGCAATGAATAATTGCTGTTTATTATAATTAATTTATAATACCATATCACGACATTGTAACAAAGCAGAAATGTTTTCGATAGCTTTAAAATTCTAACATGAGTGTTAAGACAAGAGCTCTAACACAAAAGCACAGCAAAAAGCCAAAAGCGCGGGTAAACTTTTTAATTTATAGTAGGTAAGGACGTGTTCACTACCACAGAGCTGAGGACATGTTCACATTACCACAGATATGTTGTTGGGGTATTTACTGTATCCTATGCTACGATGAGTGTATACAAAAGTTGTACATCCACAACTGTCGTAAATAAAATGCATCGCCTGCAGGTAGCTTTGGCAAGGGAGCATTTTGCTCGTGATCAAAACAAAGGGTCTCCACATGTGGATTCTCCTGAGCTACTTTTCCTTTATCTTTTAGGTCATCGAAAAAAACTTGTGCTTTAGATTGATGAAGATTTTTTTCAGTCTCTAACTTTTTAATTTCATCTTCTGAAAGACGATCTTTACCTTTCAACTGATTGTCGATCCTATCACAAACTTGACACGTATCCGACCTAGGATGTCCAAAGCTTATATTAAAGTTCGCTTTGAAATAGCGAAAATAAAAATCATAGGTAACTTTAGGTTTATGCGCACTTTTTTCCTCTGTATACCAATGTTTATAAACATCTGGCTCGTGTAACTCTAGGTACCCATGTAGCCCACAATGTTGGCGCAATATTGGTACAATATTGAATATCAATATTGGGTCAATATAGAGATGTGAACATTTTGCTATATTGGTCCAATATTTATTTACAATATTCGTCCAATATAGATTTTCAATATTGGCTCAATATTGATTTTCAATATTGTACCAATATTGTAAATATATATTGAACCAATATTGCAAAATGTTCACATCTCTATATTGGCGCAATATTGATTTTCAATATTGGACCAATATTGCGAATAAATATTGGACCAATATTGCAAAATGTTCACATCTCTATATTGGCGCAATATTGATTTTCAATATTGTACCAATATTGCGAATAAATATTGGACCAATATTATAAAATTGAGAATTTTGTCTCGTGTGTACTCGTATATTAAAATTCTCCGTTATCAGTAAGTGTAACGTACTGATTGACTTCGATGCCCCACGAATTGGGGGCAATGTGAAACTTGCGAAAACCGTTATATTTTCGCTCAAGCGCCGCTTTGCTAGTCTGTGGATGTAATTTACATGACGGCTAGCTCATAGGGATTAGCCACGGTCGGAGTGCAGGGTTGTCTTTTTGCAACTATCGTGGATTCGCTTATATTAATAGAGACAGGCCTTACTTTGATAACGGAGTACCTGGGCGCCAGATGCGAGAAGAAAATACGGGAGATAATCCTAATATTTTTATCTTGCATCAAAATTAAAACATAAACAAAATAAATTTCGAGTACACACTCAAGACAAATAAATACTTCGATTTGACAAAATTCTCTTTTATTAGGAACAATTATTGAATTTTTAATGGTAACAATGTTTGTAATAACAAAATAGTAATATTTGAACAATTGAAAATGTGCCACAACGATAACGTCTGACAAAAATTGAACAACGGCACAATAACGGTGGTGAAACTCCACGACCTTCGTCGCTGGTATCTACGATGTTTATTTTTATTTTTTATTATACTTGATGATAAAATTATTGACATGAAAATGATTGATCGTCGGAATTGAATTTGGTTAGTAATGGTAAACAAAATTGGTTAGCTTCAAACTCATATAATAATTAATTCTCAATTACTTACGATTGACGTTGTTACCCCGTTTGTTCCGGACTGTTCGATCGATCGAGCTTGTTCGAGCCAAAATGGAATGGAAATAGTACCTTCTCCTCTGAACGGTAAGCTAGAAATAATTGAAAAAACACATATTATACGAGATTGAAAAACCAAAAGGATGTAGGGGAGAATGTTCCACAGTAAAACATGTTCCACAGTGAAACATTCCCATTTAAAAATAAATCAACAGACGTAAAACTTCCACCATCTCGTGGATAGTAGCTCGACTAGGATTCTAACTCCCACCACAAAATACATCACAGCACAGAGCGCGGTTTGTTCATGGCAGCGTTTCAGTCCAGAAAAGGCATCCAAAGTTACACGTGGGTCAAAATTTAACCAACAATTCCCGGCTTAGTTTTTAATATTTTTTAAATATTTTTGGAGCAAAAGGAAGTACCATAATTAGGTCATGTAAGTAGGCATTAAGATGTTTTAAAATATTTTTTGTTTGCATATAAATGTCTTTTTTGTTTGAAGTTAAACATGGTATACAGTGAAACAGTGGTGTTACATTGTGGACCATCGATGTTTCAGTCTGCCCCATATTTTGTTATATCATTTCCTTTAGGTTTATTTTTAGGTTTAATTTAATATATTTTTTTAGGGCTAGAAATAAGTAGGGTGCGGAAGACTGCCATGGGTCTAACATCTGCAGAAACAATGCAGAACGCTCTGAATCTGCTCAATGGAGGCTTAAGTTTAAGAAAGGTATCTGAGATGACAGGAGTTTCTTACGTTACACTTTTTCGCTATGCCAAAAAACAAAAAGAGAATCCTTTGGAGAATATTAAACTTACTCCCAACTACAATTGCAAACAAATTTTTGATATAGATAAAGAAAAGGAGCTGGTTAAATATATTTTAAACCTGTCAAAAATGGGTTTCGGTTTGACTGTAACCGAATGCCGAAAATTAGCTTATGATATGGGTGTACAAAATAAACTAAAGCTTCCTGACAACTGGGTAAAAAATAAAGAGGCTGGTTTGGAATGGTTCAGAGGTGTCAGGAAGCGCCACCCTAGTATTAGTATTCGTTCACCTGATGAGGGTTGCAGTCTATCACGAATGACATCATTCAATCAACATAATGTACAGTCGTTCTTCAACAAGTTGGAAACAGTTTATTCGCGGAGTGAACATTTTTCTAATGGTTCAAGAGTTTACAATTTGGACGAAACCTCAACCACGACAGTTCAGAATCCAAGGAAAATAATTGCTGGAAAAGGAATCAAGCAGGTGAACAAATGTACAAGCGGGGAAAGAGGTCAAAATGTGACTACATGCTGCGTTATTAACGTCCTTGGTACCGCCCTTCCTCCAGTCATGGTTTTCCCGCGGAAAAATTATAAAACTCACATGATTAATGGAGCTCCTTTGGGTACGCTCGGGCTTGCTACTACTTCTGGATGGATGTGTTCCGAAATTTTTCCGCAAGTTCTGGATCACTTTGTTAAATTTACGTTATCCAGTTGAAACGTGGTAAAGCACTACTGATGAACCGGTGGACGTCAAAATTAGTGCTTCCAGTTCCAATTGCCTCTTTTATGCTCGTCGCTGTGATTAACGAAGCGGCTTAGCTTTGTACGTTTGGTACCAAGTGCTGAGAGCTGGGTAGCGACGGGTCGCTTTCGTGGATTCTTGGATAGGTTCTTTTTTGCGTAGTAATATTCTCCGGAGGGCGCCAGAATCGAAAAAAGGACGTTCAGAAACCGTAGTGATCCTTATCGAGACAAAATTAACTCAAAGTAGAAAATAAAACTTACTCGTTTGGAACACACACTTTTAATATAAATAGATATGAAATCAATCGTAATTAACATAAGAGAATTCTTGCTTACACAGATTATATGAATAGTAAATGTTTGTATTAAAAAATAAAAATTGTTAATTGTTTACAATTAATGTTGAACACAAATACATATACTTGATACGCAGAGCGGATCGATAGATGTCGCTTGGTTGGAGTTGAAATGTCGAACGGAGAGAACCTTCGCACTTGGGTTGTCGTGTCTACGAACTTAATTGCCTTACAAAATGCTTGCGACAAAAAAATCGCACTAAAACTACCAAAAAGCAAGAAGTACTAACTACGTCTACTGAGGGTAGATCATGCAAGCGGGTTGACAAAATGTTAGCTACAAGCTTGGCGTTTTTTGTTAAACAATAATCATATAGTAAATAGTGTTTATAACTACTTACGATTTCTCCTGAAATTATTACTGAATAATGTACGATCAGATCTGATGGTCCCTTATCACTCCTGGTCAAAATCGTCAGGATTTTGAATGGCAATTTTTGATCTAAAATATAGTTAAAACACAGTATACGATATTGTAAAACCATAAAAAAGTAGCAATTAAACTGAGTATTTGAATTATTTAAATAAGCAATTAAATTCGTTTTTGTCACCAATTTTGCGTTTTGTTCCTCCTGTAATATTTGAAATAGCGATTGTCTTTGTACACATGAAACTTAGAAAAGGTTGGCAGATGGCTTGCAAAGCGGCGATTCGCACTGACCCAAAATGGTGGAGATTTGTTCGTTGTTGAAATAAAACGAACAGATGTGTTGGCGGGTTTTCGAATTTTCTTCTTATTAGAAATTTTTCAATTCTCCGGGTTTGTCCAATGGTATTAGGATCGATATTACAAAAGAATAATTCACCTCGATATATTGGCTGCGGTGTTTTGCGATCTTTTCCGGATTTAGAAGAATGGAGTCGCATTGATTTTGCACATGTGTTCGGACAATGATTTGCTTGTCGAAATAAAATTAATTTTCGGGATCATATATTGATCCTTGCGAATCTAAAAAGTAACACTTTCACTCGTAGTGACTTTACTAGTCATAAACTCGATAATTAGGTCGATAAAACTTAATTGAATATTGATAAAATTAATAATTTTGCGGAGCTGATAATTTTATGTGTCGGCGTTACTACCACGGTTTTGCGAGAGAGCGATTGCTAATCGATTTTGCGCTGATGCGTTCGATGCAACCTTGAAAGTTAGCGGTTAGCGACCTACTTTACCGGCCTTTTATTAAAATACCATTGATTAGGTAGGTGAACGAGATGTGTAGTATAATGGTTTATTAAGTATCGAGAAAGTGCTATTTTTCATAAAAATAGTAATTTGTAGTGGTATATCACATTAATAAAAATAAAGTCAGCTTTGTTTAACACAAAGCTGGTCAAAGAAATCATACATAGTTAGAAATTTATAACATAATTATTTATCGAAAAATTTATAAACCCTAAAATAAAGAATAAAGTTTCATATGGACCAAAATAACAGTAGCCTGTTACACAGTAAAGAAAATCCGACGCTCTTGATTATGGACAACCATGAAAAAGCCATATTTCACTGGCTACTGTCGACAAAGCTCGAGAAAACGGCGTTACAATTCTTACTTTACCGCCCCATTGTAGCCATAGACTACAACCTCTAGATGTTGCTGTTTTCTCATCCTTTAAAGCTCATTATAATGCCGCGATTGATAGTTGGCTTCTGCATCATGCCGGAACGCCCATGACCATCTATCAAATTGCAGAATGCGTGGGAACCGCTTTCGATCGCTCGATGACGCCAAGTAATATAAAATCAGGTTTTAAAAGAAGTGGTATCTTTCCGCTCGATAAAAATGTATTTAATGAGAGTGATTTAATGAGTTCAGCTGTGACAGATCGACCCACTACAGACGAAAACGAAGCTTCAACTTCTCAAGGGAATAACTGTGAAGTTAGTGGAAGGAATGAAGCTGCAGAAATTTCATTGCCCACCGTACAAAAAAAAGTCGAATTTGTTTCTCCGGAACCATTCAGAGGCTCTCCGAAGGCTTCCGCACGAAAGGGTAAGCTAAATAGAAGGAAGGGAAAAAGCATGATAGCAACGGATACTCCAGAAAAAATTATTATAGAGGAAAGGGAAAAGGAAGAAATACAAAAAAGGTGACTATTAAAGCTGTCGAAAAAGCTAAGCGCAAACTTGTCGAATCGTCAGATGAAGAAGATGATGATGCAATGTCTATTGGTTCAGAAACGGAGAGCTGGATTCCTGAACTAAATCCAAATGGATTTGAAGATCTTGTGCGCTCCCCAGAAATTGGAGATTTTGTATTGGTGCAATTTAAAATAAGAGAGAAAATTAAAAAAAACGGTTTATTACGTTGCAGTAGTCTTGAGAAGCCCCGGCGATAAAAACCAAGACGTTGAAGTCCAATTCTATAGAAGACACACAAAAATAGCCAACAAATTTGTGTTACCGAAAGTTCCTGACATTGCGGTAGTTCCTGAGAGCGACATTAAAATGATCTTACCCAAACCCAATCAGCATGGCAGAACAAAAAGACAAGTGGATCTGATTTCATTTGAAATTAGCTTCAGCAGCATCGAAGTTCGTTAACGCAACGATAATTTAACGGTTAGAGTAAGGTTGACATTTGGTTTCTGAAGTTTTAATGAATAAAAATCCACTATTTTTTAGTGTTTGTTTATACTGTTTCAGTGTACCCCACTGATGTTCCACAGTGAAACAAAAACTTTTTTTTCTTAAAGTGGGGCCCACAAATTATATTCATATTTGCATTCAGTTTTGCTATTTAATTATAAAGATAAATGTAGAGTTAATGAAAATTTGTAATAAAACTGAGGTTTTGGTGTGGCATGTAGATTTGGCGAACAAAAATAAAAAAATTGTTTCACTGTGGAACACTCTCCCCTATCTGACAATTTTGGTTGAATTTCAAGTAATAAAAAATTGATAATATCACCAGTTCTTTTGTTGGGTTTTGTTGTAATTTTCGCCCTGATAATTATCACACATATGTAGTCCACTAATAAGCTGGTTACTATTTATGACGGGTGCACTTATTTTGCCCCGGTTTACTGCATACGATTGATCAAGACCAATACTGCTAATTCCCCCAACCATCATCGATCTTCGTCGATCCAATTGATAAACCTTTATTTTCGGCTCGAATTTTCCAAGATGGTGGGACGATACCTCCACTACCACTCTGAATTTTCGATTATCGATTCTCGATCTCCAAATATATTATTTGTGATCTCCAAAATATTTTCACAATTCGTATTATCGGAGATAATACCTCTCGCTAATTTTTGTCTATAAACTTTATTAATTTTCGGTTAAATACCACTTTTTAACCGGACTCAAATTTTTACGTGTTTGTTCCATTTATTTTTTTTAACAACCGACCTTGTTTCTAGGTAACGAACCTGGTACCTTGATTTCTATTTTGTTCCTTCTAAAGGAAACTGTATGTTTGTTTACCGACAATTCCTAACGCGGCAATTGTGATTAATGCAGCATATCTATTAGGCGCTAAAATTATACATATCGCATTTAAATTTGTATCGGTCTATACACATTAATTAACTAAATATCAAAATAGGAAAATATAAATAATTGTTTTGTTTTACCAAACCATATAAAGCATGATAAAAAAACCTGGTAAGAAAAACGTAATCCAAAACACATAAAGTAACTGCCGTTACCGGCAAATGGATTCACCTCTTCTTCTATATAAATAAAAATGAATGTGAAAACCTTTGTCACGGCATCACATGATAACGGCTGGACCGATTTTGTTAATTTTTTTTAAAAAGTGTTTGTAATAGTCCGTAGATGGTTCTTACGTAAAAAAAAATTGGAAAAGTTGCCCGGGAAGTTGGAAAATTCGGGAAAAATTGAATGTGCTTTTTATACCGTCAATAGGTGGCGCGACCTTAAGTACCTTAAGTACCTACAGAAGTAGGTAGGTAATTAAAGTACCTACTTTATTTCTATAGTGAAAACCATTGTCAAGGCATCACTTGATAACGGCTGGACCGATTTTGTTCATTTCTCTTTAAATTGTAATAGTCTGAAGACGGTTTTTACGTAATAAAAAATTGAAAAAAAGTTGCCCCGGAAAGTTGGACTGAATCGATAAGGCTGCAAGTAACTTATAAAGACATTGCAAAAGGTCTATATAAGCTGCACAGAATAGATTGTGAATCGTAGCTTTTGTTCACTTTGTACCACAAAGTGAATCAATTATCCGTTGGTTCAAAAATGGTTCATTGTTATTGCGCCGATGAACAATACTATTTTTTCATCTATACTATGATTTTTTATCTACAGTGGCGACTTGGACCGATTTTGTTATTTTTTTTTAATGTTCGTAATATATACTCCGAATAAGGTTGTTAGGTAATGAAATGCTGGAAAAGTTGTTCGGAAATTGGAAAATTCGGGTAAAACTGAAAGTTCATTTTAGTTAAATAAGTGAACAACAGATGGCGGCTCTAATTTGGAAGTCATAAAAAAATTACTTTAAAACCAAATGAAAACCACGAATAAATTAATATATTACGTCTGTCAATTTATTTAGTAGCGCTATCTATTGATAATATGTTTATATTTGATCCGGTGATTGATATAAATCAGGCAGATAATGCCGGTTTGATTGGCGACACGTTAACCGTTAGTACGGCTCTGTCACATAGTGAGGTTTGATAACGTATTTTTGTTTTGTTCGCCTCAATACTGGGGTGATTTAGAAAAAAAGCAAATAAGGAAAAAAGCATTTTGCAAAAATTTACCTCGCGTAGGCGGTTCTCCCAGGGTGAGGCAATTGCTTTAATTCAATTCGTCTGTCGGGTCACCTTATGAAAAACTGAAAGTGCTTTTTTGATTCGACAGTAACAGTCACTTACCAACTTAAAGAATCTAATTTTGGTTGGTAATATTTCTAACTGGCATGTAGCTATATAAGATATACTTGATCGCATGGAGTAAAATAAAACCAAAAGATTTAAAACGCTCAAAATAATACTGATACTTAAAACGAACAGAATGCCGCAAATAAGACGGAGTAATTTAGCTCGCAGAACTCGCAATGCTGCAACCCAAAGATATCTCTTATTATAAAAGGCCAAGTCTTTCTTTCTGTCTGTCCCACGGAAATACCCGAAGCAAACCGAACCGAACCGAACGCATAACGTATCATCGGATCAACGTATCATCGGATCAACGTATCATCGTATCAACGTATCATCGTATCAACGTATCATCGGATCAACGTATCATCGTATCATTTTGTCTATATAGGACAGCTATTTCCAAAAAAGCATTATGTGAACTTCCATAATGGATAATGAAAATTTTGAAAATCCTGCTGCAAAGCGACGGCGATTGAATCGTGAGAGAAAAGCACGTACAAGAGCTAATAACACAGAAGAACAGCTTCGATCACAGCGACAAGCTGACGCTCGGTCTCATGCGATACGTCGACAACGTGAAACTTTGGAACAAACTCAAGAGCGGCAAGCTACTGACGCTCGGTCCCATGCGATACGTCAACAACGTGAAACTTTAGAAGAAACTCAAGCGCGGCAAGCTGCTGACGCTCGGTCCCATGCGATACGTCAACAACGTGAAACTTTAGAAGAAACTCAAGCGCGGCAAGCTGCTGACGCTCGGTCCCATGCGATACATCGACAGAAAGAAAATCGATACCAAAGTCAAGCAATTCAACTCCAAATAAGAGCATTGAGATTTGATGAATCTCACGTTACTCGACACGATTGTGGAGAAATGAATTCCATCTGTCAGTTCTGCGGCTCCAAGAATTTCGCCAAGGAGCGTCCAGTTAATAAACAATTTAACAACTGCTATCATAAAGGAAAAGTGAAGATTCCGCAACCGCTCGATCAACATGGGAATCTATTGTTATATCCCGAATTTCTTCGCTCTATGCTTTCATATTCAGATAATCCTTACTACAAGAACTTTCGTCAGCACATCCGCTCTTACAATTCCTCGGTTTCTTTCGCTTCAATGGGAGCAGAGATTGTTTCAATGTCGGGTAACGGACCATACGTTTTCAAAATTCATGGACAGACGTACCACAGAACCACAAACCTGTATCCACCTGAAGGACAAACAAGAAAGTTTGCACAACTGTATGTAATGGACACGACAGAAGCGGTCAATGAACGAGTAAATCTGCCTGAGAATAGAGGTTGTCTACCTGAAGTGATTGAGAAAATCGAACGTTTCTTCCGCGTCAACAATCGTATCGCAGCTTCATATTGCATGATGAAAGAAATTGAGCAACAAGAGCGTGTACGAGCCGAAGAAGAAGGACAACCAGTTCCGGTCGTCAATATGGTGATGCGGCGCGATCGGCAGTCTGATCAAAGACGTTACAATGCTCCAACGTCCAATGAAATTGCAATGGTGTTCGTAAATGATGACGGCGAACCTCCATTTGAACGTGATATCCGTATCTATCCTCGAAATCCCGTCGACAATGCAAATACCCGAAGCAAACCGAACCGAACCGAACGCATAACGGATAATTTCATAACCAATCGGATGAACGTATCATCGTATCAACGTATCATCGGATCAACGTATCATCGGATCAACGTATCATCGAATCAACGTATCATCGGATCAGTTAATCCGATTATCCTACTCAAAATTACTATATAAGCAGAATTACATTATCTCTTATTATAAAAGACCAAGTCTTTCTTTCTTTCTGTCTGTCCCACGGAAATACCCGAAGCAAACCGAACCGAACCGAACGCACAACGTATCATCGGATCAACGTATCATCGGATCAACGTATCATCGTATCATCGGATCAACATATCATCGTATCAAGGGATCAACGTATTTAAATTTCCTATATAGGTGAAAAATCTCTTATTATAAAAGGCCAAGTCTTTCTTTCTTTCTGTCCGTCCCACGGAAATACCCGAAGCAAACCGAACCGAACCGAACGCACAACGTATCATCGGATCAACGTATCATCGGATCATCGTATCAACGTATCATCGTATCAACGTATCATCGTATCATTTTGTCTATATAGGACAGCTATTTCCAAAAAAGCATTATGTGAACTTCCATAATGGATAATGAAAATTTTGAAAATCCTGCTGCAAAGCGACGGCGATTGAATCGTGAGAGAAAAGCACGTACAAGAGCTAATAACACAGAAAAACAGCTTCGATCACAGCGACAAGCTGACGCTCGGTCTCATGCGATACGTCGACAACGTGAAACTTTGGAACAAACTCAAGCGCGGCAAGCTGCTGACGCTCGGTCCCATGCGATACGTCAACAACGTGAAACTTTAGAAGAAACTCAAGCGCGGCAAGCTGCTGACGCTCGGTCCCATGCGATACGTTGATCCGATGATACGTTGATACGATGATACGTTCATCCGATTGGTTATGAAATTATCCGTTATGCGTTCGGTTCGGTTTGCTTCGGGTATTTCCGTGGGACAGACCGAAGGAAGGAAGGAAGGACTTGGCCTTTTATAATAAGAGATTTTTCACCTATATAGGAAATTTAAATACGTTGATACGTTGATCCGATGATACGTTGATCCGATGATACGTTGATCCGATGATACGATGATACGTTGATACGATGATACGTTCATCCGATTGGTTATGAAATTATCCGTTATGCGTTCGGTTCGGTTTGCTTCGGGTATTTCCGTGGGACAGACAGAAGGAAGGAAGGACTTGGCCTTTTATAATAAGAAATGAGAACAACATTAAATAAATAAACAAAAAACTTACATATATTTTTTTAAATTAAATTAAACTTAATCAATATTTAAAATTTTTTTACTTATTTTAAACTAGATGATACCCCGTCCGAGGACGGGCAGCTAGATGGACGGGCAGCTACCCAAGGTAACTTAAGTTGAATGAAGATTAAGGAAAGCTATCAGTGCAATCCAAAAGCCATATGACCTTGGGTAGCTGCCCGTCCTTCTAGCTGCCCGTCCTCGGACGGGGTATCATCTAGTTATGTAAATAAAATATAACTTATATTTGGTCTGCATTGAAAAAACAGATCAACTTATCAACGTATTTAAATTTCCTATATCGGTGAAAAATTATGACAGCTATTTCCAAAAAAGCATTACGTGAACTTCCATAATGGATAATGAAAATTTTGAAAATCCTGCTGCAAAGCGACGGCGATTGAATCGTGAGAGAAAAGCACGTACAAGAGCTAATAACACAGAAGAACAGCTTCGATCACAGCGACAAGCTGACGCTCGGTCTCATGCGATCCGTCGACAACGTGAAACTTTGGAACAAACTCAAGCGCGGCAAGCTGCTGACGCTCGGTCTCATGCGATATTGATGTCAACGAATTAAATTTCAACATTCAAAGTGAAATTGCTGGCGAATTGATGAATGTTATGCCTTGAGTGGCATAAAAATTAATTTCGGGCAAAACAACGTTTGCCGGGCCAGCTAGTCCTAAATAACAACGGTAGAGAGAATTTCCAGGTGCTGGAACAGGCAACTGTTACAGGGCACGTCCCTGGATGTGCTCTTCGCAATTGGAACTCCATCTACATTGAATATAAATTCTATTGAATTACTGCCAATATTTACAAAAACTTTTTCTAAGCCACAATTTAAACTTTTTTTTTAAATTAGTTTCTATCCCAAAATAATAGAAACTACCTGAATCTGGTATAATGATGAGATCTCATTTAAATATTTTCTAGGCGTTTTAAGAACTGTTCTAGCACTTAATGGTAGTTCTGAGTGATATGGCTTTAATATATTTAAATAATTTATCTAATTGTAAATGATTGATTTTTGTTTCAATCGCCCAATTTCTTAGTGACATTTCTAAAGAATTATTTGAATATGATTCAGATTCGTTATTTACAATTTACATCATTATCCCTACCACTCTCTATCGAATCGCTAAAACTACTATCCTTGTACGCTTCTTCCAACTCGTCGATATTGTATAAACTAACATCACTAGGATTAATTACATTAGCAAGCATAGATTCGCTACAACTATTATCATCAGACACAGATTTTTGCATAATTCTATCTAATTCACGACGTACGAACATACTTTTTGCAGATCTACTTGTTTTCGACATTTTTCTTTTCTCTACTCTCTTCGATAATACGTTGGTTGTTTCAGTTTTTATTCGATTCTATATCCTCGTTTAATAATGTTGTCCTCTTATATGGTATTTGGTTTCAGTTGGTACTCTCCTAATCTTCTTAATTAAAAAATGCGTTTGAAGCTAAATGATAATCTGCTCATAATATGACGTCAAGATTGGGCAATGGCAATAAGTTTTGTTTTGGAAGCATGAACAAAAAATCATATTTTATTTATTTTTCTATCCTAAAATTAATATTAATAAATATTGTGGAGCGTAATATAACTTATGGCACAACAATATAATTATTAACAAATTTTATTTATTTCATATAAATAATGTATTTTATAAAATACAAGACTTGTTCAAAATAATAGTAAACCAATTTCTGGTGGTCTCATTGGGGGTCGTTCATAAATTACGTCACGCAATTTTCAGCAATTTTATACCTCTCTTCCCACCCCCCATCATAACGCTTCGTCACAAAAATCTAGACCACCTCCAAATATTACGTTACGCGCCCTTGCAACGCCCATATTTTATTATTTACCTTTTTAATAAAGCCCAAACGAAAAAGTTATAAAGTACAGGATAAGTGTCCGATTTTGTAACATACAGAACCCCTTTAAGGGGAAGTTCGGAAAAGTAGGACATTTACCCTTCACTTTTTTGAGAAAATTTTTATACAGAAATGATTTATATTTAATTTTGATTAGGATAAAACTATCCCGAAATCCCAATTTTGATTATTAAAAATATTAGCCTAATTTTAGTGGTATTTGAAAGGTTTCCTGTCAAAATTGGGATCTTGGGACAATTTTATTGTAATCAGAATTAAAAATAAATAATTTCTACATAAACATTTTCTCAAAAAAGTTAAGGATAAATGTTCTACTTTTTCTAAGTTGGCAACCATACAGAAGCGTGACGTCACGCATTTAGAAACCCCCTCCCCCCAACGCCACCAATAATGACGCAAGTTTGAACCCCCCCCCCCTCCGTGCGTGACGTAATTTATGAACCTTGGTGCATGACGCCGATGGCGTTACAAGAAACCATGCGCAAACTTTTAATGTTGGTTTTACAGCAGAACCAGTGTAAGATAGCATTCGGCGTGTCTGTATAAGTGTTTGGTATAAGCTTAAAAATGTAGTAAAATGTTACCATCAAAACGCTATAAATTTTGTTACGAATTAGGGTCAAACAATAAGAATAGACATCCATTAAAGTTCAAACGTTTCTCAATCGATTGATAACAATTTCATATATAAAAATATTCAAGGGGGGGGGGAGAAAAGCCGTTAAAATATTGAAGCTTCAAACAGCTTTTCACTACTGATTTTCCAATAACATTTATTAACTGTTCATAACATTATGAGTTTTTAATAATTAAACTTATATTTTTAGTTTTTAAACAGTGAAAATATTCAAGATTCAAATATCTTCGATTTAACGTGATTATAAATCGAACGCACATCACATACATATAGAAAGAGATGGGTCACGATGCTTCTGTCAAAGAAGCATCACGATTGAGGAGAGAGATCTTCGAAACAAAACGGCTTTTCAAAAATCATCAAAGTAAAAAATATATTTTAGAATACCTATTCTTGAATATTTTGTACCCTGATGATAATAACCCCTTTAAAATTTTCGCGGACTAATTATTTGCATTCTTAGTTGCACTTAAACTTATAACGTAAGAATTAATGGCGCAACATCCAATTCGGCGCAAAACCAATTCTGGACCAACATTTGTGTAAAAAAATTGTTTGATGCAATATTTCAGCAGCCTTCAATATTTTCTTCGGTAATATTGGTTGAAGTTTGACAGTTAATATTGGTTCAATATTGCACCAAGCTTCAGTCAATATTGGTACAATATTGATTTCCTACATTGGCGCAATATTGGAAATCAACATCGAACCAATATTGGTTGAAGTTCGGGATTCTAGGAATTTTGTTTGCCAATATTTGTTCGACAAACACTTAATCGACAGCATTTGTTCGACATAATTCATGTTCATGATAATTTATAAATAAAATAAATACAAAAACTATAAACAATGATCATTTTTTGAACAATCACGTAAATAAATCATGATTTTAATTTCTAAAATTGTATACTGTGTACCCATGGCATTGTAATTAACTTTACGCGGAGATTTACTTGTTTTTAATTGGTTTTCTAAGGAAATATCAAAAACTAACACTAACCTAACCAGATTTAGATTTTGAAAATTATGGATGTTATAGTTTATGTTGTCATTCGGAGTTTTCATGCTCCAATTTTCATTCTATTGCTGTTCCAAGGGTTCCTGTTCTTCGGATAGTTGCTGTCGTTGTTTTTTTTGATGATGGTCTCAATGAGGAAGATTTTTGTTCTCTATCAAAACTATGACCGCGTTTTTAGGCTTCTATACAAAGTATAGTAAGAAGCCTTATGATCTGGCTCCGTGTCTGTCCGTCCGTCCGCATAATTCAAATCTAATCAGAACCCTAATCAGATGAATTATTTGTTACTATTTGATATAAATAAATATGCGCTATTAATTTTTTAATTCTTGATTTGGTTGCTTCAGGTTCTTTACCAAAGATCCAGTAGCATCTATACATATCGATGACGCAATTTGAAGATAAATTGAAATCTGTTCAGGTGTCCAATAATGAACATAAACTGAGTCTAAGCCATTGCATTGAATTTCTCCAGCATGCTTTCCCCATCTCATTTGATTTACGTTTTCTAATGGGTTTTGTTTAGTTGTACGAAAGATTATTCCTTTATTCTCTTGTTTAGCTTTTCTTAGTGCCGTAGCAGTTGGTAAAAATGGCGGTATTGGATCTCCAATATCCATATTTTCGTCAGCTTTCTCATTTAAACACGTATATATAGACGATAATATATTATTATTTACCAAATCTGTTGATATATCGATACGTTGCTACCCCCGGAGTCGTCTTCTTTTATTGTGTTTAATGGATGAATCAAAATTTTCAATTCTACATTCCATAACAGGATTTGAACTTGTAGGTGGTTCATTAACAATCGTTCCATAAAAAACACTCGCGGTTCCGACACAATTTGAAGCACGCAGGCGAAATACGGGGTACCTACCTAAATCAACATGGGATGCCACTAGCTCGAGTCGAGATGGTCGTGGACACTCCATAGATCCAATGTCAATTAGGGAAGGCAAAATAGGGAGGGGATGTCAGAATTGATAATATTATGGGCGCCACTGAATTTTTTTATAATCACCCTCAGAAAGTAATCAAGAAACTTATTCTTTAATAGAATAGGGGAGGGGGTGAGTCAAGAGTAAAAGATTCCACAAACAGTGAACAAAATTTAATAAGATGTATGGATTAATTTTGACGAATTAATACAATATTTGAGAATATTAATTATAAAATTTAAATAATATTTCTTAAAATATAAATTATTTTGCATAAACCAAATTAATAGAATTTTACGCTTTAAATCAGGTTTGTCAAATTTTGTGTTTAAAATATACACATATAAACAGTAATAATTAAATATATACTACGATGGTATAAATTTCAATAAGAACAAAAAGTCAATAAAATTAAATGAGCACTTTGTACATTGTTAATTGCATGAAGACATCTTAACAACAGAACACAAATTCCTATAGGTAATTTAAAAAGACTCTAATAAAGTCAAAATTATCATAAAAAGGTGCGAATGAAGTTATATACCAATGATGCGTATAGGAATATGCATACCATAAATAAATTAATAATTAAAGAAAATTTGTTTAATAAATAATTTAATTGTTAGTATTGTAAAAAGTAGGTTAATTTAAGTACGTGCGGTAAATAGACAGTAATTACGTGGTTGTTGTTAAAACGATAATCATAAAATGCAGCGTCTCGTCACCCGAGGCAAAACCTTTGCGTGTGGCCGGGCCAAATGATGTATTGTTATGACGACGCTAGAACAGATATAAACGATTAATTGAATGACATTTAAGTATAATAAAATGATATCAAAGATGCGTGATACTTACGTTATAAAAGAAAAATCAAAGAGTGATAAAAATGATAGGATCGTAAAAAAACCAGCGAAACGGGAGATCAGATAATAAATAAATAACGATACGCTAGTGCGACGCGAGACGGACGTACGTTATTTTTGTCCCAGTATAAAATTGATAAATTGGATTAAAAATCCAACTCGAGCTAGATAACTAGAAAAGAAAGAGAATTACTTGAATCTGCAAAAATTTGCATTTTTGCATAACAAGATTAAGATTGATAAGAATAAAAGTGCTTACCTTGAACGATTTGTGAAGTGAAATAAACGATTGAAACCAAGATTTGCAATCGATGGATATTGAAGCACCAAAACGAATTCCACGTGGTGATTATTAAGAAATTTTTGGATTCAGTCTTAAGCGTGGCTGACTTGCTGTTTACGAGGAGTTTAAAGAAAAATAATAGCGACACCTGTGTTTGGTAAGCCAAACTTAATTAACTATTTTTGTGAAAAAGTGATTCGTTCAAAAACAAATAACAACAACACGTATTTACAAAGATTAACACTGTGATATGCGTTTAATTTTAAGATTGTTATTTGTTGAATTTTTGATGTCATTGTTAATATAAGTTTTGGGGTTTCTGTTGTATTGGTTCATGTTAAATTGTAAAAATAAATTGTTCACATTTCTGATATTCATTGGCGTATCATTGGCGAATATACTTTCGCCACCCATTTAAAAAATTTCAGAATGAGCAAAGAGTCCCTTACAAGGAATCCACTACTGAGGTAAGGTGTTTTCATGCAAAATTGAATATTTAAAAAGGAGCTAGCAAAACGGGAATTAAAGAGTTCAAAAACAACTTAATTTTTCTAATAAAATATCAATACAAATTGCGTGTGACCCGTCATGAGGACCGGCACATAGCAATACAAATGGTTAAAATAAATGTGGACATCCAATAAATGCCAGACACTCTAAAGTGAGTGTCAGTATACAAACATCCAGTAAATAAAAATTAAAACGGAATAAATTAACCTCCATACGTTGTCTTTGAGGGAAATAGTGACCGGAATAAATATTCCACAAACACCTCGAGTCGAACGGTTGAGATTTAAAATAATAAAAAGTTAGTAAATTTAAAACTATTTAATGCTAAATATATAAAGAAAAATAATACAATTCACCGGCCGACATGATTTTCGTTGTCCAAGATATAATTAATTTTTTCCACTAATTTTGTAGTGCTGATTACGAAATCAGACCTAATTTTATCGTATCACATCAGATTTTTAGTAAAATTAATATATTCGCTATTTTCGATTTTTCAGTAAAAATAATTTAAATTATAGAGTTTTGGCGCTCTTTTCTTGAATTAAGCGACCTCTCGTGAGAAAATATATTAGTTAGAACAACGATACGCCCTTTCGAAACGCGTTACATGGAAATAAACCGTTATACAGCTCCACCAAGCTAAGAAGAGCCCTGGAGGGGCGTGTCAGGCGCTGCTAAAATTTAAAATGTACACTCAGATGAAGAAATAAGTGTATTCTAACCTAAAAAGTACTTACTAAATAATATGTTCAATTTACTAAGTAAAATGATTTATTAAATATAACTATAAAGATTTGTTCTGAAAAGAACACAAAATAGAAATAACACGAAATCGAATTACACAAAAAATCATGACAAATGTAAACACACGCAATTATTTGTAACTTTTACAACAGAATGTACTTGAGAAATAACTCAACGTTCATTGGTTCATTCAAATTTTTATCAAATTAGTTGGCATATTTGCCGCGTCCTTTCTAAGCTTGGTGGAGCTGTAGTTACTTTGTTTACAAACTTTTTACTGAAATCAGTGTGTTTATTTGAAAAAATTGTTTACGTTTTACTTTTGGTATTTAATATAGTATTTAATTAACGATTTGTGGTTGAAAAACGTCTAAAAAACATAATGTCTTCAAGAAAGTGTCATAGTAATCCAGATACATTTTGTTACATTTGTGGAAACTTTATGGCTTCAAAGCAAAAACTGAAAATAACTGAGTTTGTGGAAAATACGTATAATGCTTATTTTGGCTTCAAAATACAACTAAAATCGTGGACGCCGCAGTTAGTTTGTACTATTTGTGTTGAACAATTAAGGCAGTGGACATACCGCAAAAAACAATCTCTACCTTTTGGTAGACCTATGATTTGGAGAGAGCAAGTTAATCATATTGATGATTGTTATTTTTGCTGTACCAATGTGAAAGGTTATATTGCTAAAAATAAAAATAAGATAGCCTATGCAAATGTAACCTCAGTTACACGTCCCATTCCACACGGTCTAGAAATTCCAGTGCCCCTTCCAAGTTCAATATCTGATCTCAGCTCAACATCGTCAGAACAAAATTCACAGAGTCAAATGAAGTTTTCGAACCAATTTTAAATCAACCACAGAAATTCACACAAGGTGAATTAAATGATTTAATTAGAGATTTAAATCTTTCTAAAGAATCTGCTCAACTTCTTGGGTCTAGACTTCATATAAAACACCTGTTAGCTCCTGATACACATTTTGCTTGGTATAGGAAGCGTGAAGAAGAATTTGTACCTTTTTTCAGTCAAGAAGAATCATTAGTTTATTGCCACAATATTCCTGATCTCATTGAAAAGTTAGGAGCGCAATATGATCCTGGAGAATGGAGACTTTTTATAGATTCTTCGAAACGGAGTTTAAAAGGTGTTCTTTTACACAATACTAATCAGTATGCTTCTGTTCCTGTCGCTCACTCTGTTCATTCAAAAGAGACTTATGAAAATTTGGAAACAGTACTAGATAAAATTAAATATGAAGAACACGGTTGGCAGCTTTGTGGAGATCTGAAAATTATAACTATGGTGTTAGGTCAGCAGTCAGGATACACGAAATATCCTTGTTTTTTGTGCGAGTGGGACAGTAGAGCACGAGAAAAGCATTATGTTCAGAAACAATGGAATCCTCGTACAAATCTCAAACCTGGAATCAAAAATGTTATACGAGAAAATTTAATTGATCCTGAAAAAATTTTATTACCTCCGCTTCATATTAAACTCGGTATGATGAAACAGTTCGTTAAGGCATTGGATAAAGAAAATGATAGTTTTAAATACTTGAGTAGAAAATTTCCAAGATTATCAGATGCCAAAATAAAAGAAGGAGTGTTCGATGGACCACAAATTAGATCTTTGATGACCGATAAAAAATTTGATGCAATACTAAATACTATTGAATTAGAAGCTTGGCTGGCGTTCAAAGATGTTGTCAACAATTTTTTGGGAAATCACAAACACCCTGACTATAAAAATATTGTGGAAAACTTATTAAATAAGTATAAAAAATTGGGGTGTAATATGAGTATAAAACTCCATTTTTTACATTCGCATGTAGATTTTTTCCCTCATAATCTTGGTGATTATAGTGAAGAACAGGGAGAAAGGTTTCACCAAGACATAAAAACTATGGAAACAAGGTACCAAGGTCGATGGAATGTGAATATGATGGCTGATTACTGCTGGTCAATAAAACGTGATATTATTGATGATTCTCACAAAAAAAATTACACCGACGTAATTTTATCGCTAAACGTAAGAGATGTCACACAAACTAGCCCTGTAGCAATTATTGTACTTGATATTTTCTTTGTTAGTTTTGAAATATATGTATTTATAACATAATAATTAATTTTTTCCTAAAAATTTAAATTAAACGTTTTTTCCTTTTTGTAAAAAAACCTGATGTGATAGAGTAATTATGTAGGTATAATTTTGTGTTCAAAATACTATAAATTAGTGATATTTTTCACTCAAATCAAAACAACGTTCAAAAAGTTTTCATTTGTCGGCCGGTGTTATTTAGGAAATTAATAATTATAACTTTTACAGATATTTAGTGCATGGCTATATGTAATGAACTTAGGAATTAAAATAAGACATTGTTGATAATCAACACACTAAGTTTTAACGTTAATTTTTCCAACGTGACACTGAGTTTGGTTGAAAACCTCAAGAGTTTTAATAATCAATAGCTTCATCATTGAAATTACAAACGAAACCTTAACTAGTTTAATAAATTTTCGATTCAACGCAACTAATTCGTACACTGAATGTTTATTAACATTTCAGTTAAATTACGAATCGTTAGTTATAAAAATATCTAATTTGAAATAGACGATAAATCATTTGCACTGTAGCTGAATCATATATAAGAAATAACCATTTCATTAAATTATTATCTTACATTCATTTAATAATAATTTTCCGATTTATAGAAATCTAATTTAATGATTTATTTAATATCAGTAGACTTTTCATCTAATTTTTTGGACAACAATATTTAACGCAAAACACAGCAATATATCGCTGTATTTCATACCCCAAAATTTGTAATTTATACTGCAAGAAAAATATTTTAATTTGAATAAAGTGCTACTGATGGAAGTAAGATAAGAACATTGCAGAACAATGCCATGTAAGTGAATGGGCGTGGGTCAGATAATTGGTGCCTATAATTTTGTAATTCTGAGAAGTAATTATAAAAATATAATATATTATGAATAAATGGAATAGCTAAATAAAAAGTATTTAATTGAAAGTGGATGAGTTATGAAGGAGGGAAAATTATTTGGAAGTGGAAATAAACATCATTTTTGCAGAGTATCACAGCAATATATCTATGGTTACTACAAATGAGATTTTAAATGCTTTTGTAATTGCGATTTTTGTGCACATTTATAGGCGCAACTATAACAACTAAACGGTTTATCGCCGGTATGTTTTCTTAAATGTATTTGTAAGTTTGATTTATGTGCACAGGTATACTCACAAATATCACAACTAAACGGTTTTTCGCTAGTATGAGTTTTTGAATGTCTTTGTAAGGTTGATTTCCGTGCACAAGTATACTCACAAATACCACAACTAAATGGTTTCTCGTCTGTATGAGTTTTTAAATGCAATTGTAGTTGTGAATTACGTGCACATTTATACTCACAAATATCACAACTAAATGGTTTCTCGCCGGTATGAGTTCTTATATGTCTTAGTGTGATTTACGTGTACATTTATAATCACAAATATCACAACTAAATGCTTTCTCGCCGCTATGAGTTCTTAAATGGATTTCAAACTGTGATTTGTAGGCACATTTGATGTTACAAATATTGCATATAAATGATTTTCTGCCCTTTTTTTTATGAGCTCTTAAATGACGTATTAAAGTTTGTTTAAGAGCAAGTTTATAACCACAAATTGCACATTCCAATAAATTTGAACAGGTCAGCGTTAATTGTGTAGTGTCGGTCTCTTCTTTAATGTCAATGGAATGATGCAGATCTTCTAAATTAAATTTCACATCTTCTACCTCTTCTCTTTTAATTTCGAAATTGCTAATTGAATATGGAGTGTCCAAAAATTTACCTGCGTTTTCTACAATTTGTGATTCCTCGGAAGGTAGCACTTGAGATGCATGTAAATCGGTAACTGGTTCCATTTCGAAGATGGAGCACTGTAACTGTACGGGTGTAAAATCACTTTTGTTCAACGAAATCGTTAATTGCATTGATTATATATGTTATCGATTTAGAAAACTACTGCTATAGTTGACAAATCACTGCTAGACAAAATTATAAAATTGCGACATTGATCGAGTCAGAGGCGATTACGTGAGATTTTAGCGCCATCTAATAGAACTAAAAATAGATTTCCTAACATTGTTTACGTTCGACATAGTGGTGGCGGCAAATTTCAAATTGGAAAGTGAATAACATCTTATATTTTAAAATTTTCAATTTATTAATATTTACTAATTTATTTACGGCCGTATTCATAGACAAAATGTTACTTACACTTACAACGTTACTTGACAAATTAACCCCTTTCTAACATGAGCAACTGATTTTTATCAATGCATTTTATCTTATTTTTTTTACTAAGTTTCTGAATTTCCGAGTGTTTTCAGATTATCAGATTATCGCGCTTAAACGCACCAAAAATGTCAGAGGAATTCGCTGGTTAGTGTCTCCAAAAGCACACCCTTATCAGCTCTCAACGCAGCCCTTTTATTTATAGCTGGCACCGGAAGTGGTCCAAATAAATTCCATTTTGAATACTTTTCTTCCATCCTGGATGTTTTAGCAATATAAATATGTAATTGAGGAAATTCAGCTTTAAAGTTACATAATTATGTATATTTAAATCGGTACTACTTCATATGAGATTTTAAATGCCTTTGCAGTTGTGTTTTTTTGCGCACATAGGTAGGTATAGGTGCAACTATTGCAACTAAATGGTTATTCGCCGGTATGAGTTCTTAAATGATGTTTTACTTATTGTTTTGTTTTCTGAACATTTATACCCACAAACTTGACAACTAAACGGTCTCTCACCGGTATGAGTTCTTAAATGAATTTCAAAATTTGATTTCTTTGCACATTTAAGGTTAGAAATATCACATATAAATGATTTCCTGTCTTTATGAGCTTTTAAAAGACGTATTAAATTTTGTATATTTGCAAGATTAGTCCCACAAATTTCACACTCGAAAAAATTTGAACTGTTCAGCGTTAATTGTGCAGTGTCGGTATCTTCTTTAATGTCAATAGGTTTCCGAAAGCTACCTGCGTTTTCCAGTATTTGTGATTCTTCCGAAGGTAGCACTTGAGTTGCATGTAAATTAGTAACTGGTTCCATTTGAATGATGGAGCGCTGTAACTGTACTGGTACAAAATCACTTTTCTTGCGTTGACATACCTATTGATGACTATATGTAATCGTTTTAAAAAATTACTGCTATAATTGTCAAATCACTAAAAGGCAAAATTATAAAAAATATGGGGACAGACGGACAGACAGACGGACGGACGGACAGACACGGAGCCAGATCATAAGGCTTCTTGTTATACTTTGTATAGAAGCCTAAAAATAAGTTTCAAGTAACAAAGCAGAGTTCATGTTTAGCAGTCGTACTGCAATAAGCTAAGCGATAACACCTCATGAATGTTTTTATCAATTAATGGGCAATAGTTAGTTTCTTTGTTTTGTCAGATTTGTTTCCTCCCTCAATACCCCTAATGAGAGGGTATCTAACGAGTTCGGAAAGAATCCTCCACGTGAAGTGATCAACTCCACTTTACAATGGGAGCCCTGATCTTAGTTTAAAACTAGCTTTTAGATGGTCACGTCGGTAAGCGAGGGTCGCTGGTTCCGGTTGCGAACTTATAACCCGAAAGCTTATAATAAAGTACCCCTCAGTGAGGGAAATAAAAGATGGTATAACTAATAACAATATAATCACACACTGATTATGAATGATATCAATCAACAAAAATACAACGATTGACAAGTAATGAGCAATACAAATACAAACAAAATTCAGGTCCCTGATGGGGACCGACCAACACAGACTAAAAAAATATCTAGCGTGTAGTAAAACCTGCAGCTGGTAAACCAAAAAGACCGCCTCGAGAGAGCAGCAAAAAAGTAAAGATGGCAAGATACACACACCTTTTGTTAGTTTAATGAAAAAAAATCTCGCAAGGCACAAATAAATCTCAGAACAGTAAAATGCAAATACCACTCACCCCGGCCGGGAAAAAGATGAATCACACCCCACTGGCTGAGATGTCCACGAGATTCCAGTATTGAATGACTGACTCGAAACGACTTCAGGCCGCCAGCCGACAGGTAACGCTTTCCTTGAACGTTCTTCTCGAGCCACTCCAATGCCTGGCGGAACCCCCAGTCGAGCTGAACAATGAATCCAAAAATGTATGTGTCCAACGACACCTCGAGCGGTAGATATATTAAATACTTGATATTGAAAACTTGTGACAGGTCGCCGGCTGGCAAAAATAACGGCACAACTCAAAGTTTGGCAAAATTGAGTTAACCATATAAATCGACTGAATTTGAATATATTTTATTGTTAATAATGACAGAATGCAAAATTTTAATAATCCGGCGCTAGTATGGTGGAAGTGTCGTTATGCATGCAATGCAAAGTTATTACTTATTTATCATGAATAAAGACACTATTTCAGTTGCATCACTGATGTCAATTGAATTGATGCTAATTTTTACGCTAATACAGGCTTATTTGGAATTAGAATCTATTCCTGATGAGGTACTAAGTGAAGTACGTTTTGTTTCTGTAATATAGGCTTGTTTCGTATTGAGACGATTTAAGAGGTATAACTTTGTATTAGTTCTCATTACTATCGTACTTATTTGAATTAAGGCAGTACTCATGAAAAGTAAATTATTTTTCCTGAACGATTTTGGAAATAATATAGTATAATATTATCATTCTGTACTCATGAGAGATTGTTAAAGTTTTCCTTCCCTTCAAAAGTCAGTTTTTGTGAAATTTAGATTAGAAACATTATTGACAAACATCATGTGCACGAGGGAGAGGCAAATAGAGGGGCAAACGAAATAGAAAGTTGTGTTTTAAACTATTTAAAAGACCTTCAAAGGAATGCGAAAGACGGGAAGAAATTTTATGTAATATTCTATTCTGATAAACTGTTGCGGAAAACAAAAGAACAAATTTATCATTTCTATGTATTAAAAGGGGTTAATGGATTTAGTAAAAAAAAATATTATACTTAGCTACTATGGACCTCTTTACGAAGGGTTTTAGATACTGCCAGTAATGCTATAAGGGCATGATTATTTTGTTTCTTTTCTGCTGTTTTTAATTATTTTTATTATTATTTAGAATTTATCTGTTAACGAAAAGTTTAATAAACACTAACTTTAATATTTTTATTTTTGTGATTGCAATATTTTATTTATTAATTTAGTCAAAATTAAAAAATCGATTGCAAACTTTAATTCTTTATGATTTATACAAGAATTACACAGTATTTTGCAAAATCTTACTGTTGTCTTAACTAACACTTATACTTATTTTGTTATCAGGAATATAGACATAAGTACAAATGGCAGGAATTAATGCATTTTTTTATACTATTGAAAAATAATTTTCTTCAAATTTTTGAATGCCAATTGTAGCTATTGAAATTTTATAATTGTTAGTTAAATTAAACAACTAAATTTTAAATAGCAGCGGAATTATACCGAATCGTATTAAGAAAAAAGTTTAAAAACGCTCCCCTTAAAAAAGTGCTTTTTTGAGTTGTGCCGTTGTTCTTGACAGCCAGCGAGGTGATTGACGTAAACGGACTGGACTTAACAAAGACAACGGCTTTCGAAACGAACCGGTACAACAAAACTTCTCGCGAGATCGAGGTTATATCCAATACAAAATGGCCGCACCAGCAGTGTTACGTGTTACCAACACCGATAACCAAATCCACTGCTGGTTACAAGCGTGCGCGGTGAGTGCCGTAGATAGAAAAATGTGGTACCTTAGATAACGAATTTTCAATGTTGAAAAACTTCTGAACGTGTAATCTTGAGTTTTCTCCAGTAGCACGTTCTGACGGAATGGTGATCGTCAGTACCCGTCGTTAATAATACTTCGAATTGTTAAAATATTAGCTGGACGAAAATCTTAGATTGTTCGGCACTACGCACGCTTTGATAAAAATCGACTTCACTCGCGAGAAGCACCATTAAAAGTCCCGATGGAAATCACTCCCTCCACTAAGCGGACAAAAATCCAATCTAAGCGCTCGCGTCGAGAGCATATAGGCCGTGTCTCAAGTAACGCTAAAAGGCAAATAAAGCGGGCAGAAAAAGGTTGTTGTGACGATCAAAAATTCGTCACAGTTTTAATGTGTTTATTTTCTAATAAATAATATTTATATAAAGGAGCTTACTAATTAAAACCCAACAGGTAATGGGCACAGTGAAATTCAGATTAAATCTGAAAGTAAAAACCCGTAAAAACAATTGAAAAACAAGTGAAGTGTATTCGCGGTAAAAACTTAAGAATTAAAAAAAACAAAATGTAGTGGAACATTTAAAGCTGTTGAGTGCAAAATTAAAAATAAAACAGTTTCGCGTTAAAAACAATAAAAGTGATAAAGTTTAAAATGGCGTCAAAAGAAGATACAAAAAAAATCGAAAACTTGAAAGATGATCACGATATTTTTCAAGGCGAAACAAATATTTGACGTTACTAGCGGCACAAAAAATGCCCTACAGAACAAAAGCCGAAAGAAGAATGGGAAAGAAAAGATGCGATGGCACAAATAATTATAATAACATCAATTGAAAAGCAAATAATGATGCATTTGCTAAATTGTAAGACATCAAGTGAAATGATGGAAAAATTAAAAATGCAATATGAAAGAGGCAACCATCAACAAAAATACAATCTGTTACAGGAATTTTACAATCATAAATTCAGAAACGGAAGTAGCATGTCAACTTACATAAGCGAAGTGGAAAGTTTGGCATACAAATTAAAAAACGTGAACCAAGAAATCGCAGAAACAATGTTGATCACAAAAATCTTATCGTGTTTACCTGAAAGTTTTAGATATTTCATAAGTGCTTGGGAATGAACGCCTCAGGAAAAACAAAAATTAACAGACCTAACATCGAGACTTCTGGCAGAAGAAAAACGTAATAAGTAATAACCAAGAAACAGAAAGTGATCAATTGGCATTTAACGCGACAGAAGATCGAAAACGGAACGTAAAATTCGGTCGTAAAACAGGGGTCTAGGACAACTCGCCGCGGCCGACTCGCCGCGGCCAACTCGCCGCCAACCCATCTCGCCGCCGCCAACTCGCCGCGAGGCCAACTCGCCGCGAGGCCAACTCGCCGCGAGGCCATCTCGCCGCGGCCACCTCGCCGCCAATCCCCATTTGATACATCTTGTGGCGGTCGCAGCAAATTATTACAGTGTGTATAATAATTTATTGTTATAAGTTATTGTTGTGAAATCGGTCTATTTAATCTACAAGTAAATATAATTTCTACATGAAGAAGAAAACGACAAGGGTTGTCTTCAATAAAAATCTGGCAAGAAAAATCATAAGCAGGTCGGGCTTGTCTAAAAATGAAATAAAAGTACAGGGTAGTAGATTCGGGAAGATTTGTATCTTTTTTATACCGGTCGTTCTCTCCTCTCCGCCGCGCCGCTTTGACTGGTCGTCTTGTATCGTCATGATTTGTTGTTTTCGACTTTTCTTTGCTTTATTACTGCAATTGGCGCCAAATCAATAATTTTTTCCAATTGTGTAGCGCCATCTGTTGAAAATTTTTTGTATTGTACCAGGTGTTTCCTATATTATAATATCAAATATTACCAACTTAAAAATTATATAAATATAAATATTGCCGTGATAAGCTACTGTAAAAATAAAAGTTTTGATTTATATAGCGGAGGAAAATATAACGGCTCTTTTCTTACTTCTGGCTAACTCTGTGGGCGTGACGAAGGTTCGATTATAGGTAATGGAACACCTCCTCGGTTCGCTAACTGCGACCTATTCGAATTTAGAACTTAATTCTTATGGGTATCTGAATCGACATATATGTACCTCTTTTACTGTATTAAATTTTTAAATAAAAAACTCAAATAAATCTCCTCTATAAGAAACATAAACGATTCATTTATTAACACAACCATTAAATTCATGGAAAGACAAAATTATAATACCTAAAGAAAAACAAATTAAGTGTACAATTGTTATAATGTTCTAATCTTCTAAACACCCCCCGATTAATTCGCACTAAGTAAATTTTAAAAATGTTGTCAAATAAATTAACGCGGTGTGCACACAATTTATCTCTTACCCGTTTTCTGTCCACCGTCGAAATACCGAACTAATATTGTTGTTGCAGAATGTGCCGATGTTGACGTGATATCGCATCCAATTTGTCCATCCACAGCTCGAACTGCGAAAATAATTGTCGACCATAGATAACTTGATTTCCAGAAATTACTCTTCTTTCTGTTGTTTCAGGTAAATTATATAACTTCTTCATATAATAACTTAGAACCATAATCCAATTTTTAACCAACAAATTCTTGCAGCGGTACCAAAAATTTTCATTTACTATTCTTCGTTGCTTCTTAACTTTTATAATATTTCAAAACGTAATTTTCTTTCTTACTGTTTACCATCAATCGAATCAATTTTAAACTTAATATCCAAAAATAATAAAAATAATCGTCCTTACTATTGACGGACATTCAATAAAATTTCACCAAACTTAATCAAAATCAACCACGTCCGCACTTGTCTATGGACGGCTTGCTAATTCAATACGTCCTCACGTCTCCACTGACTACGTGCCAGAACTAAGTAAAAACTTGTTATCGGTACGCAAGATAACAAAAAGTGGCGCGGAAGTGATATTTAAATAAATAAGGCTTCTTGTTATACTTTGTATAGCAGCCTAAAAGTAGCGCACTGGCTACCCAGTTCTTAGACCTCTATACACACAGAGTATTTCCAACACGATTTGAAACGCTCTGTATAATTTTGAATTATGCGGACGGACAGGCGGACAGACGGACGGACACGGAGCCAGATCATAAGGCTCCTTGTTATACTTTGTATAGAAGCCTAAAACAAAACAGTTCAAGTGAAAAAAGACAATATTAAAATACTGGAAGGTACAATCGGGGAAAATGGCCTATACGTAATTAAAATGAATAAAATAAAAGAAAGTGCATTTTTAACCGAAAATGAAAACGCAAATAATTGGCATAAAAAACTTGGACACCCCAGTGTAAAAAACATGATGAAATTAAAAACAATGAGTGAAGGGTTAAATATAACCGACTCGGAAATTAAAAATTCGGAAAAATTAACGTGCGAAACGTGCATAAAAGCAAAACAAATAAGAAAACCGTTTAAAGAAGTTCGACAACGAGCAACAAGACCATTGGAATTGATCCATACCGACATTTGTGGTCCAATAGAACCAACAACTTTGGATGGTAAGAAATATTTCATAACCTTTCTAGATGACTACACACATTTTTGCATGGTGTACTTATTAAATGGAAAAATATGACGTATTTACTGTATGTTGCGGAAACTTTAACACCGACTGATACTCCCCTGTGCTAATTTAAATTTAGTGCTTGCAATTTCTGTCTTTACCGGTGGTGCCAACCCAAACTCGAGAAATTGGGTATAAATACGAGCACCAGTTTTGGAAAAGATCCTCGGAGTGACTGACACTCCTCCGAAACGGAAATTCCGGCCGAAGGGTTCTCGACTTAGCCACTCATAAGCGAAACTTTGCCATTTTTTCCTATTTTAATTCGTTTGCATACCCAGCCATTTTTGGGTCCTAAACGACGCGACGTCAAATCAGCATTGCCAGCTTTACGGACAGCGACTGCGTATTTAAGCCCGTCCATGAATAATATTCTGCCATTTCCGTCGAGCATCGAAGGGGGTAAACCCCAACTTCGACCTCCGGCGGATCTCGGGTACAGGGGGGGTGTCAAAACCCAACCCTGTATTCACAACCAAATAAGGTGCGTGGCGCACCAGTCATTGAAAAGGCTGTAACAGTTTAATACTAGGCACACCGCAATAAAATTCAGATTACGGATTACGGAAAAGATCAGTTTAGAATGTAGATCGGTAAAGGCAGAAATTGTAAGTACTATCTTGTTGTTATTATTACTTTATTTGATATTTGTTATTACTTGTAGAAATTTTCAACCCTATTTTTACGATCGAAGAATAAATACAAGTATTAGCTATTAGCCGTAACTCGTTTTAATTTCAAGAAAGAAAATCGTAAACGGTTAGAAATATTCCCGTCTATCGAAGTCGCATTTATAACACTGTAATAAAAGACTACATAAATGAAGTCGAAGCAAAATGGAACATTAAAACAAGCAGATTACGATGCGACAACGGTAAAGAATATACTAATAATAATTTAAAAAATTGGTGTAAACAACGCGGAATAAAATTAGATTACACAGTGCCGTATTCACCTCAATTGAATGGTAAATCTGAAAGATTAAACAGAACAATAATGGAAAAAGCCAGAGCTTTGATTTTCGAATCAAACTTTGATAAAACAATGTGGGGAGAAGCAGTTAGAGTAACAGCCTACCTAATAAATCGAATTCCGACCGAAACATTAACAACAACACCATATAAGATGTGTTACAAAAAAAACCAAATATAAAAAACTTGCAAATATTCGGATCCAATGCTTACGGGAAAAGATTGGGATACCAAAAAAAATTAGACGCAAGAAGTAAAAAATACAGAATGATAGGATACGCAGCGAATGCGTATAGATTATTTGAGGAAGAAGAACAAAAAGTGATAATTGCGAGAGATGTAATATTTGAAAACAAACCAACAAACTTAAAATTATATTCCAGCGAAAAAGATGAAGAAACTGGAAGTGAAACTGAAAATGAAGATGAATTTGAAGAAATTCAAAACTGTGATGAACAAACAGAGGATGAAGAACAAAAAGATACTCAAAACGAAGAACCAGAAATAACTGAAGAATTTGGAAGAGGAAAACGAAGTAAAAATTTACCCAGAAAATTTGAAGACTACGCTATGCTAACATACGAAGAAGCATTAAAAGGTGAAGACAAAACTAAGTGGCTACAAGCAATTGAAGAAGAGAAAAATTCTCTCAGAGAAAATAATACTTGGACATTAGTGAACAAAAGTGAAACAAAAAAAAAAGTGTTGACCAACAAATGGGTATTCAAAGTAAAAGACAACGGTTTGTACAAAGCGCGACTCGTGGTACGCGGGTGTGAACAAAGAGATGGAATAGACTATAGAGTGAGACATTTAGTCCGGTAATAAGCAGTTGTGCAATCAGAATAATATTCGCGATAGCAGCTGAAAGAAATGCAGACATAGTGAAATTCGACATAAAAATCGCTTTTTTATATGGTACATTAACAGATGAGGTATTTATGGAAATTCCTCAAGGTTACAAAATTGAAAATAAAACGTGCAAACTGAATAAGGCCCTTTATGGATTGAAACATGCTCCATTAAACTGAAACAAACGGTTCACAGAATTTCTAAAAAAAATTGGATTAAAACCATTGAAATCTGAACAATGCGTGTTTAAATCAGAAAGGTTAATACTAGCAATATATGTTGATGACGGTTTACTCATTGGACATAACAAAGATTAAATGAACGATTTTTTGAAAAAACTAAAAAATGAATTTAAAATTACGATAACCAGAAACCCGAAGACCTTTATAACGGATTTTGGACTTTACATCCGTTATGATCAACCTTATACATCAATTTGTTTGGCCACTGCCATTTCATTTCTAATTGATTGAGATGGTGGTGTAGACACTTCCATTTTTATCATCTTTTTCCGGAGCGCAATCGAACTGCGCGAGAGATCGAGGGTCTTGGGGAAAATTTCGTACAAGAAGGTCACGTCTTTTGTGCTGTGAAGTGATTATTGGGGTTGATTTCGATTTTACTGGAGATGGTTACGTTTTATGGGAATTACAGTCCGACAGTCCGAATATTTTATGGAATATGTTGTTTTCCATCCCAGTAGAGGATTTGATTCGTGATTGGAGGATGATGGTTTTTTTTTGCCGTACCATGTTTCCTTGTCGGACCACCCTGGCCCATAATTTCTGGGAAGGATTTTTATCCTTTGGCATGGTGAGTTACCTAGTTATTTTTGCAATTACTTCACAGCTACCTGTTAACCGATTGGCCAATATTTTTACATCAGGAGCTCGATGATGGAATTCACCCTTGGCTTATTAAATGTTTTTTATTTTTAATTACGTGTAACATTCTGGTTTTCCTTTTGTCGTGTATTTTTTTATTACAGAGTGTTGAACGAGATTATGATTACGGCGCAGTTGTATTTCTGCATCGTAGTGATTGGCATATCTAATCTCTTTACGTTCGCGTACGTGGAGATAGCTTGAGGTTTAATTTTGTTTTTGGTATAATTATTTAATTAATAATTATTTGATTTTCTAATGTTTAATAGTTAATATGTATTTAAACTGAGTTTTATTTCCACCTAATAACATCGAGCGACGCTAGCATAATGCATCGGCGATCGGACTCAAGAGTGGTCGTTCTACGTTCAAGCCTCGTACTTGAAATTTTATGTTCGACATTTTTTTGTTTAATTTTTGGTTATATATTAATTTTATAAAGGCTGCGATGTGCGACCTACATATATACAGGGTGCGGCATTGCGCCGCGGTCGCTGCCGCTTGGTTTTATCGTCGGAAGCTCGATGTGGTTACCTTTATGGGATTTTCATATGACCATTCGAGTGTTACGTCGGTTGATTGTTTGGGTGGTGATTCTTGGTGGCAATGTGGTCGCTACTGTGCCGTTCTGGTCGGCTTCTGTAGTGGGGCTACTGTTGTTACGTTCCACTGGCGCCATACTAATACCATAATACATCGCTAATATCTCTACGCCTTGCAACAATGAACATCGAATTGTTTATTTTTATTTTATTGTTTATTTTATTTCTGTGTTTGTTAGCAAAGCTGCTTCCTTGAGTTTCTCCGGGGCGTTTTTACACGACCCATGGCCCTCGCATACCGACATTTCCATCAAAGAGCTAGTTTATCTAACACCAGGGCTCCACGCAATTTAAAGTAGAGGGTTTTTACCTTCTGCGTGGACGTAATCTGTTTCAAGCTATCCTCTCATTAGGGATAGTGAGGAAAGATTTACGGTTCACCTTTCTAGGTATCGAACTAAAACAAGACGAAACTGGAATAAAGTTAAGTCAAAACGAAAAAGTAAAACAAATTATTGAAAACTTCAACATGAACGGAAGTAATCCTAGTAAAATCCCACTGAGCAACTCCGACGTAAAAAGAAGTGACAAAACCAAAGACGATAAATTTCCGTATCGAGAGGTTATTGGAAGTTTGTTGTATTTGAACAATAAAACGCGACCAGATTTGAGTTTTCCAGTAAATTTCGTGAGTCGTTACATGGATAAAACCACAAAAAGCGACGTTAACTACGTAAAACAGATATTAAAATATTTAAAAGGAAACCAAGATCTTGGAATAAAATTCAATAGAAACTGCAAAACTAACGAAATAACAGCTTATAGTGATGCTGATTATGCAGGAGGCATAGATACAAGAAAAAGTACAACAGGATATCTAATATTCTACAATGGTGGTCTAATTGATTGGACATCAAGAAAACAACCAATAGTTGCGATGAGTACAATGGAAGCAGAGTTCATATCAGCAGCAAACTGTACACAAAACTTGACCTTCATTACAAATTGCATTCAAGAACTAAATGGTGAAAAACTGAATGTGACCTTAAAAGTGGACAATAACAGTGCGATAGAATTGGCTAAAAATGGTGATATCAATAGAAGAAGTAAACATATTGATGTGAGATATCATTACATTCATGAAAAAATTAAAGACGGGACGATTAAAATCGAATATTGTAATACAGCAGATCAAATTGCTGACATACTTACTAAGCCATTAGACAACGTAAAATTCAATCGGTTCCGAGATTTTTTTCTAAAATTACAAAATTATGTTTTTTAGTTCGTAATTTTTTGTTGTAATATTGTTTGATTATTTTTTAATTATAAATTGTTTATGTAGACATAAAAATCTAAAATTGCTTAACGAAGTAAATTTCATTTACTAGGGAGTGTTGAGAAAATGTTTTATGTATATAGTATATTTCACTTTAAATGAAATTAATAAAAGTCATAGCATCAAATTACGTTGATATAAAAGCGTACGAACTATGGATGAAACATAATAATATAGAGACAAGATATGCTGTCGACCAAGCATATGCATTGCTAAAGGCTGGCGCGAGATTAAAATAATTAACCTTATCTCTATATATTATGTTTCGTTTATAGTTTGTACGTTTTTATATCAACCTAATTTGATGCTATGACTTTTTTTAATTTCATTTAAAGTGAAATATACTATAAATGAAATATTAAAATGTAAAATGGCAACAACGCATAAGTTTCAAGTAATAAAGCAGAGTGCATGTTTAGAAGTCGTACTGCAATAAGCTAAGCGATAACACCTCATGAATGTTTTTATCAATTAATGCACAATAGTTAGTTTCTGTGTATAGCTCCATCTAATATTGTAAAATGAACTAAACCTTTTCCAGTTTTATTTCAGAAACGGTCACATGTATTTGAGAATGCGATAGGGAGCGTTCAAGTATTACGTAACGCAATTTTTGGAGATTTTTGACCCCCCTCCCCCCCATGTAACGCGCCGTAACGTTTTTCTGTACCCCCTCCCCCCTAGTAAAACGTTACGTAACCACGAAGTGACCATTTTTATACCTAAAAGTCACAATTATGTGGCAAAAACAATGTTTGGTAACGCGTAGTTCAAACCCCCCCTCCCGCCCCTGTAACGCATCGTAACGTTTTACAAGACCCCCCCCCTCCCCCCAAATTCGTTACGTAATACTTGAACGCTCCCATAATTGAAATTCAGATTTGTCAATTGTATTTGAGAAAGCATCAATTGTAATTCAGATCCACAAATTGTAGTGATTCTTAGTTTTACCCGAGTACAGATTCATCGAACAACCACGCATTAGGTTGTTAAAGCGGTTGGATTATAAGTTAATCTCTTTATCCTGGAATTATTATCAGCTAATCGGATTTAAATTTTGTTATATAATTACTGAATTCTATACATAAGATAAAAGTTAATTAATGGTAAAATTGGATATGAAAGACGATTGTGTAATTTGCCAAGTTTCTATGGCAAGAACGGAAATAATACGATTACTACCATGCAGTCACCTTCTTCATAGAAGATGCGCTGAAATTGCTCAAATTATAATTATTGATGGACTAGAAGAGACGTTTTGTCCCATTTGCGAAATTTTTCTCATGGGAAGTGAGGTTGTTGAAAGAAAACGCTATGATAAACATACCAATCAAGATCGTGAAAGAATAGTAGCGTGCGCCAACATAGGTAACGATTGGGTAGCTTTGTGTCGGACATTGAATATTAACTATAAGACTGCATTTCATTGGGTGCAATCCGGGCGTGAGAAAATGTTACCAAAAGGGGGCCTCAAACCGAAAATTCTTACCGATGAACAGATCAATATAATGATTAGGTACATGGATTGAAGAAGATAGTGGTTATACATTAAAACAGTTGAAAGAAAAAGTGCTAGATACTTTTCAAGTAGTGGTGTCTTTAGCAACTATTGAAAATTATCTTGAAAACAAACTTTTCACTGTAAAGCAGGTTCATGCTGAACCAGTTACAATGAATTCAGAAGAAAATAAAAGGAAACGAGCAGAATATGTTCGGACTCTTGACGAATATATAGAGCTCGGCAAACAAATCGCGTGGATAGACGAAACCAATTTTAATTTATTTTGCCGTAAAACGAGAGGTCGCTCTTTAGCTGGGACCAGATCAGTACAAATCCTTCCCGCTGCAAGAGGTCCAAATGTTCATTTGATAGGAGCAATTTCGGCAACAGGTGTTGTTGCAATGGAACGTCGGAGAGGTTCATTCACATCAATTTTAGCCAATGATTGGGTTACAAGATTATTAGAAACGTGGCAGGACATGGGGAATGAAGTATCAGATTTAGTTATTGTCGGCGATAATGCACTTTGCCATTCAATACTTGAAACTGTTATCGATGGAACGTCAGCAATATTATTAAGGTTGGGACCTTACTCTCCAATGTTAAATCCCATTGAGATTAATTGGTCAAAAATTAAGATTTGGGCTAAAGTTAATATGCGAATTCCACATATTAGAGGTCCTGGTGTTATGGAACAAAGATTAGTTTATTTAGAAGAGATTATTGATGAAGCAAAACGCACTGTAAGTGGAAGCGATTGTTCTCGTGCAGCGCAACACACCATCATACATCATGTTGCCGCTTTAGCAATGGACGATATGGCAGTTGGACGTTAAACACATTTTTATTTATTATAAGTTTAATTTTTTTCAATAAATTCATTTTACATCATATAACTCATATATTGTGTAAATCCAGTAGTACACTCTTTGACCATGAGCCAAATATTCGACATATTTTTTAAATAATTTTTCTGAATTACAAGTAACCCTTTCCGAATTACAATTAACGCATTCTGAAATAAACTTAACTAAACTGAATTACAATTGACGTTTTCTCAAATACAATTGACAATCTGAATTTGAATAAACATTTTCAGAAATTCAATTGAGTGATCAGAATTACATTGACGTTTTCTGAAATAGAATTGACAAATCTGAATTTCAATTGAAACTGTTCCTAGAGGAAGTCATGTTATTGTAAGTAAACGTTATAAGAAGCATACTGATGAAAATAATAAACGAATATTGTCCGTCTGATCGCTGTAACTCATCTCTGATTGGTTCATTCATTTTTTTTAACATGGAACATGTTTTTACGGTCATTACCTCGCAAAAACCGACACCAAAAATTGACACCAAAAATCAACACGAAAAAGCGGCACCACATGTATAATTTTTTCCTGCAAGGAAGGGGGAAACTTTCATAGGCACCACCCCATCAGGGATGGTAGTGTCAGATTCTTACTGACTAAAACCCCCTCCCGACGACAGCGGGATTTACCTTCTCGGCATTACTTCCGCTGTCGTCTGCGATCTTCCATGCTGCATCGATGATGCAGGCTCCCGATGACCTCCCGATTTAGCACGGAAGTTTGTGTCCGGGAGGTCAGGCGCTAGCACTTGATGGTTCATTCATTTATTCCAAACTAAAAAATATTCACAATTTTGAATAACCTTTACGCTTGCTGACATAATATATAGTCAACTAATCTGAATTACAATTGACTAATCTCAATTTCAATTGACTAATCTGAATGTAAATTGACGCTTTCTCAAATACAATTGACTAATCTGAATATAAATTGACGGTTTCTCAAATTCAACTGTCTAATCTGAATTTCAATTGACGGTTTCTTAAATACAAGTTACTAATCTGAATTACAATTAACGCTTTCTCAAATAAAAGTGGAAAAGGTGTAGATGTGTATTTTATAAAATTGCATGGGTATATGAATGTCCTTAATATTATATGTAAACAAAAATTATTCTAGTCTTCGTTTCAAGTGTAATAAAATCTAAACGTTAAAATTCATTAATTGATTTAATTTATTAATAATAGAAATTATTTAGATGTGCGGCAAAATAATGTGAAATGAATTGAGATATTAAAATTAATTAACCCAAGGCATTTGCTCTTTCAATTAATTAGGTTTCCACGTCACGTGCCATTTTTCGATTTCATCATGAACGCCTGATGGCGGTTGTGCTGAAACTGAAAAATCACATAACACATTGCAAGGTAGAAAAGGTGCAAGGTGACTATATAATATCTATAGCGAAGCTATAATGAGAGAGGTGCTTGAAACTGGGATGGTGGCTTCACCATAAATGGAGTTAAAATAAATAATCTACGATATGCGGATGATACCGTTGTCCTTGCTAGCAGTGCAGAGGAAGTGACGCAACTCATCGAAAAACTAGAACATGAAAGCCGCCATTACGGGTTCCACATAATAAAGTACGAAATATCTTAAAGTACTAATGGTCGTTGACAGAACACGCGCAAATAAGAACAAAATCGCCAAAAAGACGGACTGACCAAATAAAACAAGGTGGAACTCGCTTTAGCGGCAGTTCTTAGGCTTCTATACAGCTACCTTTCTGTTGTGAAAAGTTGTCGTTGCTAGTTACTTTTTGTCGACATAATATTTAAAATGTAATATCAGATAATCCGATAATCTGCACTAATTAAATTTTTGCGGTTGGTATTTGTCATTGTAATCATTATTTACTTCTTTATTTCTCTGTAATGCATTACGGTCCATTTTTTTTCGGTGGATCAATCCTCTTTTTTTCTTTTATTTACAACTTAACTTCACCAATCACATCAAGCCACTGTCGTGGTTACAATAATAATAATAAAATTTGAATCATTAGCCGGATTGGATTAGCGGATCGAATCGGATTAACTCCGATCTGTGAAATGGTAACCAAAACCAAAAATTGGTATATGCTTCTGCGATTGGTAATAGATTAAACAAATAAATATTATATAACTAAAACAAATTTGTTTTTATTAATCAAAAAAGTTTTAAATTTGCAATGGAAAGCCAACCAATGAACGAACAAAGTGAAATATCTCTATCAGCACCACTAACCAATGGTGCAATTGATGAAGTGGTTTTCCAATTGATTGAAAAATGGAAGAACGGCGACCTATTGCCAAAAGACATCCGAAAAACGTGGTGTAGTTCGTTATCGACAGTTGTTAATGGCTTTGAAAAAAATGGGAACTGGAGTCAGGAAATTGATAAAACCGTCGACGATTCCATTGCTATACTGGAAAAGTTTATTTTTAACGGATACCCAACCGATTACGCTGATCAGATGAGGCAACATGAAGAAGCCATAAGTTGTTGCTCAGTTTCTTCCCCATTCAATATTTTTTACAGCTGCGACGATTGCAAAGTTGCTACGAAATTGCGAGTTTTATGTATGGAATGCTTTATGGAATCTGAGCATCGACAACATAAGTATAAGATTCACCAAAACACAAGTTTGTATTGCTGTTGTGGAGAAAACGGAACCTGGGAAAAACCGTGGTCCTGTAGGAAACATTCGGTTACACCTCGCCAGAACGAAGAAAATAACGTTTCTACCGCAGATTTAGAAAATCGAGCACGCATAGTTATGGAAGCCATTTTTCTACAAATCGAAGACGAAGAAAAAAATGTTAATGGATCTGGCGGAAAGTTTTGTGTTATGGTGTACACCGATTATCTTTTCACATCGCAGCAACTACGTGAATTATTCGAAAATGTTATGAATATTTCCGACGAAGAGTGCCATCAATTTTCTCGGAAGTTGATTAACAATGGCAAAATTACGGTGAAACTCCCCAAAAAACTGTGTGATGCTGTCCAGGCCAATGCAATGAAGCCGGGTTCACACTTTCAAGCCATAGTTCTGAGTTTAACTCAAATGATACAGCAAGAATTTACATTCAAAATTCTGAATTACCTACAAAAGGTTTTAAAGTGTAGTAAGAAGCTCAGAGAAATATTCACGGAAGTAATTACCACACCCTCCCCGTTATCAAATAAAAGTATTGCCGAAAGGATTTTAGCTTTTTCAAAAGCATTACCAAAAGTATTTAGGGACACCAGTAAAGAATTGCTAATATTTGGAACGATGAAACAATACATTACCAAAAAAAGTCTAGCGAATAGAATTATCAAAAATTACGATTTGATTATGCACAGCGTGGATGTATTCGATGAGAAGCACTCTGAGTTTATATTCGGAATTATTCGTCAATTGTTTGGAATTACAGATTTGTCCCACGATTCAATCGCCAACCAAAATGTTCTACACGTTGTTCTAAATTCATTTTTTGAGAAGAATGTGTTAAACTTCGCCACGTGGAAAAACATGAAACTGAAATGGAAATTCGACGACAATACCTTAATTCAATCGGATACATGCGTTAATCTCGTAATTCTTTTATTGAAAACTGTTCCGAAAATTTGGACCAAGGAGCTTCGTTTGGGTTTTCTAAGAGGTTTATCGTCCTTCCTTAAAATTTTGGCTGATTTCCAAAATGTCGATTGGGACACTCGACAAACTGAGCAACATGTGGAATATGAACGAAACAATATAGCAGTTATTCGTCTGCATAAAAAATTATCCTTATGTGCGACTGCATTTTTGAAATGGTGCAAAAGTGACCATGAAATTTTTACCAAGGCCTACGAAGAAACCTCGAAAGTGTTCCATCTAAACGTTGGTTACGATAAAAATCCAGAAAAATTGGTTTACTTTTTAAAGTCCATCACTTGGTGTTTACCATACGACTCAACATTGGATGCGGTTTCCACCTGTCTTCCGCTATCGCGATTTATGGTCGGTTTGCATCTTATCAAACTTGATAAAAGCACCAAAAAAGATAGCTTAAATAGTATACTTGTATCGAAAATGTTACATCCTGTTTTGCGAATTCAAGTTATGTCCGCTCAATTCAATACAGGAATGTGGAATCGAAATGGTGATCCCGCTCGAGCACGTATGGAAGAATACCGCAGCGAGCGTGGTCGTATAGAAATATTTGATCGTGATGTACAATTATTACAAATAGCAGCCGCTATGACAGAGACTAACGGATTTCTAATCCAATTACTGGATAAATACGGATTAATGAGTTGGGCAAACAAAAATTTTGAACAATGTATCCGACACGTTGCAGACGATGAAGTGAACGATATCGTTTGTATCTCTGAACAATTTTTGCAGTTACTGATTACGGTGCTGATCGAACGACACGTACCAGAAGTCAGTTACGTCACAGATGAAGAACGCGTTAGGCATGAAATTATTCAGCGACTTTGTATTGAACCCGTATCTCATTTCGAATTAGAAGAATACTTTGAATGGGCGCATTTATTTAAAAGCCCTTGTTATGAAACCGTCCTTAAAGAAGTTGCAATTTTAAAGAAGCCCACATCCCTTAATGAATATGGTAAGTACGAGCTTAGAACGGAACTTTACGAAAACTATAATCCATTATACTACCATTATACTCCAGAAGAAATGTCGAAAGCAAGAGAGTTTCAACGTGATCGAAGAAAATATGCGAAGGAACCCGACTGCTTTCCGCCTCGCAGATTACCCAAACTTAAGGAATTTTTCGCACCGATGGTGGGCATATTTCAGAGCGACGTAACCTTCCACATTATGTTCAACGTTCTTCAACGAGCCTGCGAGCCAGAATCCAGAAGTTATTCTGATGTACAGTTAGAAAGCGTTTTGTATTTGATTGGATACGCGTTACAAGAAGAAAAGAGCGGAAATTATTCCGCGTTGTCGTTTACTAAACGTGCTGCAGAATGGAAGATTTTGGATTTGTTAGAAAGCGTTTTAGCAATACCTCGAGTTGGTTTCCTTCACGATTTGTTGAAATGGACGATAAGGGAGTGCAATGAAGTTGCGGGCGCCATGGCAAACGTAAGAAATGACGTGATTTTATACGACGAAAACGAAAACGTGAGCAGATCAAAACTGGTAGCAGCAAAGCGTGCAATAGTTATGCAAGAGATGTCTAATATGCAAAAACAATTCATGACGAATAATTCAACGTTCGACCAAACTGATGTAACTGAGTTCTCACCCGATGATAGTCTTGACAGCCTGGAAAAGACTTGCATTTTATGCCAAGAGACTCAGACATTGGATCTGAAGAATGAAGCTTTGGTTACGTCGGGATGCGTTCAGTACTCCACCGTTTTGTGTCATGACAGAGAAAACCAATCCGATTTATACGATTCTCCGTTGTTAACGTGTAACCTTGGTCCCGCATTTTATACGAGTTCTTGTGGTCATATAATGCATCTCAGATGTTTCAAAACTTATCTAAAAGAAATTTTGGAAAGAGAAGCAAATAAGTCGCCAACAGATTACTCGTCTGGTTTTGATTTCAAGGTTGGAGAATTTCTCTGTCCGTTATGCGAAAGTTTTAGTAATGTTGTTCTTCCTTTAATCCCGGAATATCAAGTTACCAGAGGAAATGGAGTTAAATTTAGCAAAAACTTAAGGGAAACACTACTCGCATTTACGGATAAACTGCAGACACCCTCTTCTAAAAGCCCGCTTCTGGTTTGGAAATCTCTGTCTTATACCATCCACGTCATCGAAAATGTATTACGACATACAAACAAACCCCTTTTGGGACACTTGTCTAGTCGCCATCATGCTTGTTTGGAGAGCTTCGTTAAAATTTCCGAAGTTATTACGCACTTCTATCCGATTACCGAATCCTATTCGACGTTCGTTGAAAACTTACACGATGTGTTGAAAGGCGAAAACATGGGATCGGGCACGAATTTAGGTTTCGACATATTTAACCTGTGGGTCGTGGTTACTTTATCTGGAAACCCATCCCCTTTTCTCCTCCGGTTGGTACTCGTAGCTCAGATCGTAAAAATTTTAATGACGACGAATTTTAACGACATGATTAATGACGATAATCGTGATGAAGAAACTCCATTTAAACATGTTTTGCAGTTGTTAAAGGAAAGGGGGACGGCGACGCACTTAAGTGAAAACTTTGTGTGGAGTTACGTTAAAAACGCTTGTCGGCCATTTTTGCGATGCTGCGTCATCCTTCACAGTTTTTTAAGTGGTGTTCCTCAACCTGCACAACTAACGGAAGTCGGAGGCGATACTTTTTCCAATATGTGTTCGTATTTAGGACTCCCACAGATACGAGAAAAACTGTTCCATCGAAGAGACGTTTATCCCATTGTAAAGACTTGGTTCAAAAATTTCCTTGTCGAGCGTGGTGAAGAACTTATTGAAACTAATCCATTCCGAATTAATCAGCTAATTAAGCTTCCGCACGAATATTGTGATTTAATTAGTATGGCCACCACGTTCGAATGCTTCGGAAGTAAATCTTCGACAGTTTGCAATGATCCGATGGTTTGTTTAATGTGTGGCACGACTTTTTGTTTTGAAAGCCGTTGTATTGCATTAATGTATGGGCAAGTTTCTTCACCGTTACATGCGCATGCAATGAAATGTCACGAGCAGATATATCTCAGAGTTTTAACAAATGAAATTGAGATTCGTTCAACTTCTGAGTTGAGGTTGTCTTTTATGGGTCCGTATTTGAACGATTATTTTGAAAATGATGCAGATTTGTCAGAACAGAATCCCATGTACTTATTATTAGATGTATACAAGCATTTTCATACTCTTTGGCTAAATCACGGTCTCCTGGAAGAAGTTTCACGACAGCAGAGATAAAAATTCTAGAGTGCAACCTAAACTGTTTATTATAGTTATTTTGTAAATAAATTTTGTTTTTAATAAACCTACGTGATTTTTGTTTATTATTGCTGGGGAAATCCGTAATGGACATCATCAGTTCGTGCTGGGTGAAAGCTTGGGATTTCGAAGGCCGAACAACCACATCCGACACGGAGATGGCTAAAGGCGGTCGGCAGGCCGCCTGTGCCAGCTAGTTAAAAATAGTATAAAAACTATATTCCTTTATTATTATTTTTATACATCGTGCCTTTGGTAAATGGTTTTCAATTTTTGTGTTGGAATACATTTGTTTACAAAAGGTTTGTTTTAAGAATTTCAAGTTAATTTTAAAATATTCATATTAACTAGATGATACCCCGTCCGAGGACGGGCAGCTAGAAGGACGGGCAGCTACCCAAGGTCATATGGCTTTTGGATTGCACTGAGAGCTTTCCTTAATCTTCATTCAACTTAAGTTACCTTGGGTAGCTGCCCGTCCTTCTAGCTGCCCGTCCTCGGACGGGGTATCATCTAGTTTAAAATAAGTAAAAAAATTTTAAATATTGATTAAGTTTAATTTAATTTAAAAAAATATATGTAAGTTTTTTGTTTATTTATTTAATGTTGTTCTCATTTCTTATTATAAAAGGCCAAGTCCTTCCTTCCTTCTGTCTGTCCCACGGAAATACCCGAAGCAAACCGAACCGAACGCATAACGGATAATTTCATAACCAATCGGATGAACGTATCATCGTATCAACGTATCATCGGATCAACGTATCATCGGATCAACGTATCAACGTATTTAAATTTCCTATATAGGTGAAAAATCTCTTATTATAAAAGGCCAAGTCCTTCCTTCCTTCCTTCGGTCTGTCCCACGGAAATACCCGAAGCAAACCGAACCGAACGCATAACGGATAATTTCATAACCAATCGGATGAACGTATCATCGTATCAACGTATCATCGGATCAACGTATCGCATGGGACCGAGCGTCAGCAGCTTGCCGCGCTTGAGTTTCTTCTAAAGTTTCACGTTGTTGACGTATCGCATGGGACCGAGCGTCAGCAGCTTGCCGCGCTTGAGTTTGTTCCAAAGTTTCACGTTGTCGACGTATCGCATGAGACCGAGCGTCAGCTTGTCGCTGTGATCGAAGCTGTTTTTCTGTGTTATTAGCTCTTGTACGTGCTTTTCTCTCACGATTCAATCGCCGTCGCTTTGCAGCAGGATTTTCAAAATTTTCATTATCCATTATGGAAGTTCACATAATGCTTTTTTGGAAATAGCTGTCCTATATAGACAAAATGATACGATGATACGATGATACGTTGATACGATGATCCGATGATACGTTGATCCGATGATACGTTGTGCGTTCGGTTCGGTTCGGTTTGCTTCGGGTATTTCCGTGGGACGGACAGAAAGAAAGAAAGACTTGGCCTTTTATAATAAGAGATAAGCGTCCGATTTCACATCGCGACTACAGCAAGATTTATTTTTACTTAAAAAAAAGTACATTTTCTTTAACAATAATTCTTTCAGCTTAGAATAAATTAAAATGTTTTTAAATGAAAATGATGTTATAATAGTAATAGTATTTTGCCCAACCAACCCCAAACCATTACACTTTTTCAAATATATTTATTCTATTCTATCTTTACAGCTATTCCTCAACATCTTAAACTCAGATTTATAACTAGAAAATATTTTAGGCTATTTATTTAATGGGAGGGGTGAATAAAAATTAGTATTTATTTATTTAAGTCATACTTATAGTCCAGGCAACGAAGGTGAAAAATTGGCTCAAGCTTACAAAAGATCCTGGCAAGCTGAATTTTGGCAGAGATGTATGTACATTGGAGTGTTCTAATGAGCCCCCCCCAAAAGTCCCATAAAATTCCACGCCGCGCCGGCGTCCCCCACAATCGGGGTTTTAGCTCCCCCAACGCGATTTTTTGCCGATAACTCGCTTATTTATGCTTGTATGAAAAATTATGATCAAACCATAAATGAAGAGCATTAAATTCTCTATAAAATAGATTTTTTAAATATTTTCCATGGCACACTAATACTTAAATTATTGACCGAAAACACGACCCACCCTTAAAATGGCACAATATTGATTCGTTGCAGGGTGAGAAATGTTTTCGGGCACGAGAAATGCTTTTAATAATACATTAATTGAAATTTTGGCCAATGTTGGAAAATGAAGAGAAAAATAGATTTTTTCAAAATTTGCCCCAGTTATAGTATCTTGCAAGTAACGAAACCGAAATTTTGTTTTGAGCTTACAGAAGGTCCGGGCAAGCTGAACCCCCAAAATGTCTCATAAAAATCCCAAGCCGACGTTCCCCCAAATGAGGATTTTAGCCCCCTAAGTGCGATGTTTCGCCTTTAGCTCACGTATTTTTACTTTTACGAAAAATTATCATTAAACAAAGTTAAAAATTTGCTTATTACAGTATGTATTGTAGTACTACCTACTGCAGCGCCACAAGTTATAGAGAACTTTATGTTCTTCAACTTTGCTTAATGATAATTTTTCGTAAAAGTAAAAATACGTGAGCTATAATTAGCCACGCCAGCGTGGGATTTTATGGGACTTTTGGGGGGTTCATTAGAACACTCCAATGTACATCTCTACCAAAATTTAGCTTGCCCGGATTTTTTGCAAACTAAAAACCTTCCTTGCCTGGACTATTAGTGGAAAATTAAATTCAAACAGAAGTTTTTAAATACTATTAATGTTGGATTTCTCCCTAATTAAGGGGACCATAATTTTTCTTCAATTTTATTTCACACAAACTTATTGCATTTTCAATAGAGTAAAGCAATGAACTTGTCACTGTTGCTTTCCTAAATACTACTACTTCTTTTCTCGTTGTTACAAATATTTAAATATACAACCAACACCTTAAACCATTTCTTTTATAGTACGAGAGCCCATTACCAAAAATTTTGCATCATAGCACCGCGGGCAAAACCATATAAAATATGTAGTTTGGATGACTCTGAACCCGAAAACCCGATTTTCAGACATTTTGTGCCTTGCGTCTACCCTGAGCGGATTTTCAAAAATGCAAAAAAAAAGCCACCCGGTATCATAGCAAAACGTCTGATCTACGGAATGTAGTTAGATGATAGCCCTGAGATACCATAAACACGATTTTCAGACAAAAATACCCTTGCGCCTGCCTAGGAAACCATTTCCAAAAAAAAAAAATGATACACCAAAAACCGTATCATAGCAAAATGTCTGAAAATCATGTTTATACGTAAATTTGTCAGTTGATGCTAAAAATTTGATTTTCAGACAAAAATCTCCTTGCGTACATTTTTTAAAGCATTTCAAAAATGCAAAAAAAATTGCCGATCGGTATCATCGCAAAACGTCTGAAAACGGTTCGACATGATAAAATCCATGTCCCAGATGTAGAATTAACCGATATCAGACAAATTAAGTGTTGCACGGGCTCTATCAGACAAGTTTTCGAAAAAAAAAATCGTATTTTTCCGTAGTAAGGGGTTGCATATGAGTAGGCGGCCGAAAAAGTAGGTGAACTTCGGGATTTTTTATCTCGAAAACTATTTACTCAATTCTAGTTTGGCTCATTCGAAAGAGTGTACATTCAAGTACATTCCCAATTGTTTTTCATTATCATCAAACTACTACGAGCGCCTTTGTCGTGGTAGGCGTGAAAGGTGATACTCGCCGCGACGGCTCACAAATACCAAGATTCCGAGCACTGGGTTGGTCGGAGAAAAAAAAACAACGATGGATTCTTAAAATATAGAGTATAAGGGAAAAGTTTTCGTAGGATTTATTATTTTATATTTTTTTTTCACGAAATGGCAAGTTTTTGAACATTTTAATAGCAATATTTACCCAAAAATTGACCTTTTTTGTTCAATAAAATTAAAAAAAAGAATAGTCGTCTTAAAAACAAAATTAAAAACAATCTCACGAAAACTTTTTCGTAATGTATGGAATTAAAAAACAGCTTTCAGTCGATGGACTAATTTTAATATTTATTGAAAATAACAATTTCAGCTTTCAGTCACTGTCAGACTCATCTCCGTCGCAGTCATCAACGTCGCTATCGAGGTCGCTCTCAGGTTCGTCTGCGTCTTCTCCTGGAAAATGAATATCATTATATTAATTGAAATTGTAAAGATGTAAAAATTCTCTAATTTGTCAATCATACCTCGCGTGGATGTCGACTCGTCGTCGAACACTATGTCGCCCAATTCCGGTAACTGGGCCCCGGTGAACCAAGTGAACCCGTAGCGTCCCTCGTCGATGGACCATTCAAAATCTGTGGCTTGTAGAGTTGTGGGGATCTTTTTATGTGCATTGCACCAAATTTGTGCAATATACTGCGTCCGTAAGAAGTGCTGTCTAAGCTCGGACTTGCACGGCGGCAGATTACACGCGTCGTAGTTGGATAAATTCAGTGTCAGCGTCGACTTATACCCACCTTTGAATTCGTAGGTCTTTGTGAAGATTTCCATTCTCGCTGAATCGACGTCATTGATTTTCTTTTGATTGTATAGGCGGCAGGTGAATTCTTCTAAGATGTCGAATACATCGTTCGTATCCGAAGAAGACGCTCCCAATTTCGCAAACGCCTCTTGATAACGTGTACTATTTCGTAGCATCGTTAGCGACTTTTTTTTCCCCTTTCGATGGAATGCAGGGTTGAAGTCACAGCCGGTCATCGCGTGTACGCTGGGTAGACATCTGGCTACTGCCAATCCCAACACTTCATGCAGCCGCGAAACGTCAATGAAGCGTCGGGAATTGCCGACTCCGACATCCATGGAGATGCTCACGGTGGCTTTTAGGAATTCAACGTTTCCCAGCATGATGATCAGAATGTCGGTGTCAGAACAACGGATCGTCAAACTTCCTCGCTCGGTGAGTTGACAAGCGTGGTATACAATTTTTGTATCCGCCTCCTCGTGTTCTTGACAAGTCAAACTTTCATCGACAGTTTGCTTCACTGAACCATTCTCGACCCGATACTGGTAGCACATGTCGTGGTTGACATTGACGGTTTTATCACCGATGATACGGACCATCTCTGGCTCCGACCAGTGGCCGATCAAAAACTTGACAAGCGCCTCTTTGAAACGAATATTTTTCAATTCTTTGCCGAAGTTTGCAGGTCGAATCTGATGTGGTCCGGTGATTCGAAAATCCATCGAGTTCACGTTTTCGCGCAAAGTATGTTCAGTGTCCTTGATCGATGGGGTGAAGTATCTGTCGAATATCAAATCGACCCTTGCAGCGTCCGTATTGCAAACAATCCGCAAAAGTTTTTTTGAAAAATCTCCGAACGTTTTCGGAATATCCTTTAAAGTGTGCAACAAGAAGAAGCCGTCTATAATCAACACGTCTGTGGATTTGGGCTCCCTGCTTTCAACAAGTTTTTCGAGGTCTCTCATCATGGCACTTTTATCGGTCTTATTTGGTGTGCCATCCGGGTGAGAAAGTGATAATGGTGTTGGAGTTATCGGAAAACGGAGCGCTTTTTCAATGCTAATTCTTCTTTCCAACGCCAATGCTAACAGCCTTCCGAATAAGTCGCGTTGAAGCCGCAGTTCCGTCACTTTGCCACCCAGTTTAACTGTCTTCTTTTTAATACTGCTGAATGTTGCGACAGGATTTTTTTTGATTGGTGCGTGAAACCGTGCCGGACTTTCCTTTATCTCGTCAATGAAATTATCTCGTAACATTTGCCCTTTGGCTTCAACGTTTAGTAGGAAATCAGCAACATTTGCTGGCACCGCTTCTCCAGTTGTTACGTTGTACAACTTTCCCCTATCCAAAGTGTTATCGAAAGGATTCACGTACTCATGCAAAGTTCGTGTGAACCTCTCTACTTGCTGAACACTTTTGCGAATTCGATGGCCCTTCAGTTCTGCGCTGATGTCCTGATTTTTTGCGAGCCCAGTGGTCTGGAGCACATGCGAAGTTATTCGGGCGCGGGAACTGTGATTGATCGCCCAACGTTGTCTCGCAGATATCGAATTTGTCATGTGGATAATCCCAATCAGTCTTCTAGCTGCTTCGCCGTTGATGGTTTGCTCTAACGTCAAATCCACCGGTATTCTTGAAAAAGGTTTCGCTGTTCTGCGGACACCGAAGGATCCTTGTTCCAATGAAACACGGAGTCCTGGATGAGTTTCATCTATGCTTGAAAGCTTGCAGACGTAGTAAACCAGCCAACGACAATAGTTTTGGTGATTGAACGCGAAGAATAAGCTAGCAATTTTTGCGAGAATGTAAATATACATTTTCAGATCACCGGTTCGGATACTCTTATTGAGTATTTGATAATAACTCACCAATTGTACGTAAATGGCATAAAACTGAGCTGTTTTGCCATGCTGTCCTTGCAAAGTTTGTTCGGTGTAATTATCATACTTTGCGAATAACTGAAGAGTCTCTTCGTGATCTATTTCCGGCACGGCTGAGCGATTACTTTGAAATTGAAGCAAAAAATCGGCAACAGATTCTCCAATGACTATTTGTTCATGGTCGAGGAAAGCATCGAAGTGCAGTTTTTGTAACGCAAGCGACAGCAGAGGGTGTAATCTTTTACATCTGTTAAAATTCGTACCAGTAATGAAACCCCTCAACGATCCATTAGCCAAAATTTCACTGTCGACCATGACATTGGTAAGACCGCAATCCTCGATGAAAGTGCCAACAGCTTTGAAATATGACAACATGATATGGAATCCTCCTAGATGTATGAAAATATTGTCAAATCGCGGTGCTTCCTGGCTTTGAATTCCGAAGGCGATCCTTGCGATTGCTAAATCATAGGTCACTTGCATGTACTGTGAGTTGCATTCTTCGGCAATTTGTTGAGTCATTTTCAGGGTAACGTATACCACAGAATTATCGGTGGGTGACGCGTTGATCGGTGTCAGATACGATACTTTCTGCAACGGTGAGTTATCTTCGGTGATAAGGCTGTTATATCCAGTCCACATAGGGGTGTTCGAAACTTCCAACTTGTGCGATAGTAGCCAGGCTAAGTCCACGTTTCTCCACTTTTCAAAAACTTCGGGTTTCACGGATAGTTCAGTAGTGCTAGGAACTGCGAAACTGGATTCGATCTTTGGTTTTTTCTTGTAGGGCTCGATTTCGTGTAGAATTGGGTCGAAACATCTTCTTCTTTTGCGACCTCGTGATGTTTCATTGTTCGAAGCAGCTGTATCACCTGTGCCCGTTACGTTATTACCGGTTTGGGACGAAGCTTCTGCGGTTCTACCAGAATTAGTTGTATCAGCGGATACATTTTGATAAATTATCCCGACAGTGTCGTGGAGCGTGTCTTTTCCAGTGAGGGTATCGACGAACCTGTCAAAATTGTCGAACGCAATTCCAGTACACAAATCACCGGTACGTATTATGTCTTCAGGACATAATAGGTTTTGCTTCGTTGATGAGAACGTTAATTCAGTTTCAAGTTCTTCAATAACATGGTAACTGCAACAATGGCCGTATCTGTTTACGAGGTCGACAATTTTTCTGCTGCTTGAGAGACTTTTCAAGGCCATGCCTAGAGTAACATGCTTCGACGTTTTAACACTCGCATTTGAAGCCGCATAAATAATGTCCTGTCCGAGGGAGAAGAGTTTTAATTCTCGAAAAGATTTTCTGTCCTCATGACGAGTACGACTCATACTTTTACTGTCGCCGCACACAATGCACTCCAGAAGATACAATAATAATTGTGGTACGGAATCGCATTCTCCTCGGATCAGATCCTGGACGGTTATATCTTCCGGTAATTTAGTCTTGTCCATGTTTAGAATCTCTTTCCTGATAATTTTCCCGATATTATAGATCGCTTGCCTTGTCTCCATATTCTCGAAGAATTCCTGGTTACTGATGATTTGTCCGGCGTACGGAGCAATGTATTTTTTATTATTCGAATAAATAACCTTTATTTCTTCGTTGAACGTTGCTACTAATTTCTTTTCCAGGTTACGTGCGCAAAAAGAATCTGGCTTCGTCGCTGTGATAGTGTTCGCATACTCTTCGCGTAAGAATTGAACGTACCTCTCCGAAACAAAAGAAAAGAATAGGCATTCGTTGTTCTCGACAACATGTTTCCGAACGAAACAGCAGATTTGATCATATGCGTCCGTATGACATTTCCGCTGTCCGTGCCAAGCACTTTCTTTCCTCTCTTCCATTTGTTTTTCACAACTCCATGCAAATTTCGTTTTGCAGGAACTGTGATAGTAAAGGTCGCCTACCTCTTTTTGACTCCGCATTTTTTCAAGCATATCCTCGTTGCTGTATTGAATGGCAATGCTCTCCATATAATTCACAAAAGCCTCGGTCCCCTTTGACAAACGTACCGTACAGCCTTTAACAGTTATGCGAATCTTATCGCAGATGATACAGGCCGATGTATCTTCGGAATCTTCTACTTCGGTACTGTCATCGGCTTCTGGATTCTCTTCAACTTGCTCTTCAACTTGTTCACTGTAATACAACAAATTCAAAACTATTACTTCTTTTATTTATTTTACTACGTATTTCAGGTTAAGAAATTTTTTAATTCGAAAATCCACACACACACGCGCACGCATGCACGCGCACACACACACCGAAGCGCTGTACCCGGCTCAGCGATACCCGCTATTAGGCTATTGACTATGTCATATGATAAGGAACTAAAACGTTGACGGACTTTTATTATTTAATACGTTCAATTGGTAACCAAAGATGATAAAACCGAAGAGTGCACCGGAATATAGGGGTGCGTTTTTGAGAACGGGGTGAGTTTGCCCGCTTTTTGGGTTTTCGGCTATAACTCAAAAACTATGCAATTTCAGCGGGTATTCATTAGGACATTTTTTGTAGAGAATTGAATTTCGATCAAAATGACACTTTCAGAAGTCAAAAAACGCTTGTTTTCAACAGAATAAATCCAAAAAACCAAAGCAAAATAAATGAAAAAATTGCATTTTTTTTGTTTTTTCACATTTTCGCCTACAACTTTTTTCTGAGTAGACTTAGGTATAGGCATTAGTACATAAGAAAGAAAGCTTACGCAACGCCCGTTGAAATGGTGGCTAGTTCAAGTCTCTACAATGAAAATTCACTGAGATATAAAGCATCTAATTTAGCTGTTTTTCCGATTTTTACACTTTTTTCCTTCGTATCGGGTTATTTTTCATTTTTCAATAAAAAATCTATATTTATTCAATAAATAAATTATCTTGGAAATTTTATCATAATAATAAGTTAGCTGTTTTTCCGATTTTTACACTTTTTTCCTTCGTATCGGGTTATTTTTCATTTTTCAATAAAAAATCTTATGACATTCTATTATTATGATAAAATTTCCAAGATAATTTATTTATTGAATAAATATAGATTTTTTATTGAAAAATGAAAAATAACCTGATACGAAGGAAAAAAGTGTAAAAATCGGAAAAACAGCTAACTTAGATGCTTTATATCTCAGTGAATTTTCATTGTAGAGACTTGAACTAGCCACCATTTCAACGGGCGTTGCGTAAGCTTTCTTTCTTATGTACTAATGCCTATACCTAAGTCTACTCAGAAAAAAGTTGTAGGCGAAAATGTGAAAAAACAAAAAAAATGCAATTTTTTCATTTTTTTTGCTTTGGTTTTTTGGATTTATTCTGTTGAAAACAAGCGTTTTTTGACTTCTGAAAGTGTCATTTTGATCGAAATTCAATTCTCTACAAAAAATGTCCTAATGAATACCCGCTGAAATTGCATAGTTTTTGAGTTATAGCCGAAAACCCAAAAAGCGGGCAAACTCACCCCGTTCTCAAAAACGCACCCCTATATTCCGGTGCACTCTTCGGTTTTATCATCTTTGGTTACCAATTGAACGTATTAAATAATAAAAGTCCGTCAACGTTTTAGTTCCTTTTACCCCTGTTTTTTTCGACATAGTCAATAGCCTATATTATATGGGGCTCGACCGACCGACGCGAAATACAAACTATTATTTTTTTACTCACCTCGCTCTTGATGTAGATGAACCTTCACGAAGAAAATTGTCCATTTCATTGATCGTGTCAGCCGACGTTGAACTGTCAGCCACATTTTGCTCAGGAACAGTCGTTTCTTTCGGTAATTTCACCGCCGTGAAATTTTTATAACAGTGCGAATGGTATCCCTTGTCAGATTCAATGTTGGGGGGCAACTCGATTTCCGAGTATATTGATTTTCTCCGGGCCGGCTTTTGTCTCCTGTAGTTCAAGACTTTTTCACACCTCCTTAAATTATCGGTAGTAAACTTCTTCTCTTTTCCATCAGGTTTTTCTTTACAAAACACGCACGTTAACTCCGCCATTTCGGACAAGCGTCGGAATATAACGCTCCGAAACGGTCGCGGTGAGACAGCTGGTTGCGGCGCATGCGCCGTAGTGAAGCGAGAGACAGGCACGTAGGCACACGAGCGTACCAAGCGGAGGGGCATTTGCCGGGCGCCCCAAGAAGTTCTACTCGTTTTCAACGCTATGCGCAAGGCACAAAATGTCTGAAAACGGTATTTTCGTAATCTCGGTAATCATACAAAAGATTTGGAACCAATTTGGGCCGTTTTGCTATGATACAGGGTGGCTTTTTTTCTTACATTTTTGAAAATTCGCTCAGGCTAAACGCAAGGCGCAAAATGTCTGAAAATTGGGTTTTTAGTAATCGAATAACCAAAACTACGTACATTTTCGAAATCAGACAATTTGCGATGATACGAGGTGGCTTTTTTTTTTGCACAGCAGAAATCACCCCCCGCAGCTGTGCAAGGGTTCTGGAGTCTACTACTCGCTAGACGGGTTCAGGGTCATCTAAACTAGTAATTCTATATGGTTTTGCCCGCGGTGCTATGATACATGGTTTTGGTAACGGGCTCTCGTACTATTACCTATCAATTTGAATGCTTAGTAAACTATAAAAATTAACTAGTAAGATAAAACTTGACCTATGTAATTACAATAGAGAGGCCCCAACAATTAATTTGCTAATTTTTATTCAGAGGAAACGCAACTTTAAAACTACTTATGTATATTTAAATCGGTACTACTCCGTATAAGATTTTAAATGCCTTAGGAGTTCTGGTACAACTTTTCTTGCGTTGATATATTGATTATATGTTATCATTTTGGCAAATTTCTGTTACAATAATTGTCAGAACAGTATAGCAAAAATTATGAAATGGCGACGTGGATTGAGAAAACTTTAGCCGCCATCTGATATCGTGTAGAGAACTAATAGAGGACTTTTGAAAATGATACGAAATTTTTCATAAATTTCTCAACTATTGGCAAAACTATTAGCACAAATTATCATCCTGACCCACGTGATTTCCTTTTCTGTCTTCAATGCGCTTATTCTGTCCACCACGGTTATCCGACTACCATTGCGGTTTTATTCAAATTTAAAATTTTACAATTAAATTTTTAAATTAAATAAAACATTTCTTTCTCCTCCTTTAAGTGCCAATTACACCATACAATTTTTCCTACCGATATCGGTGCAACTGATAAGAGAGACACGCACACACTATGCAATTTGCATAGCAATTGCATAGTGCTATTGCAATTTGCATAGTGTGTGCGCGTCTCTCTTATCAGTTGCACCGATATCGGTACCAAAAATTGTATGGTGTATTTGGCACTTTACAAAATACAAATTTTTGGGTGAGAAACGGAGTGATGTACTTGAGGAAATTCAGCTTTTGAACTTCAGTTACTTATGTATATTTAAATCGGTACTACACCATGTGGGATTTTAAATGCATTTTCAGTTGTGATTTTTGTGCACATTTATAGGCGCACCTATCGCAACTAAATGGTTTCTCGCCGGAGTGAATTCTGGAATGAACCTTTAATTTTGAACTTGTATAAAATTTAGTCACAAATATGACAACGAAATGGTTTCTCACCGGTATGAGTTCTTAAATGGATTTCTAAATTTGATTTGTGTGCGCATTTAAAATCACAAATTTCACAACCAAACGGTTTCTCGCCGGTATGAGCTCTTAATTGCAATTTTAGTGATCCAATTCTTGAACATTTATAGTCACAAATTTGACACTTAAACGGTTTCTCGCCGGTATGTGTTCTTAAATGTGTTTTCAAATGAGATTTTGCCCAACATTTATATTCACAAAAATTACAACTGACCGGTTTCCCACTGGTATGAGTTTTTAAATGGATTTCTAAATTTGATTTATGTGCACATTTATAATCACAAATATCACAATTAAACGGTTTCTCGCCCGAGTGAATTCTGGAATGACTTTTAATTTTGCATTTGTATAAAATTTATAGGCACAAATATGACAACTAAACGGTTTTTCACCGGTATGCATTCTTAAATGGATTTCTCAACTTGATTTCAGTGCACATTTATACACACAAACATCACAACTATACGGTTTGTACTCGGTGCGAGTTCTTAAATGGATCGGTAATACTGATTTACGTGCACATTTATAGTCACAAATATGACAACTAAACAGGTTTTCGCGGGTATGGGTACTTAAATGCATTTGCAATTGTGCTTTCCGTCTAGATTTATATTCACAAACATGACAAGTAAACGGTTTCTCACCGGTATGAGTTCTTAAATGCAATTGTAATTTACATGTACATGTTCGGTTACAAAAATCACATCTAAATGGTTTCCTGACCTTATGAGCTCTTAAATGATGTATTAGAGTTTGTTTACGTGCAAGTTTATAACCACAAATTGCGCACTCCAATAAATTTGAATTGTTCAGCGTTAATTGTGTAGTATCGGTATCTTCTTTAATGTCAATGGAATGTTGCAGATCTTCTAAATTAAATTTCACGTCTTTCACCTCTTCGCTCTTAATTTCGTAATTGCTAATTGAATAATATTGAGTTTCCAAAAATTTATCTGTGTTTTCTACAATTTGTGGTTCTTCCGAAGGAAGACCTTGAGCTGCAAGTAAATTGGTAACTGGTTCCATTTGGAGGATTGAGTATTGTAACTGTACTGGCACAAAATCACTTTCCTTATTCGAAGACGTTGATTATTATGTAATTGATTATTATTATAAAATGGCGACATTGATTAAGGGTATTGTACAGTGACATCTAATATTGTAAAGAGAACTAAAATGAGATTTTATATTAAGAGCGCGCTGCGGAAAGAGAGAGAGGGAATGATGTTGAAAGAAGCCTCTAATCTTTTGTACAAATTTAAAAAACTAAACGTCGTATCAATGTAATTCTTTTTTTATATTAATAAGAAAAGAATATTGAAGGCAATAACCAATTTTGAGCGCTTTAAATTAAATGTAAATAGGTTAATTTAATTTATGAAAAAGGACAATTTTGAATTTTTATGACAACCGATCTTAATGAAACTTCGTTATTGCCTTCTGCAGATCATTATAAGGACAAAACTTGATTTTGAAGCGATTTCATCATCAATTATAGAAAACTTGTAAATCAAAAAGTGCCCTTAGTGGAGTTTTAAACTATATAAAATCAACTTAATGCACAAAGGGGTCAAGGGTTCCGTTAGATATGGCGCAAATAATTTTTTTAAATCTCTACAAAAGGCTTTAGAGGCTTCTTTCAACATCATATCTACTGCTTCCCTCTCTCTCTTTCCGCAGCGCGCTCTTAAGCATGGACTTAGAAGATTAGGACCGGTACTATGGTTATAAATGCGAGCGCTTAACCGAATCGCGCAAAACTATTATAATAGATGGCGCTGTCTTTAGAGCTAAAATGCTGGTATTACACTATGCAATTAAATGACGAAAAATTATCAAGTTTTATAGCTTTATTTCAATATTTTCACTTTAAAACGTATTTTTGCATACATACAATACTGTTTATACAATAAAATACATATCTAACAAGAAATAAATGTACATTTATTAAAACTAAATACAAAAAATGATAGAATAAAACTCATTTAATTATAACTAAGTTTTTAATATTTTAGAATACTTTTTTTTCAGCACTACTTTTCTTTCTTTCAGAATTAATACGATGTGTATACTGCCTCAACCTCATAGTAATGTATGGTGCAAAATGACTTTATTTTTATTTTAACCTAAAATACGCATGTCATGTAAAATTTGAATTTAAATGACATTTAACATACATTAAGGACAGCGCCACCTTATGATATAGTTTTTCGTGATTCGCATAAAGCGCTCGCAAATTTTAAGCATTGAGATAGGGAGTTGCCGGTCCTAATCTTCTAAGTTCATGGTCCTTAAGAATAAGCATACTTTTTAACCGACTTCAAAAAAGAAGGAGGTTCTCAATTCGGCTGTATTTTTTTTTTAATGTTTGTTACCTCATAACTCCGTCATTTATTAACCGATTTTCAAAATTTTTTAACAATTCGAAAGGCTATAGTTTCAGATTGGTCCCATATAAATTTCAATAAAATCGGTTGAGTACTTTGGTTTTTATTGATTGTAAGCCCGCATTTGCGAAAGCCTCTTTTCACGCTGTTCACTACTCTCTTCTGAAATAGTCTTGGATCTAGATTTTCTACTTTGAGATAGGCGTTTCGCCCTTTCTTCGCTTGTCTCATTTGAACGGCGCTGTCGCGTATGGGCAGCGCGTTTAGTAGGTCTACCCATATTCGCTTTCAATAAATCAGTTAAGGAACGCAAGATTCACTAAAAAGCAAGAAATAAAAAAAAAAATTTTTTAAAAACCGACTTTAAAAAAAACACTACAAAAAAATTGCACTAAAAAGTAAAAAAAAATATTTAAAAAAAACAAAAACCGACTTCAAAAAAAAGCACTACAAAAAATTGCACTAAAAAGTAAAAAATAATTAGAAGTTATTAGAGTAACGATATGTATTTTTGTTGCACTTATTTTAAAAAAACACTTAAAACTTTTATTGATTTATTTTTTATTGAATATTATTTTCCACAATTAATTTAACTTTCAAATTACGAACTAACATAGATTATACCTTAACAATTACTTATACAATAATGAATTATTATCGATTAACATTCAATTTTATGTGGTTTTCAAAATAGTTTATTTAGCGAAAATTTTATTCTAGAATATTCTAGACTTCCTTTTGCTAAATCGACAAAGGGATAAACAATTACAATATTAACACTTCCTATTGCATCATTTATAGGAAAATTACCAGGCTTACATAATTCTTTTATTAATTATTGGAATATATAACTATTAGAAGAAGATTTAACAGAAATTAGAAGTATATTTTTAGTGCTGAGCATAAAAATTAATGTATTACGTCAATAATATACAATTATTATTTTTGGAGTCGGTGCCAGCCAAGCTGTTAAGAAATTCGTACTCCGCTACTTCGTCAATACACGTTTGTTAACCTTGGCTGGCACCGACTCCAAAAATAACAATAATTGTATATTATTGACGTAATACATTAATTTTTATGCTCAGCACTGTAAAAATCTACTTCTAATTTCTGTTAAATCTTCTTCTAATAACTTCTAATTATTTTTTACTTTTTAGTGCAATTTTTTTGTAGTGCTTTTTTTTGAAGTCGGTTTTTGTTTTTTTTAAATATTTTTTTCACCTTTGGTTTCTGCAGAGTTCAGCAATAGAAAATAAGAACGTCGAACCGTACATTCAAGAGTATAATTATTTCTAGTTTTGTCAGAATTTTGGTTTTTATAGTTTTTTTTTTGAACTCACCACTGAAAACTCACGCAGTTCAAAGTGTTGACAATTTAAATTTGTAGCTAGGATAAGTATACACAAAAAATCATAGCAATATGTACAATATTTAACAAAGGGCTTAACCTAATAATAGATAATGTATTAAATTTGTTGACATGTCGAAGTAAATATTGAAAATTGAATAAACATTATATCTTAATATTAAAGTATTTTTAATGAACATTTAAGGTCACAAAATTTAAAACAAAGGTTTTACAACTCGCCGGTATGAATTTTTAAATGTCTTTTTAAATTCCCACGTAGTGAACATTTATAGTCGCAAATTTCACAAACGAAAGGTTTCTCGCCGGTATGAGTTTTTAAATGGTCTTTTAAACTTGACCGTTGTGAACATTTATAGTCACAAATTACACAACCGAAAGGTTTCTCGCCGGTATGAGTTTTTAAATGGGATTTTAAATGTGAACGAAATGAACATTTATAGTCACAATATTCACACCCGAAAGGTTTCTCACCGGTATGAGTTTTTAAATGGTCTTTTAAACTTGACCGTTGTGAACATTTATAGTCACAAATTACACACACGAAAGGTTTCTCGCCGGTATGAGTTTTTAAATGGTCTTTTATACTTGACCGTTGTGAACATTTATAGTCACAAATTTTACAACCAAAAGGTTTCTTGCCGGTATGCATTGTTAAATGGTTTTTTAAACTTGAACGTCGTGAACATTTATAGTCGCAAATTTCACAAACGAAAGGTTTCTCACCGGTATGAATTTTTAAATGGTTTTCTAAATGTGATCGTTGTGAAAATTTATAGTCACAAATTTCACACCCGAAACGTTTCTCACCGGTATGAATTTTTAAATGGTTATTTAAATTTGAACGTAATGAACATTTATAGTCACAAATTTCGCACCCGAAAGGTTTCTCACCGGTATGAATTTTTAAATGTTTTTTTAAATTTCCACGTTGTGAACATTTATAGTCACAAATTTTACAACCAAAAGGTTTCTTGCCGGTATGCATTGTTAAATGGTTTTTTAAATTTGACCGTTGTGAACATTTATAGTCGCAAATATCACAAACGAAAGGTTTCTCACCGGTATGAATTTTTAAATGGACTTTGAAATTTGACCGGTGTGAACATTTATAATCACAAATTTCGCACCCGAAAGGTTTCTCACCGGTATGAATTTTTAAATGAGATTTTAAACTTGAACGTCGTGTACTTTTATAGTCGCAAATTTCACAAACGAAAGGTTTCTCACCGGTATGAAGTTTTAAATGATTATTTAAACTAGAAGGATATGAAGATTGGAAGTCACAAATTCCACAAATAAACAGTTTCCTAGGCTTATGTATTTTTAAGTGTTTTTTTAAATGTGATTCTTGAACACATTTATATTTGCAAACTGCACAAGTAAATGAAGAAGAATGAGTTCTTAAATGCCGTATCAAATCTTGCTTACGTGTATATCTACAACCACAAACTGCACAATCGTATACATTTGAACTATTCTGGGTTAATTCCGCACCGTCTTCATTTTTAATGTCGATGGAATGATGTAAATCTTCTATATTAAATTTCACATCGTCCAACTCTTCTTCTTTAACTTCATAACTGCTCCCCATCGAAATATTTGGAATTTCCAAAAATTTACCTTCGTTTTCCATAATTTCTAAAGCTTTCGAGGCTGGCGGCACTTGAGCCATATTCTTGATAAAGCGTCTTGTAAATGTTCAAGACGTAAGAGTGCTCATGGATTGGTACAAAATTACTTAATCAACAAAATGTTGTGTTGACTTGATTGTGTCTTATCATTTAACAAAACTATTAACCGCACAAACTGCTGAAATCTTAAAATGGTGACTATCGCCATTTTACTTAGTGTCCCCCTGGCGCCATCTAGTGCGGTGTCCGTCTAATTAGACTATGAACTTAAAGGCTGCGTGCAGACCGATAAAGCAAAGACGATTTAAAAGTACCTTTACATTATTCGACTGTGCATAGGATTTTGTATTAGATTTGGTCTAATGTAAACATTTTCGTGTTTACATTGCACGACATTGGACTTCGTCCGTTGGATTTTGCATTAAACTTGCAAAATTTTTATACTATTATAAATAGTATAATGTACACGTGCAAACTGCAAGTACGTGGAAAAATAGCTTATCAGTTACCCTATGCAAACCGAACGAAAATCGAGACACATCCTTGCAAGGTCGTTGAAAAAATAGCTTTGTGAAGCTCTGCATAAAAGTAATTTTTCTGATAGGTACACACATGTTGAACGTAAATATTTAAAACAAGGATTAACAAATTAACTACATCGCCAATATAATATGTACCTAACCCCATATGTAATAAATGTTATAAGAAAATTTAAAACTAATTATTGTAACATAGCCAAAAATAAATGTCGCAAAATTTGTAATGCATTGGCTTATAGGGGACCGCACTCACTTGGGCTGCTTCAAGAAGCTGATAACAGGTATCGAGTTTCAGAATCCCGGCTGCTAAAATGTGTTACGGCTTGTGAAGTTGCCGTGATGGGTGCCATTTAAATTTCATAATTTTTAAACATTGACAAATAAACTTTTCTTGTTTTTAATTACGACGTACTCTGTATATAACAAAATTCAATTAAATGAAACGCATATTAAGGGGTAATGATGTCATCATCACCTGACCTACAACGTGGAAGTTTTCTTTCCAGAAGGCAAATTTTAGCGTCTCGTGTTGATTCACTTGTAGTACCTTTTCTCTTTGTCCAAGAAGACAAATTCGGTGGAAAGGGGAGATTCAATTAAGGTAGTGGCGGCAAATATGGCCCACCTAAAAATAAAAATTATTTTTTCGTAAAGTTTATTTCAGAAAAACAAAATTATTAAGAAAACATAAACTTAGTTATCTATATAACTGATAAAAAAATAATCATAAACGTATTGCTACATAAAACCGGAAAAATTCTAATTTTCCAATAAACCTCTACTGGGCCATTTTATCAACCCGGTTTGGAAATATGGCCCATACAACTAAAATAGTAAAATTAACACTTATTACAAAGAAAATATGAATTCAAACGCAGTTATAACATTCGTAATCATCAGTATCATCTACAGTTAATCCAATACACTCTTCATGATAATAAGTTGAACATTTTACACAAATACGCATGTCCAACTGTTTATCATCTTTACACACTGGGATGTACCACGGCATAATGGAAACTCTATTGCTGGGCCATATTACCAATTAAGCAGGACTCATTTGTTTTGCATAAAAAATTGTTCTACGACCCTACTAAAGCAAACTAAATATACTACTATGTAGGACATACCTTTGCAAATGATTCTTCACAATGTTAAATCAGCACTGCAAATTTGCTTTCTGTTTTCACAAAACACATTTGATATAACCTTATAAAAGTCAAACTATTTGTGCGGTATTATGAAAACTGCTTTAAATTTCTGCTAACAGTTGAAAGTTTCGCATCATTTTAACAGATGGTGCTTTATATGCCATGATGACCCTGTAAACTTGAGAAAGTCAAATATTCCGCGGTAAATTTGAAATTTATCAATACTGGGCCATATTAAACGCCGGGCCATATTCGCCACCACTACCTTAGTGTGTCCCGAACCGAAGAAATGAACACACTCATTACTTGTTAAGTCATAATTTTAAATTTTATTCTATTATCGTTGTCGTGTAAAAACCACACAATTACCATAATGTAATTAAGTGATCTTCTGATATTCATTAAATACTACAGCAGTGATTACGTAAATAATACAACTTAATGAACAATAAAGTGACCGCGTGATGTTCTATGGCGAAGGCCATCGTAACATAAAGAAATAATTTCGTGCTTCACATTAAATAATCAAGAAATGCATAATAAACAAAGAAAAATCAATAGTGATTTAATAAAAATATTGTTAAGCCCGAAAATAATTTTAAAATAACCTGGAAATAAACATTACAAACAATTCGTATAAAGTAATCGCATGTAATCAACTTAAAAAGAAGTGATAATTGTTATCTAAAGACACATTGGCACGATAAATCGGCCAAATAGACACAGTGTAACAAAGAATCGCGATATTAAAAACTAATTTCCGACAAGTAAATTTGATGATTAAGCAGCATTTTTCCTCCATCTTCAAAGTGACTACTGGCTCCAAACCACCTTGTCAGCGGCATTTTTTTGATGCTAAAAAAAGAACCATCACCTCATCATCAACATGTGCTTACTTCTGCAACGAATAATTAAACCAGGTATCATTTAAATTATTATAATGATGAAATGAAAAATAGTTTGTTTAATTATTATCTTGCCATATTTTCATGTATGACAACACCATATTTTCTCACTATGTATTTTCAATTAATACGTTCAAAATATTATTTTCTAATTTAATGGGATGAATGCGAGTGAATCAGCTAGTTATTAAGAATTGTTCTTTTTATATTAAGTATTCTACATGCCATCCTGTGCCATTCATGTACCAATATTCATTTTTGTAATATATTGTCATGTTCTGTTCACCATAGGGGGTGGTCTGTCATAATTGGGTCATTTTCCTGTGGAGTGCTCATGTCGAGGTATTCAGTTTAAAGATCATTATGATAATAATAATAATAATAATAGATCTTTATTACACATAAAATTTACACATAAAATTTAAATTTTACAAGTAATGCGTGGAGATCAGCAAGAGCTGTTTTTCATCCCTACGTTAAGTGATTCTGCCAGTCCATCGCAAAGTATTCCTCCAGACAATAGATAGGATTATCCGACAGTATAGGTTTCAGTGTCCTCTTCATTGTGGAAGAGAAAATAAAGACTTGTACCTACATCTTCTGAATACTCCAGAATAAACTGCTTGAATCACTTTATCTGAAAAAGAATAACAAGCGTAATTATTTTGTACCCACAAGTATCCCAAAAATGTTGTGAAAAACAAAAGAGGGTTTAGTTGTTTTGTTTTATAAAAGTTTTGAGATTAAATTAAAATTAAATTTTATTTGTAAAAGCATAGGCATTTAAATTAAATAATTGTGACTTTGAAAATGAGTGCGCGGTCAGATAGACAATTTTGGTGGGATTAACGAAGAGAAATTAGCAGGAGTCCGAGTCCGTCCATGAAATAGTGAGGATGTAATTTAAGAGTCTTGTTCCGTCCATGAAAGCGGGAACACGAAAAATTGGAGTCTCGTATGGTGAATAGAGACATCAAGACGTTATTATCGAGAAGTTTGGAAAATTGGGGACTGTTTTTACGTCCGTGTAAAGAATTGATCACGTAATTAAAAATTGAATTTAAAATTGTCTTGGAATTAATTGCATATAAGTTGAGATTAATTAATTATTGTTCAACGAATTAAAATTTGTGAATGGAAAAGAAGATTAACAATTTCGAATTATTTGGAAAATTTTGGTGACCACTGCAAATTTCGTATGGTTCATAATATTTTATGGCTATGTTTTAAATTATTGGAATTAAAGAAGATTATTGAAAATTTGACTTACCTGAACGTCTATCCTGACAGTAGCAGATATTCGATTGACCATTAATTCACCCTGGAAATCTTCATGGTATGGGATTTGGATCAAACTACGAGGCATCTTCTCCTGGTTGTCCGCTGTGTGTTCTTCACATCGATCGTGCACGAAAAACACTCCGGTAAGGAATTGTATCGGCACTTTTTCGTAACATTCAGTTCGCGCGTGTTTTTAAAAATTTTGGGGATTTATAAAAATTTATTCTTGATTGATAATGTGTAAATTTGATTTAATCTTAATAATTTAAAACCATCTTTTGTTTTTTTTATAATTATGTTTATTAATAAATTACATTGCTTGGTATACAATAATTACGTTTGATTTAATTAATTTAACAGCAGTGAGTAAAAGAGGAAATAGGTGCAAGGTAGAGTAAGATGTTGTCCGGTAATTTAAAAAAAAAGTCATTAAGTTAAGATAGTCATAAATGAGCATTCGACAGATTCAAGAACCCACCTTTGACCCTGAATTGATAGAGTTCTCATACATAGCTGGACGGATCATTTCTTAATTAAGTGCCATCTCATTCCCCGCTATAGAAATTAAAATTTTTGAGCTTTACAGTAGCGATACATGGCAATATGTGTAAATTTGATTTGAATTTTATTCTTACTGCACTCAACAAAAAGATAAGTTCGCCAACCCCCCTGAAGGAAGTCGATCAAGAGAGCTCATCACCAAGTAAGTAGTTAGCCGGCCAACAAAAAAGTTTTTTCCTGTTAAAAAAAAATATTACCCAGCTTCCTGTAATAAATGATAAAGCAATATAAATTCATCTTCTAGTCGACTCCACGTGGAGTAGTGTACTTCTAATTGGTTAATATTTATAATGAGCACTTAATATTGGATAATATTTCTATTACGTAGATCTCTTGTGTGAGTTACAACTCAAAACTTCAGAAGCTGCTGGTAATTAGATACTTCTACTAATTAGATAATAATATGTAGATAATAACGCGTCGGGCTTTAAATTACCCTCGGTGCTATAATCTATTGATTGTGCCCTTGATACATAAATAACTATTATATTAAACATGGACTTAGAAGATTAGGACCGGTTACTATGGTTATAAATGCGAGCGCTTAACCGAATCGCGCAAAACTATTATAATAGATGGCGCTGTCTTTAGTGCTAAATGCAGACTACGAAAGTTGACACGCCGATTTGCTCATGCGTACGTGTATTTTTATGAACTTAGTCTAATTTAAAAGTTTTTAGTTAACATAACCTATTTTATGAATCTGTCAAACGTTTGTTTCCCGCTACATACTGTTGTATGTTTATAACCTCTCGACAGACCAGAAATAAATCTTGCTATTTTTAGTGAAATTATTGTGCTTGTGCTATTATAATTATTAAAATAAACAGCAATATTTATTGCTAAGTAGAAACAACTTATATGTGTAGACACTAATAGTTAATATTTTGCCTATTCAAGTTGTTTGTTGAATTTTAGGTTACTTTGAGACATTTTTGTATTGTTCCGAAGTGTAAGTGCATCAGAAATAACAAATCTATTAAAAATTATAAGGATCGCCTTCTTCATGAAATGATATGCATCAAGAAAGAAAAAAATGCAATGAACCGAAAAACTGACATCGATGGTCTAAACACTATATACAGCTATCTTCTTGTTGAATTATTCCTTTCAACATATTGGAGTTAAGTTTTTCCTATTTTGACCGATTCACAAATTAGGTTGTTCCTTAACTTGCGATCTACGTAGCCTCACACACACTTTGTTAAAAAAAACTTTAGATCGTATCAAATGACAATACGTTGAATCAGTTATTTATCCATTACCATGTACTTGTTTATAAAACGTTTGAAGATGGTAATATACTGTCATGATTCAATCTTCAATGGGGATTAACAATCACTAGTGATGCAAACAAGCAATTACAGGTCGCATGAAAATTCTTTTACGATTTAGAAGGTTCTCCGACATTACATAAGACTCAAAGAAAGAGTAAAATAAATTCGGTTAATAATAAAGACAGGTAAGGAATGGGAAAATCCAAGAATGATATTGAAAAATTAATTACATTAAAAATTGTTAGATCTTAAGAAATTGTTATTAGATAAAAAAATGTATAATTAGGTTAGATTAAGTTGTGCGTTAAAAGAAGAAATTACGTGGGTTTTTAAAATCGGTTGAACAATAATGCAACGGTGGTTGTCCGAGATGTTCGAAAGATCGCGACGGCAAACGGATCGAACGATGAACGCTAAAACAAAAACAAAGGTGTAAATAATTTAATTACACTTATTAAATTAATCAATTATCAAAAGTGCAAGGAATCTTACCAGGTAGAAAAAATATCAAGTAGGAATAAAAGGGATATTTTTCCAAATAACTTAGCAACGGATCGATAAATAAATGCTTCTTCCAAGAACGCCAAAGCGTGGAGTACGTATTAATTTCGTCTCCGAAAAAGTGTAGTAATAAAGTATAAATTAATGTACAAAGAGTTGAGATCTGAAAAGAAGTGATAATTAGCACGTGTAAAAAAGAAAAATAAGTGTGGTACGAAAAGAGCAACAAAACTTACATGTAATTATTTGGAATAAATGGTATGTTGATTGGATGAAACAATCCTATAAAAATAACCGGAGCCTAGATGCACAAAAACTGGAATCAATAGTAGAGGCAAATTTCTGGATCCTTGTAAACACTCTTGGAGCACGAGATAGAAAGCGAAATTTTCTACGCAAGGAGCGACATCTATGTGTGGTAAGAACAATAAAAACTTAATTTTCATAACGCGGCGGGAGTTCACGAATTCGAATAACATTAAACCGGTTTCCGGAAAAACGAGATTAACTTTGGGTCGGGATTACGAATTAGTAATAAGAATTTGTTATTATTTATAGTTAAGACTAGTTGAAAAGCCCGTCCACGGACGGTCAGCTAGATAAGTGAACACTTGTTGCGTTCATAATCTTCCCCCTTCCATAACTACTATTAGTGTTTAGGTTGGTGAAAACTTTGGACTAATCAGATTAGGTTTATTTTACCAAAAAAATGACACGCCGTAGCATCAGCAGCAGAGAGCTGGTATTTCATATATTTAGAAGATAGTACTTATTAATTTTAATTTGTGTTTATTTATTAATTAAAAATAAATTATTGTCGTAAATAAAATCTTTAGTAATAATGTAGTAATTTCTTGGCTTAACAGAAATATTTCTCAGGGCCGTTGGTCTTCTTTCAAGAGGAATGTGAATTCCCCAGCTTTGATCTCCAAAGCGATAAAATAAAGGATATACTAATGGTTCTAGGTTTGGATCCAAAATGCAAACTCTCTCGGTCATTAAAACCATTTCTATTTGAACGACAATGGATCAGTAAGTCCCTTTCGAGAGGAGGTTCGCCGTAGGGATTTTGAAAAATGACAGCCACTTCATTTCTTATTGGAGCATTGTACCGTCTAATGTCGGATTTACGGTCTTGGACAATTGCCATGGTAACCGTTGCTGGGTCAACGCCATATAGAGCGGCGTCATTAATACTTTCTTGTTCCACCTCATAAAGCATTTTGCATGCGGCAGAGAAGGGATTATTCTGAGACATGAAAGTGCTTAACTCTCGCATCAGACTTTGATCGCACCGATCGTTTCCCTTAATTTTCATCCTTTCATCAGCAGCCTCACCCGGGTCCAATATATACAGTTGAGCAAACTTACGTTTATTCCCATTTGCTGGGTGTAAAGCTCCTGCCCGATGGTAAATTTGTCCGTTAATTCGGAAACAATAGGGTCCGTGTATCCAGGAGGTGGAGTAATGTTAGCTCCCATGGATGCAAATGCCAAGGCACTATTTATCGATCTTACATTGTTCATAAAATTTTCCAATATTGATGCTGTCCTTTCATTCATTGCTCAATAACTGGGGCTGATCTTATTGCTTCTAAGGTGACTTTGCCTTTCTGACAGCATGTGGTAAAAAGTTTATCGGACGGCCGCTCTGCGGAAAAATGCTTTGCACTGCAAAATTTGCAAATATTGTCCATGAGACCACAGCTATGAACGTCGACATTTGGTTCTACAGCGTTACCTACGTTAAGAACAGCTGCGTTCCTACTTCGTGGATTTTGTCGGCGAATTGCATCACTACGTGAACGACATAATATTTGCGAAGGTGTCAAGTTTGCAATTTGTTTTCGTTCGCGTTGTTGAGAAATTTGTTCTGACGTCATGCTTGTAATCCGCTGTCGCTTGCGATGTTGCTCAATTTGCTGAGTTGTCATATTTGCCATGCGTTTACGATTCTGACAACATTCTTTTTGGACATCACTCATATTTTCACGACGGGCCTTTTCTCGCTCGGCCTTTAGTCTTTTTACAGCTTCCTTCTGGACGGCTACTTCCTCATCAGATTTTTTTGGTTTAGGAGCCATATTTGAAGACTTTCCACGCTTAATTCTTTTAGACGAAGGTTTTTCTGAAATATCTGTTACGGATATCTTTCTTTTATGACATTCATTGCCATTTTCCGTTCCACTGCTATCAGGTTTTCGAGTAGCAACAGAAACATATGGAGAATGAGGAGAAACTACTTGAGTATCCTCCACAGTAGATGGAGGAAATGCGTAAACATCGAAATGACCACTATGCAGTAAACCACGAAATCGAAGTCTCTGGATGGTTGTTCCAGGCGTTCCAAAGGATAAATAAATATTAAAATTACGGTAGACTTCAAAAGTGAAGGGAAAGATTTCGGCAGCTGCTTTCAATTCGCAGGTAGTTCCATAAGTCGTGGATTTCAGCATTTCACATTCATAGCTTTGTCTCCCAATAAAATTATTACCCCTTCCATCATCCGTGAAAGGTTGAAATATTTCCCATCCTTCCACTATATGATTTACAATTGATTGTCGTGCACTAAAATTTTGTTCACAGTTTCCGTACATCAAATAAGACAACGAATGGAATAAACAGGAACCATCTGCTGGCATTCGGACTATATGTTGGAGCAACGGCTCATTATTAACAACAATATATTCAATTTCTGACATCTACTTTTTCGTTGAAAGTATTTCTAATATATGATAATTAGGTATATCATTTACTTTTTACTTATATAGAGATATTATATACGTTAATCTACGTTAATCCGTTAATCCGTTTTCTAATTCTAATTTTGTTCTCTCTTTCTCTACAATCTTTATTGTTAACGGATCAACGTCGAGAAGTCGGGGTCTGTATGAACCGTCGTAGCTGCCAGTCGTCGTCTTGGAATGGCGTTGTGTATAGTGGAGATGTTCTTCTCTTCTACGTTGCGAAGAATGAAGTTGAAAAGAAGCGTTATTGGAAACCATGATGATCTAAGGTGATAATAAAGATAGCGGAGATGACATACAGCAGAATGGAACGCAAACGGTCTAATCGGTATGAAAGCTGAATAGCAAGTGAAATTTTTATGTTGTCGATTTATCTCTATAACTTTTTCGGTGTGGTTATGAGTAAAATTTTCAGGAGTCATGGGTAAATTATTCGTACATTTTTAATTGGTGGAGATTGAACCGCTAACATCTTAATAAGTAATTTTTATTTCTTCACGGAACAATTAAGAATAAGGAAATTTTGATACTAATGGATTCACTTCTCGTTGGTCAATTTTTTACCAACTTGAAATTATTATTTATTCTCTCATCGGGCAATTTTGTTACCAACTTAATATTTTTTATTCTCTCATCGTCAATTTTGTTACCAACTTAAAATTTTTTAACATGGAACATGTTTTTACGGTCGATATTTTTCCCTCATTGGTCAATTTTGGTAACAACTTAAAAATTTTTATTTTATAATACACCTCTAATTGGTCAATTGTTTAACCAATAGCCAATGAAATTGCAGAATTTTAATCTGAAAAGTTATGGTGCGACCTTTAGAAGAAGAACCTAGAAGATTGTTTTTCAACTCGATTAGTGTACTTTTAGGTGGGTTCAAAATTTTAACCAATCAAGTGCGAATACAAAAACTGACTCGCGGAGCAGCCGCAGCATCTTCTTATCTGATTATCCTGAAAGCCTTTTCTAAAATAAATCTATTTTCCTGTCATCTCGAATTCTTATTTTCCTATTCTCTTCGTAGCTTTCTTTCCTTAACTTTTTGTATCTTTCTTGAAACCCGTTCCCCTAATCTTCCTATTTTACGCCTGAGATTAAAACTTTTTCTTCTATAATTATTTTTTACCTTTCTTCATGTTTTATCTTCACTTCTTCTATTTTGTTTCTCACTTCTTGCGTTATCTCATTAGTTTCTTATAATTTCTTATTTTTGTTTTCTCTCTCTCTTTTTTCTGTCACCTTTTTGTTATCCTCTTCTATCTTTGACCGACGATGTGTCTTCATTAATAACCGTTATTTCCTATCTCCTCGATTTTCGTTTCTTCTTTTCGTTGCGTTCAGATCCTTCCCCTTCCATAACTTCGATTAGTGCTTATGTTGGTAACAAATTTGGACCAATGAGATTAGGTTTTGACACGCCGCAGGAGCGAGCTGGCATTTTATATATTAAGATAATTATTTTTTACCTTTCTTCATGTTTTATCTTCACTTCTTCTATTTTGTTTCTCACTTCTTGCGTTATCTCATCAGTTTCTTATAATTTCTTATTTTTGTTTTCTCTCTCTCTTTTTTCTGTCACCTTTTTGTTATCCTCTTCTATCTTTGACCGACGATGTGTCTTCATTAATAACCGTTATTTCCTATCTCCTCGATTTTCGTTTCTTCTTTTCGTTCCGTTCAGATCCTTCCCCTTCCATAACTTCGATTAGTGCTTATGTTGGTAACAAATTTGGACCAATGAGATTAGGTTTTGACACGCCGCAGGAGCGAGCTGGCATTTTATATATTAAGATGTTTTATTATGTTTAATATTATAAAGGTCGATTTAAAATTAACAAATGCAAATTAAATTACAAATTGTATAAAAACATAGTCGTATCATTCGGGGATTTTTCTATCCCGTCAAAAGAGATTCGATTTCAGAATAAGAGCGAAGGAGCAAAATCGCAGAACCGACTACTAGAGAAAGGGGTTTTCATACGAAAGGTAAATATTCAAAAAGCTAGCTGTGGTAAAACTATAATAATTTAAAAATCAATAAGTTAATCCTTAAATTAAAAAAAATATATAGCGGGTGTCTTGCATATAAAAATATACCCCAAACACCGCAATACATTACTAAAAGTTTATAATGAATAAATAATAATTAAATGTGTTTAATTAATTATTTTATTGTTTAATTTTATCATAATTATGTTAGTTGAAAATAAATTGTTCCGTCAGTATGTAAAACATTTACTTATATTAACATGAAAACCTGTTAACTTCCAATTTCCAAACCATCGTTTAAATAAATTAACCTATGCTCAAATTCAGGGTCAGATTTATTTTGCATACGCATTTTTGGACAAAACCAGTTGCAAATTCAGAAACTTCGTAAAAAGCTTAACATGATATTATGCAGTGATAAAATAAGTTACTCCAATAGAATTGGGGTTAATTTTCCACGTAAAGTTGTAAGTAGAAGTAATACGTTCAAAATAAGGTATAATTCAAATTATCTCTGGATATTTCACTATGTTCAAATTTTGACGTAAAATAGGTTATGTTAAAGAGACAACTGAAAACTTTTAAATTTGACGTAAGTTCATAAAAATACACGTGCGCATGAACAAAACGCCGTGTCAACTTTCGTAGTCTGCTAAAATGCTGGTATTACACTATGCAATTAAATGACGAAAAATTATCAAGTTTTATAGCTTTATTTCAATATTTTCACTTTAAAACGTATTTTTGCATACATACAATACTGTTTATACAATAAAATACATATCTAACAAGAAATAAATGTACATTTATTAAAACTAAATATAAAAAATGATAGAATAAAACTCAATTAATTATAACTAAGTTTTTAATATTTTAGAATACTTTTTTTTCAGCACTACTTTTCTATCTTTCAGAATTAATATGATGTGTATACTGCCTCAACCTCATAGTAATGTATGGTGCAAAATTACTTTATTTTAACCTAAAATACGCATAAAAGTCATGTAAAATTTGAATTTAAATGACATTTAACATACATTAAGGACAGCGCCACCTTATGATATAGTTTTTCGTGATTCGCATAAGCGCTCGCAAATTTTAAGCATTGAGATAGGGAGTTGCCGGTCCTAATCTTCTAAGTTCATGGTCCTTAAGAATAAGCATACTTTTTCATCCTTTGGTTTCTGCAGAGTTCAGCAATAGGAAATAAGAACGTCGAACCGTACATTCAAGAGTATAATTACTTCTAGTTTTGTCAGAATTTTGGTTTTTATAGTTTTTTTTTTGAATTCACCACTGAAAACTCACGCAGTTCAAAGTGCTGACAATTTAAATTAGTAGCTAGGATAAGTATACACAAAATATCATAGCAATATGTACAATATTTAACAAAGGGCTTAACGTAATAATAGATAATGTATTAAATTTGTTGACATGTCGAAGTAAATATTGAAAATTGAATAAACATTATATCTTAATATTAAAGTGTTCTTAATGAACATTTAAGGTCACAAAATTTAAAACAAAGGTTTTACAACTCGCCGGTATGAATTTTTAAATGTCTTTTTAAATTCCCACGTCGTGAACATTTATAGTCGCAAATTTCACAAACGAAAGGTTTCTCGCCGGTATGAATTTTTAAATGGCTTTCTAAATGTGATCGTTGTGAACATTTATAGTTACAAATTTCACACCCGAAAGGTTTCTCGCCGGTATGAGTTTTTAAATGGTCTTTTAAATTTGAACGTAATGTACATTTATAGTCACAAATTTGGCACCCGAAAGGTTTCTCACCGGTATGAATTTTTAAATGGGTTTTTAAATTTGAACGTGATGAACATTTATAGTCACAACATTCACACCCGAAAGGTTTCTCACCGGTATGAGTTTTTAAATGCATTTTTAAACTTGACCGTTGTGAACATTTATAGTCACAAATTTCACACCCGAAAGGTTTCTCGCCGGTATGAGTTTTTAAATGGTCTTTTAAAGTTGACCGTAATGAACATTTATAGTCACAAATTTGGCACCCGAAAGGTTTCTCACCGGTATGAATTTTTAAATGGGTTTTTAAATTTGAACGTAATGAACATTTATAGTCACAAATTTCGCACCCGAAAGGTTTCTCACCGGTATGAATTTTTAAATGCTCTTTTAAACTTGACCGTTCTGAACATTTATAGTCACAAATTTTACATACGAAAGGTTTCTCGCCGGTATGAGTTTTTAAATGCCTTTTTAAATGTGACCGTTTTGAACATTTAAAATCACAAATTTCACATCCGAAAGGTTTCTCACCGGTATGAATTTTTAAATGGTCTTTTAAACTAGAACGATATGAAGATTGGAAGTCACAAATTACACAAATAAACAGTTTCCTGAGGTTATGTATTTTTAAGTGTTTTTTTAAATGTGATTCTTGAACACATTTATATTTGCAAACTGCACAAGTAAATGAAGAATGAGTTCTTAAATGCCGTACTAATGCTTGCTTACGTGTATATCTATAACCACATCCTGCACAATCGAATACATTTGAACTATTCTGGGTTAATTCCGCACCGTCTTCATTTTTAATGTCGATGGAATGATGTAAATCTTCTATATTAAATTTCATATCGTCCAACTCTTCTTCTTTAACTTCATAACTGCTTCCCATCGAAATATTTGGAATTTCCAAAAATTTACCTTCGTTTTCCATAATTTCTAAAGCTTTCGAGGCTGGCGGCACTTGAGCCATATTCTTGATAAAGCGTCTTGTAAATGTACAAGACGTAAGAGTGCTCATGGATTGGTACAAAATTACTTAATCAACAAAATGTTGTGTTGATTCTTGATTGTGTCTTATCATTTAACTAAACTATTAACCGCACAAACTGCTGAAATCTTAAAATGGTGACTATCGCCATTTTACTTAGTGTCCCCCTGGCGCCATCTAGTGCGGTGTCCGTCTAATTAGACTATGAACTTAAAGGCTGCGTGCAGACCGATAGCGCAAAGACGATTTAAAAGTACCTTTACATTATTCAACTGTGCATAGGATTTTGTATTAGATTTGGTCTAATGTAAAAATTTTCGTGTTTACATTGGACTTCGTCCGTTGGATTTTGCATTAAACTTGCAAATTTTTTATACTATTATAAATAGTATAATGTACACGCGCAAACTGCAAGTACGTGGAAAAATAGCTTATCAGTTACCCTATGCAAACCGAACGAAAATCGAGGCACATCCTTGCAAGGTCGTTGAAAAAATAGCTTTGTGAAGCTCTGCATAAAAGTAATTTTTCTGATAGGTACACACATGTTGAACGTAAATATTTTAAAACGAGGATTAACAAATTAACTACATCGCCAATATAATATGTACCTAACCCCATATGTAATAAATGTTATAAGAAAATTTAAAACAAATTATTGTAACGTAGCCATAAATAAATATGTCGCAAAATTTGTAATGCATTGGCTTATAGGGGACCGCACTCACTTGGGCTGTGTAACCCCTTATGCTAGCTCAACGTAGAAAAAATACTTAAAAAAAACTCTATCTCAGGTAGGTTGAAATTTGTTCAAAAAAAATAGGAAATACTTTTGATTTTAATTTTATTGACAAAATTTACAATCATGACCCTCTTCGGTTTGGATTTATTATATGAAAAAAAATAACTTATTATATAATACATTTATTCCTGAAATAAAATGTAATAAAATAACTTAACTACTATAGCAAATTTAATCAGCAAAACATCATCACTCCTCTACTAGATCCTGGCTGCATGTTGGACATTTGCTATAATTTATGCCTATGTAAACTTATATCTATATAATTATTCTTAAAAAAACATTAAATACCTTTATTTAGTAAATTAATCTAGTAGTAGTCCATTATAGTTAGATAAAGGTTCAATTTTATTGGCTTGATGATAGATTCACATAAATATGTCTTGTCACTCAATTTGTTTATTCACAATTTTACTAACTTTATTTAATTATTAGTCTTTATTATTCAACGTAATTATTGCTGTAGTCTTTTCACAATTTCATTCACTAATATCATTTATTTATTCAGGTACTATTATTAAAACATTAATTTAAATAATAGTTCATAACGAATTTATTGCAAAATCCATATAATATCGTAGGTACTTCTTAGCTAGACGCGTATTAATGTCAAAATTTGTATATAGTCGTAATACACTTTTTCAAAACAAAATTTGCCGAATATTTAAATTTTGGATGTAATATAATATAATTACAATTAACGATATTCACAAAATTATCGAAGGTAAATTAAGATAATTTTAAGAAAGATACTCAAAAATAATCGTGATCTAACTATAATCACAATATCACAATAGAAGGTAATTTAAGGTATTTTATGTACGGTACTCAAAGATAATCGTGATCTAACTAAGATCAGAATATCCCCGAATGCTTGATGTTACGTCTTTATATATTCATTCTTCCTCACCCACCCCATCAACAGAAAAACTTACGCGTGGCGATGAAGTCATTGAAACCCGGTGATTCCCCGGTAAAGTAAATGAGATCACGCGTGTTAGCTATTAAAAATACTTTGTACTAACATTGTACTATTACTTTCTTTGTGTTCTATAATAAAATAGCTTACACCTGCGACTGTTATGAAATCACCCGGACACGGTTATTCCCCGGTAAATGAGATCATTCATGTTAAATATTAAGAATACTTTGTCTTAATTCTTTGTACTAATATTGCATTAATTTTGAATCGTTACAGCTGCTTCAAGAAGCTGATAACAGGTATCGAGTTTCAGAATCCCGGCTGCTAAAATGTGTTACGGCTTGTGAAGTTGCCGTGATGGGTGCCATTTAAATTTCATAATTTTTAAACATTGACAAATAAACTTTTCTTGTTTTTAATTACGACGTACTCTGTATATAACAAAATTCAATTAAATGAAACGCATATTAAGGGGTAATGATGTCATCATCACCTGACCTACAACGTGGAAGTTTTCTTTCCAGAAGGCAAATTTTAGCGTCTCGTGTTGATTCACTTGTAGTACCTTTTCTCTTTGTCCAAGAAGACAAATTCGGTGGAAAGGGGAGATTCAATTAAGGTAGTGGCGGCAAATATGGCCCACCTAAAAATAAAAATTATTTTTTCGTAAAGTTTATTTCAGAAAAACAAAATTATTAAGAAAACATAAACTTAGTTATCTATATAACTGATAAAAAAATAATCATAAACGTATTGCTACATAAAACCGGAAAAATTCTAATTTTCCAATAAACCTCTACTGGGCCATTTTATCAACCCGGTTTGGAAATATGGCCCATACAACTAAAATAGTAAAATTAACACTTATTACAAAGAAAATATGAATTCAAACGCAGTTATAACATTCGTAATCATCAGTATCATCTACAGTTAATCCAATACACTCTTCATGATAATAAGTTGAACATTTTACACAAATACGCATGTCCAACTGTTTATCATCTTTACACACTGGGATGTACCACGGCATAATGGAAACTCTATTGCTGGGCCATATTACCAATTAAGCAGGACTCATTTGTTTTGCATAAAAAATTGTTCTACGACCCTACTAAAGCAAACTAAATATACTACTATGTAGGACATACCTTTGCAAATGATTCTTCACAATGTTAAATCAGCACTGCAAATTTGCTTTCTGTTTTCACAAAACACATTTGATATAACCTTATAAAAGTCAAACTATTTGTGCGGTATTATGAAAACTGCTTTAAATTTCTGCTAACAGTTGAAAGTTTCGCATCATTTTAACAGATGGTGCTTTATATGCCATGATGACCCTGTAAACTTGAGAAAGTCAAATATTCCGCGGTAAATTTGAAATTTATCAATACTGGGCCATATTAAACGCCGGGCCATATTCGCCACCACTACCTTAGTGTGTCCCGAACCGAAGAAATGAACACACTCATTACTTGTTAAGTCATAATTTTAAATTTTATTCTATTATCGTTGTCGTGTAAAAACCACACAATTACCATAATGTAATTAAGTGATCTTCTGATATTCATTAAATACTACAGCAGTGATTACGTAAATAATACAACTTAATGAACAATAAAGTGACCGCGTGATGTTCTATGGCGAAGGCCATCGTAACATAAAGAAATAATTTCGTGCTTCACATTAAATAATCAAGAAATGCATAATAAACAAAGAAAAATCAATAGTGATTTAATAAAAATATTGTTAAGCCCGAAAATAATTTTAAAATAACCTGGAAATAAACATTACAAACAATTCGTATAAAGTAATCGCATGTAATCAACTTAAAAAGAAGTGATAATTGTTATCTAAAGACACATTGGCACGATAAATCGGCCAAATAGACACAGTGTAACAAAGAATCGCGATATTAAAAACTAATTTCCGACAAGTAAATTTGATGATTAAGCAGCATTTTTCCTCCATCTTCAAAGTGACTACTGGCTCCAAACCACCTTGTCAGCGGCATTTTTTTGATGCTAAAAAAAGAACCATCACCTCATCATCAACATGTGCTTACTTCTGCAACGAATAATTAAACCAGGTATCATTTAAATTATTATAATGATGAAATGAAAAATAGTTTGTTTAATTATTATCTTGCCATATTTTCATGTATGACAACACCATATTTTCTCACTATGTATTTTCAATTAATACGTTCAAAATATTATTTTCTAATTTAATGGGATGAATGCGAGTGAATCAGCTAGTTATTAAGAATTGTTCTTTTTATATTAAGTATTCTACATGCCATCCTGTGCCATTCATGTACCAATATTCATTTTTGTAATATATTGTCATGTTCTGTTCACCATAGGGGGTGGTCTGTCATAATTGGGTCATTTTCCTGTGGAGTGCTCATGTCGAGGTATTCAGTTTAAAGATCATTATGATAATAATAATAATAATAATAGATCTTTATTACACATAAAATTTACACATAAAATTTAAATTTTACAAGTAATGCGTGGAGATCAGCAAGAGCTGTTTTTCATCCCTACGTTAAGTGATTCTGCCAGTCCATCGCAAAGTATTCCTCCAGACAATAGATAGGATTATCCGACAGTATAGGTTTCAGTGTCCTCTTCATTGTGGAAGAGAAAATAAAGACTTGTACCTACATCTTCTGAATACTCCAGAATAAACTGCTTGAATCACTTTATCTGAAAAAGAATAACAAGCGTAATTATTTTGTACCCACAAGTATCCCAAAAATGTTGTGAAAAACAAAAGAGGGTTTAGTTGTTTTGTTTTATAAAAGTTTTGAGATTAAATTAAAATTAAATTTTATTTGTAAAAGCATAGGCATTTAAATTAAATAATTGTGACTTTGAAAATGAGTGCGCGGTCAGATAGACAATTTTGGTGGGATTAACGAAGAGAAATTAGCAGGAGTCCGAGTCCGTCCATGAAATAGTGAGGATGTAATTTAAGAGTCTTGTTCCGTCCATGAAAGCGGGAACACGAAAAATTGGAGTCTCGTATGGTGAATAGAGACATCAAGACGTTATTATCGAGAAGTTTGGAAAATTGGGGACTGTTTTTACGTCCGTGTAAAGAATTGATAACGTAATTAAAAATTGAATTTAAAATTGTCTTGGAATTAATTGCATATAAGTTGAGATTAATTAATTATTGTTCAACGAATTAAAATTTGTGAATGGAAAAGAAGATTAACAATTTCGAATTATTTGGAAAATTTTGGTGACCACTGCAAATTTCGTATGGTTCATAATATTTTATGGCTATGTTTTAAATTATTGGAATTAAAGAAGATTATTGAAAATTTGACTTACCTGAACGTCTATCCTGACAGTAGCAGATATTCGATTGACCATTAATTCACCCTGGAAATCTTCATGGTATGGGATTTGGATCAAACTACGAGGCATCTTCTCCTGGTTGTCCGCTGTGTGTTCTTCACATCGATCGTGCACGAAAAACACTCCGGTAAGGAATGTAACTTAATCCTTCCTTACTGCTCTAATGAGAAGCAGTTTGGAGAAGATAAAGTCCACGCAGAAAGTAAGAACCTTCTACTTTTGAATGCGTGGTGCCCTGGTGTTAGGTCAACTAGCTCTTTGATGGAAACGTCGGTATGCGAGGGCCATGGGTCGTGTAAAAACGCCTCGGATAAACTCAAGGAAGCAGCTTTGCAAACACACACAAAATAAACTTAACAATAAAATAAAATAAACATAAAAATAAACAATACGGTGGTCATTGCTTAAAGGCGTAAAGAATTAACGATGCTGTTGATGCTAGTATGGCACCAGTGGAACGTAAAACAGTAGTCCACTACAGTAGCCGACCAGAACGGCACAGTAGCGACCGCACTGACACCCAGAATCCCCACCCAAACAATCAATCGACGGAACACTCGAATGGTCATATAACAATCCCATAATGGTAACCACATCGAGCCTCCGACGACCAAACCAAGTAGCAGCAACCCCGGCGCAATGCCGCACTCTGTATATAAGTAGGTCACACATCGAAGCCTTCATAAAAATATTATTAAATCATAGTTAAAAACAAGAAAAAAATAACAAACATAAAATTTCAAGTCGAGGCTTGAACTTAGAACGCTCATTCTGGACTCCGATCGCCGATGCACCATACTAAAGCTGCTTGATGTAATTACGTGGAAATAAAACTCAGTTCAAATACATATTATAACACATTATAAAATCAAATAATTATTAATTAAAACAATTATACCAAACACAGTATCAAACCTCAAGCTATCTCCACGCACGCGAACGTAAAGAGATTAGATACGCCAATCACTACGATGCAGGTATACAAAAATGCACCGCAATCGTAATCTCGTACCCATTCTTTAATAAAAAAAATGCACGACGAACAGAAAAACCAGAATATTACACATAATAAAAAAATAAAACACATTAAAAAGCCAAGGGAAAAATACGTCATAGAGCTTCTGGTGTTCAAATATTGGCCAATCGACTAATCGGTGGCTGTTAAGTAATGGCAAAATTAATTATGTAACTCACCATACTACCGGATAAAAATCCTTCCCAGAAATTGTGGGCCAGGGTGGTCCGATGATGACACATGGCACGGCAAAAAGAACCCATCGTCCTCCAATCTCGAACCAAACCCCCTACTGGGATGGAAAACAACATGTTCCATATAATATCCGGACTGTCGGAACGGAATTCCCAATAAACGTAACCATATTCACTTAATCGAAAGCACCCCTAATCAAACACTTCACAGCACCAAAAAATGTGACCTTCTCGTCCGACATTTTCCCCAAAGACCCCCCCCAGCGCGCATCTCGACTTGCGTTCCGGAAACAGATAACAACCAATCTCGTAGTCTCCACCAATTTGATGTAGATGGCAGTGACCAACAAATTACTGTACAAGGTTGAGCATAACGGATGTAAGGTCAAAAATCCGTTATACACCCCCCCCCTAAACGTCTTTGCCGGTATAGATAGGGCTAAAGGCTCAAAAAGAAAAAATCGCCTATGGCTCAAAAAAATCAACCGATCTCTAGTGTTTCCGTGAGCGCAAACCGCGCCTGCTGAATGCTAACTAAGAGTGATAATAATATCTGTAGTGATAGTAGGTGATCTCTGATCTCATCATGGCAGGGACAACGGAATAAAAAAATATTCCACAAAGAAAAAAAATGATAAGAATTAGCTCCAGAGCAACGACACGTCACCTTTTATCCGCACAAAGCGTGAGCTAAGGTCAAGCGAACTCGCTATAAACGACCAACCAGGGAAAGAGTGAGTATATGAGTGTACGACTCGCATCGGACCCGTACCAACTCAACCAAACGCTGAACAGCAAGGGTCAAACTTACACCACTTGACTGTCAACACCAGAAGGGCTCACATAGGACCCCCCCACTCACAAGGGAAAAGACTGCACAGCAAGGTTCGCAACACTTGCACTGTGAGTACATGAGAAGGGACCACATAGGACCCCTCCTAATGAGACGAAGGAACGCGCACGCTCCCCCCAGACTCCTCAAGGGTTCTGATGCAGGGCAATCTTCGTCCCTGACATACAGACCGGGAAATAAAAAAATAAAAACTTGGTTTAAAAAAAAAAACCAACAAAAACACTGCCATAATAAAAACAAAAGATCATCCTCAGATGAGATGGTATAATTGGTATAAATGGTATAAAAGTCCATTTGACGGTCTGGCGCTTAATGCGACCCTTGGTAAGCTCAGTAATGGGAGCAGATAAAGTTGAAAAATTAGGGATGAAACGACGGTACCACCCCACCATCCCAAGGAATCGTTTGACGCCAGTGACGTTAGATGGTTTCGTCAGTCTGGTGATAGCCTCCACTTTGGCCGGATCAGTGTGGAGTCCAGACTTGTCAATAACATGACCTAGGAAAGTTAAACTGGACCGACAAAATTCGCATTTGTCCAAGTTGACAGTTAGGTTGGCGTCCCGGAGTCGTTCACGGACTTCTTCCAGCAGACTCATGTGCTCGTCAAACGAGTTTGACACGACGATAATATCGTCCAAGTAGATAAAAATTTTCTCTCCAATGAGAGGTCCAAAAATGTTGTCCATGAGCCGCTGCTGCGTGGACGGAGCATTCGAAATACCAAATGGCATGACCGTGTATTCGAACAAACCCCGACCCGGAACGGTAAACGCTGTCTTTTCGCAAGAGTCCGGAGAGAGAGGAACCTGCCAAAATGCCTTTTTTAAGTCAATGGATGTTAAAAATCGCGCATCCTGAAGTCGCATTAAAATGTCCTGTAATCTCGGCAAGGGATAAGCGTCTTTACGGGTCACCGAATTCAATTTTCGCCCGTCAAAACATAAACGATGAGTGTTATCGGATTTCCGAACCAAAAGCATAGGTGAGTTCCAACCAGATGAACTAGGTCGCACGACGTTCATCGCGAGCATGTTATCGAGCTCTTTGTGCGCAATTTCCTGCATAGCAGGTGAAAGGGAATAAAAACGTTGCTTTATGGGACGCGCATCCCCCGTGTCGATTATGTGCACGACCTTGTTGGTACGTGTCAACCTGTCATGAGCTATCCCCTTAAATTTTTCTTTGAGTGCAGTGAGAACAACTTGCTGCTCAACGTCGAGGTCATGATGAGACTTTATTGCCTCCAATGAATTAACCTCTCCAACTAAAAATTCGTCGCGTCTAAAATCAACGCGTACGCCAAAAAGTTTACAAAAATCGACTCCAAGAGTCAGGCCAACTTTAATGCTACGGCATACCACCACGCTCAGGCTTTTTGTAACCCCACATATCGTGATGGGTATATCAACTTGGCCCAACACATCCTGAGGAGTACCGTCCGCCGAACGCAGTGAAAGCGCCGCACCACGCCTAAAACTTAAGTCGAGTTGGTCGATTATATAATGAGCCTCCGTACCCAGAACGGATAGTGAAGCTCCTGAATCAAGAAGAGCAGTCAAGCTGATCCCACGCACTGTCAAATTGACAAAAGGTCGCGCATCTGATGTAGGATGAGAAAATATGGCGGAAGCGCGCGGATCCGATCTGCAAAAATCGCGAACACGTCCCAACCATTTCCTCCATGTTAAAGCATCGGCTTTTCGGGCACGCCTGAGGGATGCGCCGTGACATCGCCTCGCCCCTAAGCGTTTTTTAAATGCCGCCTCGGGCAACTACCCGTTGTGACCCCCTTACGTCCGCATCTCAAACAAAATGTTCCCAAGGGTTTATCGCAATATGTGAATCGATGGGGACCCGAGCAATTCCAGCAAGCACCGGGGTATTTCTTTTTGGAGGGTCCAGGCGTAACCGTCGCCGCCGCAGGAGATTCTAGCGTTGAAGTCGTGGCCTCGAAAGTAGAGGTCCATTTTATTAATTCCTCGGCTGAAACGGCAGCCTCGGACAATTGCTCCATCGTTAAAATGGGGTTGGTACCCATTGCGAGTGAAATATTCGGAAGCATATTTTTTCGTATTGTTAAAATACGCTTAGCTAACGCAGGTACGGGCGACAATCGCGAAAACATTTCGGACATGACTTCCAAGTAAGAAAACACTGACTCGTTGGTTTGTTGTTTCCTATTTCTTATCTGATCTTCGTAATCAGACATAAAATCTCGCGATAAGAAACGAAGTTTAAGCTCATTGAGCAATTCTGCCCAATTATTAACCCTTGAATTTATTGTTCGAAACCAACGTAGTGCTTCACCGGAGAAAAACTCAACCGCATGGCTGAAAAGTTGTTGTTCCGAAACGTTCCGCGACCTCGACAACTCGCTAGCGCGGTCCAGAAATTCGAATACTTCCGCAAACCCCCCAGTACCATGAAACTTAAGGTTCCACTTGTATACCGGTACTTGCTTTGCGGTACCCACATCGCGGTCAACCAACCGATTTAAAATAGCTGTTAATTCGGCGCTATGCCGGTCATTATCAATTTCTACATCAGCTCTAGGTGAAATTACAGAGGACTGTCCTCTAGGAGTGCCCAACAGCTGATTATGTAAGGGTTCCTCGACTTCCGGATGTTCAACTTCGCCCCCCACCGACTGTTTTTGCAAAATAGACTCAAGTTTCTCGCGCATTAATTTTAAATTATGTAAAAGCGGTTGTCGTGCTTCATTAGCCGATTCCTCTAGGGCTTCTAAGCGAGTGGAATAATGCGCCATTCTATCGAATGTCTTTTGCAACAGATCGAGGTTAGGCAAGGTCTCTAAACGTGTTACCACACCCATCAATTCGTCAATGTTTCCCTTACATAAATTTATTTCTGCCGCTAAATCTAAGGGTTTGTTTTTTAAAATGGTAGGTCTTGATGTACACAGTTCGGACCGATTGATAATCGCTAGCTCTCGGCGCTTTTCCGGTACCGTTTTTGCATCAATGGACAAACCCCGCATAAAGAATTCTATATCGAGCTCCTCTGCTCGCAAATTCATAGCGTACTCTCTCTTAGGCATGATGAATGAAATTGGAAATTCACACGGTAAAAGGTTTCTCGCCGACGCGAATTCTTAATAAAGCGCAATAAATCGCTTCTTTAAACCCTGGTAAATTGTTAAAATATATATTCGAACCCACAGTGAATAAGGAAATGTCACAACACGGTATCTCATGCACAATAAAGACTGATCGATAAATATAAGAAAAATGGTTTCTCACCAGTATGATCTCAACAAATATTAAAATTATTACACCCAACAACAACAGGAATACTTAATTAAGAAAAATAATTAAAATCCCACCAAATGCACACCTTGGCAACAGCCCGGGTAGTCGCTATGGCCAGTGACAGAACCCACAAACAAAGCTAGCCAACACGCAGCTTACAAATGGTTCTTCACCGATAAGACGACTCGTGATATAACAATACACGAACCCCGATTTGCCAAGTGCAATAAAAAGGTGTAATAATAAATAAAATAAAATATGTCGTGCCGTATAGTACTGCCCTGCTTCGCATAAACCTGCAAAATTTGTCGCACAAAAATGACAATATAAGCACAATAACCGTACGTAGCGTAGCCCTCGTCTGACGTGACTAGTATCAAAAAACACAAAGCTTACTAAGCAGTCCAGCCAAGTCCACACCGTCGAACGGGTCGCTGAAAACAAAGCTATTACACACACTTATAGAAGTCGCCACCTGTGTCACCGTATGAGTGAAAAACCTTTTCAGCTCGATGTTCGAGATCACGAACCCTCGCCAACAATCAACTAAGGGTGCCACTGAGACAACCCCAAGTGAGACAAAGCAATACAGGAGTCCCCTAAAAACGTTGGGCGCCAGTGTAACTTAATCCTTCCTTACTGCTCTAATGAGAAGCAGTTTGGAGAAGATAAAGTCCACGCAGAAAGTAAGAACCTTCTACTTTTGAATGCGTGGTGCCCTGGTGTTAGGTCAACTAGCTCTTTGATGGAAACGTCGGTATGCGAGGGCCATGGGTCGTGTAAAAACGCCTCGGATAAACTCAAGGAAGCAGCTTTGCAAACACACACAAAATAAACTTAACAATAAAATAAAATAAACATAAAAATAAACAATACGGTGGTCATTGCTTAAAGGCGTAAAGAATTAACGATGCTGTTGATGCTAGTATGGCACCAGTGGAACGTAAAACAGTAGTCCACTACAGTAGCCGACCAGAACGGCACAGTAGCGACCGCACTGACACCCAGAATCCCCACCCAAACAATCAATCGACGGAACACTCGAATGGTCATATAACAATCCCATAATGGTAACCACATCGAGCCTCCGACGACCAAACCAAGTAGCAGCAACCCCGGCGCAATGCCGCACTCTGTATATAAGTAGGTCACACATCGAAGCCTTCATAAAAATATTATTAAATCATAGTTAAAAACAAGAAAAAAATAACAAACATAAAATTTCAAGTCGAGGCTTGAACTTAGAACGCTCATTCTGGACTCCGATCGCCGATGCACCATACTAAAGCTGCTTGATGTAATTACGTGGAAATAAAACTCAGTTCAAATACATATTATAACACATTATAAAATCAAATAATTATTAATTAAAACAATTATACCAAACACAGTATCAAACCTCAAGCTATCTCCACGCACGCGAACGTAAAGAGATTAGATACGCCAATCACTACGATGCAGGTATACAAAAATGCACCGCAATCGTAATCTCGTACCCATTCTTTAATAAAAAAAATGCACGACGAACAGAAAAACCAGAATATTACACATAATAAAAAAATAAAACACATTAAAAAGCCAAGGGAAAAATACGTCATAGAGCTTCTGGTGTTCAAATATTGGCCAATCGACTAATCGGTGGCTGTTAAGTAATGGCAAAATTAATTATGTAACTCACCATACTACCGGATAAAAATCCTTCCCAGAAATTGTGGGCCAGGGTGGTCCGATGATGACACATGGCACGGCAAAAAGAACCCATCGTCCTCCAATCTCGAACCAAACCCCCTACTGGGATGGAAAACAACATGTTCCATATAATATCCGGACTGTCGGAACGGAATTCCCAATAAACGTAACCATATTCACTTAATCGAAAGCACCCCTAATCAAACACTTCACAGCACCAAAAAATGTGACCTTCTCGTCCGACATTTTCCCCAAAGACCCCCCCCAGCGCGCATCTCGACTTGCGTTCCGGAAACAGATAACAACCAATCTCGTAGTCTCCACCAATTTGATGTAGATGGCAGTGACCAACAAATTACTGTACAAGGTTGAGCATAACGGATGTAAGGTCAAAAATCCGTTATAGGAATTGTATCGGCACTTTTTCGTAACATTCAGTTCGCGCGTGTTTTTAAAAATTTTGGGGATTTATAAAAATTTATTCTTGATTGATAATGTGTAAATTTGATTTAATCTTAATAATTTAAAACCATCTTTTGTTTTTTTTATAATTATGTTTATTAATAAATTACATTGCTTGGTATACAATAATTACGTTTGATTTAATTAATTTAACAGCAGTGAGTAAAAGAGGAAATAGGTGCAAGGTAGAGTAAGATGTTGTCCGGTAATTTAAAAAAAAAGTCATTAAGTTAAGATAGTCATAAATGAGCATTCGACAGATTCAAGAACCCACCTTTGACCCTGAATTGATAGAGTTCTCATACATAGCTGGACGGATCATTTCTTAATTAAGTGCCATCTCATTCCCCGCTATAGAAATTAAAATTTTTGAGCTTTACAGTAGCGATACATGGCAATATGTGTAAATTTGATTTGAATTTTATTCTTACTGCACTCAACAAAAAGATAAGTTCGCCAACCCCCCTGAAGGAAGTCGATCAAGAGAGCTCATCACCAAGTAAGTAGTTAGCCGGCCAACAAAAAAGTTTTTTCCTGTTAAAAAAAAATATTACCCAGCTTCCTGTAATAAATGATAAAGCAATATAAATTCATCTTCTAGTCGACTCCACGTGGAGTAGTGTACTTCTAATTGGTTAATATTTATAATGAGCACTTAATATTGGATAATATTTCTATTACGTAGATCTCTTGTGTGAGTTACAACTCAAAACTTCAGAAGCTGCTGGTAATTAGATACTTCTACTAATTAGATAATAATATGTAGATAATAACGCGTCGGGCTTTAAATTACCCTCGGTGCTATAATCTATTGATTGTGCCCTTGATACATAAATAACTATTATATTAAACATGGACTTAGAAGATTAGGACCGGTTACTATGGTTATAAATGCGAGCGCTTAACCGAATCGCGCAAAACTATTATAATAGATGGCGCTGTCTTTAGTGCTAAATGCAGACTACGAAAGTTGACACGCCGATTTGCTCATGCGTACGTGTATTTTTATGAACTTAGTCTAATTTAAAAGTTTTTAGTTAACATAACCTATTTTATGAATCTGTCAAACGTTTGTTTCCCGCTACATACTGTTGTATGTTTATAACCTCTCGACAGACCAGAAATAAATCTTGCTATTTTTAGTGAAATTATTGTGCTTGTGCTATTATAATTATTAAAATAAACAGCAATATTTATTGCTAAGTAGAAACAACTTATATGTGTAGACACTAATAGTTAATATTTTGCCTATTCAAGTTGTTTGTTGAATTTTAGGTTACTTTGAGACATTTTTGTATTGTTCCGAAGTGTAAGTGCATCAGAAATAACAAATCTATTAAAAATTATAAGGATCGCCTTCTTCATGAAATGATATGCATCAAGAAAGAAAAAAATGCAATGAACCGAAAAACTGACATCGATGGTCTAAGCACTATATACAGCTATCTTCTTGTTGAATTATTCCTTTCAACATATTGGAGTTAAGTTTTTCCTATTTTGACCGATTCACAAATTAGGTTGTTCCTTAACTTGCGATCTACGTAGCCTCACACACACTTTGTTAAAAAAAACTTTAGATCGTATCAAATGACAATACGTTGAATCAGTTATTTATCCATTACCATGTACTTGTTTATAAAACGTTTGAAGATGGTAATATACTGTCATGATTCAATCTTCAATGGGGATTAACAATCACTAGTGATGCAAACAAGCAATTACAGGTCGCATGAAAATTCTTTTACGATTTAGAAGGTTCTCCGACATTACATAAGACTCAAAGAAAGAGTGCAATAAATTCGGTTAATAATAAAGACAGGTAAGGAATGGGAAATGTAGTAAACCGGAGCTGTGGTTTACAAATTTTTACACTAAAAAAAAAGGGATTGGTTTCTGACACCAATCCGAGATAGCGTAAATAAGCTGCCACCAACAAGTTAATTATAGGTAACTTGTATCCTCGATATTTGTAGCGTCTCTTCTTCTAAGGCGTAAGAATAAACCTCTCAGATAACAATGATAAAAATAAAAGAAAGAATGACAATTAATTATACTTTAATCTAAAACGAAATGGAATTTACACACCTGACAAAATAGTAACAAAAATTTACACAAATGAAATTAATATATTATGATTTCTTACTTGATATGAATTAATAATCCTATGATATCTCTTATTATAGATTGGAGGAAGGCGATGAGTCGAAGGCGCTTCAAAATCTCAATATTTGGCCCGTTAGTTAATTTAGATTAATCGCAACCGGATTTAAATGACTTTACAATTGACATACACACACACACATAAATAGAGATGAGATTTTTAAGTCGTATAAATGTTATACCAGAGAGCGTTAAAGGGTTAATTGATACACGTCCCCGTTCGAAAGTTATGCTGTATGAAAAAGAATTAAATGTTAGTTTTTACATACTAATATTCCAGCCAATTTCAATTAACCCTTTAACGCTCTCTGGTATAACATTTATACGACCTAAAAATATCATCTCTACACATAAATAATACAAGAGAACACAAAAATGGCACTAGCCCGAAAACGCGACTGAACGGCGATTGACTAACTCGTTAAGATGTTGAAGGGCCTTTTTATGCACTCACGTTATCTGAACTTAATGGTACTTTGGGTTCAATATCATTATCTCGTAACTCAAAATCCAAGGGTTGAATTAGTTCCCTTAATTTGTACATGGACTTACCAAATAACAAGAGGTTCTAAAACTTCATGAGGTCTATAATAGAATTATAAGTAGCAGCTTATTCAATATTAAAAATGTTTGAGGACCTCTTGTTTGGAGAGATTCAATTGTTTACCCTTAATCATTTCGATAATATTATTTAACATTTAGAAAGTTCAGATAACATATTATTTATAATTAAACTTACTAATTAACTACATTCTTTAGCTAATGTGACCCTGTATAATTCTTTAACAAATCATATAATTATATCGCGAGTTTTTACTTACAATCTAGGTAAAAACTTTAAATAAAATTTGAATTTAAAAGAAATAATATCCCTGTTTAAATATTCGATAAGAACAAGGAACAAATGAGATAATTATATGATATTGATAACTTATATTAATTTGGTGATTAAGTTTAAAATTATACAGGTCCGTATTAAAAAGAAATACATGCTTACTTAAAGAAAAGAGAATTTATGACGACAGTAAAGAGACAATTTTTAGATAATTTATAATAAAATATATAAAAATAAAATAAAAATAATTAAAGAAAGGGGGGTCGGATTACTACAGAAAATCCAAGAATGATATTGAAAAATATAATCTAATATCCACAAATTAATTCATTAAAAATTGTTAGATCTTAAGAAATTGTTATTAAATAAAAAAATGTATAATTAGGTTAGATTAAGTTGTGCGTTAAAAGAAGAAATTACGTGGGTTTTTAAAATCGGTTGAACAATAATGCAACGGTGGTTGTCCGAGATGTTCGAAAGATCGCGACGGCAAACGGATCGAACGATGAACGCTAAAACAAAAACAAAGGTGTAAATAATTTAATGACACTTATTAAATTAATCAATTATCAAAAGTGCAAGGAATCTTACCAGGTAGAAAAAATATCAAGTAGGAATAAAAGTGATATTTTCCAAATAACTTAGCAACGGATCGATAAATAAATGCTTCTTCTATGGAGTACGTATTAATTTCGTCTCCGAAAAAGTGTAGTAATAAAGTATAAATTAATGTACAAAGAGTTGAGATCTGAAAAGAAGTGATAATTAGCACGTGTAAAAAAGAAAAATAAGTGTTGTTAGAAAAGAGCAACAAAACTTACCTGGAATTATTTGGAATAAATGGTATGTTGATTGGATGAAACAATCCTATAAAAATAACTGGAGTCTAGATGCACAAAAACTGGAATCAATAGTAGAGGCAAATTTCTGGATCCTTGTAAACACTCTTGGAGCACGAGATAGAAAGCGAAATTTTCTACGCAAGAAGCGACATCTATGTGGTAAGAACAATAAAAACTTAATTGTAGGATCAGGTACCCAGTGCGACCCTGGATTTACCAACGCGGAGGAGATCAAGGCAGTCAACTGTCAGACAGTGACCCAGTAGCATGCGAGACTATAAGTGTATTAGTGTATTCTGAATTGTTACCAAAATTAGATTATTCATTAATTATTCATTTATTGTAAACTCATTTAATAAACATCTTTTTAAATCAAATAGTAATTACAATTTACTACATAATTTTCATAACGCGGCGGGAGTTCGCGAATTCGAATAACATTAAACCGGTTTCGGGAAAAAACGAGATTAATTTTGGGTCGGGATTACGAATTAGTAATAAGAATTTGTTGTTATTTATAGTTAAGATGTTTTATTATGTTTAATATTATAAAGGTCGCTTTAAAATTAACAAATGCAAATAAAATTAAATTACAAATTGCATAAAAACATAGTCGTATCATTCGGGGATTTTTCTATCCCGTCAAAAGAGATTCGATTTCAGAATAAGAGCGAAGGAGCAAAATCGCAGAACCGACTACTAGAGAGAGGGGTTTTCATGCGAAAGGTAAATATTCAAAAAGCTAGCTGTGGTAAAACTATAATAATTTAAAAATCAATAAGTCAATCCTTAAATAAAAAAAAATATATAGCGGGTGTCTTGCATATAAAAATATACCCCAAACACCGCAATACATTACTAAAAGTTTATAATGAATAAATAATAATTAAATGTGTTTAATTAATTATTTTATTGTTTAATTTTATCATAATTATGTTAGTTGAAAATAAATTGTTCCGTCAGTATGTAAAACATTTACTTATATTAACATGAAAACTTGTTAACTTCCAATTTCCAAACCATCGTTTAAATAAATTAACCTATGCTCAAATTCAGGGTCAGATTTATTTTGCATACGCATTTTTGGACAAAACCAGTTGCAAATTCAGAAACTTCGTAAAAAGCTTAACATGATATTATGCAGTGATAAAATAAGTTACTCCAATAGAATTGGGATTAATTTTCCACGTAAAGTTGTAAGTAGAAGTAATACGTTCAAAATAAGGTATAATTCAAATTATCTCTGGATATTTCACTATGTTCAAATTTTGACGTAAAATAGGTTATGTTAAAGAGACAACTGAAAACTTTTAAATTTGACGTAAGTTCATAAAAATACACGTGCGCATGAACAAAACGCCGTGTCAACTTTCGTAGTCTGCTAAAATGCTGGTATTACACTATGCAATTAAATGACGAAAAATTATCAAGTTTTATAGCTTTATTTCAATATTTTCACTTTAAAACGTATTTTTGCATACATACAATACTTTTTATACAATAAAATACATATCTAACAAGAAATAAATGCACATTTATTAAAACTAAATATAAAAAATGATAGAATAAAACTCAATTAATTATAACGAAGTTTTTAATATTTTAGAATACTTTTTTTTCAGCACTCTTTTCTTTCTTTCAGAATTAATATGATGTGTATACTGCCTCAACCTCATAGTAATGTATGGTGCAAAATGACTTTATTGAAGCTATGCTTCTTATCGCACGGGTATTGCACGTGTATTTTGCACGGGTATCGCACGGGCAGTTAACTGAAAAAAATCGTTCGTCACACAAAATCGTCACACAAATATGTAACGGAAATATGTAACGCAAATTCGTCACACAAATTTCGACCGCGACTTTCAAATTTTGAACTTCCCTTCAAACACCATAATTCCGGAACCGAGAGGGCTAGGACCCTGGGAATGGTGGCTATGGATAGGGGGCGGATGTGGCAACCGCTCCCGACCCCACGCCGCCCCCAACCGGTTTTTATGGAAAATAGTTTTTTAACAAAACTAAAAAAATTTAAACATTTAAACAAACCCCCCCTCCCACCCCCTTTTCGTGGGTCGGCAAAAAACGTCAAAAAAATTTTCAAAATTTTTATTTTTCAAAAATTTTGAAGCAAGTTTTAGTTTTTTGACAAAACTAACAAAATTAAAAATTTCCCGCCCCCCCTTTTTCCCTTTTCGTGGGTCGGCAAAAAACGTCGAAAACATTTTCCCGTATTCTTATAAGCAAGTTGGAGGCCGAAGGCCGACCCGACCCGTGTTCTCTAAATCAAGTGGGAGGCCGAAGGCCAACCCGTATTCTTATAAGCACGTTGGAGGCCGAAGGCCGACCCATATTCATAAATGCCAGTGGGAGGCCGACCCGACCCGTGTTCTCTAAAGCAAGTGGGAGGCAACCGCCCCAGACCCCACGCCGCCCCGCCGCCTCCAACCGATTTTTAGGGAAAATAGTTTTTGACAAAACTAAAAAAATTAAAACATTTTTTTTTAATTAAAACCCCCCTCCCCTTTTCGTGGGTCGGCAAAAAACGTCAAAAAAATTTTCAAAATTTTTATTTTTAAAAAATTTTGAAGCTAGTTTTAGTTTTTTGACAAAACCAACAAAATTTAAAAATCCCCCCCCATTCTCCCTTTTCGTGGGTCGGCAAAAAACGTCGAAAAAATTTTCCCGTATTCTTATAAGCAAGTTGGAGGCCGAGGGCCGACCCGTATTCTTAAATGCCAGTGGGAGGCCGACCCGACCCGTGTTCTCTAAAGCAAGTGGGAGGCCGACCCGTGTTCCTGAAAGGCAAGTGGGAGGCCGACCCGTGTTCCTGAAAGGCAAGTGGGAGGCCGACCCGACCCGTGTTCTCAAAAGCAAGTGGGAGCAAGCATAACTCCGGAACCGAGAGGGCTAGGACCGTGGGAATGGTGGTTATGGATGGGGGGCGGAGGTGGCAACCGCCCCAACCCCACGCCGCCCCCGACGCCTCAACCTCCAACCGGTTTTTAGGGAAAATAGTTTTTTGACAAAACTAAAAAAATTAAAAAATTTCCCCCTCCCCTTTTCGTGGGTCGGCAAAAAACGTCGAAAAAATTGTAAAAATTTTTCACAAAAAGGCCGAACAACTGTGGCCTTTACGGATCTATTATGGTCCTCCCCCTGTGAGACCGAAGGCCGAACAACACTGGCAATCACGGACTACTAGTCAAGATAGCTGAAGGCATATAAATATAATCTATTATGGTCCGCCCTGTGAGGCCGAAGGCCGAACAACTATGGCCTTCACGGATTTATTATGGTCCGCCCTGTGAAGCCGAAGGCCGAACAACTATGGCCTTCACGGATCTATTATAGTCCTCCCCCTGTGAGGCCGAAGGCCGAACAACTATGGCTTTCACGGATCTATTATGGTCCGCCCTGTAAGGCCGAAGGCTGAACAACTATGGCCTTCACGGATCAATTATGGTCCTCCCTCTGTGAGGCCGAAGGCCGAACAACTATGGCCTTCACGGATCTATTATGGTCCTCCCCCTGTGAGGCCAAACAACTATGGTGTTCACGGATCTCTTATGGTTCGCCCTGTGAGGCCGAAGGCCGAACAACAACGGCCTTCAAGAGGATCTATTATGGTTTGCTCTGTGCGTAATTTTTATTTTAACCTAAAATACGCATAAAAGTCATGTAAAATTTGAATTTAAATGACATTTAACCAGAGATGTTAATATAGAAGGCTAGATACGCGACTTCTAATACATGCAATGTTATAGAAGTGAAGCCTCAAGGTCAATTGGCGGCCATTTGTTGGGTTGGCAAAACGATAATACATTTCATAAGTCACTTGTTGAAACATGAGTAAATTTATAGTATTCAAGCAGAAATAGGAATTAAAGTATATAATTTAATATAAAATTTATTTATTAAATAATACAGAATAACAGCAATAAAACTATTCAATATATATTTTTAGGTTTTATTGATTTGCAAATAATACTAATTTATTTAATTTATGCCTTTTGCTCACAATTTTTTTGTTAGATAACATTGCAATACTATGAAATCTAATTTTTAAATAATATTTACATATAAATACAATTAAATCTATTTTGTGATTTTCCTGTAAAGAAATGTCACAGTTTAAATTTGGAAATATTTTATTGTCTAAAGCAAAATAATTAACAACATAATTTAATATTTTACTTTCAATTTTATCATGCGAGAGTGATCTTAAATTGTTTGTTAAAATATTTATTTCGGTTTCTGTAACCTTAATAATTTTAAATACACTTTCAGATGGAGTAACCAATCCCCCTCGATTTTTTACATTTGTCAACACAGAAAATGTGAAAGCACGGGAGTACGAATGCTCTGTTCTAAATAAGACTACATGTTGTGCACAAATCGGGCAACTTATTTTAGCTAATAATTTTCTTATTATAAAACCACCTATATAATAAAGTATATTTTCTTTTACAGTACCTAATATACTGGCATCGTTCGAAAATAATTTGTCTGTAACAGACTCCAAATGTTCTAAATTAATATCTTCATTTTTATCTTGCTCCAATTGATTTTTTTTTGACCACTTAATATCAAAAATTCCTCCCACTGAATTAATATCAAGTGCTAAACAATTAGCTGCAGCTGAAGGCTCTATTGCGTTTTTTAGAAGGATTTGTTTCATAGCTGTTTTAAATTGTTTAACATTTGGATTGTTATTTGATCCAAATCTTTTTCGTATGCGTGCAAACAAAAGTTCAATATGGTCTTGGGAAAATTTGTATGTTAATAAATAGCGAAAATTTAAATTAGTGGAAAATAAACTTTTTGAAATATTAAAAACGGATGAAATTGAAGTGGCAAATCCAATAATAAAAGTTTTCCTAAGCCCTAAATATAAAAAATTCTCCTTTGTATCCTTTAGCAAATATAAATATTTAACTAAAGGAACAATACAACTTTCTAAAAATGCCAGTGAACTTGGAAATATTGGCTTCTTGTAACCTTTCCCAAAAGGACTACGACTATTTAAAAAATCAAAAATTCTGTCTATACACCTTATAAACTTGATGGTTTCTTCACAATTCTGAAATTCTTCTAATTCTAAATTATTTAAAAATTCTAGCGCATCGGCTGTTGATGAACTAAAAGTTTGGGCTGCCAGTTTTACCTTCATAATATTATTTTTAAAGTCAACATGTGCATTGCTAAGTTTATTTGCCAATTTCAAACCAATATCTCCCTGAATTTTATTTAAATTTTCAATAAACCTCCATTCTATTAATCCATTAGGAGCTTTAAATGTCTTGTAGGTACCAAGAGCATTACGAGCGAGTTTTAACATATGACAAGGGTCTGGAATAAAATTAATTTCTTGATCTACGATGTTAGGGATTTTGAAGCTACTTTTAATTTCTTCAAAATTATTATTATGAATACTGCAACCTAACTCTTCAAAAGTACTAAAATTTGTATAAGTGCCATCGCATGTTACTCCCCAAACTCTTAACCCAGCTTCACTAGCTAACGTTATTGCTGTTTTAATTAATGCAGCTTGTGCTGTACTATTATTCCGTGACCCTCCACTGGACCGACTTTCAACCGACCGACTCAGCTTGAACCGACCGACTTTCAACCGACCGACTTTCAACGGACCGACTTTCAACCGACCGACTTTCAACCGACCGACTTTTAACGGACCGACTTTTAACGGACCGACTATTTTTTCGACCGACTTTCAACCGACCGACTTTCAACCGACCGACTTTTAACGGACCGACTATTTTTTCGACCGACTTTCAACGGACCGACTTTCAACCGACCGACTTTCAACCGACCGACTTTTAACGGACCGACTATGTTTTCGACCGACTATCGATACTACCCGAAGCATTCACTACAAGAATGATTTCCAATTCGAGTATTTGTCACATTATATAGTTTCATTTTACAGCCATGACAACTGTGATTGTCACTCAAGCCCCCCACATAAACGGAGTTGATGATTTTCTCAGCTATTTTACGGACGCCTGGTTGGATGAGGCATCTGCTCGTTTTCCTCGCGAACTTTGGAATCAGTTCGCAAACTACGACCGCAGGACCACTAATGATTTGGAGGGATGGCACTCTGCTCTCAACAGATCAATAGGCAAAGCCCACCCCACTCTTTTCGAATTTATCAAATGAATTCAAAAAGAGCAGACTAGGTTCAAAAATTATGTAATGCTGTTAGATAATGGGAAGAAAGTTGACAAACGCAAGCAGAATTACCATGATGTTGACAGTCGTATTGTTACTCAAACAGAACTTTACATAGCAGGGAAACCTCCTCTTGAGTTTCTCGATGCTGTTCAATATAACCTTGCCTCTGGTATTTGATTTATATATAGGTATAGATATATATTAAAAACTTTTGTTAATAAAACTTGTATTTCAATTCTTTGAAATTATTTTATTTCCCTCCCTATTATTTCCACGAAAACCAAACCAACAGAGTTATGGATCTGCCAAGGTTAGAACTCCCCCCCCCCAACGACGCTTTAACCAAAAACTCACGATATTGCTTAATGAGAAAGATAAACGATTGAGGCCATGTTTCCCGAAGGATTCCTAGACACCTCACAGTTGTCATGGCTGTAAAATGAAACTATATGATGTGACAAATAGTCGAATTGGAAATCATTCTTGTAGTCAAGCTTCGGGTAGTATCGATAGTCGGTCGAAAAAATAGTCGGTCCGTTAAAAGTCGGTCGGTTGAAAGTCGGTCGGTTGAAAGTCGGTCGAAAAAATAGTCGGTCCGTTAAAAGTCGGTCCGTTAAAAGTCGGTCGGTTGAAAGTCGGTCGGTTGAAAGTCGGTCCGTTGAAAGTCGGTCGGTTGAAAGTCGGTCGGTTCAAGCTGAGTCGGTCGGTTGAAAGTCGGTCCAGTGGAGGGGAACCCTATTATTCTTATTTTGAAAAAAATAAGCAACAGGCCATTTCCAACTCCCATTTAAGCTAACCAACATAAATACTAACGCTTCACTTGCTACACTTTCTTCATTATCTAAAAATAAGTATTCTCCAAAGTCACAAAATCCAATAAACTTTCCTAATTTTGCATCCCAAAGTGTTTGTTTTCTTATTGCCATGGCATCTAAAACAAGATTGCAATCCCGATTTTCTGATTTGAATGTTCGTAGGGTGGCAAATACTTCTTTTAGAAATCCCGGTTCTGCATTAACAGAAGATGTCCAATTTGTTAATGCAGAGGTGTGTGGCAAACGGAAGACTTTTCTGCAAAACAAAATTACAAATAATATAGATTATTTTGTAAATAATATAGATTATTTCTACTCCCACAACCTACCTACAAAAATTATAAGCTTTTGGTGAATGATAATGTAATGTTAGGGCAAATTGCTTAATTTCTTTACTATACCTACACCCCTTGGCATTTCTACCTAGATTCTTACTTTCATTCTTGAATATATCCAAAGTTGTACCTTGGAATTGATTCATAAGAAACTGTTCTGTGTCCCGTTCTATGAGACTTTTGCCTCGCAACACACTTAACAATTCTTTTAAATTATTGATATTTTTATCTCGTCGTCTAACTTTTTGCTGCAACGTTTTCATCTTTTTCTTTAAATCTGAATTATAATCGGCATCTGTTTGAGTACTTTGATCTAATTTACATATTAAACCGAATTCAGTCGAGTTTTCTTCAAGTACTGGTATTTCGTCAACTACTTGTTCAGAATCTACTTCCATTTGCACATTATTTAAGACTTCTGATTTTCTAATTGAAATTCTTTTGTTTTTCTTTTTCTGCAAATGTTGAGGAAACGCTGGAAATACTGAAGGAACTGCATCTGGTTTTAAATGTTTCACATATGTCCCAGGTCGCACTATATAATCAGTTTCTTCAAAATGTACACTACATATTCGCGTATATGTCGTTGGTTTAAAACCAACTCTTCTTACAGCTATAACCCAAGCATCTAGCAATGCTTTATTTTTCAAAGGATATCTAAAATAAGAAATTTTCTGACATGAAATATATGTACGTACATATATTATTATTGTTGTAACATACCTAAAGTATTGCGTTTTTTCACCTGCTTTATATCTATTTTTGCAACCAAATGCTGAACAGGAAGTTGGCATTTTATTATATTTCAATCACTATAATCACAGATCAAAAAATAATTTATCTATAATCATATAATCTCACAAAACAAACACTGCAAACAAGCTTTTCTTTACAATCTTTGCCAACCTGACAAATGGCGGCCACTAATATGACAGGCTTCACATCTGCGCACGAGTAAGTTATCTAGCCTTCTATATTAACATCTCTGCATTTAACATACATTAAGGACAGCGCCACCTTATGATATAGTTTTTCGTGATTCGCATAAGCGCTCGCAAATTTTAAGCATTGAGATAGGGAGTTGCCGGTCCTAATCTTCTAAGTTCATGGTCCTTAAGAATAAGCATACTTTTTCACCTTTGGTTTCTGCAGAGTTCAGCAATAGGAAATAAGAACGTCGAACCGTACATTCAAGAGTATAATTACTTCTAGTTTTGTCAGAATTTTGGTTTTTATAGTTTTTTTTTTGAACTCACCACTGAAAACTCACGCAGTTCAAAGTGCTGACAATTTCAATTAGTAGCTAGGATAAGTATACACAAAAAATCATAGCAATATGAACAATATTTAACAAAGGGCTTAACGTAATAATAGATAATGTATTAAATTTGTTGACATGTCGAAGTAAATATTGAAAATTGAATAAACATTATATCTTAATATTAAAGTGTTCTTAATGAACATTTAAGGTCACAAAATTTAAAACAAAGGTTTTACAACTCGCCGGTATGAATTTTTAAATGTCTTTTTAAATTCCCACGTAGTGAACATTTATAGTCGCAAATTTCACAAACGAAAGGTTTCTCGCCGGTATGAATTTTTAAATGCCTTTTTAATTGTGATCGTTGTGAACATTTATAGTTACAAATTTCACACCCGAAAGGTTTCTCGCCGGTATGAGTTTTTAAATGGTCTTTTAAATTTGAACGTAATGAACATTTATAGTCACAAATTTGGCACCCGAAAGGTTTCTCACCGGTATGAGTTTTTAAATGGTCTTTTAAACTTGACCGGCGTGAACATTTATAGTCACAAATTACACACCCGAAAGGTTTCTCGCCGGTATGAGTTTTTAAATGGTCTTTTAAATTTGAACGTAATGAACATTTATAGTCACAAATTTGGCACCCGAAAGGTTTCTCACCGGTATGAGTTTTTAAATGGTCTTTTAAACTTGACCGGCGTGAACATTTATAGTCACAAATTACACACCCGAAAGGTTTCTCGCCGGTATGAGTTTTTAAATGGCTTTCTAAATGTGATCGTTGTGAACATTTATAGTCACAAATTTCGCACCCGAAAGGTTTCTCACCGGTATGAATTTTTAAATGGGTTTTTAAATTTGAACGTAATGAACATTGATAGTCACAAATTTCGCACCCGAAAGGTTTCTCACCGGTATGAGTTTTTAAATGGTCTTTTAAAGTTGACCGTAATGAACATTTATAGTCACAAATTTCGCACCCGAAAGGTTTCTCACCGGTATGAATTTTTAAATGTCTTTTTAAATTCCCACTTCGTGAACATTTATAGTCACAAATTTTACAACCAAAAGGTTTCTTGCCGGTATGCATTGTTAAATGGTTTTTTAAATTTGAACGTCGTGAACATTTATAGTCGCAAATTTCACAAACGAAAGGTTTCTCACCGGTATGAATTTTTAAATGGCTTTCTAAATGTGATCGTTGTGAACATTTATAGTCACAAATTTCACACCCGAAAGGTTTCTCACCGGTATGAGTTTTTAAATGGTTATTTAAACTAGAAGGATATGAAGATTGGAAGTCACAAATTCCACAAATAAACAGTTTCCTGCGGTTATGTATTTTTAAGTGTTTTTTTAAATGTGATTCTTGAACACATTTATATTTGCAAACTGCACAAGTAAATGAAGAATGAGTTCTTAAATGCCGTACTAATGCTTGCTTACGTGTATATCTATAACCACAAACTGCACAATCGAATACATTTGAACTATTCTGGGTTAATTCCGCACCGTCTTCATTTTTAATGTCGATGGAATGATGTAAATCTTCTATATTAAATTTCACATCGTCCAACTCTTCTTCTTTAACTTCATAACTGCTTCCCATCGGAATATTTGGAATTTCCAAAAATTTACCTTCGTTTTCCATAATTTCTAAAGCTTTCGAGGCTGGCGGCACTTGAGCCATATTCTTGATAAAGCGTCTTGTAAATGTTCAAGACGTAAGAGTGCTCATGGATTGGTACAAAATTACTTAATCAACAAAATGTTGTGTTGATTCTTGATTGTGTCTTATCATTTAGCTAAACTATTAACCGCACAAACTGCTGAAATCTTAAAATGGTGACTATCGCCATTTTACTTAGTGTCCCCCTGGCGCCATCTAGTGCGGTGTCCGTCTAATTAGACTATGAACTTAAAGGCTGCGTGCAGACCGATAGCGCAAAGACGATTTAAAAGTACCTTTACATTATTCAACTGTGCATAGGATTTTGTATTAGATTTGGTCTAATGTAAAAATTTTCGTGTTTACATTGGACTTCGTCCGTTGGATTTTGCATTAAACTTGCAAATTTTTTATACTATTATAAATAGTATAATGTACACGTGCAAACTGCAAGTACGTGGAAAAATAGCTTATCAGTTACCCTATGCACCGAACGAAAATCGAGGCACATCCTTGCAAGGTCGTTGAAAAAATAGCTTTGTGAAGCTCTGCATAAAAGTAATTTTTCTGATAGGTACACACATGTTGAACGTAAATATTTAAAACAAGGATTAACAAATTAACTACATCGTCAATATAATATCTATGTACCTAACCCCATATGTAATAAATGTTATAAGAAAATTTAAAACAAATTATTGTAGCGTAGCCATAGATAAATAAATATGTCGCAAAATTTGTAATGCATTGGCTTCAGTGCATAAAATAACATATAAAGTAGGCGGCACTAGTGCCGCCTAGTGGCCGATTTTTGCCGCCCAGTGAACGTTGGTTATGCCGGCGCCCCTCGCTCCCTAGATGGCGCCAACCAAATAACAAAAGTGACGTTGGCTGAGGCTGTACTGTTAACAAACATTCTGGGAATTCCCAGAATGTGTGTGGAAGTTTTGAGGTTAGAAAATCAGCAAAAATTTATGATTACTATAGGGATAAAATATTAATTGTACGCACCCTGGTGGCTGTAATATCAATTAAATATGTGACGTCATAAAAAGAGTGTTATTGTTTCATATTGTTCAGTATTGTTTTCATTGGATTTTATACGGTAGAGATTATTGTTTGTCCTGGCGAAATAATATTAATATTATGTAAGTATAACAAATTTTTTAATGTGTTTTCATGTTTTACGTCACTATATTCAAAAGTTAACCTTGCAAATTTTCTTGTGTTGTGTATTATACACGTGTAATGAATTCGAGGTTAAATTACTTAAAATTAATTATTTATTACTTAGTTTTCTGTTTAAACGTGTTTGTTATGTTGCAGTTTTAAGTTATGAATGCCAAAGGAAAACCGTGTCAGACAAGTTGTTCTGTGTATGGTTGTAAATCAGTACGCCACAAAAATCCCAACTTTAGTTTTCATAATTTTCCGAAGCCGGGCAAAGAAAAAGTAGAAATTCAAAATGCTTATGGCAATGTTGAAGTTATTGATAGGAGGGAAGCGTGGATTTTAAAATTAAAAATGGGCAAAAAGGTTCCACAGCATATGAAAGTTTGCTTTTTACACTTCACATCACAAGATTATTATTATGCAGGTAAGGAAGAAATTAACGTTTTAAAGAGGAGAAGTTATGACTGTTACTGATTTTAGAATGGGTTGGTAATCGACGATTATTACCAAATGCCGTTCCTTCACAAAATCTGCCTAGCAGAAGCTATGAATGTGCAGAAGCAAAAAAAAAGTTGGAACATGACCGAGCAAGTTCACGTAGTAAACATACAGTTGCACGAGCTTCGACTTCAGTTGCATCCACTTCCACAGTACAACATACAGTTGCAGGAGCTTCCACATCCGCAGTACAACATACAGTTGCACGAGCTTCAACCACAGTTGCATCCACTTCCACAGTATGTATGCCAACTTCAAACGAAGAAGAAGAGTTGGATGTTGCTAGAACGTTATTGTTGTTGAACGAGTGTAATTCAGAAGAAATGGCAAACAAAGAAAATGTGCCGTTAGATGAATTGGCAACAAGTGAAGATCAAGTTGCTGCAGCAGGACTTCTTGAAACGGCTGATATTCAGTTTTCTTTTACCTGTGATCGGTCAACGCAAGTAAAAAGTGGTGATATTGTTACACCGTTTATTAGTTTAATAAACACAAATAAGAAATTATCATCAATGACTGGACTAGAAAATTTAGAACTTTTAGACACTATTGTGGAATTATGCGAAATGTGTTCAATGGATAAAAGGGTCCATAAGTTAACATTAAAAGAACGCATTATTTTAACATTTATGAAAATGAAGACAGGATTAACATATGCTATTATTTCTATAATGTTTAATACAGTAAGCTCTAATACTTGCATTACTATATTCCATAACACTGTGATTTTACTACATAGTGTATTAAAAAATGCAATACCTTGGCCAAGCTCTGAAGAAATATTTCACAATATGCCATACTGCTTTTCAGACTTTCAGAAAGTTCGGGTAGTGATTGATTGCATCGAAATTCCATTAATGAAGCCAAAATGTTTGTGCTGCAGAATTAAAACATATTCTCATTATAAAGGAACCAATACTATCAAATTTATGACAGGTGTAAGTCCTGCTGGGCTTATAACTTTTATTAGCAAGGGCTATGGGGGTAGAGCATCTGACAAGGCCATATTTGAGCAGAGTGGTCTTATAACAAAATTAAACATGTGTGTCGACCATATTATGTTGGACAAGGGATTTAGGATCGAAGAGATTACTCGTAATTATGGAATTAAAGTTATCCAGCCTCCATTTTTAATAAAGAAAAAACAATTTTCTGCTGAAGAAGCACTTTTGAATGCAAAAATAGCAAAAGCGAGAGTGCACATTGAACGCTCTAATCAAAGAATTAAAGTATTCAAAATCTTTAACACAGCCTTTCCAATGTCACTACTTCCAATAGGAGATGAACTGTTTGTTATTGCATGTGCTATTGTCAATTTATCTGCACCAATTCTTGCAGAAGACAAATTTATGAAATAATCATGTAAATTATAATTAATTGTTTTTATTTTTAATAGGTTTTTATCAGGTAATAAATAACAAATAAATAGGTTTTATTAGTTGGAATAATTGTTCGACATTGCCATCATGCTAGGGGCACGTATAATTTTTTTTTTTTGTTTTTGTTTTAGCATCTGCAGGGAGGTGAGAATCTCGTGCGAGACACCAACTCGGTCCGAGTTGGTAGTGTGGGACTTCACCCACTAAACTCACCCCCCCCATCATCGAAAATATCTAAAAACAAAGAAAAAAAATATTAGTACCATAAATAATAAATTATATAAATTGTAAATATTTTGAATTTGAAATAAATTAAAACGTTTGTACCTAATAATTACCATTTCTGCATCATGATACTGAATTCTGAAAATAACATTTCGAACGCGTCCGTTACATTAACCTGTGCTTGTATTTCTTCGTTCCCTGCGACAATACGGATATCCGGTTCGACACCTCGGAGATATTCGCACTACAGAGAACTACTTGAATGGTTTTTCTTTTATGGTGGGTTTCACCAACGGTTTGTATTATCGGGCAATTGTAAATATTTTGAATTTGAAATAAATTAAAACGTTTGTAGCTAAATAATTACCATTTCTGCATCGTGATACTGAATTCTGAAAATAACATATATATAAGTACTTACATAACGTATAATAAAGATTTAATAAAACGGTACCTTTGTATTGAGTTATAATGTTTCTGTATTTTCTTTTTCACATACGACGTGGATCATCTTATAAAAATAATTATCCGTGATTTTCCTTATCATTTGTCTTGTAAAAACTTCATCAAAAGGTACAACGATGTTAATAAATGATTGAGAAGAAGTCGAATACACTATGAAATCGGTTTCCTTTAAATTTAGGATGGCCATACCAAGCTGAACTTGTCCATAGTACTGGTGCTTCTGTTTCAAAATTAATCCAGTTGGAGTCAACTTTAAAAATTTACATGAGTTGCCAAATGTTACAGCTGGATGTGTGGTTCCTAAAAATTAATTTCTTTTAGATACTGTTCAAAATGCAAATCATTTCAGCGCAGAAGCAAAGCAATAATTACCTATATACGGGCACTTGATTTCTACCAACTTTTTTGGTTTTCCATCTCCATCCAGAACTATAGCATCAGGAGTGTATGCTAACCATGGATATTTCTGGCACACTATTAATCCTGGTTCATATGTATTATGGCCATTCTTCGTCTTATAGGAAATTAGTGCTTCGTTTTCATGTTCGATCCCATGTCTTATATATTTATTTGTAAATGGTTTCGGCCAAAAGTAATTGCGCGTCTTTTGCTCCCAGTTGTCCTTAGAATATGTGAAAATAGCATAACACCGTGATCCTAAATTACAGGAAGATGAAATTATACACAATTATGTACCTACAGTAGCGGTCAAAAAAAACTGCATAGGTTTAAAATTTACAAATAGACGTAAATAACCAGGGAAGAAACCAGGGGGCCAAATGATCTGGGGGTGGTTTTCTTTTCACGGAATGGGAAAACTTCATTTTGTAGAGGGAACAGTGAAGGCAGTTGACTACGAAATAATTTTAACTAACTGTTTGCTACCATTCAAATTCGAAATCCAAATTATCGAAAATTTAATTTAATCCAAGCCGGCATGTATTTCAGCTGTGATACAAGCAAAGGGGGGGGGGGCACGAAATATTAAATATGTTTAAAACATACTTTTGATAAGAAATATTAAAAAAAAAATTTGAATTACAATAAAAACATGTTATGTGAAAGTTTTATTTTTATTGCTTTTTAATTAACTCATACTAATTTATTAATCACCATTTAATAGATTTAATTAAAAATTAACAAAACTTTTGTAAATTGTGTTAGAATCATATTGATTATGACTTCATTTTAATCCTAAAAAGTAACAGTGCTAATTTAAAATAATACATTTTACCCAATTAGACAAAAATTCTGTTTTTGTTTAATTAAATAGGCTATGCAGTTTTTTTGACCGCTACTGTATATCACATGCACATGTTACTAAATTACCGCAACTTCAAAATTAAAAAAAAACTAACAAAATTTCAAATTTCAAATACCTGTTAATCGATACTGTCTTTCACATCTCCAACGTTCGATCTGCTCCTTTGTTTTTATGGCAATGGAAATAACATTGGCGTTTACTAAATTGCCTAAAACATTCTGGCAACAAGTTTTTAAATTAAATTTCGAAACATCGATGTCTAGCGAAATCATAAATGCTGAAATTAATGCATTATTGGCTATTTCTAGCAATTCTTGTGGCACTTGCACTTGCACACTGGCACCAGGTGTTGCGACTTCTGTAGTTGCGATTTCTTCATGTCGAGCTCTAAAATAATTAAGAAAACCAAAATTAAATAAATTATGCTATTATAAATTTAAAAAATATATACCTATTATGCAAAGCAAAAGCACCGTGATTTATCTTCTTAGTTAATTCTGGAAAATGGTCACTAACAAAGCCATGCCTACTATCTTCATTTCTTCCTCGTTTTCTATTAACACATGACCACCGTTCAAAGGGTTTAGCATTGTACTGCTCCAAAGCTGCCTCCTTGTTAGATTTCCAGTAGCATTTGATGTCGGTGCATGAAAATTCTTCAAAGTCAAAAATGCTGGTCCTGAAATTATTTATAAATTTATATTTTTTATAATTACATCAAATAGTATAAATGCATGGACTACACTATCTTACCTTGTACATAAAAGCAAAAATGCTGCAATATGCTTGCATCTTTGTGATTCGCCTGCCGTACAACTGCATTTCATTTCAGAAATCTGAAGTTCCGGTTCATCGATACGAAACGTGCCCTGAATTTCGTGAGGTGTATCAGAAAGTTCACTAGTTTTCAAACACAATGCAAGTGTTTTTACTACTTTAGCATCCGTACTGTTCACTTTACCAAACGCAATTATGTGTCTTGCATTTAACACATTTTCGCCTTCAGAGCTGCAGCGTGAAAAAACATCACAATTTAGAAAACTGTATATTTCTTTGAACTTAAGAAACTGCGAGTTTAAAGCCATGATAAAACCACTTATCCAACTAAACTATTTAAATCACAATATTAATATTATTCACCAGGAAAATTCGAAACGACAGCAAAGAAGTAAGGTTATAACCGAATCTCTCTCATTGACGTCACGCTTGTTGTTGCTTTCAGCGCCCCCATCGGTAAAATTTTATCCCTATAGTTTGTGTTATGTGTCTCCCCAGTCTTATTACTGTGTATAATTTATTTTTATCGTCTAGAACGAGGTAAGTTTTAATTTTTGTATTCTTCGCCCTCAAATGTAGAATGTAAGTATCTATTTCAGGTTTAGTTTTGGTTATGGTTTTAAAATCAAGGCGAAGTGAGTAATAAATATACCTACGTCTACCATCATTTATGGTAGACGTTTATTTATCATCTACCTACAAAAGGCGCAGTCTGAACAAAAACCAACGTCAATATGTCTAAAAACTCTTAAAGAATAACCGACTTCTTCATTCTTGTGTACAATAAACGTCAAAAGACTGATGGTGAGGATCAAACTAATGAGGACGAAATTCGAATTCGACAGCCCTCCTGTTCTCGGTCATCCCCTAAAATTCTTGATCATGACCACAGCCAAAGCCATGGCTTTAATACCACTTCTGCCAATAAAGTCATTCATGATGATAATAGTCAGGTTAACGGTGAATGTCAGGTCGTAACAATCGAAGCGGAATCTGCACAAGCGCCACAAGCACAGAATACTACGTGGTATAAGGGATCAAAATTGGATACTGCGTGGTTCAAGAAGCCCAAAAATTTTCGAAAAACGGCAAGGTACCCATGGCTGATGGTGTACGGTATGACGGTCAAAAGGAATTAGAACGAATTATCGATCATTTGAAAACTGAGGCTCATAAGGCAGCTGATAATCTCGATAAAATGCAGCAGAAATGGTTGGCGCAATCTGATAAACACCCTTGGATAAGGACTCTCAAATCACACAACGCTGAAAAAATTAAACTGTTGATCGAACTAGCAATTGATGTCTACAATGATAGTCGCCAATTAACTCTTTCTGCACATTCTTGGCCTTCTAGATCGTTGTCAAAAATTCATGCGGACACACAAATAGCGTCTTACAAAGACGACGGTTTAGACTCTCAATTTTGTCAATTAAATCCGTCCTCAGAACTTTTGCAATATAGAAATCCAGTTATTTATCGGGAGATGTTAGATATTGTTGGCAGTATTGTAATGGAAAAAGTTGTACATAAACTAAAGAAAACCGATAATTTTTCTCTACAAGTTGATGGCTCTGTCGACAAGTATGGAGTTGATAACAAATTCGTCACCGCTCGATTTATAACAGAAGATCGCGCAATAACGTCGGTGTTCTTAGGAGAATGTAAATCTGATAAGCGAGGTGCGGAAGGACTTTTGGATTCGGTTAAAATTATCTTTAAAGATCTTGGGATTGAAAGTCTGGGGAAAGAAATATTAACTGGTGTAACCACAGACGGGGAAAATGCCAATACTGGCAGGAAAAGTGGACTGTGGATTCGTATGAAGGAATATTTGGAAAGAGATTTGCTTTGTGTTTCGTGCATTGCGCATAGGTCAGATTTGGCATTGAGCGACTTAGAATCCACTGTGATTGAAGTACGTCATTGGAAAAGTAATATGAAGGTCATTGCTACCTTTTATCAAGCATATGCTGTTCGATATGCAGAACTTACAAAAATGTGTGAGCAAGAACAGCTTTCAGTTTACCGGTTTCTAGCTTACTTTGATGTTCGATTTGCAGAGCATCTAGTCAACTTATGTAAAGCAGTTTGGAAAAACCTGCCAGGCATGCAAAAACATTGGGAAACAATGGTTGAAAGTACCGAAACAACAAAAGTTGCAAAAGCTACTGCTCTAGGATTCTTGCGTCTCTGGCAAGATGGAGGTGAACAGCAGCATCTTACCTGCCTCATGATGGACCTTTTGAGGATTTTTTGAAATACTTCAAAAAGATTGTCAAAATTCTATGATTACTATGAGGGATATTGAGCTCTCAAAGAAAATTGCTGTAGATGCGATAACTATGATTGAAAAAGGACCTTATCCCGGGGGTCATGAAGAAAAAGTATTGAGTGGTCAGAGTCGTCCTGAAACTGAAGAAGGAACGCAATCTATACCAGAAGCTACGAAAAGACGCATTACCAATTCTCTCGTTTCAACTGAAAGGTGCTGGTCTGCAGTGAGAAACGAAGTAGTATTAAGTTGCAAGGAATTTCTTTCGCAAAGGTTGAATGAGGACCAAGAAAAAATCTTAAACCGCATAAACAAGTTTATTGACGCAAGAACTGTAATCGACTTGGTTCGAGAAGTGCGGATGGATGTTGAAAATTTATTTGGGGAAGCTGCGGTTTCCTCTTTCACCGATGATATTGTAAGCCTGTTTTCGGCTAAGAAACTTCCACCACCCCCAGAGATGAACACCTCCACAGCAAAATTGTTTCATTATTTAAAAGTTTCCACACCACATTCAGTCTTTTCAAAATTAGTGCAAGCATATATTTCTTTAACGCCACATAGTGCTGGTCCGGAGAGAGCAGTGTCAGTACACACAACATTAAAATCATCCAAACAATCAAGTTATTCGAGAGAAGCTTTAAATCCAAGAATGTATATCGCTCTCAATGGGGTAGGTACGGCTTTATACGATCCTAGGCCAGCAGTAGCGAAATTTTTAGAAATAAAAAAGAGAAGGAGGAAACTTCCGGACGCTGAACTATATCAGGATCAGGAATTTGTAAAAAAGTTCTTTGCAAAAGATACCAGAGTATGAATGATAAATTTGTTTTTTTTAAATTTTATTATAAAATATTTTTAAAATTAAAATGACTTTGACATATTATAGTCAGTAGCGACTCGACAAATAGGGGGCACAACTTTGACATAAGAATGTTAACCTTAAAAATGACAGATGACATATACTCAGTGGCGTTGCAAAATATTTTTAAAATGAAATGACTTTGACATATTATAGTCAGTAGCGACTCGACAAATAGGGGGCACAACTTTGACATAAGAATGTTAACCTTAAAAATGACAGATGACATATACTCAGTGGCGTTGCAAAATATTTTTAAAATTAAAATGACTTTGACATATTATAGTCAGTAGCGACTCGATAAATAGGGGGCACAACTTTGACATAAGAATGTTAACCTTAAAAATGACAGATGACATATACTCAGTGGCGTTGCAAAATATTTTTAAAATTAAAATGACTTTGACATATTATAGTCAGTAGCGACTCGACAAATAGGGGGCACAACTTTGACATAAGAATGTTAACCTTAAAAATGACAGATGACATATACTCAGTGGCGTTGCAAAATATTTTTAAAATTAAATGACTTTGACATATTATAGTCAGTAGCGGCTCGACAAATAGGGGGCACAACTTTGACATAAGAATGTTAACCTTAAAAATGACAGATGACATATACTCAGTGGCGTTGCAAAATATTTTTAAAATTAAAATGACTTTGACATATTATAGTCAGTAGCGGCTCGACAAATAGGGGGCACAACTTTGACATAAGAATGTTAACCTTAAAAATGACAGATGACATATACTCAGTGACATATACCAGGAATGTGTTGTTCGAACGGCAAAGTTGTTTTGCCACCGCTGATTGATCCACCTGAGCCGCTTCTAAGTTACCTTACTGGCACCACTGCAATTTCAAAACACTTCCTGCTAAACATTCGCAAGTACAACTCATGCTTTCAAATGACTTCCTTCGGAGCAACAAACATTTTCTCCAACTTCGGTTACATGCCCACAGTCATTTTAAAGTTGAAATAATAAAAAAATTGTTCATAATGTGTTGGTTCTGTTTACTATACGTATGTCTAGCGCCGCAGGCGCTAGTATTCTAATATAAAATGTATTTTTCGTTTGTCAATCTCCCCCCCCTCGTTGTCGAGCTCGTGCTCTAGTGCCGCCCGGTCAAAATTGCTTAAAATATGCACTGATTGGCTTATATGGGACCGCACTCTCTTGGGCTGCTTCAAGAAGCTGATAACAGGTATCGAGTTTCAGAATCCCGGCTGCTAAAATGATAAAGCAATATAAATTCATCTTCTAGTCGACTCCACGTGGAGTAGTGTACTTCTAATTGGTTAATATTTATAATGAGCACTTAATATTGGATAATATTTCTATTACGTAGATCTCTTGTGTGAGTTACAACTCAAAGCTTCAGAAGCCGCTGGTAATAAGATACTTCTACTTATTAGATAATAATATGTGTTGTATAGTTATTACATTAGGACCGGCACTATGGTTATAAAAGCGAGTGTTTAACCGAATCGCGCAAAACTATTATAATAGATGGCGCTGTCTTTAGTGCTATAATGCTGGTATTACACTATGCAATTAAATGACGAAAAATTATCAAGTTTTATAGCATTATTTCAATATTTTCACTTTAAAATGTATTTTTGTATACATACAATACTTTTTATACAATAAAATACATATCTAACAAGAAATAAATGTACATTTATTAAAACTAAATATAAAATATGATAGAATAAAACTCAATTAATTATAACTAAGTTTTTAATAATTTAGAATACTTTTTTTTCAGCACTACTTTTCTTTATTTTAGAATTAATATGATGTGTATCAACCTCGTAGTAATGTATGATGCAAAATGACTTTATTTTTATTTTAACCTATAATACGCATAAAAGTCATGTAAAATTTGAATTTAAATGACATTTAACATACATTAAGGACAGCGCCACCTTGTGATATAGTTTTCCGTGATTCGCATAAGCGCTCGCAAATTTTAAACATTTAGATAAGGAGTTGCCGGTCCTAATCTTCTAAGTCCATGATATTAATGTATCTTTACATTATTAGATTTTGTATTGGATTCCATATCTAATGCTCGAATATAAACGCATTTACACTATTTGTAATTATTTGTAATGACCATTGTAAAGTAATGACATTTGACAGTGCTTAGAATAAAAATTATGTTAAAATCTTTGGTTAGGTTTTAGTTTTTGTGGCAAAATAAGTAGTCAATAAAGTACATTTGCACAAAACTATAGTCTATCCGTTTTAAGAATGCAGAACTAAATTGTACTAAAACTGTGAACTTCGTGCGTGATTGGATAAAATTTCTACACGTTTACACTGCCGAAATTTTATTTGCGATTGATGACTCACGAATTTTTTTCTAAAAGTTTCTGGCAAATTTAAAAACTTTGTACAAGATAAATTGCTATTTGGTGAAAAACTACTTTTAACTCGATTATTATTTCAAGTATCAAATAAGTGACATTTGTTTTTTGCCGCTTATACACTTTAATTATTTGACGTTTCCCTGTGTAAATCTGGGTAAACGGTAGAATAGAATAGTCTAAATAAAATAGTCTACGGTAAATTGGTCCAGGGAAAAAGGTCTACGGAAAAAAAAGTATAGGTAAAATGGTCTACGGCAAAATTCAAGGAAAGATTCATTGATTAACTTTTTAATAAAAAGTTGCGATAGAATCGCTTACAAACTATAATATATTAATATACATCATATAATGATGATGCAGTGATATCATCATTCTGACACGAATATACAAGCGAGAATCCAGACCTTGATTCTGGAGAGTAATTGAGTTTTAGACTTGGGAAAATATATTGTGGTGTTCTAAAAAATATAACGCCCGCCGGGCTAACAATTTAATGATGTGGAGTTTCTTCTCTCCAAAATTTTCCAAAGAAAAATCAAAAACTATTACTTTTTAATAACTTTTTAATTTATTTTCAAACTTTTCACCAAAATTCAAATTTCAGTCGCTAGCCGCAACGCGCGGACACGACTCGACTGACTGCCACATTTTCTAATCTCTCTCAACACTTGAACGCAAAATTTTATCTTTGTTCAACTCGTGAACGCAAATTTTTAAATGTTTTCGTTAATTTTAATAAATACAAAAATATCAAATATAAAAATATACCCGGGGAAGGCAAATAACAGGTCAACTTCCCCCTTTGGATTGAGAAACGATTAGGCAACATAATCTTTGCGAAATACAACAAATATTCAAATTTGAATTGAATGGCAAATAATTGTTCCTTTACAAGCATGAGTGGTTGAAAACAAATTCACAATAACCAAAACCAAAATTATAACCGAAATTAATTTAAAACATTTTTCAACTCGAGATTACAATAAATTAATTAAATTTCCCCCTTAAGTGAAATATCCACCTTAAACCAAATTTTCAAAAATCTTTCTTTCCACTCACAAACATTCACATTATGAACTTTATGACCCTTATTAATTTTCTCGAAATGGAGTTAATGGTCTATTTCTGCAATCGACATAATATCCGTCTTCCATCTCCATCTCACACTCTTCCCCGAGATGATTCCTGTTAAAGGCCTCCACATTTCATTTCCAACCTTCTTTTCGACCACCATTACTGAATTAAAACAAGAAGCTGCGTCTTCTTCAGTTATGCTGTCCTGTATCATTTTCTTTAGTTCGTTCCATACTTGTATTTTGTACGTTAATTCTACATTATTACAATTTTTTTCTTTCTTCATACTAATTGTTCGTTCATTTTTATTACTATTTTCCACATCCTGGTCTCCTTCAACCGTAATTTCATTAACAATAATTATTAGATCATCTTCATTAATATATAACGTCTCTTCTTGGTCTATCCATTCCATCTTCTCCCCCTGGATATGAATTGTTTTGTTTGGAACGTCTACTTCAATTTCAGAATAACCCTTGTTGGCTCCTCGCATTATTTCCTCTACGTCTTCTCCCAACTCTTTAATTTTTGTATCAAAATTTGCCTTAACATCCCGTACGCCCATGTCCAGTATTTCCTTCGTGATAGCTTTTTTTTTGTATATCACGGACAGCTGCACCAAAATTTTCCATCTTCTTTTGGAACTCAATCTGGGATTTATTTATCAGTTTCATGTTATTTTGCATTTCCTGACTTGATGCATCTATTTTATTACTTGTTGTTTCTATTTTATTATTTGTTGTTTCTAATGTTTTATTCATTGTGTCTATTGCTTTTATGTTTTCGTCTATTATTATTTTTGTTAATAATTTCAACATTTATTTTTTCCAGGGTACTTTCCCCTAAAGTTTCAGCCTTATCATCCATTTTAGCAAAAAAACTCCAATCTCAGGGGTATAGTAAGTTCAATTTCCAATTGCACCCCACGCTATTATTGGTAAAGCCAATAGCCACACAATAGCCACACGTTGGGCGATCCAATTTAAGATGTGGTGTTCTAAAAAATATAACGCCCGCCGGGCGAACAATTTAAATATGTGGTGTCCTTTGTTCCTTAAATTTCACAAAGGAAAATGAAAAACCATTACTTTTTAATAACTTTTTAATTTATTTTCAAACTTTTCACCAAAATACAAATTTCAGTCGCTAGCCGCAACGCGCGGACACGACTCGACTGACTGCCACATTTTCTAATCTCTCTCAACACTTGAACGCAAAATTTTATCTTTGTTCAACTCGTGAACGCAAATTTTTAAATGTTTTCGTTAATTTTAATAAATACAAAAATACCAAATATAAAAATATACCCGGGGAAGGCAAATAACAGGTCAATATGTATACACGTTTAAAACAAAAATTCTGTATTATTAAAAATTAATATTTATTATTAAATTTACTAGCTAAATCTAATAGTACTCGTATGACTAACAGCGCCTTTCAGCGATTGAATTCGGGCCTTCTCAGAAACTCCTGACCTCCTCAGAAACTCCGAGCCCGGTGGTAATCACTATCTACCCCCCCCTCTCATCGGACCTGCATGGTACACATTAAATATTGTAAATATATAGCGAAAATATGCATCATATCACTAGATTTTGGGTAAAATATGCAAATAACCGGCTAAATATTATTTTGCCCATTCTCACCGGAATCTTTCCTTGAATTTTGCCGTAGACCATTTTTCCATAGACTTTTTTACCTAAACCAATTTACCGCAGACTATTTTTCCTTAGAGTATTTTACCTAGAATCGTAAATCTGACTTGCCGTTCAAGGCGACCTCTACTGCAATCCAAAACCAGATGGACTATAGACAAAAACTGAACAAAATAATTTCTAAAAATTTTGAGGTTAACAAAATCAATCACGAGCACAGATTACCGCGAGGCATACAATCACACTGCGCATGCTCACCAATAAAATCTAATGAAAAATCCAATACAAATAGGCACCATCCTATTCCTTAAACAAGGTGGAACTCGCTTTAGCGGCAGTTCTTAGGCTTCTATACAGCTACCTTTCTGGTGTGGAAAGTTGTTATTATCTGGTTATTTTTGGTCGCCATATAATGTAACATCACATAATCAGATAATCTGCACTAATTATTTATTATTTTATTTTAACCACAGTGTGGCTTGATGTGGATAGTGAAGTTGTAAATAAAAGAGAAGGAAGAGGATGGATCCACCTCAAAAAATGGACCGGAAATTACAGAAAAGTAAAGTTACGCATGGAATGGAAAAGTTTGATTATTATTACCTATGTACAGCGATGCCAACCGTACAATAATTATAGTAGGCATTCTATAATTTCTACCTGCTGTTGTACAGCACAGAAGGTAAAATTATAGTACGCGTACTATAATAAATTCTAGTACGGGTTGGCATCGCTGCTTATGTGGTAATTGATAAATACCAACTGCAAAAATTTAATTAGTGCAAATTATTCTGGCCGTTAATCCCTGCGGCAGTTAGACCAGTAAGCCACGTATCAAAGAATAATTGGATCAACGAATAATTGTATCATGGTATAATCGTATCAACGGATCATCGTATCAACGGATCATCGTATCAACGGATCATCATATCAAAATATAATCGCATCAACGGATCATCGTATCATGGTATAATCGTATCAACGAATCATCGTATCAAGGTATAATCGTATCAACGGATCATCGTATCAAGGTATAATCGTATCAACGGATCATCGTATCAAGGTATAATCGTATCAACAGATCATCGTATCAAGGTATAATCGTATCAACGGATCATCGTATCAACGGATCATCGTATCAACGGATCAACGTATCATCAGATCAATTTTCTTATATAGGACATCGCCCTATGAGTATAGTAGATGTAACAGTTTGGCTAATTTTTCGCGCGTTAAGTAAAAGTAAATGATTAACAATGGCATTAATCGAAAACAAATCTGCTTTCAAAACTGTAAAGAATGTGCAATTTGGCATTTTTAGTCCGGAAGATATTCATAGCATTGTGCCAAAGCGGCTTGAAGTCGACCACCTCATTAACATTGTAACTAGTATTTAAGACAATGAAATTAAATATCAACGGATCAACGTATCAACGTATTTAAATTTCCTATAAAGGTAAAAAATTTTGTAAATAAAATATAACTTATATTTGGTCTGCATTGAAAAAATAGAAGCCTAAAAAAGGCTTCCTGTTATACTTTGTATAGAAGCCTAAAAGTAGCGCATTGGCTACCCAGTTCTTAGACCTCTAGACACACAGAGTATTTCCAACACGATTTGAAACGCTCTGTATGATTTTGAATTATGCGGACAGACGGACAGACAGACAGACGGACGGACACGGAGCCAGATCATAAGGCTTCTTGTTATACTTTGTATAGAAGCCTAAAAAATGTGGAACGAAAATTGTGTGTGTGTGTGTGAGCACGAAAAGTGTACACCCTAATGGGATCAAGGTTTAGAAAAGCGGTAGCATGTTTAAATAGACGGACGAACGGACGGACACGGGGCCAGATCATAAGGCCTCTTTCTATATTATGTATAGAAGCCTAAAATTGAATTATTAGCAACTTAATAGAAAATAATTTGAAACGTGCGGACAGACAGGCGGACGGACGGACAAATACCAAGCCATAGAGTAAACACCTCGAAAGAATGACAGAAGGGAGACTGCCATTAGCAGCAAAGCGATATAAACCACCGGGAAAAACAAGTTTTGGAAGAGCGAGAAAAGGATGGGTACCGGAACAAGCAATAACGCCTACACCGCGAAGTGAAGAAGAAAGTTTTCCGTTGCCATCTTCATTATTCTATGCCGTTCGCCATATTGCTTGGTTCGTCCGCGTTTAGGAATGATTTCTCTATCCAAGGACAGGAAAGTGCCCTATATTTGCTTGTTCATGCATCCGAAGCTATTGGTAATAAAATTAATGCAGTTGCTTATACCGGCAACCCCATTCGGTTATTGCCATATCTGGCTCCCCTCACTTAGTTTCGCCTGCGGATCAACGCAGTTCCCAGGGTGTGGCACGTGGAGCCATAAGTGAGAGTTGGGTATCCTGCAAGGACCAGTTACCAAGGACCATCTCTCGTTATCACGCTCGATGTGACCGTCCCGGTACTAGGTACCTACTACCTCTGCAGCATAACCCCTACACCCCTTTACCTTATCCTCCCGGATAAGGTAATGAATAGAAATAAGTTTGAATAAAAATATTTACAATCAAAATATATATTTGATTAAAAGATAGATAGGTTTAGGTCGAAAATTTGAATTTTCACTTGGAACCGAGTTTGAACTTTGTTCGATAATTTGTCATCTTCATCGCTGAAAACAAACGTGATAGCTCTTCCCACAGAGTCAAAACGACTTGCACGAGCAACACTATGTAAATAACTATGTGCATCTGATGGCATATAGTAATTGATGACGGTGTTTATACCAACAACATCCATTCCACGTCCGAAGATGTCTGTCGCAAATTAGTTTATGTTAATTCTGGCCCAAAGCGGCTCATGGTAAGAGGAAATCGATGTGTATATTCCGGTAGCTGACACTTCATAGTTGGAAAAAATCGCATCAATTTGCGTGCCATTCCGCGTAGTGGGTATCGCTGGCGACCGAATTTGGAGTCCTAGTTCTCTAAGTGCATGTTGTAGGCCATTACTTTCTTCCTTGCTGAAATCCTCATTGAAATCTCCAGTAACCAGAGTACGTGGTACTAAGTATAAGCGAGACATCTGCTTTTTATTAAAGAGATCATTGTGTTACAATTAAACCCTGGCGACTTGTAAACGACAATTATTCGGATGTTAGAGAAGACAATAGAAGAAACACTGCAGGAACCTCGTGAGTCGTATTCTATTTCGGAATTGGTGTCTATAATACATTCATGAACAGACGGACAACAATACACACGTACACCAATCGGTCGACGGACATCTTTACTATCTACTGATGCAGCAAGAAGATGATCTCCTAGCGGAAAATTGTCACTTGAGAGCGTCCATGTCTCCGCCATAAGGATGATATCCGAACTCTTATATACCTCATCCGATGCATAGAGACTATAATGAGCAGGAAGTGACTGGACATTGTGAAAGATGACTTGTATTTGTCTGTTGCTATCATCCCTAATTCTCAAATGTTCAAATGAAGGAATTAGTTTCATCTCCTGGTGTCGTTTGAATTCAATAGATATCGGATCATTCTCTTGCGGCATTTTTGTCTTTTTAATGATTCCAATAAGAAATAATCCTGATGCTTTTGTTGCTCGTGAACATGCAATATACAGAAGAACACGCTTGATTCCAGGACAACAACGAGCTCGTATGTGGATCGTTGGGATTTATGTATAGTTTGAGCTTCCGCTGCATTAAGTGGGAATTGCGTCCTTGTTACCTTTGTGGCCGAATTCGATCGTGGCTGGATGACGACCGTACATGGTGAGATGGGAGTCCATTCCGAATCAATTTGAAGTTGCTGACTGAGGTTAATATTGCGCAAACGAAGCTTCTGTCCACTTCGGGAATTTTCAAACTTGACCCAGAGACGAAGAACCTTTTGTCTAGATGCATCCAAAGTACTAATACCAAAGTCAATTCTTTTCAGAATGCATCCCACACCGTTAACCAAACCGTCACTTGTGTCTACATTCACTGTCATGATGTAACGCCCACCTTCTTTGAGGAAGAGGTTTGTGTGAAGTCCCTGTGTCTTAGATAGAGGTGCAGATGCTATCCAGTTGAGGAGTGCAACTTTGGATGCCTCGCTCGTGTAAGCAGAAAGGGAATCCTTGGCGGTTGAGATGGCTTGATTTCCTGGCAAACAGGATAACGCAAAACTATTGTGGGCATCAACTGCTTCATTCGTGTAAAAGAGATGAATAGGCCGTCGGCTTACTATTTCTTCAGGCGTAGTTGGAAACTCACGAGATTTGAACAGTTTCAAATCATCATCAGTCATCGTCCCTGACGCCATATTGTTTAATGCAAGAGCAAAAGCTGCATCATCGCGTTGCCTCATAATTGTGGTCAGTTTATGAACAGTAAACATGTGCCATAAGGGTTTGTTGAAAAGCGACGAAATCGAATTCGACATTGTTCCAGCTAGAAGGGATGTTGCCATAACAGGTGACAGCTGCCTGAAGTCGCCAACAGCTATGACCGATATACCACCGAAAGGTTTACATCCGTCACAGAGGTCTCTCAATCGTTTGTCGATCATTTCCAAAATATGTTGACCAACCATACTAATCTCGTCTATCAGGCCCGTAGCCAGGATTTCATTTCGGGGGGGGCACTTGTAAAAAGTCTTTTGTAAAAAGTAAATTTTTGGGGGTTCCCCCTTTTATTGCAATTTTTTTTAAGTTTTATTTATTTAGATATTAAACTACTTTTTAAAAAAAAATTTTAAAAGTAAAATTTTCGGGGGTTCCCCTTCCGGGAATTTATATTATTACAAACAAATTTTTTCAATATTTTATTTATCTTAATTTATTTTAAAAAAATTAAATTTATTTTTATCTAAAACAAACATTACATGAAGACTTTATTCACTCTCTACTTTATAATTTAAACTCTAAGCGCCTTTCTTTTTTCATCGCAAAATTATCTATTATAATATCAGTATCAATATTTATATCCCTATGAATATTCATGAGTGCTAGACCGTTTAGCCTTTCTTCACCAGTAGAATTTCTTAAGTAAGTTTTTATTCGCTTTAAACTAGAAAAACTTCTCTCGGCAGTTGCTGTAGTGACTGGTAATATTGCAAATATTTTTAATAAGATTCTGACATTGGGAAAAACTTGTTCAGAACATTTTGTCAATGCATCTAATGGATTCTAGAAAATCGTTCACATCTAACCATTTTTGTTTCCATAAACCGAATTCTGCTTCAAGAATTGCTGGGTATACCGCCTCTCCACTTAAATCTTCTCTGTAAATGGTTACATGGTTTTTATATTAAATTAATTCCATGGCTTTCAGGTAAAAAAAGGGATAAGCAGGGTTGACCTATAAGCCGACAAGGTAAATAACAATGAATTACGGCAAATAAATTTGGAAAAAAACTTTTTACGTAAATCGTGCACTGGTCAGGCCTGAATAGAGTTTATACTTTATTCTTAACAGCTATTATGTTTACCGTTACATGGTTTTTATATTAAATTAATTCCATGGCTTTCAGGTAAAAAAAGGGATAAGCAGGGTAACCTATAAGCCGACAAGGTAAATAACAATGAATTACGGCAAATAAACTTGGAAAAAACTTTTTCCCACTTTAAAATACAGCTATTTCATTTTCGAAATTTAAATTTTTTAATTTCCAAAAAAATTTTTTATTTCTTTTGAACATTTCGGGGGGGGCACGTGCCCCCAGGTGCCCCCCCCCCCTGGCTACGGGACTGTCGTCTATGATAAGAACCCGAAGTTCTGAATAGAGAGTGGCCATTGTATTAGAGACGCTGTCTGAGAGCTTGCTAGCTTCTTTTTGGTTCACGGGAAGTTGGAATGCGTTGTGAATTGTGAGTCCGAAGATATTAAATGCCGCTAATCCGGTAGGAGCCGTCAGAAGGACAGAAGGTTTATCTGGATTCGAATTAACCTTAGCATTGAACACTCTGATTAATGCTTGGTATAGAGTTCTAATTACATGAGACTTTCCTACACCGGCACCTCCCTTCAAGTAGGTGTAGATGGGGATATCGGGAGACCTTTTGAAATGATCAAGTAGGTGAGTTACAAAATCCCGTTGTTGAGTATTCAGCGATGAGAATAATTCTTCAAACTCTTTATAGGGAATTCGATTAGGAAGCGTAAACTTTTCAGACATTGGGCGTATCACGTCACCACCAAAGTCAATGGCACCAGCAGCAACGGGGTCGATTAATTCGAATTCCTCCTGAATCTCTTCCGGTATGCTATCAGATTTGTCATTGTCAGATTGACGATCCTCACTCAATGCGCTATCCATAGCGACATCCAGAATATTTTCTTGAAAGGCATTAAATTCGCGACGATTGGCAGAAATTGCTTCTATATTGTCAGTCGCTATCTTCTCGCAATCTTGATTTATAATTTCGGTTTCCTCATCCCTCCAAGGAAGATAGAGCATCACTTGTTCGCGAAAAAAGTTGTGACGATCTTTATTCTTGTTGTAGCGGACGTGGCGAATAATCTTTGGAAGTGTTCGCTTCCAAACGTATCCTGGTTTGCCATTCTTTAGCGGAAAATATTTATCGATACTTTGTACGTCTTCAGTTTCTACAATATCATCGTTTTCTTGGGCCATCTGTGTACTTCCTCGTTTTAATGAAAAATCATACCAAGCTGAAAATTGTGCAAGATTAAGGTTAGATAATGCATCTGGTCGTGAACTATATCGTTGTAAAAGTCCGTCTACAAAGACATCTTCAGAGTCCGGACTGAGATTTTCTAACTGAATATTAGTTTTAATCATTCTGGTTCGTTGATCGGCTGGACCTGTTGGTATAAAAATGCATGCCTCTGTGCATCGGCTCATTGGAATCTGAAGCACGTTGTAAGCAGCCTCTTGAGCAGAGAGTTCACTGTTCATGTGATGAGCCGCACCAAGAACCTGAAGACGTTGAGCCAAAGACTTGTTTCCGCTTCTGACATCTTCAAGAACCTTACGCAAGAGGTCGCTAGTTCCACGATCACTCTTGTTAATGTAGTCAATGATGTAACAGCAACAAGCATAGGCGTCTAAAATAAACTGAATATCCATGTTAGATTTCTGGAGTCTCAGGATTTTCTCACTATATGGATTTATGTAAGTCTCACATGGCCGCCTCCGAATGATGATTTTAGGCTTTTTCAAGGAGCTTTGAATAGCAGAAATGTAACGATTTCGTGTCATGGATAATTCTTGTAGAAACCCCGCAAATGTCATATCTGAAGAAAGTGGCAGTTCATTCGTATCAAGATAGTCACGAATCGTTTTGTAATCGCGTTGGAAAATCTCAATTTCCTCCTGTTGCTCCTCGAATGGATGGAGAATAATGGTTTCGTCCATTGGGAAAAATGGAATTCCAAACCGACATTTGACTCCTTTGTGGCTTTTCTTTCTACATGTGTGGGTGTGTCGATGAGTTTGAAAACATAAAAGCTGGTGAATGGGATCATATTCAGGCCAGTCCGTGGAACAAGTTATAATTTCGTCAACAAACCGGCAAACATCTTGAGTAGAAGATGAGTTGGAAGCATCAAAGTTTGGTGCGCCATCAATCTACAAGATCATATGGACGTGTGGACTTCCTCGATGTTGGAACTCAATGCGATGATAGGAATGCTTAATGGATCGGTTTCCAAATGGGCCTTGAGAGTTTTTCCAGGTCTTGAAAAGAGCAGAAGTGCGATGTTCAAAATATCGAGCGCAAGTCACGGGATCGCGCTGAATAAGTAATTGTTTGTCATTCTTTGACATATTTTGTGCTTCTTCTTCAGAAATTGTAATTTTGTCAAGAATATGCTTGAGAATCACAATCAACTCGTTCCATTTTAGCTCAGCGGCACTAACAGTGATGAAGAGATGAGGCAAATTGAACTGACTGACCATCCTTCGGACTCTAAGGCCTTCTTGATGCCAGTGATGACATGAGTTTCGTACTCCTTGTAAAACCTTAAAAGCATTATCATCATTAACTAACCCATCCACAAAATTAGAATGACTAACTTGTTCCGCAGTGACTCGGATTAACTCTCCATTGCGTCTTCGTTTACGAAGGCACACCTTGCGATTATCAGAAATTCTCTGAATTTCGAGCGATTTGGCTAAAAACAGTAAGAAATCGACATTTTCAACGGCACGGCGATCACTGTTACGCGCCATTGATTTGACAAATTCGGAGCGGCTTAGTAATTTACCATTACTATCGGATGGCTTCATTCGGTGCCCAGCAAATATTTGAGGAAACGTAAGAAAATACGAGTCAGGATCATATAGAATAGAGATTGGTTGGTTTCCTTCCGCTGGAGCCATGCTGATTCCCTCATCACTAGTAATTAAAGTCTCTCCTCTGCCAGGATTTACGTCATCGACTTCCTCTTCCTCTTGAACATCTATCGCAATTTCTTCTGGGTTTTCGTGTAATGCCACATCAATTTGATGCTGACATATCTCGGTCCAATTGCTTGAAAGAGTGATTCCGTATTCACGGTAAAGCGGAGATCGGGTAAGAATTTTAGCGGCATCCATCACGCAAGCCGGACGAATGTTACCAGCTGTATAATTTCTCGGAACTTCAATTTGACGGGCGAGTCGGATGTGTAAAACATCGTCCTGATTCGGGAGTCTCGGAAGGGATTGAATGGTATTGTCTATGGAGACTGGGACGTTAATAATTCGTCCTTTTGTTCTCATCTGTCCATGCATTCCATATATAGCCCAAATGGACTGAAACACATGTCGAGCTGAGACCAAACGGGCTTCCAAACGTGTCAGATTCTTTACACTTTGTGGAACATAGGGAAACTGCAGATCGTTGGAGAGACAGAGACGTGGAATCCGGTTTTGTTGGATAGTTCTGTGACAAGTTGAGCAAAATTCAGCGAGGTCTGAAGTGGGTGGGACTATAATTACTGAGTCAATGAAGGATTGCTGCTTTCCAGCTAAAAGGAGTTCGGTCATGCTGTGAGTTTTAATGGAGTAGTGAAAAAAGAGTCCCCCACATGAATGACATACGTGAGTGCAGCCTTTGCGAATTTCAGCTTCAAATCGACTTATTTCATCTTGCCATGAGCCTTGCTCACGAATTCTACGGAGATTATGTTCGTGGATGCGCACGTCTTCATCAAGACGAGCCTGGCGATGGTTTTCGGTGTCGCGAACTTGTTCCTGTAAACGAAACGATGGATCTTGACGGGCTTGACGATGGCTTTCGGTGTTGTGTACTTGTTCCTGCAAACGAAACGAAGGAGCTTGACGGGCTTGACGATGGTTATCAGTGTCGCGAACTTGTTCCTGTAAACGAAACAAAGGATCTTGACGATGGCTTTCGGTGTTGTGAACTTGTTCCTGTAAACGAAACGAAGGATCTTGGCGGGCTTGACGATGGTTTTCAGTGTCGCGAACTTGTTCCTGTAAACGAAACGAAGGATCTTTGCGGGCTTGACGATGGCTTTCGGTGTTGTGAACTTGTTCCTGTAAACGAAACGAAGGATCTTGTCGAGCTTGACGATGGCCTTCGGTGTTGTGAACTTGTTCCTGCAAACGAAACGAAGGATCTTGACGGGCTTGACGATGGCTTTCGGTATCGCGAACTTGTTCCTGTAAACGAAACGAAGGATCTTGACGGGCTTGACGGGCTTGACGATGGCTTTCGGAGTCGCGAACTTGTTCCTGTAAACGAAACGAAGGATCTTGTCGAGCTTGACGATGGCCTTCGGTGTTGTGAACTTGTTCCTGCAAACGAAACGAAGGATCTTGACGGGCTTGACGATGGCTTTCGGTGTCGCGAACTTGTTCCTGTAAACGAAACGAAGGATCTTGACGGGCTTGTCGATGGCTTTCGGAGTCGCGAACTTGTTCCTGTAAACGAAACGAAGGATCTTGTCTAATGGTATGTTTCCTGATAGCGTCCTTCTGGCATCGACGGGCAGCTGCTGCTTTTCGCTCTTCAGGTGTCAACTGCTTTCTAGGCATTATGAAATTGTGTTGTTTTACCTACTTTATAATAAAAACAAAATAGCTGTAGCGAAATTATATCGATGAGCACACTTTTGTCCAAGCGGTCTATGCGGTATGACAGCTGAGCGTATAATGACGATTTCCTCGCAAATCTTGAGGACTATGACGATTTTACGGTTGGTAAATTTTTAGGTGCATTATGGGTAATGGCGCGAAAATTGGTTATATAAGTTACTACCTGTATAAACCTTATACGTTGATACTTTGATCCGTTGTTATGTTGATCCGTTTTTTGTGTGGTGTGTTATTTACTTTATATTATATAAATAATAAGCTTGAAGATTTAATAATTATACCGTTTGTATTATCGACGTTCACTTATATAACTTTTAATCCGTTGATCCGCTGATACGTTGATCCGCTGATACGTTGATACGTTGATCCGCTGATACGTTGATCCGCTGATACGTTGATCCGCTAATCCGATGATACGTTGATAAGATTCTATACTTTGATTATATCGCTTCTACACACACCGAGAAAAAAATTATGTAGGAATTTGTCTTGCAACAATTTGAAATAATTATTACATTAATTGTTGTCAAATTTACTTCACTTCTTGTAAAATTGACATCAAATTGATGCGAGACGAATTTTCACTTCAATTTGAAGTAAAAAATACTTCAAATCAAAACAATTTTTTCTCTGTGAAGAGAAATTATTTCAAATTGTTGCAAGACAAATTCCTACTTAATTTTTTTTCTCGGTGTATACTTTGTATAGAGCTCTAAATTAACGGATAATCTGTTTTTTTAAGTTGGTGATCATTGCCAACTAAAATACTATATAATAATAATGCAAATTGGAATTAAATTCTTTGAACGAATATTTTTGACTTATGTGGACAGACAGACAGACGGACAGACGCGGAGCCAGATCATAAGGGTTCTTGCTATACTTTGTATAGAAGCCTAACAAGTAGTTTATATAGGGAGACCTCTTTGAAAATATCTTTAACTTAGTAAATTTCTTTCGAACATTTGCGTATTTATAAATTGCATTAGCAAATCGAAACAACGGATTAACAGATTAACGCAATACTATATAAACGAAGTATTTACAATATAACAACGTATCAGTTGATCAACGTTATGATTGGCTCTGAAACATGCGGACGGACACGAAGCCAGACCATAAGACTTCTTTCTATACCTTGTATAGAAGCCTAAAAGTAGCGCACTGGCTACCCAGTTCTTAGACCTCTATACACACAGAGTATTTCCAACACGATTTGAAACGCTCTGTATGATTTTGAATTATGCGGACAGACAGACGGACAGACAGACGGACAGACAGACGGAATAAGGCTTCTTGCTATACTTTGTATAGAAGCCTAAAATCCAATGTAGTGAAAAGTTACAATGAGTAATGTAAACGCGGAAATTTTTACATTAGACCAAATCTGATACAAAATCTAATAATGTTAAAATACCTTTAGAAAGAATAAATATTGAAGTTCCTTTAAAAGTACCTTTACATTATTAGACTTTGCATAGGACTTTTGTATACGATATTTGTATAGGATTTTATATCCTATGCTCGAATCTAAACGCGTTTACACTATTGGATATTTGTATAGGATTTTAATGACATTTGACAGTGCTGAGAATAAAATTTTGTTAAAATCTGGTTAGATTTTAGTTTTTGTGGCAAAATAAGTAGTCAATAAAGTACATAATACGCACAAAACTAGACAAAAACTGAACAAATTAATTTCTAAAAATTTGAGGTTAACAAAATCATGACAGATTACGAGTGATACAGTCACACTGCGTATGCTCACCAAAAAATCTAATGCAAAATCCTATTGAAATAGACACCATTCTATTCTTAAAAATCCTATGTAAAAGTCTAATGCAACGAAGTCCAATGTAAAATCGTGCAATGTAAACACGAAAATTTTTACATTAGACTAAGTCTGATACAAAATCCTATGCAAAGTCTAATAATGTAAAGGTACTTTAAAACCTTAGGAAATTTTCCAATTATTTACGTGCAACGCTCATAGTTATTGAAAACAATTTAATAATTTTTATCATGTCAGTTCCAAAATTTTCAAAACACTTGAATATACCATCATTTTTGTTAAAATTTAAAAAGAAATCAGTGGGTCACCAAAAAACAGTGTATAAAATTAGAAAATTTGTGCTTTCGTAATCAAAAATAAATGGATATTGTAAATAATTGTGTAGGAAAACTAATTACTCTTAATGATTTATCTTAGTTTCATAACCTGAAAAGAAAGATAATTCATTACTTCACTGCTGCATCACAAGAATTTGAGAACCTACCTTGTAATATAAAACCGTTTTGTTGAAAGTGCAGAGAACGCACTCGCTTCTCTCTCCCAAGCTTTTCTTACACACATTTTTTTTTTCATACCAAATTTATTTTCTATGATACCATACCGTTTATTTTTTGGAGGAAAAAGATGAAAACTAGGATGTTTCTCTCGTCCTTTCTTAGTAATTTAATAATCATTTAAAATATAATACCTTAAATCAATGATTTACTAATTGTATGAGCTCTTAAATGCTTTTCTAATTGTGATTTATGTGCATATTTATACTCACAAATTTGACATCGAAACGGTTTTTCGCCGGTATGAGTTCTTAAATGACTTATTAAATGTGATTTGCTTGTACTTTTATAATCACAAATACCACAACTAAACGGTTTTTCGCCGGTATGAGTTCTTAAATGGATTGTTAAATTTGATTTAAGTGCACATTTATACTCACAAATTTGACAACTAAACGGTTTCTCGTTGGTATGAGTTCTTAAATTCAATTGTAATTGTGATTGACGTGCACATTTATACTCACAAATATGACAACTAAATGGTTTCTCGCCGGTGTGAGTTCTTAAATGCCTTTGTAATTGTAATTTGTATGCACAAGTATACTCACAAATATCACAACCAAACTGTTTCTCGCCAGTATGAGTTCTTAAATGTACTTTTAAACGCGATCTATGTGAACATTTATAGGTACTCACAAATATCACAACTAAAGGGTTTCTCACCGGTATGAGTTCTTAAATGGATATCAAGCTTTGATTTGTGTGTACATTTATAGTTACAAATATCACATATAAATGATTTCCTGTCTTTATGGGCTCTTAAATGACGAATTAAAGTTTGTCTAAGAGCAAATTTAAAACCACAAATTGCACACTTCATCAAATTTGAACAATTCAGCGTTAAATCTGTAGTGTCGGTATCTTCTTTAATGTCAATAGAATGATGCAAATCTTCTAAATTAAATTTTACATCTTCTACCTCTTTTGTTTTAATTTCGTAATTGCTAATTGAATTATATGGAGTCTCCAAAGATTTACCTGCGCTTTCCATTATTTCAGACTCTTCCGAGGGTAGCACTTGAGCAGCAAATAAATCGGTAACTGGTTCCATTTGGAGGATGGAGCACTGTACAGGTACAGAATCACGTTTCTTAATCAAAGGCGTTGATTATATTGATTATATTATGTTATCGATTTAGAAAACCACTGATACAATTGTCTAGAAAACAGTTTTACAAAATGGCGACATTGATTGTGACGACTGTCTTTATTGTCTCTTGTCAACATCTGACGACATCTCTGTGGTCGTGGTAAGCGACCACATTTGACATCATCAGCTGTAGTCCAGTCAAGATAGGTTTTCGTCCTACAAAAATTCAGTTTTCGTTCTTTCTTGGTTTAATCGTTGGGGGGGGGGTCACTGGGAGTCCTCAAAGCAAAATTCGACCAAATCGGCAACTTGCTATCGCCGCCATCTTGAATTTTATGGAAAATGGTTTTTCTTGAATAACTCGGCCATTTTCAATTTTAACGAAAAATGGTAAAGATAAAAGTTGTAGGAAATTCAATTTTCTACAACTTTGGTTCTCGAGTTTTTTTTTCAAGAATTGGATATTTTTCGAATTAAACATGAAAATAGCGGCGAAGTAAAACTATTGTATTATCTTGTTTATTTTTAACTTTAGAGCATAAATGAACATAAACAAACTTGTAGAGAATTAAATTTTCAACAATTTTGGTCCTTACCTTTTTTTCCTACAGTCAAACCCAAACCCTTTTCCACACCACCACAGAGAGGTAGAGTTTCAGGCGCTTTTTTTTGACGTGGTATCCCCAGTAGGCCTAATCCACGTATCATTACTTGCAAGTTTGTTTCGTTTTCTGAAGTTCTCTCCCTTATAAGATTTTTAAATGGGCATTCCTTTTTTTTCTTGCAAGTGTAGTACCTAAAGGATCCGAGCGATGTATTTTCATTATTTTTTCATTCTCTTTCTTATAAGGTTTAGAAATAGGGTTTATTTTTTCACGAAATATCAGAATCGGAACTATTCGGTTCTCTTTTTTTTCGACGATGGTCCTGCCAAATCATCATCATCGATTTCAGCTTCGGTTTCAGAAGTATCAGCATTGAATGTTGATTGTTGAAGATTGTCGATATCACCATCCACATTATCATCATCATCATTATTATTTTCCTCGAGTAGGTCTCGAATTTGCGTTACATTCTCGCAAGTTTCTCCACTGCAGTTATGGCATAAAACAGAACATTTCAGCCCAGCCTTACGACATCACACATTTTTCCGCAATTCGTCCTACATTTGCACGAAATTGTCTTAAGCAACGATTTTGGGGCGGGTTCAGAGGTGGTGGATATCGGTTCTAACCCGCGATCAGTTTTTATCCAACCCCACTCCGTGGCATCTGTTTCGAGTTCAAGCCACATTTGCACCTGTAGGTATGTCCTGTAGATGTGTTGTTGCGCTGCTGCTGTAGTAGGTGGAAGAGTTGCGAGGTTAAATTTATTTTTCGTCACTGATTTAGTGAAGCTCTTGAACCGAAGTGTGTCAAGTGATTTCACATCTTGGCCACCTCCAAACAAGGCGATCAAAATGCGTTCTCCAGCAGCTGCCAATATATGCTTGTTAACACATTGTTTTTTGAACAAGTTCAGACCTTCCCCTAAGTCCTTATTCTTTTGAAGAGTATTGAAGAATTTTATTTTACCAATATTGAATATAGATGACGTGAAACAAAATGTGTTCGGCTACAGCTTCTTCGTACTTAAAACTCGCCGGTGAATACAGCTGTTCTGGAGTCCGCCCTCTGCTTGGTTTTTTGAAGAATAAGGACCAAAATTGTTGAAAATTTAATTCTCTACAAGTTTGTTTATGCTCATTTATGCCCTAAATTCAAAAATAAACAAGATAATACAATAGTTTTACTTCGCCGCTATTTTCAGGTTTAATTCGAAAAATATCCATTTTTTGAAAAAAAAACTCGAGAACCAAAGTTGTAGGAAATTGAATTTGCTACAACTTTTGTCTTTACCATTTTTCGTTAAAATTGAAAATGGCCGAGTTATTCAAGAAAAACCATTTTTCTTAAAATTCAAGATGGCGGCGATAGCAAGTGGCTGATTTGGTCGACTTTTGGTTTGAGGACTCCCAGCGACCCCCCCCCCCCAACGATTAAACCAAGAAAGAACGAAAACGGAATTTTTGTAGGATCAGCTTGATTTTTTGCCTATAATGACTTACTGTTGGCTTACTGTTTGTAAAAATTCTGTGGTTTTGTTTTCTTAAGGTGGGGAATTGACAAACACCGGGTCAATTGGCCGCCAACGTCGCTACTGTCGCATTTTATTAAATTAAATTTAATTCAGTTTCATACCTTCTGGAGTAAAATTAAAAATCCATTTGTGGTATTCATTTCCAACAGATGTCGCACCAAAATGTACATTAGTGACAAAGATAGCACCATTGTTACCATTGCTTGTAAAAATATGCAATTATTTCTAACGAATCTTGTACATAGTAGCAATTTAAACAGAAAACTGAAATTGAATTTAAATTACCACTTTTTAACAATCTGGCACACTGTAGCAAATATCGAATCGAAAAACGAAAACAAAATTGATCTGAAACTTATTAAAAATGACAGTGAAGCAGGTACCTAAGCATAAATTAAGAAACCTAACAGGTTTAAAAAACATTAACATAATATAAGACAAAAAATTAAACCATATAGGATGTCAATATTTTTTTTATAGTGATGGATTAATTTCTTAATTCAAAGTAGAAGTTACAAACTCTTAATTAACCATTGTTCCTTAACAATCTAAAACACAAAGCTGCGTTCATTTCTAAAGGATAAAAGTGTCAATTTTTTTAAATTTACAAAAATAATTCGCCAGATACTCTTTGCACCAAAATTGCGGCATATTCAAGAAAGAAGGAAAGCTCAAGCGGAAATTACAGAAAAATACTTTAACAAATTTTAAGAATAATAGGTTTGTTTCATCGACGAGTTCTCGTTAGTTCTAGTTGGTTCTAGAGCTATGCGCATGCTCTTTAACTAAAATCTTAACAGATTTTAGTTAAAGAGCATGCGCATAATTCTAGAACTAACGAGAACTCGTCGATGAAACAAGCCTAATAAAGCGTAATTAAAATCCAAAATTAGCATAAATATTCTTTTAAAAAATAAGAAGAAGAAAAACAGTTCCGAATAATTTTAAACTTGAAATGATTGAAGTGGTGGTCGATGTAAACTTTCAAACGGAATCACTGTCACTTAGGATAAAAGCCCTTTAATCATCTGAAATTATACGGAGTTGTGAATTCGTGTGAATACCCGATCTTAAAAGATTATCAGTTTACTGAATGTGGTATCCATGGTTGAATCTCATACTTTGACTAATAAGTAGTTTATTAACCAACGATTTATGGAAATAATTAACGGCCTTGCTCCTTTACAAGTTCTCGATTAAAATTATCTAAGCAGCTGACAGCTTTGGTATTTGTGCTAAATTTACGGTCACATAGTTTGCCTACTTTCGTTTGTAAGATAAATTCATAATATTTTCTAAAAATTTATTAATAAACTTTAAAAGCTGGTTGTTTTATGACTGGATGTAATTCGAATAAGATTTAACCCATCTTAACTTAACCCTTATGACTAACTAAGTATTAATTTATAATATTAGTATATAAAAAGTATACAATCGATTTTTTCTTAAAATTTTGGATTTGCTTCCAATTTGATTTAAATAAAAAACCAGGGAAAAATGTTATCACGAATTTGTCGGTTTAACGTTTCATGTTGTAACGGGCCAAATTGGTTCCGTCAACAAACTGTGATCACACAGGTGAATGTGTGGCACCTACCTGGATTTGTATTGGATGCCGCTAGCTCAATCGCGTGGGTCGTGGTGCTTAAATCACTCCAATAACAATCCGGGACGGCAAAATCAAGGGAAGTCACAATCGGGTATTAGGGCGCCACTGAATTTGTCATAAACTTACCCCAAAAGTAATTCAGAACTTACCTATATAGAAATAGGGGGGGGGGAAGTCGAGAGTGAAATAAAATATATCCAATAACGAGTAACAATATTTTAATTAAAAGACTTAATTTTGGTGAAGCTAATAAACTAATATGTGAATAATAATGACAGCGATTTTGACAATTTATGTAGATTAATAATAATAAACGTTGATAAGATTGTAAAATAATGAAATATGAATACGGTAAATGGTTGTCGGATTTAAATACTAATAATACACAATAATAAAATAATAATAACAGAGGATAATAATACTTATGCTAAAGGTGAACATAAAATGTTCAACACACTGTATATATAACCTAAACACATAAAAGAACATAAATGTAACATAAACAAGGTTTCGGTCAGTCGAATCGAGATGAAAATTGACTCGGGTAGTATCCCACTAAAACAACAACTCGATTCCACGTTCGAGAACCAAAAAAAAAAAGGTTAGTACTTAAGATTATAATTAAAACTATGAACATTTGATAAACCAAATAACGTTGGAAAAATGTGACGTGAAGGTAACTAAAATGTTGAGTAGCAACTCCGAAACACAAAAACTAAAGGAATGAGCAAAACACTTCACACGGTCTTCAATTGTTTAAAACCGGTAGGATAAATGATGATTAATTTATATTTAATTTGACGTAATTTAATGTTTGTAATATTTAGAATCGATAGCGGGGTTAATTAAAATAAACTGATAAAAAGTACTTACGCAAAATTTAACATAAACAATAAATACACATTGACCATATTGCTGAGTGCGACCCTGTATTCAGGAATGTTGCCAACAAAAGACGCGGCGTCATCAAAATTTCATCAGCTTCCACAATTTAAGAAAGAAATCGAACCTAATTTTTGTAGCAACGAACTTCAACGGATTGATTGAATTGCGTGTTGATTAATTTTGTCGTTAAAACTCCAGTAACATAAATTTGCATAAAGCTGTTGATTGCATAAAACCAAATATGCATCTAATATAACCAAGTATTGGCGATCGTAATAATTGTCACAAGGACGGCCTTTTCATCAATACCCAGATCAACGAACAAAGGAATTACGCCAATTTCGGCAATTTTACTAAGTTTTACAACCACACACAAAAACACAAACGTTCTTTCTCTACGCCATTTTGTCAATCCCCAGCTTGTGGTTGTGCGCGCGCCACATGACACTAAACAACTACTCTAGTCAACGCTAGATGGCGGACTTTTGAAATTTAAAATTTCGCGGGGACTCGGAAATTAAAGGGAAAAACTAAAATATTATTACATCACCCGGGCTGGAAGAACAAAAGCCTCTTTTGTTCTTACGAACCAGAGCTTAGCAAACAGTAGCATACATCGCCAATAAAACATAAGCACTTAAAAGTAAAAAGCTAAAGCACATAAAGCACAAAATACATAAATATTATTATACAGCGAAAGCGGAAGCTAAAAGAAAAAAACAAAAAAAAAAAAAAACAAGTTCATTTATCTGTCGGTATGGCCTAACCGCATCGGTCCACGAAGCGAATCAGTTTCCCAATTCAAATCTCATCAAATTGGTCAGAACAAAACGTAAGATAAACAAGTCAAATCAGGTTTAGCAAAACGCTCTCTTCGTAACTCAAGATACATTTACTAAATTATAGTCGCAGTTGGGGTTAGTTAACGCCCTCTGCGTAACTCAAGGTACGCTACTAATATGACTTACTCGGGAGCGGATTTAAGATCTTTGGCATTCCACACGCCTTGGGAAGTTCCAGATTCATCAGAAAGCTCATAAGTGGCATAAGAAACTTTCTTTCTGATGTAAAAGGGTCCACGAAATTTGGGAGCTAATTTCGCCGTAAAATATTTTGACGCGTCAGATAACACATAATTGCGTCGCCACACCGAATCTCCTACTTCAAAAGTAGCAGCTCGACGTCTTAAATCGTAAGAACTCTTGTTCTTTTCATAGGCTACTCTAAGCCTTTTAACAATATCGTCATACAATTTGTGGAGAGCCTTAGGTTTACCTTGTAGGTATAACCTATCTCCAAACGAAATATCCGCATCTTCTGTCAATTCAGAAGAGCCTACGGTACCTCCATCTAAATTAATTTCTCTACCAAAATTCGCAAAATAAGGCGTTACTCCAGTTACTTCGTGTACTGCTGTGCGCATGGCGCAAGCAACACGGGCTAAATATTTATCCCAATTCCTATGATTGTCCGCTACATAGGAGGACAACATGGTCTTCAAAACTCTATTAACCCTTTCGACCGGGTTAGCTTGAGGGTGATAATTGGCGTTATAAGTAATTTTAACATTATACAGGGAATTCATGTTTCTAAATTCACGGCTACGGAATTGTACACCGTTATCACAAAGTAAAATTTTGGGAGCACCATAAACTAAAATTACGTCTTCTTCGATTTTACGAGTAACAGACGCAGCAGTGGCAGATCGTAAAGGAAAACACAAGGAATACTTAGTAAAGTAATCTGCTACAACTAGGATATACACGTAGCCACGGGTTGAGCGTGGTAAGGGACCTACTAAGTCAACAGAAATCATCTGCCAAGGACGAGTTACATTGGGATGGGAAGTCATAAAACCAGCGGGCTTTTTCTGTTCTGGTTTGTGGGCAATACAAACGGGACATCTATTTACATAACGGGATACTGAAGATTTCAACAAAGGCCAATAATATTTTTGAGTTATTCTACTTAAAGTTTTGCGAATTCCGAGATGACCAGCAGTAGGTTCATCGTGACAAGATTTTAGAATGTCATTTCGTCGAGAATTTGGAACCACTTCCTTCCATTCCGCCTTCTCACGAAGTTCAGGATAATCGGGAGTTACATATTTAAACAAAAGGTTGTTTTCGATTCGCCATAGGGGAAATTTATCTGGTTTGTTCTTAACCTTACTTAACATGGACTTATACCATTTATCGTTAAGGTTACTTACAGGATTGGGATTGGAGTCATGATCATCATCATTGGACTCATGAAGAAGCTCATGATCCTCGTCGCTATTATAACCGGAATGATCGTCGGTTATTTCACCAATCTGTATTGTTTTAGGAGCATTAGGGATCTTATTTACATTCTTATTTTGACTAAATTTGGGAGTAATCGAAACATTATCAATCACGGGAACGGATCTTGATAACGCATCCGGAACTACATGATCTTTACCTTTTCTATGCGTAATTTCGAAGTCGTACTGTTGTAATCTTACCATCCATCGAGCTAATCTACCACTTGGTTGAACAAGATTATTTAACCAAACAAGACTATAATGGTCAGTGATTACACGAAAATGGGAACCTTCCAAATACGGTCTTAGTCTCTCAATGGCCCAAAGAACCGCGAGACACTCTCTTTCGGTAACAGAGTAATTTCTCTCTTGACGCGTAAGTGAACGACTTAAATAACATACTACATGTTCTACTCCATCAATTTCTTGAGTGAGGACCGCAGCGATGCCAAAGCCTGAGGCATCGGTTTGAACAACAAAAGGTACATCAAAATTTGGACAAACTAAAATAGGAGCATTAACCAAACTATCTTTAACCAAGCTTAACGCAGTGTCACAATTTTCGTTCCAAATAAATTTCTGGTTCCTCTTTAAAAGAGCGGTAAGAGGTGCAATGATTGTTGAAAATTCAGGTATAAATCGCCTATACCAAGATGCCATACCAATTATGGTGCGTACATCACTAACGCTTTTGGGCGTTGGTATTTTTAAAATAGCTTCAACTTTACCGGGGTCAACCGCAAGACCTTGTTGATTCACAACGTAACCGAGATATTTGAGTTCCGGTTTACAAAAATAACATTTTTCCCTACTCAACGTAAGACCTGCATCTTTTAATCTTTTTAAAACATCCGTAAGAATTTCAATATGTTTGTCGAAAGTTGGGGCACAAATAATTACATCATCTAAATACACAAATACATAAGGTTCTAATTCTGGACCAAGAATTTTGTCAATAAAACGCTGAAAGGTCGCCGGGGCATTATGTAAACCAAATGCCATACGGGTAAATTGAAAAAGACCTCTACCAGGTACAGTGAAAGCAGTGTAAGCTTTCGATTCTTCAGACAATGGGATCTGCCAATAAGCTGATTTTATATCCAAGGACGTTATAAATTTTGCATCGCGCAGGCGATCTAATATAGCGGAAACGTAAGGTAAGGGATATGCATCACGTTCAGTAACTTGATTCAATTTTCTAAAATCTATACAAAATCTAAATTTTCCGTCTTTCTTTTTAATTAACAAAACGGGATTCGACCAAGCTGAATGGCTTTTTTCTACTACACCAGACTTTATCATTTGGGTTAGTTCTGCGTCTATTTGAGCTTGAACATTAGGGTTCACCGGGTAATATCTTTGCTTAATAGGAGGGGACTTTGTAGTAATAACATGTTCCACACCTAAAGCACATCCTAAAATTTCTGACTTACTAATGTCTTTAAAATTAGAACTGATTAAACCATTTAATATGGCTCCCTGCTCACGGGTTAAACTTTGTTCAGAGACCAATTGTGTTTGTTCGTCCTCTAAAGACACCAGCGACAATTGTTCAGGCTTCGAAAAATTCCACTCACCTCGAATAACATTAGGCACAAAGCCAATAGCCCTCCAAAAGTCTATTCCTAAAATTACCGTGTGCGTAACATCAGGCACTATCAAGACATTGATCACGATGGTTTTGTGACGTAGCTTAATTGGTAACGAAACCGAACCTAAAATATTTACTTGGCTGCCATCAGCCAAAGCGCAATTCGACTTAACATTATTTAAATGAAGGCCTAAATTAGAGATTCGATTCCAACCTTCAATTCCTAAAATTGTCCTAGAGGCACCGGAATCTAAAAGTGCTGCAAAAGATTTACCAAAAATTTCAACTGTCACATAAGGACGTTCGTCATATTTGGAATTTTCCAATATATAATTCAACATAATTTTATTCTTGTCATACTCTAAATTTCGATTATCTATCAGATTTCTTAATGAACGGGTGGAGTTATAAAAAATCTTCGAGGTAGCAATCCCGTCTTTTACTGACCTCGACGCTCGTTTCCCGAAACAGAACATTTGGGACAAGTACGTGTCGTAAAATTGGGTTTCCCACACTTAAAACAATAGTTTCCTTTCTTCGGCACAGTACACTCTTTTGAAAGGTGTTGGTTGGAATTACAATTCCAACAATTTCTAAAATTTAGGCTAGCATTATTGGTAGGACTTCGAGAATTTTGAACATCATTATTAAATTTCGTAAAAGTACTGAAGCGTGGATTATTATGATCGTTAGAACGAGGATTCGTAAAAGTATTTGAACGATAATGGGAATAACTATTTTCATTTGACGAACTTGTCTTATAAGGGTTTGAATAAGATTGACTCATTAACGGGGTAGGTTGTGAAGAATTTTTCTCAACTTCTTTGACAGTCTCAACGTTACATGAAACATCAACAAAAGCTAATTCAGGTTCTAAATCATTCTTCTTTTTCACAGGGGGAACGTAATTATCAATCGCAATCCTTCGTTCTTCGATGATTTTGCAAAACTTAATTAATTCGGGGATAGACGTAATTTTTACAAGGCCTAATTGAGTTTGATACGACGGATGTAAATTTTTATTTATAATTTTTAATTGTTTGGCTTCAGATAATTTTTCAACTAATCTAGAAAATAAACTTTTCATGACTGCAACAAAAGTACCAATTGATTCCGAAGAAGCTTGAGTTCTTCGTTCAATTTCTCGAATTAAAACATCATCATAATCCGGTGGTAAATATTCTTCTCGTAAGGCCGATTCGATATCACTCCAAGTATTAAAATTTTCACGATTTGCTCTAAACCAAATCAAAGCCTTCGAACTGAAGAGTTCGTATGATTCGCGAAATAATTGTATTTCCGACACATTTCTGGTAATACTATACTCCCTAACACGTTCTAAAAATGCATTTAACGATTGGGTTTTGTCACCCGAAAAAGTAAATCCCCATTTAAAAACAGGTACAGATTTCTGTACGTCCGACATAACATTACTCATTCTTGAGTTAACAGTAACAGGGGGAGTCAAAATTGTAGATGGAACACAATAAGTACTAGCTGGCATAACATTTTGCAAAGCAGAAGTAGAAGAAGCAAGCGTTAGAGGGTTAGTAGCATCATTTTCTAATTTTAGATTAGCAATTTTTAACACAGGGGTTTCACTAGCGGTATTTATCACGGGAGCATCTAGCGAGAGTTTGGAAGCTTTCAACGCAAGTTCATAATTTACTATCATATCTTTAACAACATTCATCCAATCTAATTTTATGTTATTTTCCTCATCATTACTGGGATTTGAATTTTTAATGCGATGAACTAAATGTAAAATTTTTGTTTGAATTAAAGGGACCGATTTATCTAAATCGGAAGTCTCGATTAAAGAACTAAGATTTTCAATCATAAAATTGATGTAAACTGAATCATCCGAAAAGGTTTTTGAATAGGGGGGTCGAACAAATTTTGGGTCGGTCATTTCCTTTTTCAGGACTTTTCTTAATAAAGTTTGTAGGGCTGGAACATCACCTACTGACTGCGAGCCTCGAACCTCGAGTTCATAGATTAATTCTGTCTTGATAAGTCGTTCTACAACCAACTTATAACTGGCAGTTAAATTTTCAAATTCGCACTCCATGGCGTAAAAGTAAATAATCGTAATAAAAATAAAAAATTATAAAATCAAAAAGGGACTAAAATAACCACAATGGTTTCGGAAGAACTTGAAGATGACTTAACAAAGCCAACACGATAGGGGTCAAGTTTTAGCAGAACGCTAAACGTTGGGGAACAATTTTTTAACAAAAGGCCCCACGTTGGGCGCCAAATTTTGTAACGGGCCAAATTGGTTCCGTCAACAAACTGTGATCACACAGGTGAATGTGTGGCACCTACCTGGATTTGTATTGGATGCCGCTAGCTCAATCGCGTGGGTCGTGGTGCTTAAATCACTCCAATAACAATCCGGGACGGCAAAATCAAGGGAAGTCACAATCGGGTATTAGGGCGCCACTGAATTTGTCATAAACTTACCCCAAAAGTAATTCAGAACTTACCTATATAGAAATAGGGGGGGGGGGAAGTCGAGAGTGAAATAAAATATATCCAATAACGAGTAACAATATTTTAATTAAAAGACTTAATTTTGGTGAAGCTAATAAACTAATATGTGAATAATAATGACAGCGATTTTGACAATTTATGTAGATTAATAATAATAAACGTTGATAAGATTGTAAAATAATGAAATATGAATACGGTAAATGGTTGTCGGATTTAAATACTAATAATACACAATAATAAAATAATAATAACAGAGGATAATAATACTTATGCTAAAGGTGAACATAAAATGTTCAACACACTGTATATATAACCTAAACACATAAAAGAACATAAATGTAACATAAACAAGGTTTCGGTCAGTCGAATCGAGATGAAAATTGACTCGGGTAGTATCCCACTAAAACAACAACTCGATTCCACGTTCGAGAACCAAAAAAAAAAAGGTTAGTACTTAAGATTATAATTAAAACTATGAACATTTGATAAACCAAATAACGTTGGAAAAATGTGACGTGAAGGTAACTAAAATGTTGAGTAGCAACTCCGAAACACAAAAACTAAAGGAATGAGCAAAACACTTCACACGGTCTTCAATTGTTTAAAACCGGTAGGATAAATGATGATTAATTTATATTTAATTTGACGTAATTTAATGTTTGTAATATTTAGAATCGATAGCGGGGTTAATTAAAATAAACTGATAAAAAGTACTTACGCAAAATTTAACATAAACAATAAATACACATTGACCATATTGCTGAGTGCGACCCTGTATTCAGGAATGTTGCCAACAAAAGACGCGGCGTCATCAAAATTTCATCAGCTTCCACAATTTAAGAAAGAAATCGAACCTAATTTTTGTAGCAACGAACTTCAACGGATTGATTGAATTGCGTGTTGATTAATTTTGTCGTTAAAACTCCAGTAACATAAATTTGCATAAAGCTGTTGATTGCATAAAACCAAATATGCATCTAATATAACCAAGTATTGGCGATCGTAATAATTGTCACAAGGACGGCCTTTTCATCAATACCCAGATCAACGAACAAAGGAATTACGCCAATTTCGGCAATTTTACTAAGTTTTACAACCACACACAAAAACACAAACGTTCTTTCTCTACGCCATTTTGTCAATCCCCAGCTTGTGGTTGTGCGCGCGCCACATGACACTAAACAACTACTCTAGTCAACGCTAGATGGCGGACTTTTGAAATTTAAAATTTCGCGGGGACTCGGAAATTAAAGGGAAAAACTAAAATATTATTACAATGTCTGCATTTACACGCGCTTTATCTTAGAAATTTTAATGTGAGAATTTAAGTGTTAGTGAAATTCGTTCAACAGAGCCGCGTGTAACCGCGGTACCCACACTTCAGTGGACTCTTTTTCAACTTCAATTTATCACCGATCATATTTCAGCAACAGTTACGTTGGTTTCTAAGGTACTAAGTTAAGGTTTTTGCAAGAATGAAAATTAAAATGAATCATTTTTTTAAGAAAAGCGATTTAAAAATTCTGTAATGTACCTAATACCTACATGAAAACTTTTATTGAGTGAACAAAATGGAAACAAATGAAAAGAGAATTGTAAATCTTCCTGTACCTACTGTTTTCGCGTTATAGAATTTAGAAATGTAACTGAAATAATAGGAAAACATGTTTTGTACAATTTTATTAAAGTTATAAATAAAGCAATAACCTTAATGGCGGTGGTGAATATAAGTTTTGTTTTGGAAAAATAAATTCTTGAAAATAGTATCTTCTTTTCAATTTTTACTTTCATCGAAATATTTCAAGATTCGAATTAATAGATTTTTTTACTACAAGGGCAGCAATTTTGCTAGGGTGGTGGCGCGTGAACATTTCTAATTATTAGATTTCGTATGAACACTAAATAAAGAGGTGACCTACGTTTTTATTAAAAACTATTTTAGTTATTGACGGGCACATCTTATCGAGTCTGGGCGAACTGTCGTTCTAGGCCGATACATCTTCCATTTTAATATGTCTATAATTTTATATAAGAGTTAATTTCACAGAGAATTACTTTTAGTCAAATGATAATATTCTACAAGAAAATTTAATGTACGGATAGCAATAAAAGATAGTACTAAAGAGCAAATAAAAATAAGTTTCAAGTATTAAGCAGAATTTGAGGGAAGTTTTAAATAATTTACAAGTGGAGTTCAAGGAAAAGTAAATGGAATTAAAAGCAAATTTAATTAAATGGTTTGTAATAAACTTGGAATAACAGAGTAATGGGAGAGTTAAGATAAAGGAAAACTAGAAAATAACTAAAAAGAAATATATAGTAAGCGTCGATCTACGAAGGCACCAATTGAAAATTTTTTTAAATACAATAATTCTATTGTTTTATAAAACAATTGATAAGCCTATCCCTATAGATTATAGATAAAACACCCTTAATATTCTATTCTTTTCAGATAAATGTTATGAGAAGGTTCGCTTACTATAACTAGAGAGGATTTTTGAATAAAATAGTTTTCGTGTAAAAGGTGAAACACGTGCTTGTGGAAAGTGAAAAAACAATTAAAATTTGTTTTAATTGCATACTAAACAAGACTCATAAAACACATTTTTATTATCTACCCAGAATATTTGCAAAAATGTAATACTACCTAGATATTGAAAATTTTAAGATCCCAAGAAATTTTAATTTTCAACTCATAGACACAATTTTAAATTACTACAAAAAGTAGAAGCTTTATTAGAAGTATTGCACTTTAATTTCATTTCAAACTGAAAACTTATTTTCACTTATGTGATAAATTTGTTTTATCGTATCTCTTGCAGTAAGTTAGCATATTCCCCCTCCGCAGAGTAGGCGTAACCAGCTTTTCTTTCCCGGCTATCTGTTGCTTTAAATAATTGTTGTCTAGAGCTTATTAAGTCGTCTAGGGAGTTTTTGATGTTGAATTTGCAATTTTTATTTATACACATTTGCTTTTGAATTAACGTGATTAATATATCGTTAATTAAAGTAAATTTCAATTACTACGTTGGTTATTTAAAAGCGAAAGTATTTTTTATTGTAATCAGCTTTCATTAATTATAAATAGATAGTACTTCGCGGCTTTTCAAAACATGTGATATTCTGCAAATTTATAAATAAAATTTAACGATTGGTTTGCATAATGTAACTAACACCGCGAAATTCTTAGTAGGGTATTCCCCGTATGATGTAATATTTGTACATATTATGATTTTTCTTACAAGGTTACTACTTTTATGCAGGTGTTCCCCAAGTTATTATTTTTATAAGTTATTGCAATATTTTAATTATGTCTGTTTTTAATTGTACTTCCTCAAAATTTGTTTATTTATTGTATTTTTGTTTCTTACTGAAAGAGATTACGATAAAATATCTTATTTTCCCTCGAATCGTTTTATAGAATAAAATAATGTCCATTATTTTTATTAATTTAGGTACAGCGTCCACAACTCGTATCTGCGCCGAAAGTGTACAGGTTCTTATGACAATAAAATTCTATTGTTATAAGGAAAATCTTATAATGTAAACACCCTTTTACCTGTTATAAAAAAAGTGTACAATAAATTTTGAAAGCCCTTTGCAAAGTAAAATTCGTAAAATAAGAAGTTAGATATTTACAATAATAGTAATTATATTAATGCAAATTTATAGTTGAGTAGAAGGTCTTAAATCAGCCCCGTGAAACCTGCGGCCCGCTTGACACTTTTGTGCGGTCCGCGGCACGGAATCCCATAAATCCGAATGCTTCCTTTATTTCCCGTGATTGCTTCCGTGTTGCATTTATTCGAAATAAATTTGTATGTCAGAACGTGGAGTGTGCGAATCATTTTGCCTGGTTGAATTGCTGCTTTTTAATCCAGTGTGTGAGGTGTTTATTGTCAGTGGGGGCACCAAATTTACAGAAAAAGGAAAACTATAGATTTCTCCTAAATTTATTTTCTATTTACCCCCTTAACATTATTATTTTTAGAATTACTTTTAAATAGTTATTGTTTTCGATTTTGGATAGGAGGGTATGTGCCCTTATGCTCTTTAGGGAGAGCCGCCACTGCTAAACCTATGCATAACATAAATATGTCTAGTCAATCAGAACGAGAAAATACATGTGCTACTGTCCCATTTGTTGGTACTCATGCACGACATACTGGACTGTCTAACCAGAATTTGTTAATTTAAGGAAATCTCTTGGGGAGGGGGTGAATAGTGCCAGGTGATAGGAACCCTGGGACGACAAAATCCTGAATTATAATTAATTATAGGCATATATAATAACCTACATTTATCTGTAACGCAAAATTGAGCCGACGATATATTCCCTCAGTGCGGGCTTTAGGCCGCACAACCTAAGCAATCACGAATCACAGTGCGGCCTTAAAACGGCACTTTTGTCTATTTATTTATTTATGACGCAGCTTTTATTCGTTTATTTTATGGTAACCAAACTCAAAAAGGTTTCAGTGTCAACCATGACAATCATGGACTAATAAAAAAGTAAGAAATAAATAAATGTGAAAAGAACTATATAAACTGAAGGTAATAATATGAATATTATGTTCTCTTGGTGTGAATTCTGAATTCAAAATGGATTTTTTTTTAAATGTAGATAATACATATTGTCATGTTCTGCTTATAAGAGATAGGGAGTGTGACGTAATTGGGTCAATTTATTAAAACACTCATAATTTAATTAATTCAATAAGACCATAACAGGCAATTACTAGATTGTATCTGGATTTTCTTCGATTGAAAGATTGTTTGACTGCTTCTGACTCACACATCCAGAAGATGCAAACGCTGGATTCTGGATTCTGGATGTAAGGACATGCCCATCGCAGTGTTTGTTTGAGGGACATCCCGTGGGGACATACCCTCTATATCTTTAGGCTTTTCGCTCACTAGGAGCACCTTAGCTTCAGGTTGGTTTTGGTCTTTTAAATCATCCATTGATTAGAAGTACATTTTCATCTTCCAGAGCTCCCCACCCGTCACAGAGTCCAACCAGGGGGACGCCACCCACGGCGCCAGGGCTACCCGAAAGATATAGTCCAAGTGTTTGCACACTCCGTCCTCTCCTAAGGGCGCGTCCTACCGTTCCTCTGACGGAATCAGCCAAGCCGATTGATCCGGATGGACTAGTCCGGACCTCCCGTTTGAGTGGAAATCCAGGCCAAAGTGGAGTGTTGTCGGACCCAGGAGATCTAATCCGCTCCCGGGCCGACTCAGCCACCAGGACCCCTTCATCCCACCGTACGGGTCTCCACGCACGGCAATAACACGTGGGTGCCTGTATTAGTCAGATTCCTCTACGGTGACCATCATCCCGGTTCCCCGACTGCTGGTAGCCCAAGCACGGAGGGTTTTAGACCTCGGAAGACCGAACTCGAGGGGGTTTTAATTCCCTGACCCGTTTCCTAACAGGTACATGCCCACCGCTTCATCGGAACACACAAGCCCACTCACCACGACAAGGTTCAGGCACATTCGAGTGGTATATTGGTAATGTTTTGATTTAATAAAAAAAAATAAGAGAAACCAAATTAAATTAATTAGGCTTAGTTGTTAAAATAGGATTTGTGTAAATAAAATGAGTGACGATTTTGAGATTTGCGAATGCGCGAGTGGAGAATTTAGTGGGGTTTTGGAAATGATAAGGGAGCGAAGAAGATTCTCAAATGAACCGTCGAAGAATCAAGACGTGCTGTTGGAGTTTGAAAATAATTTTTGAATATTAAGTTGGAATTTTCGAGTCAGTCTTCAGCAAAGAAAGACGTAATTAATATTTCGATGATATAAAATAATTGGAGAAAATAGTATTTGGATATGGTTATCACTTTAATATTGTCTGAAAAAGTAAATTAAGTTCGATTGAATCTCAATTTTATGTTTGATGAAGAAATTTATGAAAATTTTTGGGACCACTGACGCTAACTTTGATGGTTATGTTCTATGGCGATGTGAATGGGAATTTATTGAAGAAAAAGCATTCAAATTACTTACCTGTTGTTGATTGTACGATTCGGAGGAAGATAATTATTCACTGGTCGTTCCTACCTGCTTTTGTTTGGTCCAAGATCAGAAGCTGTTTTTCAACGATAATCTTCACGCTTCGATGCTCCACGCAACACCGGCCGCATCGGAAAACTTCGGTAAGAGTTTTTTGTGACGCACTAACTATTTGATAAATAGACAAATCGTTTTAAAATTCGGGCGCGCATAAACTTTGGGGGATTTTATTTCGAATGTTTGACATTGTAAAATTTAATTTGTTTAGGTATAAGAAAACCAATATTTTGTCTAAATTATTTTTATTGTGTTAAATAAATTACATTAATTTCGTTTTGATAACGTTTGCGTTTAATTTCATTTTCATAGCAGTAGTAGATTGAAGAATAAACAGATACAATTTTCTATTTATTTGAGTCATCTTTATAAGAAAGATCACTGATTAAGGTGACGTGTATGAGTGTTTCGATTGATCTAGATGAACCCAATTTTCGACCCAAAGTCTCGAGTCTGTCATGCATAGCTGGTCGGAGCATTATTTAATTAAGTGCCATTTCATTCCCCGCTATATAAGTAAAAATTTTTAACCTGAACAGTAGCGAAACATGGCAATAGATATACATATTGCGGTGTTCCACTGAGATTGATACGCCAATGGCAATTCATTGAATCGTTAACTTATAAGAACCACAAACTTGCATAAGATTTCGAATCCGAAAGAATAAGTAAACAAAATTTAATTCAAATCGGTGAGGTAAAATACATTTGATATAAAGAAATTTATAAAGAATACAAAAGTTTTAAAACAAAAATGTAAATGAAACCAAATTGGATCCTATCAAAATTGTCAAATTGAATTTAGTTGTAAGAAATTTAAAAATTGTTATTTGTTTAGTTTTTAAAGTGTTAGATAATAATACTGTATAACGTTGCACGAACATAAAAGTTACATCTCGGTAAACGTAGTGTACTCCTTCAAAGTTTGAACAATCGGGTCAAAAATGGGTTGAACCTAAAACAGAAATAAAAAAATATTAGAATAGTGACACATGACAGTTGATGAAAATTAATACCTACAAATCAAAATATTTGATCAAGTACGTTGGAATTTTTGTAACCAAGGATAAGAATAACAAAAACAAAAGAGGTTCCTCAGCGTGGTCCAACGCGTGCAGACGTGTTAATTTTTGGTCTCCAGATTTTGGTAAAAATTTGCAAAAGTGCACATTTTTGAGGGACCTAAGTATTAAAAAAGTGTTTAGTCACGTTGATTATACGTGCAGAATATAAAATAGAAAGTGAAATTTACTTACTAGAGTAAAATTAATCAAAAAGTGCAACGACACAAGTTAATTTTATTTGTGCAAGAAAGATTGGTTTTGGATCCACTAATACGCATAAAGCACGAGGTTACGAACTGGAAAGCATGGTTAAAAGTTCGAGCAGACGAAACTATTTGTACAACAAAAAGGTACCAACTGTGAGTAAGCTTAACATTAATAAAACTATTAATTTTCATATGCAACGCGCGGTCACATTTAAAAAGTGCAACGATTATAAAAAATAAAATTTCCTTTTTAATATTAAGTTGTTGGGGTAATCATAATAAAAAACATTGTTCAAATTATTTTATGTGTTTAATAATTAATTTATCGTTTAAAATACATTACATTTTGTTGAATTTTGGATCATTATTTGGGAATTTTTGTGTTCTCGATTTATTAATTCCACAGATTAAGATTTAGAGGAAATTTCTCCAGAACCTACTCCGCAGGTAAGAAATCTCATGCAAGTAAAAGAAAGGTTAGCCGAGGCAATATTCATTTATTTACAATTTCAATTTTCGACAACGGAAATTCCGTTTTTCATTAACATTAATAAGAATTGCTATCGACGAGGTCAGATCCAGCCTCCTCATAGTAATATATATATTGTCGTGTCCCATTGATGAGAGATTAGGGGTATGATGTCATTAAGTCATTTGATCGAAACACTCATGATTTTATTAACTCAATATTAGACCATAATGGGTAATCACTTAGTTGTATCTGAGTTTTCCTTGATTGGAAGATTGATTGACTGCTTTGCCTCACATCCGGAAGATGCAGACGCTATTAAGATCTGAAAGAGATGAGAAAGTTTGCAAGGGACAAAATATTGATATTTGTATGGTTCAATAAAATAAAAGGAAACAAATTAGATTTATTTTATTTATTTGTGAATTTAAGATTTTTTGCGCAGAATAAGTAAAGTGACGGTTTGAGTAATTTGCGAATGCGCGAGTGAGAATCTGGTGGGATTTTGGAAGAATGATAAGGGAGCGAAGTGAAAGGGGACTCGGAAGCCGACCATCGAAGTGTAAAGTCGGGTCGATAGTATTTTGGAAATAAGTTTTGGACTCTCTAGAGACATTGGAGAGAAAGGATGTTAAGTTATGAAAAATAGTTTGAGAATCAATTTAAAAATTGTCAAGTCAGTCTTCAGTAACGGAAGACATAGTTAAAATTTTCGAAGAAAGTAATAATTGGATGGTGTTAGTAATTGATGATAATTTTATGGAAGGATATTATTTCACTGGTTATTCCTACCTGGTTTGTTTGGTTCGAGATTAGAAGCTATTTTGGGTCTACGATAACATTTACGATTCAACGCTCCGCGCATGACAACGACCGCATCAGAGAATTACGGAAGCACGATATACGTCGGTAAGAGTTTTTTCTTTTGTGACGCACTTTCTTTCTATTCGACAAATAGACAAATCGTTTTCGTTAAAATTCGGTTGCGCATAAACTTTGGTGAATTTAATTGCGAACATTTATTTGTAAAGTTTAATTTGTTTAATTTTGAGAAACCAATATTTTGTCTTTAAAAATTTTTATTATGTTGAATAAATTTTCATTGTTTTCGTTTCAATAATGTATGAGTTTGGTTTCATTTATAGCAGTCGTCGATCGAGGAGAAAACAGATACAATTTTTACATTTATTTAAGTAGCTTTTATAAGAAGGATCACAAATTAAGGTGACGTATTTGAGTATTTCGATCAATTTAAATGAGCCCACCTTTGACCCTGAGAGTTTTCATGTATCGCTGGCCGGTGCATAATTAATTAAGTGCCATATTATTATCCTCGCTATAAAAAATAAAAACAGTAGCAACACAATGGCAATATATGTATATCAACGCTAGAAAAGTGATTTTGTACCAGTACAGTTACAGCGCTCTATCCTTCAAATGGAACCAGTTACTGATTTACATGCAACTCAAGTGCTACAAGTACCTTCAGAATAATCACAAATACTGGAAAACGCATGTAACTTTCGGGAAACTTTATATATTTAATTCAATTAGCAATTACGAAATTAACAAAGTTAAGGTTGAAGACGTGAAATTGAATTTGGATGATTTACATCATTCCATTGACATTAAAGAAGATACCGACACTACACAATTAACGCTGAACAGTTCAAATTTTTTCGAGTGTGAAATTTGTGGTACTAATCTTGCAAATATACAAAATTTAATACGTCATTTAAGAGCTCATAAAGACAGGAAATCATTTATATGTGATATTTGTAACCTTAAATGTGCAAAGAAATCAAATTTTGAAATTCATTACTCATATCGGCGAGAAACCGTTTAGTTGTCAAGTTTGTGGGTATAAATGTTCAGAAAACAAAACAATAAGTAAAACATCATTTAAGAACTCATACCGGCGAATAACCATTTAGTTGCACCTATAAATGCGCACAAAAAACACAACTGCAAAGGCATTTCAAATCTCATATGAAATAGTACCGATTAAAATATACATAATTATGTAGGGGAGAGGTGGCATGAAAGGGACGTTTTGTAGATAAATGTATTTTTAAAACATTTAAATATATTTTAAGATCAGTACATGTACTAATATTACGTATACAATAATTCTAAAGAACTTTAGATAAATAAACAATAATTAAAATCATTTCTGTATAAAAAATTAACAAAAATGTAAACCTATTGCTGTGTAATCTCTATCGAAATTTGCACACCCCGGGTTTGTGTTGAGCGCCAGCTTTTTTGAATAAAAGCAAATTTATAAAAATTAAAAAATGAAATTTCCAGGGGTGCAATTTCTCAAGAAATTCACGATCCTTGTCCCTCTTATAGCTCAGTCGTGGAGATTCATTCAAGGTGTGGTAGGTTCATGTTAAACTCAATTAAGGGATGCTGATTGAAGTTGAATACATATTTGTAAATTGAAAATTGGTGATGTAATAATATTCGAAGATAAACTAATTCGCCTTTGTTGTGATGATCTTTATAAATTGAAATGCTTACTGTCTTTGAGTTGAATCGATGAATAAAAGATTGTATTAAATCGAAAATAGCTTTATATTTACTAAAATAATTAAATCGCATGCGAACACAAACTACAGATAAATTTTTATCTGAGAAAATGACAATATTAAATACCAAATAAATCAAAAATGTAGGTCCAAAATTTCTTCTTGTGGCGTAGAAAAAGTTACAATGATAATACATAAAATATAATTAAAAGTTTGAATTACCTTTTTAAAATTTGAATAATCCTGTCTTATCAAAAGACATGCGCACTAAACATTTCACTAATGCACATTCGAAGAACTACACAGATCAGCTGATGATTGTTGTTGTGAAGGTTGCTCCTGGTTTCTTGAATATACGGCGTTAATACATGAAATCAAATTGTTGATCACGTTGAGTTGATCAATTGGAATGCTGGTAAGTTGTTTTGTTATTATTTACTTCCATGATATTTATTGTGACTCAAATTTAAATACATTTTGTTTGTAGGCGTCTTCATTGACTCGGTAGCCATTGTTATAAGATTGCATCATTGGACGTTTGGATCATTTTAATTTTGATTGTTCATACTGGAACCACACACGTCTTGTACTTCCAAGCGTTCGAGTAAGACCTTTCTTCTACGGAGCTGCACATCCGATCATTTCAAGCGTTAAAAATAGACTGTCCGATTTTGATGCGCTGTTCATGAAAATCGGTCAAATTTTCTTATCAGTAAGTCAAATTTGTTACCTTTTTGAATTTATAATAACCAAATGTTTTGATATTTTCAGGAGAGCTTCCATATATGATGACTTGATTAATTGAGTGGTTCCCAGACGTCTCGTGAATACAGAAGCAGTTTGTAAGCAAGATTTAGTTGAACTCTTGACCTTTTTCTTATCATGAAGCTCGTTATCAATTTTGAAGCGAAAATGAACTCTATTTACCTTTTTATAGACTTTCAGTGGCAAATTATGACCATTAGAGAGAGTAGATCATTTAACAAATTTCTATATAATTGGTTTGACACAGTATTTGTTATTCATGGAATAAATTCCATTTTTGTAACGTACAATTTTTGGTTATGTTCTCTGTGATAACACTTCACAGCAAATTTACCATTTTTGACTTAAATAATCTTTTTTACCAAATTTTGAAGTGGCAATAATCTTCATGAATTTATTTTACAGCTTTATTTATCATTTATCAATGCTTAAAGATCTTTGTATGCTCATAATATAGAGAAATTGCGAAATTGGTTTATCTTTCTTATCTGTAAAGTTTTAATGAGGTCAAATTTTGTGTGAAATTTTAATATGAGTTAGAAATTCAATAATTTGCACTGGCCTGGTAGCTTGAGACACAGCACTATGTATATGTCCCATTCTAGCCACCACATAGGCTTGAAAGGGACACGTTTAGGATTGAAAGGGACACATACAACGGCATTCACATTAGGTGTGACAAACCAATTGCAAATGAAAAATAAACTTTAACTCTTGTAGATCCTGTAACGAAATAAATAATTTTAGTTAATCGGCTTATATAATTTGGGAACAAATTTCAGCCGATGTAAATATTTTTGAGATTTACAGGTTAATGGCAGGAATCTGCAAAAAGAATTAGGTTACCTTAATGCCGACAAATTTTAATTAACCTAAATTATACAAATTCTGTTTAGATGACACTAGAGAAAGACACGAATTTGTAAGTTTTAGCCACTACTAAAAGAAGGTCCTAGATTTCTCATGTATAAATATCGTATGTTTTTGGTTTCGCAAGGCGTACGTTCTCCTGAAGGTGTTCACGGTTCGCAAGACGCTTTCATTTCCTTGTCCACCTACCATCCCCGAGATGCTTTCGGTTTAACAAGGCAACTCGCTCCTGTACGTTTTGGTTAACAAGACGTAGGTCCATCCGAGAGTGTTTTCGATCATTGCAAGGCACTCTGACAAAACCCCCGTCCTGTACTCATTTCTTCCTGAGGTACAAGTAAGGTCACTGCTCCGGCCATTTTTAGGTTAGAATTCAGGGGGCCAGTTTTGTCATTGGTAGGTGTGAAGTTTTCAAAGTCCCAGAAGTCAATACTTTTTGTTTGGTGTACAAAAGTAAATATTAGAGTAATTATCACCCCTCGGTAGTTAGTAGTTTAAGATTATTAAAGTAAGAATCACCTACCGTTTTAAGGGGAATCCAAATTAGTTGTTTTGTTGTTGTTGATAATAAGTTATCAAGTAGAAGCCAAAATAACCTGCACCCGTTCGTTTGCGCGATTCATTAGGTTTGTTTCATCGCGTACAAATTGAACAGTTCAGAACAGTTCTATAACTACTGATTCAAGTTCTAATACGCATGCGTTCGCAATAATTACTTTAGAACTAATATGAACTAGTAGTAGATAAGAAAAAAGTGTGATGAAACGGTTTTACACTATTCGGAAAAACTCGGACGTAGGATTGACTCGGGTTTTAAGTTGACATTTATTAAAACCTAACCTAAATTTGTTTTCGCAAAACATACGTAAATGTATATTTATTTACATTCAATTCAAAAATGAGTGATTCAGATTTCAGTGATTTCGATTATGATATTGGCAATATCTCTAGTGATGATGGGGACGAGGAAATTTTGCTTGCACAATTTAACACAAAAGTGCGTAATGAGAATTTTTTAAGTACTAGTCTTATTCAGTTTAAAAATATTATTGCAAATCATTTTCAGATGAAACTGTCGTACATTACGACGATAAGACTTTTTTTGACCACTTTCGCGTGACGAGACAACTGACCACAGAAATCGCCAAAAGATATCGACTTTGTGAATATTATAATAAAGAATCGGGAAGGTTTGGAAAGATTTCAGCAATAGATCAGGTAGTGTTATTGACATTTATTTGTAAAATAAAAATTGTACTTATATTTTTATTACAGGTATTGGTGTTTTTGTGGTTCATCGGACATGAAAGTGTTGGTTTTCGTGATGTTTCGGACAGATTTAATATTGCAGAAGCTTCATTGCACCGGATAATAAAACGGGTTTCAGTTTTTTTAAGTAATTTGTCTCCCGAAATAATTACTTGGCCTAACAATGAAGAAAAGCAGGATATAGAAAGTTATTTTCGAAACAAAGGGTTTCCAAACATTATAGGTGCTATAGATGGTTGCCATTGTAGATTAGATAAGCCACAATTAGATGCTGATTCTTATATAAATAGGAAAGGATATTATTCGGTTCAAGTAAGAATTTAAAATTGTAATATTATTTAAAAGAGTAATTTGTCTACTTCCAGATGCAAGTTGTAAGTGACCACAGAAGAAAAATTGGAGATGTTTTTATTGGCTTTCCAGGATCTGTACACGATAGCCGCGTTTTTAGAAATTCGCCTTTATATGATAGCCTCGAGGAAAAATGTGGTCCATATTTTTTACTAGGAGACAGTGGTTATCCTTTAACAACAAAATTGTTGACACCTTTTAAGGATAGAGGTCAACTTAATCATCATCAAATTAACTATAACTTACTGCTTGCAAAAAATCGTTATGTTATTGAACATTGCTTTGGAATTTTAAAATAAAAATTTCGTCAACTTTACCATATAAAACTACGCAACATGGTGTATATCGTTTACTTTATAAGAGCAGCTTGTGTTCTTCATAATTTAGCACTAGATGATAATTTAGCATTAGACGAAATAGAATTAAACATCGATGCAAATATAATTCAAGGCAACTTCGAAGACGATGGGAATAATGAAGTCGAAAATCAAAACGCTTTAGCCATTAGGAATGACATAGCTTATAATCTACCATTACTAAATAATGTACAGTAATAATTTTATACTAATAAATAATGTTTATATTTTCTTTTTAAACTAATTAACTAAAACAAAAATAATAAATTCCTAAAAACAATAAACAAAATATTACCCTAATAAAACTACATAATAAGGGTGTTCACGAGGGCTTCGTAGTTTCCATGATAGTTTCGTACTTGCGTATGACAGCCATGTGACATTCGTACTTTAAACAACCAATCACAATTTCGCTACGACCGGTAAAAACGGTGTTTACGAGATTTTTATTTTAAGGATATGATTATGAAGCGAAACTTCCTTGATTGTGATTGGTTGTTTAAAGTACGAATGTCACATGGCTGTCATACGCAAGTACGAAACTACCATGGAAACTACGACGGCCTCGTGAACACCCTTATTATTTGAACTTAACATTTTTTTATAAAGTGGATTTTCAATTTTTAAATATTTTCCATTATGCTCAATTTTTTTTCAAGAAGTTGATTTCTCTTCTCCATTACTTCAATCTTCTTTTCTTCTTGGATTAATCTTTTCTCTTCTTGGATTAATCTTTTCTCCTGATATGTTTTTCTGTCTTCTCTAATTTTTTCCAAAACTGTTTTTTCTCTCGATGTATTATTTCTTCTCATCTTTGTTCCTCTTTCGTCGATCATTAAAGTTTCTGTTAGTCTTCCTTCAACCTCTGCAGAGGTCGAAGGAATATTCATCGGCTGCTGCGTATTTTCCCTATGATCCATGTCGTTAGGAACGCTAGCAGCGGTTGCTAGTAGTAACACTGGATTTATTGATTTTTTTTCCCCAACACTTTCTCCATTTCTTCGGCGTATTCGAAAAATTTTCGCCCACGCCCTGTCGAAGTTTTATTCTCAACGTATTTTTTATAACTTCGTTCTAATACTTTCCACCTGTTCTCACACGCACTTTTTGAATATTCTTCGTTTAAAATTTTAGAGAGTTCCATGGCAACATACCCCCACATAACTTTAAAGTTCCTTATTTTTAAGGTGCCCACTTGACACCTATATTTTGGATACTATAAGTCTATCAACACTTTTGTCGAATTGGTACTCCAAAAGGTTGAGTTTTTCACTGGAGTTCCACCTTCTGGGTTACCATTGGAAATTGAATCATTCTGACGAACTGAGAGCAACAAAATTCCTAATTTATATTACAGTTAAAGAAAATACCCAACTTACCTTGCAGTTCGTCCATATTCAAGAAATATTTAAAATAATATTTTAGCTTTTATTAACAGAATTAATTTAACGGCGCGAAAGGGTATCTCAGCTTTTCTTAATGGCGGGAAATACACGTATTCGTACGAGTACGTCTTCAGTCGGGATATTATGGGCGGTCTTGAACTACAAGTTCTTGCTGGTTCTTGCTTCTGGACAAGTACTGATTTGAACCATTCTGAACTGTCCTAAAAATCACAAGTAGGCTGATGAAACAGCGGACTATCAGTTCGTAAAACTAGTAGTTCATATTTTAACGTTTGATGAAACAGATTTTAGTTAAAGAGCATGCGCATAGCTCTAGAACTAACGAGAACTCGTCGATGAAACAAACCTATTATTTACTAAGAAACGTCAAGTCAGATGAACTACTACGACAGGACCGTAGTCAGCCCCTTGTGTATAATATTAATTTACCTTTTAAAGTTTGTAAATAGATTGTAAATAATTCATTAATAAATAACCGAATCTTGTAAATATTAAAAATGTTCCAATTTCAATTAGAATAAATATTATTTTTAAGAGTTTTGATTTTTCTTTTTACATAGTTTAAATTCCCCAAAAGTCTCTTATATTAGATAAGAGTGGCGCCCGCATTGTTGATAAGTAAGAGAAGAGAAAAATTACATTTCGGCCAAATAAGCCCCCCCCCTGGCCCACGCTCACGTAAGCTACCCGCAGTAGCAATTTGGGTTGCTACAATCCCTCATTATTTAGGGGTGGGGGTAGTTTAACTACTATATCCTGCTTTTCAATATCTGCGACGTCTTCCTTCTCAGGATAAATAAAATGATAACTTTGATTAACTTTTTTTAAGAACTTAACAGTGACTTCCCCGTTTTCCATTATTTGGATTATTTCTCCAACAAAATTTTTAAACAATTTTTTTTACACAAATTTAACCACAACAAAATCTCCCACATTAAAAGTTTCGTTTTCGGTGAGTGACGCATCTTCTTCAACTTCGTTGCTCACGTTAAATGAATTATAGCTTTCCGCATAGTCAATATCTTCTTCACTACTATTTTCACTGCTACTAGATTGCAATATCTTTCTTTTAACTCCTTTTTTTTTCAAACCAATTCGATTGTTAACTTTACCTAATTTCATTTTCTTCTGTGAGCAGCGTTTCTCTATTTCGGTCTTCTCTGGAAGTTATAATTCGACTAGAACCCTCTTTTCGTCCCCTCTGCTTAGTAGGTTGTCTTGCAGGTGCTTTTGGAAATTGTCGAATTGAAGCAGGCGACACAACTGGAGATTCTTCGATCGAACAGGACGGCCGTGGTTCAACTAAATTTTGATTTTGCAATTCAACTTGTTTATTTGGATCCTCGTGATCTGTTACAGATGCATATAGAAAATCTTGCTCATCCCAGGATAAATCCCAGCCTTTAGAAATCCAGAACATATATTCTTGGGTGTAAATGCACCCATGAATGCCGATTTCGCAAATTTTGGTAGATGATAAATTGCTGGCATGGATTTAGCTATATCAAATTCTGATGCTGCAGATCTAATGGACATTTTACCTTCTAATACAGTATTTATGGCTGTCTGTATCACTTCTTTGGATTTTCGCATTCTTTTTTTGACTTTGGTGTTCATATTGCAGAATAACTTAAATCTGCAATAAAAACGCAATAAACAACTCAATACTTAGACTGTCTATTTTAACTCAAAACACTTTCACTAACTTTATTTTGTAACTAACTCTAAATATATCTCAAACAGTAAATACACGTTTTTATTAACTTAACTCGCGAAAATACATAACCTTCTCTAGCTTCTAAACAACTATATCTGATAACGCTTGGTTTTGTTTCATAATTAGTTACCATGTGTGGCATCTACCAGTCATAAGTAGAAGTTTATAATATTAGTTATTTACTGTTTTATTAACTGTCCCTTTCAAAACTTGTCCCTTTCGTGCCACCTCTCCCCTAACTTTAAAGCTGAATTTCTTCAATTACATATTTATATTGCTAAAACATCCAGGATGGAAGAAAAATATTCAAAATGAAATTTATTTGGACCACTTCCGGTGCCAGCTTATAAAAGGGCTGCATTGAGAGCTGATAAGGGTGTGCTTTTGAAGACACTAACCAGCGAATGCCTCCCACATTTTTCGTGCGTTTAAGTGCGATAATCTGATAATCTGAAAACACTCGGAAATTCAGAAACTTGGTAAAAAAAAATAAGATAAAATGCAATGATAAAAATCAGTTGCTCAAGTTAGAAAGGGGTTAATTTGTCAAGTAAAGTTGTAAGTGTAAGGAACATTTTGTCTATGAATACGGCCGTAAATAAATTAGTAAATATTAATTGATAATTTTTAAAATACAAGAAGTTATTCAATTTGAAATTTGCCGCCACCACTATGTCGAACGTAAGCAATTTTAGATAAATCTCGTTTTAGTTCTATTAGATGGCGCTAATGTCGACGTTAATGTCGCAATTTTATAATTTTGTCTAGCAGTGATTTGTCAACTATAGCAGTAGTTTTCTAAATCGATAACATATATAATCAATGCAATTAACGCTTTCGTTGAACAAAAGTGATTTTACACCCGTACAGTTACAGTGCTCCATCTTCGAAATGGAACCAGTTACCGATTTACATGCATCTCAAGTGCTACCTTCCAAGGAATCACAAATTGTAGAAAACGCAGGTAAATTTTTGGACACTCCATATTCAATTAGCAATTTCGAAATTAAAAGAGAAGAGGTGGAAGATGTGAAATTTAATTTAGAAGATTTGCATCATTCCATTGATATTAAAGAAGATACCGACAAGACAGATTTAACGCTGAATTGTTCAAAATATTTTGAGTGTGCAATTTGTGGTTATAAACTTGCTCTTAAACAAACTTTAATACGTCATTTAAGAGCTCATAAAAAAAAGGGCAGGAAATCATTTATTTGCAATATTTGTAACGTCAAATGTGCCTACAAATCACAGTTTGAAATCCATTTAAGAACTCATACCGTCGAAAAACAGTTTAATTGTGATATTTGTGAGTATACTTGTGCAGATAAATCAAGCTTACGAAAACATTTAAGAACTCATACAGGCGAAAAACTGTGGAGTTGTGGAATTTGTGAGTATACTTGTGCACATAAATCAGGCTTACAAAGACATTTAAGAACTCATACCGGTGAAAAACCATTTAGTTGTGGTATTTGTGAGTATACTTGTGCAGATAAATCAAGCTTACGAAACCATTTAAGAACTCACACCGGCGAAAAACCGTGGAGTTGTGGAATTTGTGAGTATACTTGTGCACGGAAATCAAGCTTACAAAGACATTTAAGAATTCATACCGGTGAAAAACCATTTAGTTGTGGTATTTGTGAGTATACTTGTGCCTGGGAATCAGCCTTACGAAATCATTTAAAAACTCATACCGGCGAAAAACCATTTAGTTGTAATATTTGTGAGTATACTTGTGCATGGAAATCAGCCTTACAAAGACATTTAAAAACTCATACAGGCGAGAAACCGTTCACTTGTGATAGTTGCGCCTATAAATGTGCACATAAAAAGCAATTGCAAAAGCATTTAAAATCTCATATGTAGTAACCATAGATATATTGCTGTGATACTCGGCAAAAATTAAGTTTATTTCCACTTCCAAATAATTTTCCCTCCTTCATAACCCATCCACTTTCAATTAAATACATTTTATTTAGCTATTCAATTTGTTCATAATATATTAAATTTTTATAATTACTTCTCAGAATTACAAGATTATTGGGGCGGTCCTAGCAAGATTTTCAGGTGGTGCGAGATCTTATTTTGGCGCCCCCTCCCTCCCCCCCATTTTTTTTTAATTTGATGAAATTTTTTCAAAAAAAAATTTAAAAAAAAAAATATAAAAAGAAATTTTAAATTTTATTTATTGGCAGCAGAGAGTTTTTAGACTAAAGATACGATAATATGTGTTTAAAAAGATTTATTTAATCAAATTAAGAAATAAAAAAATTAACTACAAAGCCACTTTTCTCGCTTTTGCACCTGCAAATTTTTTTATTACTTCGGAATAATCTAAGTCCTTGCCAATATTATTTTCTATGGACAAAATTGCTAAATCTGAAAGTCGCTCCTGACACATAGTCGAACGTAGATAAGTTGTTAATCAGCTTTAATTTACTGAAGCTTCGTTCTCCATTGGCGACCGTTACAGGTATGGTTAACAGAATCCGAAGTGCTGTCCACACATTCGGAAATATATCCTGCCAACCATTTGTTTTAATAAGTTGAAGAACTTTTATTGGTTCTGCTGATTCAATGTCTTTCAACAGTGGATTCAGGTGTAAAAGTTCCTCAACCAATTCACAACCAGATATGTCATATTTTTCCCCATCGGTTAAACTTATCTCTAAATTCTCACATGCTTTGTCCAATTTTGTCTTTTCAGGAATTTCTTTGATATTGTACAAAAATGACCATACATCATTAAATTTCGATAGTTGTAAAAATCTATTAACCAACGCATTTTCAATTGTATCGATCATGGGGTAAAAGACGCTTATTTTAAACAACTTTTCGGGATCCGTTGCACAGAGAGAAATAATGAGTAGTATTTACAAAAATATATGTACATTCTTAAAAGATGGTAATTGTTTTTGGCCAAGAAAGGCATTTTAACAATGTACAACAGTATGTTTTAAATATTACCACGAGGAATGAACAGTGGCTGTTTTACATTGTACCAAATAATTTGTAGCTTTTATGATATATATTGTAAACATATTTGTAGTATTTACAGATCAATTATACATATAACAAATGATTTTATAAATTGGATAAGTAGTATTAACAGATGATTTGTACAAAGAACCATCACTTCTGTAATTACACTGGTACTATTTACAGATTATTATTATTCTAACAGGAACCATTAGTTTTGTAATTTCATTGGTAGTATTTATAATTGAATAATTGTAACGGAAACAATTGGTTTTGTAAAATTCACTGGTACTATCCACAGATGATTTCTAAAAGAAATTACTAGTTTTCAGGGGTGGGCAAAATACATTTCAAATGTATTTGAAATACATTTTACAAAATACATTTATGAAAATACAAAATACAATTGACAAAATACAGTATTTCAAATACAAGATGCAGTATTATGTTATAATAACATAATAATAACATAGTACGAGTAAGGTATATTATGTTATAATGACATGAATAAATGGATTTTGTATTTTAGAAACTGCATCCTGTATTTGAAATTCTGTATTTTGTAATTTGTATTTTCATAAATGTATTTTGTAAAATGTATTTCAAATACATTTGATGCCCACCCCTGCTAGTTTTGTAATCCCATTGGTATCTAATTCTTTCATAAAAACTGCATTGTTTATGCTAATAAATATTGATTTTGTAAAAGTAATTTTAAAGAAGCCACTGGTTAATTAAATTTATGATTTGTACCTGATCTGAAATGGGCAAAATGTGTTTAAATCATTAAAATTAGATAAATTTATTATGTATTTTATTATAAAAACTTTAAAAAAATACAATGTAAAAATAAGCAAACTTCTTTATATTGAACAATAAATGCAAACAAATTAAAGTCAAAAAATTAAAATTAAAATTTACGAATGTACAGTAATCGAGCATCAATTTTTAATAACATGTAATAACAAACTAACACTTGTATGAACTCCACAAGTGGATGTATCTTTTATATTATAAAAATATTTATTAATAAGTTGCCACACAGCTTCACTTTCTTTTGGATATGAAAAATTAAAAACAAACAAAATCATGAAACAAACGTCCAAAGCTCTCAAAATGTTATGAAATCTAAATTTGATATTATCCCAGTACACATAAATTACCTTTGGATCTAAAATGTTCTCTCCAATTACTCCTATGCAGGGTTGGATACTTGATCGATGTTCATTTTGATGAGCAATATAAGAATCCCATGCGGTTACTGTAGGATGAATATTAATAATTGACAGCTGAGAATCTTTAATTGTGAATCTTTTTGTACGTTTAGTACCATCGCTAACTTTGACAACACTTCTTGTCGTCGGAGCCAAAATAATAGGTAGCAAGTATAGCAATCCTGCATTACGACCATCTAGAAGTTTTAACCAAGTTAAAAATTATTGTTATTTATATCTGAAAATTATAAATTTACCTTCTGTTAAACTGTTTTTGTACATTTAGTTGTGTAAAAAGTGTCATACTTTCTAAATCTTTAATTTTTTCTTTCAATACCGGCAATAACTTCTCAAAAAAGGTATCAAATGCTTCATATATCTTCGTGTGGCATCCATATAAATAATTAAAATCGTTAGAAATCTGAATAAAACGTAAATTAATAAAATTATAATTGTTAAAAATCTATCCAACTTACCAATGTATTGCTATGTGCTGACGTAGCCTCACGTTGGGCTAGCCAAAAAGTGCTGTGTTGCCCCGGAGCTTTATTAGGCTTGCACTCTGTGTAGTTAATGTCTTGTACGAGTGTACGTAAATGTACCTCGTCAATAAAAATGATTGTAAAATTACTTGATAAATTGCAATAAAATAAACTTTCACCTCGGCTTTGACTATTTCGGAGAGCACTGACTTACCTAATCTCAAGTTGGGCCCTTTCCTTGACCAAGTTGTGTTACTGAAATATAAATTACTGGTCGTTGGAAAATAAGGTTGTACAAACAAATTATGCTCCGTTGTTAAAAGAATAATAATTTTATTTTAAATAGTGCAAATGAAAATAGAAAAATGAAATAGAAATGTTTAAATTTATTGACAAAATCTTAAAATTAAAACTTTAAACGGGTTAACGCACGCGTGTTTCAGTTACCAAAAATTTTCACTAATTTTTATGTAATAACTTTTAATGTGCATTTACCTTAATAAATGTAGGGAATTTCTTATTCCTAGTTGTTAACAGCATACAATAGGATGGTTTTGCCTGGCCGATGACCTTCAGTTACTAATAATAATCCAGATAAGTTTTCTTGTGTAGTGTTGAACCACGTTTTTATGCAGCACCAAATTTTCAAAAATAAACACAATCACTTTATAAATTCAACGAAATTGACTTTTTTAACACGTAAGTAATTTTGCTTTAATGATCTCTTTACTTTTCATACGGTTTTAAAACAATTTTCTCCCTATTTATTTAATTTTTAGGAGACGCAAATAAATTTTACCACCATTAAATTCAAGAATCAACTTATTATTATTTTCATCAATTGTTTTCCATAGTTACTTGTATTTTCAAAGCATTCCTGATTTCGTTCCCTTTGGTCGATATAAAAATCAATATATTTGACGTAAAATTTCCAGGTTCGTACTTGGCCCAAAATAATTTGTAAAATTTTTAATAAAATTTTTATGTTTCAGATTTATTTGAAGTACCAGCCTCTTCTGTGATCATCCAGTAAAGTTTTAAAAAGAAAATGTTTTTCTCGTTCGTGGTACATTGAGTTACGAAGCACTTTTAACACATGTAAAATTTTGTTATTTTAAAAGTTTTACGTTTTAACACATTTTTATAACTAATGTTTTGAACAATTATTTTGATTTCAAATTACATTTCTTATAATTACTTAAATTAATTTACAATTTTAACAAACATTTTTATAACAGAATCAAAACGTTGCATTTGAATTTATTTTGTCCTCTCGTTCCGCGACCTTATGTTTACATAAATTATGACGTTAAAGCAGATTCTTGGTGTCAGATGAAACCTTTACTTTCGAACAAATAAGTCATGTGCTATCTTTATCAATAAATAAAACCTTGAATCAAAACGTGATCATTTCTATTGACGTGGCCGTGGTACATAGCATTTACCCCCTGTTAATTAAAATTTATCCGAAAACACTTAATTTTTGTGATAAATTTCTTAATTAACACACGTGCGTTTATTCATAAACACATCAAACTAAATTTATAATGTGGCGTTATTAAATACCTTTATCAAATTATTAACTCTAATGCAAAAATATGAATTTAACTAAATAAATTAAAATAAATGTTCAAATAATTTACTAACTGTTTATAAAATTCAAATTATCCTAATTAATTAACCTAACTAACTAATCTGACCAAGATTGATTTTTTTACCTTTTTTATAATTGCTCTTTTTACTAGCATGTTTATACCATTCGTTGTTTCATATTTTGATTTATTTCAAATTTTAACTACTTGATTAATTTCATTACTTGGTTGTTAACCATGTAAACTTTATTTATTCAATTCTGATTCCCTTTGTTTAAGTAATTGTTTTATTTCAATTTTCATTTAATCATATTTTGTGACCTAAATTATCTTTTCTTTTAATTATATTTGGTATCCCCTAATAAATTCTTTATCATCATATTTTTATTATCATATTCATTTATTTTCCCCCCCGTAATAATTCATAATCTTTATTCATATTTCCACATAATCATCATCATATTCAATCATATTTTTCCCCTAATATTTATAATTCTTCATATTTCAATATTAAACATATTCTTGGATACCATTTATTTTAAAACTCCTATTCTTACGATCTGTTATTTGTCATTTTATTTCTTTCATTTCTGGTCACCTAATAATTTCATTTTAAAAAAACTGATCTATTTAAATAATTTTACTTTCGCGCATTTTATAACTGAACCTCATTAAATAAATTAAAATTTTCAATAATTATTTTGTTCTCTTACATTTATTGTTATTTTCAAGCGTAGCATTTTCAAAATTTCATCTTGGTCAAATTATTTTCAGACAAAATCATATTTACAATTGTAATGTTTGGTCCTATTTTACTATTTTCCCAGCGGTTTTTTTTTTATAGATGTTGTTATTATTAATTTCAAATTAAGTTTCGCCATTTCAATTCTTGCTATTCTCCTGAGCGGTCATTTTTAAAAGTTGTTATTTATTTAATTTTCCTTTTTAAGTTTAAGTTTCGCCGTTGGCGTTTTCAATCATAATAGTCCCATCGTCCCATCGATAAATCATGTCGATGTGGAATCGACCTCTTATTAAATCCGAATCGGGATGCCTTATTTGGTAGGTACACTCGCCTACTTTTTCATCTATGATGAAGGGTCCTTCATAGGGGAGTTGAAGTTTCTGACACTCATTGTGCTCTCTTCGTCCCAATCGTAATTTTTTTATAATCACCCATTCTCCTATTCCAAAATTGCATTTTTTCTTGATTTTCTTGTTCATCTTTCTTGTGTATTTTTGACTTCTTTTCTTGAGTCTTTTCCTAACTTCTTCAAGTATTTCATCATGTTCTTTTTCAGATTGATTATATACCCATGGTCGTTCCGGTTGCTGATTTAACATGAGGAAATGTGGCGTTCTTTCCGTCGCTATGCTTGGGGTATGATTAATGAAGTTTTCTACTATTTCGAGTTTACTATGCCATGAAGGTTGATCATCGTGTACCAGGAGTCTGAGGAATTTAATCGTCTCTTGGACATACCTCTCACAGATGTTTCCTTGTGGATGTCGTATGGAACAATACGTGACTTTCACGCCACGTTCTTCCCAATGCTGTCTAAAACGTTGGTTATCGAAGTAAGTTGCATTATCAACTAAAATTCTTTTTGGCTTAATGATTTCATTACAGAAACGATCCAGAAGTTCCAGCGAAATGTCCGTTGTACATGATACGGTTGGATATAATTGGACGAATTTTGTGAAAGCATCAACTACGACGAAGATGTTATGAAACTCACTACTGGCTATTAAATTACCGATATAATCAACTGCAACTAACTCCCCAGGTTGTTCTAGTTTTAAGCTTTGCACGATATTTTGGTTATGAAAATTTTTAAATTTCCCCATTTGGCATAATGTACATTGGTTAATGGTACGCTTTATAATTTTTAAATCTTTATGGCAGAAGTAATTTTCCCTGAACATAAGCCATGTTTTCTTGATACCAGCGTGCCCAAATTTTAAATGTAACGCGTTTGTAATATTTATTGTGGTAGGTTCATCTACCACATATAATTCTAAATTTCTCAAAGTTTTTATGATTACGTTATCTTTATATTTAAATGAATTTGTATTTTCTTGATCGTTATTATCTAATTTAATTTTTAAGCTATCAAAACATTCATTTTCCTGAGCTAACAAAACATCCTGACGTGTAAACGGAATTTCGTCATCAACCAGTTGGTTTAATGCGATTAAAATTTCTTTAGGCTTATTTACCGGGTTATCTTTTCTACTAAGCGCGTCTGCAATAATATTATTTTTGCCTTTAATGTGCACGATGTCGAATGAGTACTCCATAATGAGCAAACTCCACCGATAAATTCTATTATTCGTGAATTTTGTACGCATTAAAAACGTTAACGCGGAGTGATCAGTGTGTATTTCAAAACGGTTGCCGATTAGGTAGAATTTTAATTTTGTGAGCGCAAACACGATAGCTAACATTTCTTTCTCGGACGTGGAATAATTAAGCTCCGATTTCTTTAAAGTTCGCGAAACAAAACTTATCGGTTCTTCCTCCCCGTCACGCATCTGTATTAGGGCGCCTCCGACCGCAAAATGACTGGCGTCTGTCTTTAGTATAAACTTTTCTTTAAAATTAGGATGTAGTAGTTTGACGTTCTCATATAACGTGTTTTTCATTTGCTCAAAAGCCTTTTGTTTATCATCGTCCCATTTCCATCTTACCGATTTCCTCAATAGCTCAAGTAACGGAACTGTTAAATTGGAATAGTTAGGTACGAACCTTTTATAATAATTCATTAACCCTAAAAATGATCTTAATGACTTTAAGTTAAATGGTCTACGGTAATTCTTAATTTCGATTATTTTCCCATCGTCTATCTTAATACCCTCGTTTGAAATTATGTAACCCAAATATTGAACTTGCGTCTTGTAGAACTCACATTTTTCTATGTTGAGCTTCAAGTCTGCGTCATTTAATGCTTTTAAAATTTTATCTATGTGAACTTTATGAATTTCTTCATTTTCGCTGAAGATTATTATGTCATCAACATAGTGTGCACAAAAATGACTAAATTGGTTGAGGATAACTTGTAATGCACCGATGAGTGCCGCGCTGCTAGTGGATAATCCAAATGGAACAACTCGAAAGATATACGTGTTACCATCTACGCTAAAACCTGTGTATTGTTGTGAGTCTTCATGCAATTTAATTAGCCAAAACGAATTTCTTAAGTCGAGTTTACTGAAAGTTTTTGATGATCCCAATTTTGATAATAATGACTCCATAGTTTCCGGACTCTCGAACTGGGGTTTTGTAACTGCGTTTAACCCCCTCGCGTCTAAACATAATCTTAAACTCCCGTCTTTCTTTTTAACAATAACGAGTGGGTTTAAATAAGCTGTAGGAGATTTTACTATGATGCCGTCCTTTAGCATCTTTTGAATTTCTAATTGCACCTGCTGTTTGTAACTTTGCGGGATAGGGTAGGTTTTGCAGCGGAATAGCTTGTCCTTGATAATTTGCAGCTTGTGCACGTAATTTTTCGCGGTACCCGACTCTTGATTTATCAATGCATCGTATTTCATGAATAACTTTATGACGTCGTGGGTGGAATCATTTGGACAATCTAATTTTATGTTTTTCAAATCCCCTTTGTTTTTATTTATTAACTGTGTATCCCAATTAACATTTCTTAAACCTTCTTCCCTGTCATAATTAACATAATTAACATTGTATTCCCCTTCTATTGAATTTTCTACTAACATTTCCGGTTCATTCCCATCAGTGATTTGATTACCTAAATTGTTTGTCCATGTGATCTCTTTGTTTAATATTTTTACTACCTTCCGTTCTGCATCAATGATCATATTAAATTTATTAATTAAGTCGATTCCGAGTATGCATTGCATGGATAAATTTTTAATAATTAAAATTGATTCTTTTATGATTACATCCCCTATTTTAATTGTTGCGAGTACGCTTTCGTTCGCAGATGAGAACTTTTTCTGGTTTGGCGTTACCAAATTTACTATCTTTGTTTTTAAAATTGAATCTTTAAAATTTTCTTGATTTTTCGAAATTACCCCCTGATTTATTAATGAAATTTCTGCCCCTGTATCTATTAAACAATTTACCTGAACGTTATTAATGTTTACCATAATGTATGGCAACAAATCAAATTTATTTTCATTATTTAACCCCCCCGTATTTTCGATACTGATAAACTCTTTGGGATGCTGATAAGAGCTTATCTGCATATTCATTGGCACGCCGTTTATTGAAAATCCTGTGGGGAAGATGCTTCTTCTTCCACAGCAGGTGTCCTATTTATCGTAACACTATTAATCGGTCGGTTTTCTGTATTGGCTGACGTTCGGTTTGGAAAACGTTCGTCACCCCCTTGTTGGTTGTCCCGATCGTTCGTGCGATGGTCATAACTACGCCAATTTGACTCAAATCTACCTCCTCTCTGGAAACGTCCACGATAACCCTGATTATAATTTCTATTATTTCCGTAATAGTTACCTCGACCAAAATTACCTCTGTTAGAGTTGTATCCCGCATTGCGATCGTCCTGACTATCCCGATTGTTTGCATTGAAGTTATTATTAGCGCCCCTGCGATTTTCAAAATTGTTGTACCCCGTATGATTATTATTATTTTGATTGTAATTTCCCGATCTTTCATACCGGTTGTACCTGTTGTCCCGATTATTGCGATTGTCGTTCCCGTTATTGTAATAAGTGCGCTGGTTATTTGAGTCGTGTTGCCCCCCTGAATAATTGTTAAAAGTTCTAGTCGCGTTATTATAGCTTGGCCTATTGGCTCTTTCGTCCATGTTAACCGCATCTGTTCTCCTTAACAATTTTGATAATTCGGATATCGTGTTTATATTTTCAAGAGCTACCCGATTGATTATATCTTGGCAAAAATGATTAGATAAGTGTTCAACGATTTCTTCCTCGGATACTTCCGGTTCAAGTTGCGTTACCTCGTTAATGATGTTTTCCGCGTAATCATTGCGGCGACCGTACCCTTTAAATTTACCGTTCATTAACTCGTTGCGTATTCGCCCCTGAGCTTGCTTGTCCCAATAACGATCTAGAAATAGTCTTTCGAAACCGACAAAATCTTCAAATTTATCTTGCACACACCCGAACCACTTTTTAGCATTGCCACCCATCATTGAGCAGATGCAATTTTTGAATTTATTCACATCGCGGATGTGACTTGTGCTGCGATTCGCGTATTTGATGAATTGTTTAGGGTTGAAGTCCCCTTTTTCGTAGAACTTTATTGCTTGCCCGTTGTTTGTCGGCCAAGTAATGTCTTGTAGAGCCGCTAAAGTTATTGAACTGTTTGTGCTTTCACATTTTATCTTGACGTTTTCTTCAAGTAATTTTAGTTTTTCCCCCTGATCATTTAATTTCAGGTCTACCTTTACTTTACACACTTTTTGACTCATATCCGTTTTTGACTTTACAATTTGTTCTTCCAAAATTTGTCGTGTTAGTATTATTTTATTATTGATATCAATTTCCGGTACTATTTGACTTCTAATTTCTGATACCTCTTCACTTAATTCATACACATTTTCTTTTACCTTCTGTACATTTTTATTTGTCTCATTGACCTCATCCGATAATTTATTTTCCATTTCTACTTTTAATTTTTCAATGCTGTTCTTTACCATATCCTCTGATTTTTTAAATGCCTCGGCGGCTTCTTCTCTTGCCTCTTGTATCTTCTCATTTAGTTCCTTTTTAACGTCGTCTGTCCTTTTAATTATTAGTTCTGTTTTCTCTTCGAACTTTTCATTCAACTCCTTCTTGGTTTCGTTCAACTCCTTTCTGGAGTCCTCTGTGCTTTTTAAAATTAAGTCTGTTTTCTTTGCGTTTTCTGAAAGAGCATCTTTCATGAACTCCATCATTTTTTTGCATTTCTGTTTTCTCTTCTTTCTTAGGTGTTTCGTCTATATTTGTTTCAAGCGATATTTCACTTGCGATTTTACTTTCTTCCTCGGTTTCCAGTATAACCTCTTCTATTAAATTTTCTTCTTCCTTTTCTATGAATGTGTCTTCCATACCTTCATCTACGACTTCCGGATTTTTCTTTTCATACCTGATCGTCCTTTCAGATTTTTCTGCCATTTCGATTTATGTTTTAAATATTTATTCAAATTACTTTTAAGGAAATAGTTGTTAAGTGAATTATGACGTATTTTTACTTTTAGTGATAAGAATATTTTTAATTTTAGTTTTAAGAAAATTGTTAGTTTTAATGTCAACGTTATGAATAATTTTAATGAAATTTCTCGTTGTAATTAACCTATCTAGTAATTTAATTACGATAACCTAACTTTGTTTGTGGTTCGAGGTTACTCGAGCCTCACGTTGTGACGCCAAAATTGCTGTGTACCCTCGGAGCTTTACTAGGGCTGCACGTTTTATATTGATGTTGTGTACGAGTGTACGTAAATGTACCTCGTCAATAAAAATGATTGTAAAATTATTTGATAAATTGCAATAAAATAAATTTTCACCTCGGCTTTGACTATTTCGGAGAGCACTGACTTACCTAATCTCAAGTTGGGCCCTTTCCTTGACCAAGTTGTGTTACTGAAATATAAATTACTGGTCGTTGGAAAATAAGGTTGTACAAACAAATTATGCTCCGTTGTTAAAAGAATAATAATTTTATTTTAAATAGTGCAAATGAAAATAGAAAAATGAAATAGAAATGTTTAAATTTATTGACAAAATCTTAAAATTAAAACTTTAAACGGGTTAACGCACGCGTGTTTCAGTTACCAAAAATTTTCACTAATTTTTATGTAATAACTTTTAATGTGCATTTACCTTAATAAATGTAGGGAATTTCTTATTCCTAGTTGTTAACAGCATACAATAGGATGGTTTTGCCTGGCCGATGACCTTCAGTTACTAATAATAATCCAGATAAGTTTTCTTGTGTAGTGTTGAACCACGTTTTTATGCAGCACCAAATTTTCAAAAATAAACACAATCACTTTATAAATTCAACGAAATTGACTTTTTTAACACGTAAGTAATTTTGCTTTAATGATCTCTTTACTTTTCATACGGTTTTAAAACAATTTTCTCCCTATTTATTTAATTTTTAGGAGACGCAAATAAATTTTACCACCATTAAATTCAAGAATCAACTTATTATTATTTTCATCAATTGTTTTCCATAGTTACTTGTATTTTCAAAGCATTCCTGATTTCGTTCCCTTTGGTCGATATAAAAATCAATATATTTGACGTAAAATTTCCAGGTTCGTACTTGGCCCAAAATAATTTGTAAAATTTTTAATAAAATTTTTATGTTTCAGATTTATTTGAAGTACCAGCCTCTTCTGTGATCATCCAGTAAAGTTTTAAAAAGAAAATGTTTTTCTCGTTCGTGGTACATTGAGTTACGAAGCACTTTTAACACATGTAAAATTTTGTTATTTTAAAAGTTTTACGTTTTAACACATTTTTATAACTAATGTTTTGAACAATTATTTTGATTTCAAATTACATTTCTTATAATTACTTAAATTAATTTACAATTTTAACAAACATTTTTATAACAGAATCAAAACGTTGCATTTGAATTTATTTTGTCCTCTCGTTCCGCGACCTTATGTTTACATAAATTATGACGTTAAAGCAGATTCTTGGTGTCAGATGAAACCTTTACTTTCGAACAAATAAGTCATGTGCTATCTTTATCAATAAATAAAACCTTGAATCAAAACGTGATCATTTCTATTGACGTGGCCGTGGTACATAGCATTTACCCCCTGTTAATTAAAATTTATCCGAAAACACTTAATTTTTGTGATAAATTTCTTAATTAACACACGTGCGTTTATTCATAAACACATCAAACTAAATTTATAATGTGGCGTTATTAAATACCTTTATCAAATTATTAACTCTAATGCAAAAATATGAATTTAACTAAATAAATTAAAATAAATGTTCAAATAATTTACTAACTGTTTATAAAATTCAAATTATCCTAATTAATTAACCTAACTAACTAATCTGACCAAGATTGATTTTTTTACCTTTTTTATAATTGCTCTTTTTACTAGCATGTTTATACCATTCGTTGTTTCATATTTTGATTTATTTCAAATTTTAACTACTTGATTAATTTCATTACTTGGTTGTTAACCATGTAAACTTTATTTATTCAATTCTGATTCCCTTTGTTTAAGTAATTGTTTTATTTCAATTTTCATTTAATCATATTTTGTGACCTAAATTATCTTTTCTTTTAATTATATTTGGTATCCCCTAATAAATTCTTTATCATCATATTTTTATTATCATATTCATTTATTTTCCCCCCCGTAATAATTCATAATCTTTATTCATATTTCCACATAATCATCATCATATTCAATCATATTTTTCCCCTAATATTTATAATTCTTCATATTTCAATATTAAACATATTCTTGGATACCATTTATTTTAAAACTCCTATTCTTACGATCTGTTATTTGTCATTTTATTTCTTTCATTTCTGGTCACCTAATAATTTCATTTTAAAAAAACTGATCTATTTAAATAATTTTACTTTCGCGCATTTTATAACTGAACCTCATTAAATAAATTAAAATTTTCAATAATTATTTTGTTCTCTTACATTTATTGTTATTTTCAAGCGTAGCATTTTCAAAATTTCATCTTGGTCAAATTATTTTCAGACAAAATCATATTTACAATTGTAATGTTTGGTCCTATTTTACTATTTTCCCAGCGGTTTTTTTTTTATAGATGTTGTTATTATTAATTTCAAATTAAGTTTCGCCATTTCAATTCTTGCTATTCTCCTGAGCGGTCATTTTTAAAAGTTGTTATTTATTTAATTTTCCTTTTTAAGTTTAAGTTTCGCCATTGTTTTCAATCATTATTGTCCCATCGTCCCATCGATAAATCATGTCGATGTGGAATCGACCTCTTATTAAATCCGAATCGGGATGCCTTATTTGGTAGGTACACTCGCCTACTTTTTCATCTATGATGAAGGGTCCTTCATAGGGAAGTTGAAGTTTCTGACACTCATTGTGCTCTCTTCGTCCCAATCGTAATTTTTTTATAATCACCCATTCTCCTATTCCAAAATTGCATTTTTTCTTGATTTTCTTGTTCATCTTTCTTGTGTATTTTTGACTTCTTTTCTTGAGTCTTTTCCTAACTTCTTCAAGTATTTCATCATGTTCTTTTTCAGATTGATTATATACCCATGGCCTTTCCGGTTGTTGGTTTAACATGAGGAAATGTGGCGTTCTTTCCGTCGCTATGCTTGGGGTATGATTAATGAAGTTTTCTACTATTTCGAGTTTACTATGCCATGAAGGTTGATCATCGTGTACCAGGAGTCTGAGGAATTTAATCGTCTCTTGGACATACCTCTCACAGATGTTTCCTTGTGGATGTCGTATGGAACAATACGTGACTTTCACGCCACGTTCTTCCCAATGCTGTCTAAAACGTTGGTTATCGAAGTAAGTTGCATTATCAACTAAAATTCTTTTTGGCTTAATGATTTCATTACAGAAACGATCCAGAAGTTCCAGCGAAATGTCCGTTGTACATGATACGGTTGGATATAATTGGACGAATTTTGTGAAAGCATCAACTACGACGAAGATGTTATGAAACTCACTACTGGCTATTAAATTACCGATATAATCAACTGCAACTAACTCCCCAGGTTGTTCTAGTTTTAAGCTTTGCACGATATTTTGGTTATGAAAATTTTTAAATTTCCCCATTTGGCATAATGTACATTGGTTAATGGTACGCTTTATAATTTTTAAATCTTTATGGCAGAAGTAATTTTCCCTGAACATAAGCCATGTTTTCTTGATACCAGCGTGCCCAAATTTTAAATGTAACGCGTTTGTAATATTTATTGTGGTAGGTTCATCTACCACATATAATTCTAAATTTCTCAAAGTTTTTATGATTACGTTATCTTTATATTTAAATGAATTTGTATTTTCTTGATCGTTATTATCTAATTTAATTTTTAAGCTATCAAAACATTCATTTTCCTGAGCTAACAAAACATCCTGACGTGTAAACGGAATTTCGTCATCAACCAGTTGGTTTAATGCGATTAAAATTTCTTTAGGCTTATTTACCGGGTTATCTTTTCTACTAAGCGCGTCTGCAATAATATTATTTTTGCCTTTAATGTGCACGATGTCGAATGAGTACTCCATAATGAGCAAACTCCACCGATAAATTCTATTATTCGTGAATTTTGTACGCATTAAAAACGTTAACGCGGAGTGATCAGTGTGTATTTCAAAACGGTTGCCGATTAGGTAGAATTTTAATTTTGTGAGCGCAAACACGATAGCTAACATTTCTTTCTCGGACGTGGAATAATTAAGCTCCGATTTCTTTAAAGTTCGCGAAACAAAACTTATCGGTTCTTCCTCCCCGTCACGCATCTGTATTAGGGCGCCTCCGACCGCAAAATGACTGGCGTCTGTCTTTAGTATAAACTTTTCTTTAAAATTAGGATGTAGTAGTTTGACGTTCTCATATAACGTGTTTTTCATTTGCTCAAAAGCCTTTTGTTTATCATCGTCCCATTTCCATCTTACCGATTTCCTCAATAGCTCAAGTAACGGAACTGTTAAATTGGAATAGTTAGGTACGAACCTTTTATAATAATTCATTAACCCTAAAAATGATCTTAATGACTTTAAGTTAAATGGTCTACGGTAATTCTTAATTTCGATTATTTTCCCATCGTCTATCTTAATACCCTCGTTTGAGATTATGTAACCCAAATATTGAACTCGCGTCTTGTAGAACTCACATTTTTCTATGTTGAGCTTCAAGTCTGCATCATTTAATGCTTTTAAAATTTTATCTATGTGAACTTTATGAATTTCTTCATTTTCGCTGAAGATTATTATGTCATCAACATAGTGTGCACAAAAATGACTAAATTGGTTGAGGATAACTTGTAATGCACCGATGAGTGCCGCGCTGCTAGTGGATAATCCAAATGGAACAACTCGAAAGATATACGTGTTACCATCTACGCTAAAACCTGTGTATTGTTGTGAGTCTTCATGCAATTTAATTAGCCAAAACGAATTTCTTAAGTCGAGTTTACTGAAAGTTTTTGATGATCCCAATTTTGATAATAATGACTCCATAGTTTCCGGACTCTCGAACTGGGGTTTTGTAACTGCGTTTAACCCCCTCGCGTCTAAACATAATCTTAAACTCCCGTCTTTCTTTTTAACAATAACGAGTGGGTTTAAATAAGCTGTAGGAGATTTTACTATGATGCCGTCCTTTAGCATCTTTTGAATTTCTAATTGCACCTGCTGTTTGTAACTTTGCGGGATAGGGTAGGTTTTGCAGCGGAATAGCTTGTCCTTGATAATTTGCAGCTTGTGCACGTAATTTTTCGCGGTACCCGACTCTTGATTTATCAATGCATCGTATTTCATGAATAACTTTATGACGTCGTGGGTGGAATCATTTGGACAATCTAATTTTATGTTTTTCAAATCCCCTTTGTTTTTATTTATTAACTGTGTATCCCAATTAACATTTCTTAAACCTTCTTCCCTGTCATAATTAACATAATTAACATTGTATTCCCCTTCTATTGAATTTTCTACTAACATTTCCGGTTCATTCCCATCAGTGATTTGATTACCTAAATTGTTTGTCCATGTGATCTCTTTGTTTAATATTTTTACTACCTTCCGTTCTGCATCAATGATCATATTAAATTTATTAATTAAGTCGATTCCGAGTATGCATTGCATGGATAAATTTTTAATAATTAAAATTGATTCTTTTATGATTACATCCCCTATTTTAATTGTTGCGAGTACGCTTTCGTTCGCAGATGAGAACTTTTTCTGGTTTGGCGTTACCAAATTTACTATCTTTGTTTTTAAAATTGAATCTTTAAAATTTTCTTGATTTTTCGAAATTACCCCCTGATTTATTAATGAAATTTCTGCCCCTGTATCTATTAAACAATTTACCTGAACGTTATTAATGTTTACCATAATGTATGGCAACAAATCAAATTTATTTTCATTATTTAACCCCCCCGTATTTTCGATACTGATAAACTCTTTGGGATGCTGATAAGAGCTTATCTGCATATTCATTGGCACGCCGTTTATTGAAAATCCTGTGGGGAAGATGCTTCTTCTTCCACAGCAGGTGTCCTATTTATCGTAACACTATTAATCGGTCGGTTTTCTGTATTGGCTGACGTTCGGTTTGGAAAACGTTCGTCACCCCCTTGTTGGTTGTCCCGATCGTTCGTGCGATGGTCATAACTACGCCAATTTGACTCAAATCTACCTCCTCTCTGGAAACGTCCACGATAACCCTGATTATAATTTCTATTATTTCCGTAATAGTTACCTCGACCAAAATTACCTCTGTTAGAGTTGTATCCCGCATTGCGATCGTCCTGACTATCCCGATTGTTTGCATTGAAGTTATTATTAGCGCCCCTGCGATTTTCAAAATTGTTGTACCCCGTATGATTATTATTATTTTGATTGTAATTTCCCGATCTTTCATACCGGTTGTACCTGTTGTCCCGATTATTGCGATTGTCGTTCCCGTTATTGTAATAAGTGCGCTGGTTATTTGAGTCGTGTTGCCCCCCTGAATAATTGTTAAAAGTTCTAGTCGCGTTATTATAGCTTGGCCTATTGGCTCTTTCGTCCATGTTAACCGCATCTGTTCTCCTTAACAATTTTGATAATTCGGATATCGTGTTTATATTTTCAAGAGCTACCCGATTGATTATATCTTGGCAAAAATGATTAGATAAGTGTTCAACGATTTCTTCCTCGGATACTTCCGGTTCAAGTTGCGTTACCTCGTTAATGATGTTTTCCGCGTAATCATTGCGGCGACCGTACCCTTTAAATTTACCGTTCATTAACTCGTTGCGTATTCGCCCCTGAGCTTGCTTGTCCCAATAACGATCTAGAAATAGTCTTTCGAAACCGACAAAATCTTCAAATTTATCTTGCACACACCCGAACCACTTTTTAGCATTGCCACCCATCATTGAGCAGATGCAATTTTTGAATTTATTCACATCGCGGATGTGACTTGTGCTGCGATTCGCGTATTTGATGAATTGTTTAGGGTTGAAGTCCCCTTTTTCGTAGAACTTTATTGCTTGCCCGTTGTTTGTCGGCCAAGTAATGTCTTGTAGAGCCGCTAAAGTTATTGAACTGTTTGTGCTTTCACATTTTATCTTGACGTTTTCTTCAAGTAATTTTAGTTTTTCCCCCTGATCATTTAATTTCAGGTCTACCTTTACTTTACACACTTTTTGACTCATATCCGTTTTTGACTTTACAATTTGTTCTTCCAAAATTTGTCGTGTTAGTATTATTTTATTATTGATATCAATTTCCGGTACTATTTGACTTCTAATTTCTGATACCTCTTCACTTAATTCATACACATTTTCTTTTACCTTCTGTACATTTTTATTTGTCTCATTGACCTCATCCGATAATTTATTTTCCATTTCTACTTTTAATTTTTCAATGCTGTTCTTTACCATATCCTCTGATTTTTTAAATGCCTCGGCGGCTTCTTCTCTTGCCTCTTGTATCTTCTCATTTAGTTCCTTTTTAACGTCGTCTGTCCTTTTAATTATTAGTTCTGTTTTCTCTTCGAACTTTTCATTCAACTCCTTCTTGGTTTCGTTCAACTCCTTTCTGGAGTCCTCTGTGCTTTTTAAAATTAAGTCTGTTTTCTTTGCGTTTTCTGAAAGAGCATCTTTCATGAACTCCATCATTTTTTTGCATTTCTGTTTTCTCTTCTTTCTTAGGTGTTTCGTCTATATTTGTTTCAAGCGATATTTCACTTGCGATTTTACTTTCTTCCTCGGTTTCCAGTATAACCTCTTCTATTAAATTTTCTTCTTCCTTTTCTATGAATGTGTCTTCCATACCTTCATCTACGACTTCCGGATTTTTCTTTTCATACCTGATCGTCCTTTCAGATTTTTCTGCCATTTCGATTTATGTTTTAAATATTTATTCAAATTACTTTTAAGGAAATAGTTGTTAAGTGAATTATGACGTATTTTTACTTTTAGTGATAAGAATATTTTTAATTTTAGTTTTAAGAAAATTGTTAGTTTTAATGTCAACGTTATGAATAATTTTAATGAAATTTCTCGTTGTAATTAACCTATCTAGTAATTTAATTACGATAACCTAACTTTGTTTGTGGTTCGAGGTTACTCGAGCCTCACGTTGTGACGCCAAAATTGCTGTGTACCCTCGGAGCTTTACTAGGGCTGCACGTTTTATATTGATGTTGTGTACGAGTGTACGTAAATGTACCTCGTCAATAAAAATGATTGTAAAATTATTTGATAAATTGCAATAAAATAAATTTTCACCTCGGCTTTGACTATTTCGGAGAGCACTGACTTACCTAATCTCAAGTTGGGCCCTTTCCTTGACCAAGTTGTGTTACTGAAATATAAATTACTGGTCGTTGGAAAATAAGGTTGTACAAACAAATTATGCTCCGTTGTTAAAAGAATAATAATTTTATTTTAAATAGTGCAAATGAAAATAGAAAAATGAAATAGAAATGTTTAAATTTATTGACAAAATCTTAAAATTAAAACTTTAAACGGGTTAACGCACGCGTGTTTCAGTTACCAAAAATTTTCACTAATTTTTATGTAATAACTTTTAATGTGCATTTACCTTAATAAATGTAGGGAATTTCTTATTCCTAGTTGTTAACAGCATACAATAGGATGGTTTTGCCTGGCCGATGACCTTCAGTTACTAATAATAATCCAGATAAGTTTTCTTGTGTAGTGTTGAACCACGTTTTTATGCAGCACCAAATTTTCAAAAATAAACACAATCACTTTATAAATTCAACGAAATTGACTTTTTTAACACGTAAGTAATTTTGCTTTAATGATCTCTTTACTTTTCATACGGTTTTAAAACAATTTTCTCACTATTTATTTAATTTTTAGGAGACGCAAATAAATTTTACCACCATTAAATTCAAGAATCAACTTATTATTATTTTCATCAATTGTTTTCCATAGTTACTTGTATTTTCAAAGCATTCCTGATTTCGTTCCCTTTGGTCGATATAAAAATCAATATATTTGACGTAAAATTTCCAGGTTCGTACTTGGCCCAAAATAATTTGTAAAATTTTTAATAAAATTTTTATGTTTCAGATTTATTTGAAGTACCAGCCTCTTCTGTGATCATCCAGTAAAGTTTTAAAAAGAAAATGTTTTTCTCGTTCGTGGTACATTGAGTTACGAAGCACTTTTAACACATGTAAAATTTTGTTATTTTAAAAGTTTTACGTTTTAACACATTTTTATAACTAATGTTTTGAACAATTATTTTGATTTCAAATTACATTTCTTATAATTACTTAAATTAATTTACAATTTTAACAAACATTTTTATAACAGAATCAAAACGTTGCATTTGAATTTATTTTGTCCTCTCGTTCCGCGACCTTATGTTTACATAAATTATGACGTTAAAGCAGATTCTTGGTGTCAGATGAAACCTTTACTTTCGAACAAATAAGTCATGTGCTATCTTTATCAATAAATAAAACCTTGAATCAAAACGTGATCATTTCTATTGACGTGGCCGTGGTACATAGCATTTACCCCCTGTTAATTAAAATTTATCCGAAAACACTTAATTTTTGTGATAAATTTCTTAATTAACACACGTGCGTTTATTCATAAACACATCAAACTAAATTTATAATGTGGCGTTATTAAATACCTTTATCAAATTATTAACTCTAATGCAAAAATATGAATTTAACTAAATAAATTAAAATAAATGTTCAAATAATTTACTAACTGTTTATAAAATTCAAATTATCCTAATTAATTAACCTAACTAACTAATCTGACCAAGATTGATTTTTTTACCTTTTTTATAATTGCTCTTTTTACTAGCATGTTTATACCATTCGTTGTTTCATATTTTGATTTATTTCAAATTTTAACTACTTGATTAATTTCATTACTTGGTTGTTAACCATGTAAACTTTATTTATTCAATTCTGATTCCCTTTGTTTAAGTAATTGTTTTATTTCAATTTTCATTTAATCATATTTTGTGACCTAAATTATCTTTTCTTTTAATTATATTTGGTATCCCCTAATAAATTCTTTATCATCATATTTTTATTATCATATTCATTTATTTTCCCCCCCGTAATAATTCATAATCTTTATTCATATTTCCACATAATCATCATCATATTCAATCATATTTTTCCCCTAATATTTATAATTCTTCATATTTCAATATTAAACATATTCTTGGATACCATTTATTTTAAAACTCCTATTCTTACGATCTGTTATTTGTCATTTTATTTCTTTCATTTCTGGTCACCTAATAATTTCATTTTAAAAAAACTGATCTATTTAAATAATTTTACTTTCGCGCATTTTATAACTGAACCTCATTAAATAAATTAAAATTTTCAATAATTATTTTGTTCTCTTACATTTATTGTTATTTTCAAGCGTAGCATTTTCAAAATTTCATCTTGGTCAAATTATTTTCAGACAAAATCATATTTACAATTGTAATGTTTGGTCCTATTTTACTATTTTCCCAGCGGTTTTTTTTTTATAGATGTTGTTATTATTAATTTCAAATTAAGTTTCGCCATTTCAATTCTTGCTATTCTCCTGAGCGGTCATTTTTAAAAGTTGTTATTTATTTAATTTTCCTTTTTAAGTTTAAGTTTCGCCGTTGGCGTTTTCAATCATAATAGTCCCATCGTCCCATCGATAAATCATGTCGATGTGGAATCGACCTCTTATTAAATCCGAATCGGGATGCCTTATTTGGTAGGTACATTCGCCTACTTTTTCATCTATGATGAAGGGTCCTTCATAGGGAAGTTGAAGTTTCTGACACTCATTGTGCTCTCTTCGTCCCAATCGTAATTTTTTTATAATCACCCATTCTCCTATTCCAAAATTGCATTTTTTCTTGATTTTCTTGTTCATCTTTCTTGTGTATTTTTGACTTCTTTTCTTGAGTCTTTTCCTAACTTCTTCAAGTATTTCATCATGTTCTTTTTCAGATTGATTATATACCCATGGCCTTTCCGGTTGTTGGTTTAACATGAGGAAATGTGGCGTTCTTTCCGTCGCTATGCTTGGGGTATGATTAATGAAGTTTTCTACTATTTCGAGTTTACTATGCCATGAAGGTTGATCATCGTGTACCAGGAGTCTGAGGAATTTAATCGTCTCTTGGACATACCTCTCACAGATGTTTCCTTGTGGATGTCGTATGGAACAATACGTGACTTTCACGCCACGTTCTTCCCAATGCTGTCTAAAACGTTGGTTATCGAAGTAAGTTGCATTATCAACTAAAATTCTTTTTGGCTTAATGATTTCATTACAGAAACGATCCAGAAGTTCCAGCGAAATGTCCGTTGTACATGATACGGTTGGATATAATTGGACGAATTTTGTGAAAGCATCAACTACGACGAAGATGTTATGAAACTCACTACTGGCTATTAAATTACCGATATAATCAACTGCAACTAACTCCCCAGGTTGTTCTAGTTTTAAGCTTTGCACGATATTTTGGTTATGAAAATTTTTAAATTTCCCCATTTGGCATAATGTACATTGGTTAATGGTACGCTTTATAATTTTTAAATCTTTATGGCAGAAGTAATTTTCCCTGAACATAAGCCATGTTTTCTTGATACCAGCGTGCCCAAATTTTAAATGTAACGCGTTTGTAATATTTATTGTGGTAGGTTCATCTACCACATATAATTCTAAATTTCTCAAAGTTTTTATGATTACGTTATCTTTATATTTAAATGAATTTGTATTTTCTTGATCGTTATTATCTAATTTAATTTTTAAGCTATCAAAACATTCATTTTCCTGAGCTAACAAAACATCCTGACGTGTAAACGGAATTTCGTCATCAACCAGTTGGTTTAATGCGATTAAAATTTCTTTAGGCTTATTTACCGGGTTATCTTTTCTACTAAGCGCGTCTGCAATAATATTATTTTTGCCTTTAATGTGCACGATGTCGAATGAGTACTCCATAATGAGCAAACTCCACCGATAAATTCTATTATTCGTGAATTTTGTACGCATTAAAAACGTTAACGCGGAGTGATCAGTGTGTATTTCAAAACGGTTGCCGATTAGGTAGAATTTTAATTTTGTGAGCGCAAACACGATAGCTAACATTTCTTTCTCGGACGTGGAATAATTAAGCTCCGATTTCTTTAAAGTTCGCGAAACAAAACTTATCGGTTCTTCCTCCCCGTCACGCATCTGTATTAGGGCGCCTCCGACCGCAAAATGACTGGCGTCTGTCTTTAGTATAAACTTTTCTTTAAAATTAGGATGTAGTAGTTTGACGTTCTCATATAACGTGTTTTTCATTTGCTCAAAAGCCTTTTGTTTATCATCGTCCCATTTCCATCTTACCGATTTCCTCAATAGCTCAAGTAACGGAACTGTTAAATTGGAATAGTTAGGTACGAACCTTTTATAATAATTCATTAACCCTAAAAATGATCTTAATGACTTTAAGTTAAATGGTCTACGGTAATTCTTAATTTCGATTATTTTCCCATCGTCTATCTTAATACCCTCGTTTGAAATTATGTAACCCAAATATTGAACTTGCGTCTTGTAGAACTCACATTTTTCTATGTTGAGCTTCAAGTCTGCGTCATTTAATGCTTTTAAAATTTTATCTATGTGAACTTTATGAATTTCTTCATTTTCGCTGAAGATTATTATGTCATCAACATAGTGTGCACAAAAATGACTAAATTGGTTGAGGATAACTTGTAATGCACCGATGAGTGCCGCGCTGCTAGTGGATAATCCAAATGGAACAACTCGAAAGATATACGTGTTACCATCTACGCTAAAACCTGTGTATTGTTGTGAGTCTTCATGCAATTTAATTAGCCAAAACGAATTTCTTAAGTCGAGTTTACTGAAAGTTTTTGATGATCCCAATTTTGATAATAATGACTCCATAGTTTCCGGACTCTCGAACTGGGTTTTGTAACTGCGTTTAACCCCCTCGCGTCTAAACATAATCTTAAACTCCCGTCTTTCTTTTTAACAATAACGAGTGGGTTTAAATAAGCTGTAGGAGATTTTACTATGATGCCGTCCTTTAGCATCTTTTGAATTTCTAATTGCACCTGCTGTTTTGTAACTTTGCGGGATAGGGTAGGTTTTGCAGCGGAATAGCTTGTCCTTGATAATTTGCAGCTTGTGCACGTAATTTTTCGCGGTACCCGACTCTTGATTTATCATGCATCGTATTTCATGAATAACTTTATGACGTCGTGGGTGGAATCATTTGGACAATCTAATTTTATGTTTTTCAAATCGCTTTGTTTTTATTTATTAACTGTGTATCCCAATTAACATTTCTTAAACCTTCTTCCCTGTCAGTAATTAACATAATTAACATTGTATTCCCCTTCTATTGAATTTCTCTACTAACATTTCCGGTTCATTCCCATCAGTGATTTGATTACCTAAATTGTTTGTCATGTGATCTCTTTGTTTAATATTTTTTACTACCTTCCGTTCTGCATCAATGATCATATTAAATTTATTAATTAAGTCGATCCGAGTATGCATTGCATGGATAAATTTTTAATACTTAAAATTGATTCTTTTATGATTACATCCCCTATTTTAATTGTTGCGGAGTACGCTTTCGTTCGCAGATGAGAACTTTTTCTGGTTTGGCGTTACCAAATTTACTATCTTTGTTTTTAAAATTGAATCTTAAAAATTTTCTTGATTTTTCGAAATTACCCCCTGATTTATTAATGAAATTTCTGCCCCTGTATCTATTAAACAATTTACCTGAACGTTATTAATGTTTACCATAATGTATAGGCAACAAATCAATTTTTTTTCATTATTTAACCCCCCGTATTTTCGATACTGATAAACTCTTTGGGATGCTGATAAGTAGCTTATCTGCATATTTCATTGGCACGCCGTTTATTGAAAATCCTGTGGGGAAGATGCTTCTTCTTCCACAGCAGGGTTGTCCTATTTATCGTAACACTATTAATCGGTCGGTTTTTCTGTATTGGCTGACGTTCGGTTTGGAAAACGTTCGTCACCCCCTTGTTGGTTGTCCCGATCGTTCGTTGCGATGGGTCATAACTCACGCCAATTTGACTCAAATCTACCTCCTCTCTGGAAACGTCCACGATAACCCTGATTATAATTTCTATTATTTCCGTAATAGTTACCTCGACCAAAATTACCTCCTGTTAGAGTTGTATCCCCGGCATTGCGATCGTCCTGACTATCCCGATTGTTTGCATTGAAGTTATTATTAGCGCCCCTGCGATTTTCAAAATTGTTGTACCCCGTATGATTATTATTATTTTGATTGTAATTTCCCGATCTTTCATACCGGTTGTACCTGTTGTCCCCGATTATTGCGATTGTCGTTCCCGTTATTGTAATAAGTGCGCTGGTTATTTGAGTCGTGTTGCCCCCCTGAATAATTGTTAAAAGTTCTAGTCGCGTTATTATAGCTTGGCCTATTGGCTCTTTCGTCCATGTTAACCGCATCTGTTCTCCTTAACAATTTTGATAATTCGGATAATCGTGTTTATATTTTCAAGAGCTACCCGATTGATTATATCTTGGCAAAAATGATTAGATAAGTGTTCAAACGATTTCTTCCTCGGATACTTCCGGTTCAAGTTGCGTTACCTCGTTAATGATGTTTTTCCGCGTAATCATTGCGGCGACCGTACCCTTTAAATTTACCGTTCATTAACTCGTTGCGTATTCGCCCCTGAGCTTGCTTGTTCCCAATAACGATCTAGAAATAGTCTTTCGAAACCGACATCTTGCACACACCCGAACCACTTTTTAGCATTGCCACCCATCATTGAGCAGATGCAATTTTTGAATTTATTCACATCGCGGATGTGACTTGTGCTGCGATTCGCGTATTTGATGAATTGTTTAGGGTTGAAGTCCCCTTTTTCGTAGAACTTTATTGCTTGCCCGTTGTTTGTCGGCCAAGTAATGTCTTGTAGAGCCGCTAAAGTTATTGAACTGTTTGTGCTTTCACATTTTATCTTGACGTTTTCTTCAAGTAATTTTAGTTTTTCCCCCTGATCATTTAATTTCAGGTCTACCTTTACTTTACACACTTTTTGACTCATATCCGTTTTTGACTTTACAATTTGTTCTTCCAAAATTTGTCGTGTTAGTATTATTTTATTATTGATATCAATTTCCGGTACTATTTGACTTCTAATTTCTGATACCTCTTCACTTAATTCATACACATTTTCTTTTACCTTCTGTACATTTTTATTTGTCTCATTGACCTCATCCGATAATTTATTTTCCATTTCTACTTTTAATTTTTCAATGCTGTTCTTTACCATATCCTCTGATTTTTTAAATGCCTCGGCGGCTTCTTCTCTTGCCTCTTGTATCTTCTCATTTAGTTCCTTTTTAACGTCGTCTGTCCTTTTAATTATTAGTTCTGTTTTCTCTTCGAACTTTTCATTCAACTCCTTCTTGGTTTCGTTCAACTCCTTTCTGGAGTCCTCTGTGCTTTTTAAAATTAAGTCTGTTTTCTTTGCGTTTTCTGAAAGAGCATCTTTCATGAACTCCATCATTTTTTTGCATTTCTGTTTTCTCTTCTTTCTTAGGTGTTTCGTCTATATTTGTTTCAAGCGATATTTCACTTGCGATTTTACTTTCTTCCTCGGTTTCCAGTATAACCTCTTCTATTAAATTTTCTTCTTCCTTTTCTATGAATGTGTCTTCCATACCTTCATCTACGACTTCCGGATTTTTCTTTTCATACCTGATCGTCCTTTCAGATTTTTCTGCCATTTCGATTTATGTTTTAAATATTTATTCAAATTACTTTTAAGGAAATAGTTGTTAAGTGAATTATGACGTATTTTTACTTTTAGTGATAAGAATATTTTTAATTTTAGTTTTAAGAAAATTGTTAGTTTTAATGTCAACGTTATGAATAATTTTAATGAAATTTCTCGTTGTAATTAACCTATCTAGTAATTTAATTACGATAACCTAACTTTGTTTGTGGTTCGAGGTTACTCGAGCCTCACGTTGTGACGCCAAAATTGCTGTGTACCCTCGGAGCTTTACTAGGGCTGCACGTTTTATATTGATGTTGTGTACGAGTGTACGTAAATGTACCTCGTCAATAAAAATGATTGTAAAATTATTTGATAAATTGCAATAAAATAAATTTTCACCTCGGCTTTGACTATTTCGGAGAGCACTGACTTACCTAATCTCAAGTTGGGCCCTTTCCTTGACCAAGTTGTGTTACTGAAATATAAATTACTGGTCGTTGGAAAATAAGGTTGTACAAACAAATTATGCTCCGTTGTTAAAAGAATAATAATTTTATTTTAAATAGTGCAAATGAAAATAGAAAAATGAAATAGAAATGTTTAAATTTATTGACAAAATCTTAAAATTAAAACTTTAAACGGGTTAACGCACGCGTGTTTCAGTTACCAAAAATTTTCACTAATTTTTATGTAATAACTTTTAATGTGCATTTACCTTAATAAATGTAGGGAATTTCTTATTCCTAGTTGTTAACAGCATACAATAGGATGGTTTTGCCTGGCCGATGACCTTCAGTTACTAATAATAATCCAGATAAGTTTTCTTGTGTAGTGTTGAACCACGTTTTTATGCAGCACCAAATTTTCAAAAATAAACACAATCACTTTATAAATTCAACGAAATTGACTTTTTTAACACGTAAGTAATTTTGCTTTAATGATCTCTTTACTTTTCATACGGTTTTAAAACAATTTTCTCCCTATTTATTTAATTTTTAGGAGACGCAAATAAATTTTACCACCATTAAATTCAAGAATCAACTTATTATTATTTTCATCAATTGTTTTCCATAGTTACTTGTATTTTCAAAGCATTCCTGATTTCGTTCCCTTTGGTCGATATAAAAATCAATATATTTGACGTAAAATTTCCAGGTTCGTACTTGGCCCAAAATAATTTGTAAAATTTTTAATAAAATTTTTTATGTTTCAGATTTATTTGAAGTACCAGCCTCTTCTGTGATCATCCAGTAAAGTTTTAAAAAGAAAATGTTTTTCTCGTTCGTGGTACATTGAGTTACGAAGCACTTTTAACACATGTAAAATTTTGTTATTTTAAAAGTTTTACGTTTTAACACATTTTTATAACTAATGTTTTGAACAATTATTTTGATTTCAAATTACATTTCTTATAATTACTTAAATTAATTTACAATTTTAACAAACATTTTTATAACAGAATCAAAACGTTGCATTTGAATTTATTTTGTCCTCTCGTTCCGCGACCTTATGTTTACATAAATTATGACGTTAAAGCAGATTCTTGGTGTCAGATGAAACCTTTACTTTCGAACAAATAAGTCATGTGCTATCTTTATCAATAAATAAAACCTTGAATCAAAACGTGATCATTTCTATTGACGTGGCCGTGGTACATAGCAGTATATATCCATACGACTGTTTGTAGTGTGGCCAGCTGGCATAAACTTCCTTCATATCATGACATGTTTTAATTTGATTTAAACGCGTGTTTCGGCATTTGTTATAATTTGAAATTATTTCTTCAATGCTAAGATTGTCAAATTTTAAAGCTCGAACGTACTCTTCCTCTTCACCAGTATCAAAATTTGTTGTTTTTTGTTGATTTGTTTTCACTAGAGTATCTGCAACTGTTTTTTTGAAAAATGATTTCTTGTTGTGAAACTTGTTGTATAATTTTCCTCTGGGGCATGAATTTTTCCGATGGCTATAGTAGTATTCCTACAAAAACATCACAATATAAAAAATATTTACATAACAGGATAATGATTACCTTTGTTTCTCCATTAAACGAATTAACAATTTCATTTGATAAATTATCACAATCTTGAGTTGTCAGCTCTAGTTTTTGCTGTAAATAATAATCTACAATTGCGTCCAATAATAATTTTCGCACATTATCATTAGTGATGCGACACTTTTTTTTATAATGTTCTAATACGTTTGTCCCATGAACAGAATAATTAAGAATTTTTAATAATGTGACTCTCGATTGTTGATTATTGTCAGTATCATTAGATTTAATTATATTACAAGAGTTATCGCACTCTGCATTATCAGAAACTGGTGAAAGTTCTTTAGAATAAGTACCTTCTATCCATTTACACCAGTTGCTAAAAAAAATTATTTGCATGCCTTTAGAATACTTTGGTGGAAGTAAATTGCTGGCCATTTCTTTATTTAAATGTTTTAAAACGCTAACGTACAGTTGCTCTTCTAAAAATTAAATTTTATTATTATTAATAGAAAACTATATTTTCAATACTTGTAAGTTTTTCTTCCCTTGTAAGTTCCGAAGACTAATGAGATCTTTGGTATTACAAGGTGTCAAAATAACATCTGCCAAAAAAATGACAGTAAAATTTGCTGTCGGCAGTAACCCTGATGGACGTTTAAACCAACTCGTATTTAGCGGAAGCTAGAGTCATGGGTTGTAAGTTCAAATGATGTAATAAGAAATAAAGAATGCAAAAAATAATGGTAAACAAATTATATTCGTTGAAATTACTGTACAACAGCTGTGGCAGTATCATGCAACCACAATTCATATAAAATCAGCGAGCTGATACGTAAATAATAATAAAATGGTGTAGTTAAATGTACAGAAACAAATCTATAAGTGTTACAAAATTGTAACTCACCCCAAAGGTACCTTGGTAGAATTAAACAAATACAAAATACTCGCTTGTGACAATGAAGCGGACTCCAAATTTGAATTCTGTAGCACCAGAGATGAATCGAATACGTCTTGTTATCGGCTGCACTGATAATACTGAAGCAGCTGCAATTGATTAGGTCGGGAACACCATAAAATTCGTTGGTTAAATAGAACCTCAAAAATTTAATATTACTCCTGAAGTTGTCGTTTTCCAGTGTGTAATTTATTATCAAAATTCCATAAAATGACTTGACTTGAGTTGACATCAGCAAGAATAAATCGTTGGTTTTACAATGTAACCTTGTCATTCGATTTATAAAACTACAGTTTTTAAACAGCCCTTTGCGAAAAATGTGTTCTTGATTAATAACACATGTGTTCTAAAATTAATAAACGAATTTACTTAAGGAAGTTATTTCAAGAAGTTACTTACGGAAATAATTGAAATGATGTTTTATGATAATCCGCAGTAGCGCAAAACATCCATCCACCAATTTAAATGATCAAATCAATTAATTAATCGTTTAATTTGTAAAAATTAGTCGGAACAAAAATTCGACTCAACTACTTGATCAAATGCAAAAAGGTAAGATGGCTGCTTCGCCGAGCGATCACGTAAAATTGAACGAAACCGGTCGATTTCAGAATCTTATATACACGGTGTTATACAAGTCGATGTTATAATTCGTAACGAGTGTAAAAATTCGTTACATACTATACCTAAAAAATATTCATACAGTTCTTCCAAATTCCAATTTATCAGCAAGTGTTTTAATTCTTTTTGTAAGTTTATTACTTCCTTTCTTGCAACAGTATTTTTACTGTGTAAACTTAATGAAAAAGCAATTCCTGGTGGAATTCTTTTGGTATTACTACAAAAATTACTATCATTGTTAGAAATATTATTCATATTGTCAGTAATGTGATCAACGTCGTTTTCATTATTGTAATATACACAGTCAACATATTCGGAGGCGCCGCTGTTAACGTCAGAATTTATTTTATTACTATTGGAAACACCATGCGAAACACCGTTATTACAAAAATTCGTTGACAAGTTATTACTTCGGCCAGTGTTATTTTCTTCACGTGGATTTGATTTGATGTTTTTTTTATCATAGTGTCTTAAGAAATGTTTACGATAGCAGTCATGCCTACTAAATACTTGGGTACAAATGCTGTAGTTGCATTTATATGTAGCATCGCCACGTAATCCATGAAATAAACGAAAGTGTTTCGATAAATCACGCCATTCAGCAAATTTGGTGTTGCATTTAAAACACTTCATGTTCATATTTAAATTATTCCTTGAAACAAAAATATAAAATAGTTTATTCAATGTAGATAAAATTTTGAATACGGTGAGTATTATAAAATAAGTTCATTTTGGCTATTTCATGTAGTAATTAAGAAAGAGTATTGATTTTATGGTAAAAAACAAATTATTTTCAGGAAATGCAATCGTTATATTATAGTTATGGTCGATTTATGGTAAAAATTTAACGTAACGTAATTTAATTTAGAATGTAATGTAAGAGATGGACTATGCCACTTCCATAAGTTGTCTTTGTCGTTGTCAGATAAAGACTTAAGACTCGTACTTAAAATACTTTACATATTAATAATATTATGTAAAATCGTTGGTAAAATATAATTATACTTACATTATACACAAGTAAACTGCACACCATACAAAATTCGAATTGAAATACCGTTATTATAATTGTTATCTACTACGGATAATTAAGACTGCACTGCACACCTTACAAAATTCGAATTGAAATGCCGTGGAATATCGTGGTATAGTAGTATATTATAATTCTTATCTCTCCGCGAGACTAACCGAGTCAATGCGATGCCTTCACATATACATAGTATTTTGTTTCATCTAGAATGATATCATAAAAATTCTAAAACGTGTTATTTCCTGCAACAACTTGCAAAATATTTGCTAATACAACAATATATTTTTACATTCTACAGATATAATTTTAAATATAGTATAACACTGGTATAAATATTTAAAAAAAGCAGTTTATTACATGTACAAATATTATGTAGGTTAACAAAGCTGATAAAAAATGTACAAAAAGTTATCGTAGATCTCACAAAACTTTTAAACATTTGAGAAAAGTTCTGTATGACGTACAAAATTTGGTAAATTATATTTACAAAAAAGTCTCTGTTAATAATGCAAATTATTTCTCTCTGTGTGGTGTCTCATCAGCGGCTTCGTATTCAAATAGTTTCTTTTTTCTTCGGATGCGGACTGGCTTAAAAATAATATCTATCCCAGCCTGAGAAGCAATTTCCGTAGCTGTTATCAGAGCAGTCGAATAATCCCTGTACTCTTTTACAAATTCCGAGCAGTTCTTCAGCAATCGTGAAGCGTTTGGTATATCCATTGTTTTAGACTGCATAGCCTTACTTACAATGTTTACTTGAAGCAATATATCATACCAAGCCACCATTGTTATTATGAACTCAAATTGCTCCATATTCTGAATCAGGGACAAGGCCTCTGATGCTGCAACTGAGTCATTTGTTTCTTCGTGAAGTTCCAGAAGGGCGTCACGAACTGAAGAGTATTGATAACGAACTGCAGCGAGACTAGAAACTCTACTCTCCCAACGAGTTTCACAAACTTTTTTCAGCGATAGTGCTTCTACATGCTTGGATATCACTTCCCATCGCTTTGTTGATCCAGAGAATAGAACAAACAGTTTTTGAAGAAATCCGAACAAAGAAACCGATTTAACAGATGTTTTGGCGGCATCTGCTATTACCAAATTTAAGCTATGACAACCACATGGATTAAAAAATGCTCGTGGATATTGCTTCAAAACTCTGCTTTGGACACCTTTGTTTACTCCTACCATATTAGATCCATTATCGTATCCTTGACCGCGACAATCATTCATATCTAAATCAAACTCTTGCACAATATCATCAAGAAAGAGACCAGGAAGTCCAGCTCCCGAAGAGTCACTTACCGGCTTGTAAGCAATGAAACACTCGCGCACTTGGACTTCATCTTCATTAGTGTCAACAAAACGCAATGTTAAAGATAATTGTTCAATGTGACTGACATCAGGAGTGCAATCCAGTATGATGGAGAAGTATTTCGATGATTTTACCATACTCAAAATTGTATTTCGAACTTCACTTCCAAGTAAGCCGATCAACTCGTTTTGAATATGTTTGCTAAAATAGTGAACATTAGTCTCCTTATTAACAATACGGCGGAGGTACTCCATTATCACAGGGTCAAATTTTCCCATCAGTTGCACTAAACCCAGAAAGTTACCATTATTAGGAGTATATAGTGCCTCAGATCCAGATCCTCTGAAAGGCAAATTATTACTTGCTAAAAAGAATACTATGGACATCATTCGTTTGAGGATAGCAACCCACCGTGATTTCTCGTCTTTAATCTGTTTTTGCAAATGCTTGTCAATTCCACTAAAATTCTTTAATCGACTCGACGTTTCTATCCAACTGTTCATGGCGTGCTGGTGATGTGAGGAAGTTTCGTGAGTTTTGAGACGCACTGATAAGTGCGACCAGTCGTCAAATCCATCTTTTCCTAAATTAGAGTGGGACATTCTGTTGAATAAACGGCAACAAAAACAATATACTTTATTTTCAGATTTAGAGTAAACGAGCCATCTTCTTTTATAAGTTTCTCCATTTGGCATCACCCTTTGAAAATGCGTATTCGAAAAATGACGTCCGTCAGTTTTTTTTGGATACTTGTCGTTGCTCATTTCGTTACTAACAGGACCACGAATAATTATTTCATCTATGGTTCTAGAGTTAACGAATGACCATTTCGAAATATCATCAATTTCACAATTAGTATTTTGATTTTGAAGAGGTGACAGAGATGGTATGTCTGGTGTACTCTCTGTAATATTTTGAACTTCAGAGGAAATTCCAGAAATAGTTAGATTATTTTGTGCATACTGCTCTTCATCTTCATGGGCTTCATCTGAAGAACTTCTATTATATAGGTCTTCTTCCGTCGCGTTTTGAACTGGTTCTGATGATGCCGATTCAGATGACTTCTCAACTCTAAAAAAAGTTGCCATCAATTTTGCAGCCTTTTCACTTTCGTCTTGCTTTTTTCGTTTTCTTTTCAAGTTTTGAGCGCCGGATAGTTTTTTTGCAGGTGGGGACATTGTTAATAAAATTTCTACGGCAGCGTGGTGAGGATATTTTTAAAATAATGCACTGGTAATGGTAAATTTTCTTTTGACACCTTTGCTTGTCCATTCCTATTATAAATAGAGGTATGGGGGTATGGCGGACAGATTGTCTACCAACAAAAAAAAATATTTTTTATTATATTGGCAACTCTATTATTTTAAATATAGTTACATTGTTTACTGAATGAATTGTGTTTTTAAATAATATTTTTTCAAAATATTTTCTCAATTTGGCCCCTTTCCAACGGCGCCCGGCGCGGTCAAAATATTTTTTCAAAATATTTAAAAAAAATTTTTTTCAGCATATTTTCTCAATTTGGCGCCCCCCTTACAACGGCGCCCGGCGCAACCGCGCCGGTCGCTCCGCCCTAGAACCGCCGCTGGGCACCAATTATCTGACCCACGTCCAGTCACTTACATGGCATTGTTCTGCAATGTGCTTATCTTACTTCCATCAGTAGCGCTTAATACAAATTAAAATATTTTTCTTCCAGTATAAATTACAAATTTTGGGGTATGAAATTCAGCGATATATTGCTGTGTTTTGCGTTAAATATTGTTGTCCCCATCTGCTTGTTTAAACTACTTCAAAATCTTTTAACCGAGATGCTCTGCTCCAACTTTTGGTAAGCAATGAGAGGCTTTGAAAAATAAAAACTAACTTGTGCTGAACTGTTTTGTAATAAATTTGAAATTTTACAGATATTTTTAAATTTAACATTACAAGTTGCACTTTTGGTGAGAATTTACGATCGAATTATATGTTTTATAAGTAAAGTATTTCAGACAATTTGCAATTCGATCGCATGTCCACTCAAATATAAGCCTAAAGAAAATTAAAATTTTTAAATTGAATTTTTAAATGTTGGCGCAAATACAAAAAGAAATGTTCGTCAATTTGACCTGCAGGTTTTTAATTATATAATATTGTTATATTTATACAGATAATATTTCAATAATATTGTCTATCTGTGACACCTCATGAAGGAGGTACGTAACCAGATTGTAAAAGTAGGTGCCGTATCGGGATGCCTGAGAGAAGTAATACAGAATAACGAATTTTCGTTGAAGTAATTCGAGATGCAGGTGAAGTACTGGATGTAGTAAGATGGACCAGACAAAGAAGAAGAGGATGGAATGAACACGTCAACCACGTGAACTGCAATGGGATTGCTCGAATTGTCAGAGATGGGAAAGTTGTCTATGTGAACTATATCAAAAAACATTGAATTTAATTAAATAAATTTACGAATCACATACATAACAAAATCATTGAAACTATTTATATATTTTATCCAAAAAAAATAGATGAAAATACTACTGATATTAATTAAAACATTAAGGGCCAGTTCTACAAAGCAAGTATAAAGTCCGCGTTAGTTGTTCGCCGTATATCTTATACCTTATTTTGTTAGATAGATAGAAAACAAGAGTTAACATATCCGGAGTATATCTGCTCAAGTTCAGAGGGATAAGTTATCCCACAATTTATACGTAGAACAACGTTATACGACGATTGTAAAACGCAACCTGTGTGAAATATACTCAGTATAGCTTATTCTTAGTATATACTTGCTTTGTAGAACTGGCCCTAAATTAGATTTCTATAAATCGGATAATTATTATTAAATGAATGTAAGATAATAATTTAATGAAATGGTTATTTCTTGTACTATATGATTTAACTACAGTGCAAAGGATTTATCGTCTATTTCAAATTAGATATTTTAATAACTAACGATTCCGAATTTAACTAAAATGTTAATAAACATTCAGTGTACGACTTAGTTGCGTTGAATCGGAAATTTATTAAACTAGTTAGGGTTGCGTTTGTAATTTCAATTAATAAGATTAAATTAACGTTAGTGTTGATTATCAACAATGTCTTATTTTAATTCCTAAGTTCATTACATATTAAATACCTGTAAAAATTATAATTATTAATTTCCTAAATAATTGTATTATTTTTCTTTATACCGTATATTTAGCACTAAGTAGTTTTAAATTTACTAACCTTCTATTATTTTAAATCTTAACCGTTCGACTCGAGGTGTTTGTGGAATATTTATTCCGGTCACTATTTCCCTCGAAGACAACGTATGTAGGTTAATTTATTAATTTTTATTTACTGGATGTTTGTATACTGATACTCACTTTAAAGTGTCTGGCATTTATTGGATGCCCACATTTATTTTAACCATTTTAATATTTTATTATTAGTGTTTATATCTGTATATTTTAAGCACAAAATTTGACAAACTTGATATAAAGCGTAAAATTCTATTAATTTGGTTTATGCAACATAATTTATATTGTAAGATATATAATTTAAATTTTATAATTAATATTCTCTAATATTGTATTCATTTGTCAAAATTAATCCATACCTTATTAAATTTTGTTCATTGTTTGTAGTATCTTTTACTCTTGACTCACCCCCTCCTCCATTCTATTAAAGAATACATTTCTTGATTACTTTCGGAGGGTGATTATACAAAAATGCAGTGGCGCCCATAATATTATCAATTGTGACATCCCCTCCCTATTTTGCCTTCCCTAATTGACATTGGATCTATGGAGTGTCCACGACCATCTCGACTCGAGCTAGTGGCATCCCATGTTGATTTAGGTAGGTACCCCGTATTTCGCCTGCGTGCTTCAAATTGTGTCGGAACCGCGAGTGTTTTTTATGGAACGATTGTTAATGAACCTTCTACAAGTTCAAATCCTGTTATGGAATGTAGAATTGAAAATTTTGATTCATCCATTAAACACAATAAAAGAAGACGACTCCGAGGGTACAGATTTGGTAAAGAATAATATATTAGATACCGTTAGGGACGTGCTCAACCAACTTTTTTCAGGGGGGAGCAATCCTCAATTTGCCAACTAAATCAATTAAAAATTGCCAACTTTTTGTAAGTAATACATTGGGGATAAATTGGGACATAAATAGATCATTTTATAAAAAATAAAAATATAATTTTCCCTATTAATCCCTATTAAAAATTCTTAGGGCCGGTTCCACCAACTCTGATTAAATCGTTGGTTAACTAATCACGATTAATGATTAACCGTGATTAAGTTCAGAATTTAACCGACATTAATTTCAAATTGTCCCACCAAGCATTTAGTATCTATGATTAGTTGACTGCTTTTATTTCGTGTATACTCGGGTATAAACTTGCAAAAGCTGCTCTGATTGGTTGATATGCAGTTACATTAAACTTGTACTAATGGTAATTGGTAGTAATGCTATTTATGATATTATAAGAAGGAAAAATTAACAGAAAATATAACCTCAAATTTTATTATTTGCAAATTTTTGGAGCTGTTTTTATTGTAAAATGAGTACATCAAAATTACAATATCTTCATCATCGGTAGAAGATAAAATATTATAAAACATTATTGTGAATAATATCCAAAAATAATCACTTTAACTAATTTTTTAACACATAAATACGATGTTCACGTTTTGCTTTTAAGGCTATGTGTATTCAAACTGTCAACATTATAATTAATTTTGCAATTACAAGCGCGTGAGCGGCGTGAGTCAACATTATCTTTACTCAATTGAAAGAAATGCGCATGCACCGGCCATTAACCGTGATTAAACTCGTCTAATAGCCCAAAATCTGTTGATTAGTTTGAAGTCTAGTTAACCATGATTAAACTGCTTTAACCAAGATTGAAAAGATGGTGGAACGCTCTTTTTCATTTAACCGTAATTAACTCCAACTAATCATGATTAAAGTATTTAGTCAGAGTTGGTGGAACCGGCCCTTTAACTTAAAAAAAATAAAAACATTTTATTTTAAAAAGTATTTAATATTTTCAGGCCGGCCCGGCCCTGCAAACATGTGTTTTGTTGTTTAAAAATTTATATTTATAGCAAAAGCGTGTTGTAGTAAAGCAAATTTTGAGGAATCTTATAACTTTTAGGACAAATATTTGTCCTTTATAATCGCGACCCTAAATAAAATAATTATGAATATACTTAAATTAAAATTTCTTATTACATTTTACATTGAATGTTGGTTTCAACAACTGAGCAAAACTTTTACGCATTATTTAATTCTTTCAAAATTAGTAACATTGGTGCCATTCAGCACAAAAAAGCAGTTGTGTAACTGTTGTACAACAGTTGAGTAAAGGTAGGGGAAATTCTTAAAGAATCGAACAAGTAGCGGACGTGCCAGCAGAAAAATCTCCAACAGTTGCGCAACTGTTACCTCTGCTCATGGACTTAGAGGGGTGAGGACTGGAAACTAGTCCAAAATTAGCATGCGCTTAACCGTATCAACCCAAACTGAACCGCTAGGGGCGCTGTGATAGAAAAGTGTCACAACCATTTTTTAAAATTTAAAAACAAAATTTTTATTTATTAGAATTAAAATTAAGTTTTTAATTATTTAGGATCTTTATTTAAGAAATTTTTATTTAAAAAAAAACGTAGGTATAATAAAAAGTCACTTAGAAATTATGTTTTTAATAGTTTGGCGTCTTTTTTCTTTTTACAACTTTTTTTCCTATTTCTAAATTTAAATGATGAGTATACTGTCTTAATCTCATTGCAATGTAATAATGTATAACATAAGACAGTATTTCATTTTTATGCAATTGACATGGAAATGTAAATTGCATATTTTCCAGTAAATCTTCTATTGTATCTTCGTATACAGTTTTTTAATATATTGAACTGGATATTCGCTTTTTATAGGTGCAACCTTTTCTCAGTCGCAGGACGTTGAGGTTGATTGTTCGTATGAGAACAAATTTTATGATTTCTGGTGCATCTCTTTCGACCATTGAGTAGCCTTTGTTTAATTTGTCAGTCCAGATCCATGGGATCTGATAATCATCTCTAGTGAACAATAATAAGACCCAAAAATTGTAACATAAGGGTCAATGACCTGTAACAAATTTCATGGTTAGTTTTCTCATTGAATTTTATATTTCAATATAAATGATATTCAAACTTACTTTTATAATAGCATTGCCTTGTGTTATTTTGTATTTTCCAGTGTTTTTTCCGCCAACAAATATTTTCTGTACATAAGGGTCAATTTCGCCAAAGTGATTTTATGTTTGTAACCTTTAATTTGAAAATTTAAAATTAGTGCGTTTAAAAATAAATAACAAGTGCCATAAAAATGCAATTTTAAAAAAGAAGATTTACCCAATACGTTTCGCAACCAGATAAGCAGCCTTATCTCCTGCAAGATTGAATAATTTGAATTTGGACGACGTCATTTCCGGTACCTAGCCGAAAATCTATAAAAGAGGGTGAAATTATGGACTCTCTCTCATTAGTTTTCTAGAACTGTAATAGTGCGTATCGATAAGTTGTTATTGGTTTTGTTTTTGGAGATTTCGAATTCAATGGTTGGCAACAGTTGTGAAAAATTGGAAAGTTTTGCAACCTGTTTTGGGATATTTTTGACGTTTATGGAAATTTTTGGTTAATTATTGGAAAAACGATTATCGATTTTGGATTGGAATTATATTTTGAAAAATTATATTGGAAAGTATTCACCTCTGTTTACATCAATATCACGGCTAGGTTATGTCGTATCCTTTTATATTGAATGATGTTCACAATTCAATAATACCTGGAAAATTAAGTTTGGTTAATTCCGTTGAAGCATCAATTTACAAGTTGGAAATTGTACTCTACTTACCTGGATCAACAGCAAATCACAATAAGGCTTTCCGTATAGTCGTGGTTGCGGAACTTATATGCGAGATTGTGGTCGATGTGTCATCTTTTCTACACGAAACTTATTTAATAAAAAGCAGTGACGTACTTTTGGGTGAGCAAGCTTATAAATTTATTTTTAAAACTGTATTAATTTTTCATAAAGACATTATTTTATTATTTGTTGGCGAACAATATTTGTACATTATTGAATTTGTTTATTTGCTACATTTATTAGTAAGTTTGAAATTATCAATTTTTAATTACCATAACATTTGTCACTTTGGTATTGTGAATAAAACCAAATTTATTGTTTACTACAAATTGATTTATTATTTTAATCTCAACCAAGGGGGCTACATCGATAGAGAGATACTAGAAAATTATAGTAAAGTAATCAGAGTATACCAACATATTAGCATTTTGCACCTGGAAATACAGGTCAATTAAATTAAATAATTCTGAGCAAGCGTTGTATTTGTGGAAGCGATTTATCCTAGTACAACATATCATAATAAAAGAGTCTCAAGCTCTGGAGCTAGTCGTGGTAAGAGAGATTGTGATTATCAAAGCAACTTTTGGGCGATACAGCCGAAGCACCCTTTATATCACAACAATATTTTAGTAACGTTTCTTCAATTTTCTGCATTATTAAAAAGAAATGTATATTTGGATGCGTTAAACGGCCACGGCTCTTCATATTTACCAAAGCTGAAAACGAATTATGTACGTCATCATAATTTGGGTTTCACAATGCTTGTATGCAAATTTGACATTTCGTGTGATGTTTCAATTGGAAACACAAGTAGCCGGTTACGTAATAATTTACGCAATCAGCAGCTTGTTCCAAATGATAAGAATGTTCCAATTGAACAACATCCTCGCACTCCCATACACCTTCAATTAAATTATTTAGCCTTTCCTTCAAGTTTTCCCTAAAATTTTTTGGCCTATTGTCTTTATTGCCATGTGCTACTGTTCATGACACTTAGTTATATGCATCGACTAGCAAACGAGAACTCTTTCAGGGTCAAAGGTGGATTCATGTAATTAATCGGAACACTCATAAGTTAACTTACTTGCAATCTTTCTCATAAAGATTATTTTGATAGGAAGGAAATATCAAAATTTGTATCTGTTTCCTCCTTGATCCTATACTGCGAAAAATTGAAATTAAACTCATTCGCTACTAAATGAAAAATAATGGAATTTATTAGACATAATAAAAATTAAAACAAATATTGGCTTTTCTTATTCTAAACAAATTAAATCGTACAAAAAAAATTTATTATTACCACCCCAATGTTTATGCGCAACCGAACTTAAATGTAAACGATTCGTCTATACGCGAATAAAAAATGCAACGCACAAAAAAACTCTTACCGGAGTATTCACGTCCTCTCGCACTCTCTCTCTCTCTCTCTCGGAATTGTCGCACGTGAAGTGTTGGTGTCGCCGTGAATGGAACAGCTCCCGAATTTGACTTGAATAGATCAAACAAGAAGAACCATTGAATAATTTCCTTCGTCGGACCTTACAATTAATCGTGGGTAAGTAACTTGAATCTCTTCTATGATAATTTAATTTCTTTTAATTTCCATCAAAAGACATAACCATAAAAATTCCCAGTGGTTCCAAAATTGCTCATAAATTAACTTTTCTTCCAATTCTCCAATTCTCAATCATAAATAATGAACACCGTCGAATTATTTAAATTAATTATCCGAATATCTTCTCCTTCTTGAAATCTTTGATACCTTTTACTAAATTTACTAATTGTTCCAGTACTAATTAAATTAATTACTCAACTAAAACCACGCATATGTTTCTATGCTCAATGTCAAAAATTGTCTCAGCACGTCTTAACATCACCGTGGACGTTAACCAAGTCTTTCTCTCTTCCTGCTTCCATATCAATTTTCCAAAATTGTCCCACCAACGTTTTCACTCGCGCATGCATTTTTCCGCGAACCGCCACTTATTTTATTATTTAAAATCCTATGTTTACAACTAAATAAATTAATTTAATTTGTTATTTAATCTCTTATGAACACCACAATAACCAATATTTATCTTTTACAACTTATTTTTATTTTTCAGGGTTTTAGTAGCGGATGCATCTCTTGTCTTTCTGAGGCAAAGCAGTTAGTTAAATTTCCAGATCATGGAAAACTCAGATACAACTATTCTATTACCTATTATGGTCTGATTAAAATGAAAAGGACTTCATGAGTGTTCCAATCTTGGCCAAATGACGCAAAATCATCCCTTATATTGAGTAGACCATGACATTATATATTTCTTTGATTTCTGTCAACGTGATGTGTATTGGTTGATCTGTATCAACAATATAGTTCCCATACTTCGGTGGCTTCAAAATAGAATATAACGACAAAATATTGTATAACTGAAGGAAGGTAGGAGTACAAGGATGGTCATCTGCACCATCAGCTTGTCGAATAGTTCCAAAATATCTCTAAAAACAAAAAGTAAAAATACTACTACTTGAATTAAATATTTCATAATAAAAATTACCTCTATAGGGTCTTGATTCATTTTGCCTGTTAAAACATATTTATAATTCCGTACATTCAAAAGATATTCACATAATTCGATGACGGATGCGATAGTTACTCTTAACCCTTCTGCCGTTGTGTTTGTTAAGAACTGATTGCTACTAATCTTTCCATTTAATTTTTCCAGTTCCCAATCGTTCAGCCATTCTAAAGAATTTCGAAGATACTAAAGATAAAATTGTTTAATTATATTTAAAATTATATATTGCGATGTCCCGAAAGGGGTTGATTAAGAAAAGACACTCATTATTAGAGATGAGATTTTTAGGTCGTATAAATGTTATACCAGAGAGCGTTAAAGGGTTAATTGATACACGGCCCCGTTTCTTCTTTCTTTTTCATACAGCATAACTTTCGAACGGGGCCGTGTATAAATTAACCCTTTAACGCTCTCTGGTATAACATTTATACGACCTAAAAATCTCATCTCTACTCATTATATTAAAATCTAAATTGAGAGGCTACTTATGTTGGTTGTCGAACTGTACCAGTGTCTTGCAAATGCCTATTATATTGAAAAGCTGTTTGATCAGATTTCTTAGAGAACTCAAATAAAGTCTTGTCAACAGGCGCTGATTTTAAAAGTGTAAGGGGACAAATTATAAAATGTGGATAGATTTTTCAAATTTTGAAAGATAAAAACAAATTAAATAAATTAATCTGTTAAAGTAAACAAACGCGTAATAAACGGTATGTGTTAATTGAAGTGAATTGATGGAAAAGGACAAGATAAATTTGAAAAGGATAGAAAGTGAACGACTACGCTGGTGCAGAAAGGTTTTGGGGGAAAAAGGGAGATAAGAAGGAACATTCGAGTTCGGTCCGCAAAAGCAGATGGACGTAAGAAAAATTTGAATGAAAATTCGCATGGCGACTGTGTTTAAGTACAGATGCAATTCAGTTTTTTTTATTTAATACATTCACTGGAATTGATCGAAAATAAGCTGGAACAGTTGCGTCAATACAGACATTGAAATTTGGATAACAACAGATAACACTGGTTTGTCCTTTTTTGTTGGTTATGGTACATGGATAAGGAAGATTTCAATTATTCAACCTGGAGCACTTTCTCATTAGGTAATCCATTGGCACGTATTTCATCAGAAAGAGTTTATGGTTTACAGTTATCTCCTTTGCACACTTCAGTCAAACAAGTTGAAGCAGATCCACTTCGACACCGGCGACGCGAGTAGAGTATACAGGCTGGTTTTTCGACGTCTGAAAGAATCGGTAAGAGACTGTGCGCGTATTTTTTTAAATTTTACAAACAGTATAATTTCGGTAAAACTTTTAAATTATTAGTGCGGTAAAATCGTAGGGGGAACTTAGATTTAGTAATAATTTGTAAATTTAATTTGTTTTAATTTGAATTTTTATGGTTTGTCCTAATGATACTTTGATTATAAATAAATGAACAGGTGATTGAGGAGATTTTGTTTGAGTCAATTTATTCAATAAAAGTTACAGCACGTTGGAAAAAGGCAGATTCGGGTACAGAATAAGGTTTGTTGATAATTTTATTAAGTTACGAATAATTAGTAACCAGATTAGGTGTCTTTTTATTTCTTATTCAATCGAACCATTGTCACGCCCACAGAAGCTAGCCGGAAGTAGAATAAAGAGCCGTTGTTTTTCCCCGATATAAAAATTCAATTATTTACAGTAGCTTATCACGGCAATATGTACCCTTAAATTACAAACCTTTAAATCGGCAGAGTCTTTCCGAATCCCTTCCTTACCAACTCTTCGATTCATAGTATCTGTTACGGCGACGCCGTGTACTTTATACCATCATGCCTAATACATTACTATAATATCGAGTAATAACCAGAAATATCATATTTTCAATATAAATTTAGATTTTGTATTTGAAACTAAAGTCGAATTAATGAGTTCTGACTGTAAATGTTAATATTTGAATATTATGCCAATCGACATTCTTTGCTAAAAGATAAACACAAAGTATTACATTGAGGAACAATGTACTAAGTAATGCGGGGCACCTGTGCTGATATGAAAGACGTAGTCCGCCTACCGCGAGAAAAATTGTTATCAACAAAATTATATTTTCTAGATGATAAAATTCCAACATCACTGGGTTTCATTTAAAGTCAGTTAAAATGTAGTAGTTTACTTTGTAATGTAAAGATATCCAAAGAACCGCCGCGCGATATAACAAGGAGAATGCAAAATAAACATTTTTGCAAATAGACATCAAGTGGAGATCATAAGTTCATTCCTACTCAAATGATCTCATCAAGAGAAGAAAAAATTGAAAGTAGGGATGAAAAATGCAGGCAGTCTCTTGAAAGCAATTAACGAAGTAACTTCTACCTAAAAATTAACCCAGTACCTAGATAAAGAAAATATCTTGTTAACTTTTCCGGTTCGGAATTAAACAAACATAAAATAATTTCCTACGGACAAAATAAGAAATTATTCTCGCGTAATTTCGAAAATTAGTGATAACGAAAATATAAAATCCGGCTACTTAAATATCGAACAATTTAGAATTAATAGTGTCGAATAAACGTACGGAAATTCAACTTAAAATTCGGTGTAACGATCGAGTATAGTGCAAATTAACACTAACTACGAAAGTGAATCGAATTAAAATTACTATCAATAATAAATGCGATCATACTCCAAGCGAAGTACGAAAATTAGTAAAAACCAAGTATAAAAGGAACATTCTTTCGAATTAAATTTATACTGGAAATAACCAATAAACATTTAAGTGTCTCATTTTCAACGAATACCAAATAAAAACAATACGAATGAACTTTCAATTTTGTGCAACACGCTATTAAAATATCGGTGTGCAATTAGAATTTAAAACCAAGTTTGATCGGTGTGACGCCATCACCTCAACCAACTATAAAATCAACAAAACGTTAAATTCTTTCTATCTACGGACCAAATATTGGAACAATCACATCTTTAACTATACATCAATCAACTAATTTGTAGATTACATCGCATTCCAAGGTAGACATTTGGTCCAACCATAATAACTGTATCTATTCTTGAATTCTCTGTAACGAACTTGTCTAATTTCTTCATTATATAATATTTTTACTCAAATACTGAGTTATATTGAAATTATTGCGTAAGTTAATGCGAGTAATGTGTCTTGCTTCATCAAATTTTGATTATTAATTATTAAAACCAACATTCGCATAAACTTACAAGAATTTCTTCATTTACGTACTAACAACCTTAACAATTAATTTTTTTAGGCAATAAGTGTCTATATTTGTGTATTTCTGTAAACCAATGTATATTTACCTAAAATATTTATGAATTAATATATGTATTGTTGTGTCCACTTTAAGCTAGCTCCCTCATAAATGTATACGGGATACGCAATCAAGATGAGAGGGAGGATATGTCAACATTGTTTAATTAAAATTTGTTCAGAATGAATGTGATTATTAAAAATTAAAAAAATGTTGCTAGATTTAAGTTTTGTTTGTAACGAGATAATAAAAAAATACGTAGGATAGTGCGGCATTCTTAGAAGATAAAACATAAGCAGGAAAAGCGAGTGGTAACCATGCCAAGATAATAAAGGGCGGTAGGACAGTTGCGGAATAGAGAACACGCGTACCAGACGTGTTAGGCAGTTGCTGATTGAGTTGCAAAATAGATTTGCAGACCGGTCCTGTTTTGGAGTTGCGGAATAGAGAACACGCGTACCAGACGTGTTAGGCAGTTGCTGATTGAGTTGCAAAATAGATTTGCAGACCGGTCGTGTTTTGGAGTTGCGGAATAGAGAACACGCGTACCAGACGTGTTAGGCAGTTGCTGATTGAGTTGCAAAATAGATTTGCAGACCGGTCGTGTTTTGGAGTTGCTGAATAGAGAACACGCGTACCAGACGTGTTAGGCAGTTGCTGATTGAGTTACAAAGTAGATGATTTGCAGACCAGTTGCATTTAAGAATTGATGAAGTGAGTCTCAGATCAATTATGTTGAAGCAATTAGAGTGAAGGAGAATCAAGTATTTTTGCAGTTTATAAATAAATTCAAAAATAAAGAGAATATCAGACAGATAGTGTTTGAATAACATAGATAGAAGAAGAATTGATTGTAGAGCAGTTATAAAGTAAAAGGAGTATCAGACCAGTGGGTTTTGATGCAAATTGATAGCAGTAGAAGTCAGTACGTGGAAGAATATAGGTGAACGAAGAAATTGTCGAAAGTTCGTCAGTGCGGAAAAATACGTGTGGAAAAATTAAGTGCGTTAAACGGAAAGAAAAGAAAAGGTAAAGCTTTACTATATTATATCAGAAAATAAGTAGGGATTTTAAGTTGTTGATTATAGTTGATTTTAGTTAGTAATTTAATTGTATTGTTGGTTGTTGTTAGAGGTGAATGTTGTTAATAAATTGTGTTAGATATATCCTGTCTCGTATTTTGATTGTGTGTCACGTCTGAAGAATCTTCACAGAAATAAGCGACCCTGAGCACTGTGAGGACACAAAAGTATATTCGACAAATTGAGTTTACTCTTATGAGTTTAAAAAACATATAAGCAAACCTCTAAATAAGTACCAATACCTGAGATAAGAGCAAAAAGTCCGGAAGTTTACCTGCCAAGCTGAGTGAGACCGGAGCTAATAGCATCTATAAAATAAAATACACTAATTTATCTGTTATAGACGTTACATATCAAAGGTGTTATTCATTCTTAAACAAAATTCTATTGTTTCTTCACAATTTTCCAGACCTTGCACTTTGCGATTTTTATAAAATTGCAATCCTGTTGCCACAGAATTACTGAATATCTAAAATCATAATTAAATTATTATTTGTAATTAATCAACAAAAAAACTTATCATACTTGAGTTGCAACTCTCACTCTCATTTTGCTCATAGTTGTTAAATTAATATGCCCTGCAAAAATTTTAGGGCAAACTCTCAATTTTCCTGGTTTATCAATGTTGATTTGTTGATATCAGTTTCGTACAAAATCCTGAAATGATTCCAAACGATGTCTTTTCCTGATTGGTGAATCTAAATAATATTTTACTATTAACAGTTCTTACATAAAATTCAATTACGTATACTACACTTGATCAGGTGAGGAACGTCAGATAATGCATAAACCTTCCGTTCCTCATCAAGAGGATGAGTAAAAGAATTACGAACATCGTTTAAAACCCCACTTACTCCTAATTCCTTCCACATTTTTCTGTTGGTAGTTGCACCATCACTTACAACGCCATGTATCCACAAACTAGTTTGTTCTAACAATATAATTGCTTTCAGAAGTAATTTTGCCATAAATCACCTTTCGTAGGTCCTCGTCCAACAAAAACACCTATTGGCTGAACATATGAATATGCAAACGGCCTAAACATAAACACTAAAGCACAGTTGGCCTTTTGGTCTAAATTTGTAGCTTGTGGTCCATCTTCACCGTAGTCGATAAGACCGGTATATGTCATACTTCTTGTTTTAACGCGTACTGATTCTCTTAAACTAATTTCATCTAAAAGAAGAATACCATCTTTTTGAAAATCTTCTTTTTTCGACAATTTCTTCTTTAATAATGCCAAAAAGTTTTCATCGAAGCCGCATTTCTGAGAAGTCATCGAAGTCATCGTTAATAGTTCGAACACAGGGTAAAGGTAATATTTCATTGTTTCTCAAAAAACTATACGTTCATGGAGATCTCATGTTTATTAACAAACAGATTAATATCCATTCCTCCGTGTATCGATTGCCCTTTGGGTCTGAAACCTTTGATGCAGCTAATATTTCTGAAATTATTGTTTTGTGTGAAGCTGATACATTTAAAGATTTCAATTTGTCATAAATAACACTTGAGTCCATATCCTAATATATAAAATGCCAGCTCCCTGCTCCAGCGTGTCATTTTTTTGGTTCGGATCAACGTATCAACTTATCAATGTATCAACGTATCAAAGTATCAACGTATCAACGTATCAGCGGATCAACGTATCAACGTATCAACGTATAAACGTATCAACGGATCAACGTATCATCGGATCAACGGATCAAATGTTTATATAGGTTGTCGTCGATAATACAAACGGTATATTAAATCTTCAAGCTTATCAACGGATCAACGTATCAACATATCAACGTATCAACGGATCAACGTATCAACTTATCAACGGATCAACGTATCACTGTGCGCTATATAGGTACGTGGTGTGAGAGTTACCTTCATTGAAAATAACTTCACAACTTCAGAAACTTCTAAAGCGAAAATGTCCGAAATGGAGGATATTCAAGTAGTACACTTTGTTCCCCACATGTTCCTACTGCTGCTCGAAAATGTGTTAAAAGAAAATCTGATGAGGAAGTAGCCGCCCAGTAGGAAACAGTAAAACGACGGAAGGCGGAGCGAGAAAAAACCCGTCGTAAAAATATGAGTGATGTCCAAAAAGAATGTTGTCGGAATCGTAATCGTGTGGAAAATATGACTCCCGGGCAAATTGAACAAAATCGCAAACGTAAGCAAATTGCCAATATGACGTCAGAACAAATTACTCAACATCGCGAAAGAAATCAAATTGCCAACATGACCCCTTCGCAAATTTTACATCGTTCACGTAGTCATGCAATTCGCCGACAAAATCCACGAAGTAAAAACGCAGCTGTTCTTGAAGTAGGTAACGTTGTAGAACCAAATGTCGACGTTCATAACTGTGGTTTTATGGACAATATTTGCGAATTTTGCAGTGCAAAGCACTTTTCAGCAGAGCGGCCGTCTGACAAACTTTTTACGACATGCTGTCAGAAAGGCAAAGTCACCTTAGAAGCTATAAGATCAGCCCCTGTTATTGAACAGTTATTGAAAGGACTGCATCAATATTCGAAAAATTTTATAGACAATATTAGATCGATAAATAGTGCTTTAGCGTTTGCGTCAATGGGAGCTAACATTATTCCGCCTCCTGGATACGGACCCTATTGTTTCCGAATTAACGGACAAATTTACCATCGAGCAGGAGCTTTGCACCCGGCAGATGGAAACCAACGCAAGTTGGCTCAACTATATATTGTTGTGATACGCGCTATCCATGTTGAGGATAGAGTCGTACCAACAAGGAGAGAAGTACAGTTGGAGACCGGAGGTTCAAACACATTTGTTTACATGTGTTTGTTTTGTTGTGTCGTTTGAATTTAATTTTAAGTTTGTTCGAGTTATATGTTGTGTGTAAACGGGATATACAACATGTGGAAATTAATCAAACGTGCAGAGAACCGTCGGCCATGTACAAACAAACCGATATATAAGAAGCTCCGGTTTGAAAAAAACAAAATATATAGTAACGAACGTTACATAAAAAGTAAATAACAGTTCCATCGAGATCACGAGAGGTGACGGTCGTGTATTTTGTACTGCGAGACAAACTCGCGAATTCAAGTAAGATTCAAATAAAATATACTGAAATAAATTATATTCGTGAACGATATACGGTGGTACTACCCAAGAAGATTAATTCCTTGGAGAATTTAAGATTCCGCAAGATAGCGGGATACAGAAGGTGTTGGCAACGAAGGTTGTGATCGAGATCGTGTCTTATAGATACGTTGGGGAGATACGGATACCAAGTTATCCGATATATGAGAAGCAGATTGGAGATTGGAGATTGGAAAGTGGAATATTTGAAGAAAGAAAATAGTGCGCACGATACAAATCACAGGTTAGCTACCTTTTAATAATCAGTGCGTAGGATAGTAGTTTACATAAAGATTGTTTGATTGTTTGGGTTCTTGTTATATGTTGAAATTTGTTGATTTGATTAAAAACTTGTTAACGGAATTCCAACTGTAGTTTTATCTTTGTTGGAATACAGAATTCGTTCAATCAAGAATAAGCTCGTATAAGCAGTGTTGGTTGATTCAGATCCCGACGCATTAATATCCTGAGAAGTAAGAGTCGATTTAAGGTAGGTGTCATAAACCGATTGTGTGCGTACTCGTGCATTCTTCAAAGCATCAGACGCTACATAAAAGTGGCACCTCAACGATAAGGGGCAAGAATTCAAATCAGAAATATACGACAGCTTAAGATCCAACAAAGATTAAACATGAATACGCGCAGTAGAAATGCAAGGGGGCGAGTAAATGTTGGGAATGAAAGCGACGAAGGTTGTGAAAATGTGGGGTATGAAAGCGAGGGAGATAGGGGAGACACGGGAAATAATGTACCGGAAGCTTCAACCGTGATAGAAGTTCCGATGGTGCCAGTACCCGAGGTGAACCCGGTGATGGAAATGTTGAGAATGATGAATGAAAAGGGAGATAAGAGGGATGAAAAAATGGAGGAGATGAATTCAAGTTTGAGGAAAGAAATTGGGGATATGAACACAAGTATGAATGAAAAGGGGGATCAGAGGGATGCGAGTTTGAGTGAAAAAATTGATGCAGGAAACGCCAGTATGAATGCAAGCATGGGGGAGATGAATGCAAGTTTGAGGAAAGAAATTGGGGATATAAACGTCAGCATGAATGAGAAGTTTAGTCAGGTCAATGAACGTTTTGATAGACAGGAGGTCAAATTGACAAGTATGCATGTCAGTGTGGAGAAAATGCAAGGGAAAATTGAAAAAATCAATACCAAGGTTGATACAAAAATCACCGAGGTGGTAAATACAATGGATAAGAGGTTCAAGGAATGCCGGCAGGAAAATGAGAAGGGGGTGATCAGTTTAGAAAAAGGGGTGAATAAAAGATTTGAGACGGTGAATGTGAAGATCACGGAGATCGAGACAAAGGTAACAGACGTGTTTGTGGCAAATGAGAATGCGATCGGCTCCATGCGAGAGGAGGTAAAAAATATGAACCGTACGCAAAATGACAAATCGTTGGGGGACCTGGTGGAAGAATTAAAAGGTCATAGTTACCGGGACGGCGACATGGACAAGTACCCAAAATTCTATAATGACGGAAAAATTAATCCAAAAATTTTCATAAAAAATTTAGGAAATAATTTAATCCGCATTCGGGACGAAGTCCGGCAGAAGAATATTATCCGCGCCACGATGAAGGGGGATACAGAAATTTGGTTTAGTATGGTAGAGGAGAAAATCAAAAATTTCGAGGATTTTAAGATACTCTTCTTAAAAAAATACTGGGGCGATATGGACCAAAATAAGGTAAAAGAAAAGGTTAATGGGGGTAAATACCGAGGAGGACATGGGGGCACTCGGGAGAATTATGCAGTAAGTTTGATTAATCAAGCACAACAGGTCGAGCCACGATATGAGGAAGTGCTGTTAGTCAGGGCAATCGGGGGGCATTTTGAGAAAGATGTCAAAGCCCGGATTGGGATAGAAAAGGTCGAGACGATTGAAGGTTTCCTCGAGCTGTTAAAAAGATTCGACGAAAGTGTCGACTTTAAGTACGAGGAAACGCGACAATCAGCGGTCCCATATGTGCGATGGGAAGAACGCGACTGGCGGGCGTCACCGCAGGAGTCACAAGACCCGCGAGTTAAGGGGAACGAACCAGCGAGGAATGGTTTCGAGAATACGCGAAGGGGGGGATACCAGAATCACCGCGGGATGAATCGGAGAAGCTGGCCACAACGTAACCAGGAAGACGCGCCGCGAAAAAACAATGAGAAGGATATAAACCGGATAGAGATCGACACCACGAACCGACCGACGGCTACCACGCGAGCCACGGTCCATCCACGTTCGGGGTCGGATTTTCCGTAAGCGGCAAGCAAGCGAGGGGGGTTAACACCTATGTACACCCGCGAGAGTACATAGAGGAGAGTTTGCACGACGAGGCAGAGTCCGAAGAGGAGGTTTGTTTGCCATATATTCAGATAAGTTTTAATGGGGTAAAATTAATCGCGTTAGTTGACACGGGTGCCGAGATATCCGTGATCAACGAGGAAATTGTTCGGGAACATGCGGAGGTGTTTAAGAAGGGGTTATTGCCGATAAGGAGCGTCAACTTAATTGCGGCGAACAATAAAAAGATGACCAGCCTAAACCAGATGGTGGTCGGCAAAATTCTTATCGGGCAATATGAAAAGACGGAGGGATTCATAGTCATGCCCAAGTTGAAGGGACAATGTTTGTTAGGGGTCGATTTGCTGAAGGCCATGAAGATAACTATCGACGTGGACCATCAGCGTATCACGGCCAACGGGGACGAGATCGAGTAGATAAACAAGTCAATTTTAGAACCACATTTGAATTCAAATATAAACCAACCAATTTTAGGCCAACCTTTGAAATCAATCATTAACAATTCCATTGTCGGTAAAACATTAGGAAATAATCAAACCGTCATCGTCAATAGAATGGAAAAGTCAAATGAACAACCAAATTTAGGCACGCGTTTGAAATCATGTAATAAATTAAATGTCACTGTCAGCGGCGATATACAATGCAACGAGAAATTTAAACAACAAGTTCGGGGTATTTTAGATAAACATACCAGGTTGTTTAATGAGGTAGTAACCGTCGCGGAGGGGTATGCACATAAACTCCACGTAGAGAATGAAGCATCATTCAGTTGCAAGGTTTATCCGATACCGCATAAGTATCGAACGGAAGTCTGGGGGCAAATTGCACAAATGGAAAAGGATGGCATAATTCAGCGAGCGAGTACAGCGTTTATCAACCCGCTAGTGGTAGTAAAGAAGGCAGAAGGAAAAATTCGTTTATGTCTTGACGCTAGGAAGCTAAACAGCATCACAAAGCCACAATTCGAGCAACCTGAAAATATCAATAGTTTATTTGGAAAAATCGGGAACAAAACGTTATTTACAAAATTAGATTTAAAAAATTCATTTTGGCTTATTCCATTAGAACCGGGGTCCCGTCCTTATACAGGATTTTCTGTAAATGGTGTGACGTTCAAATTTAAGGTCGTCCCATTTGGGCTAAACACAAGCAGCGCCGCACTCTGTCGAGTCATGCAAACCGTACTCAAAAGGCACGAAGACTATCTTGTCCACTATGTTGATGACATGTTGGTATTTTCGGACAACGAGGAAGATCATTTACGACAGTTGGAAGAGGTATTAAGCACGTTGGAACAAACAGGGCTTAAACTAAATTTATCAAAATGTCAATTCATGTTGAATCAAGTAAAATTTTTAGGGTTCACGGTAGACCGAGTAGGAATCTCAGTCGACAATGATAGATTGGAGGAGGTTAAAAATTATCCGCGACCACGGAATTTACGGACTTTGCGAGGTTTTTTAGGAGTGTTAAACTACTATAAGAAATTCATTCCGGAATATTCACAAAAGACGTTAGGTTTGTTAACGTTACTAAAAAAGGGTACACGTTGGAATTGGGGGCAGGTACATGAAGATAGCTTCAACAATTTAAGGGAAATGTTTCACAAAAGTTTATCGTTAATACATCCAAATTTCGATGAACAGTTTATATTGCGTACGGACGCAAGTGATTTTGCAATTAGTGGGGTATTGATCCAGATAAAGGATGGGGAAGAAGTTCCGATCCATTTTATATCGAGAATACTCAGGGGAGCAGAAATCAAGTATACGATATCCGAAAAGGAAATGTTAGCAATTGTGTTTGCACTAAACAAGTTAAAATTCTATTTAGTAGGAAATACATTTTTGATTGAGACGGATCACTCCGCGTTAACTTTCATGATGCGAACGAATTTCAGCAACCAAAGAGTGTATCGTTGGTCACTGTTGATACAGGAATTTTCGTTCGACATTAAACATAAAGCTGGTAAAGATAATTTGATCGCGGATGCCTTCAGCAGGAAAGATGAGGAGGAGAAGAAGAAGTTGAAGGACATTTTAGTCGCGCAAATAAATTTAAATCAGGGACACGGGGTTTATTCAGAAGAAAATATTTACAGGAGTCAAGGGAGTCCAGAATTCAGTCTAATCAGGGATAAAATTGCAGAACAGGGAACATTTAAAGGATACAAAATCAGGGATCAATGGCTTCTTAAAAGCATAGGGGCGAATGAGCTGTACGTGGTGAATAAAGATACCACCATACAAATTGCGGGAGAATTACATGAACGTTTCGGACACGTAGGCATTAGAAAAGTATTTTTAATATTTAGAGAAGTTTTCTTTTGTACACGGGATTTGTCGATCATAAAAGACACCATCAACCGATGTGCATTATGCAATCTGGCCAAATACAAAAATCACGTAAACCAGAATAGCATTAAAAGCATCAAAGTAAATAGACCAGGAGAGCTGGTGGCTATAGACTACCTCAGTAATCTAGTTCCGTCAGAGGACGATTACCGACATATTTTGGTGGTATACGACGTATGCACTAAATATGTGAGATTATACCCGACGAAGAGTTGTAATACGGGCACAACAATCCACTGCCTAGAAAACTTCGCAAACGACGAAATTAAACCCGAGCGCATATTAGCCGACAATGCGACTTATTTTAACAACGATCGTTTTGTTGATCATTTCAGGGGAAAGGGCATTGACGTTTGTTATAGTTCCATTAGACATCCGCAAGGCAATCCGAGTGAACGGATCGTCCAAGAAGTCATAAAGTTCTTGAGGATCTTAATCCATGACAGACATCCGGAGTGGGTCGACAAGGTTGTCTTGGCGGAAAGCTTTATAAATTGGTGTCCGAATGTTCGGACAAAGTTCTCGCCATGGTACTTGATGAAGGGTACGAGTCCTCATCGACCATGGACGGAGGACGTTACCGAAAGGAATTTTCTGCACGACTGTAGAACGGCAAGAGAAAACGCGCATCGAAGTTCGAAGAAGTATGAAGAACGGATGAATAGAAGAATCCGAAAGCGACTGTCATTCAATATAGGGGACAGGGTAGTAGTTAAGAGTTTGAGAACCTCAAACCGGGCGCAGAACATCTGTGCAAAGTTATCGTTGCCATACGAAGGACCTTTTAGGATCCATGAGGTGGTTAACGATAACGTTTATATTTTGGCATACCAGGGGGGAGAAATTCGGGGAAAATTTCACATTAACCTGCTATACCCATACGTTGCGGACCCGCAAGAAGAAGAGTCACCATAAGGATGAATTGACTGACTAACAGTACCTCGGACATATAAGAAAATAATTTTACACGGGCAATCTCGTGAGCATTCTCAAAATTATGTTTACAAACCACTGACGCTAAAAGGGAAGGGAAGGGATAAATGTAAGTGACTACTGCAGGATATGCAGGTCCATTAAGAGGGAGGTGTACGCACCAACATAGCCCGAGGGTATGTTAGGGTAAGACTACACAGTACAGGGAGAATGTAAGAGGCTTGGCTAAAGCCAGTCCAGTTGGGAATAAGACATCGCTGAGTTTGAGGACCCTAAGTCGATGCAAAAGAATAAAAGCGTTAGGAACAGGTGGTGATTGGAGCAAGAGAGAGAATGAATGAAGGTGTTAGAGGGAAGTCAGGGTCAATTGAATGGTATGAAAGGGGGTCATGTATGGAAGAAGGGTGTGAAGAATGAATGAAGATGTTGAATGAATGCGAAGATTTACCAAGTTAGTTGCATCGCACTACTGTGGGTAAACTTAGCAGGGGGCATTTGTTGTGATACGCGCTATCCATGTTGAGGATAGAGTCGTACCAACAAGGAGAGAAGTACAGTTGGAGACCGGAGGTTCAAACACATTTGTTTACATGTGTTTGTTTTGTTGTGTCGTTTGAATTTAATTTTAAGTTTGTTCGAGTTATATGTTGTGTGTAAACGGGATATACAACATGTGGAAATTAATCAAACGTGCAGAGAACCGTCGGCCATGTACAAACAAACCGATATATAAGAAGCTCCGGTTTGAAAAAAACAAAATATATAGTAACGAACGTTACATAAAAAGTAAATAACAGTTCCATCGAGATCACGAGAGGTGACGGTCGTGTATTTTGTACTGCGAGACAAACTCGCGAATTCAAGTAAGATTCAAATAAAATATACTGAAATAAATTATATTCGTAAACGATATACGGTGGTACTACCCAAGAAGATTAATTCCTTGGAGAATTTAAGATTCCGCAAGATAGCGGGATACAGAAGGTGTTGGCAACGAAGGTTGTGATCGAGATCGTGTCTTATAGATACGTTGGGGAGATACGGATACCAAGTTATCCGATATATGAGAAGCAGATTGGAGATTGGAGATTGGAAAGTGGAATATTTGAAGAAAGAAAATAGTGCGCACGATACAAATCACAGGTTAGCTACCTTTTAATAATCAGTGCGTAGGATAGTAGTTTACATAAAGATTGTTTGATTGTTTGGGTTCTTGTTATATGTTGAAATTTGTTGATTTGATTAAAAACTTGTTAACGGAATTCCAATATTCCAACAATATATTGGACCCGGATGAGGCTGCTGATCAAAGGATGACAATTAAGGGAAACGATCGGTGCGATCCAAGTCTGATGCGAGAGTTAAGCACTTTCATGTCTCAGAATAATCCTTTTTCTGCCGCATGCAAAATGCTTTATGAAGTGGAACAAGAAAGCATCAAGGACGCCGCTCTACATGGCGTTGCGCCAGCAACAGTTACCATGGCAATTATACAAGACCGTAAATCCGATATTAGACGATACAATGCTCCAACAAGAAATGAAGTAGCTGTCATTTTTCAAAATGCCGACGGCGAACCTCCTCTCGAAAGAGACTTACTGATCCCTTGTCGTTCAAATCAAAACAACTTGATAAGTTGATCCGTTGATACGTTGATACGTTGATCCGTTGATAAGCTTGAAGATTTAATATACCGTTTGTATTATCGACGACAACCTATATAAATATTTAATCCGTTGATCCGATGATACGTTGATCCGTTGATACGTTAATACGTTGATACGTTGGCGTTGATACGTTGATACATTGATACGTTGATACGTTGATACGTTGATATAAAACACCAAAACTTTTGACACGATTTGAAACGCTCTGTATGATTTTGAATTATGCGGACAGACAGACAGACGGACGGACGGACAGACAGACACGGAGCTAGATCATAAGGCTTCTTGTTATACTTTGTATAGAAGCCTAAAACCAGTTCTTAGACCTCTATACACACAGAGTATTTCCAACACGATTTGAAACGCTCTGTATGATTTTGAATTGTGCGGGCGGACAGACAGACAGACAGACGGACAGACGGACGGACAGACACGGAGCTAGATCATAAGGCTTCTTGTTATACTTTGTATAGAAGCCTAAAAATAATTGTTATGTAATTTTGCATACCTAGCAAGTTATTGCTTCAATTCTTACGAATCCATGGCAGAGGTAAATAAAATCCAAAATTTAACATAAAATAAAACACAAAACTACCGGTATCCTGCACAAAATTATGTATTACAGTTCTATTGTAGCAATGAATAATTGCTGTTTAATTATAATTGATTTATAATACCATATCACAAAATTGTAACAAAGTATAAAATTTTTCGATTGCTTTAAAATTCTAACATATATGGTACACAAGCGAGCCTTAACACAAAAGCGCGGGTAAACTTTTAGATTTATAGGAGAGGAGGGGAGTTCTGGTTATGCAACCCACATTCCTCCGCCTCTGTGGTTTTTACCGTATCCTGTAAAAATCACCTATTCCCTTGGTTCGGAATCCACGTTAAGCTGTAGACCCTCTGTGCTCAACACACAACGGGCACAGACAGGGCGAGGTATCGGGAAAATGTCGCAAGACGTTCAAAAACCGAATATCTGCAGAAAAATGAGATGAAATTTTACAGATTGAAAACGAGCTCTTTGGAAAGGTCGTGGTGTGAAAACACTATGCCTCTCTGGGAACTATATCTCTCGGGTAGCCCTGGCGCCGAAGTTCGGCGTCCCCCTGTTGGACTCTGTGACGGGCGGGGAGCTCTGGGAGATGAAAATGTTGAATTACTCCGGATGGATAATATGGACAAAACCAAAAAACCCCAGGCGGTTGTGTCTTCAGACACATCGTCAAAAATTACAATGGGAGCTTCCTTTAAGGAGGCCCCAGTCGTTAGTCCTGCGATGGGTACATCCTTTACGAATGTACCATCCAGTAGAACCGGGGTGGGTATATCCTTACAGGATGTCCCACAAGAACAACACCCGGAAAAAACAGTCGATTCTTCGAGTGTGGGTGCGTCCCCTGAGGATGCCTCACACAGAACCGACCCAGAGATACGCCATAAAAAGCGTAACCTCTGCGGGGCGGAGAAGAAAAGAAGAAGGAAAGCCAAAGCAGTGAGGCGCATGGCAACAGATAACCCCAGCAGCCAAACTGCCCACGAGCGGGCCAGGCTATCCAAACCCAAGGAGGCGGATGGCCTGCCTGTTGGTGGAAAGAAGGGAAAAGATGTGATGGCGCAGGAAAGAGGCGGTAAAACAACCGCACCTTCAACTGGTGCCGTAAAAAAGAGGGCAGGTCCCAGGACTCAATGCCTTCGCCTCTCAAGCAGAGGAAGAAGGTGGAAACAATAACTGGGCACATACCCAAAACAAAGGCGGCTGATTCGTCAAGCTACAAGGAGGCTGTTACCAGCCACCTCAGAGTAGCAGTGATCGACCGCCAAAATCCCCTGGACAGCTCAACATAGCTTTACGCAGAGCCGTCTTGGAGGCTCTGCAGACAAAAACAGGGGCGCCAATTTTTAAGGGCTTCCGTTACTCGGGCAGATCCTACGGATCACCTGTGGTGACGAGAGGTCCCAAAAATGGCTTCAAAGTACAATTGGACTTCTCCCGCCTCTATGGGAGAACGCAAAATTAGATGTTGTTCAGGTGAGCAATCTGCCTAGGCTGACTAAGGCTACCCTCTGGATTCCGGGGAAACCCGAGCCCACTGGGGAGGTCATAGAATGGCTAACGGCACAGAACACCTGGATAAAAACCAGCGAGTGGTTCATCTTCCATGACACTGACAGAAGTGACCCCTTGGGGAAGCTTATTGTCTTTGGCATTAATGAAGAAGACAAAGCCGCTCTTATAGCTAGAAAAGGAAGGGTGAACTACAGATTCTCCATCCTAAAAATAAAGGTGCAGCGAGTCGTTACTGACGACGACGTGCCAGCACCAACAGCAGAGAAATTGGCTGCAGAGATATTGAGCCTCATGGAAATCGATGAGGACAATCATAAAGCGGCAAATCCTCAAAGCAACAAAGAAGTTCTATAACAGGATGGTCTGATGGCCAACCTAATGGAATGGAGCTTCTTACAAGCTAACCTGCACCATGGGCGGGCGGCTACAGCAACTCTGTGTCGCCGTCTGTCCAGATGCAAGGACACGATAGCTCTTACACAAGAGCTATATATAACAAAGGCTAGAATTTCTGGCCTTTCAACACTCAGAGGAAATATCTTCACAGGTAATCTCTCAAACAAAACTAGAACATGTATTTACATACCTAGTAACTTTCAGGCTCATCCCCTTCCGCAGTTTGGTGACTGCGACCTAACAGTGGTAGGACTAGGCTGTGATTTTGGTGATGGCCTGGAAAATGTTATTCTGGCATCTGCATACCTCCCAATCGACTCCCAGGATCTGCCACCTTCTCAGAAGCTAGTGGACCTAGTGAGCTATTGCGAGAAAAATAGAAGACATCTCGTTATAGGATGCGACTCCAATTCCCATCACACTGTATGGGGAAGTGAAGATTGCAACAAACGAGGTAAGTCACTTTTTGAGTATCTTATTAGTACAGATTTAGAGATTATTAATCTAGGTGACACGCCAACTTTCTATGTGTCACCAACACGTTATTCTGTAACTGATATCACATTACCGTCGATAAATATATCAAATAAAATATATGATTGGCATGTATCGAAAGAGCTGACAATGTCCGACCATAGATGGATTGACTTTAAAATTAAAGCCAAAAAAATAGAACCCAGGCGGTTCAGAAATCCCAGGAAGCTTGACAGGCGGATCTTTCTAGATCTACTTTCGAGTGCACTGGAAACCGACATGCCTGAGAAAACCACAAATGAGCTACTTACCATTGAGGAGATTGAGATATGCGCTAACTCGATACAAAAATCCCTCACAACATCGTACGAGCTCTCGTGCCCTCTAAAGGCAGCTGGATCTGGAGATCGCACCACGCCTTGGTGGTGTTACGAGCTAGAACGGATGAGGAAGGAGGTCACGAGACTGTGCAATAAGGCGAAAGCCTCCAAAGTTACTTCAGACTGGGACGCTTTTAGGGAGCGTCGGTCTGAGTACAAAAAGATGATTCGCCAAAAGCAACGGAAGTCCTGGAGGGACTTCTGCAGTGGGGTAGCGTCCACAATGGATGCTGCCAAACTTAAGAAGATTCTCTCTAGGGATCCACATCAGCAACCAGGCAGTATTCTTCGGGATGACGGCTCTTATACCGAAAGTCCAGAGGAGGCTGCTGAAATACTACTAAAAACAATCCTTCCCGGAAGTAAAACTGTCACGGATTATGCGTGGACTGAACACACAATTCGGACACCGACTGAGGCAGACTGGGAAAATGCAAAAAAGATCGTAGATCCGATCAAAACCTCATGGGCGATCAGATCTTTCGCCGCCTTCAAATCGCCGGGACTGGATGGGGTGTTTCCGGCCCTACTACAGTGGGGACTGGATAGCCTGCTTCAGCCTTTGGTGAGGGTGTTTAGGGCATGCATTGCGCATGGCTATACCCCTGAGGGATGGCGAAAGGTCAGAATTGTATTCATACCAAAACCAGGTAAAGGAGATTACTCCCTAGCTAAATCCTTTAGACCTTTAGACGTGAGAATAAGTCTCACGTCCTTCTTTTTGAAAACGTTGGAAAGATTGTGCGACAAAGAAATACGGGATGTAGCACTTGGTCACAAGCCGCTACACCCGAAACAACATGCATATGTTCCAGGAAGATCCACTGAGTCCGCCCTTCACGAGGTGGTGGAAAAGATAGAAAGATCATTGCATACTAAAGAATGCACTCTAGGAGCATTTATTGATATAGAAGGGACTTTTGATAAAGCCACCTTCGAAAGTATTAGCGCCTCACTACTATCACATCGTGATCCCTATACCATTGTAAGATGGATCAACTCAATGTTGAGAGGGAGGATGGTTGAATTCAATGTGGGAGGTGCAACAATAAAGGGTATTGTTACTAAAGGTTGTCCTCAGGGGGGAGTCCTTTCTCTACTCCTGTGGGATCTCGTAGTAGATAGCCTTCTGAAACTCCTAAATAAAAATGGGTACTATACCATTGGCTATGCAGATGACATAGTCATACTGCTAACAGGGAAATTTGAGAGCACTCCGTGCGAACTGATGCAGAGGGCACTCAGAATACTAGAAGAATGGTGCACGACACATGCCCTTTCGGTCAATCCGACTAAGACTGGGCTCGTCCTGTTCACCAGAAAAAGAAAACTACAAAGCATGAGAATGCCTATTCTAAAAGGAATTCCCTAAAGTTGGCTCCAGAGGTTAAGTATCTGGGAGAGGTGCTGGATGCAAAACTGAACTGGGGAAAACATGTCAGCCTTAAAACTGAGAAAGCAAGCGTGGCTTTCTGGCAGTGTAGGAGGGCGATGGGAAAGTCCTGGGGCTTTTCCCCGAGGATAGCTCTCTGGCTCTACACTGCAATAATTAGACCAATGCTATGATATGGCGACCTTGTGTAACAATTCAAAATGTTACTAAGCCGACTCTGTCGTCTATTTTACGACCAACTTACATCTGGTCAAATTTATTTCCGAATTTTATATTTTTATTTAACAATTTTTGTTAAAAGACCTTTCATTAGTTTTCCCATCATGTATATATTTATTATTTAGTATGAAAAGATCAAATAAATCAATTGTCGTCTATTTTCCATAAGTACTACTTTTTCATCGGCCACGGCGAATTAATAAGTCAAAGTTACTCGCCTACAGATTTTATGCTCAATCCAGGTTAGCGTCCTAGAAGTCGCATACACTACACGTATTATTACAAGCTCCGAGTTTTTTGAACAATTTAAGAGTAATTATTGAAAATTACAAACAGTTTTTTGTGCCGTTACGTTCACCGAATGTCAAGTGACAATTCGAGTAAATTATTTCGAACCAACGATTTTTTTATAATCAATAATATCGATTTACAAAAATCGAAGATCAAGTATAGACGCCATTAAAATTTCCAATCGATAGACGCAGTAGTGAACGGAATTATCCCGAGCTGTGCGCACTCAGATTAATGGTGGCCTGTCAAATCAAAATAACAACAAACTTTTGGAATTTAAAAACTGAGAAAGACGCTGATGACAAAAATCAATTTCAACCTACTGAAGCCGAAACTACTTTCAATTATCCATCAAATTGGAGGAAACTTCACGAAGACACACAGTATCATATTTTATTATTTATTAGTCAAATTTCAGAGAAGAACTTTAAAGTTCATAGTTTGCTTGTTAACAATTGGCTTATCGATTTGTATATGTGTTGTATTCTTTTAGAACCTTATTCAGAAATTGAATATACCGAGAGAGGAACCTGAAGATCTGCCGGAATCCAGCTACGTATATTTGTAAACATCATACATGTGAGTATCTGTATTACTCACTATATAAATTGGGTTTGCTTTGAGTTAACAACCTTTATTTCTGGTAGTTTGCTAACAACTTGTACTATTGCTTCTGTTGGTATCTGTGTTTTGCTTTTTGGTAGCAAAGTCAAGATAATTTATGATCTGTGTATCAATTCATTTTAGTGAATCGTCACGACTTCGTCAAGACGAGGCTACAATCTTTTCAGACGAACATTCAATTATTTGTAAATATTTTAATTATTGTAAGAATAAGTTTTCCATATTGTACCGAGAGATTTCGTTAAGTTCAAATATTGTCATTTTAAGTTACACAAAGTGTATATTTTATTTCCTGTTCACTCAAGAATTTTATTTTTATGTTTTCTTATTAAATGGTTATTGAACGATTAAGCATCGGTGTTTGTTTATTAATCCTTTTGGCGCCCCGAGCATTTAGTATCAGCAGCAAGAGAATACCGAACCCCGAACACTCGAATTACATCAGAGTAACCCTCGCTCTACGACTAAGGCATAAAAAACCAAGAGCTAGCCAACCTGTTTAATACCTACGGTTGTCAAAGTGGCCTTTGTAACAACTAATGTGGTCATCATCAGTAAATTATTTAAGTAAAGTGGTTATATAAGAAAGTGGAGCACAACGTAGAAGCTCGACCACCACGAAAGAAAGTTACACCCACGTAGAAGCACGATCCCTACGAAAGAAAGTAGTTACAAAAGAAAGTGGCGCCCATCCGTGGAACCTCGAACGCTACGAATGAAAGTAACTTTCATCGTCAAAGCTACGATCACATGCTCTTTTATAATTTTACTATTAAACTTTCAAATATTCTCACTCAAGGTACTAAATATCAAATCATTATTTCATATTACGAGGAACAGAACAGAACTAACGAAATCTTTTACAATAATATCGCAGCGATCTTTCTCAATATTAACGAACTCTATTTTATAAATATTTTAACGACGTTATTAATATCACACATCTCTCTATATTTAATAAAAATTGCATTACGAATTTTTCTAATAATAATATTAAAACAATGAGGTATTTAAATCGTTTATCCGCTGAAGAGCTATCTTTTGAGCTCGAGATACGAGGCAAAGGTTACCTGCATCTCAACGTGCAGCAAAAACGAGCATCCTTAAGAGCAGCCTTAAGGGAAAAAGTAGAAACCGTACCACCACGAGTGGAATTAAATATTTCAGAGCAATTTCAAGTATGTCGTTCTAAATTAGCCGTTACTGAACAGTCCGTTCAGGATCTTATTGATTCGCCGTGTACTAATGACTGCGAGAAATGTTTAGCGAGACTCGACCACATAGTCGCAAGACTCGACTATTGCTTATTCAATTTAGAACTTTCGGAAGAACAAAAGCTCGAAGCAAATAACCTCAAAACACAATGTAATTTATTAATCGAGAGAGCAGAAATTATGATAGACTCCCCTGCAACAAGAGAAAATGATCTCTCAATAGCATTTGAAAATATTCAAATAAATCAGTCACTTGCAAATCTCGAAATGGACCAGCCTTCAGCCGTCCAAAACATTCCATTACAGGGTGAGCATAGCTCCACACCCGTCAGGCAAGGAGAAAATTGAAATCATAATGAAAGTCAAAACATCAGTACTAATCAAAATATTCAAAATGATCCACAACACTCGCTTACGCCGCCAAATCCACAATTTAGTAATTTTCAACCTCCCCAAATGCAAATAGCACAAAATCAACCTATTTATTACGCTCCCACCAAACCTGATACTGTCAGTCGGTGGAATATACAATTTTCAGGAGATTCTAAATCTCTAGGGGTGAACGCATTCCTAGAACGTGTAAATGAATTACGTATCTCGAGACATGTCTCGGAAGCTGCGGTTTTCGATAGTGCAATCGACTTATTCGAGGGTACAGCCTTAACTTGGTTTAGATCAATTAAAAAGTATGTACATACATGGCGCGATCTTGATTACCAGATTAGACGTACATATTTGCCGACGAATTATGATGAATCGTTGTGGCAAGAAATCATTAATAGGAAACAAGGTGAAACGGAACCGGTACGCGACTTCATTGCTGCCATGACCAATTTAATATCCAGGTTATCATACACAGAAAGTCCTCACAGAGAACTTTATTACATTAAAGAAAATTTATTACCTAAATACCAGAAACAGCTCCTTTTTCGCAACATCAACAGCGTGCTCGAACTAGTTGATGCGGAAAGCGAGTCGCATCGGCCAACGCTAAATGCTTTAATTGCCATGGAACGGGACATTTTTATCATACCTGTCCAAAAGAACGACGCATTTTCTGCTATATCTGTGGTACTTCCGATGTCACCTACCCTACTTGCCCCAAGTGTTCAAAAAACGCCGGAAGGCCGGAATGAACCGTAGCCAGTTCACTTCCAGCCCATTTTTAATGAAGGCTAATAGCGCCGAGTGGCAACAGCGGTTGATAAACATCAAATCTTTCTGCAAAGCTCCTGAAGCTAAGGTAGAGACACTTTTCACGCATCGACCTTTTGACAATCGAGCGTACTTATACGTCAATATCCTTGGTAAGAAGTTGCTTGCTTTTCTTGATCCTGGTGCGAATCAATCCGTTTTAGGCAGCAAAGGGCTATATTTATTAGAAATTTTAAATTTAAAAATTAATGATTACGACAAAATACCGCTGCGATCAGCAGACGGGACTTATCAAAAAGTGCTAGGTACAGTAGTATTACCACTCGAATTAGAAGGCCATACAAAAAATATAACTGCAATAGTCACTAACACCGTTGATTATCCACTAATATTAGGGTATGAGTTTTGCAAACTTTTTAAAATCAAAACAGATTTCGGCGCTGATTCATACACAATTCCATCAGAATTGAATGCCTTAAACACCGAAAAAATAATACATTCTCGATTAGATCTGGATTATGAGCAAGTCCAACAGCTCGATAAAGTCATTTTGAAATTTAAAACACTAGCTCCAGCAGAGTTAGGTAGAACCAATGTGGTTCGACATGTCATAGACACGGCAGAGGCCACTCCAATCAAGCAGCGTCATTATCCCCTGTCACCTGCTATGTTAGCGAGAGTTAATGCGGAGGCGGATGAGATGCTACGCCTAGGCGTCATCAAAAGGTCGCACTCCAGTTGGAATTCGCCGATAGTCATGGTGAAGAAAAAAGACGGAGACCTCCGGTTTTGTTTTGATGGTCGAAAGTTGAACGAGGTGACCAAACCCGATGCCTACCCACTACCTTTCATAAATGACATTCTAGATCGTTTGCGTGATGCTAGGTATCTATCATCAATAGATCTACGCAAAGCGTTTTGGCAAGTTCCTTTGTCTAAAGAATCTTGCGAGAAAACCGCCTTCACCATCCCAAGGCGCGGATTGTTTGAATTCAATGTTCTCCCCTTCGGTCTTAATAATAGTGCCCAAACATTGCAAAGACTCATGGATTCTATTTTCGGTCCAGAATTTACTGGCGTATTCGTCTATCTCGACGAAATAATTATTATTTCCGAAAGTTTTGAAGAACATCTGAAACTTCTAACTGAGGTGTTTAAAAGATTAAAAAAGGCAGGGCTCACTATCAATCTAAACAAGTGTGAATTCTGCAGAGATTCGCTAAAGTACCTAGGATTTGTCATCGACGAAAAAGGTCTTCGAACCGACCCCGATAAGGTAGAGGCAATTAACAATTACCCCGTACCTAAGACTTCCACCGAAATCAAAAGATTTCTAGGCATGGCAGGGTGGTATAGAAGGTTTATACCCAATTTTTCATCCGAGGCCGCTCCTATCTTGCACCTTCTGAAAGGACGCGTCGAGGGTCAAAAAATATCTTGGAATGAGGACGCACACCGAGCCTTTAATAATCTTAAAAATCTCTTAATTTCATCTCCCATTCTGTCGAGTCCTGATTTCGCTCTTCCATTCGTCATCCAGACCGACGCTAGCGATTCTGGACTGGGAGCAATTCTAGTCCAAGGCGAGGGTGAGAATGAGAGAGTAATTGCTTACGCGAGCCGCACTCTAACCCGCAACGAGTTGAACTACCACGCCATGGAAAAGGAGTGTTGTGCCATCCTTTTCGGCATAGAAAAGTTCCGCCCGTACATCGAAGGAGCCCATTTCACGGTTATCACCGATAATCAAGCGCTAAAGTAGCTTGGTACTGTCAAGTCCCCTTTAGGCAGAATCGCTAGGTGGAGCGTACGCTTGAATCAATACGATTTTAACATCATCCATCGAAAGGGTAAATTTAATGTAGTGGCAGATGCTTTGTCTAGAGCTCCTGTGAATATTCACATGATCTCAGTTGCACCCGCCGATATCGATGATTGGTATCAGAGAACCATCGACAAAATCCAAGCTAACCCGGATAAATATCCCAATTTCAAAATCGAGGAAGGCTTAGTGTACAAGTATGTTGCTAACAAGCACAACTTGATTTCGAATCTTGTCGAGTGGAAGGTACTCGTGCCAAAATCGCGTCGTCGTGAAATCATGGTGGATTTCCACGATAATCCTTTAAGCGGACACTTTGGTGTATTTAAGACGCTAAATAAAATCAACGAGTTATACTATTGGCCCCGTATGAAAACTGATATCACCAAATATGTTTTACGGTGTGAAATTTGCACAGCCAGCAAAGCTTCGAACTTGCTAAGGCCAGGTTTTATGGGAAAGGAGAAACGAGTTAAGTATCCCTTTCAGATAGTTTCTATTGACCTTATGGGACCTTTTCCCAGGACTAAAAAAGGCAATACTTCTCTTTTAGTGATATCTGACTGGTTCACGAAATTCGTTCTCGTCCAGCCCCTAAGACAAGCCACCGCAGTGGCCGTAGTTAAATTTGTTGAGGAAACTTTTCTTCTTTTCGGTGTTCCTCAAGTCGTAACAACCGACAATGGTCCTCAATTTGCCGGCAAAATGTTTAAAGATCTCATGACAGAATATAAGGTTCAGAAAGTTTGGCCAACGGCAAACTATTCTCCCCAGGCTAACTCTGTCGAACGGACAAACCGAGTGATCGGGACATGTCTACGTTCCTTCGTGGAAGATGACCATAGGTCATGGGACACGTATATACATAAAATTGCACACGCCATCCGCAATGCCGTGCACGAAGTCACAGGATACACTCCATCTCTCTTAAACTTCGGAAGGTCAGTACCGAATAGCGGTGACTATTACGGAAAATTGGACTCGGGTGAACCGAGGGAATTTTCTTTAGAAGGTCGTGAGCAACTGCTGACCGACATGAATGGTTTAAGCGAGTTACACCGTAAAGTTGTGGAAAAGATAAAATCAGCGTACAAACGCAATAAGGCCCATTACGATCTAAGAAAGCGACCTTTATCATTTAAGCGTGGGGACATTGTGTGGAAACGCAATTTCGTACTTTCCAGCGCTCCAGACATGTTCTCCAAAAATTAGCGCCAAAATACACCAAGTGTAAAGTTGTGGAGGTGACCGGTTCCGTTACTTATCGTCTTAAAGACGAAAAAGGCAAAGACGTAGGTGTTTATCACGTCAAGGATTTGAAAGAAAATCCCAATTAATGTAAATTTTGTATATGTGCTATGTGTTTTGTATGTTTGCTGTGTGTAATTTTGTATATTTTTATTGACTTCTAACGCCAACATTTTATTAGTGTAGTTTGGGCGGTCATTGGTCTAAGGGATTTGAGAGTTTGCTAGATTTCCATAGTGAAACTCACATTTTCGATTCACCCAGGTGAAATTTTATTAATTATGTCTTCCACATAAGACAAGAAGTGCCAGCTTCCACCTAACTTTTCCCCGGGTACTACAGTTTTGCTTAAGAGCAAAGTAGTCACCTTTGTTTTATTGTGACGCAGTTCGACGACTAGGGCTTTAGGAAAGTTAACGTTCTTCCTATTAGTCGAGTCGAACCTTCACGACTTCGGTAAGGAGATTCCCTCGAAGTACATTCAGCTGAATATTTTAGCCACAAACCCCATACCGCTATGAAAGGACTGGTTATTCCTTTGGTCAACCAAGACGAGTCCACTCTGTTTTTTTGGTCTCTGAGACAAGGCGTTTCGTCTTGCCATGTTCTCGTCGACGAACACCGTAACTTTCTTTAGGCGTTTCGAAACAATCGAAGGATTGCTCGAAACAGGTCGAAGTTATGAAGAATCGAAAGCCGTGACCAATGCACTTGTACCATTCTACACACCTTCATGTTTTTTTTTATGTGCCGTTTATATAATTTTTGATGAAGTAGAAGGAATGTGAGAGATTTGTGTCCTCCACATTCGTGATAACCACTTCAGCTCTTCCATGCGAGCTTAACTCTAGACTAGGTAGGCCAAGAGGCCGCACATGTTTTACCTAGCAATAGCTTTCTTTCGCCAGCTATTGATTTTTGGGGGGGCCGTGTAACATTTCAAAATGTTACTAAGCCGACTCTGTCGTCTATTTTACGACCAACTTACACCTGGTCAAATTTATTTCCGAATTTTATATTTTTATTTAACAATTTTTGTCAAAAGACCTTTCATTAGTTTTCCCATCATGTATATAATTATTATTTAGTATGAAAAGATCAAATAAATCAATTGTCGTCTATTTTCCATAAGTACTATTTTTTCATCGGCCACGGCGTATTAATAAGTCAAAGTTACTCGCCTACAGATTTTATGCTCAATCCAGGTTAGCGTCCTAGAAGTCGCATACACTACACGTATTATTACAAGCTCCGAGTTTTTTGAACAATTTAAGAGTAATTATTGAAAATTACAAACAGTTTTTTGTGCCGTTACGTTCACCGAATGTCAAGTGACAATTCGAGTAAATTATTTCGAACCAACGATTTTTTTATAATCAATAATATCGATTTACAAAAATCGAAGATCAAGTATAGACGCCATTAAAATTTCCAATCGATAGACGCAGTAGTGAACGGAATTATCCCGAGCTGTGCGCACTCAGATTAATGGTGGCCTGTCAAATCAAAATAACAACAAACTTTTGGAATTTAAAAACTGAGAAAGACGCTGACGACAAAGATCAATTTCAACCTACTGAAGCCGAAACTAATTTCACTTATCCATCAAATTGGAGGAAACTTCACGAAGACACACAGTATCATATTTTATTATTTATTAGTCAAATTTCAGAGAAGAACTTTAAAGTTCATAGTTTGCTTGTTAACAATTGGTTTATCGATTAGTATATGTGTTGTATTCTTTTAGAACCTTATTCAGAAATTGAATATACCGAGAGAGGAACCTGCAGATCTGCCGGAATCCAGCTACGTATATTTGTAAACATCATACATGTGAGTATCTGTATTACTCACTATATAAATTGGGTTTGCTTTGAGTTAACAACCTTTATTTCTGGTAGTTTGCTAACAACTTGTGCTATTGCTTCTGTTGGTATCTGTGTTTTGCTTTTTGGTAGCATAGTCAAGATAATTTATGATCTGTGTTAGTGAATCGTCACGACTTCGTCAAGACGAGGCTACAATCTTTTCAGACGAACATTCAATTATTTGTAAATATTTTAATTATTGTAAGAATAAGTTTTCCATATTGTACCGAGAGATTTCGTTAAGTTCAAATATTGTCATTTTAAGTTACACAAAGTGTATATTTTATTTCCTGTTCACTCAAGAATTTTATTTTTATGTTTTCTTATTAAATGGTTATTGAACGATTAAGCATCGGTGTTTGTTTATTAATCCTTTTGGCGCCCCGAGCATTTAGTATCAGCAGCAAGAGAATACCGAACCCCGAACACTCGAATTACATCAGAGTAACCCTCGCTCTACGACTAAGGCATAAAAAACCAAGAGCTAGCCAACCTGTTTAATACCTACGGTTGTCAAAGTGGCCTTTGTAACAACTAATGTGGTCATCATCAGTAAATTATTTAAGTAAAGTGGTTATATAAGAAAGTGGAGCACAACGTAGAAGCTCGACCACCACAAAAGAAAGTTACACCCACGTAGAAGCACGATCCCTACGAAAGAAAGTAGTTACGGCGACCTTGTGTGGTGGCCTAGAGTCAAGATAATGACAGCGGCGTCATCCCTTAACCGACTTCAGAGAACACTGCCGACATCTTAACAAAAGCACTGACAACAATTAAGTTTGAATTTTTACGTAGCAAGCTTGGAATGACAAAAATATGATATTTTAATAAAACCATTGTTAGTCATTCCACCATGTTAATTATTTGCTTTAAAATGAAATTGTGTATTTCTTATTTTTTTGTATGTGTTTAGTTTTAGGCATGAATCTATTATGTATTTTATGATTATGTCTAACCAATTTGTTTATTTTTGTTTCTGTAACAATGCTAGACCCACTAGTTCTACCAATACGAGGGAGTGTTAAGAAAGTTGCATATTAGTAGAACACGTGACCAAGCATAAAAGTGCGCTAGCACTAGAAATGCAACGAATTGTTGCAAAGTTACTCTTGTACCGTCATAACGTGTGTGTTACACTGAAAAAAATGGTTTTAGAAAATATAATTAATTTTTGTAGCAAACTGGTTAATTCAAAAAATGTTACATTAATTACGAATAATTAAAAATTTTGTAGTACATTATTTTGAAGCCATGTGTATTTTGTTCCTCAGGTTTGTAGCAACTTACTTCTTTAAATTTTCATATATTTTGTAAGAAAATGTGGTATAAATTCTAGTAGGTTGTGATGAACTAAATTGCTGAAGTTATTTAAAATATATTCTTACTTTAAAAATCACATAATGCTACAAAAGCCAACTGCACAAAATCAACCCATATAACGTTCACCTTGAGGAGGGGGACATGTCCGGTGGTCTCATTAAACAACATTCCGCTCCCGCAAAGTGAGGAAGTCAAATACCTCGGTCTTCATCTGGACAGACGGCTGACATGGACAAAGCACATTTGGAAGAAGCGGTTGCAATTGGGCCTTATCTACCGCAAGGTGTCTTGGTTGATGAGTAGAAATTCCAATCTCAGCATCGAAAACAAACTTCTAATTTATAAAGTCATCATCAAGCCTGTGTGGACATATGGCATACAGTTGTGGGGTTCTGCTAGTGAATCAAATATTGGTAGATTACAGCGTTTCCAGTCTAAAATATTGCGGGCGATTTGCAATGCACCTTGGTACATTCCAAACGAAGTCATACATCGTGACATGTGCATGGTCACGGTCAAGGAAGAAATTGCATCCAGAAGCAAAAAATACCAACTCCGACTTAGCGCTCATCCAAACATCTTGGCTTCCGATCTTCTTATCGTCCCCAATTTTAGAAGATTAAAGAGGTTTGACCCTCTAGACCTGCCCCAGCGAACCTAGTGACTTTAAAGTCTTATTTGTGATCACAATGAAAACAATGTAAATGTTTTTAGCAGTCATTATGAGGCTTACCGATGGGTCAGCTTCATCTATGTCATTTCCTTAGCCAAACAATAATACTTATTGTTATTCATGTAACAGATTGTATTAAAATCTAGGATGTTAATAAAAAAAAAAATAATGCTACAAAATTGTAGTAATTGCATCAATATAATAAATTTTCTTAATCAATTTTGTAAGTATTCCTACAATTTGTAGGAAAAACTGGCGGTAAATTGCACTATTGCAACTATGGTACCCAAGTAACACACTATCGTTTATTAGACGTTTATATTATCAAATTTTCTATTTGATAATATTTGACTCTATTTTTAATTTTTAAATTTATTTAAAAAAATTTTTATTTAAAAAAAATTAAATAAAAAACTTACAAACTGAATTATATGGTTGACTTTATAAAATATTTAAAAGTAATTTAGATTAATATCGTTTTAATATGGTAGGTACTTGTAATAATACTACTTATAGTTTATGTAAGGTGGGTATTATAACATAGGGCTAGTTGGCGAAATGGTAATAGTGTTCGAACCCCAGAGGAAACCAAAAAAGTACGTATTTCTTAAATATAAATTTAAAATTATAATAATGCAGGACTTGATAATTACAGATATAAACATACAAAGGCGCAGTCTAAAAAAAGTAATTAACCTATATTTTTTATTTTTATGGGCCTATTGCTACGTTTAATAGACGAAAATCATATGCGATTAATATACTTGGGTTGCAACTATGATAGCAATGTTCTTTAAAACGGTTCTGCACTAACTGCTACAAATTTGTAGGGAGTTTCTAGCTACAATTTATAAAACATTTTACTACAAAACACTCGCTAAAATCCTGTAGCAATTTATGTTAGAAATTGCGCTTGGAGCATGTAGTACTGCAAATTGTAGTATTTAATTCATTATTTGCAGCAGATTGTATTACTTTTTTTTTTCGTCTAACTTAATAATTGTTTACAACCTTTTTCATTATTAAACTAATCAAATTAATGGTGTTTATTATTTACAATCCACAAAACCAAACAAGATGGCGCTGTCTTTAGTGCGAAAATGCTGGTATTACACTATGCAATTAAATGACGAAAAATTATCAAGTTTTATAGCTTTACTTCAATATTTTCACTTTAGAACGTATTTTTGCATACATACAATACTTTTTATACAATAAAATACATATCTAACAAGAAATACATGTACATTTATTAAAACTAAATATAAAAAATGATAGAATAAAACTCAATTAATTATAACTAAGTTTTTAATATTTTAGAATACTTTTTTTTCAGCACTACTTTTCTTTCTTTCAGAATTAATATGATGAGTATACTGCCTCAACCTCATAGTAATGTATGGTGCAAAATGACTTTATTTTTATTTTAACCTAAAATACGCATAAAAGTCATGTAAAATTTGAATTTAAAGACATTTAATTTTCGTGATTCGCATAAGCGCTCGCAAATTTTAAGCATTGAGATAGGGAGTTGCCGGTCCCAATCTTCTCAGTTCATGGTCCTTAAGAATAAGCATACTTTTTCACCTTTGGTTTCTGCAGAGTTTAGCAATAGGAAATAAGAACGTCAAACCGTACTTTCAAGAGTATAATTATTTCTAGTTTTGTCAGAATTTTGGTTTTTATAGTTTTTTTTTTGAACTCACCACTGAAAACTCACGCAGTTCAAAGTGCTGACAATTTCAATTAGTAGCTAGGATAAGCATACACAAAAAAATCATAGCAATATGTACAATATTTAACAAAGGGCTTAACCTAATAATAGATAATGTATTAAATTTGTTGACATGTCGAAGTAAATATTGAAAATTGAATAAACATTATATCTTAATATTAAAGTGTTCTTAATGAACATGTAAGGTCACAAAATTTAAAACAAAGGTTTTACAACTCGCCGGTATGAATTTTTAAATGTTGTTTTAAATTCCCACGACGTGAACATTTATAGTCACAAATTTTACAACCAAAAGGTTTCTTTCGGGTATGCATTGTTAAATGGTATTTTAAACTTGAACGTCGTGAACTTTTATAGTCGCAAATTTCACAAACGAAAGGTTTCTTGCCGGTATGAGTTTTTAAATGGTCTTTTAAACTTGACCGTTGTGAACATTTATAGTCACAAATTTCACACCCGAAAGGTTTCTCACCGGTATGAATTCTTAAATGGTCTTTTAAAGTTGACCGTTGTGAACACTTATAGTCACAAATTTCGCACCCGAAAGGTTTCTCACCGGTATGAATTTTTAAATGTCTTTTTAAATTCGCACTTCGTGAACATTTATAGTCACAAATTTTACAACCAAAAGGTTTCTTGCCGGTATGCATTGTTAAATGGTTTTTTAAACTTGAACGTCGTGAACATTTATAGTCGCAAATTTCACAAACGAAAGGTTTCTCACCGGTATGAATTTTTAAATGTTCTTTTAAATGTGATCGTTGTGAACATTTATAGTCGCAAATTTCACAAACGAAAGGTTTCTCACCGGTATGAATTTTTAAATGTTCTTTTAAATGTGATCGTTGTGAACATTTATAGTCGCAAATTTCACAAACGAAAGGTTTCTCACCGGTATGAATTTTTAAATGTTCTTTTAAATGTGATCGTTGTGAACATTTATAGTCACAAATTTCACACCCGAAAGGTTTCTCACCGGTATGAGTTTTTAAATGGTTATTTAAACTAGAAGGATATGAAGATTGGAAGTCACAAATTCCACAAATAAACAGTTTCCTGCGGTTATGTATTTTTAAGTGTTTTTTTAAATGTGATTCTTGAACACATTTATATTTGCAAACTGCACAAGTAAATGAAGAATGAGTTCTTAAATGCCGTATCAAATCTTGCTTACGTGTATATCTACAACCACAAACTGCACAATCGAATACATTTGAACTATTCTGGGTTAATTCCGCACCGTCTTCATTTTTAATGTCGATGGAATGATGTAAATCTTCTATATTAAATTTCACATCGTCCAACTCTTCTTCTTTAACTTCATAACTGCTTCCCATCGAAATATTTGGAATTTCCAAAAATTTACCTTCGTTTTCCATAATTTCTAAAGCTTTCGAGGCTGGCGGCACTTGAGCCATATTCTTGATAAAGCGTCTTGTAAATGTTCAAGACGTAAGAGTGCTCATGGATTGGTACAAAATTACTTAATCAACAAAATGTTGTGTTGATTCTTGATTGTGTCTTATCATTTAACAAAACTATTAACCGCACAAATTGCTGAAATCTTAAAATGGTGACTATCGCCATTTTACTTAGTGTGCCCTGGCACCATCTAGTGCGGTGTCCGTCTAATTAGACTATGAACTTCAAGGCTGCGTGCGGACCGATAAAGCAAAGACGATTCAAAAGTATCTTTACATTATTCGACTGTGCATAGGATTTTGTATTAGATTTGGTCTAATAAACTTCGTCCGTTGGATTTTGCATTAAACTTGCAAAATTTTTATTCTATATAAATAGTATAATTATGGTGACCATATGTACTTATTTTAGTAGGACAGTACTCTTTTTTAGAACGATGTCCTATGTACTTTAAAACTTCTCCAAGTACTTACAAATGCACATATTTTTTCATGTTATAACATTTACCACGTTTACATGCACCAGTTAGCTCGAACTACGTATGGTATGGTATGGTACTTAGGGGTCGATTGGCCGCAAGGGCCTTTCAGAACTGCGACCAGTATTGATCTTTTGTTCACCCTACTAGTTATCAGGAAATTCAAATTTGCTAGCAAATCACAGAATATTCCTGAGAGGCTTTGTTGTACCTCCTTGGGTTTGTCCCAGATATTTTTAGCCTGGATCGGGCTAAGGCATCACAGCTACAGAGAATGTGTTCGGCTGATTCAGTTTCCGATTCACAGAGTCTGCATATGTCAAAGAAGATGCCGGGCTGTTTCACCACATAGCCTTTCTGTTCACTGGAGAGCAGAGCCAAGAAACTTCCACTAGTTCCGATATCGAACCAGAAGTTTTTCGCTCCGTAACTCAACCAGCAATCACAGTAGGCCTTTGCTGTGGTCGGAGACGGCCATAGATGAAGATAAAGTCAGAAAGAAATTTTGACTCTCTCCGGATTTGAACCGGGGTCTATAGCATTAGTAGTACACTACTGTAACTACTAGACCAATGACCGTCTCTCGAACTACGTATGTTTGATCTAAGCTAGTCGCTTTTAATTTTATCGCACAGGTGTATATATTATGCTTTTTTTTTTAGTGCGAACTAAAAGCAATGTTCCCAATTGAAACTTTGTGTTGACGCAATGGCAGCACTGCGTATAGTTCGAACTAATCGTTTACATTCAATTTTAAGATCGGTCTAAGCCACTAGTCCAGGTACATATTTCGCTCGATCTAACTCGGGTCGATCTAGCGGTTTAGATAGCTTTACCTGAGTGTATACAAGAAAGGACTAACCAGTTCGGACTGAGTTAGTTCGAGCTAACGGGTGCATGTAAACGTGGTTATTGTATAACCCGTCTGGCGGGCGCTACCCACTTTGAGTGCAACCAAAAAAAAAAGAGGTCATCAATCGTAATCATCGTATTTTTAGGTACGCCGTTGATCTTTTTTTAGGTAATTACCTTGTTTCGCCGAAATGTACTTTTTTTCATAACAATAATATGGTCACCATAAGTATAATGTACACGTGGAAACTGCAAGTACGTGGAAAAATAGCTTATCAGTTACCCTATGCAAACCGAACGAAAATCGAGGCACATCCTTGCAAGGTCGTTGAAAAAATAGCTTTGTGAAGCTCTGCATAAAAGTAATTTTTCTGATAGGTACACACATGTTGAACGTAAATATTTAAAACAAGGATTAACAAATTAACTACATCGCCAATATAATATCTATGTACCTAACCCCATATGTAATAAATGTTATAAGAAAATTTAAAACAAATTATTGTAACGTAGCCATAAATAAATATGTCGCAAAATTTGTAATGCATTGGCTTATTTGGGACCGCACTCACTTGGGCTGCTTCAAGAAGCTGATAACAGGTATCGAGTTTCAGAATCCCGGCTGCTAAAATGATAAAGCAATATAAATTCATCTTCTAGTCGACTCCACGTGGAGTAGTGTACTTCTAATTGGTTAATATTTATAATCAGCACTTAATATTGGATAATATTTCTATTACGTAGATCTCTTGTGTGAGTTGCAACTCAAAGCTTCAGAAGCCGCTGGTAATTAGATACTTCTACTTATTAGATAATAATATGTGTTGTATAGTTATTACATTAGGACCGGCAACTATGGTTATAAATGCGAGTGTTATGTGAAACCAAGTTCACACACATAAAATGTTCCCAGGACTTCACCTGAAACCAGGGGAAGAAACTCGCTTGAACTTTCCATAGTTTAAAATAAGATCTGTTTACTAACATAAGCATTTTGTACTAAATATAAGTTGTAATAATTGTATTATAAGTCAGTATTATTCTGTATGCTAAAATCGCTGCAAGTACTCAAATAAATTGTTAAGACTCAAATTGAAATTTTTTTAAAGTCTTTTTGGGTAAATAACTTAACTGGCGCAGTCGGGACGGATGTCAGAAAGGCATTAGATAAAATTTCTAAACCTTTTTCGTTTCAACGATTTACTGACAGAACTTAGTGATAAGTTAGTGTATAAGTGAAAATAAATAATTAAAAATTAAAATAAACGGGAACGCCGTTCAGTGAATAAAAATCAAATATAATTTAAAGTGCATAAAAGAAAAACCTACCAAACCAAGGAGGAAGAAAGAAATTAAGAAGAAAATTCAATCAACCACGAGGAAAACTACCCGGTGATGAAGAGATTCACAACGCTCTTGGTATTCATTGCGTAAGTTTTTGCTCAAAGTTATTTAAAATTTCCCATGTCCGAATCCGAGCTCACAGACCTATTATCACAATTATCCATAACTAACGAAGTAGTAGAAGAACAACGTCAAGCTTTAAATCAACATCTCCAAATTGATACTAATACAATGGCAAAATTAGAGAAATTCCACATCGACGCAGTACCTAAATATGATGGAAATGCAGCAACCTTGTCAATTTTTACAAACGCATGTGAGCATTTATTATCCATGTGTAGTACTCCGACACCATCAGATGTAAACACACAACTTATTCAAATAATTCTTAGCAAGTTAGAAGGTCGTGCATTAACCTTAATTGCCTCTAGACAAAATGCTACTACTTGGGGTAATATTAAAGATTTATTAATACAACATTTCGGGGATCAAAGAGATGAAAATTGTCTACTTAGGGATTTGATGAGTCTAAAACCATTTAAAAATGAGTCATCATACCAATTTGGGATGCGATGTCAAGATGTACGTTGTTTATTATTAACCAGGTTACAATTAAAGGAAACCGACCAAAACGTTAAGGTTATTAAAACAAAATTGTACGATGATTTAGCATTACAAACCTTTTTGCAAGGGTTAAACGGACAACTTGGCTTAGTAGTAAGGCTTAAAAACCCAGGAACGTTAGAAGAAGCTTTAGGACATTTGATTTCCGAGGAAAATTTTATGTACGCCCAGTCAAAAACCAACCTATTTAACAACGGTCAACGTCATTACAATCCAATTGAAATCAAACAGCCGGCAAATACACACAAACCGGTAATGAATCAAATGATGTTCAAAAATAATTATTCAGGTCAAAATTTTCCAAATCAACATAAACCTAATTTTCAAAATTTCCAAAGACCGCAATTTATTAAACCAGCCACCTTTAATCCAAATAGAAATTTTACGCCACCTCAACAAAACGTTCGTACGTTTCAACAATTCAATAACCAAGCAACGAACTTAACAGGTCAACGTAATTTTCAACCTACTTTTAATCGACCTACAACTAGTCAACGAGTAAATGCTTATCAAACAAGCTCTAATTTCCGACAACATTCTCAACGACCTTACCAGGCAGTTGAACCAATGGATACATCATCAGCACATACGAGAAGATCAAATCAACCTACACGCAATTGGACCTCAGAAGAATTATTCCACCAAAATATTGAAGAAAATTATAATAATTTTGATGAAAGTCGAACTCATAATAATACAAATTACGACTATTTCGAATCATATGACCAAAATCAAGATTGTGAAAACTATGAATTTCAGGAAAATGAAATCGATCAAGTTCCTGTTGATGAATTTGAAAATCCAGAGATCGATAACCAAAATTTTCGCGAAGTTTCCATCAGCAACAATCAAACTTAAACAATGTGACAAAAATTAACATTAATTTAATGGAACAGTCAAAATTAGCTTACATAGAAATACCAAAATTAAATTTTAAACCTAATAATTTTCAACAACCACAACATCTCCAAAATTTTAGACATAATGATTTTCAAACACCAAATCAAAATTTCATTAACCCTTTTCAATCTGTACGACCAAATTTCCAAAATAGTACATCAAACTTTCATAATTCAAACACATATTTTCAAAATAATAATTCAAATTTCCAAATGAAAGATCTAACAAGAACATCGACTTTTAATTTGACACCTACGGAAGTTCATAATAATAAAATTACAATCAGCAAAACGATGCAAAATAACTTGCAAATATCATATCACGAAAATGTGAACTCGAAAAATTTTGATAACTATATTAAACAAAATTATGAAAATCAATACTACCCAAATTCTGAATCATCCGAAAATTTTGAACAAAAAATGCAAACGTTACGGAATCAAATTTCAAAATTATATAAAGAACATCAATTAGTTAAACAAAATTTAGAAACAGCAAAATCGGAAATTGATAAAAAACATTACGAAATTTTGATGAACCAAAATCATAAAAAATTAATTTTACTACAAAAAACAATTTCAGAAAATCAAAAATCAAGAAGTCAATTAAAAGAACAAGAATTACCTGTTCAATCAGGAGATCAGATTTTGAAACCACTTGAATTAATAAATTCATACCATTTAGAACCGACAAATTTCCAAAAACAAAAACCGGTTAGAAATTTCAAATACATAAACAATATTTCGACAAATAATTACAAAAAGAAACATTTTAGGAAATTCAAATTATCTTCAAATAAATTCCAACAAATTTTCAAAAAACGAAATCTAGTTAAAAAACCCAAATACATAAATAAAATTTTGATTAATAACAATAGAGAAAATCATTTTAAAGATTTCAAATTATTTATAAACAAATCACAGCAAATTCTAAATTGCAATAACCAAAAACAAAAAAATTTAAAATTCCAAGTTTCAAAAACCAAGCAAATAATAAGACAAAATTTAGATTCAACAAAATTAGAAATTGACGATTCAAATAAAAATATTAATATCAGTCATGCTGATCATTCAAAATTAAAATTTAATGACGTTAATACAAATAATTTATTGTTGAAACTAAATAATTCAAAATTTCTTAATCAAAATTATAAAAAATTAATAATGCCGAAAAGAACAATTTCAGAAAACCCACAATCAATAATTCAATCGGGAAATCAAAATTTAGAATTATCAGAATCAACTAAACCACAATATTTAAATTTGATAAATCTCAAAGGGCAGAATCTAATTAAAAATCCTGAATACGCAAATAAAATTTTGACCACTAACTATAATAGAAAACATTCTAGAAATTGCAAATTAATTTCAATTAAAGTACAACAAATTCTCAAAAACAACAACCGGAAAAGGAAAAAACCAAGTAACCATTATATTGACCAATACTCACTTTTGGTACCTCCAAAAACCAAAACAGCAAATTTTCTTTTTCACGTAATTCCACAATATGCAATTTTAAATAATTAAAATAAAACTTAAATAATTCTAAACTTTTCAAAATTTCTAAACTTCAAATTTTACATATGAAACTACTTAAATACACTAACAAACATATTTAATGATTATATATTTACCAAAATGACGCTTATTCAAATTTTAATATGCAATCTTTTTATAAATCAATTTTACCCTTTAGAAAAACAATATAACTTCATAAACCTTACATTTAATAACATCCTTGTCAAAAATCAATACAAACAAAAATTTATAAAATCAATCGAAATCAAAATTTTAACTTATCAACAATTTTTTTTGATGTCAACAATTCCAAATTTAATAAATAACTTTCGAATAATCAACGGAGCCACACTCATTCAAAATTGAGCAGACAGTTTATGTAAAAAAGAACCAGTAACATAAGAGGAAAAACGAAAGAAAAGTTTGAAGGACCTTATGTGATACAAAGAATTTTTGATGACAACACCGTAGAAATTAAAAAAAAAAATAATCAAGTGCAAAAGGTTCATCTGAGATTATTAAGAAGACCTGTTGTTACAGATGCTGCACAGGAAGATGTACCACAACCATCGACATCAAGGAATTAAAGGAAAATCCCGGAATTATACCAATTCAATTGGGAACAGCTAGTAATAAGAATAGTTATTGGACCTTAATTAAGATAATAGAATTAGAAAAAATTAGAGTAGAATATGATAACCTAGTAGATAATTTTAAAATATTGACTTCAGCTTATGTTAAGCATGAGAACGGAAAAGATTACAAGCGAGAAATGGAGAACTTCCATAAACTTTTGGAACACATTAGAAAACAAACTAAAGAAAAATTCGATACATTGGATCCAACGCCACTGAAAAGACATCGAAGAGGTCTGATTAATGGATTAGGCTCTATTATTAAATCGATAACCGGAAATTTAGACAGTGAAGATGCAAGAAAATATAACGAAGCGATAAAAAACTTATCAGATAACCAAAAAGGATTAAAATTATTAATGAAGGAACAAATAAAATTAACCACTACCGCAATCGAAAATTTTGAGAAACGAGTTGGTCAACTGACAAGTAACCAAGGGCTTTTACAAGAACGAATTTACCAAATTGAATACATCGTCAACGCTACCAACGTTTATAAAACTAAAATCGAAAACAAATTAATGATCACCTCAATTTACCTACAACTCATAACAGCAGTCAATACTATAAAAGACGTTTTGGAAGAATTAGAAGAAGTAATAACCTTTGGCGTAATGAAAATAATGCACCCATCAATTTTAACACCAGACGAATTAATTAAAGAATTAATAGAAATATCAGCCACCTTCACAAATACGAAATTTCCAATACCTTTGAAGAATGAAAATTATCCAGAATTTCAAAAATTGACCCACATAAAGATATTCATCCAAAATTCTAAAATACATTTAATCTTAGAAATTCCAACTGTCGAACTTATCGAATATAATTATTTCCATTTATACTCATGTCCAATCCTAAAAAATTCCAGTTATTCAATAATAATTCCTCATGCAAAATTCCTCTTAATTAATGAGCAAAGCTATGCATTAAATAACCAAGAGTGCACCGAGATAGAAGTAAATAAATACATGTGCGAATTTGAGACCAATCAAATTAAAGAAGACTCACCTTGCGAAGTTCACCTAACACAATTTACTCAAAATTACAAAAATTGCCAATACGAATATTTGGATATCAAAGACACTAAGATTCAACCTATATCAAAAACCCAATGGCTTGTTATTACCAAAGGAGAAGAAATTGTACGACAAGAATGCGACTCTAAAACTAAATCAATTTCACTAAATGGAACATACCTTATTTCAATGTTAGGCAAATGTAACATGAAAATCAACTCAAAATTTATCCAAAGTTTTGAGACAAAGCAAATTACAAATGTCATTGAGGTCCCAAATTTATCAATGGAATACAACCGAAAAACAGAAGAAATTCAGCTTCGACCAATTCAATTGGAAACAATTAATTTGGATGAATTGAAATTAGCAGATATCAAGTTACACCAAATCAAAGAAAAAATTGGCGAAACAAAGACAAGTGCAATTTATTTTCACCGAACAAGTGGATGGACAATTATAATATATTGTAATGTGGGATTGTCGTTATTAATCGAGCCACACGTTGGGCTAGCCAAAAAGTGTAATGAGGGTTTCTTTACTTATTTTGAGCCACACGTTGGGCTGTCAAAAAGTGCTGTGTGCTTACGTAAGGCCTTTAAGAGACCCACACTTTATGATACAAAATTGTTATGAATACCCTCGCTAATAGGGTTAAAGGTTCTTGTCGTTAATATTTTATATGGGTGTACGTAGTTGTACCCCGTCAATGGAAAAGTATGTGATATTTTGTAAACACAATTTAATGAAATAAGGTGCCTCAGCTTAGCTCTTTCGTAGTGCATGTATCTTACCTTGTACAGGGTGGATTCGTTCCGTTACCAATGCTGTAAATGAAATTATGGTGCGGAACAGGTCTAAATAAATATCCTTCGTTACAAAGTTATTAATGTTTTTATTAAGCACACAAATGAAAATAAATATTTGGTTATATCAAAAAGTTCTATTATTAAATCTATTATATAAAAATTCTGAACGTAAAATGATGCAAAACACGTGTCGTACGAAGTCCGGAGATTTCACTTAAGTTTATAAAGATTTTATTGCAATGTGCACGATACCTTATTAAATCCAGGAATATTTCTTTTATTTGAAATGGAGATGGTACAATTGCGCGTCAAAGACACTCAAAGGGTTCATTTACCATCGGAAACTTCCAGATATAGTTTGTTGACCTCGTTTTGTTGTGAATTCTATTTCTTCAAAACTATTTCCAATCTTTTACAATTTTCACCTTATTATTGGTTTTACGTAGGTAAGTAACTATTTTGTTGAATTATGCACTTGTATTTTGTAATTTCACTATTTATTTTTTACTATAATTATCAATTTTATTAGCACGATTCTAAATTCGCCCCCTTGCACGTGTGAATCAACACCAACCTTTTATCAATTGTTTTATTTATTTTCTTCTCGAAGTTCAACGCAATCTTGATTTTTCATAGACGTATTTTATTGGTTGATCGAAAAATCAATATTATTTGAAGTTTCACAGTACAGGTATGGACTAAGCCCATTGTGGTTCGTTGAAATTTTATAAGTAAAATTTTTATATTTTCAGATTGGATCGACTTCTTGATATTGCTTCGTGGTTGGACAAATAAAGATGATGGACATGAAATTTCCATACGCAGTTCATTAAGTTGTGACATGCCGAACTCACGTAATAATTTTAACAAACTTATTTTAAATTTAACGCTAACATGGATTTTTACATTTATCAATTAATTAACAAATTTCTAACTTTTAAAATACCTTTCTTATTGCTAACAATTTTTCATTTACTATAAATTAACATTTTAACAAAAACAATTATTAAATGATACATTTCAAATTTATTTTATTCAAACCTGTTTTATGTCCCGTTTTCAACGAATCATTTGACTTTAAGTTAATTTCTTGGTATCGGATGAAGTTTTTCTGATTACTTTGATAAGTTACATGCTTTTATTCATTAACAAAATTTTACTGAAACTTAAATGACGTACTTCCATTGACGTGGTATCTCGATACCGCATTTACCCCCTGTTAATTTGTAATTTAAAAGAAAAATACCTATTTTTGTGTTAAATTCCACAATTAACATTTATGTGCTTTTTATTTCAAAAATATGACAAAATAAATTTTTACTGTAACGTTTTCTAACGAATATAACTAATATCAAAATTAACTCACTAAATCTTAATAACTGTTTTAACTAATTACTCAAATTCAACGAAACTAACTAATCCTATTCAAATTTTCAAACTATTCTATATATTAACTTAACTAACAAATTTGACCAAGATTTCTGATAACGATTTAACTTTATTGAGTGTTAAATTTTTAAATTTGACTTCAGTTTTATTTTATTCAAACATTGACCCTTTATTTTTAATCTTCCTATTTTTAACTCGTCTATTTGCTTTTGGGTGATTTCTATTTTCCTATCATTCTAATTCATTTTTATTTATTATTATTATTGGCATTCTTTATTTTACTATAATCAATATTGTCCTATATTTCCCCATATTTATTCGGTAACCTCTTTTTTGGTTCCATATTCATTTTACTTACATAATCATATAATCAATTTATTTCATTTACACCTGTGATCTATTTTCTTATCCCCAGGTATCTATTCTCACCTAACTTCTTCTAGTTACTCCATCTGAGTTAACTTATTATATTTTAATTTTCCCCCCTTTTATTTCTCATTGTTCAACATTGAATACCAATTTTATTAAATACTTTTTAGTCTCTCAACTTAAATTCATAGTTATTTATCTCAAGTTCATGTTTTCACCCAAAACCTAAATTCAGAATTTTCTTTCTAAAATTAATTAAATTCTTTTAAAGTTTCATTGAATAAATTCTCGTTTTCCAATTGTATTAATAACTTTTATCATTTATCTTAAGCAAATCTCAATAATTTTTATTATTATGGAATCTTTCATCTTGGTCAATTTTATTTTCATATTTAAATAGCCTTAATCAAATTTACAGTGCTATTTTTAATTGGTCATTGTTCCATTCTTAAAATTATATTTACAATTGTCAAAATTTTGTCTTTTTACTATTTTCCTGTAGCGGTTTGTCGTGTATGTTGTAAAATTTTTCTTATTTAAGTTTCGCCGTTAGCGTTACTATTCCTTCAGCGGTTTATATCTTAGTTATTAATTTTTTAATTTATTTTAATTAAGTTTCGCCATATTTTCTTACTACTTCTTGAGCGGTTTTTAATTTTAGTTGTTATATTTTATTTTTATAATTAAGTTTCGCCATTATTTTATTTCACCGCTTATTGAGGAATGGTAGAAGAAATCTTTTCTTCCCCTTCTGATAAATTCTTTATTTTAAATTTCACCCGCTTATAAAATTTCTTCTTATTAACGTAATCCTTTTCTTTCACTTTAATGCCTGCATTTATGTTGGACTCTCTTGTCCAATTTATCTCGTTATTTATTAACATTTTTCTTTTTAACTGCTTCTTCTTAATTTTCTTTTGTAAATTATTTATCTTCTTCCCGATGTGATCATGATTTGTCCATTTATTTAATTTTTCGTTTGTAAACTTGTTGTACCCCCTTGCTTTTATAAATTTTAACTTGTTGACCCATTTTTGTCTATTGACTAAATTTTTATTTGTTACCGTTTTATCTGTTAAGTTTTTAATTTTAAAGTTAGTTAATTTATAAGATCTTTTTATTTTTAATATTGTACCGAATTTTGTTGAATTATTTTTAATGTTTAAGTTTGCTAAATTTTGAGATCTTTTGATTTGAAATGTTAACTTTTTATTTATTTTTCTTGTACCTGCTAATTTATGACGTTTTGTAATTTTAGCTGTAATATTTTTAGTACATAAACCGCTTTTTAATTTCAAAATGTTTTGTCGATGTAGAATTTTTCCATGTGTTCGCATGCCTCTTATTTGGTATTTTCGCTTTGCACGTAGCTTTTTAACTTTTAATTGCACCCGTTTGCATGCTTTTCTCGTGTGTACTGTGTATGACCGGCATTGAATTTTTCCTGATAGCCTTTTAACTGTTACGCTAACCTTTTCTTCTACCACTTCTTCCTCCTTTCTTTTTAAAGGTTCTTTTATGTCTTCTGCACTTCTGTCACTTTCTTTATAATACTCTTCTATTCTCTTTCGCTCTTCTTTAAACAACGCTTCCATCCACACTCTCAAATCTTTCAAAGTTTTAACCTCTTCCGTTTTCATTATGTTGTATGTATTGTTAATTTATTTATAGGAAAATGGTTATCAATTGTAAAAATCTCATGTACGTTTAATGTAAATTTAAGTAAACTTTTCTTTATGTAAATCTTTAAGTAAATAATTGTAAAATTTCTCGTTCTAATTGACTTAACTGATATTTTTAATTGACACGTCTTGGTACCCCCTATTTCTCGATGTAATTAACCTATCTATAAATTTAATTATAATGACCTAATTTTACTCGCGGTACGAGGTTATTCGAGGTGACTCGAGCCTCACGTTGTTGCGCCAAAAAGTGTAATGTGGGATTGTCGTTATTAATCGAGCCACACGTTGGGCTAGCCAAAAAGTGTAATGAGGGTTTCTTTACTTATTTTGAGCCACACGTTGGGCTGTCAAAAAGTGCTGTGTGCTTACGTAAGGCCTTTAAGAGACCCACACTTTATGATACAAAATTGTTATGAATACCCTCGCTAATAGGGTTAAAGGTTCTTGTCGTTAATATTTTATATGGGTGTACGTAGTTGTACCCCGTCAATGGAAAAGTATGTGATATTTTGTAAACACAATTTAATGAAATAAGGTGCCTCAGCTTAGCTCTTTCGTAGTGCATGTATCTTACCTTGTACAGGGTGGATTCGTTCCGTTACCAATGCTGTAAATGAAATTATGGTGCGGAACAGGTCTAAATAAATATCCTTCGTTACAAAGTTATTAATGTTTTTATTAAGCACACAAATGAAAATAAATATTTGGTTATATCAAAAAGTTCTATTATTAAATCTATTATATAAAAATTCTGAACGTAAAATGATGCAAAACACGTGTCGTACGAAGTCCGGAGATTTCACTTAAGTTTATAAAGATTTTATTGCAATGTGCACGATACCTTATTAAATCCAGGAATATTTCTTTTATTTGAAATGGAGATGGTACAATTGCGCGTCAAAGACACTCAAAGGGTTCATTTACCATCGGAAACTTCCAGATATAGTTTGTTGACCTCGTTTTGTTGTGAATTCTATTTCTTCAAAACTATTTCCAATCTTTTACAATTTTCACCTTATTATTGGTTTTACGTAGGTAAGTAACTATTTTGTTGAATTATGCACTTGTATTTTGTAATTTCACTATTTATTTTTTACTATAATTATCAATTTTATTAGCACGATTCTAAATTCGCCCCCTTGCACGTGTGAATCAACACCAACCTTTTATCAATTGTTTTATTTATTTTCTTCTCGAAGTTCAACGCAATCTTGATTTTTCATAGACGTATTTTATTGGTTGATCGAAAAATCAATATTATTTGAAGTTTCACAGTACAGGTATGGACTAAGCCCATTGTGGTTCGTTGAAATTTTATAAGTAAAATTTTTATATTTTCAGATTGGATCGACTTCTTGATATTGCTTCGTGGTTGGACAAATAAAGATGATGGACATGAAATTTCCATACGCAGTTCATTAAGTTGTGACATGCCGAACTCACGTAATAATTTTAACAAACTTATTTTAAATTTAACGCTAACATGGATTTTTACATTTATCAATTAATTAACAAATTTCTAACTTTTAAAATACCTTTCTTATTGCTAACAATTTTTCATTTACTATAAATTAACATTTTAACAAAAACAATTATTAAATGATACATTTCAAATTTATTTTATTCAAACCTGTTTTATGTCCCGTTTTCAACGAATCATTTGACTTTAAGTTAATTTCTTGGTATCGGATGAAGTTTTTCTGATTACTTTGATAAGTTACATGCTTTTATTCATTAACAAAATTTTACTGAAACTTAAATGACGTACTTCCATTGACGTGGTATCTCGATACCGCAATATGTATTAATAATAATTTTTATATTGTATTATGTTCTAGCCAAATTTAGTTACAAATGGAAAAAGGGTCAGCCTTCGGCTCAGAAAAGGGGTTCACCAATCAGTTCAATCGATCAGGTCGGCTTACAAAATTAACGAACCGTAATTTTGATCTTCGGCAGGGAGGTGTTATGTGAAACCAAGTTCACACACATAAAATGTTCCCAGGACTTCACCTGAAACCAGGGGAAGAAACTCGCTTGAACTTTCCATAGTTTAAAATAAGATCTGTTTACTAACATAAGCATTTTGTACTAAATATAAGTTGTAATAATTGTATTATAAGTCAGTATTATTCTGTATGCTAAAATCGCTGCAAGTACTCAAATAAATTGTTAAGACTCAAATTGAAATTTTTTTAAAGTCTTTTTGGGTAAATAACTTAACTCGAGCGGTTAACCGAATCGCGCAAAACTATTATAATAGATGGCGCTGTCTTTAGTGCTATAATGCTGGTATTACACTATGCAATTAAATGACAAAAAATTATCAAGCTTTATAGCATTATTTCAATATTTTCACTTTAAAACGTATTTTTGCATACATACAATACTTTTTATACAATAAAATACATATCTAACAAGAAATAAATGTACATTTATTAAAACTAAATATAAAATATGATAGAATAAAACTCAATTAATTATAACTAAGTTTTTAATAATTTAGAATACTTGTTTTTAAGCACTACTTTTCTTTATTTCAGAATTGATATGATGTGTATACTGCCTCAACCTCATAGTAATGTATGGTGCAAAATGACTTTTCATTTTTATTTTAACCTAAAATACGCATAAAAGTCATGTAAAATTTGAATTTAAATGACATTTATTAAGGACAGCGCCACCTTGTGATATAGTTTTTCGTGATTCGCATAAGCGCTCGCAAATTTTAAGCATTTAGATAGGAAGTAGCCGGTCCTAATCTTCTAAAATGCCCGATTGCACCAACTACACTTAAAATATAAGGGTCGCTTAAATCGTTGACTGTCCCTTATTTCGTTGCACCACTGAATTAAGGCTCCCTTAAGCTCTTGCAGGCCACCTAAATTTAAGCTTCAGAAATCTACCGCTTAAACTTAAACTTAACCTCAATGTGTCAAATCACATTTATTACAAATTTTAACCAACCTAAACATAAATTCTATGAAAAATCCCTAAAATATAACCAAAGTTACTAGACAAATGCGGTGTTGCCGAGGTTTAACTAAGGAGATGTTAAGTAGGTGTGGTGCAATGCAACCTAAATTAAGCTGCAGCTTATAGTTAAGGGTCCCTTGGCTAAGCGACACTTTTAGTCAACGATGGTGCAATCGGGCATAAGTCCATGATATTAAGGTATCTTTACATTATTAGATTTTGGATTGGATTCAGTGGCGGTTCTACCATAGGAGCTGCAGAGCTGCAGAACCACCAAAAATAACAATAAAAATACCAATACTTAAATAATTAATTATATAATTATAACCTTAATCAGATTTAAATTATTATAAAGAATGGTGCATTATCAGCTTTGCTTTGAAAGCGTGTTTCTCATTTTCGCTAGCATATCAGTAACTGATATATAATTTAACAGCTAGTCACATAAATAGTGTAATAATAAAGACACGTCCAGTCGGCTATCAAAATGTTGGTCTAACTTGAACGCTATACATTTGTGCGCAGCCGGCGAGCTGTAATGAAACGCAGACTACAATGCAGCAATTGGTATAGTTTTACGTGGTATATATTTTATGATTTTGTTTCGAGGTAGTTTAGAATTCGAATTTTGAAAAGAAAAACTAATTTTAATATTAGTTCATCAATTGTTAAACAAATTGCAGTGAAATTAGGGCATAAGCAATAAATTGTTTAAAAACTTTTAATTACACCAAGTTTCTTGCACATATTTATAGCAAAATAGTAGTTAAATTGTTTTTTGACGGATTTTGCAACTTTAAATAAAATTATGAATACATAAAATTAAAATTTATGTATTTTTATAAAATAATAATTCTTATTTTAAGCTCGTGATACGTACACGCATCGAATGTAAAGTCGCATGTAGTGGCTGCTCTTGGACGCAGCTATCAGTGCAGTTAGATATTTACTCGAGTATTAACCGGTGCTAGCATACCTATATTTTAAAGAAAGATCTTGTATTATAAACTTTAATTGAAATTATGGATATAATGTCCTCTATACCTACTAGATAAAATGAATGCTTATGAATTTACTAATATTCCTAATAAAATTTTATAATAATTTTGGACTTGAGATTTTTCTGCATTGTAAAACAATTCTCAAACTATAATTTTCTGTAATAAAATGTAGATCAAGAAATTTGGACTTACATAAAATTTATTGTTTTAAAAATGTTTGCGTCGTTTGTTTTATTTCGAACCGAACACAAATGGCTGTTTAAATTACAAAGTCATATAAGTTCTATTTTTAAAATAACAAATATGCAGAATTATTATGACGTGATAAGCTAACTAAGGCATTTTATTTAGTCGTTTTTAAAATCTCTTACGAAGAAGGTCGTTTTTAAAAATGAATGTAATTTTTAAATTTAGTTATCAAGAACAATTTAGTGATAAGAAATTGCCGGTATATACAAGTCGGGGTAAAATGTATAAAAGACAATTTAATACGAATATTTATTTACGGAACAAATGGATTTGTGGCTGTAATCGTATAAGAACGCTTTGTTTTGTTTTCCGTTTGTGTCTTTCGATATTGTCAATAGAAAAAAAATTTATCTCGGGAATATTGAATTTCAACGAAAAAGTTATTGATAAGTTAAGTTTGCCACAAGCAAGCACCGGCGCACGCCATTAATGCTTAAAAACGTGCAATAAGTAAGTTTATTTTTTGAGATTAGCATTTTACTGATGCCTTCCCTTTTTTATAATGCAGAACAGCCAAACATATATCTCACGAGCCGCCACCCATATCCAATGCTCGAATATAAACGCATTTACACTATTTGTAATTTGTAATGACCATTGTAATGACACTTGACAGTGCTTAGAATAAAAATTATGTTAAAATCTTTGGTTAGGTTTTAGTTTTTGTGGCAAAATAAGTAGTCAATAAAGGACATTTGCACAAAACTATAGTCTATCCGTTTTAAGAATGCAGAACTAAATTGTATTAAAACTGTGATCTTCGTGCGTGATTGGATAAAATTTCTACACGTTTACACTGCCGAAATTTTATTTGCGATTGATGACTAACGAATTTTTTTCTAAAAGTTTCTGGCAAATTTAAAAACTTTGTACAAGATAAATTGCTATTTGATGAAAAACTACTTTTAACTCGATTATTATTTCAAGTATCAAATAAGTGACATTTGTTTTTTGCCGCTTATACACTTTAATTATTTGACGTTTCCCTGTGTAAACGGTAGAATAGTCTAAATCAAAATAGTCTGCGGTAAATTGGTCCAGGTAAAAAGGTCTACGGAAAAAAAGTATAGGTAAAATGGTCTACGGCAAAATTCAAGGAAAGATTCATTGATTAACTTTTTAATAAAAAGTTGCGATTGCATCACTTACAAATTATAATATACTAATATACAATCATCATATAATGATGATGCAGTGATATCATCATTCTGACACGAATATACAAGCGAGAATCCAGACCTTGATTCTGGAGAGTAATTGAGTTTTAGACTTGGGAAAATATACGTATCCACGTTTAAAACAAAAAATCTGTATTATTAAAAATTAATATTTATTATTAAATTTACTAGCTGAACCTAATAGTATGACCAACAGCGCCTTTCAGCGATTGAAATCCGGGCCTTCTCAGAAACTCCTGACCTCCTCAGAAACTCCGAGCCCGGTGGTAATCACTATCTACCCCCCCCCTCTCATCGGGCCTGCATGGTACACATTAAATATTGTAAATATATAGCGAAAATATGCATCATATCATTAGATTTTGGGTAAAATATGCAAATAACCGGCTAAATATTATTTTGCCCATTCCCACCGGAATCTTTCGTTGAATTTTGCCGTAGACCATTTTTCCATAGACTTTTTTACCTAAACCAATTTACCGCAGACTATTTTTCCTTAGAGTATTTTACCTAGAATCGTAAATCTGACTTGCCGTTCAAGGCAACCTCTACTGCAATCCAAAACCAGATGGACTATATAGACAAAAACTGAACAAAATAATTTCTAAAAATTTTGAGGTTAACAAAATCAATCACGAGCACAGATTACCGCAAGGCATACAATCACACTGCGCATGCTCACCAATAAAATCTAATGAAAAATCCAATACAAATAGACACCATCCTATTCCTTAAAAATCCAATGTAGTGAAAAGTTACAATGAGTAATGTAAACGCGGAAATTTTTACATTAGACCAAATCTGATACAAAATCTAATAATGTTAAAATACATTTAGAAAGAATAAATATTGAAGTTCCTTTAAAAGTACCTGTACATTATTAGACTTTGCATAGGACTTTTGTAGACGATATTTGTATAGGATTTTATATCCTATGCTCGAATCTAAACGCGTTTACACTATAGATCATTTCGAGGTGACGTCACGACAGGTATGCCCTTCCGACAAAATGGCCGCGCCCTGTCAAATTTCGTAATTGATTTTTATTTTAAGGTTATGATTATGAAGTTTACACCTCATAATCATAACCTTAAATCACAATTTATCATTTCGAGGTGACGTCCCGACGGGTATGCCCTCCCGACAAAATGGCCGCGCCCTGTCAAAGTCACGTGACTCAAAATGATCTATTGGATATCTGTATAGGATTTTTAATGACATTTCACAGTGCTGAGAATAAAATTTTGTTAAAATCTTTGGTTAGATTTTAGTTTTTGTGGCAAAATAAGCAGTCAATAAAGTACATATGCACAAAACTAGACAAAAACGGAACAAATTAATTTCTAAAAATTTGAGGTTAACAAAATCATGACAGATTACGAGTCATACAATCACACTGCGCATGCTCACCAAAAAATCTAATGCAAAATCCTATTGAAATAGACACCGTTCTATTCTTAAAAATCCTATGTAAAAGTCTAATGCAACGAAGTCCAATGTAAAATCGTGCAATGTAACACGAAAATTTTTACATTAGACTAAGTCTAATACAAAATCCTATGCAAAGTCTAATAATGTAAAGGTACTTTAAAACCTTATGAAATTTTCCAATTATTTACGTGCAACGCTCATAGTTATTGAAAACAATTTAATAATTTTTATCATGTCAGTTCCAAAATTTTCAAAACACTTGAATATACCATCACTTTTGTTAAAATTTAAAAAGAAATCAGTGGGTCACCAAAAAACACTGTATAAAATTAGAAAATTTGTGCTTCCGTAATCAAAAATAAATGGATATTGTAAATAATTGTGTAGGAAAACTAATGACTTTTAATGATTTATCTTAGTTTCATAACCTGAAAAGAAAGATAATTCATTACTTGACTGCTGCATCACAAGAATTTGAGAACCTACCTTGTAATATAAAACCGTTTTGTTGAAAGTGCAGAGAACGCACTCGCTTCTCTCTCCCAAGCTTTTCTTACACACATTTTTTTTTCATACCAAATTTATTTTCTATGATAACATACCGTTTATTTTTTGGAGGAAAGAGATGAAAACTAGGATGTTTCTCTCGTCCTTTCTTAGTAATTTAATAATAATGATTGATTATATTATTAATTTAATAATAATTTAAAATATAATAAATGAATGATTTACTAATTGTACTTTTGAAAATGTGTAACTAATAAAATGTTTTTAAATAAATTTTAAAAAAAGCAGAATAAAATGTTAAAACATAATTTGAAAAATTATCACTAAATTTTACAAATTATCACTAAATTTTACAAATTATCACTCTGATCCATGTCCAGCAAGTGAAAACGGTTACTTTACTTCCATTGGGGTTTTATTCAAATTTACAATTTTACAATCAAATAAAACATTTCTTCGCCCTTATAAAATACACATATTTGGGGTAAGAAACACAGCACTAAATTTACTTGAGGAAACTCAGCTTCAAAGTTACTTATGTAATCATTGACATTTACAACTAATTTCATAAAAAGCGCTACAATTTATAGAATTATATTATAATTTATTTTTATTTTTAACGTTGAAAATGGGCTACATGTAAACGGCCCGAAACGTTGGTTAATATTTAAAACATTTAAAGAGTCAATTAAAAATATCTTATAATTTAACAAGAAAAGGTCAACTATAATACAAAAATTTACTTATGTATATTTAAATCGGTACTACTGCATATGAGTTCTTAAATTAATGCTTTTCTAATTGTGATTTATGTGCATATTTATACTCACAAATCTTCGAAACGGTTTCTCACCGGTATGAGTTCTTAAATGTATTTTTAGCTTTCCATTTTCTGAACATTTATACTCACAAATATGACAACTAAATGGTTTCTCGCCGGTGTGAGTTCTTAAATGCCTTTGTATTTGTAATTTGTATGCACAAGTATACTCACAAATATCACAACCAAATGGTTTCTCGCCGGTATGAGTTCTTAAATGTATTTTTAGCTTTGCATTTTCTGAAAATTTATGCTCACAAATTTGACAACTAAACGGTTTTTCTCCGGAATGAGTTCTTAAATGTACTTTTAAACGCGATCTCTGTGAACATTTATACTCACAAATTTGACAACTAAAGGGTTTCTCACCGGTATGAGTTCTTAAATGGATATCAAGCTTTGATTTGTGTGTACATTGATAGTTACAAATATCACATATAAATGATTTCCTGTCTTTATGGGCTCTTAAATGACGTATTAAAGTTTGTCTAAGAGCAAATTTATAACCACAAATTGAACACTCCAACAAATTTGAACAATTCAGCGTTAAATCTGTAGTGTCGGTATCTTCTTTAATGTCAATAGAATGATGCAAATTTTTTAATTAAATTTTACATCTTCCACCTCTTCTGTTTTAATTACGTAATTGCTAATTGAATTATATGGAGTCTCCAAAGATTTACCTGCGCTTTCCATTATTTCTGACTCTTCCGAGGGTAGCACTTGAGCAGCAAATAAATTGGTAGCTGGTTCCATTTGGAGGATGGAGCACTGTACAGGTACAGAATCACTTTTCTTAATCAAAGGCGTTGATTATATTGATTATATTATGTTATCGATTTAGAAAACTACTGATACAATCGTCTAGAAAACAGTTTTACAAAATGGCGAGATTGATTGTGACATTTGATCTGACGACATCTGTGGTCGTGGTAAGCGACCACATTTGACATCATCGCTGTTTGTAAATATTCTGTGGTTTTGTTTTCTTAGGCTGCTTGCACACTGATCAAGCAAAAACGTTGTGCGACAAAACGTTTTTGTTTGATCCAATCAAATTTGATTTTGTTTGATTTGAACAAATCAAATTTGATTTTGTTTGATTTGAACCAATCAAACAAAAACGTTTTGTCGCACAACGTTTTTGCTTGATCAGTCTGTAGGCAGCCTTAAGGTGGGGAATTGACAAACACCGGGTAAAATGGCCGCCAACGTCGCTACTGTCGCAAATATTATTAAATTTAATTCAGTTTCATACCTTCTGGAGTAATTTTAAAAATCCATTTGTGGTATTCATTTCCAACAGATGTCGCACCAAAATGTACATTAGTGACAAAGATAGCACCATTGTTACCATTGCTTGTAAAAATAATTATTTTACCTGATGATCATCATAAGAATCATCATAAGAACACAGTAAGAATTTATTAATTTTGCATGGTACGCACAGAAGAGGAATTCCATCGAAACATTCAAATGGCAGACGAGGAAGAAAAAAGAAGCCTTGAAAACACATCGCATAGCGAACAACACGTGATCATCAAAAGACCTGGAAAAAGAAAAACGCAAACGTCTCCAGGGAGCAACAAAAAGAAGAAATTTGAAGAAATATTTAAATTTACATTACCAATCAAAAACAGGTACGAGGGCCTGTTCGTGGAACAAAAAAAAACGTACATCTCCGAAATACAACAGGATACTGCGAAAAGTCATGCACAACCGACAGAAAAACGAATAAGACCCGCACCAATTATTTTAGAATCGCTGCCTACTAACTTTACTACTTTTGTAGGTAAAATTAAAGAAATTGTGAAGGGCAATAATTTCAATACTAAAAACCTTGGTACCAAGACGAAAATAATAGTGGACAATATCGACGACTACTGGCTCGTGAAAGAAGATTTCCAGAAAAACGGATTACCCTTTTTTTGTTATGCCTTGGAACACGAAAAACGAGTTTCTTATGTTATTAAAGGATTGAAACGAATGGAACCAGATGTTATTTTGGAAGAGTTAAAAACGAAAGGAATTGAAGTGTTTGAATGTCGACTATTGGCTAATGACAGTTAAGTATACTGGCGAAATACTCTATCCAAAATACAAGATAACCACTGCCCCTGGTACAACAATTAGTCAAGTGAAGAATATTAATTATATTTATTCCCAAAGAATTTACTGGGAAAAATACAGACCACCCCGTAAAGCATTACAATGTGAAAAATGCCAACAATATGGTCATGGTCAAAGAGGATGCTATGTTCGAACGGTGTGCGCAATTTGCGCAAATCCTCATCCCACTTGGGAATGCAATGAAAATCCAAATACGCCAAAGTGTTACAATTGTGGAGGAAACCATCAATCGTCTAGCGAAGACTGTGAAACTTACAAACGTTACTTGGCCAGGAGACCGACAAAGAAAATTCCAAGCGGACTAACAAAACCAATAACAAACAGTCAATTCAAATTTAAAGAAAATGATTTTCCAACACTTCCTCAAAAAACTCAAGGGCTTCCTCTACACTACCCTGCGTCACAGCCAGAAACTAACAAATCACGGCCTCCTCCCCACCAGCAGAAACCAACACCTAAACCTTTTAATTTTCAGGGTAAGCGATCACAAACTCGACAACCGACTTATACAAATACAGACGATTTTACGACATTTATGAAGGAATTAAATGAACTTCAGGAAAAGTATGACTTCAAGGCCCTACTTCAAGCTATACGTGAACTGAAAGCCAAACTAGTAAATGCCACAGGTCCTATGGATGTGATGAACGCTTTTATGAAATCAAGTAAAGCGTTTTCAGGTTTTTCATTTAACAATATTCATGGGTAAAAACCCCTAGACGATGACTAACGATGATTTGTTAGTCGATGACTAACCATGCGAATCCGCTCATCGCCGCAACGATTGACTACAATACTACAATATTAAAGATTTGCCATTTAAGAAAATTGAGAAATTCCTTAAGCAAATTCTAACTTAACGTATCTAGTTCATATTACGCGAACTTCACCCTATATTATTTTATTTTTGTTATTTTTATTTTATTTTTATCCCCGTCAGGTTTTTGAAAATTTTCTCCTGTTACTTGACATTTCACCAACAAGAAGAACTCATCATACTGACCAACCTCACAAACATAGTAGAGGAAGTGCACACTTCAAAAACTGTAACAAACTTAAATTACTATATTAATTGTGTAAATTTTACTTTTCTATTAAATATATATTTTGATTTGATTTGATTTGATTTGAATTTACCTGATCCCTCATAAAACACATTTTTATTAACTACCCAGAATATTTGCAAAAATGTAATACCACCTAGATATTGAAAATTTTAAGATCTCAAGAGATTTTAATTTTCAACTCATAGACACAATTTTAAATTACTACAAAAGTAGAAGCTTTAGTAGAAGTATTGCACTTTAATTTCATTTCAAACTGAAAACTTATTTTCACTTATGTGATAAATTTGTTTTATCGTATCTCTTGCAGTAAGTTAGCATATTCCCCTCCGCAGAGTAGGCGTAACTAGCTTTTCCTTCCCGGCTATCTGTTGCTATAAATAATTGTTGTCTAGAGCTTATTAAGTCGTCTAGGGAGTTTTTGATGTTGAATTTGCAATTTTTATTTATATTTGCTTTTGAATTAACGTGATTAATATCTATATCTTTAATTAAAGTAAATTTCAATTACTACGTTGGTTATTTAAAAGCGAAAGTATTTTTTATTGTAATCAGCTTTCATTAATTATAAATAGATAGTACTTCGCGGCTTTTCAAAACATGTGATATTCTGCAAATTTATAAATAAAATTTAACGTTTGGTTTGCATAATGTAACTAACACCGCGAAATTCTTAGTAGGGTATTCCCCGTATGATGTAATATTTGTACATATTATGGTGTTTCTTACAAGGTTACTACTTTTATGCAGGCCTTCCCAAAGTTATTATTTTTATAAGTTATTGCAATATTTTAATTATGTCTGTTTTTAATTATTGTACTTCCTCCAAATTTGTTTATTTATTGTATTTTTGTTCTTACTGAAATAGATTACAATAAAATATCTTATTTTCCCTCGAATCGTTAGGTCTTTTTACCGTCACGGATGAAATTTCGTCACTCGGAGGACGCGCCTCGTGACAATTGAATAAAATACTATTAATTCAATATTAATTTTTATAGAATAAAATAATGTCCATTATTTTTATTAATTTAGGCACAGCGTCCACAACTCGTATCTGCGCCGAAAGTGTACAGGTACTTATGACAATAAAATTCTATTGTTATAAGGAAAATCTTATAATGTAAACACCCTTTTAGGGACCGTTCATGTATTACGTAAGACGTTTAGGGGAGGGGGGGGTAGCTGACATCTTATTTTACATTTATTAACATTAACATTTACTTATCCATTTTCTTACTAGAGGGAGGGGGGGAGTCTAAAAGTAGGAAAAAACGTCTTACGTAATACATGAACGGCCCCTTACCTGTTATAAAAAAGTGTACAATAAATTTTGTGAGCCCTTTACAAAGTAAAATTCGTAAAATAAGAAGTTAGATATTTACAATAATATTAATGCAAATTTATAGTTGAGTAGAAGGTCTAAATCAACCCCGTGAAACCTGCGGCCCGCTTGACACTTTTGTGCGGTCCGCGGCACGGAATCCCATAAATTCGAATGCTTCCTTTATTTCCCGCGATTGCTTCCGTGTTGCATTTATTCGAAATAAATTTGTATGTCAGAACGTGGAGTGTGCGATTCATTTTGCCTGATTGAATTGCTGCTTTTTAATCCAGTGTGTGAGGTGTTTATTGTCAGTGGGGGCACCAAAATTAAAGAAAAAGGAAAACTATAGATTTCTCCTAATTTTATTTGCTATTTACCCCCTTAACATTATTATTTTTAGAATTACTTTTGGATAGATAATGTTTTCGATTTTGGATAGGAGGGTATCGTATGTGCCCTTATGCTCTTTAGGGAGAGCCGCAACTGCTAAACCTATGCATAACATAAATATCGTCTAGTCAATCAGAACGAGAAAATACATGTGCTACTGTCCCATTTGTTCGTACTCATGCACGACATACTGGACTGTCTAACCAGAATTTGTTAATTTAAGGAAATCTCTTGGGGAGTGGGTGAATAGTGCCTGGTGGTAAGAACCCTGGGACGACAAAATCTTGAATTATAAATAATTATAGGCATATTTAATAACCTACTTCTATCTGTAACGCAAAATGTGACGAATTTTAGATTCGTCAACGTCAACCTTTCACTGCCGTTATCTTGCGGTCAGGCGGTACGTGAGACACTACCTGCATTGACCTCGATCTTAGCGCGTGGAGTTTCATTTTTGTCCGCTTAGTGGAGGGAGTGATTTCCGTCGTCACTTTTGATGTAGTTTCTCGCGAGTGAAGACGTGTTTTGTTAGCGGGCGCAGTACAGAAAAATCTGAAGATAATCGTTTTACTGAATCTTAAAAATCAATCGTTATATACAGCAAGCTGTCAAAGTGCATTTGGGTACGACGATAATTGCGTGCTACTGCAGAAATTACAAATCGTTACGTTGCAATTTATCCAGAGTCGATTTCGTTATCAAGAACACGTTTTCCATCTAATTAGTGTTATGGCACACGCCTGAAGCCAGTGGAGGATTTGTTGACCAAAGTTGGTAACATTGTTAGTTCCTGTCAATTCTTTCACTTAACCTCAAAGTCTCGCGAGAAGTTAAGCTACACCAAATTGTTTTTGTTGTGAAGCAATAGTCCTTAATAAGTTGTGTCCGTCTAAATCATTGTCTAAGTGCGTCTCATTTACCATCATAATTCACCGCCCGAGGTTTCGTAGAAACCAATAGTATTCAAACGTTTTGGTCAACTCACGTGAGGGTTCAACTCTGTCCTTGGTTGCGTTTCCGAAACCATTTTTTTACCTGTCTGCTGTTCGACCAAGCCTACTCCGAAGCATTGGGGTCGCTCGATCAAGAACCATCCAGGAGAAGCGTGTGCTGTCAACCCGGTGGCCAGAGTGTGTTTCGGAGTAGCTGTTCAATCTCCATCTCGCAGCAGTCTCCGGCAGTAGAGTGTTTTCGTCGTCTGTCTTGGCCAGGGTAAGTCGAGTTACATTTTCATTGTGTTGGGGATTGTATGTTATTGCGAGATATTGTTTTATAAATTAAATATAAGGTGCGTGTTGTTTTTGCCACCTTCAGTTTTAGTAGCTCTTCGAGGCAGCGTTCTGGTTCACCGGCTACAGATTTGACCGTACGCTGTTTTAATTTGTTTGGCCGATTCCCATCTGGAATCAGCGCTTTCATTTATTGTATTGTAACACCTAACTGCTTGTCAACCGTTGTGTTTGCTTTTTTACAATTACATTTGTGTGTCATTAAATTGTTAACTTTACTACCGTTTTTTATTTCCCTTGTAGAAGGGTATTCTTTTATAAAGCTTTCAGGAGTAGTTCGCAATCGGGATTCACGGCTCTCGCACACCGACTTTACCAACTATAGAGCTAGCTTAACTTCGATCTGGGCTCACCACGTTGTAAAGTGAAGTTCGTCACTTCACGTGGGAGGAGTCTTTTTCTCGTTAGCCGTCCGCTCATTAGGGACGGGGAGAAGGAAGATTTTGTTTCAAAAATTGAGCCGGCGATATATTCCCTCAGTGCCGGCTTTAGGCCGCACAACCTAGGCAATCACGAATCACAGTGCGGCCTTAAAAGGGCACTTTTGTCTATTTATTTATGACGCAGCTTTTATTCGTTTATTTTATGGTTACCAAACTCAAAAAGGTTTCAGTGTCAACCATGACAATCATGCACTAGTAAAAAAGTAAGAAATAAAGAAATGTAAAAAAAACTATATAAACTGAAGGTAATAATATGAATATCATGTTCTCTTGGTGTGAATTGTGAATTCAAAATGGATTTTTTTTTAAATGTAGATAATACACATTACGGTGTTCCGCACGGACCTCGTCAATAGTAAATGAACGTCAAATCAAAAATTTGTTTATAAAAGGGTTTTGCATGAAACGTACCAATCAAAAATGGAAAGGTTTTATCCTTATATCAATTACAAGGTCACTATCAAAAATTAATTTAAAAATACATTTACATAATAAAGGTGTTAACAAGAATAAATTTAAAATGTAAACATTTAATATCCGTTATAGTCAAAATATTGTTAATATCATTAAAATCAATTTGTTTAAATATAAGTCATCATAATTCACATGAAAATATTGTTAATTAAGTAGTTAGTATAAAATTTTGTTAATGTTAAAAATTATAAATTAAAAACTTTACATAATACGTCGAAGTGCGTCATAAACTCAATGGACGGTTATACGATAATCCATATTTATCAATTTCACCAGTGAACTATCAATAAATGTTGAAAAAGATGAACTAACCTAAAATACATCAAAAAGTTAATTTTCAACACAATTTAAATTTTCGCGGTTAACAAGATGGAGGTACACTTACAATTATCGATTTTTCGTATTGATAAAATTTGAAGAATCAAGGTAGCGGTGAATACGCAACACCTTGCGATGGTAAAACAATCGAGAAGCTTCCTGTTGAATTACACGTAATGGTGGATGATGATTTAATGTGCTCCTATAAAAAATATAATTATTGTGAAAAATTTGATTAAAAAGGGAAAAGGGAACCACGAGGCAAAAGTGCAACGAAATAAGCAATCCTGTTCTACTTGTGAAAACGCAAGGTCATCGACGAGAAATACTACTGCAGTTTTATGGTAAATTGTACTACCAACAAGAAAGTAACTAGCAAAATAAAGGTACTTTCACATACAACTTTTTTATAATAAAATTCAGTGCGGTCATCAAAAATTTATGAACCACGTGTATTTAATTATTAATTGGGGTAATATTAAGAAATTGTTTAATAATATTAAGAACTTTTATTACTAATATAATTTATTTTACATTTGATGAAATAAAATTGCAAATTACATACAAAACGGATAATTATTTTTGCCACCTTTGTTCCACGTCAAATCTTATTTTACAGCATAAACATACTTGATTCCGGAACGAACCCAAGCCCGAGAAAAGGTAAGTTTCATGTTACACAATTCATTTAGCCGAGGTATTCAATTATTACATTACTTTTATAACATTGCTATTGACGGGGTTTATCCGTTACCACCTCATCATTGCAATATATACAATTAATTACATAATACAATTTAGCTCAACAGGCCGTGGAGGTTCAAGCCGCTTCTTTTATATTCTACTAATATTCATACTTGTCTACTATATATACTAAGACAAGGTCGTGTTATCCGATATTTCTTGGTTTGTTCTTATTAATTACCATGTCCACAGAAGGGCCGTGCTAAGAAATTTTGTGAAGTCTGCAATTCAAACCCACAATTTTCGCACCCTAACTCACCAGCGATCACACCAAGCCACTGCTGTGGCTAACTAAATAGTAATAAATATTATAATACGGCATAAATAATATAAGATAGATTATTAGCTATTTAGCCAACTCGAAGGTCATTGCGTTGAAGACCGCACTAGAAGTGGATTTGACTGATTAATTGAGCTTGGTTATACATAGATACAAAGGTATCCTTTTATATATTTTTAATTTAAATTAATTATTATAATTATTATATTTTAATAATCAACTTCGCTCGCGGTTTGTTATAATGAGGGGGGGGGGGCGAAAACTGCAGAATAAACTTTTCATTTACTAGTTAATTATTTTAGTTAAATTAGTTATATATTAGTTAAGATGGTCACTTTTATTGAATTAAAACTTTCGCTTATATGAGTCTTATCTTATCCACAATAGTTCTCTTTGAGTTTACCACTGCATCTAATTAACACAATATTTGTATTTTTGAGAGTTCGTGATGATGTGAGAGACTGAAAGTAGTTCACCGCATGTTTCGCATTGCGGGGGTTCACAACTGTCCATGAGGTACGAGTGTGTGAGTTTTGAGTGACCTGTGCGCATTCTACTTAGTACGATTTCTTCTGTTCTGTTTTCTCTATGCGATGCCATCCATTCTATTGTCTCTTCCTTTATATTTGGAGCTTGTTAAAAGTTTCGGAGTTCCAGTTTATTTTTCTGTGGAGTTCTATTCTCCGCCTTGCCAAGCTTATCAAATCTTTACTCGTTGTTATTGGATAGAAAGTTCCATTGATATGGGCTTCCTGTGCTGATGAATCTGCTTTTTCGTTTCCTGGAATATTTGTGTGAGATGGGACCCACAGAAGTTGAACCCTGATTTGGTTACTTCGCAGAGCTATGATTTTGTTTTGGATCACCTGAATTATTGGTAGGATGCTTCCCTGTCTCTGGCCTATTGCTTGGATAACGCTGAGAGAATCGCTTATTATCAGATAATTCTTACCTTGTTTCGGTTCCGTTTCGATGATGGTTAGTGCAAATTTTATCGCTACCGCTTCAGCTGTAAAAACAGAATTTGCTTCCAGTAGTTTATAGCGGTAATGTGTTGTTGCTTTTGGAAAGTTGAAGGTTACAGCACATGAAGTTGATCCTTCTATTTTTGAACCGTCCGTATATATTGGGCAGTAGTTTAGATATTTTGTGGCGAGCAACTCACGAAATTTTTGGTTAATTTCAACTGGGTGATTTTCGTTTTTTTTTTATTTGTTTAGTGTGGTGTCTATGTGAATTGCTGTAAGCAACCAGTTTGGAGCCCGTGCATTTTCTAACGGTATTATACTCTTAATGATTTGGGGATCAATGTTAAGGTGCGAAAGGATGTTTGTCACATTTAAGGATATCGTTTTAGGATTAGATTTGTATTTTGAATATCGTTCTAATTGATGGTTGATTGCCATTTTTTTATGTTCTTGACTGGTGTCTTTTTGGGCAGTTCTTATATAGTATTTTGCTGTGAGGAACATTCTTCTTTCGCTTAGTGTTAGTATCCCTACATCATTATGTAAACTTGTTATCGGGGTGGTTAGGGCAGCGTTTTGTATCGGGTTTAATTGTTTTAGTAAGTTATCTTTCGCTGAGTTGTATATCGTACATCCGTAATCGATCTTGCTTAGTATTAGGCAGTTGTATAGGCGTTGAAGAGCTTTCCTGTTTGGTCCTTCATTTTTATTGTTTATTATTTTTAGGATATTCATTGATTTCATACACTGTGTTTTTAAATGGTCTATGTGATTTTTCCATTTTAGTTTCTCGTCAAATATTAGACCAAGAAGTTTATGATTCTTTGTTCGTTCGATTAATTGTTTTTTAATCTGTAGGTTGAGTTGATGAGGTTTATTTTTGTGGAATGACATATACTTTGTTTTTGGAATTGAGATGTTTAGTCCATTTTGGTTACTCCATTGTTCTATTTTGGCCAAAGTTGTTTGCAGGTATTTTTGTGAGTAATTTTCGCTCGATGAGTGCATATAAAATATTAAATCGTCTGCAAAGAGACCATGGTTGACAGGAGGGACAAAGCAATGGGATATGTCATTGACCGCGATATTAAACAGTGTTGCACTGATCACCGAACTCTGCGGAATTCCATTCATTTGAATGTGTTTAGTGGATATGCTAGATCCTATTTTCGAAGGTTCTGTTTGATAAGAAATTTTGGATGTATTTGGGCAAATTTCCTTTAAGGTTCCAGCTTTGTAAGGTTGCTATTATTTTGCGTCTCCATATTGTATCGAATGCTTTTTCTAGGTCGATTATTACTGCATTTGTGTTTTGATTTAGGATGAGTGCATTTTTAATATTTGTGTCGATTATTGTTAAGCTGTCTATTGTTGATCGATTGGGCCTGAATCCATATTGTGAGTCTGTTAATAAATTTTTAGTTTCTAGGATCCATTTTAGTCGGTTAAGAACCATTTTTTCCATTATTTTGCCCAGATGGCTAGTTAAAGATATTGGTCTGTAACTATCGAGTTTTTGCTTATTTTTTTGTGATTTTAGTATTGGTATTATTTTGGAGTGCTTCCATCTTGGGGGGATTTCATGTGTATCCCAGATGGTATTGTAGATTTCAAGAAGAAGTTCAAAGGATGAGATGTGTAGATATTTTATCATGTTAACGTGGACTTCGTCCGATCCTGGGGATGTGGATTTAGATCTTGACAAGGCTAGTATTAATTCTTCCCTACTGAAAGGGGAGTTGTAATTTTCTTCTGTGTTTGGGGCAAATGTTATATTGATTTTTTCTTGTGAGGTTTTGAATTTTTTAAATTCTTTGTTGTGATGTTTGTTGCTTGATATTTCTTCAAAGAAGGTAGCAAACTCCTCGCATATTTGGGTTTGGTCGAATGTAATTCTATCATTTACTTCTATTGCTTGAACTGAATTGTAGTTTTGGTCTGATTGAGAACCTTTAATTTTTTTAATGGTTGTCCACATTTGCCTTGGTGGAGAGTTAGGGTCTATGGTTTTAATGAAATTGTTCCAAGATTTTTTCTTCTCTATTTTTATTTTTAATCTGGCTTTTGCGCGATATTTTTTGTAGGATATTAATTCTTCTATGTTTCTGGATTGTTTGTAGTTTTTCATATGTTTTTTCCTTTTTTGTATTAGTTGTGAGATTTCTTGAGACCACTATGGAACAGTCTTAGCTTTTCTATTGTTTATATGTTTTGGAATCACTTTTCTTCTTGCATTATATATGATTTCATATAGTTTTCCTACTTTTTCTTCTAGAGTGAGTAGGGGTTCATATTGCTGTATACCCTTGGAGCTTTATTAGGGCTACACGTTTGAATCTTATTACCTTGTACGAGTGTACGTAAATGTACACCGTCAACAGAAATGTATGTAAAATTTTATTGTTGAATGCAATTAAAAGAAATTTATCCCTCGGCTTAGCAATTTCGGTGAGCACAGACCTACCTTTTCTCACGTTGGGTTCCTTCCTTAACCAAATCTTAATTCTGAAATGAAATATTGTGGTTCTCGGAATGATTACAAAATTATGCTCCGTTTGATAATGTAATGATAAATTTTATTGTACAAATTGTAATTAGTTTTAAATGAATCGTTAACATAAATTAAGCAATTCCTTAAAATTACCCCAAAACTATAAATACTAAATCGAAGTTACGCGGTAGAAAATTATAAGTCCGCACTAAATTTTGTTAAAGTGAAAATTGTTTGTCTTTACCTTTAAAAATCTGGTTCTTTTCTCGTTACCAAGATGAATGACCATGAAACCCAGTAACAATTCTTTATCGATGGTGTACAGTTGCATAAATATGAGTGGATGCCTTTTTCAACACGTGTAAATTCGTTTATCGTTAATTGTGAAAATATCCTCAATCCTTCAATATTTTTATCCAAAAACACTGGTAACTCACGTAAGTTAAATTTACTTTTTAAATTTTATATATTTTATTCGGTTTTAATCGCACTTTTTACTGATAAATTATTTTCTTGTAGGACGCTTAAAATTTCACCACGCCATTCATCGAATCTAAATCAACAACTTCCTCTATCCATTGTTTTACCATCGTTACTTGTGTTTTTCGAGGCAAATGTGATTTTCCATTGATCGAAAATTAAATCAAATTTATTTGACGTTTATAATATGCAGGTTCGGCTCCAGCCCAATGTGACTTATAAAAATTTTAATAACATTTTATGTTTCAGATTAAATTAAAGTACTTGGTTCTCCTGTGATCTTCCAGTAACTTTTGAAGAAAATGTTTTTTCCATTTGTGGTACATTGAATCACGAAGCACTTCGACACGTGTAAAAATTTTACTATTTTAAAAGTTCTACGTTTTAACACATTTTTATAACTAATATTTTGGACAATTATTTTGATTTCAAATTACATTTCTTATAATTACTTAAATTAATTTATAATTTTAACAAACATTTTTTTATTAACAGAAATTAAAACGTTGCATTTTTGAATTTATTTTGTTCTTTCGTTCCGTGATCCTTTCTTCATGTAAATTTATGACGTTAAACTAAATTTTTGGTATCAGATGAAACTTTTACGTTTGACCAAATAAGTCATGTGCTACCTTTATTGATGAACAAATTTCCAATCGTGACGTTATCATTTCTATTGACGTGGTGGTCAGTTTCGGACATAGCAATATGTTGTTATAGTTTCGTTTTTGTATTCTTCCCAGTTTGCTTTATTTAGATTGTATGTCTCGGTTCGCGGGCATGGGATTGTACTGTGAGTGTGGTTGATTAATATTGGAAAGTGATCTGATGAGCAGGGATCTGGGTGGGTTGTCCATTCAAGTTTCGTATAGAGTGATGATGTGACCATACTTAGGTCTATTGCAGTTAAGGTTCCATTGCAGGATGATATATGGGTTGGATCTCCATTATTTAGAAGATGTATGTCGCCGTTAGTATGGAGGATGTTTTCTATTTCCTTTCCTCGTGGGCAGGTATGGGAGCTTCCCCATATATAGTGATGAGCATTTATGTCTCCTATTAGTATAAAGGGTTTTCTTAGTTGGTTTATTATTAGTTGGATTTCATTTGCCGAAAATTGTTTATTTGGGGGGATGTATAGGTTGCAAATGGTAAGTTTTCCTAGAGTTTTATCATGTATTGCTATGGATTTTGATTGTAAGGTAGATATGATTGGTTGATCTTTTGATGATGCTGTAGTGTGTGTAGATAGCTGTGCCTCCTGAGGCAATAAGGCCTCCATCATAATCTTGCCTAAATTCTGAATATCCGTTTATTCTAATTTTGGTTGATGGAGTTGTACGGGTTTCTTGGAAGCATAGGAATTTTGGTTGTTTGTGGGATATTAGTTGTTTAATTTCTGGAAGTCGTGTTGTTAGGCCATTAATATTCCATTGTAGAATGAAACAATTATTCATTGGGTTGTTTTTGGAATGATTAGTAGTTGTTTACATGGGTTTATTTATTTATTCGGTGTCGGGGTTTGAGTCGTGCGGCGAGTCGTTTTCTATATTTTGTTCTTTAGATTTCTCGATTAGGCCTATAATTTTTGTAAGTCTGTATTTTATTGATCTATGGACTAATGGTTTAAAGTCTTTTAGAATATCTGATAATGATTCTAGGTCCTTGTTAAATTTTTTTGCTTCTTCTAATGGAGTTGAACTTTTTGTTATTGCTTCAAAGAATTGTGTGAATTCTCTGAAGTTGAATGAATAATTGATGGGATTTGATAATAATAGATTTTCTATCGGTTTTAGTAAAATTTCTGTTGTGTGTTGGGGCTCAGTTTTGGTGTTTTTTGGTTTTTTTGCTTTTGGTTTTATAAAGCTCTCTTCTGTTTTGGAGTTGCTCTCTGGGTCGGAGCTAGATTCTTTTTGAGAAGCTAGGGTGTTTTGTGCTATTGCTACCGCAAGTGGTTCTTTTGTCAAAGATGTTAATTTGATTGCATCCGGGGTTGTTTCGGGAGAAGAGAGAGACAGTGGCCGTTTTATGGCTTTTTTGGATTTGTCAGTTTCCTTTTTTTGGATTGAGTTGGCGGGGGCTGTTTCACCGTCTTCTGCAATGGACATTTTAGTGATTTTATCATTGGGATTTGCCATTTGTTGGTTTGGTAGTGCTTTTTGTTTGATGATGGTTTCAGAATTTTGTGCACGAGTCATTGAGTTCAAGCTGTTCAGGTTTGTCATTTGATGATGTATTACTATGGTTTCTAGGTTGGACACTGTTTCAGGAGCTGTTAGGGGGAGTTCATGAGTGATCTTTTGGCAGTTCTGTGCCAGGTGCCCATCTTTTTTGCATTTATAACAGGTTTGCATATCAGTAGCTAGAAATATTCTGTATTCAATGTTTTCATCATTAATGATTATGGAGGATGGGATTTGGCTGTCTTCACATTGCGCTATGTAAACTTGGCGTCTGAAGCTATAAATGTGTGAATACTCCGTTTCATACATCCCTGCTCTTAGGAAATTGATTGGTGATATTGTCTTGAGGTTGTGCTTGTTAAGTGCTTCTGCGATGATACTGTGGGGAATTGAAGGGCATACATTGGAGAGAATAATTCTTTTGGTTGGAGTGATTAATCGTCGTACTTGTGCAAGAGTATTTTCTACTTTCAAGATGGGATGGTTGTTTACGAAGTTGGTGACCAGTTTATTGTTTGTTAGGTAAATGCAAATTCGTCCATTTGATAGTCGAGATGCAAATAGTATGCTTTTGGGGGAAATTATTTGTCCGACTGCTGTAACGTATGATTTCAATTGGATTTGATTTTCAGCTTGGATAATTATTGCTTGTTCTTTAGATGGGAAAATGTTAGTGGTTTTTGCTTTATCTGCGAAGGAGATGTTTTCGAAGAAAGTTGAATCTTTGTTTATCGGTGAAGTTTGAGAATTTGATGGAATTTCCATTTTATTGGGTTTAAAGGTGATTAGCTGTCACTTTGACACCCAGCCTTTTGTGTGACAGGTGATTCTTAATTTATTTTGCTTCCAAATTATTGGAATATATTAGGTTATTTTCAATTTTCCACTACTTGCGTAGTGATTTGGGATGATTTTAAAATTGTCTGTATTAAAATCTTTAGAGTATTTTACCTTGTTTGATGAATTTCTGTGAGCTCACTAAAAACGTGTATCACTATATCACTTGGGTGGTATTTTATAATGGACTTTTAATTTTGCATTTGTATAAAATTTATAGGCACAAATATGACAACTAAACGGTTTTTCACCAGTATGAATTCTTAAATGGATATCTAAACTTGATTTCTGTGCACATTTATACGCACAAACATCACAACTATACGGTTTGTCGTCGGTGTGAGTTCTTAAATGGATCGGTAATACTGATTTACGTGCACATTTATAGTCACAAATATGACAACTAAACGGATTTTCGCGGGTATGGGTTCTTAAATTCATTTGCAATTGTGATTTCCGTCTAGATTTATATTCACAAACATGACAAGTAAACGGTTTCTAACCGGTATGAGTTCTTAAATGCAATTGTAATTGCGATTTCCATGTACATGTTCGGTTACAAAAATCACATCTAAATGATTTCCTGACCTTATGAGCTCTTAAATGATGTATTAGAGTTTGTTTACGTGCAAGTTGATAACCACAAATTGCACACTCTAATAAATTTGAATTGTTCAGCGTTAATTGTGTAGTATCGGTATCTTCTTTAATGTCAATGGAATGGTGCATTTCTTCTAAAGTAAATTTCACGTCTTCCATCTCTTCGCTCTTAATTTCGTAATTGCTAATTGAATAATATGGAGTTTCCAAAAATTTATCTGTGTTTTCTACAATTTGTGGTTCTTCCGAAGGAAGACCTTGAGCTGCAAGTAAATTGGTAACTGGTTCCATTTGGAGGAATGAGCATTGTAACTGTACTGGCACAAAATCACTTTCCTTATTCGAAGGCGTTGATTATTATGTTATTGATTTAGAAAACTACTGCTATAGTTGACAAATCACCGAAAGAAAAAATTATAAAATGGCGACATTGATTAAGGGTATTCTACAGTGGCATCTAATATTGTAAAGAGAACTAAAATGAGATTTTATATTAAGAGCGCGCTGCGGAAAGAGAGAGAGGGAATGATGTTGAAAGAAGCCTCTAATCTTTTGTACAAATTTAAAAAACTAAACGTCGGATCAAAATTCTTTTTTTATATTAATAAGGAAAGACTATTGAAAGCAATAACCAATTTTGAGCGCTTTAAATTAAAAGTAAATAGGTTAATTTAATTTATGAAAAAGGACAATTTTGAATTTTTATGACAACCGATCTTAATGAAACTTCGTTATTGCCTTCTGCAGATCATTATAAGGGCAAAACCTGATTTTTGAAGCGATTTCATCATCAATTATAGAAAACTTGTAAATCAAAAAGTGCCCTTAGTGGAGTTTTAAACTATATAAATCAACTTAATGCACAAAGGGGTCAAGGGTTCCCTTAGATATGGCGCTAATAATTTTTTAAATCTCTACAAAAGATTAGAGGCTTCTTTCAACATCATATCTACTGCTTCCCTCTCTCTCTTTCCGCAGCGCGCTCTTAAGCATGGACTTAGAAGATTAGGACTGGTAGAGTAGATGCGAAAAGTCAAAAGTTATACTGTCATCGGCGCATTAACCAAAACACGTTCAAACACTAAAAAGCCCAACTAGAAAACATTCGTTGCATGTTTACTTTCGTTTACTTTCAAAATAAAATAAATAACAATAACTTTTTTATTAAATTACATGCCTAGTGATATTTTTTTCATATTAATTTTCAAGAACGAGTAATTACGTCTTTTTTTATTCGCATTTTTTAAATTTTCGCTTCAAGCTAATGTTTTCACGTAACATTTATATGTATGTATTTCGCCCTTCGCGCATTGTATAACTTTTGAGCTTTCGAACGCAGTCTACTATGGTTATAAATGCGAGCGCTTAACCGAATCGCGCAAAACTATTATAATAGATGGCGCTGTCTTTAGAGCTAAAATGCTGGTATTACACTATGCAATTAAATGACGAAAAATTATCAAGTTTTAAAGCTTTATTTCAATATTTTCACTTTAAAACGTATTTTTGCATACATACAATACTTTTTATACAATAAAATACATATCTAACAAGAAATAAATGTACATTTATTAAAACTAAATATAAAAAATGATAGAATAAAACTCAATTAATTATAACTAAGTTTTTAATATTTTAGAATACTTTTTTTTCAGCACTACTTTTCTATCTTTCAGAATTAATATGATGTGTATACTGCCTCAACCTCATAGTAATGTATGGTGCAAAATTACTTTATTTTTATTTTAACCTAAAATACGCATAAAAGTCATGTAAAATTTGAATTTCAATGACATTTAACATACATTAAGGACAGCGCCACCTTATGATATAGTTTTTCGTGATTCGCATAAGCGCTCGCAAATTTTAAGCATTGAGATAGGGAGTTGCCGGTCCTAATCTTCTAAGTTCATGGTCCTTAAGAATAAGCATACTTTTTCACCTTTGGTTTCTGCAGAGTTCAGCAATAGGATATAAGAACGTCGAACCGTACATTCAAGAGTATAATTATTTCTAGTTTTGTCAGAATTTTGGTTTTTATAGTTTTTTTTTTGAACTCACCACTGAAAACTCACGCAGTTCAAAGTGCTGACAATTTAAATTTGTAGCTAGGATAAGTATACACAAAAAATCATAGCAATATGTACAATATTTAACAAAGGGCTTAACTTAATAATAGATAATGTATTAAATTTGTTGACATGTCGAAGTAAATATTGAAAATTGAATAAACATTATATCTTAATATTAAAGTCTTCTTAATGAACATTTAAGGTCACAAAATTTAAAACAAAGGATTTACAACTCGCCGGTATGAATTTTTAAATGTCTTTTTAAATTCCCACGTCGTGAACATTTATAGTCGTAAATTTCACAAACGAAAGGTTTATCGCCGGTATGAGTTTTTAAATGGTCTTTTAAACTTGACCGTCGTGAACATTTATAGTCACAAATTTCACACCCGAAAGGTTTCTCGCCGGTATGAGTTTTTTAATGGTCTATTAAATTTGACCGTTGTGAACATTTATAGTCACAAATTTCGCACCCGAAAGGTTTCTCACCGGTATGAATTTTTAAATGGTTATTTAAACTAGAACGATATGAAGATTGGAAGTCACAAATTCCACAAATAAACAGTTTCCTGCGCTTATGTATTTTTAAGTGTTTTTTTAAATGTGATTCTTGAACACATTTATATTTGCAAACTGCACAAATAAATGAAGAAGAATGAGTTCTTAAATGCCGTATCAAATCTTGCTTACGTGTATATCTACAACCACAAACTGCACAATCAAATACATTTGAACTATTCTGGGTTAATTCCTCACCGTCTTCATTTTTAATGTCGATGGAATGATGTAAATCTTCTATATTAAATTTCACATCGTCCAACTCTTCTTCTTTAACTTCATAACTGCTTCCCATCGAAATATTTGGAATTTCCAAAAATTTACCTTCGTTTTCCATAATTTCTAAAGCTTTCGAGGCTGGCGGCACTTGAGCCATATTCTTGATAAAGCGTCTTGTAAATGTTCAAGGGGCCGTTCATGTATTACGTAAGACGTTTTTTCCTACTTTTAGACTCCCCTCCCACCCCCTAGTAAGAAAATGTATAAGTAAATGTTAATGTTAATCAATGGAAAATAAGATGTCAGCTACCCCCCCCTCCCCTAAACGTCTTACGTAATACATGAACGGCCCCCAAGACGTAAGAGTGCTCATGGACTGGTACAAAATTACTTAATCAACAAAATGTTGTGTTGATTCTTGATTGTGTCTTATCATTTAACAAAACTATTAACCGCACAAACTGCTGAAATCTTAAAATGGTGACTATCGCCATTTTACTTAGTGTCCCCCTAGCGCCATCTAGTGCGGTGTCCGTCTAATTAGACTATGAACTTACAGGCTGCGTGCAGACCGATAAAGCAAAGATGATTTAAAAGTACCTTTACATTATTCGACTGTGCATAGGATTTTGTATTAGATTTGGTCTAATGTAAAAATTTTCGTGTTTACATTGCACGATTTTACATTGGACTTCGTCCGTTGGATTTTGCATTAAACTTGCAAAATTTTTATACTATTACTAGCGCTGCGAAACCCTCCGGGTTTCTGGCGCTAGGCCTGCCGGCGGCAATCCGCTACGCGGATTCCTGACGAGTCGGCCTTCGGCCTCCAATGGCTTTTATTATTTTTCCAAAATAATGCCCGATTTTTTCACTCATACCTAACCTATAATTATCTTGCGGACAACTTTAACCGATAAATATCTTTAGGTTACATCAAGTTTTGGTTTTCTTCATGTCAGATATCTGTCAGCTTTAGTTTATCTGTAAGTTAAGTTTGTAGCCGGTGAAAGTACAAGATAACTGTCAGTCCTGTCAGTGAAACATTTCTAACTTCAGAAAATGGATTTATTAATGTTTTCACTGACGTCGATGATGACGAAGAAGTAGTAAGCGACGAAATTATGTTATATAACATGCATGAATAAAAATATTTAGTTCAAACAGTATTTTCCGATTAATCCTATATATTAAATATCAAATTAGCAAAAATAATTATACATCATGTGACCTTAAACGCAACGCCATTGGTTTGACGTCACATGGCATAACCCCAATAAGCGCGGTCGTTTCCTTCAATTCAAATTGACGGATTTTTAAATATTTCTTAAATTATTATCAAAACGAAAATAAATAAATTAAATAGCATTAATTAGTATATTTAGTTATTTTTGATCCAACTACGATATAAAAAAAATTTATGCATCTTCCCCGTTGTGCAAATTTTTAGATGTTTAAGGTTAAGGGTGTGACCGTGGCATTCACACATAATTCAAGCCGTATAAAATTACAATAATAAATAAGGTACTACAGATTGATATTCACATCGCAAAATCTATTCCAATGCCTTTAATAAGGACAAATCTGGGAACAATGATTTTTCAATGAGTAATTCCATCTTAATTACAAACTTTTAGAATTTTTTTTTTCTAATCATAACAATCACATGGCATACAAGTAACATCCCATTTCTTATTTGTCGTACCAATCCACAATTCGACGTGGGAAAAAATTTTGGCCTTCAAATCGATTTTCAAGGTCACATGTTTTGGAACAAATCAAAGCTATCGACGGTATCTATCGAGATCTTTAATTGTGGCAATTTTGTAAAATTTTTATATTTTGCTATTACCGCCATAACTATGACCTACAACAGTTTTTCAAGGTGACAATGGACGGATAGTTAACAACTACATAAGCCCTCTAAGAAATACAGCGTTTTAAGTTCCGCCAGATTAAGAATTACTGTCGGTAGAATACTTCAGCGTGACCGCCCGGTCGCACAGAAAAACTTTATTACCCTCCTGAGGTCACCTCATAAAGCTGTATTCGAATAAAGTTGTTCATCTTTGAAAATTCACCGTGGAGTGCCGGTTCATTTTCCAGAGACTCTAATCCAACTTTGCAAAATTTCGGACCTTCCGGCGTCGATCGCCACCAAGTGTGCAAAAATCGCGCCGGTGGGTTCTTCTGGGGTTCTCGGACAGGAATTTCGGCGTAAAACGGCCTCTTTTGCGCACCTCCACGCCGCCTCCTCCCCGCTCCTCCAATTTTTTTACTCCACCACCTGGGGCCCGTCGAACCGGTCATTTTAAGACGTCGCACGTAAAAATCGGTCCGTAAATAAGGCGTCTGCGCACGTTTTTGTGACGCTTTTTCTAAAATTCCTTATTATTTTATAATATAGATGAAGGGGCTCGAAATCAAGAGCGCCTTTGGTAGATTTAATAATTTCGATAAATCTTAAAATTAATTTTGTGGGCAAGGGAAGGGTTTTTCGAAAAAAATGTTATTCTACATTTCGCTTCAGATTTGCTCACTTTATCGATTGAAAGAAAGAAAATTTTGAAATTGGAAAATTTATTCAAAACATGTAACATATTTTTCGATTTGAGCTCTTCGAAAGGACCGTTACGTTGCGGATGTATTTTTAACAATCACCCTGGTCGATTGCCGACGAATACACGTCGGACATGTTAAATTTTCATTTCGTTGTGAACCTTTTTTCTCGCCAAAAATATTACAAATTCGTGCACGTTTGCAAAAATGTTTTACAATTTTGTCGATTTTTTGGCAGAAGGAACGGGAAGTGTATGAGAAATTTTGTCGTTTAAATTATCTAAAAGTAAAGGCCCGTCCATTTCCGGCGCCAATTTCCAATTTTTCGAAAGTAATTTTTTTTCGAAAATCATCCAAGGCTACCCCCTTCTGAAAAAATTTTTGAAATTTAAATTCGATTTCACGCCTTTGGTGTTGAAAATACGAAGGAAGGTTATATAAGGGCTCTCGTAGACCTTCGCGATGGGCTTCCGTTGCATCTCAAAAATTAAAAATCGGTTGGTAAATAAGAGCTACAGAGACGTCGAAAGTTTTTGCACAATTTTCGCCTTAATTCGCCTACGGCGCGAGAACCGTAGATAATTTAGTAAAACTTATGGAAGAGTCGGATGCGGTTTTCGACGGTCTTTGATTTAGTATATGACGATGGTGGACGAAAAACGACAAATAACGGCAGCATTTGCAAATTAATATCGTTCACAAAATTTCCGACCAAAATCGAAGGCAATTTCGGGCAAAATTGAAAATATGCCAAAATGCGTATTTTCGTCGCAAATCAAATTTTTTTCGCGAAAATTTCATTAGACATTTTCGATTTATATTTGTCCCCTCGACGTATTAAACGAAAAAAAAATTTTAATTTGTCAAATTTTGCAAATTTTAGAAAACGTTTCGCTTCTTTGCCACGTCCAATATTGACCTAATTTATTCGTCGTTAACAGATTTAACCTTCACAATTTCACGCTTTACGTCTTTAGAGGATAAAATTTCCAAGTCGTCGACAATTTCATCTAGTTTGGACCGACATTTTAAGAGAAAAAACGCAATTTTAAAATTCTTCGTTTTTGGGGAGGCGGTGCGCCGTCCCACGGTATTTTAAAAATCCTTCGCCCAACCTAAATGCAAGTTTGGACCTTTGGCCGTCGATCGGCGCCGATCCGGTCGAAATCCGTCACGCGGTTCGGAAGTACTCGCGTTACCGCGCGGAGAAGGCTTTTCCGCTCTCTCCGCCGCCCCCGTAACCGCCATTTCGAATTTTTCGCCGTCATCGGATGGACCTCGTCGGCGTCGACATTTTAAGACTTTGCGGGCTAATTTATCACGTCGGGTTTACGCTCCAGAGGCATTTTCACAAGAATTTTCAGGTTAAAAGTTGTTCATCTTTGAAAATTCACCGTGGAGTGCCGGTTCATTTTCCAGAGACTCTAATCCAACTTTGCAAAATTTCGGACCTTCCGGCGTCGATCGCCACCAAGTGTGCAAAAATCGCGCCGGTGGGTTCTTCTGGGGTTCTCGGACAGGAATTTCGGCGTAAAACGGCCTCTTTTGCGCACCTCCACGCCGCCTCCTCCCCGCTCCTCCAATTTTTTTTACTCCACCACCTGGGGCCCGTCGAACCGGTCATTTTAAGACGTCGCACGTAAAAATCGGTCCGTAAATAAGGCGTCTGCGCACGTTTTTGTGACGCTTTTTCTAAAATTCCTTATTATTTTATAATATAGATAAATAGTATAATGTGGTATAATGTACACGTGCAAACTGCAAGTACGTGGAAAAATAGCTTATCAGTTACCCTATGCAAACCGAACGAAAATCGAGGCACATCCTTGAAAGGTCGTTGAAAAAATAGCTTTGTGAAGCTCTGCATAAAAGTAATTTTTCTGATAGGTACACACATGTTGAACGTAAATATTTAAAACAAGGATTAACAAATTAACTACATCGCCAATATAATATGTACCTAACCCTATATATAATAAATGTTATAAGAAAATTGAAAACAAATTATTGTAACGTAGCCATAGATAAATTAATATGTCGCAAAATTTGTAATGCATTGGCTTATATGGGACCGCACTCACTTGGGCTGCTTCAAGAAGCTGATAACAGGTATCGAGTTTCAGAATCCCGGCGGCTAAAATGTGTTACGGCTTGTGAAGTTGCCGTAATGGGTGCCATTTAAATTTCATAATTTTTAAACATTGACAAATAAACTTTTCTTGTTTTTAATTACGACGTACTCTGTATATAACAAAATTCAATTAAATGAAACGCATATTAAGGGGTAATGATGTCATCATCACCTGACCTACAACGTGGAAGTTTTCTTCCCAGAAGGCAAATTTAAGCGTCTCGTGTTGATTCACTTGTAGTACCTTTTCTCTTTGTCCAAGAAGACAAATTAAATAAACCGAATTATTTGATTGGATGATTCTAAAAATACCGCGAAGAAATTGAGCGGAAACGAAGGTTCGTAGCTAGGTAGTCGGTGGAAAGGGGAGATTCAATTAGAGTGTCCCGAACCGAAGAAATGAACACACTCATTACTTGTTAAGTCATAATTTTAAATTTTATTCTATTATCGTTGTCGTGTAAAAACCACACAATTAGCATAATGTAATTAAGTGATCTTCTGATATTCATTAAATACTACAGCAGTGATTACGTAAATAATACAACTTAATGAACAATAAAGTGACCGCGTGTTGTTCTATGGCGAAGGCCATCTTAACATAAAGAAATAATAATTTCGTGCTTCACATTAAATAATCAAGAAATGCATAATAAACAAAGAAAAATCAATAGTGATTTAATAAAAATATTGTTAAACCCGAAAATAATTTTAAAATAACCTGGAAATAAACATTACAAACAATTCGTATAAAGTAATCGCATGTAATCAACTTAAAAAGAAGTGATAATTGTTATCTAAAGACACATTGGCACGATAAATCGGCCAAATAGACACAGTGTAACAAAGAATCGCGATATTAAAAACTAATTTCCCACAAGTAAATTTGATGATTAAGCAGCATTTTTCCTCCATCTTCAAAGTGACTACTGGCTCCAAACCACCTTGTCAGCGGCATTTTTTTTATGCTAAAAAAAGAACCATCACCTAATCATCAACATGTGCTTACTTCTGCAACGAATAATTAAACCAGGTATCATTTAAATTGTTATAATGATGAAATGAAAAATAGTTTGTTTAATTATTATCTTGCCATATTTTCATGTATGACAACACCATATTTTCTCACTATGTATTTTCAATTAATACGTTCAAAATATTATTTTCTAATTTAATGGGATGAATGCGAGTGAATCAGCTAGTTATTAAGAATTGTTTTTTTTTATATTATTCTACATGCCATCCTGTGCCATTAATGTACCAATATTCATTTTTGTAATATATTGTCATGTTCTGTTCACCATAGGGGGTGGTCTGTCATAATTGGGTCATTTTCCTGTGGAGTGCTCATGTCGAGGTATTCAGTTTAAAGATCATTATGAGAAAATAAAGACTTGCACCTACATCTTCTGAATACTCCAGAATAAACTGCTTGAATCACTTTATCTGAAAAAGAATAACAAGCGTAATTATTTTGTACCCACAAGTATCCCAAAAATGTTGTGAAAAACAAAAGAGGGTTTAGTTGTTTTGTTTTATAAAAGTTTTGAGATTAAATTAAAATTAAATTTTATTTGTAAAAGCATAGGCATTTAAATTAAATAATTGTGACTTTGAAAATGAGTGCGCGGTCAGATAGACAATTTTGGTGGGATTAACGAAGAGAAATTAGCAGGAGTCCGAGTCCGTCCATGAAATAGTGAGGATGTAATTTAAGAGTCTTGTTCCGTCCATGAAAGCGGGAACACGAAAAATTGGAGTCTCGTATGGTGAATAGAGACATCAAGACATTATTATCGAAAAGTTTGGAAAATTGGGGACTGTTTTTACGTCCGTGTAAAGAATTGATAACGTAATTAAAAATTGAATTTAAAATTGTCTTGGAATTAATTGCATATAAGTTGAGATTAATTAATTATTGTTCAACGAATTAAAAATTGTGAATGGAAAAGAAGATTAACAATTTCGAATTATTTGGAAAATTTTGGTGACCACTGCAAATTTCGTATGGTTCATAATATTTTATGGCTATGTTTTAAATTATTGGAATTAAAGAAGATTATTTTTTATAATTATGTTTATTAATAAATTACATTGCTTGGTATACAATAATTACGTTTGATTTAATTAATTTAACAGCAGTGAGTAAAAGAGGAAATAGGAGCAAGGTAGAGTAAGTTGTTGTCCGGTAATTTAAAAAAAAAAGTCATTAAGTTAAGATAGTCATAAATGAGCATTCGACAGATTCAAGAACCCACCTTTGACCCTGAATTGATAGAGTTCTCATACATAGCTGGACACATCATTTTTTAATTAAGTGCCATCTCATTCCCCGCTATAGAAATTAAAATCTTTGAGCTTTACAGTAGCGATACATGGCAATATGTGTAAATTTGATTTGAGTTTTATTCTTACTGCACTCAACAAAAAGATAAGTTCGCCAACCCCCCTGAAGGAAGTCGATTAAGAGAGCTCATCACCAAGTAAGTAGTTAGCCGGCCAACAAAAAAGTTTTTTCCTGTTAAAAAAACTATTACCCAGCTTCCTGTAATAAATGATAAAGCAATATAAATTCATCTTCTAGTCGACTCCACGTGGAGTAGTGTACTTCTAATTGGTTAATATTTATAATGAGCACTTAATATTGGATAATATTTCTATTACGTAGATCTCTTGTGTGAGTTACAACTCAAAGCTTCAGAAGCCGCTTGTAATTAGATACTTCTACTTATTAGATAATAATATGTAGATAATAACGCGTCGGGCTTTAAATTACCCTCGGTGCTATAATCTATTGATTGTGCCCTTGATACATAAATAACTATTATATTAAGCATGGACTTAGAAGATTAGGACCGGTCACTATGGTTATAAATGCGAGCGCTTAACCGAATCGCGCAAAACTATTATAATAGATGGCGCTGTCTTTAGTGCTAAATGCAGACTACGAAAGTTGACACGCCGATTTGCTCATGCGTACGTGTATTTTTATGAACTTAGTCTAATTTAAAAGTTTTTAGTTAACATAACCTATGTTATGAATCTGTCAAACGTTTGTTTCCCGCTACATACTGTCGTATGTTTATAACCTCTCGACAGACTAGAAATAAATCTTGCTATTTTTAGTGAAAGTATTGTGCTTGTGCTATTATAATTATTAAAATAAACATCAATATTTATTGCTAAGTAGAAACAACTTATATGTGTAGACACTAATAGTTAATATTTTGCCTATTCAAGTTGTTTGTTCCATTTTAGGTTACTTTGAGACATTTTTGTATTGTCCCGAAGTGTAAGTGCATCAGAAATAACAAATCTATTAAAAATTATAAGGATCGCCTTCTTCATGAAATGATATGCATCAAGAAAGAAAAAATTTGCCAGAAACTTTTAGAAAAATATTTTAGATAGGAGGACACGTGCCCTTATGCCCTTAAGGACAGTTGTGTACCCCCTGGACCCCCGGGTTCCTTCTATTTTAGTCTCCGACTAATATCTTTAACATGGAACATGTTTTTCGGTACTAAACCGTTTATCATAGTTTTCCTCGAGATTTAGGGGTGCCTATCTCGTTTCTTCTTCTTACTTAATTCTTTATCCCTTAATTAATTACTTAATACCTTAATTTTTGTGTTGGTAATAAGAATTTACTATATAAGCAAATTTTCTTTTTGCGATCGGTTTCGGATTTAAATTTTTGGTAATAAAAATTTTGTTATTGAAAATTCATTATTGTGAATGCGAAGATGTTATTCGATAATCTACTCTATATTCAAATTATAAACTATAAATTTGAAATATACATGTGGTGCCGATTTTTCGTGTCGATTTTTGGTGTCGATTTTTGGTGTCGGTTTTTGGTGTCGGTTTTTGGTGTCGGTTTTTGGTGTCGATTTTTGGTGTCGGTTTTTGGTGTCGATTTTTGCGAGGTAACGACCGTAAAAACATGTTCCATGTTAAAAATGCAATGAACCGAAAAACTGACATCGATGGTCTAAGCACTATATACAGCTATCTTCTTGTTGAATTATTCCTTTCAACATATTGGAGTTAAGTTTTTCCTATTTTGACCGATTCACAAATTAGGTTGTTCCTTAGTGGGCATTCACAATGGACATAAGCATAAGAAATACATAAGCATAACATAAGCATAAGAAATACATAAAGTTGGATACCTGGTTTTAAATGGGAGCGTTCACAATGCAGTTACGTAATTGTTATGTTTAGGGAGGCCCATAACAACTACATAAGATGTAACCCCTTAAGCTAGCTTAAAGTAGAGAATGACTAAAAATAATTAAGGACCCCTTCCCAGGTAGATCGAATTTCGTTCAAAGAAATAAGAAATACTTCGAATCTCAACATTTATTATTTGAATTTAAACAAAATTTAAAATGATACATACATAAATTAGCACAAACCTATAATCTATTATCATACATTCACAGATTCACTCAAAATTACAGTGAACATCACAGTATGATGATTTGTAATAAAATAAATCAAATTCAATACATACAAATTAATTAGATACACAATACCTTAAAGAAATTATTTATGCGCTGCCTATGGTGAAGTATTTGCCAACGCAGCAAGAAAACACCTGTTTGAGTGTTTGATGAGTACGTCGAATGATTGCATCATGGCACACATGTGTAGATGTATTTCCTTTATTTGAGTAAAGATGCAGGTAGGGGATTCACCAAACTAAATACGTTGCTTATTTCAACGACGATTGTTTTGATTTCGCGAAACAAATTGTATTAATGTTATAGTTCAACACTTTTTTGACTCAAATAAACACTAACGTTATGATTGTTTTTGTAATATGAACTCATTGTTTTTATATAAAAGTTATACACTTTCGCGATGTAAATTGTTTATGCTATGAATTAATCACGCACTTGGTCAACGATAGTTATTCATTAACGTAAAGATGTTCAAATTATAAAAGAAAGAATTATTAATTTATTTTAATGTTCATTATTAATTATTAATGTTCAAAAATTAGGTTAAACACTTGATGATTTAAAAATAAAGTTCACTAAGTTTCATGTGACTTGACAACACATTCGATGATATTTAGTGAAATGCACACAAATTCCATTAATTAGATATACAATAATTATAATGCAAATGGTCTTTAACAAGAAACGCAGCTAAAGTTCTACAAGGTCATGGCGGTTCCCACCTTGCTGTATGGAAGCGAAACTTGGACGATTACGACCAGGCAAGAAGCTAAAATAACAGCAGCAGAGATGAAATTTTTGCGATCAGTCAAAGGATGTACATTGCTAGATATGAATAGAAATGAGGATATCAGAGAGGAATTGCAGATCTTTTCAGTGAAAGACAAGTTTTACGATTATAAACGTCAATGGAAGGAGCATGTGCAGAGAATGGAAGATCAGCGTTTGCCAAAGAGTGCCATGAAATATGATCCAAGTGGGAGAAGAGATGTTGGACGTCCAAGGAAGAGGTGGGCTGATTAGAAATCGGAACAGGCCTGGGGCCTACACCGTGAAGCAGACGACGACGACGATGGTCTTTAACCAAGAAAATAATCCAAACTTGATTATTTTGTCACAAAATAAATACGTTTTCTTTGAAGCTATTAATTGCACTTGTCTTTAAAATAAAATCCACCAAATAGCAATTTAAGGTAAGTTTGAGGTAATTGAAGGTAATCGTTGTCGAACTAAAATCAGACTGTCCCAATCATGTTAGTACGTCCTTATATAATATAGTGTCATCACGCGCCCCGTAGCACAAAAAATTTACGCGTGGCGATGAAGTCACCAGACGCGGTGATTCCCTGGTAAAGTAAATGAGATCACGCGTGTTAGCCATTAAAAATACTTTGTACAAACATTGTATTATTACTTTCTTTGGGGGCCGTTCATGTATTACGTAAGCCGTTTAGGAGGAGGGGGGGTAGCTGACATCTTATTTTTTCTTACTCGGGGGTAGGGGGGTCAAGACAATTTCTTACGTAAGATTTTATTTTTTTAATTAAATTTCAAAATTATTTAATCTAATTTAGGTGCTGTTGGTATTAATGTTAATGTGAAACACAATACTATTAATTATTTACGTTAGAAATGAATAAAGTAACTAAAAAGTTTGATTACAGATAAAATGGTCTTCTATTATTAAAAGCAATGCTTTTTTAAGTGTAACACAAGAATATCGCAAAAAAATATTATTTTGCACTTACTAGTATCCCAAGTAACATCAACGTCGGTTTTATACCGGTATACCATAGAAGTATAACGAATATGTACATATATTTTCATACCTGAAAATTAAGTACCAAAATGGTACCTAAGCGGCACATAAATTTTAGTTCATATTTACACTGTACTGTTTAGGTATAGTTTCAATGTACATATTTTTGGACCGTTATTCTGAAGGCAATTGTTGTATCGGATCGGCATTGAAATTTTATTAGCTAAAATATATTTGAACATACGGTACCGTTTAGGTAATGTTTTGATCGTTTTGTTTTGTTACTATAAAAGCGATATCTAACATGTACATGTATTTTATAAGATGGAATGTACGATATTTCCATCACCGGTTTGATACCTTAAAGTACAGTTTAAATAGTAATGTTTTAGTTGCTACAATTCCGGTATATAATATGTAAAGATGCTTTATTGGTTAAATTTTATGATTTTTACCTCACCGTTTTGATATTGTTCAACATAATAATATTTGTCCATGACAGGTTTAATAAGTACATAATAACATATTATGAAATATATTATATAATATAATAATTTTTATTAATATTAAAATGTGAAACATACGTAACATTAAAATATTTATTATAAAAATAAGTAATTTAAAGATCAATGAATTTTAATTACGTTTTAAAACAGTTGTAACCAATCAGAACGAAGAAAAATTTCACCGTTAGCAAAACTCTTGTTTCTCATTGGTTACAAATTATTATACGCATTTTATATTACAATTATTACCTGAAAATTAAGTACCAAAATGGTACCTAAGCGGCACATAAATTTTAGTTCATATTTACACTGTACTGTTTAGGTATAGTTTCAATGTACATATTTTCGCACCGTTATTCTGAAGGCAATTGCTTTATCGGATCGGCACTGAAAGTTTATTAACTAAAATATAGTTGAACATACGGTACCGATTAGGTAATGTTTTAATCGTTTCGTTTTGTTACAATAAAAGCAATGTCTAACATATACAGGTATTTTATAAGATGGACGGTACGATATTTTCATCACCGGTTTGATACCTGAAAGTGTAGATTAAATAGTAAAGTTTTAGTCGCTTACAATTCCGGTATATAATATGTAAAGATGATTTATTAGTTAAACTTTGTGATATTTATTTCACGGTTTTGATATTGTCCATGACTACTTTAATAAGTACATAATAAAATATTATGAAATATATACTCGTATAATATAATAATTTTATAAATAAAAATCCGTCTTATTCTCCAAAATCCCTTTTTATTAAATTAAATTTCGAGACGCGCTTTTTATAATTTTTATTAATATTGAAATGTAAAAAATATGTAACATTATAGTTATTTATGTATCAAGATTATGTATAAAAAAAAATTTCGCCGTTAGAAAAACTCTTGTTTCTGATTGGTTACAAATTATGATAAGCATTTTATATTACAATAATTATTATATGAGATATTATTGGGGTAAGAAGGGCGGTCAAATTTCTAAATTGGGGGCGGAAATTTTAAACCTCTTACGTCCGGTATTATCAACCCATATAAAAAGCCCTTTAGTTAACTAGATAATGTAAAACGTGTATTTTAAATATTTTATGTTTTCTAATAGCTAATTAACTAAAGGCCCTTTTAAAGTTTTAAGACCGATAAATAACTGTGTTTATAATATTTATTAATAAAAATATTAAAAAATTAATTAATTAGGAAATTTATTTTTAAAATAACTTTGCCGGCTTGGGAGTTGAACCACTGTACAACGGATTGCCAAAGGTACCATCGTGCCTATTTACCATTACGCCATCGAGATTTCTTACATTCTCCAATATTTTTTTTTCCTATAATGAGAAAGGAATAATATTATAGTTGGGGAATCGGTCTTTTATGTCTTTCTAGTAATCATAAATCTTTATTTCAACTATGTATCAAATTTTTGATTTTCTAAATATTGAAAAAGTTTCTAACTTCGTTACTTCAATACGGATTTTTAAGAAAAACTACGGCGCAAATAATAACAATCAAAAATCTTCGAAAATCTCCAAATTTGAAATAAAAATTCTGGAAATTAAAAGTCAGGAAATTAAAATTTAATAAATTTAAATTAAATAAATTTAATCCCACCACCGCTGTCGATTCGAATTAAAGTGACGCCGGCGTCGTAGCATTTTTCTTCAAAACACGTGCAAAATAACAACTTTTATTTAAAATAATTCATAATGTAATAAATTTTAAAGTACCAAAGCAAAATATTTGATTTATTTTAATTCAATATTAGGTAATATTTTTAATCTATGAATTGAAAATAAAATTGACCATCAAATAAGAAATATCATAGTTTATACCGTATACCCAGGTAGTCGAGTTGGCTTAGCAGTTGGTTTTCAGACGTATAGGTACAGTACAGCTTGGGTTCAAAACCTGGCCTCGGAAAAAAAAAGTAAGTAAAAATTATCACATTTATAATGTCAATTTTCAGATTCTGGCGCAGACAACAGGGAAACAATTTAGCAGTATGTAAAAAATAGAAATATTTAAAAATCAAAAATTTTATCTTTTATAAAAATTATTTTTTCTATTAAATAAATATCTCGTTCATAAAAAATCAACACATAATTGGTATAAAAACGATGTACTAATACAGTAACTGCAAAAGGGGCAAATCAATGCTGAACCGTTGCAAAAATACCTGTAATGTATATGTACATAAATGATACATCAATACAGTAACTGCAAAAGGGGCAAATCAATGCCGTACCGTTGCGAAAATACCTGTACCTTATATGTGCATAAATGATACATCAATACAGTAACTGCAAAAGGGGCAAATCAATGCTTTACCGTTACGGAAATTTCTGTAAGGTATATGTACATTTATGACGGTAAAATGTTACTTGGGATAGTCTCTCATAGTGCGATATACTCTATATATATTATAAAAAATATTTAAAAAAAATTTTATTATAAAACCAGATCATAAGGCTTTTGCTATACTTTGTATAGAAGCCTAAAAGTCGGGTCAAAATCGAGCGTTGTTGAAATTTTCTAAAATGTGCTCTATTTAACAGTGCTGGCGCTCAGCAACAAACTATCGTATTAAATAACTTAGATAGAAGTTGTAGTAAATTTTATTCTCTGTAAGATTTATATAAGTCATTTTCGTCCTAAAGTCAACTGGTAAGGAAATATTGCGAGGAAACATTTTGTATTCGCCACTTTTTTTAAATTGGCGGCACTTCGAGGATGTTGTTAAAATATTTTAAGTGTTTTTAATTTTTTTTAATGAGTTATATGATAACAATATAGCTGAAATAGAAATTTGTTTAAAAATATTTTGCCAAAAACCATCATTTTCACTCCTTCATAAAAAATTTCAACTGCAGACGAAGAATTCGGTAAGAAGCTCAGGGTTCCGAGAGGACGTTTTTTAGTATGTTAAAGTACGAACAATTACCTAACGAAATCCGTCGAAAAATCGCAGAAGACCGATTTTGGATTTTTATTCGCAATTTTCTTACACTATAAAGTAAATTATTTGAATAACTTTTTTTTTAATATAAAATAAACATAATATCTTCATTAATTTCACTTTTAATGTTTAATATCTGGCTTCTCATTGGGTAATAATTTATCTTACGTAAGATTAGTGTGGGGGGGGGAGGGGTTATACATTTTCTTATTTTTTCTTACTAGGGGGAGGGGGGAGTCTAAAAGTAGGAAAAAACGTCTTACGTAATACATGAACGGCCCCTTGTGCAAAGGAAAATATCTCACACGTGTAACAATTATGAAATCACCCGGACACGGTTATTCCCCGGTAAATGAGATCATTCATGTTGACGATAACAGATACTTTTTATTAATTCTTTGTATTAATATTGTATTAATTTTGAATCGTTACAAAGAACTACATAAGAACTACATAAGAAGTTGGAATATTTCAACTTTTACGTATTTCTTATGGAAATTAACCTTAATTTGAGCGATGCGCCGGTTTTCACGCAGTGAACACACCTTCTTGTGTGACAGTTCAAATAATAATATAACCTAAAATTGTACATTATTTTGTAAACGCTCTAAAAATTTATAAATTATAAATATATTTATATTTATAAATTATAAATTATAAATAAAAATAAAATATATATTTGAATGATGCTCCGTTTTTCTAACCAATAGAAACGCTGTCAGGGTTCACAGACCTTTAATATTAATATAACCTAAAGTAACAAAGTTATTAGTCATGTGCATTCTTTTATATACGTTGAAGATCGTTGAATTACTTAAACGACGGAGAGGTTATGTCACAAAATAGTTTCGTGTTGAAACTTCATAGCGCCTGCGCAGTTTTTTAATTTTTATGTAATTCTTACGGTCATTGTGAACGGTCCCATCTTATGCTTATGTTTATGCTTATGTAATTCTTATGCTTACGTCCATTGTGAATGGGCACTTAACTTGCGATCTACGTAGCCTCACACACACTTTGTTAAAAAAAACTTTAGATCGTATCAAATGACAATACGTTGAATCAGTTATTTATCCATTACCATGTACTTGTTTATTAAACGTTTGAAGATGGTAATATACTGTCATGATTCAATCTTCAATGGGGATTAACAATCACTAGTGATGCAAACAAGCAATTACAGGTCGCATGAAAATTCTTTTACGATTTAGAAGGTTCTCCGACATTACATAAGACTCAAAGAAAGAGTACAATAAATTCGGTTAATAATAAAGACAGGTAAGGAATGGGAAAATCCAAGAACGATATTGAAAAATGTAATCTAATATCCACAAATTAATTCATTAAAAATTGTTAGATCTTAAGAAATTGTTATTAAATAAAAAAATGTATAATTAGGTTAGATTAAGTTGTGCGTTAAAAGAAGAAATTACGTGGATTTTTAAAATCGGTTGAACAATAATGCAACGGTGGTTGTCCGAGATGTTCGAAAGATCGCGACGGCAAACGGATCGAACGATGAACGCTAAAACAAAAACAAAGGTGTAAATAATTTAATTACACTTATTAAATTAATCAATTATCAAAAGTGCAAGGAATCTTACCAGGTAGAAAAAATATCAAGTAGGAATAAAAGGGATATTTTTCCAAATAACTTAGCAACGGATCGATAAATAAATGCTTCTTCCAAGAACGCCAAAGCGTGGAGTACGTATTAATTTCGTATCCGAAAAAGTGTAGTAATAAAGTATAAATTAATGTACAAAGAGTTGAGATCTGAAAAGAAGTGATAATTAGCACGTGTAAAAAAGTAAAGAATAAGTGTGGTTAGAAAAGAGCAACAAAACTTACCTGGAATTATTTGGAATAAATGGTATGTTGATTGGATGAAACAATCCTATAAAAATAACCGGAGCCTAGATGCACAAAAACTGGAATCAATAGTAGAGGCAAATTTCTGGATCCTTGAAAACACTCTTGGAGCACGAGATAGAAAGCGAAATTTTCTACGCAAGGAGCGACATCTATGTGTGGTAAGAACAATAAAAACTTAATTTTCATAACGCGGCGGGAGTTCACGAATTCGAATAACATTAAACCGGTTTCCGGAAAAAACGAGATTAACTTTGGGTCGGGATTACGAATTAGTAATAAGAATTTGTTATTATTTATAGTTAAGATGTTTTATTATGTTTAATATTATAAAGGTCGATTTAAAATTAACAAATGCAAATAAAATTAAATTACAAATTGTATAAAAACATAGTCGTATCATTCGGGGATTTTTCTATCCCGTCAAAAGAGATTCGATTTCAGAATAAGAGCGAAGGAGCAAAATCGCAGAACCGACTACTAGAGAGAGGGGTTTTCATTCGAAAGGTAAATATTCAAAAAGCTAGCTGTGGTAAAACTATAATAATTTAAAAATCAATAAAAGTCAATCCTTAAATAAAAAAAAATATATTGCCGTGTTTAGCTACTGAATTTTAAATTTTTTATAGCGAGGGTAAAATAAACGGCACTCTTTTTTAATTATGCCTCGGCCAGCCTGCATGAGAACTCATAGTATTTTTGGGCGTGTAAGTGGTCCGGATGTAGAGAAAAGACACTTTGCAAAAATGCTATTGTGCATTAAAATTTGAATGAATTTAAAACTCAGAACTATACCAAATGTTACGCTGTTCCTGTGCTGTAAATATGAAAACCAAAAAATACTCAAAATAAATCAATTCAACAAAATACCTGTTTTTTATTGATTTTAAATCGAAACAAACCATAAAATTGCAAAATGAAACAAATTAAGCATACAAATTCAAATCCTTATAAACTAAAATAAAAACCCCAATTTTACATTTTCCGCACTTAAAATAGTTACTCGCGTTAGTTACGTCTTTTACCGAACAAAAGAGCTCTCAACAAAAAAAAACAGTCTTACCAATAACGTTCGATGATAACAAGTCGGTTTCCAGGAGCGGTGCTTCATAAAACGGCCTGCTTATTTGTGTAGTTGAAGTGAAGAACCAATACGATGACACACAATGAATCCTTGCGAACACAGTTGCTACCAGTTGGATCTCGAGTAAGTATTCCAAAAATCTTTCAATTAATGCTTGTCGATTCCATATCATAATCTTAAAAACTTATCACTACCAGTGGTATCAAAAATTTTACTGTCATTCCAAAATAATTAATTAACTTATTCTACTTTCCATAAATTTAATAAACCAATCAATAAATTCCACTTTACGAAAATTAAATCTTAGTACGTTTTTCTTGTTAATCGCTACCATGAGCGTCTTCAAATTCCAAATTTAGAACACCTCCGTCCTCGTTAACTGACGTGGGAAAAACTCTTCAAAATCAATCATATACTCGTACGTCCGTCCTCGTTGCTGGACGGCGAGAGACCTCTTAACTTTTTCAACTTATCTTTTCAAAACTCCTCGAGCAGGCGCGTTTTCACCAATCTCCAACTCGTTAGTCAAAATAAATCCGTCCTTTTCCATTTCACTCAACACTCCGATTATCATCACTAAAATGCGCTTTGCCTAACATTCACAAATATCAAAACTACCCAATTTGTTTCTTTATTTTTATTTTAAATTGTTAACATTTATTTTATGCTTTTATGTTCTGTTTCTTACATTTTTATTTTCTTTACAGAGACGGCTTCTATTGAAAGGATTTATCTTGAGTTTACAACAAATCTGAGGCAACAGCAATATCATTAATTTCAGGCATTACGACAATCTGGTATAGCAAAATTTGACCAAATCGCAGTGAATTGAAGAAAATTTGCAATTGTGTTTGTTCTCTAACTTCACCCTTATTTTGGACAACCGTAATATAGCGGGTGTCTTGCATATAAAAATATACCCCAAACACCGCAATACATTACTAAAAGTTTATAATGAATAAATAATAATTAAATGTGTTTAATTAATTATTTTATTGTTTAATTTTATCATAATTATGTTAGTTGAAAATAAATTGTTCCGTCAGTATGTAAAACATTTACTTATATTAACATGAAAACCTGTTAACTTCCGATTTCCAAACCATTGTTTAAATAAATTAACCTATGCTCAAATTCAGGATCAGATTTATTTTGCATAGACGCATTTTTGGACAAAACCAGTTGCAAATTCAGAAACTTCGTAAAAAGCTTAACATGATATTATGCAGTGATAAAATAAGTTACTCCATAAGTTACTCAATAAGTTACTCCAATAGAATTGGGGTTAATTTTCCACGTAAAGTTGTAAGTAGAAGTAATACGTTCAAAATAAGGTATAATGCAAATTATCTCTGGATATTTCACTATGTTCAAATTTTGACGTAAAATAGGTTATGTTAAAGAGACAACTGAAAACTTTTAAATTTGACGTTAAGTTCATAAAAATACACGTGCGCATGAACAAAACGCCGTGTCAACTTTCGTAGTCTGCTAAAATGCTGGTATTACACTATGCAATTAAATGACGAAAAATTATCAAGTTTTATAGCTTTATTTCAATATATATTGTAGCGTCTGATGCCTTGAAGAATGCACGAGTACGCACACAATCGGTTTATGACACCTACCTTAAATCGACTCTTACTTCTCAGGGTATTAATGCGTCGGGATCTGAATCAACCAACACTTCTTATACGAGCTTATTCTTGATTGAACGAATTCTGTATTCCAACAAAGATAAAACTACAGTTGGAATTCCGTTAACAAGTTTTTAATCAAATCAACAAATTTCAACATATAACAAGAACCCAAACAATCAAACAATCTTTATAAACTACTATTCTACGCACTGATTATTAAAAGGTAGCTAACCTGTGATTTGTATCGTGCGCACTATTTTCTTTCTTCAAAAATTCCACTTTCCAATCTCCAATCTCCAATCTGCTTCTCATATATCGGATAACTTCACGATTTAACTTCGAGACACGATCTCGATCACAACCTTCGTTGCCAACACCTTCTGTATCTCGCTATCTTGCGGAATCTTAAATTCTCCAAGGAATTAATCTTCTTGGGTAGTACCACCGTATATCGTTCACGAATATAAATTATTTCAGTATATTCTAATTGAATTGCAATTATTCGCACAACTGCATCTCGCAGTAACTAATATGCGACCGTCACGCTTCGTGATCTTGATGGAACTTCGCGAATATAATTTATTTCAATTATCTTTAATTGAATTGCAATTATTCGCACAACTGCATATCGCAGTAACTAATATGCGACCGTCACGCTTCGTGATCTTGATCGAACTTTTATTTACTTTTTATGTAACGTTCGTTACTATATATTTTGTTTTTTCAAACCGGAGCTTCTTATATATCGGTTTGTTTGTACATGGCCGACGGTTCTCTGCACGTTTGATTAATTTCCACATGTTGTATATCCCGTTTACACACAACATATAATTCGAACAAACTTAAAATTAAATTCAAACGACACAACAAAACAAACACATGTAAACAAATGTGTTTGAACCTCCGGTCTCCAACTGTACTTCTCTCCTTGTTGGTACGACTCTATCCTTAACATGGATAGCGCGTATCACAACAATATATATATATATTGCTATGTGCTTTCGGAGCTTTACTAGGGCTGCACGTTTTAATATTAATGTCTTGTACGGGTGTACGTAAATGTACCCCGTCAATAGAAATGTATGCAAAATTTTATTGATGAATGCAAATAAAAGAAATTTATACCTCGGCTTAACAATTTCGGTGAGCACAGACCTACCTTTTCTCACGTTGGATTCCTTCCTTGACCAAATCGTGAAGCTGAAAATAGAATGTCGTGGTCCTCGGAATGATTACAAAATTATGCTCCGTTTTAATGCAAATTGTAATTTATTATAATTTTAAAATAGTAAATAAATTAAATGTAATAAAACCCTTATGCTAGTTGACAAATATCTTATTTAATAAATTCGGAACGGATTAATGCACGTGTAAAGTTAATCGCAAATTTTCACTAATTTTTAAGTTTAAAATAATTCTTAATGGAACGGTACCTTTAATGATCTAGGGTATTTCTGTTTGCTGGGTTCATGTACCATTAAACTGTTCACTTGCACTCAGTGGATGACCTTCGATGGGCGAAATAATCTTAGATGCAACTTTCTTGTGTGTTGATTTTGCCTCGTGTTGTAATTAAATTTTTTCCAAAAATAATCGTGATTTTTCACAATCTTCAATCACTTTGACTTTCCAAATACGTAAGTACAATATCTTTTATGATTACTAATCTTTTTTTGTTGAATTTCTTTGTAATTTCTTGATTAATATAATTTTTAGCGGAGCACGCACAATTTCACACACCATTTATCGAATCTAAATCAACAACTTTTTTCATCAATTGTTTTACCATCGTTACCTGTGTTCTTCAAGGCAAATGTGATTTTCTGGTCGAAAATAAAATCAAATTTATTTACGTTATAAATTTTGCAGGTTCGGCTCAAGCCCAATGTGACTTATAAAATTTTAATAAAATTTTTATGTTTCAGATTAATTAAAGTACTTGCATCTCCTGTGATTTTCCAGTAAACTTTTGAAGAAAATGTCTTTCCCATTTGTGATACATTGAATTTGCGATGCACTCCGATAAGTGTAAATTATTCTTATTTTAAGATTCTACGTTTTAACACATTTTTTTATATAAACTAACCTTGAACAATTATTTTGATTTCAAATTACATTTCTTATTATTAATTAATTAATTTATAATTTTTAACAAACATTTTTATTAACAGAAATTAAAACGTTGCATTTTTGAATTTATTTTGTTATTTCGTTCCGTGATCCTTTCTTCATATAAATTTATGACGTTAAACTAAATTTTTGGTATCAGATAAAACTTTTACGTTTGAACAAATAAGTCATGTGCTCTTTATTGATAAACAAAATTTCAAATCGTGACGTTATCATTTCTATTGACGTGGTGGTCAGTTTCGGACATCGCAATATACTTAGATAACTTCTCGTGACCTCCAAAGTAAATATGTAATTAGGATGTTTTTAATCGTGGGTTTTTGGGTCAATCAAACGAAACAATTATTACGACTAACTAGTTTCGGCTACAATGTGAGTCTTCATCAGAGCCTGTAAAGACAAATTTATTAAAAATCTGCATACAACATGTGGTTCACAATAAAGAGACATAACCGTATTGGCTCGGCAAACAGGGTACAAAGCAAATTAAATTCTACAAACATACCACGTAATATAACAATGTCTTAGTGTTGAAATCAAATTTCGGACCACACATACATCTAATCCAAGTGTCAAACGTCAAACAAGCGTTACTAAGGTTTTTCTAATGTTCAGCACACCCGCATAAATTTTATTTAAACCTATTGTGTCCGTATTTAAATTCAAAGATGCGTCACTGTTTTCATTGATGTGCAGCATTTCCAAGATTAGTCTTTTATTAACGTTTGGCTCGTAACCCAAGATTTTGTAATTATCAAAATCAATTTTATGTCCAGTATCACAAATGTGCGCTGATAGTCCTGTGTTGGATTTTTTGAGTCTTACATCATATTTGTGTTGGTAAATCCTCATATTCAAATATTGTCCCGTCTGTCCCACATATGACGATCCACATTCACATTTCAAACGATAAATTAGGCCACTTTTTAGGCCATCTTCAATGTTGTCCTTGCCAAAGTTGTAAAGTGATGTTGATGTTTTTTTACTGTAACATACTATTTTTAAACTGTCATTACTTAACAGAGCTATCAAGCGGCTGGACAGTGCGGGTATGAAAGGAATGCTACCATACGTCATCGTTGGTGCGGGTGATTGAGATGTAAGAGCCGTTACAACCACATTAACTGGTGGTGACGTTGTTGTGGTCAAGTGTTCACTGCTGGTGCTCCACCAAATAGTGTTTATGAATCTCATAGGGTAACCATTTTTCAATAAAATATCCCTTGCCACTTTGTAGTTTTTTATTCTTATGTCAGGAGCGCAAAAGGTGTCGACCTTTCTTTTGAACATTCTGACGATATTTCTCTTTTGTGTGATCGGATTTGCTGAACTATAATTGAGTACATGGCCAGAATTAATCTTCTTTAAGTACCAATCTGTGGTAACCGTGTTGTTCGGTGATCTTATCAATCGAAGTTCTAGGAACGGTAATGCCCCATCGTTCTCTTCTTCCATCGTGAAACGGATTCCTCTGTTGTTATCGTTTAGGATACACAGTAGTTCTTGTTCTTTTAGGTGTGGGACCGCTGTGACGATATCATCTACATAGAGGTACAAGAAGGGCAAATTATGCGTCCAAACATCCAAACATTCCAACAGCAAATCATTCATAACTAACTCCGCTAGGATCGGTGAGACCGGACTGCCCATCGCGCATCCTGTCGTTTGTCTATACCATTTTCCATCGAATGTAAAAAAGTTTTTGTCATACAACAATGTGATCAAATGGACAAAAGACGACTTGGGAATGGTTGTATATAAACAAATGTCATCCCAATGTTTCTCTAAGGAGGAAACAATGGAAATCTTCGTAACATTAGTGAAGAGCGATACCACATCGTAGGACACCAATCTAAAGTCTGGTGGTAATTTTATTTCCTTTAACTTTGTGACAACTTTTTCCGAACTGTCTACTCGATAAGTTAGTGTTGGGATGATGTTTTTTAGGATGGAGGTGATATAATTTGCTAATCCATATAATGGGCCTCCCACTGCACTTATGATCGGTCTCAATGGCATATTTTGTTTATGGATTTTAGGTAAACCATAAGCTCTGGGTAAAGTGGCATTATGGATTTTTAGTTTTCGTAATGTTTGGTCATCGAGGTGCCCTTCTTCCCATAAATGTTTTACTGTGGTATTATTTAAATTTTGTATATTTTTCAAGGGGTCAGATTTTACCAATGTGTACGTATCTTTGTCACTCAACAGTTCATACATTTTGTTTTTGTATTCGTCTATGTACATAATGACTGTTTTGTTACCCTTGTCAGATCTCGTAACCATAATTTTATCTTTGTGTCCTTTGAGAAAAAGTTTGGTGGTTTTCCAGTCATTGTAGCCGAAACTAGTTAGTCGTAATAATTGTTTCGTTTGATTGACCCAAAAACCCACGATTAAAAACATCCTAATTACATATATATAATGCAATGTTGGAGCACCACGTCAATAAAAATACGTTTATTTAAGATTCAGAGAATTTGTTAATAACAAAAAAGCATGAACTTGTCTGAACAAACAGATAAACTTTCATCCGACACCAAGAATTTGAGTTCAGTATCATTTAATTTGAAAAGCGAGGCTTGAAACAGGTTAATAAAAATAATTTATAATGTAACGCTTAATTGATTCCGTTGATATAAAATGTTTATTAATAATACAAATCAAAATTGTTTAGTCATAAGAAAGGTAATTCAAAAGTCAAAATATTGTTAATTGATTAATTAATATAAAATTTGTGTTAGCATTAAAATTTAAAAAAGTGATATAAAAATATTACGCAACGTTCGGAGTGTTTCGATTTAGTGCACCAAAAACGGATAATGCATGTCCATAAATTTCATGAAACCAATCACGAGGCAACGATGAAGATTAATTCAATCTAAAAAAAAAAAATTATTTTATTAAAATTGTAACAAGTCACGATGAGCTGAATACAGACCTGCAATCTTAGAAGGTCAAAATGGTATTGATTTTTGCATCGACCAATAATAAATAATGACGAAGAATCAAGAGGCTATGATTTTCGAGGCGATGAAAAAAGGAAACAATTGGGATCGCGGTGCGTTTTGATCGATTAATAAATGGCGTTGTGTTTTATGGCCACTGCTGCTAAAAATAATTAAAAAGTACAGAAAATTTAAGTAAAGTCGACGAAAATTAGTGAATATTAATATAAAAACTGTACTTACGTTGTATTAAAGTGTTTTCCAATCGAAATTATAAAGGATTCAGAATATTTCTACAAAAAACGAATTTCAACTACACGTGGTTTGTACAACACACCAAGAAAAGTAATCTGTGCATATCAAGATAAGAAATAACCATCGGCGTGTCGAAGTTTAAGAATCTCATGGTCAAACATCTTATGCATAATAAAAACCCTAGAGCTTATAAAGGTAAATTCCCATTAAACTTTATTTTCGTAATAAAACTAAGTGAAAATTTCGGACAACATAAACGCGGGCTTTTCTTCGTTAATGTTAAGAATTTTTATTAATAGGATTAATATTAAGAACTTTTTTCTTGATAAACCATTTATTTACTTTATTTTGTGTAATAAAAATATAATTGTCTTTGCAACGGAAGATTTTTTTTTTTGATCTGTTCCGAGAGTCCAAAAGTTGATTTAGCATTACAGTTATTGGTCCCGGAACGAACCCAGACTGAGAGAGGTAAGTCCATGCACACCGAGACAGTTAAAGCCGAGGTATTATTATCACATTATTTGTAAATTGTGTAAAAGTTAAATATTTCTATCGACGGGGTACATTTTACGTGAACCCGTACACAAGTATTTTATAACGAGACATTATTAGTAGTAGAGGCATCACCAACACACAGCAATTTTGGCGCCCAACGTGGGGCACTTTTAATAGATTCCGTTCATTGCATATTTTGGCGTCACAACGTGGAGGCACGTTAAGGTACGAAAAGAAAAATCCGGAAGTAGGGGAGACAGAAACGGAAAAGGAAGAAGACGCGTTACAAGAAGTATTCGCATCGATAATAGACGAAGAAGATAAAACCGCAAGTGAAGTTTCGGTAGAAACAAATATTGACGAGACACCTAAAATAGAAGATAAAACAGAAATACAATTAATGATGGAGTACTTCAAAGGAAGAGATCTCATAAATGCAAAGAAAACAGACGAAAATCGATGTATGCTGGCCACATTGTGCAAAAACACTAATGAAAATGACCAGAAATTAGAATGAATTATAAAAAGGACAGAAGACACCAGAAATGATTTGAACGAGAAAATAGATTTAATCATTAAAAATACAGAAGACACCAAACAAGAACTTAACATGAATATACAAAAATACAAACAAGAAATTGAATCGAAGTTTTCCGAGGAAATTGGAAAAACAAATTCACACGTAATCAGTGTAGAAAAGGATGTCGAAAATTTAAATGAAAAGGTATCGGAAATTAGTGGTCAAATGATGCCGGCAATTACGACCAATAATAAAATAATACAAACACGACAAATTTTGGAAGAACAAATTTTAAAGTCAAAAACGGATATGAGTCAAGAAGTGTGTAAATTAGAAAATCGGGTAGACATAAAATTAAATGATCAGGGTGAAAAACTAAAACTAATAGAAGAAAACGTAAAGATAAAATGTGAAAGCACAAACAGTTCCATAAACTTAGCGGCTCTACAAGACATTACGTGGCCGACAAACAACGGGCAAGCGATTAAGTTCTACGAAAAAGGGGATTTCAACCCTAAACAGTTCATAAAATATGCGAATCGCAGCACAAGTCACATCCGCGATGTGAATAAATTTAAAAATTGCATTTGCTCAATGATGGGTGGCAATGCTAAAAAATGGTTCGGGTGTGTACAAGATAAATTCGAAGATTTCGTCGGTTTCGAAAGATTATTCCTAGATCGTTATTGGGACAAGCAAGCTCTGGGGCGAATTCGCAACGAGTTAATGAACGGCAAATTTAAAGGGTACGGTCGCCGCAATGATTACGCGGAAAACATAATCAACGAGGTAACGCAACTCGAACCGGAAGTATCAGAAGAAGAAGAAATCGTGGAGCATTTAGCTAATCACTTCTGTCAGGACATTATTAACCGGGTAGCGCTAGAGAATATAAACACGATATCAGAATTATCAAAATTGTTAAGGAGAACAGATGCGGTTAACATGGACGAGAGAGCCAATAGGCAAAATTATAATAACGCAACTAGAAATTTCAATAATTATTCAGGGGGGCAAAACGATTCAAATAACCAACGCACTTATAACAATAACGGGAACGATAATCGTATAATAACCAAGATAATAGGTACAACCGGTATGAAAGATCGGGAAATTATAATTATAATAATTACACGAGAGACAACAATAATTTTGAAAATCGTAGGGGCACTAACAATAATTTTAACACGAGTAATCGGTATAATCATGATGATCGTAATACAGGGTACAACTCAAACAGAAATAATTTTGGTCGAGGCAATTATTACGGAAATAATCGAAATTATAATCAGGGTTATCGTGGACGTTTCCAGAGAGGAGGCAGGTACGAGTCAAATTGGCGCAGTTATGACAATCGCACGAACGATCGAGACAACCAACAAGGGGGCGACGAACGTTATCCAAATCGAACGTCAGCCAATACAGACAACAGGCCGATTAATAGTGTTACGATAAATAGGACACCTGCTGTGGACGAAGGAACATCTTCTCCACAGGATTTTCAATAAGCGGCGTGCCAAGGAATATGCAGATAAGCTCTTACCAGCATCCCAAAGAGTTTATCAGCATAGAAAATACAGGGGGGTTAAATAATGAAAATAAATTTGATTTGTTGCCATACATAATGGTGGATATTAATAACGTTCAGGTAAATTGTTTGATAGATACAGGGGCAGAAATTTCATTAATTAATCAGGGGGTAATTTCGAAAAATCAAGAAAATTTTAAAGATTTAATTTTGAAAACGAAAGTAGTAAATTTGGTAACGCCAAACCAGAAAAAGTTCTCGTCTGCGAATGAAAGCATACTCGCAACAATCAAAATAGGGGATGTAATTATAAAAGAGTCGATATTAATTATTAAAAATTTATCTATGCAATGCATACTCGGAATAGACTTAATTAATAAATTTAATATGACCATTGATGCAGAACGGAAAGTAGTAAAAATATTAAATAAAGAGATCATTTGGACAAATAATGTAGGTAATCAAATCACTGATGGGAATGAACCGGAAATGTTAGTAGAAAATTTAATAGAAGGGGAATATAATGTTAATTATGACAGGGAAAAAGGTTTAAGAAGTGTTAATTGGGAAACACAGTTAATAAATGATTACAAAGGGGATTTGAAAAACATAAAATTAGATTGTCCAAATAATTACACCCACGAAGTCATAAAATTATTTACAAAATATAATGCGTTAATAAATCAAGAGTCGGGTACCGCGAAAAATTACGTGCACAAGCTGCAAATTATCAAAGACAAGCTATTCCGCTGTAAAACTTACCCTATCCCGCAATGTTACAAACATCAAGTACAATTAGAAATTCAAAAGATGCTAAATGACGGCATAATAGTGAAATCTCCGACAGCTTATTTGAACCCACTAGTTATTGTTAAAAAGAAAGACGGTAGTTTAAGATTATGTTTAGACGCGAGGGGGTTAAACGCAGTCACGAAACCTCAGTTCGAAAGCCCGGAAACTATGGAGTCATTATTATCAAAATTGGGATCATCAAAAACTTTTAGTAAACTAGACTTAAGAAATTCGTTTTGGCTAATTAAGCTGCATGAAGAATCACAGCAGTTGTTCCATTTGGATTATCGACCAGTAGCGCTGCGTTGATCGGTGCATTGCAAGTCATTCTTAATCAATTTAGTCATTTTTGTGCACATTATGTCGATGACATAATCATCTTCAGTGAAAATGAAGAAAGCCATAAAGTTCACTTGGGTAAAATTTTAAAAGCATTAAATGAAGCAGACTTGAAACTCAACATAGAAAAATGTGAATTCTACAAGACGCAAGTTCAGTATTTGGGGTACAGAATTTCAAACGAGGGGATTAAGATAGATGATGGGAAAATAATAGAAATCAAGAACTACCGTAGGCCATTTAACTTAAAGTCATTAAGATCATTTTTAGGGCTAATGAATTATTATAAAAGGTTCGTACCTAACTATTCCGATTTAACAGTTCCATTACTTGAGCTATTGAGGAAATCAGTACGGTGGAAATGGGACAATGATAAACAGAAAGCTTTTGAGCAAATGAAAAACACATTATATGAGAACGTCAAACTACTCCATCCGAATTTCAAGGAAAAGTTTATATTAAAGACAGATGCGAGTCATTTTGCGGTAGGAGGTGCGTTGATCCAACTGCACAATGGAGAGGAAGTACCGATAAGTTTTGTTTCGCGAACTTTAAAGAAATCCGAGCTTAATTATTCTACGTCCGAAAAAGAAATGTTAGCTATCGTGTTTGCGCTCACAAAATTAAAATTTTATTTAATTGGTAACCGTTTTGAAATACACACAGACCATTCCGCGTTGACATTTTTAATGCGTACAAAATTCACGAATAATAGAATTTATCGGTGGAGTTTGCTCATTATGGAGTATTCATTCGACATCGTACACATTAAAGGCAAAAACAATGTTGTTGCAGACGCGCTTAGTCGAAAAGATAACCCGGTAAATAAACAAGAAATTTTAATTGCGTTAAACCAACTGCTTGATGACGAGATTCCATTTACGCGTAACGATGTTTTATTAGCTCAAGAAAATGAATGTTTTGATAGCTTAAAAATTAAATTAGATAATAATGACCAAAGAATTTTGAATTCATTTAAATATAAAGATAACGTAATTATAAAAATCTTGAGAAATTTAGAATTATACGTGGTAGATGAAACTACCACCGTAAAAATTACAAACGCATTACACAAAAGATTCGGGCACCTCGGAATTCGAAAATCGTGGCTTCTATTCAGGGAAAATTATTTCTGCCATAAAGATTTAAAAATTATAAAGCGTACTATTAACCGATGTACATTATGTCACATGGGGAAATATAAAAACTTTCATAACCAAAATATCGTACAAAGCTTAAAACTAGAACAACCTGGGGAGTTAGTCGCTGTTGATTATATAGGTAATTTAATATCCAGTAGTGAGTTTCATAACATCTTCGTCGTGGTTGATGCGTTCACAAAATTCGTCCAACTATATCCAACGGAATCGTGTACGACAGATATTTCACTCGAATTTCTGGACCGCTTCTGCAATGAAATTATTAAACCAAAAAGAATTTTAGTTGATAACGCAACTTACTTCGATAACCAACGTTTTAGGCAACACTGGGATGAACGTGGTGTAAAAGTTACGTATTGTTCCATACGACATCCACAAGGAAACATCTGTGAGAGGTATGTCCAGGAAACAATTAAATTCCTCAGATTACTGGTACATAACGATCAACAATCCTGGCATAGTAAACTTCCATTGGTAGAAAGATTCATCAATCATACTCCAAGTACGACCACGGAAAGGACGCCACATTTCCTTATGATGGGTCAACAACCTGAACGACCATGGTTATATAACCAGACTGAAAAAGAATTCAATGAAATCATTGAAAAAGTCAAAAATAAATTAAAACAGAGAAGTCGAAAATATACCAGAAAAATGAACAGGAAAATCAAGAAAAAGTGCAATTTCGAGATAGGTGACTGGGTAATAACAAAAAAGTTAAGATTGGGACGTAGAGACCACAATCAGTGCCAGAAGCTACAGCTTCCCTACGAAGGACCTTTCATCATTGATGAAAAAGTAGGCGAATGCACCTACCAACTAAGACATCCCGATTCGGATTTAATAAGAGGTCGATTCCATATCGACATGATATACAGGTGGAACGATGGGGAAATCATGGAATTAGAAGAAAACAATAACAGCGAAACTTAATGACAGTGAAACTTAAAATAAATAAAATTGAACAACATCTATAAACAACCGCTGAGAAAATAGTAAAATAGGAACCGAAAAGACATTTGTAAATATAATTATAAGGAAAAAGGACATGACTAATGAATGATTTAAAATAGCTATGTAAATATGAATAAAGCTATTAAAACAAGAAGATGACAATAAAATTGACCAAGATGAAAAAATTATATAAATGTTATGTTTTTTTTCATTTACTGAAATAATAAAAAGTGTAACTATTTGTACCCACAAGAATTGTAAAAAGATTGTATAGGGGACAAAAGATGAATTGATTGTTTTGGTTAATAAAGTCATGATTTAAGTTTTGAAATTAAATCAAATTCATATTTATTTGTTAAAAGTGTAGGGGATTGTTTAAAACATTAGTGAAATAAAGCGAGTGCGCGAGTGATAAGGAGTTTTGGGTGACCAGGAAGGAGGAGAATGAGTCGATTTTCGTCCACCAAAAGGTGAGGACGTAATTTGAGTCGATTTTCGTCCACCAAAAGGTGAGGACGTAATTTGAGTTGGTTTTCGTCCACCAAAAAGTAAAGAAGGGAGTTGAGCCACGTCCACGAGTTAGGGACGACATATTTTGGGGAGTCAAGCGACGTCCACGAAATAAGAAATACGTATTGGAAAGTTTTTGGTTAATTTTAGTAAAGTTGGGACGTGGATAGGTTTTTGAAATTAGAACAAGTAAATTAATAAAAGTTGGAAGTTTGGGTACGAGATAAAGTACATGAAGAATTTGAAATTATTCAATTTAATAAAATTTGGTATAGTAAATCAAAGAAGAAAATCGTTAAAACTGTTAGAATTTTGGAACCAATGAAAATTAGATTTTTGGAAGGATCGATAGTTGTGATTTCTGGAAATATCAAAATTAAAAGGATTTATTTCAATCGAACTTATACCTGAAATTGTTCTGGTGGTTACGCTATAGACTACGGAGCGGGCGACATAGTTTCGAATCCCGTATCCGCAATTGTAAGAATTAAGGTTTAAAATATTATAATTGATTATGTTTATAAAATAATAAGAACTCAATGTTTAACAAAATAAATTGAGTTCGCGCGTAAATTTGAAATTCGGTTATTTTCATAAACTTTATAGGATTAATTATTTTTATTGTAAATTTGATTTAATTAATGAAAATTTCACTTTTGTTCCTTTTAATATTTGTTTTATTAATAAATTACATTCCTGGTGTGCAATGGTTACATTTTTGTTTGATTTAATATACAGCAGTAGGTACTAGAAACTAAGGTGCTAAGAATAACAAGTATTTTATCCGATATTATTTTTATTTTTGAACTGATTATTAAGTTCATTTCAATTGAGCATTTATCCAGTAAGGAATCCACCTTTGACCCTGAAAAGAGCTCATCAGCTAGCTGGCGCATTAATAAGTGTCATAGAAAAAGGTAGCATTTCATGGCAATATATATATTGTTGTGTTACCCACCTTTTAGGAGCGGACCTACCTATTTGGTTGACTTTATCTCAGGGTCAGTACTTTTGCTTAAGAGTCACGATGAACAAAGAACAACACAGACAAAGATGTAATAGCAAAATTCATATTTATTGAACAAAACTTAAAATCTAACAAAGGGATACACATAAAACTGCAAATTAAAATTTACCTTAGTTTTTGGCGTATGTATTCGAATACCTAGCTCACTGTTTTGAAAACTTATTCGTAGCACTATGACGTTGCACTTCGCGTAATGGATGCACCTACTTCCTTCTGGATTGACCTCGTTCAATCCGTTCTCATCACGGACGGGGAATGGGATCTGCTTTGGTTGGTTCCAATTATTTAACATTCACCCACTAGGATGGGTGAAATGGGTGAATTAGATTCAATCTAATCAATTGATTTCTCGCTTGGACACTTTACGTCTACTCCGTTTCGATATTCGCATGTAACTCACTTTTGGAGAACACCTTCTCGTGCGAGAGCTTTTTTCAATCTCCACTTTGGTCAAACACGACCTCTCTCGTTCGAGAGCTTTTAGCCACTTGTCTTTTTTTTTTCTTGTTATTCTTTATCTCCCACGTTACAGCCTTTTTTTGTTTTTCTTCTTTTTCTTATTTTTAATCAACGTTACTAAAACGCGCATGTCATCGTGAATTATTTTAAAAGCATAACAACCAAACAATGTTTTTTTTAAAATAACTTCAAAATTAAAAATGCAATTTTATGAAACATTCAAAACAATACTACAGTAACTAAACTAAAATACGAAATGTTGAAACCACATCCCGTCCGTGCCGACCGTTGTTGATCGCGGATCTTACGAGATGTTGTGGACACAACAATATATTACGGTGGTCCAAAATAAGGGTGAAGTTGGAGAATAAACACATTTGCATTTTATTCATTGGGACACTCTGATTTGTTCATGTTTGCTATACCAGATTATCGTAATGCCTAAAATTTGTGATATTGCTGTTGCCTCAGATCTGTTTTGATACTCAGAGTAGATCCTTTAGATAAAAACCGTCTCTGTAACAATAAAAACTTTAAGGTGTAAGAAACAAAACATAAAATCAGAAATGTTAGTAAGTTTTAAAAATAAGGAAACAAATTGGGTGAATTTGTAATATTTGTGAATGTTAGGCAAAGCGCATTTTAAGTTGTAATAAAAGTGTTGAGTGAGTTGAAGAAGGACGGGTTTATTTTCTAACAAGTTTTAGATGGGTTGAACGCGCCTGCTCGACAAAATTTGAAAAAAGATAAGTTTTGAAAAGGAAGGTCGGTCGACATCCAGCAGTGAAGACGGACGTGTTAAAATTCTGATTTTGAAAAACTCTCTCAAGAGCATTCAGTGAGTACAGATGTGTTGGGAGAAGAGATTATTAAAAAGCGAAAGTTTACTGATTTAATTAAATTATTGAAAAAGTTTTGAAATCTCGTTTGATGGTGATGAAAATTTTGGATACCACTGGTCACTGGAAGTTTGATGGTTATGGGACAAGATAGAAACGTTAATGAATAATTGGAAATACTTACCTAATATTCGATTGGGTGCATCTGTGTTCGTAAAGATCCTTGGAGTGTCGTCATCCGAATTCCTCACGAAAATCCACACAAAATCAGCAGGCCGTTTTTCTACGAAGCACTGGTCACAAAAACCCGCGTCGCTATCTTCGAACGATATTGGTAAGACTGTTTTTGTTTGAGCGCTCTTTATATACGGTGGAAAACTTCGATAACGCGAATAACAATTTTAAGTGCGGGGAATTTAAAAGGGGTTATTATTTTAGTCTTTAAGAATTAATTTTGTATGCTTAATTTGTTTCCGTTGTAAAAATTTTATGATTTGTTTCGATTGCAAATTAATAAAACCAGGTATTTTGTTTAAATTGGTTTATTTTGAGTATCTCTTGGTTTACATTTTACAGCATAGGAATAGCGTAATATTTGGTATAGTTCTGAGTTTTGAATTCATAAAGATTTAATGCACAATAGCATTTTTGCAAAGTGTCTTTTCTCTTAAGTCGGACCACTTACACGCCCAAAATACTGTGAGTTCTCATGCAGGCTGGCCGAGGCATAATTAAAAAAGAGTGCCGTTTAGTATAATCCACCGCTATATAAATCAAAAAGAATTCAGTAGCGAAACACGGCAATATATTGCTGTGTTTGCCTCGGAGCTTTGTTAGGCTTGCACTCTGAACTGTTAATGACTTGTACGAGTGTACGTAAAAGTACCTCGTCAATAGAAATATGAGCAAATTATTCTCGACAAATATAAATAAAGTAAATTGATACCTCGGCTTGACTATTTCGGATAGCACAGACTTACCTTTTCCCAGGCTGAGTTCCTTCCTTAGCCAAATCTTAAATCTGAAATGCAATCTAGTGGCTTTTGGAATGATAATACATAAATGATGCTCCGTCTTATAGCAAATCGTTTTTTATTATTATTATTAATTTCCAAATGTAAATATTTAAAGTTAATAAAATTCTTATTTCTAATTACAAAATCTTAATTCTATAATAAAACTAACGTTTTCCCGCACGTGTAAAGTTAATCGTTAATTTGCACAAAATTTATGTTTTTAATAATTTTTAATGTAACGGTACCTTTATTTGGTGTAATTCTTTTCGTTGGATTCATATACCATGAAGTTATACGGTGGTATTCGTTCGATGGCCTTCAAGGGTGCGTGATCTAACTGGATTGAATTCCCTCGTGGTAGTTTTTGTATCGTGACCAAAGTTTTCGTTCGAAATAATAGCGAATCTTCTCAATTTTGCACAGATTTTCACTTTTTGAAATACGTAAGTATAGTATTCTCTCAATTACTAACTTTTTAATCACTTTCTTAATCAAATTTTATTATATTTTTCACCTTTTAGCTGGACACAAAAATTTGCCACACATTTACTTTTATTTAAGCAATCAACCACACTTAATCAACAATCCATTGTTTTTTACCATAGTTACCTGTATTTTCAAGGCACTTCTGATTTTCCATTTATCGAAAATAAAATCGATTTATTTTGACGTAAAATTTCCAGGTCCGTACTTAGCTCAAAATGATTTGTAAAATTTTAATGAAATTTTTATGTTTCAGATTTATTTTGAAGTAGTAACATCTCCTGTGGTCTTCCAGTAAACCTTTTGAAGAATATGTTTTTCGCATTCGTGGTACATTGAGTTTACGGCGCACTTTGACACGTAAATTTTGTTATTTTAAAAGTTCTACGTTTCAACACATTTTTATAACTAATACTTTTAACAAATTGTTTTTGATTTCAAATTACATTTTTATATATCACTACTTAAATTAATTTACAATTTTAACAAACCTTTATTTTAAAAACTGAATTAAACGTTGCATTTGGATTTACATTGTTTTCTCATTCCGTGACCTTATCTTCATTAAATTTATGACGTTAAAACAAACCTTTGGTGTCGGATAAAACCCTTTCGTTTGAACAAATAAGTCTCGTGCTACCTTTGTTAATAAATTAAAAACATTGACTCAAAACGTGATCATTTCTATTGACGTGGTTTTGGTACACCGCATTTACCTCCTGTTAATTAAAATTTATCCGAAAATACCTAATTTTTGTGATAAATTTCTTAATTAACACACACGTGCATTAACTCATGAACACAACAAACTAAATTTTTAATGTAACGTTTAGTAATGATTATCACTAATATTCAAAATTAAATCATTAAATTATATCAAATGTAAAAAAAAATCAACTAAATGAATTCAATAAACTAACTAACCATATTCAAAATTAACTATCTAAATTATAAAAGTATTTGAAAACTCCCTAACTAATCATGTTAACACAACTAACTAATTATATAAAAATTCAAACTAACCTATTTATTTTGACGAATAAATTTGACCAAGGTTTCTATTATGATTTTATATTATTTAAATTCTAAAATTTTCATTAACTTTGTACTTTGCTGTTCTTAAAACTTGATTCTTTATTTTTATTAATTTTCCAATCTTTGACCTATTTATTTATATTTGGGTGATTTCTACCTTTAGTTTTTATAATTTTCAATCATTAAACTTTAATTCCTAGCTTCATATTATTATTTGGTATTCTTTATCTTACTTTAATCAATATTTTCCTATATAATTCCCCATTATTATTTTGGTAACCTATTCTCGGTCCCATTTCAATTCATATAACTTCATATAATCTCATAATTATTTCATTAAATTCCACATTATTTATCTAGTTACTCCGTTTGAGTTAACCATTATTTATCTAATTTTCCCCCCTTGTATCTCTTATTGTATTCAATTGAATACCAATTTTATTGAAAACTTCCCGATCTGTTCAAATTAAATTCATAATTATTTACCTAAGTTTATGTTTCACCCAAATTCTAAATTTCAAACTTTTTCCTTTTAATCAATGAAATTATTTTATTAAATTATTTTTAAATTGAAAATTCTTTTAATTAAATAAATTCTTAATAACCTTTTCCTTTATAAATTTTTGACTGTCATAAAACGTATCATCTTTAATAATCTTATCTTGGTCAAATTCTTCTAAAGTCTTCATGTTCTAATAGCTTCAATCAAATTTACATTGCTATATCATGTTCACATCATATTGTAATTGTCATATTCGGTACTTGTCTTATTCATGCCTTAAAATTATATTTACAATTGTCTTTAATTCTTACTATTTCTCTAGCGGTTTATTTAGAAGTTGTTAAAATTTTATTTGTTTTTTCTTTTTAAGTTTCGCTATGGTTTTATTAACCATAATACCTCCTGCTATTTTTATCAGCGGTCAATTATGAAGTTGTAAACATTTAGTGACTTAAGTTTCGCTGTGGTACGTTGTCCACCATAATAGTCCCATCGTCCCATCGAAAAATCATATCGATGTGGAATCGACCTCTTATTATGTCCGAATCGGGATGTCGTATTTGGTAAGTACATTCGCCTACTTTCTCATCTATAATGAAAGGTCCTTCGTAGGGAAGTTGAAGTTTTTGGCATTCATTGTGCTCTCTTCGGCCCAATCGTAACTTTTTAACAATTACCCACTCTCCAATTTCAAAATTGCATTTTTTCTTAATTTTCTTATTCATTTTTCTTGTGTATTTTTGACTTCTTTTCTTGAGTCTTTTCCTAACTTCTTCAAGTATTTCATCATGTTCTTTTTCAGATTGATTATATATCCAAGGTCTTTCCGGCTGTTGATTCAACATGAGGAAATGTGGCGTTCTTTCCGTCGCTATGCTTGGGGTATGATTAATGAAGTTTTCTACCGTTTCGAGTTTACTATACCATGAAGGTTGATCATCGTGTACCAGGAGTCTGAGGAATTTAATCGTCTCTTGGACATACCTCTCACAGATGTTTCCTTGTGGATGTCGTATGGAACAATACGTGACTTTCACACCACGTTCTTCCCAATGCTGTCTAAAACGTTGGTTATCGAAGTAAGTTGCATTATCAACTAAAATTCTTTTTGGTTTAATAATTTCGTTGCAGAAACGATCCAGAAGTTCCAGTGAAATGTCCGTTGTACATGCTACCGTTGGATATAATTGGACGAATTTTGTGAAAGCATCAACTACGACGAAGATGTTATGAAACTCACTACTGGCTATTAAATTACCGATATAATCAACTGCAACTAACTCCCCAGGTTGTTCTAGTTTTAAGCTTTGCACGATATTTTGGTTATGAAAATTTTTAAATTTCCCCATTTGGCATAATGTACATTGGTTAATGGTACGCTTTATAATTTTTAAATCTTTATGGCAGAAATAATTTTCCCTGAACATAAGCCACGTTCTCTTGATACCGGCATGTCCAAATTTTGAATGTAACGCGTTTGTAATATTTATTGTGGTAGTTTCATCTACCACATATAATTCTAAATTTCTCAAAGTTTTTATGATTACGTTATCTTTATATTTAAATGACTTTGTATTTTCTTGATCGTTATTATCTAATTTAATTTTCAAGCTATCAAAACATTCATTTTCCTGAGCTAACAAAACATCCTGACGTGTAAACGGAATTTCGTCATCAACCAGTTGGTTTAATGCGATTAAAATTTCTTTAGGCTTATTTTCCGGGTTATCTTTTCTACTAAGCGCGTCTGCAACAATATTATTTTTGCCTTTAATATGCACGATGTCGAATGAGTACTCCATAATGAGCAAACTCCACCGATAAATTCTATTATTCGTAAATTTTGTACGCATTAAAAATGTTAACGCCGAGTGATCAGTGTGTATTTCAAAACGGTTGCCAATTAAATAAAATTTTAATTTTGTGAGCGCAAACACGATAGCTAACATTTCTTTCTCGGACGTGGAATAATTAAGTTCAGATTTCTTTAACGTTCGTGAAACAAAACTTATCGGTTCTTCTTCCCCATTACGCATTTGTATTAAAGCACCTCCTACCGCAAAATGACTTGCGTCTGTCTTTAGTATAAACTTTTCTTTGAAATCGGGATGAAGTAGTTTGACGTTCTCATATAATGTATTTTTCATTTGATCAAAAGCTTTTTGTTTGTCATCGTCCCATTTCCACCTTACCGATTTCTTCAGTAGCTCAAGTAACGGAACTGTTAAATTAGAGTAGTTAGGTACGAACCTTTTATAATAATTCATTAACCCTAAAAATGATCTTAATGATTTTAAGTTAAATGGTCGACGATAGTTTTTGATTTCTATTATTTTCCCATCGTCTATCTTAATACCCTCGTTTGAAATTATGTAACCCAAATATTGAACTCGCGTTTTGTAGAACTCACATTTTTCTATGTTGAGCTTCAAGTCTGCATCATTTAATGCTTTTAAAATTTTATCTAAGTGAATTTTATGAATTTCTTCATTTTTGCTGAAGATTATTATGTCATCAACATAGTGTGCACAAAAATGACTAAATTGGTTGAGAATGACTTGTAATGCACCGATGAGTGCCGCGCTGCTAGTGGATAATCCAAATGGAACAACTCTAAAGATATATGTGTTTCCGTCGACGCTAAAACCTGTGTATTGTTGTGAGTCTTTATGTAATTTAATCAGCCAAAACGAATTTCTTAAGTTGAGTTTACTAAAAGTTTTTGATGATCCCAATTTTGATAATAATGACTCCATAGTTTCCGGACTCTCGAACTGGGGTTTTGTGACTGCGTTTAGCCCCCTTGCGTCTAAACATAATCTTAAACTCCCGTCTTTCTTTTTAACAATAACGAGTGGGTTTAAATAAGCTGTAGGAGATTTTACTATGATGCCGTCATTTAGCATCTTTTGAATTTCTAATTGTACCTGGTGTTTGTAACATTGCGGGATAGGGTAATTCTTACAGCGGAATAGCTTGTCCTTGATAATTTGTAGCTTGTGCACGTAATTTTTCGCGGTACCCGACTCCTGATTTATCAATGCGTCGTATTTCGTAAATAATTTTATGACTTCGTGAGTGTACTCATTTGGACAATCTAATTTTATGTTTTTCAAATCCCCTTTGCTTTTATTTATTAACTGTGTATCCCAATTAACATTTCTTAAACCTTCTTCCCTGTCATAATTAACATAATTGACATTGTATTCCCCTTCTATTGAATTTTCTACTAACATTTCCAGTTCATTCCCATCAGTGATTTGATTCCCTAAATTGTTTGTCCAAGTGATCTCTTTGTTTAATATTTTTACTACTTTCCGTTCTGCATCAATGATCATATTAAATTTATTAATTAAGTCGATTCCGAGTATGCATTGCATAGATAAGTTTTTAATAATTAAAATCGATTCTTTTATGATTACATCCCCTATTTTAATTGTCGCGAGCACGCTTTCGTTTGCAGACGAGAACTTTTTCTGGTTTGGCGTTACCAAATTTACTACCTTTGTTTTTAAAATTGAATCTTTAAAATTTTCTGGATTTTTCGAAATTACCCCCTGATTTATTAATGAAATTTCTGCCCCTGTATCTATTAAACAATTTATTTGAACGTTATTAATATTTACCATAATGTATGGCAACAAATCAAATTTAGTCTCATTATTCAACCCCCCTGTATTTTCGATACTGATAAACTCTTTGGGATGCTGATAAGAGCTTATCTGCATATTTCTTGGCACGCCGTTTATTGAAAATCCTGTGGAGAAGATGTTTCTTCCTCCACAGCAGGTGTCCTATTTATCGTAACACTATTAATCGGTCTGTTTTCTGTATTGGCTGACGTTCGGTTAGGATAACGTTCGTCGCCCCCTTGTTGATTATCTCGATCGTTCGTGCGATGGTCATAACTACGCCAATTTGACTCAAATCTACCTCCTCTCTGAAAACGTCCACGATAACCCTGATTATAATTTCTATTATTTCCGTAGTAGTTACCTCGACCAAAATTATTTCGATTTGAGTTGTACCCTGCGTTGCGATCATCCTGACTATCCCGATTGTTAGTATTAAAATTATTATAACCACCCCTACGATTTTCAAAATTATTTTCATTTCTACCGTAATTATTATTGTTCTGGTTATAATTTCCAGATCGTTCGTAACGGTTGTATCTATTGTCCTGATTATTGCGATTGTCGTTCCCATTATTGTGATAAGCGCGCTGGTTATTTGATTCGCGTTGCCCCCCTGAATAATTGTTAAAAGTTCTAGTCGCGTTATTATAGCTTAGCCTATTGGTTCTTTCGTCCATGTTAACCGCATCTGTTCTCCTTAACAATTTCGATAGTTCGGATATCGTGTTTATATTTTCTAGAGCTACCCGATTAATTATATCTTGGCAGAAATGATTTGATAAGTGTTCAACGATTTCTTCCTCGGAGACTTCCGGTTCAAGTTGCGTTACCTCGTTAATGATGTTCTCCGCGTAATCATTGCGGCGACCGTACCCTTTAAATTTGCCGTTCATTAACTCGTTGCGTATTCGCCCCTGAGCTTGCTTGTCCCAGTAACGATCTAGAAATAGTCTTTCGAAACCGACAAAATCTTCAAATTTATCTTGCACACACCCGAACCATTTTTTAGCATTTCCACCCATCATCGAGCAGATGCAATTTTTGAATTTGTTCACATCACGGATGTGACTTGTGCTGCGGTTCGCGTATTTGATAAATTGTTTAGGGTTAAAGTCCCCTTTTTCGTAGAACTTTATTGCTTGCCCGTTGTTTGTCGGCCATGTAATGTCTTGTAGAGCCGCTAAAGTTATTGAACTGTTTGTGCTTTCACATTTTATCTTTACGTTCTCTTCAAGTACTTTTAGTTTTTCACCCTGATCATTTAATTTCAGGTCTACCCGATTTTCTAATTTACACACTTTTTGACTCATATCCGTTTTCGAACTTTCTATTTGTTCTTCCAAAATTATTCGAGTTTGTATAATTTTCTTGTTGATTGTTGTTTCCGTTATGATTTGGTCACTAATTCCCGATACCTTTTCACTTAGTTCGTATACATTTTCTTTTACCGTTTGTACCTTTGAATTTGTGTCATTTATTGCCTGAGCAAATTTAATTTCTATTTCCTTTTTACACTCTTGTAAATTCTCGTTGAGTTCCTTCTTCGTATTTTCTGTATATTTAATGACTACATCTATTTTCTCGTTTAATTCCTTTTTGATCTCATTTGTGTTGTTAATAATTAATTTTGTATTTTCTCCTGTGCTTTCTATTATTAACATTTCTAACCTACTACTTGTTTCTTCAGTGTTTTTACATAACTTGGCTAGCATATCTCGATTTTCATCCGCTTTCTTTTCATTTTCGAGATCTTTTTTTTCTGCTTCCTTTGCATTTAGGAGATCTCTTTTATTGAAGAATTCCATCATCTTTTGTAACTCAGATAGGTTTTCTACCTTAGGCGTCTCGTCAACATCTAATTGGATTAACATTTCACCTCCTATACCTTCCTCGGTTATTGATACAGCCTCCTCTGACGTTTCTTCCTCCTTTTCACTTATTACGTCTTCTGTACCTTCATCTACCACTTCCGGATTCTTCTTTTCATACCTGATCGTCCTTTCAGATTTTTCTGCCATTTTGATTTATTTATTTTTTTAATTTAATTTTAAGGAAATAGTTATTAAGTGAATCTTGATGTAATTTAATTTTAGTTTTAAGAATATTTTTAATTTTAGGTTTAACGTTAAGTAGATTGTAAACGATTTTATGTTGACGTTAATGTAAATAATTTTAATTAAATTTTCCGTTGTAATTGACCTAACTGATATTTTTAGTAATGCCACGCTGGTATCCCCCTTTTATCGATGCTCGCACGATGGGCGCCAAAAAGTGCTGTGTTTGCCTCGGAGCTTTGTTAGGCTTGCACTCTGAACTGTTAATGACTTGTACGAGTGTACGTAAAAGTACCTCGTCAATAGAAATATGAGCAAATTATTCTCGACAAATATAAATAAAGTAAATTGATACCTCGGCTTGACTATTTCGGATAGCACAGACTTACCTTTTCCCAGGCTGAGTTCCTTCCTTAGCCAAATCTTAAATCTGAAATGCAATCTAGTGGCTTTTGGAATGATAATACATAAATGATGCTCCGTCTTATAGCAAATCGTTTTTTATTATTATTATTAATTTCCAAATGTAAATATTTAAAGTTAATAAAATTCTTATTTCTAATTACAAAATCTTAATTCTATAATAAAACTAACGTTTTCCCGCACGTGTAAAGTTAATCGTTAATTTGCACAAAATTTATGTTTTTAATAATTTTTAATGTAACGGTACCTTTATTTGGTGTAATTCTTTTCGTTGGATTCATATACCATGAAGTTATACGGTGGTATTCGTTCGATGGCCTTCAAGGGTGCGTGATCTAACTGGATTGAATTCCCTCGTGGTAGTTTTTGTATCGTGACCAAAGTTTTCGTTCGAAATAATAGCGAATCTTCTCAATTTTGCACAGATTTTCACTTTTTGAAATACGTAAGTATAGTATTCTCTCAATTACTAACTTTTTAATCACTTTCTTAATCAAATTTTATTATATTTTTCACCTTTTAGCTGGACACAAAAATTTGCCACACATTTACTTTTATTTAAGCAATCAACCACACTTAATCAACAATCCATTGTTTTTTACCATAGTTACCTGTATTTTCAAGGCACTTCTGATTTTCCATTTATCGAAAATAAAATCGATTTATTTTGACGTAAAATTTCCAGGTCCGTACTTAGCTCAAAATGATTTGTAAAATTTTAATGAAATTTTTATGTTTCAGATTTATTTTGAAGTAGTAACATCTCCTGTGGTCTTCCAGTAAACCTTTTGAAGAATATGTTTTTCGCATTCGTGGTACATTGAGTTTACGGCGCACTTTGACACGTAAATTTTGTTATTTTAAAAGTTCTACGTTTCAACACATTTTTATAACTAATACTTTTAACAAATTGTTTTTGATTTCAAATTACATTTTTATATATCACTACTTAAATTAATTTACAATTTTAACAAACCTTTATTTTAAAAACTGAATTAAACGTTGCATTTGGATTTACATTGTTTTCTCATTCCGTGACCTTATCTTCATTAAATTTATGACGTTAAAACAAACCTTTGGTGTCGGATAAAACCCTTTCGTTTGAACAAATAAGTCTCGTGCTACCTTTGTTAATAAATTAAAAACATTGACTCAAAACGTGATCATTTCTATTGACGTGGTTTTGGTACACCGCAATATACATATTATAGCACTACAGGCCTTGTAGACCCATGGCTTGTTTGGCTATACCAGCCCATATCTTCCTGTTCATCGCTTTTTCCTTCCATTCCGTGATGTGTAAATAGTCCAAGTCATCCTGTACTTCTTTTTTCCATCTTGACTTTGGTCTTCCTCTTCGTCTCTTCCCGTTCATCGTCATCTTCAATACAATTTTGGGTACTCTTTCTTCTCCCATTCTCATTAAATGGCCTAACCACCTTATCCGTTGTGCTTTTACTCTTCCGACTATGGATTCTTCTCCGTATAATTCGTATATTTCTTGATACTTTCTTCTTTTCCATCTATATACTCTCCGCCAAAAATTCTTCTAAGGATCTTTCTTTCCCACACATTCAACATTATTTGGTCTTGTTTTCTGAGTGTCCAGACTTCACTTGCATACGTTACTACCGGACGTATCATTGTTCTATATACTTTTATTTTCACCATTCTAGAGAACATACCACCTGTCAGTATTCTTTGCAATGCATATGCACTTTTATTTCCTGCCGCAATTCTGGCTTTTATCTCTTCATTGCTTCCTGGATGTCTCGTTACCAGTGTTCCCAGATAAGTACATGTTTCTACCTCTTCAAATTTTAATACTTCATCTTGTTCTAGTTTTATCTGTAAGATGTGCATTGTTCGAAAGGTTTATCGTTCCACACCATATATTTCGTTTTTTCGGCATTCACCTCTAGGCCCATTCGTTTTGCTGCCTTCAGGATCCTTTGCAAAACTTGTTGTAGTTCTCTTTTGGTTCGTGTTATAATCGTTATGTCGTCGGCAAATGCAAGGCATTGTTGTCGTTTGTGAAATATGGTATTATTTCTGTTAATTTTTGCTATCTCGTAACGCCTTCTCCAGTAAAGCTAATGTTTTTACGTAACATTTATATGTACTATGTATTTCGCCCTCTTGGTTCCTCCTTCGCGCATTGTAGGGCTTTTGACAAAAGGAATCACCTCTACACTATGCAATTAAATGACGAAAAATTATCAAGTTTTATAGCATTATTTCAATATATTCACTTTAAAACGTATTTTTGCATACATACAATACTTTTTATACAATAAAATACATATCTAACAAGAAATAAATGTACATTTATTAAAACTAAATATAAAAAATGATAGAATAAAACTCAATTAATTATAACGAAGTTTTTAACATTTTAGAATACTTTTTTTTCAGCACTACTTTTCTTTCTTTCAGAAATATGATGTGTATACAGTGTATACTGCCTCAACCTCATAGTAATGTATGGTGCAAAATGACTTTATTTTTATTTTAACCTAAAATACGCATAAAAGTCATGTAAAATTTGAATTTAAATGACATTTAACACACATTAAGGACAGCGCCACCTTATGATATAGTGTTTCGTGATTCGCATAAGCGCTCGCAAATTTTAAGCATTGAGATAGGGAGTTGCCGGTCCCAATCTTCTAAGTTCATGGTCCTTAAGAATAAGCATACTTTTTCACCTTTGGTTTCTGCAGAGTTCAGCAATAGGAAATAAGAACGTCGAACCGTACATTCAAGAGTATAATTACTTCTAGTTTTGTCAGAATTTTGGTTTTTATAGTTTTTTTTTTGAACTCACCACTGAAAACTCAAGCAGTTCAAAGTGCTGACAATTTAAATTAGTAGCTAGGATAAGTATACACAAAATATCATAGCAATATGTACTATATTTAACAAAGGGCTTAACCTAATAATAGATAATGTATTAAATTTGTTGACATGTCGAAGTAAATATTGAAAATTGAATAAACATTATATCTTAATATTAAAGTGTTCTTAATGAACATTTAAGGTCACAAAATTTAAAACAAAGGTTTTACAACTCGCCGGTATGAATTTTTAAATGTTTTTTTAAATTTCCACGTAGTGAACATTTATAGTCGCAAATTTCACAAACGAAAGGTTTCTCGCCGGTATGAGTTTTTAAATGGTCTTTTAAACTTGACTTGTGTGAACATTTATAGTCACAAATTTCACACCCGAAAGGTTTCTCGCCGGTATGAGTTTTTAAATGGTCTTTTAAATTTGAACGTAATGAACATTTATAGTCACAAATTTCGCACCCGAAAGGTTTCTCACCGGTATGAGTTTTTAAATGGTCTTTTAAACTTGACCGTTGTGAACATTTATAGTCACAAATTTCACACCCGAAAGGTTTCTCGCCGGTATGAATTTTTAAATGGCGTTTTAAACTTGAACGTCGAGAACATTTCCGTGCACGGCGTGAATAAGTTGATAAGTCGAAATATACGATAATTGGGATTATCTTCTTCAACTGCGCTAATTTGCCATTGCCATTATGTAAATAATTGAACAAGTCGAAAGAACAATATTTTGCCCGAGATATTAGTATGTGAATATTTGAACATATCAGAAATGGAGGTATAAAAATAAATAAACCGACATATGTACTTATTCAAAACAGTTCTATAAAACAAAAAATTGATAAAAAGAGTTGTTAACTTGTTCAAAGTTTCATTTAAGAAATATAATGAGATATGTTCATTTATTCAGTTACCAAATTATTTAGAAAATGTTTAGAGGAAACTATCTTGAGATATCAACTTATTCTAGCCATTTTATATAAACTTATCCACGTTACATACACCAAACGAAGACGCAATTCAAACTGCCCAATTGCCAGATACTGCTAGTTTTAACATATTAAAATCACAGAAGAGGAAATGTAGAACAAGAGAAGAGAGAGTGACAAGCAAACGGTTAAGAAATTCAGGTCAAAGTTACTTTACGGAACTAGGGAAATGCGTTGCCGAAAGAACAATGAGAAAATTAAACCCATGTAGGTTAAAGTGGTCCGAGAGATTTAATGATGAAGATCGCTTGAAAAGTTTCAATGAGTATTGGAACCTAGGCAGTAGAGATAGAAGAGCCATGTATATTTCGGGCCTAATTTCAATACTGCCAAAAAAGACACAAAAAACAGGTACACCATTGCTAAATAGGGATTGTTATTGTAAATATAAACTAATAATTGATAGCAAAGACAATCCCATTTGCAAGGAATGTTTTTGTAAAACATTTGGTGAAACCAAAGGTTTCATCAATGTTTAAATGGGAAAGAAAAAATCATCGCCAAGTGGAATTATACTATCAGATGGAAGAGGACTACAACCTCCAAAAAACAAAAAAAACTGCTGATAAAATTTTAACGGCAAAAAATCACATCTTATCTTTCCCTAGCTACGAAAGTCATTATTGCAGAAGATCGACCAACAAGAAATATCTATCTTCCGAGCTTTCTATTGCACTAATGTATCGCCTTTATAAAGAAACATGCCTCAAACCAATTTCGTTAAAATTATACTCTCAGTGCTTCCATGATATGAAGTTGGCATTCAAACCTCCATCCAAAGATACTTGCCATAAATGTGATTTATTAAATACTAAACTCAAGCTAACAGATTCAGAAGAAAATTTAAACTTATTTAGAAATGAATTGGACGAGCACCAAATTTTAGCCGAAAAAGCATATGAGACGAAAAAGAAAGATAAAGATATTGCAAAATCAAACTCATCTTTTCGAACCTATGCATTTGATTTTCAGCAATGCTTACCTACTCCATATTTGAAAACATCCATATCTTTCTACAAAAGACAACTGTGGTCTTTTAATTTAACAGTACACGATTTAGCGAATAATGATGCGACCTGTTTTATATGGGATGAGACAATTCGTGTTCGAGGTGCCAATAATATAGCATCATGTCTATACAATTTTTTAAAAAACTTGTCTCTAGAAGTTAAGGAGATAACATTCTACTCCGACACTTGTGGAGGTCAGAATAAAAATAATATTGTAGCCATGATGTTCATGTTTTTCCTAAATAAGCATCCAACATTGGAAATAATAAACCACAAATTTCTTGTTAGTGGTCATACTCATTTGGAGTGTGATTCGGATCACGCTATAATCGAAAAGGCGAAAAAGAAAACTAACATGAAAATTAACCACCTAAACGATTGGATCCAATTAGTCAGAAGCTGCAAATTAAAAAAAATCATTTAAAGTTGTTGTTATGTCGTTTGATGATTTTTATAATTTTTCGTACTTGTCATCTAAAAAAGGGCCATTCAAAATTAATAAAAAAGACAACTCTAATAACAAATTTCTTTGGCAACCCATTCAATGGCTTCAATATAGAAAAAATTTGCCTGGAGAAATATGTTTTAAAGAAAATCTTGATGAAGAAGAGCCGTTTAAAGTTGTAAATTTTAAGAAATGAGGTAGATCTAGTATTGACACTGTCGAAGTAGATATAATTTCCAAAGAATCATTGCCAATCAGCAAAGAAAAGAAAAAAGATATTTTAGATATTCTTCCTCTCATTGATCCAACTTTTCATGATTTCTATAAAAATTTGAAAACCAATGATCATAAACCTTGCGATCCTGATTTGGAAATAGATGATCCCGATGATAACAATACCGACGAATAAATCCTCAACATTTTACTTTCGAAGATTTTTTTAAACTTAATTTCATCAGTATAATATTTTTATTTTGTTAGTTTCTAAAAAATATATAATAAAGTGCTTATATTGTTGTTAATTTTTCATTCATTTTAAAATTTTGTATTTGCTTAAATAAAGTTATTGATTCTCTTACTTTGTTATATTAATTTTTTCTTGCCTGAATAAATTATTTGATTAAAAAACATGTACATAAGTTGATATCTCGTTGGTGAACAATTTGACAAGTCAATTTTTACGTAAATTATTAATAATATTAGAATTCATAGATATTGATGTAAGAGAATACTATAAAGTTACTATTAATCCGCAATAAAAGTAAAAACATATATATAAACTGATTTAAGAGAAGGCGTCAAACTTTAAAATCGCTGCCCTGAAAACTAGGCAATTTCAACTTGTCAATTTATTCACGCCATGCACGGATTTATAGTCACATATTTCACAAATAAACGGTTTCTCGCCGGAATGAATTTTTAAATGGTTTTTTAAACTAGAAAGATCTGAACATTTATAGTCACAAATTTTACAACCAAAAGGTTTCTTGCCGGTATGCATTGTTAAATGGTTTTTTAAACATGAACTTGGTGAACATTTATAGTCACAAATTTTGCACCCGAAAGGTTTCTCACCAGTATGAATTTTTAAATGACTTTTTAAATTTCCACTTCGTGAACATTTATAGTCGCAAATTTCACAACCGAAAGGTTTTTCACCGGTATGAGTTTTTAAATGGTTATTTAAACTAGAACGATATAAAGATTGGAAGTCACAAATTCCACAAATAAACAGTTTCCTACACTTATGTATTTTTAAGTGTTTTTTTAAATGTGATTCTTGAACACATTTATATTTGCAAACTGCACAAGTAAATGAAGAAGAATGAGTTCTTAAATGCCGTATCAAATCTTGCTTACGTGTATATCTACAACCACAAACTGCACAATCGTATACATTTGAACTATTCTGGGTTAATTCCGCACCGTCTTCATTTTTAATGTCGATGGAATGATGTAAATCTTCTATATTAAATTTCACATCGTCCAACTCTTCTTCTTTAACTTCATAACTGCTTCCCATCGAAATATTTGGAATTTCCAAAAATTTACCTTTGTTTTCCATAATTTCTAAAGCTTTCGAGGCTGGCGGAACTTGAGCCATATTCTTGATAAAGCGTCTTGTAAATGTTCAAGACGTAAGAGTGCTCATGGACTGGTACAAAATTACTTAATCAACAAAATGTTGTGTTGATTCTTGATTGTGTCTTATCATTTAACAAAACTATTAACCGCACAAACTGCTGAAATTTTAAAATGGTGACTATCGCCATTTTACTTAGTGTCCCCTGGCGCCATCTAGTGCGGTGTCCGTCTAATTAGACTATGAACTTAAAGGCTGCGTGCAGACCGATAGCGCAAAGACGATTTAAAAGTAGAGCTTGTGCCAAAGCTCAAAACTTATATAATGCGCGAAGGAGGAGCAAAGAGGGCGAAATACATTCATATGAAATGCTACGTAAAAACATTAGCTTGGCGCGAAAATTTAAAAAATGTAAATAAGGCTAAAATAGCCTTAAAGAAGGCTGATTGTTATTTATATTATGAAACAATACTAATACCATTTCATAATAATAAAACGCGAAATTTGTGTAGGTAGCTGTCAAAAAATCAAACATTCAACGAATGTTTTCCATAGAGGTATATGTTTTCTAGTTGGGCTTTTTAGTATTTGGACGCGTTTTCGTTATTGCGCTGATGTTTGTATAAGTTTTGAGCTTTGGTACGAACTCTACCTTTACATTATTCGACTGTGCATAGGATTTTGTATTAGATTTGGTCTAATGTAAAAATGTTCGTGTTTACATTGCACGACATTGGACTTCATCCGTTGGATTTTGCATTAAACTTGCAAAATTTTTATACTATTATAAATAGTATAATGTACACGTGCAAACTGTAAGTACGTGGAAAAATAGCTTATCAGTTACCCTATGCAAACCGAACGAAAATCGAGGCACATCCTTGCAAGGTCGTTGAAAAAATAGCTTTGTGAAGCTCTGCATAAAAGTAATTTTTCTGATAGGTACACACATGTTGAACGTAAATATTTTAAAACAAGGATTAACAAATTAACTACATCGCCAATATAATATGTACCTAACCCCATATGTAATAAATGTTATAAGAAAATTTAAAACAATTTATTGTAACGTAGCCATAAATAAATATGTCGCAAAATTTGTAGTGCATTGGCTTATATGGGACCGCACTCACTTGGGCTGCTTCAAGAAGCTGATAACAGGTATTGAGTTTCAGAATCCCGGCTGCTAAAATGATAAAGCAATATAAATTCATCTTGTAGTCGACTCCACGTGGAGTAGTGTACTTCTAATTGGTTAATATTTATAACTAGCTGACCCGGCAGACGATGTCCTGCCTGAAATTAACTGACTTTGACATAAGAATATTAACCTTAAAATAATGACATTGGCACTCAAAGAATTGTTTATCTAAATATAAATTATAAAGTTGTATTGGTTTTATGTACTTTTTTATTATTTTATATTTTCTGTTTGCGCCTCCAAATTATAGTAAACCAAGAACGATTTCAATCAGATGATTTGTAACTTGATTTTTGCTCATTTTAAAAATATTGTGCAACGCCACTGAGTATATGTCAATGTCATTTTTAAGGTTAACATTCTTTTTAGATAAAAATATTGTGCAACGCCACTGAGTATATGTCAAAGTCATTTTTAAGGTTAACATTCTTATGTCAAAGTTGTGCCCCCTATTCTCGAGCCGCTACTGACTATATGTCAATGTCATTTAGATAAAAATATTGTGCAACGCCACTGAGTATATGTCAATGTCATTTTTAAGGTTAACATTCTTATGTCAAAGTTGTGCCCCCTATTCTCGAGCAGCTACTGACTATATGTCAATGTCATTTAGATAAAAATATTGTGCAACGCCACTGAGTATATGTCAATGTCATTTTTAAGGTTAATATTCTTATGTCAAAGTTGTGCCCCCTATTCTCGAACCGCTACTGACTATATGTCAATGTCATTTAGATAAAAATATTGTGCAACGCCACTGAGTATATGCCAATGTCATTTTTAAGGTTAACATTCTTATGTCAAAGTTGTGCCCCCTATTCTCGAGCCGCTACTGACTATATGTCAATGTAATTTAGATAAAATCTGATGTGACAACACATTACTTTCCCATTTAGTAGATTCCACTTTATTTTATATTAAATATTAATAAAACAGATGTTAACTCAAAAAAATTTTTAACTCGATAAAATACACAAATTACTTTGAGATATCAAAGTTACGAAATTTAATTTGCAATTTAACATGGTAACTCGTATTTTTTAAAAGCACTTATTTTATATTTTCATTTTAACAATTATATACCTAACATGTTTGCATTGAAAAATTTTTAAAATTGACATTTTCCAAAAAAAATTAGAAATTTGCGGAATGCCGTGCCGTCTATATGCAATCAAATTTTAACTATGGGCGTAATGACGTCAGAATTAATTTTTTATAAGTAATTAAAAAATTCGTTTGATATTAACTACATAATATACATAAACTATATAAAATACAAGTAAATTAGTTAAAATATTAAATTATAGTAATGAACAATACAAATCACTTTGACAGATCAAAATTATCCAAGGCAAACCATATTCATTTAATAGCGCTTATTTTATTTTTGCATTTTAACAATAATTTAAGAGGGAAATATCAAGTGTGGGGTATCAAAAGATGCGGAAAAATAATCTCTTTCGATTGATATGATTTTCAATCTCATATGTTCCACCGGGAAGCGGCAATGCTCTTTAACAATTTTCATTCCCCTAAAAAAGGGGTTAAAAATGGACGGTTTTCAACCAAAATCTAATCAGCTCTTTAGACAGCTACTTCAAACTAGTGTATAAAATTTCAACTCAATCGGTGCACGCGTTTGTCTGAAAACGTTGACGAGAGAATAACCACACATCACACTTCATACATCACACTTCATACTTCATACATCACACTTCATACATCACACACACATCCGGACATCATTCCAAAATTGGTCTTAAACAATTCGTATGGGCTCATAGACCATGGGAAAAATGCTAACTCAAAATTTTTTTTTAACTCGATAACAATACTTTCCTTTACTACGTAAATGGGAAAGTAAAAATATTGTGCAACGCCACTGAGTATATGTCAATGTCATTTTTAAGGTTAACATTCTTATGTCAAAGTTGTGCCCCCTATTCTCGAGCCGCTACTGACTATAATATGTCAATGTCATTGAATTAAACTTTTAGTGTCAAAATCGCATCGTAACTATGACAACGACTGTGACCTGAAGTGTTTAACTGCTGATGACCGTCTTATGGTGACGAATTACTAAAATCAAAGACGACGAAAAACTTACTCTTGAATGTCGCCAGATCTCGTGAAAGTTTCAACGCCCACAGTTACGGGGTTTAGGCGTCTATGCGGAACACACACACATACACACCTACACACATACAAGCATTTTTGTATATACTATATAAGTTATTGCAATATTTTAATTATGTCTGTTTTTAATTGTACTTCCTCCAAATTTGTTTATTTATTGTATTTTTGTTCTTACTGAAAAAGATTACGATAAAATATCTTATTTTCCCTCGAATCGTAAGGTCTTTTTACCGTCACGGATGAAATTACGTCACTCGGAGGACGCGCCTCGTGACAATTGAATAAAATACTATTAATTCTATATTAATTTTTATAGAATAAAATAATGTCCATTATTTGTATTAATTTAGGCACAGCGTCCACAACTCGTATCTGCGCCGAAAGTGTACAGGTTCTTATGACAATAAAATTCTATTGTTAGAAGGAAAATCTTATAATGTAAACACCCTTTTACCTGTTATAAAAAAAGTGTACAATAAATTTTGTAAGCCCTTTGCAAAGTAAAATTCGTAAAACAAGAAGTTAGATATTTACAATAATATTAATGCAAATTTATAGTTGAGTAGAAGGTCTAAATCAACCCCGTGAAACCTGCGGCCCGCTTGACACTTTTGTGCGGTCCGCGGCACGGAATCCCATAAATTCGAATGCTTCCTTTATTTCCCGTGATTGCTTCCGTGTTGCATTTATTCGAAATAAATTTGTATGTCAGAACGTGGAGTGTGCGATTCATTTTGCCTGATTGAATTGCTGCATTTTAATCCAGTGTGTGAGGTGTTTCTTGTCAGTGGGGGCACCAAATTTAAAGAAAAAGGAAACATATAGATTTCTCCTAATTTTATTTGCTATTTACCGCCTTAACATTATTATTTTTAGAATTACTTTTAAATAGTTATTGTTTTCGATTTCGGATAGGAGGGTATGTGCCCTTATGCTCTTTAGGGAGAGCCGCCACTACTAAACCTATGCATAACATAAATATCGTCTAGTCAATCAGAACGAGAAAATACATGTGCTACTATCCCATTTGTTCGTACGCATGCACGACATACTGGACTGTCTAACCAGAATTTGTTAATTTAAGGAAATCTCTTGGGGAGTGTGTGAATAGTGCCAGGTGGTAGGAACCCTGGGACGACAAAATCCTGAATTATAATTAATTATAGGCATATATAATAACCTACATTTATCTGTAACGCAAAATGTGACGAATTTTAGATTCGTCAACGTCAACCTTTCACTGCCGTTATCTTGCGGTCTGGCGGTACGTGAGACACTACCTGCATTGACCTCGATCTAAGCGCGTGGAGTTTCATTTTTGTCCGCTTAGTGGAGGGAGTGGTTTCCGTCGTCACTTTTGATGTAGTTTCTCGCGAGTGAAGACGTGTTTTGTTAGCGTGCGCAGTACAGAAAAATCTGAAGATAATCGTTTTACTGAATCTTAAAAATCAATCGTTATATTCAGCAAGTTGTCAAAGTGCATTTGGGTACGACGATAATTGCGTGCTACTGCAGAAATTACAAATCGTTACGTTGCAATTTAGCCAGAGTCGATTTCGTTATCAAGAACACGTTTTCCATCTAATTAGTGTTATTGCACACGCCTGAAGCCAGTGAAGGATTTGTTGACCATAGTTGGTAACATTGTTAGTTCCTGTCAATTCTTTCAATTAACCTCAAAGTCTCGTGAGAAGTTAAGCTACACCAAATTGTTTTTGTTGTGAAGCAATAGTCCTTTATAAGTTGTGTCCGTCTAAATCATTGTCTAAGTGCGTCTCATTTACCATCATAATTCACAGCCCGAGGTTTCGTTGAAACCAATAGTATTCAAACGTTTTGGTCAACTCACGTGAGTGTTCAACTCTGTCCTTGGTTGCGTTTCCGACACCATTTTTTTTACCTGTCTGCTGTTCGACCAAGCCTACGCCGAAACATTGGGGTCGCTCGATCAAGAACCATCCAGGAGAAGCGTGTCCTGTCAACCCGGTGGTCAAAGTGTGTTTCGGAGTAGCTGTTCAATCTCCATCTCGCAGCAGTCTCCGGCAGTAGAGTGTTTTCGTCGTCTGTCTTGGCCAGGGTAAGTCGAGTTACATTTTCATTGTGTTGGGGATTGTATGTTATTGCGAGATATTTTTTTATAAATTAAATATAAGGTGCGTGTTGTTTTTGCCACCTTCAGTTTTAGTAGCTCTTCGAGGCAGCGTTCTGGTTCACCGGCTACAGATTTGACCGTACGCTGTTTTAATTTGTTTGGCCGATTCCCATCAGGAATCAGCGCTTTCATTTATTGTATTGTAACACCTAACTGCTTGTCAACCGTTGTGTTTGCTTTTTATAATTACATTTGTGTGTCCTTAAATTGTTAACTTTACTACCGTTTTTTATTTCCCTTGTAGAAGGGTATTCTTTTATAAAGCTTTCAGGAGTAGTTCGCAATCGGGATTCACGGCTCTCGCACACCGACGTTACCAACTATAGAGCTAGCTTAACTTCGATCTGGGCTCACCACGTTGTAAAGTGAAGTTCGTCACTTCACGTGGGAGGAATCTTTTTCTAGTTAGCCGTCCTCTCATTAGGGACGGGGAGAAGGAAGATTTTGTTTCAAAAATTGAGCCGACGATATATTCCCTCAGTGCGGGCTTTAGGCCTCACAACCTAGGCAATCACGAATCACAGTGCGGCATTAACACGGCACTTTTGTCTATGTATTTATTTATTTATGAAGCAGCTTTTATTCGTTTATTTTATGGTTACCAAACTCAAAAAGGTTTCAGTGTCAACCATGACAATCATGCACTAGTAAAAAAGTAAGAAATAAAGAAATGTGAAAAAAACTATATAAACTGAAGGTAATAATATGAATATCATGTTCTCTTGGTGTGAATTCTGAATTCAAAATGGATTTTTTTTAAATGTAGATAATACATATTGTAGCGTCTGGTGCCTTGAAGATGCACGAGTACGCACACAATCGGTTTATGGTCACCTACCTTTAATTCGACTCTTACTTCTCAGGCTAATATGCGTCGGGATCTGATTCAACCAACACTTTTTTATACGAGCTTATGTCGAACGAATTCTTGATTCCAACAAAGATAAAACTACAGTTGGATTCCGTTAACAAGTTTTTAGTCAAATAAACAAATTCCAACATATAACCCAAACAATCAAACAATCTTTATATACTACTACTCTACGCACTGATAAATAAAGTATAGCTAACCTGCTAATCTTTCGTGCGCACAATTTTCTTTTTTCTCTCTTCTAATTTCCAATATCGTCACGATCCAACTCTCGTGCGGATCTGATCGTTCCACTCTTTCTATGACTGCTTCTCATAGATCGGATAATTTGGTATCCGGTTCTCCCCTACGTATCTGTATGACACGATCTCGACCACAACCTTTGTTGCCAACATCTTTCGTATCCCGCTATCTCACGGAATCTTAATTTCTCCAAGGAATTAATTTTCTCTGGTAGCACCACCGTATTTAGTTCACGAATATAATTTATCTCAGTATATTTAAGTGAATCTCACTTGATTTCGCGACTTTGTCTCACAGTACTAAATACGCGACCGTCACGTTTCGTGATCTCGATGATACTCCCTATTTACTTTTATGTAACTTGCGTTACCATATAATTTTTGTTTACAAACCGGAGCTTCTTATATTCTCGGTTTGTTTGTACATGGCCGACGGTTCTCTGCACGTTTGATTAAATTACACATGTTGTATATAATGTTTACATACAACATGTAACACGAACAAACTTAAAATTAAATTCAAACGACAAAAAAAACAAACACATGCAAACAAATGTGTTTGAACCTCCGGTCTCCAACTGTACTTCTCTCCTTGTTGGTACGACTCTATCCTCAACATGGATAGCGCGTATCACAACAAATGCCCCCTGCTAAGTTTACCCACAGTAGTGCGGTGCAACTAACTTGGTAAATCTTTGCATTTATTCCCATCTTCATTCATTCTTCACACCCTTCTTCCATACATGACCCCCTTTCATACCATTCAATTGACCCTGACTTCCCTCTAACATCTTCATTCATTCTCTCTCTTGCTCCAATCACCACCTGTTCCTAACGCTTTTATGCTTTTGCATCGACTTAGGGTCCTCAAACTCAGCGATGTCTTATTCCCAACTGGATTGGCTTTAGCCAAGCCTCTTACGTTCTCCCTGTACTGTGCCGTCTTACCCTAACATACCCTCGGGCTATGTTGGTGCGTACACCTCCCTCTTAATGGACCTGCATATCCTGCAGTAGTCACTTACATTTATCCCTTCCCTTCCCTTGTAGCGTCAGTGGTTTGTAAACATAATTTGAGAATGCCCACGAGATTACCCGTGTAAAATTATCTACTTATATGTACGAGGTACTGTTAGTCAGTCAATTTCTTTATGGTGACTCTTCTTCTTGCGGGTCCGCAACGTATGGGTATAACAGGTTAATATGAAATTTTCCCCGAATTTCTCCCCCCTGATGTGCCAAAATATATAAACGTTATCGTTAACCACCTCATGGATCCTAAAAGGTCCTTCGTATGGCAACGATAAATTTGCACAGATGTTCTGCGCCCGGTTTGAGGTTCTCAAACTCCTAACTACTACCCTGTCCCCTATATTGAATGACAGTCGCTTTCGGATTCTTCTATTCATCCGTTCTTCATATTTCCTCGAACTTCGATGCGCGTTTTCTGAAATGATCAACAAAACGATCGTTGTTAAAAATAAGTCGCATTGTCTGCTAATATGCGCTCGGGTTTGATTACGTCGTTTGCGAAATTTTCTCGGCAGTAAATGGTGGTAGCTTTATTCGCTATGTACAGCTCATTTGCCGCTATGCTTTTAAGAAGCCATTGATCCCTGATTTGACTGAATTCCGGACTCCCTTGACTCCTGTAAATATTTTTCTATGAATAAACCCCGTGTCCCTGATTTAAATTTGTTTGCGCGTCTAAAATGTCCTTCAACTTCTTCTTACTATTTCATATAATATTTCACATTATCTTCTGACACCCGCAGTGCATTAACTTGTAGGGTATCTACTGATACCTTTTATTATTATTGTAGCGCATAGCTTACAATAATACCCCTGTAGATTTTCTTGTAGATTCTTGAAGACTTCTTGTCGACTCTTATTCACCCCTCATCTTCCCTGCTGAAGGCATCCGCGATCAAATTATCTTTATCAGCTTGAGAATTAACACGGAGTGATCCGTCTCAATCAAAATTTTGTTTCCCTTGAACTATTTTAACTTGTTCAATGCAAACACAATTGCTCACATTTCCTTTAAACTATTGAAGATATCTTCATGTACCTGTCCTCAATTCCAACGTGTACCCTTTTTTAGTAACGTTAAGAAACCTAACGTCTTTCAACACTCCGAGAAAACTTCGCAACGTATGTAAATTCCGTGTTCGCGGCTAAATTTTATCCTCCTCCAATCTATCATTGTCGACTGAGATTCCTACTTGGTCTACCGTGAACCCTAAAATTTTTTACTTGATTCAACATAAATTGACATTTTGATACATTTAGTTTAAGCCCTGTTTGTTCCAACATGCTTAATACCTCTTCCAACTGTCGTAAATGATCTTCCTCGTTGTCCGAAAATATCAACATGTCATCAACATAGTGGACAAGATAGTCTTCGTGCCTTTTGAGTACTTATCTAAAATACTCCTGACTTATTGTTAATTGATTTAATTGCATTTGCTATCTCCGTTGACAGTGACATTTAATTTATTACATAATTTCAAACGTGTGCCTAAATTTGGTTGTTCATTTGACTTTTCCATTTTATTGACGGTTTGATTATTTTCCAATGTTTTACCGACAATGGAATTGTTAATGATTGACTTCAAAGGTTGGCCTAAAATTGGTTTGTTTATATTTGAATTCAAATGTGGATCTAAAATTGATCCAATTATTTATTCGTGAATTCTAATGTTGATCTAAAATTGAACCATTTATTATTTTCTAATGGGAGCCTAAATATGACTCTCTGTTTATTCATGAATTCTAATGGGTACCTAAAATTGATCCTTTGTTTTCTTCTAATGGGAGCCTAAATATGACTCTTTGTTATTTGTGAATTCTAATGGGTACCTAAAATTGATTCTTCGTTTATTTGTGAATTCTAATGGGTACCTAAACTTGATTCTTCGTTTATTTGTGAATTCTAATGGGTACCTAAACTTGATTCATTGATTATTTGTGAATTCCAATGGGTACCTTTTTTTTTTTTTTTTTTTTTTTATTGACTTCAATTTGTATTTACAATCTGTTTATTTTACAAACAATAAGTAAATTATGTGGTAACGAAAAGCAGACGTGTAGGAGTGAATCCATTGATGCACTCCTTTATTTTTAACTTTTTAGTTTCTATGACTAGCTCAAGTGAGTTTGGTAACACAAAATTGAATAATTAAGCAAACAATTAATAATAATTAGTGTTGTATACGTTACGTTAGTCAATTTTAACTTTTTTAACTTTAAATCTAGATGTTAAGTCCAAAGGTTTGAATCTTTTCAGTCGGCGCACTACCTTATCATTAGTCAGCCTAACTGTTAGGGTGTTAGGGTGGGCACTAAGCCTATCATAATAATTTTCACTGAATCTTGTAATCTCAACTTGCACTGGGTTTATTTGAAGATCACGATGTAACAACCTATTGGGCACGTACCACGGAGCATCGACTATCATTCTTAGGACCTTAGATTGGAATCTTTGAAGGATTTCAATATTAGAAATGGAAGCTGAGCCCCAAAGTTGAATTCCATACGTCCATATGGGTTTCAATATAGTTTTGTAGATCAACAGTTTGTTTTCCAGCGAGAGCCGAGATTTTCGTCCTAACAGCCAGTACATTTTGGTGAGTTTAGTGCCGAGCTGTTTTCTTTTGGCAAATATATGTTTGTTCCATGTGAGTCGTCTATCCAGGTATATTCCAAGATATTTAGCTTCGCTGTTTTGTGGTAATTGGATCTTGTTTAGAAAGACGGGTGGACAAGTTTCTTTTCTCATGGTGAATGTTACCTGAACTGACTTCGTCTCGTTTGCTTTAATTCGCCATTGGTTTAACCACGTCTGAATTTCATCTAGATGTCTTTGTAGCATTTCTGAGGCAATGGATGGATTCCGATGTACTGCTAGTAAAGTGGTGTCATCCGCAAATGTAGCAGTAACAGTATTTGTCATTGTCGGTAGGTCCGCCGTATAGAGGATGTACATTATTGGGCCAAGAACGCTTCCTTGGGGAACCCCTGAGTTAATAGAATAGAGCGACGTATACTCATTGCGATACTTCACTAGGAAGTGTCTGTCGGTTAGATAAGATTTTATAATTCTGTATAGGTTATGGGGCAGTATTTTTTTTAGTTTGTATAACAATCCATCATGCCAAACCTTGTCGAACGCCTGGGTTATATCGAGAAATGCAGCAGCACAGTAGGCTTTCGTTTCTAGTGCTTTATAGATTGTAGCCGCAACACGGTGGACCTGTTCTATCGTGGCGTGTTGTTGTCTAAAGCCAAACTGATGATTTGGTATCAGGCCTTTTTCTTGTATGATTGGCTGCAGTCTCTTCAGGATCACTTTTTCCATTAGTTTCGACAGGATTGGGAGAAGACTAATGGGTCTATATGAGGTTACGTTGTTGGATGGTTTACCTGGTTTGGGTATTAAAATTACTTGAGCCACTTTCCATTGCATGGGAAAATATTCTAGCCTTAGAATGGCATTAAATAGCTGAGTTATATATCTGATGCTCCTGTCTGGCAGTTCTTGGATTATTTTACCAGTTATGAGGTCGTACCCAGGGGATTTTTTAGGGTTTAAGTTTTTGTTTATCATGTTCCTAATTTCTGTAATTTTTATTGGTTTTATTAGCATTTCCAACTGTTCTGGTGAGTGCAACAGTTGATATATTTTGTCCTCCTCTTCACTAGAAATTGTTGAGTTAAATGGATTGAAAACTTCAGAAAGATGTTCTGCAAATAAGTTTGCTTTTTCTATGTTACTTTTTGCCCAATTACCGTCTTTTTTCCTGATTGGTGGATTTACATCTTGTGCTTTGTTTAATTTTTTCGTCGCTTTCCATAGCGAGTAATCTGTGGATTGTGTCGCAGACAGGTTTTCCAGGTAGTTTTGAATAGCGGCGTTGCTGTTGTCCTCTATCAGATTTTTCAGTTCTTTTATTGCTTTGTTAAGTTTATTTTTGTCGTGCGGTGCTCTGGTTTTCTGCCACTTCTTCCTTAGTTTGCGTTTTTCGGTTATTTTTTGTTGGATATTTGTTGGACAGTTGTATATTAGATTGAACGTCTTGGGTACCGGGGTTGAGTTCCAGGCCGCCTGTTGGATAGTTTGTGTTAGGTGTTCGGTTGCTTGGTCAATATCACGATTGGTTTTGAGTGGTATCTCTAGTATTAAATTTTCATCCATAACCATTTTAAATTTTTTCCAGTTTGTTGTTTTGTTTGCGAGGGTGAGGGGTTTCTCGATGAATAATATTTGGGTGCTCAGTGTAACAATTATGGGGGTATGGTCAGATGACAGTAGGTCTAAACAGGATTCTGCTTTGAAGTGGCTCTTTGGTATACCTTTCGTTACGCAGAAGTCAATAGTATCGGGTAATCTAGCTGGGTCCGTAGGCCAGTATGTAGGTTCGCCAGTTGATATGTAGTTAAGGTGTTTTGCTTCCATAGTCTTCAAGAGTTCTCGACCCTTAGTAGTAATCAGTCTAGATCCCCAATATGTATGCTTGGCGTTGTAGTCACCACCCGCAATAAACCTAGGCCCAAGGGTGTCGTAGAAATGTTCAAACATTTCCTTTTTAATTGAATGTTTTGGTGGGCAATAGACAGATGCTATGATTATTGGACCATTCCATTCTTCAATGGAGATGCAGGTGGCTTGAAGATGGTTCTTTTTGTATTCTTCAACAATGTGGTGTTTTATTGTATTCTTGATAATAGTTGCAGTTCCACCGTGCGCAGTGCCATCAGGGTGCTGGGTATCATAGATGGTGTATTTCGGAATTTTTAGGTAACTATTTTTGGTGAAGTGCGTCTCTGATATTAACATTATATCAATATCATGTTTTAAAAGAAACATTATTATATGTTTGGCATGTTGGGCAAGACCGTTGGCGTTCCAGACAGCAAATTTCAGAAGCTTTGCCATCATGCCAGTTTAGTGACTAGAGTTGTGAGAAGGTTCAACATGGTCCCCATTTGCTCCATGAGGCCTTTCATCATATGCTTTAGTTCATGCATATCGTTTGGTTGGTTGGGAATTATTTGTTGCTGCTGTTCTAGAGGGTTTAAAATAGGTGGCTGTTGCGTTAAGTGAATTGGATTTTGTGGTTGCTGTGAACTTCTACTTGCAGCTTGGGCGTATGAGTTATTTACGTAGACCGGTTGCATTTCTGGTTGGTTTTCTCGGATAGTGTTACGGGTAAATTTATTTCTGAGGGGTGGATATTTCTTATTCTGAAGTTCCTTGTATATTTTGCAGCCCTTGTAATTGGCCGGGTGTCCTCCATCGCAAAGTACGCATTTTACTAGGTTTGATCTTTGTTTTCTACTACAATTTATTGTGAGGTGGTCCTCTGCACACTTAACACAGCGAGGACTGCGGTAGCAGAATGCTTTTGTGTGACCGTAACGCTGGCATTTTGTGCACTGTGGGATCTGTCTTCTTTGATGCGGTGGTTCAAACTCAACGCAGCTATTACCAAGTCTTCTTAGGTCATAAATGTCCTTGTTATTATCATTTTGTTTTAGTTCAACGTAAAACATTGGGAGGGGATTTTTTGTCGTTCTTTGTATTATGTTACTTACATTTATTACTGCATGTCCATGTGCCTCAATCGCAGCCTTTATTTCCGTGATATCTGTTGAATGGTGTATATTTTTTAAAACAACTCTGAAGCTTCGCTCCTGCTTGGGTTGGTAGGTGTGGAACTCCGTTTTCTTTTCTTCTAGAGCCTTAATGATGGCTGTATAGCTTTTGGATGTCAAGGGTTGGATTTTTACTTGCTCTTGCCCATGTAATTTTGTTGTATAATCATCCTTCGCTTTTTTTTCTAGTAGTTCGTTGAGCGGTGCAATGCAACTGACTCCGTATACAAATATTGGGGGAGGTTTGGGCATCTTTTCTTCTTCCGAGCTCGGTTTTCCTTGTTCGTCATTATCTTCGTCTTCTCCATCATTGCTTTTCGATAATGCTGCAAATCTATTTGATAATTGTGGAGCATTAAGCCAGTAGTCGCCTATTTTTGATTGTTTTTGTTTGACATTTCTAGAAGATTTTTCTGGGCTGTTTAATCTGTTTCTTTTTCTTGATCCGGCATTCTTCCAGCCCATGTCACTATTCTGATCCTTCAAGTCACTACATTGGGAACCTTGTATTGGTATCCATTGGGTATGTCCTTGGATTGCTTGTTGTGTTATTTGTGGGTGGTTTATGTTTGATGTGCTCTGGTTCGAAAAGGTTTCTTTCCCAGGAAATTGTGCCATATGCGGGTAGTTTTGGTTGTAATAGATTACTGGATTCGTTAGTGGCATTTGGGGGAAATACGGACCTGGAAGTTGTTGATTTGTCATATGTGTGCTTATACCATAAATATGGTCATTTGGCGATGTGGACGTTCCAGGTAGAGATGGCCATGTTTCTCCGCGACTTGGTTGTGCCATTTGAAGGGCGTTAGCCCTTTTTGGAGGCGGTGTTCGTTGCATTCCTTTTTGATTCACATCTTAACCTCACTTTAAGTGAAATCGGAAATTTCAACTGTTAACCTACGGTGTTTGTAATTAATAACACTCACACCGGTCACTTAATTTTCTCTGAGACTGGTAATCACTATATTACTCACTGAATAGCTCTATATCACAAGTATTTAGCAAAAATCGCATACAACATTAAATTTGATAATAAACACTCAATGTTCACAATGGGTACCTAAAATTGATTTGTTTATTCACAATTCTTTACACGCCTCTATGTACTCTTCCCGGGGTACATAGGTATTAACCCCCCTTCGCTTCCTTTCCGCTTATGGAAAGTACGACCCCGAACATACATGCACCGCGGCTCGCGTGTTAGCCGTCGGTCGGTTCGTGGTGTCGATCGCCATCCGATTGACATCCCTGTCGATGTCTTTTCGCGGTTCATCTTTCTCCCGATCGCGTTGTCGCCAGCCTTTTCGATCCATACCGCCGTAAACCTGGCCTGCCCCCATGCGCAGATGATCGTACCCCCGTGATGCTGGTCTGTTCCAACTAAATTGCTGGTCCTGCATCACCTTTGGTTGCGCGCGCCAGTCGCTTCCTTCCCATCGCACATATGGGACCGTCGCTGGTCGCGTTTTCTCCCCCTTTCCCCCGATGCTTCCGTTGAACCTCTTTATGAATCCGATGAACCCTTCCATCGTCTCCACCTTGGTCTCGATACCAATACGGGCGTTCACATCCTTCGCGGAATGCCCCCCGATTGCCCTGACCAACAGTACTTCAACCTCGCGTGGCTCTACCTGCTGTGCTGGGTTAATTCCATTAACCGCACAATTCTCGTTAGCCGCGATTCCGTCTGCCCCCTTTTTATCAATATTAGTGATTTTTTCACTCTCCCCTTGAATTCTCTCTTCACTAACATTCACCCTTGACAATTTTCCCCCCAGTCTATCAAATTTTTCTTCGATCACTGTCAATAGGACCTCCTGTCGGTCAAATCGTTCATTCATCTGATCAAAACCTTTATTCATACAAGCATTCCTTTCCTCAATTTTTTCACTCAAACTTTCATTGATACTGGCGTATCCAGCCTCAATTGTATCGCTCACACTCGCCTTCATCTGATCACAACCTTCCCTTATTATTGCATTCCTCTGATCAATTTTTTCACTCAAACCTGCATACATCTTCTCCATATTTTTATTCATCTCTCTCAACATTGCCATTATCTGGTCCACATCTTGTACTGGCTCTATGCTTTCATACCCCACATTTATTCTCCCCCTACTTGCATCTCTACTGTGCGTATTCATGTTAATCTTTTCATGTTCATCTTTGTTGGATCTTAAGCTGTCGTATACTGAGTTGAATTCTTGCCCCTTATCGTTGAGGTGCCACTTTTTATGTGGCTTTAAACGATTGAATTCTCGCCCTCTAGTTGGGTGCCACTTTTATGTAGCGTCTGGTGCCTTGAAGATGCACGAGTACGCACACAATCGGTTTATGGTCACCTACCTTTAATTCGACTCTTACTTCTCAGGCTAATATGCGTCGGGATCTGATTCAACCAACACTTTTTTATACGAGCTTATGTCGAACGAATTCTTGATTCCAACAAAGATAAAACTACAGTTGGATTCCGTTAACAAGTTTTTAATCAAATAAACAAATTCCAACATATAACATATAACCCAAACAATCAAACAATCTTTATATACTACTACTCTACGCACTGATAAATAAAGGATAGCTAACCTGCTAATCTTTCGTGCGCACAATTTTCTTTTTTCTCTCTTCTAATTTCCAATATCGTCACGATCCAACTCTCGTGCGGATCTGATCGTTCCACTCTTTCTATGACTGCTTCTCATAGATCGGATAATTTGGTATCCGGTTTTCCCCTACGTATCTGTATGACACGATCTCGACCACAACCTTTGTTGCCAACACCTTTCGTATCCCGCTATCTCACGGAATCTTAATTTCTCCAAGGAATTAATTTTCTCTGGTAGCACCACCGTATTTAGTTCACGAATATAATTTATCTCAGTATATTTAAGTGAATCTCACTTGATTTCGCGACTTTGTCTCACAGTACTAAATACGCGACCGTCACGTTTCGTGATCTCGATGATACTCCCTATTTACTTTTATGTAACTTGCGTTACCATATAATTTTTGTTTACAAACCGGAGCTTCTTATATTCTCGGTTTGTTTGTACATGGCCGACGGTTCTCTGCACGTTTGATTAAATTACACATGTTGTATATAATGTTTACATACAACATGTAACACGAACAAACTTAAAATTAAATTCAAACGACAAAAAAAACAAACACATGCAAACAAATGTGTTTGAACCTCCGGTCTCCAACTGTACTTCTCTCCTTGTTGGTACGACTCTATCCTCAACATGGATAGCGCGTATCACAACAATATATACAATTAATTACATAATACAATTTAGCTCAACAGGCCGTGGAGGTTCAAGCCACTTCTTTTATATTCTACTAATATTCATACTTGTCTACTATATATACTAAGACAAGGTCGTGTTATCCGATATTTCGTGGTTTGCTCTTATTAATTACCATGTTCACATAGCATTAATGTCCACAGAAGGGCCGTGCTAAGAAATTTTGTGAAGTCTGCAATTCAAACCCACAATTTTCGCACCCTAACTCAACCAGCGATCACACCAAGCCACTGCTGTGGCTAACTAAATAGTAATAAATATTATAATACGGCATAAATAATATAAGATAGATTATTAGCTATTTAGCCAACTCGAAGGTCATTGCGTTGGTTGTGCGGCCTGAAGGCCGCACTAGAAGTGGATTTGACTGATTAATTGAGCATGGTTATACATAGATACAAAGGTATCCTTTTATATATTTTTAATTTAAATTAATTATTATATTTTAATAATCAACTTCGCTCGCGGTTTGTTATAATGAGGGGGGGGGGCGAAAACTGCAGAATAAATTTTTCATTTACTAGTTAATTATTTTAGTTAAATTGGTTATATATTAGTTAAGATGGTCACTTTTATTGAATTAAAACTTTCGCTTATATGAGTATACATAAAATTAACACTCTTTACTTGGTCGAAACATCTAATATTTTTTTTATATAATTATTTTATTTTTATGTAAATCAAGTGTTTCAAAAATTATATTCTGTTAGGGGCTTTTTTCAACGCACCTTACATAAATAAAACTTTCCTCGCTTGAAATTTTATCTTGTTATTCATTTTATTTCGTTACAACTTATAAGTAGGTATTCATCTATCATTTGGTACGTGATTTTCTGGTAATGAGTCCCAGACACTCCCCGTTTTGGAGTTACGTTCCCCGGCTTAATGTTGAAGTTAAAATTTCGATGCGGGAAAATTGGCACTGTAAAAAAATATTCTTTTTCTCAATAGGAAAACAAAAACACTGGATTTTCACAATAACATTTATTACTTTTTTTTTATTATTAAGAATTTTTATTGAAACTTTTTAAATCATACCACTTAAAAAGAATAGGTACAGTACAGATAATTATATACAATTTTCTAAGTATTTATTTTGTTAGTCAATATGTGGGAGGGCAGCGCCATCATCAAAACCGAGCCATCTTGCAACGGGCTTAAAGCGGTGCCGTGTGCCGCGGATGCACATGCTAGTTGCACGTATTATGGCAACACCAATTCTAGCCCTAAGCCAGCCCAGTATGGTGCTTAGGGAGCAGTTCCAACGTTCAGATATGGCCTCTCCCATATGCCTAATGAAGGAAGACATTTGGGGTGCAAAGACACCATCGACTGATGTTACAAGTGGGGTGAAAGTAGCATGTCGCATTTCACAGGCGTTGGAGTATTTTCTCTTCTTTTCGTCTTCAGCTGATCTTAGGACGGATGTAACAGGACGTGAGAGGTATGAGGGAGCGTCGGTGTCAACAACACGGATATCGAATAACGCCTCCCTCTGAGCATCCCATACACCCCGGCAGGATAGGTCTGCACGCAGTCCACCATCATTTTCGGAAATGATCGGCTCTTTTGTCACATTGCCCCAGGCGTGTTGGCAGAGCTCACAAAGAAGATCTCTGATCTCATTGTGTCGCCGTGTGATTAGGCCTCCGGTTTTACAGCAGAGCGCGTGATCAATGTTGAAATTGCTGTTACCACAGCCGTCACATGACTGTGGCATGCAGTTGGGTATTCTATGGTAACGAATTGATAACGCATCACTGAATTCTAATGGGGATAAATCAAAGTGATCTTTTTTTGTAGGGATAACAGAGAGCCAATTTGAGGATTTCGTTTTCATCTTGGATGCGATGGATCTTTCAAATGCCCTTTTCTTGTTTGCACTGAATTTTGCTAGGGTAGTTTCTAAGAATTTATCATCAAGAGCTTCTTTTTCTTTGCGGCCCTCTTTGCGTGCGTCTTTTAGAGATGTATTATGGTCAGACAGGATAATCTGTTTTTTTTTCTAATAGGGCTATAGTGAGAGCTATGCAGCCTTTCTTGGAAATTTCATAGCTTAAATTAGTGGCTTTAAATGGGTCAGAAATTGCCAATCCACCTTTCTGTACAGGTAAGGAGAATAGGTCCGCTTCTATGGGAGAGACGTCGCTGCCAAAGAGCGCCGGTAGGAAGGTAGTGCGTAATGCATGTGTCAGTGGTTCAAAAAATTCATGGGAGTTTTTTAAGACTCGTAATAGGAATGACCATTGGAACTGAATTGCTTTGGTGAGGGCAGTGTAGGCAGCTTGAGGGGAGTCTTTGCATATTTGTGATATTTTTTCTACGGTGGAAACGAATCTGTTTACATTATTTTTTATAAAGTCATCTTTTCCTTCACCGATGTAGCTTCCTAAAAAGCGAGATCCAGTAACTATTGTTAGATTGGTCCCCTTGAAAATCTGGTGAGCTGTTTGTTTATCAGCATCAGCTACAATAAGCAGTGTTTTCTTGGCTTGCGGAAAGTATCCATAGGCTGGTCCTATGATATTTATTTTATCCCACCAAATGCGTAAGTTTTTGAAGTCACCTTGGGCTGAAGAATCATCTGCATACCAAGATTGAATAGTGCTTTGTTCTTCTTTCATTTTATTTATGATAGGTAATGTTGCAAGAGCATAGAGCGGCATGGCTAGTGGGTCTCCCTGAGTTACCCCTTCTTTGCTGTAAAGTCTCATGTCAGAGTCACGAATAATAAGTTCCGCATGACCGTTATAAGTATTATATAAGAAACGAGCACAATGAGGCCAATATATTCTTGCTTGCCAGAGAGCCAATTGTCTATTGACGGCATTAAATGCGTTGTTTGCATCAACAAGGAGCATTCCCCAGTTTGATCCGGGGATACATTTATTTTGATAGAGGTCATTCATTGCATGTATTGCACCTTCGATACCGCTACTAAGGCCACTGCAAAGTTGTGACTGGCCGCATGCTTCTGTAACTTCGGAGCCGGTGGCGAGAATCATGCATTTTGATAAGATTCTTCGTAGGCATTCGCCTATGCCAATCGGTCTCACACCTGGGCATTTGTCTAAAGCTACGAGGCGGCTTGACATTAGTGCTTGTATTTGATTCCATGGGATGTATTCATTACTTAATTTCATGGTTAGTTGTGCTATGGAATTTCTAAGGTGTAGGCTTGCGTTGCCAAATCTTAAGAGGTACTCCTTCCAATTTTCAGAAGAGGTACCTGTTGGGCCACCACCACCATGTAACTTTCTGGCAACGTGTTCCACGTGAATGCTAGTTATGTCGACCTCTAGTAGTGGCGGCATTTCCGTGATTTCATCTGGAAGGGTAAATAAATCAATATTGGGCGTTTTAGGACATGGGTGTTTATCTTTCAAGGCATCGCCAACAGTTTTACCGGTAGCATCAATTTCATCATTGGTATTAAGTATTTTACTGGTGTCTTTTGTCAGCAGCCAGTTTACGGCATCGCGTATTTTGCCTCTTAAGATTAGGCGTGTGAATGTTTGAGTTACATGGTCATTATGTTTCTTTCGATTGTGGGAATTACGAAGAGTTTTGTCTGATTTGATTGATTCGGTTAGTAGAATTTCATAATGTTCATCTGCCCATAACTTTAGGCGACGCTCAAGTAAGCGGCTTATGTCTTTCGCTTGTTTAACATTCTTGTCTCTTTGTAGCATTACTGTAATAAAAATTAATACTCGTTCTGAAGGGTATTGGGAATTGGTTAGCAGTTCTATTTCATCAGCGAGCGTATGAACGAATTTCCTGCTGATGGTATTGGAGGAAGGGAGATCGTAGAGCTTGCCACGGAGAGTACATACTTTGTTCCAGCGTGTTTGCCAGATGCTACATTTCAAACCTGTGTCATTGAGGAACAGTGACCCAAAAGCTTCTTCAAGAGGAGATACTTGTATTGGTCTTTGTAGTGGAGATGCTCGTGTGGAATCTTGTGCTTGTGACGAGCAGTCGGCACTGTGAGCGGAACGTATGTGACGTTGTAGACCTTTCTTTTTAAAGGTTTTGGAGCAGGTCGGGCATAATACCATGTCTATATTTTCTTCTTGATTTGTCAGATTGTTGCGTGTGACATCCATTGTGCCAGTTTTAAAGTGACAAATCTATCTTGTGCGTATTAAACATTCAGTCCAAACATAAAATAAAACATTAAAAACATTGTCAAATTAAACAAAAAACACATTTACACATTAAAAACCTTATACACCATAATATCCCTACAATTTAGAGTGGTGAATTTAAAGCAATTACATTGAAAATTTCCGGTCAATTGGCTATACTACCCCACTGTTGTCTTAAGTTGAACAGTTCACCTGAACAAAGAACAGTGTAAATGTCATCTTCCGACGCAGGAAGTTCGCTTCCAGTTGATAAGAGATAAAATGGTTAAAATTGGATGGATAAAAACAACCAAACTGTTTCTCGCCGGTATGAGTTCTTAAATGCAATTTTAGTGTTCGAATTCTTGAACATTTACGGTTTCTCGCCGGTATGCGTTATTAAGTGGATTCGTAACCTTGATTGATGTGCACTTTTATACTCACAAATATGACAACTATACGGTTTCTCGCCGGTATGACTTCTTAAATGGATTGTTAAATATGATTTACGTGCACATTTATAATCACAAATATTACAACTATACGGTTTCTCGCCGGTATGAGTTTTTAAATGACTTTGTAAGGCTGATTTATGCACAAGTATACTCACAAATATCACAACTAAATTGTTTCTCGCCGGTATGAGTTCTTAAATGGATTTGTAAAGTTAATATACGTGCACATTTATACTCACAAATATGACAACTAAACGGTTTCTCGCCGGTATGAGTTCTTAAATGCCTTTTTAGTGTTGAATTTCCTGCAAATTTATAATCACAATTATCACATATAAACGGTTTCTCGCCGGTATGAATTCTTAAATGGATTTTTAACAGTGAATTTTGTCCACATTTATAGCCACAAATATGACAAGTGAACGGTTTCTCACCGGTATGAGTCCTGGAATGTCTTATTAAATGCGATTCATTCAACGTCCGGCTGTGTTAGAGAGCGGTTGTGTTTACGAGCGTGCGATAGTGCATCCGGTTACGTGACATTAAAAATTGTGCAATATTTTTATAATTTTAGTAATAGTGTTTAATTTAATTCGCGAAATTAAGGCTAAATTACAAATAAATAAGAACAATTGCGCTAATGCAGCGCATGTGATAGACAAATTTTTTGGAAGTTTGCGAAAGCAATTTTGCGAGTCCAAATGAGATGTCTAAAAAACACAAATTAAAACGAGGTAATAGTTCCCTAAGTTTACCAGGTATCAGTAAAGATACTGAAGATAAAAACATGTCGAAGAAGTTCAAGAAGGATTCAGATAAAACCAATTCTGACGAAACAATATATAACGTTGACGTCACAAACAAATTTGGTTTATTACAAAATGATGAGACAATGGAAAGTTCTGATGTAACACCAGAGTCACTTTGTGCTATTGTTCCTAATAGCATAAAGCCAAAACCAATTGTAATCACTAAATTACCAAAAAATCACATCAATTTTACAAATGTAATAAAAGGCATAGTGAAAAAGAATTTCCACTTAAAATATCTCGGTGATAAGTTAAAAATTGTTACCGAAGACATTGACGACTTCCACAAATTAAAAGAGGATCAAATAAAAAATAAGACCGAATTTCATACATATAGTCTGGCCAATGAGAAAAAGTCCATGGCTGTTCTCAAAGGCGTACACCGCATGAATGAGGAGGAAGTTCTGGCAGCCTTACAATTGCAAAATGCAAAAGCGGTGAGCTGCAACCTACTCAATAAGGATAATAAAATGTAGATATCCTAAATATAAAGTTGCGTTCGAAAACGAAATAACGTTCACCGAAATTCAGGGAATAAGATATGTGGCCAATACAAGAGTTTATTGGGAGAAGTACAGAGCCAGAAAGGGGCTTACGCAATGTTATAGATGCCAGCAGTATGGGCATGCAGCTAATAACTGCAATATTAAGATGGCTTGCCGAAATTGTGCTGGAAGTCATTTAACTCGAGACTGTACAAGTTTGGATCTCACAACCCCAAAATGCGCGAACTGCCATGGGACGCACATAGCAAGTTCGAGAGATTGCCCCGTTTTTATTAAAACTTTAAAGAAGGTAATCAGACCACCGACACCTAAGGTAATTACATCCAGAGGATACCAAATGCATATGAAGGAGTTTCCAGAACTTCGAAAAAAACGAACAGTAGTACCCGACACTTCATATACATCGGTACTACAAACCCCACAATTTGAAACACCTGCACAGGTAATGAATACTCAAGTTCATACAAGAGGCCAAGCAAGCCAGGTTGTCCAATATCCGGTAAATTATGTTGGTACATCGCGAAATAATAATCCAGTAGGTATGGATAACTTGGATTCACTTTTTAGTGAAATGAAAAAGTTAGAAACGTTGTGCAACTTGGATAAAATGTTAAACGCTCTGCGCGAGTTAAATCGTGTCATGGCAAGTACCGTGGATGGTGCTGCTCGAATGTCGGCATTCATCAAATGTGCTAAAGAGTTTAATGGGTAGTTACGACCACGAAACACTTAATATAATGACGTGGAACGCTACAAGTGTTGTAAACAAAATGCAAGATCTAGAACTATTTTTAGAAGAAAATAATATCCATATTGCTCTAATAACGGAAACCTGGCTACAGGCGAGCGATAAATTAAAATTTAAAAATTTTCTATTCTTCAGGAAAGATCGATTGACAGGCAGGGCAGGTGGTGTTGCTATTTTCATTAAAAAAGGGTTGCCATACGAATCGACCGCACAACCCGACGTAACGGCTGAGGTGTTAGTACTAAAAATAAATCTAAACAGTCCTTTTTATGTCGGTGCCATGTACGTTCCACCATCCACAAATTTAACATCAACCGAGCTTGATAATATCATGAATAAGTACGATAAGATCATAGTTGGAGGAGACTTTAATTCCAAACACTCCCAATGGAACTGTAGATACGCAAATAGAAACGGCAACACTTTAAAAGGACATAACGACGTCAACAACTATCTGCTGCTATATCCACCTACACCTACCTTTAGCCCACCGGGGTTACAACAATCCACCATAGATTTTTTCTTGTGCAAGGAATAACGTCTTATTCCCAGCCCGAAACAATCAATGACCTCAGTTCCAATCACTGGCCTGTGTTGATGACTCTGCTTACTAGCCGTATTCCGCCAAACTATGTCATACCCAATACTAACTGGCAAAAATTAAAAATAGAATGCAACAACAGAATGCGAATATCTCCAAATATCAACAGCATTCAAGATATCGACAACGAAATTGCCAAGTTCACTAAAGAAATTAATGAAGCTCATAAAGTTGCAACTAAATTTAAAGCAATTAAAAATACCTTCTATGCAGATATTGAAATTGATGATCTTAAAAGAAGACGTAATAAAGCGAGACGGAAATGGCTAGAAACGGGTCAAGTAGCATATCGGTTTGAAAAAAATCAGCTAACGGAAGAAATTCAAACACGGATTAAAACCATTCGACGCCAAGAATGGTTAAATAAAACCAGAACCCTTACCGCACAGGACAATTCATTATGGAAAGTCTATGGCGCGTTGAGAAGAAAAAATGAACCCACACCCGCATTAAGTCATGCAAATATAAAATATTATACCAACCAAGAAAAGGCAGAGGTCATTGCCAATATTTTCGAAGAGGTACACCAGGTGACAACGAATCTTACCTCTCCATTAGAGGACCAGGTAAATGCGAGCGTGAACCTACTTCAAGGTATTGACGAAACATACCAAATTAACATCACTCCTAAAAGAATACGGCGAATTATTCAGAGCCGAAAAATCAAGAAAGCTCCGGGTGGAGATGATATTACCAACAAGCACCTGAAGTACCTTCCCAAAAAGGGCATTGTACAAATATATTATATATTCAGAGCTTGCCTAAAATTATGTTACTTTCCTACGTCGTGGAAGGCTGCAAAAATGCTCGCAATTCCGAAGCCAAACAAGGACAAAGCCGAAGCCAAAAACTATCGCCCGATAAGTCTACTTTCTTCCTTAAGCAAAATTTTGGAGAAAGTAATACAAGAAGAAATAGTCGACCATCTGACAAACCATAATTTAATAATAAATGAGCAAGTTTGGGTTTCAAAAGGGGCACGGCACCATTCATCAGTTAGCCAGAGTAGTTGAGGATGTAGTGATGGCATCCAACAACAACAATCACACTGGAATGGTTATATTAGACCTGGAGAAGGCGTTCGACACGGTCTGGCACGAGGGCCTGATATATAAAATGATTAACCTGCGCCTTCCTGCGTCCTTGACAAGGATTGTCAAGAGCTATTTGACTGGTCGCAGTTTCAGTGTTGCGATTGGCGATTCAAGATCTGTGCAAAAATGCATACCGGCTGGTGTTCCGCAGGGCTCCATTCTTGGACCCACACTATTTAACATTTATATAAATGATATTCCGAAGCACGAACATACTAACATCGCATTATATGCCGACGATACAGCGATTTACTCGTCGTGCCTCCATAAAGAGATTATAATTGAAAATATCAATGAACATCTTGTGTCGGTGTGCAAGTTTTTGAACGACTGGAAATTAAAATTAAATGTTGGTAAGACTGAAGCTATCATGTTTACGGGCAGCAGAATACGTCCTGCAGTCGACATTAAAATAAATGATACCGTTATCGAACTGCAGAAAGAGATAAAGTATCTAGGCTTACTCTTAGATCAACGTCTTACGTGGAAAAAGACAATAGCTGAAAGAGTCAAAAAGACCAACTACGTGCTACACCTGCTATATCCACTCATTAAGTACGACGTGAACTTACCAAAAGAGCTGAAGCTAATGCTGGTCCGTACATGTGCCAGGTCAGTCCTTACATATGGTTGCAGTATTTGGGGAAGTGCCGCAGACAGTAATATAATCGCAGCTCAACGTTGTATAAATAAATTTCTTAAAATCGTGAACAATTATCCCCGCTACACTACGATTAAATTTATGCACGAGGAAAACAATTTTGAATATGTCGGAGATTTTATCAAAAAATCCACTGAAAAGTTTCTGAAAAGCTGCTCGTATCATGATAACGAACTAATTAGAAAAATTGGAGACTACTATCTAGACAATTTGAATTCAAAGAATAAGGGCAAACTTTTAAAATCAGTCTTGCTGCGAAAATATGATTTCTACAATCACTGAAGCTTCGTCGGTCTCGCTCGGTTCTTGTCATGAAGGGAAGACTAGAAGTGTTGTGATTGTGATAGTGTTGTGAAGTGATATATTTTATTTTAAATGTGTCGTTTATATAATTCCATTTCCAACTCCTATAAATGTTAACCCACCCTATCCTACATCATATTCCTGTGACCCCCTTTTATATCAATTGCGTAAAAATAATTAACAGGTTTTTGAAATTTTTATCCTGTATTTAATCTAGTATGTATTTACTATAAAAATTATAATAACTGTACATATATAAAATATCTAACAAAGGGCTTAACCTAGTAATAGATTATCAACTGTAATTTGTTACATGTCAATGTAAATATTGAAAATTGAATAAATATTATATTATTATTAAATGCGATTTACAGACACATTTATAGTTACAAATATAACACGTAAATGATTTCTTGTCTTTATGAGCTCTTAAATGACGTATTAAAGTTTGTTTAAGAGCAACTTTATAACCACAAATTGGACATTCAAGTAAATTTGAACAGCTCAGCGTTAATTGTGTAGTGTTGGTTTCTTCTTTAATGTCAATGGAATGATGCAGATCTTCTAAATTAAATTTCACATCTTCCACCTCTTCTATTTTAATTTCGTAATTGCTAATTGAATTATATGGAGTCTCCAAAGATTTACCTGTGTTTTCCATAATTTGTGACTCTTCCGAGGGTAGCACTTGAGCAGCAAATAAATCGGTAACTGGTTCCATTTGGAGAACTGTACTAATACAAAATTACATTTTTCTACTACTATAGGTAGTTGTCAAATCACTGTATGGCACAATATTATAAAATGGTGACATTGATTGAGGTAGGGTATTGCGCCATCTAATATTGTAAAAAGAACCAAAATGAGTTCTTTTGTATTTTGCAGCCGTATTCTTGTTGTGATTGATTGTAAAATTGAAAGAAATTACAAATTGAAAAAATATATATTATGTACCTATAGTCTATCCGTTTTAAGAATGCAGAACTAAATTGTACTAAAACTGTGACCTTCGAGCGTGATTGGATAAAATTTCTACGCGTTTACACTGCCGAAATTTTATTTGCGATTGATGACTCACGAATATTTTTTTCTAAAAGATTCTGGCACATTTAAAAAATGTGTACAAGATAAATTGCTATTTGATAAAAAAATACTTTTAACTCGATTTTTTCAAGTGACTTGACTTTAAATTAGCTGGTGAAACCACGAAATATTGCCATAAAAATTACTCACAAATGAATGTCAAATAGTAATTTGGATGTGGCCGGTATTGGAACTAAGTCGATGATGGATGTAACCGGGTTTGCAACAATCTGTGTATTTAAAAGCTTATTTGAATGGGATCTAGACTTTTTGAAACGATCTGAGTTTAACACACGAAAGATTAGATACCTATTATACTATAGTTTTTCACTGTTGGATAAATATTCAGGAAATTTGGATGTAGTCGGTATTGCAAGTAGACGCCTCATTTATAATGTAAACAAAGATTACCTACACTTAGTTGTAGCTTAAATAAATTTAAAAAAAAATTCTTTTAGAAGAAGCATGCAAGGATTAATTTGTAATAGGTTTAAAAGAAGGTGCAGTTTTTGATCGAATTGGCGAGATTGAACCAATAAACAAAAAATTGCAGGAAATCTACACTAGGGCAGTCAAGAAGGAACAAACGAAAAGTGGTAGAAATGAAACAGGAAATCTGCGAAGAAACAGAAATGAACAAATTGTACAAGAGCACTATATAAACTTACACAAATAAGTGAATGGTAGGTACAGAAAACAGGAAAAGACGCTCAGTGGTACTAACATGGTATGTAGAAGATGCAGAAAAATGGGTCATAACTTTGAGAACTGTAAATTTCGTAAGTACAGACCTAATCTAAAAAATAATATTTTTGAATTATCTGAGGAAAACTCGGAAAGTGAATTTATGAACAATGTTTTTAATAATAATGGAAATGATAAACTTTATATAAGATAAATAAACGAATCTCGTTGAGGTCCTAGGTCTTTATTGAAAAAATTAAATTTTCCCGACGTTTCGGGCCGTTTATTGGCCCATTTTCAAGGCTAAAATGATACAAAACATAAAAGTATAAAAATAAAAAATAAAAATAAAATAAATATGAACAATGAAAACCAAAAACAAATTACAAACCTGCACGTAGTGTAAAAATAAATGTAAGGTAATTTGAATCGACTCTTTTGTTTAAAAAACCAGGTGAACTAAAATTTGAAAACATAAATTAAAAGAATGATTAAAATTACGAAACTTAAAAACTTACGTTTACGGTATTTTCTCGTCCCACGTGATAACTTTGCATAAAGCACTAGAGGCATAGTTCACGTCCGTTTTAAAAATGTGGCAAATGTACCCAAGTGGCAATACCTAATTCAAAAAATGTTTTTAACCCCCTCTATAGAAAAATCACATTTTTGGTTATCAGGGGGGGCCGTAAAAGTAATGGGGCGCGCGCGCTTACATTTATCTTTAAACAACGTGCAATGAAAAGCGATAAAAAACCACCTAAGAAAAAACACGAAGAAAATTAAAAACAGAAAATTATTTAAAAGAAATAAAAATCATCATCATCATCATCAAACATCCTGGATTAGGCTAAAGCCTAAAGAAATAAAAATAAAATATAAAAAATATAAAAATGTGAAAAAAGAATTTGACCAGAATTATGCCTGCTTCATGCTGTCCAGGATGTGCTTGTAACCTCCGTGAAAATATTGAACATGCTTTTTATCGTTCATAGGTTTATGGCTCAAATGGATGTTAATAGCCTCTTTTATCCTACGCTTTTTGTCCATCGTCTCGCGTTCCAGGATCGTGATACCATCGTGCTTTATGGTATGCGAGTTCAAAGTAATATGTTTGCATAAGGCAGTATATGAGCTATCATTTTCATCCCTGAAAACCCGGGATTTTTTCAAATCTCTCATATGCTCCTTTATGCGAACACCTAACTTTCTGGAGCTTTCACCCACATACACAGAGTCACAGTCCTGGCACGGGATACGATAAACCAAACCACTTTGATCAAAAGGGGAGGGTGGGATCTCTGGTATTCGAAAAAAACCGGAAATTTTTGTTGGGACACCTAAGTCCGAACTTTACATTAGGAATAGGTTTAAAAACAGAAATAAGTTTTTCAGATAAACCTCTGATATAGGTGAAACTATGAAAATTGGAAATAGGGGGGGGATCAGAAACTATTGAAAAGGGAAGAGAGGGTTTTGATATACCGTTGTCAACTATTCTTTGGGTGGAAGAAATTTTATGGACCAGCGAGTTTATAGTAGACATTGGAAAATCGTTAGCGGATAAAACCAAGTCTATAATAACACGATTTTCAGAAAGGAATTTTGGATGGGATAGGGAAAAAACTTTTTGGATGAAATTACGGGCTACATTAAAGATTTGATGTTTTGGGTGGCTGGAAAAGAAATTCAAAAGCCTTCCGGAATAAGTAGGCTTATGGTACCACGAAGTAATCAAATTGCCATTCGAATTGTCTCTATAAACCCGCATATCCAGGAAGGGTAAACTATTATTAATTTCGGTCTCCATAGTGAATTGGAAATAACGACTATGTAAATATGATTGGATGCAAATGGATAATGGACATGAGTTGGGAAAAATGATGGAGTTTGTAAATAATTTATTAAAACTAAATATAAAAAATGATAGAATAAAACTCAATTAATTATAACGAAGTTTTTAATATTTTAGAATACTTTTTTTTCAGCACTACTTTTCTTTCTTTCAGAATTAATATGATGTGTATACTGCCTCAACCTCATAGTAATGTATGGTACAAAATGACTTTATTTTTATTTTAACCTAAAATACACATAAAAGTCATGTAAAATTTGAATTTAAATGACATTTAACATACATTAAGGACAGCGCCACCTTATGATATAGTGTTTCGTGATTCGCATAAGCGCTCGCAAATTTTAAGCATTGAGATAGGGAGTTGCCGGTCCTAATCTTCTAAGTTCATGGTCCTTAAGAATAAGCATACTTTTTCACCTTTGGTTTCTGCAGAGTTCAGCAATAGGAAATAAGAACGTCGAACCGTACATTCAAGAGTATAATTGGATAGCGCTTATCAAAAAGGAACCAAGCGCCAAAATGCAAATTTTAAGGTAAAAGTGCCAATCGACTAAAAACGGTGTCCTCTGTTATTATCTAAAAAGAAACTAACAATAAACTAGTAAAATATAACTCAACAGGAACGAACAATTTTCAAAACTGTATGTTAACTCTACAAAACTGTAATCTTAAAATGTGTTTTACTCAATACTAGAAATTGGCGCTTGGTTCCTTTTTGATAAGCGCTATCCAATTATTTCTTGTTTTGTCAGAATTTTGGTTTTTATAGTTTTTTTTTTGAACTCACCACTGAAAACTCACGCAGTTCAAAGTGCTGACAATTTAAATTAGTAGCTAGGATAAGTATACACAAAATATCATAGCAATATGTACTATATTTAACAAAGGGCTTAACCTAATAATAGATAATGTATTAAATTTGTTGACATGTCGAAGTAAATATTGAAAATTGAATAAACATTATATCTTAATATTAAAGTGTTCTTAATGAACATTTAAGGTCACAAAATTTAAAACAAAGGTTTTACAACTCGCCGGTATGAATTTTTAAATGTTTTTTTAAATTTCCACGTAGTGAACATTTATAGTCGCAAATTTCACAAACGAAAGGTTTCTCGCCGGTATGAGTTTTTAAATGGGCTTTTAAATGTGAACGACGTGAACATTTATAGTCACAAATTTGACAACCGAAAGGTTTCTCGCCGGTATGAGTTTTTAAATGGGTTTTTAAACTTGACCGTCGTGAACATTTATAGTCACAAATTTCACACCCGAAAGGTTTCTCGCCGGTATGAGTTTTTAAATGGTCTTTTAAACTTGACCGTCGTGAACATTTATAGTCATAAATTTCACACCCGAAAGGTTTCTCGCCGGTATGAGTTTTTAAATGGTCTTTTAAACTTGACCGTTGTGAACATTTATAGTCACAAATTTCACAAACGAAAGGTTTCTCACCGGTATGAATTTTTAAATGCATTTTTAAACTTGACCGTTGTGAACATTTATAGTCACAAATTTCACACCCGAAAGGTTTCTCACCGGTATGAATTTTTAAATGTCTTTTTAAATTTCCACGTTGTGAACATTTATAGTCACAAATTTTACAACCAAAAGGTTTCTTGCCGGTATGCATTGTTAAATGGTTTTTTAAACTTGAACGTCGTGAACATTTATAGTCGCAAATTTCACAAACGAAAGGTTTCTCACCGGTATGAATTTTTAAATGGCTTTCTAAATGTGACCGTTGTGAACATTTATAGTCACAAATTTCACACCCGAAAGGTTTCTCACCGGTATGAATTTTTAAATGGCTTTCTAAATGTGATCGTTGTGAACATTTATAGTCACAAATTTCACACCCGAAAGGTTTCTCACCTGTATGAGTTTTTAAATGGTTATTTAAACTAGAAGGATATGAAGATTGGAAGTCACAAATTCCACAAATAAACAGTTTCCTGCGCTTATGTATTTTTAAGTGTTTTTTTAAATGTGATTCTTGAACACATTTATATTTGCAAACTGCACAAGTAAATGAAGAAGAATGAGTTCTTAAATGCCGTATCAGATCTTGCTTACGTGTATATCTACAACCACAAACTTCACAATCGAATAAATTTGAACTATTCATTTTTAATGTCGATGGAATGATGTAAATCTTCTATATTAAATTTCACATCGTCCAACTCTTCTTCTTTAACTTCATAAGTGCTTCCCATCGAAATATTTGGAATTTCCAAAAATTTACCTTCGTTTTCCATAATTTCTAAAGCTTTCGAGGCTGGCGGCACTTGAGCCATATTCTTGATACAGCGTCTTGTAAATGTTCAAGACGTAAGAGTGCTCATGGACTGGTACAAAATTACTTAATCAACAAAATGTTGTGTTGATTCTTGATTGTGTCTTATCATTTAACAAAACTATTAACCGCACAAACTGCTGAAATCTTAAAATGGTGACTATCGCCATTTTACTTAGTGTGCCCTGGCACCATCTAGTGCGGTGTCCGTCTAATTAGACTATGAACTTTAAGGCTGCGTGCGGACCGATAAAGCAAAGACGATTTAAAAGTACCTTTACATTATTCGACTGTGCATAGGATTTTGTAGCTATTAGATTTGGTCTAATGTAAAAATTTTCGTGTTTACATTGCACGATTTTACATTGGACTTCGTCTGTTGGATTTTGCATTAAACTTGCAAAATTTTTATACTATTATAAATAGTATAATGTACACGTGCAAAACCTCCATCAAGATAGCCCCCCTTTAATCGAATTTTTAACTTTTTCTTATGCCAAACGTTTGGTAATCGTTAGGTAAGGTTTGGTAGTCCGATTAAAAGTTTTGGTAGTCCTTTGTTTTTTCGTAATTAACTAATCAAATTTTTTTGTCAAGTTAGCCCCCCTTCAATCGATTTTTCAACTATTTTTTAGCTCATTTGATCGATTATAATCTGTAGAGGTTTGGTAGTCCTATAAAAAGTTTTGGTAGTCCTGTCGTAAATAATTAATTAAGTTGGAAGTTTACTTATGCGCATGCGCTAAATTTCACGTGAATAGACCAATAATAATAATTTATTGCCGGTTGGCCTAATTTAAACTTTTTTGTAATTTTTTTAACTTTTTGTTAATGCCAAACGATTGGTAATTGATACGTAAGGTTTGGTAGTCCGATTAAAAGTTTTGGTATTTTTTCGTTTTTGCCTAATTAACTAATCAAATTTTTTGTCAAGTTAGCCCCTCTTCAAACGATTTTTAACTTTTTTTTAGCTCATTTGATCGATTATAATGTGTAGAGGTTTGGTATAGTCATATAAAGAGTTTTGGTAGTGCCAAATTTGGTCGTAGTTAATTAATTTAATTTAAGTTTTAAAATCAAATGTAGGTATATTTAAAATCCACATTTAGGGGAATTCCACATTTAAAATATACGTACATATTATGATGTTGTAAATCACCTGATAATTTAATGTGAGCTTAGGATTGGTTGAGTTAATGAGAAACCATGTAATTTATTAATAACAATACTGATGTGATTCTTTATCAAGCTTTCAAACAACAGACAAACAAGTCGAAGACGCCACTGGATACAGTAATAGCTTATAACTCAAATTGGAGTGCAGCGCAACAGTTATTCATTTTTCATGTTTGATGACTCAAAAAAAAATATCGTAAATAAGATGAATCATTTATACAACAAACATGAAAAATGTAACTATGCATTATACAAGAATTCTAATAAAAAGAATTCTAATAAGATGATTTAATGAGATTATAAGAAATACAATCTGCGCTATACATTGTATGTATGTACATATATCGCATAAGTAAAACTTCAAAATTAATTAATTATTTGACCAAATTAGTGACTACGAAAACATTTTATAGGGCTACCATACTTCTACATATTATAATCTATCAAATGAGCTAAACAAAAGTTGAAAAATCTATTGAAGGGGGCTAACTTGACAAAAAAATTTGATTAGTTAACTAATTACGAAAAACCAAAGAACTACCAAAACTTTTAATCGAACTAATAAACCTTTCATGATGATGACCTATCGCTTGGCATTAAAAAAAGGTTGAAAAATGGTTTAAATTAGGCCAAATTGGCAATAAACAATTATTGTTGTATACACGTGAAATTTAGCGCGTGCGTATAATGCCCGTATTCAGCATTTTCAACTTAACAGTTTGATAAGTAACAAACTGTTAATACTTGACAGTCTGGTAAAATGAATTGGTATTCACCATGACATTTGAAAGTTAAAATAGTAAACAACCTGTTATTAAACAAGGTGGAACTCGCTTTAGCGGCAGTTCCTAGGCTTCTATACAGCTACCTTTCTGGTGTGAAAAGTTGTTGTTGCTAGTTATTTTTGGTCGACATAATATTTATAATGTAACATCAGATAATCCGATAATCTGCACCAATTACATTTTTTGCGGTTGGTAATTATTATCATTTACTATATAAGTAATAACAATCAAACTTTTCCATTCCATTCGAAACTTTACTTCTCTGTAATGTGCGGTCCATTTTTTGAGGTGGACCAATCCTCTCTTTCTCTTTTATTTACAACTTAACTTCACTAATCACATCAAGCCACTGCTATGGTTAAAATAAATAAAAACTTGTTTTTTCACATCAAAGTAAAACTAGTAAATCATATCCTTGGGACAATACCTTATCTTCACTTTATTCTGGCCGTTAATCCCTGCGGCAGTTAGACCAGTAAGCCACGTATCAAAGAATAATTGGATCAACGGACAATCGTATCATGGTATAATCGTATCAACGGATCATCGTATCAACGGATCATCGTATCAAGGTATAATCGTATCAACGAATCATCGTATCAAGCTATAATCGTATCAACGGATCATCGTATCATCGTATCATCGTATCATCGTATCATCGTATCATCGTATCATCGTATCATCGTATCATCGTATCAACGTATCATCAGATCAATTTGCTTATATAGGACATCGCCCTATGAGTATAGTAGATGTAACAGTTTGGCTAATTTTTCGCGCGTTAAGTAAAAGTAATTTACGGTATTAACAATGGCATTAATCGAAAACAATCTGCTTTCAAAGCTGTAAAGAATGTGCAATTTGGTATTTTTAGTCCGGAAGATATTCGTAGCATGTCTGTCGTCCCAGAAGGTATAAATCATGTAGAAATTATGGAAGGAAGTCTTCCAAAAGTGGGCGGCTTTTCGCCGAAGAAACGTCAAGACGATTTGACAAATAAATTGGCCCTAATCATAAATATACTTTGTATAGAAGCCTAAAAGTAGCGCACTGGCTACCCAGTTCTTAGACCTCTATACACACAGAGTATTTCCAACACGATTTGAAACGCTCTGTATGATTTTGAATTATGCGGACAGACAGACGGACAGACGGACAGACACGGAGCCAGATCATAAGGCTTCTTGTTATACTTTGTATAGAAGCCTAAAACTCAATGGATCAATAGATCAACGGATCAAATAAAGAGATCAACAATATATAGGTAAACCACTCAGTTATGTATATTTCAGCAACCTTCTTCACTTATCTACTCATTTTTAGAGTGTTTTCCAACACAATTTGGAGCGCTCTGTATGAATTTGAATTATGCGGACAGACGGAGCCAGATCGTAAGGCTTCTTGCTATACTTTGTATAGAAGCCTAATAGCGCACTGGGTACCCAGTTCTTAGACCTCTATACACACTGAGTATATTCAACACAATTTGAAACGCTCTGTATGATTTTGAATTATGCGGACGGACGGACGGACGGACGGACAGACGGACGGACAGACACGGAGCTAGATCATAAGGCTTCTTGCTATACTTTGTATAGAAGCCTAAAAGTAACTAAAACTTTTGTTGGTAAAACCATGTAAAACTAGCTTTAACTGATGTCACGGAAAAAAGTTAACCTTAAATACATACCAAAAACAAATGTTAATAATATTTATAACCTACAATATTGACACATAAAAATATTACTTATCAGTCTGTTACCTATGTTGACAGCCCAATATTGCTCTGTTAACTTATCAGACGACTTGACAGACTGGCAACTGCTATCAGTCATTGGTTAATACAAATGTGTAACATTAACAGACTGTTATTGACTTGACTCTCTGTTAGCAACTTAACAGAGCTTGGTGAATACGGCTGTAAGTAAACTTCCAACTTAATTAATTATTTACCATCAAATTAGAAACTACCAAAACTTTTTATTGGGGTACCAAACCTCTGCGTATTATAATCGATCAAATGAGCTAAAAAAAAGTTAAAAAATCGATTGAAGGGGGGCTAACTTGACAAAAAAATTTGATTGGTTAATTACGAAAAAACAAAGAACTACCAAAACTTTTAATCGAACTACCAAATCTTACCTAACGATTACCAAACGTTTGGCATAAGAAAAAGTTAAAAATTCGATTAAAGGGGGGCTAACTTGATGGAGGTACGTGAAAACTGCAAGTACGTGAAAAAATAGCTTATCAGTTACCCTATGCAAACCGAACGAAAATCGAGGCACATCCTTGCAAGGTCGTTGAAACAATAGCTTTGTGAATCTCTGCATAATAGTACATTATGCACCAAGGTAGCAAAGTGACGCTTTTTTGGGTAATTGTTTCACTCGGCTGGCGCCTCGTGTAAACAATCCTTTACCCTCGGGCCAAAAGTCACTTTACTACCGTCGTGCATATACTGTTTTTTGCCATTCCGGGAGGTAAAGTAGGAACTTCGCCTATTTAGAAACTTAAAGCAAAAATTTAACGCTTTTTTTTATAATACCTACACGTGGTCGATAAATCGCAAAATAGCACTAGTAATATTACCAACTATACTACTAAAAATTACTAAGAAATAGCAGTTGGCTATTTTTCTACCGCAGGGTAAAAAAGTGCCCCTTTACACCCGCAAACCGGGGTAAAAAGTGAGTACTTTACCCCCGGAATGGCAAAAAAGTAATTTTTCTGATAGGTACCTACACACATGTTGAACAGAACGTAAATATTTAAAACAAGGATTAACAAATTAACTACATCGCCAATATAATATGTACCTAACCCCATATGTAATAAATGTTATAAGAAAATTTAAAACAAATTATTGTAACGTAGCCATAAATAAATATGTCGCAAAATTTGTAGTGCATTGGCTTATATGGGACCGCACTCACTTGGGCTGCTTCAAGAAGCTGATAACAGGTATCGAGTTTCAGAATCCCGGCTGCTAAAATGATAAAGCAATATAAATTCATCTTCTAGTCGACTCCACGTGGAGTAGTGTACTTCTAATTGGTTAATATTTATAATGAGCACTTAATATTGGATAATATTTCTATTACGTAGATCTCTTGTGTGAGTTGCAACTCAAAGCTTCAGAAGCCGCTGGTAATTAGATATTTCTACTTATTAGATAATAATATGTGTTGTATAGTTATTACATTAGGACCGGCAACTATGGTTATAAATGCGAGCGCTTAACCGAATCGCGCAAAACTATTATAATAGATGGCGCTGTCTTTAGTGCTATAATGCTGGTATTACACTATGCAATTAAATGACGAGAAATTATCAAGTTTTATAGCATTATTTCAATATTTTTACTTTAAAACGTATTTTTGCATACATACAATACTTTTAGGCTTCTATACAAAGTATAACAAGAAGCCTTATGATCTAGCTCCGTGTCCGTCCGTCCGTCCGTCCGTCCGTCTGTCCGTCCGTCTGTCTGTCCGCATAATTCAAAATCATACAGAGCGTTTCAAATCGTGTTGGAAATACTCTGTGTGTATAGAGGTCTAAGAACTGGGTAGCCGGTGCGCTACTTTTAGGCTTCTATACAAAGTATAACGATATAACAAGAAGCCTTATTTAGGCTTCTATACAAGGTATAGAAAGAAGCCTTATGGTCTGGCTTCGTGTCCGTCCGCATGTTTCAGAGCCAATCATAACGTTGATCAACTGATACGTTGTTATATTGTAAATACTTCGTCTATATAGTATTGCGTTAATCTGTTAATCCGCTGTTTCGATTCGCTAATGCAATTTACAAATACGCAAATGTTCGAAAGAAATTTACTAAGATAAAGATATTTTCAAAGAGGTCTCCCTATATAAACTACTTGTTAGGCTTCTATACAAAGTATAGCAAGAACCCTTATGATCTGGCTCCGCGTCTGTCCGTCTGTCTGTCCGCATAATTCAAATCTAATCAGAACCTTCGAAATTGTGATTGTGACCGCAAAAATTTAATTAGTGCAGATTATCTGTTATTACATTATAATAATATGGCGACCAAAAATAACAACTTTTTTTTCAATGCAGACCAAATATAAGTTATATTTTATTTACATAATTTTTCACCTATATAGGAAATTTAAATACGTTGATACGTTGATACGATGATACGTTGATACGTTGATACGTTGATACGATGATACGTTGATACGTTGATACGTTGATACGATGATACGTTGATACGTTGATCCGTTGATACGTTGATCCGGTTTTATTGTAACCACAGCAGTGGCTTGATGTGATTGGTGAAGTTAAGTTGTAAATAAAAGAGAAAGATTAGGATTGATCGACCTTAAGAAATGGATCGTACATTACAGAGAAGTAAAGTTCCGGATGGAATGGAAAAGTTTGCTTATTATCTCTTATTATAAAAGGCCAAGTCTTTCTTTCTTTCTGTCCGTCCCACGGAAATACCCGAAGCAAACCGAACCGAACCGAACGCACAACGTATCATCGGATCAACGTATCATCGGATCATCGTATCATCGTATCAACGTATCATCGTATCATTTTGTCTATATAGGACAGCTATTTCCAAAAAAGCATTATGTGAACTTCCATAATGGATAATGAAAATTTTGAAAATCCTGCTGCAAAGCGACGGCGATTGAATCGTGAGAGAAAAGCACGTACAAGAGCTAATAACACAGAAAAACAGCTTCGATCACAGCGACAAGCTGACGCTCGGTCTCATGCGATACGTCGACAACGTGAAACTTTGGAACAAACTCAAGCGCGGCAAGCTGCTGACGCTCGGTCCCATGCGATACGTCAACAACGTGAAACTTTAGAAGAAACTCAAGCGCGGCAAGCTGCTGACGCTCGGTCCCATGCGATACGTTGATCCGATGATACGTTGATACGATGATACGTTCATCCGATTGGTTATGAAATTATCCGTTATGCGTTCGGTTCGGTTTGCTTCGGGTATTTCCGTGGGACAGACAGAAGGAAGAAAGGAAGGAAGGACTTGGCCTTTTATAATAAGAGATTTTTCACCTATATAGGAAATTTAAATACGTTGATACGTTGATCCGATGATACGTTGATCCGATGATACGATGATACGTTGATACGATGATACGTTCATCCGATTGGTTATGAAATTATCCGTTATGCGTTCGGTTCGGTTTGCTTCGGGTATTTCCGTGGGACAGACAGAAGGAAGGAAGGACTTGGCCTTTTATAATAAGAGATGAGAACAACATTAAATAAATAAACAAAAAACTTACATATATTTTTTTAAATTAAATTAAACTTAATCAATATTTAAAATTTTTTTACTTATTTTAAACTAGATGATACCCCGTCCGAGGACGGGCAGCTAGAAGGACGGGCAGCTACCCAAGGTAACTTAAGTTGAATGAAGATTAAGGAAAGCTCTCAGTGCAATCCAAAAGCCATATGACCTTGGGTAGCTGCCCGTCCTTCTAGCTGCCCGTCCTCGGACGGGGTATCATCTAGTTGATTATATAGTAAATGATAAATACCAACCGCAAAAATATATTTAGTGCAGATTATCTATTTTCAATGCACACCAAATATAAGTTATATTTTATTTTCATAATTTTTCACCTATATAGGAAATTTAAATACGTTGATACGTTGATCTGTTGATAAGTTGATCTGTTGATAAGTTGATCTGTTGATACTGCTGTGTACTTTTCATCATAAATTGTACACCTCGGGTTTTGTCTTGGGCGCCACTTTCAAATGAAAGAAAATTTTATAAATTAGTAAATAATTAAGTTTCCGAGGGTCCAACTTTACAAAAAAAATTCACCACCTCGTCCCATTCGTACTAGCTCAGTCACGAGTCTCCTCAGAGTATGGTAGGTTCAGACTCAATTAGGGGATGAAACTTCTTTGGTTGAAACAAACTCGTTGTAAATGCTTAAAATTGCTGATAGAATAATAAATGAAATATTCTGTTTTGATCGAAGAGATAAACGTGATTCACCTTTGTTATGATTGATTTCAAAAATTAGAATGCCTCACTTTTAGGCTTCCATACAAAGTATACCAAGAAGCCTTATGATCTGGCTCGGTGTCTGTCCGTCTGTCAGTCTGTCTGTCCGTCCGTCCGCATAATTCAAAATCATACAGAGCGTTTCAAATCGTGTTGGAAATACTCTGTGTGTATAGAGGTCTAAGAACTGGGTAGCCAGTGCGCTACTTTTAGGCTTCTATACAAGGTATATTTATGATTAGGGCCAATTTATTTGTCAAATCGTCTTGACGTTTCTTCGGCGAATCGCCCATGAAAGCTGCGGGTCTCGCGGAAGGAGGAACAACCGGTAAAACCGTCACGATCATCCACTCGGGTCGTGAGTATTTCGGATCCATTCCCAGGGCGCTGCAATCTGCGTCGCTAATTTGTCTAAAGATATGCAGCACTTCTTCCGCCAACAAATACTTTTTTTCTTGTGGAACCTTTCCGTCGGATTCCTTCCATTCGGCCGTCAAATCGAGACCCGATTTTCTAATTAGAGGTTGATGATTTCCACATCCACCATCCGCGTGACATATTGTTTGTTCTTTGCACAAACCGTACACTAGTTCTAGGCGTTTCTTGGAATCGTCTGCAGTTATCTTCTGAGCGTGTTCGAAGTGGTTTTGTTTTTTTGGGTTCACCAACAATTTACTGCAATTAAAGCAGACGCAGCGTAAAACTTTCATGACATCTTTAATCATGCCAACGTGAAAGATCGGTTTGGCCAATTCGATGTGACCAAAGTGACCGGGGCAAGTGTCCCGGTCGCCTTCGCATGTTTGACATGGTAAAGTGCTGTCAAACGCTCCCATCCTCGGATCCATCAGGCCGCCCACTTTTGGAAGACTTCCTTCCATAATTTCTACATGATTTATACCTTCTGGGACGACAGACATGCTACGAATATCTTCCAGACTAAAAATGCCAAATTGCACATTCTTTACAGTTTTGAAAGCAGATTTGTTTTCGATTAATGCCATTGTTAATAATTTACTTTTACTTAACGCGCGAAAAATTAGCCAAACTGTTACATCTACTATACTCATAGGGCGATGTCCTATATAAGCAAATTGATCTGATGATACGTTGATCCGTTGATACGATGATACGATGGTTCGTTGATACGATGATCCGTTGATACGATGATCCGTTGATATGATGATCTGTTGATACGATGATCCGTTGATACGATGATACGATGATCCGTTGATACGATGATCCGTTGATACGATGATCCGTTGATACGATTATACCATGATACGATTGTCCGTTGATCCAATTATTCTTTGATACGTGGCTTACTGGTCTAACTGCCGCAGGGATTAACGGCCAGAATAAAGTGAAGATAAGCTATTGTTCCAAGGATATGATTTACTAGGATATTGGATATCAGGGGACGTGTTAAAGAAATACTACGTTTTGAATCGACTAGTTGCGACCCTCTATCGGGGTCATTTTCAAGACTGTAATAAAGAAAAATGTACATAAACAAGCGAAAACAAGGTGGAACTCGCTTTAGCGGCAGTTCTTAGGCTTCTATACAGCTACCTTTCTGGTGTGGAAAGTTGTTATTATCTGGTTATTTTTGGTCGCCATATAATGTAACATCACATAATCAGATAATCTGCACTAATTATTTATTATTTTATTTTAACCACAGCAGTGGCTTGATGTGGATAGTGAAGTTAAGTTGTAAATAAAAGAGAAGGAAGAGGATGGATCCACCTCAAAAAATGGAACGGGAATTACGCAAATTTCGAAAGCGAAAGCAAATTGCCAATATGACGTCAGAACAAATTATTCAACATCGCGAAAGAAATCAAATTGCCAACATGACGTCAGAACAAATTGAACAAAATCGCAAACGAAAGCAAATTGCCAACATGACCCCTTCGAAAATATTACATCGTTCACGTAGTCATGCAATTCGCCGACAAAATCCACGAAGTAAAAACGCAGCTGTTCTTGAAGTAGGTAACGTTGTAGAACCAATTGTCGACGTTCATAACGGTAGTTTTACACTACCAGAAAAGTACACTACCACAAATACCAGAAAAGTAGTTGTATTTTATTTTACTTTGATGTGAAAAAATAATTTTTTAATGATGTGGTTAGTGAAGTTAAGTTGTAAATAAAAGAGAAAGGAGAGGATTAGTCCACCTCAAAAAAAGGACGAAACATTACAGAGAAGTAAAGTTTCGAATAGAATGGAAAAGTTTGATTGTTATTACTTATATAGTAAATGATAATTACCAACCGCAAAAAATTTAATTGGTGCAGATTATCTGATTATGTGATGTTACATTATATGGCGATCAAAACTAACCAGATAATAACAACTTTCCACACCAGAAAGGTAGCTGTATAGAAGCCTAAGAACTGCCGCTAAAGCGAGTTCCACCTTGTTTAGGCTTCTATACAAAGTATAACAAGAAGCCTTATGATCTAGCTCCGTGTCCGTCTGTCTGTCTGTCCGTCCGTCTGTCCGCATAATTCAAAATCATACAGAGCGTTTCAAATCGTGTTGGAAATACTCTGTGTGCATAGAGGTCTAAGAACTGGGTAGCCAGTGCGCTACTTTTAGGCTTCTATACTAAGTACGATATAACAAGAAGCCTTATTTAGGCTTCTATACAAGGTATAGAAAGAAGCCTTATGGTCTGGCTTCGTGTCCGTCCGCATGTTTCAGAGCCAATCATAACGTTGATCAACTGATACGTTGTTATATTGTAAATACTTCGTCTATATAGTATTGCGTTAATCTGTTAATCCGTTGTTTCGATTCGCTAATGCAATTTACAAATACGCAAATGTTCGAAAGAAATTTACTAAGTTAAAGATATTTTCAAAGAGGTCTCCCTATATAAACTACTTGTTAGGCTTCTATACAAAGTATAGCAAGAACCCTTATGATCTGGCTCCGCGTCTGTCCGTCTGTCTGTCCGCATAATTCAAATCTAATCAGAACCTTCGAAATTGTGATTGTGACCGCAAAAATTTAATTAGTGCAGATTATCTGATAAACTACTTGTTTTACTTTGATGTGAAAAAATAATTTTTTATTGATTTGGTTAGTGAAGTTAAGTTATAAATAAAAGAGAATAGAGAGGATTGGTCCACCTCACAAAAAGGACCATACATTACAGAGAAGTAAAATTTCTAATAGAATGGAAAAGTTTGATTGTTATTACTTATATAGTAAATGATAATTACCAATCGCAAAAAATTTAATTGGTGCAGATTATCTGATTATGTGATGTTACATTATATGGTGATCAAAAATAACCAGATAATAACAACTTTCCACACCAGAAAGGTAGCTGTATAGAAGCCTAAGAACTGCCGCTAAAGCGAGTTCCACCTTGTTTATACAATAAAATACATATCTAACAAGAAATAAATGTACATTTATTAAAACTAAATATAAAATATGATAGAATAAAGCTCACTTAATTATAACTAAGTTTTTAATAATTTAGAATACTTTTTTTTCAGCACTACTTTTCTTTATTTCAGAATTAATATGATGTGTATACTGCCTCAACCTCATAGTAATGTATGGTGCAAAAGGACTTTATTTTTATTTTAACCTAAAATACGCATAAAAGTCATGTAAAATTTGAATTTAAATGACATTTAACATACATTAAGGACAGCGCCACCTTGTGATATAGTTTTTCGTGATTCGCATAAGCGCCGCAAATTTTAAGCATTTAGATAGGAAGTAGCCGGTCCTAATCTTCTAAGTCCATGATATTAAGGTATCTTTACATTATTAGATTTTGTATTGGATTCCATATCCAATGCTCGAATATAAACGCATTTACACTATTTGTAATTTGTAAGGATTTGTAATGACCATTGTAATGACATTTGACAGTGCTTAGAATAAAAATTATGCTAAAATCTTTGGTTAAGTTTTAGTTTTTGTGGCAAAAAAATTAGTCAATAAAGTACATTTGCACAAAACTTGTAGCGTTTTTATTTTACGCACCCTGTATATGTTCTGACGTTCCAATTTTGCTATTTCGAAAATATCAATTTAGTGTATATTTTGAGAGGGGATGCGCAGTGGACTCTCGAAAATGTTAATTGTAGGTTAGTTCCTACATTTATTTGTTAGAGTTCACATGTCAAAAGTTAATTATCAGCTGAATTCTGAATCAATTTCATTTAGAACCGACCATCTGGTATGTAATAATTAATTCATTCATTAGCTAGAAGTTACCTTTTTTTATTTTCGATGTAGGTTCTAAAATTTAGTCCAAACATTCCGTTTGAAAAGTTCGTACTGAACAGCGATCCCCATTGCTATTCTAAAGGAACAATTTTTGTATATACCAATTCGTTTGAATTGCCAAGTAGGAACTCAATGAATCCAAGGATACATAATTTTAAGACGGACGAGTAAAGAACAACTGGATATCTCATTCATGTTATTATCATCTTTCACTTATCAACACCATCATTCATTCAACCCCAGGGTAGCTGTATTTTACCAAGTTCCCAATCATCCAACAACTGGATTATCATTCATTCAACTCAAAGACTGGTGATCAAAAACTAGTACAGTAATATCTAAGGTCAGATAAAATTTATGTTTTATGTTAAACGAAGATTATGGTTCCATTAACAAATGTAATCAAGTATCAAGATTAATTAATTGGTTAGCGCAAATATTCATTAAGTCAACTTTGAATTTCATGTATAAACTTTTATACCGTGTGGAATAATATCGCAAATTATTGGTATTTATGTAAACGAAGATTTTATATGCATATGAAGTTTCCGGTTAAGTCATTTGATTAGACAGGTGTCTAGATTTTTTTATGTATATGTCGATATTTCCTTCCACAGGGCGAACATTTAATTTATTTTGTAAATACACGAATAATCAAATTCCTACTCTTTCATTCAGTAAATTACATTTGCTGGTTTGGTTTTTTACAATCGTTTTTGACTACTACACCTGAATGAAAGGAGATCATATAGAAAACGGTTTTGGAAAATTAGCTGGCGCCATTACAAATATCAAAACCACGTTTTCTGAGTTCGACCCACGACTCAGCTTCCGAATTAACCCAAAGAGCAGCAGCAAAATAGGGCACTTGTGTGGCGTAAATTTTATGTTACAAACTATAGTCTATCCGTTTTAAGAATGCAGAACTAAATTGTACTAAAACTGTGATCTTCGTGCGTAATTGGATAAAATTTCTACACGTTTACACTGCCGAAATTTTATTTGCGATTGATGACTCACGAATTTTTTTCTAAAAGTTTCTGGCAAATTTAAAAACTTTGTACAAGATAAATTACTATATGATGAAAAACTACTTTTAACTCGATTATTATTTCAAGTAGGTATCAAATAAGTGACATTTGTTTTTTGCCGCTTATACACTTTAATTATTTGACGTTTCCCTATGTAAATCTGGGTAAACGGTAGAATAGTCTAAATCAAAATAGTCTACGGGAAAATTGGTCCAGGTAAAAAGGTCTACGGAAAAAAAGTATAGGTAAAATGGTCTACGGCAAAATTCAAGGAAAGATTCATTGATTAACTTTTTAATAAAAAGTTGCGATTGCATCGCTTACAAACTATAATATACTAATATAGTTCATATAATGATGATGCAGTGATATCATCATTCTGACACGAATATACAAGCGAGAATCCAGACCTTGATTCTGGAGAGTAATTGAGTTTTAGACTTGGGAAAATATATGTAGGTATACACGTTTAAAACAAAAAATCTGTATTATTAAAAATAAAAATTTATTATTAAATTTACTAGCTAAACCTAATAGTATGACCAACAGCGGCTTTCAGCGATTGAAATCCGGGCCTTCTCAGAAACTCCTGACCTCCTCAGAAACTCCTGACCTCCTCAGAAACTCTGAGCCCGGTGGTAATCACTATCTACCCCCCCCCCTCTCATCGGGCCTGCATGGTACACATTAAATATTGTAAATATATAGCGAAAATATGCATCATATGTCATATCACTAGATTTTGGGTAAAATATGCAAATAACCGGCTAAATATTATTTTGCCCATTCTCACCGGAATCTTTCCTTGAATTTTGCCGTAGACCATTTTTCCATAGACTTTTTTTACCTAAACCAATTTACCGCAGACTATTTTTCCTTAGAGTATTTAACCTAGAATCGTAAATCTGACTTGCCGTTCAAGGCGACCTCTACTGCAATCCAAAACCACATGGACTATAGACAAAAACTGAACAAAATAATTTCTAAAAATTTTGAGGTTAACAAAATCAATCACGAGCACAGATTACCGCGAGGCATACAAGCACACTGCACATGCTCACCAATAAAATCTAATGATAAATCCAATACAAATAGACACCATCCTATTCCTTAAAAATCCAATGTAGTGAAAAATTACAATAAATTAGTAATGTAAACGCGGAAATTTTTACATTAGACCAAATCTGATACAAAATCTAATAATGTTAAAATACCTTTAGAAAGAATAAATATTGAAGTTCCTTTAAAAGTACCTTTACATTATTAGACTTTGCTTAGGACTTTTGTATACGATATTTGTATAGGATTTTATATCCTATGCTCGAATCTAAACTATTGGATATTTGTATAGGATTTTTAATGACATTTGACAGTGCTGAGAATAAAATTTTGTTAAAATCTTTGGTTAGATTTTAGTTTTAGTGGCAAAATAAGTAGTCAATAAAGTACATATCGATACCTTACTTTGAAAACCTCGTAACTTCATTTTAGACAAAATTGAGATTTATTGTGCATTGCAATAAGGGTCATGTACTGCATGTTCTATGAAAACTTCGTAAATTAATTTTCACAATTGTACCATCTGTAGGCATATTCACTAACTGAAAACCTCTTAATGAACAAGTTACGAGGTTTTCATTTATCAATTTTTGAAAATGTTTTGAAACTTACGAGGTTTTCATTATAATATTATGGGTATTACTCGTAACTTGTACAATATTCCTACTATTAATTAGAAAAACTCGTAATTCTTTGAAAAAAATCTAAGTGGGTTGATGTTTATTACATTTTAGCTTAAAAAACTATGATATTGAATATTAATATTGCATTAGAACCTAATTGAACCAAGAAATATTACTCGTAGTTAAAAAAAACAGTTTTTTGTTGCTCCTGTAAAAACAGCTTTTAGGTACTTACGAGGTTTTCAAAGTAAGGTATCGATATGCACAAAACTAGACAAAAACGGAACAAATTAATTTCTAAAAATTTGAGGTTAACAAAATCATGACAGATTACGAGTCATACAATCACGCTGCGCATGCTCACCAAAAAATCTAATGCAAAATCCTATAGGGATATGAGATTAAGATCGCAGCGCCGCTGGGTAAAAATGTGAACTACGTTAAAAAACATTCGTGTGACAGCTGCGCTTGTGTTCGTTGTATTTTACGAGTTTTTCATTCCTTTTTCCAAGTGAACTTGTTATTTTGTTTAAGACAAATTACGGTTAGTGTTGGTTAGAAGTTCATCTTCCTGCAGTTAAATAATATATACGGTTAGGTGAGTTTTAGATCGCTTATTTTCGACGTGGGGTTTTATGTTTAATTTTTAAAATTTGCAGATATGTCAGAACCTTACGAATTAAGATTAAGTCTTCTTGACTATCTCAAATATTTCGAGGGGTCTGAAACATATAGATGTGTTTATGAAGGCAAAGCAGTTTTAAACGAAGGGCACGTTGTTCTATGTGATAAAACATTAATAGAAGCGAAGCAGAACAAAATAAATATTGTAGCATTGTGCATCCAATCTTCTGCAATAAATTTATTCCCAATTTATTTACCATAAGGATCTTCAGCCGTGGGGAATATATGAAAACTTAACTCCGGATTTTTCTTTGCCCAAGATGAACATTGAGGAACTGAACAATATTGATTAACGCTCATATCGAAGTATATTATTAGAAAATTTTGTTAATCGTCGAAAACTTTTAAATTCACCACTACAATATACGCAAAATTGCGTAAAATAAACGATACTAGTCATTTAACTAAGTTCGCCAAAATTCCGCTAGGTGCCGTGTTGCTTGTCACTAGTTCCCTATTGAAATAGACACCATTCTATTCTTAAAAATCCTATGTAAAAGTCTAATGCAACGAAGTCCAATGTAAAATCGTGCAATGTAAACACGAAAATTTTTACATTAGACTAAGTCTGATACAAAATCCTATGCAAAGTCTAATAATGTAAAGGTACTGCAATGTTCCCCCTCTAGCCTTAATTATATATTATGTAATTTTCCCTTACCTGGATGCTTATCCCACAATGATAACTTATGTGGATGAAATTTTGTAGGTCACCTCGGCTAGCTCAAAATATATTGTCGTGTCCCGCTTGTATGATAGAGTAGGGGTATGAAATTATTGGGTCAAATTATCATAACACTCTTAATTTAATTAAGTAAATAAGACCATAACAGGCAACTATTAGATTGTGTCTGGATCTTCTTTGATGGAAAGATTGGTTTACTGCTTTTGCCTCACATTTCCGAAATATGCAAACGTTATAAAATCTAAAAGAATATGAAGAAATTGTAAAAGATAAAATATTGGTTGTTGTTTTGATTAATTAGTATAAGAGAAACAAATTAAATTAATTTGCTGTATTTGTTAAATTAGGAATTTTCGTTTTAATTAAAATAAGTGACGATTCGTGATATTGGTGCATGCGCGGTTTGAACAGTACACTTTGGTGGGATATTTTGAAAAATTGATAACGGAGCGTGAAGTGAGGAGGTCTGGGAACGTCCACGGTGACGTTAAGACGTGATTTTGGATTCTCATGTCAGCCATCAGAGTATTAATATGTGCTGTTGGTCGCTAGTATTTTTGAAATAAGTTTGGATTTGGATTCTGATACCAGCCCTCGGAATATTAAGACGTGCTGTTGGTTATTAATCTTTTGGAAATTAGTTTTTGGATTGAGGTTCCGAAACGAGCGTTTCGAAGAGTAAAGACGCGCTGTTCGTATGATTATTTTGAAATTAAGTTTGGTATTTGGATTGAGAAGAATTTTCGAGTCAGTCGTCGAAGAAAAAGGACGTCTTTATATTTTTGGATGATTGGAAATAAATCAGAAGCTGTTTTTCAACGAGAATCTTCACGCTTCCATGCTCCACGCAACATCGGCCGCATCGAATAACTACGGTAAGAATTCTCTTTTGTGCCGCACTAACTATTTGATAAATCGACAAGTCGTTTAAAAAAATCGGGCGCGAATAAAAACTGTGGGGGATTTTCATTATGAATGTTTAACATTGTAAAATTTAATTTGTTAGATATAAGAAAACCAATATTTTGTTTAAAATTATTTTATTGTCTTAAATAAATTCTATTATTTTTGTTTTGGTAACGTTTGCGTATAATTTTTCATCTATTCATAGCAGTGAAAAAATTGAAGAATAAACAGATACAATTTTCGATTTTATTAAGTAATCTTTATAAGAAAGATAACTAATTAAGGTGAAGCGAAGGTGAAGTATAAGAGAGTTTTGAATAATTTTCATGAACCCAAATTTCGGCCCTAAAATTTTGAGTCTGTCATGCATAGCTAGTCCGGAGCAATTAAAAGTGCCGTACAATTTTTTTTCCCCGCTATAAAAATAAAAACGTAAAATTCAGTAGCTTATCACGGCAATATATAAAAAATTTCTTTTATTGTTATTAAATTTTCTTTACTGCATTCGCTCACCTTCAGAATGAACAAGATTCATAATTTTACAATATTTATTTATTTGATTTAAATAGAAATAAAAATTAATCATCGCAATTTGAATTATAATGAAATTTATAAATTGAAATAAAATTTAATCATGGCAATTTGATTTTTAATGAAATTTATAAAATTTTCATAAATGGTCGTCATAGAGACAAAAGAAAGTTTTACGCACTTGCCTTAAAATTAAATGTAACAAAATTTCTTAATATTAACGTGATTAATGCAAATAAATGTTTATAAATAAAAAGATTTCTGACCTTTATTGCGTTCAAAATTCCCGCACTGTATAGTTAAATATTTTTAACCCCACTTTCCGATTGCATCATTCTTTTTCCTTTTACGTGGTTTGTGTCGGTCATTCACCTACAACTTTACTCCAAATTACCGTTGTGTGTTCATATGGTTTAATTTTCGTAAAATCCAACTATCTCCTCAGTCGTGAATACCATATTTTTATTAATTGGTGAGTGCACTTATAAAATTTTATATTTATCATATAATTTAACCTCTTTTTAGGGCAATCAACATTCACTTAACCCTATTTAGGGTTTTTTAACACATTTTATTACAAAAATCTCTGGAACAACCAAATTCACGTGCACACATTTTTGTTAGATTATCTGTTGTTAAGGTAAACAAACTCGTTACCAAGGATCCAACTTTCGTTGCAATTTTCAACGCCTGTTAAGTTTTAATGTTGTAAAGTTTTTATTGGTAGGTAAAAAGATCGATATTTCCACACTTTTGATTTTTATTCAAATACTGTTTTTTTTAGGAACGAACCGCAAATTTGAATATGATGCACTTTGAATGTTTATTTTGAAGCGAATAATCGTCCGTTTAGTTTATTGCACCAATTTGTGACAAAATGTCACCGAGAAACCTTTTTTTTTAGTGCGCTTAACCGCACTAATAACAAATTAACCTAGTTTTTACAACAAAATTTTAACTAACAAATTTTAACTAACCACTAATAATTAATTTAATATGGTACACATTTTAATTTCATTTACGAGTCTATCGTTACCTCATCTTGCCATGATTTCTTAATAATTGCACGTTTATTTAAATTTTGATTTTAAAACTTGTTCATCCCTTTGATTTGCTAATACGTCAAAAGAAAAACATCACAGTACTTTAAAACCTTATGAAATTTTCCAATTATTTACGTGCAACGCTCAAAAACAATTTAATAATTTTTATCATGTCAGTTCCAGAATTTTCAAAAGACTTGAATATACAATCATTTTTGTTAAAATTTAAAAAGCAATCAGTGGGTCACCAAAAAACAGTGTATAAAATTAGAAAATTTGTGCTTTCGTAATCAAAAATAAATGGATATTGTAAATAATTGTGTAGGAAAACTAATGACTTTTAATGATTTGTCTTAGTTTCACAACCTGAAAAGAAAGATAATTCATTACTTCACTGCTGCATCACAAGAATTTGTGAACCTACCTTGTAATATAAAACCGTTTTGTTGAAAGTGCAGAGAACACACTCGCTTCTCTCTCCCAAGCTTTTCTTACACACATTTTTTTTTCATACCAAATTTATTTTCTATGATAACATACCGTTTATTTTTTGGAGGAAAGAGATGAAAACTAGGATGTTTCTCTCGTCCTTTCTTAGTAATTTAATAATAATGATTGATTATATTATTAATTTAATAATAATTTAAAATATAATAAATGAATGATTTACTAATTGTAGACGGTACTTTTGAAAATGTGTAACTAATAAAATGTTTTGAAATAAATTTAAAAAAAAGCAGAATAAAATGTTAAAACATAATTTACAAATTACACTAAATTTTACAAATTATCACACTGATCCATTTCCAACAAGTGAAAACGGTTACTTTACTTCCATTGGGGTTTTATTCAAATTTACAATTTTACAATCAACTAAAACATTTCTCCGCCCTTATAAAATACACATATTTGGGGTAAGAAACACAGCACTAAATTTACTTGAGGAAACTCAGCTTCAAAGTTACTTATGTACTATGTATTACGATGGTCCAAAATGGGGGTGATTTTGAGAACTGACACTCTTGCATTTATTTTAGTCAAACGCTATATTTAGTTTAGTCAGCTGTATCAGATTTTGGAAAATCTAAATTGATTAACATGCTGCTGCTTCAGATCTGTTTATGAGACCGAAATCAATTACCTTTCATGAACGCTGTACCTGTAAAAATGAAATAATGTAAGAGACACAACATCAAATTATCAGTTTCAGTAATTATAAGGATGTAAATAAATTGTATAAAAAAAGAACAAATTGGGTAAAGTTTTTGATAATTGTTAATTTGGGCGAAAGCGTAATAAAAATTAAAGTGGAAAAAGGACGGAACGATATTTCGAAAATTTGTAAAGCGCGCCTGCTCGGACTTTGGAAATAGATAAGCTTGGAAGAATTTTGGACTCTCCCCAGAGCGATCGGCGAGTACAGACGTATTGGGAGAGGATATTTTGAAAAGATTTGGGAACGAACATTTGAAGAGAAAAGACGTACGAAATTGTGAATTTTACAAAGTTGGAATTTATTGATTTAATTTTATAAAAGTTATTCAAGTCAGATAGTGAAGTTAATTTATAATTTTGAAAGAAGAAGCAATGGTAGATTTAACTTTTCTCAAGAAGTTCTGGAATTTGTTTGGAAGGTTGTAAAAATTATGGATACCACTGGTTTTGTGGGGTTTATTGGTTATGGAACTTATGGTGCATCTTTATCTTTATTCGTCATCACATTCGAAGAATCAAGCAGGCACGTTATTATTCAACACGGTTCCGGAATCTTACACAGCGGGCATCGCAACGATAACTTTTGGTAAGACACTTTAAGTGATATTTTAGTTCGAAAAAACGATACGTATGCGCGTAATAATAAACGATAGTGCGAAAAAATATCGGAAGGGGTATAATCTTTTATTTTATGAATTTTTGTATACAATTTGTTCTATAATTTAATTTTATGTTTTGGTCTCAGGATTAATAATAAAAAACAGGTTCAAAATTTAATTGATTTATTTGGATACATTTATTTTCAATTTTACAGCATAGATAAAAAGAAATTTGATACAGAGTTAAGTTTTGAGTTCACGTAAGTTCTTAATGCAAGCAAGGATTGTGCCAGAGTGTTTTTTCTGCATAGTCTACCCACCTTTTGACCCTGAAGAGATCTCAATAGCTAGCTGTGGTAATTTAAAAAAGAATCGTAAGCTACGCCTCGCTATAAAAAAATAATTCGGTAGCTGAAACACGGTAGTATATTATAAGATATTTTTAATGTGGTCTTACAATGTTTTATATATTAACCAATATCATTGACATTTTCAACTAATTTCATAAAAAGCGCTACAATTTATAGAATAATATTATAATTTATTTTTATTTTTAACGTTGAAAATGGGCCACATGTAAACGGCCCGAAACGTTGGTTAATATTTAAAACATTTAAAGAGTCAATTAAAAATATCTTATAATTTAACAAGAAAAGGTCAACTACAATACAAAAATTTACTTATGTATATTTAAATCGGTACTACTCCATATGAGTTCTTAAATGCTTTTCTAATTGTGATTTATGTGCATATTAATACTCACAATTATGACATCGAAACGGTTTCTCACCGGTATGAGTTTTTAAATGCTTTTTTAGTGCTCCACTTCCTGAACATTTATACTTACAAATGTCACAACTAAACGGTTTTTCGCCGGTATGGGTTCTTAAATGAATTGTTAAATTTGATTTAAGTGCACATTTATACTCACAAATATCACAACTAAACGGTTTTTCGCCGGTATGAATTCTTAAATGGATTGTTAAATTTGATTGAAGTGCACATTTATACTCACAAATTTGACAACTAAACGGTTTCTCGCCGGTATGAGTTCTTAAATGACGTTTTAAATGTGATTTGCTTGCACTTTTATACGCACAAATATCACAACCAAACTGTTTCTCGCCAGTATGAGTTATTAAATGTACTTTTAAACGCGACCTCTGTGAACATTTATACTCACAAATATCACAACTAAAGGGTTTCTCACCGGTATGAGTTCTTAAATGGATATCAAGCTTTGATTTGTGTGCACATTTATAGTTACAAATATCACATATAAATGATTTCCTGTCTTTATGGGCTCTTAAATGACGTATTAAAGTTTGTCTAAGAGCAAATTTATAACCACAAAGTGCACACTCCAACAAATTTGAACAATTCAGTGTTATATCTGTAGTGTCGGTATCTTCTTTAATGTCAATAGAATGATGCAAATCTTCTAAATTAAAATTTACATCTTCCACCTCTTCTGTTTTAATTACGTAATTGCTAATTGAATTATATGGAGTCTCCAAAGATTTACCTGCGCTTTCCATTATTTCAGACTCTTCCGAGGGTAGCACTTGAGCAGCAAATAAATTGGTAGCTGGTTCCATTTGGAGGATGGAGCTCTGGTACAGGTACAGAATCACTTTTCTTAATCAAAGGCGTTGATTATATTATGTTATCGATTTAGAAAACTACTGATACAATCGTCTAGAAAACAGTTTTACAAAATGGCGACATTGATTGTGACATTTGATCTGACGACATCTGTGGTCGTGGTAAGCGACCACATTTGATATCATCAGCTGTTTGTAAAAATTCTGTGGTTTTGTTTTCTTAAGGTGGTGAATTGACAAACACCGGGTAAAGTGGCCGCCAACGTCGCTACTGTCGCAAATATTATTAAATTTAATTCAGTTTCATACCTTCTGGAGTAATTTTAAAAATCCATTTGTGGTATTCATTTCCAACAGATGTCGCACCAAAATGTACATTAGTGACAAAGATAGCACCATTGTTACCATTGCTTGTAAATATAATTATTTTACCTGATGATCATCATAAGAATCATCATAAGAACACAGTAAGAATTTATTAATTTTGCATGGTACGCACAGAAGAGGAATTCCATCGAAACATTCAAATGGCAGACGAGGAAGAAAAAAGAAGCCTTGAAAACACATCGCATAGCGAACAACACGTGATCATCAATGTTGATGAAACAAATAAAAATTCGGTTGGAGAAGAAAATACCCTCGGAATGGAAATTGAAGAGTTCCTTTCCGATAATAAACTGGATTACGAAGATGTAACGACAATGCCGTGGGAAAGACCTGGAAAAAGAAAAACGCAAACGTCTCCAGGGGACAACAAAAAGAAGAAATTTGAAGAATTATTTAAATTTACATTACCAATCAAAAACATCAGGTACGAGGGCCTGTTCGTTGAACAAAAAAAAAACGTACAACATCTCCGAAATACAACAGGACAATGCGAAAAGTCATGCACAACCGACAGAAAAACGAATAAGACCCGCACCAATTATTTTAGAATCGCTGCCTACTAACTTTACTACTTCTGTTAGGTAAAATTAAAGAAATTGTGAAGGGCAATAATTTCAATACTAAAAACTTTGGTACCAAGACGAAAATAATAGTGGACAATATCGACGACTACTGGCTCGTGAAAGAAGATTTCCAGAAAAACGGATTACCCTTTTTTTGTTATGCCTTGGAACACGAATAACGAGTTTCTTATTTTATTAAGGGATTGAAACGAATAGAACCAGATGTTATTTTGGAAGAGTTAAAAACGAAACGAATTGAAGTGTTTGAATGTCGACTATTGGCTAATGACAGTTATATTGGCGAAATACTCTATCCAAAATACAAGATAACCACTGCCCCTGGTACAACAATTAGTCAAGTGAAGAATATTAATTATATTTATTCCCAAAGAATTTACTGGGAAAAATACAGATCACCCCGTAAAGCATTACAATGTGGAAAATGCCAACAATATGGTCATGGTCAAAGAGGATGCTATGTTCGAACGGTGTGCGCAATTTGCGCAAATCCTCATCCCACTTGGGAATGCAATGAAAATCCAAATACGCCAAAGTGTTACAATTGTGGAGGAAACCATAAATCGTCTAGCGAAGACTGTGAAACTTACAAACGTTACTTGGCCAGGAGACCGACAAAGAAAATTAAATTCCAAGCGGACTAACAAAACCAATAACAAACAGTCAATTCAAATTTAAAGAAAATGATTTTCCAACACTTCCTCAAAACACTCAAGGGCTTCCTCTACACCACCCTGCGTCACAGCCAGAAACTAACAAATCACGGCCTCCTCCCCACCAGCAGAAACCACCACTAACACCTAAACCTTTTAATTTTCAGGGTAAGCGATCACAAACTCGACAACCGACTTACACAAATACAGACGGTTTTACGACATTTATGAAGGAATTAAATAAACTTCAGGAAAAGTATGACTTCAAGGCCCTACTTCAAGCTATACGTGAACTCAAAGCCAAACTAGAAAATGTCACAGGTCCTATGGATGTGATGAACGCTTTTATGAAATCAAGTAAAGCGTTTTCAGGTTTTTCATTTAACAATATTCATGGGTAAAAACCCCTAGACCCTAGACGATGACTAACGATGATTTGTTAGTCGATGACTAACCATGCGAATCCGCTCATCGCCGCATCGATTGACTACAACACTACAATATTAAAAATTTGCCATTTAAGAAAATTGAGAAATTCCTTAAGCAAATTCTAACTTAACGTATCTAGTTCATATTACGCGAACTTCACCCTATATTATATTATTTTATTTTTGTTATTTTTATTTAATTTTTATTTTATTTTTATCCCCATCAGGTTTTTGAAAATTTTCTCCTGTGACTTAACATTTCACCAACAAGAAGAACTCATCATACTGACCAACCTCACAAACATAGTAGAGGAAGTGCACACTTCAAAAACTGTAACAAACTTAAATTACGGGGCTGAGAGGTTAACCCTCAGGAGTAGGTGAAGCGAGACAGTATAGACGCCAAAGGCCCTTAGCCTCTCCCTACTCAAGACCGTCGTGCGTGGCGAAGAGTCACATCCTACTAGAGGTAGCCCTGTCCAGCAAAACACGACGGATCTAGACCAGAGAAGGTCGATAAAAAATCCAGCCAACGTAAGACTGGTAATCTTACTTGGCGGTAAATCAAGTTACTCGAAATTTCAAAATCAGCCTCGGAAAACAGGACGGATCTAACGATGATGGACTTAGCATGAAAAAGGACAAAAGCAAATGGATAGCAAAAACAATGAAATTTTCAACTTGGAACATACGGGGGGGGGGGGACTGACCGCTAAGCAGACTGAACTAGATGATATTATGATTCGGCGAAATATTGACATAATGGTGCTAACCGAAACCAAGAAAAAACTTAAAGGCTCGGCTGATTCGGGAGAACACCTATTGATATGGAGTGGAGTTCCGCAGCAGACGAGAGCAAAGGCAGGTGTGGCTATCTTGATAAACGGTAAATGGAAAAAATTTGTGCACAGCTACAAAAATATAAACGAAAGAATTCTAGTGGTGGATCTTAAAACTGAGAGAGGGTACTTAACGGTTATAGGAGTATATGCCCCCGAAGATGGTAAAAAAGAAGAAACCAAAGCTTTCTACGAAACCTTACAGAAAGTATATAACCAGGTGAATAGTAATTTATTTATTTATTTATTTATTTATTTAAAGATTTAGACACACTCCTAACAGTTAAAACTAATTACAAGGAGTGTGTATACAAATGTATATACATATTACTATGTGCCGGCTCTCTTACGAACGGGCCACATGTAATTGTAATGAAATTTAAAAATGAAATTTTAATTATTCCCGTGCTAGCTTGTTTTTCTTTGTGAGCATAAGTGACCTCTTACCTCAGAAGTGGCTTCTTTGAGCTTATTCTGTAAATGGAATGTTGACAGGAATATGTACTTCCCAAATGATACGCTTTTGTTCAAAAATGCTGATTTAATTTTTTTTAAACATGAAAATTTTACAATGAACACAAATTCTTAAAGCTACAAACATTTAACAATTAAAAGATAAATAATTAAATAAACAAATCTTAATCTACGCGTGTTCCCCCAAATAGTTCGATACGTGTCGCAAGTAAACCCGTTTATTGTTATTTGAAATTCGCACTCGCGGCTTTTAATAATATAAGTACTCTTACCGCCGATAGGTGTCTCACTATTCTTTCTTTTCATACGCTACCAGGATAGCCAATTTGTTCCCGGTGTTTCGTGCTTCTTGTGCATAAATATCCAGTTTGTTCTTGTTAATTTTCAACAGTGACCAATTCTGCATTAATCCAATCCAGTATCTCACAATCCCGTTCAATAAATTTATGGTAAGTAAAATTTTTATTAATCGTGGTTATTTAACCTCACTTTTATTATCACGGATTATTATTAACTTTTCTTTTATAGGACTCCGTAACTTTTCCCGTTGGTTTTTAACCAAAATACCGAATTTTCTCTGGAGCTGATTTTTTCACGTCCGTGCTCGATAGCACGCGGTTTCAGAGACCTTGTTTATTTCGTCGTATCCTTGGTTTTTTTTTGGATCGACTTCCTGTTTGTTCCCACTTGGATTTCAATTTTTAGGTAAGCTTATTAAGCACTGTTGATAATTAATTTTCTAAATTAAACTGTCATTGAAATTATTTATATAAAGTTTTTAATGTCCGATTTTGTTTTCAGTTTTCAACGTCTGTAACCTTCAACACTCCGGAAATTGTCTTTTTACACCCGTTTGCACCGCCTCGGATGAACACCTGTACTAGTCGCTGCGTAAAAGATCACTCGTCCCGTTACAACAAATTGAACTAATTTGTTCTCAAATCCCTTATTGACATTAATACCAGCGCAATATATATATACCAACTAATATATGGAAGTACATAGCACAAACAAGATAATCCATATTTATATAAGTCAATGCTGGATCGTTTGGACGGGGCGATTACCCAACTCGCCTGTAACAGCATGCAACTAACTCCTTGAGGCCCGTGTGGTAGGGGTCGGCAATGTCAGCAATAACATTAAAGTTGCGGCTGCAGATGGAGATGGGGGACGTGGCTAAGAAGTTGGTTCGGCTAAACCTACAGTAGAACAGGTCACTCTGTCTAGAGTTACCTCTAGGTACTAGAAAATTTATCTCTGCCAATAATGGTGGACAATCGATGTTGTATCTCAGAAGTTTGTATACAAATACGACGGACGATACAAAGCGCCTGCTCTCAAGTGTTTCCACATCGAATTGAGCCAAGAAGCTGCGATGATCATAACCCTGTATCGGGTAAAGACCATCATGAAGGAATGCCAAGAATTTCAAAAATCGACGTTGTACAGACTCAAGTCGCCTAATGTGGTACGCATGTGTTGGGTACCAGATCAGCGCAGCGTATTCCAGCCTTGACCGAACAAAGCTATAGTAAAGAAGCTTCAAACATGGAATGCTTTGAAGGTCACGTGCGTTTCTGTAGATGAATCCATACATGCGGGACGCACAACCTAGGGTTTCGCTAATATGTTCGGTGAAGGTTAGTCGTGTGTCAAAGATAACTCCCAGATCTCTGAAGGAATCGCATCTCTCCAAGATTCTGCCTTCGCATGTGTAGGAGAATTCAATAAAGGTCTTCCTGTTTGTAAAAGAGACTACTTTACATTTGGAGATTTGCAGTTGCAACCGATTACTCCTACACCAGGTCCCAACCAGGTCCAGATCAGATTGCAGACGATAGCAATCCTCCAATGAGAAAATGCCTGCGTAAATTTTTAAATCATCGGCATATAGCAGTTTTTGCGATGTTATAATATTGGGCAGGTCGTTCACGAAAATTATAAAAAGGAGAGGCCCAAGGTTGGACCCCTGAGGAACGCCCGAGCTAACCGAGAAGACTGAAGATTTATGACCCCGGTATTCAACAAATTGCTTGCGATCGAATAGGTATGTACTGAAGAGATTAATCAGCTGATTAGAGAAGCCAAACGATGACAATTTCCCAATCAATCTATATAGATCAAGTTGGTCAAACGCCTTCTGGAAGTCAGTGTAGATTGTATCGATTTGTCCTCGGCAGTCCAATGTTTCGGATACGAACTGTTTAAATGTCGCAAGGTTCGTGACAGTTGAGCTTTAGAGAGTTAACTTTATAATAGTAGCCGGAGATCTTAATGCCCGAGTGGGGAAAACGCCTATTCTAAATATTGTCGGAACCCAAGGAGAACCTACAATAAATGATAATGGTCATGAGTTGAGAATGTTTGCTACCTATAATAACCTTAAAATTACAAACACCTTCTTCAGGAAGAAAGATGTCAATAAATACACGTGGACGGCCAGAGGTTTGAGAAGTCTAATCGACTACGTAGTAGTTAACAGAAAGCTATCCAATTTAGTACATGACACTCAAGTGTATAGAGGTGCGGATATCCACTCAGATCACTATTTAGTGGTCAGCAAAATAGTGATACCTAGGCATTGGGTTAAGAGTAGACCGGTACGAAAAAAAAAATAAAGAAGAATACACATATAAGACACACCTGTTACAAGAAGAAAGCATTAGGAATCTATACCAAGCAAGATTAACACAGCACTTGAATAGCATGAACACCGAATATAACATAGAGGAAGAGTGGACAAACCTAAAAAATGCAATAAAAAGTGCAGCATTTGAAGTACTTGGGAAAAGAAAGAAAAACTACAAAAAAAGAGGATTGACTATTTGGAACGAAAACATAGAAGAGGCAATTCGAAAGAAACAAAAATCTTATGAGAAATATCTACAAAATGGAACACCAGAAAATGAAGATAGGTATAAGAAACTTAGAAATAGAGCAAAAACAATAATACGTGAGGCGCACGACGAAAACTGGAGAAGATACATTGCCAATATGGAAGACGATATACATGGAAGGCAAACCAACGCCTATAAAATAATGAAACATCTAAACAAAGACGAAAAGGACTCTTCTAAAATCAATACTATCGATTCCAATGTATGGATTAACCACTACAAGAATTTGTGGTATAACCCGCAAGCAGAAGAAGAAAATTTTTACTATGCCAACGAAAATAGCAGTAACGAAGGCATAGACCTTATAACGATACAAGAACTTCAAAATGCAATGAAAGTACTGCGCAATCGTAAGGCTACCGGTACCGATAATATAAACATCGAACTACTCAAGTACGGTGGACCACTACTGGAATTCCGATTACTACACCTCATTAATATGTGCTGGACTTACAAGACCATACCACAAGATTGGAAAATTGCTAAGGTAATATCATTGTTCAAAAAAGGAGACAGATCAGACACGAACAACTACAGAGGAATAAGTTTGCTTAATTCGGGTTATAAACTGTACGCAAGAATAATAACCACCAGAATACAAACAATAGCGGAGGTTCTCCTCGAGGAAGAACAAAATGGTTTTCGGCAGGGTCGATCATGCACAGACGCTGTATTTACACTTAAACAAATAATAGAAAAAAGAAGAAAGAAAAACTTAGAGACACATGTTGCCTTCGTGGACTTTACAAAAGCGTTCGATAGGGTCACCAGAAAGAAACTGTGGGAGATACTAAAAAATAGAGGCTTTCCCAGACATCTAATATCTATAGTAAAAAGTTTATACAAACACACTGCAATAAAAATTTTTAACAATGACGAAGATACAGAACTAATTAGTATCAATCAAGGAGTTCGACAAGGGTGTTGTTTGTTTCCAATATTGTTTAACTTGTACATAGATGATCTGATGGAAACCTGGAAAGAGACGGCTCCACAAGGCATACACCTCGGTCAAAACAAATACCTCAATACAATACTATTTGCAGACGACCAAGCATTGATTACAGCCACAGAAGACGATCTGCAAAGAGCTGTGTATAAGCTAAATATCTTGTCCAGCAAATATAACTGCGAAATATCTGTAGGAAAAACCAAAATAATGGCGTTTAAAGGAAAAGATCCTATTAAGTCTAAAATATATATAAACAACGTTTGCCTGGAACAGGTTTCGCATTTCAAGTACTTGGGTTGCGATGTTTCTTACGAATATGATGAGGACATAGCAAAAAAACTAAATACCTTCCAGAGAATGTGTGGAACCATTACACGAACATTGGGAAAACAATGTAGACAAGAAACGCAGCTAAAGTTCTACAAGGTCATGGCGGTTCCCACCTTGCTGTATGGAAGCGAAACTTGGACGATTACGACCAGGCAAGAAGCTAAAATAACAGCAGCAGAGATGAAATTTTTGCGATCAGTCAAAGGATGTACATTGCTAGATATGAATAGAAATGAGGATATCAGAGAGGAATTGCAGATCTTTTCGGTGAAAGACAAGGTTTACGATTATAAACGTCAATGGAAGGAGCATATGCAGAGAATGGAAGATCAGGGTTTGCCAAAGAGTGCCATGAAATATGATCCAAGTGGGAGAAGAGATGTTGGACGTCCAAGGAAGAGGTGGGCTGATTAGAAATCGGAACAGGCCTGGGGCCTACACCGTGAAGCAGACGACGACGAACTTAAATTACTATTAATTGTGTAAATTTTACTTTTCTAATAAATATATTTTGATTTGATTTGATTTGATTTTACCTGATCCCTCATAAAACACATTTTTATTATCTACCCAGAATATTTGCAAAAATGTAATACTACCTAGATATTGAGAATTTTAAGATCTCAAGAGATTTTAATTTTCAACTCATAGACACAATTTTAAATTACTACAAAAAAGTAGAAGCTTTAGTAGAAGTATTGCACTTTAATTTAATTTCAAACTGAAAACTTATTTTCACTTATGTGATACATTTGTTTTATCGTATCTCTTGCAGTAAGTTATTCCCCTCCGCAGAGTAGGCGTAACTAGCTTTTCCTTCCCGGCTATCTGTTGCTATAAATAATTGTTGTCTAGAGCTTATTAAGTCGTCTAGGGAGTTTTTGATGTTGAATTTGCAATTTTTATTTATATTTGCTTTTGAATTAACGTGATTAATATATCTTTAATTAAAGTAAATTTCAATTACTACGTTGGTTATTGAAAAGCGAAAGTATTTTTTATTGTAATCAGCTTTCATTAATTATAAATAGATAGTACTTCGCGGCTTTTCAAAACAAGTGATATTCTGCAAATTTATAAATAAAATTTAACGTTTGGTTTGCATAATGTAACTAACAACGCGAAATTCTTAGTAGGGTATTCCCCGTATGATGTAATATTTGTACATATTATGGCGTTTCTTACAAGGTTACTACTTTTATGCAGGCCTTCCCCAAGTTATTATTTTTATAAGTTATTGCAATATTTTAATTATGTCTGTTTTTAATTGTACTTCCTCCAAATTTGTTTATTTATTGTATTTTTGTTCTTACTGAAATAGATTACGATAAAATATCTTATTTTCCATCGAATCGTTAGGTCTTTTTACCGTCACGGATGAAATTACGTCACTCGGAGGACGCGCCTCGTGACAATTGAATAAAATACTATTAATTCAATATTAATTTTTATAGAATAAAATAATGTCCATTATTTTTATTAATTTAGGCACAGCGTCCACAACTCGTATCTGCGCCGAAAGTGTACAGGTTCTTATGACAATAAAATTCTATTGTTATAAGGAAAATCTTATAATGTAAACTCTCTTTTACCTGTTATAAAAAAAGTGTACAATAAATTTTGTAAGCCCTTTGCAAAGTAAAATTCGTAAAATAAGAAGTTAGATATTTACAATAATATTAATGCAAATTTATAGTTGAGTAGAAGGTCTAAATCAACCCCGTGAAACCTGCGGCCCGCTTGACACTTTTGTGCGGTCCGCGGCACGGAATCCCATAAATTCGAATGTTTCCTTTATTTCCCGTGATTGCTTCCGTGTTGCATTTATTCGAAATAAATTTGTATGTCAGAACGTGGAGTGTGCGATTCATTTTGCGTGATTGAATTGCTGCTTTTTAATCCAGTGTGTGAGGTGTTTATTGTCAGTGGGGGCACCAAATTTAAAGAAAAAGGAAAACTATAGATTTCTCCTAATTTTATTTGCTATTTACCCCCTTAACATTATTATTTTTAGAATTCCTTTTGGATAGTTATTTTTTTCGATTTTGGATAGGAGGGTATGTGCCCTTATGCTCTTTAGGGAGAGCCGCCACTGCTAAACCTATGCATAACATAAATATCGTCTAGTCAATCAGAACGAGAAAATACATGTGCTACTGTCCCATTTGTTGGTACTCATGCACGACATACTGGACTGTCTAACCAGAATTTGTTAATTTAAGGAAATCTCTTGTGGAGTGGGTGAATAGTGCCAGGTGGTAGGAACCCTGGGACGACAAAATCCTGAATTATAATCAATTATAGGCATATATAATAACCTACATTTATCTGTAACGCAAAATGTGACGAATTTTAGATTCGTCAACGTCAACCTTTCACTGCCGTTATCTTGCGGTCTGGCGGTACGTGAGACACTACCTGCATTGACCTCGATCTTAGCGCGTGGAGTTTCATTTTTGTCCGCTTAGTGGAGGGAGTGATTTCCGTCGTCACTTTTGATGTAGTTTCTCGCGAGTGAAGACGTGTTTTGTTGGCGTGCGCAGTACAGAAAAATCTTAAGATAATCGTTTTACTGAATCTTAAATATCAATCGTTATATTCAGCAAGCTGTCAAAGTGCATTTGGGTACGACGATAATTGCGTGCTACTGCAGAAATTACAAATCGTTACGTTGCAATTTGTCCAGAGTCGATTTCGTTATCAAGAACTCGTTTTCCATCTAATTAGTGTTATTGCACACGCCTGAAGCCAGTGGAGGATTTGTTGACCATAGTTGGTAACATTGTTAGATCCTGTCAATTCTTTCAATTAACCTCAAAGTCTCGCGAGAAGTTAAGCTACACCAAATTGTTTTTGTTGTGAAACAATAGTCCTTAATAAGTTGTGTCCGTCTAAATGATTGTCTAAGTGCGTCTCATTTACCAACATAATTCACCGCCCGAGGTTTCGTAGAAACTAATAGTATTCAAACGTTTTGGTCAACTCACGTGAGGGTTCAACTCTGTCCTTGGTTACGTTTCCGACACCATTTTTTTTACCTGTCTGCTGTTCGACCAAGCCTACGCCGAAGCATTGGGGTTGCTCGATCAAGAACCATCTAGGAGATGCGTGTCCTGTCAACGCGGTGGCCAGAGTGTGTTTCGGAGTAGCTGTTCAATCTCCATCTCGCAGCAGTCTCCGGCAGTAGAGTGTTTTCGTCGTCTGTCTTGGCCAGGGTAAGTCGAGTTACATTTTCATTGTGTTAGGGATTGTATGTTATTGCGAGATATTTTTTTATAAATTAAATATAAGGTGCGTGTTGTTTTTGCCACCTTCAGTTTTAGTAGCTCTTCGAGGCAGCGTTCTGGTTCACCGGCTACAGATTTGACCGTACGCTGTTTTAATTTGTTTGGCCGATTCCCATCAGGAATCAGCGCTTTCATTTATTGTATTGTAACACCTAACTGCTTGTCAACCGTTGTGTTTGCTTTTTATAATTACATTTGTGTGTCCTTAAATTGTTAACTTTACTACCGTTTTTTATTTCCCTTGGAGAAGGGTATTCTTTTATAAAGCTTTCAGGAGTAGTTCGCAATCGGGATTCACGGCTCTCGCACACCGACGTTACCAACTATAGAGCTAGCTTAACTTCGATCTGGGCTCACCACGTTGTAAAGTGAAGTTCGTCACTTCACGTGGGAGGAATCTTTTTCTCGTTAGCCGTCCTCTCATTAGGGACGGGGAGAAGGAAGATTTTGTTTCAAAAATTGAGCCGACGATATATTCCCTCAGTGCGGGCTTTAGGCCGCACAACCTAGGCAATCACGAATCACAGTGCGGCCTTAAAACGGCACTTTTGTCTATTTATTTATTTATTTATGACGCAGCTTTTATTCGTTTATTTTATGGTTACCAAACGCAAAAAGGTTTCAGTGTCAACCATGACAATCATGCACTAGTAAAAAAGTACGAAATAAAGAAATGTGAAAAAAACTATATAAATTAAAGGTAGGGTAAAGTAGGGTATATTGTACCGGGTTTACAAAAACCCTTGTATAAGCTTAAAAAAATTATTTTTAAAATAAGTACGTGTGGCTAGTTAATAAGTATTTACTTCTGCTTCCGTTATCGGCATTTAAAGCTATCAAACTTATAGCTAAAATATTATAAATACGATTTTAGATTTTTCCGTCATCGGTACGATTTACCCAACTAGTCTGGTAAATCGTACCACCGGGTGGGTAAATCGTACCTATCTATAAAAATAGTGTCGGGTTAATTGTACCATAGTCAGTGACATAGATTATAAACTATTTTTGAAATATTCGATGCATTGTAAACACAACAAAAATTATTTTATATTTCTTCTTTTTATATTTATATTTTTTTATATTTTATATTTTATTATTATTTTATATTTTTTTTATATTTATATTTTTCTTTTTATATTTTTTCTTTTATATTTCTTATTTCTATTATTTTATATCTTCTCTATCGAGTATTCTTCACATATTTCACAAAACCATTCTTTTTCATATACCAGTATTTCTATGTTTTTTGATGTTGAAGGGTTAGTACGTAGCCTTTTTTCCACTGATTGGTCGTAATAAGTCTTAAATAAGGCTTAAAAATTGCCACATCCAAGAGTTGAAGCCTATGTGTGGTGTGTCCAGGTAACTGAAGCAAAATGATGCCATTAGATTTAGCTAACTCTAGCGCTTCTAAATTGCGTGACTGTGTGGAATGACCATCCAATAGTAAAAGAATGTTTTCCTCTTTGTTTTGTCCACTTTTGTACGCCGTTATTGCAGATTCCATGTCTTGCGATGTCCACTCTCCATATTTTCCTTTTGTGGCCATTTCTGAAAAAACGGCTGATCAAAATCTGAGCTAAATTTGTATGAAGTAGGCTAAATTGTACCGGTACGATTTACCCAACTAGTACAGGTACAATTTACCCGACCCCACAATGATTTAAATTTTTGGCTTTGCCGAACATGGATTTGAGGTTATGATAAAATGTCAGCGGTTTAAAGGTTACAAATAGCTGTACATTTCTGTAATTATTATCAGTTAAATAATACACTTACCTATAGTACGTCAATTCGCTTAGAAGCGAAGTTGAAAAACTACAGTACACTGGGTTGAAATTTAATTTCACTCCGGAAAACGTTATCTTCACTTTTAGGCACCTGATTTTTGAACACACGTTCGTTACTTTCATTTATACACAATAATTAACTGCTAGATGGCTCTTAGATTTAGTCAATTTAGAAATAATGCAGTGGTACGATTTACCCGACGTTACAATATACCCAACTTTACCTAATAATATGAATATCATGTTCTCTTGGTGTGAATTCTGAATTCAAAATGGATTTTTTTTTTAAATGTAGATAATACCTGGATAATACATATTGTAGTGATTCAAAATACCAATAATTCTGAATATAAATAAGCACTCTTAAAAATTACAAATTGCATGAGGTTTTCTAATAACAAACACAGATTCCAACAGGTAATTTGAAGGCTCTGATAAAGTCGGTTTATTAACAAAGATAAGTGAGAGGAAGGATTGGTTCAACAATGATATGAAAAATTATGAACTACAGATAAGTTTTTTTTTTATATTCACAGAAAATTTTGTTTAACGTAAAATAATTTTAGCATTGTAAAGAATAGGTAGATTATAAGAAGTGATGTAAATAAACGGGAGATTTACGTAATTTGTTGTGAACCATAAAGACAAATGCAGCGCCTCGTCATCCGAGACAAAACGTTCACGCGTAGCCAGACCAAACGATGTGTTGTTATAACAACGCTGAAAACAGAAATGAATATTAATTAATGACATTCGATTATAAAAAGGCAATATCAAAAAGGCATGATACTTACATTGAAAATTAAATTATCAAAGAGTGACGAAATGATAAATTCGTCAAAACCAAGGAAACGATTGGAAAAAAAATAAATAAAAAATAATACGTTGAACGCGTTGGTAGGAGGAAGTGTTGTAGTCCTCTCGTCCAAAAACGGTAATAAAATTGGATAAAAATCCAACGGAAAGTGATTAACCTAAAAGGAAAGAAGATTGTAGCAGGTTACAAAAAGTTATTTATGGTTTATGCAGAATTGATATGATAAAAGTAAAAGTAAATACCTACCTTAAAAAGTTGATAAAGTGGTTGAAGAAAATACTTCAACAAACGAATTTCTGAAGAAAGAAATTAATCTCACATGTGTCGTTGGTCAAATAGGATCACGAAACTAACAATCATTGCAGCCTTGAAAGTACAAAAGAAATTGAAAGAAAGTGCATCGCCATCTGTTTTCGGTAAGAAAAATTTAAATAACTTTTTCGCGGTAATATTGGACGTTTAAAAATTGCATTACGAACTACGACGTGTTAAACGGGAACGCATAAAGGTTCGGTTTTTGCGCAAATTTAATATAGTTAATTTGTTTATGTTAAAAATTATTATTTTTAGTTTAAGTTTTTGGGGGTTTCTTATCCATTGTTATATGTTCATATTATTATTCATAAAAATAAATGCGTTATATTTTTCATATCCTGTTGAGTATCATTGAGGAACGAATCTTCCTCCACTTAATTTACATTTCAGAAAAAGCAAAGAATCAACCCTCGAGGAATCTGCTACTGAGATAAGAGTGTTTCATGCCAAAAATAGTGATTACAAAAAGAGAGCTAAACAAAAAAAATTACTGGTACAAAAAGAAAGGAAAATTTATATCTTTATTATTATTTTTACATGTGTCCCTTCTAAAAGAGAAGCGATACATAGTAATATATACAATTAATTACATAATACAATTTAGCTCAACAGGCCGTGGAAGTTCAAGCCACTTCTTTTATATTCTACTAATATTCATACTTGTCTACTATATATACTAAGACAAGGTCGTGTTATCCGATATTTCGTGGTTTGCTCTTATTAATTACCATGTTCACATAGCATTAATGTCCACAGAAGGGCCGTGCTAAGAAATTTTGTGAAGTCTGCAATTCAAACCCACAATTTTCGCACACTAACTCATCCAGCGATCACACCAAGCCACTGCTGTGGCTAACTAAATAGTAATAAATATTATAATACGGCATAAATAATATAAGATAGATTATTAGCTATTTAGCCAACTCGAAGGTCATTGCGTTGGTTGTGCGGCCTGAAGGCCGCACTAGAAGTGGATTTGACTGATTAATTGAGCATGGTTATTTATTTATTTATTTATTTATTTAAAGATTTAGACACACTCCTAACAGTTAAAACTAATTACAAGGAGTGTGTATACAAATGTATATACATATATATACCAACTAGCACAACTCAGCACAAACAAAATAATCCATATTTATATAAGTCAATATGCTGGATCGTTTGGACGGGGCGATTACCCAACTCGCCTGTAACAGCATGCCACTAACTCCTTTAGGCCCGTGTGGTAGGGGTCGGCAATGTCAGCAATAACATTAAAGTTGCGGCTGCAGATGGAGATGGGGGACGTGACTAAGAAGTTGGTTCGGCTAAACCTACAGTAGAACAGGTCACTCTGTCTAGAGTTACCTCTAGGTACTAGAAAATTTATCTCTGCCAATAATGGTGGACAATCGATGTTGTATCTCAGAAGTTTGTATATAAATACGACGGACGATACAAAGCGCCTGCTCTCAAGTGTTTCGACATCGAATTGAGCCAAGAGTCTGCGATGATCATAGCCCTGTATCGGGTAAAGACCATCTTGAAGGAATGCCAAGAATTTCAAAAATCGACGTTGTACAGACTCAAGTCGCCTAATGTGGTACGCATGTGTTGGGTACCAGATCAGCGCAGCGTATTCCAGCCTTGACCGAACGAAGCTATAGTAAAGAAGCTTCAGACACGGAATGCTTTGAAGGTCACGTGCGTTTCTGTAGATGAATCCATATATGCGGGACGCGCAACCTAGGGTTTCGCTGATATGTTCGGTGAAGGTTAGTCGTGAGTCAAAGATAACTCCCAGGTCTCTGAAGGAATCGCATCTCTCCAAGATTCTGCCTTCGCATGTGTAGGAGAAGTCAATAAAGGTCTTCCTATTTGTAAAAGAGACTACTTTACATTTGGAGATTTGCAGTTGCAACCGATTACTCCTACACCAGGCCCCAACCAGGTCCAGATCAGATTGCAGACGATAGCAATCCTCCAATGAGGAAATGCCTGCGTAAATTTTTAAATCATCGGCATATAGCAGTTTTTGCGATGTTATAATATTGGGCAGGTCGTTCACGAAAATTATAAAAAGGAGAGGACCAAGGTTGGACCCCTGCGGAACGCCCGAGCTAACTGAGAAGACTGAAGATTTATGACCCCGGTATTCAACAAATTGCTTGCGATCGAATAGGTATGTACTGAAGAGATTAATCAGCTGATTAGAGAAGCCAAACGATGACAATTTCCAAATCAATCTATATAGATCAAGTTGGTCAAACGCCTTCTGGAAGTCAGTGTAGATTGTATCGATTTGTCCTCGGCACTCCAATGTTTCGGATACGAACTGCTTAAATGTCGCAAGGTTCGTGACAGTTGAGCGCCCGTTCATAAAGCCGTGTTGATGAAGGGATAGTGAACTCTTGATATGAGCATAAATATGGTCATACAAAATCCGTTCAAATGCCTTGGACAAGTTGGATAAAATAGAGATTGGCCGATAATTACTGATCATTGATGGACTACCTTTTTTCAGGACTGGACATAGCCGTGCTACCTTCCAGGATTGGGGAAACGTGGCGGTAGTAAATATTAGATTAAAAATATGTAGTAAGGGTACTGAAAAAATCGTGGCACAGTCCTTTAGTATAAAAGCTGGTATACCATCCACGCCGCTAGTAAGTTTGTTTTTAGAGCGTTGCAATGCAGCTATAACATCCGCACTTGAGACTTTCGGACTATGGATTAGTAACGAAGGGCTAGCATCGTCGCAACCCGTCGCGCAATCCTTATCGGAATCTATGTAAACTGATCGGAAGTACTCCGCGAAAACATTGACAATGGATTCGGGATCAGAATACTCAACGTTGTTGAATTGCAAGGAACCAGGTATCCTAGAGTTACCCCTTCTGCCCTTCACAAAAGACCAGAACTGCGATGGATCTGAACAGATAGCGTTTGCGGAATCAGATAGGTAATCCCGATGGCAATCGGCAGTCTGCTTCTTCACCAGAGCTCTAAGGCGTCTAAATGCCTCGAAATCGCCAACTGAACCCGACTTTTGGTAACGTCTATGATGCGCCGCCTTTAACCGGATGTTAGCTATAAGTGCCTTTGTAAATCAGCGGGGGTATTGTCTGGGAGTACCACTCGTACTCAGAGGGACACTCGCCTGGAATACGCCGTTAGTAATCGCATAGAATGCGTCGCAAGCCAAATCAACATCCGTGCAGTCACAGACGGAGGTCCAGTCCGTCTCATCGAATAAACGGTACATAAGATTGAGGTCTGGTTTTTTAAAATTTAAGCTCTTATCCAAATTAGGAGCGAAACTGGGAGTGTCGGGACCCGACAATTGGAGAACTAAATTAAGTGAAGGATGATAATCGTCCTCCGGGACCAATGCATCAAGACTGCGCGATACTGTAACGCCCACGTTTGAAAAGATTAAGTCAAGGGTGCGGCCCAGCGAATTATGGATATAGTTATGCTGTGTTACATCGGAAAACTGCATAAAGTTATGGATGGCAACTCCTCTTGAATCATCGAAATCCCCGGCAAAACGCGGAGCATTAAAATCGCCCAAGACCAGCAAGTCGCCCTCAGAAATAGAGAGAGTCGATGCGAATAATTCAAAAAACAACTCGTAGTCATCCGCCGATAGACTTGATGGTATATAAATTGCAAAAACACGCATTCGGTGATGTTTATTTAAGTTCACCCACACTCCCACAACATCTACCACTGGCACAACCCGGGATAGCTCCGCCAGGTCAATAGGGACGGGATTAAGAGAAGACCGCACCGCTATCAAGACACCACCGCCCCGGCTAACGCCGGAAAGCTCAAAGTCACGGTCGTGGCGGAAAACGGCGTATTTCCATGTAGGAAATATTTCGGAGTCAACTATGTCAGGTGAAAGCCAGGTCTCACTAAGACAAATCAAATTCAGGTTCAGTGTGCACACATTGTTCAAAAGCTGAAGAGTTTTAGTACGTAGTCCTCGCACATTTTGATAATAGACACCACCATATGGCAGAGTCACCTGTCTATCGACAGGGGTGTGTCCGGAACCGATTGACGAATCGGAACGAGAAGTAGAATTGCCTGAACAATGCACAGGTGAAGGACTCCGAGAGGCTGACGAAGACAAACAAGAACGAAACATTAAGAAGCATCCAGATTGGCTCTCTCGTTGGGAAAATTTGAATTCTCGGTGGCATAGCGCGCTGATCTAAATCGCTTAACAACTACACGAGACGGCCAAAATTCAGGCTTGAGTATGCTGGCAACTACAGAGGCGGGAACAGAGACAACATATCCCCTATAGCTACCTGAATTATCTGAGTTATACATAGATACAAAGGTATCCTTTTATATTTTTTAATTTAAATTAATTATTATCTCTTATTATAAAAGGCCAAGTCTTTCTTTCTTTCTTTCTTTCTGTCTGTCCCACGGAAATACCCGAAGCAAATCGAACCGAACCGAACGCACAACGTATCATCGAATCAACGTATCATCGGATCAACGTATCATCGTATCAACGTATCATCGTATCAACGTATCATCGGATCAACGTATCATCGTATCAACGTATCATCGGATCAACGTATCATCGTATCATTTTGTCTATATAGGTAAGCTATTTCCAAAAAAGCATTATGTGAACTTCCATAATGGATAATGAAAATTTTGAAAATCCTGCTGCAAAGCGACGGCGATTGAATCGTGAGAGAAAAGCACGTACAAGAGCTAATAACACAGAAGAACAGCTTCGATCACAGCGACAAGCTGACGCTCGGTCCCATGCGATACGTCAACAACGTGAAACTTTAGAAGAAACTCAAGCGCGGCAAGCTGCTGACGCTCGGTCCCATGCTATACGTTGATCCGATGATACGTTGATCCGATGATACGTTGATACGTTCATCCGATTGGTTATGAAATTATCCGTTATGCGTTCGGTTCGGTTCGGTTTGCTTCGGGTATTTCCGTGGGACAGACAGAAGGAAGGAAGGACTTGGCCTTTTATAATAAGAGATGAGAACAACATTAAATAAATAAACAAAAAACTTACATATATTTTTTTTAAATTAAATTAAACTTAATCAATATTTAAAATTTTTTAACTTATTTTAAACTAGATGATACCCCGTCCGAGGACGGGCAGCTAGAAGGACGGGCAGCTACCCAAGGTAACTTAAGTTGAATGAAGATTAAGGAAAGCTCTCAGTGCAATCCAAAAGCCATATAACCTTGGGTAGCTGCCCGTCCTTCTAGCTGCCCGTCCTCGGACGGGGTATCATCTAGTCTCTTATTATAAAAGGCCAAGTCTTTCTTTCTTTCTTTCTCTCTGTCTGTCCCACGGAAATACCCGAAGCAAACCGAACCGAACCGAACGCACAACGTATCATCGGATCAACGTATCATCGGATCAACGTATCATCGTATCATTTTGTCTATATAGGACAGCTATTTCCATAAAAGCATTATGTGAACTTCCATAATGGATAATGAAAATTTTGAAAATCCTGCTGCAAAGCGACGGCGATTGAATCGTGAGAGAAAAGCACGTACAAGAGCTAATAACACAGAAGAACAGCTTCGATCACAGCGACAAGCTGACGCTCGGTCTCATGCGATACGTCGACAACGTGAAACTTTGGAACAAACTCAAGCACGGCAAGCTGCTGACGCTCGGTCCCATGCGATACGTCAACAACGTGAAACTTTAGAAGAAACTCAAGCGCGGCAAGCTGCTGACGCTCGGTCCCATGCGATACGTTGATCCGATGATACGTTGATACGATGATACGTTCATCCGATTGGTTATGAAATTATCCGTTATGCGTTCGGTTCGGTTTGCTTCGGGTATTTCCGTGGGACAGACCGAAGGAAGGAAGGAAGGAAGGGCTTGGCCTTTTATAATAAGAGATTTTTCACCTATATAGGAAATTTAAATTCGTTGATACGTTGATCCGATGATACGTTGATCCGATGATACGATGATACGTTGATACGATGATACGTTCATCCGATTGGTTATGAAATTATCCGTTATGCGTTCGGTTCGGTTTGCTTCGGGTATTTCCGTGGGACAGACAGAAGGAGGGAAGGACTTGGCCTTTTAAAATAAGAAATGAGAACAACATTAAATAAATAAACAAAAAACTTACATATATTTTTTTAAATTAAATTAAACTTAATCAATATTTAAAATTTTTTTACTTATTTTAAACTAGATGATACCCCGTCCGAGGACGGGCAGCTAGAAGGACGGGCAGCTACCCATGGTAACTTAAGTTGAATGAAGATTAAGGAAAGCTCTCAGTGCAATCCAAAAGCCATATGACCTTGGCTAGCTGCCCGTCCTTCTAGCTGCCCGTCCTCGGACGGGGTATCATCTAGTAATTATTATATTTTAATAATCAACTTCGCTTGCGTTTTGTTATAATGAGGGGGGGCGAAAACTGCAGAATAAATTTTTCATTTGCTAGTTAATTATTTTAGTAAAATTAGTTATATATTAGTCAAGATGGTCACTTTTATTGAATTAAAACTTTCGCTTATACGAGTATACATAAAATTAACACTCTTTACTTGGTCGAAACATCTAATATTTTTTTTATATATTTTATTTTTATGTGAATCAAGTGTTTCAAAAATTATATTCTGTTAGGGGCTTTTTTCAACACACCTTACATAAATAAAACTTTCCTCGCTTAATGTTCCCGGCTTAATGTTGAAGTTAAAATTTCGGTGCGGGAAAATTGGCACTGTAAAAAAATATCCTTTTTCTCAATAGGAAAACAAAAACACTGGATTTTCAAAATAACATTTATTACTTATTGACAAAATAAACAAAAAACACATTTACACATTAAAAACCTTATACACTATAATATCCCTACAATTTAGAGTGGTGAATTTAAAGCAGATTACATTGAAAATTTCCGGTCAATTGACTATACCCCACTGTTGTCTTAAGTTGAACAGTTCACCTGAACAAAGAACAGTGTAAATGTCATTTCCGACGCAGGAAGTTCGCTTCCAGTTGATAAGAGATAAAATGGTTAAAATTGGATGGATAAAAACAATCAAACTGTTTCTCGCCGGTATGAGTTCTTAAATGCAATTTTAGTGTTCGAATTCTTGAACATTTACGGTTTCTCGCCGGTATGCATTATTAAGTGGATTCGTAACCTTGATTGATGTGCACTTTTATACTCACAAATCGTCGCCTCAGAACCAGAGTATTCTATCTCCATTTTTTTGATAAATTGAGTTATTTATGCCATTTTATTCTATGTTCATTTCTCTACAGCATAATGCAATAAAAATTGCCAAAATGTGTATTATAACTTTTTCAATTGAAATTATGTCAAAATATCCTAATGAAGAGTAATGCAATAGAGAAACTTTAAACAGCTGTACTGTAAAATTTATAAAAATGGAGATAGAATACTCTGGTTCTGAGGCGACGAAATATCACAACTATACGGTTTCTCTCCGGTATGAGTTCTTAAATGGATTGTTATATATGATTTACGTGCACATTTATAATCACAAATATTACAACTATACGGTTTCTCGCCGGTATGAGTTTTTAAATGACTTTGTAAGGCTGATTTATATGCACAAGTATACTCACAAATATCACAACTAAATTGTTTCTCGCCGGTATGAGTTCTTAAATGGATTTGTAACGTTAATTTACGTGCACATTTATACTCACAAATATGACAACTAAACGGTTTTTCGCCGGTATGAGTTCTCAAATGCAATTGTAAGTCTGATTTACGTGCACATTTATACTCACAAATATCACAACAAAACGGTTTCTCGCCGCTATGAGTTCTTAAATAGATTTGTAACATTGATTTACGTGCACATTTATGCTCACAAAAATGACAACTAAACGGTTTCTCGCCAGTATGAGTTCTTAAATGCCTTTTTAGTGTTGAATTTCCTGCAAATTTATAATCACAAATATCACATGTAAACGGTTTCTCGCCGGTATGAATTCTTAAATGGATTTTTAACAGTGAATTTTGTCCACATTTATACCCACAAATATGACAACTAAACGGTTTCTCACCGGTATGAGTCCTGCAATGTCTTATTAAATGCGATTTTCATTCAACGTCCGGCTGTGTTAGAGAGCGGTTGTGTTTACGAGCGTGCGATAGTGCATCGGTGACGTGACGTGATATTAAAAATTTTGCAATATTTTTAAAATTTTAGTATAGTGTTTAATTTAATTAGCGAAATTAAGGCTAAATTACAAATAAATAAGAACAATTGCGCTAATGCAGCGCATGTGATAGACAAATTTTTGGAAGTTTGCGAAAGCAATTTTGCGAGTCTAAATGAGATGTCTAAAAAACACAAATTAAAACGAGGTAATAGTTCCCTAAGTTTACCAGGTATCAGTAAAGATACTGAAGATAAAAACATGTCGAAGAAGTCCAAGAAGGATTCAGATAAAACCAATTCTGACGAAACAATATATAACGTTGACGTCACAAACAAATTTGGTTTATTACAAAATGATGAGACAATGGAAAGTTCTGATGTAACACCAGAGCCACTTTGTGCTATTGTTCCTAATAGTATAAAGCCAAAACCAATTGTAATCACTAAATTACCAAAAAATCACATCAATTTTACAAATGTAATAAAAGGCATAGTGAAAAAGAATTTCCACTTAAAATATCTCGGTGACAAGTTAAAAATTGTTACCGAAGACATTGATGACTTCCACAGATTAAAAGAAGATCTAACAAAAAATAATACCGAATTTCATACATATAGTCTGGCCAATGAGAAAAAGTCCATGGCTGTTCTCAAAGGCGGACACCGCATGAATGAGGAGGAAGTTCTGGCAGCCTTACAATTGCAAAATGCAAAAGCAGTGAGCTGCAAACTACTCAATAAGGATAATAAAATGTATCCTAAATATAAAGTTGCGTTCGAAAACGAAATAACGTTCACCGAAATTCAGGGAATAAGATATGTGGCCAATACAAGAGTTTATTGGGAGAAGTACAGAGCCAGAAAGGGGCTTACGCAATGTTATAGATGCCAGCAGTATGGGCATGCAGCTAATAACTGCAATATTAAGATGGCTTGCCGAAATTGTGCTGGAAGTCATTTCACTCGAGACTGTACAAGTTTGGATCTCACAACCCCAAAATGCGCGAACTGCCACGGGACGCACATAGCAAGTTCGAGAGATTGCCCCGTTTTTATTAAAACTTTAAAGAAGGTAATCAGACCACCCACACCAAAGGTAATTACATCCAGAGGCAACCAAATGCATATGAAGGAGTTTCCAGAACTTCGAAAAAAACGAACAGTAGTACCCGACATTTCATATACATCGGTACTACAAAACCCACAATTTGAAACACCTGCACAGGTAATGAATACGCAAGGTCATACAAGAGGCCAAGCAAGCCAGGTTGTCCAATATCCGGTAAATTATGTTGGTACATCGCGAAATAATAATCCAGTAGGTATGGATAACTTGGATTCACTTTTTAGTGAAATGAAAAAGTTAGAATCGTTGTGCAACTTGGATAAAATGTTAAACGCTCTGCGCGAGTTAAATCGTGTCATGGCAAGTACCGTGGATGGTGCTGCTCGAATGTCGGCATTCATCAAATGTGCTAAAGAGTTTAATGGGTAATTACGACCACGAAACACTTAATATAATGACGTGGAACGCTACAAGCGTTGTAAACAAAATGCAAGATCTAGAACTATTTTTAGAAGAAAATAATATCCATATTGCTCTAATAACGGAAACCTGGCTACAGGCGAGCGATAAATTAAAATTTAAAAATTTTCTATTCTTCAGGAAAGATCGATTGACAGGCAGGGCAGGTGGTGTTGCTATTTTCATTAAAAAAGGGTTGCCATACGAATCGACCGCACAACCCGACGTAACGGCTGAGGTGTTAGTACTAAAAATAAATCTAAACAGTCCTTTTTATGTCGGTGCCATGTACGTTCCACCATCCACAAATTTAACATCAACCGAGCTTGATAATATCATGAATAAGTACGATAAGATCATAGTTGGAGGAGACTTTAATTCCAAACACTCCCAATGGAACTGTAGATATGCGAATAGAAACGGCAACACTTTAAAAGGACATAACGACGTCAACAACTATCTGCTGCTATATCCACCTACACCTACCTTTAGCCCGCCGGGGTTACAACAATCCACCATAGATTTTTTTCTTGTGCAAGGAATAACGTCTTATTCCCAGCCCGAAACAATCAATGACCTGAGTTCCAATCACTGGCCTGTGTTGATGACTCTGCTTACTAGCCGTATTCCGCCAAACTATGTCATACCCAATACTAACTGGCAAAAATTCAAAATAGAATGCAACAACAGAATGCGAATATCTCCAAATATCAACAGCATTCAAGATATCGACAACGAAATTGCCAAGTTCACTAAAGCAGTTAATGAAGCTCATAAAATTGCAACTAAATTTAAAGCAATTAAAAATACTTTTTATGCAGATATTGAAATTGATGATCTTAAAAGAAGACGCAATAAAGCGAGACGGAAATGGCTAGAAACGGGTCAAGTTGCATATCGGTTTGAAAAAAATCAGCTAACGGAAGAAATTCAAACACGAATTAAAACCATTCGACGCCAAGAATGGTTAAATAAAACCAGAACCCTTAGTGCCCATTCACAATGGACGTAAGCATAAGAATTACATAAGCATAAGCATAAACATAATCATAAACATAAGCATAAGATGGGACCGTTCACAATGACCGTAAGAATTACATAAAAATTAAAAAACTGCGCAGGCGCTATGAAGTTTCAACACGAAACTATTTTGTGACAGAACCTCTCCGTCGCTTAAGTAATTATACCTTTCTATAATTTCTGTATTCTGGGATCTTCAACGTATATAAAAGAATGCACATGACTAATAACTTTGTTACTTTAGGTTATATTAATATTAAAGGTCTGTGAACCCTGACAGCGTTTCTATAGGTTATAAAAACGGAGCATCATTCAAATATATATTTTATTTTTATTTATAATTTATAAATATAAATATATTTATAATTTATAAATTTTTAGAGCGTTTACAAAAGAAGGTACAATTTTAGGTTATATTATTATTTGAACTGTCACACAAGAAGGTGTGTTCACTGCGTGAAAAACGGCGCATCGTTCAAATTAAGGTTAATTTCCATAAGAAATACGTAAAAGTTGAAATATTCCAACTTCTTATGTAGTTCTTATGTAGTTCTTATGTAGTTGTTAAGGGCCTCCCTAAACATAACAATTACGTAACTGCATTGTGAACGCTCCCATTTAAAACCAGGTATCCAACTTTATGTATTTCTTATGCTTAAGTTATGCTTATGTATTTCTTATGCTTACGTCCATTGTGAATGGGCACTTACCGCACAGGACAATTCATTATGGAAAGTCTATGGCGCGTTGAGAAGAAAAAATGAACCCACACCCGCATTAAGTCATGCAAATATAAAATATTATACCAACCAAGAAAAGGCAGAGGTCATTGCCAATATTTTCGAAGAGGTACACCAGGTGACAACGAATCTTACCTCTCCATTAGAGGACCAGGTAAATGCGAGCTTGAACCTACTTCAAGGTATTGACGAAGCATATCAAATTAACATCACTCCTAAAAGAATACGGCGAATTATTCAGAGCCGAAAAATCAAGAAAGCTCCGGGTGGAGATGATATTACCAACAAGCACCTGAAGTACCTTCCCAAAAAGGGCATTGTACAAATATATTATATATTCAGAGCTTGCCTAAAATTGTGTTACTTTCCTACGTCGTGGAAGGCTGCAAAAATGCTCGCAATTCCGAAGCCAAACAAGGACAAAGCCGAAGCCAAAAACTATCGCCCGATAAGTCTACTTTCTTCCTTAAGCAAAATTTTGGAGAAAGTAATACAAGAAGAAATAGTCGACCATCTGACAAACCATAATTTAATAATAAATGAGCAGTTTGGGTTTCAAAAGGGGCACGGCACCATTCATCAGTTAGCCAGAGTAGTTGAGGATGTAGTGATGGAATCCAACAACAACAATCACACTGGAATGGTTATATTAGACTTGGAGAAGGCGTTCGACACGGTCTGGCACGAGGGCCTGATATATAAAATGATTAACCTGCGCCTTCCTGCGTCCTTGACAAGGATTGTCAAGAGCTATTTGACTGGTCGCAGTTTCAGTGTTGCGATTGGCGATTCAAGATCTGTGCAAAAATGCATACCGGCTGGTGTTCCGCAGGGCTCCATTCTTGGACCCACGCTATTTAACATTTATATAAATGATATTCCGAAGCACGAACATACTAACATCGCATTATATGCCGACGATACAGCGATTTACTCGTCGTGCCTCAATAAAGAGATTATAATTGAAAATATCAATGAACATCTTCTGTCGGTGTGCAAGTTTTTGAACGACTGGAAATTAAAATTAAATGTTGGTAAGACTGAGGCTATCATGTTTACGGGCAGCAGAATACGTCCTGCAGTCGACATTAAAATAAGTTGCAGTATTTGGGGAAGTGCCGCAGACAGTAATATAATCGCAGCTCAACGTTGTATAAATAAGTTCCTTAAAATCGTGAACAATTATCCCCGCTACACTACAATTAAATTTATGCACGAGGAAAACAATTTTGAATATGTCGGAGATTTTATCAAAAAATCCACTGAAAAGTTTCTGAAAAGCTGCTCGTATCATGATAACGAACTAATTAGAAAAATTGGAGACTACGATCTAGACAATTTGAATTCAAAGAATAAGGGCAAACTTTTAAAATCAGTCTTGCTGCGAAAATATGAATTCTACAATCACTGAAGCTTCGTCGGTCTCGCTCGGTTCTTGTCATGAAGCGAAGACTAGAAGTGTTGTGATTGTGATAGTGTTGTGAAGTGATATATTTTATTTTAAATGTGTCGTTTATATAATTCCATTTCCAACTCCTATAAATGTTAACCCACCCTATCCTACATCATATTCCTGTGACCCCCTTTTATATCAATTGTGTAAAAATAATTAACAGGTTTTTGAAATTTTTATCCTGTATTTAATTTATGTATTTACTATAAAAATTATAATAACTGTACATATATAAAATATCTAACAAAGGGCTTAACCTAGTAATAGATAATGAATTGTAATTTGTTACATGTCAATGTAAATATTGAAAATTGAATAAATATTATATTATTATTATTATTAACAGTGAATTTTGTCCACATTTATAGCCACAAATATGACAAGTAAACGGTTTCTCACCGGTGTCACCGTGGATTTTTACCCCCAGAAATTTTACCCCCCGGGGGTAAAATTCTTTAGGGGGTAAAATATCCCTAGTGAAATTTTACCCCCGGTAAAATATCCCTAGCGAAATTTTACCCCCGGTAAAATATCCCTAGCGAAATTTTACCCCCGGTAAAATATCCCTAGCGAAATTTTACCCCTGTAAAAATTCTTTAGGGGGTAAAAATTCCCTAGTGAAATTTCACTATGGAATTAGTAGTTTGTAATTAGTAATTTTATTAAATATTAAATATATATGTATCTATTTGTATTGATACACTTCCACAGATAATAATAAATCTTTCGGTTGGATACGTTTTCCCAGTACACTGCAATTATTAAGCGAACCCGATTTGGTAGTGGAGTTTGTATTCAAGAAAACAATTTACTTAAATCAAAGACCGGTTTCGACAAGATTTCTTGTCAATTTTTTTTTAATTTAATAAAAAAGTATTATTATTAATAGTCCACTTAATTTAAGTTTTTGCCTTGGTTTTTGATTCAGAACAATTTTTAACGTCGGTGAAATTTTACCTCCTCGATAAATATACTCTAGTGAAATTTTACCCCCGAGGTAAAATATCCCTAGTGAAATTTTACCCCCTGTAAAAATTCTTTAGGGGGTAAAATATCCCTAGTGAATTTTTACCCCGGGGTAAAATATCCCTAGGGATATTTTACCGGGGGGTCAAATATCACGGGGGTAAAAATCCACGGTTACACCGGTATGAGTCCTGGAAGGTCTTATTAAATGCGATTTACAGGCACATTTATCATTACGTGACTAACGGAGGATCCTACGCCCGGTATATACTATAGGCCTCCTGACTCCCGGGCTTTATATTAATATTATGAGTAAAATATCGAAGTATATAGGCAACTTATTCTGATGTAATGTAAGGCAAACAGAGAGGGGTAAAGTTTTATATGATACATTACAAAAACATATTCAATAGCTTTTACCGCTCCCTACACATACAACAACCTTATTAAGCCCAATTGTATATGGTACAACTATTTTACGGGTTTATGAATCCCGCCAGTGATGCCACTTTTCATAGTCGCTTTACCGGTTTTAAGTTACATATGATTACTCACACCGCGTCTGATTATTATTTGTATAATATTATGTAAGTTGCTGTTGTGAACAACCTACCATAACGTGTAAAAGCAATTGGCACTAATTTGAATTATTAAATAAAGTTATCGGCGGAAACCCTGATAATATGTATTGTAAATATTTTATTAATCGGCGGAAACCCTGATAATATGTATTGTAAATATTTTATTAATTGACTTTGAGATTGGGAGGTTGATTTGAAAATTGGAAGTTTGTGAATTGTATGAATGAGCAAAATTGTTATCTCTAACTTGACGCTCTTCCTGATGATGGGTTTGTAATATAATCCGAAACCGGTCGAACTAAGAATTCAATAAATATCATCAGAATTTTAATGCAAGGAAATACCTTACCTATATTCCTAATATCTAAAATTTAATGGTACCTATTAACCAACGGTGTACTGCTAAAATGTCAACAGAATATTCTTTCCTTATTAAAAGAAACAAGAACCTTATTTTACCAATTTATTCGGGGATTCCAAATTCTTATTTGTAAATGATTTTATCAAATAAAAAAAAAGTAAAATATGGTTTGCATAATATACTAGTTTGTTTGAAGATTGTGGAAAACTAGCAAATATTAAAACTTTTATAAAATTCAACGCGTTCGCACACTTCGCATTCAAGAGTACCGAAAGCAGCTTACAACGTTAATAAAACAAAATTTGTGGGTCGACAGTTTTTTTGTAGTCTAAATAATTATTTAGTATCTAGTAGCATAAAAATTATTTATTACAAAGTCAAAGAAATTTTACGCAGCAAAATTAGTTTTTTTTAACATTTTTTAGATATTTCGTGTAGTTCGGGAGAAATTTAAGGTAGTAAACTGCCTTAATAGCCTTTTAATAGTTTGTTGTTGATTTTTAAATCAATCAAATATTAAAAATCTTATTTTTTCCATAGTATTGGTTTAGTTTGACAATTCTTACAGTTAGTCGAAAAAGAAGTGAGCCATCTAATAAAATTGCAATAACTTTCATGCCTATTAAACGGACGTTTTTTATAGTCCGGAGTCGGTAATAGGAAATTTCATGTAATGTAAACTCTCTACTCCACCCTCTTGGACGCACGCGGACACGGTTTTTTATACAAACAGCTCAAAAAGTTACTTAATTTTTTTCAACATATTATGTCATCTCCGTTAAGTGGACACATTTCTTACAGTTATTACGGTCCCGTGTTGCTTCAGAACGAGTGTTTAGCCGTGGAGGCCAAATAATGTTACCGATTTAAGAAATTCACTGACGACATCTGAACATTCGGAACAATTGATTTTATTGTCAATGAATTTCAATAATGTTCCAAAACGTTCCTAGTTGTAATTGTTAATTTTTGTTATGTTTTTGTATAATAAATTAAATAGTAACTTAGTAACCCTTATTATGAGTTCATAATCGACTATGAATTCATAATCGATTATGAAACAAACGATTATTTTTTATAATCGATTATGAAATTTCATAATCGCGCACCCCTAGTTATAACGGCCGAGTGACTAGAAAAAATCCGTTTATTAGTGAAGTCAATAGGCTAAAACGTATTAATTACACCAAAGAGCCAAAAACTTCCAAAACAAAGACGTGTATCATGGTGGAACAATGTCAGATTAATTTTCAGACGTTTTACCGTTTGCATGTTGCTCGGAGTTTTCGAACATTTCCAACATCTGTGAATTCATTTTTATAGAGTTTCAAATGAAATTAGAAAATTATAAATTTTATTATTTTTAAATGAGTAATAAAAAAATGTTGATTTTGGTATACGATATTTTTTCTAAATTGTTTTAGAAAATTAAAATTGTAAAATTTGCAGTTGGGATAAGGTATCACAAATGCAATAGTAAACACATTTTCCGGAAGAGTATAGGTAATCCCCCCCGTCCCACGCGAGGAATACGTTCTGGGAATGGTCGCCTTAAGGCAGGATCATGCGTTTTTGGGGGATTTTTTTAGGACAGCAAAAATAAGCAAGTTTAGCGAACTCTTTAGATTATTTTATTGCATATTTGACGACTTGCCGAATTTGTGAAGCAAGAGGAATATTGATTTGGAATTTGGATAGGTTATTGCTTTTTTCCTCAAAATGCTCACAAAAGTCAAAATAAAAGCGAGTTTGCACTCGCCTACATAGGTATTAATTTTTCATTGTTTGTTTTTATATACTACAATATTGGTAACGTACGTAGTTAATTGGTTTCGTTCAGCAAGACATGCAAATATTTTTGTACTCTTTAAATACAGCCGAGTGACGTCCTAAATTACATTCAGTATGTCATTTATTAATCAGAATTTTGCGACGTAGGGGCATAGATATTTGGTGCTTACTTTACATGCGGATTATACAACCCCGTCAAAATTTTTTTAAATCAATATTGTTTGGTAACACTAGTAAAAATGACACGAACCGAAACAAGAAACAAGGTGAAAATTAACGGCAAAATATTAACAAAGCTAAATATCGATAGCGGGCTAAGGCAAGGCAACCCACTCTCAACGGTGCTATTCAATTTCGCCAATTTGTCATTTAAGACTATGGGGGTTCATGTATTACGTAAGACGTTTTTTCCTACTTTTAGACTCCCCTCCCACCCCCTAGTAAGAAAATGTATAAGTAAATGTTAATGTTAATCAATGGAAAATAAGATGTCAGCTACCCCCCCTCCCCCTAAACGTCTTACGTAATACATGAACGGCCCCTATTGCAAATTCAACCACCAAACAACAAAAATGATCTCGTAATAACCACCAAATAAATTGATTATCATGTTTTTAAAAATTCCAAAATGTGACGCGTAAGCATGAACGAATACAACAAACTTAAAAATGAAATATCTTTGGCAATTTTGACCATCAAACGACAAAAACGACCAACAAATGACCACCTTATAATCACCAAACAACTTAAAAATTTTTTTTTTTTGATGTTTCAAGTTGGTTCGCTAACTTCGCGGGGGCGATTATGTGAACTCTTTTATAAATTACTATTGAGTTATGTTTTGCCAAAAAGTAAAAAAAAAAGTTTTGTATTTAATTTCACCTATCCATCACTTTATTTTTCAAGGAGATTTTATCAACGAGTTTTCAAGATTTTGAAAGTTCTGGATCTGAGTATGTTCCTTCAGAAATTTCCAATATACCTCTAATAAGTAGTACTAGTGATGGAAGCTTTGATGTTGAACTTGAAGAATCACCAAATTCAAAAGTATTGCATTATTTAGAAAATTTGGAAATCCGGAATCCTATAAATAAATCAACACGGAAAAATAAACCATCAACTTCGAATGTTACAATAATTGAACCGGGAACGACAAATATTGCATCAGTTAGTACTTCAGTAAGTTGGTTTTAATTTTTCATGCTGTTAGAAAAAAATATAGAAAGATCAGTGAATTATTGCTACACTGATAAAAAAAAGTTTTAGTTCAAACAAATCACTTTGATTCAAAATGTTTCAGTTTTGTTTTACAACGAATCGTATTGATTCAAAATAATTCGTTTTGAATCAATACTCTTCTTTTTATCAGTGTTCCCGTTCGAGATTATAATATTGTAATGTGTTAAATAACTAAATATTTTTAAAAGTTGGGTAGGCATTGTTAGAAATTATAATTTTCTTTTTAAATTTGTTTTTTTTTTTTAGAATTCATTAGTAGACCATACTGAAGGTATAAAAATTCATAATAAACCCGATTTATTGCCGCCATCGAAGTCACAAATTGAAACATATGAAGAAATTAAGAATCTTTCACCACCGGATGCGATACCTGTAAGTTCTAGTTTTGTAAACTTTATGATATGCTACTTCAAATTCCTTATTTGTTTTTAAAATTAAGAATTATCAACAACATACCAAAAAGGCGAGAGAGAGACCGACCATATGTCCAATTTGTTATAACGATGTGGTTACACATTTTAGTCGACATTTGATCAGGCACCATAAAGATCACAGAGAAGTGATTTTATTGCAAAGCTTGAAACCGCGCAGCAAAGAACGTTTGGATTTAGTAACTGCTCTACGAAAGCAAGGATATTTTTATTTAAATACTGAAAGAAATATTTTAAATCCAGTAAGGCGGTCCAAGAATTCGGAAACAATTTATTTCGTTTGTACCTATTGTTTAGGACATTACAGTAAAAAGTCGCTATATAAGCATGTCAAAATATGTAAAAACAGACCCGTAGACAATTTGAAACCTGGAAAGAACTGTTTGACATCATCGCAAACATATATGGCAACGGTGATATCTAAAAATCATGAGTTTTTAAAGGCATCACGAATAAAACAAGAAGTTTTCGGAATAATGCGTCCAGATGATATAAGTTCCATCGCTAAAAATGATCCTTTGATTTGTATGTATGGAGAAGCCCTTTTAAATAAACACAAAAGGCAACAAATGGCAACTGTAGTTTCGAACAAAATTAGAGAAATGGGTCGACTTTTGAAAGTAGTAAAAGAAATGCATGTTGATCTTCGCGGTTTGTTCGATGCTCTAAAACCAGAACTGTTTGCATCGCTCTTATCGGCAACGAAAATAATTAGTGGTTATGATTCAAATACGTAGGGTTTTAAGGCTCCATCCTTAGCATTACATATGGGAACAAATTTAAAAATAATATGTGACGTTGCCATTAAAATAGTAATTGAAAAAAAAAAAATTCCAAATATAATATGGAATGATAGAGACCAAAAAAAATCTGAAATAAAAGATTTAAAAAAACTGATCGAGGGACATTGGAGTAACGAAATATCTAGCTTAGCATTAAAAACTTTAAAAGAAAATCATTGGCAAAAACCTGTAGCGTTACCTTTAACGAATGATATACAATGCTTTCAAAAATATGTTAATGAACTAGCAGATGATGCATACGCCAAATTAATTATTAATGTTGATATTAAAACAAATTATAAAATTTTAACTGAATGTGTATTAGCACTGACAACTATGTTTAATCGTAAACGCATAGGCGATGTTCAATATTTGAAAATTGAGACATATAACATCGACCATACTAGGGACGGAAATAACCAAGAAGCCTTTATGGATTCCTTGACTGACGTTGAAAAAATTATTAGCCAAAAATTTAAAAGAGTTGTAACAGGGGTGGTAAAGGTTCTAGACCTGTTCCAATACTATTTTCTAAAAGAATGCAAAAATTTATTACTATGCTATTAAAAATCAGGGAATCTAACAATCTAGTACCCAAAACAAATCCATACATGTTTGCAAACCCGGGTTCTGAAAATAAATGGATGTCTGGAGTTAATATTATCCGAAAAATTGCAAAAAAATGCGGGGCTAAAAATCCAGCACTACTAACATCTACAAAATTCCGTAAACACATTGCAACTACTCTTCAGTTAATGAGTATGGAAGACAATGAAATGGAACAAATAGCGACCTTCATGGGACATACGAAAAAAACACATACAGAATTTTATAGGTAAATATTCTTATCAATATTGTAACTGAAATTTTGAATTTGCACGCAATTGTTTTAGACTATCTGAAGATATTTATCAGACCGCAAAGGTGGCAAAGGTCTTGATGTTATTGGAAAAAGGAAAGGGAAAGGAATTTAAAGGTAAAACTTTAAATGACATTCAACTAGAAAACGAAATTTACTACAGTTCAGAATCTGAAAATGAAGATAACGATTTAGCGCCCGTGGCAGAACGTGCTTTAAATCGCATTGAACGTACTGCTACTACTACAGTTCAATCATCAATAAATTCGTGTGGAAATAAATCTTTACAAGATAACAAACTCCTGAGTTCTGCAAGTGTACTCTTACAAAGAATTGAAGAAAATGTAGAAGATCAAAATACCATTAGATTGGAATCCTCATTTACTGAAGAAGATGTAGAACAAGAAATGGAAATGGAGCAAATAACTGTTCAGAAAAAAAAAGGTAACTGTTAGTATTTTATGTTCAAATACGAAGAGTATTTAAAAAGAAAACACAATGTCAAAGTTAGAAATATTCAAACTTTAATATATCGAATTTGATAAATCAAAAATGTAAGTAAAACGTGGATTTTCGGGAATTTACCCGCAAATGACAATACATGCCGTTAAAACTTCCGAAACTGGATTTGTACCCCACCATCCTCTTGGAGTAATCTTTTTTAGTTTCTACTTACTCCTTTGATTTATTATAAGTATTTAAATAAAATCTGTTTTTTGGCCAGGAACCTTTGATGGCCACAATTCTAAGATTTGTGATTTCTCTAAAGATGAAGTTAAGGTTTTAGACTATTTAAACTATTCATTAATTTTTAAAATTAATATTTATTAATAGCTATTCTAACACAAAAATCGAACGTTATATTTGGTCCCCCCCCCCTCTCCAGATCACACTCATTCACATTTTGTGACCCTCCTCCTAGAAATGGACGTCCTTTACGTACGACTGTTAATGAATTTTAGTTTTACTATAATAATATTATAATGTTAGTGTCCGTTATTATTTGTTTTTAGTGTATGCCGAAGATAAAGGAAAAACTAAAATAAATGGTCGTGTTAAATGGTCCAAGAAAGAGAAGAGTTTAGTATTGGAGCATTTTCAAAAACATATTCAAAAGAAAACGGCTCCTAAAAAACACGAATGCAACGACCTCCTTGCCAAACACAACGATATTTTTATTAATAAAGATTGGGTACGAGTCAAAACGCTTGTATACAACACATTTCGGAATAAATAAGTTAATTTAATGTTACAATATTTTTAAGTATTTACTAATATGATTTATTTTAGACGAGATGTTGGACGACCTAAAAAGGATGGGCCGAAAGAGAAGATTTTTTATATTTTTTTAAATTTTTTTATTTCAAATTTGTACTAATTTTTTTTAAATTAAATGTTTAATTTAAATATGCTTTAGCGTTTTCTTTATTGAAATACAAAAAAAGCAAATTACAAAATGAACAGTTTGAAGTTAAAATTAAAATAATCAAATTAATATGAGAGTATTAAATGCTAACTCGTCAAGGCTATTATTAGAATAATATTACTGCCTTCTCAAGATATCAATGTATGCGTTGTTGCCAACTTTAGGGCTTCGCGTAGTTTGTTGTACAGTTGGGGGCGATAATATCGGTTATACATATACAGGACATACAGCTTTTATATACAGGCACACCGACGCGCCCTCTGCACAAAATTTCTACTAACTTAACGTGTATGTTTTGAGATATAAACCAGAATTATGAAGCCCTAGCAAAAAGCGACACATACGGTCCTCTGTTAATATCCAGCATAACTGACTCTATATACACGCAGATTTTTATCATGCCCGAAACCGGGCTTCGTATTGATGCTGCGGGCTTCGCATTAACCGTGGAATATATCATTTTGGGCTTCGTAATGATGCTTAATATATGTATAGTTACAAATATCACACGTAAATGATTTATTGTCTTTATGAGCTCTTAAATGACGTATTAAAGTTTGTTTAAGAGCAACTTTATAACCACAAATTGGACATTCAAATAAATTTGAACAGCTCAGCGTTAATTGTGTAGTGTTGGTTTCTTCTTTAATGTCAATGGAATGATGCAGATCTTCTAAATTAAATTTCACATCTTCCACCTCTTCTATTTTAATTTCGTAATTGCTAATTGAATTATATGGAGTCTCCAAAGATTTACCTGTGTTTTCCATAATTTGTGACTCTTCCGAGGGTAGCACTTGAGCAGCAAATAAATCGGTAACTGGTTCCATTTGGAGAACTGTACTAATACAAAATTACATTTTTCTACTACTATAGGTAGTTGTCAAATCACTGTATGGCACAATTATAAAATGGTGACATTGATTGAGGTAGGGTATTGCGCCATCTAATATTGTAAAAAGAACCAAAATGAGTTCTTTTGTATTTTGCAGCCGTATTCTTGTTGTGATTGATTGTAAAATTGATAAGAAATTACAAATTGAAAAAATATATATTTAGTACCTATAGTCTATCTGTATTAAGAATGCAGAACTAAATTGTACTAAAACTGTGACCTTCGAGCGTGATTGGATAAAATTTCTACGCGTTTACACTGCCGAAATTTTATTTGCGATTGATGACTCACGAATATTTTTTTCTAAAAGATTCTGGCACATTTAAAAAATGTGTACAAGATAAATTGCTATTTGATAAAAAAATACTTTTAACTCGATTTTTTCAAGTGACTTGACTTTAAATTAGCTGGTGAAACCACGAAATATTGCCATAAAAATTACTCACAAATGAATGTCAAATAGTAATTTGGATGTGGCCGGTATTGGAACTAAGTCGATGATGGATGAAACCGGGTTTGCAACAATCTGTATATTTAAAAGCTTATTTGAATGGGATCTAGACTTTTTGAAACGATCTGATTTAACCAGCGGCGGCTCGTGACTTTTCCATTTGAGGAGGCTAATTTTACAGCTTAACTACCTTACAAAATAAAACTTAAAAAAAAAAATTTAATAAAATATTAGTAGACACGTGTTTCGGGATCGTTGGCTATCTTCAGTACTGTGTACAATGGAAAAAATTGTTCGATGAGTGCAGAGTGTTTTTTGGAAAAAATGCTGTACAATATACAGATTCATATTATTTTAAGTCATTCGAAATTTATGAAGTTTTAAACGTAAGACGGCGACTTTTAGTATTCGCCAAGTGATCGATGATATTCTCGTAGAATTCATTATTTCGAGACAATAAGGTAACGAATTCCTTTTCAATATTAGACATTACCGCGACGTTACTTAACCGATTTTGGTTCATCGTATTACGAGTGCAAGTTTTAATACGTTTTAGTGTGGAAAAACTTCTTTCAACCGAAGCCGATGTTATACCGGTATGGTGACGACCACACAAAAGTTTGTAAAATAATTCAGGCATACAACTGTGTAAATCATTTTTGAAAGTAAAATCTAATATCTTTGATGGAGTCCTACATTGTCCAAACATTTTGGGGTCACTATAATATGCTACCGATAATTCATTTTTGAGTTGGATTTGATCAAAAAATGGATACTGCTCTAATAGACTATCTAATAAATTTTGAGCAAAGTTTTTCTTATAATCTGAAAATTTAGCAAATGTTAATAGATCAAAAAATTTTAATTTATGTAAGTCTGCAAATCTAACTTCAATTTGCACGATAACTACTATTTATAATTAAAATTATTTAATATAAAAATTATTTTACAAAGTAAGTTTACTTTGTAAAATTGAAAATACTACGTCTGTCTGTTCAAAAATTAATTTAAAAGTTTCTAATAAAAAGCAAAATTTTGATTCATTTAAATATTGTTTTAAACCTACCGCTTCTCCAATAGTTTGAGAGTCGTTTTTAAAATCATCGCTGTCGATTATAAAATTAAATACGTCAATTAATTGTTGTTTTCTTAATTGCAATGTAAAAATACTGCACTTCACTTTTATACGTGTACAATACAAGTGATTATATTTTTAGAACATATGCATGAATAATGCAAAGATTTGCAGGTGTCTCTTTGATAAGACCCACACACATAAATATGAGTCCAGCCTCAAACGTGTATAAAATTACTATCTTCGTACAATTAGTAAAATTACACAGACTAGTATGCGCTTATGTTACAAGCTTATTACTTACAATTCATTTGTTATTCGCTCATGTTGATACTGAAATTTACTAAAGATTAGCCTCTATGACGTATCTCAGACGTACTACCGTATTCTGGGTTGCCTAACTCTGTGCTAATAAACTAATAAAATAAAGCAAGGCTAGCCTCTGGATATGTTGTACTATTTCGAATTAATTTATTTCAGGCGTAAGTCAAGTTCTTAAGCTAATTTCATTATTAAATTAAATTTTGTTCTAAACAAATTCCAAAAAATATAAAATTGGAAATAATACTAATTTAAAACGAAATATAAATAGCAAAGTCCGTTCAACAATTTGAGAGGAGGCTAAGCCTCCCTTGCCTCCATTGACAAACCGCCGCTGGATTTAACACACAAAAGATTAGATATTATACTATAGTTTTTCACTGTTGGATAAATATTCAGGAAATTTGGATGTAGCCGGTATTGCAAGTAGACGCCTCATTTATAATGTAAACAAAGATTACCTACACTAGTTGTAGCTTAAATAAATTTAAAAAAAATTCTTTTAGAAGAAGCATGCAAGGATTAATTTGTAATAGGTTTAAAAGAAGGTGCAGTTTTTGATCGAATTGGCGAGATTGAACCAATAAGCAAAAAATTGCAGGAAATCTACACTAGGGCAGTCAAAAAGGAACAAACGAAAAGTGGTAGAAATGAAACAGGAAATCTGCGAAGAAACAGAAATGAACAAATTGTACAAGAGCACTATATAAACTTACACAAATAAGAGAATGGTAGGTACAGAAAACAGGAAAAGACGCTCAGTGGTACTAAGATGGTATGTAGAAGATGCAGAAAAATGGGTCATAACTTTGAGAACTGTAAATTTCGTAAGTACAGACCTAATCTAAAAAATAATATTTTTGAATTATCGGAGGAAAACTCGGAAAGTGAATTTATGAACAATGTTTTTAATAATAATGGAAATGATAAACTTTATATATAAGATAAATAAACGAATCTCGTTGAGGTCCTAGGTCTTTATTGAAAAAATTAAATTTTTCCGACGTTTCGGGCCGTTTATTGGCCCATTTTCAAGGCTAAAATGATAGAAAACATAAAAGTATAAAAATAAAAAATATAAATAAAAATAAAATAAATATGAACAATGAAAACCAAAAACAAATTACAAACCTGCACGTAGTGTAAAAATAAATGTAAGGTAATTTGAATCGACACTTTTGTTTAAAAAACCACCAGAACTAAAATTTGAAAACATAAATTAAAAGAATGATTAAAATTACGAAACTTAAAAACTAAAAAACTTACGTTTACGGTATTTTCTCGTCCCACGTGATAACTTTGCATAAAGCACTAGAGGCATAGTTCACGTCCGTTTTAAAAAATTTTTAAAAATGTGGCAAATGTACCCAAGTGGCAATACCTAATTCAAAAAATGTTTTTAACCCCCTCTATAGAAAAATCACATTTTTGGGTATCAGGTGGGGGCCGTAAAAGTAATGGGGCGCGCGCGCTTACATTTATCTTTAAACAACGTGCAATGAAAAGCGATAAAAAACCACCAAAGAAAAAACACGAAGAAAATTAAAAACAAAAAATTATTTAAAAGAAATAAAAATCATCATCATCATCATCAAACATCCTGGATTAGGCTAAAGCCTAAAGAAATAAAAATAAAATATAAAAATGTGAAAAAAGAATTTGACCAGAATTATGCCTCCTTCATGCTGTCCAGGATGTGCTTGTAACCTCCGTGAAAATATTGAACATCCTTTTTATCGTTCATAGGTTTATGGCTCAAATGGATGTTAATAACCTCTTTTATCCTACGCTTTTTGTCCATTGTCTCGCGTTCCAGGATCGTGATACCATCGTGCTTTATGGTATGCGAGTTCAAAGTAATATGTTTGCATAAGGCAGTATATGAGCTATCATTTTCATTCCTGAAACCCCGGGATTTTTTCAAATCTCTCATATGCTCCTTTATGCGAACACCTAACTTTCTGGAGCTTTCACCCACATACACAGAGTCACAGTCCTGGCACGGGATACGATAAACCAAACCACTTTGATCAAAAGGGGGGGGGGGGTGGGATCTTTGGTATTCGAAAAAAACCGGAAATTTTTGTTGGGACACCTAAGTCCGAACTTTACATTAGGAATAGGTTTTAAAACAGAAATAAGTTTTTCAGATAAACCTCTGATATAGGTGAAACTATGAAAATTGGAAATAGGGGGGGGATCAGAAACTATTGAAAAGGGAAGAGAGGGTTTTGATATACCGTTGTCAACTATTCTTTGGGTGGAAGAAATTTTATGGACCAGCGAGTTTATAGTAGACATTGGAAAATCGTTAGCGGATAAAACCAAGTCTATAATAACACGATTTTCAGAAAGGAATTTTGGATGGGATAGGGAAAAAACTTTTTGTATGAAATTACGGGCTACATTAAAGATTTGATGTTTTGGGTGGCTGGAAAAGAAATTCAAAAGCCTTCCGGAATAAGTAGGCTTATGGTACCACGAAGTAATCAAATTGCCATTCGAATTGTCTCTATAAACCCGCATATCCAGGAAGGGTAAACTATTATTTATTTCGGTCTCCATAGTGAATTGGAAATAACGACTATGTAAATATGATTGGATGCAAATGGATAATGGACATGAGTTGGGAAAAATGATGGAGTTTGTAAATAATTTATTAAAACTAAATATAAAAAATGATAGAATAAAACTCAATTAATTATAACGAAGTTTTTAATATTTTAGAATACTTTTTTTTCAGCACTACTTTTCTTTCTTTCTGAATTAATATGATGTGTATACTGCCTCAACCTCATAGTAATGTATGGTACAAAATGACTTTATTTTTATTTTAACATAAAATACGCATAAAAGTCATGTAAAATTTGAATTTAAATGACATTTAACATACATTATCTACAGCGCCACCTTATGATATAGTTTTTCGTGATTCGCATAAGCGCTCGCAAATTTTAAGCATTGAGATAGGGAGTTGCCGGTCCTAATCTTCTAAGTTCATGGTCCTTAAGAATAAGCATACTTTTTCACCTTTGGTTTCTGCAGAGTTCAGCAATAGGAAATAAGAACGTCCAACCGTACATTTAAGAGTATAATTATTTCTAGTTTTGTCAGAATTTTGGTTTTTATAGTTTTTTTTTGAACTCACCACTGAAAACTCACGCAGTTCAAAGTGCTGACAATTTAAATTAGTAGCTAGGATAAGTAATAATTGAATTGACTTGAACAAGAAAATTGAATAAACATTATATCTTAATATTAAAGTGTTCTTAATGAACATTTAAGGTCACAAAATTTAAAACAAAGGTTTTACAACTCGCCGGTATGAATTTTTAAATGTTTTTTTAAATTCCCACTTCGTGAACATTTATAGTCGCAAATTTCACAAACGAAAGGTTTCTCGCCGGTATGAGTTTTTAAATGGTTTTTTAAACTTGACCGTTGTGAACATTTATAGTCACAAATTTCACACCCGAAAGGTTTCTCGCCGGTATGAGTTTTTAAATGGTTTTTTAAACTTGACCGTTGTGAACATTTATAGCCACAAATTTCGCACCCGAAAGGTTTCTCACCAGTATGAATTTTTAAATGGGCTTTTAAATGTGAACGATGTGAACATTTATAGTCACAAATTTGACAACCGAAAGGTTTCTCGCCGGTATGAGTTTTTAAATGGGTTTTTAAACTTGACCGTTGTGAACATTTATAGTCACAAATTTCACACCCGAAAGGTTTCTCGCCGGTATGAGTTTTTAAATGGTCTTTTAAACTTGACCGTTGTGAACATTTATAGTCACAAATTTCGCACCCGAAAGGTTTCTCACCGGTATGAATTTTTAAATGGGCTTTTAAATTTGAACGTAATGAACATTTATAGTCACAAATTTCGCACCCGAAAGGTTTCTCACCGGTATGAATTTTTAAATGTCTTTTTAAATTTCCACGTTGTGAACATTTATAGTCACAAATTTTACAACCAAAAGGTTTCTTGCCGGTATGCATTGTTAAATGGTTTTTTAAACTTGAACGTCGTGAACTTTTATAGTCGCAAATTTCACAAACGAAAGGTTTCTCACCGGTATGAATTTTTAAATGGCTTTCTAAATGTGATCGTTGTGAACATTTATAGTCACAAATTTCACACCCAAAAGGTTTCTCACCGGTATGAGTTTTTAAATGGTTATTTAAACTAGAAGGATATGAAGATTGGAAGTCACAAATTCCACAAATAAACAGTTTCCTGCGCTTATGTATTTTTAAGTGTTTTTTTAAATGTGATTCTTGAACACATGTATATTTGCAAACTGCACAAGTAAATGAAGAAGAATGAGTTCTTAAATGCCGTATCAGATCTTGCTTACGTGTATATCTACAACCACAAACTTCACAATCGAATACATTTGAACTATTCTGGGTTAATTCCGCACCGTCTTCATTTTTAATGTCGATGGAATGATGTAAATCTTCTATATTAAATTTCACATCGTCCAACTCTTCTTCTTTAACTTCATAACTGCTTCCCATCGAAATATTTGGAATTTCCAAAAATTTACCTTCGTTTTCCATAATTTCTAAAGCTTTCGAGGCTGGCGGCACTTGAGCCATATTCTTGATAAAGCGTCTTGTAAATGTTCAAGACGTAAGAGTGCTCATGGACTGGTACAAAATTACTTAATCAACAAAATGTTGTGTTGATTCTTGATTGTGTCTTATCATTTAACAAAACTATTAACCGCACAAACTGCTGAAATCTTAAAATGGTGACTATCGCCATTTTACTTAGTGCCCCCTGGCGCCATCTAGTGCGGTGTCCGTTTAATTAGACTATGAACTTAAAGGCTGCGTGCAGACCGATAAAGCAAAGACGATTTAAAAGTACCTTTACATTATTCGACTGTGCATAGCATTTTGTAGCTATTAGATTTGGTCTAATGTAAAAATTTTCGTGTTTACATTGCACGATTTTACATTGGACTTCGTCTGTTGGATTTTGCATTAAACATGCAAAATTTTTATACTATTACTTATAAATAGTATAATGACACGTGCAAAACCTCCATCAAGATAGCCCCCCTTTTTATTTAGCGACATCCGTTTTTATAAAGTTCAAATAGTTTATTAAGCGAAAATTTTCAATAGTAGAATATTTTAATGGAAATTTCCTTTTGCTAAATCAACAGTGAAATAATTAATTAGCATTAGGGGAAGGTGACCTGTGATGGCCCCCCTTATTCTTTTTTGTTATAACTTTAAAACCAATTGAAAAATGAAAACTAGTTTTGGTGAAAAGTTTTGTTATAATATATTGTTTTCATTGCTAAATAATAAACTTTATTACTTACTTCCAGTTTAGAGTAAAACATTAAAATATAAAAAAAAATCAAGGGGCCATCATAGGCAAACGGTATCTAATGATGGCCCCTTCATAAAAATTGTAAAAAGGCGGTTTTTATAAACAAAATTATACTTATATTTTTCAATTAAATGACAGTTAGTCTTTTTGTGGTTTTGTAGTTGACAAACATCACATATAAAAGTCTTTGTTGACCTAAGAACACCAGCACATTCGGTGTGACACCAGCCGTTGCAGTTCTGACACTTTAGCCCAGAATTCTGTAGGGCCATCATAGGAACACTGTTATGGGGCCATCATAGGCAAAACTTCATGTAACGGTAAAACACTAAAAACTTTTCATGTGAAAACATGACCTTAAAATTACTACCGAATATCTAACGAAGATACTACTAAAATATCTCTCTCCAAATTGTATCCGTTTATCCTTTTAGATACGAACGCAATATGCATTTTAAAATACTAATTTTTTACATCAGTTACTTGCCGGATTCATTTTTGTTTATAACAGCCACATTAAACACAATTATAAGTAAAGAATTGGTTTGTAGACAAACCGGCAAATATCGAAGGCATCAAGTGAACAAATTAGACAACTAGATATACAGGACAGAAAATAAAGGGACAGGGCCGACACAGGCGCAGGGCCGTCACAGGTCACTTTCCCCTACCGTTTCCTATTGCGTCAGTTAGGAAAATTACCAAAGTTATACAATTATCTTATGGGAATATATAAATTCTCCCCCCTTTAGATGAAAAATTTGGAACTTTATTGGTGACTAAATTTTTATCAGCGTCCAATACAGTTTCGATGACGTTTTGGGTAGTATCTTCCAGGTGTTGTGGATTGGTTTGAATTTCAGGCGGATAAATTTTATAAATTACCACTAACAATATGATAAGGTAGATTAAAATTGTCCATACACTTGTTTTTTTGAAATTTATCACGGTGTTATTATTTAATTTTAACTTTTGATCATTAAGTTTATTTTGTATTTTATTAATGTCACTTAAGTCCACTTTAGAAAGCACTAGGGGTTTTAGTTCCGAATAACTATCACTCGCGTCTTTTATTGTAGACACTCTTAGGTCTGGTATTTTGAATAATTTGAATTTCTTTGAGTTGCCTAAATTTTGTAGTTTGGTATTTTTTATTTTTAATTCGCAGAATTTTGGGATTTCTATAACGTACGTGCCTTTTAAAGGAATGGTGTTTGTTTCTTCTTTGCATTTTTGATGACCCAATAATTGTTTCGGTGTTAATATTATCCATTTCCCGTCTCCTATTTTCTGAATTTTGATGTTGTTCAATTTGATGGTTTCTTGGTTACAATTTGTTGCGTTTTCCGAAAATTTTAAGAGTTGTACCTCACACGGGTTGTCTTCATTCTTTTGAATTTCTAAAGTGTTCTCCTCGCATAAATATTCTCCGAGTCTTATTTCTTGACATTCGTTTTCGAAATGGGAATAGTATTGCTCGTTTATAATAAGGAGGTTTGAATTCGGAAGGATCATTTTAAAGTTGTTTCCGGAAGTGGGAATCGGTAAAGGATAAAATTTGAAATAGTCATAAATTTTGATTTCAACAAATGGGATTTCTAGCAAAAATATTATTTGGTTATTTTTTATATAACTTTTGACGTTAATGATTTTTTCGAACAATGGAATGTTTTCTAAAATTGGTTCAAGTGGTAATTTGCCGTTTTCGGTTTTGTTCGTTATGAGTTTGATTTCTTCTAAAAGGTCAACTGGATCAATTATGTAATTATGAAAGGTGTTAATTTTTGCGAAACTGATTGCTGTTTGTAATTCATTCATTACGTTATTTATTGTTTGAAATGTTGTTATTAATTCAAAATTCATCATTTCCATGAGATAAAAATGTCCGCGTTCTAAATTTTTGATTTCGGTTTCGTTTATTAATTTTTGAAATTTGTTTAATTTGGATTCTAATAGTTTTTGATTAGAAATAAGATTAATGCTCGTTTGGTTAAATTTATTGATTACGGATTGCATTATCGTTATTTGGTTATTTATGACATTCTTCATTTCATTTTGATTTTTATTCAAATTTTGGAAGGCATTATCAAAATGTATAGCATCTTCATTATCTAAGTTGCCTGTTACAATTTTTATCAAGGATCCTAACCCGTTTATTGCTCCGCGTTTTTGTCTATTCGAATTCAGAGGGTTAATTTGTGAAATTTGTTTATTGATTAGATTTATCAAATGATCTGTTATATGATGTAGGTTATAAAATTCTTTTTTATATTCTTGGTCAATGGAACTATTATGGAGTGCATGATTAATGAAATTGTATTGATTTTCTAAATGTTGAAATTGATCTATAATAATTAAGGATATGTCAAAAATTTGGATGAAAGTCCAGGAAGAGATTTTGTTATAAGCATTTCCTAAACGTATAGGAAGTAATCCAGGATTGTCGGTCATTTGCCTGTAGGTTATTTCGTCCGAAGCTACTGTTAACCAGAAACATCTGAAATAAAATTTGGTTCCTTTAGTTCCTTTTAAATGAACGATTTAGGATTTGTTATTTTACTGTTAATTGAGTTTTAGAATTTAATTTAAATAATTGCGTCAGTTTGGTAAATGTATCTCATTAAATATGCTTGCTTGTATAATCGAGTAAGTCCATATGTAACATTTGAAAATTTGGGATTTTTGAAAAGTTAAAAAAAAATTTTTTATATTAAATTGCGGAATTGCGTGAAAAGAGGCAAAATTGTTGTTTTATTTTTGGGCGGTACCAAAAGTGAATATTGGTCAATGTAGTGGTTACTAAATTTCTTCCTTTTTCTGTTGCTATTTTTGAAAATTTGTTGTAATTTATTTAAGCTTAATTTGAAATTTCTAAAATATTTTCTTTTATTGTTGTTAGTCAAAATTTTATTCGTGTATTTAAGATTTCTAACCATTTTTTGTTTTTGGAAATTTACTAGTTTTAAACAATGTGAACCCACTAATTCGGGTGGTTTTAAATTTCGATTTTCTGATTGAATTAATAGTTTTTGTTCTAATTGAACTGGTAATTTTTGTTTTTCTAATTGAATTGTTGATTTTTGATTTTCTGATATTGATTTTTGCAGCAGTATTAATTTTTTATCATTTTGATTAATCATAGTTTCGATCAAATTTTTTGAATTATTTAATTTCAACAATAATTTATTTGTTTCAATGTCACTAGATTTTAATTTTGAATGATCAGCATGACTGATATTAATATTTTTATTTGAATCGTCAATTTCTAATTTTTCTGAATCTAAATTTTGTTTTATTATTTGCTTGGTTTTTGAAACTTGGAATTTTAACGTTTGCAATTCATTAATACTGTCAATTATTAGGGTTTCATATTTTTTTAATGGTTCTCGATTTTTAAAATGGTTTCGTATGAAGTTTTTGTTGGTCGGGAATTTTACAAATTGTCCGTTCATAAGATCAATGTTTAAATCGCCCTTTTTGAAAATTTTGGTTTTCCTAAAAATTTTGGGTTTTAAAGAGTTTATTAAATCATGAGGTTGTGATGGTAAATGATAATTTTTGATGACATTCAAATTTCCTACTACGTTAAATGGTCTTGATCGTCTTCTAATTGAAAATGTTCGGTTGTTTCGTGTTCGAAACTTTCGGTTATTTCTTCATTTGGATAATTTTCAAAATTTTCTAAGGAGGTTTGTTCAAAATTTTGTTCGGGGTGTTGTTGATTTCGATTTTCGTAAGGATTATTAATATTTGCTTCGTTGACGTTCAAATGGTATGACCTTTAGAAATTCGTTCTACCGCTATCTATTTCCATTGGAGTAGGTTTAAATGAAGTTCTGTTGGAATTTGGTCTGGGTACAGAATGTTTGTTGAAATTTTGAAAATTAGAATTTTGGAAATTTGCTTCAGGTCGAAATGAGTTATCGAAATTTTGATTTGGCGTTTGTTGATAATAGTTTGGTCTAAAACTTTGAAAATGCGGTGATGGTTGAAAATTATTCTGTCTAAAATTTTGGAAATTTGGCGTTTTATTTTGGAAAGTAAATGAATTTGGTTTAAATTTGTTAAATTGCATCGAGTTATTGGTAGGTCTAGAACTGTTTTTAAATGTAAAATTTTGTGTGTTATTAGTTCGTAAATTTTGGATTTGTAAAGAATTTTGTTTTTGGGAATAATACAAGAAGTTTTCTTCTTCCAAAACAAGTCCCATTGCGGTTTCAAGTGAGTCCGGATTTCTTAATCTGACATTATTTTGTAATTGCCCCGAAAGCCCTCGTATAAATGTTTTTAATGATAGGTCGTCGTAATTTTTTACTTGTAGCAATTTCTCAGCAGGTGTTAAATTGCTTACATTTATTTTTGATAAAATTAAAGATCTACAATCTTGACAACGCCTACCGAATTTATAAGGAGTTTCATTCGCGTCAGGTCTTAACAAAATCAGGTCTTGCACTAAACAATCTAGATTTCTTTGATCGCTAAAACTTGAAGTTATTGTTTGTTTTATTGTATCCCAATCATTTAATTCTTGCCTGTTACCAATTAACGTTAATGCTCGATCTCGTAATTTGCCTAAAATTGCTCTTAATAGAAATCGATTTACTTCGTCCGCGGGGTTTTCTGAATTATAAAATGTTGCCAAAAAATTTTCACACGCGTCAATAAATATGTTTACCGCGTTTTGATTACCATCAAAGGTCGGAATCGTGTCTAAATATAATCTTAAAAATTGATAATCTATTTTATTTTGGTTGTTATGAACTTGATTTAAATTACTGCCGACGTTTGTATTGTTGGTGTGTACGTTTTCCATGTTATTTATTTCCGGAGTGTCGTTTATCAATGACAACTTGTTAAGTAATTCTGATATGTTATCAGCGTTCATGAACCTTAAGTTTAAAATTAGAATTAACGAGTAAGATGTAATTTAATTTATTAAAATGTAAAAATTTTTGTTTAAATTATTTTTCGTATATGACTAATTCAAATTATTTTAATTATTAAATATGGATTTAGGAATTATAATTTGAGCTTTACTCACGTCAATAAAAATGTCTTCATAATATATCTTCTTAATTTGTCTTCTTAAATTTGTTGGTTGATCCTTTTCTTAAAATTATTTGTGGCGTTGTTAATCCACTGTTGTTTTTCTTAACTAGGGTTGTTTCCAATCGTTGTGACGTTTTTAATTCACTTCAATTGAAATTTTGTTTTGCAGCTTCCGTGGTTTTTTGGAAATTTTAGACGATTTTGAGTACCAATTTTTCCACAAAATGTCGGTCATTTAACGACTGCGCCAGTAATATAGGTTGAACTTATACACTAATTTATTAAAAAACACTTAAATTTCTTTATTTAATTTTTTATTCGATGATTATTAATTTTCACAGTAAAATATTTTAATTTTCTATCATAAAATGGACATAGATTATACCTTAACTAAAAACTTATACAATACTGACTTTTTATTTAGCGGCATCCGTTTTTATAAAGTTCAAATAGTTTATTAAGCGAAAATTTTCAATAGTAGAATATTTTAATGGAAATTTCCTTTTGCTAAATCAACAGTGAAATAATTAATTAGCATTACCGTTTCCTATTGCGTCAGTTAGGAAAATTACCAAAGTTATACAATTATCTTATGGGAATATATAACTTGCCGTGCCGCCTATATGCAATCAAATTTTAACTATGGGCGTAATGACGTCAGAATTAATTTTTTATAAGTAATTAAAAAATTCGTTTGATATTAACTACATAATATGTTTATACAAGTAAATTAGTTAAAATATTAAATTATAGTAATGAACAATACAAATCACTTTGACAGATCAAAATTATCCAAGGCAAACCATATTCATTTAATAGCGCTTATTTTATTTTTGCATTTTAACAATAATTTAAGAGGGAAATATCAAGTGTGGGGTATCAAAAGATGCGGAAAAATAATCTCGTTCGATTGATATGATTTTCAATCTCATATGTTCCACCGGGAAGCGGCAATGCTCTTTAACAATTTTCATTCCCCTAAAAAAGGGGTTAAAAATGGACGGTTTTCAACAAAAATCTAATCAGCTCTTTAGACAGCTATTTCAAACTAGTGTATAAAATTTCAACTCAATCGGTGCACGCGTTTGTCTGAGAACGTTGACGATAGAATCACCACACATCACACATCACACTTCATACATCACACTTCACACACACATCCGGACATCATTCCAAAATTGGTCTTAAACAATTCGTATGGGCTCATAGTAGACCATGGGAAAAATGCTAACTCAAAATTTTTTTTTAACTCGATAACAATACTTTCCTTTACTACGTAAATGGGAAAGTAAAATGTAACTATGCATTATACAAGAATTCTAATAAAAAGAATTCTAATAAGATGATTTAATGAGATTATAAGAAATACAATCTGCGCTATACATTGTATGCATGTACATATAACGCATAAGTAAAACTTCAAAATTAATTAATTATTTGACCAAATTAGTGACTACGAAAACATTTTATAGGGCTACCATACTTCTACATATTATAATCTATCAAATGAGCTAAACAAAAGTTGAAAAATCTATTGAAGGGGGCTAACTTGACAAAAAAATTTGATTAGTTAACTAATTACGAAAAACCAAAGAACTACCAAAACTTTTAATCGAACTAATAAACCTTTCATGATGATGACCTATCGCTTGGCATTAAAAAAAAATTTAAAAATGGTTTAAATTAGGCCAAATTGGCAATAAACAATTATTGTTGTATACACGTGAAATTTAGCGCGTGCGTATAATGCCCGTATTCAGCATTTTCAACTTAACAGTTTGATAAGTAACAAACTGTTAATACTTGACAGTCTGGTAAAATGAATTGGTATTCACAATGACATTTGAAAGTTAAAATAGTAAACAACCTGTTATTAAAAAGTAACTAAAAATTTTGTTGGTAAAACCATGTAAAACTAGCTTTAACTGATGTCACGGAAAAAAGTTAACCTTAAATACATACCAAAAACAAATGTTAATAATAATTATAACCTACAATATTGACACATAAAAATATTACTTATCAGTCTGTTACCTATGTTGACAGCCCAATATTGCTCTGTTAACTTATCAGACGACTTGACAGACTGGTAACTGCTAACAGTCATTGGTTAATACAAATGTGTAACATTAACAGACTGTTATTGACTTGACTCTCTGTTAGCAACTTAACAGAGCTTGGTGAATACGGCTGTAAGTAAACTTCCAACTTAATTAATTATTTACCATCAAATTAGAAACTACCAAAACATTTTATTGGGGTACCAAACCTCTGCGTATTATAATCGATCAAATGAGCTAAAAAAAAGTTAAAAAATCGATTGAAGGGGGGCTAACTTGACAAAAAAATTTGATTGGTTAATTACGAAAAAACAAAGAACTACCAAAACTTTTAATCGAACTACCAAATCTTACCTAACGATTACCAAACGTTTGGCATAAGAAAAAGTTAAACATTCGATTAAAGGGGGGCTAACTTGATGGAGGTACGTGCAAACTGCAAGTACGTGAAAAAATAGCTTGTCAGTTACCCTATGCAAACCGAACGAAAATCGAGGCACATCCTTGCAAGGTCGTTGAAAAAATAGCTTTGTGAATCTCTGCATAAAAGTAATTTTTCTGATAGGTACCTACACACATGCTGAACAGAACGTAAATATTTAAAACAAGGATTAACAAATTAACTACATCGCCAATATAATATGTACCTAACCCCATATGTAATAAATGTTATAAGAAAATTTAAAACAAATTATTGTAACGTAGCCATAAATAAATATGTCGCAAAATTTGTAGTGCATTGGCTTATATGGGACCGTACTCACTTGGGCTGCTTCAAGAAGCTGATAACAGGTATCGAGTTTCAGAATCCCGGCTGCTAAAATGATAAAGCAATATAAATTCATCTTCTAGTCGACTCCACGTGGAGTAGTGTACTTCTAATTGGTTAATATTTATAATGAGCACTTAATATTGGATAATATTTCTATTACGTAGATCTCTTGTGTGAGTTGCAACTCAAAGCTTCAGAAGCCGCTGGTAATTAGATATTTCTACTTATTAGATAATAATATGTGTTGTATAGTTATTACATTAGGGCCGGCAACTATGGTTATAAATGCGAGCGCTTAACCGAATCGCGCAAAACTTATATAATAGATGGCGCTGTCTTTAGTGCTATAATGCTGGTATTACACTATGCAATTAAATGACGAGAAATTATCAAGATTTATAGCATCATTTCAATATTTTCACTTTAAAACGTATTTTTGCATACATGCAATACTTTTTATACAATAAAATACATATCTAACAAGAAATAAATGTACATTTATTAAAACTAAATATAAAATATGATAGAATAAAACTCACTTAATTATAACTAAGTTTTTAATAATTTAGAATACTTTTTTTTCAGCACTACTTTTCTTTATTTCAGAATTAATATGATGTGTATACTGCCTCAACCTCATAGTAATGTATGGTGCAAAATTACTTTATTTTTATTTTAACCTAAAATACGCATAAAAGTCATGTAAAATTTGAATTTAAATGACATTTAACATACATTAAGGACAGCGCCACCTTGTGATATAGTTTTTCGTGATTCGCATAAGCGCCGCAAATTTTAAGCATTTAAATAGGAAGTAGCCGGTCCTAATCTTCTAAGTCCATGATATTAAGGTATCTTTACATTATTAGATTTTGTATTGGATTCCATATCCAATGCTCGAATATAAACGCATTTACACTATTTGTAATTTGTAAGGATTTGTAATGACCATTGTAATGACATTTGACAGTGCTTAGAATAAAAATTATGCTAAAATCTTTGGTTAAGTTTTAGTTTTTGTGGCAAAATAAGTAGTCAATAAAGTACATTTGCACAAAACTATAGTCTATCCGTTTTAAGAATGCAGAACTAAATTGTACTAAAACTGTGATCTTCGTGCGTGATTGGATAAAATTTCTACACGTTTACACTGCCGAAATTTTATTTGCGATTGATGACTCACGAATTTTTTTCTAAAAGTTTCTGGCAAATTTAAAAACTTTGTACAAGATAAATTGCTATATGATGAAAAACTACTTTTAACCCGATTATTATTTCAAGTAGGTATCAAATAAGTGACATTTGTTTTTTGCCGCTTATACACTTTAATTATTTGACGTTTCCCTGTGTAAATCTGGGTAAACGGTAGAATAGTCTAAATCAAAATAGTCTACGGGAAAATTGGTCCAGGTAAAAAGGTCTACGGAAAAAAAGTATAGGTAAAATGGTCTACGGCAAAATTCAAGGAAAGATTCATTGATTAACTTTTTAATAAAAAGTTGCGATTGCATCGCTTACAAACTATAATATACTAATATACATCATATAATGATGATGCAGTGATATCATCATTCTGACACGAATATACAAGCGAGAATCCAGACCTTGATTCTGGAGAGTAATTGAGTTTTAGACTTGGGAAAATATATGTAGGTATACACGTTTAAAACAAAAAATCTGTATTATTAAAAATTAATATTTATTATTAAATTTACTAGCTAAACCTAATAGTTTGACCAACAGCGGCTTTCAGCGATTGAAATCCGGGCCTTCTCAGAAACTCCTGACCTCCTCAGAAACTCTGAGCCCGGTGGTAATCACTATCTACCCCCCCCCCTCTCATCGGGCCTGCATGGTACACATTAAATATTGTAAATATATAGCGAAAATATGCATCATATGTCGTATCACTAGATTTTGGGTAAAATATGCAAATAACCGGCTAAATATTATTTTGCCCATTCTCACCGGAATCTTTCCTTGAATTTTGCCGTAGACCATTTTTCCATAGACTTTTTTTACCTAAACCAATTTACCGCAGACTATTTTTCCTTAGAGTATTTAACCTAGAATCGTAAATCTGACTTGCCGTTCAAGGCGACCTCTACTGCAATCCAAAACTACATGGACTATAGACAAAAACTGAACAAAATAATTTCTAAAAATTTTGAGGTTAACAAAATCAATCACGAGCACAGATTACCGCGAGGCATACAAGCACACTGCGCATGCTCACCAATAAAATCTAATGAGAAATCCAATACAAATAGACACCATCCTATTCCTTAAGAGTGCATGTGCAGGGTCGCTGGTCATCGGTAGTAAATTTTAGAATATTTTGTGGAACTTCTTTCTGATATACGCCCAATAAAGTGATTGGCTAACTAATTGATGGGAAATTTAAAAAAAGAATTTATTCCAACGAAAATATTAATTTTTCTGTATTAGGCTTCTATACAAAGTATAACAAGAAGCCTTATGATCTAGCTCCGTGTCCGTCTGTCTGTCCGTCCGTCTGTCTGTCCGTCCGTCTGTCCGCATAATTCAAAATCATACAGAGCGTTTCAAATCGTGTTGGAAATACTCTGTGTGTATAGAGGTCTAAGAACTGGGTAGCCAGTGCGCTACTTTTAGGCTTCTATACAAAGTACGATATAACAAGAAGCCTTATTTAGGCTTCTATACAAGGTATAGAAAGAAGCCTTATGGTCTGGCTTCGTGTCCGTCCGCATGTTTCAGAGCCAATCATAACGTTGATCAACTGATACGTTGTTATATTGTAAATACTTCGTCTATATAGTATTGCGTTAATCTGTTAATCCGTTGTTTCGGATGTTCGAATGCTCGAAAGAAATTTACTAAGTTAAAGATATTTTCAAAGAGGTCTCCCTATATAAACTACTTGTTAGGCTTCTATACAAAGTATAGCAAGAACCCTTATGATCTGGCTCCGCGTCTGTCCGTCTGTCTGTCCGCATAATTCAAATCTAATCAGAACCTTCGAAATTGTGATTGTGACCGCAAAAATTTAATTAGTGCAGATTATCTGATATTACCTTATAATAATATGGCGACCAAAAATAACAACTTTTTTTTCAATGCAGACCAAATATAATTTATATTTTATTTACATAATTTTTCACCTATATAGGAAATTTAAATACGTTGATACGTTGATACGATGATACGTTGATACGATGATACGTTGATACGTTGATACGATGATACGTTGATACGTTGATACGTTGATCCGTTGATACGTTGATCTGTTGATACGTTGATCCGGTTTTATTGTAACCACAGCAGTGGCTTGATGTGATTGGTGAAGTTAAGTTGTAAATAAAAGAGAAAGATTAGGATTGATCGACCTTAAGAAATGGATCGTACATTACAGAGAAGTAAAGTTCCGGATGGAATGGAAAAAATTTGCTTATTATTGATTATATAGTAAATGATAAATACCAACCGCAAAAATATATTTAGTGCAGATTATCTATTTTCAATGCACACCAAATATAAGTTATATTTTATTTTCATAATTTTTCAGCTATATAGGAAATTTAAATACGTTGATACGTTGATCTGTTGATAAGTTGATCTGTTGATACTGCTGTGTACTTTTAGGCTTCTATACAAAGTATAGCAAGAAGCCTTATGATCTGGCTCCGTGTCTGTCCGTCTGTCTGTCCGTCCGCATAATTTAAAATCATACAGAGCGTTTCAAATCGTGTTTTACTTTGATGTGAAAAAATAATTTTTTATTGATGTGGTTAGTGAAGTTAAGTTATAAATAAAAGAGAATAGAGAGGATTGGTCCACCTCACAAAAAGGACCATACATTACAGAGAAGTAAAATTTCTAATAGAATGGAAAAGTTTGATTGTTATTACTTATATAGTAAATGATAATTACCAATCGCAAACAATTTAATTGGTGCAGATTATCTGATTATGTGATGTTACATTATTTTACTTTGATGTGAAAAAAACAAGTTTTTATTTATTTTAACCATAGCAGTGGCTTGATGTGATTAGTGAAGTTAAGTTGTAAATAAAAGAGAAAGAGAGGATTGGTCCACCTCAAAAAATGAACCGCACATTACAGAGAAGTAAAGTTTCGAATGGAATGGAAAAGTTTGATTGTTATTACTTATATAGTAAATGATAATTACCAACCGCAAAAAATGTAATTGGTGCAGATTATCGGATTATCTGATGTTACATTATAAATATCATGTCGACCAAAAATAACTAGCAACAACAACTTTTCACACCAGAAAGGTAGCTGTATAGAAGCCTAGGAACTGCCGCTAAAGCGAGTTCCACCTTGTTTTTATATGAAAATAGACTTTCAACAATCACATAATTATTATGTAAGTAAGATAAATATTGAAATAAACCAAGGTGCAATCACTAGTATACATGTTTTTCTAAGGTGGAAAGCTTCAAAATTTTTTGATAACGGTTACATAACTTAGAAATATAAATATATAATGGCTACAAAAAAACATCAAATTTCAATTACATTACATTAAGTTTACTATATTAATATCTATTTAAAATTGAAATTTAAACTCGTTAAACCTTAGTCTGAACATTTATTAATTGAAATATTTAAAAATTGTATTAAAAAGTAATATAGTTTTGATTTTATCATGTTAATGTTACGGCACTAAAACAACCTATATTTCGCGGGGTGCGATGCACTCTTAATGCACTCTTAAAAATCCAATGTAGTGAAAAATTACAATTAGTAATGTAAACGCGGAAATTTTTACATTAGACCAAATCTGATACAAAATCTAATAATGTTAAAATACCTTTAGAAAGAATAAATATTGAAGTTCCTTTAAAAGTACCTTTACATTATTAGACTTTGCATAGGACTTTTGTATACGATATTTGTATAGGATTTTATATCCTATGCTCGAATCTAAACGCGTTTACACTATTGGATATTTGTATAGGATTTTTAATGACATTTGACAGTGCTGAGAATAAAATTTTGTTAAAATCTTTGGTTAGATTTTAGTTTTAGTGGCAAAATAAGTAGTCAATAAAGTACATATGCACAGAACTAGACAAAAACGGAACAAATTAATTTCTAAAAATTTGAGGTTAACAAAATCATGACAGATTACGAGTCATACAATCACGCTGCGCATGCTCACCAAAAAAATCTAATGCAAAATCCTATAGGGATATGAGATTAAGATCGCAGCGCCGCTGGGTAAAAATGTGAACTACGTTAAAAAACATTCGTGTGACAGCTGCGCTTGTGTTCGTTGTATTTTACGAGTTTTTCATTCCTTTTTCCAAGTGAACTTGTTATTTTGTTTAAGACAAATTACGGTTAGTGTTGGTTAGAAGTTCATCTTCCTGCAGTTAAATAATATAATATACGGTTATGTGAGTTTTAGATCGCTTATTTTCGACGTGGGGTTTTATGTTTAATTTTTAAAATTTGCAGATATGTCAGAACCTTACGAATTAAGATTAAGTCTTCTTGACTATCTCAAATATTTAGAGGGGTCTGAAATATATAGATGTGTTCATGAAGGCAAAGCAGTTTCAAACGAAGGGCACGTTGTTCTATGTGATAAAACATTAATAGAAGCGAAGCAGAACAAAATAAATATTGTAGCATTGTGCATCCAATCTTCTGCAATAAATTTACTCCCAATTTATTTACCATAAGGGTCTTCAGCCGTGGGGAATATATGAAAACTTAACTCCGGATTTTTCTTTGCCCAAGATGAACATTGAGGCACTGAACAATATTGATTAACGCTCATATCGAAGTATATTATTAGAAAATTTTGTTAATCGTCGAAAACTTTTGAATGCACCACTACAACATACGCAAAATTGCGTAAAATAAACGATACTAGTCATTTAACTAAGTTCGCCAAAATTCCGCTAGGTGCCGTGTTGCTTGTCACTAGTTCCCTATTGAAATAGACACCATTCTATTCTTAAAAATCCTATGTAAAAGTCTAATAATGTAAAGGTACTGCAATGTTCCCCCTCTAGCCTTAATTATATATTATGTAATTTTCCCTTACCTGGATGCTTATCCCACAATGATAACTTATGTGGATGAAATTTTGTAGGTCACCTCGGCTAGCTCAAAATATATATAAAAAATTTCTTTTATTGTTATTAAATTTTCTTTACTGCATTCGCTCACCTTCAGAATGAACAAGATTCATAATTTTACAATATTTATTTATTTGATTTAAATAGAAATAAAAATTAATCATCGCAATTTGAATTTTAATGAAATTTATAAATTGAAATAAAATTTAATCATGGCAATTTGATTTTTAATGAAATTTATAAAATTTTCATAAATGGTCGTCATAGAGACAAAAGAAAGTTTTACGCACTTGCCTTAAAATTAAATGTAACAAAATTTCTTAATATTAACGTGATTAATGCAAATAAATGTTTATAAATAAAAAGATTTCTGACCTTTATTACGTTCAAAATTCCCGCACTGTATAGTTAAATATTTTTAACCCCACTTTCCGATTGCATCATTCTTTTTTCCTTTTACGTGGTTTGTGTCGGTCATTCACCTACAACTTTACTCCAAATTACCGTTGTGTGTTCATATGGTTTAATTTTCGTAAAATCCAACTATCTCCTCAGTCGTGAATACCATATTTTTATTAATTGGTGAGTGCACTTATAAAATTTTATATTTATCATATAATTTAACCTCTTTTTAGGGCAATCAACATTCACTTAACCCTATTTAGGGTTTTTTAACACATTTTATTACAAAAATCTCTGGAACAACCAAATTCACGTGCACACATTTTTGTTAGATTATTTGTTGTTAAGGTAAACAAACTCGTTACCAAGGATCCAACTTTCGTTGCAATTTTCAACGCCTGTTAAGTTTTAATGTTGCAAAGTTTTTATTGGCAGGTAAAAAGATCGATATTTCCACACTTTTGATTTTTATTCAAATACTGTTTTTTTTAGGAACGAAACGCAAATTTCAATATGATGCACTTTGAATGTTTATTTTGAAGCGAATAATCGTCCGTTTAGTTTATTGCACCAATTTGTGACAAAATGTCACCGAGAAACCTTTTTTTTTAGTGCGCTTAACCGCACTAATAACAAATTAACCTAGTTTTTACAAAAAAATTGTAACTAACAAATTTTAACTAACCACTAATAATTAATTTAATATGGTACACATTTAAATTTCATTTACGAGTCTATCGTTACCTCATCTTGCCATGATTTCTTAATAATTGCACGTTTATTTAAATTTTGATTTTAAAACTTGTTCATCCCTTTGATTTGCTAATACGTCAAAAGAAAAACATCACAGTACTTTAAAACCTTATGAAATTTTCCAATTATTTACGTGCAACGCTCAAAAACAATTTAATAATTTTTATCATGTCAGTTCCAGAATTTTCAAAAGACTTGAATATACCATCATTTTTGTTAAAATTTAAAAAGCAATCAGTGGGTCACCAAAAAACAGTGTATAAAATTAGAAAATTTGTGCTTTTGTAATCAAAAATAAATGGATATTGTAAATAATTGTGTAGGAAAACTAATGACTCTTAATGATTTATCTTAGTTTCATAACCTGAAAAGAAAGATAATTCATTACTTCACTGCTGCATCACAAGAATTTGAGAACCTACCTTGTAATATAAAACCGTTTTGTTGAAAGTGCAGAGAACGCACTCGCTTCTCTCTCCCAAGCTTTTCTTACACACATTTTTTTTCATACCAAATTTATTTTCTATGATAACATACCGTTTATTTTTTGGAGAAAAGAGATGAAAACTAGGATGTTTCTCTCGTCCTTTCTTAGTAATTTAATAATAATGATTGATTATATTATTAATTTAATAATAATTTAAAATATAATAAATGAATGATTTACTAATTGTAGACGGTACTTTTGAAAATGTGTAACTAATAAAATGTTTTGAAATAAAGTTTAAAAAAAGCAGAATAAAATGTTAAAACATAATTTACAAATTATCACTAAATTTTACAAATTATCACACTGATCCATGTCCAGCAAGTGAAAACGGTTACTTTACTTTCATTGGGGTTTTATTCAAATTTACAATTTTACAATCAACTAAAACATTTCTCCGCCCTTATAAAATACACATATTTGGGGTAAGAAACACAGCACTAAATTTACTTGAGGAAACTCAGCTTCAAAGTTACTTATGTACTATGTATATTATAAGATATTTTTAATGTGGTCTTATAATGTTTTATATATTAACCAATATCATTGACATTTTCAACTAATTTCATAAAAAGCGCTACAATTTATAGAATTATATTATAATTTATTTTTATTTTTAACGTTGAAAATGGGCCACATGTAAACGGCCCGAAACGTTGGTTAATATTTAAAACATTTAAAGAGCCAATTAAAAATATCTTATAATTTAACAAGAAAAGGTCAACTACAATACAAAAATTTACTTATGTATATTTAAATCGGTACTACTCCATATGAGTTCTTAAATGCTTTTCTAATTGTGATTTATGTGCATATTTATACTCACAATTATGACATCGAAACGGTTTCTCACCGGTATGAGTTCTTAAATGCTTTTTTAGTGCTCCACTTCCTGAACATTTATACTTACAAATGTCACAACTAAACGGTTTTTCACCGGTATGGGTTCTTAAATGGATTGTTAAATTTGATTTAAGTGCACATTTATACTCACAAATATCACAACTAAACGGTTTTTCGCCGGTATGAATTCTTAAATGGATTGTTAAATTTGATTGAAGTGCACATTTATACTGACAAATTTGACAACTAAACGGTTTCTCGCCGGTATGAGTTCTTAAATGACGTTTTAAATGTGATTTGCTTGCACTTTTATACGCACAAATATCACAACCAAACTGTTTCTCGCCAGTATGAGTTATTAAATGTACTTTTAAACGCGATCTCTGTGAACATTTATACTCACAAATATCACAACTAAAGGGTTTCTCACCGGTATGAGTTCTTAAATGGATATCAAGCTTTGATTTGTGTGCACATTTATAGTTACAAATATCACATATAAATGATTTCCTGTCTTTATGGGCTCTTAAATGACGTATTAAAGTTTGTCTAAGAGCAAATTTATAACCACAAATTGCACACTCCAACAAATTTGAACAATTCAGCGTTATATCTGTAGTGTCGGTATCTTCTTTAATGTCAATAGAATGATGCAAATCTTCTAAATTAAATTTTACATCTTCCACCTCTTCTGTTTTAATTACGTAATTGCTAATTGAATTATATGGAGTCTCCAAAGATTTACCTGCGCTTTCCATTATTTCAGACTCTTCCGAGGGTAGCACTTGAGCAGCAAATAAATTGGTAGCTGGTTCCATTTGGAGGATGGAGCACTGGTACAGGTACAGAATCACTTTTCTTAATCAAAGGCGTTGATTATATTGATTATATTATGTTATCGATTTAGAAAACTACTGATACAATCGTCTAGAAAACAGTTTTACAAAATGGCGACATTGATTGTGACATTTAATCTGACGACATCTGTGGTCGTGGTAAGCGACCACATTTGACATCATCAGCTGTTTGTAAAAATTCTGTGGTTTTGTTTTCTTAAGGTGGGGAATTGACAAACACCGGGTAAAATGGACGCCAACGTCGCTACTGTCGCAAATATTGTTAAATTTAATTCAGTTTCATACCTTCTAGAGTAATTTTAAAAATCCATTTGTGGTATTCATTTCCAACAGATGTCGCACCAAAATGTACATTAGTGACAAAGATAGCACCATTGTTACCATTGCTTGTTAAAATGATTATTATTTTACCTGATGATCATCATAAGAATCATCATAAGAACACAGTAAGAATTTATTAATTTTGCATGGTACGCACAGAAGAGGAATTCCATCGAAACATTCAAATGGCAGACGAGGAAGAAAAAAGAAGCCTTGAAAACACATCGCATAGCGAACAACACGTGATCATCAATGTTGATGAAACAAATCAAAATTCGGTTGGAGAAGAAAAGACCCTCGGAATGGAAATTGAAGAGTTCCTTTCCGATAATAAACTGGATTACGAAGATGTAACGACAATGCCGTGGGAAAGACCTGGAAAAAGAAAAACGCAAACGTCTCCAGGGAGCAACAAAAAGAAGAAATTTGAAGAATTATTTAAATTTACATTACCAATCAAAAACAGGTACGAGGGCCTGTTCGTGGAACAAAAAAAAAACGTACATCTCCGAAATACAACAGGACAATGCGAAAAGTCATGCACAACCGACAGAAAAACGAATAAGACCCGCACCAATTATTTTAGAATTGCTGCCTACTAACTTTACTACTTCTGTTAGGTAAAATTAAAGAAATTGTGAAGGGCAATAATTTCAATACTAAAAACTTTGGTACCAAGACGAAAATAATAGTGGACAATATCGACGACTACTGGCTCGTGAAAGAAGATTTCCAGAAAAACGGATTACCCTTTTTTTGTTATGCCTTGGAACACGAAAAACGAGTTTCTTATGTTATTAAAGGATTGAAACGAATGGAACCAGATGTTATTTTGGAAGAGTTAAGAACGAAAGGAATTGAAGTGTTTGAATGTCGACTATTGGCTAATGACAGTTATATTGGCGAAATACTCTATCCAAAATACAAGATAACCACTGCCCCTGGTACAACAATTAGTCAAGTGAAGAATATTAATTATATTTATTCCCAAAGAATTTACTGGGAAAAATACAGACCACCCCGTAAAGCATTACAATGTGGAAAATGCCAACAATATGGTCATGGTCAAAGAGGATGCTATGTTCGAACGGTGTGCGCAATTTGCGCAAATCCTCATCCCACTTGGGAATGCAATGAAAATCCAAATACGCCAACAATTGTGGAGGAAACCATAAATCGTCTAGCGAAGACTGTGAAACTTACAAACGTTACTTGGCCAGGAGACCGACAAAGAAAATTAAATTCCAAGCGGACTAACAAAACCAATAACAAACAGTCAATTCAAATTTAAAGAAAACGATTTTCCAACACTTCCTCAAAAAACTCAAGGGCTTCCTCTACACCACCCTGCGTCACAGCCAGAAACTAACAAATCACGGCCTCCTCCCCACCAGCAGAAACCACCACTAACACCTAAACCTTTTAATTTTCAGGGTAAGCGATCACAAACTCGACAACCGACTTACACAAATACAGACGGTTTTACGACATTTATGAAGGAATTTGTGGCGACCCTGAATTTCAATTTCAATTTCAACCTTGAAGTTGGCAACCAGTCATACGGCAAGCAGTTCGAGGAGATCAGTGGTGCCTGGAAAGGTTTTGTTAAAACATTATTATTACTAATTTGTTATTAATTTCCGACGTTTAAAAAATATATTGTTAATTGTTTATGTGTGATTTTTTATTCGTCAAAAATCCCACACTGGTGACCCCACCGTTGAAATCACCGTTGCAACATCAACACGGAGGAACAAACGTGAGCATAACCAATTTTGCAGTAAATTATATTGTCGTTTTTTTTCGGAATTGGCAAACCAACCACGTGCAACCGAAAATGTCGAACACCAACGAACCAGGCAACAATTCCGAAAATAATTAACCATCAATAACAGATATGGAATGAAGAATTCAGGATTTGCTTATTCAAGTCACAGAATTAAGGACACAACAACAGCAAACCTCACAAACACAGAATTCGGTACTACAAGAGCACACCCATTTCGAAACAAACAAAATTTCCACCAAAGTGCCTCCGTTTCACCCAACAAAACCCGACCTGTGGTTCCACCAAGTGGAAGCCCAGTTTCGAAATAATGGAATCAAGGCGGATCAAACTAAATTCTATACCATAATAGCTTCATTAGACCCCCGATACCTCGACGTAGTGGCTGACATAATAAGAAACCCACCACATGACCAAAAATATGAAGCTGTGAAAATACAATTGATAAACGAATACTCTGACTCACAAGAGAAGAAGCTCAAAAAACTATTACAAGGCATAGACCTAGGTGACAGTAAACCCTCCTCACTTCTTCGAAAGATGAAGGACTTGAACGGATCATGCATGACAGAATCAGTTTTAGAATCGCTGTGGCTTAGCAAACTACCGGAAACTACAAGATCGATCATTAGTTGCCTAGAAACCGGATTAAAAAACAAAGCAGAGCCAGCTGACAAAATCATGGAAATGGCAAAATTTGAAACATTCGCCATCGCAGCAACACCACAAAACACAAATAACAGCGATAACTTATCAAAGCAAGTCGATGCCCTGACCAAACAAGTGGAAATCCTGGCGACCAGATTCGAACGTAGTAGATCGCCTTCAAGAAATCGCAGTTCATCAAGAAACCGGAGCCCATCGACACAAAAAACGTACGATATATGTTGGTATCATTTTAAATTTAAGGCTAACGCAAGGAAATGTATGGATTGGTGTAAGTTTAATACCAAGAACCAAAAAAAACTAGCGGAGCAATACTCACCCCTAGCGACAGATGAGGTATTGCGCACACAATCCAGCCGCTTGTTTATATTCGATCGAAAATTAAACATGAAATTTTTAGTAGTCACTGAATCGGATCTTTCGCTAATACCCCCAACACCACAAGATAAGAAACATAAACTCAACGATACCAAACTGTACGCCGCAAATGGTTCTACAATATCAACGTACGGTCAAAGATTATTAACGTTAAACCTTGGTCTCCGTCGAAACTTTGCATGGCCTTTTGTTATTGCAGATGTAACAAAACCAATAATAGGAGCAGATTTTTTAAAGAACTTCCAGTTGTTGGTAGATTTAAGCAACAAAAAAATTATGGACAAGAATACCCAATTAAAAATTACGGGAGAAATCGAAACAGTTAACAATTCCGAAGTCAACATTACCTCATTCCCCATCGGTTCCGAACACGGACAATTGCTCCAAGAATTCAGTGATCTAACTCAAGCCAACGTGACGGTCAATTCAAAAATCAACTCAAGCGTATTCCACCACATAGAAACGCATGGGCCACCGGTTTTTGCAAAACCACGAAGATTACCTCCTGACAAATACAAAATAGCAAAAGAAGAGTTCGAGCACATGGTACAACTAGGCATTTGTCGTCCGTCTAATTCCCCCTGGGCCAGTCCACTGCATATGGTGTTAAAGAAGAACGGCGATTGGCGTCCATGCGGAGACTATCGGAGATTTAATGCAGTAACCATACCCGACAGATACCCAGTCCCATATATCCAAGATGCTACTCTAAATATATCAGATTCACAAATTTTTACGAAAATAGATCTAACGAAAGCATATCATCAGATACCCGTACACAAAAACGACATACCGAAAACAGCAATAATTACACCCTTTGGACTGTTCGAATTCGCCGTAATGACGTTTGGATTACGAAACGCAGCACAGACATTTCAACGTCTTATCGATCAAGTACTTAAAGGCCTCAATTTCGTTTTCAAGTACATCGATGATATCGTAATTGCGTCAAAGAATCTAGATGAACACTCGAAGCATATACGACTGGTATTCCAAAGATTACGGGAGTATGGTTTTAAAATTAACGTATCAAAGTGCGAATTTTTTAAAAAAGAAATAAATTTTTTAGGGCACGTTATTAACAAAGATGGAATACTTCCATTGCCCGAAAAAATTAAAGTTATAAAAAATTTTCCACAACCCAAGGCAGCAAAAGAGTTAAGAAAATTTCTAGCTTCAATCAATTTTTATAAACGATGTATCCCGCACGCAGTGATATCCCAAGGTATACTACAAAAATTATTAACGGGAAATAAGGAAAATGATAATACGGTAATCACCTGGAATAACGATGCTTTGGTTGCTTTCGAAAAATGTAAGAAAGAATTATCGAATGCCGTATTGTTAGCACACTCTTCCGTCGATGCTGAAGTATGTTTATACGTGGATGCTTCAGACAGTTCTGTTGGAGCGGCACTACATCAACTGACAAAAGGAAAATTACAGCCGTTAGGTATTTACTCGAAACGTCTTACGGAAACGCAAAAACGCTATAGTACCTACGACAGGGAGCTATTGGGAGTATATCAAGCGGTAAAACATTTTCGAACATCGTTAGAAGGCAGGTTTTTCACGATATATACCGATCACAAACCGTTGATATTCATGTTCGACAAAAAAACGGATCAAGCTTCACCTCGTCAGTTACGACAAATAGATTATATCAGTCAATTTTCAACAAGTATCCGACATGTTCCTGGTTCCGAAAATATAATAGCAGATATGTTATCACGAGTTGAAACAATTGATCAAAGGCAAAATGTGGTGGATTACGAATTTTTGGCCAAACAACAAGAACGCGATCAAGAATTACAAACATATTTAAACTGCAGAAACTTAAAAACATCATTACAATTAAGATTGTGCACAGTACCGAACGTCAAGAAAAAAATTTATTGCGATGTATCCACCGGTAGATTGAGACCTTATGTATCCGAATCGTTCCGACAAACCGTTTTCAATCAGATCCACAATTTATCACACCCAGGCATAAAATCTTCGACTAAATCAATCACTGACAGATTTGTCTGGCCTTCTATTCGAAAAGATTGTAATAAAATGGCAAAAAACTGTATTGCATGTCAAAGAACCAAGGTATATCGACATAATAAAACACCGATTACGAGTTTTCTGGTTCCAGACGAGAGGTTTAGTCATGTCAATATCGATTTGGTAGGGCCTCTCCCAGCATCTGAAGGATTCACCTATTGTTTAACTTGCATTGATAGGTTCACCCGTTGGCCCGAAATTATACCTATTCAAGACATCACCGCCGAAACCGTCGCGAAAGCCTTAATTAGTGGATGGATCTCGAGGTTTGGTATTCCACTCAAGATTACGACCGATAGAGGAAGACAATTTGAATCAAACTTGTTCAACGAATTAACTAGAATTCTGGGTATAAAACATTTAAGAACCACAGCCTATCACCCAGAAGCAAACGGTATGATCGAGAGATTCCACAGAACAATCAAAGCCGCAATTAAATGCCATCGTACCAACAATTGGGTCGACGTAATACCGACAATTTTATTAGGATATCGCTCAACAATAAAAGAGGACATTGGCGCAACACCGGCAGAATTAACATACGGTACTACGTTAAGATTGCCAGGCGAATTTTTCGAATACGTAGATAACTCGCCTCAAAACGAATTCGTCATCAAATTTAAAAACATGATGGGAAATTTAAAACCGACGCAAGCTACAAATCACGATTCAAAACGACCAACATTTATGCAAAAAGAACTAAAAGATTGCAAATATGTTTTTGTTCGGAACGACGCCGTTACACCGCCGTTAACACCACCGTATGATGGCCCATTTAAAGTTATCGAACGTAAGAACGCCACATTCATTTTGGAAATAAAATGTAAAACCCAAGAGATCACTATTAATAGATTAAAAGCAGCGTTTACCGAAGAGACAGACGATGAGCCAAACAACCTCCAACTACCAAGTTCCACAGCTCTAAAAAACATCACGACCAAAACAGCCGGAACCAAAAAGGTCACTTTTCAAGACCAACGTCTCCAACCGATCGGGAAGACGAATCAAGTTACCCGCAAGGTTTGTCGTGACTTCATCACTCGAAGGGGAGTAGTGTGGCGACCCTGAATTTCAATTTCAATTTTAACCTTGAAGTTGGCAACCAGTCATACGGCAAGCAGTTCGAGGAGATCAGTGGTGCCTGGAAAGGTTTTGTTAAAACATTATTATTACTAATTTGTTATTAATTTCCGACGTTTAAAAAATATATTGTTAATTGTTTATGTGTGATTTTTTTATTCGTCAAAAATCCCACAAATTAAATGAACTTCAGGAAAAGTATGACTTCAAGGCCCTACTTCAAGCTATACGTGAACTCAAAGCCAAACTAGAAAATGCCACAGGTCCTATGGATGTGATGAACGCTTTTATGAAATCAAGTAAAGCATTTTCAGGTTTTTCATTTAACAATATTCATGGGTAAAAACCCCTAGACCCTAGACGATGACTAACGATGATTTGTTAGTCGATGACTAACCATGCGAATCCGCTCATCGCCGCAACGATTGACTACAATACAACAATATTAAAGATTTGACATTTAAGAAAATTAAGAAATTCCTTAAGCAAATTCTAACTTAACGTATCTAGTTCATATTACGCGAACTTCACCCTATATTATATTATTTTATTTTTGTTATTTTTATTTAATTTTTATCCCCATCAGGTTTTTGAAAATTTTCTCCTGTGACTTAACATTTCACCAACAAGAAGAACTCATCATACTGACCAACCTCACAAACATAGTAGAGGAAGTGCACACTTCAAAAACTGTAACAAACTTAAATTACTATTATTACTATTGTATTACTACACAATTACTATTGTGTAAATTTTACTTTTCTACTAAATATATTTTGATTTGATTTGATTTTACCTGATCCCTCATAAAACACATTTTTATTATCTACCCAGAATATTTGCAAAACTGTAATACTACCTAGATATTGAAAATTTTAAGATCTCAAGAGATTTTAATTTTCAACTCATAGACACAATTTTAAATTACTACAAAAAGTAGAAGCTTTAGTAGAAGTATTGCACTTTAATTTAATTTCAAACTGAAAACTTATTTTCACTTATGTGATACATTTGTTTTATCGTATCTCTTGCAGTAAGTTAGCATATTCCCCTCCGCAGAGTAGGCGTAACTAGCTTTTCCTTCCCGGCTATCTGTTGCTATAAATAATTGTTGTCTAGAGCTTATTAAGTCGTCTAGGGAGTTTTTGATGTTGAATTTGCAATTTTTATTTATATTTGCTTTTGAATTAACGTGATTAATATATCTTTAATTAAAGTAAATTTCAATTACTACGTTTGTTACGAAAATTTTTCCCTTTTCGCAACAACGTTGAATTTGTTTGAATTCAACTTATTACATTTAGCGACATATTTCGTAGCGCCCGGTATAGCGAACGAATTGATAGGAGATTAGACTCGCGCATGTAGTATGATAAAAAAGTCTTGGGTGAGCTCTCGAACGGAGAGGTCGAGGTTGAATTTTACTGTGAAGTGATTATGATTTTTGGTTCCTATTTTAACAAAATATGGTGGCGATTTTGTGAGGGTTCCCGTTCAGCAACACGAATTGTTTTGGATTAGTTTGCGCTCCAACCCAGTATGGGTTTTTTACATTCGTGGTTGTAGTTTGGTGGATGTTTTCCAGATCGTGATTTTTTTGTCGGACCACCTTGTTCATATTTTCTGGGAAGGATTTTTTTTACTCAAATTGGTAAGTTCTTTAATTTGAGCAGATTGCTTCACAGGTGAATGCATTAATCGACTTGGCCAATTTTCCTCCGAACATCTGGAGTTCGATGACGTTTTAAAATCCACCCTTGGCTGTTTTATATTTTTTTATGTGGTATTTTATAAAATAGGTTTCCATTGTCTTGCATTATTATTCGAATGTTTGGCCGAGATAATTGATACGCCGCATTTTTAGTTTTCTGCACGACGAGATTATAATATCTAATCTTACGTTCGCATACGTGGGATAGAATACCAATTGTTTAAGCTTTACTTTTTGATAATTATTTTAATTAAATTATATTATTTTATTATGTATTTTTAATTGAGTTTGACTTGTGTATTTTATTCCCACTAGAAAACATCGACCGGCGTTGGTAAAATGCAATGGCTTTGGAAGTCCTACGCGTTTGACATGGGTTCAAATCTCGTATTTGAAATTCTATGTTGAACATTTTTTGTGTGTTTATTTTGGCTTTATATTTTTTTTATGAAGGCTGCGATGCTCGACCTATATACAGGGTGTGGCATTTCATCGAGATCGCTACCGTTTTTTTTATCGTAGGAAGTTCGATATGGTTCCACCTTTTTGTGGGATTTTTATATGACCATTCGAACGTGCCTTTGGTTTATTTTTGGGAGTGATTCTCGGTGGCAATGCTGTTGCCACTGTACTTGTTCTGGTCAGCTAACACCCATTATATCCGACATCGTTGATCTCATTGCCTTCCAACAAGTAACATCTCATTGTCCATTTTCTTTTTGTGCGTGTTAGCAAAGCTGTTTCCTTGATTTCTCCGGGGGCGTTTCTTTCACACGACCCACGGCTCTCGCCGCCGCTACAAACGAGCTAGTTTATACCCAACACCAGGGCCCCACGCAAATTAAAGTAGATGGTTTATCCTTCTGCGTGGACATTGTCTCTTCCGAGCTATCCTCTCATTAGGGATAGTGAGGAAAGATTTTGTTTCACGTTGGTTATTTAAAAGCGAAAGTATTTTTTATTGTAATCAGCTTTCATTAATTATAAATAGATAGTACTTCGCGGCTTTTCAAAACAAGTGATATTCTGCAAATTTATAAATAAAATTTAACGTTTGGTTTGCATAATGTAACTAACACCGCGAAATTCTTAGTAGGGTTGTAATAATACTTTAATTTCCCCTTTAATTTGCTTTTTCCCCGCGCGAAATTTTAAATTTCGAAAGTCCGCCATCTAGCGTTGAGGAGAATAGTTGGTTGGTTGGCGTATGCGCCGCGCGCAGTACTATAACTTAACTTAGCGAGAACATGGCGACGTAACTTGTTTTGTGTTGTATTGTTTTGTTTGTGTGGTCCAGTGAAGATCTATTTTGTATGCAAGTTTCTTGGTTGTTTGCACTAGGTTGCATCACGAGAAACGTCCAAGTGACAATTTCGCATCAAAATATTGGTTTGAAACGCATAATTGGAAATTTATGGTTTTATGCAATTTTTTACGTCTTGCAAATTTATTATACTGGTCGATCACTAAAACCAACATTTACGCATCTATAGCAGTCAATCATTAGCCCATGACGCCCACCTTATTCTTGGAAATACATTTCAAATTTGAGATTCCGTTCGTGACGTCATTCCTTTGTTCGAAATATTATGCAATTTTCACCAGTGGCGTAGCAAGGTGGTTGACGCATTCAATTGAATTAAAATTCATCGATGTAAGTACATTGTTTTGTTACGATACCACTAACCATTGGAGACATTTTATCCAATCGTAAAACTTTTACACGATTAAAAATTAATTTACCGATAACCAAAACTTATCAAGTACTTTCGTCATTCAAGTTATTATTAGTGCTCATTTCATGTTCGAACCACTTTTCGGTTACAATAGTGTCGAGTTAAATTACATTGCTTTAAATCTCAGTGCGGTTATCGACAATTCTAGGATTCCTCGATACTTTAATTTGTTTCACGTGCATCGATTACATGCAACTTTTATTATCATTTTATTATCATTTTATTTAAGTTTATTATACCGTTTATCAGTAGTTTTCATATCTTTAGTCGTAATTAGTTTAAGAAAATACTAACCTTTAATTATTATTCGTTTCTCTCTAGCCGAACCGAGGTTGTAAGTTTGAATGAGTAGAACGTTAATTTTAAAATATTTATTGCTTGTAAAATACAACATGTGAGCGTTCATCTACATAATACGTCAGCATACTTGGACATACTTTAACATACTGCTCATGCTCCGTCACGTGCATGAGTCCCTACCAATGTAGGTACAGGGTGCGTCAATTGTAATGTGGACCATCCAATTATTGCGTAAACATGCCCCCCGACGTTGAAAGGGCCAACTTTCAAAATTAAACAATATCAAAGTTGCAATAAAAAACATAAACAATGTATAGATATATAAATAAAAATGTCTTATGCTGAAATAATCACTAAACAAATTAAACATGAGTTTCAAAAAAAAACACTGAAGTTCACTACACTCCTTACGAATTCGGTAAGGGGCACACACGATTTGTAGCCCGTTTGATGAGCCCATCTGTGGTGCGGATCGTGACGACACGTACTACTCCATCGTTGCCAGGGTGAACCAGCTCGATTCGTCCCACCTTCCATTGCAGTGGAGGTTGATTGTCATCCCGTATTAGGACCATGGTTCCGATCTGGATGCTACCTGTCGATGAGTTCCATTTCGATCGTTTCTGCAGTTCGACCAAATATTCTTTTGTCCACCTTCGCCAGAACTGTTGTTGAAGCTGCTGGATGCGCTGATATTTTAATAAACGAGCTTCAGGTATATCTGAAACATCTGGATCTGGCATGGCAGTGATTGGTCTTCCAATTAGGAAGTGCGCTGGGCACAATGGCTGCAAGTCGTTGGGGTTTGAGGAAAGAGGAGTGAGTGGTCGGGAGTTTAGGATACCTTCTACCTGAACCAACAACGTATTAAATTCCTCATAGGTCAAAAGTGAGTTAGTACCAATTTTCTTTAAGAGTAATTTGCAAGATTTGACTCCTGCCTCCCAAAGTCCACCAAAATTTTGACTATATGGTGGGATGAATTTCCAAGAGATACCTTCATTAGCCGCACGCTCCGAAATCTCACTTTCGTTACTGATCAAAAATTGTGCAAGTTGTTTTAATTCGGAATGAGCTCCAACGAAGTTTCTACCGTTATCTGATAATATTTCAGATGGTTTGCCTCTACGAGCGGCAAGGCGGCGCAAGCATAATATAAAGGACTGAGCCGTTAAATCTCCGACCAATTCCAAATGTAACGATTTGGTTGTTAAACATACAAAAAGGCATATGTAGGACTTGTAAGTTTTGGACCCACGCCCTTTGGCAGTTTTAATTATAATCGGACCAGCGTAATCTACGCCTACTCTTTCGAATGGAAGCGCTTGAGTTACGCGTTCTGTGGGTAGGTTTCCCATGAAGGGTTGGATAGTTTTAGGCGAGGCCTTAAAACACCTTACGCAGTTGCGCACAACAAGTTTCGCAATGCTGCGTCCCGATACTGGCCAAAATCTCTGGCGGATTGAGGCGAGAAGCATTTGTGGCCCAACATGAAATAAGACAGCATGTTCTCTTTCGAAGAGAAGCCTTGTGAATGTGTGCTTGTGTGGAAGCAATATGGGGTGCTTTGCAGAATATGACAGATCCGAGTTTTGAAGACGCCCTCCTACACGTATTATACCATTTTCATCTAAGAAGGGGTTGAGATTTAAAATCTTACTACTTTTGTGTAATGGTTTTCCTTTTTGCAGGAGTTGCAGTTCCTGATTGAAATTATCTGCTTGAACCATCTTAACTAACCTTTGAAGTGAGTTTTGTAATTCAGTTAAAGAAAGAGGTCCAAATTGTCTTTGATCGATTGAACTTAACGTATTTGACTTAAATCGCAATATATAAGCCATAACCCGTTGAAGACGAGAATAATTTGAATAGTTTTCAAATGAAAAATGTGAATTTTCGCTTATGGTTAGCGCGTATTTTTCGTTTTTGAGCTCAGGGAGCTCCTGACTAGACTTGTTCCCGAAACGCGGCCACGCTGCAAAGTCATTTGAGAGCCATGGGGGCCCGTGCCACCATAGAGTACTCTCCTTGAGTTTTGATGGTGTAATTCCACGAGATAAAATATCTGCTGGGTTTGAATCCGTGGGTACGTGGTTCCATGTAGCTGTTGGTACTAGATCAAGTATCTCTGCGATTCTATGACTAACAAAAGGTTTGAGTACATTTACTGGCGTCTGCAACCAACCTAGCACAATTGTGGAATCCGTCCACAAGATTATTTCATGAAATGTGACCTTTAAGGCTTTGTGCGCTTGAGAAACTAACTTTGCTAAAATGACAGCGCCACATAATTCCAGCCGCGGAATGGTTACTGGTTTTAACGGAGCGACTCGATTACGTGAGCATAACAATGTGACATGGTGAATGTTGTTTTCGTCCGTAGACCGAAGGTAGATGCAAGCACCGTAACCGTGCATGGATGCGTCTGCGAAGCCGTGCAGCTCTAATCGCTGGGGCCTTCTGCAGATAACTTTTCTCTCTATCTGAAAGTCATTCAAGATATATAAGTCGTTTCTTAAATCTTTCCATTGGGTCGCTAAAAGGTGCGGAAGATCATCGTCCCAATTTAATTTTTCCTCCCATAATCGTTGTAGCAAGAATTTTGCGGGAACGATGCATGGGCTTAACAGTCCGAGTGGGTCAAATATTTGGGACACGTCAGATAGTATGATTCTTTTGGTAATCTTGCGATTACTAAACTTAGAAATGCGATAAGTTAATGTGTCGTTATGAAATGACCAAACTAGACCTAACGTCTTAGCTTGACCTTGTGCAAACTCGTGAACTTGCGGGTGAACATCTGAACGTTCGACTTTTTGTAATACCTCAGGGTCGTTTGATACCCATTTTCTTAATTTAAATGCACCTGACATTAAAACGGATGATAATTCAGAACAACTATTTTGAGCCTCAGTGAGTGTATCCTCTCCTGACAGGACATCATCAACGTAAAAGTCATTTTTAATAATTTCTGATATCCGTGGATGAATATTGGAACATTCTTTCCCTAATTGGTATAAACTCCTTATTGCAAGAAATGGTGCGGCTGCCGTACCGTAAGTGACCGTGTTGAGTTCATACTCCTTTATGACTTCGCATGGAGAAGCCCTCCAAAGAATCTTTTGACAAGATCGCTGACTTGGATCTATGAAAATTTGTCTGTACATCATTTGTACATCAGCAGAGAATGCGTATAAATATTTGCGAAAACGTAACAAGATAAAGAAAAGTTCTTGCTGTATGGTTGGGCCGACCATTTGCAAGGAATTGAATGAATAACCCGATGTTGACTCAGCGGAAGCGTCGAACACTACACGTAGCTTAGTGCTCAGGCTTTCTTCCTTGAGGATTCCAAAATGTGGCATGTAATAAGAGGGTTGACTATCGTTTGGTTGTGACTCTGACATGTGCCCTAATGACTGATATTCGTTCATGAAGGCAAGATAGGATGCATTGAGTTTCTGATCGGATTGAAACCGTTTTTCTACATTGTATAATCTGCACTTTGCAATTTCGAATGATTCACCTAATTTGCTTGGATTGTCTTTCAATGGGATCGTGACCGTGAAGCGGCCACTACTGTCGCGTTTATGCGTTTCTACGAAATGCGACTCGCAATAGCGCTCTTCAACCGTCAGAGGTTTGCCCGTTGGCCCATTCTCGTGTTCCCAAAATTTTGTTAATTGTTCATTTAGCTTAACTTCAACCGAGCTACTGAAATTGCAATGTACTGTTTGTGTGTGAGAAGGTGTCATTGGTCCCGTTACTACCCATCCGAAATGAGTGTTCTGCAATACAGGTAATTTAGGCCCAAGATTAATTTGCCCGTTGTCAATTATTTTCCAAAACCAATCGCTACCTATTAAGAGGTCGATTTGTCCCGGTTTGTGATAGCTGGGATCCGAAAGCTTAACGTGCTTGGGTATTTTAATGCGAGAGGTGTCTACTACAAAATTGGGTAAATGACCAGTTATGTTGTCGATTACTAAACATGATACGTGAATTTTAAATGTGGTGAGTTGCGAGCTTATGTGGACTGGACATTTTTCTAAAGTTTGTGACGAGGATTGACCAATGCCGTTTACCAAAACATCGGCTTTCTGAGTTGTGAGTTGTAGCAGATTGCATGTGCGTTTACTAATAAATGATGATTGACTACCTGCATCTAGTATTCCCCTAATGACATGCGGTGTGCCATTAGCGTCTGAAATGATTACTGTAATTGTGGCAAGAAGAACATTGCTGAATTGGGCAGAAAATGCCGCGACGCCGACGGTAGTGGTTTGTTCTTCTACTTTTTCGTTGCTACTGGTATCATGCGTTGCTACGGTTGTATTATTTGTATCAGGAGCGGCTCTGACTGCATGCAATAAAGTGTGGTGTTTTCTTTTGCAAATTCTACAAAAACCTGAGCTACATTCGCTAACAAAATGGCCTTTGCGGAAACAATTCAAACATAGCTTTAATTCTTTTACATTATCTGAGCGTTCAGATACGCTTAGCTTTGTGAATGCGGTGCAATCGTTGACGTAATGCTCAAGATCGCAAATTGGACAAATAATCGGCTTGTTGCTAGCTATGAGAGAACGAGTGACCTTGGGCGCGTAATCGTTTTTCTTTACACCTTTGAAGTCAGTGCAAGATTGTCTGCTTTCTAGGTTTTCTAATAGATCTGCCTTTTTCTTTAGAAACAATTTAATATCTTCAAGCGTCGAGAGCTCATCTCTAGCTTTGTTTTCTTCCCATTCGCGAGATGTAACGGGATCTAACTTTGAAGTGATTAGGTAAACTATTAATTGATCCCACAGGCTTTCACCTGGGGTGAGCGCGGTGATTGATTCGACGTGTAACGAGACGGAATCATTTATCGACCTTAACTTTTCAGATGACTCTTTTAAAATTGGTTTTATATCAAATAACGACTTTATGTGATTGTGAATTAGCACGCGTTTGCTATTGTACCTAGAACATAAAGCTTCCCAAGCGGTATTGTAATTTTGACTACAAAAATTTATGGAATTAATGACTTCTACAGCTTTACCGCGAAGAGCTCCGCGAAGATAGAAAAATTTATTAATGTCAGTTATACTATCGTTTCCATGAATGAGGGACACAAACAAATCTCTGAACTCTAACCACGAGGCTGTCTTCCCATCGAAATGTGGAATCGGGATACTGGGTAACTTTACAGATTGATGCAAGTTATTGCATGTGTTTTCAGAATTCGAATGGTTACTACTTTGCTTGGCAGATGATGAACTACGTATACTTTTGTTACTCAATGGTGAAACAGCGCGTTTGGGAGTGTTTTCAACTAATAATAATTCAGCCTTTGCACTGATTTGATAATAATTACTTTCGAATTCGTCACGTTGTTGTAATTGATCGTTGACTGCGGTTTCATCCTTTGCTAAAATTTCAATTTCGATTTGTAATTCATCGAATTTTTCTAAATATAAATGTGCTTTATCAAATCTTCGTTGTAGCTCAATTAATTCAATTTGCTTTAGTTCGTTATTAACTTTTGTGATAGAGTCAATGAATTTTGAAAAAGTTGTGAGTTGACCTTTAATAGAAGCCCGCTTTCTAATTAAGGTATCCATTGTGAAATGCGTATTTTTTCAAGAGAAATGTGAGTTAATGTAATTAACTTTAATAACAAATAAGTATTTTTTGCGTGTTTAAATAATAATCCTTGGTTAAAAACCATACATTGCAAGTTCAAATATAGGCGGAATAAATGTGAGAATGAAATAATGGAATACTTGCAGTTTTGTGTGAAATGCGCCAAGCAGTCCAATGACCCCTGGAACCGTTGCGTTGGTTGAATAATGCGATGTTTTCTTGTGATTTTCTTGTTGTAATGCAATCAATTTAATTACCATTTCACTGATTTATCCATATCGAAGGACCAGAATGTAAGTTTGAATGAGTAGAACGTTAATTTTAAAATATTTATTGCTTGTAAAATACAACATGTGAGCGTTCATCTACATAATACGTCAGCATACTTGGACATACTTTAACATACTGCTCATGCTCCGTCACGTGCATGAGTCCCTACCAATGTAGGTACAGGGTGCGTCAATTGTAATGTGCACCATCCAATTATTGCGTAAACAGAGGTTATTGTTGGAATATTTGTCCATGTCATTTGAACCCTCGGGGACAGCTATCGAGGTACTATTCTTGTGTATTTTATCATATTTAAGTTTTAAGGTGACACTATATACAGGGTGTGGGATATTTTCATATCCACATTTATTCGTTGTTCCTGTATGTAAAACATTTCTTTATTATTGTTTATATGTTTAGTTTAAGTTCAACATCATTTATATTATTATGTACCATTATTATTATTAGCATTCTTGCCGACATCATTATATCAAAGTATTCTTTACGGTCATTGTTACTAAGAAAATCTCTATTAATCATAAGCATTTATTTCATTAAATACTTTTTCCCCATTGTTAATTATTTTCTTTCTTTCGACCCCCCCCTTTAGTGGAGGTAAGTACTGGATTATTTTTGGGGATTGATTACACTCAATCCAGTGGCGCCCTTATACCCGATTGTGACTTCCCTTGATTTTGCCGTCCCGGATTGTTATTGGAGTGATTTAAGCACCACGACCCACAAGATTGAGCTAGCGGCATCCAATACAAATCCAGGTAGGTGCCACACATTCACCTGTGTGATCACAGTTTGTTGACGGAACCAATTTGGCCCGTTACAGGGTATTCCCCGTATGATGTAATATTTATACACATTATGGCGTTTCTTACAAGGTTACTACTTTTATGCAGGCCTTCCCCAAGTTATTATTTTTATAAGTTATTGCAATATTTTAATTATGTCTGTTTTTAATTGTACTTCCTCCAAATTTGTTTATTTATTGTATTTTTGTTCTTACTGAAATAGATTACGATAAAATATCTTATTTTCCATCGAATCGTTAGGTCTTTTTACCGTCACGGGTGAAATTACGTCACTCGGAGGACGCGCCTCGTGACAATTGAATAAAATACTATTAATTCAATATTAATTTTTATAGAATAAAATAATGTCCATTATTTTTATTAATTTAGGCACAGCGTCCACAACTCGTATCTGCGCCGAAAGTGTACAGGTTCTTATGACAATAAAATTTTATTGTTATAAGGAAAATCGGTTGCTGTGCAGTTGTTCTGCCAGCTCGAAACAAAATTTCTTCTGCTACACACTAAAGAACACACTTATTTTAGCATATTGTAAAAGTAAAACATATGAACCGGGTCCAAATTACTGAAATAATCGATTTTGAAAATCGTTAATTTTACATGTTTCACTGACGCGCGGGTGGAATCTCACTCATTCTATCGTCGGTCCGTGCACTGTGATATACTCTAACACTTAGAAAATTTCACAGCGGCAGATGCAGCTCGACCGTCGTACATGCAACATCGATTATTTTTTGTTTTTATGCGGTTTTTAGGGTGTGAATCGTAATAGTTTACTGCCCCATACCGCGACTATACTTTTTAATGCTATTTTGAGGGTCTCTCGAATCCCGATTGCCTTAATCCCGGTGTTCTTGATCGGTGGCGCCTTCTCGTTTCTTTAGCCCTGCCGCGTAGCGGCTCTGAGCACGAAAAACCGCCCGGAGCCCCGGAGGGGCGTAGGGTAGGTTTTTTGATGCTCGCAGTTCTGGCCAAGCCAACGTTTATTATGTTTATTTACCCCAAAATTAAAAATTTAATTTTTTCACTTTTTAGGCAATACACGGGTTATTTTCCATTTTTTTGATTTTATTTATTACTAATATCCACTAATCACACCCCCATCTATCCGAATTTCAAAGAAAAATTGAAATCGGAGCGAAAAAATTTTACGCATTTTCATCGAATCACGGGCGACTGGATGTACACCGGCCGGGGTCTGCCCCATAAAACATGCTACTTTCCCGTACTTTTCAAAAGTCGATATTTTGGTTATTTTTACAGTATACATACAAAATATTTTTTCTATAGCCTAAAATAAGCTTGTTCTTTAGTGTGTAGCTGAAGAAATTTTTTTCAGCTAGTCAGAGTAACTGCACAGACGCCGGAAAAACTTATAATGTAAACTCCCTTTTGCCTGTTATAAAAAAAGTGTACAATAAATTTTGTAAGCCCTTTGCAAAGTAAAATTTGTAAAATAAGAAGTTAGATATTTACAATAATAGTAATTATATTAATGCAAATTTATAGTTGAGTAGAAGGTCTAAATCAACCCTGTGAAACCTGCGGCCCGCTTGACACTTTTGTGCGGTCCGCGGCACGGAATCCCATAAATTCGAATGCTTCCTTTATTTCCCGTGATTGCTTCCGTGTTGCATTTATTCGAAATAAATTTGTATGTCAGAACGTGGAGTGTGCGATTCATTTTGCCTGATTGAATTGCTGCTTTTTAATTCAGTGTGTGAGGTGTTTATTGTCAGTGGGGGCACCAAATTTAAAGAAAAAGGAAAACTATAGATTTCTCCTAATTTTATTTGCTATTTACCCCCTTAACATTATTATTTTTAGAATTCCTTTTGGATAGCTATTTTTTTCGATTTTGGATAGGAGGGTATGTGCCCTTATGCTCTTAAGGAGAGCCGCCACTACTAAACCTATGCATAACATAAATATCGTCTAGTCAATCAGAACGAGAAAATACATGTGCTACTGTCCCATTTTCTGGTACTCATGCACGACATACTGGACTGTCTAACCAGAATTTGTTAATTTAAGGAAATCTCTTGGGGAGTGGGTGAATAGTGCCAGGTGGTAGGAACCCTGGGACGACAAAATCCTGAATTATAATCAATTATAGGCATATATAATAACCTACATTTATCTGTAACGCAAAATGTGACGAATTTTAGATTCGTCAACGTCAACCTTTCACTGCCGTTATCTTGCGGTCTGGCGGTACGTGAGACACTACCTGCATTGACCTCGATCTTAGCGCGTGGAGTTTCATTTTTGTCCGCTTAGTGGAGGGAGTGATTTCCGTCGTCACTTTTGATGTAGTTTCTCGCGAGTGAAGACGTGTTTTGTTAGCGTGCGCAGTACAGAAAAATCTTAAGATAATCGTTTTACTGAATCTTAAATATCAATCGTTATATTCAGCAAGCTGTCAAAGTGCATTTGGGTACGACGATAATTGCGTGCTACTGCAGAAATTACAAATCGTTACATTGCAATTTAGCCAGAGTCGATTTCGTTATCAAGAACACGTTTTCTATCTAATTAGTGTTATTGCACACGCCTGAAGCCAGTGGAGGATTTGTTGACCATAGTTGGTAACATTGTTAGTTCCTGTCAATTCTTTCTATTAACCTCAAAGTCTCGCGAGAAGTTAAGCTACACCAAATTGTTTTTGTTGTGAAACAATAGTCCTTAATAAGTTGTGTCCGTCTAAATGATTGTCTAAGTGCGTCTCATTTACCATCATAATTCACCGCCCGAGGTTTCGTAGAAACCAATAGTATTCAAACGTTTTGGTCAACTCACGTGAGGGTTCAACTCTGTCCTTGGTTGCGTTTCCGACACCATTTTTTTTACCTGTCTGCTGTTCGACCAAGCCTACGCCGAAGCATTGGGGTCGCTCGATCAAGAACCATCCAGGAGAAGCGTGTCCTGTCAACCCGGTGGCCAGAGTGTGTTTCGGAGTAGCTGTTCAATCTCCATCTCGCAGCAGTCTCCGGCAGTAGAGTGTTTTCGTCGTCTGTCTTGGCCAGGGTAAGTCGAGTTACATTTTCATTGTGTTGGGGATTGTATGTTATTGCGAGATATTTATTTATAAATTAAATATAAGGTGCGTGTTGTTTTTGCCACCTTCAGTTTTAGTAGCTCTTCGAGGCAGCGTTCTGGTTCACCGGCTACAGATTTGACCGTACGCTGTTTTAATTTGTTTGGCCGATTCCCATCAGGAATCAGCGCTTTCATTTATTGTATTGTAATACCTAACTGCTTGTCAACCGTTGTGTTTGCTTTTTTACAATTACATTTGTGTGTCTTTAAATTGTTAACTTTACTACCGTTTTTTATTTCCCTGATAGAAGGGTATTCTTTTATAATTCAGGAGTAGTTCGCAATCGGGATTCACGGCTCTCGCACACCGACGTTACCAACTATAGAGCTAGCTTAACTTCGATCCGGGCTCACCACGTTGTAAAGTGAAGTTCGTCACTTCAAGTGGGAGGAATCTTTTTCTCGTTAGCCGTCCTCTCATTAGGGGCGGGGAGAAGGAAGATTTTGTTTCAAAAATTGAGCCGACGATATATTCCCTCAGTGCGGGCTTTAGGCCGCACAACCTAGGCAATCACGAATCACAGTGCGGCCTTAAAACGGCACTTTTGTCTATTTATTTATGACGCAGCTTTTATTCGTTTATTTTATGGTTACCAAACTCAAAAAGGTTGCAGTGTCAACCATGACAATCATGCACTAGTAAAAAAGTAATAAATAAAGGAATGTGAGAAAAACTATATAAACTGAAGGTAATAATATGAATATCATGTTCTCTTGGTGTGAATTCTGAATTCAAAATGGATTTTTTTTAAATGTAGATAATATATTGCGATGTTCTGCTTATCATAGGGGGTGATATGATGTAATTGGGCGATTTAGTCGAAACACTTATGATTTATACAATTTGATAAGACCATAATAGGTGAGCAACTGAATTGTGTCTGCATTTTCTTTAGTTGAAAAATTGTTGACTGCCTCTACTTCATTTATTTAAAGATGCAAATGTTTTTGGAATCTGAAAGATGTGAAGTTTATAAGGGATAAATTATTGGTGGTTGTTTTATTAAATTTGATATAAAAAAACAAATTAAATTTAATTGTGTTATTTGTTAATTTAGGGTTCTCTTTATTTAAATAGATAACAATTTTGTGAGAATTTACGAGTGCGCGTGAATGGATAATTGGTGTGGTGTGAGAAATGATAAGGCAGCGATAAAAGTGGGATTCCGAGGTCAGCACTCGTCGAGTATAGATGCGCTGTCTAATTTGAATTTGAATTTTTGGTGTTGGATTCCGAATCAAGCGGCCAAACAAGTTTTAAGTCGATTATCCAAGAGTCAACTGGTTAATAATATTTGGATTCTGAAATTATAAAACATTTTTATGAGTAAATCGTCGATAAAAGAAGATATAATTTGGGTACTCATATAAAATTATTTGGAATTGGTTATTTTGTATTTAGATGGAATTGTGGAAATCTTATGAATAATTAAGTTAAAGTTGAATTAAAGTGAATAATACGTCGGATCAAATTATCATAAAAAGTTTTGGAACTGCTGACCTTCAATTTGGTGGTTATAATCATGATTTGGATGAATATTTAGTTATTGGAAGAGATTGATTTAAATTTACTTACCTGTACTTGATTATCTGGTTTGGAAAAAGAAATTGTTCATTGGTTAATCTTATACGTCTTTGGTTCAAAATTGGAAGCTGCTTTTGATGGTGATCTACACGTGTTGGGCATCTCACATCACACCAGGCGATCGGTGAACTCCGGAAGACTCTGTTTTTACGGTGGTAAGAATTTTTGTGTTGCGTTAATATTTGAACAATAAACACACCGTTTAAATTCGGGCGCGCGTAATACTTCGTTGGGGATATCGCAATTATTTGATTTTTTGTAAAATTTAATTTGTTTAGATTAAGAAAACAATAATTTGTCCTTAATTCTTTATTGTATAAAATAAATTACATCAGTATTTGGTTTTAGCAACATTTGCGTTTGATTTGATTATTAATAATAGTCATAAATTGGAGAATAAGCAGACACAAGTTTTGATTCATTCTTACTATCTTTACAAAAAAAAAAGATCACTGATTAAGGTGACATATTCTAAGTGTTTTGGCTAATATGAATGGACCCAGTTTTCGACCCTGAAGAGTTCTCTTTGCTGGCTGAGGCAATTCAAAAGAAAGAGCTGTTGTTTTTTTTTAATTTTTTTGCTGTATAAATTTCAAAATTCAGTAGCTAAACACGGCAATATATATTGCTGTGATACGCTCTATCCACGTTGAGGATATGTTGTTACCAACAAGGAGCGAACAACGATTGGAAACGGTGAGTTCAAACACATTGTTGACATGTGTTTGTTTTTTTTGTCGTTAAGTAATTTTAAGTTTGTTCGTGTTGTATATTTTATGTAAACGTTATATACAACATGCGAAAATCAAAGGTGCAGATAACCGGCGGACATATGTAAACAAACCGGAAATAATATGAAGCTCCGGTTTGAAAACAAAACGGAAATGGTAACGGGAGTTACGAAATAATAATAAAGGAGTAGCATCGAGATTCCTGAACGGAGTAGTCGCATAAAAGTACTGCAAGAAGCAGTCGTGTGAATAATTGCTGTTCAATTGAAATATAATTGAAATAAATTATATTCGCGAGTTATAAAGTGGTGCTACAAGGGAGAATAATTTTCCCAAGTAATTTAAATTCCTTGAAATAGTGGAAGTCGGGCGGTTTCGGCAACTTAGAATTGTTGGTCGAAAATCCTACGGTACGGGTACGTACGTGAGACCCTGATAAAATATATCAGGTCTAGTGGAAGAGATCGTTGGAATAGTGGAACGATAATATCAGAACGAGTGTGGATTGTGGAGTCCAGATTGGGAGAAGAATAGAGATTGGAAGAAAAAAAGAGCGAAGAACCAAGATTGTGCGCACGGTGCGATATAGCAGGTTAGCTGGGATCAATTAATTCAGTGCGTAGAATAGTAGTATGATAAAGATTGTTTTGAGTTGCATGATTGAATGTTAAAGTTTGTTCGATTATTAAAAAACTTGTTAACTGAATCCAATCGTGTTTTGTCTTTGTTGGCATCGAGAATTCGTCAAGTCCTAAGCTCGTATACTAAAGAGTCCTTGTTAGAGTCAGATCCCGACGCATTTACCCTGAGAAGTAGAGTCGAATTAAGGTAGGTGACCGAAAGTGATTGTGTGTGTTCTCGTGCATTTCTCAAGTGCACCAGGCACTACAATATATTGACGTGTTCTTTTTAGTCCACGGACCATCGATCAACTATTTATTTTTTTGAATCCGTGAATTCAAAATTTTTCTTTAACTTTATTTTCTTTTGCAAAACACTTTAATAAAACACAACTCTTTCAATTTTAAACTAAAACTTTCTTTTTCTTTATTTATAACAATTTAACTTTACAAAATTTGCAATGGACTCGCTCAAATAACGTCCTACCCGCACGACTCCTCGGCGTGGACTGCCCCCTCCTTCCAATGCAAAAGTTCTTCGTCTGCGCACAAAGACATTTATCCAAATTCCAATTCCATCTTCTTTTAATTTTAATTTACAATAATTTTTGTTACATTTTGAATTTTAACACGTTAATTTTTAATTTTAATTTTTTGATATTTTCGAATTTAGGCTACCCATTGAAATACAGTTCAACGCCCTCTAGATTTTTAAGTAACATTGCTAATTTTAGTAATTTTGCTGGAAATCTTTTTAATTGGATTTCAATGACTTTACACCGATACGAATTTGTGACTTTTTTGGACATTTATATCAAATTTACATTTTTAATCTTAACTAAAATATTATTTTTAACAAAAGTATTATTTATTTATTTTAACAATCATCTATCAATTATTTACAAATTTTAACTGAACTAAAATGCTTTTATTTATGAATGAAAATAGCAAATAATAATATCGAAAATAAAATTAACTTTCCTAAAATTTTTATGCACACTGCATTTTAATCTGAAATCGTGAAATCTTTCAAATATGTGACTATTTCAAGCGTATTATCTTTTCTTTGACTTTTATTTAAAATTTGGATTAATATTTTTGCTGGATAAATTTTTATTGGAATATTTTTCTTTCTCATTGGGCTTCTATGTTTTTCTTCTTCCGTTTATGAACGTCATTTCCGTAAATATTTCATCGTAGCTTTAATTTTTTTACTAATTCTTTAACAATAATTTCAATTTTTCTTCATTTATAACTTTAAATTTCCCCCCGCCCCAATTTTCTTCATTAATTTATTATTAATGGCATTCTTCATCAATTCTCCATTGATCTCATCTATTCAACTTCATTATTTATCATTATTAATTCCCCATTTATTTTAAATTCATTCATTATTAATTCTTTAAATATCTTCACTGTCGTAATTAGTCGTCAATTATTTTACAATTTTATAATCCTTTTCTGTGCATTCATTCGCTTTCAAATTTTTCACTTTTACCCAATCAGATTGTAGCTTCTTCCAACTTTTCTTTATCCATTTTTTTTTATTTATTTGGAAACACCTATCTATCCATGTTTTAATTTTTTATGTCTTTGGAACACCTATCAATCCATGTTTTATTTTAAACGCCCTCTATTTCGTCAATTTTTGAAAATTTTCACACGCCCATTAGATTTTTTAGTCAACCAAACTTTTTTTATTATTTATTTTCAGATTAAAACTTTCAGGTGTCCATAATTTCTCATTATCCATGTGCTATCGCTGATTTATCAAATTTACACTTCGTCGTTATTTATTTTTTTCTAATCAATCAATCCTCTTGTTCTAAACATGTTTGAAACGTACATGCTTGAATAAATTCATGCTGATAATCCAATTTTTTTTTATTTGAATTTCACTATCAAAGTTTATTATCCACTCAGTAATTTTTATTTGTTTGGGCGTTTTTAATTTTTTATTCTTGTACAGCCCTCTACATTTTATTTTTTTATATCTTGGTTTTTTTAATATAACTTTTTTAAATAGTCTATTTTCTTTCTTAAAATTTTTTAACTTGATGATTTTAATTCGTAGTTTTATCCACAGTAATTGTTTTTGATTTTTATTTTTAAACCGTACACTTTTGATTAATATTTTTACCCTTAGTCGTTTTTTTAATTTAAAGTTTTTCAATATTATTTTCTTTACTAGAAGTTTTTGTAATATTAAATTATTTTGTCCATCGAAATCTGCTCGTTTGGTTTTTATTTCCACTTTATCACATTTTAAGGTTTTGTTAGCATTAATTGTTTTTATTTTAAATTTGTTTACACCCTTATTCAAATTTTTATGTTTCTTTTTGTTTCCGTTATTATTGTACAATTTTCGTAATCTGGAATCTCTTAAAATTTTTCTGTTCTTCTTTGTTCTTATGCCTCTAGTTTTATGTTTTCGTTTTGCATATAATTTCATAATCTTCAAATATAATCGTTTAAAACTTTTTCTTGCTTCCACCATGTTAAATTTTAGATGTTCTCTTATTTCCATTGGCTTCACGTTTTCAAAATTTTCGTCAATTACTTCCGTTGATACCTCAACGTTACATGTTTCTTTGTTTTCGTTCAACAATTCATCCGAAACATCAACGTTACATGTTTCTTTATAATTTTCCTCAATTTCGATTTTTGCTTCTTGTAGTGATTGGTTAATTAAATTTTGTTCATATTTTACAAATTCTTCAATGTTATCTTCAATTTCAATTCCTGCCTCTTTTATCTGTTCAATTTTTTTATCGCAATCTTCCTGCATTTCTAATTTCGATGTCGTTAACTCCTTTAGATCTCTTCTCAAATTTTCCTCAGTAATTTTTATGATTTCTATTATTTCATTGGCAGTTTCTTTCGATGCGTCTTTTATTCTTTTAGTATTTTCTTCTGATGCGTCTTTTATTCTTTTAGTATTTTCTTCTGATGCGTCTTTTATATCTCCCCTCAGTATTCTGAGCATCTTTTCCCACGTTAAACCTTGATCCCCTTCGTAATTCATTTTGTATTGTGGATTTAATTTTATTACTAAATAATTTTATATTACCAAATTAATCTACATGTGGTTATTATTATCACTTTTAAAACGTTTATCTATTCGCATATTTATGTATACGCACGTGCATATCAATTTTCGAACGTCGAACAGTTGTTTATAAAATTTTGTTCGCAAATGTTGCATGTGGTCTTATGTAACCAGCCTTGAATTTTATTTTGCCAAATGTGATTTTACTTTTTAATTCACGTGTTTTATCCACTTTACTATTATAAATAATCTCTTACCTCAGGATAATTTTTCGTGGTCGTGTTGTTTCGAAGCCTCCACTTTGCGTTGCCAATTTTTATTGTTGTTTTACTAATGGTAGAGCATGAGTTACTTAATCTCAGGGTAGTTTCGTGGTCGTTGGTTTCGAGCTCCACTTGCGGCGACAATTTTCTTGTTGACGTGTTCTTTTTAGTCCACGGACCATCGATCAACTATTTATTTTTTTGAATCCGTGAATTCAAAATTTTTCTTTAACTTTATTTTCTTTTGCAAAACACATTAATAAAACACAACTCTTTCAATTTTAAACTAAAACTTTCTTTTTCTTTATTTGTAACAATTTAACTTTACAAAATTTTCAATGGACTCGCTCAAATAACGTCCTACCCGCACGACTCCTCGGCGTGGACTGCCCCCTCCTTCCAATGCAAAAGTTCTTCGTCTGCGCACAAAGACATTTATCCAAATTCCAATTCCCTCTTCTTTTAATTTTAATTTACAATAATTTTTGTTACATTTTGAATTTTAACACGTTAATTTTTAATTTTAATTTTTTGATATTTTCGAATTTAGGCTACCCATTGAAATACAGTTCAACATATTGTAACATTCCAGAATGTCACCATGCCAACCCTGTTGTCAATTTACGACCAATCAACGCCTCGGTCAAATTTATTCCGAATTTTATATTTTTATTTAACTATTTTTGTCGAAAGACCTTTCTTTAGTTTTCCTAACATGTATATAATTATTATTTAGTATGAAAAATCAAATGCCATCAATTTTAATACAGTACTAGTTTCACGGCGTATTAATACGTCGAAGTTACTCGTCGAGTGGTTTTATGCTCAATCCAGGTTGGCGTGCTAGAAGTGGCATACACTACACGTATTATTTTGTGCTCCTAGTTTTTGAGTATTTTTAAAGTAATTAGTGAAAATTACTACCAAGTTTTTGTGTATTACGTTCACCGAATGTCAAGTGACAATTCGAGTAAATTATTTGGAACCAACGATTTTTTTAATAATCGAAATATCGATTTATAAAAATTGGAAATCAATAAATACGCCATCAAAATTTTCATCGATAGACGCAGTAGTAAACGGAATTATCCTGGCTACGCGTAGTCGAATTAATGGTGGTAAATTTATTTCAAACAACAACAAACTTTTGGAATTTAAAAACTGAGAAAGACGTTGACGATAAAGATCAATTCAAATCAATTGAAGCAGAAGCTAATTTCAATTATCCATCCATTTGGAAAATCAACATCCAAGAAACACAGTATCACATTTTATTACTTATTCAGATTTCAGAAAAGAACTTTAAAGTTCAATGTTTGCTTGTTAACAATTGGCTTATCGATTTGTATATGTGTTGTATTCTTTTAGAACCTTATTCAGAAATTGAATGTACCGAGAGGGGAACCTACAGATCTGTGGATTCCAGCTACGTGCAATTTGTATCCATCGTAAACGTGAGTAATTGCATTACTCACAATATAAATTTGGTTTGCTTTGTGTTAACAACCTTTATTTCTGGTAGTTTGCTAACAACTTGTACTATTGCTTCCATTAACATTTTTTCTTTGGTTATTGGTGGCTCAGTTAAATAATATATGATCTGTGTATCAATTCATTTTAGTGAATCGTCACGACTTCGTCAAGACGAGGCTACGATCTTTTCAGACGAACACTCAATTATTTGTAAATATATTAATTATTGTAGTAATAAGTTTTTCAAATTGTACCAAGAGATTTCGTTAAGTTCAATTATTGTCATTTTAAGTTACACTAAGTGTACGATTTATTTTCTGTTCACTCAAGAATTTTATTTTTATGTTTTATTATTAAATGGTTATTGAACGATTAAGCATCGGTGTTTGTTTATTAACCCTTTTGGCGCCCCGAGCATTTAGTATCAGCAGCAAGAGAATACCGAACCCCGAACACTCGAATTACATCAGAGTAACCCTCGCTCTACGACTAAGGCATAAAAAACCAAGAGCTAGCCAACCTGTTCAACATCTACGGTTATCAAAGTGGACTTGTAACAACTAACGAGGAAGTGGTTATCCTTAGGTAAATTATTTAAGTAAAGTGGTTACAATATGTACAATTAATTACATAATACAATTTAGCTCAACAGGCCGTGGAGGTTCAAGCCACTTTTTTTATATTCTACTAATATTCATACTTGTCTACTATATATTGTCATGTTCTGATTGTAAGAGATGGGGGGGTATGACGTAATTGGGTCAGTTATTAAGACACTCATGATCTAGTTAATTCAATATTAGACCATAACAGGTAATTACTAGATTGTATCTGAATCTTCTTTGGTCGAAGGATTGTTTAATTGCTTTTGCCTCAGATATCTGGAAGATGCAAACGTTGATGAACCTAAAAATATAATAGGAAATTGTAAAAGATAAAATATTGGTGGATGCTTTGGTTAAATGAAAATATGAGAAACAAATTAAATTTATTTGGTTTATTTGTTAAATTAGGATTTTACGTTAAAATAAATAAAGTGACAATTCGTGATATTCGTGAATGCGCGAGTTGGAGAAAACTTTAGTGGGGTTTTAAAATGATAAGGGAGCAGTAAAGGATTCCCAAGCCAGCCGTCGGAGAGTTAAGACGTGCTGTTCGTGTTATAATTTGGAATTAAGTTTTTGGATTAAAAGATTCTCAAGTCAGCCGTCGGAGAGTGAAGACGTATTTTTTGATGATAGAAAAGATAATTAAAAGTAATTCTTTTGGATTTGGATATAATTTTTGAGATTGTATGGAAAAGTAAAATTAAGTTCAATCAAAAGTGGATATTGCGTTTGATCAAGAAATTTATAAAAAGTTTTGGAACCACTGACGTTAATTTTCATGGTTATGTTTTATGGTTTTATGAATAAGAAAATATTGGAGGAAAATTGTTCAAATTACTTACCTGTGATTGATTATACGATTCGGATGAAGAAAATTATTATCCACTGGACGTTCCTACCTGTCTTTTTTGGTTCAAGATTCGAAGCTGATTTCAATTGTAATCTTCACGCTTGGATACTACCACATCATATCGGCCGCATAGGTAAACTCCGGAAAAACATTTACTGTTCTGTAAGAGTTTATGTGTCGCACTAATTATTGTAATAAATAGACAAATCGTTTTAAAATTCGGGCGCGTATAATAATTTGGGGGATTTATTGCAAATGCTTGATTTTGTTAAATTTAATTTCTTTAGGTTTAAGAAAACTAATATTTTGTCTTAAAAATTTTTATTGTGTAAAATAAATTGCACTATATTTGGTTCTAATAACGTTTGCGTTTAATTTAATTTATTCATAGCAATAGTAGATCGAAGAATAAGCAGATACAAATTTCCATTTGGTTGAGTTATCTTTATAAGAAAGATCACTAGTTTAAGGTGACGTATATGAGTGTTTTAATTAATCTAGATGGACCCAGGTACGACCCAAATTATCGAGTGTTTCATGCATAGCTAGTCGGAGCCTAATTGAATTAAGTGCCATTAACATTCCCCGCTATATAAGTAAAAAAAAATTAATCAGTACAGTAGCGAAACATGGCAAGATACTAAGACAAGGTCGTGTTATCCGATATTTCGTGGTTTGCTCTTATTAATTACCATGTTCACATAGCATTAATGTCCACAGAAGGGCCGTGCTAAGAAATTTTGTGAAGTCTGCAATTCAAACCCACAATTTTCGCACCCTAACTCAACCAGCGATCACACCAAGCCACTGCTGTGGCTAACTAAATAGTAATAAATATTATAATACGGCATAAATAATATAAGATAGATTATTAGCTATTTAGCCAACTCGAAGGTCATTGCGTTGGTTGTGCGGCCTGAAGGCCGCACTAGAAGTGGATTTGACTGATTAATTGAGCATGGTTATACATAGATACAAAGGTATCCTTTTATTTATTTTTAATTTAAATTAATTATTATAATTATTATATTTTAATAATCAACTTCGCTCGCGGTTTGTTATAATGAGGGGGGGGGCGCGAAAACTGCAGAATAAATTTTTCATTTACTAGTTAATTATTTTAGTTAAATTAGTTATATATTAGTTAAGATGGTCACTTTTATTGAATTAAAACTTTCGCTTATACGAGTATACATAAAATTAACACTCTTTACTTGGTCGAAACAACTAATATTTTTTTTTTTTTTATATATTTTATTTTTATGTGAATCAAGTGTTTCAAAAATTATATTCTGTTAGGGGCTTTTTTCAACACACCTTACATAAATAAAACTTTCCTCGCTTAATGTCCCCGGCTTAATGTTGAAGTTAAAATTTCGGTGCGGGAAAATTGGCACTGTAAAAAAATATCCTTTTCTCAATAGGAAAACAAAAACACTGGATTTTCAAAATAACATTTATTACTTATTGACAAATTAAACAAAAAACACATTTACACATTAAAAACCTTATACACTATAATATCCCTACAATTTAGAGTGGTGAATTTAAAGCAGATTACATTGAAAATTTCCGGTCAATTGACTATACCCCACTGTTGTCTTAAGTTGAACAGTTCACCTGAACAAAGAACAGTGTAAATGTCATCTTCCGACGCAGGAAGTTCGCTTCCAGTTGATAAGAGATAAAATGGTTAAAATTGGATGGATAAAAACAACCAAACTGTTTCTCGCCGGTATGAGTTCTTAAATGCAATTTTAGTGTTCGAATTCTTGAACATTTACGGTTTCTCGCCGGTATGCATTATTAAGTGGATTCGTAACCTTGATTGATGTGCACTTTTATACTCACAAATATCACAACTATACGGTTTCTCGCCGGTATGAGTTCTTAAATGGATTGTTAAATATGATTTACGTGCACATTTATAATCACAAATATTACAACTATACGGTTTCTCGCCGGTATGAGTTTTTAAATGACTTTGTAAGGCTGATTTATATGCACAAGTATACTCACAAATATCACAACTAAATTGTTTCTCGCCGGTATGAGTTCTTAAATGGATTTGTAACGTTAATTTACGTGCACATTTATACTCACAAATATGACAACTAAACGGTTTCTCGCCGGTATGAGTTCTTAAATGCAATTGTAAGTCTGATTTACGTGCACATTTATACTCACAAATATCACAACAAAACGGTTTCTCGCCGCTATGAGTTCTTAAATGGATTTGTAACATTGATTTACGTGCACATTTATGCTCACAAATATGACAACTAAACGGTTTCTCGCCGGTATGAGTTCTTAAATGCCTTTTTAGTGTTGAATTTCCTGCAAATTTATAATCACAAATATCACATGTAAACGGTTTCTCGCCGGTATGAATTCTTAAATGGATTTTTAACAGTGAATTTTGTCCACATTTATACCCACAAATATGACAACTAAACGGTTTCTCACCGGTATGAGTCCTGGAATGTCTTATTAAATGCGATTTACAGGCACATTTATAGTTACAAATATCACACGTAAATGATTTCTTGTCTTTATGAGCTCTTAAATGACGTATTAAAGTTTGTTTAAGAGCAACTTTATAACCACAAATTGGACATTCAAATAAATTTGAACAGCTCAGCGTTAATTGTGTAGGGTTGGTTTCTTCTTTAATGTCAATGGAATGATGCAGATCTTCTAAATTAAATTTCACATCTTCCACCTCTTCTGTTTTAATTTCGTAATTGCTAATTGAATTATATGGAGTCTCCAAAGATTTACCTGTGTTTTCCATAATTTGTGACTCTTCCGAGGGTAGCACTTGAGCAGCAAATAAATCAGTAACTGGTTCCATTTGGAGAACTGCACTAATACAAAATTACTTTTTTTATTCGAATGCGTTGGATATGTTATCGATTTAGAAACCTACTGCTATAGTTTGTTGTCAAATCACTGTGTGGCACAATTATAAAATGGCGACATTGATTGAGGTAGAGTATTGCGCCATCTAATATTGTAAAAAGAACTAAAATGAGTTCTTTTGTATTTTGTAGACGTATTGTAAATTTTTCTACTCTTGTAAATTCCGAAGACTAATGAGATCCACGGAATTACAAGGTATCAAATAAAACATCTGCCAACTACTATAATAATTGACAGTAAAATTTGCTGTCGGCAGACTCCCTGATGGACGTATAAACCAGCTCGTAATTAGCGGAAGCTAGGGTTCGTGGATCGTACGTCAAAATGATGTAGTACAAAATAAATGACACACAAATAATGCTAAACAAATCTATAATCGTTGAAATACTGTACAACAGCTGTGGTAGTATAATGCAACCACAATTCATATACGATCAGCGAGCTGATCACGTAGTAGGTAATTAAACAAATGGTGTTGTTAAATGTACAGATACAAATTAAAAGTCTTACAAGTTGCAACTCACCCAAAGGTACCTTGGTATGATTAATGAAATACAAAATAATCGCTCCTGACAATGAGCGGACTCCAAATTTGAATACTGTAGCACCAGGATGATGAAGTGAATACGTCTTCGACCGGCTCCACTGACAGTACGGAAAGCAGCTGCACTTGACCAGGTCAGGAACACCATAAAAGGAGTTGGTTAAAGAGAACCTCAAAGATTGAATATTTTCACCGAAGTTGTTGCTTTCCAGTGTGTAATATTTATCAATATTCCAAAAATGACGAGTTGACATCAATAAAATTGGTAACGCAAATCTTAATATTGAAAATTGACCTTGACGTTCAATTTATAAAACACAGTTTTTAAACAGCCCTTTGCGAATGTGTTCTTTAATCAGACACATGTACTCTAAAATTTAATGAAACCAAATTACTTAAAGGAAGTTATTTCAACAAGTTACTTACGGAAATAATGAAATTGATGTTTTATAATAATCCGCAGTCGCGCAAAACATCCATCCACCAATTTAAATGAGCAAATCAATTAATTAATCGTCTAATTAGTAAAATTAGTCGGAACAAAAATTCGACTCGACCACTTGATCAAATGCAAAAAGGCAAGATGGCTGCTTCACCGAGCGGTCACGGAAATTGAACGAAATAACGGTCGATTTCAGGATCTTATATACACGGTGTTGTAAAAGTTAATGTTATTATCCGTAACGGATGTAAAAATTCGTTACAGTATTCTTGTTGTGATTGATTGTAAAATTGATACGAAATTACAAATTGAAAAAATATATATTATGTACCTATAGTCTATCCGTTTTAAGAATGCAGAACTAAATTGTACTAAAACTGTGACCTTCGAGCGTGATTGGATAAAATTTCTACGCGTTTACACTGCCGAAATTTTATTTGCGATTGATGACTTACGAATATTTTTTTTTAAAGATTCTGGCACATTTAAAAAATGTGTACAAGATAAATTGCTATTTGATAAAAAAATAATTTTAACTCGATTTTTTCAAGTATCAAATAAGTGACATTTTTGTTTTTTGTCGCTCATACACTTTAATTATTTGACGTTTCCCTGTGTTTGCATAATATTATTATTTGAGGCGTCTACTTGCAATACCGGCTGCATCCAGTTAAAGTAAATTTACAGAATGGACTATTATTGTTATCTCTCTTAGCAAAGCAGAATTTCTTTTTGAAATCATGTGGATATGATTACATTTGATGTGACTTGACTTTACATTAGCTGGTGAAACCACGAAATATTGCCATAAAAATTACTCACAAATGAATGTCAAATAGTAATTTGGATGTGCCCGGTATTGGAACTAACAAGGGTAAGTTTAGCATGCGTGGTAGCCGATTTTGATAAATTTGAAATTGGTAAAACTAGATCGAATTTCATTAGGTCTATAATTTTTTGTGTGTGAATGAGGTGTCCTTTGGACGTAATCGGCACTTGAAATTTCGCCGCGCCACGCCTCCTCAGTGCTATGATTGGTAGTCGCAGTTACCTTGAGAATACAATATTTTTTAAATTTTTCGAAAATTTGATGAAATATTTGATAATGTGATCGTTTTCGTTAAAAATTACAGGCAATTAACTAATTTTTATAAATAGTTTATGTAACTTTTAATTTAAAAAATTAAAAAATACATAAATATGTTGAGTTTAACACCATTACAAAAAATGATAATAGTAAGGATCCTAGCTAGAGTAATAGGTTAGGTGGCCAGGTTACAAGACGGATCGTTCGGGTTCGATCCTGGCATTGGCGTATTTTTTTTTATTCATATTTTCGTTATGAAAATAAATATCACGATTCAAATTAAATTCTGTTCTTTTCTTAAATTCAATTGGATGACAAGAGAATCGTAAAAAAAATGCGGTAGCACTTTGAAGAATTTACTATTTACAAAATTTGTTAAAAGGGTAGAAAAGACTAATAAAATCAAATACCTTTGAACACATTTTTACAAAATTTCTTCAAGCGACTACAAAACTGTACAGTATCGAGAGAAAAACAAATAAAAACTTATGTTAATTGGTTGTATTGTTTCTCAAGCCCTTTGGAATATAAAATTATGATATAAGGTACCTATGTGTTAGTAGAAAATGTTTTTCTTATGATTCTCCTGTCATCCAATTGAATTTAAAAAAAGAACAGAATTTAATTTTAAATCGTGATATTATATTAATAATTTCGTATTCGGGTTCTGATATAAATCTAACAAAAAGCAACCATTTCCATTTGTTTTCGACATGCCGGATTCGTTAAGTGTGAAATCGAATTTGATTCTGACGACAATGTAGAGCTTGTGCTAAAGCTCAAAACTTATACAATGCGCGAAGGAGGAGCCAAGAGGGCGAAATACATACATATGAAATGCTACGTAAAAACATTAGCTTGGCGCAAAAATTTAAAAAATGTAAATAAGGCTAAAATAGCCTTAAAGAAGGCTGATTGTTATTTATATTATGAAACAATACTAAAATTTCTAAAATTTTAAATACTAAAATTTCTTGAGCAAGAAATTGAGCAATTTTTGGAACAATCTAAATTGTGTAGTAAATTGTGTAGTCCCAACAAGCCCTGTTTGATATTAACACAATTTCTTGAACAATAAATAGTGTGGGATTCTGCGCAGTTTATTGTCATCTGTCATAATTTGAAATTTGAAATTTAATAATTGTTCATTGGTCTATAAAAACCAAATCAAGAAATAAAACGAATGTATCTATTATCTAAAAATATAAATATATTGCCGTGATTAGCTACTGTATTTATTTTTAATTTTTATAGCGGGGAAAAAATGTACGGCACTTTTAACTTCTCCGGACTAGCTCTGTGGGCGTGACAATGGTTCGATTTAAGGTAGAAGCACATTCTACAATGTTGCGGATAATTCGCAACCTGTCCCAAAAGAAAAACAATAATGTTTGCATGTACTCGAATCTTATTCGTACCTCTAAACGCTGTACCTATTTTTGAAGCAAATTAAACTAAAATAAAATCTCCTCACTCCGAAACCTGTTCATTTATTAATACAAAAATTAAATTTATGAAACAAAATTATAAATTTCAACAAAACAAATTAAGTGTACATTTAACCTTATTATAAATAAACTTATAAATAAATAAACGTTGATGGATGACATAATTAAAGAAACAAAAAGAAAAACGAAAAAACTAAATGTGGGTTACAGATATATGCAAGAAATAGAGGTATCAGAGTTTGCATTTGCTGACGACTTGGTGCTATTTGCAAGAAACGAGAGAGACCTACAATATAACATTGAAGTATGGAATGCGACCCTGAAGAACAAAAACATGAAAATAAACGTAGCTAAAACTAAAACAATGGTAATTGGGAAGGAGGACAAAAAGATAATTATTACAATTGAGAACAAACAAATAGAACAGGTAGAACAATATAAATATTTAGGTGTGCTGATAGAAAGTAAGGGAAACTACGAAGCCGAGATAAATAACCGGCTGCACTCTGCCGCAAATGTGTACCACGCGTTGTGCGGTGCCATTATAAACAAAAAAGAAATAACCAAAAAGACGAAGATGACTGTATATAAGACCAGCTACCTACCAGTATTGACATTTGGGTGCGAGACATGGATCACCACACAAAGAACGAAGAGTAAAATTCAAGCTTCAGAGATGAAGTATCTTAGAAGAGTCGAAGGAGTTACTAGAAGAGATAGAATCAGAAATGATGAAATAAGGAAAAAAACTTGAAATAGGTACTGTACAAGAAAGAATAGAAAGACAACAGCTCCGATGGTTTGGACATCTGAACAGAATGCAAATGAATATCCCAGTGAAACAGATATGGTTGGCGAGAGCAACTGTGTAGCATTTATTTTTAATTTAAACACTTTGGAATGCTACAAAAGACATCAACATCATCAGGCGACCTAAAAAGACCAACATTAGTTTGTTTATTTTAGTCTATTAACTTAATCAGACTTTCGAAGTACCCTGCACTTAACTTTTGCGTTTTCAAAATTTAATAATTGATAATTTGGCAAGGTCGTCCGGACAATCAGAGAGGTCTGAGATAAGTAGAGAAGTGCGTTTTACGAAAAGTTCGTAGTAGTTTTTCGGTAAAGTTTACTAGTTTTTAAACCGATCTGGGTCTTTTCTACGACTTATTGAGTAATTTTAATTTGCTTATTCGGTGTTGTCCGGTATCAACGTAGAAGGCCAGTAATATTTAACTTGGTGGAGTACGCGAGTTATCGGTACCACACGTTAATTTTCCTATTAAGGAAGCTAAAAGGATCATTGTTTAAAACGACGTTTTCGATCGATCAATTACTTAACGCTATTTCGAACACATCCTTCGGCTCTGTTATTTTTGGATGTTATCATCGATTTGGTTTACCGCTACTGTTTGTCACCTGTATTGTTCATTCAACTACGTTATCAACCGTTGATTTGCTTGATTGCTGTTCCACTGCTACATACCTCTGCAGCGACGTGATTTCAACATCACCACAAAATTGGTTCTCGCCCAGGTCGAACTCCAGTGCCGTCCCGACACGAGTTTTGTTAAGGGTGAGAGTTTTTTTGCTATATTAAATTTTCGTGTGGGGTTTGCGATACCGCCACAATTGTTTTCGTCGTGTATTGGTGCGCCGCCGACTATCAACCTAATTTATAATTTGTTTGCTTTGATAGGGGTGAATCCCCCATGTTATTTTTGATATTTTGGTATATGATTTAATGATAACAGTTGTTATCGACGCCAACACAGATAACCACTTGTACGGTGCAACTATTTATATTTTTTGTACTGTGCGATTATTTTTGTACCGAATTCGACTAATGATTATATGTTTATTTGTGCTCCGGTGTTTTATTTCACCAGCATTTGCCCTTTCAGGAAAACACCTATTTATAGCGACATAAAGGGTGTGGCGCCTTTTTTTTTGAATTCAGTTCTAGGGAGAGGGTATTCATCCCCTGCTCGCCTGACCCCCCCATAAATTGCTCTGCTGCTGAGCTTGCTGAAGCGTCGCTTTATTATAATCACCGGGAGTACAGGTAAGGTCGGCATATTTTTATTTAGTTTTGACGACTGGTGCCCAGGTGGAGTACGCAGGTCGCAAATTTGGCGCCCAACGTGGGACCATAAGCCGCACAGAACGCGAGGCCTTAAGCCGCACAGAAGTACAAGTGGGTATTGCGTTGGCGAAAGCGAAATTTGTTTTCGCAGAGTAGATTTGTGCATTAAAATTCGGTTAGGTGGTTAAAATAGTTTATTTTGGGCACGGCTTACAGACGAAAGCGAAATTTTTTTTTACAGTCAATTGCTCACCTTCGTTAGTGAGACGTCATTGGTGTAAGTTGACCTTGGAGTGTTTGCTCGCGAGTCATTTGAATTGCATTGTTGGCAATCTTTGTTTTTTTGCTGTATGGAGATGGAAGGTAGCAAGATCAACGTAGACAGGTTGTCGAAGGACGAACTGATCTACGAAATCAGAATCAGAGCGACGGTTGAATACACAGGTAGTAGCGTCGACGAACTCAGAAAGATACTAAGATCGATCTTTAAAAATAAACAATCTTTAAACGCTTCGATACCGGTGTACCCTTTTTCTATCGCGGAAGATTTAGAGGCAGTTGTTGCCACCGTAGAAGAGTTAGGGCGACTCATGCTCTTATATACAGGGGTAGAACGCGACAGTACTCATAAAAAAATCGAGACAAAATTAACTTACGCATTAGGTAGGTTGAATCGCGCTAAAGCTGTCACCGAGGCTGACACAAGTAAAGTAGCGAATTTAAACACTCGATTGTTAATGTTGTCGGAAGATTTTAGGTCCAAGGGTAAAAGAGTTGGTAAATCTCGTGAGAGCATTTTAGACCTAGGTATTTTGAGTAGGACTCTTCGTGGAGTCGACGAAATAGAAGTTTCTGAGACAGAATCTTCATCCGATTCCGAGGTTGAAGCCAATTCGGTTAAGCGCCGGCCAAAACCTTATCCGGTTAGGAATTGGGGAATCAAGTTTTCAGGTAAGAAAACTGACGCGACGATAAACGACTTTCTCGATTCGGTGGACGAGAAAAGAATACCGAGTGGCTTGTCAAAGTCCGAGCTATTTGACCAAGCGATCGAACTTTTCACGGGAGATGCAAAAATTTGGTACAAATACATACGGTCTAAAGTTGGTTGTTGGGATGAACTTGTCGATGCGTTGCGAGAGGAGTATCTTCCTCCGTTATATGACCGCAAACTTTTTGAAGAAATAAAAAAAAGAACGCAAGGGAAGGGAGAAAGCATAGGAATGTATGTAGCGTTCATGCAGACCATGTTTTCTCGCCTGCAAACACGCATCCCGGAATCGACAAAACTCGAGATTTTGCTGGAGAATTTTGCTCCTCGCTATCAGCCGTATTTCGTGTTCTCCGAGGTCGAGTCAGTCGATCAACTAGTCGATCGTTGTCAGAAAATCGATCAGAGGCTAGACTTAGCCAAAAATTTTGTGCCGCCTCCACACAAAAGCGGTTGTGTGGAGCCGAGCTTAGCATTTGCTGGTGCATCATCAAGCAAATATGAGAAAGCGAGCGTTAATAGGCTGGACACAGTCAGCCCCGAATGTTGGAACTGCGGTTCGAGGGGACATTACGCGAGGGACTGCAGGACAGGAACCGGGAGTGTTCGCTGTTCCGGTTGCAGGAAACCTAATGTCTCGCGGGAACAATGCCCGGTTTGTAACGGCGCGCAGGTTCGCGGGGGTAGGAAGATGCAGCATAGACGTGCGGGAAACGGTTCGGGGCGAATCTAGGCAGTCGAGCTAGATCCACCCCTAGGACAGTCTCGACGAACCATTATTTAGAGGCGGTTCTGCACTACATTCTAGAGAGTGCTAAAGACGACCAACGTCCATATTTGACGGTCACTATATTTGGTCAAAAGATAAAGGGATTACTTGATTCGGGGGCGAGCAATACAATTATTGGTTCTCTGGGTTTATCTTTCTTAAATAGATTGGGAATCAGGGTTAAAAGCGGCGAGACCGTTTGTAAAGTTGCAAATGGGCAGCTTGTTAAGGGTGTGGGAAAGTGCACGCTTCCTATGAAGGTGGCTGACCACACAAAATTAATTGACGTCACAGTTATACCTGAGGTGCCGCATGCCCTCATATTAGGTATTGATTTTTGGAAGGCAATGGGTATTGTACCCGATGTGAGAAGCGATAGTTGGGATTTCTCTACAGAACCCATAGAATGTTTGGCGGTTAACGATGCGATACGCGATGCTAATGGTTTAGATAGTGGGGAAAAAGCGCGTTTGGAAGCATTAATCGAAAGGAATTACAATCTTATGGGAGACGGATTGGGTTGTACGAACCTCGTTGAACATGTGATTAAGACTAACGCGGAGCCAATCAAACAACGTTACTACCCGGTGTCTCCGATAGTACAAGCGCAACTAAATAAACATCTCGATGAGATGATTGGACAAAACATAGTCAGAAAAAGTTGTAGTCCTTGGGCATCTCCGGTCATCTTAATCAAAAAGAAAAACGGTGAGCAACGTTTTTGCGTTGATTACCGCAAGCTCAATGCCGTAACCGAGAAGGATAGTTATCCGCTTCCTTACGTGACTAATACGCTCGATCAACTGAAAGATGCGCGATACTTGTCGTCTTTGGACGTGAAATCGGCATTTTTCCAAGTTCCTCTCGCGGAGGAGTCAAAGAAGTACTCTGCTTTTGTTGTTCCTAACCGTGGTTTGTGGGAATTTAATCGTTTACCTTTCGGCCTATCCACAAGCCCGGCTACTTGGCAACGGTTGATGGACCGGGTGCTGGGATATGATTTGCTCCCTCACGTATTTTGTTATCTCGATGATGTCGTGATAGTCACTCAAACTTTTGACAAACACTTAGAGATTTTAGATGAAGTGTTTAGAAGGCTACGCGAGGCCAATATTACCGTTAAGAAAGAGAAATGCCAGTATTGCCGTTCCGAATTAAAGTACTTGGGTTACGTGGTAGACAAACACGGTTTACATGTTGATCCCGATAAAGTGAGAGCAATGTTAGAATTACCGGCACCAAAGAATGTTAAAGGTGTTCGCGGTATTATTGGTACTTTTAGTTGGTACCGCAGATTTATTCCCGAGTTCTCTACTCTTATAGCTCCCATTACGGCTTTACTTCGTAAATCTAACAATAAATTTGAATGGACAGAGAACTGCGAGAGTGCTTTTCGTACCCTAAAAGAAAAATTGGTTACCGCTCCGATTTTGAGCTGTCCTGATTATAACTTACCATTTGAGGTCCAGACAGACGCATCCGGCTGGGGTATCGCCGCGGTGTTGACTCAAACTCACCCGGACGGTGAGAAAGTCATATCTTACATTAGTCGGTCTTTAACTCGCCAAGAGCAGAAATACAGCACCACCGAACGTGAGTGCTTAGCTGTCCTCTTCGGGCTCGAGAAATTCAGGCAGTACATTGAGGGGGTACCTAATGTAAAAGTCGTCACAGACCATTACTCGCTTGTTTGGTTACGAAATCTCCGTGACGTTAACGGACGATTGGCACGGTGGGCTTTGAAAATGCAGGGGTACGATGTACAAATTGTCCATCGGAAGGGCAAAGAACACGTAGTCCCTGATACATTAAGTCGTGGTGTCCCTGTGTTAGATAGTGTTGAGGTGGATAGAGAACAATGTCCCGACGATCGGTGGTACGCTGAAATGAAGCGTAAGATTAGCTTAAAACCCCTTATATACCCGCAATGGCGAGTAGAAAACGGGATAATTTATAAGTACTTACCGCCCAAATTTGTTGGTTTGTCTAATGCTTGGCAGCGTTGGAAAACTGTTGTTAAAAAGGCTGATCGTCAAGCGCTTTTGTTAAAGGCGCATAATGATCCTACATCCGGTCATACGGGGGTGTACAAAACGTATGCTAGGCTAGCGGAGACATACTTCTGGCCCAAGATGAGGGAAGATGTCGAGAGGCTAGTTAGGCGTTGTAGGATTTGCCTACAATACAAATCGCAGAATAGAGCGCCGGTGGGTCAAATGCTGTCGCATACGCCACCGTCACAGCCATGGGAAACCATTTCTTCAGACTTAATGGGACCGTTACCAAAGTCAAAGAGTGGCAATAGATTTATGTTGGTGGTCACTGACTACTTCAGTAAGTATGTGTTGGTATTCCCAATGAGGAACTCCCTCGCCACCAACATAATCAAAAGACTGGAAAACGAAGTTTTTCTTGTTTATGGAGCACCTAGGGTGGCCATATCCGATAACGGCCCTCAATACATCAGCCGTGAGTATCGTGCGTTACTCAATCGTTATGACGTCGAAGCGAAGTATACACCTTATTTTCATGCCCAAAGCAATCCTACAGAACGGATGAACAGGACAATCAAGCGGATGATTGCGTCCTACGTTCAGGAAAAACACACGGCTTGGGATGAGAATTTGGCTAAAATAGCGTGCGCAATAAGAACTTCTAAAAGTGAGACTACGCAAGAAACTCCGTATTTTGTTAATTTCGGTAGGTCTATGATCCTATCCGGAAAGGATTTTATGCGTAGAGAAGTGTTCAAAGATGAGGAGGTTGTACACGAAAACAGTCGCGATGAGAGTTTGAAGGATCTGTTCGGTTTCGTGAAACGTAGGTTACAGATAGCTTCAAACAAGAACAAGAAAGCATACAATTTAAGACGTCGACCCGAACAATTTATAGTAGGTCAGGAGGTTTATAGAACGAACCATGTTTTGTCGAAAGCGTCCGACAGGTTCACACGGAAACTTGCTCCAAAGTTTGTGGGCCCTTTCACGATAAAGCGCAAAACGTCCCCGTGGACTTACATTCTGGTTGACCGAGACGGAATAGAACGCGGTACGTGGAACGCAAAAGATTTAAAAGCGAAACCACCCGATTCGGATTAGGGCGCTTAGTATAACAAATTAGTTTTTAACATTAGTGCGTGTCCACGTACGTTTTAATTAGATTAATCAATTAGTTTCGTCCAATTTTTTTTTGTATTTAGTTCACCCGACGTTGGGGTGGTAGCAATTTTAGGAAAATCGCTTAGAGTAAGGGGGGAGTTGTAGCATTTATTTTTAATTTAAACACTTTGGAATGCTACAAAAGACATCAACATCATCAGGCGACCTAAAAAGACCAACATTAGTTTGTTTATTTTAGTCTATTAACTTAATCAGACTTTCGAAGTACCCTGTACTTAACTTTTGCGTTTTCAAAATTTAATAATTGATAATTTGGCAAGGTCGTCCGGACAATCAGAGAGGTCTGAGATAAGTAGAGAAGTGCGTTTTACGAAAAGTTCGTAGTAGTTTTTCGGTAAAGTTTACTAGTTTTTAAACCGATCTGGGTCTTTTCTACGACTTATTGAGTAATTTTAATTTGCTTATTCGGTGTTGTCCGGTATCAACGTAGAAGGCCAGTAATATTTAACTTGGTGGAGTACGCGAGTTATCGGTACCACACGTTAATTTTCCTATTAAGGAAGCTAAAAGGATCATTGTTTAAAACGACGTTTTCGATCGATCAATTACTTAACGCTATTTCGAACACATCCTTCGGCTCTGTTATTTTTGGATGTTATCATCGATTTGGTTTACCGCTACTGTTTGTCACCTGTATTGTTCATTCAACTACGTTATCAACCGTTGATTTGCTTGATTGCTGTTCCACTGCTACATACCTCTGCAGCGACGTGATTTCAACATCACCACAAAATTGGTTCTCGCCCAGGTCGAACTCGAGTGCCGTCCCGACACGAGTTTTGTTAAGGGTGAGAGTTTTTTGCTATATTAAATTTTCGTGTGGGGTTTGCGATACCGCCACAATTGTTTTCGTCGTGTATTGGTGCGCCGCCGACTATCAACCTAATTTATAATTTGTTTGCTTTGATAGGGGTGAATCCCCCATGTTATTTTTGATATTTTGGTATATGATTTAATGATAACAGTTGTTATCGACGCCAACACAGATAACCACTTGTACGGTGCAACTATTTATATTTTTTGTACTGTGCGATTATTTTTGTACCGAATTCGACTAATGATTATATGTTTATTTGTGCTCCGGTGTTTTATTTCACCAGCATTTGCCCTTTCAGGAAAACACCTATTTATAGCGACATAAAGGGTGTGGCGCCTTTTTTTTTGAATTCAGTTCTAGGGAGAGGGTATTCATCCCCTGCTCGCCTGACCCCCCCATAAATTGCTCTGCTGCTGAGCTTGCTGAAGCGTCGCTTTATTATAATCACCGGGAGTACAGGTAAGGTCGGCATATTTTTATTTAGTTTTGACGACTGGTGCCCAGGTGGAGTACGCAGGTCGCAACTGGTCGACGAACTCGAGGTAGACCGAATAAAACCTGGAATGAAAATATTGGAAAGATTCTAACAGAAAGAGAAAAAACTTGGAGGGAAGCTAGCGAGATGTCTATGGACAGGAAGAAATGGAAAGATTTCATAAACCGGAAGAATTAGTTAAATTGTTACAAACCACCTCAACACCTTAGGGTAAATGAGGATTTTGATTATATATATTGTTGTGATTCAAAATACCAACAATTTTGAATTAAATAAGCACTCTGAAAGATTACAAATTACATGAGGACTCTTAATGACAAAGAAGAATTCCAAGAGATAATTTTGAAAGCTCTAATAAAGTCAGTTATCAACAAAATAAGTGAGAGGAAAGATTCGTTCAGCAATGATATAAAAATCATGAACTACAATAATTTTTATATTCATAGAAAAATTTGTTCAATGTATAATTAAGTTTTTAGAATTATAAATGTAGGTTAATTTTAAGAAGTGAGGTAAAGGTACAAAAGATTTACGTAGTTTGGTGTGGTCACGGTAAAGACAAAATGCAACGATTCGTTCATCCGGGACTGATGCGTGTTGAGTGTAACCAGACGTTAGGTTGTTATAACGATTCTAAAACAGAGATGAAATTAATTAAAATGACATTTGGTTAAAATAAAAATGATATCAAAGATGCATGAGACTTACGTTGTAAAAGATATCAAAGAGTGATAAAATTGATAAATTCGTCAAAACCAAGGAAACAGGAGATTATAAAAATAATAAACAAGATGATTACAAAATATGTAATAGGGCAGAGCGTTTTTCTTGTACTCTGGTCCTAAAAGTTGTTAAAATTGGATAAAAAAATCCAACTCAATCTGGAAAAGCTGAAACAGAAAAAGATTCACATAAAAATTGTATGAATTACATGAAGTTTCGGGAGATTAATTCTGATAACAAGTATAAAGGTACTTACTTTAAATAAGTTGTGTAGTGATTGGAGCCGATTGGAATAAAGATTTGCGGTAAAATAAATATTGGAGCACTAACCAAAATTACACGAGGTGATTCTCAAGAGATGACTTGCTGTTTGCGAAGAAGTTAAGAAGCATAACGGCGACACCTGTCCTCGGTAAGATAAACTTATTTAACTTTTTGCGGGAAAACAGTGAACGGTGTAATAAACAACGACACGTAAAGAAAACGGAAATGAAACGTCAATCTGCGTATTATTATAAAAATTATTTATTTGTTAAATGTTAGATTTCAATTCTAGGATAAGTTTGGGTTATTCATTATTTGTTGATGTTATTGTTTGAAAATAAATTGTTTACAGTTAAGATCTTTTTGAGTATCATTGAGGGACGAATCTCCCTCCTCTTAAGTTCTTTTTCAGGAAAAGCAATAGAACACACCCTCGAGGAATCGACTTCTGTGATTAAGAGTATTTTCATGCAAAAGTTATTCTTACAACTGAGCTAGCACGAGTGATTTATAAAAAAGATTTCAAAGTTCACTTTCAATTTAAATAAAAGTGTATGTGGCCCCGTAATAGAGAGGCCGGCACATAGCAATATAAATAAACTAACACCCCTCAGATTTAATCGCACTAATTAAAATTTTATCAGAAAATATTGTCTAACGATCGTTTAACTTAACGCACTCAAATTATCGTCTTACCGTTTTCACCACCGTCGAAGAGAATTGGTCCTGATGTTTTGCACGCTGCCTACGTGATGTGTTCCAAACTCAGCATCCTCCAATTATCGTTCGAATTATACAATCATCGCTAACCATAGGTGATCAATTACTTTTTCCAAAATTCAATCTTCCAAACAACAAAACAACGGGCTGGTACCCGAATCCTTACTGTTCCCTTATCATTTTAAAACCCCACTAAAATTGTCCTCTTCAACTCGCGCATTCACGAATCTCACTAATTGTTATTTTGTTTATTTTAACGAAAAATCCTAACTTAACAAATAAACCAAATTAATTTAATTTGTTTCTTCTGTTTTCATTTGATCAAACAACCACCAATACTTCGTCCTTTACAATTTTATCATGAACACGGAACATGACAATATAATATTTATTAATTGTATATTTTTATTTAATTTTTTTTAAGTGCATTTCGCAGAATTCCATGTATTGCAAGTTATATTCTCGTAAAATGTTATGTAACTTGGTAATTTTCCAAAGATGATGCAATATGAAATGTTAATATTATAATTGTTTATTTCATTGTTGATTTAGCAAAACGGAAATCTAGAATATTCTAGAATATAAAATTCGCTAAATAAACTATTTGCAAAGCACATAAAAATGAATGTTGATTAATAATCATTAGTATTGTTTAAGTATTGTATAAGTTTACGTTTAAGTAGTCATAATGTTAGTCTGTATTTGTAATTATAAAAGTTAAGCAGGAAACTCTGCAAGTTAAAACATATTGTGGAAATTAAATAATATTCATAAAAAATAAATTAATAAAGTTTTAAGTGTTTTTATATTAAGTGTAATAAGAAACCCATTCATTACTGGCGCAGTCGTAAAGGATCCAAAATTTTTGGAAAAATTGGAACAAAAATCGTCCTAAAATTCCAAAAAACCACGAAAAACTGCAAAAGAAAAAAACAACCGATTTCAAATTGGGAGCAAACAAGAATCGTTGCGAACATTTGGAATCAAACCCTAGTTTAAGAAGAAACGAAGTGGACAAAAATCGCCACAAACAACTACTTAATTTTAAGAAAAGGATCCAAGAGCAAGCAACGTAGACAAGCATCGCTACAACGTAAGCCGTGGATCAACCAACTAATATTAAGAAGACAAGAAAACATATTATGAAGAAAAATATTATAACGTGAGTAAAAGCTCAAATTAAATTTCCTAATCCAAAATTTAAACCTACAATTAATTAAAATAATTTGAATTAGTCATATACGAGAAATAATTTAAATAAGCAAAAATTTTACGTTTAATAAATTAATTACATCACATAATAATAAGATTAATTCTATTTTTAACTAAGTAGGTAAATGAACTAACATTCTACATTATTCAACAAGTTATTTTTTTGCAAACGACACCCCGGAAATAACAATAGAAAGAGTAAACGTTAATTTAAATAATTCGATACGATTTTATAAATTTAAATCAAATTCATTCGCCTCTAAAATAAAATGTCAAACTTTCAAAATTTTAGTACACCTCAACAAATTAATACACCAAATCCCGAAAATTTTGAACAAAAAATTCAAAGTGACGAAACAATAAATTTAGATTATTCCAAAGATTACGACACTACAGCACGTAATCTAACATTTATATACCTACATCCCAGAAATTCAAGCACAATTTTTAATTGAAAAGTTCAGTGAATATAGTCTAATAAATCCAGAATTGGCTTTAAGATGTTTCAAAAATTACATAAAAACTGAAAATTTCCAAATTCAAACCTCGGATAAATTATCACGACAAAACAAAATTTTATATACCCCGTTACCAAAAATTTCCAAAAGTAACGAAAAATGCAAATTTTACATTTCTAACTTCTCAGAAAAATATGACGGTTTAATAGGACGCGATTTGCTGAAACAACTAAAAGTACGACTTGATTTTGTAAATGATACCTTCAATACACCTGAAGCAACAATACGATTTTTCAATACTTTGTTCATTAAAAATTCTATCGAAAAACATTTACACAGGACTTATCTTTTATCACACCCACACAAATCAATAAATTCTTTAGAATCCACAAATTTTAGAGAAAACAAAATTTTTCAAAAAACTGATTCAACTGCTGATTTTATGAACGAACATGTCACAAACCTTCCAATTAACCAAAATTTAAGTCAAAATCAATTTAAAAGTCAAGAACCGGTCAAAAAATGTAAATCCCTAATAAACGACAGTGTTATCGAATTACAAACATTACGGAACCAAATTTCAAAACTATATAAAGAATTACAATTAGTTAAACAAAATTTAGAGACAGCACAATCGGAAATTGATAAAAAGCATAACGAAATTTTGATGAACCAAATTCATAGAAAATTAACTTTACTGCAAAAAACAATTTCAGAAAATCTAAAACCGATAAGTCAAGTAAAAGAACAGAATTTACCAGTTCGATTAGAACAAAATTTACCAATTCCATTAGAAGAGCAAAATTTAAAGTCACCCGAATTAATTCATTCACATTATTTAGAATCAATGCATTTCAAAAGACAAAACCCAGCTAGAAATATTAAACACATAAATAAAATTTCGACAAATAATTACAAAAGAAAACATTTTAGAAATTTTAAATTATTTTCAAATAAATCCCAACAAAATTTCAAAAAACGAAATCTAGTTAAAAAACTCAAATACGTAAATAAGATTTTGATTAATAACAATAGGGGAAATCACTTTAAAAATTTCAAATTATTTATAAACAAATCACAGCAAATTTTAAAAATCAATAACCGCAAACGGAAAAATTTAAATAACCATTACAAAAACCAACAATCAATAAACCAATCAGAAATTCAAAACTTAAAGTCACCCGAATTAATTAAATCACATTATTTAAAATTGATAAATTTCAAAGGACAAAATCTAATTAAAAATCTTGAATACAAAAGAAGACATTTTATAAATTTCAAATTATTTATAAATAAATCAAAACAAATTTTAAAAATCAATAACCGAAAAAGAAAAAAATTAAATAACCATTACAAAAATCAACAAACGATAATCCAATCAAAGGATCAAAATTTAAAATCATTAGAATTAATTAAATCACATTATTTAAAATTGATAAATTTCAAAGGACAAAGTCTAATTAAAAATCCTGAATACGTAAATAAAATTTTAACTATTAACTATAAAAGAAGACGTTTTAGAAATTTCAAATCATTTATAAATAAATCACCACAAATTTTAAAGATCGACAACCGGAAAAGGAAAAAATCAAATAATCACTATATTGATCAATATTCACTTTTGGTACCTCCAAAAACCAAAACAGCAAATTTTCTTTTTTCACGCAATTCCACAATACACAATTTTAAATAATTAATATAAAACTTACATAATTCCAAATTTTTCAAAATTTTCAAATTTTACATAATATGAACCAACTCGATTACACTAACAAACATATTTAATGATTATAGATACATTTACCAAACTGGCACAAATAGTTAAAGTAAATTCAAAAAACACAACTAACGGCAAAAATAATAAATTCAAAATCATTCATTTCAATTCAGATTTCTAATATGCGAGCATCAGTAAATGAACCAAATTACATTAAATGGCAAATATCCTATACCCGATATTACCGAAATATTGGACGATTTAGGAAATTCATAAATCAAAATTCTCATCTTGGACGTTATCCAAATTTTTGATATGCAACCTTTTTACAAATCAATTTCACATTTTAGAAAACAATTTAATTGCATAAACCTCACATTTCATAACACCATTGAAAAAAAAAATCAATACAAACAAGAATTTATAAAATCGATCGAAATCAAAATTTTAACCTATCAACAATTTTAAATCTATGATGTCAACAATTTCAAAATTAATAATTACCTTTCGAATAACCAATGACTTGTTAAATAATTTGGAAATAACAATTAATTTTGCAGAAATTAATGTTTTTCATAAGTAAATGATCACACCTATGAACCTTTTAGAATAAATGAAACCTGTAAACAATAAATTACTATTTGAACCAAATTTAGAAATTATCTTACTATTTGAAAACTCCGCGAGTTAAAATTAAAGGACATCAAGGTACAAAAATCCGAAACAAAAATTTAAAAACCTAAAATTCTTTGAAGTATTTGACAAAGGAACTTGTAGTACTAATTCAGAAGTGAACCCTTGGAACTGTCCACAGTCGATTTAAGTGAACTCAACAAAATTCAAAGTGAATTTAATGACCAAAAGATTCAAAAAAAAATTTTTTATTTTACAGTGATACAATTTAAAGTGTTTGGACAATTTTAATTTATTTTATCATTTCTATTTTATCATTTCTATTCATTGTTTATTGTTAATTATAAAATCTTCATTTGTATAAAAAGGGTATAAACATTATCAGGCTGAAAATCAAATCACAACGTCAACGTCATCGAATTGGACACTGCTGAAAAATTAGTCACCGATAAGCTCCGAATTTTTCATCTTATGAGGGGAGAAGTTATATTCTCGTAAAATGTTATGTAACTTGGTAATTTTCCAAAGATGATGCAATAGGAAATGTTAATATTATAATTGTTTATTTCATTGTTGATTTAGCAAAAGGGAAATCTAGAATATTCTAGAATATAAAATTCGCTAAATAAACTATTTGCAAAGCACATAAAAATGAATGTCGATTAATAATCATTAGTATTGTTTAAGTATTGTATAAGTTTACGTTTAAGTAGTCATAATGTTAGTCTGTATTTGTAATTATAAAAGTTAAGCAGGAAACTCTGCAAGTTAAAACATATTGTGGAAATTAAATAATATTCATAAAAAATAAATTAATAAAGTTTTAAGTGTTTTTATATTAAGTGTAATAAGAAACCCATTCATTACTTTGCATACTGTGCCTCATTTTTTTCTTCTCCTTCCATTTTTTTTAATTGGGCTGCTACAAACTCCCCGAAAATGTCCTCAGACGATTTATTTTGAATTCCAGTCTGGTAAGCTTTGCTCATCGTTTCCAAATTTTGTGAGACTTTACTTAAAATGATCTGTAATATTGTCAGTATCAATGAAAATTGTTATCGTGTTTATTACTATAATTACCATTTCTTCATTAACATCCTTGCTTTTATTGTCAATCTTCCTTTGCTTCGTTTCAGTTACTGACTGCCTACTCGGTGTCCTACTAGGTGTCTTACTAGGCGTCCTGCTAGTGCTGGCAAGTTTTGCTTCAGAATCAGGCGACGGCAACAAGTAACCATTGTCCTGAACTTCATAATATTCTCCTTCGTTCTAACAGAATTACAAATAAAAGATGTTTCTATTCATACCATAAGTTAATTCACTTACTAGTCCGGAAACATCCACTGTTAATGTTTCGTTCTGGCTTTCTAGTTCGTAGTGTTGTGTTTCAGAATTAGATGCCTAACATTTTGATGACTGATTAAATGAGGATTTGTGCGCTCGTATTTCCAGTGAATCATTCAAAAACAGCATTTTCTCAAAATACCATAATGATGGCGTGTATACCTAGAACCGAAGGAAATATCAGTCTCGGAACAGACTCCTACAATGGTTTACCATATCAACATTTATTTTCTTTTAGTAAATGAGAAATGTTTATGTTGGTATATACAAAAATTTAATTTACCTCAGCCTCGCCCATTCCACTATGCAGTACGGTTAGCATCTTTCTGCGTTCAGCTGAATACGTGGTGCGAAGGCCTAGAAATTTCTTTTGTATTTCTGCCTCCGTCACCAACGATAGTAACTTTGCCAATCGTTCCTTCACTTTGCTCAGTGCAATACTTCGTAAATGCTTGTTGTGATAGTGTGCGTGTTTGACCGAAAACAAGCATGGGTATTTGGCATATTCATCGATCAACGCTTCTACCTGCTCGTTTGACCAACCCATTCTCGATGCTACAATATAATTAAATTATTTTAACTGAATTTGTATCATGTTTCCAACTTTAATAATACTTACCAATTATATGTTTACTCATAAAATTGAAATTAAATTACAAAAAAACAAATCCACCACGTGCTATTTAACCTAAACAGTTTAAACGTAAATAACAGCGAAATAAATTATCATTTGACATGATCGATTTGACATTCTGCCGGTACTGCGCATGTTCACAGACAAATTGCGTAGCACATTGTGTGAAAAATAGAGCACGTTTTAAAATTTTCCAGACAATCTAAAAGCAAGACAATATTTCACACAATTTGCTGTTTGATACTACACAATTTAGATTGTTCCAAAAATTGCTCAATTTCTTGCTCAAGAAATTGTCTAATGTAATACCGCTTTAATACCATTTCATAATAATAAAACGCGAAATTTGTGTAGCTGTCTAAACGAAATCAAACATTCAACGAATGTTTTCTAGTTGGGCTTTTTAGTATTTGGACGCGTTTTCGTTATTGCGCTGATGTTTGTATAAGTTTTGAGCTTTGGTACGAACTCTACCACTAACAAAGTGGATTCGAAAAATCCAAGAAAATATTAAAATCAAGAGCAGAATCTCCATGCCGATCTACTTGAATATATCCATGTTGATGACAATCTTTTATGTACAGAATTTTTGAACGATGAAGAAATTATAGCGTCTACAAGTAGTGAAGTTATCAACGATAATTATGAAGAAGAAGATGAAGAAATGGAGAGTGATGAAGTACTTGCAGTTCCAACTCTCTCAGATGCTGTCCGAAATATCGAATCCGTTCGTTATTTTCTTCAATCACGAAATACTCCTCATAGTATTTTTAGTAAATTAGCGGAGGTGGAATTACATAGGGGAATGTCGTATAGGTTGGGACGCCGTATAGGTTGATCATATGCACGACGATAACATGATTGAATTCGTCGGGGACTTCATTAGAGAGACTACCAACAAACTATTAAAACATTGTTCAAAGCATGCAAACGAGATGGTTCGAGGCGTAGGGAACTATGACCTTGCTGATGAGACCTTGACGAAAAATAACAGTAAATTATTGAAAACAATTTTATCAAGAAGTTTCAATTTCTACGACTAGGCCATCTTTGGCATGGAGTCTCTGATACGTTTACAATTTTACCTATGGTATCAATCTACCCTCTCCTTCTCAATTATTTTTTTTTCCTTATTTTATTTTAATAAAATTATCAGGTTTTTTTTAAAAAATTTTATCCTGTAACTAAGTTATTGTATTTCATTTAAAATTATAACTACTATTTAATAATTTAATTCTAACAAAAGGCTAAACCTAACAATAGATGACTTGTAATTAATAATTTTGTTAACATTTAAATGTTTTAATATGTAAAATTTGAATAAATAAATTTGATTTGAATCTTTAACTGCTCACGTTGGTGTACTCAGTACACCACTTGCATTTAAGAAGCTGCCATTTGTGTTAAATGCCCTAACCTATCTACCTAAATCTGATCTAACCTATCCACCCAGGGCCCCCGCAAGGCTGAGCGGTGCCCGCGTGCGGGACATTATTTTGGCGCCCTTTATTAATGTACGAAATCCAGTTATAAAAAAAAATTTTTATTTTATAATAAAACAGAAATTTTTTTTAATTTAATTTTTATTGGAAATAATAATTAATAAATTATTAATTAATAACAAAAAAAAAACATCTTTAATCCGTCACTTAAAACTACAACTTTTATTAGGTTAAATAGGTGTTTTTCTTGATTTAAGGCAGCAAATTCTTTTATTACTTCATCAAAATCGATTTTGTCAACCATCTCCTGCTCTATACCTAATATTGCTAGCCCAGATAGTCTCTCTTGGTGCATAGTTGATCGAAGAAAATTTTTTATTATTTTTAATTTTGAAAATGACCTCTCCCCAGAAGCCACAGATACTGGTAAAGTTAAGAGTATTCTTAAGGAAATTGTAACATTTGGCAGAGATGAGGTTAAATTGAGTTCAAATATATTGTTGTGGTTCAAAATACCAATAATCTTGAATATAAATAAGCATTTTTAAATTTACAAATTGCATGAGGTTTTCCAATAACAAACACAGATTCCAACAGGTAATATGAAGGCTCAGATAAAGTCGGGGTTTTAACAAAGAAAAGTGAGAGGAAAGATTGGTTCAACAATGATATGAAAAATTATGAACTACAGATAAGTTTTTTTTTTGTATTCACAGAAAATTTTGTTTAACGTAAAATAATTTTAGCATTGTAAAGAATAGGTAGATTATAAGAAGTGAGGTAAAGGTACAAAAGATTTACGTAGTTTGGTGTGGTCACGGTAAAGACAAAATGCAACGATTCGTTCATCCGGGACTGATGCGTGTTGAGTGTAACCAGACGTTAGGTTGTTATGACGATTCTAAAACAGAGATGAAAATAATTAATAATGACATTCGATTATATAAAAGGCAATATCAAAAAGGCATGATACTTACATTATTAATAAAAAATTAAATTATCAAAGAGTGACGAAATGAAAAATTGATCAAAAACCAAGGGAACGGTTGATAATAAAAAAAATAAACGGAGATCCGAAAAACGCGTTGGGAAGAGGAAGTGTTGTGGTCCTCTCGTCCAAAACGGTAACAAATTTGGATAAAAATCCAACGGAAAGTGATTAACCTAAAAAGAGAGAAAATTGTAGCGAGTTATAAAAAGTTATTTTTATGGTTTATGCAGAATTGGTATGATAAAAGTAAAAGTGAATACTTACCTTATAAAGTTGATAAAGTGGTTGAAGAAAGTACTTCAACAAACGAATTTCTTCAGAATTAATTTGGTTTCACATGTGTCGTTGATCAAATAGGATCACGAAATTAAAAATAATTGCAGCCTTGAAAATACAGAAGAATTTGAAAGAAAGTGCATCGCCATCTGTTGCGGGTAAGAGAAATTAAAATAACATTTTTTGCGGTAATATTGGACGTGTTAAAAGTTGCATTTACGGACTACGACGCGTTAAACGGAAACGAATAAAGGTTCGGTTTTGCGTAAATTTAAAAATAGTTAATTTGTTTATGTTAAATTTGTTTAGGTTAAAAATTATTATGTTTAGTTTAAGTTTTTGGGGGTTTATTATCGATTGTTAAATGTTCATATAATTATTCATAAAAATAAATGCGTTATATTTTACATATCCTGTTGAGTATAATTGAGGAACGAATCTTCCTCCACTTAATTTACATTTTCAGAAAAAGCAAAGAATCAACCCTCGAGGAATCTGCTCCTGTGATAAGAATGTTTCATGCTATATAAATTTAAAAAATAGTGATTACAAAAAAGAGAGCTAAACAAAAAGAAAAGAAAATTTATATCTTTATCATTAATTTTACATGTGTCCCTAATATAAAGGAGAAGCGATACATAGTAATATATTGCAATATATCCAGAGGATTTGAAGAATGAGGAATTGAAAATAACTTTAAAGCTTTAATCTCATTAAACAAAACATCTGCCTCAATATCAGCCTCCATCTTTACCGCATCAGTAAGCTTCTGTTGTAGAGCTTGGCAGTTCTTTAGATCATCGTCACATAATGTAAAAATATTACTAAAAAACCCAAAACCATTGTCATAATTAGAGATCATATCAAATCTACTATTTAAAGAACTTAGTACTTGATCAATTATTCTTAAAAAAAATTAACTTTAAACGCGGTTTTGGGATTTTGAGGTGCTTCATCCCTATGTTCATAATCAAAAAACTTTGGTTTATATTTTTCGTCTAGTAGTATTGATTGCGGGATAGCGGAGTACCAATTTCTTAACAGCTTGGCTGGCACCGACTCCAAAAATAACAATAATTGTATATTATTGACGTAATACATTAATTTTTATGCTCAGCACTGTAAAAATATACTTCTAATTTCTGTTAAATCTTCTTCTAATAACTTCTAATTATTTTTTACTTTTTAGTGCAACTTTTTTGTAGTGCTTTTTTTGGAAGTCGGTTTTTATTTTTCTGTAAAATTTTTTTATTTCTTGCTTTTTAGTGAATCTTGCGTTCCTTAACTGATTTATCGAAAGCGAATATGGGTACCCCTACTAAGCGCGCTGCCCATATGCGAGGCAGCGCGTTACGGGCTTACAATGCGGGCTTACAATCAATAAAAACCAAAGTACTCAACCGATTTGATGAAATTTATATGGGACCAATCTGAAACTATATCCTTTCGAATTGTGAAAAAATTTTGAAAATCGGTTAATAAATGACGGAGTTATGAGGTAACAAACATTAAAAAAAAAATACAGCCGAATTGAGAACCTCCTCCTTTTTTGAAGTCGGTTGAAAAATAGAAAGTATAGGTAAAAATATTTCTGAGATATCCTGACCTCTGGAACATTTAACAATTAAAAATAAAAACGTGGGGCGCAAGTTCGCTAAAAAAATATTTTAACCTACATCCCACATTTTAAATTAATTGTTAATTTTTAAAGAGGTTAGAATCTTTAGAAAGTCTCATAATGTGTCCTAAAATTATTAATTTCATCTCTAAGTGTTTAATAAAACCTTAAGTTAAAACTGTATGAAAATTTAATATGTCGTAGCACCAAAATAAATATTTTAAGAAATATTGTTTTTACCCGTCAATCCGAAAGACCGAAAGTTAATAGTACTTGTTAATCCTTAACAAACTAAATGTGGACACTAAGTATTTGCTTGAAACTTGACAAGTAAAGGCATTTACTTATTTTTATTCACCCTGCGCATTATTATTTTAAAAAATTTCTTTTTTTTATATATTTTTTCTGGATTTTCAAAATTTTTTTTTTGCCAAACCTTTGGTTTGGCGCCCCTTTGGGGTGGCGCCCGCGTGCGTTGCACGCCCGGTTACGGGGGGCCTGTATCCACCTAACCTATTATTGAGGTGTTCAGAACAACCCTAGTCAATTTCGTTGTTATAGCTGTACAAATAAGTTGGATATTTGCTTTTAATTTCTATGTGGTTGCACATGATGTATAGAATACACCACGCGAGTACTTGTGTAATCGCATGAAACTATATCGCACTTTGTTACACTCGTGGCGCAAGATAAAGAAATAAAAATCGCCATTATTATCGCTGATTTCTATATAGCTATATATTTTAAAGTATTCAACGAAACAGCTTGAATGTTATTTACCGCCAAATGGTAACTATGTAGATTCTAGAAAACAAAAAAAATCTGAATTTTTTTTATGGTTTACGAAATTTCTTCGCCACCAGCGAAGCTCGATGTACAGCAAAGTGCGATATAGTTTCATGCGATCTCTATTAGGCCCCTCGTAATTATTGCGGCACTTAAATTAAAAAATTTCCAGAAATTTATCACTCAACTAATATAAAATCGTATAAATTCATTATAAGCATTAATTTTCTTGTCGATGGTATTTTTTTAGATTTTAGTAAAAATATCTCTTATTATAAAAGGCCAAGTCTTTCTTTCTGTCTGTCCCACGGAAATACCCGAAGCAAACCGAACCGAACCGAACGCACAACGTATCATCGGATCAACGTATCATCGGATCAACGTATCATCGGATCAACGTATCATCGTATCATCGTATCAACGTATCATCGTATCATTTTGTCTATATAGGACAGCTATTTCCAAAAAAGCATTATGTGAACTTCCATAATGGATAATGAAAATTTTGAAAATCCTGCTGCAAAGCGACGGCGATTGAATCGTGAGAGAAAAGCACGTACAAGAGCTAACAACACAGAAGAACAGCTTCGATCACAGCGACAAGCTGACGCTCGGTCTCATGCGATACGTCGACAACGTGAAACTTTGGAAGAAACTCAAGCGCGGCAAGCTGCTGACGCTCGGTCCCATGCGATACGTCAACAACGTGAAACTTTAGAAGAAACTCAAGCGCGGCAAGCTGCTGACGCTCGGTCCCATGCGATACGTCAACAACGTGAAACATTAGAAGAAACTCAAGCGCGGCAAGCTGCTAACGCTCTATCCCATGCGACACGTCAACAACGTGAAACATTACAAGAAACTCAAGCGCGGCAAGCTGCTAACGCTCGATCCCACACGCAAAGAAATGGAAACTTTAAAATCAAAAACTTGTACTTTCAATTGACAATCAAAAGTATTTGCTTTAATATCAAATAAAATGCAGGTAAAATTGAAAGATTCGTAAATTCTATACTTTTAAATAATGTTTTTGATTTGCTACTTTTAAATCAAAAGCAAAAGTAATGACCTTAATAAAAATAATTTTGCAATAAAAGTATTTACTTTCTATGGTAATATAAATTATTTTCATATGTGATATTTTTAAAATTTAAATAGGGGAATTACCGGAATTGTAAACCGAATACTGTCGAACGCTTCCGGCACGACTTAACAGAAGAAAATTGTAATGCAAAATTTTATTCTGCAACGTTCTTGTGTGACTGGACGATCAGTAGTAATTAGTAAAAGCTGTATATTTTACCCCTATACAAATTATTGTGTTAAGGTGTTACAATGGCAGAACAGGAAATTAAAAATTTACTAGAAAGATGGGATATTGCACATTTAATACCATTGTTTGAAGGTAAGTAGTTTTAATTTGCAATTAATTATCATTTTTGTATAATTATTCGTTTGTAATAATAAATTAAACTATTGTGGCATTTTTAAAATAGATGGAAGGAAATCGAACAATCAATTTATAAGTTCTGTTTGCAATTTATCTCGCCATAATGTTAAAAACGGGTTAAAAACATTAAAATTAAGTTAAAAAACATTAAAAACAGCAAAAAACAAATATTCTAACAGGCCAGTTGTACATCCCGGATAAATTTATCTCACGTCTTGCTGACGCCTTTAATAAATTGTGCATCAGCAACCTTGACTTTTATGCCTTTTTATGACATCAATTACTCATTACATTAAATTTGTATATTTAAATTTTCTCAATTTTACAGAACAAGAGATCGACATATCCAACTTTATTGATTTAAGTATCGATATCATTAAAGAATTACCGACAACTCTTTAAACGTAAGCATTTTAAATAATCCATGCTAGACTACTTTTTATTTAAAATCAATCACAACTTTTAGGTAAAAGATTTTCCAGAAGCTTCTGTAGTAAATATTGCTACTTCGATACAAAAGGGGAACGTCAGATTTAAAAAATTTTTATGGATTTGAAGAACTGCAAAAATCATGTAGAATATCGTATCACTTAAATTTAACAAAATTTTTTAATTTAAGTGGTACAAGAAAATACATTTTAAAGAATTTTGAGATTGAGAAGCAATTAACTCGCAAAACTCGAAATATATTGGTCGAGTTAATTATAAATGCTATGCTTTCAGAGAGGTATGTACATTATATAAATTAATAATTTGTCGTACAATAAACATTTACTTAAATGATTATTTTATAGCGAAGTACGATGTCGATTTTCAAACGATTGCAGAAAAAATTTGCAATACTTTTAAAGGAGAAGCCATACACACCTAACTATTATATTCCTAGAACAACTAATCAAGAAGGCCAAAATAAAAAATATATAAACCCCAAAGGAAAATTGGTTGATAAATACAGGAATTTAAAACATATCTTTAAATCAACTTCATGGGCCAGTGCAAATGAAGGCAATGAAAATTATGAAGTGGATGATGATATATAGAAGGTACACAATATTGTTAACTCATTAGTTCATAATAATAGTTTGCAATTTTTCAATATTGCAGTTATACAGATGACATCAAGTTTAGTGCTGAATGGCTAAAAAAATGGTCACAACCTGAAGACTTAGTTATCGAAAATTGGACAAAAACTTTTTCGTTAAGGGTCAGTAGCAAACAAACATCAGTAAGAGAATTTCTAAATGAGTGGCAAATTTTATTAAAAAATAATTTTACGTCAAAATTGGTAAATTCTATTTATGTTTTGTATTTAAATAAATATTTTGAACATCTATTTCTTCGCAGATTGAAATGGACTTCAAAAAAATGTTTCCGTCTTGCAATATTAATTTATTAGAAAATTTTACTATATGGGAGCAATTCTTTAATAAATTCAAAAATATTAAATATGGAGAAAATACCTATATTTGCGATAATAATATAGAGTTATATAATTTGCTTAATATCAATCTTTAAGTAAAAAAAATTATTTATAGTTTATGTATAAAATTTTGTTTAAAATTCTCCAATATGTTGGTGAGTAATGAAGACAATTTTAGTGAACCCCGTATCTCTTAAACGAAACGTCTAAGAGAAAAACTAATAGCCCAAACCGGATAGGGAATTTAACGGGCTACAACTTTCGTCAAATAAATTTTTTTGGGCAACCACCCGTTTTCACAGAAACTCTGAAAATAATGAACAAGGTGTAGGTAAAAAAACAATTCACAAAATTAATTTAATAAATGCTCAAAATGGCCTCCCTCATTTTCAGCACACAGGCGTGCTCTTTTCAAAAGGTGTTGCACGGTATTATTTAATACGTTTTAACATTAAAACAAATGCTAGAAATCAAATTGAGATTTTTAGTAATTATGTGAATTTATATTTTTTACCTACACCTTGTTCATTATTTTCAGAGTTTCTGTGAAAACGGTTGGTTGCCCAAAAAAATTTATTTGACGAAAGTTGTAGCCCGTTAAATTCCCTATCCGGTTTGGGCCGTTATTTTTTCTCTTTGACGTTTCGTTTAAGAGATACGGGGTTCGCAAGAAAATTAAAAAAAAACCTGAATTTTTTAAACATTTTTTCCCTTAATTTAATTTATAACTCGAAATCCGTTGATTCTAGACGATAAGGGGTGATAACCTAATTTGTAAACAAGCAAATGATCTTTAAAAAAGTTCTAATCCATTAACCTTAAAAAATCAATAATATCGGAGCTATGGCCGTTTGAAATCATAAATTCAAAAAATTGCTTTAAAGCGAGGTACCCCCCAAGGGTTTGGACTTGGGCAAAAAGTTTATTTGAAAATTTGTCATAGAAAAGTGTCCTTTATCACCACCTCAAAGGTTCTCCACGGTCACGGGGACACCCTGTATATACCTATAATGTGAACAATAATTACTTCCTTACAAATAAGTTTTTATAATTTTTACGTTTAGTTTTTAAGTTAATTTTATTTTGGTTAAAATTGTATTTTTATTATGTATGTTATATTTTCGTCTTTTTATTTATATTTATGTATTTTTATAACACGTATAAATCTATAGGTAGTAAAAATAAACAAAATTATTAATAATTATTAAAATAGTTTGATTTCAAAACAAAAATTACCAAACGTTAAATGTAAAACAATGGTTTTCAAAAGGAAATCAAAAATTTTTTAAATTAAAAGCAACTGATTTTGATTTCAATTAAAAAATTGAAATTATTTACTTTTGAATTGATGGTTATAGTTGAATTGATGAAAGTATTGTACTATTCAAATAAAAGTAAAAAGTTTTAAAATTAAAAACAAAATTTGTAAATTGAAAACATAAATTTTTAAATTAAAAGTAAGCAGATGAAAACTATATACCATTAAAATAAAAGCAGTTTACTTTTATTATAGAAGTCAAAAGTAATGTTACTTTTGAATTAAAAGAATAAAATGTCGACGCCTTTTTAAAAGTAAAACTTTCGATTTTACCTGCAATTTTTTCGATTCTAAAGCAAATTTTTTTTGCGTGCATGCGATACATCGACAGAAAGAAAATCGATACCAAAGTCAAGCAATTCAACTCCAAATAAGAGCATTGAGATTTGATGAATCTCACGTTACTCGACACGATTGTGGAGAAATGAATTCCATCTGTCAGTTCTGAGGCTCCAAGAATTTCGCCAAAGAGCGTCCAGTTGATATACAATTTAACAACTGCTGTCATAAAGGAAAAGTGAAGATTCCGCAACCGCTCGATCAACATGGGAATCTATTGTTATACTAGCTGGTAGCCCGTCCGAGGACGGGTAGCTAGAAGGACGGGCAGGCAGCCAAGGTCATATGGCTTTTGGATTGCACTGAGAGCTTTCCTTAATCTTCATTCAACTTAAGTTACCTTGGCTGCCTGCCCGTCCTTCTAGCTACCCGTCCTCGGACGGTAACTTAAGTTGAATGAAGATTAAGGAAAGCTCTCAGTGCAATCCAAAAGCCATATGACCTTGGCTGCCTGCCCGTCCTTCTAGCTACCCGTCCTCGGACGGGCTACCAGCTAGTCTTATTATATTTTGTAAATATTATGTTTATTATTGTTTAATAAACATTTATTAAGCAATATGTACCTAGAATTTATTGATTATAGTGTTACCCGGAGGTTCGATTTTTCGATCGGGTCACTTTACTAAAACTATTCTGATATAACCTGAGGGGTTATATCTTCGCTGCCACCAGCTTAATTCTTTATTAATGTCGGGAAATTAAGCAAAGCCCGAAAGGGGATGATTTAAATACAAGTGGTAGCGGGCTGTAAAGATCTTACCTCGGAAGTCGTTGGGAATAAACAGTTTTCTCTTTCACACTTTACTCTCAAAAATAAAAATTACTGAATAGAATTTTAATAATTTAATAATAAAAAAATAGACAAAAAAAATAATGGGTACACAATTTATAATCATTGACTACTTAAATAAGCGAAAAGAACAAAATATAATCTAAAATAAAAGAATAAAACAAAATCAAATAAAAAGAAAATTAGATGTACAAAATTAATTAATAATTAGAAAACAAGATACCTTTTTAATAAATTGAACTCCTTTTTTAATAAATTGAACTTAGTTGGTTAAGCTAACTATTTGGCACTTAAAACACACGTGTAAAATTTGAGACTCGCTTGGGCACTGCCTCTATGAAAAATTATATCGATACTGACTTTTGAAAATGTTTTTCGCAGTGGGCGCATGGAGTATCTTACATTAAACTACAACATAAATGGATTCAAACAAAAAATAATAACAAAAAATCTGAATTATCAATAAAAATTTTGGAAACTTTCACCCGACGTGTTTGCGAATATGCACTATTTAAAAAGTTTTTAATTGAAACGTAATTTGGAACTAGGAGTTCCACGCGCGCTAGTACGAAGTGTGGTTTCTTTTCCATCCTTTAAGGAGGTCAGTTCCGTCTCTTCGTCCTCTTCTTTTTTGTTGTCACCGGACATCTTTATTTTCCGTAAATTTAAGAAGTCCAAGATCTTTTCCACCTGCGTGGTATCTCTAAATGAGTTTTTCTTATTATACTGCTTTTTGCAACATTGTGTGTAAAGCGAGGCCGCCGAAATGATTATAATAATCGTTAATATGATGTAGATTATCCACGAAAGATGCCTCTTGAGGAAAGGTTTCTTCGAATTAATAACGGCATGGTTGAATCTATCTAGCTGAGTCTTGATATTCTGCAGGGAGTCGAGGTTTACAGATTTCAAGTCGACCGACTTGATTTCGTCTAGTTGTTCTTTCAGGGGTTCCTTACAGCAGTTGAAATCAATTTGAGGTAGTTGCAAAGATGTATTTATCACTGATGTTCCCTTTCGATCTTCACTTATTAGGTTTGTCTCCCCTATGCGTAATGAGCACCTATGATTGATAGTGAGAATTACCGATTCGTTAATTTTAGTGTGGGTTTTCGCCAAATTCGGACATTACTCAGTGATCACCGTAGGTTGTACGACGAGAACTAACCATTTAAAGTATGTCACTACCCTCCAATGTGAGGTGATGACGAGCGATTCTACTTCTTTTTCAATATATGGTCCAGATGAATAATCGGCCTTTTGTGACATTAGGCAGGTAGTTGTTGTTATAATGATTAGCATCAACAAGCACTTTTCCATCTTGCTTAGGTGTTTGAATTGGATGACTGTTTGGGTTTTCCTCCGGTTTTCTTGTAAAGAAAAGAAACCTCGTTGGGTTAACACGTTAATAAAATTAATAAATTTCTAGTGCATATTCCTAAACTTGGTCGGTTAGCCTTAAAATCTAAAGTAACAAAAATATATGGGCTTACGATACAAACAAAACAAGAATCATAATAAAAAAAAGTCCAATAAAAGTAATTATTATGATATTATAGTTTTTTAAACATTTACGAAGAAGAAAAATCTGTTCTTTTTTTTGACGAGAACGTATATGGGAGCACAATCGAGCACATCACTAAAGTTGTTTACTGTTACAATTACGCGTAAATGTTCACAAAGCGTTACGCACCTTTCAACAGTCGGTCGGGGTATTTAGCGGTACTATCTGTAACCGAGCTACTGTCCTTTTTTTTCACTTTCACTTGACGACTTATCCCTGAATAGATTGGGGTCGTTTTAAGCGACTTGTATTTGTAAACAAGATATTTGGTGTTTGATAAAGGTGGATGGGTCCTGGGAACGCCTTCCAATTGTAGCTTTTTGATCAATGTTTCGAGGTCCTACTTGCTTAACTTTTTTTTTGTTTTTTTTTAATACGCGACCCGTGTTCTCTAAAGCAAGTGGGAGGCCGAAGGCCGACCCGTATTCTTATAAGCATGTTGGAGGCCGAAGGCCGACCCATATTCACAAATGCCAGTGGGAGGCCGAAGGCCAACCCGATCCGTGTTCTCTAAAGTAAGTGGGAGGCCTAAGGCCGACCCGTGTTCCTGAAAGGCAAGTGGGAGGCCGAAGGCCGACCCGACCCGACCCGACCCGTGTTCTCAAAAGCAAGTGGAAGGCCGAAGGCCGACCCGTATTCTTATAAGCAAGTTGGAGGCTGAAGGTCGACCCATATTCTTAAATGCTGTCCTTAATGAGTCTCCAATTTTCTATGATTTCAAAATCGCATTTTTCAGATCTTCGGAATATTCTTTCGTCTTTACCATGATTCTTACTGTTTAAGCAACTACTCTTTTTGGACGCTGAATAAAATATAATTCAAACAAAACAAAATAATGTTCGCAGATTTTGACGTTTAAAATTTTATTAAATTTTAAAACGTCAAAATCTGCAAACAGTATATAAATATCATTATATTTTATTCAGCGCCCAAAAAGAGTAGTTGCTTAAATTTTTTCGTTTAAAATTTTAAATTCAAAATCTGTATTAGCCTAATTACTTTTAGGAATGATACAAATGATACAGTTAAAGTAGTGTGCGACATAAACAAACGTCGCTTTTGTGTGTGACATAAGTTGAAATGGATAGTTCACACAGTGAATCGTCTGACAATGAAATCCATCAAAACGTACAAATAACCACAGCTTTTGTTCATGCGGTTCAATCTCAAAATTACTCAATTGATAATAACAGTGTATCTAGTAATCAGCAGGATGAAAATTTTCAAATGTGAGTATTACAGCTAAAGCATGTCGATATTAAAAATCTCATAAAGATAAACGCATTAATTTTAAACATTTTCGTTGCAGCCAAAGTGAATTGAACAAAGCAAATGCTCTACGTTGCGAACAGTATAGAGAACGAAGAAAAAAGCAAGAGGTCAGTACATCGGCAATGGAAGAACCTACCACGTCTGCTAAAACAAACATAACACCAGCTCAACGTGCCAAAGAATACAGGGAAAGAAAAAAAATGCAAAATATGATTAACGTAGATGGCTCACAAAGGTGAAATTATGTATTTTTGTATTGTACGAGTACTAAATTAATATCACAAAAATTGCAATCAATACAATTAAAACCTACATAACTTTTATGAATTATTATAGCACATCTGACAAAGCGAAGAAAACACCAGCTCAATGAGTCAAAGATTACAGGGAAAGAAAAAATAATCAAAATATGAATAACGTAGATGGTGAAAATTTGTATTATACTAATATACAACTATGGCCTTCAAGGATCTATTATGGTTTGCTCTGTGCGTAATTTAATTTATATAGAAAAAGTTGTCAAGGATCTATTATGGTTTGCTCTGTGCGTAATTTAATTTATATAGAAAAAGTTGTCCTTAGTTCTTTAAGTAGCTCATCCGATTATCCGATTTAAAAAAAATTATTAATGAGGAATCTCGATGATCCATTCATGCGCGTCACTGTAGTCTCCCTTCGCGAATTTTCCTTTGCGAATTTTTGCACTATTTCAATACAAAAACATGCGCAGGGACTACATAATAGCTGTGCCAAATTTGGTTCCGATCGGTCAAACGGTCTAGAAGTCTAGAGGGAACATACATACATCCATTTTTATATATTATCTTGTCCACTACATTGACGATATGTTAATCTTTTCAAACAATGAGACAGAACATTTGCAACAGTTAGAAGCAGTTTTAAATACATTAGAAGAAACGGGTTTGAAATTGAATATTGAGAAATGTCAATTTATGTTACAAGAGGTGAAATTTTTAGGTTTTAAAGTTGACAGGATTGGAATTTCGGTAGACAACGACAGATTGGAAGAAGTAAAGAATTATCCTCGACCCAGAAATTTAAGAATGCTGCGGGGTTTTCTAGGCGTTATGAATTATTATAAAAAATTTATTCCAAATTATTCACACAAAACATTGGGTTTATTAACATTATTAAAGAATAATGTTAGAGAATAATAAATTAATTAAAGTTAATTAAAGAATAATAAAGTTTTAACGATTTAAAAAACACCTTTTATCAAAACTTATCTTTAATTCATCCTGATTTTAACTTACAATTCATTTTGCGAACGGACGCCAGTGACTTTGCGGTCAGTGCGGTTCTCATTCAAGTTAAAGAGGGCGAAGAAGTCCCAATTCATTTCACATCGCGAATTTTAAGTTTATTTAAATCAAGGGGAGGATATGTATTCAGGGGAAAATATTTTGAGAATTCAAGGGAATCCGGAATTTAACCAGATAAAAGATAAGCTAACGGAACAAGAACAATTCAGGGGTTATAAATTGAGGGATCGATGGCTCTTGAAGACCATGGCCGAAAACGAACTATACGTACTTGATAGAGCAACAACTTGCGAAATAGCTTGGGATTTACACGAAAGATTCGGACATAGCGGAATTCGAAAAACATTTCTAATTTTCAGGGAGGCTTTCTATTGTGTTAGAGATTTATCGATAATTAAAGATACCATTAATAGATGTGAATTGTGTAACTTAGCTAAATACAAGAACCACGTTAATCAAAATAGTGTTAAAAGTATAAAGGTCAATAGACCAGGGGAATTGGCTGCGATCGATTATCTTAGTAATTTGGTACCAACAGAGGGAGATTTTAAACACATATTTGTAGTGTACGACGTATGCACCAAATACGTAAAATTGTACCCAACAAAAATTTGTAACACCGAAACAACCATCGAATGCCTAGAAAACTTCGTATGCAATGAAATTAAACCAAATCGAATTTTAGCGGATAACGCGACGTATTTTAACAATGAGCGGTTCATTGAGCATTGGAAGGAACAAGATGTAGACGTTTGTTTTACCTCAATTAGACATCCACAAGGAAATCCAAGCGAAAGAATCGTGCAAGAGGTGATAAAATTTCTAAGAATTTTGACACACGAGACATCCGGAATGGATTGATAAATTGGAGCAAACTGAAAATTTTATCAATTGGAGTCCAAATGTATGCACTAAGTTCTCACCGTGGTATCTAATGAAAGGAACCATACCGAATCGACCATGGACAGAAAACATGGAGGATAGAAATTTCATGGATGATTTGAAAAGGGCAAAGGAAAATGCTCATCGAAGTTCGAAAAAATACGAAGAAAGAATGAATCGAAGAATCAGAAAAAGGTTATCATTCAATGTAGGGGACAAGGTAGTCGTAAAGAGCTTAAGAACGTCGCACCGAGCGCAAGACGTGTGCGCTAAACTTTCGTTACCATACGAAGGACCATACCGGATCCAAGAGGTGGTAAACGAAAACGTGTACGTGTTGGAACATGAAGGGGGCGATATACGGGGAAAGTTCCATATCAATATATAGATATATTGTCGTGTTTTTTTTTGTTCTTTCTTTTGAATTGAATTGGGCGCCGTTGTAATTTTTCTTATTTGCTTATTATCTCTTTTTTTTTTGATAAAAGACAAACGCTTCAATTTTTTCACCAATTTATAATTTATTAAAATAATTAGCAATATGCTATTGGAAATATTAAAAAGAAATGTCCATTACAATGAAACTTTAAAAAGTACGTTTTTATTCATTTAAAAAAACGCGCTGCGAACCTATTTTTATCGTAGTTTATTATTTATTAATTAACACTCGCGAATTGTAAGCTCTTATGGATTCTATACTCACAAGTGACTTCTTTTTCTTTGTGAATTGGTGGAACATGCCAATTTTCATGTAAGTGAATTAAAACCAAGAATAACTGCAATTTTCCATGTGTTTGTACGAGTAGAACCCCTTTTGTCCAAAATTTCCAAATATCTTCACCACCTCACTTATCATTCGTATCTTCTAATTTCAAACTTAGTAAGTAATTAACACCGTTGATCAACACTCCTTTTATATCCAAAATTTCCTATCCCTATCGGTGGTCTCACATCGACTCTCGTAAAACTTTGACCTATGCCTCTTGGTGGTCTAACCTCGACTGCCTGCACTCCGCCCTTTAAAATTCCTTTCACCTCTTTTTCAATTGCTGCGCGCGAAAATTTAGATCCGCGCATAATTTTTTAAGTTTTTTATTGTAATGGACTTCAATTAACAAAATAATTTTTCTTCGCATAGTTACAAATTTTATCAAAAACAATTTTTTCAAATAAACAATTTAAATTAAATTTTTCATAAAAAAAACAAAAATTCATGTAAATTATTGCTATTTCGTAATCATGAATGTTTTATGAATTCTTATAGTAATGTATCCATCAAATGGATACATTACTCGAAGGATTTATAAAACTTTTCATGATTATGAATTCGTAACTTCAAAAAAATATACTAATTTCAAATAAGAAGCCTCCAAACGGTTCCTAGTCTCCAAGCGGGCACCAAAATAATGTGCACCCAAGCGGATAGATGGCGCTCAAAAACGTAGTTTGCCATAACATGGGAGTTACCACCATAATGGCTGCCGATGATGTTCACACCTGTAGTAGTCCACCTCTTGTTGTGATAACGGTTTGAGTGCAATTGTTGTTCCATTCATCCATAAAATTAGTGTGTATCGCTTAATCTATCTTCTAGGTAAGTTTTCATGTAATTATCCAATCTGTTTCAGCTTTAGATCACTTTATTTTCAGATTCAGAAGTTTTGCTACGACATAAACAAACTTTTACCTGTGCTTTTACGTTGGCCAGCAGAATTTCTAGTGCCAACTTCAAAAATCTCGTTTTAGTGCTATTAGATGGTGCTAAAATATTACACGCAATCGTTTCTGACTCGATCAATGTCGCCATTTTATAATTTAGTCGAGTAGTGATTTGTCAACAACTATAGCAGTAGTGTTCTAAATCGATAACATATGATCAATATAATCAACGCCTTCAATTAAGAAAAGTGATTTTGTACCTGTACAGTTACAGTGCTCCATCCTCCAAATGGAACCAGTTACCGATTTACTTGCAGCTCAAGCGCTACCTTCGGAAGAATCACAAATTGTAGAAAACAAGGGTATATTTTTGGAAACTTCAAATAATTCAATTAGCAATTACGAAATTAAACGAGAAGAAGTGGAAGATGTGAAATTTAATTTAGAAGATTTGCATCATTCCATTGATATTAAAGAAGATACCGACACTACACAAACAACGCTTAACAGTTCAAATTTTTTCGAGTGTGCAATTTGTGGTTATAAACTTGCTCTTAAACAAACTTTAATACGTCATTTAAGAGCTCATAAAAAAAAGGACAGGAAACCATTTATATGCAATATTTGTAACTTCAAATGTGCCTACAAATCACGGTTTGAAATCCATTTAAGAACTCATACCGGCGCAAAAGCATTTAGTTGTGATATTTGTGACTTTACTTCTGCATGGAAATCAGCGTTACAAAATCATTTAAAAACACATACCGGCGAAAAACCATTTAATTGTAATATTTGTGAGTATACTTGTGCATGGAAAGCAAACTTACAAAGTCATTTAAAAACTCATACCGGCGAAAAACCATTTATTTGTAATATTTGTGAGTATACTTGTGCATGGAAATCAGCCTTACAAAATCATTTAAAAACTCATACCGGCGAAAAACCATTTAGTTGTAATATTTGTGAGTATACTTGTGCACAGAAATCATACTTACAAAGAAGTCATTTAAAAACTCATACCGGCGAAAAACCATTTAGTTGTAATATTTGTGAGTATACTTGTGCACAGAAATCAGCCTTACAAAGTCATTTAAAAACTCATACCGGCGAAAAACCATTTAGTTGTAATATTTGTAAGTATACTTGTGCACTGAAATCAACCTTACAAAGTCATTTAAAAACTCATACCGGCGAAAAACCATTTAGTTGTAATATTTGTGAGTATACTTGTGCACAGAAATCATACTTACAAAGACATTTAAGAACTCATACCGCCGAAAAACCATTTAGTTGTTATATTTGTGAGTATACTTGTGCACAGAAATCATACTTACAAAGACATTTAAAAACTCATACCGGCGAAAAACCATTTAGTTGTAATATTTGTGAGTATACTTGTGCACAGAAATCAATCTTACAAAGTCATTTAAAAACTCATACCGGCGAAAAACCATTTAGTTGTAATATTTGTGAGTATACTTGTGCATGGAAAGCAAACTTACAAAGTCATTTAAAAAATCATACCGGCGTAAAACCATTTAGTTGTAATATTTGTGAGTATACTTGTGCACATAAATCAATCTTACAAAGTCATTTAAAAACTCATACCGGCGAAAAACCATTTAGTTGTAATATTTGTGAGTATACTTGTGCACAGACATCAACCTTACAAAATCATTTAAAAACTCATACCGGCGAAAAACCATTTATTTGTAATATTTGTGAGTATACTTGTGCATGGAAAGCAAACTTACAAAGTCATTTAAAAACTCATACCGGCGAAAAACCATTCAGTTGTAATAATTGTGAGTATACTTGTGCACATAAATCAGCCTTAAAATATCATTTAAAAACTCATACCGGCGAAAAACCGTTTAGTTGTGATATTTGTGAGTATACTTGTGCTCAGAAATCAACCTTACAAAGTCATTTAAGAACTCATACCGGCGAAAAACCATTTAGTTGTAATATTTGTGAGTATACTTGTGCACATAAATCAACCTTACGAAGTCATTTAAAAGCTCATACCGGCGTAAAACCATTTAGTTGTAATATTTGTGAGTATACTTTTGCACAGAAATCAGCTTTAAAAAGTCATTTAAAAACTCATACAGGCGAAAAACCATTTAGTTGTAATAATTGTGAGTATAAATGTGCACAGAAAGCAAACTTACAAATACATTTAAGAAAACATACCGGCGATAAACCGTTTAGTTGTCATATTTGTGAGTATAAATGTGCACAGAATGCAAACTTACAAATACATTTAAGAAAACATACCGGCGCTAAACCGTTTAGTTGTCATATTTGTGAGTATAAATGTGCACAGATTGCGAACTTACAAATACATTTAAGAAAACATACCGGCGATAAACCGTTTAGTTGTCATATTTGTAAGTATAAATGTGCACAAAAATCGCAATTGCAAAAGCATTTAAAATCTCATATGTAGTAACCATAGACATATTGCTGTGATACTCGGCAAAAATGAAGTTTATTTCCACTTCCAAATAATATTCCGTCCTTCATAACCCATCCACTTTCAATTAAATACTGTTTATTTAGCTATTCAATTTATTCATAATATATTAAATTTTTATAATGACTTCTCAGAATTACAAAATTATAGGCACCAATTATCTTACCCACGTCCATTCACTTACATGGCATTGTTCTGCAATGTGCTTATCTTACTTCCGTCAGTAGCGCTTCATTCAAATTAAATTATTTCTCTTCCACTATAAATTACAAATTTTGGGGTATGAAATACAGCGATATATTGCTGTGTTTTGCGTTAAATATTGTTGTCCCCATCTGCTGGTTTAAACTACCTCAAAATCTTTTAACCAAGATGCTCTGCTCTAACTTTTGGTAAGCAATGAGAGGCTTTGAAAAATAAAAAACAGCTTGTGCTGAGCTGTTTTGTAATAAATTTGAAATTTTACAAATATTTGTAAATTTTGAATTTAATTGCATTAAATTAAATTTAATATAATTAATTAAATATACATTAAATATTAATTAAATAATTAATATAAGTAAAATAATAAAATTTAATTACTAGTCCACTCAAATATAAGTAAGCCTAAAGAAAATTAAAATTTTAGCACAAAAACCAAAATGAAATGTTCGTCAATTTGACATACCGCTACCCAGTGGCGGCTCGTTATAATGAGCCAAGGAGCCATGGCACTAGCTGGGCAAAACGGCCTTAAATATTTTTTTTAATTTTCAAAAAATATTTAATTTTGTTTAAAAATTGTTCATCTTAAATATTTTGCTCATTTTAAAGCTTAAACAAAGTATACATATTGTAATTTTTATTTCATAAAATAAATTATCAACACCGAGCCACTTCTATTGTGGCTACGCAGTTTCTAGATAGAACTGCAGTTATAGCGGTAAGAACGCGCCTGCCTGATTACCTACTACCCACACCCGTCAAGATTTATAATGAGGCTACCTCCTGATTTCATTCAGTGCAATTATTAATACCGCGGTATGTTATGATGTTATGAAAATAGTAATTTGTCTGAAAAAAGTGAAGTCGATTAAACTTGTTTTACATATTAATTATTAAATAATGAATAAAATTAATAATATTTTAAGCAAGCCTTTTGGGTCATGTTCGGTGGAGGAAAAAATAGAAATTAAAAAATTGGGTAGACCTTTGCCTGATTTAATAATTTCGAAAACCAGCACAATATTTGCCAATAGTTCAAATCCCAAAATAAGAACAAGAAAATTTAATCGTTGTATTTATTTAAAAAACGAGTGGATTTGCGGGTGTGACGAGAAACATTCATTTTTTTGCTTTCCATGTGTGTTGTTTGGTGGAGAAGTTATGTGGACAAAAACCGGCGTTACCGATTTAGTGCATATTTGGGAGAAAATGAAAACGCACGAGAAATCAAAAGTGCATATGAACAATATTTTTAGCTTATCGTTGGTCGGCAAAACAAATATATTAACGCAATTAAATTCTGCGTATAGACAAACAATAGTGGTGCATAATCAGCAAGTTGATAAAAATAGATACATATTAAATATAATAATTAACTGTATACGATTTTGTGGTGCATTAGAACTTGCGCTAAGGGGTCATATTGAAAACGATGAATCTGAAAATAAAGGAATATTTCGAGAATTGATAGATTTTAGTTCCCAGTTAGATAAGGATTTAAAAGATCATTTTATCAAATCGTCAGTGTTTAAAGGGACCTCTAAAACAACACAGAATGAGTTATTACAATGCATGCTTGAAGTTTATCATGAAGAAGTATCGAAGGAAATAAAGAAAGCAGATTATGTTGCGGTTATTGCAGATGAAACCACAGATATATCTAATGAATTTCAGCTGGTTCTTATTTTGCGTTACATTGTTGGTGGTAAGCCAGTAGAAAGATTTTGGAATTTTATAAATCCTATCGGTCACGATGCTGTTTCTATCTCAGATTGTATTTTAAAAGAAATCAACCCTTTAATTGGTGATACACCAAACAAGCTAATCGCACAAAGTTATGACGGAGCATCAGTCATGAGCGGAGGTTCAAATGGGGTTCAAAAAATATTGAAAGAAAAATATCCTTTAGCTAACTATGTTCACTGTTACGCTCATCAAATTAACCTGATCATGAGCAGTGCAGCGTCAGTAAATCGGTCAGTTAAAATATTTTTTGCACACCTATCCGGAATTTGTTCGTTTTTTTCTACTTCCTCACAAAGAACGAGAGTATTGGACGAAATTGTGCAGAGACGATTACCACGGGCGTCACAAACTAGATGGAACTTTCATTCACGAGGAGTTAACACCGTTTATGAATACAGAACATTATTGATACAGGCCATGGAAACTTTAGAGAACAGTGAAAATGTTAAGTTGAATTCTACAATTCAACAAGCCGGGGCTTACAAACTTCGATTAAAGGACAAAGACTTTGTATTTTGGTTAACAGTTTTTCGTAAAATAATGCCCCATGTTGATATAATTTTTCAGCAACTACAAAAGAAAAACACCGACCCAGTCAAGGTTCGAACTGATTTACAGAATTTTGAAATGGAAATAAAGAAAATACGCGATCAAATGGATAAAATTATAGCAAACGTTGATTTGGAAATTTCAGAAGACGAAACACTTTCCCGTAGAAGAGATGCTGGCTTGAATAAGAAAAGAGAAGCTATGGAAATTTGTGATTCAGTTATGCAGCAAATAAGAACAAGATTTACTTTTACTGGACATCTTGTAGCTACAAATTTATTTGCGGTGGACAATTTTAACGAATATCGTGACAAATTTCCTGATAAGTATCTTTGCGAAGTAGTTAAGGCTTATCCTTTTGTGGAAAAAAGTAGATTGAAAACTGAACTGCAGGTACTTTATGAAAGAGAAGAATTGCAAAATTTTTCTGGAGCTCTTTCTCTGTTATCTTTAATTTCACAGGACGATATGCGTGACACTTTTCAAGAATCGGTAAATCTTTTAAAAGTGTTAGTGACAATACCCATGTCTACATCCGAAGCAGAACGATGTTTCTCAATGTTAAAAAGAATTAAAACTTTTTTAAGAAATTCAATGAAGGAAGAAAGACTTAGTGCGTTAGGAATGCTATCAGCTGAAAAGGCTTTTCTAAATAACATTGCTAATTTTAATACACAAGTAATTGACCTATTTGCAAATAGAAAAGAACGGAGAATGGATTTTATATATCGTGTAATTTAATTAGTGCTTTTCCTTATTTTTAAATATTAGAATAGATGTTATATTAAAATGTAATAAATATTTTATCTTGAAGTGTGGTCTTTTTAACTTGATGCATTTGCGGGACTTAAACTGCCATTAAGTCCCTTTTCGCAAAGACTAAAGTTCGACTGTATGTCACTTGATTATTAAAAAACGTCAAACTGATATTTATTTTGAGAGGATTATGTTGGAATTACAGCATGAAATAATTATAAATTGCAATTGAAGTCCAGAAAATGCATAAAATAATGTATACACTATTATACAGTTCCTTTGGATTCGGAAAGATCTCTTTTAGTTGGACTTGAATTTATGAACTCATTAGGGGACGTCCATAAATCACGTGAGGTGTTTTTTAAAAATGTTGACCCCCCCTCCCTCTTGGTGAGATGTCGTGGGACTCCCCCCCCCCTATCTAAATCTCACGTGAGATTTTCTTTATAATTTTTCAATAATTAAATTTAGTAGGCTTATTTTAAGAAAATTTCAGATTACCTTCAATATTAAGGATATAGGCATAAAAATGCTAAAAATTCGGTCTCTAGTTTTATAATACTAATATAATCGCTGAATTAAAAAGTTGACGTGAGATTTTCTTTGAGCCCCCCTCCCCCTTGGTGAGATTTTGCCGGACCCCCCTCCCCCATTTTACCTCACGTGATTTATGGACGTCCCCTTAAAAGAAAAAATTCTGGCACCACCACTGTACAACCCCACGAGCCGCCACTGCCGCTACCTGAAATCTACAGTGAGATATCTTGCAAAAATACGATTTTCAGTTAGGTATTGTATTGAATTGCTAGCGCCCATTTTATTTAATGTCACATTGAAATATTTCAATATAATATTTCTTTATTTGTATAGAACAAAAAAAAATGCAAAAGAAATATTCACACTTCAAATTCTAATTGCAATTTAAATCTTTAACATGAAGTGTCTCAAATTTACTATTTCGTTATATCTCACTGTAGCTTTCAGGTAATGGTACAGGTTTGTAATTATTTAATATTGTTATATTTATACTAATAATATTTCAATAATATTGTCTATCTGTGAGACCTCATAAAGGAGGTACGTAACCAGGTTGTAAAAGCAGGTGCCGTATCGGGATGCCTGAGAGAAGTAATACAGAATAACGAATTTTCGTTGAAATAATTCGATATACAGGTGAAGTACTGGATGTAGTAAGATGGATCAGACAAAGAAGAAGAGGATGAAATGAACACGTCAACCGTGTGAACTGCAATGGGATTGCTCGAATTGTCAGAGATGGGAAAGTTGTCTATGTCAACTAAATATATAAAAAAAACATTGAATTTAATTAAATAAATTTACGAAAAACATATAACAAAATCATTGAAGCTGTTTATATATTTTATCCAAAAAAATAGATGAAAATTCTACTGATATTAAATAAATCATTAAATTAGATTTCTATAAATCGTATAATTATTATTAAATGAATGCAATATTATAATTTAATGAAATGGTTATTTCATGTATATGATTTAACTACAGTGCAAATGATTTATTGTCTATTTTAAATTAGATATTTTTATAACCAACGATTCATAATTTAACTAATATGTAGTAATAAAGATTTAGTGTACGACTTAGTTGCGTTGAATCGGAAATTTATTAAACTTGTTAGGGTTTCGCTTGTAATTTCAATGAATAAGATCAAATTGACGGTAAAACTTTGTGTGTTGATTATCAACTATGTCTTATTTTAATTCCTAAGTTCGTTACATATAGCCATGCACTAAATATCTGTAAAAGTTATAATTATTAATTTCCTAAATAATTGTATTATTTTTCTTTATATATTTAGCATTAAGTAGTTTTAAATTTACTAACCTTTTATTTAAATCTCAACCGTTCGACTCGAGGTGTTTGTGGAATATTTATTCCGGTCATTAATTTATTCCATATTAATTTTTATTTACTGGATGTTTGTATACTGACACTCATTTTAGTTGTAGAATGTCTGGCATTTATTGGATGCCCACATTAATTTTAACATTTGTATATTTAATTATTAGGGTTTATATTGTAGTGAGCCAGGGAAATTACGTCACTTCCACTTTTATAAATATTAATATTAACTTTTGGAATGCTCAGGCTAGCTCGGGTTCTGAATTGTAGCATGAAATCTCTTACCTGAGTAGTCGGTTCAATTTGAAATCACGATGGCTTTGTATTCCTACTTACTTATTAGTGAATCATCCTTAAATTTACCCTGTTTTTGAATAAATAAATGTAATAACTTTGAATAATAGTAACACCTTTGTTTAATTAACAAACATTTAATTGAAATTTTTGTAATCATTAAAATATGAAGGAAAAATTGTAATGAATATTTTTATAACCTGAATAAATTTGTTCCTGCAGGATTTGTAATTTTCTTAATAAGTTTTTTTTTTAACAAACGAATAACTACAATCTGTTTCGAAATTAAGAAACATTAAGTAAATTATTTGACATTATATTAACATGGTGGGAATATTTCATTAAATATTCCCGTAATAAATTAACTTAGAAGTTCTTGTGATACATAATTAAATAATTTCAATAAAACAAAATTTAAATTAATCAATTAAAACGCGTAGGTAAATCGGTGGGCTTGAAACGTTTCAGTCTTCTGACTTCATGTTAGTAATTTAGTAGCTCATTTGGTTGCGATTCGATTCTATTTTGATATTTTTCGGAAAAATTTTTAATTTCGTCGTAAACTTTGGTGACTTGAAGATCGGAATGGATTATATCATTTGGAACATACCACGGAGCATTGACGATGGTTCTGAGTATTTTGTTTTGAAACCTTTGTAAGATTTCTATGTTGGATATACTGGCGGTTCCCTAGAGTTGTATGGCGTATGTCCAAATCGGCTTCAGTATAACTTTGTAAATTAAGAGCCTATTCTCCAACGACAGCTCAGATCCTCTGCCAATTAACCAATACATCTGTCTGAACTTTGTAACGATTTTTTGAATCGTTACTTTTTCTACTTTGCATTTGACAACTTTAGCAACGCCCTGTATGGTGGATTCATGCATGAATTCTAAGGTTGGCGGTATTGCTGTGTTATCGATAGCGACTCGAAAGGGAGAATAGCTTTTAGGAAGTGCCGAGGAAGGTTGAGTTTCGGGGGAGCTAGTCGATTCCTGTTTGTGATGGAGCGATAGCCATGGATGTGGTTCAAGTGGCTGTGGCGAGGATTCGTTGTTTGGATTGCGCAATTCTCGTTGGAGGATTTTTTAGTTTGCGTAGGTGAGTGCGATATTTTTGCTATTCCATTGATTTCCGTTCTGGTTTGTCGTCTCTTGACCAAATTTGGGCATATGGCTTTGTCTTTTTTGTATTGCTTCCGCAATTACGCAACTTGTGCGTGATTGTTATTTTTTTACTCCTTGGTACCCAGAATTATTTTTCCTTGTGCGTGTAAATACAAGTTTGTTCTGTGTGGTAATTGTTGCCTCAAACTGTATGTTTTTTTATCTAAACGGTTTGTTTAGAGCCATTTTTTTGTGTAGTTTTAATTCTGCAATTTTTGATTAAGGCGAATTTATTTGAATGGGAACGTTGATAGCGCAAGATGATAGAACGTTGATAGCATTAGAACTGCTGTTAGAAGCGAGTGCATGCTCGCTTCTAACAGGAGTTCTAATCGATAGTTGGTGGTTGTTTTTTTTTGTATTTTCTGGTAGCGGTCGATCTTGCTATTTTAACACAGATGAGGTGGTGTCGTTCGACGAGTCGTTATATATTTTTCCGGTCACGGGGGCATCCTCCGACCTTTGATTATCTATTTTCGGAAGCACAAATTGTAATTTTTGTGTTTCTAAGTTCTCTCTTTATAGGGGGTGAAAATAATTACATGGCGCCCAGACCAACACCTTTTTTTTCGCTACGTTTATGTATTCTTAGCGTCATCCCGTATAATTGTGTAACATCAACCGAGGGAAGAAGGGTTCCGTTTTCTTCATGGTCCGTGCTTGAGCTAGCACTTTGTGGCATTTTCTATCTTTGTCCGGCGATCCCCTGAGTTATCAACAAAGATCGTCGGGGGAGTTTTTGTCGTTCCTTGGAGTGGCAAACATTGTTACAACTTTAGACCAAGTTGTTTTCTTTTATTAAAGATATGAGTACGCCAGGTTAGTGTAGGGCAGGTTTGTCTTGTAGGGGTAATTAAGGTGAACAACACTGAATATGATAAATACTTTTATTTATTGTAATCATTATTACGAAGTACAACTACTATACCACAACATATAATATTGTGACTACATCTGTTGACTATTGATTAATTACTAATTAACTAACTTCTTGCAATACTAGCAACTTATATTTATAATAACAATTGACTTACATTTTATGCATGTTGCAAGTATTAAGTGCAAACCACAATACACGTGTAACCTGCATACCTAGAAATACTAGACGCAAGTCAGCGTTTCCTAAATACCTTAAATTATTGCTATACTATTATTAAGGACACTACATCTCCCTTTTCGCAAGAATGACTTTCAGTACGTACGATTTGAAAGGCATTCTCAAAAAAATAGGAATATTAAAATTTAAATCTAATATTACAAAAATATCTTAACTCATTAATTATTTAAAATTGCATATTATGTATAAGTAGCTACTTATTTTACTATAATTACTCAATTAACCTATTAACTCAACCTATTCAATAGTACATCGTACTTATTATTATTATTTCACTTTTTAAATAGTTTTACGCGGTTTTTATGTACCGTCACTGAATGTCCTTTATCATTTCTTATAGTACAATTTACACCATCACAATCGATTACCGGGAATGGTCCTTTATACCACGGATCAAATTTCGTTCTAGCTTCATTACTAACTAATACTAAATCCCCCGATTTCACATTCAAAGTATTGGTCCTTTTATCAAATTCAGTTTTACGTTTTTCTTTTACCTTCTGCAGGTAAGCATTAACGCGACTATTAGCTAATTGTAAACGATACCTAACTTCCGCATAATAAGCATCTATATTATACACAGGGTCAACAGTCATTCCCATTACTGAATTAGGTAACTCATTTTTCTTACCAAAAACTAGCTCAAAAGGCGTATAATTATGATATGCACTCGGTGTTGTGTTATAACAAAAGCTATAATATTTAACCCAATGATCCCAATCAGTTTGATTACTATTTACATACATTCTTATATATTCGTTTAATACTCGATGATTTCTCTCACAACCCCCAATGGTTTGACTATGATATGCAGTTGAAATTTTATGCTCAATGTTCATAAGTTGTAACAGTTTGTCTAAAACTTCATTTTTATATTCCGTACCCATATCCGTACGAATTTCTTTCATAGTTCCATAAGTTAAAATGAAATTATCTACAATTGCCCTTGCTATTGTGTTTGCTTCTTTATTTGGAACAGGTACAACTACTACGTATTTCGTTAATTCACATTGAATTGTAACTGCGTAAATATTACCAACTGATGTTTTTAAAAATGGACCGATTGTATCTATGCAAACAATATCAAATGCCTTTTGTGGAGGTGGTGTTATAACCATGGGTTCTGTATGCGTTACTTTGTTTTTATTTAACTGACATTTTTTACACCTTTTCACAAATTTTGCTATATCACGAGACATTCCTTTCCATCTATAATTTACTCTTAATTTCTTTAGCAACCTTTTCTGTCCGCAATGACCTCCCATGAGAGGATGATCATGATACATCTCAATTAACTTCTCTTTCTCGCTGGAATTATTAATTAATTTGGGATCCCTTATTAATAAAATTTTTAATTTCTTGAGCTCAATTGATCCTATTTCCTTAAATTTATTTATGGTGCACCGCCTAAATATAGGATCATTCATACTTAGTTTCACTTTATTAATGCACAAATTACCGGCTTCTAATTCTAGCCTAGATAATATTTTCTCTAAAGAAAAATTATCGTTAGTAATCTGCCATTCTCTGTGAAAACTGTGTTTACCACGCTTTCCCAAAATTATCCTAAGATAAGTGGGCTTAATCACAAACTTTAAAACTGGTAAACGTAATATATCATCAGCATTTGAAGTTTCTTGTATCATTGAGATTATTTCTTTGCTTTCCGATTTGCTAATTTCTGTTGCTTTGGAATGTATCCGTGACATTGCCCTAGTAACAACAAATACCTCATTATTTTTATTTGTCATGTCTTTTAATTCATTAATATTAATTCTAGACAATGCATCCGCCCCCGCATTATCTTTCCCTTTTATATACTCTATATGGAAATCATATTCTTCTAAATCTAACCGCATTCTGGTGAGTTTGGATGATGGATCTTTTAAGGCGAAAAGATATATCAAAGGTCTGTGATCGGATTTCACTACAAATTTCGTACCAAATAAATATGGCCTAAAATACTTTATAGCCCAATGTATAGCGGCAAGTTCTTTCTCAATGGTTGATTTATTAATTTCTCCTTTAGTAAACGATCTCGATGCATACGCTATAGGTAACTCTTTCCCGTCAAAATTTTGAGACAATATGCACCCGCAGGCCTCTTTACTCGCGTCCGTAGTCAAAATAAATTGTTTAGTGAAATCTGGGTACTGTAATATTTCTGGACTTAATAGTGAATTTCTAAGTTTGTCAAAGGACACCTGACATTCATTGTTCCATAAAAAAATAGTATTTTTTCTAGCTAATTTATTAATTGGTTTTGCAATTTCAGCGAAATTTGGAATAAACCTTCTATAATAATTACAAAATGCAATAAAACGCTTTGCTGAATCAGCATCTGTTGGTATTGGAAATTTATTTATAACATTATATTTAGAATCATCCGGCAAAATTCCTTTATCTGTAATTTTATGTCCCAAAAATGTTACTTCATTTCTAAAAAATTTACATTTCTCCGGATTTAATTTTAAATTAAATTTTCTACAAGTTTCAAATACAACTCTCAAATTTTTTAAATGATGATCCTTTGAACAACCTATTACTATTAAATCATCCATATATAAAAATGCTTTCTCAGGTGCTACCCCTGCAAATGCCATTGACATCATTCTCTGAAAACTATTTGGGCTGACCTTGAGACCAAAAGGTAACCTTGTAAACCTGAAAGATCCAGAATCCACACTAAAAGATGTAATATCACGAGAATCTACCTCAAGAGGTATTTGATGGAAACCTGACATAAGATCCACAACCGAAAACCATTTGGCTCTACCTAACTGATCTAAAATATCATCAATTCTAGGTAAAGGAAATTTATCTCCTACTAATTTTTTATTGAGTTGCCTAAAATCAATTACTAAACGCCATTGTTTACCTCCATCAGCAGATTTCTTAGGTACTAATAATACTGGGCTATTATATTCCGCCGACGATCGCTCAATTATATTATCCATCAACATTTTATTGACCTGATTATTAATTTCAAGTTTTTGCGTTCTCGGTGTTCGATAATTTTTTACAAAAACCGGTGAATTATCGTGTAATTTTAGTTTTTGTTGATAAAAATTATTAGTAGTTAATTTTTCTGATTTGAGACCAAAAATATCAGAAAATTCTTTACATAATTTATTCATGTCGTCTTTGACAAATTTCGGAATATTTTCTTTTAATTTCTCCAAAATAATTTCCTGCCGATCTTTATTTACCTTACTTTTAGCCATTGGAACTACATTAAAATCATCTAATTTCCTAACTTGTATATTATTACTATTTATTGACACACTTTCAGATGTTGTATTTATTATTTTTACGCATGGATTACTTCCGGACATAATTGAATTAGCAATGAAAACACCAGGCGCCAAAATTCCGTTCAATACTACCGAATCATCTTTACTTTTCAATTTATTGACATATCTTATTACTTCACAACGAGGAGGAATCATTAATACGTCATCTTCTAAACTATTGCAAATTGATATAGTTGTAATTACAAATTCATTATGAAGCGTTAACGTCCAGTTTCTATAATCTAATTGACACTGATATTTTGAAATAAAATCTCTACCTAAAATACCATCTACCGGTATTGGAAAATTTTCGTTAACAATATGAAACGTACAATCAAACGCATGATTATTGATGTAAACTAACGTTTCCGTAACTGCAATAGATTCAGTGTACCCGTCTGTTATGCCATTGATTTTACAAATTTTTGATCTATCTACAAGCTGTTCCGGATTAATTTTTGTTCTTTTAAACAAACAAATATCAGCTCCCGTATCAATTAAAAGCGTTATTTTTCGATTCCCACTCATTTCTGTTTCTACAAATACAAAATTTGAAAGTGTCAGATCCATATTAAAAATTTTTACATTTGTCCCAATGGATCCCGTTGGGACTCTACTACGTTTCCCTGGTCCTCTGCTGAATATGTTCTTATAAATGTATTAGCGTTGCTATTTCTGAATCTTTGTCCATTACCTGATCCATAACCCCTAAATGAATTTTGACCTTTAAAACGATTAAAATTTCGGTTAAAATTATTATTATTATACCCCTGAAATCTACCTTGACGCTCATTATTTCGTCGATAATTATTTCTAAATTGTCTCGGATTTTGTCTGTGATTTCCGCGGTTACTTGTATAGAAAACATTAGGATTGTCCTCACCAGTAATATTTACGAATTTGGTTATAACCTCTTGGCAATTTGAAAAATTACCAGCTTCCATTATCCATTTGGTTTTTTGAGAATCAGCATTCTTCACCATTGATTCCACGACCGTACTAGTAATATATGTTTCGGCTGTATTTGTTGGAACTCCTTCATTAATATAAGCTCTTTTTAACTCAGACGCCAGAGCATCAATTTCCGCTGCATATTTAGTCGTTTCTTTGTTATTTTGTTTCAATTTAAGTAATTTTGCCGTTATCAACCTTGAATTTTCTTTACTTACTCCCTTTTTTAATTTCTGAATGATTTCATCTAAAGAATCCGTATCCGTAATTAAATCTCGCGCTTTACCCGTAAGTTTAGTTTTTACAAAAGCAATAGCATTATCTTTATGTCCTTCAGAGTTAGTCTTTAATAATTGTAACGAATCTAAAAATGACTGTAACCTACTCTGTGAACCATCAAATTCATTAGGTAAAATTTTGCTCGCGAAATCAAAAAATTGTATCGATGATAAAGCCATTTTTGCTTCCGGACTACTTTCTTTTTTAATATAAGGGTCAATAATTACGTCAGAACTAATTTCTTCCGAATCTGAATCTGTAATATGAATTTCTTCTTTAATAGAAGGATCAATTAACGTTGAATATGAAATCGGTACCTTATAATCTATTTGTAAAACTTTAAATGTTCTACAGACTTTTTCCCTAATTTTTTCAAAATCTCTCTTTATTATTAATATTTGTTCTAGCTCTAAAGAGTTCTCAACTGTAGTAACTAATTTAACGTATTTATTAAAATTTAAGATTACCTTATCTTTAACATCGTTTTGTACTGCTGCTGATTTTGGGATGTCTTTCTTTAAAACCCTCTTGGATTCACTAACAATTGCAGCATAAAACTGTGCTAACACCGCATATGTTTCTTCCCAGTTGCTCATTACCAGAACACTTACACACTATCCTAACTCACTGATTATTTACACTGCCACTATTCTTCCTGTTGACCATATGACTTGCTTCGACCCATGACTTGATGATTGTTGTTTTTCCAACTTGCTTCCTATGATTTTAACGTCTGCACCGTAATGATCCTGGCAAGATCGCCATGTAGGGCAGGTTTGTCTTGTAGGGGTAATTAAGGTGAACAACACTGAATATGATAAATACTTTTATTTATTGTAATCATTATTACGAAGTACAACTACTATACCACAACATATAATATTGTGACTACATCTGTTGACTATTGATTAATTACTAATTAACTAACTTCTTGCAATACTAGCAACTTATATTTATAATAACAATTGACTTACATTTTATGCATGTTGCAAGTATTAAGTGCAAACCACAATACACGTGTAACCTGCATACCTAGAAATACTAGACGCAAGTCAGCGTTTCCTAAATACCTTAAATTATTGCTATACTATTATTAAGGACACTACATTAGCCTTCTATCCAGATGCATACCCAGATACTTTGCGTTGTCGGTCTGTGGTAGATTGCAGCCGTTCATGGTCACAGGTGGACAGGAGTCTCTCCTCATCGTATAAGTAACATGTGAAGACTTGGTTTCGTTGGCTTTAATTTTCCATTTTTTGAACCAGGCATTAACTTTATTTAAGTGATTTTGTAAGTTGTTAGAAGCAGCTTTAGGGTCAGTGTGCCACGCAAGAATAGCCGTATCATCGGCAAAGGTTGCTATCGTTGTTGTAGTAGTTGTTGGCAGGTGCGCCGTGTATAATAAGTAAAGGATACACTGCCCTGCGGAACACCTGAATGGATTGAAAAAAGCTCCGTGTACTCTTCTCCATGTTTTACTAGGAAATGTCTTTCACTCAAATAAGATTTCAGTACCTGGTAGTGATGATGTGAGAGATTTAGTTTTAATTTGAAGAATAAGCCCTCATGCCAAACTTTATCGAATGCTTGGCTTATGTCCAAAAATGCTGCAGAACAGTACCTCTTGCGCTCCAAATCATCGCCGATTTGCTTCACAATTCGGTGCAGTTGCTTGTGACGGACAACTCGTTGGGGTTGGGAACGAATCCCCAAACTACAACAAATTGCCCCGTAAACGGCCGAATTCCCAAATAAAGGGGGGGAATTGGCGGAAACCTCCGCAGAAACAGTTTGCCAACTAGCCAGTGGGAGGGGTGGGTTTATTGAATATGTATAATATTCCACGGACACTGTACTGCAGAGGGGGGGTCGAGATAATGAAAAAATGTATGAATAAGGGCGCCACCTAGGTCTAATTAAAGGGAAAACGTAAGGAAACTTACCTTGAAGGTCGATCTGGTACTTACGCCGGGATACGTTGTCGCGCCGGATTTCCAATCGAAAGGACCAGGACAATGCGTTGAAAAACCTAAATAAGGCACGACGTCTTCCCAAGGAAAGGGCTTTGTAAATAATACCCGCCTAAATCGCGTGGCACATTTATTAAACAAAAACATATAAATAATTTTGACGACAAAATTGATGAGCGTATTAATTTCTAAGAGGCTACTGTGCTCGACAACAACAACCTGCCAGCACACGCGTTATGACGCTTACGCACTAACACAATAAACTTAATTGCTAAAATAAAACAACATAAAATAAAATAAGATAACAAAGGAAACAGTAATAACTAAAATAAAAAAACGTAGTCTAAAAACAAACACGCTACTTGTGTTTAACACCAAATCGTCGATGCTACACCACTGGGGTTTTAAACAAGTTGGGTCCGCCACTGGTGTTAAAACAAGATGGATACGCCACCGGTGTTAATGTCAAATTCACTAGGGGCGTCTGACCCTCAATACTTTTCAGTACGTAATGCAATTCAAATTTACCCAATAAAAAGGTACACACAGGAACGTACAACTTACGCGATTTAAAATACACAAATAAGTTAAGGTGATAAAAACAATCGCACTTACTTCGTGACTTTGTCGAAAGTCCGTTCCTACAGGTTTCGTCGTTGTCTTTGAAAAATACCTTGGTCGTTTCGATTGTACAGCGCTTGATGGTTCAGCGGAATTTTGTGGATGGCACAGGATTTGCAGGGGCAATGGTGGATTTTCTTACAAATGGCGAACGACGCCGCGCCAAATAAACATACAACGAATCTTATTCCAAACGAGTATCCCACCCAAAAGATGCAATTAGCAAGTAGCACAGTTCCAACAAACAAACAAACGTAACGGAATGGAACCGGCTTTGGGGATACCTCAAGGAAATTTAAAAAAATCACACACACCTTGCTTGTCAACAACTACCACCCAAGCGTACTTACTTGACAATCCCCTTTATCGACCCGCATCATTACCGACCGTGATAATGATCGACAATGATAATTATCGACCTAATGCAATTGTGAAGCAATCGCACTAGAGGGCGTTAATAGGTACGTACGTAATTAAATTAAATTAAAACTCGTAAATATTCAAAAGAATATTACATGCTCTATCGTACCGTGTTGATTTCTAAAACCAAACTGATGGTTTGGGATAAGAGCTCTTTTTTCCAATACTGGCTTTAGCCGTTTTAAGTAGAGTTTCTCAAAAATCTTTGATAAAATTGGAAGTAAGCTTATCGGTCGATATGAGGTCGGTTCTTCTAGTTTTTTGCCAGGTTTTAATAAGAGAATAATTTGTGCGACCTTCCACTGATTAGGAAAGTGTTCTAGCCTCAGAATTGCATTATATGCGAATGTAATGAGTTTAAAGCATTTTGGTGTTACTTCTTTCATAACTTTACCTGTAATCAAATCGTAGCCAGGTGCTTTTTTAGTGTTAATATTACGCAGTATAATCTGTTTGACCTCTTGTACTTTAAAATGTTTAATCGGAAGATCCATTTGGAATGGTGCATTTAAGTAACTGCGTATTTCATTATCTTCTATAGGTGATATTTAAGTAACTGCGTATTTCATTATCTTCTATAGGTGATATTGAAGGAAATGGCGTAAATACCTTTGCAATATGTTCAGCAAACAGATAAGCTTTTTCCTCGTCACTTCTAGCCCATTTTCCTTTATCATCTCTGATAGGTGGCACCGTTTTTTGTGGGCGCTTAAGGTTTCTTGTAGCTTTTCAGAGTGAATAGTCATTTGCTTGGGAGTTTGATAATCCATGAAGATAATCTGTAAAACATTAATTTTTGAAATTTAGGTGGAGTCTTTTAAGTTCTTTAGCTGCTTTGTTAAACTTTGTTTTGTTTTCCGATGTTCTCGAAACTTGCCACTACTTGCATAGTTTTCTCTTTTCAGCAATCGTTTTTCTGATTATGGTGGGGCACGATTCCTTAATGCATGTTGTATTTTGGTCAGGAGTAGCTTGCCATGCTGCACTCTGAATGGCTTTAGTTAAGTGTTCGACGGCATTTTCCAAATCTTCTTTCAATTTTAATGGCACATTTAAATTAATTTCTTCATGTAATCTGACTCGGAAAAGTTCCCAGTCAGTTTTTTTTATTATATAATGTTGGTCGTTTTTCTTTAAGTAGTACTTTTGAGTACATTGTTAGCAACACGGGTGTGTGGTCTGAAGAAAGGTCCAGTAACGATTCAACTTTGCATTGTTTGGTGTTTATGCCCTTCGTAACGTAAAAATCGACTATGCCTGGGATTTTATCTTGATCACTTGGCCAGTATGTAGGATTTCCCGATGATACGGTCATCATTCCGTTGTGATTTACTGTCGCAAGTAACTCTCTTCCTTTGGTGGTTATGAGTCTTGATCCCCACTGTGTATGCTTTGCATTAAAGTCACCGCCGGCAATAAATCTACTTCCTAATGTACCAAAGAATTGATCATATTGTGCTGTTTTAGTATTGTGTTTCGGTGGAAAGTAAATTGCTGAAATCACCAGGGGGCCGACAGAACTCTCGACCACTACGTTAGTAGCCTGGAGATAATCGCATTGATATTTTTCGACTTCGTGATGTGTGACGGACAACTCGTTGGGGTTGGGAACGAATCCCCACACTACAACAAATTGCCCCGTAAACGGCCGAATTCCCAAATAAAGGGGAGGGAATTGGCGGAAACCTCCGCAGAAACAGTTTGCCAACTAGCCAGTGGGAGGGGTGGGTTTATTGAATATATATAATATTCCACGGACACTGTACTGCAGAGGGGGGGTGGAGATCGTGAAAAAATGTATGAATAAGGGCGCCACCTAGGTCTAATTAAAGGAAAAACGTAAGGAAACTTACCTTGAATGTCGCTCTGGTACTTACGCCGGGATACGTTCTCGCGCCGGATTTCCAATCGAAAGGACCAGGACAATGCGTTGAAAAACCTAAATAAGGCACGACGTCTTCCCAAGGAAAGGGCTTTGCAAATAATACCCGCCTAAATTGCGTGGCACATTTATTAAACAAAAACATAAAAATAATTTTGACGACAAAATTGATGAGCGTATTAATTTCTAAGAGGCTACTGTGCTCGACAACAACAACCTGCCAGCACACGCATTATGACACTTACGTACTAACACAATAAACTTAATTGCTAAAATAAAACAACATAAAATAAAATAAGATAACAAAGGAAACAGTAATAACTAAAATTAAAATAAAAAAACGTAGTCTAAAAACAAACACGCCACTGGTGTTTAACACCAAATCGTAGATGCTACACCACTGGGGTTTTAAACAAGATGGGTCCGCCACTGGTGTTAAAACAAGATGGATACACCACCGGTGTTAATGTCAAATACACTAGGGGCGTCTGACCCTCAATACTTCTCAGTACGTAGTATAATTCAAGTTTACCCAATAAAGAAAGGTACACACAGGAACGTACAACTTTCGCGATTTAAAATACACATATAAGTTAAGGTGATAAAAACAATCGCACTTACTTCGTGACTTTATCGAAAGTCCGTTCCTACAGGTTTCGTCGTTGTCTTTGAACAATACCTTGGTCGTTTCGATTGTACAATGCTTGATGGTTCCAGCGGAATTTGTGGATGGCACAGGATTTACAGGTGTAATGGTGGATTTTCTTACAAATGGCGAATGACGCCCCGCCAAATAAACATACGGCGAATCTTATCCCAAACGAGTATCCCACCCAACAGATGCAATTAGCACGTAGCACAGTTCTGGCAAACAAATAAACGGAACGGGAAAGAACTGGCTCCGGGATACTTCCGGGAAATTAAAAAAATCACACACACACCTTGCTTGTCAGCTAACATCCAAGCGTACTTACTTGACAATCTCTCTGTTTTATCGACCAACATCATTACCGACCGTTATCGACCATGACAATTATCGACCTAATGCAATTGCGAAGCAATCGCACTAGAGGGCGTTAATAGGTACGTACGTAATTAAATTAAATTTAATCTAAGGGCGAAACTCGTAAATATTCAAAAGAATATTACAGATGTTTAATGATGTTTTTAATAATTATAGCTGTACCACCGTGCGCTCTTTCATTTGGATGTATAGTGTCGTATATCGTATAGTTTGGTATTCTAATGTGACTCTTTTCCGTAAAATGTGTTTCGGAAATCAGCATAATGTCTATTTCACGAATTTTTAAAAATGTTTGTAGTTCTTGTGTATGTTGACACGGGCCGTTTGCGTTCCATACTGCAATTTTTAGTTGTATAGCCATTAAGCCAATTTTGGGACCACAGTGGTTAGCATATTTAACATCGTGCTCATCTGTTCAATCAGCTTCTCCATTAGATCTTTGAGTTTGCTGATTTGATTTGTCTGCGGTGATAGCTGGGTTGGATTTTGATAACTAGGTTGACTTGTATATGAAAGAGGTTGTGCTTGTTGCATTGAAGGTCTCTCTTGTTGAGCTTGTTGTGCATAACTCATGCCCGGTTGTCGTACATTACGTAATGTTGTTTGGTTTGGTAAAGTTTGATTTTGTAGATGTTGATTTGATGTTGCAGACTCCATATTTCTTGCTCGCAGATCAGGATATTTTCTCTGTTGAAGTTGTTTATGTATAGTACATCCCCTGTAATTAGCTGGATGACTGCCTTCGCAGTTAGCGCATTTTACGTTGTCAGCTTTTACTTTTCTTTGGCAATTATTTGTTAAGTAGTTACCTGCACATTTTACACACCGTGGTGGTTTGTTGCAGAAGTTTTTGGTGTGCCCATATTTTTGGCAAATCTTGCATTGAGGAATCTCTTTTTTCACGTGCGGTGCTTCAAAATACACTACTGAATTCATGAGACGATCAACCTTATAGATTTTTTTATTGTTTTCTTTTGATTGGATATCAACGTAAAACGTTGACAATGGATTGTTGCTAATTCTATGTTTAATGTTGCTTATGTTAGTAACTGTGTGTCCTAAATCAGAAAGTTCTTTTTTTAGTGTTTCTATATTTGACGATGAGTGTAAGTTTTTAAGAACAACTCGAAAACTTTTGTCTTGTTTTGGCTTATAAGTGTGAAAGTCCGTATTTTTTTCCTTTAAAGATTTGATAATGTCTGTATAATTTTTGCCGGCATTTGGCTGTATTTTGACTACATTATTATTTATGGTTTTTAGAGTGTAACCATCTTTTGTCACTCCATTTAGTAGTTCTATTAAAGGATTTATATCGCCTACACCTTCCACAAAAATGGGTGGCGATTTCGGTTCACTTTTGTTTGCATTCTCGTCTGTTCTCAAGTTATCTGTGTCTGTATTTACATTTTCTGGTAAAGAAAATCTGTTTCTACTTTGTATTGGGTTGGAGTTTAACCAGTAATCGTTCATCTTTTTTGTTTGTAGTTCCTAATATTTTGCTCCGGGCTTCTCAACCTTTTTTTGTATTGCACCGTTTTCCATTCGCTTTCTTCTTTTGAAGGTAATGGTGGGAAGTTGGAATTTCCTACAGGAGAATATTGATACAATAGAGCAGCATACTGCGGTTGTCCTAACTGTGGATTACCTAGTACATACTGCGGTTGACCTACTTGTGGATGTACAGGTATTTGTTGATTATAGTACGTCAAACTGTAAGGAACCGTATTTTGCATCTGTTGAGGATGATGCAGCGGTTACATTTCTTGGCTTGGTGGCATTATTTGCGCCGGATACATTAATTATATTTGCTGGTCTGCTGCCATTGCTACATTTTGAGGTTAGGATGTTCGACACTCTATTTATTAATATTTCACTTGGGGTGTTATATAAATAAATAACAACCAAATGTTTCTTATCACCGTTATCACTTTTATAATAGAACACAAAAGAACAAAAAGCGTATGTACTAATTTTAGTAAATCCTATCTTGCTACATTCTTAATAAATAAATAAATCTTAATATTCAACATGTTGTAATCTTATTATTAACCATCTTAAATTTACCCCAAAATCGTCATCGCGTAATTGTTTTAAAAAAGAAACGGGTCACTTGATTTTTATTATTCTATGAAAATTTTGCGTCTCTATTAAGTTATGAATTGTAAGTTAATGTGCGCATGCGATTATATACACAACAAGCGAGTCGTAAAGTAGATTCCGCGTGCGTAAGACGATATAGTAAATGTTTATCAACCATTATTTAGTACATAAGTTGTATACAGTGTAATCTTAATCAATATATCGTATCCACAATAGTTCTCTTTGAGTTTACCACTGCATCTAATTAACACAATAGGTTATTGGCCCAGTGAACGTGTAAAACTCATCAAGATAGAGAGAATTGTGAATCAGTTTCAGGCGTGGTAAAGATGGCTGACAAGATTGACATTGGTTCGTTAAACAAGTTCGATGGGAAGAATTACCAGCAATGGAAATTTGAGATAAAGTGTGCATTACGTGCAAAAGGGTGCTACGAAGTCACAACTGGAGAGTCTACAAAGCCAAAACCTGAAGAAACAAAGGAACTTGAACTTTGGAATAGAACAGACGCCATAGCTATGTATACCCTGACGACAGCGATGGAGCTTGCGCAGATTACGTTGGTGGAACATTTTACAAGCGCAAAAGAAATTATGGATCGCTTGGACACCATCTATCAGCAAAAATCAGAAATGAACAAGATGATGCATCAAGAACGCTTTCATCAGTATCGGATGGATACAAACGACAGCGTAGCGCTGCACATTTCTAAAGTAGAAAACCTAGCTAAGCAAGTAAGAGAAGGAGGTGATGTAATAAGTGACGTAGCAGTGATGAATAAAATGCTAAGCTCTTTACCAGAGAAGTTTAAAGGTGTAAGGCAAGCCTGGTCATCAGTAGATGAGAAACGTCAGACGATACAAAATCTCACTTCAAGATTTCTAGATGAAGAAGCAAATTTAGCAGCGACAGAAGAAGCCGACAATGTATTTTCATCACAAATAAAGTTAAAACCGAAAGAAAATGCCAAAAAATAAGAAGAGACAGGTAACTTGCTACAATTGCCAAAAGAAACGTCATTTTGCAAGAGACTGTATCATCCCAAAGAAAACTCGAAAACAGAAATTATTCAAAACAGATAACCAATCCGGATCACAAGGAAATGTATCAGCTTTCACAACAGAGGATAATTTTGTCCATGTGACAGAATCTAAAGATGATACTATATGGATACTGGATAGTGGTGCATCAGGACACATGAGTTTTAAGCGAGAATATTTTCATACGTTTGAGAAAAACGACAACGAAATGTTAGTTACGTTAGGAAACAATAAAACTGTCGAAGTGAAAGGAAAAGGAACCATAAAAATTCATAAGTTATTAAATGGTGCGTGGCATGACGCAATAATAACAAATGTGTTATATGTTCCTGAACTTCGAAAGAATTTATTCTCGGAAGGTGTGATTACGAAAAAGGGTATGAAAATTGTGAAAGAAAATAAGAATGCGTATATTTACGAAAATAATGAAATAACGGCTTGTGCAGTTCGTGTTTTGAACAATTTTTATCATTTACAGTTTAAGACAATTATCTCTCACCAAGGAAATGTAGTAACGGATACCGATAAATTGAAAATATGGCACAATAGGCTCGCACATATCAATTTCAAAACAATGGAAGAAATGGTATCAAAAGGACTAATTATAGTGATGTAGATTTAAAAAATGTCGATAGTCGTAAATTTTGTGAGTCATGCATTTATGGAAAACAGCATAGACTTTCATTCGCGGGTGTGATACGTAATTCTAAACCAGCCGAGGTCATTTATAGTGACCTATCTGGACCTATGTCAACTCCTACGATAAATGGAGCGCATTACCTAGCACTTTTCAAAGACGAGAACATCGGTTATCGTGTAGTATTTTTTATTAAACATAAAACTGACGTGTTAGAATGTTTTAAAACTTTTGTAAAGATGTGTAAAACAAAATTTGGTTATTCGGTGAAAACCTTACATGTCGATAATGGGATAGAATACGTAAACACAAATTTTCGAAAGTTTTTGATGGAAAAGGGAATCGAATTAGAAAGAACGGCGCCGTATACGCCTCATCAAAATGGACAAGCAGAACGCGAGATGCGGACGATTGTTGGAAGTGCAAGGGCTATGCTATATCAAAACGATTTACCGAAAAATTTGTGGGGCGAAGCTGTAAACACGGCAGTGTATATCCTAAATAGAACGTTGAACAGCAGAATAAAGGTGACACCTTATGAAATATGGACGGGGAAGAAACCTACTCTAAGTCACATTTGAACATTCGGGTGTGATGTGTACATGCACATACCAAAAGCAAAAAGGACTAAGTTAGATTACAAGAGTAAAAAGTTAATAATGGTTGGATATGATGGTAATTCGACAAATTACAGACTTTTTGATCCCGAAACCAAAAGGATAAGTGTTTCCAGAGACGTAATTTTCAACGAGGATACGAGTACGCCATACACCAGAATCAACACTGTGAAGGTAATCGTAGAAGAAAATGAAGCTAGCGACCAAGAAGATGAAGTTGTGATAGTTCCGCAGGAAATTGAACCAGAACGGCCAGAGCTAGAAAACGAGTCATCAACCTCGAAAGGAACCCCTTACAACTTAAGAAAACGTGAGACGCTACGTGCTCCAAACAAATACGAACAGTTTGAAGTAAACTGTGTAGAAGTAGATGTCCCTCACAGTTATGAAGAAGCCATGAGAAGCAAGAACTCCGAAAAATGGAAACAATCCATAAAAGAAGAAATAGAAGCATTAAATAAGAACAAAACTTGGGAACTAGTGCCAAACCCAGACGATAAAAATGTAATCGACTGCAAGTGGGTTTTTAAAGTCAAGCGAACACCAAATGGAAACATATCGCGTTACAAATCTAGATTGTGTGCTAGAGGGTTTTCACAAATAAAGGGAATAGATTACGACGGAACGTTTTCACCAACGAAAAGGTATGACACGATAAGAATTTTACTTTCGATGGCTGCAGCACAAGATTTGGAAATTACCCAATTCGACATAAAAACAGCATTTTTGAATGGAGACTTGCAAGAAGAAATTCACATGTCACCACCAGAAGGAACAAATATAAGAGGGGGTGTTGTGTGTAAATTAAAAAAGGCTCTTTATGGTTTAAAACAAGCGCCTAGAGCTTGGAATATAAAGTTAAACAACTTTTTGACAAGCTTAAGTTTTAAACAATGTGAATCGGACAAGTGTGTTTATAAAGGAGAATTTAACAAAGACAAAGTTATTATAGTAATTTTTGTAGATGACGGTTTAATTCTGAGTAAAAATGGAACAGTAATTGAGCAAATCCTGCAAGAATTGAAAAATAAATTTGAAGTAACGGTTAGTGATTCTCCGTACTATTTTGTTGGTCTAGAAATTGTACGTGATCGCGATAATAAAACTATTTTTATTCATCAGGCGAATTATATACGCCAAGTTATAAAACGGTTTAAAATGAACGATGCTAAACCGATAAATGTGCCGGCAGACGTAAATGTAATCCTGACCACCGCAACAGATGAATCACAAGAAATGCAAGCTGTTCCTTATCGCGAAGCAGTGGGAGCTTTAATGTTTATCGCCATTGTAACTAGACCCGACTTAAGTTATGCAATAAGTTTGGTCAGCAGGTTTCTAAATAAACTTAATGCATCGCATTGGAATGCTGTAAAAAAATCATTCGGTATTTGATAAAAACATCGCATTTCGGTATCAAATACGGAGCAATAGATCAAGAATGTCCAAAATTGATGGGTTATTCTGACTCAGATTTTGCAGGTGATCCAAATACAAGGAAATCAACTTCTGGATATATTTTTAAGTTAAATGGTGGAGCTGTTACTTGGTCTAGTCAACGACATCAAACAGTTGCACTCTCTACTACGGAGGCTGAGTACATAGCAGCTTCAAATGCAACGAGAGAGGCAATTTGGATACGTCATCTTCTACAAAAACCTAGAAGAATTAGAAGACGGTCCAACAATTTTGTGTGTAGACAATAAAAGTGCAATACAGCTTGTGAAAAACTCAGAACACCATAAACGTACCAAACACATAGATATTAAATATCATTTTATTCGTGAAAAAAGTGAAAATGGTGATGTTAACGTTGTTTATGTACCTTCTGAAGAACAATTAGCTGATATTACAACTAAACCGATTAGTAAAGACAAATTTAATAATTTAAAATCACAATTCGGAATGTGTGAAGCTACAATGAAATGAGAAGTTTTCATGAATATTATTAATTTTCTTTTATATATTTTTTAATCAATTTAGCATGTATTTTGTTTGATTAATTTTAACTTTCAATTAGTGGGAATATTATGTTATGAATTGTAAGTTAATGTGCGCATGCGATTATATACACAACAAGCGAGTCGTAAAGTAGAATCCGCGTGCGTAAGACAATATAGTAAATGTTTATCAACCATTATTTAGTACATAAGTTGTATACAGTGTAATCTTAATCAATATATCTTATCCACAATAGTTCTCTTTGAGTTTACCACTGCATCTAATTAACACAATAGTCTCTCTTACCGAAAGTAGGTTTATGGTTTCTAACTTGTGTGCAACTTCTCTATTCACCTTGGACAATAGAATCTCCCTGCGCATTAACCAAACTCTCTTGCTTGATCCAATAACTTCGATCGACCAATTTTATCGATTTATTAACCAAATAAATTATTTTACTCATCTAGATTTATCATCGCCTACGGTATTACTTTAATTTTTAGTGAAAATTATCTTCAAATCAAAATGAAGAATACAAAATTCTTTATAAAACAGATTAACAAAATTTGCTTACATCATACTAAGTATTTATGAAATAAAGAGAAAATACAGAGAAAACAATTGAAAGAGGTTTTGAATAATTCTTATTCTGAATAAAAATTTCGTACATTTAAACTTCACCATCGATGGTGAACAAAACAAAACAATTTACGTCATATCTGAAGTAAATCCTGAAACCTTGTCTTGTCTCCTCTTCAATTTTGGTCCAATGATAAGACAGGGGATTTTAGGAAAGTTGATTCCAACCCCAATATATTATATGCGTTACAATGGTGCCATTCAGCAGAGGTAACAGTTGCGCAACTGTTGGGGATTTTTCTGCTGGCACGTCCGCTACCTGCTCGATTCTTATGGAATTTCGTTACCTTTACTCAACTGTTGTACAACAATTACAAAACTGCTTTTTCTGCTGAATGGCACCATTACCATGGAAACGGTGACTCTGACGTACTATGCGTATTTTATATAAGAACTGCAGAAGTTTCCAACGATAAAAATCGATATTGCGGACCGGGGGTCTGGGGGGTATGGAATACCCCCCAGGTACACTTGCTATTATTCAGAACCATCAACATTTATTATTTTTCGTTTAATCTTTTGGAATTTTCATTAGTAATCCGTTAGGGGGGCAGCAGATGATAACACACCAAAAACAAAACCCGTCCCAACCTTTACGACATTCCCTTATAAGGTATATTCCACAGGAAATTCAACATCCTGCTAAACTCAGAAGACCCACGTAAATACGACATATTTTATGTCTGTTCTCAGATGGCTCTAAAAACAATGTCGGCACAGGATCAGGAGTCTTTTCGGCTGAACTTGACATAAACATAAGCATATCGCTGGGCAAGTACACCTCGGTCTTCCAAGCGGAGCTTAGTGGTATACTGCACTGCGCAAAAACAGTCCAGGAGAGATGTATCCGGGACAAGACCATACAGATATCTACAGACAGTAGGGCAGCTCTCCTGGCACTCGACAGTCATAAGATCACTTCTGGACGGGTGGTTGAATGCATCCAGGCCCTGAACGAGATATCAATGACAAACGCCCTTTTCCTTTGTTGAATAAAAGGACAAGGCAACGAGGGTAATGAAAAGGCGGATGAGCTGGCAAGGATCGGATCAAACAGCCTTCCCTGCGGCCCCGAGCCTATTATAGTGCCGGCCGTCAAAACCCTAGATACCTTCCTAAAACATCATACCCTAAAACTGCATACCAGCAGATGGGTAAATATACTTGAATGTAGGCAAGCAAGGGCGGCAATAAAAGCACCCTCACGCAAACACTCCAATTATTATCTGAAGCTGTCTAGAGATAATTTACGAAAAATTGCAGGAATCTTAACTGGACATTGCAAACTATACAAACACCTAAACACACTGGGGATAGTAGATGACCCAACGTGTCGAGGGTACAACGAAGAAGACGAAACGGCAGAGCATGTGCTTTGTCACTGCCTGGCCCTAACGTCCACAAGAGGATCCATGTTGGGGGAATTCTGGCCTGACATGGCCAGAATACACAGCACTCCACCTGCCAAGATCCTTGGGTTCCTACATCAGGTGGGATGGCTTGAGGACTGACAGGACGGGGGTTGCTGCATCGGAGGCAGTACAATGAGCCCGATTTAGAGGCCTCAGTGCGCGTGGGTTCTTTGACCCTACCCTCCAAATCTAAAATCCAGAATCCATCCAATCCAACACAAGTATACGTAAGAGACGTTCGAGCTTGTTAACAAATCGCAAAAATTATTTTGAATTAAATTTATAACTTCTTGAAAGTATAGTAATTAGGGCTTTAAATAAGTGTTTCATTAACTTGGTCATATTTAAAAAAAATAATTTTATTATTATATCATTAGTTACCTAAATTAAAACTAACTAATTAGATAAATCAGAATGCATAATATTATACACATACTGTCGTGTTCTGTTGACCATAGGGGGTGGTATGACGTAATTGAGTCATTTTAATTGAAACACTCATAATTTTATTAACTAAAATAAGACCATAACAGGCGAACATTAGTTGTATCTGAGTTCTCCATGATTTAAAGATTGGTTGACTGCTCTGCCTCACAAAACGAAAAGATGCATACGCTGTTGAAACCTGAAAGATAAAATGGGGTTGTAAGAGATAGATATTGGTAGTTGTTTGGTTCATGGAAATTGATAGAAAGCAAATTGAATTTATTTTATTTATTTGTTAATGTAGGATTTTTGTAAAATGAGTAAAGTGGCGGTTTGTGAAAATGCATGCGCGAGTGAAAACTTTGGTGTGATTTTTGGAAAATGATAACGGAGCGAGAAGAAAGGATTTCCAAGTCAGCCATCGGATAGTTCAGACGTGCTGTTCGTGTTTAATTGGAAATTTAGTTTTGGATTGAACTCTCTAGCCAGCGGTCATAGAGTACGGACACGCTGTTTAATTAAAAATTTAGTTTTTGAGTTGATTAAAATAAATTAGTAAAATTAAAATAGTTTGAGAATTTATTTAACAATTTTTGAAGTTAGTTTTCAACAACGGAAGACGTACTGATAATTACGAAGATAATAAATTGGGAAGTTTTAGTAATTGATGGTTGGCACTTTGATATTGTTTGGGAAGTTGAAATTAAGTTATGGTGAAAATTTTTGGAACCACTGAAAATAATTTTATGGTTATGTTTCGATGGTAATTTTAATTAAAATATTGGATAAAAGCATTCAGTTTACTTACCGATTATTATTAATTGTACGATCCGAAGAAGGAGATTTATTCGCTGGTCATTCCTGCCTGGTTTGTTTGGGTCGAGATCAGAAGCTGTTTTTTTTATCTTCGACAACGCTCACGTTCCACATACGACAACGGTCGAATCGGAGAATTACTGAAGGACGATATACTCCGGTAAGAGTTTTTTTGTGTGTCGCATTTTCTATTCGAACATAGACGAATCGTTTTACGTTTAAAATTCGGTTGCGCATAAACTTTGGGGGATTTAATTACAAATATTCACTTGTAAAATTTAATTTGTTTAATTTTAAGAAAAACCAATATTTGTCTTAATAATTTTATTATGTTGAATAAATTCCATTGTTTTTCATTTTAACAGCGTATGAGTTTAATTTCATTTATAGCAGTAATAGATCGAGGAGAGAACAGATGCAATTTTCGATTTATTTAAATAATCTTTATAAGAAAGATCACAATTAAGGTGACCTATATGAGTGTTTCGATTAATTTACATGAACCCAAGTTTCGACCCAAAAATTACAGAGTCTTTCATGCATTGCTGGCCGGAGCATTGTTTAATTAAGTGCCATATAATTTCTCCCGCTATATAAATCAAATTTTGAGTTAAACAGTGTTACGGCGACGCCGTGTACTTTATACCATTATGCCAAATACATTACTATAATATCAAGTAATAATCAGAAATACCATATTTTCAATATAAATTTAGATTTTGTTAATGAAAATAAAGTCGAACTAACGAGTTCTGACTGTACCTGTTAATATTTGAATATTATGCCAACTGAAATTCTTTGCTAAAAAATAAACACAAAGTATTACATTGAGGAACAATGTACTAAGTAATGCGGTACACCTGTGCTGATATGAAATACGTAGTCTGCCGACAGCGAGAAAAATTATTATCAACAAAATTATATTTTCTAGATGATAAAAATTCCAACATCACTGGGTTTCATTTAAAGTCAGTTAAAATGTAGTAGTTTACTTTGTAATGTAAAGATATTCAAAGAACCACCGCGCAATAGAACAAGGGGAACGCAAAATAGACATTTTTGTAAATAGAATTCGAATAGAGATTACGAGCCCATTCCTACTCAAATGATCTCATCAAGGGAAAGAAAATTGAAAGGAGGGATGAAAAATGCAGGCAGTCTCTTGAAAGCGATTAACGAAGTAACTTCTACCTAAAAATTAACCCAGTACCTAGATAAAGAAAATATCTTGTTAACTTTTTCGGTTCGGAATTAAACGAACATAAAATAATTTCCTACGGACAAAATAAGAAATTATTCTCGCGTAATTACGAAAATTAGTGATAACGAAAATATAAAATTCGGCTACTTAAATATCGAACAATTTAGAATTAATAGTGTCGAATAAACGTACGGAAATTCAACTTAAAATTCGGTGTAACGATCGAGTATAGTGCAAATTAACACTAACTACGAAAGTGAATCGAATTAAAATTACTATCAATAATAAATGTGATCATACTCCAAGCGAAGTGCGAAAATTAGTAAAAACCAAGTATAAAAGGAACATTCTTTCGAATTAAATTTATACTGGAAATAACTAATAAACATTTAAGTGTCCCATTTTCAACGAATACCAAATAAAAACAATACGAATGAACTTTCAATTTTGTGCAACACGCTATTAAAATATCGGTGTGCAATTAGAATTTAAAACCAAGTTTGATCGGTGTGACGCCATCACTTCAACCAACTATAAAATCAACAAAACGTTAAATTCTTTCTATCTATGGACCAAATTTTGGAACAATCACATCTTTAACTATACATCAATCAACTAATTTGTGGATTACGTCGCATTTCAAGGTAGAAATTTGGTCCAATCATACTAACTGTATCTATTCTTGAATTCTCTGTAACCAACTTGTCAATTTTCTGCATTATATAATATTTTTACTCAAATACTGAGTTATATTGAAATTATTGCGTAAGTTAATGCGAGTAATGTGTCTTGCTTCATTAAATTTGGATCCTTAATAATTAAAACGAACATTCGCATAAACTTACAAGAATTTCTTCATTTACGTACTAACAACCTTAACAATTAATTTTTTAGACATTAAGTGTCTATATTTGTGTATTTCTGTAAACCAATGTATATTTACCTAAAATATTTATGAATTAATATATTGCTGTGAACTGACGTAGCCTCACGTTGGGCTAGCCAAAATTGCTGTGAAGGCCTTTGCCTCCCCGGAGCTAAACGTTTTAATGTTAATACCTTGTACGAGTATACGTAAAAGTACCTCGTCAATAGAAATGTAAGCAAATTATTCTTGACAAATACAAATAAAATAAATTGATGCCTCGGCTTGACTAGTTCGGATAGCACAGACCTACCTTTTCCCACGCTGGGTTCCTTCCTTAGCCAAATCTCAAATCTGAAATGCAATATTGTGGCTTTTGGAATGATCATACACAAATTATGCTCCGTTGATACAGCAAATCGTTTTTTATTATGAATTTCAAATTGTAAATAATTATAGTTAATAAAATTCTTATCTCTAATAACAAAGATCTTAATTCTATAATAAACCTAAACGTTTTTCCCGCACGTGTGAAGTTAATCGTCAATTTGCACAAAATTTTTATGTTTTTAATAATTTTGAATGGGACGGTACCTTTTATCTGGTGTAATTCTGTTTGTTTGGTTCATATACCATGAAATTATGCAGTGGTATTCGTTCGATGACCTTCAAGGGTGCGATCTCTCTGGATTGAATTTCCTCGTGGTAGTTTATGGTTGTATCGTGACCAAAGTTTTCGTTCAATATAATAGTGAATCTTCTCAATTTTGCACAGATTTTCACTTTTTAAAATACGTAAGTATAATGTTCTTTCAATTACTAACTTTTTATTCACTTTCTTAATCAAATTTTATTATATTTTTAACTTTTTAGCTGGACGCACAAAATTTGCCACCATTTATTTTTATTAAGCAATCAACAACCTCTTTCCATTGTCTTTTTACCATAGCTACTGGTATTTTCAAGGCACTTCTGATTTCGTTTTATTTGTCGATATAAAAATCAATATATTTGACGTAAAATTTCCAGGTTCGTACTTAGCCCAAAATAATTTGTAAAATTTTTAATGAATTTTTATGTTTCAGATTTATTTTGAAGTATTAACATCTCCTGTGGTCTTCCGGTAAACTTTTGAAGAATATGTTTTTCGCATTCGTGGTACATTGAGTTTACGGCGCACTCCGACACGTATAAATATTTTGTTATTTTAAAAGTTCTACGTTTTAACACATTTTTATAACTAATACCTTGAACAAATTGTTTTTGATTTCAAATTACATTTTTATATATCACTACTTAAATTAATTTACAATTTTAACAAACCTTTAATTTAAAAACAGAATTAAAACGTTGCATTTGAATTTACCTTGTTTTCTCATTCCGTGACCTTTTTCTCCATTAGATTTATGACGTTAAAACAATTCTTTGGTGTCGGATAAAACCCTTTCGTTTGAACAAATAAGTCTCGTGCTACCTTTGTTAATAAATTAAAAACTTTGATTCAAAACGTGATCATTTCTATTGACGTGGTATTGGTACACCGCATTTACCTCCTGTGTTAAATTGAAATTTATTTGAAAATACCTATTTTTGTAGTAAATTTCTTAATTAACACACACGTGCATCTACTCATGAACACAACAAACTAAATTTTAATGTAACGTTTAGTAATGATACTAACTAATATTCAAAATTCAATCATTAAATTATCTCAAATGTAAAAATTTATTAACTAAATGAATTCAATAAACTAACTAATTATATAAAAAAAATTCAAACTAACCTATTTATTTTTACGAATAAATTCGACCAAGATTTCTGTTATAATTTTATATTATTTAAATTCTAAAATTTTTATTAATTTTCCTATCTTTGACCTATTTATTTATATTTGGGTGATTTCTACCTTTAGTTTTCATAATTTTTAGTCATTAAACTTTAATTCATAGCTTCATATTATTATTTGGTATTCTTTATCTTACTTTAATCAATATTTTCCTATATAATTCCCCATTATTATTTTGGTAACCTCTTTTTGGGTCCCATTTCAATTCATATAACTTCATATAATCTCATAATTATTTATTCATAACTTTTACACCTGTGCCCTCTCATTTCGGTACATTCAGGTATCTATCTATTCACCCCATTTTCTATAACTACCATTTATTTTATTTACCCCCATTTATCTCTTATTGTATTCAATTGAATACCAATTTTATTTAAAACTTCTTGATCTTTTCAAATTAAATTCATAATTATTTATCTAAGTTTATGTTTCACCCAAATTCTAAATTTAACCTTTCTCTTTCAAATCAATTACATCATTTTACAAATTATTTCTTTTTACTAATTGCATTTTTAACTTTAAATCATTTATTTTTCGAATCTTAATAACATTTCTTTCCATAAATTTCTAATTATTTAAACGTCGCATCTTTAAAATTTTATCTTGGTCAATTTTATCGTTTTCTTTTCATAGCTTTAATCAAATTTACATTGCTATTTTATTTATTATGTCCTTATTCCATTTCTTAAAGTTATATTTACATATTGTTTTTCCGGTGTTTGTCATTTTCCATTTATTGCTATTTCTTGAGCGGTCAATTTTCAAGTTGTTAATATTTTTATTTCTTTTTAAGTTTCACTATGGCGAATTTATCTTTTTCATTACTATTTTTCTCAGCGGTCAATTATGAAGTTGTAAGTTGATTTTATTTTCAGTTTCGCTGTGGTATTATTCACCACTTATTGACAATCTAGTAGGAATGACTTTATTTTCCATCGTACTCTTTTAATTTTAAATTTTACCCGCTTGTAAAATTTCCTTTTATTAACATAACCATTTCTTTTTATTTTAACATCTATTTTTACGTTGGACTCTCTTGTCCATTTCATCTCGTAATTACTTGTTCTTTTGCGTTGCAATTTTCTTTTCTTATGTAAATTCTTTTCCATCCCGATGCTGTCATAACTTCTTAGTTTATTTAAATTTTTCATTGTAAAATTATTGTTACCTCCTGCTTGTATAATTTTTATGTTATTAGACCGTTTTCGGGTATTGATAAAATTTTTATTTGTAAACTTTTTGTTACCTCCTGATTTTATAAATTTTATATTGTTGACCCGTTTTCTTGTTGAGTTTTTGAATTTTAATTTTATTAAGTTATGCAATCTTTTAATTTCAAATGTTGTACCGTTATTTGTTAATTTTTTAGATTTTAATTTTGTAAATTTATGTAATCTTTTATTTTGTAAACTGCTTTGTAAAATTTTTGTATTTCGTCGTTGTAAACTTTTCTTGCTTGTTCGCATGCCTCTTATGTGATGTTTTTCTTTTAACCGTAGCTTTTTAATTTTTAACTGTAGCCGTTTGCATGCTTTTCTTGTTAAAACTTTGTACGACCGACACTTCATTGTTTGTGGTGTTGGAACTCGTTTAACCTCCAACGTTACCGTTTCTTCTTTTTCTAAATTAATTTCTTCCTTAACAATTTTTTCGGCTATCGTTGGCCCCATAATTTCTGCTTTTAATTCGTCTATTCTTTTCCGATCTACTTTTATTTCGTTTGAACTTGTTTCGTTTATCATACCCATAATTTCTGCTTTTAATTCGTCTATTCTTTTCCGATCTACTTTTATTTCGTTTGAACTTGTTTCGTTTATCTTACCCATAATTTCTTCTTCTCTCTTTCGATATTCTTCCATTTTCTTTTGATGTTCTTCTCTTGCTTTCTTGTCTTTTTCAATGAAGAATTCCATCATCGATTGCCAATCTGTTATCTTTTCCATTATCGTAGTTTATGTATTTAATTTTAATTTATTTATTAGGAAATGATTTTTAATTTGTAAAAATCTCATGTACGTTTAATGTAAATTTAAGTAAACTTTTCTTTATGTAAATCTTTATGTAAATAATTGTAAAATTTCTCGTTCTAATTGACCTAACTGATATTTTTAGTTATGATAACCTAACTTTGTTCGTGGTTCAAGATTAATCGAGTCGACTCGATTCGAGTTTATTCGAGCCTCACGTTGTGACGCCAAAATTTGCTGTGAACTGACGTAGCCTCACGTTGGGCTAGCCAAAATTGCTGTGAAGGCCTTTGCCTCCCCGGAGCTAAACGTTTTAATGTTAATACCTTGTACGAGTATACGTAAAAGTACCTCGTCAATAGAAATGTAAGCAAATTATTCTTGACAAATACAAATAAAATAAATTGATGCCTCGGCTTGACTAGTTCGGATAGCACAGACCTACCTTTTCCCACGCTGGGTTCCTTCCTTAGCCAAATCTCAAATCTGAAATGCAATATTGTGGCTTTTGGAATGATCATACACAAATTATGCTCCGTTGATACAGCAAATCGTTTTTTATTATGAATTTCAAATTGTAAATAATTATAGTTAATAAAATTCTTATCTCTAATAACAAAGATCTTAATTCTATAATAAACCTAAACGTTTTTCCCGCACGTGTGAAGTTAATCGTCAATTTGCACAAAATTTTTATGTTTTTAATAATTTTGAATGGGACGGTACCTTTTATCTGGTGTAATTCTGTTTGTTTGGTTCATATACCATGAAATTATGCAGTGGTATTCGTTCGATGACCTTCAAGGGTGCGATCTCTCTGGATTGAATTTCCTCGTGGTAGTTTATGGTTGTATCGTGACCAAAGTTTTCGTTCAATATAATAGTGAATCTTCTCAATTTTGCACAGATTTTCACTTTTTAAAATACGTAAGTATAATGTTCTTTCAATTACTAACTTTTTATTCACTTTCTTAATCAAATTTTATTATATTTTTAACTTTTTAGCTGGACGCACAAAATTTGCCACCATTTATTTTTATTAAGCAATCAACAACCTCTTTCCATTGTCTTTTTACCATAGCTACTGGTATTTTCAAGGCACTTCTGATTTCGTTTTATTTGTCGATATAAAAATCAATATATTTGACGTAAAATTTCCAGGTTCGTACTTAGCCCAAAATAATTTGTAAAATTTTTAATGAATTTTTATGTTTCAGATTTATTTTGAAGTATTAACATCTCCTGTGGTCTTCCGGTAAACTTTTGAAGAATATGTTTTTCGCATTCGTGGTACATTGAGTTTACGGCGCACTCCGACACGTATAAATATTTTGTTATTTTAAAAGTTCTACGTTTTAACACATTTTTATAACTAATACCTTGAACAAATTGTTTTTGATTTCAAATTACATTTTTATATATCACTACTTAAATTAATTTACAATTTTAACAAACCTTTAATTTAAAAACAGAATTAAAACGTTGCATTTGAATTTACCTTGTTTTCTCATTCCGTGACCTTTTTCTCCATTAGATTTATGACGTTAAAACAATTCTTTGGTGTCGGATAAAACCCTTTCGTTTGAACAAATAAGTCTCGTGCTACCTTTGTTAATAAATTAAAAACTTTGATTCAAAACGTGATCATTTCTATTGACGTGGTATTGGTACACCGCAATATGTATTGCAATGTACCACTACCACGTCAATAGAAATGACCACGTTTTGATTCAAAGTTTTGTTTATTTAATAAAGGTAGCACATGACTTATTCGTTCGCACGTAAAGGTTTCATCCGATACCAAAAATTTGATTTAACGTCATAAATTTACATGAAGAAGAGGTCACGGAACCAGATAACAAATAAATTTAAATGCAACGTTTTATTTCTGTTTATGAAAATGTTTGATAAAATTATAAATTGTATTAATTAATTATAAGGAATGTTAAATGAAATCAAAATAATTGTTCAAAGTTAATTTATAAAATGTGTTAAAACGTAAAACTTCAAAATAAGAAAATATTTATACGTGTCGGAGTGCGTCGTAATTCAATGTACCACAAATGGAAAAAACATTTTCTTCAAAACTTTACTGGAAGATTACAAGAGAGCCAAGTACTTCAAATTAATCTGAAACATAAAATTTTTATTAAAAATTTTATAAGTCACATTTGGGCTAGAGCCGAACCTGCAAACTTTAACGTCAAATGAATTGATTTTACATCGATTAATGGAAAATCACAATTGCCTTGGAAAACACAAGTAACGATGGTGAAACAATTGGTTGAAAGAAGGTGGTTGATTCTTAAGTTAATTTAATGGTGGTCGAGTTTTTGTAGCTGTTAATAAAGATAAAGTTAATTAGTAAAATTGGTGATTAAAAACCAGAGAAAAGTTATTAAATACAAAAGTGAAGTCAACTTACCTATGTTGGAAGTGTTTTTGATCAAAATTATTAAAGGATCCACAATATTTTGAACAAATTACGTTATACGATTTTACACGTGTGGCAAAACGAATCCACTTGTATTCAAGCAACTGTATACCATCGATAAGAAATTAATACTGGGTTTCATGGTCATTCATCTTGGTAACCAGAAAAGAACTAGATTTCGTTTAAAGGTAAAGCCAGACAATTTTATTTACACAAAATTTAGTGCGAACTTAAAATTTTCTACCGCGTGCGTCGACACAATAATAATTATAATTTGGGGTAATATTAAGGTTTTATTTAATTGATGTTCAAGATTTGTTTAAACTTAATTACATTTTATTTAATAAAATTCACAATTTGCATTATAAAACGGAGCGTAATTCTATCATTTCCGAAGACCATTACTTGTCTATTCCAGCATTACGATTTGGTCAAGGAAGGAGCCCAACTTGAGAGAAGGTAGGTCAGTGCTAACCGAAATCGTTAAGCCGAGGCATAAACTTAATTTATTTGCATTTATAAATAAAAATTTAGCATACATTTCTGTTGACAAGGTACTTTTACGTACACTCGTACAAGGTATTAATATTAAAAACGTTTAGCTCCGGTGAGGCAAGGGCCTTCACAGCAGTATATTCGACAAATTGAGTTTTCTCTTATGAGTTTAAAAAACATATAAGCAAACCTCTAAATAAGTACCAACACCTGAGATAAGAGCAAAAATTTCGAAGTTTACCTGCCCAGCTGAACGAGACCGGAGCTAATATCATCTATCACATAAAATACATTAATTTATCTGTTATAGACGTTACAACAGTAGCGATACATGGCAATACGTATTATAACGCATATAAATGAACATAAATATTAAGTAATTATAAATAATATTCACAATCAGTGAAAACTTCTGCTGCTGTTGAAATATTATTACAATTCTTACAATAATTACATTAATCGCAACACCGCAAGCCCTCATTCACGCAGATGCATTTATTTGTCATGCAATTCTTATGATTGCAATACATGAGAAGGACTTTTCGGACACTTTCTGGAATTAGGGCTTGAGTACTTAATACATGTTTCCAGTTTTCGTCTAATTGTCTCTCGTAAAATTTGGAGACCGCGTCTTCTGCCGAAAATCAAAATTCTATTCTATTTCAAGATTAAAAAATTTACCATGCGCCGAGTTGACTTGGCGCCGAGTTGAACCAGACCGGCCAAGGCGGCCACCCAAACCGACAATTTGCGTTCCCTAAGACGAAGATTGACGTACCTGCTGACGGTACGTGTAACCAACACTACTCGTCGAGTACTCTATCATTCCTAAACATGTTATTTTTTAACCTTCTACATTTATGTTACTCATTCTTTCAGTTAAAAGCCATGTTTCAGACCAGCCAAACAAGTTCAAGCTAACGCCGCGAGGCTCTCAAAAATCCCAAAGCCAACTTCCCATACCAGTCGAAGCAGATATGCGGTCCTACCGTGGAGCTTCATATTAGTCAACCAGAAAAATGAAAAAAATTTCACCGCATCGGGTAATCTCCGCACAGTTTTTAGGTTTTTATATGATTGCGTATTATTATTTATATTACGATGATCAGGTACGGATGGACCCCGTCAATCGCAAATTTATAAAATTTTTATTGTTAATACTTATCACGGCTAACTAGGTTTTTATGCATGGAATTTGCTTATCTCAGTAGTGGTTTCTTTAGGAAATTTTGTGTTGATTCTTTTTGAGCTGAAAAATAAATAACCGGGAATACAAGAATCCCAAAAATAATCCGTTTTGTAATGACGATTGTATTTTTATTATTACGATTATAAATAATTTTGATGTAAATAAACATGTACAAATCTTAATAGTTCCTTATTATCTAAATCCCCACGTTAAATTTAAAGCGCAGCGTCGTAATTTTTAAATTTCCCGCACTAGTACGAACCTAAGTTTTTGTAAAGGTTTCGCTTACCTCGGTAAAAATCTTGTATTATTCACCTTCCTGTTGCCGCGCATGAGTCGTGATCGTTCTTTCTTGGTGTCGATTGCGTCGTATTCGCATCAATATTTGTAGATCAATTTTTGGTTCGATAATTTTAATCCTCGTGGTCAAATTTTTATATTCTCCCAAATATTCGTAATTGGTAAGTAAAATTTCTGGTTTTTACCTTATTTATGTTTTCACTAATGTTAATCACTTTATTTTTACAGATCTTCCCTTTTTGTGATAATTTTTATACAATTAATTAATTATTATTGGAGCTGCCGAAAATTACACGTGCAAGCTCTTTGCAAATATTAGGAAGACTTCTTTTGTTTGTTATATCGTCAAGGTGATACAAATTCATTACTCCTTGATTTCATAACCATAAATTTTGTAGGTGAGTCGACTCCATCATTTAGTAGCGCGAAATTCAAAATTGTCTTTTAATTTATTCTTCTTATTGTTTTAGGTTAATGGTTGATTTGAAGCACTTAGTTTCTGATTATCACTTGAATTGTTCACCGATGTGTTCCTGGCTGACGTATTACTTTGTTTTTAATGAGTTTCGTCGACACACACGTAATGTTTAAATTTTCATACGCAACGTTTTAACAAATTATTTCTAACACATCTTAACTAATAAATTTTATACGTATGCAGTTTATAAATCTCTTACAACTAAACAATTTTTATTATACTGTTTTAACAATTTATGTCATTACGGATTTTATAGAACATTTTTATTTTATTTTGTTAACCCTTGTATTCTTTATTATTATTATTTAAACGTTTCCTTTTATATTGACTTTGTAATGGTAAACCTCCTCTTTAAGTTAACAGTTTCCATGCATAATTACTTTACTATTAAATCAAATTGAATGTACGTATTGCGAGTGACGTCTCCTCCAGATATCACCGTAATATGTAAACAAACATTGTTCTAGTTGTAAATTAAAAGGTGGTTGGGAGCGTTTCTTCAAGTCCATTCCTAAAATTTTAAATTTACATAGTATAATACTAATGATTTACTGGGTACGTTGGATAAAGTTAAAGTAAATTGACCAAGTAGATTACGAGATAATCGGTGAATTTCCAATTTTTTAGAAGTACCTCCCTCAATATTCAATAAGTATATACAGACAAACTGATTCATCAAGATCTTTAAAATTTTTCAGGACATTCGGTAAAATATCAATCTATAGTTAGACATTCTTTTTATGCTCTTGGTACGTATCTAACTGTTTTATTTTATGAAAATTCGAAGTTGTTTTACAGGGAATGCAGTAAAAATCCTTCGAATTTTCGTAAAATGAAACAGTAGAATCCATACCAAGAGCATGAAAAGAATGTCAAACTATAGATTCATATTTTACCAAGTGTCCTGAACATTTTTAGAGATTTTGACCAAACAGTTTCACTGTAAAAAATAACATTTATAACTATTTCAAGTTGAGAATTAATGACGATGTAAGAATACAAAATATGTAAGTACTCAATAATTTTATGGTTAGCTGTTTAATTTAATTCCAATTTAAATTTTGAAATAGCTGCGGTGCTCTGTACAACGTCAAAACTTGGTGCCACAGAAGCAGTTGTAAAGTAATAACGTAATTTTTTATTTTGAGAAAATACTATTCACTAAAAATTGTATTCGAACACCGACATACCGGATTTTCTGTCTCTGCCGTTTAACTAAATATCGTAGATGATATGCAATTCAAATAAGTTACTGAATAATCTTCCATAAATCAATATGTTACAATAAAATTATATATACTTAATTCTCAGATATTTTTTTTGAATATTATATTTATCAGCAACATTATCACAATTTTTTCAGCGCCCATAATAACATTTTATGAATTAGGCACTAAAAACTAGACTAGGATCGCTTCAACCACCTTAAATAAACACTTTCTTCGCTTAAAATTTTATCTTGTTATTAATTTTATTTCGTGAAATGAACTTTTCGTTTCTCCCCGTCCCTAAAGAGAGGACGGCTAACGAGAAAGAAAGATTCCTCCCACGTGAAGTGACGAGCTCTATAGTTGGTAACGTCGGTATTATGCGGGAGCCGTGGATTCCGATTGCGAACTTACTCCTGGTAACAATTTAATGACACACACTGCAATCGTAAAAAGCAAAACACAACGGTTGACAAGCAGGTAAGTGATACAATACAAAAATGAAAACGCTGATTCCTGATGGGAACCAGCCAAACAAATTAAAACAGCGTACGGTCAAATCTGTAGCCGGTAAACCAGAACGTTGCCTCGAAGAGCTACTAAAACTAACGGTGGCAAAATAACACGCACATTTTATTTAATTTACAAAAAAATATCTCGCAATAACACACAATCCCCAAAACAATGAAAATATTACTCAACTTACCCTGGCCAAGACAGACGACAAAAACACTCCACTGCCGGAGACTGCTGCGAGATTGAGATTGAACGGCTACTCCGAAACGCCTTCCGGCCACCGGGCTGACAGGACACGCTTTCTTGGATGGTTCTTCTATCGAGCGACTACGATGCTTCGCCGTATGTTTGGTCGGACAGCAGACAGGTAAAAATGGTGTCGGCAACGCAGCCAAGGAAAGAGTTGAACCCCCCATTGAGTTGACCAAAGATTGAAAATAGCGGTTTCTACGAAACCTCGGCGGTAGATTATGATGGTAAATAAAACGTACTTGAGACAATAATTTAGACTCGCCTAAACAATTATAGCAAAATCAACATTACGAATAAATAGCAAACACCGGAAATGATTAGATAATGAGAAAATGGATTGATGGAAAAGTTTAGAAGTTTTCTTGGGGGGTAATTGAACGGAGGTCAGTCAGTCATGTTTGAGAGTTAAAAGTGTGAGGATGAGTTAGAAGGTTAGTCACGATGTGTTAAAAGGTGAACATCAAGTACCCCTGGGAGAATGCACAAGTTTGTAATAAGGAATAATAAGGATACTTCACCCCCATTTATAATGTAAGACTTAATTGTAAATATTAATTTTAGAAGTTTGTAAATAGGTGTTGCGTAATGTAAATAAATATGTTATAATCAAAACCGTTTTAATTTCAAAATGCGTAAAAGGTCCCGCACGAAATATTCGTGACAATATTTGCGACCGAAGAAGGGGAAATGCGGACAATCATGGTACAGCTTACACGAGAGAGTAGACTCTTTGGTTTGGAAATAAATAGAAACAAAACAAAAATAATGATCATAGATAGGGCAAACAATAACATGCCACAAATACAAAGAGTGGCAAATCTTGAGGTGGTCAACAGTTTCCAATATCTAGGATCAAGGATAGACAATACGGGTGGATGCGAACACGAAATAAGAAGACGATTGGCGATAGCCAGAACAGCTATGACGAAACTCAAAAAAATATGGACAGATAGATCCATAACAGTTGACACCAAGCTAAAACTAGTGCGATCCTTGATCTTTCCCATAGCAATATACGCATCAGAAACATGGACAATTAAAGCTGCTGACGGAAGAAGGATATCCGCCTTTGAAATGTGGTGCTATAGAAGATTGCTCCGCATACCTTGGACAGCGCGACGCACCAATGTATCAATAATAGAAGAGTTGAAGATCACTACTAGGCTACCCCAAGTAATCAACCAACAGTACCTAACATATCTTGGAAATATTGCAAGAAAGACCGACGCCATGGAAAAAACAATTGTGGAAGGCAAAATAGAAGGACACCGACCAAGGGCAGATCACCAACACGCTGGATCGACCGCACAAGGAACTTAATAGGATGCGGACTACATGAATCAGTTACAACGGCACAAGACAGAGAGGCCTGGCGACAGATAGTCAGACAAACTCTACATTGATACCATCACACCCTAACGAAGGGTTATGGACTGAAGAGAGAGTTTTTATGGGTACAGTTAGTATACAAGGTTTTCAACTCATACATTTCTTACACAAACAAATAATGTTAGGTACAAAATCCCTATAATTGTTTGTTTTTTTAATCTATTTCGACTAATTTATTATGCTAATTTTAATTTTAAAAGTTTTCAAAATAAACTACTTTCAGTAAAACCTGACAAAATAATATAAGTTACAAAAATATGTTGGTTCTTTAATAAAAAAAAGTTTTGATAGGAAAATTTCAGTGACTTTTGAGCTCCTAAAAAATACACGTCTTTTTGTAAATAAATCAAATTTTAAATCACGATGGCTTTGAATTGCTGATAACTGACTCAGCGAATCATCCTTAAATTTACCCTGTTTTTGTATTGAATTTTTAAATGTAGTAACTTTTAATAATGACACATTTGTTTGTTTCATAAACATTTATTTGAAAAATTGTTGTTGTAAATGAATTTTGAATTGGTTAATGTATAAACAAATTTCATAACCTGAAAAATTTTTATATTTGACCTAAATATTTCCTACTTGCAAGCTTTTGTAGTTTCGTTAATAAATAAACTCTTTTTATAACTAAACATGTAATTTTTATTATGAATATTCTTAATTTACCCCAAAATTGTAACACGCGAAATTATTTTAGAACCGGGTCACTCGATTTTATAAATGTATGGAAAATTTTTCGTCTCTTACCGAAAATAACTATGATTTCTGTGCTGTTGGTAATCTTGGGCGTGCTGTGTAGATCGGTGTGTGAACCACTTCCTTGTATGTTCAATTAGCTGCATCCAGCGAACAATTTATCGATTAATCCATAAAAACTTCTTTTTAAAAATCCTAAAACATCCTATCCAACGGTAAGTTTTATAATTTGCTAACCTTTTTACTTACGAAAATTTTGGTAAGATCCGCACACTATTTTTTATTGCTTATTTATGAAAATCGATAATTTTAACCATGTGATTATTTTCAGACGCCACTACGATTTTAAATTGTCTTTGACAGAAACCTCCCGTTTTGAAGTAAACTTTTACAATATTATTTTCTAAAATTAATTAACTATATCTTACCTTAATACTAACATGTTTATATTTATTATTTACAAATTTGTTCAAAAATTAGTTATCAAATTCAAAGTTTCTGCATTTCTTTACTGTGACGATGTTCGCATTTCATGTCATTTTAAATTACTAATTGGTACTCTTTAATTTGAGGATTGATTCGCTTTAACTTTCTTTTTTTCAATATAATTTATTGTTACTTATTTAACCTTTTATGTACCGTAATCGACTACTTCGATCGTAATTTCATATAATAAAAATTGTATTTAATTAATCGCTCTTATCAGTAGCATCTTTTAGCTCCTATCATGGAAATATATTATGTAAAAATTGGCGAGAAGGCCAAAATCTACGCATATAAAAGAGACGGCGACCGCATCATACTGTCTAATCACCGAGCGTCTTATTATTCTAAAGAGGCGAGAACCGCCACAAAAGAAGAAATAAGTGCCGAATTTCACTTCTTCGAAGCCGAATAATGTATTCTGTACGGCCCTAGTATACCCGATTAAGGGTAGGTTACGAATATCAACAACTATCCACCTCATTACAGCACGAAAAAGTTTAAAACGATTTATCTCTAAACTACATTTCTCAAATCGGGCGCACATTTTCCAAAGAAACTGCTCTACGGATTTACTTGATTTTTTTTATGCATTTAGAGTATATTTCAGGCTAAGGTCAGAACCTAAAATACCCAAAATATATTTAAAATTGCCATTTTGCGGGCCGTGAAAAGTAAATATTTTGTTGTAAAAATCGAAGTTTTTTTTTTAAATCCTCGCCATTATTGTAATTTAATGTTGGTTTGTAATAAAGAAATACTGGACACATATAAACTTGTTTATTGTTAGAAACACACTTTTGTTTACACCATCAACATTCATCGCGCGTACAACTTACATTCCGAGTAGTACCGCTAATAATCATACCTAGATGGCATGACAATACCGTTGAGAGATAAAAAATTAACACCCCTACTCTCTCGAAAAAGGTATTAAACCAATTTTCTCTACAAAATAATCATTCTTGACTTTACACAAACCTTTAGTCAGAATATCTGCAGTCATTTCATTAGTAGCCAAATACTCAACACTTATTAGATCGTTTGAGATTGCATCTCTAATAAAATGATGCCTCACATCAATATGTTTAGTTCTCTTATGAAAAACTGGGTTAGCAGACAATTTTTGAGCTCCCTGATTATCATTATAAATAGTAATACAATTCTTATAATCTATTAATTCCGATAATAAATTTCTCAAATAAATAGCCTCTTTTGCCCCCTCGCTTAATGACATGTACTCGGCTTCTGTACTCGATAAAGCTACTGTTTTCTGCTTACTACTTTCCCATGCAACTGCACCATCTGTAAATTTAAACACACAACCTGTATATGACCTTCTATCCGTTTTGTTACCTGCCCAATCAGAGTCGACAAAACCTTCAAGTTTAAAATTATTCTTATAATATTTTAATGCATAATTTTTTGTACCTTGCAAGTAACGCAATACTCGTTTGATACTCTTCCAATGAGTTTCCGTATAGCAGTTGTTAAATTGACTTAAATAACTAACGGCATAGCAAATATCTGGTCTTGTCAAAACGGCTAGATACATTAAACTACCTATGAGCCTTTGGTAAGGCAAATCTTTACCCTCTACCTCGGTTTTACAATTGTCTTCCAGACAACTTTTACTTTCCATTGGTGTACTATTACTTTTACATTCTAACATGTTGAATCTACTCAAAACCTGATTTATATAATTCTCTTGATCTAAATAAATGTTATTTTCTTGATCTCTAGTAATTCTGACCCCTAAAAATTCTTTAGCTTCACCTAAATCTTTAATTTTAAATTCTGAATTCAACTGTTCCTTTAAAATATTACTAGTATTATCATCATTTGAAAAAATTAAAAAGTCGTCAACGTATAACGCTACAATTGTTAATAAATTTTCCTTTCTTTTAAGATACAAACAAGGTTCAAACTTTGATTTTTCATATCCTAAATTTATCAATACCTCATCTACCTTTTTGTTTCAGGCTCGACTTGATTGTTTCAACCCATAAACTGCCCTAGTTAACTTGTAGACTTTAGTTTCTTTTCCCTTTTGTATAAAACCCTCTGGTTGTTTCATAAATACTTTTTCATCTAAAATACCATTTAAAAATGCTGTTTTTACATCTAAATGAGTAACCTTTAAATCTAAGTTCACTGTTAATGCCATTAATAATCTTAATGTTGAGTGTCTAACCACCGGAGAAAAAGTTTCTGTGCAATCGACACCTTCTTTCTGCGTGAAACCCTTAGCCACTAACCTAGCACGATAACTTTTATTACCTTCACTGTTGCACTTCACTTTGTAAACCCATTTGCAGTCAACTACAGTTGCCCCTGTTGGTGAATTCACCAATTCCCAAGTATCGTTGTCCTTAAAGGATTGAATTTCCTCCAACATAGCTGATTTCCATTCCTGACAATCCGGTCTTGACAAAGCTTCCGATATCGTCAATGGTACTGTTCTGGCCGAAACTCGGTTGCTACAAAATAGTTTCGGTTACACCTGCCGCTTGTCTTGCTCGTGGATGGACTGTACGGAGCAGCTAACTCTTGGAAATTACTCCGCGTCGGAGATGCTGGGTTACCTTTCGGTAGTCGTGGGTTTTTAAAATAGGCCTTGCTTTGCACAATAATTATTTTGCTTGGGCGCTAGCCTCGAATAGAAGCTTTCGCTAAACTAGTTGCTTTTATCGGGACAAAATGGAACTTAAAATAAAATAAAATTGACTGCTCAGAATACACACGTTTAATGAAAAGTAACATATAATTAATTGTAAACAAATAGACAGATTCTTGAGTACACACAGTAAATGATTTATAATTGTTGAACAAAGATTTATATACAAAATAATCCGGCGAATCAATTGATGTCGCAATGATGTTGCTGAGAGCTGTTCGAGATGAATCTTCACACGTATCTGGTGTGGCTATGAATTTTATTACTTTATCCAACTTTAGCGTTGCAAAAAGACGCTCTACTACTACTCGAAAGCAGGAAAAACTAACTACTAATCCTACAGAAGGTAGGCAAAAATTAATTAAGCAGGTTACAAGATGGTTAGCTACTACGTGCTTTATAGGTTGGTTATTATACAATTTATACAGTAAGTAATCCTTGGATCTACTTACAGTTTGTGCTATCGGGATGTTTACGTTATTTAGTTTGTTTGGATTCGATGGCATGCCTCCGTTCCTCATAAATGTCAACAGGACTTCTGTTGGTAAATGTTCGATCTAAAAGTAGTCAAGAAAAAACACACGTGTATAAAATTGTTAAAAACCATAAGAATGTAGCTATTGTTTTTTTGAATTAATAAAAAGTAATTAAATTCGATATGCAATACCACCAGATTTATTTTAGATTCCCCAGCTGGGTTTGGGATGATATTTAAAATAATGCACGCAATTCTTGGGAAGTCTTTTGAACAGATGTTCCTCAAGTTGGACGCTCTTGAAATTACAAGATGGCTAAAATATTTTTGGTTGAGAACAATTCTGCGCAGATTGGTATTCGAATGATCGAGTCCCTCCTTTATTGGGGTTGCTAACAACTCTCCGGATTGCCCACAGTTATTGAAGTTGTAACAAATGTTAATAAAGGATAACTTCAATGCAATGGTAGCGCTGGACAGCTTGGAGCCGGATTTCGAAATGATAACGATCGTTCCTTCCCAAAACCCAATTGAAGATTTACTATGCGAACAAGATGGAAGACCAAAATTTTATATAGTTAAAGTTATGTGTATTATATTTTTATTTGTTTTTGTGTAAATATGTATTATATTATGTAAGTTGCAGTATAGCCAAAGCGGCTAAATAAACAAACAATAATAATAATAATAAAATGGCGTAGTGACAATTAAATTCATAGAATCCAGAAATTGATTATTGATCATACAGATCATATGAAAAGCTAAAATACAACACTTCACTCGTACGCGTTACTTCTTGTTTGTTAAAATTATTAAACTTTGGTTTATTAATATTAATTAAAACCATTAAAACTTTAAATTTTTGAAGAGTGAAAATTTCACGTCTCTACTATGCGAGCGGTGTTATAGGCGAACCTTTCATTTTTGGCGCTCTTGAACCGTCTGCGCGTATTCGAGTTATAAATCGGAAAACTGTATTATCGGTGGATATCGATGCAAAAATTTGTGCTCGCTGCTAATGGTTCATGGGTCATATACCCTTTAGGCGCTAAGATTAATAAAACTATTGATTAATAATCTTTCAAACATTGAGACTTTACGAATGGCAGAAATATAAAGCAAATCTCTCGTGATTTTAAAAGTCATACATGGTACTGGCGTTAAGATTTATAAAATACGCTATAATGGAATGATTCAAAAATACCGGATAAAGTTATTTAAATAAAGATATAATATAGAAGTAAAATAAAGATCAGTTTCGCTAAACAAAACTCGCTAAATAAAAAATTATACATAGTTCATAAAAATTTGTGAGTCATGATAGCATGAATTCACATAAACAGAAAATAAATAATTCTTTCGTCACCATAAAGTGTAACATGGTTACATTTATTGATGATCACTCAAAAAAAAGGAAAAGGAAAAATATCGTTCCAAAACAAAGTAACAGAAATCTGTTACAGCCAGATATATCCTTTAGTGTTAGTTTTTTAAGTCAGTTTAATAATAATTTTAATGAAACTCACTGGAAATATGCAAAAAGGATTTTAAGATATTTGCAAGGAACTAAAAATTATTGTTTAAAATTTCAAAAAACAGATTCAAAGTTGGCAGGTTTTGTAGATGCAGATTGGGCGAGCAACGCATATGATAGAAAATCGTATACCGGGTTTTGTTTCAAGTTATCAGGGTCAACAATATTTTGGGAAAGCAAAAAGCAACAAACCGTTGCATTATCAAGCACAGAATCCGAATATATGGGGATTTCTGAAGCATCTAAGGAAGCTATATATTTGAAGAATTTATTGAATGAATTAACAGGAAGTTCGAATTGCATAACATTGTACAACGATAATCAAAGTGCTCAGAAACTCGCAATGAATCCGGTATTTCATAAACGATTGAAGCACATTGATGTTCGTTATCATTTTATAAGAGAATGTATCGCCAACGATAAAGTTAAAATTGAATATTTAAGAACTGATGAAATGCCTGCTGACATTTTGACAAAGGGTTTAGGTTCTATTAAACATTACAAATTTTTAAATTGTTTGGGAGTTGTACCAAATGGATAATTATTATTGTAAGTGTCCTGATATAGTGGGGGTGTTAGATTTATATCAGAACCCTATATTTAAAACTTGGCGCCTGTATTGTGTAAACATGCGCCACCTATATTGTAAAGCTTGTATATACGTTATCATGAATAAATTTAGTAGTTGTTAAAAACTCATCGCTATCGTTTTACTTTAACAAAAAGATGGCGAAGAGAACGGGAAAAAGTAAAAAAAATTAACATCTGCAGTACATTGTTACAAGCAACCAATCAGATGATGCGCATTTTGACGCATGTCATTTAATGACGAGATATTTTTGAATTGTAACCTTAAAATTGAAAATTGAGTATTAATTTGAAGTCACTACCAACATAATAATACGAAAACACCCTTATTCTTACCACGTTATGTGTAGGATTAGGCACTATTGGCGCAACCTATTCGGTGCAACCGATTCGGCGCGACTTTTTCGGCGTGTCTTATTCGGCGCGAGCGATTCCATGCAAGATTTTTCGCGCGAATCCGATTCGGCACATGACTATTCGGCGCACGTCTTTTTCGGCACCATACCACTTTCGGCGCAAGCCTTCCGGTGCAAAACCGTTTCGGCGCAAAGGCTCAAGTCATTTCGATTCAAATATTTTTAGCGAAAAACTTCTTTATTCATTCATTGGAGCTTATCCATTCCATTCCGAATATTGTTACTTTGTTCCTCTGCGAAATCTTCACGTTCAAAAACTAACACTAACCTAACGGCAGATCCACCTCTTCGCGGCAGATCCACCTCTTTGCGGCAGATTAATAAATAAATTTTAACGAATTTTAAGGAATACTTAGGACAGCACCTATTTCCTTAAAATTTTACGTAAAATATAGGGAGTTTTATGGTGTGTTTGGTGATATCAGGTTGTATCACTGCTTTTCGTTGGTAGTAGGTACATTGTTATTATTATGATATGTAACTAGCCTATTTTTATTATGTATTCTAATATTTTATATTATTATTATTGTTGAAAAGATGGATAGTCAAGAAAGTGACTATCGACAAACCTCGACCACAATGACGTCTTTGAAACCATTTTCGGGCCCAAATTTTTCTAATTCTTTGTTTTCTAATGGACTTTTGTTTCTATATAGATTTTACAACAATACAGTGGTTAAAATTGCACAACTTATCACTTGATGTTTTTGCATCGGCATTTTACTTTCGCGTATTTTATAAACAATCATTTGTACCGACGTGGTAAATATTTCCGTAAAATAATTTTAAGGTTAATTTTAAGGTGTGAACACAAATCTGCAAATCTACAAAATTTAAGGAATTTTAAAGAAATTTTAACGATGATCTGACCGATCAACCCAATAAACATTTTTAGCCTGCAAATACCCTGTAAATAGCCTGTACCTGACGCAGGCCTGCGTCAGACCTGCCGTTTAGATAAATTTATCTGTTCCTGCAATTCGTTGATAATTTAGCCTGCGTCAGGCCTGCGGTTAGGTTATTTTTCTGTGCCTGCGATTAGCTAATAATTTAGCCTGCGTCAGGCCCTGCGGTTAGGTTATTTATCTGTGCCTGCGATTAGCTAATAATTTAGCCTGCGTCAGGCCCTGCCGTTAGCTTATTTATCTGTGCCTGCTATTGGCTAATAATGAAGCCTGCGTCTGCCCTGCCGTTAGGTTATTTATTTGTGCCTGCTATTAGCTAATAATTTAACCTGCGTCGGCCTCTGCCGTTAGGTTATTTATATTTATAAGAAAATATTAAAATTTTTAAGTTTATTTTCAAATAGATTCTTTTTACGTTTATTTTATTTTGTACTTTTTTAATTACAATTTGTTTAATTATAGTCTTAATGCCTTCAAAAAACAGTATAAAACTTTTTTTTTTTAATTTAATTTTATAAATTAATCAAGCTAAATCAACGTTATAAATAATTAATTGTATCTTGGAATATTTTCTGAAATTGAAAAATGCGATCTTGTTAAAATGCATGTTCATTATAAAAATCTCGTGGAGAACCAACATGCCTACGGGCGTGTTTTGCTCGGAGATTTAAACATTAATTATCGGCGTTTGTTCTTTTTCCGGATTCTGTTGGGAAAGATATTGTTCAGACATACAGTGGAAAGTGTATTTTAATAAATGAAAAATTAGTTACCTAATAATAAGTAGGTGTAATAATGAAAAAGAATATAAAAATACAAATTTTTTATAGACACCCACGTGGTAAATAGTTTTAACCAATCAGAACGAAGAAAAATTTCACCGCTAGCAAATAAACTCTTGTTTCTCATTGATTATACGAATTATTATACGCATTTTATATTACAATAATTATTATATGAGATATTATTGGAGTCAGAAGGAGCGGTCATATTTATAATTTGGGGGGGGGGGTAGTTTTTAATCTCTTACGCCCGATATTATCAACGTATTTAAAGAGCCCTTGAGTTATGTTTTCTTTTAGCTAATTAACAGAGGCCTCTATATATTGTAGCGTTAAGCGCACTTTCCACACGTTGGGCTGACAATTTGTAGCGTTAAGCGCTTTATATGAGCGGACTTACCTATTGGTTGACTTAATCTCAGGGTCCGTCTTTTGCTTAAGAGTCACGATGAACAAAGAACAACACAGACAAAGATGTAATTTCAACATTCATTTTTATTTAACAAATTTAAAACGAACAAAATGAAACACATAAAACTAAAATTGTAAATTTAACACTCAACTCAATGATCAACTCTAATAAAAACTTAAAATTATTAATCAAACTAATGCTAACCTTGATGACCTCTTGTGGTAACGCGTGGCTTGCGTTGCACAACACTATTTCACTTTCTTCCTTCTTCTTGTGATCGCCTGGTCCAATTTGTTGCCTATACTCGTTGGTTCCAGACCTGTCACGATTGCAGTCCAAATGCTGGCCGTTATTATTCTTTCTCCTTAGAGGACACACACGTAATGATCCCTTTGTGGGGAATGCTGTAGCACATTGGCTACACGTCCGTATCGAATTAAATGTAAATTGATTTATTTACTTGGGTGATCGATTCACCTCGCTTCTGGATAAACGATACCCCGTCTTCTCTCGATGAATTGTCGATTATCGATGAAATAATTTTAATTACTTGATGAGGTTCAATTCGCGACGCGACACGTCTTCTCTGGCTGCTATATTAATGGTTACTTTGGTTCAATTCGCGACGCGACACGTCTTCTCTGAACGCTATACTATAATTGTAACTCCAAAAATACGTCCTATCTGGACGTTACACACTTCGGAATCTTTCTTTTATTTAGACGAATTTTATTAACGTCTTTTCTGTTCTGAAACTCACTTCGGAATCCTTCTATTTAGACGAATTTTATTCACGTCTTTTTTGTTTTGAAACTCACTTCGGAATCCTTTTTAATTTAGACGAATTTTATTCACGTCTTTTCTGTTTTTAAACTCACTTCGGAATCCTTCTATTTAGACGAATTTTATTCACGTCTTTTTTGTTTTGAAACTCACTTCGGAATCCTTGTTTATTTTTTTGTCTCCTGGGTTATCTCCTCCTTTTTTTTGTTTTTATTTTAAAATCAACATTACCAAACGCGCATGTCATAGTCTCTTAAAAACATAACTACCAAACAATAAACAACAAATTAAAAATTAACAATACAATTCTATACAACGATCTAAACAATACTACCATAACTAAACTAAAATATGGCATGTTGAAAACACATCCCGTCCGTGTCGATCGTTGTTGATCGCGGATCTTAAGAGATGTTGTGGACACAACAATATATACTTTGTAACACCCTGTATACAAATCCCACCGCGTCATTATCAATTACGCACGCGCCGACAAAAGATGCAACTAACAAAATGCATCGAGAAGGCGAACGATATAAAAACAAGCGTCAAGTAACCATCTTGGAAATTTTCACACCGCATGAATGTTTTTATTGTTTTCCTATGTTAAATCAAGTTTATGTGTTTCTAGTAATTGTGTATTTATTCATCAATATTACTATGTATAATTTCTTCTTATAACGGACACATGTAAAATAAAATGAATATTCAAAAATGAACTTGACAACACTTCCTTATTTTTATGATTTTAAATACCCTTTTTGCTAGCTCTATTTTGTCAATACTATTTAGCATGAAAATACTCTTAACCACAGAAGTCGATTCCTCGAGGGTGTGCTCTTTTGCTTTTTCTGAAAAATAACTTAAGAGGAGGGAAATTCGTCCTTCGAAGATACTCAAACGATATTGAATACTAGACAATTTATTTTCAAACAATAACATGAACAAATAATAAATAAACCAAACTTATACTAAAATCGAAATTTAACATGTAACAAATAAATAATTTTTATAATACTAAACAGATTGAAGTTTTATTTCCGTTTTCCGTTTTACGCGTCGTTGTTTATTAACCGTTCACTAATATCCCCCAAAAAGTTAAATAAGTTTATCCTACCAATAACAGGTGTCGCCGTTATGTTTCTTAAATAATTTTAACATCCAGTTATCTACGAACAATGGTGAATCCTAACTTTTCTTGAGAATCACCTCGTGTAACTTTGTTTAGTGCTCCAATAATCATTTACAGCAAATCTTTGTTCCAATCGGTTATTATCACTGCACAGCTTATAAAAGGTAAGTACCTCTGTATTTATTATCAAAATCAATCTCACGAAATTTCTTGTAATTCATACAACTTTATGTAAATCTTTCTTTGTTTCAGCTCCTCCACGTCGAATTGGGCTTTTAATCCAATTTTAACAACTTTTCTGACCAGAGTACCATAAAACGCTCTGACCTCTTACACATTTGATAATCATCTTTTTTATTTATTTTTAATCTGCTGTTTCCTTGGTTTTTACGAGTTTATCAATTTTGTCACTCCTTGATATCTTTTATAACGTGAGTACAATGCATCTTTGATATCAATTTTATTTTTTAAACCAAAATGTCATTTTAAATAATTTCATCTCTGTTTTTAGGATCGTCACAACAACCTACCGTCTGGTTACACTCAACACGCATCAGTCCCGGATGAACGAATCGTTGCATTTGTCTTTACCGTGACCACACCAAATTACGTAAATCTTTTGTACATTTACCTCACTTCTTAAAATTACCCTACATTTATAATACTAAAAACTTAATTATACATTGAACAAATTTTTCTATGAATATAAAATTATTGTAGTACATGATTTTTATATCATTGCTGGACGAATTTTTCCTCTCACTTATTTTGTTGATAACTGAATTTATTAGAGCGTTCAAGATTATCTGTTGAAATCTTCTTTGTCATTAAGAGTTTTCATGTAATTTGTGATCTTTATAGTGCTTATTCATTTTTAAAATTATTTACATTTTGAGTCATTGCAGATTTGTCCCCAAAATTAATTTGTATAAATTTTTAGAAAAACTTGTTTGATGAATTTTATAGAATTAATTTTTCTAATAACTTTTCTTTACGCCTTTAAATTATTAACTGACTAACCTATTTCTTTAAATGAACTTTAAACGAACCATCTAACCTATTTAATTAACAATAATTCCTTTGATTATCTGCTTATTTTTCTGACCAGAACTTTATTTCTTCTTACAAAATGACTTTTCCTCTTTCTTTGCATTGTCTTTGATTGACCTCTTACAATTTTATAATTCAATTTCTTTTTGCCTGTTTTATTTCCCGACAATTAACTTCGTGTATGACTTTTCATGGTATTCTTTTATATAAATTATTTCCGTTTCGATAAAACACCTATTTATTATGTATTCCCCAATTAACATTTATCTTTGGACCTTCTTGTCCCCTCAATTCATTTCTCAACTTTAATTAATATTTATTATTCAGCCTCAACATACCTTGTAATATTGGCCCCCCTTTATTACTACATAATTCTCATTTTCGTGTGATGCTTCTTTGAGCTATCACCTAAATTCAATTACCATCTCACCTATCTACTTCATTTCAATAATTATTTCTTTTTGTTCCCCCCCAAGTTTATCTAACAATTGTTCTCTCTTTAAGAATACCATGTTTTATTGACATTATTGCCTCTTTGAATTATACCATTTATTAATCCTGTTTTAACTTTCCATCTTTGTCATATAAATCTTTATATTTACCTTCCCCTTGCTTGTTTAAATAAATCATTTGTTCTTGGCCTCTTATTCCTTTTATTAAATTTCTCCAGATTTCAATAGCTTTAAATCATATTTACACAATTGCTATTTCCATTGGTCATGCCTTACTATTTTCTTCAGCGGTATTTTATATTGAAGTTGCTATAACTTTCATTTCCTCAAGTTTCGCCTTTAGCGTTACTATTTCTTCAGCGGTTTAAATCTCAGTTATTGTTTTAATTTATCTTAATTTAGTCTCGCCATTATTTTATAATAACTTCCAATTTCAACTCGCTATAAAATTCTTTCATTTATTTTTCTCTTGGTCATCTTCTTTAACATTATTCTTCCACTTCTTAATTAAATATTTACAAAACTTCATTATTTTACCATCGCATGTCCATTTGTCATTAGCATTCGAATCATATTTACATTATTCATCGTATTTATTTATTTTCTTGTCCCCAGATTCCGATGTCGTTCCATTGAACCAACACGTGACTCCTTCCAACGAACATGTTTAAATTCTTCCATTAATTTTATATAATAGGTATCATTTTTATTTAATCGTGGCACTTTGTAAATCGTCACACCTTTCCGATTTATAAAATTTTCAAAGCTGTCACTGTCATTCATATTTAAATTAATTTGACATTTCCTGATGTCATCGCTAATATTTAAATTGTTCATAAAATTTGTCGAAATGTTATCCGTTTGTAATTTTCTTGCTAATAAATTATGTAGAGTAGCGAAGGGTAATATGGAATACACCGGCTAATGTGGAATACCCTAAAATTGGCCAAATTAATAGCGCTATCTGCGAGGCGATAGCAAAATTATGTTCATACTAAGCAGAGATTTACACCCAACCACGCGTGTCGTTCTGCTACTGTTCGTTAAAGAGCATTTCCTGTTTTATCGTTTTACAACCGTTTAGAATTTTTATCGGGTCTAACAAAAATTTAGTTTTTGATTAATTAGTTGGTGTTTTTGTATTCTCGTTTTCACTGGAAGGACAGGTAAGGACTGTAGATTAATATAAGGTGTAGTTATTGGACATTAATGTTAGTTAAAAATTTTCACAAAGTCCTAACCCCAAAACCACTAAGTGCGGCTAATATGGAATATTCCATATTATGGAGAAATTTGGATCCAGTGCGCAAGGTGCGAACTTTGGGCTCATGAATTATGCGCTGACATTCCAAAGGACATTTACATTTGTGATTTCTGTCGATAATATGCTTTTATAAGTAAGTTTTTTTTAGTTTAAGCACTATTCTTAATTATTCTTAACTATTCCATATTGAACTATATGGGTATTCCATATTACCAGACCATTTTTTGTCAACGTCAAAATGTACTTTTTTTATAAAACTTAAAATATCAAGAAAATTAATAAAGTTTTTGAATGTGTATACTTTTATTTCCTTAGATAGATAGTTTATCTAATACTCTATGAGGTTTCTAATGCGTTATACTATACCTAAAAAAATTTATAGCTATAATAAAAAACAGTATTCCACATTACCCTCCGCTACTCTAATTTTAAGTTTGTACCGTCACGTAATCTTTTAATTTTACTCGTTGTACCGAAATTTGTTAAATCGTAAAATTTCGTATTTTTAACTGTGCCCGTTTTATTTTGTAAATTGCTTTGTGAAATTTTACTGTTAGTTCTCATGCTCCTTGTGTGATATTTTTGCTTAAACTTCAATTTTCTAAATTTTAAACGTAATCGTTTGCGTGTTTTTCTTGTGAGCACTTCATATGACCGGTACTTATTTGTTTGTGGTGTTGGAGTTCGTTTGACATCCAACTTTACTGTTTCCTTTCCTAAATTATCCAATTTAATTTTATCGTTCTCCGTTTTAATGGGTTCTTCGTTCACCACTTTATTTTCTTCGTTTTTAACCAATTTATCGTCCATCATTCCGATATCTCGTGGTTCCTCAACTTCCACTTGTTTAGCACTTCTTTTCATGTCTCTTCCGATTTCTTTTATGGACTCTTTTATTTCTTTCGTGGCTCTTTTCAAATCTTCTTTTGCTTCTTCTTTGTTTTCTCTTGTTTCTTTCTTTGCCTCTTCTAATCTTTCCATCATCGCCTTAAGTTGATCTAATACCATCTGTTGCATATCCATTTTGTTATTTATATTTACAAACAATATTTATTTTCAATTACCGCACTTATTTTGTGACTTTGTCTTTACCCATCATTGACGTCTTTGCAAAATTTTTCATTAATTCAACCAGCTTTCAAATTTAACTTGCCGGTCGCACAATCTTTCATTCATTAAATCTAATTCAATTACCTATCTGTCACAATTATTTTTTTTCACCTGTCAAATGTTAATTAAATGACAAAGTTTTTCCTCCTAAGCGTTTTCCTACTTGTTTTAATTACCCCTCTCTCTAGCCTTAAGTTGGGCGCCAATTTTACTATGTATCATTGGTGTCCACTTAATTCCTCGACTTCCAAATGCCCTCACAATTGCCTACACGTTGGACAACAATTTTACTTTGATCAATTGCGTCCTTATAGTCCCTCAAAATGCTCACACGATGGGCGCCAATTTTACTATGTATCGCTTCTTCTTATAAGGGACACATGTAAAATAAAATGAATATTCAAAAATGAACTTGACAACACTTCCTTATTTTTATGATTTTAAATACCCTTTTTGCTAGCTCTATTTTGTCAATGCTATTTAGCATGAAAGTACTCTTAACCACAGAAGTCGATTCCTCGAGGGTGTGCTCTTTTGCTTTTTCTGAAAAATAACTTAAGAGGAGGGAAATTCGTCCCTCAAAGATACTCAAACGATATTGAATACTAAACAATTTATTTCCAAACAATAACATGAACAAATAATAAATAAACCAAACTTATACTAAAATCGAAATTCAACATGTAACAAATAAATAATTTTTATAATACTAAACAGATTGAAGTTTTATTTCCGTTTTCCGTTTTACGCGTCGTTGTTTATTAACCGTTCACTAATATCCCGCAAAAAGTTAAATAAGTTTATCTTACCAATAACAGGTGTCGCCGTTATGTTTCTTAAATAATTTTAACATCCAGTCATCTACGGTCAATGGTGAATCCCAACTTTTCTTGAGAATCACCTCGTGTATCTTTGTTTAGTGCTCCAATAATCATTTACAGCAAATCTTTGTTTCAATCGGTTTTTATCACTACACAGCTTATAAAAGGTAAGTACCTCTGTATTTATTATCAAAATCAATCTCACGAAATTTCTTGTAATTCATACAACTTTATGTAAATCTTTCTTTGTTTCAGCTCCTCCACGTCGAATTGGGCTTTTAATCCAATTTTAACAACTTTTCTGACCAGAGTACCATAAAACGCTCTGACCTCTTACACATTTGATAATCATCTTTTTTATTTTATTTTTTAATCTGCTGTTTCCTTGGTTTTTACGAGTTTATCAATTTTGTCACTCCTTGATATCTTTTATAACGTGAGTACAATGCATCTTTGATATCAATTTTATTTTTTAAACCAAAATGTCATTTTAAATAATTTCATCTCTGTTTTTAGGATCGTCACAACAACCTACCGTCTGGTTACACTCAACACGCATCAGTCCCGGATGAACGAATCGTTGCATTTGTCTTTACCGTGACCACACCAAATTACGTAAATCTTTTGTACATTTACCTCACTTCTTAAAATTACCCTACATTTATAATACTAAAAACTTAATTATACATTGAACAAATTTTTCTATGAATATAAAATTATTGTAGTACATGATTTTTATATCATTGCTGGACGAATTTTTCCTCTCACTTATTTTGTTGATAACTGAATTTATTAGAGCGTTCAAGATTATCTGTTGAAATCTTCTTTGTCATTAAGAGTTTTCATGTAATTTGTGATCTTTATAGTGCTTATTCATTTTTAAAATTATTTACATTTTGAGTCATTGCAATATATTTTTGTGATTAATATTGTTTCTGTGTTCTTCCGGAATTATCGGTGGCATAAAAAAAAACTCATCACAACTTAAGTTAATACTATGACAGGTTTAATAAGTACATAATAAAATATATAATGTGATGTTTCATTAACATTGAAATGTGAAAAATATTTAACATTAAAGTATATATTACAAAAATAAATAATTAAATAGCAATGAATTTTAATTCCGATTTTTAACAGTTTTAACCAATCAGAATTAAGAAAAATTTCACCGTTAACATAACGCTTGTTACTCATTGGTTACATGTTATTATAAATATATATTACGCTTATTTGTGATTAAAAGTATTTAAATTAAATTAATTATTGTTAAGTTAACAGATCACGGATCAACAGATTAAGTTATCAAATTAACGGATAAAATTTATTGTCATATTTTATCTACTATATTTTTCTGAAAAAAAAACGAAAAAAAAAGGCTTCTATATACAAAGTATAGCAAGAAGCCTTACGATCTGGCTCCGTGTCTGTCTGTCCGCATAATTCAAATCTAATCAGAACCCTCGAAATTGTGATTGTAAACACATCGTATGTATAATAAAACAATAATTTGTTTTAAATTTAAAATCGACTTTCTAGCCACGTTCTACAAACATTTTTTTCTTTTTGTATTACTTTTTATGTGTTAGAATTAATGTTTAAAATGTTAGAATTAATGTTTAAAATAATCTGAAAAAAAGCGTTGTGCAATTATAAATTAAAATGCTTCATGTGCTAAAAATGTAAGTAGGAGAAAGCACCTACGCTTTGCATGCACTTGTTAAATTCAAGGCAGTCTGTTAGTTGCATTTGAACGCTCATCAAGAATAAATGACAAAGAGGAAATTTTTACAACTTATTCAACCTTTATGTATTGTCTTTTAAATAAATACTTAAACTAAAACAAAATCGACTTTTTAATCCAAATACATCAACATTATGCCTAAAGACATACTTGATGATCGTTCTCTATTGTTGGCGTTTGTTCTATCACTTGTTTACACCGGAAAGGTAGCTATATAGAAGCCTAGGATCTGCCACAAAAAGCGAGATCCACCTTCCCAACAAACATTTTAGCTGTAAATGGGCTATTAACGAGCTGATCGTATGCTTGTTCTCTCTTATTTAGCGTTTCTTAGTGCCGTAGCAGTTGGTAAACAAGGTGGAACTCGCTTTAGCAGCAGTTCCTAGGCTTCTATACAGCTACCTTTCTGGTGTCGAAAGTTGTTGTTGGCTAGTAATTTTTGGTCGCCATAATTTTATAATGTAACTAGCTGGAAAGCCCGTCCACGGACGGGCAGCTAGACGGTGCCGGTGGGTCTCTATTTTAATGATCTAAATAAAAGCAACATTGTTTCGTAATAAGAGTATTGCCAATTTTAATTGTTCAGCCTCGCGTAGAAACGTTAATTTTAATTTTTTTTTATTTGTTAATTAAGAAACAATTATTGTAGCAAATAAAATCTTAAGCACTGCCTACTGCGTTACTACTTCCTTGTACACAATATTTTTCATGTACACTGCCTGTGAACCTTCAATCAATTTCCCTTGTTCTTTTCCATCAACTATTTTTATCTTCAGATCTTCAGATCTCCGTACTCTTGACATTGCTACATAGAGATGACCGTGGCTAAACACCGGTTCAGGCATATATATATTCCTACTTTTCCTTGTTGATCGTCATGGAAAAGGCAAGTTTAATTGGAAACTGTCGCCGTCTTAAAACAAATGGCAAGTCTGTACTTGTTGGGACTAAATCTATGCGCAGAATAAAAACAGTTTCCTTTTTAGCAGTTCCTGTCAAGACTTCAGCGACGATTAGATTGGGCTTTAACGATTGAACAGTTAAGCGCGTCCCATTACAAAGACCACGTTTAGTATTCAAATTCCTGAGCAACATAATCACACTTCCAACCTTCAAGTGCATTCTGTGTACTGGCATCCCTGAGGGCGTTTGTTTATTCAAGAATTCCATCGGATAGTTTTCCCTATCGTTAATTCGCAAATATTGTCCATTAAACTACAGTTGTGAACGTCGACATTTGGTTCTACAACGTTACCTACTTCAAGAACAGCTGCGTTTTTACTTCGTGGATTTTGTCGGCGAATTGCATGACTACGTGAACGATGTAATATTTGCGAAGGGGTCATGTTGGCAATTTGATTTCTTTCGCGATGTTGAGTAATTTGTTCTGACGTCATGTTGGCAATTTGCTTTCGTTTGCGATTTTGTTCAATTTGCCCAGGAGTCATATTTTCCACACGATTACGATTCCGACAACATTCTTTTTGGACATCACTCATATTTTTACGACGGATCTTTTCTCGCTCCGCCTTCCCTCGTTTTACTGTTTCCTGCTGGGCGGCTACTTCCTCATCAGATTTTCTTTTAACACATTTTCGAGCAGCAGCAGGAACATGTGGGGAACAAAGAGTAACTACTTGAATATCCTCCATTTCGGACATTTTCGCTTTAGAAGTTACTGAAGTTGTGAAGTTATTTTCAATGAAGGTAACTCTCACACCACGTACCTATATAGCGCACAGTGTATCCGTTGATCCGATTATCCGTTGATCCGAACCAAAAAAATGACACGCTGGCGCTGGCGCTGGAGCAGCAGCGAGCTGGCATTTTATATTACGGTGATATCTGGAGGAGACGTCACTCGCAATACGAACCTTCAATTTGGTTGAATAGAAAAATTAATGCATGGAACTTGGTTAATTTAAATATGAAAAGAATCATTTAAATCATAATAATAAAGAATACAAGGGTTAACAAAATAAATTAAAATGTTCAATTTAAAATCCGTGTTTAATTTAGAAATTAAACAGGTTTTTGTTGGTTGTTCTAGTTTCTAGAGTTCTAGTTTAGAACCATCCTGTATATTAATAATTTAAGTAAATATACAAAATTGTACAAATTTAGTAGAAAAGTGTAAATAAAGCTAATATGCACAATAACACTTTCCAGTAGGTCAATTACAAATATAATTCATTTCCGCATTGTCAACATTTAAAACAATTATAATCAGCAAGTACTGCATTTAAAATTATTAATGGAAAATTTTATATCATAAGTCATCAGATTAATACATTTAATTTAATTGGAATGTGATAACCTAGCTATTAAGTTTTTATATAAATACCTGTATGTAAAACTTAATAAATCAGTAGCATTTGAATTTACGACTTAAATGTTATTCATCAATAAATTAAGAGAAGTACTTCTTGCCACTTCTCATAATTTAGAGTAATCATTAGAATTAACTCTAGTGATTCTCACTTCACCTAAATTAAGACGGGTACTTCTTGCAACCCTAATCTTAATTTAGACATGGTCCTTCGAACCTTTAGAAGATAAACCATCAGCAACATCAAATCAACGGTCCAAACAAGAGATCGCACAGCAACACAACATACAACAGCATCAAATCAAATACAAGGGTCCACACAGCGACGCCAAAATAAAAATACAAGGGTCCACAGCGACGCCAAAGCAATAAAAATACAAGGGTCCACACAGCGACGCCAAGCAACAAGAAGAATAAAATACAAGGGTCCACACAGCGACGCCAAAGCAACAAGAAGAATAAAATACAAGGGTCCACACAGCGACGCCAAAGCAACAAGAAGAATAAAATACAAGGGTCCACACAGCGACGCCAAAGCAACAAGAAGAATAAAATACAAGGGTCCACACAGCGACGCCAAAGCAACAAGAAGAATAAAATACAAGGGTCCACACAGCGACTCCAAAGCAACAAGAAGAATAAAATACAAGGGTCCACACAGCGACGCCAAAGCAACAAGAAGAACAAAATACAAGGGTCCACACAGCGACGCCAAAGCAACAAGAAGAATAAAATACAAGGGTCCACACAGCGACGCCAAAGCAAGGAGAAGAATACAATACAAGAGTCCACAGCGACGCCACAGAAGAATCTAAATACAAGGGTCCACACAGCGACGCCACTAGAAGAAGCAAAATACAAAGGGTCCACACAGCGACGCCACTAGAAGAATAACAAAAAAAAACAAGGGTCAAGAAGGCACCACAAGCAAATACATTATCATGGTCTTCACTGTTAACTATCAAAATACAAGGGTCCACAGCGAAGCCACAAGAAAATACAAGCAACGAGCAAGATCAGAACGAGATACAGAGATGGGTGCCCAAGCAAGACGGTTAAGAAAACATCAAATACAAAAAATATATGGGTCAACCAACGCTTATGCATCAAAAAAGTTTTGTTCAAGATGTATCTGTTGCGGTCAACAACATATCATCTACGACTGCAGCGAATTCAAGAACATGAATCCAGCGGAATGAAGAAGAGAAGTGACAAAAAACAAAGGGTGTTGCAATTGTTTAATCTATCATGACACTACCGCACCATGCTTCAGCAAGAGAAGCTGTAAAATTTGCTTCAGAAAACATCATACGTTATTACATGATGATTGGAAACCAACGAATTCAAGATTTGGAAATTGGAAACCACAGCAATCATCCACAAGACAGTATAATTCTTATCAAGGGCAAAATCAAGTCAGATCAAAACACACAAATACAAAACAAAACCAAAAGCACACCACAGAAGATAGAAATATTCCAACAGGTGCTTATACAACTAACCAGGACCAAAGTACAGTGTTATTACCAACAGCGTTAGTATGCACCACATCTTACATGGGCAATATGGAATATTTGAGAGTCCTTATCGACTCCGGGAGCCAAACAGCACTGATAACTGAAGAAGCCGCACAACGATTAGGATATCCCAAGCAAAAAATGGTAGCAGAAATAGCAGGGATAAGCGATGCAAATCCAAAAGTATCCAAATATCAAATACAAGTTACAATTAGACCACGAGTTCCAAGCGAGTTTTCGCTAAAAATCAATTTCAAGATACTTCCAACATTAACACAAAATCATCCAGATCAACATATGGATATGGATTTATCTTGGGACAACGAGTTATTAGCAGATCCAACATTCAAGCAAAGAGGCCCAATAGACGCAATATTAGGGGCTGCCGAATTAAGCCGCATCATTCAACAAGGTTTACGAAGAATGGAGAATGGACTAGTCTGCCAAAACACCCAACTAGGATGGATTCTGTCAGGCAGCGTGTCACACCAAAATCAACAACCAATCAAAATAAGCAGTATGATCAGCCGTTATGAAGAAGACAAAAAATTACAGAAATTTTGGGAACAAGAAGTTGTCGAAAATAAGAAGCCCATGTCAGTAGAAAACGAAAAATGCAAGGCACATTATGCGGAAAAAACCAAAAAAGAAGAATTCGTCCACAACATTAATAAAACACCATTTAAAAAAGATCAACCAAGAAACAAAAAACTTCGAAATCAATACAACAAAGAAGAACCGAAACAATCATCAATTGCAGCAAAGGCAAATACATTGCTAATATTATTATTAGTAGTCTTAATAAACGTAATAACAATACAAGCAGAAAACATTAATATTACGAAATTGGATTCAGGATTTTATATCGAGCACCTGGGTACGGCAATGATCGACAGAGGAGTATTCAAATCCACATTTAACGAAACGGAGATTAGAATAAACAGGAAACTAAATCAATTCGGAACCAAGATAAACCAAGCAATAGGGATGTTAAAAGATTGGGAAAAATATCAAGGCGAGGAAAAACTGGAGATGCAAATGTTAAATTCATTCCAGATCGCAAATATTTATCTAATGAACATTTGTGAATATTATTCAGGCATTTTTAAAATTTCTTTTGGAGGCGGCAGCTTACATGAACTAATACCACCAGTTCATGTAAACAACATGATGACAACAAATTTAAGTTCCAGATGGAAATTAGTCCAAAAACTTAAGCATGACTTTTGGAAGGCATGGTCATCGGAGTATTTAAATCAACTACAAAAAAGATACAAATGGCAATCAAAACACAGAAACCTTCAAATAGGAGACATAGTAATCATCAAAGAAAAAGACATCAATCCCAGTCAATGGCCATTAGCAAAAATTAGTGACAAACATCCAGATCCAGACGGTACACTACGAGTCGTCAGTGTCAAAAAAGCAAAGGGTCAAACAACGCGGAAAAGTGTTCACCATTTAATACCATTACTTGTGGACGACACTTCAGAAGAAGATTCAAAATTATCAATTTCAGCAGTTCAATGATGACCAAACGCCACTACCATTATTTTGGAGGTGGCAATATGTTTAATTTAGAAATTAAACAGGTTTTTGTTGGTTGGGTGAGTTCTAGTTTAGAACCATCCTGTATATTAATAATTTAAGTAAATATGCAAAATTGTACAAATTTAGTAGAAAAGTGTAAATAAAGCTAATATGCACAATAACACTTTCCAGTAGGTCAATTACAAATATAATTCATTTCCGCATTGTCAACATTTAAAACAATTATAATCAGCAAGTACTGCATTTAAAATTATTAATGGAAAATTTTATATCATAAGTCATCAGATTAATACCTTTAATTTAATTGGAATGTGATAACCTAGCTATTAAGTTTTTATATAAATACCTGTATGTAAAACTTAATAAATCAGTAGCATTTGAATTTACGACTTAAATGTTATTCATCAATAAATTAAGAGAAGTACTTCTTGCCACTTCTCATAATTTAGAGTAATCATTAGAATTAACTCTAGTGATTCTCACTTCACCTAAATTAAGACGGGTACTTCTTGCAACCCTAATCTTAATTTAGACAATCCGTAATGACAAAAATTGTTAAAAATAGTATAATAAAATTGTTTAGTTATAAGAAATTTATAAACTACATATAAAATTCATTAGTTAAGGTGTTAGAAATAATTTGTTAAAGCATTATGTATAAAAATTTAAACATTACGTGTGCGTCGATAAAATTAATTAAAAACAGACAATTCAAGTGATAACCAGAAATTATGTGCTTCAAATCAACGGTTAACCTAAAACCATAAGAAAAATAAATTAAAAGACAATTTTAAATTTCGCGCCACAAAAACATGGTTTCAACTTACCTACAGAATTTATGGTTATATAATCAAGTAGTAATGAAATTGTATCACCTTGACGATATAACAAACAAAAAAGGTCTTCCTTATTTTTGCAAAGAGATCGCACGTGTAATTTTAGCGGCTCCAATATTAATTAATTAATTGTAGAAAATTCAGGATAAAAAGGGAAGAACTGTAAAAATAAAGTGTTTAAACATTAGTGCGAACGTAAATAAAGTGAAAATAATAAAGTTTACTTACCGATTGCAAATATTTTTGAGAAAGTAGAAATTTTGCCACGAGGGTTGAAAATTTATCGAAGAAATTGATCTGGAAATATTAAGGTGAAAACGAGGTCATCGACAGGAAAAATCATCGATCACTGCACATGCGCTACACCAAAAAGGGGAAGACACCAATATTTATACAGGGTAAGCGAAAATTTTTACAAAAAACTTACATTTGTGCAACGAGTGCGGAATTTCAAAATACGACGCCACGCTTGTTAAATTTAATTGTGGGGAATTTAGATAATAAGGAACTATTTAATATTTGTACAAGTTTATTTTCATCAAGATTATTTATAATTATCGTAATAAAAACAAAGTCAGTACAAAACGGATTTTTGTTGGGGATTCTTGTATTCCCGGCTATTTTATTTTACAGCACAAAATGATTTCCTAAAGAAACCACTACTGTGATAAGCAAGTCTCCATGCAGTAATAACCTAGCTAGCCGTGATAATCAGTAACATCGAAAATTTTATTAAATTGCGATTGACGGGGTCCATCCGTATCTTATCATCGTATATTTAATTGTCGATCCAACGTGGGGCATTGTGAAAACAGAGGGGTCATAATAATATGTATGATATCAGATAATCTGCACTAATTAAATTTATGCGGTTGGTATTTATCATAAAGGTTGAGACGGGTTTCGTTTTTGGTGTGTAGTTTTGAAACGAATGGGAATAATGTTAACTTCTATAAACCAATAAGATGGTATGATCATTGGCTACAACTTTGCTGTCGAAAATTATTTGATATCGTAAACGTGTCAAAAGTTATATCTATTTTAATGAAGGGAAATTTTTTAGCCGAAAAAAAATTTGCCGTATAGGTTGGGACACTATCAAAAATTTGAAAAATAAGGCAAATAATGAAGTAAAATTACTTTTAGTAAAATTACGTTTAGTTTGCTTTTCCTTCAATTCGGATATGTTTTCGGGCGACGTCAAAATACTACTTTTCATCGGCTTTCATCCACGATTTGATTTTTTGGCTGGAGTTGATACTTGCATAGGTCCGATCGAAGACAAAATCGATGTTAAGCCAGTTTAAATGACATTTCAGTGTCTTGGAATAAAAAAAAGTGGTGTCCCAACCTATACGACATGAGTGTCCCAACCTTTACAAAATAGCCATTTTGTAAAAAGTCTAAAAATTACTTTTTGCAACACCACATTTAAATTGCTCTTTCACACAATGAAAATACACTAAATACAAGACACATTGAACATACTTGAAATAATTGATTTAAATTTTGTAAAATTTCAGCACGTAGAAACTACCTTAAAGATGCTTTTTAAAGAAAATTTACGACTTGCTTGGCATACACACAATGAACACGACGACTTCGTTCTAATGCACATGAAACGTTAGGTTATAACCAAACTTTACTGCGACAGTCATAATATAGGTGTCACGACTACCAACACCGCAGATATTCCGCTGTCCCAACCTATACGACATTCCCCTATAAGTAATAATAATCAAACTTTCCCATTCCATTCTAAACTTGTCTGAAATGTACGGTCCATTTTTTGAGGTGGATTAATCCGCTTCTTTCTTTTTTATTTACAACTTAACTTCACTAACCACATCAAGCCACTGCTGTGGTTAAAATAAACTAGAAAGTCGATTTTAAATTTAAAACAAATTATTGTATTATTATATATACGACGTGTTTACAATCACAATTTCGAGGGTTCTGATTAGATTTGAATTATGCGGACAGACAGACACGGAGCCAGATCGTAAGGCTTCTTGCTATACTTTGTATATAGAAGCATTTTTTTAAAGGTTTTTTCAGAAAAATATAGTAGATAAAATATGACAATAAATTTTATCTGTTAATTTGATAACTTAATCCGTTGATCCGTGATCTGATAGCGTAATCCGTTGATACCTTGATCCGTTGATACTTTGATCGGTCAGATCATCGGATTAAGTCTACTATATAGGTTGAAAATTACAATCTTAAAGCACAGAATATTTTTGTAACCTATCTTAATTTAAATTTAAAACACATTTTTATTTTATTATACATACGATGTGTTTACAATCACAATTTCGAGGGTTCTGATTAGATTTGAATTATGCGGACGGACGGACGGACAGACACGGAGCCAGATCATAAGGCTTCTTGTTATACTTTGTATAGAAGCCTAAATTGGAGGCATTGGATTTCCAATATCCATATTTTCGTCAGCTTTCTCATTTAACCAACGTAGACAGTCATCAGGGACGTGCCCATGGGGGGATGGCCGGGCAGCTTCCCCCCCCCAATATTTTAGAAAGTTGGCAAAATCACCCAAAAGTTGGTAAAGTTGGCAAAAGCCAATGTAAAAATTTTATCAACTCCAAGAAACTTCAAGTAATAAAAAAATAATATGCCTATTTTCTCCAACTGTACTGTACATACCAACTGTACAAAATAACGTGTTTAGTTATATTTTGTAACTATTTTAGTTACACAATGGTGCCATTCAGCAGAGGTAACAGTTGCGCAACTGTTGGGGATTTTTCTGCTGGTACGTCCGCTACCTGCTCGATTCTTTAAGAATTTCCCTACCTTTACTCAACTGTTGTGCACCAGTTACACAACTGCTTTTTCTGCTGAATGGCACCAATGTTACTAATTTTGAAATAATTAAATAATGCGTAAAAGTTTTGCTCAGTTGTTGAAACCAACATTCAATGTAAAATGTAATAATAAATTTTAATTTAAGTATATTCATAATTATTTTATTTAGGGTCGCGATTATAAAGGACAAATATTTGTCCTAAAAGTTATAAGATTCCTCAAAAATTGCTTTACTACAACACGGTTTTGCTATAAATATAAATTTTTAAACAAAACACATGTTTGCAGGGCCGGGCCGGCCTGAAAATATTGAATATTTTTTAAAATAAAATGTTTTTATTGTTTTTAAGTTAAAGGGCCGGTTCCACCAACTCTGATTAAATACTTTAATCATGATTAGTTGGAGTTAATTACGGTTAAATGAAAAAGAGCGTTCCATCATCTTTTCATTCTTGGTTAAAGCAGTTTAATCATGGTTAACTGGACTTCAAACTAATCAACAGATTTTGGGCTATTAGACGAGTTTAATCACGGTTAATGGCCGGTGCATGCGCATTTATTTCAATTGAGTAAAGATAATGTTGACTCACGCCGCTCACGCGCTTGGGATTGCAAAATTTATTATAATGTTGACAGTTTGAATACACATAGCCTTAAAAGCAAAACGTGAACATCGTATTTATGTGTTAAAAAATTAGTTAAATTGATTATTTTTAGATATTATTCACAATAATGTTTTACAATAATATCTTATCTTCTTCAGATGTTGAAGATATTAGGTTTGTTTCATCGACGAGTTCTCGTTAGTTCTAGAGCTATGCGCATGCTCTTTAACTAAAATCTGTTTCATCAAACGTTAAAATATGAACTACTAGTTCTACGAACTGCTAGCCCGCTGTTTCATCAGCCCACTTGTGAGTTCTAGAACAGTTCAGAACGGTTCAAATCAGTACTTGTTCAGAAGCAAGAACCAGAAAGAACTAGTAGTTACTCGAAAAGGCGACCGCCCATAATATCCCGACTGAAGACGTACTCGTACGAATACGTGTATTTGCCGCCAATAGTGCATACAAAATTTGTTAACATAAGCTGAGATAACCTTACGTGCGGTTAAATTAATATTCTTATAATAAAACCTACATAAATATTGTTAAATAATCTTATAAAGCCAAAATATTATTTTAAAAACGACGAAATGCAAGGTAAGTTGGGTATTTTCATTAACTGTAATATAAATTAGGAATTTTGTTGCTTTCACTTCTTAAACTGTTTCATCAAACTTTTTTCTTACTACTAGTTCATACTAGTTCTAAAGTAGTTATTGCGAACGCATGCGTATTAGAACATTCTGAAATAGAATCGGTAGTTCTAAAACTGTTCAATTTGTTCGCGATGAAACAAACCTATTGTAATTTTGATTGTGATTTTGATGTACTCATTTTACAATAAAAACAACTCCAAAAATTTGCAAATAATAAAATTAGAGGTTATATTTTCTGTTAATTTTTCCTTCTTATAATATCATAAATAGCACTACTACCAATTACCATTAGTACAAGTTTAATGTAACTGCATATCAACCAATCAGAGCAGCTTTTGCAAGTTTATACTTTATACCCGAGTATACACGAAATAAAAACAGTCAACTAATCATAGATACTAAATGCTTGGTGGAACAATTTGAAATTAATGTCGGTTAAATTCTGAACTTAATCACGGTTAATCATTAATCGTGATAAGTTAACCAACGATTTAATCAGAGTTGGTGAAACCGGCCCTAAGAATTTTTAATAGGGATTAATAAGGAAAGTTATATTTTTATTTTTTATAAAATGATCTATTTATGTCCCAATTTATCCCCAATGTATTACTTACAAAAAGGTGGCAATTTTTAATTGATTCAGTTGGCAAATTGAGGATTGCTCCCCCCTGAAAAAAGTTGGTTGAGCACGTCCCTGACGGTAATATATTATTCTTTACCAAATCTGTTGATATGTCGATACGTTGCTATCCTCGGAGTCGTCTTCTTTTATTGTGTTTAATGGATGAATCAAAATTTTCAATTCTACATTGTAACAGTTAACTGTCACAGCTGCTGGAAATCTTGCCCGCCTCTGTCGTTAACAGAGGGGGAAGTGCTTCACTGGCCACTGACGACATTTGAATAATGTGTTCTGGGATTATTTAAGATATCCAGGTTTTATTTTATTTGGTTTTGTCCAAAAGAACGAAACAGATGTTAATTCTTTGAGAATGTATACCGCTTCCTATGGTGGAAAAGTATTTGCAAAAATAATAATCTGAAAATTCTAATATAACTCGAAAATAAATGTATAAATTTAAATACTAAAGGTACGATTCCTAGCGCCTAATACGTAGGCAGCTGCTACAGCATGCGAGGCCTCGCCACGTTAACCACTATCAAATATAGAAAATCAAACTATCGTTTGTGTGAGGTTGGCAATAAGGTTGTTTTAGAACAAGCAAGAAGTACAAGTACACAAATACTTCACGTCTTATAAAAACCAATATTTTTCGAATTAATTATATACAAGTTTGACGCTACGAACCCTATTACAAGGGAGGTTAGTGATTCGTGCAAGTGGTGCAACGATTATAAAAGTATTCGATCGAAGAATAAAAAATTAGCGGCCGTAGCCGAATTAATGCGGTTCAGCGATTTTTGTGGTCGCGATCCACAAAGATTAAATTGAAGTTGCATCAATCAGTTCGACAAAGGTCGAAGATTGTGCGTCAAACGAAGGAAAATAGTCATCCGTAGTTTGGGTGGATTATTTGGTCACGAGCCAAGAATAAGGATCGTGCAAATACGATAGGCTGGCTGGTTCGCCATTGCGAATTTCCACTTTAAACGGATGTGTGTGACAACAGAAAAACTATCAGAACAAAATGTTCGACGAAACCAACGACGAAATACGGTGATGACATTGACAGTGATATGAGACACACTCATATAAGTGTGTCTTTTTCGATTGTTTTAGGTCATCATCCCAAGGAGGAATAACCATTTTCCATTCCGTCCTGAAGGTCGATCGATCGCACCCAGAAGAAAATACACCATTCACCTCAGAGTAAGTAATCGAAAGAGATTAATTACTTACTATATGAGTGTGAAAATACCAGGTCGTAAATTATTTAACTACTTAATACTGTCAAATTTTCGTTATCATAACTACCAGGTCACTACGACCTTAATCAGACATTTTGAAACCGAACAAAGAACTACCATAATAGTCAAAAACCTAAACCGCTTGGTGTTGGGCATCCACGACCGACTTCGTCGAGCGACCCTACCAGGTTCAAGTAATCATATTTCAGTTCAGACGATGGAATCGTGGTACCAGTTGATTCCGGTTTACCACCACGGTCAAACTTTGATATCATTAGTGAAGTCGAACCTCATTAAAATTAACCCCGTCTAGTCTTGTCGAAGACACGACGAGACCATCAATCGTAACCATAAGTTTTTCTGTTAGTTAAATATTCGTAGTTCATGGTAATAATTGTTCTCATTGAATTATCCATATTTTAAATTCCTTGGTTCATTGTTCATGATTATAATTGTTTTAATTGAAGTATTCATGTTTAATAATCTATTGTCAGCTGTTCATGATAATTATTGTCTCTATTGAAGTGTTAGTTATTACATTAAAAGAGAATTTTGCCCAACAATTGTATTATTGTGCCTTTTAGTGTATACTCGAAATAGTTTTATTCTGTTAAAATAATAAACTTATTTTGGTTTTTAAACTTTATTTTAATAACGATTGTTCAACGCTTCGAGTTCACGCTTGTACTGGTGTATTTTAATACATGCGCGCTGATCGAATACAATACACAAATTACAGAAATCTGTAATCATTTACAGTTTTCTTAACATTCGGTCATTCCTGACCTAGTAATTACATCGTCCTCGATGTACCTCAACATCTACACACAAGAAACATAACTATGACTAAATCTAATTAACATAACGCAAAGTTTCACAAGTTACATGCAAAAACATGATATAATTAATGAACGCAAAAATGTCACAAGTTACATGCAAAAACATGATATAATTAACTTAACATCTAAACACACGCACTTCATTCGCATTCGAACTCATCATATTTCTTTGGTCGTTTCCGTTCGCGCTTCCGTGACTCACGCACTAGATCAACACTTGAGGCACTCGGCTGATCATTCTCTACGTCGCTTTCCTCACTCGAGTCCGTGTCTATCGCGGTTGTCTTAACAATTTTTAACTGACTCACATTCGCCGTAGTCGTGAATCGTCTTCCCGGAACACCTTTTAAAGACGCCACCCGGTATGTATTCCCTACTAGAACTTCCACAATTTCGAGGGGACCGCGGTACTTTTGTTGTGTTTTCGTACTCTCCCCCGTTTGTTTTGGTACCTTTCGCATAAATACTATGTTACCTACGTCGAATTTTACATTATTGAACCGCTTCTGATCGTGTCGCGCTTTTTGTTTAAGTTGCTCACCCCGAATTGTCTCTCGCACTTGTTTTTGAATTTCGCTACTCGGTGTCCACGTTACATCAACGTCCGTAACGGCTGTCAAAGGGCCGTCGTGAAACTTTGGTAAGTACCCGTGCAACACTTCAAAAGGTGACTTACTCGTTGTTTGATTCGGCGCAATATTTAAATTCCGTTCCACCGCTGGAATTACTTCGTCCCACGCGTTTTCTTCGCGCATTTCCGACATTATTGTGGGAATCAGTGTGCGATTCACACGTTCCACTTGTCCGTTCGCTCTAGGCCATTGGCTACTATTTAAAATATGTTTAATTCCGTATTTCAACGCAAACTTTTTGAAATCCCCGGGAGTAAAACTCGTTCCCCTATCAGTCACAATAGATACGTTCTGGAATTCCGAACTGGCTTATAAAATTTTCCAGCGCGCAAATCGTCGAATTGCTCTTCGTACTCGGCACTGGGTATAATTTTACAAATTTCGTCAACGCATCGCTTAAAACTAAAATGTGCACGTTTCTCGCTTCACTTATCGTGAGTGGCCCGACATGGTCAACATGAATTCTTCCAAATGGTCGCAAAGGAGGAGGAATTGGGTGAAATTCGCCCGCCAAGTTACCCGCTGGTACTTTGTTAATTAAACATTCGGCACACATTCTTACATGTTGTTTGATGTAGCGTCTCATTTTTGGAAACCAATAATTCTCTTTTATTTTTGTGCACGTTCTGCCTACGCTAAAATGTCCGATTAGGTCATGGTATTTGATCGCGATGCTCTTCGCAGAGGTCGAGGAATTGCGTATAACCATTTTTCTGAATTATCGTTGTCTTTGGTTATTCGATATAATTTTCCGTCCCGCAATGCGTAACCCGAACTTATTGTTTTCTCGTGTGGTGAACGATCCTCAATTGGTTTACTCAACGCTTCAATTTGTTCAACCACCGCTCTATCACTTCGCTGAATCATTAAAATATACTCGTTTACATCTAACGTTTGCATTACCGTGGACCTTTCATAAATTTCTTCCATTGTATCGCATGGTTCATTTACTGGCGCGCGCGATAATGTGTCCGCATGACTCATCCTGTTTCCCGGCCGATATTTTAGTTCCAAATCGTACTCGCTTAACGAATTGTACCATCGCTCAATTTGGGAGTTGTTTGTCTTTTGGGTATTTAAATATACCAACGTTTGACAGTCCGTGTATAAAGTAAAATGAATTCCTATTAAGAAATTACGTAATCGCTCCACGCAATACACGATAGCCATTAGTTCTAATTTTGACGAATGGTATTTACTCTCGACTTTGGGTGTCTTTTTACTAATATAATAAACAGGGTGTAGCTCGCCGTTATCCTCCTGTTTTTGACACAAAATTCCCGAAAGGCCGCTTGCGCTTGCATCTGTAAACAATGCTGTTTCGACCGCTCGCGGATCATATAATTTTAATACTGGTTCGGTGATTAATGTTGTTTTTAAATCACGAAACGCGTTTTGTTCATTTTCTGACCATCTAAAATTGCTTTGTTTCCGCGTTAGATCGCTTAAAGGTTTTGCCCGAACCGCATAATTTTCCACAAAACGTCTAAAATAAGATGTTAAACCTAAAAATCGTCTTACTTCATGAACGTCTTTTGTTACTGGAAATTCTTCAATCGCGCGCACTTTCGCCGTACCGGGTCCCAACTTACCCTCTGAAATGACGAAACCCAAATACTCCACCTCTTTCTTGCCGAATTCGCATTTTCTTATTTTCAAAGTGAGATTCGCTTCTCTCAGGGCTTCGAAAACTAGTTGTAACCTCTTCAACATATCCTCCCAATTCGTTGCTGGCATGATGATGTCATCTAGGTACGACATCGCTACTTGATTTCGCAGTAAACCTAACGCTAAGTTCATTAACCTGCTGAACTCGTAGGGACCATTTGTGAGTCCGAAGATGAGCCTCTCGAACTGACCGGTACCGTCTGGAGTTATGAACGCAGTTTTTTGTTTTGCTTCTTCTGTTAGTGGCATCTGTAAATAACCATGGGCTAAATCCAAAGTTGTAAAAATGGTGGTCCCACTCATACATTCTAAATGTTCGTCTACAGTTGGAATAGGAAAATTAGTTTTTACCGAATTCCGATTTAAAGCACGAAAGTCTACCACTAAACGCGGTTCTCCTGTTTTCTTTGTTACCAAGAGAACGGGTGACGCGTACGCCGAATTTGTTTCGCTTACAATACCGCATTGTTTCTACTCTTTGATTATATTGTTAATTGTTTCGCGCTGTTGTAAATTTGTACGATACGGTTTCGCCCGCACTGGAATTCCGTTATCCACAATGTCAACTTTTACTAAATTTGTAAGTCCTAATTCTTTCTGGTTAAACGCAAAACATGAACGAAACTTTTGACATAATTCTAAAAGTTTTTGTTTGTCCCCGGTAGTTACGCTTTCATCACAATTTAACATTTCAAATGCAATGGGTTGCATTTGTGATTGCATTTGTGCTTCACAATGCATTCCATCGTTATCGCGCCCACACATGTCTTGGTTTACCTTCCCGATACACTGACCTTTCGCAATAATCTGACCTACATTAGCATTGTTCATGATCGGAACGTCAAATTTTTCACCTTGACATTCTACTTTCACAAAATTAACACTCTGTGCCTCTAGTTTTTGTTTATTTACACTGCATATTTTTACGCGTTCCGTTATTTCACATATTTCCATATTCGCGAAAGGAAATTCCGCCTTTACACCAAATACTAAATTATCTCCAATGTAACATATCAAGATCGCCAGGAGATAAATAATTAATATTCCATTATTTCATTAAGACATTTATTTGACCCACTACGTATATACACATACAATTATATTTCTAACAATCATAATCAACTTTATTTACAACATCTTTTATTACTAAAACTTAAACCTACTTATTTTGCCTAGTTTGTATTTATTGACTAATTCCTGCAAATGGAATGCGCGTAAGTCAGCAATTACAACACTAGCCTAATTTACCGTTACACATTATAAACTAAAGGTAAATACACACTAACCAATTAATTACCATACTACATCTTCCCCCTTGATTAAAAAAATGATTATTTATATGACAAATAATTATTTTTTTTTTTTTATTTATCCCTTAGTAAAGTAAAATATTTCTTTAATCTATTTTTATGCACCTCTACCAACTTATTATCTAAATTTATTACAATATTTGGGTTGTTAACCCTTACAACCTTGTATGGTCCTTTATAAATTTGTTCTACTTTATTTCCTGCATCATTCCTTAACATTACATTATCACCTATTATATAATTTACAAAATTAGCTTTCCTATCATATTGTTCTTTTCTGTTACTCTTTGACTTTATCAAATTATATTTAGCATCATTACACGCTTCTTGTAACCGATATTTTAATTCTAACGGGTAACTCTCGAAATTATATAAAGGATCTCTATGATTGTTTAAATTGGAGGGTAATTTACACAGTTTACCAAAAACTAACTCATAAGGAGTATACTTGGTTTCTGAATGAACTGTTGTGTTATATGCAAAACACCAATATGACACCCATGAGCTCCACGAGTCTGGATGCTTTGCCCTTTGAATTCGTAAATATGCCCCTAAACATTTGTGTGAGTTTTCAAGTGCCCCTAAGGTTTCATGATGGTAAGCGGTTGAATTGAGTTTATTTATTTTTAACAAACTACAAACTTCTTTGAAAATTGAAGCCAAAAATTCTGTACCTTGGTCAGTAACAATTTCGTCAGGAATTCCATACCTCAATATGAAATTTTCCACAAAAATTTTTGCTACTGTTACTGCTTCTTTATTTGGTAAGCAATAACCTTCCACAAATTTACTTAGCTCGCACTGTATTGTTAAGACATATTTATTGTCATCTTTATCTGGTTCAAATGGTCCTACTAAGTCAAGATAAATTTTTTGAAAAGCTTCTGACGCAGTCGTAGTTATAACCATTGGTTCCTTGTTAGGTTTCGAATATTTATATCTTTGACAGTCATCGCAATGTTTTACAAATGTTTCCACATCCTTATACATACCTGTCCAAAAATAATACTTTTTTATATTATTGTACATATTATTAACGCCTTTAATGACAGATAATTTTATACCTGCATTGATAAACTCATTATTTCTTTTTAATATTTCATTCAATATATTAGTACGATGCGCATCGTTTTTGTTTACAATTATTATTAATTCTTGAATTTGCTTATTTTTGCAAAATTCTTTTAATTCAAGAGCTCTTTCCGACCCAATTAATGGCGACGAAAATCGAGTACCCTCTTGTAAATAAATTACTAGTAATTCTTTATTATAAATTAAATTATTATTCACGTCATCATAATTACTTCTCATTTTTAATTTTTTAAACTCGTCATCATTTATTATTTTCAGTTCAATTACATCTTTAGGTCCTTTTAACAATTCTACAACTCCTGGGTGATCAATCCTTGGTTGTTCGGTTGCTATGGAATCCTTTTTTACCTTGTTGTTTAATTTTTTCGTTTGTTCTCTAGTCATGACTTTTATGGTTTCGGTAATTTTTTCACTCATATTTTTGAGTTCATCCGAATTCATTTCTACTCTAGATAAAGCATCAGCTGTCACATTTTCCTTTCCTTTTATGTATCTTATGGTAAAATCGTACTCTTCTAATACAAGTCTAAATTTAGTTAGTCTACTAGATGGGTTTGTCATTCCGAATAAATACACTAATGGCTTATGGTCCGTGTAAATTGTAAATTTCCTTGCATATAAATAAGGTCGGAAGAATTTTACCGCCCACACGATTGCAAGAAGTTCTTTTTCTATTGTACAATATCTTCTTTCGGCTTTATTTAAACTTCTACTTGCGTACGCTATTGGTGAATCATCCTCATTTGAAAGGATTGCTCCTACGGCGAAACCTGAGGCATCGGTTTTTAAAGTGAACGTATTATCTTCTGAAAAATTTGGATACTGTAATACCGGTGCATTCATAAGAGCTACTTTTAGACTATCGAATGCATTTTGACATTCTTTATCCCATTCAAATTTTACTGATTTTCGTGACAAACTATTTAAAGGGTGCGCTATCTGCGCGAAATTTTTTATATACCTTCTATAATAATTAGCAAATGCGACAAATCGTTTAGTTTCGTTTGCATCTTTTGGAATCGGATAATTTTGAATTGCAGTTATTTTGCTTGGATCTGGTGAAACTCCGCCTGCAGAGATTACATGACCCAAATACAAAATTTCTTTTCGCAAAAATTCGCATTTGTTAGGATTTAATTTTAAATTAACTTCTCTTAACCTTTGTAATACTTTTGTGAGATTTTTGTTATGATTAATTAAATTATTTCCAAAAACAATTAAATCGTCCAAATAAATAAAGCAACTCTCGTAATTTAGTCCCGACATAGCTATCGTCATTGCTCGCGAAAAAGCGCTAGGACTTATTTTTAATCCCATTGGGAGCCTTTTCATCTGGTATTGACCTCTCCCCGTAGTGAATGCTGTTAGCTTTCTACTACTCTCCTCAAGTTCTATCTGGTAATAACCCTGTGACAAATCCAAATGTGAAAAGTAAATTGACCCTGATAATGAATCCAAAATTTCCGTAATACATGGCAAAGGAAATTTGTCATCTTCTATCCTGTTATTTAACTGTCTGTAGTCGATCACAACTCTCCATTTTTTATTACCATTCGTGTCAGATTTTTTCGGCACAATCAAAAGTGGAGATGACCATTCAGATTTTGCCTCTTCCACGATGTCATCTCGTAACATTTTTTGTACCTGTTGATAAACTTCCTCTTTTTGTGAATGAGGTAACCTATAGGGTTTTATGTACGACGGATTTGATTCTGGTTTTAAATGTATCTTCTGCTTATACACATTTGTCACTGTTAGTCTGTCTTCATCAAGGTGAAAAACGTCATCATACTTCGCACAAATTTTTTGAATTGAAATTTTTTCCTCTTTATTCAATTTGTCTGTTTTTATAAGATTTAATAGTTTTTCAACTCTATCCACCGATGACATGTTATTTTTATTAAATGCACAAATTTTGTAATCATTTAAATTTCCTAATTTTGGTTTAAAATTCTTTAATCTAACATCTTCTTCTCGCACATTCAATATTTTAACTGGTATTAAATTATTTTTTGGTTTCACTAACATTCCTGCAACATACACACCTTCTGTCAACTCTTCAGACAGAATCACATTCTCTTCATTTGTATCCACCCAAATGTACTTAATTATTTCACATCGTGCTGGGATTGTCGTATATTTATCTGCTTTAGATTCAATTGGAATTACAATTTTTCTGTTATTTATCCAAAAACTAAATTCACATTTTCCGAAACATAAATTTGCAAAGTATTTCTGAAAAAAATCTGAACCTAATATACCATCCATTTTACTATCATGCACTCTGTTAATTATAAAAAATTCGTACTTTACATTCACACTCTCATTTACTCGTAATTCGACATTCGCTGTACCTACTGATTTTATCGACCCACTTATTCCGTTAATTTTGATTTGATTTCTTGCATCTATTCTTTCATTACAAGCAATACTATCCCTAAAAATCACACTAATTGAAGCTCCACTATCTAATAAGAATATTAATTCCTTATCCCTATATGTCATACGTACAAAATTTAACCCATCTAAATTTAATAACACTTCATCTTTAATTTCTTTCCTATGAGGAACGAAAAAAACTGCCTTTCATTCATTGATTTCGCACTTTGGTCTACTTTATTATTTGCTTGCACATCATTTACGTTCATATAATATGCTCTTGAATTGTATTTATTTTTATTGGCATTACTATAACCTTGACCCCTATAGTTACTATTACTACTATTATTAAATTGCCTGGTTTTATTTTCTCTGTAGTTTGAATTTTGATGATTGTTCGAAAAATTTCTACCTCTTGCATTAAAATTTTGAAAATTTTGTCTTTGACTACTATTTTGATTAAAACTTCTGTCGTTTCTATTTGGATTTTGACTTCCGAAATTTTTTCTAAAATTTTTATTACCGTTCATATGGAACACTTGAGAAAATTCTCGTACCTGTACATTTTCATCTATCGCCGTTTGTATGGCTTCATTTAATTTTGAATAATTACGCGCTTTAACTATATTTCTTAAATCACGATTATTTAACCCATTTGAGAATGCATTTATTGCCAATTTCTCATTTATTGATTGCAATATTTTAAAAGTTGCGTTGTTACCATCAGCCTGTGCCCTTGTTAACTCTATACACAAATTTTCAATAGCTTTACCAAATTCTTCTAAGGACTTGCCTGCTTGCTTAGCATTATTTAATTGCACAGATAGTGCTGCAGCTGATTTATGTGTAATAAAATACTTCCTCAAATCGGCAACTAACAACCCGTTATTACTATATTCTTGATTCAACCGTATTTTAGCGTTTTCAGATAACCGCGTTTTTAATACATACTGCGTAAGTAGTTTTTTACCCGTTTCCTCTAATAATTCATTGTATAATTCGATAGAGTCAATAAGCTGCTTGGTAGTATTCTCTCTACCATCCATTACCGGCAACAAAGATGCTGCGGTTCTTAAATCAAATTTTTCAGCCATATTTTCTGTATTACAATTGTTTTTCCTATCTTTTAAAATTTTTTCTATCGCTACTATTAGTTTTGAAATTTCGTCAACATATGCTTTAATTATTTCCAACAATTCAGCATTTACAACATGGCTCGCTTCCAACTTCTCTTTTAAACTTTTAAATACATTACTTAATTCTAATAATTTATCAAATTTCCTATTTATTATCTTCAAACACTTACGTCTTTCTTGACTGTCTTTATTCAAATTTCTGAAGAACACCCTCAGCTCTTCCAATAGTTCTTTGAACTCGTTGGCTGACATTTTCGGCACTGTTGAACGACGACATTATTTATTGTTAATCACACAAACTGCTTTTGCCGCACTTCACTAGTTTAGTTAATTGCTATTTCACTTATTACCACTTATTAACACCTTTTGTTGGTCATCTTCATACTTTTGACAAGCTAATCTGGCTTCTCGTCACTTCTGCCCTGATTTTATTTTCGAGTCGTCTCTTGCATTTTTCCCAAATTACACTTATTAGTACCAATAATACTATTATGGTTACAAATATAAATAATATATCTTTTGTCGAAATAGCTTTTCCATCACTATTGGTTTGGCCACCACTATTACCTGCTTGTGCAATGATAACATCTTCCTGCTTTGTTTGTGTTGTACCCATTTTTGTCTTAATTTTGTAAATTTGTTGGCCTGTCTCCTTGAAGTATCTTTACAATGAACTTCTTCTAGTTTTTTGATTCCCTTTGATTCGAATTGGTAGGATCGCCATGTAACATATCAAGATCGCCAGGAGATAAATAATTAATATTCCATTATTTCATTAAGACATTTATTTGACCCACTACGTATACCTATACACATACAATTATATTTCTAACAATCATAATCAACTTTATTTACAACATCTTTTATTACTAAAACTTAAACCTACTTATTTTGCCTAGTTTGTATTTATTGACTAATTCCTGCAAATGGAATGCGCGTAAGTCAGCAATTACAACACTAGCCTAATTTACCGTTACACATTATAAACTAAAGGTAAATACACACTAACCAATTAATTACCATACTACACCAATTTTAGCATAAGAAACATTTTCATTTTCTGTAAATGATCGTCCGATAATAACTTCTGTGTGTTGCACATTATTTGGAACAACAAACATCTTTACCTTTTCGATTTTCGCAGTATCAATTTCTATCGCCGCTTCGATAAAATTGTGACACATCACCGGCACTTGTTCACCAAAACCGAAAAGTTTTTCACGCGTGTTTTTAATTTTATTCCCGGAATTTTTCGTACACAGTTCACTTTGATAGTACAAACAGCACTCCCACTGTCGATAAAGGAGTCCAATTTAATATCATTGACCTTCGCTCGTCTTAAGAATTTCAAAATCGCTTTTGAAGTTTCGTTTTTCTCTTCCACTTGCATGACCGTGTTACGCTTGTTTAAAGGACAATCTTGTTTAAGATGGTTGCCTTTCTTACACAGAAAACACAAATTGCTGTCTCGCGGTTTGTTACAGTCTCTCGAAAAATGTCCAACTTCCGCACAGTTAAAACACTTTAGTTTCGCAGTTTCGCTTTTGGCATAATCGCTTCGCCTCGCATCTTGACTTGAACCTTCACCTGAGTGATTATTATTTTGTTTCGCCGCTTGATTGTAACCTTCCGTTGGATACGCACTTAGTCTTGGGTTTTGCGCGACCGCCCGATATAACACCAAGATGTCATGTAATAATTCATTTACATTTTCATGTCTGTTCGCGAACAACCCCGGTATAAATTGGTTGGAGAGGTGACGATTTGCTTCCAACGTGAGAGGTAGTGACCTGAGAGTATTGGCGACTCATGTTTGTTATATTTATGTTTTTTATTTTTTCAGATATTTTTGGTGTTACTAATTTGTTGAAATTAGTAATTTCTGTTGAATTTTTGTATGTGTACTGATTTATTTTTTTGTGGTTTGTTACAATTGCGTTAATTGTAATGATTGGGCACCGGCTAGATGGTACGACGGAAGACCTGCTCGTTTGTGCGTTTGTACAGTGGGTACTGGGTCAGGGGTCCATCGAGTTTGGTTTAGGTAGGTAGGGTTTATGTTGTCGCTAATGGTTTAACAACATCTTAAATCATAACATTACGAAAGGTGGAGGCTGGGTAATGTTGTCAATGTGGGTTCGATTACACCTTGAATTCTACATTACATAGGGTGGATGGTTGTGGCAATGTCGTCACTATATGATCTCATTCCATCTAGATCATATCATCCCATACACTTTTGATCTACTACCATCTGAGATCATTGCTTCACAGAATAATGTTCGCATCCGATCGAATTCCATCTTAGATCGAAGTTTTTTCTATCACCTATGAACGATAACATCGTGAGTTCATAGTTGCGCCATCGGAGATTTTTCTCCATCTGATTTTTTTTGAATTTGTTGCTAAACAACTTGGTGGTACTTATTGGTTTATCATTGACCAATTGCCAATTGCCAATTGGATTTGGATTTTTATTTTATTTGTGACGGTTCTGAAGCTCCAAGGATGATGAATGCCTTGGTCCAGAATCTTGTTTGGGGGTGAATGTTTTTTATTCACTCTCGTGTCGAGGAGATGGGTCCGATGAGAGCCATCTCGGTGTACGTGTGCGGGTTTTGGACCGCCTTACACCATGTATTTATAGGGGGGGGGTCCGATGTGATGCCTTCCAATGTCCTTATATGTTTTTTTTATTGTTGACATTTAGTAGCGTTTTCGCTTAGTCAATTTGGGTCCACGCTTATGCGGTTTTACTGGTAACGTTTCGTTATCAGTGGGGATGCCAACCTTTTTATTATTTTATGATTTAGTTTATATGGATCAGGGATGATCCATTTTTTGTTTCTCCAGGTTGTCCAAGTAGCATTTTTAACACCACAGATTTAAGAAGCCACTTAGTTTGGTGTTGAGTCTACCATAGGTTGTCTTGATCTTGGCCTCGGTCAAACCGTTTGCGTCGGGGGTTCTCGGCCAGATCGCTTGCGTCGGGGGTGTGTAACGATTTTTTGAATCGTTAAGAATTATTTCTATTTTGCATTTGACATCTTTAGCAACGCCCTGTATGGTGGATTCATACACGAATTCTAAGGTTGGCGGTATTGCTATGCTTTTGATAACGGGGTCGCGATGGCGACTCGGGAGAATGGTTTTGGGAAGTGCCAAGGAAGGTCGAGTTTTGGGAGAGCTGGTCAATTCCTGTTTGTGATGGAGCGATAGCCATGGATGTGGTTCGGGTGGCTGTGGCGAGGATTCGTTTTTTGGCTTGCGCGATTCTCGTTGGAGGATTTTTTGTACGCGTAGGTGAGTGCGATGTTCTTGTTATTTCTATTTGATTTCCATTCTGGTTTGTCGTCTCTTGATCAAATTTGGGCATATGGCTTTGTCATTTTTTTGTATTGCTCGCGCAATTTTTGCGTAATTGTGATTTTATTTACTCCTTGGTACCCGAAATTATTTTCCTTGTGTGTGTAAAACAAGTTGTTCTGTGTAGTAATTGTTGCCTCATACTGTGTGTTTTTTTGATCTAAACGGTTGTTTAGAGCCATTTTTTTGTGTAGTTTTAAAACTGCAATTTTGATTAAGTCGAATTTAAATTTGAACGGGAACGCTGATAGCAATAAAATAGACCGCTTGGTATGCCAGATAACAACGTTGTCGTTCGCATTGACAATTCGATTACTTTCCCATGTTAAATATTTTAATTAATTTTAAATATTTTAGCATTGTATTTTATTGTGTGTATTTAAATACGATTACCATCAAGGGGTTTGCATGGGTGCGATGTTTGTGGATTTATATTTGCTCTTTGCAAATCACGTTTGACGTCGCATTTCATGCTCGCTTCTTCGGGAGTTATAATCGATTGTTGATGGTTGGGTTTTTTTGTGTTTTCTGGTAGCGGTCGATCTTGCTATTCCAACACAGATGAGGTAGTGTCGTTCGACGAGTCGTTATATATTTTTCTGGTCGCTGGGGCATCCTCCAACCTTTGGTGATCTATTTTCGGAAGCACAAATTGTAGTTTTTGTGTTTCTAAGTTTTCTCTTTGTACGGGGTGAAATCAATTACATGGCGCCCAGATTAACATCTTTTATTTTGCTACATTTATGTATTCTTAGCATCATCCCGTATAATTGTGTAACATCAACCGAGGGTGGGGGGCTTCCGTTCTACATGGCTTGTAGAACAGCTTGTTGTAGAACAACATGAACAGCTTTTCTACATGGTCCGTGCTTGAGCTAGCACTTCGTGGCATTGTCTATCTTTGCCCGGCGATCCCCTGAGTTATCAACAAAGATCGTCGGGGCAGTTTTTGTCGTTCCTTTGGGGTGGCAGAAATTGTTACAAAATGGCTCTTTTCTTTGCAGTCCCGTTAATATTTGTTCTTTCGCGTCACTAAAATTTAACTTCACGTCGCAACATAATTTATATTTTCGATGAAAGTATGCTTCGACGTTTTCGCGTGGATATTGTACCCTAGCCACTAACTTTTTCCACTGGTCGCCAACGCTTTCACGTAAGAAGAATGTCGCTTTGAACTGTCGTTCAAAATCTTTCCAACGCCAAATTTTATCTTCCCATGTCTTCCACCAATCTTTTGCTGGAACTGCTAAATGAATTCTGGCCGACTCCAATTTAACTTCCTCATTCCAAAAATGTAAAACGGCGCAATTGTTAAGGCATTGCAGTCACTCTACTGCTGGTTCACCGGCTTCACCAAATAAATCTTGAATTGTCTTACTTAAATCTGGCATAACGCTATATACCCTTGGACTCGCTTCTACTTTTGGATTTGTTGATTCATTTATTTTTGCCGTCAAGAATTGTCGCAACATGGCTTCAGTTTCGCAGCGCCCATTCTCGGATCGCTCCAACAACTCCAATAGTTTGTCTTCCCGATTTTGCGCGCGCACGACCTCATCCGCCATTTTTGCACTTTCGTCTAGGTTCATTGTCACACTTCGCGCACGTGTTACTAATTGTTCAAAATCTTGTAATCTTCGAAATTTTGCAAATCTCACGCCCGTTTTGCTTCAATCTTCGAATAATTACAATTTTCACATTGATCCCACTTCTGATTGTTAAAATAATAAACTTATTTTGGTTTTTAAACTTTATTTTAATAACGATTGTTCAACGCTTCGAGTTCACGCTTGTACTGATGTATCTTAATACATGCGCGCTGATCGAATACAATACATAAAATTACAAAAATCTGTAATCATTTACAGTTTTCTTAACAATTCAAGTTTTAATTTTGTTGAGAGGACCAAGTATAAGGGTCTACTCCCGATATCTTGTTCTCAAAGCTGGCGCCCTGGTTTTGTTACGAAGGTAAGGATAAGTCCCAAGAAGTATAAGCGATCCCACGAAGGTTAAAAAAAAACAATCTGAACCCCCCTGCTCTTCGACGCATGACTGAACACTATGAGCGAGCCGTCTCGTACAGTCAATCTACGGTCAAGTCAAGCGGCACTTGAGGTACAACAAGTCGATTGTGGCCACAACATTCCATAACAGGATTTGAACTTGTAGAAGGTTCATTAACAATCGTTCCATAAAAAACACTCGCGGTTCCGACACAATTTGTAGCACGCAGGCAAAATACGGCCTACCTACCTTAATCAACGTGGGATGCCACTAGCTCGAGTCGAGATGGTCGTGGACACTCCATAGATCCAATGTCAATTAGGGAAGGCAAAATAGGGAGGGATGTCACAATTGATAATATTATGAGCGCCACTTCATTTTTGTATAATCACCCTACGAAATTAATCAAGAAACTTATTCTTTTATAGAATGGGGGTGGGGGGGTGAGTCAAGAGTAAAAGATTCTACAAACAGTGAACAAAATTTAATAAGATATGGATTAATTTTGACGAATGAATACAATATTTGAGAATATTAATTATAAAATTTAAATAATATTTCCTAAAATATAAATTATGTTGCATAAACCAAATTAATAGAATTTTACGCTTTAAATCGAGTTTGTCAAATTTTGTGCTTAAAATATACACATATAAACACTTATAATTAAATATACAAATGGTTAAAATAACTGTGGGCATCCAATAAATGCCAGACACTCTAAAGTGAGTGTCAGTATACAAACATCCAGTAAATAACAATTAATATGGAATAAATTAAACTCCATACGTTGTCTTCGAGGGAAATAGTGTCAAACTTAATTTTGGTTTTACTAAGTTTGGGAGTTTTGGGGTGTGTAGCTAAAGGTACCGGATTGAGTTGGAACGACGTACGAATAATAAATCAGATTCATAACAATTAAATCTATTAAAATAAAATAACATATTTACAAGTTATATTTACACTAACCTGACGAGTATTATTGCAAGGGTGGATTGGTATCCGTACAGAGCAGACATCGGAGATTTCATCTTGAAGTAATCCTTAGTGAACTTTTTTAACTTTTAACAAGTATTAACTTTTAACTTTGAACAAACATTAACTCCCGTAGGGTCGAACTGGACCGAACGCGTATTACCGGCGTAACTAATTATTTAGCCTCTCTCGCCTGTATTTAATAACTCTCATCCCACTATTCTGTTCTGTACGGACTGGGACTTATTTTGTTGACATTGCGATTCCCACGTTCATGAAGGTTCATGAAGTTCCAACCACCTTTTACTGTTGCAACAATGCATTTCTCAGGAGTGTGTTCCTGTAATGCTTACTCAGCGTTTCCCACACCTCTAAGCTAGACATTCGTATCGTAATATTGTCACAAGTCTTCGTGACAGGGATCTTTTAGGCATTTTTAAATTAAAGCGGGTTCGAAACATTAATATAATTTATTTAAATAACTGGCAACGAATATATATACATGCGCCTTAAATCTAATATTTAAAATTAATTCTTACATGTCACTAGGTACATCGTTATCAACTAGGGGGGTGAAATCTTCTCACATTTTTGTAACTACATTTTTATAACATGTTTACACTTTCAACTTCAACTACCGACTGTCGTTACATTTCTCCTCGCTTATCAAACCGTTCTCCCTACGTTCAATTACCTCTCGAGAAAACTTTCCTATCAATCTCACTACTCATCACGTTTTGCTATCATTGCTTAGGCGAGTCGTGCATTAATATTATTATTATTTTATTTTATTATAAATGTGACATAACTCCCCCCTCTAAAAACGGCTGTCCCAAGTCGTTTCAAAAAAAAATAAAAATTTCAATTGACTTGATTCAAAAAATCCTTAAAAAAAAATCCTTTAAAGTAAACTTAACAAGTAAACTTAACATACAATACAATACATAAAAAAATACGATAACAAAACCAAAAATTTTGACCAAAAGTTTAATCAAAAAAAAAAATTCTTAATATTTATTATTTATAACGTCTCTCTAAAGTACAACAATATTATAATTAAAAAAAAACTTTATGAAAATTATAGCTTAACCGTACTGAAAATTCAAGCTCAAAGTCGCATCTTTCTTTATAATTATTTAAAATTTTCTTTTAAAAGTATCTTAAAATACTTATCCCACTTTGGTAATAATTTTTTTTTTTTTTAATAGATATTTTGTGGCTTTATCTCAGTTTGTTTCGATAGCCATTGCGTAATTATATACTAATTACCTGTAGGGATTATTGTTATTTATTATTAATTTGTAAGTTACCTTTTTAAACATTTTTGATGTCGTAACATTAGTTAGTTCAGTGGTTTTCTTTTTCAATTATTTTGACTTACAGAACTGTATCTGTTTTTAACTTGTAATGTTCAATACGTTTTAAAAAAAAATTATTTTTATGTTATTATTCGTTTCGATATTGATTGTTGTATTTTAGAGGTTCATATTTTAAATTATTGCTTTAGTTTCTCATTAATGCTAATTAATCCTATTACCTATTTTAATTACATTTAAAATTTACATACACTTAAACTACCGTTACATTTGAAATTCCTCTGCTTTTGAAATTTACTATCTGACATTTACCCTTGAAATTAAAATTTAAATATATTTGAAATTTATCCCTTGTGTGAATCAACTTTATTATGTGCCTTTACTATTTAATTTATCATTTCATTTAAATTCATTCATATCTTTTCATTCATTATTAACATTTGAATCCAATTTAATTGCCCTATTTTTATTTTACAAATATTTTGGCTGGATTTTTATTTCTTTACTTCTTGCGCCTATCTATCACAATTACAATTTTCATTAATTGGTGTCTAACGTTTAACTAATAGTTTGCCTTATTTTTGTTTACTACATATTTGGCTGTTAGATGCACCTGGTACCTTTCGTTTAAATTCATTTATTTAATTACATTCATAAATACCCTTTGAATCCTATTTAATTGCCTTATTTTTATTTTACAAATATTTTGGCTGGATTTACTTTTTAATTATTGTGTCCAACTTTTAAAATTATACTTTCTAACAAATGGTGTCTAACGTTCAACTAATCGTTTGCCTTATTTTTATTTTACATATTTGGCTGTTAGATGCACCAGACACATTTTCTTTTCGATATGGTTTACCGATATTACAATTCTTACTTGTGCCTTTATTATTTTACCTAAAACATTTCATTACCATTGTAAACAATCCATGGAGAAGTTGGTGATACGGAGATGTTATTATTTAGCGCTAAAAGTTCACCGAGTCTTCTACATGGATTATTTTTACAAATTGGGATCCCTTTTGGTAATCTACATACATATATAAAAATTTTACCCTAAACACTATTATTCACTTCAAATTATTTTACTCTGCTTTTAACTTGATTATCACTTTTTGGCACTTTATTATTTTTCTTCTTCGACTTTTTCTTCTTCCTTTTGGTGGAATAGTCTTATAGGCGTAGCACTTTCTTTATTTCACATTTTGGGTTTCTAATCTTCTAACTTTTCAGTTTTGTAACGTTCACTGTCGCGCGGCACTGTTTCCTTTCACTTTTTAAAGTTCGGAGGTTCTTTCTTTAATTTTTTTTTTTTTGACTTGACCTACTTGGTTAGACGGTTTCCAACTTTCATTACATTTTTTACTGTTCATTACACTAGAGTCGATGACGTGTAGGGGATGGGTATAGATATGTTACTAATTGGTTGACCCATAATTATTTCCATTTGAATAAACGCCAATTTTACTTCCCATTGTGCGGTAGTAACTGTGGAGAAATTGTGATTTCCAATTCCAAATCCAATCCCAGGTATATTCCTCGAGAAAATGTAGAATCGCGAATTGGTAGTCAGGAGTACTATGTAATAACCTTCAATGGGGTGATCAGGCCCAAATCGGATATCACTAGTCCCTTTTCCCTTTTCGATTCTTGTTGTTAAGTTGTGGCTTCCATGACGTTCGGTGAAACCACATTGGTTTATTGTTAACCATTTCATTCCATCCAATATTATACTCATCCCTCTGGGAATTGGTTTCCATACTGCCTTTAATAACGTTTAGGCTGTATGCGCATGGACACCTATGGTTAATTTATTATTCTTATCTAAAATCAGAAAAATTTATAACACGCCTAGCATAATGACTCCTTTTGGCTCTTTGTTCGTTTTCCTCTTAGTTCGGCTATTCATTTCTTCTCTCTAAGGTCAATCTTTATATACTTCTAAAACATTTAAAAACTTTTATTGGTTTAATATTATTACTATTTTAATTTTATGTCCTATTGTTTTATTTAAAAGAAAACTTTCTTATTATACCCATTACACTTTAATATTTTACTTATGTTAGCTTCAATTTACTATACTAATTATCAAGGATACTAGCTGGGACTGGAACCCATTCGTCATAATAGGGTAAAATCCTACTGACATGCACCACATCTTTTTTCGCATTCACGGTTGTGCCTTTTGCTATTTCGTAATTAACTTCTCCTAATTTTTTCGTTATCAAATATGGTCCGTACCAGCGTAATAATAATTTTTCCGCACGTCCAATTTTTCGTGTTGGAGTAAAAACTTTCACTTTATCGCCTACTTTAAATTCCATATTAGTATGTTTGGCGTCATACCGCGTTTTGTCACCTGCTTGGCGATTTTGAATGTTTTGGACCGCAACGCTTCTTGCATTCAAGATTTTCTCGCGTATTTGTTCTACAGTTTCCTCCTTAATAGGGATATTCAAATTGGTTTCGGTAGGTAATCTAGGTTCGCGAGCATAAACTAACATAAATGGGGAGAATCTCGTGGTGTCTTGGATGGAAGTATTGTATGCAAATGTTACGTGTTGTAAATATGTATCCCATTCTTTTTGTTCTGAATCTACGTATTTTGCTAACATATCTACTACAGTTTTATTAAATCTTTCCGTTAGACCGTTACACTGAGGGTGATATGAGGTAGTAAAGTGTCCAACTGTACCCATCAATCGCGTTAGTTCAGTAATCATTTCCGACAAAAACACTTTACCTCGGTCACTTAACAAAAATTTAGGCGAACCGTGTCTACAAATGACATTTTCTAATATAAATTGGGCTACATGTCGCGTTTGACCGTTAGTCAAAGCCTTAGTTTCAACCCACCTTGTAACATAATCTGTGGCTACTATTATCATGGTTTTCCCGTTTTTACTTTTTGGAAAAGGACCTAACAAATCAATACCCACTCTCTCGAAAGGTAGACCTACAGGTATTGGTTGTAAAAACCCACGAGGTTTTATGTCGGTTCTCCCTTTTCTAGCTTGACAATCTGGACAACCTTTTATGAATTTTTCCACGTCTTTTTGTAACCCTTCCCAAAAGTATCTATTTCGAATTTTAACTAAAGTTTTAATATTGCCTAAATGACCTGCCAATGGTTCACTATGGTTCGAAAAAAGTATTTCGTATCTCAAATGTTTGGGAATTACCAACAAATTTTCTAATCCGTTCGCGCTAGCGTTTTTTTTATAAAGGACTCCATCGATTAAAATAAAATTTTTGATTTTTCTTTTTAAACCTATACTGACGTTTGCATTTTGTGGGTCTTCCATAGCTTCTATTAATTTAGCTATGTCTTCATCTTGTCTTTGTAGCTCGCTTAGATCTTCTGGTTCTACTATAAACGAGGGTATATCGTTGGCCTCGTCTTCGTCTTGTTGGGTAGCTTCTAAGACTGGGTTTCTCGACAAGCAATCTGCGTCGTGGTGTGTTTTTCCGCTCTTGTATACTATTGTATAATCGAATTCTGCTAAACGTAAATTCCACCTAGCTAATCGACCCGTCGCGTCTTTAAGATTTGCTAAAAAGCATAACGCGTGATGGTCTGATACTATGCGTACCGGCCTGCCATAAACTAAGTGCCTAAAATATTGCAAACCCCATATGACGGCTAACGCTTCCAGTTCTGAAATAGAATAATTTCTTTCGGCTTTTGTCAACGACCGGCTGCCATAAGCTATGGGATGTAAAATTTTGTCTTCATCTTCCTGAAGGAGGATAATTCCCAACCCCTGGAAACTCGCGTCTGTCCTTAATTCGCATCCTTTTTTAGGATTGAAGTGTTTTAATAGCGGGGCTGACGTTAATTTGTCTTTTAATTCAGCAAATGCGTTCTCTTGAGCGTCGGTCCATTTATAACCCGTTTTAGCAGTAGCTTCATACAATGGTTTGGCAATTTTTGAAAAATTTTGAATAAATTTACGATAATAGTTACATAAACCTAAAAAACTTTGTATGGTTTTAACATTAGTGGGTGTTTTAAAATTTTTTATGGCTAACAATTTACTATCGTCCGGTCCAACCCCTTCTTGATTGACCACATGACCTAACAGTTTTACTTCGGTCTCGGCGTAATTGCATTTACTTGGCTTTAATGTTAAACCTGCTTCCCTTAAGCGCTCAAAAACTTTTCTTAATCTTACTAAATGCTCTTCGAATGTTTTTGAAAAAACTAACGTATCATCTAAATAAACCATTACTTCACTCCACTTCATTCCCTCAAAAACGCGATCTGTTAGGTCCTGAAATGTCGATGCTGCGTTTGACAACCCGAAACTCATCGCTTCAAATTGATATAAACCGTAACCCGGAGCTATAAAAGCTGTTAGTTCTTTTGAATCTTCCTCGAGCCCTATTTGCCAGTAACCGCTGAACAAATCTAGGGTCGTAAAAAACTTAGCCCCCTCTAAACATGTTAAAATATCATCAATATTAGGCAAGGGATAACTCGACTTTTTTGTGACGCTGTTTAATTTTCTGTAATCAACGTAAAATCTTTTGGTATTATCTGCTTTATTTACGAGAACTATCGGACTTCCCCATGGTGATTGTGATTTAACTATAATCCCCGCGTCTAACATTTCTTGGATTTGATTATCGATAATTTCGCGTTCCCTCTGGGATACCCTGTAAGGTTTACTTTTGACTGGTTTTGCTCCCTGTACTTCTATTTTATGTTTAACTATGTTTGTAAAACCCATTTCCTTTGGTTGTTTGGCGAAAATGTCTTTAAATTCCAAAAGTAACTCCCCCAATTGAGCTTTTTGAACGTCTGATAAATCATTATTAATTTTGTGATCCTCTAAAGTTACCGTAGATGGTAATCTAACTCGCTTTATTTCCTCATGCGAATCATGCGTAATTAATAAATTTACCACCTCACTGTCAAATTTTAAGTTTCCCAAGGTAGTACCTTTGAACAGTTTAAGTGGTATATTGGCGTTATTAATTATATCGACTGTAAATATATTGTATTTAACGTTTTGTAAAATAGATACAAAGGCTAATTTATTTTTTGTTAAGAAAACATCATTCGCATTAAATACATAAGATCTTAAATATGGCTCTTTATTTTCCGAATATAAATCAATTTTAGTCCTTTCTTTGGGACATAATACATAATCTTTACTTAATTTTACCTTAGTTATATTATCTAGTTTACCTACATGTATGTCTTGGCTTAATTCTTTTAATAAATCTATATTTTCGGAGGTTTTGTTACGCTGAATTTTAGGTTTGTGATATTCTATTGAAACTTGATCTCTTTCTAATCTAATAGGGACACTTTTAACTGTAGGACTTGGTATTTTATTAAATGAGACTGACCTCTTTCCGATTTGCAAAGGTTTGTTACTTATACTTGTTCCGTTCGATGAACTTGCATGACTACTACTGTTTACTCTACCAACATTTGTAATCTGATTTAGGCTATTTTCGGTTTGTGATCTCGCTGTGGCTAATTTATTAGTCTGTAGTGGGAGTTTTTGTGTTTTACTGATTACTGAAGTTCGACTTGAAGAGTCGTTCAAATTTATTAAATTAAATTGATTGTTTGAATTTTTGTTGAAACTTATTTTTACCATTCGATATTTACCTCTTAATGAAATTGTGTAATCGGTGTAGTCTATTAAAGCTCGATTCTCCATTAAAAAATCGTTCCCCAAAAGTATTGATTTTGGTAGGTTTTCTACCACGAGTGCCGAAATTTGAAAAATTCCACCATTAATTTCTAATTTAATTTTGGTTATACCGATCACAGGAACGCTATGCCCCCCTGCGGTTTTTAGAAATTGCATATGATAATTTTTATTAACCCGTTGTACCAAGTTACTGGATACAATATTTTTTAACGACCCCGTATCGATAACTATTTCTGTAAGTCTGTTATTTACTAGTCCTTCAATAGTCAGAATGTCGCCCATTTGTCGTGATTCACCCAATTGGTACAGCTCAACCGGCTCTCCCCCGCGAATCACCCTTTTGGAAATATTGTCATTTCTGACATTAGCTTGACTTGGGTACGAATTTCTGTTCCTATCGTTGCAATACGTGTTGTTAACTGATTTGCGATAATTGTTACTACTATTGTTTAAAAATGACCTACCCGTTCTATTTCCATTAAAGTTATTATCCCTAACGAAATTAGGTGTGTCCCTATTTCGAAAGTATCTTTTAATATTTGCAAAATTAGCGTTTCTCACGGGAAATGCTCTATTATTAAATTCGGAATATGATCGACCTTTATTCATGTTATTGAACCAACAGAATGCTGTGTTGTGTCTAGTTTTATTACAGATATGGCAGTAATTTCTCGTATTCCTATTTCCTGTGAATTTGTCCTGGGAACCCTGATTACCGTGCTTTATAAGGAATGATGAAAAATTATTTTTACTAGGACTGAAATTAACATAAGGTGAATTATTGACCAATCGATTATAATTATTCTGCGCGGCCTGAGTGTATTGATTATGATTTAGATCAATATTAAGTAAAGAGGTCATTTTCAAAAGTTCTTCGCCTTGAACTCGATCATCTAAATCACTGATCGTATTTACAATTGCCTCTATGTCATCTTTTGTCATCACCGTTTTCTTTAAAGCGTAATACATTGGTAAAAATTTTGATTGTAATCCTCGTTCAAAGTAATCACGAAAATCGTCAATTTTTAATTTTGGGTCAAATTCGTACGCGAGTGTTATTAGATCATAAAAATATTTTTTTATACCCTCTGCTGGGTCTTGCTTACGATTTATTAATTTAGTTTTTGCAATACGAATGCACGATTCTCCGCCGAATTTTTTAGAGAAATCATCTTTAATTTCACGCCATGTTTTATCATTGTTAATGACATTTGCCCTATAATCATTATACCAAATATATGCCGCGCCTTTTAAAAATGAACCGAAATAGTTAATTTTGTGGACGGTAGTCCAACCATTGCCATTAGAAATTTCTTCGTATTCGTTTATAAACGTCAACGCATTTGAATTTGACGGGTTGAATTGGCCTGGAGATACAAATTTGGGAAACCTGGGGGTGTCCACCATTGACCTAGCATCTAGCATGGAGTAATTCAAATTAAACATGTTTTTATTGGGTGTTTTTAATGACGTTTTTAATTAACGTTGTTTTGCTAATTGAATCCTTCAAATAAAATTTTCAATTATTCAAAAATTTTAATCAATTAAATGTAAACTTTCAGAATAATATATGCACATACTTGCGTAAAAAAATTATCAATCTTCATTAAACCAATTCATTCAATATCATTGAATTCTAAATAACATTGTTAAAATTTTAAAATAATACTAATTAAAAATTTTTAATTCCCTAAATTAATAGGAATAACGAATTTTTGTATTAATAAATGTTGTTACCACAATCTTAACTCATGATATGTAACATCCGCGGTTTTATATTTCAGCTCATTGAACTACCTACAAGTAATTTTATTATTACGTTTGCAGTCTACTGTTATTAAATTTAATTTCTAAACAAATATTTTTTATAAAAAAACGGAATTTACCTACATTGGAACCTATTTTTCAAATTTACCTAATAGGAATACATTTATATGAACTTTATAAACTTTAACAAAACTTTTTGGTTTATTATTTTTTGGACAATAACTGTTGACATTAACTAAAATTAGGCTGTAAATTTTTGTAACTCCACTATAATTTAAGCATTTTAATAAAAATTTATTATTGATTTATAATAAATTACGTATCAACTTGTAAACAAGAAAAAATATGTAATTTAACACATCATATCCTGACTTCGGTAGCCGACCTATCTGTGTCTGTGTTGCATTTCAGACACTATATTAAATCGGTACTTTTCCATTAGTTTAAAATTTGCAATTAAAAAAACATTGTAACCAAAATTTGGAAACAAAAATGAATAACTATATTCGAACCCTTATTATTTATAAACATGTTAACCGTAACAACAAAATGTAGTCAATTTAAATATTAAAATAATGAATTAGTAAAATTTATTTGTAAATTTATTTATTAACTTTATCAAGAAAATGCATGTTGGTTTGTTATTTGGGGAAATAGAATCGATTAACGTATTGCGTAAGTTTTTTAAAATAATAATTATGATAATTTGTAAAATATTTCGTTTTATTTTATTATAAATATGCGAAGAGGTAGGAACTACATACACCGGCCGCGTGACCTGGACCGCTAGCTACATGATACTCGCCCTCTTATTCATGTATTATATTATTTTATTTATATGTATTAAATTTATTTCTTAAAAAATCGGTCGCTAATCGGCTATAACAATCCTTAAAATAATGAGGCACTGTATTGCCTGTTAACCTTTGAAAAAAAAAATTTATAGTCAATTTGATTTGAAAAAAAAAAATTATTTGGGCGATTTATTTGAAGATAAATGCCCCAAAATGCCTGCCAAAACGGCCCTCCACCATATTTGTCACAAGTCTTCGTGACAGGGATCTTTTAGGCATTTTTAAATTAAAGCGGGTTCGAAACATTAATATAATTTATTTAAATAACTGGCAACGAATATATATACATGCGCCTTAAATCTAATATTTAAAATTAATTCTTACATGTCACTAGGTACATCGTTATCAACTAGGGGGGTGAAATCTTCTCACATTTTTGTAACTACATTTTTATAACATGTTTACACTTTCAACTTCAACTACCGACTGTCGTTACATTTCTCCTCGCTTATCAAACCGTTCTCCCTACGTTCAATTACCTCTCGAGAAAACTTTCCTATCAATCTCACTACTCATCACGTTTTGCTATCATTGCTTAGGCGAGTCGTGCATTAATATTATTATTATTTTATTTTATTATAAATGTGACAATATTATCTCTCACGTCCTGTCAGGCGTGATTAAACTTTCAATAATTTATAATATTACATTTGCTATGTTGTCACGTCTTGCAACAATTAATATGAATTTGATTTTTGAATTTTTTAAATTTTCAACGTGTAACAATAGTGGCCAAAACACCTCGAGTCGAACGGTTTTTTTTTTCCTGTTTCCCCATTGGGTTAAACCACCCAACGGGGGAGTATACTCTGCTATTGGATACAGACCTAAACTTAAAACTAATTAATTAACATGTAATCAATGTAATACAAACGCAAACTTATAACTAGGGAAAAATGGTAACACTTATTTGGTAGAACTATTAAAACTAAAAATTGATAAAGCATGGTAATGAGAACAAATAATTACACAAACACATATTAAGGCAAGAGATTGACTGTCCCTGCCCTGGATGTGTTTAGTGTTGGTGTTTTTGTAGAGATTTGTAGAGATTAGTCAAGGTGTGAGCCATGGCCAGAACGAGAGAATGAAAGATAAGAAAAACAAAACCGGGTTTGAGCATACAATGGCCCTTCAATATTCGATGTTGGTATGAGCTCAAGCTCAGGGTAGAGTATTAAAATCTTTAAGTGTTGAAATTATATGCTTTATGAAGGTGGTGAAAGAGATAACCAAGGAAGGATGTTTAAGAATTTGAAGAAGGTCGAGTGGGGAAACTGAGTAGAAATTACAGAGAGTAAGATGGTTAAAACGGGAAGATACATAGCGTGGGCAATCGGACAACAAATGTTGTAGAGTTTGTCTACTCCTTGAATCGCAAGGACACACATCAGTAGGGCAGATCTTAAATCTAAATAGATACTCGCGCGAATACGAATGTCCCGTCAATATCTGCGTCAATTCAAAAGAGGTGTCGAAGGCACCTCGGAACAGTCGAACATCTTGCAGTGTAGGTAAGTACTGCCGGGTGGTTGAACCTTGAACGGCATTAATGTACTCAGAATTCCAAGTACTTGCCAGTTCAAGGCGAATCACCCTTCTTGCGTAACTCAGAGGGAACTGGGTGTATGCCAGGCGACTGTGCGACACGGCCGCATCTTTGGCACATAAATCTGCAACCTCGTTCCCTCCTATACCACAATGAGCCTTTACCCACACGAACTTGATGGTCAACTCGTTCCTCAGAGGGAGAAGAGAACGATGAATGGAAGTGACCAGGGGTGAAGTACAGCTTCTGTCGCTGATGGAAACAAGCGAAGATAGGCTGTCGGAGAGGATACACGCTGAGTGCACTCTCCTGGGGGAGATCCAATTCAGGGCAGCGTCAATCGCATATAGCTCGGCCTGATAAACACTACAAGTATCGTGTAAGCGATACTTGTGTGTTTCAAGCCGAGACTCGTGGTATATAACGATTGCAGCGCCGACCTCCCCGCCTTCCAGCTTGCTGCCATCAGTAAAAATAGCCACATCCACACCGTCACAAATTCGATCGACTTCTTTGGAGTCGCCTACCCTGTCAAAAATTATCGTTTGCCTATAGCGGGGATGCAACATCCCTACAGGCGGCGTACGAAGTTGTAGGACGACGTCTTCCGGAAGGCGATTAAAGGTACCATCCACCTTTACCCTCTCTATCTCCGCCACCTCTCTGATCCTTAGCTCTATCGGAGTAAATCCAGCTAAGGCTAACGCAGATATCGCCGAGACCGTACGGAATGCGCGAGTGGCCCTAATGGCGAATGTCCTTTGGAATGAGCGGAGCCAGCGCCGCGCGTAGTTATACTTTAGCACATCACACCAAATATACGCTCCGTAGGTTATGGTAGGTTCTACGACCGCGTGGTATATCGTTTCCAGGTTTAGTGGGTTGATACCCCACGTCGGTCGCACATACCTACAGAGGTTGTTAAAAATCTTGCTAGCTTTCGCAATTACGTGTTTTACGTGGATGTTAAATTTCAAATTATCGTCAAAAATAATGCCCAAAAGTTTTATAGATTTTTCAAAGTTTAACTGGGAGTTGCCGAAATGAATTTTGCATAGCTTGGTTTTTGGTGTGAAAGCTAAAGCTTGCGTCTTTGGAGCGCTGAATGTTAATTTAACACCAGCGCCCCAATCGCTTATAGAACGTAGCGCAGCGTTGGCCCGTTCCTCCATCTGCATCACACTGGTCGAACTTACGATTAGGAAGACATCATCTGCAAAACTTTGCAAATGACATCCTCCTGGTAAGCCTACATCTAAAAGTTCGTCCAGTATGATGTTCCAAAAAGTCGAACGGTTAAGATTTAAAATAGTAAAAGGTTAGTAAATTTAAAACTACTTAATGCTAAATATATAAAAAAAAATAATACAATTATTTAGGAAAATTATAATTTTTACATATATTTAATATGTAATGAACTTAGGAATTAAAATAAGACATTGTTATAATCAGCACACAAAGTTTTAACGTTAATTTAATCTTATTCATTGAAATTATAAACGAAACCCTAACTAGTTTAATAAATTTTCGATTCAACGCAACTAAGTCGTACACTGAATGTTTATTAATATTTCAGTTAAATTATGAATCAATAGTTATAAAAATATCTAATTTGAAATAGACGATAAATCATTTGCACTGTAGTTAAATCATATACAAGAAATAACCATTTCATTAAATTATTATCTTACATTCATTTAATAATAATTATCCGATTTATAGAAATCTAATTTAATGATTTAATTAATATCAGTAGAATTTTCATCTATTTTTTTTGGATAAAATATATAAATAGTTTCAATGATTTTGTTATGTATGTTATTCGTAAATTTATTTAATTAAATTCAATGTTTTTTTGATATAGTTGACATAGACAACTTTCCCATCTCTGACAATTCGAGCAATCACATTGCAGTTCACGCGGTTGACGTGTTCATTCCATCCTCTTCTTCTTTGTCTGGTCCATCTTACTACATCCAGTACTTCACCTGCATCTCGAATTATTTCAACGAAAATTCGTTATTCTCTATTACTTCTCTCAGGCATCCCGATACGGCACCTACTTTTACAATCTGGTTACGTACCTCCTATAGTCTTGTAATTCTGAGAAGTAATTATAAAAATTTAATATATTATGAAAAAATTGAATAGCTAAATAAAAAGTATTTAATTGAAAGTGGATAGGTTATGAAAGAGGGAAAATTATTTGGAAGTGGAAATAAACTTCTTCTTCTTTTTTGCCGAGTATCACAGCAATATAATTAGGAAAGTTTTCTTACCCCAAATTTAGATGAGCAAAAAGGTGTTCTTGGGAATGGGGGGGGGGGTAACCAAATAAAACACTAAATGCTTCCGCGACCGGTTTCGACTATGAACTAGTCTTCATCAGGCTGTTTATTTGAAATTAAAGTACAATTAAAGTACAACAGAAGCTGCTTCGTCTGTCCTGTGTATGAGCTACCGCACTCGCAGGTGATCCTATACACGACATTGCTCCTCTCCCCCGGTTTGACCCTGTCTTTCATTTTACTGAATAAAATGTTACCAAAGTTAAATTTGTTGTAAAAGGCGATGGTCACTTGGCGTTCATCAACAAATTGTTTAAGAAGGGTCTTGATTCTGCCAGCCAGCTTAGGGTGGTAAGCAACCTTATGGAACCTCGAGATCACATCGCTCGGTACCCTCTCGATAGGTGAAGGAGTGGTAGTATTGCCACCAAATAAGGATAGGTCCACCAGCCTACCCGGATAGTTGTTCTTGATTAATTGCCTCTTCAGATCTAGGAATCTCAAACCCCTGCGGTTAGGGCTCACGCAGGTAAGGATGCGTTTTTTAAGGGTATTGATTACCCCCATCTTTTGACACACAGGATCGTGTGTCAGTCGAACAGGATCGCACAACATAGACGGGATGCGATAAATGGTTCGGATGCTACTGGATTATCTGAACACCTGAAAGAGATGAACCACTGTTTTAACACCAACGATGTGAGGGTCCTCAATGAGGAACCTTGTTTTCCAAAGCGGGCTTTCCTTGAAGCGGCTTACATCTTAATGGACGAAGGAAATGTCAACAAAATCACTGACTTCAACCAAATTAACACTCTTTATAAGAGTTTATTGATGGTTCACCAGTCCAAGTCGCTGAGGTAGCACCGGTACAGTGTTTTTTCGCCTCTTGATGTGTATTGTGTGATTGCGTATTGTTTTGTTTTGTTTGTTTATTTCATGTCTGACATTTGAGATTGCGACCTTTTATCTAGGAAGTGTTCGGTTTGGCAATTTTTGTTAGTAATTTATGATTTTTGTTGGTTTATATTGTTAGCATTGTGTTTTTATCGTTTTTTGATATTTTATTGCAATAGATGTCCACAATTTTATTCTTTTACAACTGTTAATTTAAAATTTTATTTTTACACTTGCGTAATATCTAGCCCCTTTTTATGTTTTTGTGTGTTACTGGACTATCCATCATTCATGTATGCCTACATTTTTGCCACATTCTACGTTGAGTATTTATCCAAACATAAAACCATTGAACATCCAGCTTCTTAAGGTATGAAACAATGTTACATGTTCTTGCTGTTATCCTAATTGTACTTTAATTTCAAATAAACTGTCATGTTTCAATAAATACACTTTCAGGAAACAATCTTATTTATTTAAACTTATATTTTACGTGGTTATAATGCTAGTCGTTACAGGTTATGTTAATACGTTCTAACTACAATAATGTGGAAGTGTCTCATGTAGCATCACATATACTACATCTCCCTATTTTAAGTTAATTGATAATCTTCAAACCTTTTGGGGCGAGTGACTATTCGACCACTGCGAGTGGTTAATTTTTGATTCACATTGCTAGTTGGTATTTCAACTTGCTCATTTAAATTTGTTTGCTGTTCACTTTCCCTAACGGTTTCACAATGATTATCATTTTCCTCAGAATCTGCTAAGTTATCTTTATTAACTTTGAATGAATTTTCAGATTTACGTAATTGAGAAGAGTTTCTCCTTAGAGTTACTCCTTTGTTATCTTGAATCAAATATGACCTTGGGTTATTATGCCTTTCTAATACCTTAGCAGGTTCCCATTGCTTATTTCTATACAGTACAACATTATCATCTTTATTAAAATCACTTCTTAATCTACTACCTTTATCATAATATTTTTTATACTTGTTTTGTCTATTTTGCATTAAATGTTTTACTTTCGTTTGAATTTGTGGTTTTAATAATTTTGAATGTAGGTACTGGAATTTTGGTTTTTACTCGTCGACTCATTAAAATTTGTGCCGGTGATAATTTCAACCCTGTTATTGGAGTATTTCGGTACTCTAATAATGCAATAGCAATTTCTTCGTTTTCGTCCTTACATTTTTTTAAGATGTTTTTGGCGGTTTGGACCGCTCTCTCTGCTTGTCCGTTACTTCGAGGATATCTAGGTGAACTAGTTATTATCTCAAAGTTCCAATCTTTGGCAAATTGTTTACACTCGAACGAATTAAATGGATTGTTGTCTGATACTATTTGTCTGAGTACTCCATGAGTAGCAAAAATTATATTTAGTTTGCTAATAATTTCACCAGAAGTTTTATATTTGAGTGGAATTATCTCCAACCATTTTGATAAATAATCTTGTACGGCTAAATAGTTTCTTCCTTGAAAATCCAGGATATCCATCGCTAGTTTGTTGAATGGCAACTCCGGAATCTCATGCGGAATTAGTGGTTCTTTAACGTTCGCTGGACGATATCTTTCACAAATAGTGCATCTAGCAACCATATTTTCAATGTCGTCATTTAACCCTGGCCAATATACGATTTGTCTGGCTCTAGCTTTAGCTTTTCAACTCCTAAATGCGATTCGTGTAGTAGCTTTAACATGTAATTTCTTAATGAACTTGGTACAGCAATACGGTTATTGATAAACACTAATCCATTTTCAATAGAAATATCACTTTGAAATTTATAATAAAATTGAACCAGCTTTGTATGCTCTTTTTTCTTTGGCCAACCTTCTAAATGATATTTACAAATTTGTTTCAAAGTTTCATCTTTTTCTGTTTCTTCGACAAACTCTTTTCTTCTTTCTTCTGAAATATTTAAATTGGATGTAATACTGTGAACTACATCAGTGACCCAATTTAATTTTTCTGTTTCTTTCAAGTATGATCTTGACTATAGATCAGCAACATACATGAATTTACCAGGCAAGTATTTTAAATTTAAGTCATATTTTAATAATCTTATTTTCATTCTTTGCAATCTCGCGGATGCAATATCAGCAATTTTCTTTCTCATGATTCCTAAAAGTGGCTTATGATCAGTAATAATATTTACTTTTCGCCCATATATGAAATTATGAAATTTAGCTGTCGCAAAAACTATTCCCAAAAATTCCTTTTCAATCATAGCATAATTGAGTTAAGCATCATTTAATGCTCGTGAAGCATAATATACAGGCTTGCCTTCCTGCATTAGGCAACAACCTAACCCATTTTGTGAAGCATCTGTTTGTATTGTAATTTCTTTGCTTGTATCAAAATTTGCTAAGACTGGGGTATTTGTAATTTTATCTTTAATTTTTTGCAACGCATTAGTATGATTGGGAAGCCATTGAAAAACAATATTATCTTTTAGCAACTGTCGCAATGAAGCGGTCAGTTCTGATAAATTTGAAATATATTTTCTGAGATAATTAACCATCCCTAAGATTCTTGTAATTCCTTTTTATTACTTGGATTTTCAACAGCAATATAGCTTTTATTCTATCTTCGTCTGGCTTTGTTCCTTGTTTTGAAAATTTGTGCCCAAGGTACTTGACCTCAGTCACCCGAAATTGAAGTTTAGATTTATTAAATTTAACGCCTAATCGTTTAGCACGATTGACTACTTCTTGTAATATTTTATCATATTCTGCAATTGTGTTAGCAGCAATTAATAGATCATCGAAATAGATAGTTACTCCATCTATATCACCAAAATTTTTTGCATTTATTTTTTGAAATAATTCAGGTGCAAAATTTAATCCAAATGGTAATCTTTTAAATTTATAATTCCCAAATGGTGTACAGAAAGTACAAAGCTTTGACGCATTTTGACTTAGTTCTATATGCCAAAACCCGTCCTTTAAATCTAATACTGTGTAAACCTCTTTATTACAAAGTTTTGAGGTAATCTCTTCAAAAGTAGGAATTAGAACATTTTCCTTTTTAATCGCCATATTTAGATCTTGCGGATCTAAACACAGTCTCAAACTCTTATCGCGTTTTTCTACTATAACAAGATTAATAGCCCATTCTACAGGCCCTTCTACTTTTGCAATTACACCCTTACTTACTAATTCATCTAATTTATCTTTTACACGTCCGTTTAACGACATCGGTATTCTTCTAGGAGATTTTACAATTGGTTGTACATTTTCTTTAAGTTTTATATCATATTTACCTTCAAACTTGCCTAAACCTTCAAAAATTTCTATATTATCATTAATAAATTTGTCTTTGGTTATATCAACCTTGACCTCACTAACTCTTTTGATTAAATTTAACTTAACACATGTTTCTAAACCCAACAATGGCTTAGCGTTATTGTCTACAATTACAAAATCTGCATATGTTTCGTTATTCTTATACTTGCATTTTAAATTTACAATGCCAGTTGGCTGTAGTTTGAAACCACCATATGCCTCTAAACTTAAACTACTGCTATTTCTTACAATAAATTGAAATTGATTATTTACACTTTTAAACAATTTCTTCGACATAATATTTACCTCGGCTCCAGAATCTAGTTTAAATTCAATTACCTTGTCTTCTACTGTAATTTTTTCATTCCATACAGTTACTGCTTCAACTGCATGTAGTCCTTGTGCTGTTAACGTGTTGATCGGAAAGTCTCCATCACTCTCTACGTTGGTTAATTCTTGAACTTTTTTTACCTTGCACGCCACTGCGTAATGATTCAGGATACCACACTTCGTACACTTTTTTCCATATGCCGGACAACTTCTTATTTTGTGCCAGGTTTGACACCTTTTACATTTAAATTTTTCATCTTGTGAACCAGAAAATTGTGAATTTTTAGATTTATTAAAATTTGATTTTTTCACAAAATTCTTCTTCACTCCACTTTTCTGATTGATAGCATCAACAGAACCCCCTTGCACACTTTTTGCTTGAACTTTTGACAGTTCTGCAGCTCGACAATATTCGGTAGTTTTATTCAAATCCAAATCACTGCCTAGTCTTAATAATCTCTCTTGTAAAGATTTATCACAAATTCCGATAATAATTCGATCACGTATCATTTGGTCTCTCATGCAATCAAACTCACAATTTTGCACTAATTTTTTAACGTCAGTTATAAATTCTTCAAATTGCTCACCTTCAGCTTGGTTCCTTTGGTAGAATTTGAACCTTTCGTAAACAATGATTTCCGGGCACAAGTATACTCACAAATATCACAACTAAATGGTTTTGCGCTGGTATGAGTTCTTAAATGTATTTGTAAGTTTGATTTCCGTGCACAAGTATATTGACAAATATTACAACTAAATGGTTTTTCGCCGGTATGAGTTTTTAAATGACTTTGTAAGGCTGATTTCCGGGCACAAGTGTACTCACAAATATCACAACTAAATGGTTTTTCGCCGGTATGAGTTCTTAAATGCCTTTGTAAGCCTGATTTCTCTGCACAAGTATATTCACAAATATTAGTACAACTAAATGCTTTTTCGCCGGTATGAGTTCTTAAATGCCTTTGTAAGCCTAATTTCTCTGCACAAGTATATTCATAAATATTACAACTAAATGGTTTTTCGCCGGTATGAGTTTTTAAATGACTTTGTAAGGCTGATTTCCGGGCACAAGTATATTCACAAATATTACAACTAAATGGTTTTTCGCCGGTATGAGTTCTTAAATGTATTTGTAAGTTTGATTTCCGTGCACAAGTATACTCACAAATATTACAACTAAATGGTTTTTCGCCGGTATGAGTTCTTAAATGTATTTGTAAGTTTGATTTGTGTGCACAAGTATACTCACAAATATTACAACTAAATGGTTTTTCGCCGGTATGAGTATTTAAATGGCTTTGTAAGGTTGATTTCTGTGCACAAGTATACTCACAAATATCACAATAAAATGGTTTTTCGCCGGTATGAGTTCTTAAATGACATTGTAAGGTTGATTTCCGTGCACAAGTAAACTCACAAATATCACAATTAAACGGTTTTTCGCCGGTATGAGTTCTTAAATGGATTTCAAACTGTGATTTGTAGGCACATTTGAAGTTACAAATATTGCATATAAATGATTTGGATTTCCTGTCCTTTTTTATATGAGCTCTTAAATGACGTATTAAAGTTTGTTTAAGAGCAAGTTTATAACCACAAATTGCACACTCAACAAAATTTGAACTGTTCCGAGTCGATTGTGTAGCGTCGGTATCTTCCTTAATATCAATGGAATGATGCAAATCTTCTAAATTAAATTTCACATCTTCCACCTCTTCTCGTTTAATTTCGTAATTGCTAATTGAATTAATTGGAGTTTCCAAAAAGATAGGTATCATATCTTTAAACTTAAGTATTGTATCATGTATTAAAACTAGTACTGGAATAATCAAGCGTTCTGTAACCAAGATTGCAGAACTATTCAATGACTTGGACAATAATTTCATTATTCTAAAAACATTGTTTTTTACGTTGTATTTAGTACTACATTTGTCTTTATTTCTTCATTATGAAGGTTCAAGTTCAATTTATATTCAAACTCGTCTATTTTGAAATTCTTTCAAGGTGGCCGGGATATGTTATGTAAAGTTTACACGAGCTTAGTAACTAAGCACTTAGTACTTGTCACTAAGCAGTGACAAGTGACAAGTAATGTTTACACGTTATTTTATAAAACTGGTATTAGTGGCAAGATATCTGTTCGAGATGGATCAACGCAGCCGTTTTATTTTGAAAAAACATGTGTTCAAACACTATTCCAACATTATTTTAACAACGATAATATAAAAACTTGAAAGAGAGTTATTAAAAGACAAACGATTTTTGGTTCCATAAACATTCATATGCTTTAAATTCTTGAATGAATTTTATGGTGATTTCGGAATTCCACCTTTCCGCTGCCATAACGCCAAAAGAAACTTATGGCGTTTTCTACTCAACATTTGAGTGCGCACTGAGTGCACTTTTTACTGCACTTTTTTCATGTAGCGTTTTTCACTCGCGTTTTTAGTACACGCCCATTTTGCACCGACACGGTGTTTCGTTTTCTACTGGGCTATAAAATTGCACTCAGTTCAATTGCAGTGCAAAATTTCTGCCCCGGCTCGTAGGGTCAGTGCAACAGTTTCAGTGCAAAGGCGTGGCCTACGGTGTTGATAAACAACATAAAAATTTGTGGTTATGTTAATAATTTTAGAGAATGTAATCATCGAAATAAGGTAAAACTTTAAGTTTTACCTTACCTTTTAATTGAATATAAGTGTAGTGATCGGGCGCTTCTATGTCTACCATTTTATTATTTATTAAAAATTGAACGACGAGTATCTATCTTCCATCGTATCTTCCATCATAATTATTTACACTGATGGATATCAAATAATAAATTAAAATATAAACAAATAACCGAAATAAACAAAAACTCCGGAGTTTTTAAATATACAGAGCAAAATAATGCACTGAAAACGAAGTTTATGTTTCACTGGCGGTGCAATTTTATGCACGGTAATCAAAACTAAAGAAGTGCAATGACGTATGAGCACTTATCCAGTGCGCACTGCACATTAGCGAGTAGAAAACGCCATTAGGAAATATTTTAATTATTCAAAAACCAATCTACGACTTTTCACTTGTCGTTCCAACTTGTCACTAAGCGCTTGTCATGACAGTTCACACTACTCCGCAAGCGACAAGTGCTTAGTTAAATTAGGTGGGGGAATCCACTTGTCGCTTAGTAAATAGGATCGGCTCCTAATCACTCGCACTGGCAATTGTACTATTACTAAGCACTATTCAGCTAGTTTACACGCATGTTTAGTGACAAGTGACAAGTACTAAGTGCTTAGCTACTAAGCTCGTGTAAACTAGGCATTAGGCAATTTAGCGCGCCAGCTAATGCGCACTCAAGATGGTCAGGCGTTCGACGATGCACTCCGTGTCAAGACGTGGTCATTGTAAGACTAAACTTCAAGCTGTCAACGTAGACAGATGCATTCATAAAATGTAAAGTTATTCAATATAATAAAGTCAATATACAAATTCATGCAATCATTTATTGTGTTTTCATCATCACGTAACAATCAACATCTTGATACAATTCAAGACAACAATTCCATAACATCAAAACTTTAAGTAATAGATATTATGTTAGGAAAAGACAAGAGATGGCATTTAGTCTAGAAGGATCTAAATAATATGTACCTATTTGATATTTTTTATAAAATGTACTTACTTGATGTTAAAAATAAGCAGTGGAACGATAAGGAGTGATTTAATCATCATCATCATTACTTCCTGGATTAGGCTAAAGCCTGTTTCGGCGTCCATCGCTTCGTCGGTCGCCCGACGTATCTTTTCCCCTTAGGGTGGTATCCCAGTATTTGTTTTGCTGGTCTACAATTGTCCATTCTATTCAAATGCTCGCACCATCGTTGTCGGTATGTGATAATAGACTCCAGCAGAGGTTTAATGTTAAGCTCGTGTCGAATTTCTTCGTTTCGAATTCTGTCCATTCTGGTGCAGCCTTTTGTAGCTCTCAGAAATTGCATCTCAGCAGCCTGAATTGTGATTTAATATTGTCAATAAATGGAATACAGTTTTTTAAATTTAATAAAATGTTATTCAATTTAAAACGTTTTCTTTGAGTTCATGTAAATTATTGCTATTTCGTAATCATGAATGTTTTATGAATTCTTATAGTAATGTATCCATTTGTTAATCTACATTACTCGAAGGATTTATAAAACTTTTCATGATTATGAATTCGTAACTTCAAAAAAATATACTAATTTCAAATAACAAGCCTCCAAACGGTTTCCTAGTCTCCAAGCGGATACCAAAATAATGTGCACCCAAGCGGATAGATGGCGTTGAAAGACGGAGTTTTCCATAACATGGGAGTTACAACCCCAATGGCTGCCGATGATGTTCACCTGTAGGAGTCCACCTCTTGTTGTGATAAAGGTTTGAGTGCAATTGTTGTTCCATTCATCCATAAAATTAGTGTGTATCGCTTAATCTATCTTCTAGGTAAGTTTTCATGTGATTATCCAATGTATTTCAGCTTTAGATAACTTTATTTTCAGATTCAGAAATTTTGTTACGACATAAACAAACTTCTAGGTTGGCCAGCAGAATTTTTGTGCCACTTCGGAAGAATCACAAATAGTAGAAAACAAGGGTATATTTTTGGAAACTCCAAATAATTCAATTAGCAATTACGAAATTAAACGAGAAGAGGTGGAAGATGTGAAATTTAATTTAGAAGATTTGCATCATTCCATTGATATTAAAGAAGATACCGACGCTACACAATCAACTCTGAACAGTTCAAATTTTTTCGAGTGTGCAACTTGTGGTTATAAACTTGCTCTTAAACAAACTTTAATACGTCATTTAAGAGCTCATAAAAAAAAGGACAGGAAACCATTTATATGCAATATTTGTAACTTCAAATGTGCTTACAAATCACGGTTTGAAATCCATTTAAGAACTCATACCGGCGCGAAAGCATTTAGTTGTGATATTTGTGACTATAGTTCTGCATGGAAATCAGCGTTACAAAGTCATTTAAAAACTCATACCGGCGAAAAACCGTTTAGTTGTGATATTTGTGGGTATACTTGTGCACAGAAATCATACTTACAAATACATTTAAGAACTCATACCGGTGAAAAACCATTTAGTTGTAATATTTGTGAATATACTTGTGCAGAGAAATCACACTTACAAAGGCATTTAAGAACTCATACCGGCGAAAAACCATTTATTTGTAATTTTTGTGAGTATACTTGTGCACAGAAATCAAACTTACGAAGTCATTTAAGTACTCATACAGGCGAGACGCCAATTAGTTGTAATATTTGTGAGTATACTTGTGCACGAAAATCAGCCTTACAAAGTCATTTAAAAACTCATACCAGCGATAAACCGTTTAGTTGTCATATTTGTGAGTATACTTGTGCGCGGAAATCCTACTTACAAAGACATTTAAGAACTCATACCGGCGAAAAACCATTTAGTTGTAATATTTTTTGTGAATATACTTGTGCCCGGAAATCAGCCTTACAAAGTCATTTAAAAACTCATACCGGCGAAAAACCATTTAGTTGTAATATTTGTGAATATACTTGTGCAGAGAAATTAGGCTTACAAAGGCATTTAAGAACTCATACCGGCGAAAAAGCATTTAGTTGTAATATTTGTGAATATACTTGTGCAGAGAAATCAGGCTTACAAAGGCATTTAATAACTCATACCGGCGAAAAACCATTTAGTTGTGATATTTGTGAGTACACTTGTGCCCGGATATCAGCCTTACAAAGTCATTTAAAAACTCATACAGGCGAGAAGCCATTTAGTTGTGGTATTTGTGAATATACTTGTGCAGAGAAATCAGCCTTACAAAATCATTTAAAAACTCATACCGGCGAAAAACCGTTTAGTTGTACTATTTGTGAGTATACTTTTGCACGGAAATCAGCCTTACAAAATCATTTAAAAACTCATACCGGCGAAAAACCATTTAGTTGTACTATTTATGAGTATACTTGTGCACGGAAATCAGCCTTACAAAGTCATTTAACAACTCATACCGGCGAAAAACCATTTAGTTGTAATATTTGTGAGTATACTTGTGCACGGAAATCAGCCTTACAATATCATTTAAAAACTCATACCGGCGAAAAACCGTTTAGTTGTCAAATTTGTAAGTATAAATGTGCACAAAAATCACAATTGCAAAAGCAGTTAAAATCGCATATTATGTAGTAACCATAGACATATTGCTGTGATACTCGGCAAAAATGAAGTTTATTTCCACTTCCAAATAATATTCCGTTCTTCATAACCCATCCACTTTCAATTAAATACTTTTTATTTAGCTATTCAATTCATTCATAATATATTAAATTTTTATAATTACTTCTCAGAATTACAAAATTATAGGCACCAATTATCTTACCCACTTCCATTCACTTACATGGCATTGTTCTGCAATGTGCTTATCTTACTTCCGTCAGTAGCGCTTCATTCAAATTAAATTATTTCTTTTCCACTATAAATTACAAATTTTGGGGCATGAAATACAGCGATATATTGCTGTGTTTTGCGTTAAATTGTGTTGTCCCCATCTGCTTATTTAAACTGGTTCAAAATCTTTTAACCAAGATGCTCTGCTCTAACTTTTGGTAAGCAAGGAGAGGTTTTTAAAAATAAAAAATAGCTTGTGCTGAACTGTTTTGTAATAAATTTGAAATTTTACAGATATTTTTAAATTTATAATTTAATTGCATTAAATTAAATTTAATATAATTAATTAAATATACTGCTATGGTACAAATGGATGATAAAGAGTTAATAATTAAATATGCTAGTACGCTAATGACAAATCACATGAAAGTTCTTTCTTGAGGAGAAGATTTCTCGAGGTCACAAAAGCATTACAAAAATGCAAGTAAAACAATTTTAAAGGTAAACAAACGGGTAACATAATGAAAAATACCAGATGAAACAAATTATCTTTTTAAGAAACATGTTCACAATTTAATAAAAAAAAATGTTAGATGTAAGAATTTAGTAACATAAAAATAAACATTTGTTAAATCTTAAGAAGTGGCGAATTTTGATTAAAAAAAAAGATATTTTACGTGTTTATAAAAACGGGATAACATAGTGCAGCAATACGTTTCATCTGAGACAGCCGGGTTGGACGAGTGGTGCGCCACTGATCAAACGGGTTTGTAGATCGGAACGTAACTGAAATAATCAAAAGGGTTTCAACCAACTTATAAAAAATTTAAATAAAGAATAAATTTTATCAACAAGGCATAAATAATTTACCAATGAAAAAGGTTGATTCAATTTAAACTACAATATAAAATCAGGATTGCATAAATGGGATGAAAATTCCAGGATAACCCAGGTTACGTAATAAACAATGTTCTTCCAAAAAAGTGGGAAACGGTGAACGCGTGTAATTTCGTGTGCCGTCCAATTTAAAGAATTAACGAATTTAATTCAACTCGGGAGAATCTGAAAAGATAAAGAAAGATTATAAGTTGTGATTTTACCACGTGTGTGGCGAAGAGAAATTATTATTTTGAAAATAAAAAATAAATTTGGACTTACCTGGATAACAATACGAGAAACTGAGGTTTATGGATAGTCAAGGAACCAATTTCACAAAATCCGATGATAAATAATTGGATAATTGCAGCAATAGAAAAACGAGTACGCAAGAGTCACTTATAGGTTAATGAAACCGGATACAAAAGAATTTACAACGAGAGAATACAGGAGGCGTGTCGAAGAATAGGTGAGCTCACCCTGCATTATAAAAAGTTAACTAAAATTTAAACGTGGCGCTAATTTACAAATTAAAAACTAATACGTCGCGAAAAATAACAAAACGTTGGGGTAAATTTAAGTTTATTGATGAACGTTGATTTTTATTGTACATTCAATTTGATTATAATTTATGTTCGTAATTATTATAATAAAATTTGTTCACTGTTTAATGTTTTCATCTGGCATTTTGAATTCGACGAGACCAATAAGTTTATTCACAGAATAAAAGTGTTAACCAAAGGTAAGCCGTCGAGGAACTTACTCCTGAGAAAAAGAGATTTCATGCTCTATAAAAATAGTGTACCCAAAGCTAGCACGGAAGATTTTAGATTCTAAATCATCCATAATAATAATAAAAAAAAAATATATATAGCGGTAAAACAGAAAAATAAGAAGGACGTTGCAAAATTTGTTGCACCACAATTAAACAATATAAAAATATTAAAGTTTACTGCAATACATTAAATATTAATTAAATAATTAATATAATTAAAATAATAAAATTTAAGTAGAAGTCCACTCAAATATAAACTAAAGAAAATTTAAATGTTAGCACAAAAATGAAATGTTCGTCAATTTGACCTGCAGGTTTGTAATTATTTAATATTGTTATATTTATACGAATAATATTTCAATAATATTGTCTATCTGTGAGACCTCAGAGGGGGTACGTAACCAGATTGTAAAAGCAGGTGCCGTATCAGCATGCCTGAGAGAAGTAATACAGAATAACGAATTTTCGTTGAAGTAATTCGAGATACAGGTGAAGTACTGGATGTAGTAAGATGGATCAGACAAAGAAGAAGAGCATGGATTGAACACGTCAACCGTGTGAACTGCAATGTGATTGCTCGAATTGTCAGAGATGGGAAAGTTGTCTATATCAACTATATCAAGAAAACATTGATTTTAATTAAATAAATTTACGAATAACATATTATAACAAAATCTTTGAAACTATTAATATATTTTATCCAAAATTGCCTGCAGTTAAATAAAATGTAATTAAAACTCCTCTGCCGAGGAGAGATGGTCAGACTAAAGTTCTTACCCTGCCCGGATTCGATCCGAGCGTTTCGCATTAGCAGTAGACGCACTTAACTGCCAAGCTATGACCGCCGCTATCAACAACTACTACTACCACAAACAGCTGACTGTGACGTCAACATAAAACTCTGTTCACAACAGACTAATTACATAGTCGGATATTTAACATTTATCAAGATATCGTGAATTATTATTAAAATTTTAATTAGGTCTTCAACATTTAAATACAGGGCGTGGAGAAAGAATTCTCGAATATATTCAACGCTACCCTTTTGATAAAATTTAATCAACAAACATTTTTATTTTAATTTAAAAGCTTCAATTAAAAACATTTTAATTAATAAACAATTTAATTCGTTATCGTACAACGACAAGACTTAATGGTAGTGCACTATTAAGCATTAAGGAGAAAGGAGAAGGAAGTGTCTTCGATTTATTTCTGGTTATTTCAATTGTAAACCAATTTTGGTACAGATTTCTTATCTGATTATTTGTTAACTTTTATTTACATTTACTTGGCGCATTGCGATTATTTTTGATTGAATAGAAACTAATTCTTAATTAACAACATATTTTATTTTTAATCAATTACAGCAAGGTATTTTTCAGATTTTGACGATTAGTCAATTTATAAGAGTGGAATATTTATCTCCAAAACATCAAGTTTATTTACACAGAAGAATTTTAGTGTCATTCAAAAATCAGATCTTAAATTGTTTCTAAAACCATTTGCAACCACCCTTATTTCTCATACTAGCTACCATACCTTGTAGTCCACTGCTTTTAGTCAAAAAATCAAGCAAACTACGGAATAATTCATACAAAACGTTTTAGTGTGTTTTTGGCTTTAATAGGGTGTTCTAAATAGTTTCTCAAAAGTCCCCAAAGATTGGGTGTCTGCTAAAGTTTTGAGGGCCTGAAAACGGCTGAAATTTCAGTTCCAAAATTAATTTTTGTGAATATCTCAATTTCTATAGGATTTAGGTAAAAAAATACATCAGATAAAAAAGTAAGCTGAAGAAATTTTCGAGAAATTACTAAGATAGACATTTTTTCATATAAGCAACCGTGTCCATGATACACGCGAGTGAAATGTCATCTGAAAGCAGGTAAGTATAGTAATATAATATAATTTTAAAGGCAAGGGAAGGGTTTTAGAAAAAAATGTTATTCTACATTTCGCTTTAGATTTGCTCACTTTATCGATTGAAAGAAAAAAAATTTGAAATTGGAAAATTTCTTCAAAAAACGTAACATATTTTTCGATTTGAGCTCTTCGAAAGGACCGTTATGTTGTGGATGGATTTTAACAATCACGCTCGTCGATTGCCGACGAATACACGTTGGACATATTAAATTTTCCTTTCGTTGTGAACCTTTTTTCTCGCCAAAATATTACCATGAATAATAAAAATAATAGAACAATAAACATGCATGAATTTGTAATGTTTTGGCGAGAATAAAGGTTCACAGCGAAAGGAAAATTTAATATGTCCAACGTGTATTCGTCGGCAATCGACGAGCGTGATTGTTAAAAATCCATCCACAACATAACGGTCCTTTCGAAGAGCTCAAATCGAAAAATATGTTACATTTTTTGAAGAAATTTTCCAATTTCAAATTTTTTTTTCTTTCAATCGATAAAGTGAGCAAATCTAAAACGAAATGTAGAATAACATTTTTTTCTAAAACCCTTCCCTTGCTTTCAAAATTATATTATATTACTATACTTACCTGTTTTCAGATGACATTTCACTCGCGTGTATCATGGACACGGTTGCTTATATGAAAAAATGTCTATCTTAGTAATTTCTCGAAAATTTCTTCAGCTTACTTTTTTATCTGATGTATTTGTACCTAAATCCTATAGAAATTGAGATATTCACAAAAATTAATTTTGGAACTGAAATTTCAGCCGTTTTCAGGCCCTCAAAACTTTAGCGGACACCCAATCTTTGGGGACTTTTGAGAAACTATTTAGAACACCCTATTAAAGCCAAAAACACACTAAAACGTTTTGTATAAAGTATTCCGTATCAAAATCCTAAATGCAGTGGACTATTGAGAGAGTTTTCAGACTGACTAGTAAGAAGGGGCTAAAGTGTTAACTTTTCTGGTAAATTTGTGCACGCAATTTACTTAATTACAAATTTTTGAATTTTATTTCATCCAATCTGGATGTGGCGCCCAACTCACTGAGACGTGCATAATTTACATAGGGAAGGACATAGCAGTATGTAAGATAAGTCTTAACATACCGATGCATTGAATTTACCGAAAGACCAGAAAATCATTTATCAAGACTGAGACAATTTCCAAGAACCCGTCAAGAGATGCGGGTGGCTATGCAGTCACAAAGGGCACTTGTCCCTTATTTCGGCGTAATGATCATAAGTTAAAGCATACGGTATAATTAATGTTACAATGCATGTGTATTTTGCATGTGTGCAGGAAATGGGATCGTAAAGTGTATTGTCTAATGTAACGCTTCAGTTCCATCATCTGTGGGAACAGTTAAAATAAATCCTCACTTCGAGGAATTTAAAAATAAGAAGAGCCGCCTAAGTTCACATTGTCATTCTAAAGACCACACACATGTAAAGGGAAGAAAGTTTTGGTAATGAGGAAATGAAGTCACATCCTCCTTGTCGAGATGCAGACTAAAGAACCAAAGTCATTGGTTCTTCGCCCGGTGCGAGGGTGGTTTAATGAATATCCAAAGTGGGAAATTGTTCATAAAAATCCCGACTTGGGAGAAATTCATCAGTGGTTACTCGAGTCGGTCCTCGATCAAAAGCAAAGTTGTCATTCAAGTCAGTGCTTGATTAAAAGTATAAAGTTGCTTGATTAAAAATATAAAGTTGTCATTCGAGTCAGTGCTCGATTAAAAAGTATTAAGTGTTATTTTTGAGTCGTTACTCGCGATTAGAAGTTTGAGTGTTATTCAATTGTTCGTAAAATTAAAAGAGAAGTTTGTTTAATCTTTCCAAGTTTCTTCCTGGATACAGACAGGTGACTTAGGCCGTTAATGAGCAACAATAAGGTATCGTGCCCATTTGAAACTGTTGCCCGTAAACTGCTATTTTGTACGTATTTGTAAATTTTACCAACTTAGATCATTGTATAAAAGTAATAATAGATTTCATGTTATAAGTATTTCAATCTTTATTAATCTTGTGCAGAAGCGGAGTATTGGATAAGTTGGATAGAGGATTTTTTAGTACTTTCTCCGCGAATAAAACAAAGATGTACTTCTGCTACCGGTTTCGCAAATTTATTTGCATCTTCAGGCAGAAACTACAATGAAAATACAACCACTTAGCGCTAAAAAACATATAAAAATACAAAAGAAGCGTGGCTCACCAGTCAAAATCTCTACATTAACACACATAATGAGCTTTTCATTGTCATACATGAATCACACGTTGCACAAATAGTTATGTGACATAAAATAAAATATATTAATTAAACAAAATAAAAGAAAACGATTGCATATTGGATTGGAAATGGAGCATTCCTATTTTCCCCGAACAGAGGGCACACAAAAAACTTACCGGTCAATAAGTTATCATGGTAATCTGGACAAAAAGATCTCCAACATCTTCAAGGACCATAACATAGTAACATCCACAAGAACTAACAACAACTTAAAAAACGTATTGGCCAACATAAAGCCACCCGAAACTATCTTAAATCGTAGCGGTGTATATAAAATACCATGTAAGAACTGTGACGCTGTTTATATCGGGGAAACGGGAAGAAAGCTAAAAACTCGCCTCTCCGAATATCTGAGAGGCGCAGGTAACTCACAAGTATATAAACACTCAAGAATGAGAGACCACCAAATCGACGAAGAGGGAGTAAGTTTACTACACGAAGAGCGAAACACCACAAAAAGACAACTGTGGGAAGCCTACGAGATAAAGATGGCAACAGGTAACAACAATAATATTCTACTAAACATACAAGAACCAATATTTTGCTCGCCTCTGTATGAGATTATTTAAACCGTGTACGATGGATTATCGAGCATTTTGATAGGCTCAAGGTCTATTTTAATCTCAAAGAGAAATTTTATATTTTTGACAAATGCAATCGTTTTCTTTTATTTTGTTTAATTAATATATTTTATTTTATGTCACATAACTATTTGTGCAACGTGTGATTCATGTATGACAATGAAAAGCTCCTTATGTGTGTTAATGTAGAGATTTTGACTGGTGAGCCACGCTTCTTTTGTATTTTTATATGTTTTTTAGCGCTAAGTGGTTGTATTTTCATTGTAGTTTCTGCCTGAAAATGCAAATAAATTTGCGAAACCGGTAGCAGAAGTACATCTTTGTTTTATTCGCGGAGAAAGTACTAAAAAATCCTCTATCCAACTATTTCAATCTTTTACTGCTTGTCAATACGCAAGTGATTAGTGTTAATAAACCCCTTTACCCGACGTCTCTGGACGACCTTTCGACGCCCAAAGCTACCAAACTTACATAAAATTTAAAGGGAGTTCTATCGAGGTGATCTCTCCCAAAGCTACCGGACAGGTAGGCTAAGTACATTAAAAGAAAGCTCGTGGTGGCAGCCCCCTTCGGTAGTCAAATCACCGATTTCCGAAGATTCAACCCAACACGTAAGTTCCGTCGAAGGATTGGAGGATTAGCGGAGAAACAATTTAATTTATTTTACTTCTCCCTAATTAATTTTGTTAATCCGCCACTACGGTTTTCTACACCGTACTAGAAGTAACAAATTCATTAGAACAGCTTATAAGGCACGTTCAAATGCAAGCATTTCCCGACGAAATGCAAAATTTAAAAAATAAAAAATTTGTTTCTACTAAAAGTAAATTAAAATCGCTAAATCCTATTCTCTATGAGCACTATCTTATACGAGTCGGTGGACGATTACGTCATAGTAACCTCTCACAAGGTGCAAAATTTCCATACATTCTCCCAACAAAGCATCATTTTACCCATTTAGTAATTTTACAATATCATATACAGCATTTCCATGCTGGTCCACAAGCTACACTTGGCGCAATCCGACAAAGGTTTTGGATAGCCTCAGGAAAAAGCGAAGTGAAACATTTACTTCACAAATGCATTACTTGCAAACGTTTCAACTCGAAACCGATACTTCCCATAATGGGCGATCTTCCCGAAAGTCGTGTTCTACCTTCGCGAGCCTTTTCCGTATGCGGCACAGACTTTGCGGGACCGTTCTCTATAAAGGATGGTAAGGGACGTAGTCGACGACTAACCAAGGCCTATTTATGCATATTCGAATGTTTCAGTACCAAGGTAGTACATTTAGAAATTGTAGGAAGCTTAAACACCGAATCATTTCTTGCATGCCTAAAACGATTTCTAGCGCGAAGTGACTTCTGCCGTAAAATCCATTCAGAGTACTAATTATGTAGGGGCGCATAACGAAATTAAACAATGGTATAAATTGCATACGTCTCAGATTCATACAAATGCTATATCCGATTTTTTAAGTAAACATTCAATTCAATGGAAATTCATTCCAGCAAGGTCTCCTCACTTTGGTGGATTGTGTGAGGCTGTTGTAAAATCAACAAAACGTCATTTATACAAAATCACAGGCAATTCCTCATTTACATTTGAGGAATTGAATAATTTCTTTTGTCAGATTGAAGCAATCCTGAATTCAAGACCTCTCCTTCCTCTATCAACATACCCTCAAGATTTCCAAGTCCTGAGTCCAGCTCATTTCCTTGTGGGAGACTCACTACTGGCATTACCAGAACCAACTCTCTTGGAGGTCAAACAAAACCGACTTAGTCGCTTTGAAATGGTGCAACAACTATGGCAAAGATTCTGGACCCTATGGTCTCAAGATTATTTGACATTGCTGCAACCAAGAAGCAAATGGCAACGTACTACTCAGCCAACAATTCAACCCGGTGCACTCGTCTTGTTGCGTGAGCCACAAACACCTCCGTTACTATGGCGTATGGGTCGAGTTATCAACATCCACCCAGGTCCAGATAGAATTGTGCGTCTGGTGTCTATTAAAACTAGTAGGTATACAACTAATACAATGTGACTGAATATTGCGTAATAATTTATTTGATTTATTTCAACAATTTTGATTTTTTTTTAATTTTCTATGTTTATTAAGTTTAATAAATTATATAGATTTAAAAAATTATCAAATTATCAAAAATTATCATGAAATATCCAAACATTCGTCGATTTAAAGCTATGGGCCTGACAGGCCCTACGTATGCACTAGTGTGATTTTTATTGACGTATGCACTGTAGGGTTAAAGTGATTTAAATCCGGTTGCGATTAATCCAAATTAAATAGCGTGAAAACAGACCGAGACATTAAAGTTCTAAGCATCGATCTTTCGACTCAAATACATTTTTTTTATCAACACCTTCAAAACCAACCAATGACTTCAACTTACCAGGATCTCGAAGGATAAACCAACCCAAATTTCAACTAGCTGTAAGTCGAAAAGAAATATCTTATTTTTGTCAGCCTTACTAAAATGTGTTTTATGTAATTGTACTTTTTTTTGAAGTAAAGAAATTATTCTTCATTCCTTTTTTAAAATTTTTTTTCATTGTTATCTTGAGAGGTTTATTCCTACGCCTTAAAAGAAGAGACGCTACGAATATCAAGGATACAAGTTTCCTGTAATTAACTTGTTGGTGGCAGTTTACGCTATCTCGGATTGGTGTCAGAAACCAATCCCTTTTTATTTGTGTAAAATTTGTAAACCTCAGCCCGGTTTACTACAACAATTCAAGACAACAATTCCATAACATCAAAACTTTAAGTAATATTATGTTGGGAAAAGACAAGAGATAGCATGAAAATGCTCATTTTATATAATATAAGGATGCAGTGTTAGGTAGATACTATTTAGTCTAGAAGGATCTAAATAATATGTATTTGATATTTTTTATAAAATGTACTTACTGGATGTTGTTAAAGATGATGTTAAAAAGAAGCATTGGAACGATAAGGAGTGATTTAATATTGTCAATAAATACAGTTTTTTAAATTTAATAAAATGTTATTCAATTTAAAACGTTTTCTTTGAGTTCATGTAAATCAGTGGCGGCTCGTGAGAAATATGTTTGGCTGTCCTGCATTATAAAAAAGGGAAGGTATCAGTAAAATGCTAATCTCAAAAAATAAACTTACTTATTGCACGTTTTCAAGCATTAATGGCGTGCGCCGGTGCTTGCTTGTGGCAAACTTAACTTATCAATAACTTTTTCGTTGAAATTCAATATTCCCGAGATAAATTTTTTTTACTATTGACAATATCGAAAGACACAAACGGAAAACAAAACAAAGCGTTCTTACGATTACAGCCACAAATCCATTTGTTCCGTAAATAAAATATTCGTATTAAATTGTCTTTAAAATTTCTTATCACTAATAATTGTTCTTGACAACTAAATTTAAAAATTACATTCATTTTTAAAAACGACCTTCTTCGTAAGAGATTTTAAAAACGACTTATATTTGTTATTTGTTATTTTAAAAATAAAACTTATTACTTAGTAATTTAAACAGCCCTTTGTGTTCGGTTCGAAATAAAACAAACGACGCAAACATTTTTGTAACAATAAATTTTATTTAAGCGCACAAAAAGTTTTGTAATTGTTAACTAATTTTCGAAAAAATCCTACTTTTACGGGTTATTATGAGAGAAGCTGAGTTAATAAATAATATGAGTAATGTTCCATTTCGTAATGTGAATGCAGAAAAAACCTAAGTCCAAATTTCTTGATCTACATTTTATTACAGAAAATTATAGTTTGAGAATTGTTTTACAATGCAGAAAAATCTCAAGTCCAAAATTATTATAAAATTTTATTAGGATTAGGAATATTAGTAAATTCATAAGCATTCATTTTATCTAGTGGGTATAAAGGACATTATATCCATAATTTCAATTAAAAGTTTATAATACAAGATCTTATTTTAAAATATTTGCATGGAATGCTAGCACCGGTTATATAGTATGTACAACTCGTATAAATACATATCTAACTGCAAACTGGCTGCGTCTGAGTGCAGCCAGTACATTCGACTGTACATACATTCGATGCGTGTACCTACGTATAAGCTTAATAATAAATATAAATAAAAAATAAGCTTAATAATATATAGCTTAATAAGAATTATTATTGTATAAAAATACATAAATTTTAATTTTATGTATTCATAATTTTATTTAAAGTTGCAAAATCCGTCAAAAAATAATTTAACTATACTGTTTTGCTATAAATATGTGCAAGAAACTTGGTGTAATTAAAAGTTTTTAAACAGTTTATTGCTTATGCCCTAATTTCACTGCAATTTGTTTAACAACTGATGAACTAATATTAAAATTAGTTTTTCTTTTCAAAATTCGAATTCAAAACTACCTCGAAACAAAATCATAAAAGATATACCAGTATACCACCTACCATTTGCTAGCATTGTAGTCTGCGTTTTATTACATCTCGGCTGCGCACAAGTGTATAGCGTTCAAGTTAGACAAACATTTTGATTTTTGATAGCGGACTGGACGTGTATTTATTATTACACTATTTATGTGACTAACTGTTAAATTATAACTGATATGCTAGCGAAAATAAGAAACACGCTTTCAAAGCAAAGCTGATAAGGCACCATTCTTTATAATAATTTAAATCTGATTAAGGTTATAATTATATAATTAATTCTGCAAGTATTGGTATTTTTATTGTTATTTTTGGTGGTTCTGCAGCTCTGCAGCTCCTATGGTAGAACCGCCACTGTAAATTATTGCTATTTCGTAATCAAGAATGAATTCTTATAGTAATGTATCCATTTGTTAATCTACATTACTCGAAGGATTTATAACATTTTTCATGATTATGAATTCGTAACTTCAAAAAAATATACTAATTTCAAATAAGAAGCCTCCAAACGGTTTCCTAGTCTCCAAGCGGGTACCAAAATAATGTGCACACAAGCGGATAGATGGCGTTGAAAGACGGAGTTTTCCATAACAAGGGAGTTACCACCCCAATGGCTGCCGATGATGTTCACGTGTAGTAGTCCACCTCTTGTTGTGATAACGGTTTGAGTACAATTGTTGTTCCATTCATCCATAAAATTAGTGTGTATCGCTTAATCTATCTTCTAGGTAAGTTTTCATGTAATTATCCAATCTATTTCAGCTTTAGATCACTTTATTTTCAGATTCAGAAGTTTTGTTACGACATAAACAAACTTCTAGGTTGGCCAGCAGAATATTTTAGTGCTATTAGATGGCGCTAAAATATTACACGCAATCGCTTCTGACACTATCAATGTCGCCATTTTATAATTTTGTCTATAGTGATTTGTCAACAACTATAGCAGTAGTTTTCTAAATCGATAACATATAATCAATACAATCAACGCCTTCAATTAAGAAAAGTGATTTTGTACCTGTACAGTTACAGTGCTCCGTCCTCCAAATGGAACCAGTTACCGATTTACTTGCAGCTCAAGCGCTACCTTCGGAAGAATCACAAATTGTAGAAAACAAGGCTATATTTTTGGAAACTCCAAATAATTCAATTAGCAATTACGAAATTAAACGAGAAGAGGTGGAAGATGTGAAATTTAATTTAGAAGATTTGCATCATTCCATTGATATTAAAGAAGATACCGACACTACAGATTTAACGCTGAATTGTTCAAATTATTTTGAGTGTGCAATTTGTGGTTATAAACTTGCTCTTAAACAAACTTTAATACGTCATTTAAGAGCTCATAAAAAAAAGGACAGGAAACCATTTATATGCAATATTTGTAACTTCAAATGTGCCTACAAATCACGGTTTGAAATCCATTTAAGAACTCATACCGGCGAAAAACCATTTGGTTGTGATATTTGTGAGTATACTTGTGCAAGGAAATCAGACTTACAACAACATTTAAAAACTCATACCGGCGAAAAACTTTTTAGTTGTAATATTTGTGAGTATACTTCTTCATGGAAATCAGCCTTACAACAACATTTAAAAACTCATACTGGCGAAAAACCATTTAGTTGTAATATTTGTGAGTATACTTGTGCACAGAAATCAGCCTTACAACAACATTTAAAAACTCATACCGGCGAAAAACCATTTAGTTGTAATATTTGTGAGTATACTGGTGCACGGAAAGCACACTTACAAAATCATTTAAAAACTCATACCGGCGAGAAACCTTTCGTTTGTGAAATATGCGGCTATAAATGTTCACATCGTTCATGTTTAAAAGACCATTTAAAAACTCATACCGGCGAGAAACCTTTCGGATGTGATATTTGTTACTATAAATTTTCACGACGTTCACATTTAAAGGACCATTTAAAAATTCATACCGGCGAAAAACCATTTAGTTGTAATATTTGCGAGTATACTTCTGCACGGAAATCGGACTTAAAAAGTCATTTAAAAACTCATACCGGCGAAAAACCATTTAATTGTAATATTTGTGAGTATACTTGTGCACAGAAATCAGCCTTACAAAGTCATTTAAAAACTCATACCGGCGAAAAACCATTTAGTTGTAATATTTGTGAGTTTACTTGTGCACGGAAATCAGACTTAAAAAGTCATTTAAAAACTCATACCGGCGAAAAACCATTTAGTTGTAATATTTGTGAGTATATTTGTGCACAGAAATCAGCCTTACAAAGTCATTTAAAAACTCATACCGGCGAAAAACCATTTAGTTGTAATATTTGTGAGTATAAATGTGTAACCAAATCAAAGTTACAATTACATTTAAGAAAACATACCGGCGAAAAACCATTTAGTTGTAATATTTGTGAATATAAATGTGAAACTAAATCAAAGTTACAATTACATATAAGAAAACATACCGGCGAAAAACCATTTAGTTGTAATATTTGTGAGTATACTTCTGCACTGAAATCAACCTTACAAGGTCATTTAAAAACTCATACCGGCGAAAAACCATTTAGTTGTAATATTTGTGCGTATACTGGTGCACGGAAAGCACACTTACAAAATCATTTAAAAACTCATACCGGCGAGAAACCTTTCGGTTGTGAAATTTGTGACTATAAATGTTCACTACGATCAAGTTTAAAAGTGCATTTAAAAACTCATACTGGCGAGAAACCTTTCGGTTGTTTAATTTGCGACTATAAATGTTCACGACGGTCAAGTTTAAAAAACCATTTAAAAATTCATACCGGCGAGTTGTAAAACCTTTAGTTGTAAATTTTGTGACCTTAAATGTTCATTAAGAACACTTTAATATTAAGATATAATGTTTATTCAATTTTCAAATATTACCTCGACATGTCAACAAATTGTAATACATAATCTATTATTAGGTTAAGCCCTTTGTTAAATATTGTATTACATATTGCTATGAATTTTTGTGTATACTTATCCTAGCTACTAATTTAATTTGTCAGCTCTTTGCACTGCTTGAGTTTTCAGTGGCGAGTTAAAAATAATATCTATAAAAACCAAAATTTTGACAAAACTAGAAATAATAATACTCTTGAATGTACGGTTCGACTTTCTTATTTCCTAGCGCTGAACCCTGTAGAAACCAAAGGTGAAAAAGTATGCTTATTCTTAATGAGCAATAAAACTTCATAAAATAACAACAAATGTACAATGTAACAAATTTCTATGTAGAATTTAATAAACAAATTTCAACAAAGAATAAAGTTATACAACAATACCTTTAAATCATATGGTGGGCGCTGAACTTTAAATTGAACATAGAGATAACTGGTCGAGGGCGTTCAAGCAGAAATCATTAAGTCCAAATTCATAGTTTTGTAATAATTAGCTTTTAAAATTCAATTCATCTAGTAAATTACGTTTTTCATGATAAAGTTGAAATATACACCTAAGTAAAACACCACTAGGCATACTTGGTAATACTTAGTGACTTTTACCAGTATAAAAATCACGCAATTGTTGAGAGCTACAAAATGGACTTCGTGACTTTTGCTTGAACGCCGACATGGTGATCTTGGGCCCATTCAGCAGTGGTAACAGATGCACAACTGTTTGCGATTTTTCTGCTGGTACGTGCTCTACCTGCCCGATTCTCACAACATGTTTAGGAACGGTCGGCCATTTTTTGTAGTGGTGACTGTTATGGAAAAATGACGGGAAGTGATTATTCGAATATTTTGAATGTTTTTTTTGTAGGTAGCCGCTATTTGTGTTTTTGAGTACTGTTCTTTCCTCAATCATTATTCTAAACTTTTATAATATCAAATTTTATAGTCTAGAATACAAATTTTAGATTAAAAAACACTACTTGATGATCTAATGATATAAATAAAAATTGCAAAAAGCTCATGCAAAAATAATTTTGATAATTTCAATGTTTACTTAAAAAATCATATAAATGAATTTAGTAAAAGTTCTCATTTTTGGGAAATTGAAATTTATAGCGTGACTAGCTGGAAAGCCCGTCCGCGGACGGGCAGCTAGACGATGCCGGTGGGGCTCTTTTATAACGGTATTAATTAAAATAATTCCTAACGCTAACTTAAGATCGACCGGCGTATCTCTATTTTAATGATCTAAATAAAAACAACATTGTTTCCTAATATTGCCAATTTTAATTGTTCATCCTCGCGTTGAAACGTCCCCACGTTTCATGTAACTCAAGGTACATAACCCAATTACTAAACAAATTGTACTTTGCTGAATATTGTACAAAATATTGTTCTGCTTATCACTATAGATCTGATAGATTGCGGGGCCAAGATTTGGTCATGTACGCATTGGTCGACATCGGACATTAAAAACAATAAGACGACCTCAAAAGACTTAAAAATGAAGTAAAAAATACTTTACAATGTGTTATTTTCCCAACTTTTATGGAAAATATTTCCAAAGAAAAACACGAATATAGTGCAAATTAGTCTTAAATACAACATAAATAAATAATATCAAAGAATATAAGAGCTGTGAAGATTGGAAACGCAATGCATTTTTATATGTACTGCTGTGACCTTTCCTACCTAATTTTTGTACAGGGGAGGTTCAACATAACTGCCCCTTCTTACTAAACTCCCGGTGATGAGTCGCTCAAGGGTGGGTTCCTAATGAACGGTCAATATTAGAGGCGATCTTATGAATATTTATTGGCTCTCTCGGGATGTCTAATTGCTTTCCTTTTTTTAAGAAAAAAAAAGAAATAAAAAACTTTCATTAGCTTATGAGTAATATTTATTCTTAACAAAATCGAACTGATTGAAATAATTTTCATAAAATAAATGTTTACACAAATGTTTTGGATCGCAGATCCAATATAAAAATGAACCTTTCAAATTAAGAACAATTGATACAAAATAATATTTCAAAATAAAGAGGTGTCCACTCTTTATTCCGACGTGCTTGATTGTTAGGCCAATCAAGTCTCTCGCTTTACACTAGCGGGCTTAAATGTTTTTAAATAATATTGGTGCTTGTTCAAAGCTTAAAGTATTAATAACTAAATAATAAAACTTTTGATAAAAAAAACCTTTCACTTAGGGTAATGAAAAATGCACTTTGGAAGAAGTCCTTTTTTCAAATCCTGTATTAACGCGCTGATGGCCAATTGTGTAATAAAATTAAAGAAATAATAAATTCACAGTACCTGTCTCCTTGACAAATCGAAGTTTTTAAATTTTAAAAAGGATATTACTTCGTTTTTGTGTGTGTGGCCTACTTTAGTGTGCACATCTGATGAGTCAACAACATGGAATTACATTAGTGCGGCGATCGTCATTATCATCTTGTTTGACCTCACATGAAGTTGTTTCCGCATTGACTGATGACTGAATTTTATATTTGTCGTTTGCATCTTTCCAATTGTAGATTTCCAAACGTTGAGAGGTAAGTTAATTTTAGTTGACAATATTTATTATTATCCAGAAAATTTTATGTGAGTCGAGTTCGTAAATTATAACCATTTACAATAACATTATGAGCATCCATTACTGTCCTTGAGTTTATTTTTAGATTTGGTTCCAACCCAACTGAAAATTTCTAACCTCTAATTGTTAGTAAACAAATAATTTCGGAATCCATCGCAAATATTTCATAGAGCGCATAAAATGCGTGCACTCTGTTAGAATTCACGAAGTCAACTGATTTTCCATCGAAAATCGATATGATTGGCATGCCTGTGCGAATGAAGTAAGTCAAATCCGTTTATTTTCGAATTTATTTCTTTCTAATAAATAATTTTGATTGCAGATTCACTCCTTGTACCAATCTCGGTTTCCTTTGAGGTGTTTTTCCATGCAGTTTTGCTGGTATATTGCGTTTTTATGCTGTATTTGGATTGTCCATTGACTCATGTTCTCCATTTTTGTTGTTTTCTTTGATGTCACACAAATTTGACCTTTATTTACTATTTTTTTGATTTACCCTTCGAAATTACTCACATTAGATGCATGAAACAATTACATAATTTTTGATATGATCACATTTTTACAAAGAATGCTATTCATAGAATAAATCAGTTTACAAATTCTTACATTTTTATAGGTTATCACCATTAACACATTTTTACAAATTTTCAGCTAATTAAGTTTTTTGTTTCATTTCTGATGTGACAATCATCAGTCTATTTAAACTTAGCAATGTTTATCATCTTTTGTTCATCCTGAGAGACTCAAGTAAAGTTAGAAAATTGAAATTTTAGAAAAATAAAAATTTCTCGTAAAGCAAATTTTTAAAGTGCCTACCGATTTAGAATTTTATGTTTATTTTGAATTTATTATTCATTTTTGTATCGGGAGCCTTTATTTATCATTTTGAATCATAGCAGTACGTTATTTCTCCCCCATAAGTAGATGGCGTTAGTCACTTGGGGGGATATGTTTCTGAAATGTCGGTCTTTCTCGGGGTTACTTTAATTTCCCATAGATGTCGTTTTTAGATTTGGATATTACCTGATAGCAAACTAATAGATGAAAGCAAACGATAACTTTACAACACTTTGCATTTTAGTGTTTATTGTTTGTTTAATAACTTTTTGCTTTACAATACAGGTACTTACCTGCTGCCCTATTACAAAATAAATGAAATAATCTTTGAAAATGAACTGAAATTTCAAACTTACATATTCTGGTCTGATGGATCAAAGCTACTGCAATGTTTCCCCTTACCTTAATTATATATTGTAGTATGATCGGAGTCCTTTAATAATTCCACACGTTGTGCTGTCAAAAAGTGCTATGTGTTGACGTAGCCCCACGTTGGGCGCCAAAAAGTGTAATGAACGGAGTCCTTTAATAATGCCACACGTTGTGCTGTCAAAAAGTGTTATGTGTTGACGTAGCCTCACGTTGGGCTAGCCAAAAAGTGCTGTATACCCTTGGAGCTTTATTAGGGCTACACGTTTGAATATTAATGTCTTGTACGAGTGTACGTAAATGTACCCCGTCAACAGAAATGTATGCAAAATTTTTATTTATAAATGCAAATAAAATAAATTTATACCTCGGCTTGACTATTTCGGTGAGCACTGACCTACCTTCTCTCACGCTGGGTTCCTTCCTTGACCAAGTCGTAATGCTGAAATGGGATAATATGGTCCTTGGAATGATCATACAAAAATTATGCTCCGTTTTATATGGCAAATCGTAATTTATTATAATTTTAAGTGTAAATGATTTAAATGTAATAAAGTTCTTATGCTAAATGACAAATATCTTATTTTAATAAACTCAGGACGTTTTAATGCACGTGTTAAATTAATCGTAAACTTTTCACTAATTTTTAAGTTTTAAATAAATTTTAATGGGACGGTACCTTTAATCTAGGGTATTTCTATTTACTCGGTTCATGTACCATTAAATTGTTCACTTGCATTCGATGGATGACCTTCAGGGTGTGAAATATTTCTGGGTCCAACTTTTTCGTGGTGGCGTCTCCTCGTGTTGTGACCAAAGTTTTCTTTAAAAATAATCGTGATTCCTCGCAATCTTGCACAAAATTTTACTTTCCAAATACGTAAGTACAATATTTTATCGATTACTAATCTTTTTATTAAATTTCTTTGTAAAATTTTCTTGTATTATCCAATTTTTAGCGGAGCACACAAATTCACGCACCATTAAACTTTTTTTTTTTTAAGAATCAACCTTTTATTTCAACCAATTGTTTTTCCATCGCTACTGTATATCAAGGCAATTGTGATTTTGTTCCATTGGTCGATGTAAAATCAATATTTGAAGTTATAATTTACAGGTTCGGTTTAAGCCCAATGTGACTTATAAAATTTTTAATAAAATTTTTATGTTTCAGATTAAATTGAATTACTTGCATCGCCTGTGATCTTCCAGTAACTTTTGAAGAAAATGTTTTTCCCATTCGTGATACATTGAATTACGCAGCACTCCGACACGTGTAAAAATTTTGCTATTTTAAAAGTTTTACGTTTTAACACATTTTCATAACTAATGTTTTGAACAATTATTTTGATTTCAAATTTCATTTCTTATAATTACTTAAACTAATTTATAATTTTAACAAACTTTTATATTAACAGAATTAAAACGTTACATTTGAATTTATTTTGTCCTCTCGTTCCGTGACCTTTTCTTTCTATAAATTTATGACGTTACACCAAATTTTTGTTATCAGATGAAACCTTTACGTTCGAACAAATAAGTCATGTGCTACCTTTATTAAATTAAACAAAACTTTGAATTATGACGTGATCATTTCTATTGACGCGGTGGTCATTGTTGTACATCGCATTTTGCCTCCTGTGTTCAAATAAAATTTATCCGGAAATACTAATTTTCGTGGTGAATTTAATTTTAACACACACGTGCATCTTCTTATAAAACATAACAAATTAAATTTATAATGTGGCGTTATTTAACTACCTTTATCAAATTATTAACTCTAATGCAAAAAAAATAAATTTAACTAAATAAATTGAAGTAAATGTTCAAACTATTTATAAAATTCCAATTATCCTAATTAATTAACCTAACTGATCTGACCAAGATTTCTGATAATTTAAATTTTCTAACATTCTTTTTAAATTTGACTTTCTATTTATTTTAATCATAAAACTTAACTCTTTATTTTTTTTTTATTTTAATCTTTCTATCTTTAACTTATTTATATTTGGGTGATTCTTACTTTAGTTCTTATAATTCCCTTTTAGCTATTAACCTTGTGAACAATCATTAACTTTTAATTCATAATTCCTTCTTATTAATTGGTATTCTTTATTTCTGCATTTAATCAATATTTTCCTATTTATTTCCCCATTATTTATTCTCTGACCTCTTTTTGGTCTCATATACCTTTTACTTCATATAACTTCATAATTAATTCATCAATTTCCACATATTATTTATCTAACTCCGTCTGAGTTAACTACCATATTATTATTTACCCCCCATTTATCTTTCAACGTTCAACATTGAATACCATTTTTCACTATCAAATACCTCCTGATCTTTTCAAATTAAACACATCATCAGCTATTCCAAATTTCTTTTTCACCCAAATTCTAAATTTAACTTTTCTCTTTCATTAACTAACTTCTTTTTACCAATTGCATTATTTTTTTTTTAATTGAAAACATTTATTTAATCAAATCTTAATTAACTTTTCCTTTCATATAATTTTATTAATTATTCAAATGTAGCATTTTTTCTATATAAATTCTTCCATCTTGGTCAAATTTTTATCATTTTCATATTCTAATAGCTTTTATCAAATTTACATTGCCATTTAGATTTTCTATTGGTCGTGTCCTAATCATTCTTTAAAATTATATTTACATTTGTCATATTCTTTTCTTGTCATATCTTACTATTTTTCTTAGCGGTTGTTTTTATTTTTATAGTTGTTAAATTAATTTCGAATTAAGTTTCGCCGTATTTTTCTTCATTACTATTTTCTTCAGCGGTTAATTTTGGAAGTTGTTGAGTTGTTATTTATTTAAGTTTCGCTGTATTTTTCTTCATTACTATTTTCTTCAGCGGTTAATTTTGGAAGTTGTTGAGTTGTTATTTATTTAAGTTTCGCTGTATTTCTCAATCATAATGGTCCCATCGTCCCATCGATAAATCATGTCGATGTGGAATCGACCTCTTATTAAATCCGAATTGGGATGTCTTATTTGGTAGGTACATTCGCCTACTTTTTCATCTATGATGAAGGGTCCTTCATAAGGGAGTTGAAGTTTCTGGCACTCATTGTGCTCTCTTCGTCCCAATCGTAACTTTTTAACAATTACCCATTCTCCTATTTCAAAATTGCACTTTTTCTTAATTTTCTTGTTCATCTTTTTGATGTACTTTCGGCTTCTTTTCTTGAGTTTCTTTCTAACTTCGTCAAGTATTTCATCATACTCTTTTTCAGATTGATCATACACCCATGGTCGTTCCGGTTGCTGATTTAACATGAGGAAGTGTGGTGCTTTTTCCGTAGCTATGCTTGGGGTATGATTGATGAAGTTTTCTACCATTTCAAGTTTACTATGCCATGAAGTTTGATCATTGTGTACCAGGAGTCTGAGGAATTTAATCGTTTCCTGGACATACCTCTCACAGATGTTTCCTTGTGGATGTCGTATGGAACAATACGTGACTTTTACACCACGTTCCTCCCAATGCTGTCTAAAACGTTGGTTATCGAAGTAAGTTGCATTATCAACTAAAATTCTTTTTGGCTTAATGATTTCGTTACAGAAACGATCCAGAAATTCCAGTGAAATGTCCGTTGTACATGATACCGTTGGATATAATTGGACGAATTTTGTGAAGGCATCAACTATGACGAAGATGTTATGAAACTCACTACTGGGTATTAAATTACCGATATAATCAACTGCAACTAACTCCCCAGGTTGTTCTAGTTTTAAGCTTTGCACGATATTTTGGTTATGAAAATTTTTAAATTTACCCATTTGACATAAAGTACACTGGTTAATGGTACGTTTTATAATTTTTAAATCTTTATGGCAGAAATAATTTTCCCTAAACATAAGCCATGTTTTCTTGATCCCAGCGTGTCCAAATTTTAAATGTAACGCGTTTGTAATTTTTATTGTGGTAGGTTCATCTACCACATATAATTCTAAATTTCTCACAGTTTTTATGATCATGTTATCTTTATATTTAAATGAATTTGTGTTTTCTTGGTCGTTATTGTCTAATTTAATTTTTAAGTTATCAAAACATTCATTTTCCTGAGCTAACAAAACATCCTGACGTGTAAATGGAATTTCGTCATCAACCAGTTGGTTTAATGCAATTAAAATTTCTTTCGGCTTATTTACCGGGTTATCTTTTCTACTAAGCGCGTCTGCAACAATATTATTTTTGCCTTTAATGTGCACGATGTCGAATGAGTACTCCATAATGAGCAAGCTCCACCGATAAATTCTATTATTCGTGAATTTTGTACGCATTAAAAATGTCAACGCGGAGTGGTCTGTGTGAATTTCAAAACGGTTGCCAATTAAATAAAATTTTAATTTTGTGAGCGCAAACACGATGGCTAACATTTCTTTTTCGGACGTAGAATAATTAAGCTCCGATTTCTTTAAAGTTCGCGAAACAAAACTTATCGGTTCTTCCTCCCCATCACGCATTTGTATTAAGGCGCCTCCTACCGCAAAATGGCTTGCGTCTGTCTTTAGTATAAACTTTTCCTTGAAATTCGGATGTAGTAGTTTGACGTTCTCATATAGCGTATTTTTCATTTGCTCAAAAGCCTTTTGTTTATCATCGTCCCATTTCCATCTTACCGATTTCCTCAATAGCTCAAGTAACGGAACTGTTAAATTGGAATAGTTAGGTACGAACCTTTTATAATAATTCATTAACCCTAAAAATGATCTTAGTGACTTTAAGTTAAATGGTCTACGGTAATTCTTAATTTCGATTATTTTCCCATCGTCTATCTTAATACCCTCGTTTGAAATTATGTAACCCAAATATTGAACTCGCGTCTTGTAGAACTCACATTTTTCTATGTTGAGCTTCAAGTCTGCGTCATTTAATGCTTTTAAAATTTTATCTAAGTGAACTTTATGAATTTCTTCATTTTCGCTGAAGATTATTATGTCATCAACATAGTGTGCACAAAAATGACTAAATTGGTTGAGAATGACTTGTAATGCACCGATGAGTGCCGCGCTGCTAGTGGATAATCCAAATGGAACAACTCTAAAGATATACGTGTTACCATCTACGCTAAAACCTGTGTATTGTTGTGAGTCTTCATGCAATTTAATTAGCCAAAACGAATTTCTTAAGTCGAGTTTACTGAAAGTTTTTGATGATCCCAATTTTGATAACAATGACTCCATAGTTTCCGGACTCTCGAACTGAGGTTTTGTGACTGCGTTTAACCCCCTCGCGTCTAAACATAATCTTAAACTACCGTCTTTCTTTTTAACAATAACGAGTGGGTTTAAATAAGCTGTCGGAGATTTTACTATGATGCCGTCATTTAGCATCTTTTGAATTTCTAATTGTACCTGGTGTTTGTAACATTGAGGGATAGGGTAAGTTTTACAGCGGAATAGCTTGTCCTTGATAATTTGCAGCTTGTGCACGTAATTTTTCGCGGTACCCGACTCCTGATTTATCAATGCATCGTATTTCGTGAATAATTTTATGACTTCGTGGGTGTAATTATTTGGACAATCTAATTTTATGTTTTTTAAATCCCCTTTGTTTTTATTTATTAACTGTGTATCCCAATTAACATTTCTTAACCCTTTTTCCCTGTCATAATTAACATAATTAACATTATACTCCCCTTCTATTAAATTTTCTACTAACATTTCCGGTTCATTCCCATTAGTGATTTGATTACCCAAATTGTTTGTCCAAGTGATCTCTTTGTTTAATATTTTTACTACTTTCCGTTCTGCATCAATGGTCATATTAAATTTATTAATTAAGTCGATTCCGAGTATGCATTGCATGGATAAATTTTTAATAATTAAAATCGATTCTTTTATGATTACATCCCCTATTTTAATTGTTGCGAGTACGCTTTCGTTCGCAGACGAGAACTTTTTCTGGTTTGGCGTTACCAAATTTACTACCTTTGTTTTTAAAATTAAATCTTTAAAATTTTCATAGTTTTTCGTGATTACCCCCTGATTTATTAATGAAATTTCTGCCCCTGTATCTATTAAACAATTTATCTGAACGTTATTAATATCTACCATAATGTATGGCAACAAATCGAATTTAATTTCATTATTTAACCCCCCCGTATTTTCTATACTGATAAAATCTTTGGGATGCTGGTAAGAGCTTATCTGCATATTCCTTGGCACGCCGTTTATTGAAAATCCTGTGGAGAAGATGCCTCTTCTTCCACAGCAGGTGTCCTATTTATCGTAACACTATTAATCGGTCTGTTTTCTGTATTGGCTGACGCTCGGTTTGGATAACGTTCGTCGTCCCCTTGTTGATTGTCTCGCTCGTTTGTGTGATTGTCATAACTACGCCAATTTGACTCATACCTGCCTCCTCTCTGGAAACGTCCACGATAACCCTGATTATAATTTCGATTATTTCCGTAATAGTTACCTCGACCAAAATTGCCTCTGTTAGAGTTGTATCCCGCATTGCGATTATCCTGACTATCCCGATTGTTTGCATTAAAATTGTTATTAGCGCCCCTGCGATTTTCAAAATTGTTGTACCCCGTATGATTATTATTATTATTTTGATTATAATTTCCCGATCTTTCATACCGGTTGTACCTGTTGTCCCGATTATTGCGATTGTCATTCCCATTATTGTAGTAAGTACGCTGGTTATTTGGGTCGTGTTGCCCCCCTGAATAATTATTGAAATTTCTAGTCGCGTTATTACAACTTGGCCTATTGGCTCCTTCGTCCATGTTAACCGCATCCGTTTTCCTTAACAATTTTGATAATTCTGATATCGTGTTATTATTTTCGAGAGCTACCCGGTTAATTATGTCTTGGCAAAAATGATTAGCTAAGTGTTCAACGATTTCTTCCTCGGAAACTTCCGGTTCAAGTTGCGTTACCTCGTTAATGATGTTTTCCGCGTAATCATTGCGGCGACCGTACCCTTTAAATTTGCCGTTCATTAACTCGTTGCGTATTCGCCCCTGAGCTTGCTTGTCCCAATAACGATCTAGAAATAGTCTTTCGAAACCGACAAAATCTTCAAATTTATCTTGCACGCACCCGAACCATTTTTTAGCATTTCCACCCATCATCGAGCAGATGCAATTTTTGAATTTATTTACATCGCGGATGTGACTTGTGCTGCGATTCGCGTATTTGATGAATTGTTTAGGGTTGAAGTCCCCTTTTTCGTAGAACTTTATTGCTTGCCCGTTGTTTGTCGGCCACGTAATGTCTTGTAGAGCCGATAAAGTTATTGAACTGTTTGTGCTTTCACATTTTATTTTTACGTTTTCTTCTAGTAATTTTAGTTTTTCACCCTGATCATTTAATTTTATTTCTACCCGATTTTCTAATTTACACACCTCTTGACTCATATCCGTTTTTGAATTTTCTATTTGTCCTTCCAAGATTATTCGAGTTTGTATAATTTTTTTATTGATTGCTATTTCCGGTATGATTTGACTTCTAATTTCTGATACCTCTTCCTTTAGTTCGTATACATTTTCTTTTACCGTTTGTACCTTTGAATTTGTGTCTTTTATTGCCTGAGCAAATTTAGTTTCAATTTCCTTTTTACACTTGTAAATTTTCGTTGAGTTCTTTTTTTGTGTTTTCTGTATATTTAATAACTACATCTATTTTCTCGTTTCATTCCTTTTTGACCTCATTTGTGTTGTTAATTATTAATTTTGTATTTTCTTCTGTGCTTTCTATTATTAACTTTTCTAATCTTTTACTTGTCTCTGCTGCTTCCTTTCGGTGTTCTTTTGCCATTTCATTATTATTATCGGTCCTGTTCATAAAAGCCATCATCATGTCCCATCGTTGCTGCTCCTCTGTTTTTTCTTTCTTTGGTGTCTCGTCACCATTTGATTCCGTCGAAACTTCACTATCCTCTTTATCCTCTGCTTTCGTGATTGACAGATCTATTTCTTGTAATTTGTCTTCTTCCTTCTCTAGTATTTCCTCCTCCTTTTTGCTTATTACGTCTTCTGTACCTTCATCTACTACTTCCGGATTTTTCTTTTCATACCTCAACGTCCTATCAGATTTTTCGGCCATTGTAGTTTATATTTTTAATTAATTTATTTATAAGGAAATAGTTTTTAAGTAGTTCATAATGTACGTTTAATTTTATTGATAAGAATATTTTTAATTTTTTAGTTTTAAGAAAATTTTTAGTTTTAATGTCAATGTTGTAAATAATTTTTTAAATTTCTCGTTGTAATTAACCTATCTAGTATTTTTAGTTATAATAACCTAATTTTACTCGTGGTACGAGGTTACTCGAGGTGACTCGTGCCTCCACGTTGTGACGCCAAAAAGTGTAGTATGATCGGAGTCCTTTAATAATTCCACACGTTGTGCTGTCAAAAAGTGCTATGTGTTGACGTAGCCCCACGTTGGGCGCCAAAAAGTGTAATGAACGGAGTCCTTTAATAATGCCACACGTTGTGCTGTCAAAAAGTGTTATGTGTTGACGTAGCCTCACGTTGGGCTAGCCAAAAAGTGCTGTATACCCTTGGAGCTTTATTAGGGCTACACGTTTGAATATTAATGTCTTGTACGAGTGTACGTAAATGTACCCCGTCAACAGAAATGTATGCAAAATTTTTATTTATAAATGCAAATAAAATAAATTTATACCTCGGCTTGACTATTTCGGTGAGCACTGACCTACCTTCTCTCACGCTGGGTTCCTTCCTTGACCAAGTCGTAATGCTGAAATGGGATAATATGGTCCTTGGAATGATCATACAAAAATTATGCTCCGTTTTATATGGCAAATAATAATAATAATAATAATAATAATAATTTTTATTTACTAGCTGAAGTTTACAAAGGGGAAAAAAAACAAAGTAAACAGCAAAGGTAGTAAAAGGGTAAAGATTCAGCAGAGCTGTTTTACAATTTTACCCGGTAACATAACATTTTGTTCGTCCAATAAAATAGTTTTTATACAATTTTACCCGCTTAGATCACATTTTGTTCGTCCAATAAAATAGTTTTTATTTTGTTCCTAATAGTGTAGCTTGTTCCGGTGGTCTTAAATATATCAACAAACTTGTTGTAGGTAACTGATGCGCGGTATTCGAAGGAGCCCTTGAATTTCGATGTGTTGTGGTGAGGTATACTGAGGCTCACGACATTGCGAAGGTTAAGTTGATGATTGAATAAATCGTAATTTATTATAATTTTAAGTGTAAATGATTTAAATGTAATAAAGTTCTTATGCTAAATGACAAATATCTTATTTTAATAAACTCAGGACGTTTTAATGCACGTGTTAAATTAATCGTAAACTTTTCACTAATTTTTAAGTTTTAAATAAATTTTAATGGGACGGTACCTTTAATCTAGGGTATTTCTATTTACTCGGTTCATGTACCATTAAATTGTTCACTTGCATTCGATGGATGACCTTCAGGGTGTGAAATATTTCTGGGTCCAACTTTTTCGTGGTGGCGTCTCCTCGTGTTGTGACCAAAGTTTTCTTTAAAAATAATCGTGATTCCTCGCAATCTTGCACAAAATTTTACTTTCCAAATACGTAAGTACAATATTTTATCGATTACTAATCTTTTTATTAAATTTCTTTGTAAAATTTTCTTGTATTATCCAATTTTTAGCGGAGCACACAAATTCACGCACCATTAAACTTTTTTTTTTTAAGAATCAACCTTTTATTTCAACCAATTGTTTTTCCATCGCTACTGTATATCAAGGCAATTGTGATTTTGTTCCATTGGTCGATGTAAAATCAATATTTGAAGTTATAATTTACAGGTTCGGTTTAAGCCCAATGTGACATAAAATTTTTAATAAAATTTTTATGTTTCAGATTAAATTGAATTACTTGCATCGCCTGTGATCTTCCAGTAACTTTTGAAGAAAATGTTTTTCCCATTCGTGATACATTGAATTTTGCTATTTTAAAAGTTTTACGTTTTAACACATTTTTATAACTAATGTTTTGAACAATTATTTTGATTTCAAATTACATTTCTTATAATTACCTAAACTAATTTATAATTTTAACAAACTTTTATATTAACAGAATTAAAACGTTACATTTGAATTTATTTTGTCCTCTCGTTCCGTGACCTTTTCTTTCTATAAATTTATGACGTTACACCAAATTTTTGGTATCAGATGAAACCTTTACGTTCGAACAAATAAGTCATGTGCTACCTTTATTAAATTAAACAAAACTTTGAATTATGACGTGATCATTTTTATTGACGCGGTGGTTATTGTTGTACATCGCAATATGTAATTATCCCTTACCTGGATGCTTATCCCACAATGATAACTTATGTGGATTAATTTTTGTAGGTCACCTCGGCTAGCTCAAAATATATATATAGAAAAATTCTTTTATTTTTATTAAATTTTCTTTACTGCATTCGCTCATCTTCAAAATGAACAAGATTCATAATTTTACAATATTTATTTATTTGATTTAAATTGAAATAAAATTTATCATGGCAATTTGATTTTTAATGAAATTTATAAAATTTTCATAAATGGTCGTCATAGAGAGAAAAGAAAGTTTTACGCACTTGCCTTAAAATTAAATATAACAAAATTTCTTAATATTAAAATGATTAATGTAATGCCATGTATCGCTACTGTTTACTCAAAAATTTAATTTCTATAGCGGGGAATGAGATGGCACTTAATTAAAAAAAAAAATCTGACCAGCTATGCATGAGACTCTATTGAATTCAGGGTCAAAGGTGGGTTCCTTAATAATACCCGAAGCAAACCGAACCGAACGCACAACGTATCATCGGATCAACGTATCATCGGATCAACGTATCATCGTACCAACGTATCATCGTATCAACGTATCATCGGATCAACGTATCATCGGATCAACGTATCAAGGGATCAACGTATTTAAATTTCCTATATGGTGAAAAATTATGTAAATAAAATATAACTTATATTTGGTCTGCATTGAAAAAACAGATCAACGTATTTAAATTTCCTATATCGGTGAAAAATTATGACAGCTATTTCCAAAAAAGCATTATGTGAACTTCCATAATGGATAATGAAAATTTTGAAAATCCTGCTGCAAAGCGACGGCGATTGAATCGTGAGAGAAAAGCACGTACAAGAGCTAATAACACAGAAGAACAGCTTCGATCACAGCGACAAGCTGACGCTCGGTCTCATGCGATACGTCGACAACGTGAAACTTTGGAACAAACTCAAGCGCGGCAAGCTGCTGACGCTCGGTCCCATGCGATACGTCAACAACGTGAAATTTTAGAAGAAACTCAAGCGCGGCAAGCTGCTGACGCTCGGTCCCATGCGATACGTCAACAACGTGAAACATTAGAAGAAACTCAAGCGCGGCAAGCTGCTGACGCTCGAACCCATGCGATACATCGACAGAAAGAAAATCGATACCAAAGTCAAACAATTCAACTCCAAATAAGAGCATTGAGATTTGATGAATCTCACGTTACTCGACACGATTGTGGAGAAATGAATTCCATCTGTCAGTTCTGCGGCTCCAAGAATTTCGCCAAGGAGCGTCCAGTTGATAAACAATTTAACAACTGCTGTCATAAAGGAAAAGTGAAGATTCCGCAACCGCTCGATCAACATGGGAATCTATTGTTATACTAGATGATACCCCGTCCGAGGACGGGCAGCTAGAAGGACGGGCAGGCAGCCAAGGTCATATGGCTTTTGGATTGCACTGAGAGCTTTCCTTAATCTTCATTCAACTTAAGTTACCTTGGGTAGCTGCCCGTCCTTCTAGCTGCCCGTCCTCGGACGGGGTATCATCTAGTTGAATTATATGGAGTCTCCAAAGATTTACCTGCGCTTTCCATTATTTGTGACTCTTCCGAGGGTAGCACTTGAGCAGCAAATAAATTGGTAACTGGTTCCATTTGGAGGATGGAGCACTGTAACTGTACAGGTACAGAATCACTTTTCTTAATCAAAGGCGTTGATTATTTTGATTATATTACGGATTCAGAAAACCACTGCTACAATTGTATAGAAAAAACAGTTTTACAGGCGACATTGATTGTGACGACTGTCGTTATTGTCACTGTTCAACATCGGACGACGTCTATGGTCGTGGTAAGCGACCACATTTGACATCATCAGCTGCTGGTAAAAATTCTGTGGTTTTGGTTTCTTAAACGTGATAACGTAGCCTATTACGTGGAATTTTCCTAAAATTGTAAAAGAAAAAATATTTATATGCCCATTTGAGAAGAATTCTGAAAATTACCATGCAAGATAACAATTTTTTTCGCTCTAGTGTCGAAAATAAAAACCATGCTAAACTGATGGAATTATCATGTGATATAATTGTTTTTATGGTAAACTGTTTGTTAATGAACTAAATTGAAATAAAAGAAATTAAAAAATTAGAAAACCAAGATTTAAATGTTTATAATTAACATTTGACAAATCGCCAAAAATTTTAACAAACATAAACAATTTCTGTTTAATATACATACATATGGCTGTTGTAAGTGTCATGTAAATGGGTAAGAAAACCATCTGGGACCTCAGTCCACACTGTCACAGTAAGTGACCACCAGCAAAGTGCTCCAGAGAAAAAAAAAGGGGATATCGATACGTTGATTATCAAATATGCACGACCAGACGATAAACATTAAGGGTAAGCCAAAAGAAAATTGCTGTTTATAACTTTAATGTAGAATCGATCGACGCTGGACCAAACATATTCCAGGCAGTTGTCGAGATCCACGTTACGACTTAGTAGTGCCTTAATTATTCGATGCCGTGTGGTTACTTCCACCCATTATTTTAAATTACTTTCAATTGCGTAGGGGCAAGATCCATAGTGGACTTAGAAGACGAGCCCCCATGTTACATTTGCGGCCACTGGCTGGACCACATGAACATAACGTTCATGGGATGTGACCACCGGTTCTGCCAGTTATGCGCGAGCCGGAAAATTAAGGAGAAGAAACGGGACCCTTTGGAGTGCCCGCGGTGCGGCAAGCAATCGCGGCACTTACAAATCTACTGGTTCCAGCGGCCCACCGAGACAGTGACCGTGGAGGCATTCGTCCGTCGGATCCGTCGCCCCCAATAAAACCCAACAGAACATAGGCAGGTCGAAACAAACAAGAAGAATTATGCAAAAAGATCATTTTGTTTTGTCATTTGATTGTTACTACAATGAATAAATTACCTTAACAGTATAACAATATTTTACTTTGAATGTTCAAACAAAAGAAAAACCCCAATTTCTAACCCCAACAAAGTGCGCGCGTCCAGATAAAAGCTTTAGAAAGACTCGACCACACAACTATCCTCGGAGTGACGCACGTACAAGGCGACCCTTTCGCGTACGCCGGAAGGACACGCCACTGGACTATTCGCGGAAAGGTAGGCCACCAAACGAGCACGTTCGGAGCAAAGTAGACTTAAAAGTGCGGTTATGTGCAAACAAACAAACCCAAATCTATAAATGAATCGGGATACCCAACAGTGCACGTAATTAAAGGGGATAAAAAGGGAGCAATAATATTCTGAGAGTAGCTCTTAATTAAGTAATCGTAATTTTTAGCTTTATAAGAAAAAAGGAAACAAAACTAAAAACGAGGACCAGATCGGGAGCGGCTAGTCTCGACATGGAGCCCACAATCTCAGGAGGAGTCACGACGACGTCCACCCCCGGAGAATTCTTTTTTTTTTCTCTATGTTTTGGTTAAACTCATACTACGCTGTTAAATTGGTAATTTTAAATCAACTAATTAAACCCTATATAAGTAAGAGGGTCCTAGGTTTAGTTCAGAGGGTATATCCTCACAAACTACCATGTCGGAAGATCGAATTTGGTTAATTTTTTTTATAGTGTAAAAAGGATCCGTCGAATCTTTTAAATCCGACTGATCTTTTCAAAAGCGTCGGGTAATGTAACAAACCGCACCTTCAGTTCAATTATAATTATGTTTATAAACATTACATTGGTACGAATAACTTCCGACATAGGTAATTTCTATTATTAAACTGACTGAGGTAAAATTATAAATACCTCAGTTATTGTAAAAAATATAAGTAATAGGCAAGTAAGATGCAAACACCTCGTACATTGATTTGACGAAGGAAAGTTTGTACATTAATTTAAAGTATCCGAGATAGCAAGGGCCACCCTTCGAACGGAAAGCCGGGCGTGACCACCTGGTTGAAATCTAGCCTGGTTATTACTCCAATTCCTTAGTTAAATAAATGCGATGGGCAATAAATAAGCCAATTTTAATACATTTTCACTTGCTAGAGGAAATGAGGCATTAAGAACGGTGCGGCCGACAAGAAATACTCTACTAATAAATATTAAAACTTAACGATAGAGGGTAATTTCGACTTAACGCCTGATTTGCCTTAACGAAGATTGAGAAATATTTTATAGCTTAAGTAACATAAAATCTGTGGGAAAACTACCCTGGTCACACAGTAAATTAGTTACACACGTGCAAGGAAGTAAGTTTTGAGATACCCAATTAATAAGACACCCCTCTTGTGAATTAAGGGAAAAGTCACACACGCGATTGGCCAAAGAGTTCAAATCGAAGGCGTGATGTTCCTATTCAGAAAACGGGGACAAGTTGATAAAAGACCCAGGAACGGACTTTTCAAATAGAGTGACACAGTTCCGCAGTTCCGCGATTTTACATTATTCCATTTAGTAACCCAACCGGGCGAATTTTCATTTCAAGAGTTAACCGAGCTCGACAATTCGGCATAAAAATTCAACGTGTAATTTATCCTAAGTTAAGTGTAAAATTCATTCATTCATATTGTTATTATTTTTATACTTCGATTTCGGGAGCGCGATCGGAATTAATCTCTATGCAGTGTTAATATTGTAAATTTTTCGTCACTTCATTGTAAATCATTAAAACGAACCTCCATCTAATAAATACAGTTTTATCATTTGGGATTACAAGGATTACCTACATCTCAGACCTTACTACCTAGCCTGTTGAAAGAAGGACACCAACAAATAGGTATCATATAACCCGTAGTTGATTACTGTGGTAGTTCTTTGTAATTTGTATGTGTGTTATTGTTGTGGATTTTTGAAGTCCTAAATTAACCCAATTAATTGTAAAGGATTGTATTAATTGATTTTTTGTGTAATTGTGTAACATTCTGTATCATTCTGTACAACATATTTAATTCATTAATATACAATTATACCAAACTTAACTCTTTCTCTGGTTGTCACTCCGTCAACCGATTGTTAATTAGTAAAGTGGATTTATCTCTCTGGGTTTTCCTACGGCTCTAATAGAGGAGTCACGTTATGAACAAACAACAACGTCCAGTTAAAAAGGATTCAATTTAAGAGGTTTCTTAATCTACCTCAGAAATTAACCGCCCCAAAGTGGTTATTACGAGAAAATAACAGATTAAGTGGTGGCAGCTATCAATCGTATTAAAACCAAAACAACCCCCTTTAATTAAAAACAGGGTCCAGTTTTGTTACAGTCATGTTATCAGAGCCGTAGCAAAGGTGAGGCGACTGAGGCTTTTGCCTCAGGCGCCATCAGAATGGGGGCGAAAATCCAATAAATAATGGTTTAAAATTTTCAAAAAGATAAGAATTTAACTGAATTCAAAAATTTGACCTGTAGGCTTTTATTTCAAACTTCGCGCCACTTGGCAGTAACTTTTTAGTTACAACCAGAAGGTTGGTTTTGAATGCACTTGCACTTATGACTTGTACTTGTACGAATGAACTTATGTTTTTTTGGTGTCGAAGCAACTTATGAATTTATGTAACTTTTGTTTATTTTAAATGGTGAAATTAAATCTATTAATAATCTTTAGTGTTTTTTATAATCGCGCCGGCTAAGCCATTCCTACAGTTTTCAGAAGTGGGATAGTGTACAAAACATTATTAATTTTTGGTTAAAATTACACGTGCTGGATAAAAAGAAAATTTTAAAAAATGGATCAAACCGCTACCGATCAAGCATCTGCGTGTTCAATAGCCGACATAATCGAAGCAACGGTGAGAGCATGTAATTTAGCAAATAGGCCTCAGGCTCAAGCGAAGACTTCGGAACTCGCTACATTATTACCCCATTTTGAAGGTCACGATGACAGTGTAGAAATATTTTTTGAGCGTGCTGAAACTGTGAAAAGGACATACAATTTAACGGACCAACAAACAGTGTTATGAATTATTTCAAAACTAAAGGGTTACGCCCTGAAGTGGTTTAATTCGAAGCCCGAACATGGAGCTTTATCTCTGGGTGAGTTACGGCAGGAAATGCAAAGATTATTTGATCTTAAGGAGGATTCAATTGTTTTAATGCGCACATTTGAACGACGAAAATGGAAGAAAAATGAAAAATTTGTTGAGTATTTTCAAGAAAAGGTTTTACTGGGTAATAAACTTAAATTAGAAGAATCCGAATTAATAAGTTATATCATTGAGGGTCTTGATAATAATGCATTGGAAAATCAAGCAAAGATGAAAGAGTTTCATACTCTTAACCATCTATTAAGAATTATGAAGGATGTCAACCGAGAAGTAAATGTAAATGTAACCGACAAGAAGGTTATTGGAAACAACTGGAGACCAGCAAGTGAAAGTTCGACTAAATCCGGTGGTGTCCCTACCAGATGTTATAACTGTAATGACTTAGGGCATTTTTCAAGTTCGTGTCCCAAACCAATACGACCAAAAGGATCTTGTTATCTATGTGAGTCAACGGAGCATCAACGAAGAAATTGTCCGAAGAATACATAAAGACAGAAGGAGAAGACAACCTGTCCAGCGGACAGTACGACAATAACACTACTAGAGAAAAATGATCTAGAAACACCTCCAGCATACATCTTACCTATTTGTGTTTAGGTGACTTCGAATAAGTATCGCTTTTGTACTAATTCTGTTTTAGATTGTGGCAATCCGATTTCACTAATTTTTTATTCGTTGGTTAAAAACCAGTCATTTGATCCAATCGATGACAAAGTTTTCAATGGAATAAATCAAAGTAAATTAGAACGGTTAGGAAAATTGAATGTTTGTATTATAACAGGTGACGTAGAAATTAATTTAAGTTTGTTTGTTATTAAGGATGGAGTTATTCCTTTTCCATGTTTATTGGGAAGAAACTTTATGTCAAATCCTAAAATACATATTTCATTGAAAGGGTTAACTGTTGAAATTAGAGCAGCAGAACCAATAGAAAAAGTCGATGATAAATTAAATAATATCATGTCAATCAATTACGTTGGGGAAGGGGAAATGATAAATTTGAATATAGATTCAAAATTAGATGTAAGATGCACTGAATTAATTAACAATACATTCGTGCAAAATTATTTAGAACCAGTCAGACCTCAAAAACCAAACACTGACTTTCAGTTAAAACTTATTGTAGAACCGCAGCATGTACCTTTTTATTTTAAACCAAGGAGATTGTCTTTTGTTGAAAATAATGCTGTAAATGAAATAGTAAAAGATTTGTTAGAGAGAGGCATTGTACAGGCAAGTAAATCAGAATATTGCTCTCCTATTGTTTTAGTTAAAAAAAAATGGTGAATACAGATTATGTACAGATTATCGATTTTTAAACAAAATTACTTTAAGAGATAATTTTCCGTTACCTTTAATTGAAGATCAACTTAGTAACTTGAAGGATAAGCAATATTTTACTAGTTTAGACCTAAAAAATGCTTTTTTGCATGTGAAGATGCACCCGGAATAAGTCAAGTATACATCATTTGTTACTCCGCTCCGGCAGGACAATTCGAATATCTATACATGCCGTATGGGTTAAAGCAAAGTCCTAACACTTTCACCCGTTATATAAACATAATTTTTAATGAATTATTGCAACAAGGTAAAATTTGTATATATATTGATGACATACTAATTGCAACTAAAACAGTTGGGGAAAATTTAGAAATTTTGGAAGAAGTTTTGTTAATTTTAGTGCAAAATAGATTAGAACTGAGACTTGACAAATGTTTATTTATGCAATCTGAAATCACTTATTTAGGCTATTGTGTTGATTCGCAAGGTATTAGACCTAGTGATCATTTTGCTAAATGAATCAGTAATTATCCGTTACCCAAGAATGTTAAAGAAGTACATAGTTTTATTGGTTTAGCATCGTACTTTAGAAAATTTGTGTACAACTTCTCGATACTATCCAAACCTTTGTATCAGTTACTAAAAAAGAATTGTATTTTTAATTTTGGACCAAACGAATTGGAAGCATTTGACAAAATTAAATTAACGCTTGTGTCAAACCAAGTTTTGTCAATTTATTCACCCAAGGCTGAAACACAGTTGCACTGTGATGCCAGTAGCTTAGGTTATGGGTCAATTTTGTTGCAGAAGCAAAATGATAATAAGTTTGACCCAATATTTTATTATAGTCAGAGAACTACAGATGTAGAATCACGTTATCATAGCTTTGAATTAGAAATGCTAGCAATAGTAAATGCGTTAAAAAGATTTAGAGTGTATTTGCAAGGTATTCCATTCAAAATTGTAACTGATTGTAATAGTTTAAAATTAGCTCTTCAGAAAAAGGATGTAAATCCAAGAATTTATCGGTGGTCGCTTATTTTACAAACTTTTGAGTATACCATTGAACATCGAGTTAATACAAGAATGCGCCATGTAGATTGTTTAAGTCGTGTTAATAGTATTTTTGTTATTGAAGATAATAGTTTTGAACGAACTCTTAGTATTAGACAAGATCTTGATCCAGAAATTTTAATTATTAGAGAACGTCTTCAAACCAGTGAGGATAAATTTTTTGAAATTAGAAATGGATTAGTTTATCGTAAATTTAGGAATCAAAGTTTATTTTATGTCCCGAAAGATATGGAGAATAATGTCATTCGGATTTATCATGATGAATTAGGTCACATTGGTGTAGATAAAGTGGTCGAAATAATCTTGAGAACCTACTGGTTCCCAGACTTGAAACCTAAGGTTAAGGAGTATATTACAGAATGTTTGAAGTGTATAGTTTTCTCCCCAAATTCAGGCAAGAAGGAAGGTTTGTTGCATTTGATTCCGAAAGGTAATATTCCTTTTAATACTATTCATGTTGATCATTGTGGACCTTTAGAAACCACTAACAAGAAGAATAAATATATTTTTGTAATTATTGATGCTTTCACGAAGTTTATTCGACTCTTTCCTTGTATAAAACTACAAATACCAATGAAGTTTTAAAGCACTTGAAGTGTTATTTTTCAACTTATAGCAAACCCATTAGAATTATTTCAGATAGAGGTACTTGCTTTACTTCAAACTTATTTGAAAACTTTGTGTTGGAGTTAGATATTAAACATACGCTAATAGCAGCAGGTGTTCCCCGTGCTAATGGTCAGGTGGAAAGATATAATAAATACTATATCCCAATGATAGCAAAAATTACTGAATCAGCAAACACTTGGGATGAGGTGTTGAGTAAAGTAGAATTTTCGATTAACAATTAGGCATTTCCAAATACGTCACAGTGACGTCAATGGCTCCACCCGCGAACAGCTGATTCTCGAATAGTTTGTTAGTGCTTATGCAAATTTGTGATAAATTGTGTTTTTACCTGTTTTTATTGTTAAAAATTTTATAAATTAATAAATCGTAGAGAGTGTACTGTAAAATTATTACTGTAAGTACCTTCTGTTTATTTATCAATTATTTTGCTCTCCGACAAGAATTTTACATATTGCTTAATGTGGAGCTTTGTCCGTAAATTAATTTGCACATTTCAGTTTCACTTTGAAAAAATTGCAAACTGCATAATATAAAAGTTAATTTTAATTTTTGAAATTAAAATTGTCTTATAAAAATGCTAACCTCAAAATATCAGTCGAATATCAGCTGTTCGTGCGAGTGTTCGTGACGTCACATGGAAATGCCTAATTCAATAAATAGGGCTACCAAAGAAACGCCAGCCAAATTATTATTCGGTTTAAATCAAGTAGGTGAAATACATGATCATTTGAGATTCTATTTAGATAATGAAGGTGTGAATAGAGATATGTTATACATGAGAGAAAAAGCAGAAGGAAATATAGAAAAAACTCAGAATGAAAACAAACGTAATTATGATAAAAAGCATAAAATTGCTAATACTTACTTGGAGGGTGATTATGATATGATTACTAATGTGGATGTAACTCCGGGAATAAACAAAAAATTACTTCCAAAGTTTAAGGGCCCATATAATGTAAAGAAATGTTTACCAAACGACAGATACGTCATCAGTGATGTAGAGGGTTTTCAGGTTACACAGAAGCCGTTTGAAAGCATTTACGATGCGGCAAATATGAGATTGTGGTACAGAAATTAAATTTTGTTATTTTTATATTTAGGCTTTAGCATTAAGTTTTGAAATGTTCACTTGTATTAATTTGAATTATAGTACTTAGATAAATTAGATTTAGTAAGAATTAATTGTAACTTGTTAAAATCGTATCGATTTTATGTCAGGTATGGCCGAGTTGTAGGCTTTTATTTCAAACTTCGCGCCACTTGGCAGTAACTTTTTAGTTACAACCAGAAGGTTGGTTTTGAATGCACTTGCACTTATGACTTGTACTTATACGAATGAACTTATGTTTTTTTGGTGTCGAAGCAACTTATGAATTTATGTAACTTATTGCTGTGTAATTTCTTTCAAAATTTGCACACCCCGGGTTTTGTGTTAGGCGCCAGCTTTCTGAATGAAAGCAAATTTATAAATTGAAAAATGAAATTTTCGAGGGTGCAATTTTATCCAGATATTCACGATCCTTGTCCCTTTTGTATAGCTCAGTCGTGAAGATTCACTCAAGGTATGGTAGGTTCAGGTCAAACTCAATTAAGGGATGCTGATTGTGGAGTAAATACTTTTGCAGATAGAAAATTGTTGATGAAATGATATTCGGAGATAAACTAATTCGCTTTTGTAGTTGTGATGATCTTTTAAAATTGAAATGCTTGCTGTGTTTGAATTGAATCGTAGGAATAAAAGATTATATTTGAATCAAAAATAGTTTTATATTAACCAAAATAAAATGTTTCGCATGCGCACACAAATTTCAGATAAATTTTTATCTGAGGAAATGACAATTTTAAATATCAAATAAATCAAAAATGAGTATATCCAAAATATCTTCTTAAGGCGTCGAAATGTTACAATAATAAAATATAAAATTTAATAAATTGTTTGAAATACCTTTAAATTTGCTTATGTATCCGACTTATATAAAAGTTGCGCAGAACACCAACTCACTAACACATTTTTGTCGAACTACACGATCAGCTGATAATTGTTGATTACGGTGCTCGGTTGTTGCTGCCTTATTGTGATTCATGCGGAGTTGATACACGAAGTTAAATTGTTGATCATATTGAGTTGTTCAATTGGAATGCTGGTAAGTTGTTTTGTTATTATTTCCATGATATTTGTAGTGAGTCGAATTTTAATACATTTTGTTTGCAGGCGTCTTCATTAACTCGGTAGCCATTTTTATGAGATAGCATCAAACTTTTACAACAAATATTCGGAGTCTTGGATATTTGGATGTTTTTGAATTGGACTGTTCACTCTGGAACCACACACATCCGTCGCTTTCGAACGTTCGAGGAAGACTGACTTTCTGCCTGCGCTGTTTTCCAAAATCGGTCGAATTTTCTTATCAGTAGGTCAAGTTTTATACTTTTTGAAATTTTACATTAACCAAATGTTTTTATATTTTCAGGATCGCTTCCAAATATGATGTCTTGATTTATGTAGTGGTTCCCCGGCTTCTTTTGAATACAGGAGCACTTTGTAGGCAAAATTTAGATGTGGTTTTGACTTTCTTATCACAAATTTGTCTTATCACATTTTCCAAGCGAAATTGAACTCTATTTACCTTTTTATAGATTCACAGTAGCAAATTACTGTCATTATGAAGAGTGGATTACATAACACATTTTCATATAAACAATTTTACACAGTATAAGTTATTCATGGAGTATATTCCATTTTTGTAACGTAAAATTTTTGGTTATGTTATCAGTGATAACGATTTACATTAAAATTACCGTTTTTGACTTAAATAACCTTTTTTACAAAATTTTGAAGTGGCAATCTCCTTCATGAATCTATCTTACAGCTTTATATCATATTTTTCAATCTTTAAAGATCTTTGGATTCTCATAATATAGAAAAATTGTGAAATTAGTTTATCTTTCGTATCAGTAAAGTTTTAATTAGATCAAATTTAATGTGATGTTTTAAATTAAGTTGGAAATTCAATAATTTGCATTGGCCTGGTAGCTTGGATCACAGCATTATGTTTATTTTAAATGGTGAAATTAAATCTATTAATAATCTTTAGTATTTTTTATAATCGCGCCGGCTAAGCCATTCCTACAGTAGGTACTTTTATTTCAGTTGAAAGTTAAAGCGTATAAAGTTATTCCTTCTGTGCGAAATATTCTCATTTTATTAATTAAATGTTCAAGGAAAGTACAAAAACTCTTTACTTTCGTGATTTTGCTAGTTCAACAGCGGGTTCAAAAGAACAAATTATATATCGTGATTATACGTCAACTCCGAGTGACGTCATGCGCAAACTCGGACGAAAATGGGATCGGTTAGTATCATATCTTTAAACTTATTGTATCATGAATTAAAACTAGTACTAGAATAATCAAACGTTCTGTAACCAAGATTGCAGAACTATTCAATGACTTGGACAATAATTTCATTATTCTAAAAACATTGTTTATTACGTTGTATTTAGTATTTAACATTTGTGTTTATTTCTTCATTATTAAGGTTCAAGTTCAATTTATATTCAAACTCGTCTATTTTGAAATTCTTTCAAGGTGGCCGGGATACCTATGTTAGGCAATTTAGCGCGCCAGCTAATGCGCACTCAAGATGGTCAGACGTTCGACGATGCACTCCTTGTCAAGACGTGGTCATTGTAAGACTAAACTACAAGCTTTCAACATAGGCAGATACATTCATAAAATGTAAAGTTATTCAACATAATAAAGTCAATATATAAATTAATGCAATCATTTATTGTGTTTTCATCATCAAGTAACAATCAACATCTTGATACAATTCAAGACAACAATTCCATAACATCAAAACTTTAAGTAATATTATGTTGGGAAAAGACGACAAGAGATCTAAATAATATGTATTTGATATTTTTTATAAAATGTACTTACTTGATGTTAAAAAGAAGCAGTGGAACGATAAGGAGTGATTTAATCATCATCATCATTACTTCCTGGATTAGGCTAAAGCCTGTTCCGGCGTCCATCGCTTCCTCAGTCGCCCGACGTCTCTTTTCCCCTTAGGGTGGTATCCCAGTATTTGTTTTGCTGGTCTACAATTGTCCATTCTATTCAAATGCTCGCACCATCGTTGTCGGTATGTGATAATAGACTCCAGCAGAGGTTTAATGTTAAGCTCGTGTCGAATTTCTTCGTTTCGAATTCTGTCCATTCTGGTGCAGCCTTTTGTAACTCTCAGAAATTGCATCTCAGCAGCCTGAATTGTGATTTAATATTGTCAATAAATGGAATACAGTTTTTTAAATTTAATAAAATGTTATTCAATTTAAAACGTTTTCTTTGAGTTCATGTAAATTATTGCTATTTCGTAATCATGAATGTTTTATGAATTCTTATAGTAATGTATCCATTTGTTAATCTACATTACTCGAAGGATTTATATTTTCAAATAACAAGCCTCCAAACGGTTTCCTAGTCTCCAAGCGGGTACCAAAATAATGTGCACCCAAGCGGATAGATGGCGTTGAAAGACGGAGTTTTCCAGAGCCAGTAGATATAGAGAGTACCGCATTCCTTTGATCTGACAAATGCCGACACGGCAGCCATGTTTTAACCAAAACGTTCATAACCGCACATAAGTAAACAGTGATTGACGCTTGCAGAAAGTTTATAATTGAGTTATTTATTATAATAAACGTTCGAAATGCCGGGTTGCTGTGTAGTGAACTGTAGTGAAAGAACTGAAAACGGTGTTAGAATGTTTCTACTACCTCAAGGACCAAAAAACAGTGATAGAAGAAAACAATGGATTAACAACATAAAACGTGTAAATCTGCCAGAAAAAGCATTTGTATGTGAGGTAAGAATCTGATTATTAATAATTACTTAGATTACATATTTAATATAATTTACTTTGCAGAAACATTTCACATATGACCAATTTGAAAATAATCGGCAAGATAATAAGAGACCTCTACGATGGAATGCTATTCCTACCTTATTCTCACATAAGGCTATTCCGAAACCAAGAAAGCCACCAAAAACTAGAATCTTGAATAACATTGAAGTAGAAAGTATGTGTTTTTTTGTTTTTTACGTGTTAATTATTGAACTACAATGATTATTAAAAAAACTTCTTTGTAGATGTCCCTGACCAGATAGAATCACATTTATTGGATCAAGATTATTTATCAGATAATAGTTCTGCACAAGAAGAAACAAATCCACTTGTGTTGGAACTACAGCGAAAATTACAACTAGCTTAAAAAAAAAAAGAAAATTGCAAGAAGAAAATGATACATTAACAAAACAAATTAATACTATTTTTAATCAAGATCAAATTCGATTTTTACGAAAAGGAAAGATGACTGGTTTTACATGGGAAAGTGATACAATAAAGAAGTCTCTTAAATTGTATTTATCATGTGGTACGACTGGTTATGAGGAACTAAGAAAACAAAATTATCCTTTACCTTGTATTCGAACATTGCAGAAGCGAATAGAAAACTTTAAATTTCGTCCTGGAATATTAGAAGATGTATTTCCATTATTACAAACTAAAATGGAAGGGATAAAACCTGAAGAACGACATGCAGTTTTGTTAATGGACGAAATGGCGTTAAAACCTGGACTTCACTTTGACAATACTACCGGAGAAGTAGTGGGTTAGTTTACCATAGCATTTAAAGTAAATTTTAAATAATCACAAATTTCTTTATAGGTAGACCTACAATGTTTAGTTCAGGAGGTTGTTCTAAAAATGAAGTAGCTACACATGCATTGGTTTTTATGCTTGCCGGTTTGACAACTCGTGGAAACAAACTATTGCATTTTATTACACAGCAAATTCATATGATGCAAATGAAGCGAATGAAATAATCACCGAAATAATAAAAAAAAGTGCTTTAATTGGACTTCATGTTTGTGCCGTGGTATCAGATATGGGTCCACAAAATCAAGCAGTTTGGCGAATAAATGGCATAATTTGTTCTCGACATACAAAAACCACATGTTGTTGTGATCATCCGTGTCCAAGTGGAGAAACACCAGAGAAGTTATACTTTATGCCGGATTCACCACATGTTTTTAAGAATATGCGATTAGCCTTGACTGAAAGTCAATCATTTTATTTGTCTGAGGAATTGGTTCAACGTTTCAATTTACCATCAAATGAAGTCAATCTCGATTCGGTCAAAAAAGTTATATTGGAAGATGCGAAACTTGAATTAAAAATTGCCCCTCGGCTTAAAGAACATATTATAAAACCAGGTCATTTTGATAAAATGAATGTGGGCTATGCTTTAGCTTTAATTAATCACGATGTTGCAGCGGCTATTAAATTCTACATCGAAAAAAATCTAATAAACCGAACACATTTTACAACTGCATGGTTTTTTGAAACAATGCATAAATGGTTCTGCTTAATGAATTCTCGTTCTGCAAAATTGGCCTTAAGTCATAATCAAGAAGAACAATATAGCAATGCAATTACTTTTCTTCAAGATGTAATATTTATAATAATAATAATAATAATAGATCTTTATTACACATAAAATTTACACATAAAATTTAAATTTTACAAGTAATGCGTGGAGATCAGCAAGAGCTGTTTTTCATCCCTACGTTAAGTGATTCTGCCAGTCCATCGCAAAGTATTCCTCCAGACAATAGATAGGATTATCCGCCAGTATAGGTTTTAGTGTCCTCTTCATTGTGGTAGTTGGAAGTTCTCGCAATTGTGTGGGCAACTTGTTGAAAATCTTGATTATTCTCACCTCAGCATTTCTTTGTATTCTGCTTGAATACGTGCTAGGTGGGACTAGATCTGCTTGGTTCCTCGTATTGTACATGTGGCTTCGATGGGCATTCACAAAAAGTTCTTTGTTGTTTTTATAAAACAATATACTTTCGAGTATGTATATTGCAAACACCGTTAGTATTCTATTTTGTTTGAAAGCAGGTTTACAGGTATCCATGGTCGTCATGTTGAAGATGTTTCGTATGATCCTCTTTTGTGCTCTGAGAACTCTTGGTCCATCTGTTGAATCTCCCCAGAAGATTACACCATATCGCAGAATAGATTCAACATAGCCAAAGTAGCCTGCTAATGCCGATCGTGTAGATACCTACCAGGTGCGCTACACTTTTCAAGGCAAAGGCCATGCTATTTAGTTTATTTACTAAACTATCGATGTGTGCTTTCCAGTCTAGACGAGAATCAATTTTTACTCCCAGAAAGTTTGTGGAGTAGCTGCAAATCACTTCTTTTGTATCCGTTATATATATTCTCCTTTCGTATTCTTTATTTGCTGTAAGCGAGAATTTGACAATTTCTGTCTTGTCCATATTTAACCTTAGGTCATTTGATGAGTACCACTGGTTCAGGTGATTGAACAGTTCTTTAATTTTTCCTTCGAGTTTGCTGTTGTCATTTTCGTGTAGTATAACTGAGGTGTCGTCTGCAAAGAGAACCGAGAAACAATCGATATATCCTGGCATATCATTTATATATAGCAGAAATAATAGGGGTCCCAAGATAGATCCTTGGGGTATTCCCTTCATTATCTCCTGCAGATCTGATTTGATGGTGGATTCACTTGTTTTGTCATAGTAAGTAGTGCACTGCTTCCTCTTGTACATATAAGAACGAATAAGGTCCAAAGCTATGCCTCTTAATCCATAACGATACAGTTTTTCAAACAATAATTTGTGATTTATGGAATCGAACGCTTTGCTTAGATCCAAGAACGCTCCCATTGTGTGCTGTTTGTTGCTTATGCCTTCCGTTATCTTTTGTATTGCCTGGAATATTGCTCTAGAGGTGGACTTGTTTGTTCTGAATCCATTTTGAACGTTGGATAGTACTTTGTTTTTTTCAAGGAAATTTATCAGCCGTGTGTAGAGTATTCTTTCGAATATTTTAGATATATTGGATAAGATGGCGATGGGTCTGTAGTTTGTGCATTCCATTTCATCTCCTTTCTTGTAAACTGGTTTTACCTCAGCAACTTTTAATCTTGTTGGAAATATGCCTTTATTTATGCATTTATTTATTATGTGCGCTAGAGGTTCACTTATTAGGTCTGCTGTTTCTTTTAGAAGTACAACTGGTATTTTATCTGCCCCTGTAGCTTTTGTATTTTTTAGATGCATTATGGTATTGTAAACTTCTGCAGGATCTGTGTCGTCAAGGTATATAGAGGTATTTTGTACACTGATATTGCTAAGGTCTTGTGCTTCTCTATTCACGTCCGGACAGCAATTTATGAAGAAATCATTGATTTTATTGAGCATTTCAGTTTTTTTTCCGAGTTATCTAGTATTTTTGGGGAACTTTTGTTTTTATAATTGTTCGATTTAGAGTGTGTTTTTATTATTTCCCACATTTTCCTTGGTTTGTTATTTGCAATTGAAAATATAAAGGTTGGAAAAAAGGGGCATTGGAAACCTTTTCAAACAGGGATAATTTTAGCAACACAAGTTGTTCTTGAAATTCAAAATAAATATATCAACCATGCTAATTTTAAATATCTTATGCTAGGTAGATTTACCCAGGATGCCTTAGAAAATTTATTTTCAAATGTTCGCTCTAGAAATACGGTACCTGATGCAAAAGAGTTTAAAACTGCATTGCGGTTAATAACTATTTCCCAGTTTTTTTCCAAGCCAAAACATGGAAATTATGGAATTAGCGATTCAGAACAACTGGTCGATTTTCTTAAATGTAATAGCGACGTAGGTAAAATTGAGACAACTATAGATACTGAAGACTTTTATATAAAAGAATTAGTTAACACATTCGAGTTCGGGGATACTGAAGATGAGGGCACAGAAAATGTTAATGATATTACAATGTCGGAACAAGAATCTCTGTATTATCTTGTTGGTTCAATTTTACTCAAGTTCAAAAATAATTTTAAAAATTGTGATAATTGCATATCTGTTGTTGTAACGTGTAGTACTGATGATTCTATTAATTCTATCAGTAATCTTGTAAACCTTAAATGTTTTAAAGAGAATTCCCTTTTATATCCTACCAAATTAGTTTTCAACTATTTTTTACAGGCTGAAGTATTTTTTAGAAAGCATGGTATAAAGGTTGTAAAAGGTGAAATAAATTTAAAAACTTTAATGTCGACTTTTTTTAATCTTCCTATTTCCATTAACGAACTTCCCAAATGTCATAAGATTTATGAAAAAATTTTAACCATCTACTTCAGAACCAGATTATACTTTTTGCTTAGAAAATGTTCCTTAGATATTATGAAAAAATATTATGCATGTGGAAGTAGGAGTGTTGGTATGAGAAATGCAATAAAGAAGTTAAAAACATGTTAAACCGCAGTGCATACCTACGCTTGATTTATTTATTTATTTTTAAAACTGTTCAATAAACTTGAAATAAAAATATAATATTTCCTTATTTTCTTTCCAAAATCCATATTAGAATTCACTAGCATGTGTAATTAATACCTAAAAGTGTAAAAAAAAGCTATTGCTCTTTATGGGGCGTGTGCTTAACTGGATAAAACATGGCGGCGGAAATTTAGAATGCGGTACTCTCTATATCTACTGGCTCTGGAGTTTTCCATAACATGGGAGTTACCCATCACCCCAATGGCTGCCGATGGTTCACCTGTAGACCTGTAGTAGTCCACCTCTTGTTGTGATAACGGTTTGAGTGCAATTGTTGTTCCATTCATCCATAAAATTAGTGTGTATCGCTTAATCTATCTTCTAGGTAAGTTTTCATGTAATTATCCAATCTATTTCAGCTTTAGATCACTTTATTTTCAGATTCAGAAGTTTTGTTACGACATAAACAAACTTCTAGGTGGGCCAGCAGAATTTTTGTGCCAACTTCAAAAATCTCGTTTTAGTGCTATTAGATGGCGCTAAAATATTATACGCAATCGCTTCTGACTCGATCAATGTCGCCATTTTATAATTTTGTCTATAGTGATTTGTCAACAACTATAGCAGTAGTTTTCTAAATCGATAACATATAATCAATACAATCAACGCCTTCAATTAAGAAAAGTGATTTTGTACCTGTACAGTTACAGTGCTCCGTCCTCCAAATGGAACCAGTTACCGATTTACTTGCAGCTCAAGTGCTACCTTCGGAAGAATCACAAATTGTAGAAAACAAGGGTATATTTTTGGAGACTCCAAATAATTCAATTAGCAATTACGAAATTAAACGAGAAGAGGTGGAAGATGTGAAATTTAATTTAGAAGATTTGCATCATTCCATTGATATTAAAGAAGATACCGATACTACAGATTTAACGCTGAATTGTTCAAATTATTTTGAGTGTGCAATTTGTGGTTATAAACTTGCTCTTAAACAAACTTTAATACGTCATTTAAGAGCTCATAAAAAAAAGGACAGGCAATCATTTATATGCAATATTTGTAACTTCAAATGTGCCTACAAATCACGGTTTGAAATCCATTTAAGAACTCATACCGGCGCGAAAGCATTTAGTTGTGATATTTGTGACTATACTTTTGCATGGAAATCAGCGTTACAAAGACATTTAAGAACTCATACCGGTGAAAAACCATTTAGTTGTAATTTTTGTGAATATACTTGTGCAGAGAAATCAGGCTTACAAAGGCATTTAAGAACTCATACCGGCGAAAAACCATTTAGTTGTAATATTTGTGAGTATACTTGTTCATGGAAATCAGCCTTACAACAACATTTAAAAACTCATACCGGCGAAAAACCATTTAGTTGTAAAATTTGTGAGTATACATGTGCACGAAAACCAACCTTACAAACTCATTTAAGAGGTCATACCGGTGAAAAACCATTTAGTTGTAATTTTTGTGAGTATACTTGTGCACAGAAATCAGCCTTACAAAGTCATTTAAAAACTCATACCGGCGAGAAACCTTTCGTTTGTGAAATTTGCGGCTATAAATGTTCACATCGTTCAGGTTTAAAAGACCATTTAAAAACTCATACCGGCGAGAAACCTTTCGGTTGTGAAATTTGTGACTAGAAATTTTCACGACGGTCACATTTAAAGGACCATTTAAAAATTCATACCGGCGAGAAACCTTTCGGTTGTGAAATTTGTGACTATAAATGTTCACAACGATCAAGTTTAAAAGTGCATTTAAAAACTCATACCGGCGAGAAACCTTTCGGCTGTGAAATATGCGACTATAAATGTTCACGACGTTATAGTTTAAAAAACCATTTAAAAATTCATACCGGCGAGTTGTAAAACCTTTAGTTGTAAATTTTGTGACCTTAAATGTTCATTAAGAACACTTTAATATTAAGATATAATGTTTATTCTATTTTCAATATTTACTTCGACATGTCAACAAGTTGTAATACATTATCTATTATTAGGTTAAGCCCTTTGTTAAATATTGTACATATTGCTATGAATTTTTGTGTATACTTATCCTAGCTTGTAAGATGCAACTTTTGAATTTGAACTTCGCGCCAACATCCTCTCCAGAAAACGCCATCTATTGAGAACTAACAAAGTTCAAATCTAAAATCACACTTCTTCGACGACACGGAAAATAACCTGGTCCACCACGTTGTGAAAATACCTACGATCGCCATCTAGTAACCAAACTCTTTCTTCCGGTGTACAAAACATAATGTCAAAAACAACTGTAACAAGACAAATGATTGCTCCGAAAGAGAGACAACCTTTAACTTCCAACACAAAATAAAACAACCAAATTTGGGCATGATGTCAATTCTTTTATTATCGTTAATATTCTTGTTTGAGGAATTTAACCTGAAGCAATGATTTACCTAATTCGTGACCTAATAAATCTGTAGATTTAATTACCCTGAAAGTCGATTTGTTTTAAATCGCTTTAATGATTTCGATAACTTTTAAATTACTTGTTTAGATTCAATCCTTAGGATTGTTTATAATCTTTTCTTCATGTACTTAGTACATTCTTTGAAGATTGAGGGAAGCTATGTGTTTTATTTTTAAACACTAGCTGTTAATGGAAAAATACCTTTATTAATCTACCTTTAAATAACCACCCTTGAATTACAATTTAATACCTAATTCAAACAAGTTCAACCATCCTGTATTTGAATACATAAGATACCTAATTACCAATATTAAAACCCCGATCTAAGTAGCCCGCCTTCCTTTAAGGAATCTCGTTACTCCATTCATGCGCGTCACTGAAAGTTATGATAACTTAATTAACAACAAATCTTTGGGAACAGTTCAATGTAATTTGCTTTATGGTTTGCATTTAAGCATATGTAGTACTGTGTAATTTAACTTCCAGTCTACCACGGGATTTGGGCCATTCATACAGAGTCGTCGGAAAGTCAAATGTACACGTAACGAAACCAAAACCATTGTTTTAAATAAGTCAATCATTTACAACTATATAAAGATTTGTAAACTCATCGTACATCTTTACGCAGCCTTGTAACTCTTACTTAGTAACGCTTACTTGGGCTTAGTAATAGATTGAATTCATTTATCAAATCTCTTTAACTGCAAACAATTATCAATAACTTTAACAATCACCCTGTATATTAATATAATTATTTTAATAACAGATTACCTATTTTAAATAATGAAACTTCTTAATTTATAAATCTAAACCCATTTGAAATTAAAACATCCTGTATATAATTAATTTTAGCATACTTTGTATTAATAAAACAAGTTACCAATAGAAAGTTGACCTTGCAGTTTAAAATATCCCTTTATGAATTCACCCAACACGTGGCCTTTATAACCTTGTAACAAATATTTTACATAAGTGAAGCATTTCTAACTTTGATAATAAAAACTTTAAAATTGCATTTAGAAAACCGAATTTAAATATCATGTAATATCTTTTAAAACCACCTTTTAAATCCTATTGTTTTAAACAAAGAAATATGTAAAACACGAAACAATTAAATTAAAGTAATTTTGCCACAAATTTGTATAGAAAACTGATTAAAATAATGCATAAATATTATACCTGTTAATTAAACGCCCACACTAAAAGAAATTTAACACTCTTAAATTAACTGTATTCAAAATTAAAGCAATGTCGAACAACTGGTAGAATGGTTCAAACACAAGTGACGCTTGTTACGGAAACCACCAGACACGTGTACTATCAAAATATTACCCTTAAGAAACCCAGAACCAATAGATGTCGCTTACATTGTGAATATACAGGACGTTTAAAATTATATTAAACAAAACAAGCGGTAAATTTAAAAATATAAATTAATTTAAAAAAGTCAATATTACAAGCTACTAATTTAATTTGTCAGCTCTTTGAACTGCGTGAGTTTTCAGTGGTGAGTTCAAAATAATAACTATAAAAACCAAAATTTTGACAAAACTAGAAATAATAATACTCTTGAATGTACGGTTCGACTTTCTTATTTCCTATCGCTGAACTCTGTAGAAACCAAAGGTGAAAAAGTATGCTTATTCTTAATGAGCAATAAAACTTCATAAAATAACAACAAATGTACAATGTAACAAATTTCTATGTTGAATTTAATAAATAAATTTCAACAAAGAATAAAGTTTTACAACAATACCTTTAAATCATATGGTGGGCGCTGAACTTTAAATTGAACATAGAGATAACTGGTCGAGGGCGTTCAAGCAGAAATCATTAAGTCCAAATGCATAGTTTTGTAATAATTAGCTTTTAAAATTCAATTCATCTAGTAAATTACGTTTTTCATGATAAAGTTGAAATATACACCTAAGTAAAACACTACTAGGCATACTTGGTAATACTTAGTGACTTTTACCAGTATAAAAATCACGCAATTTTTGAGAGCTACAAAATGGACTTAGTGCCTTTTGCTTGAACGCCGACATGGTGATCTTGGGCCCATTCAGCAGTGGTAACAGATGCACAACTGTTTGCGATTTTTCTGCTGGTACGTCCTCTACCTGCCCGATTCTCACAACATGTTTAGGAGCGGTCGGCCATTTTTTGTAGCGGTAAAATATCTTCGCTCGTCTTTGGTGACTGTTGACGTCACACGAAAATGACGGGAAGTGATTATTCGAATATTTTGAATGTATTTTTTGTAGGTAGCCGCTATTTGTGTTTTTGAGTACTGTTCTTTCCTCAATCATTATTCTAAACTTTTATAATATCAAATTTTATAGTCTAGAATACAAATTTTAGATTAAGTTTTTTATTCGTGATTTCTTCTAATTCCCAAAATTTTTGTATTTGTAGATCATCTTCGTAACGACTTATCATGCTTGTTATTTGTATTCTTTTTTGTTCTGTTTGTGGGATGCTTCCTGACAATATCCACCCAAATTTCGTATTTTGACCTATTATTCCTTCATTTTCTTTTTGTATGCCCTGTTGCATGATTTTTCCTATTTCTTCTGCACCTAATATTGCATCTATCGGTCCAGGTTGATTAAATGTTGGATCGGCTATTAATTTGTTTTCCCATTCTTTACTTAGTTCCATCTTTATTTCTTGGCTTGGATGAGCTTTTGTTAACTTCGGTAATATATAGAAATTAACCTTCAATGAAAATTCACTTCGAAATCTTGGCACGATTTCACATTGTATCTTATATTTTGATAATTTTGGGCTATCGTCTGATATTCCTGTTATTTCTGCTGCAATTTTCTCACGAGGATATCCTAATAATTGCGCAGCTTCTTCGGTCATGAATGCTGTTTGTGATCCAGAATCAATTAGTATTCTTAAATATTCCACATTTCCTTGGTACGATGTGGTACGTACTAAAGCGGTTGCTAGTAACACAATTTTTTCTTCATTCTCAGCTGTGTGACATGTTTTTTCTGTGTTTTGATTGTATGTTTTTTTGATGCACTTCATTGGTTTGGTTGAATTGTCTTCCTGTTGGTTGAAATGGCCTTTGATAATTTCCAGTTCTCTGCATGTTTGCTGGTTTTCCATTGTTCGAATTGAACCATCTTGAATGTTCAATTTTTACTGGCTTTCCTGACCTTGCGTTGAATGGCCTTGAATAAACTGCTACTGGTTGTTTTTCTTCATGTAGTAACGTATTATGCTGCATTCCGCATATTTTGCAACTTTTATAACTATAACATTTTTTGCTAATGTCGTGAGTTAAACAATTTCTGCACTTCCTATTTTCCATTGTTAAATTATTTCTTTGTGCTGGACTCATTTTTTCGAATTGTTGACATTGATAAATTAGATGTTGTTGTCCACAACACATACATTGCTTATTATTATTATTGGAATTATTCATTTGATATATTGACCTGTGATCATATTTATTTTCGGATGTTGATTCCATTGCTTGGCACCTTTTTTCTAAGAACTGCATTAAGTTTGGCAATGATTGAACTTCATGTGGATTTACTACTGTCTGTTCATACAATTTATTTGTTTCTTGATCCCATTTTTCGGTAACCCATTGTTCGATCATCGGCCCCCAACTTTCCGTATTGATTCCTTGATTTTCAATTGCTTTTAAGCATTCGTGAACGGTATTATGCATTTGCCTTAGCTGTTTTACATTTTCTTTCTGCATCACTGGTAACTTCGTAATTTGTAACATCAGTTTTTTGATTATTAATCTCTTGTTTTGATACCTTCTAACTAATATTTCCCATGCGGTGTCGTAATTTTCTTCCACTATAAGTAAATGTTGGATTAATTTGCTGGCTTCCCCTCGCACGTGTGTTTTTAAATATTGCATTTTCTCTGTTTTGGTAATAGATGTGTTCGTATTTATTATTTTCTGGAAAATGTCGTAAAATTGGCACCACTCTTCGTATCCTCCGTTAAAGATCGGTAATTGTATTTTCGGCAATGTAATATTGGGCTTACTTGTTGATTTGATCATTTTCTTTTCAAGTTGTGTGATTATATCCTCATATTCTCTTTCCATGTCATGAAATTTGTCATCTTTGAAATATTCGTGTTCATATTTTTCCTCGTAGACGATTAATTCTACGTTGAGTTCCCTGATTTCAGACCATTGGGCTTCAAGTTTCTGTTTAACCTTACCATACGTTATGTCTTCATCACCTTCTAATATTATTTTCATTGCATCTTCCATGGTTTTTTGTAGGTATGCTATTTTGACTTTTTGTTTTTTCAAACGAATAGATTGGGCATCCATTTCTTTAATATTCTCTTTTTTGATTTCTTCTGTAATGATCTGTTTTGATGTTGTTATTGTTGGATCTTTTCTCTCTTTTGCTTTTGAGCACGTTTGTAGATATTTCATAGTTTCTTCATATTTATCTTTCATGCTTTTAAAATAATTTCCAGTAATGTATGGATGTTCAGGCACTTTTAATTTTTTGAAGTTGTCGTCGTTAGTTGTAGCTTTTTCCATTAATTGTTGCAATTCATCTTCCCTTTTTCTTATATATTCTTTTGTTTTTCTGGTCTCTGAATCTTTTTTGGCATTCGTTAATATCGATGAAATTCTCTCACCAATGTTGTGCTGTTGTTATCTTGTTGGATGCGTCTACGATTTGTTGGTCCATTTCTTCTTCTTTTTTCTGTACTCTTGTGGGATTGGATGCTGTTGATTGTTGTTGATTATTGTTGTTTGTTGCTGTGGACCTGTATGTTGATTGTTTGGACCGTTGTATTGGACCGTTGTTTGCTTGTGGCGTCTTGTTGACCCTTGTTTGGCGTCGCTGTGGACTTGTTGACTAGTAGTTGGATGTATGGTGTTTGATGTATATGAATCCGTTGTTTGGACTCTGGATGTTATTGTTTGATGTATGTAGATCCGTTGTTTGGACCCTGGATGTTTTTGTTTGATGTAGGTGGATCCGTTGTTTGGACCCTGGATGTTTTTGTTTGATGTAGGTGGTTCCGTTGTTTGGACCCTGGATGGTGTTGTTTGATGTAGGTGGTTCCGTTGTTTGGACCCTGGATGGTGTTGTTTGATGTATGTGGTTCCGTTGTTTGGACCCTGGATGGTTTTGTTTGATGTAGGTGGATCCGTTGTTTGGACCCTGGATGTTGTTGTTTGATGTAGGTGGATCCTTTGTTTGGACCCTGGATGTTGTTTCGGTGCTGGTTTATCTTCTAAAGGCTCGAAGGACCATGAAGAAATCCCTTAGGATATCTTGAAAATTTGATAAGTATGTGCTAGGTACCAGTCTCAATACCTAGTTACGAATGTGTTTAGACTTGCTCCACATATCTTATCAAATGTCGGAGGAGCAGCAATTCAAACTATGTTCAAATTAATACTCGCTTTATTATTAATTAAGTTGATATTATATACAATCAGTCTTTGCTTAGTTATCAAATTCCTACAATCTAGTTCATTATTACAAATTAAATATTGCAATTCATGTCTACCTACATACATATTATTGTAATGTCAACTTAGTGTTTTTTAGTTTACTAAGGTAAATTCTTTATTCATATTTATTTACTCATCATACATTTTTACCTTAATCTAATTAATTATGTTAACCAATCAATAATTTATTTAATGTATCTATAGGGTGATCCTTAACTCGCAATCACTTTGTTTAATAATAAATTAAACAAAACACTACTTGATGATCTAATGATATAAATAAAAATTGCAAAAAGCTCATGCAAAAATAATTTTGATAATTTCAATATTTACTTAAAAAATCATATAAATGAATTTAGTAAAAGTTCTCATTTTTGGGAAATTGAAATTTATAGCGTGACTAGCCGGAAAGCCCGTCCGCGGACGGGCAGCTAGACGATGCCGGTGGGTCTCTTTTATAACGGTATTAATTAAAATAATTCCTAACGCTAACTTAAGATCGACCGGCGTATCTCTATTTTAATGATCTAAATAAAAACAACATTGTTTCCTAATATTGCCAATTTTAATTGTTCATCCTCGCGTTGAAACGTCCCCACGTTTCATGTAACTCAAGGTACATAACCCAATTACTAAACAAATTGTACTTTGCTGAATATTGTACAAAATATTGTTATGCTTATCACTATAGATCTGATAGATTGCGGGGCCAAGATTTGGTCATGTACGCATTGGTCGACATCGGACATTAAAAACAATAAGACGACCTCAAAAGACTTAAAAATGAAGTAAAAAATACTTTACAATGTGTTATTTTCCCAACTTTTATGGAAAATATTTCCAAAGAAAAACACGAATATAGTGCCAATTAGTCTTAAATACAACATAAATAAATAATATCAAAGATAATATAAGAGCTGTGAAGATTGGAAACGCAATGCATTTTTATATGTACGTTATTTCTCCCCCATAAGTAGATGGCGTTAGTCACTTGGGGGGATATGTTTCTGAAATGTCGGTCATTCTCAGGGTTTCTTTAATTTCCCATAGATGTCGTTTTTAGATTTGGATATTACCTGATAGCAAACTAATAGATGAAAGCAAACGATAACTTTACAACACTTTGCATTTTAGTGTTTATTGTTTGTTTAATAACTTTTTGCTTTACAATACAGGTACTTACCTGCTGCCCTATTACAAAATAAATGAAATAATCTTTGAAAATGAACTGAAATTTCAAACTTACATATTCTGGTCTGATGGATCAAAGCTACTGCAATGTTTCCCCTTACCTTAATTATATATGTAATTATCCCTTACCTGGATGCTTATCCCACAATGATAACTTATATGGATGAATTTTTGTAGGTCACCTCGGCTAGCTCAAAATATATAATATATAGAAAAATTCTTTTATTGTTATTAAATTTTCTTTACTGCATTCGCTCATCTTCAAAATGAACAAGATTCATAATTTTACAATATTTATTTATTTGATTTAAATTGAAATAAAATTTATCATGGCAATTTGATTTTTAATGAAATTTATAAAATTTTCATAAATGGTCGTCATAGAGACAAAAGAAAGTTTTACGAACTTGCCTTAAAATTACATAGTATAACAAAATTTCTTAATATTAAAATGATTAATGTAAATAAATGTTTATAAATAAAAAAGATATCTGACCTTTATTGCGTTCAAAATTCCCGCACTGTTTCGTTAAATATTTTTCACCCCACTTCCCGAATGCATCATTTCTCCTCCTTTCACATAGCTTGTCGGTCGTTCACCCACAATTTCTCTACAAATTACCGTTGTGTGTTCAACCATTTAACTTTCGCAAAATCCAACTATATCCCCAGCCGTGAATACCATATTTTTATAAATTGGTGAGTGCACTTATAAAATTTTTCAATTATTATATAATATAACCTCTTTTTAGGGCAATCACATTCACTTAACCCTACTTCGGGTTGTTTAACCTAATTTTTTTATAAAAATCTCTGGAACAACCAAATTCACGTGCACACATTTTTCTTATCTTTTTCGTTGTTAAGGTAAACAAACTCGTTACCAAGGATCCAACTTTCGTTGCAATTTTCAACGCCTGTTAAGTTTTTAATGTTGCAAAGTTTTTATTGGCAGGTAAAAAAATCGATATTTTCCACACTTGATTTTGATTCAAATAATGTTTTTTTTAGGAACGACCGCAAATTTGAATATGATGTACTTTAAATATTTATTTTGAAGCGAATAATCGTCTGTTTAGTTTATTTCACCAATTTGTGACAAATTGTCATCGAGAAACCTATTTTAAGTGCGCATAACCTAACTAATCACAAATTAACCTAGTTTTACAACAAATTTTTAACTAATATAAATTTTTCCTAACAACTAACAATTATTTTAATATGGTACGCATTTTAATTTCATTTACGAGTCTATCGTTACCTCATCTTGCCATGATTTTTCTAATAACTTAACGTTCATTTAAATTTTTATTTACAAAACTTGTTAATCGCTTTGATTTGCCAATACGTCAAAAGAAAAACATCACAGTACTGCTGTGTATCGTAGCCTTAATTACGTAATTAGCTCTTACGTTGAAAATGCCCTTACCTTTAAATGCTCATCCCACAATGATAACTTACTTGGAATTTTTAAATCGTACTTCGCTCCAGCTAGCCCAAAATTGATGTAAATTTTTATTTTGACGGTTGTAAACTTTCCTTGAATGCATTTACAAATCTCCAACATGAACAAGATTTCGAAATTTTACCCTTTGGTAAACTTGATTTTAAAAATACAATAAACTTTTGATCATGTCAAATTTTAATATCAAATTGTAAATATTATAAATAGTTGTCATAGAGACACAATACAAAATTAGCACGTCCTTTTTCACTAATATTAATTCAAATTTTAACAAATTTCTTAATTATAAATGACGCAATAAATGTTTTTATAAATAATAAATGATTTATGATTAAAATTAATGATTTAAATACTCCCGCACAAATAAATAACTAGTCTTTACCAACCTTCATCATTTCATAGTAATTTCTTTCCTGTGTACGTAAATCATCCGCCTACACAAAATAAGCCTCGCTCCAAATATTTCTCGTGAACGTTTACACAAATCTCCATAAAATAATATCCAAATCTCTACCTTTTATCCAAAATTTTACCATCACATAAATTCACTATTTGGTAAGTGTTTTTCATAAATTTTATCACAAATTGTTTTAATTACTCTCTTTTAGCATTCATTGACCTTGATTAACCTCACTTATCATTTTTTTTTCACAAAATTACATTATCTTTCTTCTCGCACAAATTTCACGTGCGTTCATTTTAATCAATCTATCGTTGTTCTCATAAATAATATTGGTTACTAAGGATGTCCGATTTGGTTGTGTTTTCAAGGCATATTGTACTTTTCTGTTCCTTCTTTGTTATTGGTCGGTAAGTTGTTATGAAGTTTCCCACTTTAAATTTCATTTTGAAATAAATGTTTGTTTTTAGGAAAATGTTAATTTGTTCACGAACACTCAATGAAATTTAATTTGAAATGTTTCGATGCACTGTGAATAAATGTTAATTGGCGATTTCTATACACCTTTAATAAATGTCAATTAGCAATTACGATGCACCTTATTGTTTATATGGAAATGAACAATAAATTGTCTTTCAACTTTATAAGTTTATATTGAAGTCGATAATTGTTTTTCAAATTTTTACACCAAGCCGTCACCAAGTGTATTCAGAAACCTTTTAATGCGTAACACCACTAATCTTAACTAATCTAGTTTTACAAAATTTAATAACTAATTATAACTAAACAATAACACAATTTTAATGACATACATTTTATAATTATTGCAACGATATGTAACAGGTTTATTTTAGTGTTAGCACCTTTAATATTTGATGTATAGGTTGTTTTACGTTTGCCGCATCCTGTATACTACTATTTATAATTACATTCTTTCAAGGGGGCGCTAGAAATTTGGATATCAAAAAGGTTGGCAACTTTTATAGTCAGAGATAAGCGAGAGATACGCGAAAAAGTCGACAGGCGAATTTTGAGTGGTTTTTAGCGAAAATCAAAGCCATTGGTACAGAAGGCCCTACTACTTATTAATTTTGGATGCTGTATTGCCGGTGATTTTCGGTAGCTGTATGTTCCGAGAACTCAATTATTGAGGATTAAATTTTGGTAGAGCCCAGGAACCTTTATCGTTTGTAGGTACCATTTTGGTCAACGATTTCCAGTTTGGGATAAGCTTCCGAGAAGTACAAATTGGTAGCGATTGGTTACTGGAAATTGTTCGAAAGGTCGCCTAGAACATACTAATTATTTATACTTACGCTTATTTTAATAACCGATATCCACCAAAGATCTGGTTCATAGTTGCCGTAATTTCAACTCCACTTTGTTTGGAATATTTATTTGACTTCACATTCCAATTTAATTACAACACACAGGAAGAATCATTTCTTTGTTTACGTCCGAACGAAGGGTTCGTATTGGTCGAGGTAAATCCAGTGGTGCACCATATCCACAAGCGTAACTTACGGACAATAACGGGGTGAGTGATTTTTATAAATCCGTTGACTTGTTTCGTTATTGCGTGGCGGGTGAACGATACAATTTACACCTTATTTCATTGCGTACTTACGTATCTTGCCGACATCGAAAAGAAGATTAATTTCCATCATAACTTCTATTTTGTTTGCAAGGTGTCTGGGACAAGCTCCTGGCTGTATGATTTCTGTATTGAATACATTTTGTTTTTACTAGTTCAGATCTGAATAGTATAAGATTTACCGCAAATTTTTGTAAGTACAAAAAAAATCTCCACTGTCGAGTTTATAATTTTGAACATTATATACGATTCTGCGATTTGTGACTTGTGGCTACTGATTTTGTATATATCATTAAATTGTTTTATTTTTGCAATTTAGTTTTACTCGTCACTGAACCCGCTACTTGTAACCTCAACTTGTTTAGTTACCTTTTGCTTTCGCGCTTTCGGCCATTTGTTTTTCAGAGACGACAAAAAGCGCGTGGCGCCCTTTTTTAGGCTTCTATACAAAGTATACCAAGAAGCCTTATGATCTGGCTCGGTGTCTGTCCGTCTGTCCGTCCGTCTGTCTATCCGCATAATTCAAAATCATACAGAGCGTTTCAAATCGTGTTGGAAATACTCTGTGTGTATACAGGTTTAAGAACTGATCTTTTATTTTACTTTGATGTGAAAAAATAATTTTTTATTGATGTGGTTAGTGAAGTTAAGTTGTAAATAAAAGAGAAAGGAGAGGATTGGTCCACCTCAAAAAAAGGACCATACATTACAGAGAAGTAAAGTTTCGAATAGAATGGAAAAGTTTGATTGTTATTACTTATATAGTAAATGATAATTACCAACCGCAAAAAATTTAATTGGTGCAGATTATCTGATTATGTGATGGTACATTATATGGCGATCAAAAATAAACAGATAACAACAACTTTTCATACCAGAAAAGTAGTTGTATGTATAGAAGCCTAGGAACCGCTGCTGATTTTGAGTTTGGATCAGGTCGTAGCGGTCTGTTCGCTGACCCACCCCAAATTGCTCTATGTGTGTGGATTCCGACACTGAAGATCAGTGACCCGAGGCCAATCGCGGTCGGGTGGAAGAGTGGCATGCGAAAGAGCACACGTAACATCGAATTCCATCGCAATGCCCCCTACCCGACCGTCAAACCAGGAGGCCAACCAACGAGGAGGAAAGGAAAGGTAAAGGAAGGGAAAGGGAAGAGAAGGAAAAAAGGAAAAAAGAACTCGGACAGGTAGAAGAGAGGCTTGCGAAAGAGCACACGTTTCATCGAATTCCATCGCAATGCCCCCTACCTGACTGAGCAACCAGGAAGCCATTCATGAGAGGAACTTGGAGGCCCAAACGAAAAAGGCGGGTCTGCACACGATACTGCAGACCCAACGCATCTGCCCGAACATCCAGGGCGGGAGATGTCGAAGATCCCGACATCTCGGACCGAGCATCCCGGAAGAAATGCCTGACGGCGAAACCCGGGTGCTTGGTAGGGGGGAGTTTTAGTCAGTGAAGTCTGACACTATCCACTTCGATTAAGTGGGTGTCTCGCACGAGATTTCTCCTCCCTGCGTTGAGCTAAAAAAAAAAAAAAAAAAAAAAATTGCTCTATGTAGAGTTAAGCCGCAGCGTCGTCATACCAAGTCGGGGATTGCAGGTAAGTGGAGAAGGGTCGGTGATAAGTATTTTGTCGACCAAGTTTTGTGCAAAACCAAATGAAAATTCAAACGAATGTATAAATAAATACCCCACACGTGCGAGTAGGCGTGTAAGAATGCAAAGCTCGTGAAAGATAACAGCTAGACGAAAATGCAGACAGCATCAGGGATTCACACAAAGAAATGCACGACAGAGACATGACAAAGCAAACTATATATTGTCATGCACTCGAGCCTCTAAATTGCCCCACGTGACTGCGCTATATAAATGTCATGCAAAAACAATTAAATTTTAAATAAAAGCGCTCTAATAAAAGTTAGCCCAACAACCAATCTGCTCCGGTCCTAGCTCAGCTCAGCAAAACAACTGAAGTGCAAAACTCTGAAAATGTTCCCACAAATAACTCACCAAATTTGCTTAAATGGCCACTTTTTAATAGCTGTGGATCTCTCTCAAATCACTCACTTTTACGTGACAAATAAAATATATAATTGCATAGATAATCTTTATATTTAGTTTCATAAATTTCATAAAAATTACTCTGGTACCAGTTAAGAATACAAAAAAATTAATGTTGTACAAAATTTTATATTGGGAAATTCCCTTATAAGCAATAGAGTCGTTGAAATTGTGATGGCCTCCTCTTCTTTACTTCTTTTGCTGTGTTGATGTAATACCAACACAGATGTGAAATGTTCTTTTAAAATTCGCGTAAATTTGTTGACTAACTGTCTTTATTTTTGATTGAATTAATGAAATTTTATTAAATTTTGACTGGTAGTTGCTTTCAGTACCCTTGAGTTAGAAGCAACGCCGTAAAGTTCAAAGAAAAGTTTTTTTTAAAGAAAATAATAATGTTTGAAATACCTTATCGCAATTAAAACTCGTTCACCTGATGTAACACTATGACTCATACTCCGCATCTGCGCAGGATCAAGGATTGATACTTCAGTTAAGATTTCTTCATTCAGCGTGTCGAGTGGTGTATCCGTTTGATTCTGATATCGACCAAAATTTCCAACATTATTAGGTGTTATCACCTCCAAATAAACGAAGTGCTACTGTTTAAAATAGCCAACTGATAAAATTACTAGCGACTTGTCTTTAAAGATGGTTGTTCCATCTACTTCACCAAAACAAAAAGGATATAAATTAATCATAGCAAGGTATCTCAAACGTGAGCTTTGCCTCTGCATTTCATCCAAAGTTTCATAACCTCAAAATTTTAAGGATCCAAAATCAATGTTGGTTACTATTTAACCGTACGACCTTCTTTGATTGAGCGCTCAAGGCAAACTAAAATTTCTTAGTGCATCTGTGAAATTTTCAAAATTTTGTGTCTATTGTACCACTTCTACATCTTAATCGCATCCAATTTTTCCAAATATCACGTTATGAAATTTATTAAACGTCTGAAGGTAAGTCTTTATGTAATTTTAGAGTTTTTAAACTATTTTAACATGTTTTATTTTCCAGAATTCACTGGTTTTGTTGAGATGTTTCGTCGAGACTCGAGTCACTTCCATTTTTTTCACTCAGCACTCCGAATTTGATCTTTATTGCTAGATTACACAAATTCCGACTCTTAATGTACTAAAATGACACTGTGAAAATTTTCAGAAAGAATACAATATCTTACAATGTACAAAATTTGTTATTTTTACAATAATTCAACTTTTTAAGATCCCATAGGTTAAAGATAATAATATCCTGTTACAAAATTTTGATTTTCACTGCAATGATATCGTTTCCTTTAAATCTGATGTGACAGATTCCTTCATGAGATCTAATAGTGAGCCTAAAATGTATTTTCTAGAGTTCCACAGCCCTATTCAGTGTTTTAGCACAGATCGTGTGAAAGTGAAATTTTAGTTAGATGAGTCATCCTTCTAGAAACCCCTTTTTCCCGCTGCTAAATCATGTTAGCATGGTCATGCTGTATTGCCGAGCTCAGCCACCCATGAACAAAACGCTTGCTTGCATAAGATACAAATATAAGGTACAAATATTATCGTATGGGAGAAAAACCTTTTTAGCTTTTAAAATAAATAAGAGTGTTAAGCTTTTCACCCATATGAATTTTAAGAGGCCAGCAAAATACGACAATATAATGACAAAGAGTCCAATATGCCTGAGGCGTGAGCAATGACCTTTAAAGGAAAAGTAAATATATGCTGTAGCTATGTATATCGAGTTTCACTTTTTTTATCCCATTATAAGCATGATATAAAAATTTACAATACAAAACTTGCATCGTACGAAAAACTCCCACTTTCGAATCTAAAAATAACGAAAAAAAATGACGCTTTCGCGGTATCCTGGAGAAAAATAACTTATCAGTTACCTTATGCAAACCGAACGATAATCGAGGCACATCCTTGCAAGGTCGTTGAAAAAATAATTTTGTGAAGCTCTGCATAACAGTAATTTTGCTGATAGGTACACACATGTTGAACGTAATTATTTAAAACAAGGATTAAGAAATAATTAACTACATCACCAATATACCTAACGTAATAAATGTTATAAGAAAATTTAAAACAAATTATTGTAGCGTAGCCATAAATAAATAATATGTCCTTCATTTATGCGTTCTATTTTATTTTTAAATTTGCGGAATAGCGCCAAATGCAAAGGAAATAAGACCAGGAAAGTGATATGCTTATAAAACCGGTGTGTTCAAAATATCGTCTTTGAAAAGCCGCGAAGTGCTATCTATTTACGATTAAAAAAAGCTGATTACAATAAAAAATACTTTCGCTTTTAAATAACCAACGTAGTAATTGAAATTTACTTTAATTAAAGATTTATTAATCACGTTAATTCAAAATCAAATATAAATAAAAATTGCAAATTCAACATCTAATCTCTCTAGACGACTTAATAAGGTCTAGACGTCTAGACCACAGTTATTTATAGCAAAAGATAGCCGTGAAGGTAAGCACATTTACGGTTTATGCTGACGGGTGAAATATTATGTAAACTTACTGATGTAAGGGTATACGATAATAGTTATTTACATAAAAGTCAGGAAAATGACATATTACTGACGAGGGGCAATGTTGAAATACGAGGCACTTCATGCCGAGTATTTTAGAGCCCCGAGTCAAGTGAGACATTTTACTGACATGTTTTGTATTAAATTTTTCCGAAAATCGTAAAGAATCGAAATTTTAAAACACTAATTGAACGACATTTTTAAAATGAGCAAAAATCAAGTTAGTCAATTTGTTGACTCCATAGTTACAAACAAAACAATAATAAATAATCAGTAAATTATTATTAATTTTGTACGTGTCGTGTAACAGTTTGTCGATAATTTATAAATTAGTGATGAAAGAGGACGAAAATTATTGTGACGGTGTTCACGACATTCCATTCGATGTAAGTGAAGCTGCGGCCGCTGCTACTAAAGATCTTTTACCGTCCAAATCGAGAGAGCGATATGAAAAGGCATTCACAATCTTCGAAGATTGGTGTAGACTTAAAAAAGTGACTTCACTTACAGAAGATGTATTTCTTGCTTATTTTGCGGGAAAAGCAAGTACCTATAAAGCTTCAAGTCTTTGGAGCACTTACTCTATGTTGAAAGCAGTGCTTTTGTTGAGGAAAAATTTGGATATAAGCAAGTTTTGTAAACTACTTGCTTACCTAAAACGAAAATCGGCTGGTTACCAAGCAAAAAAATCAAAATGCTTGTCTCGCGACCAGATTGATAAATTTATTCTTGAAGCTCCCGACAAGGAATTCTTATTGATGAAAGTAAGTTATTGCAATGGTTAAAATGCTTCAAATTAATCTATTTCTCTTTCGTTATTACAGGTCGTGCTTATTTTTGGCGTGTTTGGAGCCTGTCGATGCGACGAATTATCAAAGATGTTACTCGATGACATTGAAGGTCAAGATAACATTCTAATAGTACACATTCCTGATTCTAAGACGAATAAACCTCGACGCTTTGTAGTTGTTGATGAAGGAAATACTGAGAAAAATATTGCCATGTACAAGCGTTATGTGGCACTACGCCCACCTCATACTCCACTCAGGCGCTTATTTCTCAATTACAAGCAAGGGAAATGTACTTTCCAACCAGTGGGTTTACATTCTTTTGGAAAATTTCCTTCTAAAATTGCTACGTACCTTGGCTTACCCACACCTTTTGAATGCACAGGCCACCGTATGCGGCGTACTTCAGCGACTTTGTTAATTTCAATTAATTAATTAATTAGTTAATTAATTTCAAGTTATCGATCGATTTTAAATTACCAATTTGGACTTAGTAATCAAGTTCGAGTTAATTTCAAGTTATCGATCGATTTTAAATTACTAATTTGGACTTAATAATCAAGTTCGAGTTAATTTCTAGTTATCGATCGATTTTAAATTACTAATTTGGACTTAATAATCAAGTTCGAGTTAATTTTAAGTTATCGATCGATTTTAAATTACTAATTTGGACTTAGTAATCAAGTTCGAGTTAATTTCAAGTTATCGATCGATTTTAAATTACTAATTTGGACTTAATAATCAAGTTCGAGTTAATTTTAAGTTACCGATCGATTTTAAATTAAAGCTGAGCAAATCACTCCCTCATTCATAGTTTTAGTGCGTATAGCTACGAGGGTCGTGGAGAGTTGAAATTTTGCATTCCCGTGTGGTTTTACTAGGATTGAACGGGAAAATTGTCCGTTTCTAGATGGAACATAAGGGAGGGGGTGAAATGGCGGTTCAAAGTGGTCCTAAAATTTGAGAATTCATTTTGGAGGGTTGAAATTTTGCAGGCATCCCCGGGCGACAGTCGATGGGGCGAAACAAATTTTTTTTCCAATGTTTTTCCGAGCGCTCGGCAAAACGGCTCAGCGCGGTTTTTCGTATTTTTGACGCTTTTTCCGGGGTTTTCGTACGATTGACCTCAAATTTTCGAGAGGGGTGCGGGCGGCGAAAACGGACACCGGTCTTGGGCCAAATTTTCGAAATTTTGTCCTGTTTCCGTTTTAGGGAGGGGGACGCGTTTTCTTCTTCTTTTGCGCTTGGCTCGCTTATTTGTATATTAAAGTTTCGATTTTTTGGTCTCATTTGGATCCGCCCGAATTTTGATTTGCATTTCTGCAAAAAAAACCGTAGGTCGTAAATCGATTTAGACCGCTAAGCGAGACGACGATTTTAATTACATTTTTTTTTGCCGTTTTTTGCGCTACGCCGGGCGACGTCGAACAGATCGCGAAACAAAAAACGCCGTAGTCGAGCCGACCGTATGCAAGACAAAATTTGTGGAAATACTTTTTCTCGAAAAATGAACTGGTTTGGAGTAATCGTGATATACAAATTAAAAACAGCAAATTTAAAAAATTATGGTTTGCCGAGTTATATTATCATAAAATATTATATAATTTAGTAATTTTCCATAGATGATGCAATAGGAAATGTTAACATTATAATTGTTTATTTCATCGATTTAGCAAAAAGGAAATCTAGAATATTCTAGAATATAAAATTTGCTAAATAAACTATTTGCAAACACATAAAAATTAATGTCGATTAATATTCAGGCAGTATTGTTTAAGTCGTCATAATGTAACTTTAAAGTATTGTTAAAGTATTCAAGTAGTCATAATGTAACGTAAAATAATTATTTGTCAAGTTGTTATTTTTAAGTTATTATATTCAAGCAGAAATTCTGCAAGTAAAAATTGTGTGGAAATTAAATAATATTCAGAAAAAAATAAATTAATAAAGTTTTAAGTGTTTTTTATATAAAGTGTTAAAAGTTCAACATACATTACTTGCCGTAGTTTAATTTTGATCTGTCCAAGTGATTTGTATTGTTTATTACTATAATTTAATATTTTAACTAATTTACTTGTATAAACAAGTTGTGTAATTAATATTAAACGAATTTTTTAATTACTTCTAAAATATTAATTCTGACGTCATTGCGCCCATAGTTAAAATTTGATTGCACATAGACGGCACGGGATTCCGCAAATTTCTAATTTTTTTTGGAAAATGACAATTTTAAATATTTTTCAATGCAAACATGTTATATTATTGTTAAAATGAAAATATAAAATAAGTGCTTTTAAAAAATATGAGTTACCATGTTAAATTACAAATTAAATTTCGTAACTTTGATATCTCAAAGTAATTTGTGTATTTTATCGAGTTAAAAATTATTTTGAGTTAACATCTGTTTTATTAATATTTAATATAAAATGAAGTGGAATCTACTAAATGGGAAAGTAATGTGTTGTCACATCAGATTTTTTAAAAACGACCTTCTTCGTAAGAGATTTTAAAAACGACTAAATAAAATGCCTTAGTTAGCTTATCACGTCATAATAATTCTGCATATTTGTTATTTTAAAAATAGAACTTATTACTTTGTAATTTAAACAGCCCTTTGTGTTCGGTTCGAAATAAAACAAACGACGCAAACATTTTTGTAACAATAAATTTGATTTAAGCTCACAAAAAGTTTTGTAATTGTTAACTAATTTTCGAAAAAATCCTACTTTTACGGGTTATTATGAGAGAAGCTGAATTAATAAATAATATGAGTAATGTTCCATTTCGTATTGTGAATGCAGAAAAAACCTAAGTCCAAATTTCTTGATCTACATTTTATTACAGAAAATTATAGTTTGAGAATTGTTTTACAATGCAGAAAAATCTCAAGTCCAAAATTATTATAAAATTTTATTAGGATTAGGAATATTAGTAAATTCATAAGCATTCATTTTATCTAGTGGGTATAAAGGACATTATATCCATAATTTCAATTAAAGTTTATAATACAAGATCTTTCTTTAAAATATTTGCATGGAATGCTAGCACCGGTTATATAGTATGTACAACTCGTATAAATACATATCTAACTGCAAACTGGCTGCGTCTGAGTGCAGCCAGTACATTCGACTGTACATACATTCGATGCGTGTACGTATAAGCTTAATAATAAATATATGTAGGATGTTATTTCGTTGTCTAGGTTCTTTTAATTAAATAAACACACTGATTGAACGATTTAATTACTATAAGCTGAATTATTATTACAAATGAAAGTTAACACTTGAATAAATGATTGATTACACAAATAAATGGTTGATTACACAAATAAATGATATTATATCGTCGTACGTCGTTCGTCTAGGTTAGCGGTTACTTGCCGACTGACTTCAGCCGGACCCCTCTTCTTGCCATTCCCACAACTCGGCCTTCCTGGTATGGATCCGTCTCGGATTCACCATCGTCTTGGATGTTAATCCATGGCTTCATGTATTCGGCGCACGTTGTATTTTTGTACGGCCCTTCGTGGTTGCCCTCTCTAACGACATCATAGGTGGCATTGGGTTTCTTTTTTGTTACAACATAAGGTCCCAAATATTTTTTTCTTAACTTCAAACCCGGCCCAAACTGGGTTCTTTTTATGGCTACTAGGCTGTTTACTTCATAAACCTTTGGTAACCGCCTTCTCAAATTGTACGCGTGGCGGTTCTCTTCCTGAATTCGTTGTATTTGACCTTTTGCCACTCTTCTGAGGTCTTCTCGTCCTTTTTTGAATTCATTTTGGATTTCGTCATGCAGCTCGGCTTCCATCAATTCTTTTATTCTCAGGACTTCTTTGCTTTTCATTTTGACACCCGTCATCAATTCGAATGAAGTGGTATCAATACTCCTTTGGTACGTAGAGTTAATCGTCTGCTGCAATTGGTTGACATGTTTGTACCATTTGCTTGGTTCTTCGATAGACAACTTCGACAGGACAGGGATTATTATGGAGTTGACCCTCTCAACTTGACCGTTAGCTCCAGGTAAGCCTGTAGTTACTCTGTGGTGTTCGATGCCTTCTTCTGCACAATAGTTCTCGAATTCGCCTGCTGTAAACGCTGTTCCTCGATCGGAGATAATACAACTGGGATTACCGAATATTTTCTTTTGATTTTCCAGCTTTTCTACGACTTCTTTGGCGGTGGTGGACTTCGTCGGATATAGCCATACGAATTTGGTAAATGCATCAACCACTACCAAAATATGTTTGTAATTTTTGTTGGTCGATTCTAGCGGCCCCAAATGGTCTATATGGTACGTGTGAAGAGGAACGTCACCTTTCGGCAGTGGATGTAGGAACCTTTCCATTTTTCCTCTTTTCCTGTTAAACAAAATACATTTTATACAGTTTGCAATACAGTTTTCGATCTTCTTTTTTAATTTCGGTATGTAATATTCGCGCATCACGATTTCCTCCGTTTTTATAACACCGAAATGTCCGTTTTCGTGCGCACTTAATATTACATTCGTTTGCATACCACTAGGAATTACGATTAATTCGCGCCCGTCTTTGTATTTATATAAAATGTCATTCTTTAGAAAATAGTCTTCATATTCACTTGATTTTAATATTGTTTTTACACTTTCTATTAGATCGTCTTTATTTTGCGCGGCTTTAATTTGTGCACTTATATTATTGTGTGTCTCTATTATCATTACGGGATTTCTACTTAGGGCGTTTACGTGTTTCATTCGCTCTCCCGGTCGATGTTCGATTGTGTACTCGAATTCTTCGAGCATCATTGCCCACCTGGCAACTCTGGTTGTCAAACTCTTTTTATCCATCGTTTTCTAGAAAGCTGAGCAATCTGTCACGATCTTAAATCCTAGTCCAAGCAGATATACCCTAAATTTTTCTAACGATCTTATGATTGCTAATACTTCCAACTCATAGCTCTGGTATTTTTCTTCTGCTGGCGTCGTCTTTTTGCTCATATAGTAAACAGGGTGTAATTTACCATCGTCGTCTGATCTCTGGAGTAGTACAGATCCGTACCCATGTTTGCTTGCGTCCGTGTGTAATTCTGTCTCGCTACCTCGTTGATAGATTTGTAACACAGGTTCACGGCTCAACAAATGTTTTAAGTTTACAAACGATTCTTCTTCTTTCAATCCAAATGTAAAATCACTTTACTTCTTCAACAGGTCGCTTAGAGGCTTCGCTATTAGAGCATATGATGGCATAAATTTTCGGAAGTAGCCTGTTAAGCCTAGGAAACTTTGAACTTGCTTGACGGTCGTAGGCTTCGGAAAATTGCAAAAAAGAAAACTGCGACAGTTTTAAGTGGTGACGGCTGGATAGTTCCATTCTCAATTACATGTCCTAAAAATTCTACACGTCTCTTCAGAAATTGGCACTTTTTCTTTCTTATTTCTAATCCGTATTCTCTGGCAACATCTAAAACTTGCTTTAGATTGCGGATACCTTCGGCTTCATCTTCTGACGGTATGATTATATCGTCTATGTATAGGATAACAATTCCTTCATTTATTAGAGGTCTAAATACGTGATAGATATATCTTTGGAACACTGGTGGCGAATTACATAATCCAAAAGGGACTTTCAGGAACCAATACTGTCCACGATGAGTCACAAATGCGGTAAATTTTCTGCTTTCCTGATCTACTGACACGTGAAAAAATCCGTTTTTCAGATCAATTGTACTGAAAATTTTAGCTTTCTGTAATTCGTTCAATTGTTCTTCTATTAATGGCAACGGAAAACGATCTTTAACAATCAACTTGTTAATCTTCCTGTAGTCAATGCAAATCCGCGGAGTTCCGTCCTTTTTCTTTACGACTACTACCTGACTCGTATATTCTGATTCGCACGGTTCTACAACGCCGTTTCTTATCCATTCTTCTACTTGATTGTCTACTACGTCGCGTTCGGTGAAAGGCAATCTTCTTGGAGTGTTAAATATGGGTTGGTCATTTTTTACAATTATTTTCATCGTTACATTCGTGGTTTTAGTTTTCTCTGGTTGGTATTCCTCCAACATCTGGTTGATTATCTTCTTGTTGCGTTTTTCAAGTACATGGCTTAAATCTGGAGTTTCTTCTCTATCTGGATTTAGTGAAATCTGCATCACAATGTTATTCGGCTCTTCTTTGTGAATAATAACGCCATCTTGGTTAATACGCACCTCAGCTTGTCGCAAAATTTCATTTCCTACTACTGATACATAATCTTTCCTTACTGCTCTAATGAGAAGTCAGCTCGGAAAAGATTAAGTCCACGCAGAAGGATAAAACCATCTACTTTAATTTTGCGTGGGGCCCTGGTGTTAGGTTTTAAACTAGCTCGTTTATTGCGGAAGCGAGAGTCGTGGATCGTGTGAAAGAAACACCCCGGAGAGATCAAGGAAACAGCTTTGCTAACACAACACAATTAAAATGGACAATTGGATGTTAATTGTCAGAAGGCAAAGATATAAGCGATGTCGGACGTAAAAGGTGTTAGCCGACCAAAACAGGCACAGTAGCAACGGCATTGCCACCGAAAATCACTCCCAAACATAAACCAAGGGCACATTCGAATGGTTATATAAAAATCCCACGATAAAGTGGAACCATATCGAATCCCCAATGAAAAACAAACGAAAGCAATCTCGATGAAATGTCGCACCCTGTATATGGGTCGAACATCGTAGCCTTACATAAAAAAAAAGAACATAAAAACAAAAATAAACACACAAAAAATTGTTCAACATAGAATTTCAAATATGAAATTCGAACGTACTACTATCATTTTGGAATCCCTTCGTCAATGCATTTTACCATAAGCTATTCGATGTTATAAGTGGAAATAAATACCCTGAACAAGTTAATTAAATAAAACACAAATATCAATAATTAATAATTTTAAAAGTTTATTACATATCAACCTGAACATTCGATCCATTTCACACTTGCGAATGCGAACTGGATAAGATAAACTAATATCACCTCGCCGCAAGAATATAAAATTTGCAAGGCTATCGCAATCTTGGCGACCACTCTAAGAATAAAAAAATGCATGACAAAAAGGAAACCAAAATGTTACACATAAAAAAATACATAAATTGGTCAAGGGTGAACTCCAACGTCATCGTTCTCCAGGTGTACGGAAGAAAATTTGGCTAAATTAATTATCCAGTAACTGCGAAGCAATGAACAAAATTATTGGGTGACTTACCATTGTGAAAATGAAGTAATATTTCACAGGAAGCACTGACCATGGGTCCAACAAAAAATGTACGATCCGGGAAAAATCAACCATCCCTCAAATCACGAATGTCACATCCCCATGAAGGGTTTTGGAGCGCAAGATCCAAAAAACCATTCGTATTGATGGATGGGAACCCTCACAAAATCGAATCATCCCTTTTCAAAATTTTTAACCAAAAACTGATAACCATTTCACAGCCCTTTCAAACATGACCGGAGCGTTCGAGCGCCCACCAATGACCTCTTATCATAGCATGCGCGAGTTTAATCTCCGTCAATCACGCTCGCTATACAGGGTGCTACGAAATATGTCGCTAGATGTTAAAAGTTGAATTTATAAATTCAACGTTGTTGCGAAAAGTGAAAATTTTTCGTAACACACCCCCGAAGTAAGATATCTGACCGGAGGTCAAGATAAAAAAATCAAAAAATTATCAGACAAGCGAAGCTGGAAACGAACTGTGGATTGACGGAAAAAAACTTATTCATTTACTGTAGTGTGGAGGTAGTTTGTAGCAGTACTTGGTAGGAAAGAAATATTAAGCGTTGCTAATAAAAAAATGAGCTTAAAATATTTCAAAAAAATAAAAAAATCAAAATCTCTAAAAGATTGAGATCAAAAAAATAATAATAATACTTGTATGGTTTAGTACACAATTGACGAAACGCCATCGTAAATCCGCAGAAGCGAAAACCAAATGGTAGAGCTAACAATAGCTACTGAAAACCATATAATAGGTGATTTTGTCTCAGATAAAAATCAATGAGTACAAAATGGGCAGCCCGCATTGGACCTGCACCGAAAAAACTGTGGGCAGCCCGCATTGGACCTACCGAAAAAACTGAACAGCTAGGAAAAAAAAACATCTAGACTGTCGATAAGGAATGGCTCGCATCGGACCCATTCGAGAATAGTCGAACAAAAATATTTTCGAACCAATTCTACTCTTCCAGTATGAGACACTCATAGTTCTCAACACATAGGAAGTGGTTTGTCAAAATGACAAAATAATTAATAATTTGATCAAGAAACTTGACCAACAGATCGTCCTACCAAGACTTAAACAAATTTCCTCAAACCGTTGGAATAAATTCCGATGAAATAATTAATAGCTTGATGTTATGCTATAATCATGACGGGTTTTATGTGAATATGTGATCTCAGATGAAATTAGACCAATAGCGAGTGCATTACCCAACCTCCTGTTAGGTAATGTTATGATTTAAGGTGTTGTTAAACCACATAGCGAACAAACATTACTATGTAATGTATGATGTAATGTAAGATAGGATTCAAGATGTTAACGAACCCACAGTGACAAACATTACTAATGAAATGTATGATTTAAGTTTTTGTTAAACCATTAAGTGAACAAACATTACCCATCCTCCACCCTTATGTAATGTATGATTCAAGATGTTATTGAACCAATCAGTGACAAACATTACCCAGCCTCCACCCTTAGTGTAATGTATGGTTCAAGCTGTTATGGAACCAATTTGTTTACAAACAATTACTCCATCCAACCACCCTTAGTGTAATGTATGGTTCAAGCTGTTATGGAACCAATATGTGTACAAACAATTACTCCATCCAACCACCCTTATGTAATGTATGATTCAGGATGTTATTGAACCAATTAGGATACAAACAATTACTCCAACCAACCACCCTTAGGTATTGTAGATCCACGGCAAGCTAAAGGGATTTCACCCCCAGTAGCTTGTGGAAAACCAAAAAAATAAAATTCGCTACACATAGCAACGAACAGTACACATATTAAGGTAAAAAAATTACACATAACACTTTACCAATAAAATAATAATAAAAATTTTAATTTAAATCGAAGGTATAAAATAATTATAAAAAATATCTTTCATAACCCTTCAAACACTCGGCATCAAGGAATTTACACAATCACCAAAAAAATATACGTTGAAACAATCCAATTACGGTGCGCGACTTAAACAACAACAGTCGTAACAGCAACCAAGGATCAACAAACGCAGTTGGCTGCAAAAAAATAATTCCGCCGGTATAAACAACAATGTTTCATTCAAAAAAACATAATAATAAAATTGACAACAAAACAAAATTGCCAATAAAATAATGCAAAAGCTGTTCCTTAAATTTTCTCCGGGCATTCACCAAAAATACAGATGGAAATGAAGCAAACAGTAGCAAACAGAAGCAAATACAGAAGCTCCCACGCTTTGGACGCCAGTGTAACATAACAGTAGCACATACAGAAGCAAGCCCCACGTTGGAACGACAGTGATACAAAATCCTTCCTTACTGCTCTAATGAGAAGCAGTTTGGAGAAGATAAAGTCCACGCAGAAAGTAAGAACCTTCTACTTTTGAATGCGTGGTGCCCTGGTGTTAGGTCAACTAGCTCTTTGATGGAAACGTCGGTATGCGAGGGCCGTGGATCGTGTGAAAGAAACACCCCGGAGAGATCAAGGAAACAGCTTTGCTAACACAACACAATTAAAATGGACAATTGGATGTTAATTGTCAGAAGGCAAAGATATAAGCGATGTCGGACGTAAAAGGTGTTAGCCGACCAAAACAGGCACAGTAGCAACGGCATTGCCACCGAAAATCACTCCCAAACATAAACCAAGGGCACATTCGAATGGTTATATAAAAATCCCACGATAAAGTGGAACCATATCGAATCCCCAATGAAAAACAAACGAAAGCAATCTCGATGAAATGTCGCACCCTGTATATGGGTCGAACATCGTAGCCTTACATAAAAAAAAAGAACATAAAAACAAAAATAAACACACAAAAAATTGTTCAACATAGAATTTCAAATATGAAATTCGAACGTACTACTATCATTTTGGAATCCCTTCGTCAATGCATTTTACCATAAGCTATTCGATGTTATAAGTGGAAATAAATACCCTGAACAAGTTAATTAAATAAAACACAAATATCAATAATTAATAATTTTAAAAGTTTATTACATATCAACCTGAACATTCGATCCATTTCACACTTGCGAATGCGAACTGGATAAGATAAACTAATATCACCTCGCCGCAAGAATATAAAATTTGCAAGGCTATCGCAATCTTGGCGACCACTCTAAGAATAAAAAAATGCATGACAAAAAGGAAACCAAAATGTTACACATAAAAAAATACATAAATTGGTCAAGGGTGAACTCCAACGTCATCGTTCTCCAGGTGTACGGAAGAAAATTTGGCTAAATTAATTATCCAGTAACTGCGAAGCAATGAACAAAATTATTGGGTGACTTACCATTGTGAAAATGAAGTAATATTTCACAGGAAGCACTGACCATGGGTCCAACAAAAAATGTACGATCCGGGAAAAATCAACCATCCCTCAAATCACGAATGTCACATCCCCATGAAGGGTTTTGGAGCGCAAGATCCAAAAAACCATTCGTATTGATGGATGGGAACCCTCACAAAATCGAATCATCCCTTTTCAAAATTTTTAACCAAAAACTGATAACCATTTCACAGCCCTTTCAAACATGACCGGAGCGTTCGAGCGCCCACCAATGACCTCTTATCATAGCATGCGCGAGTTTAATCTCCGTCAATCACGCTCGCTATACAGGGTGCTACGAAATATGTCGCTAGATGTTAAAAGTTGAATTTATAAATTCAACGTTGTTGCGAAAAGTGAAAATTTTTCGTAACACTACAACTTCGTACTGACAGACATAATCTGGCACGACATGAAACGTAAGTTTAAAATCTGCGTTATTAACTGTAACTGTTTCTGTAAATTGACCTAACGTTCTTGCAGTCTTGTTGCCTAACCCACTTAATGTCGACTTGGAATTTGTTATATTGGGTTTTGACTGACATCTTTTAATCAATTTTTCCGCTATTAGGTTTACGTCGCTACCGGTATCAAAAAGGGTTGATATTTCAATATCTCTTATTTTTAAATTTAGTCTGTTGGTAATTTTAGTCGTTGCCAACTTGCAGCTATGTGACCAAACTCATTGCATTTGAAACATCTTCTTCCCTTTTCTTTGGAACGACAGTTGATTGATTTATGACCTTTACCGCCACAATTATAGCAGCGCATCTAAATTGCTGTTCTCGAAAAATTTGTCGACGATGCATCTCTGGGCTTCATTTTGACTGGGCTGGTGTTCTTTGCAGTAGGGTAGGGTGGTCGACAGTGGATCACCAATTTTTCAAACCCATATATCTTGAAAAATAATACATGAATGTTTTTGAAATTTTTGGTAGAGTAACATGGACTATAATCTTATCAACATATGGTAATTTAAACTAAGTTGTATTACAAGCAAACTATGAAAAAAATATTTAATTTTAAGTGCATAATGATTCAGTGTTGACCAGGGGTGGTCCACATTGGATCGGCCTACGGTTAACAGTGGATCAGCCACCATGATTATTGCACATATTTTAAAATGGAAAAACTATCACATTTTCAAACAGAAAATATAGAAAAACAATATAGGTATTTTCGAAAAAAATATATTATAGAGAGACAGAAAAAATACATTTTCGAGATAAAAATATAGGAAAATAAAAAAATTAGCACATTTTCAATAGAGAAAGATCAACTGAGAACTTATAATAAGACCGTCGCCTAGCGGTACCGCTAATTATTGGATTCGGAAGGATGAATCTTACAACCTGTTCTTTGACAAACGCCAGGTCAGGCACATCTGGCATACAAAATTGTTGTTGCGATTTAAATTTTAATCTTAAAAAGCTGACATAATATTCCATATTATGGTTCAAGGTGTTCAAAACCTTCGCAGTGTAGAAAACCCTTTGCTTTTTTGTACAAAATAGGACGAGCACAAATTCTTCTTGTTCTGCTTGACGAGCTAAGGGTTGTTATAAACGTTCTTCAGTCAACACGTTTTCATCGACTTCCATTTCATCTTCTTCAAACCAATCATTGTCATTGTGAGAATCTTGACACAATACTTTTTCATCATAGTCTTCTTCAGAATCACTTTGCAAAACTTGACGCTTCACTTTTTATTCTTTGGCTTCTTTTCTTCTTTTAGTTGCTTCTCTGGCCGTTGTTATTTCATTTTTTCTGGAGTGTCGGTGGCTATGATGCTTTTTCCTAGCTTTCTTGGTTTTCTTTTGTTGGTTCTAGGTTTGGCTCTCAGTGGCCTGAATTGTTCTGGCGATACAAAATTACTGTTGCAAATGGATGGTCCAGCAACAGCATCATCGTGTGATACCATATTACCTGCGCCAATATTATGAACTCCTTTTGTACGAGTAGTGGTTGAATTTCAGTCAATTCAGGTGTTCGCAACGTCAATTCAATATCGTCAACAGTAACAGTAGCTATTGACACATCAACTGGAGGAACTGACGTTTGGTCAACATTTTCAGAATGGATTGCAGACTGGACTGGAATCAGGCTGGCTGGAATCGGTCGATCTGTCACTGTGCTGGGCAAGAAATCATCACTGGAGAATATATCCCTGTCAAAGGGGCACCAGAATCTAAAATAAGAAAATATTGCATATACGTACTGCTATGTGCTCCTTAACTAATATTTGCTTTGGCTCCAGCCCTTAAGTTTGCTAGCCAAAACATGCTCAGTTAAAATGGTTCGTGGTGATAATTTTTTAGCTAAGGAGTTTAACACTATTGCCCTTCCTTACTAAGCTCCGGTGATGAGTCGCTCAAGGGTGAGTTCCTTATGGTTCGAAATATTTGAGGTGATCTTAGGGTGCAAATTGACTCTCTCGGGATACTTATTGCTTTCTTATTGAAAAATAAATAAAGATTTCAATAGTCTCAAAGAAATTGTTTATATTAAACAAAAGTGATGGTTATATTTACAGAAATAAATGTTTACACAAATAGTTGCAGATCTCAGATCTACCATTAATTAAATTTTCAAATAAGAACAATCAATGTAAAAATTTGTTTTCAAAACAAAGTGGTTTCCTCGCTTTGTCCTGTATTTATACGCATAAAATAAAGTTTATAATAAATTTAACAAATAATAAATTTCACTGTACCTTTTCACATCAGCAGAATCGAAGTTTTGATTTTTATTTTAAAAAGGATATTTTGTGTATGGCCAGCTTTAGTTTGCATCACATGGGTGAGTCATCGACCTTGCATTCAATTATACCAGTTATCAGCTGTTTGTCGTTGAGTGAGGTTGCTTTATTGAACTAAATTTCCTAATAATTCTGTTGCTGTTGTCCACCAAATCGTAGATGTTTTAAAATAGAGAAAAAGGTAAGTTGCATATCCTTTACAGTAAGTTTTGGATCCAGTGTTGTTGTTGAATTAAATCCGTGAATTGTTATTTTTGTAGAAGCATCCTGCGGACGGCCATTGTTGTTGTTGTTTACCAATTATGAAATTATTTCCATTCAGCTGAAAAATCTTAACCCTCAATTATTTGTAAACAATTGATTCGTGAAGAACATCTCGATACGTCTACACAACTTGAATTTACGAAGTCAAAAATTTGGTTAACCTCCAAAGATTTGTAAACATTGTTTTCTTGAGCGCATTGGAATTGCGTGCACTTTGTTCGAATGCACGAGGTCAACTAAACTTCGATCTAAAATCGATGAAATTGACACCATTGTTGCTTGAAAGTAAGTCAATTCTCATCCTATTGGATTTTTTATGTTTCCATTAATTCGTTTTTATTCCAGATTCATGATCTGCATTGAAATCCATGTCTTTTGATGTGACTCCCATGCTGTATTACTGGTATATTCTGTTTTTATGCCATTTTTTGGACGGCTATTTGACTCATATCTGCCACTTTATATCAACTCTTGGATTTTACACAAAATTGACCTTTATGTACTAATTTAACGATTTTCACTTTGAAATATTCACTTCAACTACATGAGATGATTACATAATTTTTGGTGTGAACAGTTTTGTACAAGACATGTTAGTTATTAAATAATTCAGTTTACAAGATGTTACATTTTTGTAGGTTATGACGATTTACACATAAAATGTTTTTTTTATCAATTTTGAGCTAATTCAATCTTTTTCATTATTTTTGATGTGACAATCATCAATGTATTTACTCTTAGCAATATTTAACATCTTAATCTTATCCTGAGAGACTCAAATTTGGATGTGAAACTGAAATTTTAGAAAATAAAATTTTCTCGTAGAGCAAAATTTTTAAAGTGCCTACCGATTTAGAATTTTATGCTTATTTTGAATTTAATATTCATTTTTGTATCGGGAGCCTTTATTTATCATTTTGGATCATAGCAGTACGTATAATATAAATAACAGGGTATTTTAATACATTGTGAGATAAGCATAATAAATATTATACACACAATACGTCATTTCGCCTTTCTGGAAATTTCCATTAAGTAATTCAAAATATATTTGCAAAAAACAAAAGTTTATAATTTTTTGGCCAGGTACTAATATAGGTCCACAGTGGATCATGATCCACTGTTAACCATGTAGCACTAATCCACTGTAGACCAACCCACCATTTAATTTTCAAACCGTGGTTTTGACAAAACAAATTGATTAAAACCTGTTATGCAAGTGTCCTCACGTGCGTTAATTATTTCTTAAAACAATGAAATCATCCAGAACTCTATCATAGAAGATCTGATCAAATTACACAAAAAGTTTGACTTACCTGCTAAAAACAAATGGAGGCTTTAAACCACAAATGTAACTGGTGAACATCCGACCATCAACGGAACCTCTCAGTTGTGAAATGAGTCAATGAGGGATCACATTGGCTACCACGTACATCTCGCACAAGCGCATACATACAATGGTTTAACTAATAAATGAGTGTTTCACTGTGTACCACCGATCCACTGTTGACCACCCCACCCTACGCACCTCATTCTTCAATTTAAATTTTTCGTAGGCTTTTATTTTTTCCTTGAATTCTGCAAACGTTACCGCTCCGTATAATGCGATTTTGGCGGTTGTTCCATCGGTTACTCCATCAATAATATATTGGATCACAGATTCAGTTTCAATATTTGCTCTGCTGGCAATTTCTCTCATTACCAAAACATATTCTTGCATGGATTCATCTTTTTTCTTCTTTCTTGTCATTATCATTTTATGGATTTCGGCACTGCTAATCTTTTCGTCAAATTCTTCTTTCAACGCTTTTTTAAGTTTATTCCACGTAGTGATACCCTGTTCGGCTTGTACTAACGACTTGACTGCACCTCTTAAGGATTTCTTGCCAAATATTAGCTTTTGAAGGTCATTCCACTTTGTCAATACGGCTAGTTCTTCAAAATCGTCAATCCATTTCTAATGGGATAATCGTCTTTACCGCTAAACGGTCTGATTGAATCTTCTACGTCTCTAAATGTTAATGCAAATGTTTTTTCAGATCTTCTTTTATTTCTGTGGACGTCTTTTTCATCGTCATCGTCTTCAATTTCGGCTTCTTCGTCTTCTTCGTCTTCGCTTTCTTCATGTTCGTCCATTTCGCTTTTATTTTCTACCTCGTCGTCTTTAGCGTCGGCGTCGTCTCGTTCAAACTTATTCAGAAACGAACAAATTTTTTCTACTACGGCTTCTTCTGGTCCGCTATATTCTAAATTAAGAATGTTGCAAATCGGTTCTAAATTAATAGTTTCTAATCGTGAACAAATGCTATCAATTTTAAGATTTAGGTCGTCGGTGTTTTCGTCAAATTTAAAACCAGTAAATGTTTTTAAGTTTCTTCTAACACGGCGCGCTTGCCCATCATTTTCAAAAATTAACGAATGCAGTTCCTTAACGACTTTGAAAGTGCTATTTGTTATATTTTGGCTAATTCTGGAATCAACTTCCAACTTTTCCATTTTTAAAATTTTAAGTATTTTATAATTTTATCAACACAATAAATAAAATAGTTAAAAATAAATTTTAATATTATTGTCTGATTATTTGAAAAGAATTTTATAAATGTCTTTGTTATTTTAAAGATTAAATTTATAATAAAGTTCATACGACCTGAATGTTTATCTTATCTCGGAATGCAAGGTGTTGCATTTATGTACAGCTGCGTTCACTCACTCTATATTAAAAATAATTTTAACGTCTTGCACTAATTTATAGTTCAATGTCACTAAACGTTGTAATGTTTATTGTTAATTTGTTTAATCGTTCTAACGTAGAATGTTTATTGTTAATAATCTCGGACGGCGCCCAAAATTGTTAATGATCTCGGATCGATCGCCCAAAATTGTAGGATGTTATTTCGTTGTCTAGGTTCTTTTAATTAAATAAACACACTGATTGAACGATTTAATTACTATAAGCTGAATTATTATTACAAATGAAAGTTAACACTTGAATAAATGATTGATTACACAAATAAATGATATTATATCGTCGTACGTCGTTCGTCTGGGTTAGCGGTTACTTGCCGACTGACTGCAGCCGGACCCCCTCTTCTTGCCATTCCCACATATAAATAAAAAATAAGCTTAATAATATATAGCTTAATAAGAATTATTATTGTATAAAAATACATAAATTTTAATTTTATGTATTCATAATTTTATTTAAAGTTGCAAAATCCGTCAAAAAATAATTTAACTATCTACTGTTTTGCTATAAATATGTGCAAGAAACTGGGTGTAATTAAAAGTTTTTAAACAGTTTATTGCTTATGCCCTAATTTCACTGCAATTTGTTTAACAACTGATGAACTAATATTAAAATTAGTTTTTCTTTTCAAAATTCGAATTCTAAACTACCTCGAAACAAAATCATAAAAGATATACCACTTACCAATTGGCAATTGCTAGCATTGTAGTCTGCGTTTCATTACAGCTCCGCTGCGCACAAGTGTATAGCGTTCAAGTTAGACAAACATTTTGATAGCGGACTGGACGTGTATTTATTATTACACTATTTATGTGACTAGCTGCTAAATTATAACTGATATGCTAGCGAAAATAAGAAACACGCTTTCAAAACAAAGCTGATAAGGCACCATTCTTTATAATAATTTAAATCTGATTAAGGTTATAATTATATAATTAATTATGCAAGTATTGGTATTTTTATTGTTATTTTTGGTGGTTCTGCAGCTCTGCAGCTCCTATGGTAGAACCGCCACTGATTGTAAATTATTGCTATTTCGTAATCATGAATGTTTTATGAATTCTTATAGTAATGTATCCATTTGTTAATCTACATTACTCGAAGGATTTATAAAACTTTTCATGATTATGAATTCGTAACTTCAAAAAAATATACTAATTTCAAATAAGAAGTCTCCAAACGGTTTCCTAGTCTCCAAGCGGGTACCAAAATAATGTGCACCCAAGCGGATAGATGGCGTTGAAAGACGTAGTTTTCCATAACATGGGAGTTACCACCATAATGGCTGCCGATGATGTTTACCTGTAAGAGTCCACCTCTTATTGTGATAACGGTTTGAGTGCAATTGTTGTTCCATTCATCCATAAAATTAGTGTGTACCGCTTAATCTATCTTCTAGGTAAGTTTTCATGTAATTATCCAATCTATTTCAGCTTTAGATAACTTTATTTTCAGATTCAGAAGTTTTGTTACCACATAAAAAAAACGTTAAGGTTGGCCAGCAGAATTCTTGTGCCAACTTCAAAAATCTCGTTTTAGTGCTATTAGATGGCGCTAAAATATTACACGCAATCGCATCTGACTCGATCAATGTCGCCATTTTATAATTTTGTCAAGTAGTGATTTATCAACAACTATAGCAGTAGTTTTCTAAATCGATAACATATAATCAATATAATCAACGCCCTCAATTAAGAAAAGTGATTTTGTACCTGTACAGTTACAGTGCTCCATCCTCCATATGGAACCAGTTACCGATTTACTTGCAGCTCGAGCGCTACCTTCGGAAGAATCAAAAATTGTAGAAAACAAGGGTATATTTTTGGAAACTCCAAATAATTCGATTAGCAATTACGAAATTAAACGAGAAGTGGTGGAAGATGTGAAATTTAATTTAGAAGATTTGCATCATTCCATTGATATTAAAGAAGATACTGACACTACACAAACAACGCTCAACAGTTTAAATTTTTTTGAGTGTGCAATTTGTGGTTATAAACTTGCTCTTAAACAAACTTTAATACGTCATTTAAGAGCTCATAAGAAAAAGGACAGGAAACCATTTATATGCAATATGTGTAACTTCAAATGTGCCTACAAATCACGGTTTGAAATCCATTTAAGAACTCATACCGGCGCGAAAGCATTTAGTTGTGATGTTTGTGAGTATACTTGTGCACAGAAATCATACTTACAAAGTCATTTAAGAACTCATACCGGCGAAAAACCATTTAGTTGTAATATTTGTGAGTATACTTGTGCACAGAAATCAGCCTTACAAAGACATTTAAAAACTCATACCGGCGTAAAACCATTTAGTTGTAATATTTGTGAGTATACTTGTGCACAGAAATCATACTTACAAAGTCATTTAAGAACTCATACCGGCGAAAAACCATTTAGTTGTAATATTTGTGAATATACTTGTGCACATAAATCAACCTTACAAAGTCATTTAAAAGCTCATACCGGCGTAAAACCATTTAGTTGTAATATTTGTGAGTATACTTGTGCACAGAAATCATACTTACAAAGTCATTTAAGAACTCATACCGGCGAAAAACCATTTAGTTGTAATATTTGTGAGTATAAATTTTCACGACGTTCACATTTAAAGGACCATTTAAAAATTCATACCGGCGAGAAACCTTTCGGTTGTGAAATTTGTGACTATAAATGTTCACAACGATCAAGTTTAAAAGTGCATTTAAAAACTCATACCGGCGAGAAACCTTTCGGTTGTGTAATTTGCGACTATAAATGTTCACGACGGTATAGTTTAAAAAACCATTTAAAAATTCATACCGGCGAGTTGTAAAACCTTTAGTTGTAAATTTTGTGACCTTAAATGTTCATTAAGAACACTTTAATATTAAGATATAATGTTTATTCAATTTTCAATATTTACTTCGACATGTCAACAAATTGTAATACATTATCTATTATTAGGTTAAGCCCTTTGTTAAATATTGTACATATTGCTATGAATTTTTGTGTATACTTATCCTAGCTACTAATTTAATTTGTCAGCTCTTTGAACTACGTGAGTTTTCAGTGGTGAGTTCAAAATAATAACTATAAAAACCAAAATTTTGACAAAACTAGTAATAATAATACTCTTGAATGTACGGTTCGACTTTCTTATTTCCTATCGCTGAACTCTGTAGAAACCAAAGGTGAAAAAGTGTGCTTATTCTTGTAGTATGGTAATTAATTGGTTAGTGTGTATTTACCTTTAGTTTATAATGTGTAACGATAAATTAGGCTAGTGTTGTAATTGCTGACTTACGCGCATTGCATTTGCAGCAATTATTCAATAAATACTAATTAGGCAAAATAAGTAGGTGTAAGATTTAGTAATAAAAGATGTTGTAAATAAAGTTGATTAGCATTGTTAGAAATGTAATTGTATGTGTATATACGTAGTGTATCAAATAAATGTCTTAACGAAATAATGGAATATTAATGATTTATCTCCTGGCGATCTTGTTATGTTACATGGCGATCTTGCCAATTCGAATCAAAGGGAATCAAAAAACTAGAAGAAGTTCATTGTAAAAATACTTCAAGGAGACAGGCCAACAAATTTACAAAATTAATACAAAAATGAGTACAACACAAACAAAGCAGGAAGATGTTATCATTGCACAAGCAGGTAATAGTGGTGGCCAAACTAATAGTGATGGTAAAGCTATTTCGACAAAAGATATATTATTTATATTTGTAACCATAATAGTATTATTGGTACTAATAAGTGTAATTTGGGAAAAATGCAAGAGACGACTCGAAAATAAAATCAGGGCAGAAGTGACGAGAAGCCAGATTAGCTTGTCAAAAGTATGAAGATGGTCAACAAAGGTGTTAATAAGTGTTAATAAGTGAAATAGCAATTAACTAAATTAGTGAAGTGCGGCGAAAGCAGTTTGTGTGATTAACAATAAATAATGTCGTCGTTCAACAGTGCCGGAAATGTCAGCCAACGAATTCAAAGAACTACTTGAAGAGCTGAGGGTATTCTTCAGAAATTTGAATAAAGACAGTCAAGAAAGACGTAAGTGTTTAAAGATAATAAATAGGAAATTTGATAAATTATTAGAATTAAGTAATGTATTTAAAGGTTTAAAAGAGAAATTGGAAGCGAGTCATGTTGTAAATGCTGAATTATTGGAAATAATTAAAGCATATGTTGACGAAATTTCAAAACTAATAGTAGCGATAGAAAAAATTTTAAAAGATAGGAAAAACAATTGTAATACAGAAAAAATGGCTGAAAAATTTGATTTAAGAACCGCAGCATCTTTGTTGCCGGTAATTGATGGTAGAGAGAGTACTACCAAGCAGCTTATTGACTCTATTGAATTATATAATGAATTATTAGAGGAAACGGGTAAAAAACTACTTACGCAGTACCCAGTAGACGCAGGTATCACAGTGATATCACTGTGATACCTCATTTGTGTCACAGTTGTGATATCACAGTGTGATGCCCATGTGATACCCATGTGATACTCATGTGATATTTTGTGACTTATTGTGATTTACCACCAAAGTGATATATATCACCTTATATGTGATATCGCACCAATGTTTCATTTGTGATACAGGTGTGATATTGAAAAATATTATGAATTTAAATAATCGCATCCCTAAAAAAAATCTGATGTGGCCAGCACATGACTTCCCTATAAGGAATCATTCCTTCATCGTTCATCTAAAGATTCGCAGAAATATTATTTAAATTTTACTTTATTATTTAATTAAATTATTAAAAACTATTGAAGAAAAACTATTTCGTCCTTCAAGTAAAGTGCCATTTCCGGTTTAGGGATTTCCTCAAAAATCAAATGGTTCTTTCATATATCGATTAAAGTGTTAAATATGAAATTTGGTTACTATATAACAATTTGTTCCTGAGATATTGAAGAAAACCCATTTCGTCCTTCAAGTGAAGTGCTACTTCCGGTTTAGGGATTTCCTCCAAATCACATGGTGCTTTAGTATACTGATTAAAGTGTTAAATATGAAATTTGGTTACTAGATAACAATTCGTTCCTGAGATATTTAATAAAAACCATTTCGTCCTTCAAGTGAAGTGCTACTTCCGGTTTAGGGATTTGCTCCAAAATCAAATGGTGCTTTCGTATACCGATTAAAGTGTTAAATATGAAATTTGGTTACTATATAACAATTCGTTCCTGAGATATTGAAGAAAAACTATTTCGTCCTTCAAGTAAAGTGCCATTTCCGGTTTAGGGATTTCCTCCAAAATCAAATGGTTCTTTCGTATATTGATTAAAGTGTTAAATATGAAATTTGGTTACTATATAACAATTTGTTCCTGAGATATTGAAGAAAAATCATTTCGTCCTTCAAGTAAAGTGCTACTTCCGGTTTAGGGATTTCCTCCAAAATCACATGGTGCTTTAGTATACTAATTAAAGTGTTAAATATGAAATTTGGTTACTAGATAACAATTCGTTCCTGAGATATTTAAGAAAAACCATTTCGTCCTTCAAGAGAAGTGCTACTTCCGGTTTAAGGATTTCCTCCAAAATCAAATGGTGCCTTTGTATACCGATTAAAGTGTTAAATATGAAATTTGGTTACTATATAACAATTCGTTCCAGAGATACAGAACTTACAGACATTTTGCGTTACATACATCCATACAGACATACATACATACAGACATCATTGCGAAAGTAGTCAAAACGGATTCAGAAATGCTCAAAACGGATATTTCCGTTAAAATATCGACATCGAATTTTTTCATGATTACAATACTTCCTTATAGGGAAGTAATTAGTATAACGATGTGAACATATTATAAGTTTCTAATCACTTTCTACAATATGTGATTATTTAGCCATTAAAAATTAATATTAAATATAAGATTACAAAAAATAACTACTGTTTTAATTTATTTTTCATTATTTTGTATATATAATAATAATATTAAATATTTTTAATTTTTTATAATTTATTGCAAATGTTATAAAGAAACTTTATAATAAATAAATCTCCACAGCAAACGGTATGGCGTTATTGTGATATGCTGGACACTCCTGCGATAATTTTCTGTTTAAATGTGACAATTTGTGATACGAAGGTGATATTCTAGCCACTTATTTTTGTTACAGTGGAGTGATAGCAATACTTGATCCTTGTGATACTCATGCTACCTAATGTGACTGAAATGTGACATATTGTTACACCTAGGTGATATTCGTGCCACTTTTTGTGACGGTCGGGTGATTTATCACCAAGTGATATCGCATCGATGCTTCATTTGTGACACAAAAGGGATATTAAAAAAATATTATGAATTTATATAATCATCTTAATATACACGTGCATTCTATCACTAAGAATTAGGGGCCGTTCATGTATTACGTAAGACGTTTAGGGGGAGGGGGGTAGCTGGCATCTTATTTTTTCTTACTCGGGGGCAGGGGGGTCAAGACAATTTCTTACGTAAGATTTTATTTTTTTAATTAAATTTCAAATTTTGAAAATTATTTAATCTAATTTAGGTGCTGTTGGTATTAATGTTAATGTGAAACACAATACTATTAATTATTTATTTTTTAGACCGATTTTGGATTTTTTTCGCAATTTTCTTACACTATAAAGTAAATTATTGTTTGAATAACATTATTTTTAATATAAAATAAACATAATATCTTCATTAATTTCACTTTTAATGTTTAATATCTGGCTTGTCATTGGGTAATAATTTATCTTACGTAAGATTAGTGTGGGGGGTATACATTTTCTTATTTTTTCTTACTAGGGGGAGGGGGGAGTCCAAAAGTAGGAAAAAACGTCTTACGTAATACCTTAGTGTAATATATTAGTAAATGTAGTTTTGCAATATTATCACGAAAGAAGTGTAAATATTGAATTCAATTTTTTATATTGAAGTTATTCAATTTTTTTAATTAAACGAATATAGATTAATTTATTAATTAGAAGTATGATTAGACGAACTTTTTACTTAATTGTTCTTTAGATGTAGGTACAATAGAATAACAATTAAAGAATTAACAATTAAAAAAATAATTGAATAAACTTTTTTTTTAAATAGTTGTCTTTATTAAAAAATATTATTGTTAATAGCAAAAATATATTTTAGAAAGATTTCAAATTAAAAAATATTAGAGAAATAAGTCAAGCTTACATGATATACGAGTAGACACGTGAAGCATCGGAATATAAAACACGAAGTTTTTGGAAAAAATGCCGAATACTTGAAAAAAATATTATTGTTCATAGCAAGAATACCTATTAGTAAGTTTATAAATTAAAAAATATTAGAGAAATAAGGTATGATTGCATAGAAATTGGAAATTTCTGAAAATGAACCACGTGGTTCCAAAACATTCTTGAAGATTTGATATTTGTTACTTTTTTAATAATACCTATCGTGGATGAATCATTAAATTTAAAAATTGAATTCGGTTTACATAAATCCAAATTTAATAAGAATATACCCACTCGTTTCACCGTTGCACTTGCCACATGATATTATTTGGTTTTTAAATAGAAACTTATATGTACATTTTAAAATAATTGAATAAACTTTTTTTTTAAATAGTTGTTTTTATTAAAAAATATTATTGTTAATATCAAAAATATATTTTAGAAAGATTTCAAATTAAAAAATATTAGAGGAATAAGTCATGCTTACATGATATAGACGGTAGATATAGACACGTGAAGCATCGGAATTATAACACACGATGTTTTAGGAAAAAAATTCCGAATATTTGAAAAAAATTAAAAATATTATTGTTCACAGCAATAATACCTATTAGTAAGTTTATAAATTAAAAAATATTAGAGAAATAAGGTATGATTGCATAGAAATTTGAAATTTCTGAAAATAAGCCACGTGGTTTTTGAAAGATCTACAACCTTTCTCCACAGCAAATTATTATAACAGAAAAAAACAAGAACATAAACCAGTTCATTAATGTTTTTTGAAGTAATTTTTGAATAAAAATTCTTCGTATATTTATTAAAATTACAGATAAAATTCTAATATTTTCGCATTATTTATGTAGATAATGTTTTTGTTATATTTTCTAAGAATTAATGAATATGTTCAAAAAGTCTCTAATACTATTAAAAAATTAAAAATTCCAATTTCTGTATTATAAAAAACTTATTTCCATATTAAATTAAAGTAAAAATTAAAGTACTTCAATTGTATAATTTATTGATATGAAATAAATATATACGATCTTATAAGTAGTTGAACTTGTAATTAATAGTAACAGCCTTTGTGGCCAAGTGGTTAGAGCTGAGAACTATCAACCAGGGACGAAAATTGATGTTGGGTTCGAATTCTGTTCAGGTAAGTTTATTTAAAAAAAAATTAGTACTAAAATTATGAAATTTACAAATAATTTATTTCCAGAACATTTAAAATTGGTGTAGAATTTCGTGCGATGTTATACCATTAGATAATAATTATACCATAGACGTAATACAGAATTTACATAATTTGAAAATTGTATAAAAATATTTTTTAAATTTTGCTAAAATTCATTTTTATTACGAATATAATAAATTATTTAGAAATCACATGTATATCACCAGAGAATCACAAAAGGTCGCATGAGTATAGCCAGCGTATCACAATAGCGTCACAAAATATCGCAATATCACAGTGTGATATATTACGATTGATGTCCGCAGGCGATTCAGAAGATCACCTATTTGGATACTTACGGCTACTCTTATCCAGGGGGTGGAGTTGCTACGAAACTTATTCAAAATAACGTACGAGAAACAGAAACAGGAACTCAGTTATATACATTTATTTAGTTTCACTTTGTACATAATATTTGCAATGATAGTAAAATACGATGAATTCTTAAAATTAAAATGCATCCATCCCTTTCATACTTTTAAAATTAATACTAAAGAAATACAAAGACGTACATCAAAATAATAAAATAATAAGGTACCTTTAATGATATTTACATACGCCCTCGAGTTGGCGTTTCGCGGGGAGGCACTGGCGTTGCTTCGTGTAGCCGTAGAGGTGAGTGGGTGTCGCATACAAAAATGATGATGGGATCTTGAAAGTCACTGCAACTCTTCAAGTTTTCAATGATGAGGTAAACGCGCATATTATTTGAGTTTCTTTATTGTTCGAGCATTCCGAATTTAATTACACTTTTTATTCGCACAATTTTAGTTCGTTTGTAGTTATTAACCGTACTTCGTTAAATTTAATTATTTATTATTCAATTTCACTTTAGCGAGAAAAGTTTTATTCGAACTTTGTTCATAAGAAAAGAAGTTTTTTTTTTAATATGCACTCACGTGATAAAATTAGCATGTGTACGACGAATTTTGTTTGCGGTAAAGCACATGTATGGAACGTCAATGATTATTGTTCATTAAAACTTAATTTTTACAGAAAATACTACGAGAATGCGATAGTCGTATTGTTATTAGTTCATTTTGATTAATCAAAAACATGATTATTACTTTGAATTTTCCGATGTTAACAGATTTGTGATCATTAAAAGCACTTGAAGTTAATTCGATCATTCTTTCGATAATATTATATTTTTCACTTATATTCTTAGGTATTTGTATTACCATTTTACTATTTTTAGAAAACAAATAAATTTCAAAACAATTATTTCACTTTTGAACAGATATAATTAATTAGGTACGAGTGTCATGGTGGCTGATAGAACACTGTCTTCCCCGCGCATTGAAATAATTCTCCTTTGCATATCTAAATGTAAGTTTGTCCTTGGCAATAGTAACAGCCAATTAGAACAGTTTTAAACGGCTTCATTAATTTTGAATAAGGAACAGAAATAATGCGCTTGACAAAGACGGTCACAACCACTCGTTGGGATATAATGACATCATTTTTTAATGTAGACGCTATGAAAAGTGCTAAAGAAACATTTTTAATACAAGGCGTAGTTGAAAAATAGAACGATACTTTGTAAATACGAGCTTATGAGAATAACTATTTCTTTGTTTTGAAACTTGTTACTTCAGTTATAAAATATTATCATTTAATAGTGAGGATAAGCGAATAATATACACAGGGTGATCTGAAATATTAGGTATTTTATATGGTTTTTAACGGATACCGTAACACGCTAACTTGTTACAAAAAAAAAATAAAAAAATGATTTCTTGTACACCTAACCTTAAGTTAGAGGTAAGAGATTACTTAAATATATTTACACTTAGATTATTTTAAAATTACAAGACAGGATAGAAATGATACAGTGTACGTTGAAAAGAGTTATTAATAATATTGTAATATAAAAAATTGAGGACTACCCATTGCCTTCTGCTTAACTCAAAGTACAACGGCAGTAATTGTTTGTTGGACGCCACTTGTTTTAGTTTTGAACTTTTAGAGTAAACAAGAAATCTCTAGTAGAGTTTGGGGAGTTTATAAATTAAAGCTATCATTGAAAATTAATCCTTGGTTTTCAGAAAATCAAACTAAGTACACTGCGTTCACGAGAATGGGTCTTGGCGAGAATCCGAATCATCAAGCTAGAGGTATCATACAGGTTAAGCAGGGACTAGAGAGAGATATACTTTAAACGAGGACATCATTTTCTAACAACTAGTAATTTATAAGATGTCATATTTTAACAAATCATATATACAAGTCAAAATATTGGGGGGTTTTCTTGTTCAACTGATCATATTTACAAGTTGAAGCAACAGTGCTAGTTGGTATCCAAAGAATCATATTTACAAATTGGAACCTGGTGGTTTTAAATGTAAAACAAATTTAATGAGTGAATTAAAGAATTCTATTTCGTTGTTTATAAAAAAACAAAGATGAAATTATTCAAAATGGTGTAAACATTCACACAACTTTAAGGAAGGAAAAATTTCAGCGAGAACGGGCCTTGATGAGAATCCGAATCATCTCATTAGGAGTACCGTACAGACCTAGTTTCCCCTACTATACTTTAGTTGAAGATTATACAACCAATTTGAATATAACACCTAGTAGGATTTCTTAAAAAAGAATTTTCTGACTTAACAGTTTATTTTTTCGTTTTACGAAGCGGATTTTGTTTCTTTTCCTACGAAAAAAAATAATGATTGTAAAAAAATTAGAAACAATCAATCAAACCAGGAATCGTCTTAACCCATCTTGTTGAATCCAGTGATTTTAACCACGGCTGGATATTGAATTGGATTTATGACAACCGATTGATGAGGTTAACTGCAAAGATATTACACAGAGATAACGAAAAAAATTTTGCTAGAATCAGTCGCATTATACTTAAGATATGCAACAATCATTGTTGATGGATTAATTACAATAATCCCAAATGATAATTAATGTAGACTAACTAGTTTTATTAAATTAAAGTAGAATATTTATTACAAATGATAAAAAAATTAAATAGGTACTATAATATGTAATTGGCTAAAAAGCAATACTTGGTTTTTAAAGATTTATATTTTTTTTTTTAGATATTATTAACGCTTAGATTGTATCATTAACTTAATCACCTTATACCAATGTATAATAACTTAAGGCTATTAAATAATACGAATAGCTCGTATCGACGTTAGCAATAGTGCATTACTCCTTTGGGTTTAGCCTTAATTCATAACCAGTTATTTTCGGTGATTTGTTCTTTAACAAGATGATTAACCAGAAAGAGAATATTACTAAAATCATAAGTAATTGTGATAATAATATGATATAAGATAGTAGAACTTAACTAACTAACAAGAGGTGCTATTTCTATGAAATGCCATTCTTGACTGTTTAAATTACCTCATCTTTGAGGTCTTGGTTATTTATTTATTATTAGGATGATTAATTAAAAGTATTTACTTGTTAACGCTAAATTATAGTCAAAGATGCTTATGATAATGTAAGAGTAATATTTTAAATTTATTGTAAAAATTAATATGTAGATAGAATAATTATATTATTAACTGTATCATTTTAACTAAATAATTAATCAACATTCATACTAAGAAAGAGTGCTTATTTACAGAATACGCTTCTAATTGGTTGGCTCTTGGTTCAACCTCGGAAGCGGGAACTCGGGGGTTCTATATTTATTATTAATCAAATATGAGGCTTGCCTGAAACCTAGTGCTTACGCATAGAATCAACCCAAACCTTTAAAAACTCAATGGAACACATGGTTGTTAAGACCTATGCGACCAGAGTAAATGTACGAATACATAAAAAAAAACAAATTATCTTGGGCCAATTGCAGACACCGTCAGCTGAGCGTTCCGCACTCAGTCAGAAGAGTGCCCGGAATTGGCTTTAACTTTATCCATCATGAAGAAGAAAATACGAAACTAAAACAGTAAAATTATAGGGAAGAACCTATCGAAGTATTAGATGCTATGTCCCATACGGGAGCCATAACGAGACTGAGTATTATTTAATTCGGATTCCCCGACAAAGTGGTGTGAAAGAAGAAAAGTTAGAATTAGATAAGAATCGTAAGAGAATTTCTATTTAACCTGGGAGAAACTGCAAAAAAAACCAACAGCAGCTATGCTAGCCCCGTTAGCCGCAACATAGGGGAAGCCGCTCAGTGGACGTTCACCTATACCAGACACTAGGCCGTCTTACACTTTGGATCTAAAGGACAACATTGCCCAGGTGGGACAATAACACGAAAAGTTAAAATTTATACTATAATTTTGATAAAAGAAGAAAATATTAATAATCCAAAAATTCTGATAGTTCAAAGACAAAAAGACATTCATACAAGTCAAGTTCGGTATTGTAATGAGGATGACTTTTGACAGGGTCGAATTTCCCGTATTATATAGTCAACTCATTTTTATAATTAAAATGTCAAAATCAAATACTTAATAATTGGATCCAATAATAAAAACACGGATCATATTTACAAGTGAAGTTATTATGAAGCCAAATCAAGTAGTAATATGCCGACCATTGTGCGGCGAGCCTTAGTTCGGGTTATTAATGAAATTATTGATGATAACTCATTTATACGTAATAGCGAGTCTTTTATTTGCTGGAATGATAAAATTGGGTTTTGCTTATTTTTTTTTTAATTAATGATAGTTTGGAATTTTAGATTTATTAAAATTTATTTGCAATCAAATATTAAAAAGTTCGATCTTTTTCATTCATAGATTTGGATGCTAAGAAGAATTTTATTTTTTAAACGACAAAATCTACATTTTTTAATCAGGTCTTTATCAAAAAACAAATTTTTTAATCGATATTAATTGTAAGTGATTCAATCTTAAATTTATTTGAAAAAAAAACTTTCATTTAACGACAGTAATTGTTAATCATTGCTCGACAGTAAAAAATTTTATTAATTACGATCACTTATTTTGTAAATTAAAATTTTATCTTTTATAAAATATTAAAAGAAAATGGAATTGTTAAATAAAACAATTGTATTTTATTCGATTGTAATTAAAACACTATCAGTTTTATTTTTCGTTAACGCAAATAAGACTTCGAGAATAAAAAATATAGTTAACATTTCAACAAACTTTTTTCTTTATTATCATACACTGTTAACTATTCTTTGTAAAAAGTATGACTCATAATTACGTGGCTTCAGGATAAGATTACCAACTAGAAAATTTCTTTATCTGGTTTTAATATGCAAATATAATTATATTGGGTAAATCAGGGAAACCGTATATCTCGTATTCGACGGAGTCTATCGCATAGTTAGAAAATTACCCTTTAACAAAAATTATTAATGTCACTATAAAATCAATTAGTATCTTCTTTTAGTGATTGAATACAATTGCTACCGTGTAAAAGCGGTTCTTATTATTTACTTTTATTTAATTAAAGGTTGCTTAATTCGAATGTCTTCTTAAATTGTTTAATCAAACGTAAAAGAATTTAAAACAAAGTGTTGTATTATTTTTTATCTTAAATCATTTGAGTGTACCAGTTCTTTGAATGAAGCGGCGACCTTCAATTGCACCTAAGTATTTTTGCTTCCGAGTGTCACTTCAACACACGAAGACTCGTTAGAATTATTTCACCAAGTTTATTATTAACAAGAATAATCTTCATTTTTTAGTTTTTATATTTAAATAGATTTATAACAATTGTACGTTCAAAATTCTTCTTATTTCTTTCTTCATTAAATGATCAATGGATCAAAAAGTTACATAAATTTGTTAATTTTACTCTACTCTTTTAATATTAGAGAAATTATTTTCATTTTATCATATCTCATTAATCTATTTTTATTACAAGGCCACTGTCTTTTGAGTATAGTTTAACCACAACCGTACTAGGCGTCTCGCAAACTCATGCATTCTTTGAAACAACGTTTGTTATAACGTTCATATTAATTTAATTTTCTTGTTATTTGATAATTAGTGCAATATTGAAAATTGTTGTAAATACAACATCAACCTTTAATCCAAAAGATTTTTCTTTTTAAATCATAACTTCAATTTTTTCAAAAATTGATTTTAAAATGTTTTGATAGTTTAATCAATCGAACTTACCATTTAGGAAAATGTCATGTAGTTTTTTTGAAACAATTTCAGAAATTAACTAAGGGGCTTTACCACTGGAAAATTATCATGCGATACAAGACGACAGTAAGGTAGCTAATCTCCTGCACCTTGTATCTACACTAGGTAAATCATATGTCCTATTCGGTTAGCTATTCCGAAAGGGCACATAACTCACCGTCTCATTTCCCAGAAAAGTATTTGAGATGGTAGTCATGTCTAAAAAAATTTTTTAGATCGCTACATCTTTGTATAACCAAACGTGGTTTTGTTTTGGTACCTTTTTAATGCCATGCTCCAGGGCGGTTTTAGTAATACTAATCGTATTTAAAAAAATATCTATTTTTTTTTTAAAGTGCTAAGTCCTTAGGTAGATTAATTAAAAGAAAAAAATAACATTTTCTCTTATTGCATCGAAGCCAAGTTCAAGGTGACATATTGCAAAGAATTGTCGTTATGAGCTGCCAACAGCTGGCGAGTTCTTATCTTTTAATGTTACTAGCATAAAATTATCTTTCCTTTAAAGTATTTTAGATTTAATATTGAAAACAATACACAGATTTTATAATTAAATCTTGTTGAAAATATTCTAATTTTCACAACATGATATGGTAATTTATTAGAATTACCCAAAAATATTCCAACTTTTAATAAATTCGTTTATCTGAAAACGACACAATTTTTTTTAATTGCAAGATAATTATTTCCTTTGGAAATGTCAAATAATTTCAAAATAATACAAATTGGATTTCATAAAATATCACATTATCACCATAAAAAATTTACTCTTACGTTTTAACGTTATTTATTTAAAAGATAATGACTCAGGTGTAAAGATAAACTAAACTTATTCAAAATTATCTATTGTCGATTTTTTTTAAATTTAAACAAGATAGGGATATTATATTTTTCCTATTAGATTAATAATTCCTTTACCACTTGCTTATTTGAAACGACAATTGGTAATATTTACCAAATCTTAATTTATTGTCACAATACTAATAGAAACTTTTAATTTTTCAAAATTTATTTTAATTATTATCTCAAGGGTTGTTTTAAAATTTAGTAGTGGTATAGTTTAGGGTCATATTCCTGGACCGTTAATTTAGATTTAAATATTTAATTGGAATTGGTCTTTTTCAAATCCTTAATATGCCAATTACCAATATTTTTTCCTTGAGCATCGAGCAATTCGTAAGTCAAATTTCCTACTTTCTTTATTACTTTACACTTAATATATTTAGGGGCTAATTTGGCCATAAATTTATTACCTGCATTCGATAATACGTAATTACGTTTCCACACATAATCACCTTCCTGAAAAGATAACATGCGCTTTCTTAGGTTGTAATGATGCTGGGCTTTTTTATAAGCTTTAGCTAAAGATTGTCGTACCTGTTGGAACACTAAAGGTAATTGTTGCTGTTCACAATCCCAACGGATTTGTGCATCGTTTTCAATTGTATTTACATCTTGTAAAGAACTACCGTAGTAATCTCCAGATATGGGTACATAACGACCGAATACGAGATAAGAGGGAGTAAAACCTGTAACTTCGCTTTTAGCTGTATTTATTGCAAAGGCAATAGATTGTATATATTGGTCCCACTCGGTGTGGTCATTTTTTATATACGATGAGATGGAAGTTACTAGTATTCGATTAATTCGTTCCGTTGGATTATTTTGGGGATGGTATTTGGCATTATAAAGAGTTGCCTGAATTTTAAATTCTGCTAAACATTCCTTAAATTCTTTTGATATAAATTGTACCCCGTTGTCGCAGATGATCATTTGCGGTACCCCGAAAGTAGTAAAATAGTAATTTTTTAAATATTCGATAATTTTTGATGAAGTGGCTTTTGTCAAAGGACACACGGTTACATATTTTGTAAAATAGTCAGTGACTACCAAAAGATGTTGATATCTTTTTTTCTTTGACATAGGTAACGGACCTAGTAAATCCATTGAAATTACCTGAAACGGATAAGAAACTTTTTTTTGTTGGCCCATTAAGCCAGGTCGAGCACTTTGAGAAGACTTTTGTGAGCTACAAATGTCGCAATTTTGAATATATTGTTTTATATCTTTGGCCATTTTTGGCCAATAGTAAAGTTCAGAAACTCGTGCTATTGTTTTAAAAATACCTAAATGTGCAGCTTTTGGATGGTCATGCAACGTATTTAAAATCTCCTTTCGGTGAGCCGCTGGAACGACTATTTTCCAATCTGACAAATTGGCAGAATTTACTAGATTATTGGGGACAAATTTATAAATAATATCATCTTGTATTTTAAAAGAGGTATAATCTTTTGGAGTATCAGTTATTTTCTCTATTAATTCATTATACCAGTTGTCTTTTTGTAAAGTTTTTAAATTTATTAAACTACTTTTGGAAATTTTGTTAGATGCTTTAATTTCTAGCTTAGAAATGCACGATTGAACATAATTTGCAAACTCATGCTGAGCCTGTTTTATATTATTTTCACCTTCGATTTCAATTCCCCCTAGCTCTAGTAAATTTCTAGACAACATTTCTTCAAGGTAAATATATTGTTTATCATTTATAGTACCAGTAAATTTTTCAACCTCAACCATTATGTCGGCTACATTTTGTTGAATACCTTTAAGTTGATCATTTTGTAAAGTTTTTAGGTTTATCCCGCAAGAATCACGAGATAACATATCCGGTACAACATTTAATTTGCCGGGTCTGTGTTGAATATCAAAATCATATTGTGCCAATTTTAAAGACCAACGGGCTAATCTGCCAGTAGATTGATCGAATTGTTTTAACCATTTTAATGCTGAGCAATCTGTAATCAATGTAAATTTTGAACCTTCGATATACCCTCGAAATTTACTAATTGCAAACAAAACAGCTAATAATTCTCGCTCAGTAGCGTGGTATTTTTGTTCAGTGGTAGTTAACGCACGAGAGGCATAAGCTATAGGGTGCTCTAAACCATCCCTTCGCTGAAACAAGAGAGAGCCGCAACCAACTGCACTTGCGTCTGTCTGTACAAAAAAGGGTTGTTCGAAATCAGGTGAAATTAAAATTGGAGCTTCTGAAATTAACTTTTTAATTTGTTCAAAAGATGCTTCTGCGGTCCAAACTACTGTTTGACCTTTCTTCTTATTTTTTATTAGTGCTGTAATAGGGGATGAAATAGTTGATAATTGAGGCATAAAAATTCGATAATAACTTACTAAACCAATTAACCGTTTAACCTCCGTAGTGGTTCGAGGAGTTTTAAACTTTTTGATAGCTGAAACTTTAGCAGGGTCGGTTTGCAAACCGTGTTCTCCCACTATGAAACCAAGAAAAGTTAATGACTTCTGACAAAAATTGCATTTCTCTAAATTAATACGAAATCCAGCTTCCTTTAGTTTTACAAAAATATCGGTTAACGTTTCTAGATGTTTTTCGAACGTCGGAGACGCTACAATAATGTCATCGAGATAAACAAAAGCTTCCTCCTTATGTAGGATAGGCCCTAAAATTTTGTCCATGACTCTTTGGAGACTCTGTGCCGAATTAGAAAGACCAAACGGCATGACTACAAATTCGTATAATCCTTTACCTGGTATACAAAAAGCGGTTTTTTGTTTACTTGTTTCATCCAACTTAATCTGCCAAAAAGCTTTCCTTAGGTCGATAGATGAGAAATATTTTGAATCACGTAACCGAGTTAAAATACTATCGGTTCGAGGTAGCGGATAAGAATCTTTTACAGTTACGGAGTTAAGCCTTCGACCGTCAAAACAAGCACGCAATTCGCCGTCTTTCTTTTTGACTAGTAAAATTGGAGAAGAATACGGAGAATGTGATTCTTGGATAACATTATCTTTTAACATTTTATCTATTTCCTTAGTAAGATGACCTTTCATCATAGGGCTAAGGGGGTACTGCCTTAATTTGAACGGAAGAGAATCACCAGTATTGATCTGATGCGTAATGCCTTTAACACATCCGGTCGCAGCTTTGGAAATGGTTTTTAATTTTAATATGACTTTTTCTAATTGATCTTGTTGTTCGTACGTTAATAAAATTTGTTTGGTTTCGTTTATACTATTAATTTTTATTTGTTTTGGAATTTTCCAAGAAAAATCGGCAAAATTAATTGTTAGATTGAAAGCGGAGCAGAAATCGGTTCCTAAGATTATTGAACCATCAATAGTTGGCACTAGATAAAATTTAATGTTTCGGGTTAATTTATTCATTGTAACGGCGAGATATATTTCCCCAATTATATTGGCTGACGACCCATTCGCAACACAAATACTTTTACTCGTGGATGTATTTATTTTTATAGAAGATTTATTAATTAGATCGATACTTTTTTTTCCCAATATGGATACGTTACTCCCAGAATCTACTAAAGCCATAAAATTTCGGTTACATAATTTAATTTGTAAATACGGTCGATTATCATACGGTTTTTTAGAGAAGGTTGCAGCTATTTTTTGATTTTTATTCGTATTATTTTTAAAAAAAGAATTTATTTTTCGTAACCAATTATTCCATTGCGATGTGTCATGTTTAAAAGTGCGAGCCGTTGATTTTACTGCTTGGTGTCGAACGCTATGCCTCGTCGGCCGCGTCCCCTGCCTCGGCCTCGCGTGGACCGCGTAAACCTGAAAGGTGTGATCCGCGTTTGTAACTGTTCGAATGGCCGTGTAGGGCTTATTAAAGGTGGTTGTTCGACACTTCCGCCCTGATTTGAAGTCTCGAGTCTCTCGTTTTTTGTCAACATAGGGTTAAAGATTTTATTTTTACAAGTAACACAATCTTTTTTATAGATGCCTGGGGAACCACAACCAAAACAAAAAGGTTCACCTCTTTGTTCAGTGCAATGAAAAAAGGCATGCCCTGGTTTTTTACAATTCCAACATTTAAGGGGTGATTTTTCAATATTTACTGGCGTCGAGTTAGAGGTACTTGTTTCTGGCCGACTTACGCTCATTTGTGACATTCTTTTAGATAAGTAATTGATTTTTTCATTAGGTCGCGCCGCATATGACAAATTTTGGTCTTGCAATTCTTGGATCTTTTTACATTTAATTTTTAATTCTGATAGAGTATCAATTTGCTGCGAAATTACGTGATTCGCAAAGAACGGATTTAAATTTCTACTTATTTGTTTGATCATTTCGCTTTCAATTACTGGATTTTCAAATCTTTCATATAATGATTGGATATTATCGATAAACGCTAATGCATTTTCGTTAGTACCTTGAACTCGTTTGTGAATTTGTTTTAGCAATTGGTATTCGTAGTCTGAGGGTAAGAATTCGCTTTTGAATAATTTAATAAATTCTTCCCATGTATTACATTTACTTTTTGCACTTCTACAAAATTTGATTGCGTCGCCAGTGAATAAATCGTGTGCTGAGGTAAAAAGTTCCTCTTTTGTTACTTGACGAGCTACACGCAAATCCTCAACTCTTTCCAAAAATCCCATAGGATCTTCTTTGGAAGAGTGACCCGAAAATTTAATGTCCCATTTGTATATTGGTACATTTTTAATTGTACTTGTATTTACTTTCGCGATTTTTACATTAGCAGTTTTATTTAATTTTAATTGATTCGAATAAGTTAACGTAGCCGTTTCTATTTTTTCAATCATATGTTCAATTATTTTTATTTCATCGTCATCTTTATCTACAGTTTCTTTACACATAACAGTAAAGCGTTGGTCTACATGAAGAAGACGTGCTTTAATTTCATTTATATTATTATTATTTAATCCGTTTTGAATCAATATATTTAGTTCCGTTAAAGTTTCGTGAATTTGTTCTACGTTTGTTTTCCATGTGTAGGGTATTTCCGTGATTGGAACAAATTGTTCCATTAGATTTATCAACAATTGCTCATTGGCCAACCGCGTAATGTGTATTTGTGCCCCTCTACATAATATTTCAAATTTTAATTCCATGTTGTTCAAATGGTTCGGATCCATTTTCGCGAATGTTGTTTCCGATGATTTTTTAATAATAATTCGCACTCGCTTTATTCTGCCGTACCCGCGATAAACACACAGATTTTTGGTACCGTTAAATTATTAACATTAAAATCAATAACATTGCATGTAAAACCAATTACAAAAAAACAATGCATAAAACACAGGATCGAGCTTTTGCTCTCGCACATTAATTCTCAATAAGTTCGTTCGATATTCAACAGAATTTTCGAAGCCTTCAAGATGGGCGCCACTTATTACGATTGATGTCCGCAGGCGATTCAGAAGATCACCTATTTGGATACTTACGGCTACTCTTATCCAGGGGGTGGAGTTGCTACGAAACTTATTCAAAATAACGTACGAGAAACAGAAACAGGAACTCAGTTATATACATTTATTTAGTTTCACTTTGTACATAATATTTGCAATGATAGTAAAATACGATGAATTCTTAAAATTAAAATGCATCCATCCCTTTCATACTTTTAAAATTAATACTAAAGAAATACAATGACGTACATCAAAATAATAAAATAATAAGGTACCTTTAATGATATTTACATACGCCCTCGAGTTGGCGTTTCGCGGGGAGGCACTGGCGTTGCTTCGTGTAGCCGTAGAGGTGAGTGGGTGTCGCATACAAAAATGATGATGGGATCTTGAAAGTCACTGCAACTCTTCAAGTTTTCAATGATGAGGTAAACGCGCATATTATTTGAGTTTCTTTATTGTTCGAGCATTCCGAATTTAATTACACTTTTTATTCGCACAATTTTAGTTCGTTTGTAGTTATTAACCGTACTTCGTTAAATTTAATTATTTATTATTCAATTTCACTTTAGCGAGAAAAGTTTTATTCGAACTTTGTTCATAAGAAAAGAAGTTTTTTTTTTAATATGCACTCACGTGATAAAATTAGCATGTGTACGACGAATTTTGTTTGCGGTAAAGCACATGTATGGAACGTCAATGATTATTGTTCATTAAAACTTAATTTTTACAGAAAATACTACGAGAATGCGATAGTCGTATTGTTATTAGTTCATTTTGATTAATCAAAAACACGATTATTACTTTGAATTTTCCGATGTTAACAGATTTGTGATCATTAAAAGCACTTGAAGTTAATTCGATCATTCTTTCGATAATATTATATTTTTCACTTATATTCTTAGGTATTTGTATTACCATTTTACTATTTTTAGAAAACAAATAAATTTCAAAACAATTATTTCACTTTTGAACAGATATAATTAATTAGGTACGAGTGTCATGGTGGCTGATAGAACACTGTCTTCCCCGCGCATCAAAATAATTCTCCTTTGCATATCTAAATGTAAGTTTGTCCTTGGCAATAGTAACAGCCAATTAGAACAGTTTTAAACGGCTTCATTAATTTTGAATAAGGAACAGAAATAATGCGCTTGACAAAGACGGTCACAACCACTCGTTGGGATATAATGACATCATTTTTTAATGTAGACGCTATGAAAAGTGCTAAAGAAACATTTTTAATACAAGGCGTAGTTGAAAAATAGAACGATACTTTGTAAATACGAGCTTATGAGAATAACTATTTCTTTGTTTTGAAACTTGTTACTTCAGTTATAAAATATTATCATTTAATAGTGAGGATAAGCGAATAATATACACAGGGTGATCTGAAATATTAGGTATTTTATATGGTTTTTAACGGATACCGTAACAGATATCACTGAGGCGGACATTAATACTTGGCTGTGACATCACAGTGATATCACTGCATCAAAAATATTTGTCACAGTGATATCACAGTGATATCACTGCGTCGACTGGGTATGTATTAAAAACGCGGTTATCTGAAAACGCTAAAATACGGTTGAATCAAGAATATAGTAATAACGGGTTGTTAGTTGCCGATTTGAGGAAATATTTTATTACACATAAATCGTCTGCAGCACTATCCGTGCAATTAAATAATGCTAAGGAAGCAGGCAAGTCATTAGAAGAATTTGGTAAAGTTGTTGAAAATTTGTGTATAGAGTTAACAAGGTCACAGGCTGATGGTAACAGCGCAACTTTTAAAATATTGCAATCAATAAATGAGAAACTGGCAATAAATGCATTCTCAAATGGTTTGGTGATTTAAGAAATATAGTTAAAGCGCGTAATTATTCAAAATTAAATGAATCCATACAAACGGCGGTAGATGAAAATGTACAGGTACGAGAATTTCCTCAGGTGTTCCATATGAACGGTAATAAAAATTTTAGAAAAAATTTTGGAAGTCAAAATCCAAATAGAAACTACAAAAGTTTTAATCAAAATAGTAGTCAAAGACAAAATTTTAATGTAAGAGGTAGACATTTTTCGAACAATCATCAAAATTCAAAGTACAGAGAAAATAACACCAGGCAATTTAATAATAGTAGTAATAATAACTATAGGGGTCAAGGTTATAGTTATGCTAATAAAAATAAATACAATTCAAGAGCATATTATATGAACGTAAATGATGTGCAAGCAAATAATAAAGTAAATAATGAAGACCAAATTGCGAAATCAATGAATGAAAGGCAGTTTTTTCGTTCCTCATAGGAAAGAAATTAAAGATGAAGTTTTATTAAATTTAGATGGGTTAAATTTTGTACGTATGACATATAGGGATAAGGAATTAATATTCTTATTAGATAGTGGAGCTTCAATTACTGTGATTTTTAGGGATAGTATTGCTTGTAATGAAAGAATAGATGCAAGAAATCAAATCAAAATTAACGGAATAAGTGGGTCGATAAAATCAGTAGGAACAGCGAATGTCGAATTACGAGTAAATGAGGGTGTGAATGTAAAGTACGAATTTTTTATAATTAACAGAGTGCATGATAGTAAAATGGATGGTATATTAGGTTCAGATTTTTTTCAGAAATACTTTGCAAATTTATGTTTCGGAATATGTGAATTTAGTTTTTGGATAAATAACAGAAAAATTGTACTTCCAATTGAATCTAAAGCAGATAAATATACGACAATCCCAGCACGATGTGAAATAATTAAGTACATTTGGGTGGATACAAATGAAGAGAATGTGATTCTGTCTGAAGAGTTGACAGAAGGTGTGTATGTTGCGGGAATGTTGGTGAAACCAAAAAATAATTTAATACCAGTTAAAATATTTAATATGCGAGAAGAAGATGTTAGATTAAAGAATTTTAAACCAAAATTAGGAAATTTAAATGATTACAAAATTTGTACATTTCATAAAAATAACATGTCATCGGTGGATAGAGTTGAAAAACTATTAAATCTTATAAAAACGGATAAATTGAATAAAGAGGAAAAAATTTGTGCGAAATATGATGACGTTTTTCACCTTGATGAAGACAGACTAACAGTGACAAATGTGTATAAGCAGAAGATACATTTAAAACCAGAATCAAATCCGTCGTACATAAAACCCTATAGGTTACCTCATTCACAAAAAGAGGAAGTTTATCAACAGGTACAAAAAATGTTACGAGATGACATCGTGGAAAAGGCAAAATCTGAATGGTCATCTCCACTTTTGATTGTGCCGAAAAAATCTGACACGAATGGTAATAAAAAATGGAGAGTTGTGATCGACTACAGACAGTTAAATAACAGGATAGAAGATGACAAATTTCCTTTGCCATGTATTACGGAAATTTTGGATTCGTTATCAGGGTCAATTTATTTTTCACATTTGGATTTGTCACAGGGTTATTACCAGATAGAACTTGAGGAGAGTAGTAGAAAGCTAACAGCATTCACTACGGGGAGAGGTCAATACCAGATGAAAAGGCTCCTAATGGGATTAAAAATAAGCCCTAGCGCTTTTTCGCGCGCAATGACAATAGCTATGTCGGGACTAAATTACGAGAGTTGCTTTATTTATTTGGACGATTTAATTGTTTTTGGAAATAATTTAATTAATCATAACAAAAATCTCACAAAAGTATTACAAAGGTTAAGAGAAATCGTTATCTTCACGGAAATCATCATGTAATAGTGTACTAACAGATGGGACATCTGAGCTTGCGAAAGCAACACTATCGGTATTTATTTTGTCATTTTCTTCGTCAATTTCGCAATTGGCACTTTCGGAGGGTTTCTCTAAATTCGAAGAAATACAATGTTGCAAAGCTATTCTGAACGATCTAACAGTTGGATTACTATTATGTCCTCCAGAATTTCTAATTTTTGAAAAAAATGACTCTAAAGGGTCTTGATTTAATCGAGCCGTTAATAAAAATGTGTAGCCCTCATTTAAAAATTCTCGGTAAAGAGATAGAATATTTGTTATTGTCAAAATCAAGCCATCGAAACAATATATTGCCGTGATAAGCTACAGAATTTTATCTTTTTTTATAGCGAGGGTAAATAAACGGCACTTTTTTATATAATTATGCCTCGGCCAGCCTGCATGAGAACTCATTATTTATAGGGTCGAAAATTGGGTCCATGAATCTGTCGAGTGCTCATTTATGACTGTCTTAAGTTAATGATTTTTTTTTTAAATTACCGGACAACAACTTACTCTACCTTACACCTATTCATTCTTTACTTCACTGCTGTAAATTTAATTGAAATAAAACGTAGTTATTTGCAAACCAAATAATGTAATTTATTGACAAATAAAATTATTTAGAAAAAACAAAAGATGAATTTTAATAATTGGAATTAAATTAAATTTACAAAAACAATTAATAAAAAAGTTTATAAATCCCCCAAATTTTAAATCACGCGCGAACTGATTTTATAATAAATGTTACTAAAAAGGTCGACACAATTGTGCTTACCGAAGTTTATCATAGTGCACCATCGATGTGTAGAACACTTAGCGGAACAAATGAAGTGGATGAGATGACTCTGCAATTGAATCCAATTTCCATACAATGAAGATTCCAAACATAATTACTGACGAATTGAATTTCCTCGTTTCTCAGGATAAACGCTCAGGTAGGTCCATGAAATGTTAATCTTCCAATAATCAGTAATAGAACCATCAAAAACGACCATAAAAATTTATTAGCGGTTTCCAAAATTTTGGAAACCAAAAAAACAAATAAAAATTTATTTTAATTTAATTCCAAACTTTTCATGAAACAAAACAACCAAACCCTCTTTTGCTTTCACAACATTTTTGAGATACTTTGTGTGTACAAAATAACTACGCTTGTTATTCTTTTTCAAAATTAGGTGATTCAAGCAGTTCCTTCTGAAGTTAAGAAAATATAGGTGTAAATCTAATTTTCATAATAGTCTCTATCAATTGAATACTCAGTCATGAGCATTCCACAGGAAAATGACCCAATTATGACAGACCACCCCCTAATGATAAGCGGAACACGACAATATATCATTTCTTAATTTACTCGATTTCTTATTTATGATCCGTATCGATTGCAACCACAAAATTCCTTGATTCATTGTTTCTTCTACAACTCTTCTTCTTTTTGACAGACCACACCGTAATGGATTTGAATCGTATTATATCACTTTAGAATTTAGGCAATCAAATAAGTAGTTAATTGTTTTCAAAAATTCTGCTGTTGCGGATGCTGTAGTGCTTGTCATTTCTCCTGTTCTAATAGCTGTACAAATACCTGTAGACACTTTATTTGAAAATACTTTTGTAGCAAATATCACGCGCATTTTATCGAAAGTATTTGGCGGTATATGTTCTTCAGAGAGTTTACAACAACTTCTTGCTTTATTCGATATTTGACCAATTCGTAAAAATTTACAACGTCGTTCCAAGACAGAATGTCATTGTCAACTTTAATTATATTCACATTGTTTAATAAACTATTGCGAATTCTTTTAATTAAATGTGGAACATCATGAATAAAATAAATGTTTTCAAATGCACAGTGCTGACGCAATCTTTTAAAAAGACTCCTATTATTAGCCCCTTGGCACAAATAAACGCCCTGACTACTAAACCTAAATTTTTAAAAGTATTGCTTAAAATGATTAAATGATCAAATATATCGTTAGTTGTTATGGGACCGGAAGTAATCAGATAAGAAATTACATGTTTCCACCTTTTTAAAAGCCCCCTTAGCATAAAAACCATACTGTGATTGGCAATATTTAAATTCCGTTTCCCCCACCCCTAGATCTTGAAATCCTTCGATAAAATCAAGTTTTTGATTATATTCTAATCCTTTCTTCAAACTAATTTCATCGAAAAGTAAAACGCAGTTTTTATCAGTGTTTTCCATTCCGTCCACAATTGATTTTAACCTCAATACGAACTTTTTATCTAATCCAGGCATTAGATTATTGCATTTTAACCAATTCCGGATACTTTCAACAGTGGGAAGATTAAAACCCAAGGTTTTACGCATATGTTTTTATAAATTTGGAGACTTCAAATATAAACTTATCAACAGATCCCTAGCATTTTTACTCCAGGGCAAAACTCGTTTTTTAAGCTGCATTAAAAAGAAAGTTTTTACAGCTTCTGCACTACCTTGAAAAATATTATTGTTTGTATTGATCAAAAAAGCAATCTTGTTTTTCAGACGTGATCGTTTAAGTTTAGAATTTCTCAAATTCTTTTTGTGAGACTTTAATTTCAAGGTCAATTTCTTTACTACGCCAGTGTCCGATTTTCGCGGACTTGGCATATCCTCAACAACTTGCTGTAATGAATCACAATCAGAATCGTCATCAGGTGAACTATTTGGATCCACACGTTGTCGTTTACTACCCGAATAAATTTGGTGAGGTGATAAATCTCGTTTCTGTGGTGGTGCTTCAAATTTTCTTTCTTCTTCCGTCAATGAGGTGGAACTAGAAGATGGATCATTTGATGATCCATTCATTGTAGGGTTCGCGTTTTTGCACAACCTGTTTTTGTTGTAGTTTGTAAATGATTTATCATCAAAGTGGCTATCACATATCATCTTATTGGTTAACGACGTTGTCTGTGAATACAAAAATATAAGCTTCGAGTTTCCACACCTTTTCAACCATTCCTTTTGTTGGTCCTCACCTTTTGGAAATTTAAAGAAAGATCCCCCATAATTAGATCTATTGTTTTGGCATCCATAATAATAGTATATTAAAGAACGAGTTTTATAATTGATCGTTTTCTAAGTCGCGTAAGTCGACCGCGACTTACGCGGGTCGTTTTCTAAACAGATTTCGTGCGATAAAAACAATTATAAAACGAGTACTTTATACAATTTTTTCTATTTTGCTTTTTTTATGGTTTAAAATTAAAAAAAAAGGACAATATTAAATGATTGTCATTTTAAAAATTTCGTTTTATTTAATGTTTGTTGGTAATACTTTGACATTTTTACAAACAATTGAAATTTGAAAAACTTTTGAACTTTGTGTCAAATTGTAGATTTGTTCATAGTAACGAAATTATACCTGCCGTTAATAATTTTCCTTATTTATTATTATATCTTTAATTTATAGTTAATTAAAATGTTTAACACAAATTTGGAGATTTTTAATGTGATTTAAAATGACATTCGTTTCAATAGTTAATATTATTTTCAATGACGTTTATGCTGCCAACCTCTTAAAACAAAAAATTGCGTATCGTAATGAGTCCATTTCGATACCCATTCGCGTATCGAAATGACTTTATTTTAGACGCAAAATAGAAAAACACATTTTCGATATTCATCTGCCATCTCGAATTCGTTGTATTTTCCTTTTTCTTTGTTAATCTTATCAATTCAATTCTAAATTTTTTTTTTTTTTTTATTGACTCCAAAATCATACAATCTGTCTTTACATTGACAATAAGTACTTGATATAACTTAATTTAGGACATGTGGAGCGACTACCCAGTGGTCGTCCTCCTTTAGAGCTAAGTTACTTTACTTATATGTGAAAAATTAATTAATTAATTAAACAAATTTTGAATCCGAATACAATAATTATACCAGGTTAAATCTGGTAGTTAGGTCTGATGGTTTGAATCGTTTTAGTCGTCTTGGTTCGTCTGATTTACTCATAAGTGTGTTTGCAAGTTTGTTCGGATGCACTTTCACTCTTTCGCTGTATTTTTCACTATAATCCCGCACTTCTTGTCGTATTGAGGTTAACCTCAGGTCTTTTTGTATGGTTAGGTTTGGCACGTACCAGGGCGCGTTCACTATTACTCGAAGCACCTTGTTCTGAAACCGTTGCAGGATATCCATATTTGAATTGCTCGCTGTACCCCAAAGCTGAATACCGTACGTCCAGATCGGCTTCAGGACAGCTTTGTATATCAGTAATTTATCTAAATTTTTCTAAATAATATTGATAATATATAGCTGACCGTGACACTCACTCATTCACTCACTGACTTACCATTTACAATGCATATCTATGGGTGTCGTGGAGAGTTGAAATTTTGCATACCCGTGCGGTTTTATTTAATTATTTTAAAATCATAATCCGCCTGGGTACGGGAAAGAGGACTCACCCTAGTCCCCGAAAAGTCGGAGGGAGTACTACTAAGCGGAAGAAGGAAAGTGCCCGCGGTTCTCATTCGACTAAACGGAGTTCCAATCCCATGCAAGGATTCGGTAACCGTCCTAGGCGTAAAGATAGACAAAAATCTAAACTTCGCAGAGCACATCAGGGAAGCGGCAGCAAAGGCAGGAGCGGTCACGACGTCACTTGCCCGCCTATTGCCCAACATGGGTGGCCCAAAACAGGACAAAAGAAGAACCCTCGGACTGGTGACGCAATCAATCATGTTATATGCGGCACCGATATGGCACGAAGCACTCCGAGTAAACAGGAATGCACAGAGATTGCTAAGCGTCCAGCGAAGAATGGCGCTACGAGTTTCCTGCGCCTATAGGACGGTCTCGCTCGACGCGGCCCTCGTCTTGGCGTCGATGCCCCCAATCGACCTTCTCGCCTTGGCAAGAGGCAGAACATACGAGGGAACAGAGGATGCCGGGAAGGAGATGGCCGAGATTTGGCAGGCCAGATGGGAGATGGCAACTTGCGGCTTGTGGACCCGACGAATAATCCCCAACATCAAAAGATGGATCGAAAGACGGCACGGACAAGTAAGCTTCCACCTAACACAAATGCTGTCAGGGCACGGCTGCTTTGCCCACTACCTACACAGATTCGGAAAGTTGGCAAGCCCCCGTTGCAGGTATTGCGAAGAAATCGACACCGCGGAACACTCCCTTTTCCACTGTTGGAGATGGGAACGCGAGAGGACAATGGTCTCCCTAGCACTGGGGTACACGATGACTCCCGAGGACCTAATCGAAGCAATGCTTGTCGACGAGACACAGTGGCAGCGGATAACTACCCTCGTCACCACCATATTAAGATGTAAGGAGGCAGCCGGGAGAGCCGAGCAACAGGCAGCCGCCGCCGCTACTCTAACGGAGGACACACAAACGGAGGACGACACACAAATGGAGGACTAACGATTCGACGCGAAACCCGGACAGGTAGAAGAGAGGCATGCGGAAGAGCACACGCCACACGCGAGTTCCATCGCATTGCCCCCTACCCGGCCGCCAAACTAGGACGACACTATCAAAGAGAAGAACGTGGTCCGATTCTAGGACACATCATCCCGGAAGCAATGCCTGACGGCGGACACCCGGGAGGACAGGTAAGGAAGAAGGTAAGTCATTAAAAAAAAAAATTTTAAAATCATAGACCAGTGCCGATAATTTTTGAAACCGAAAAAAATAGCAGTAGGATGAAACACATTGGAAAAGGAAGAGAATATAACAAAAATGAAAGGAAAAATAATTTACGGGCGATCTGAGGTCGGGAAGTGGAAGGGGGTGAGTTTAAAAGGTAGAAAACCTCGAAGACAACGTATGGAGGTTAATTTATTCCATATTAATTTTTATTTACTGGATGTTTGTATACTGACACTCACTTTAGAGTGTCTGGCATTTATTGGATGCCCACATTTATTTTAACCATTTTGTAAATTTAATTATTAGCGATTATATGTATGTGTATATTTTAAGCACAAAATTTGACAAACCTGATTTAAAGCGTAAAATTGTATTAATTTGGTTATGCAGCATAATTTATATTTTAAGATATATTTAAATTTTATAATTAATATTCTCAATTATTGTATTAATTCGTCAAAATTAATCCATATCTTATTAAATTTTGTTCAGTGTTTGTGTTAAATAATAATGTATACAATTATGTTGTAACACCTTATATATAACGTTAAATTCTATGTATTTATTTTGTCATTAATGCGCAAGTCATTTACATGCATTATACGATGTTCATTGCATTTCTGTCGAATGCAGTTAGTTGTACTTTTATAATCATAGACCATAGAGTATTAATGTGTGTTTGTGATTATCTAAGCAAGCTACGTAATGATAGTAGAATTCAACTCAAGTTATTCTTTTCTAATATTCTATTTAATAAACAATCGTATTATTATTTGCCTTAACTCGTCATTTTATTCATCACCCTGTCCAATTGCAAATTCCTCTGATAACAATAACAAATAATATCAACAGTTTGTGGAATCTTTTACTCTTGACTCACCCCTTCCCCCATTCTATTAAAGAATAACTTTCTGGATTACTTTCGGAGGGTGATTATACAAAAATCAAGTGGCGCCCATAATATTATCAATTGTGACTTCCACTCCCTATTTTGTCTTCCCTAATTGACATTGGATCTATGGAGTGTCCACGAGCTAGTGGCATCCCATGTTGATTTAGGTAGGTACCCCTGTTTTGCCTGCGTGCTTCAAATTGTGACGGAACCATGAGGGTTTTTTATGGAACGATTGTTAATGAACCTGTAGCGGAAACCGTTAAAAACTTTGATCGGCTTTGCTGAAATAACTATGCTTTCGTGGGCGCCAGTCGGAATAAAAGATTTCAATAGACCATTTCATTTTAGCAAAACTCATTGGCGCATGCGTCAAATCAGCTGACGATTTTCGAACCAAGTGTGCATATGTCCATATAACGTAGTGCTAATTATTTAATCATTTATTGTTAAAATGGAGCATAAATTGAATAAAAAACGTGTTGGTGCCATTAAACATTGTGTTTAGTGTTAAAAAAAAACATTATTTGCTGCAATATTTGGATTTTTTAATGTTGCTCCAGTCACTTAATTTGACTTGTCTATGGGGTATATCACTAGGGGCACTCATCTTGGGCAAAATGGTGGTAAAAAATATTGTTTAAAACCTAATAACACAAAACTATAACAAAATATCTAAGACGATATTAGCATGCGTTTTAACGTAAAAGTTTTGACATGGTTCGAAAAACAAACATCAGCTGTTGGCTTCGCGCAAGCGCTCTCGTTGCGTGAAATGGTCTATAGCTTTAGTTTCTTTAATTAATACAAAATATAACTCAAAAATAAAATTGGAGTAGGTACACACTCTTTTGAAAAATTAATTCATTCGTTACAAAATAGGATGAAGACAAAATTCTTGTTACATATGACAAATGAGTAATTAAAAATATTTACAGAGAATACGTTCGAACAACTTGAACTAACTGGTACGAACATTAAAATCGGTTGACAATATCGGAGTTCGGGTCCCCGGATCATTGGCTGGTATCCTTTCTTATCTTCTCACATAACTCCAAGCGGTTGAGACATACAATTTTCTCGGTGTAAAATTTCCTACAACAAGATTGTGGAGTATCTATTTCAAATTTACACAACTCCTCCATATAATGTCCTTCGCTTTGCAATACACATTTAATTTGTTCATCGACATGGTCTTCTAGGAACTCAGTTTCCATTTCGTCAGAAATGCAGCCCATTGCATGTAATGCCACGGCAGTATTGGGAAGTCGGTTTAACACTCTTTTGTACCTATCTTGATCGTCATCGTTATGTTTTAAATTTACTTGAACAGGAGTGTAGAAACAGTATTTCGTAACATCTTCTGTTACTTGATATTTATCTATAGCCCCCTTTCTCAAGTTAGACCACAAACATTTTTTGTCGGTTGCAGAGAGCTTTCCTAAGTCGTCTAAATTATTTCTGAAATCGAAAAATTATAAATAAATAAGTAAACTATCTTCAAAACTTAATCTTGCCTGCTACAATATATTAAAACTGCAACTACGTGCTTACAGCATTCCGAAGCCCCAGCTTTGCAGGAACAAAAAAACTTAGATATCAACAAGCTTTTTTGTCAATTAGCCATGATATCTCATGAGGCGGTGCAGACAAAGCTGTAGTTTGTAAAACTAAGCTATAAATATGATGGAATCCGTCGTTACTAGGCGTTTTCCCACACAATAACACAACGTGCTTAGCGTTTGCCAAAGCTTCACCCTCACAAAAGTTTCTCGCCCCAGAACTCCCACAGAATTTCAAAATATTGTTAATTGTTTATTCATATTTAGATATTATTTAAACACAAACGAATATAATAAACAAACCACAACACGTTTCTGAACCCGTTAATGTGCATATAATAACCTTGCTTATGATGGCAAAACATAGAACTACTCATTTTGAGCGGCCATTTTGAATATTTGGTCACGTGATTTTCCTTAATCGAAATCGCGAATAGGAACGGCTCTGCCATCTTGTATTAATACGTTGTCAAGCATCTTTTGTTTTTGTGTTATTATCAAGTGCTATGTTTTCTTACAAAAATTTAATTTCGTTGAGCAATATAATTTAGTGTTTAAATAATATTTTTTGTTTCATTCTGGTTAATATCGGCGGTAAAAAGAACCTTACAATCTGGCGCCCAACGTGGGGCCGATAACAAAAATCGTAAGTAACAAAGAAACTATTAAAATTCGCAAAAATAAATTGCCATCCCGTATAATTATTCGCGACGTGATCAATACGAGTAATTATCCGCGACAAAGGTGGTCGATCGACAAATTAAACCGCAAAATATCGAAATTTTCGACACAAATCGATTGCGATCTGCGAAAATCGATACGCGCAAAAACAAAACAAAAACATTCAGAAAAAAAACTTTGTTCGATTCAAATCCGTTCAAAATGCCCAAAAAATTGCAATTCGATGACACAACAGAAAACCAATCCGAGCATATACAGGGTGTCGCACCATCGCTCGCGTTTACGAGTGAATAGTTCACGTTGTTGCGTATCGTCAAGGTGATACAAATTCATTGTTACTTGATTCTTCTTAAAGTACCGTATCCGCTCAGCGAACGTTGGTTATCAACTTGACCGAAATCAAGATGACTTAACTAGGGAAAGAAATTTAATGGGGTGGTTTCCCGTTGCCTTCCCCATATCCCACAGATTTAGATTGGGCTTGTAGATCACAGCAGTATATTCGGCGCGACTAGGTATAGAACCACGGTTTCCTGCTCGCTAGTCTGCCGGTGTAAGCTTAACACCACACTGCTGGTTACTTGATTATTTAACCATAAATCGGTAAGTAAATCGAAACCACCATGCTTTTGTGGCGCGAAATTTAAAATTGTCTTTTAATTTATTTTTTTTATGTTTTTAGGTTAACCGTCAACTTGAAGCACATAATTTCTGTTTATCACTTGACTTGTCCAACGATGGTTTATCGGATGACCTATCACTCTGTTTTTGATTAATTTTCTCGACGCACACGTAATGTTTAAATTTTTATACCTAATGTTTTAACAAATTATTCTAACACCTTAACTAATAAATTTTTACATGTAGTTTATAAATTTCTTATAACTAAACAATTTTATTATAATACTTTTCACAATTTTTGTCATTACGGATTTTAAATTGAACATTTTCATTTATTTTGTTAACCCTTGTATTCGTTATTGTTATTTTAACTTTACATTATAATAATTAATATCAAAATTGCTTCGTCTTATATTTATTGACTTTATCCTAGATTTGACGCTATAGGGATAAAATTCTACCGATGGGGGCGCTGAATGCAACAACAAGCGTGACGTCAATGAAAGTATTCGGTTATAACCTTTGCTGTCGTTTCGAATTTTCCTGGTGAATAATATTAATATTGTGATTTAAATAGTTTAGTTGGATAAGTGGTTTTATCATGGCTTTAAACTCGCAGTTTCTTTTGCTCAAAGAAATCTACAGGTTTCTAAATTGTGATGTTTTTTCACGCTGCAGCTGTGAATCACAAAGATGCAAGCATATTGCAGCATTTTTGCTTTTATGTACAAGGTAAGATAGTGTAGTGCATGCATTTATACTATTTGATGTAATTATAAAAAATATAAATTAATAAATAATTTCAGGGCCAGCATTTTAGAGTTTGAAGAATTTTCATGCACCGACGTTGTAAAGAAGTAAATATTATGGTTAATTGTGATTTATTTTCAAAATTTAATTTTGTAAATTAAACACCATAATATGGCTGAAGTACTGTTGGTTGCCTAAACAACCAACCAAATTTATTGTTAATTTACAGGAAACTGAATTTAATTACAGTACACTGAATTTCATGTCAATACATTCGGATAGATGACAATGGTGGAATTACCACTTTCTTAAGTTTTTGTCATTTCTGCAGGAAGCTTGTTGAAGTTTCGAGAAAGTTGTCTTTTGACCACCAATCCCCGGTGTCTTTAGACCGCCCGTCCGTTGTCTTTTAGACACGAACCCGATTGACCGTTATCCCGATCCGAGCTTTCCTTTAAATTGTTTACGTTTCTAGACAATTTTTCCCGTTACCACACCTTCTTTTTGGTTACGATTCTAGCCGAAGGAAACTTTCCGATTCCACCAGCGACAAGCTTACGGATCTAGGCTTGAGCTGAAATTATAACATAACCTATAATCAACTACTTTCCGAGACTGCCCCTTACCTGTTCTTAAAAGATTCAATCTGCTCCCGTATTTGAAGCCAGCCACTGGCCTCCTCCGTTCTCCGTTATTGCAATTGGATCTTCTAATCTAAAAGTTCAGTAGTCCCCGTCAAGTAATTTCAGTTCATTATTTTATTTGTTTTGAAAATTCGGTAATTTACCTTCAGTAATTGCTGAGTTAAGATTAACCGCCACCGGAAAAATTCAGTTTCCTTTTAACGTAATAAGACCACTTAAAAAACTACAAACTCCGAACATAATTTTCAAAGGTTATGTTGATGATATTTTCTGTCTCATATTCCAGTGCCGTGCGAAATAAAATTTTTTCAATTCAATAAGATTTTTGAAGTCATTTAAATTTGTAAATAAAATAAATTATTAAACCGCTTCCGTTTATGTTAAGTTTCCATTTATTATTAATTTGCTCCCGTTTTTGTTTTTTGTTTCATTTATTGTAAATATATTATTAAGATTGCTTCCGTTTTCATTTATTGTAAATATATCATTGATTCACTTCCATTTGTACTATAGTAAAATAAACAGTTAATAATTTACTAGAACCCTTTTTTTTTTATTCTTTTATTTTAGTTTTAAAGTTTTCTCTTCAAAAAACTTTTGGCGCCTGTGTGACAAATAAGTGTCAAATAAAAGCATCGACGAGACGTCCTCAGCCCTGGCTACCCAAGGGGCAATTTACACGAGCGCAGAATAGCGTTACAAATTTTGGCGCCCGCGCAGGGACGATTTTGGCACTTACCAGAGCTTCAGTTAGGTCCATCCTACTGAAATATAGATTAGTGATCCAACTTGTTTCCCATCTCCTCCCGATCCCCGAAATAAAGTTTTCTGTTTCAGAGATAAATCTCAGCAAGTAGATTGGAGTGATCGCTAATGGAGTTACCGAGCGGAAATAACAAGTTCGAATAAAGCTGACGTCCCGGAGTTATTTAGCGCAAACCCGTTCCAGAAAAACCGATGGCAAGCGACCGAAAAGTCGTTAAACTAAATGCCGAGATAAACGTCTAGTAAATCCGATGGATAACGACCGAAAAGTCGTTAAACTAAGAAGCCGAAATAAGTCCGAGTAAATCCTAGGGATAGCGACCGAAAAGTCGTTAAACTAAATGCCGAGATAAAATCCGATTAAGTCCGATGGATGGCGACCGAAACGTCGTTAAACTAAAAGGCGATCCGATAAAAACCGATGGATGGCGACCGAAAAGTCGTTAAACTAAATGCCGAGATAAACGCCGATTAAATCCGATGGATTGAACCGACAGAAGCCCGACCGATAAAACCGATCGATTAAACCGACAGGTGCCCGACCGATAAATCCGATGGATTGAACCGACAGAAGCCCGACCGATAAAACCGATCGATAAATCCGACAGGTGCCGACCGCAATGGTAAACCCGATAGTCGTAGTTGAGCCTGGACGACCGGAGCCGGCTTGAAGACCACATTTCTCACGCGTATGTCCGACCAGTTCCCCCGTTACACATCCGGATTCGATCGTCAATCCTCCGCCGATTCCGTTTTATTTAAAGGATTGTCGACGAATCACCCGGTAACTGGGACTGTAAGACCTCCGAGGGAAGTGTGGACGAAACGGCATTCGCCGCCCAGGTAAACTTTCCGAGAGACGACCCTGTTCCAATGCGATAAAATGGCGACCGAGAAACCACCGTAAACTATAACCAAGAGGTTCCTGCCCGCAGATATACTAAATCCGACCGAGTCACAATAACACCGAGATAGCGAAATCGTCACGGAAATTGCATTTCCACCCCGTAAGGCCGACCCGTCTCCAAGTTACAATATCCGGATTCAATTGACAATCTTCCGCCGATTCCGTATTTTTTTTTTTTGATTGTCAATGAATCACCCCGGTAACAGAGACGAGAAGACCCATCAGAGGAGGTGCAATGGATAGGACGACCGCCGCTTATATAATTAGGTATGTCTAAGTTAAACCCGTCTTTGTTTCAGCAACCCCCGAAAGAAGCAAGTGGCCCAGACACGTGCCCACCGTATGCTGATCATCGAGGAAACCCGCCGTAGTCCGCCACAACAAGGTCCATATCAGTCCATCATCTGATGGGATGAAGAAGCGACTACTTAAGCGTGCCGGATACAAAAAAAAACCCGATTTGAATTTTTGTTTTATTTTGCAATTCACTGGTGAGACAGACCATATCTTTTGTTTTTTTGAGTACAAAGCTCACGGTTCTCCATGGACCGCCCGAGCTGTAAAGAAGTAAATATTATGGTTAATTGTGATTTATTTTCAAAATTTAATTTTGTAAATTAAACACCATAATATGGCTGAAGTACTGTTGGTTGCCTAAACAACCAACCAAATTTATTGTTAATTTACAGGAAACTGAATTTAATTACAGTACACTGAATTTCATGTCAATACATTCGGATAGATGACAATGGTGGAATTACCACTTTCTTAAGTTTTTGTCATTTCTGCAGGAAGCTTGTTGAAGTTTCGAGAAAGTTGTCTTTTGACCACCAATCCCCGGTGTCTTTAGACCGCCCGTCCGTTGTCTTTTAGACACGAACCCGATTGACCGTTATCCCGATCCGAGCTTTCCTTTAAATTGTTTACGTTTCTAGACAATTTTTCCCGTTACCACACCTTCTTTTTGGTTACGATTCTAGCCGAAGGAAACTTTCCGATTCCACCAGCGACAAGCTTACGGATCTAGGCTTGAGCTGAAATTATAACATAACCTATAATCAACTACTTTCCGAGACTGCCCCTTACCTGTTCTTAAAAGATTCAATCTGCTCCCGTATTTGAAGCCAGCCACTGGCCTCCTCCGTTCTCCGTTATTGCAATTGGATCTTCTAATCTAAAAGTTCAGTAGTCCCCGTCAAGTAATTTCATTTCATTATTTTATTTGTTTTGAAAATTCGGTAATTTACCTTCAGTAATTGCTGAGTTAAGATTAACCGCCACCGGAAAAATTCAGTTTCCTTTTAATGTAATAAGCCCACTTAAAAAACTACAAACTCCGAACATAATTTTCAAAGGTTATGTTGATGATATTTTCTGTCTCATATTCCAGTGTCGTGCGAAATAAAATTTTTTCAATTCAATAAGATTTTGAAGTCATTTAAATTTGTAAATAAAATAAATTATTAAACCGCTTCCCTTTATGTTAAGTTTCCATTTATTATTCATTTGCTCCCGTTTTTTTTGTTTTTTTTTTCATTTATTGTAAATATATTATTAAGATTGCTTCCGTTTTCATTTATTGTAAATATATCATTGATTCACTTCCATTTGTACTATAATAAAATAAACAGTTAATAATTTACTAGAACCATTTTTTTTTATTCTTTTATTTTAGTTTTAAAGTTTTCTCTTCAAAAAACTTTTGGCGCCTGTGTGACAAATAAGTGTCAAATAAAAGCATCGACGAGACGTCCTCAGCCCTGGCTACCCAAGGGGCAATTTACACGAGCGCAGAATAGCGTTACAACGTAAAATGCTACTTGAAATCTGCGAAGGAGGCAGCTTTGGAGCAGTACAATGCTAAACCCTTTGAACGGTGGTCATGTGTTAATAGAAAACGAGGAAGAAATGAAGATAGTAGGCATGGCTTTGTTAGTGACCATTTTCCAGAATTAATTAAGAAGAGAAATCACGGTGCTTTAGCTTTGCAGAGGTACATTTTTTAAAAATTTATAATAGCATAATTTATTTAATTTTGGTTTTCTTAATTATTTTAGTGTTCGATGTAGAGAAATCGCAACTACAGAAGCCGCAACACCTCTGCGAAGGAGGCAGCTTTGGAGCAGTACAATGCTGAACCCTTTGAACGGTGGTCATGTGTTAAGAGGAACGAGGAAATGTCAGTGTAGATCAAGTGCCACAAGAATTGCTAGAAATAGCCAATAATGCATTAATTTCAGCATTTATGATTTCGCTAGACATCGATGTTTCGAAATTTAATTTAAAAACTTGTTGCCAGAATGTTTTAGGCAATTTAGTAAACGCTAATGTTATTTCCATTGCCATAAAAAATATGTTATTTTCAGAATTCAGTATCACGATGCAGAAATGGTAATTATTTAGCTACAAATGTTTTAATTTATTTCAAATTCAAAATATTTACAATTGTTTACTTATATAATATTTTATTATTTATGGTACAATTTAAACTATTTATAATAAAACCTATTTATTTGTTATTTATACTGATTGTTACCTGATAAAAAGCTATTAAAAATAAAGAAAAAAAAACAATAAATTCTAATTTACATGATTATTTCATAAATTTGTCATCTGCAAGAATTGGCGAAGATAAATTGACAACAGCACATCATGTGTTTATTAAACTAATAAACGGTGTAACAATAACGTTCTAGCTACATCCAAATCTAGTCACAAAATTCACATTTAAATGGTTTTTCGCCAGTGTTTTTTCACCTCTTCTTTAATGTCAATAGAATGATGTAAATCTTCTAACTTGAATTTCACATCTTCTACATTAAATTTCACATCTTCCAATTCATCCGATACCTCCGTTTCAAATTCGTAGTTGCAACCTGGATAATATGACAACAAAAATAGTAAGGTTAACTTTTGAATGTGGTTACGCACATTATGAAAACACATTAAAAAATTTGTTATACTTACATATTAATATTATTTCACCAGAATAAACAATAATCAGTACGGTATAAAACTCATATGAAAACAATGCAAGATTTATTTTTACTCTTTACTCTTGATGACGTCAAATATTTAGTTGATATTAAAGCCACCAGGGTGCGTACAATTAATAGTTTTCCCTATAGCAAATAATTTTCAATACAAAGGTTAAAAAAACTTGTTAATTTTTTACGTTTTCCTAATTTAATCCCTCAAAAAAAATAACCCACATTTATGACGATAAAATTATTCCTTACTCATAAAAACTTGCTGCTATGCTATTTATTATCTAGACTTCATATTTCTACTTATTACGGCAAACTAAGTAAAATATTTAAAAACTAGATGATAGCCCGTCCGAGGACGGGTAGCTAGAAGGACGGGCAGCTACCCAAGGTAACTTAAGTTGAATGAAGATTAAGGAAAGCTCTCAGTGCAATCCAAAAGCCATATGACCTTGGCTGCCTGCCCGTCCTTCTAGCTACCCGTCCTCGGACGGGCTATCATCTAGTTACATACAGTTGTGCAAACTTTCTTGTTTGTCCTTCAGGTGGATACAGGTTTGTGGTTCTGTGGTACGTCTGTCCATGAATTTTGAAAACGTATGGTTAATTAATGCTTAATTTTAAAGTCTTTCAAAAACTTCCCGGAACACTACATTTTGTGTAAACCAGTCTGTAGCTCTAAGTTGTCCTTGTCTAGAATTGTCTTTAATTAGGATTTTTATATTTTGTCGAAGTCGAGATCGCGAGAGAGCTACATAGAGTTGTCCGTGTGAAAATACCGGTTCAGTCAAACTAATTCCGACATGTTCGTATGTTTGCCTCTGCGACTTGTTTATCGTTACGGCGAAAGCGGGAATTATCGGAAACTGGCGTCTTTTAAGAGTAAAGGGCAAATTACTGTCTGTAGGTGCAATGTCAATTCGAGGAAGGATAACAATTTGCCCTCTGTGCGACTCTGAAATTATCTCGCACGTAATGGAACGCCGATGCATATTTCGAACGACCATCCTGGTACCGTTACACAGCCCTTTTCCGGGATTTAAATTTCGAATCAACATTACTATAGCTCCGCGTTTTAATATTAATTCATGTGGAGGTACTCCTGATGGCGTTTGGCTGTTGAGAAATTCTGGAGGATAATAATTATTAATAAGATCATTACTGTCCTCTGTAATGATCGAGTCCGAACTATGATAAATCTGACTCTCCCCATTTAATTGCCGAATGATATTGTTGTTGATTTCGAGCGTTTCTTTGTTGGTGGTTGCAAGAATCACCCGCTTGGAAAGCTCATCAACAGAGAGTTTCGCGATCGAGTTTCCGAATATCTTAAATATAATGTCGCCTTGAACAATCATATCTGTCGGAATCTGGATGGCGTCCTCCGGGAGTCCCTCAACGGATGGCAAACTTCCATTACCAATATTGAGCAACCACTGGTTGAATACATTTTGGTCTTCACTTCTCATATTGGAAATCAAGGACAATTGTTTGAAGTATTTCCAAAATGGACTCGACGTTAAACACGCTTCAATAACATCAATTCGTTTTCTCTTTGGCATCACCGGGAGTGTTTGGCGAAAATCACCTCCAATAACAATAGATTTACCCCCAAATGGACTGTTATTATTCATGAGTTCCCGCAATAATAAATCAATGGCTCGAATTCCATCCTTTGGCAACATTGTTATCTCATCCATAATGACAAGCGCGGCTTCTCTAACTTTCTTGGCTTCAGCTGTTGTTTGCTTCATTTTGGAGACCGATGTATCGTCCAACGGAACAGGCAATTTAAATCCACTATGGATTGTGCGTCCACCTTTCATTAGTGTTGCAGCAATTCCTGTTGAGGCAAAAGCGACCACCGTTTGACCACGCCCTCTTAAGAAGGTTATTAAAGTATTATAGAGGTACGTTTTCCCCGAACCACCTGGAACCGTTAAGGTAATGCAGTCGGTGATTGTCCCCTAAATCAATTCCATCTATTATGCTCTGGAACGCAATAAGTTGTTGAGGATTCAATGTCGCGATCAGCAATTGAGCTTGTACTGCTTCTTCTCCCGATTGAATTCTTCTTGTTGAGTTATTGCTTGTTCAGGTAATGCAGTCGGTTGTGGTAGTCCAAAAAAAGAGCAAGACACTCCGTGTTGCTGAAAAACATGTTCGATATCATTTAGAGCCAGGTTAAAAGATATTCCTTCATCATGGTTACTGAGGAAATCGACAGCCATGTGTCCTCTAAATTTTTCCCACAGCAGCAAAGGTCTTGCTGGCAAACAATAAATGCAGATAAATGCAAAAGTTTGCCGCATTTGTGGTGGCAGCTGGAAAATAACAACTTCGTCCAGACATCTCTCCCATTCATCATCTGAGGAAAGAAGATTTCGATGAAAAGCAGCTTCTTGGAACGTTGCGTATTGGACATCGTCAACTGTTCGAAGAAATTCATAGCTTGTTGCACCCGGAACATGAAGCAACAATAATCGGAGATGGAATCGTTCCAAATCATTTATTCCCACCGTGTACATGCGAGTTACTATTTTTTCGCCTCCACGCTGCCGCGCTGCCCATTTACTTCTATTGAATACATAATGGTACGGAATTTCTGTATATAGAAACTGATTAGCTGTCACATCGTTTCGATTTAGTTGAAACCATGCCGTGAGCTTAGTGTTTCCACCAGACGCTTGATCAATAGCTTCTTGCTCATGACCGGCTTCAAAATAAATTCTCTGTTGGCGATATAAATGAACGGGTAGTCGATAAACCACATGCGATCGGTCGTGCATTTTAGATTCAAGCAAACGCCACATAGCTTCTGGCGCACTTACGTATCTGGTGTCAATAAAAGATGCAACTTCATCATGAATCAATTGTTGATCGTCTCCAGTACCAATAACGACGTTCGCGCAATCATGTCATTTGTAAATGTACTTAATGGCCCTTAGTGATGTGCAAACTTCTACACTGATATGAGCGTCATACTTAAGTACCAAAAACTTGTTGTACTTATGGAACAACAAACCGATTATCCATCATCTTTCCTCTAACTTCCGTCGTAGGTTCCACTCGTCGACGATAGCGCGGATAGCCGTTAATGTTAGTTGTTGTCTCGAGTTGAAAATCTTTAGGAAATTCTTTTTTGCATTTACCATTCTCCGTGCATGGCGCAAATGGATGTGAAGCACCGCAAGGACCGTGCATCATACATCGAGTAACAATTTCGAATAATCGTGGGTTTAGTGCGATGTCTGGTATCTCGGCACTAACTACATCGTCGATACGTTCAGATGTTTTGAATTTATCATCATCATGGAGCACAATCAGGATATGAGCATGAGGAAGACCTTGTTTTTGGAATTCAATGGTATAGGCAAATGCTTTGCATCGCCCTAAAACATGAAGAATAGTTAAATCTTCCATTAAGGCCTTCAACTTTAGCTTAAAGACCCTGGCAACTAAGTCAGGACGATCTGATGCCGATTCTCCCCGTCTTAAATTAGTTGTTATTTCTGGCCACTTTGGATTTGCAGTGAATGTGATGAAAAAGTCAGGTGGGCCGTATTTTCCAAAAATTGACATTGCATTTGAAGTCTTTGCCGCATGTTTCTCGGAGAGCCTTCGAAAGAGGAAGGAAGAATAACCGACAAACCAGCTTGCACTCCAGCATCGTGGGCTGCATTTTGAATATGATCGGATAGACCTTGATACAATTCAGTACGCAATTTACTTTGTTGATATCGTATGTAGTTCAAATTATTGGCTTCCACTTGCAAATATGAGTCGACAATCCACTGTTGCGTAAGTTTTCCCGCACTCATCATCGGATTGAAATCGTTTCTAATTGCTGTTTGCGCAACTTTAAATTGTAACATGCTGATTTTATTACGGGATTGCCGATATCCTTCGCAACTCCAATTGGGTTGCCACCCCGGTTCGCCAAACGGATAAAGAATGCCATAAGTCATAGGGTCAAGATTTGGACTGAGAATATTGATACGAATGAATTGTTGTGCATTGTCGACGGGATTTCGAGGATAGATACGGATATCACGTTCAAAAGGAGGTTCGCCGTCATCATTTACGAACACCATTGCAATTTCATTGGACGTTGGAGCATTGTAACGTCTTTGATCAGACTGCCGATCGCGCCGCATCACATATTGATGACCGGAACTGGTTGCCTTCTTCTTCGGCTCGTACACGCTCTTGTTGCTCAATTTCTTTCATCAGGCAATATGAAGCTGCGATACGATTGTTGACGCGGAAGAAACGATCGATTTTCTCAATCACTTCAGGTAGACAACCTCTATTCTCAGGCAGATTTACTCGTTCATTGACCGCTTCTGTCGTGTCCATTACATACAGTTGTGCAAACTTTCTTGTTTGTTCTTCAGGTGGATACAGGTTTGTGGTTCTGTGGTACGTCTGTCCATGAATTTTGAAAACGTGTGGTCCGTTACCCGGCATTGAAACAATCTCTGCTCCCATTGAAGCGAAAGAAACCGAGGAATTGTAAGAGCGGATGTGCTGACGAAAGTTCTTGTAGTAAGGATTTTCTGAATCTGAAAGCATAGAGCGAAGAAATTCGGGATATAACAATAGATTCCCATGTTGATCGAGCGGTTGCGGAATCTTCACTTTTCCTTTATGACAGCAGTTGTTAAATTGTTTATCAACTGGACGCTCCTTGGCGAAATTCTTGGAACCGCAGAACTGACAGATGGAATTCATTTCTCCACAATCGTGTCGAGTAACGTGAGATTCATCAAATCTCAATGCTCTTATTTGGAGTTGAATTGCTTGACTTTGGTATCGATTTTCTTTCTGTCGATGTATCGCATGGGATCGAGCGTTAGCAGCTTGCCGCGCTTGAGTTTCTTCTAATGTTTCACGTTGTTGACGTGTCGCATGGGATAGAGCGTTAGCAGCTTGCCGCGCTTGAGTTTCTTCTAATGTTTCACGTTGTTGACGTGTCGCATGGGATAGAGCGTTAGCAGCTTGCCGCGCTTGAGTTTCTTCTAATGTTTCACGTTGTTGACGTATCGCATGGGACCGAGCGTCAGCAGCTTGCCGCGCTTGAGTTTGTTCCAAAGTTTCACGTTGTCGACGTATCGCATGAGACCGAGCGTCAGCTTGTCGCTGTGATCGAAGCTGTTCTTCTGTGTTATTAGCTCTTGTACGTGCTTTTCTCTCACGATTCAATCGCCGTCGCTTTGCAGCAGGATTTTCTAAATTTTCATTATCCATTATGGAAGTTCACATAATGCTTTTTTGGAAATAGCTGTCCTATATAGACAAAATGATACGATGATACGTTGATCCGATGATACGTTGATACGATGATACGTTGATACGATGATACGTTCATCCGATGATACGTTGATCCGATGATACTAATTATCCGTTATGCGTTCGGTTCGGTTCGGTTTGCTTCGGGTATTTCCGTGGGACAGACAGAAGGAAGGAAGGAAGTAAGGAAGGACTTGGCCTTTTATAATAAGAGATTATAAATGTGACAATACCAATTAATCCAATCAAAATAATTGGATCCTTGATGCACAAAAAGGAGTCGATTAATAAAGAAGGTTATGTTGGAAACATGAACACGCATAAATCAAACAGCTAAAGTTTGAAATTGACGCTAGGAGGCGTGATGGATATTTAAAAGTAAGAACACACTAATTCATAATTTGTATAAGGTGTCGCGTGTTCGCAGATAACAAAAGGGAAAAACAATAGGGGGTAATTTTAATTTAATATTAAGAGTTGGGATAATTTGTGTAAACATTTGAAAAAATCAAGTTGAATTTCAATATTCATGTTAAATAAAAGAATTTGTATTGATAAATATTTGTCTCATTTTGGAATTTTGTATTCTAAAAACCAAATCGAGTTTAGGTTAAATAAATTAAAAGAGAACGTAAAGTCATCCAGAAAGAACCGACAAACTCAGATGAGAGTAACTTCATGCAAAAGGTAAAGAGCTAGCCGAGAACAAGTCAATAAGCAAATTATATTAAAAAAATTAAATATCAATTATCAAACAAAAAAAATACGATTGACGTGTCATTACCCGCACCTCATCGCAATAATATGTTACAACATGGTTAGAGAAAATTGCCACGCGGGTGGATATTTCAGCAGGATAATGACCCAAAACATATTTCAAAGCATGTTAAGGGGCAAAAAATGAGGCGAATTTTACTGGTGAAAAATGACAAATTTACACCAGAATTGGGTGAAATTTACACCATTTTTGGGGTAAATTAAAATTTACCTTCATTATAGTGTATTTCTACCCCCAAAACAGAGATAAACATTGTATTAAAATAAAGTTTGGTGATTATATTTTAACCAATCTAAACTTTTTTGTTAGTAGGTACCTTACATGATGATTTTAAAAAATATCAAAACATTACATTGCAATAAGTTGAGTGATGCAATAAGTTGAATCAGCAGGCTCCAGTAATATGTAACTCAAAACGAAGAGTAAGGACTTCACAGCACAGTATGAGATGATTTTATTTTCTAACCTCAGTGTGCAGGTGTTAATCAGTTATTAATGTTGTTAGACCACGGATGCATTGTAGTAGTTTGTTTTTTGACTAGTTTTGTGGCCGTTTAAACTTAAGGTAGGTGTCTTGTAATAATATTATAATGTTGAGATTAATCTATGGGAATCCCTAGAGTATTGGGATTGGAAACTGGTGATTTCTGAATATCCATAATTAAGAAAGTGTCCGGTTTACAGGAGTCGCATAAAAACCACGTTTTGATTTTTGTTGTAATCAACCACTAACCAGTGCAATGTCATCAAGTTCTTTAAATTGTTTCATGTGTAGTAATACGTTTTCGACAATTCGTTTGTATAACTGTCATCAGTATTACCATCGTAACATTTTGCAAGCAAGATTTGTGTGCAAGTTTGATAATTGCAAATTAGGGTGAGGATGTCCTAACACCTGTCACTCCGAATGAGTTGAAACTTTGCAATCGCAAAGAGGAAGGTTTATATAGGCCCCTCCTGCAAAAAAATTCTGAGAATGTATTATCAAAATTTTGAGTAAATCGATTTTGAAGTTTGCTAATTTACATGTAAAATTAACGAGATTCCCGCGCATCACTCATTTAAGACTTAGAGTATTTTTGCCTTCATCTCGGTTTGCTTGATTGGTGGCGCCTTCTCGTATGTTTAGCTCCGCCGCGTAGCGGCTCTGAGCACGAAAAACCGCCCGGAGATGCGGAGCATCGGAGGGTAGGTTTTTTTGATGCTCACAGCTCTGGCCAAGCCAAAAATTAGAAGGCAAAAAAAATTTTCCCTACTTTTCAAATCGATTTTTCTCAAAATTTTGACTATACATTCTCGGGCGAAATTTTTACAGGACACTCTAATAAGGTTCATTTTGCTAAAAAAAATATTTTGGGGCGATTTCGGGTGACAGGTAATTATCCCCCAAATTAGAATATGTAAGATATAAGAATTTTAAAATGCATTTGTATAGATTTCATGTACAAAAACAGAAAAAAAGACGTTGGTTTTTCTGTGCAATGTTTGTAGATGTACTTAATTTTCAAGGTTCTTCAAGAATTACAATTTCATCTCACATGTATGATCATATAAGAAGTGGGGTTGACGTTAAATGCCCTTTTAGTAATTGTTCAAAACCGTCTCATACATTCAAAACAACGGCAAGTCTGAAATCTCACATTTACCGATTTCATTCTGAAAAAGTCATAGAGCAGGAAAAGCACAATCAGTGTCAAGTTGTTGAAGAAATGTTTGATGACTTAGATGCAAGTGATGGTATTTTCAATTTTCAGCAATCAGCAACCAACAGAATCGCGCATTAAAAATTATCAGAGAGATTATATTACATCTTTGGCATCAATGTATTTGGTTTCGCAGGCAAAATTTTTTTTAACCGAAGCTGCTTTACAAACGATAATTGATGGATTTTCGGATATAAATGAAATAAGTTTACATAATTTGAGATATTTGTTAAAAAGAGAAATGAATTGCACGCAAAACACTGAAAAAATTATATCACATAATAATTGTTCTTTATTTCGATTTGCACATTCCTCCAATGGCGAATTACGAAGCCCATATCTGCGAAAAAAGTTTTTCAAAGATAATTTTAACTACGTTGCACCAATTGATGTTCATAATATAAAAACATTAACCGATAATATGTTACTAAGAGCCCAGAAAATCATAAACTTTGGCAACAGTAACAAATTTACAACGGAACCGATGGATGAAGATGATTTTGACGATAACTTGAAATTGATAGTCGAAATTTTTATCAGGTATTTTAAAGAAAATATTACATACATTTTTTTACAAGCGAATGTAAGTTTCCTGTTAAATTGTGTTATTTGTCAATAATAAATATGTATTGCTGTTTTCAGGGTGAAGAACAAATAGAAACCTGTCCTAACAATGCTCCTTACATCCTACAATTTCAATCAGGTAATAATGATTGTATCTAATAAGAATTATTATAATTGAAGGGCTTGGTGCAATAACCGACTAAACGCCAATTTTACTCAATATGAGTTGAATAACTTTTCACGTACCAAAAATAGGCTGCACCGTTTGGTCCAGGACCCGTTCACGTATCTTGATAATTAGTAAATTAATTAAAAATTTTATTTAAATGGTTTTCTTTTTTACCTTTTATAAATAATGAATTTTCAATAAAACACTATTATTTTGCTTGTTGGTATAGCAAAATTCGGCTATGTGAAATTTAAATAATTAAATAATGTTTACATGATTATCAGAAGAATTTAATAATATTACTAAAAAAGGACCCAGATAGTTTTTTTCTTTCTCAAAACTATATGATTTATGCGGTACATAGCTCGTTCTTGCACTGAGCCCTTCAATTTGATTTTGTGAGTTTCGGTATATTTTGTGAATCACCCTGTATTATATAATATATATTCTCAAAATATTATAATCTTATGTGTTATGTGCTTTGCAGATTCTTACTGGGTTGTAGCAGAGCGACAACAAATTGTGAACGTTTCCTCATTTAAAGAGGGATTAGAGATGGGGTTCGCACTTTATTACATGCTTAATTTAGAATACCCAAAATCAGCTGCTAATTCATTTGAAAGTATGCAGAGATACTTTCTTAAAATACACCCGGACCAAGGTACCAAAAATAAAAAAGGTTCCCTGAGTAAGACCAAAATTATTGGATTACTAACAAAACTGAGAGACTTTTAATGATGGTGAGTATTAGTAATATATCTAACCTAAATCAAATTAAATAACCTATCAACGTTTTGTAGATATTTACAATCACTTGAAGATATGATGAAGAGAGACAGTTTTTCATTTTATATAAGTGCCTGGATTTTTGTTTTCATTAGTTTTAATGTGTTAGTATTTTAGTTTATAGTAGTAGCTTAGTGTGTTTTTTTTTTCATTTATTTAAGTTCTTGGACTTTTGTTTTCCTTAGTTTTAGTGTGTTAGTATTTTAGTTTGGTAGTAGCTTAGTGTGCCATTAAATAGCCACTCTATATTTGCTCTATATCTAAATATATAAAAGAGAAGATCTGCGTGTTTGCGTGTTTGTTTGCGTGTTCGCTATATGTTCCTAGACCCTTGGACCGATCTCAACCAAATTTTGCACAGTTATTTTGTAGGTCCAGGCGCAACTATTCGTGCATAAATGGAGAAGAAATTCGAGCGGGGAAAAAAGTTATTCGCTTTTTTCGATAAATCAAATCACAAGTCAAACAAAAAATTTAATTTGTCAAAAATCGAAATATATTCTGACGTACTGTCAGTGATTCAAAATACTGTCAACAGATGGCGGGAATAGCGGCTTTAATTCAAAAAATCAAAACCACTAACAAATTAATCTGAATGCCGCGAATAAGACCGGAGCACTTTGGTGACCGGACACATGACAACTGACCCCACGGACAACTGAACACACGGACAACTGAACACACGGACAACTGAACACACGGACAACTGAACACACTGACAGCTGAACACAATCTTAATTTTTAAATTTAAATATTTGTTATTTATTTTTATAATAATGAAATAGTAAATTTGAGGTTTACGATTTTACAATTATTGTTTTACATGCTAATTAAAAATAGCCAATAGTTTTTCAATTCTTTTTTTCAAATGATTATTTTCAAAATGACACCCCACAAGGATGGTCCATTTTAGCTAATAAGGTTTTAAACCGACTTTGCATTGTTCCTCGACAATTTTGCAACGAGATCTCTCAACTTTCGTTCATTTTCGCCATCGATGTCACAACAAAGAGATGCGAATTTCAGATTTTTTCAAAAAATGTCAACTTTGAGGTCATTTTTTTGGGTCGCGAAAAAAAAATATTACTAAATGTTTTTCGACAAAAATTCTTGGAATTACTCGGCAAATGAGATTTCGTCGTTAAAATTTCGATTTTCGAAGAAAAAATTTTGCAATTTAATGTTCAAGGGAGTGCCCTTCAAAAAAAATTTGAAAATTTTGTTTTTCATTTTACAGCTTTGCGGTGCGAGATACGAAAAACAGCTATAGAGGTAAAATTGTTTAGGCCCGGGGTCTACCTGCAATGCCGGTGGAAAATTAAAAATCCCTTCGTAAATAAGGACGCTATGGCCGTGTGAAAAATTTTCTAAATTTCGACCTTAAAGTCGTTGTGGCGCGACGACTATGAAACAATTTTTAATTTTAAAAACGGTATTGGGTGGCATTTCTCGAGCGCGAATTTTTAGAAATGAATACTTTTTTTCGTGCGGCGTCAATTAAGGTGGCAAATTGCAAAAACGCAAATTTTGAAAAATTTCGATTTGAAATCGGACCGTTTTATATTATATAAATATTTGCGCGCAATTTTAAACGAAACGAGTTGGTTTTTTGAAAAATTTTATTGAACACTTGCCGTTTTATTTGGCGAATTTAAGCGGTACGTGAAAAAAATTTCAATTTTCCACAATTTTTTTCAACGTCCCCACATAATGTGCCGAAAGAATTGTTGGATTAATGTTAAATTTTTAACGGGGATGCTTTATACTTACAACAAAGTATTGGGATAATTTTTTTAAATTTTACATCGCATCCCGCAATACTTTTTAGCCGTCGAGTTTGTGATTTTGTACAGTTTTGGAAGAGCTTTCTACATTTAGCAAAATTTTTGCACAAAGGAAAATTAATTTTTTCAAATTTTTTACATCAGTTATCTACGAAAATGCTCACTGAAGATGCTTATTCTGTTAAAATAGCAATTTTCCAAAATAAAAACTTTCGATTTAGTTTCCAAGAGTTAAAGATCCCGGTGGGGTGTATGGATCATCTACAGGGATGTTTTAGCTGTTGTAGGTAACGGGGTAAACCTCCAATTGGGGAAAGGGGGCCAAGCCCCCTGGCGAGGCGCGAAGCGCCAAGTTTACATGTAACGTCAGTTAACGTGATAAATTGCAAAAAATGAAAATTTGTAGAAATTAAATTCGAGATCGAGTTGATTATGCATATAAATATTGACTAAAAACAATGAAATCTCCGCGAAAAGTTAAATCTGCCACAAAGAGGTGGATCTGCCGCGAAGAGGTGGATCTGCCGTTAGGTTAGTGTTAGTTTTTGATATTTATTTAGAAAACTAATTAAAAACAAACAAATCTCCGCGTAAAGTTAAATCTGCCGCAAAGAGGTGGATCTGCCGGGAAGAGGTGGGTCTGCCGTTAGGTTAGTGTTAGTTTTTGATATTTCTTTAGAAAACCAATTAAAAACAAACAAATCTCCACGTAAAGTTAAATCTGCCGCAAAGAGGTGGATCTGCCGCGAAGAGGTGGATCTGCCGTTTGGTTATTGTTAGTTTTTGATATTTCTTTAGAAAACCAATTAAAAACAAACAAATCTCCGCGTAAAGTTAAATCTGCCGCAAAGAGGTGGATCTACCGCTACCTCGAACTTTTTCCAAGTTAAACGAAAAAAGTGAGAATGGACTCAAAAATAATAATTGTTCGAAATTGCATTGTTTAAATTACTTAATATTACCCCATTTATTGTACATTTTTATTATATTCAAATTATGTCTGCGAGGTGCTGCAACCCATCATACAATTTATACAATTTATGCATGTGTATTGCAACTCCCCACCTTTAGTCGCTTCATAGCGTCAGTATGTCTTGTGAAGTCAAATCGCTCACACGTATTGATGAGTGATCTTGTACGTACAAATTACTCACATGTTAAATGAGTTGTGCTTCCATTGTAAACTGCACATATGTTTGCACCGCATAACTCAAAGTTCGTTTAATGCTAATAAACCAATATTACATTACAACAATCTACAAGTGTTTTATTTCTTCACTCAACAAAAGAAAAGTTCGCTGTTCAAAGGGGTGTATTTGACAATACTTCCCCATACGTAGAAAAGGCTCTACTGCCTCCTACACATTTTTGGTCCTTCGAAAGCCGCATTTATGGTAAGAAGACCCGCATTTTGGTCCTACCAGCAATCATCAAAAATCACGAGTTATAATCGATTATCTGCCCGTGACCTCAAGCAGGCGACGGTAGATAAGGTTATACTACGTGACCACAGCATTTGGATTCAGCAACACGGATTTACGACCCCTATTTTTGGTCCAGCGGATGACGCATCATCCAAAAAACGCAAGTACAAATTTCATATTTCAAGCTTGACGCCACTAGTCAGCCATTTTTGATGCTAACCTCTATACGAGGTCCGCCTTCGCCTTGTTCAAGAAGACAAGCGCCATTTAAAAAGCTAGCCTCTCGACAGGGGTACTCCACCTTCAAAGAAAGAAAGTCGGTAATTATAGCTAACTGTAATTTTACCATTCCTACAGATTCCTGTTTTCTACTTGTTATTCAAGTTACTAACCTTCGTATTTTTAATTTGCATAAAATTTTCAATGTCAAACATGGATCAATTAAGAAAAGCCAGAAGGCAATTAAAATTAACAATCAATAGATTTGAAGCAGCTGTCAAATCAATAAAAGATTGCGAACAAAACATTTTAGGTTATCAAATTGGATTATTAACAACTTTTATTAACAAGGGAAAACATTCAAGCACCAGGTGCGAACAATTCAAAAACCTTCCTGCTCTCGACAGAGTTGCGAAGGTAACTCAAGGGGCTGACACCCCAACTGTGCCTGTAGTCGCGCGTTCGACGGCTACCATTTCTTCTGAAAAATTCACAAGTCTTCCTGCTCTCGACAGAGTTGCGAAGGTAGCCCAAGGGACTTACGCCCCAACTGCACCGATAGTCGCTCTTACGACGGCTAACACTTCTGATGATGACGAAACGCAAGTCATATCCGCCTTCTGTACAACGGCCACCCAAGTTTTGCTTCCGACAGCAACGGCCAAAATAAAAGATGACACGGGAAACTACAAAACCGTGCGAATATTATTAGATTCGGGTTCTCAATCGAACTTCATCAAGCACAACGTATGCACTAAATTAAATTTACACGCGACAAGCGCCAATGTTTCTGTTTCGGGTCTAAATAATTCAACGACCCACATAAAATCCAGATGTAACCTCGAGTTACATGCAAACCATTCAAATTTTAAAATCAAATTATCTTGCCTCGTGATAGATCAACTCACAGGTAGTGTTCCAAGCTTCACCATGAAGAACGGTAATTTTAAAATACCTCAAAATATACTGTTATCGGATCCTGATTTTGACAAATCAGGGGAAATCGACCTACTAATAGGTTCACCATCATTTTTCAAACATCTTTGCATTGGGCAAGTTAGGCTAGGTACTGACCTGCCTATCTTACAAAAAACGCACCTAGGTTGGATCATTTCGGGTCCAACATGCACTGAACAAAATAATAATCAAATTCAATGTAATTTAAGCACCTCCAAAGACTTGCAAGACCAGCTTGCTAAGTTTTGGAAAGTTGACAATTATCCTTCCGAAAGGGTTTTGTCAAAGCAAGAAAATGAGCGTGAGGCACACTATGTCTCAAATGTCCGTCGCGACGCCAACGGGCAATGCATTGTTTCAATTCCATTTAAGGAATCGCCAGTCATTTTGGGCAAATATTATTCAATCGCTAAAAAACGATTACTCTCTTCAGAAAAACGCTTACTGGTTAACCCAGAATTTAAGCAAATTTGCACTTTGGATATTGTTTGGCGGCATAGCCCCACGAAATGCCATTCAGCCGACCTCTTGTCAAGAGGAACCACTCCTCAGGTTTTAAGGAACTCCACTTTATGGTGGAACGTTCCACCTTGGCTTCTACAGAATGCGCCACCTTGGCCACCTCCTAATGTTTGCACAAGTGAACTTCCAGATTACAAAAAGGAAGCACAAGCTCTTGTGACTACTGTCCAAGAGACACAATCCTATTCGGAAATTATTCCAATTTCACAAAACTCGAAAGAGTCGTAGCTCACTGTCTACGTTTCAGAAAAAATTGTTCTGCTCTCAAGCAAGAGCGCGATTACGGACCTTCAACTGCAACCGAGCTTGCAAATTCAAATTATTCTCAAAATAAAAAGCACCCGCCTTCAATCGATGGCAAGCATCAATTGTCCGAACTTATATTTTCTCGTGAACATTTAAGAATGTTACATGCAGACCCACAACTGTTGTTGTCTACGTTACGTGATCAATTTTGGATCACAAACTGTATAAATTTGGTTAAACAAACCATGCACCTTGAACAAACCAGTTTATCTACTGAAGCATTCAGTTTTTCATTCAGGCGATTTGTTGCTCGACGCGATAAACCGTCACATTTGTATTCCGATAACGGAAAAAACTTTGTAGGAGCAAACCATCAGTTGCTCAAACTAGAAAGGTTTCTGACGAAACACGAATCTTCAATTCCTGCACAATTTTCCTACGAGGGAATTAGCTGGCACTTTACTCCAGCTCACAGTCTTCACTTTAGAGGCCTTTGGGGAGCAGAGATAAAATCCTGCAAGTTTCATTCAAAAAGAGTTTTTAGGCAATCACATTTTACATACGAAGAGTTTTGTACCTTGTTATATCAGGGAGAAGCTATCCTAAACTCCTTTCCCATTGCTCCACCTGCACCCAATCCTAACGACTTCCAGCCGTTAACACCAGTACACTTTCTGGTTGGACGCCCGTTAACTGTATCGCCAGACCCGATGTCACGCTTCTGGCAGAGAATCTTGTGGACCACTTCCAACGAATTCAACATGTTCTCCAACGTCACTACCGTGTTTGTGAGTGTCGTGAAAAACGATAATGCTAATTTGGTGTGTGTTTACAAAACTAATGTGAATTTTTTCTTATTTTATTTACCTGGACTTTGTGTTTTAATTCATGTACTTTGCTATTTACTTGTTTACTGTGTTTATATTTGTATTATAGAATTAAGTTCTGTATTTCAAGTTACCTCAATGTATTTAATTCAATTTATTTTGAAATTTTGTCATTTCAACAATGCGAAATTGCATTGTTTAAATTACTTAATATTACCCCATTTATTGTACATTTTTATTATATTCAAATTATGTCTGCGAGGTGCTGCAACCCATCAAACAATTTATACAATTTATGCATGTGTATTGCAACTCCCCACCTTTAGTCGCTTCAGAGCGTCAGTATGTCTTGTGATGTCAAATCGTTCACACGTATTGATGAGTGATCTTGTACGTACAAATTACTCACATGTTAAATGAGTTGTGCTTCCATTGTAAACTGCACATATGTTTGCACCGCATAACTCAAAGTTCGTTTAATGCTAATAAACCAATATTACATTACAACAATCTACAAGTGTTTTATTTCTTCACTCAACAAAAGAAAAGTTCGCTGTTCAAAGGGGTGTATTTGACAATACTTCCTCATACGTAGAAAAGGCTCTACTGCCTCCTACACAATAATAATTACCCCAAAGAGCTAGATCCATTACGATTGTGTTCAGTTGTCAATAATTATAAAATCGTAAACCTCAAAGTTCCTATTTCATGATTATAAAAATAAATAACAAATATTTAAATTTAAAAATTAAGATTGTGTTCAGTTGTCAGTGTGTTCAGTTGTCCTCCGTGTGTTCAGTTGTCCGTGTGTTCAGTTGTCCGTGGGGTCAGTTGTCATGTGTTCGGATGTCGTGCGTTCACTTGTCGTGCGTTCACTTGTCATGTGGTCACCTGTCATAGAATCGAGCACTTTATATAGGTCGCAAAACTCGCCGGAATTGTGCAAGAAGACGCAGATCCACCTCTTCGTGGCAGATCCACCTCTTTGCGGAAGATTTAACTTTACATGAAGATTTAACTTTACGTGAAGATTTATGTTTTTAATTGGTTTTCTAAAGAAATATCAACACCTCTTCGTGGAAGATCCACCTCTTTGCGGAAGATTTAACTTTACCTGAAGATTAATTTGTTTTTAATTGGTTTTCTAAAGAAATATCAAAAACTAACACTAACCTAACGGCAGATCTACCTCTTCGCGGAAGATCCACCTCTTTGCGGAAGTTTTAACTTTACATGAAGATTTAACTTTACGTGAAGCTTAAATTGTTTTTAATTGGTTTTCTAAAGAAATATCAAAAACTAACACTAACCTAACGGCAGATCCACCTCTTCGCGTAAGATCCACCTCTTTGCGGCAGATTTAACTTTATGCGGAGATTGGTTTTTTAATAAAAAATTTAATAATTTTTGTTTGGAGTGCAGTTTACCATTTTTATTTTTATCTGGAAAATGTTCGGAGTGCAGTTTTCGCTTTTTTCGATAAATCAAATCACAAGTCTAGCAAACAAAAATTTAATTTGTCAAAAATCGAACTATTCTGACATACTGTCAGTGATTCAAAATACTGTCAACAGATGGCGGGAACGGTAAATTACACGAACGACTGCAGGTAGCCGAAAAAAAAAGTAGTAAATTGCACCCCTGGTAAACTGCACAAAATTTTGCAAACTGGTAAACTGCACTCCGAACATTCTAACCTAACGGCAGATCCACCTCTTCGCGGAAGATCCACCTCTTTGCGGAAGATTTAACTTTACGTGAAGATTAAATTGTTTTTAATTGGTTTTCCAAATAAATATCACAAACTAACACTAACCTAACGGTGAGGCCGAAGGCCGAACAACTATGGCCTTCGCGGATCTATTATGGTCCTCCCCCTGTGAGGCCGAAGGCCGAAGAACTATGGCCTTCTCGGATCTATTCTGGGTCTAGATGGCTAAGGGCGGCGGATGCCGCCCGTGCCAGCTAGTTTCATAATAAAATAGCTCTATATTTGTTTCATGATTTTTTTTATACGCAATTATTGTAGTTAGTTTTGGTAATGGGCAGTATTATACCTAACGTATGATACGAATATTTATATCTATTATAAATTCACAATTCTGTTCATATTAACCTGACGATATCACACAAACAAAACACATGACGCCTGGATGTGTGGCTTCGACATTTTTTTTATCTGGGTATATAGCCGTGTCATCTGCTTGTTGCAAAACAAATTTACAGCTACTTCTACAAAACTACAAATTGTTATTTTGCTTGAACGTATAACTTAAACAATTGAATAATTCCTTGTACTACTAATTAAAACGTTAAAATTAATAACATTTGGACCAGACAAATTTCTAAAGGAATTGAAATAAAAGAAAATTGGAAACAGAACATCCAAAAACGTGAAAGGTGATAAATTTTAAGTATTTGTTGTTTATTTTAGTGGTGCCTAACAAATATATATTTTTCCTTCAAATAATTTACTGACTAAAATTATTGCTTTTAAAAGTTTCAGGGGAATTTTTATACAAAAAATAGGTGGCCATTATGTTACCCTAGTTTAAGTGTAAATTTGCACCATTAGTATAATACTTGCTGTGTAAGGTACAATTACACATATGAAGATAATTTTTCCCAGTAAAAATACCTCGCATATGTAATTTCACTCGGCAACGGTGTAATTTTACTAGGTAAAATCACCCTGGGGACAGTAATATTAAACATATTGCGATATCGAGATACCACGTCAATGGAAGTACGTTATTTAAGATTCGGGAAAATTTTGTTATTAATAAAGCATATAACTTATCAACGTAATCAGAAAAACTTCGTCCGATACCAAGAAATTTAGTTCAAAGTCAAATGATTTGTAAAAAAGAACATGAAGCAGGTTTGAATAAAAATAATTTGAAATGTAACATTTAATAATTCTCTTTGTTGAAAAATGTTTATTTATAGTAAATGAAAGATTGTTTAGTAATAAGAAAGGTATTTCAAAAGTTAGAATATTGTTAATTAATTGATTAATGTAAAAATTTGTGTTAGCGTTAAATTTAAATAAGTTCTTAAAATCATTACGTGAGTTCGACGTGTCACAAGTTAATGAACCGTGAATGGAAATTTCATGTCCAGCATCTTTATTTATTCAACCACGAAGCACTTAGGAAGAAGTCAATCCAATCTGAAAATATAAAAATTTTACTTATAAAATTTCAACGAGTCACAATTGGCTTAATCCATACCTGTACTGTGAAACTTTCAATAATATTGATTTTCCGATCAACCAATAAAAAATGCGTCTACGCAAACATCGAGATTGCTATGAATTTCGAGATAGAAAATTATAAAACAATCGAAGAGGTCCTGGTGTTAAATTTCACACGTAATGGTGGCGAGTTTTGATCGTCCTAATAAAAATTAATTTTATAGTGAAAATAATTGGTGAAGGTATAAAATACCAGTGTAAAAATCAGAAAATTAATTACTTACCTACGTAAAACTAAAAATAAGTTGAAAAACGTAAAGGATTGGGAATATTTATGAATAATTAAAAATCGACGCCAACGAGGTCAACAAACTGCAATTGGGAACATTTTCATGGTAATAAACCCATCGAGTGAACTTTGGTGCGCAATTGTACCATCTCAAGTACAAGTAACTAGAAGATTCCTGTATTTTTCTAAGGTAACGTGCACATTAAGTACAATTTTAAAAATAACTAAGTGAAATTTTCGGACACCATACGACACGTGTTTTTCTTTATTTAACGTTCAGAATTTTGATAATTAGATTTAATAATAGAACTTTTTAATATAACAAAACCTTTAATTACATTTGTGTGCTAAATAAAAACATTATTATTTTTGTAACGAAGGATATTTATTTTGACCTGTTCCGCGCCCATAAATTTATTTACAGTATTGGTCACGGAACGAACTCACCCTGTACAAGGTAAGACACATGCACTACGAACCAGCTAAGCCGAGGCATAATATTTCCATTTATTTGTATTTACTAAATTTCACATACATTTCCATTGACGGGGTACATTTCCGTACACTCGTACATACATCAATAATAAAACGTGTAACCCCATTAGCAAGGGTTATTCAGAGCATATTTTGATTAGCCCAACGTGAGGCTCTATTAGTAACTACATTTATACATTGCATATTTTTGAAGCCCAACGTGGGGCAGTATTAGGAGTCAAAGCTCACTACAATATAATGTAATTTTACTCGGTACAGTGTACTTCTACCTAGTGAAATTCCATCGTCTGTGTAAAATTACTTACGTCAGTGTAATTTTACTATGTAGAAGTACACCATACCGAGTGAAATTGACACATGTGAGGTACTTTTACTCGGTAGAATTGCCATCATACGTGTACTTGTACCTTACGCGGTAAGTATTACACCAATAGTGTAAATTTACACTTAAAATAGGAAGTAACATAGTGGCCACCTATTTTTGGTGTAAAATTCCACTGAAATTTTTTAGAGTGTAGGTACATGGAAAAGGCAAAAATCCGCCATTTAGAGTGGCCTAGTCAGTTTCCAGATTTGAATCCCATCGAGCATTCGTGGGTAGAGCTCGAACGACGAATAAGAAGTAAAAATTATAGTAATCCAACTAAATTATGGGAAGCATTACAGAGAGAATGGTTAAAAATACCATTAGAACGTTTAGAGAAGCTGGTTGACTCTATGCAATCACGATGTAAAGCTGTTATTGCTGCAAAGGGCTTTGCAACGAAATACTAAATGTTTTTAATCTATAGTTTTTGTATGTATTTCTTTAGTTTTTGGTTTTAAGAGCTTCTTGACAGCACTTGCTAAAGGCAAATATTTCGAATTTATTTTGTTTGGAAGTTTTTCAGATTAATACAATTAGTATCTAGAAAGTTATAAAGTATATAAAGATACACATAAGCAAACATGTATGCTGCACAACTCCTTGTTCTTCTTTTACATGTGAAATTTGCAGATATCGACGTGTTCGAAAATTACAGTTTAAGAACACTTAAAAATTCATACCGGCAAGAAACCATTTAATTGTAAAATTTGTGACCATAAATGGTCAGAAAGTGCCTGTTTAAAATAGCAAATAAATAAGACGACGCTAAAACGCAAAGCATATCACATTCTATATAATATAAGGATGCAGTGTTAATATTTAGACGGTCTAGAAGGATCTAAATAACATGTATTTGATATTTTTTATAAAATGTACTTGATGTTGTTAAAGATGAAAGAAGCAGTGTTACGATAAGGAGTGATTTAATATTGTCAATAAATGTAATATAGTTTTTAAATTTAATAAAATGTTATTCAATTTAAAACGTTTTCTTCGAGTTCATGTAAATTATTGCTATTTCGTAATCATGAATGTTTTATGAATTCTTATAGTAGTAATGTATCCATTTGTTAATCTACATTACTCGAAGGATTTATAAAACTTTTCATGACTATGAATTCGTAACTTCAAAAAAATATACTAATTAGTGTGTATCGATTAATCTATCTTCTAGGTAAGTTTTCATGTAATTATCCAATCTGTTTCAGCTTTAGATAACTTTATTTTCAGATTCAGAAGTTTTGTTACGACACAAACAAACTTTTACCTGTGCTTTTAACTGTGCTTTTATGTTGGCCAGCAGAATTTCCAGTGCCAACTTCAAAAATCTCGTTTTAGTGCTATTAGATGGTGCTAAAATATTACACGCAATCGTTTCTGACTCGATCAATGTCGCCATTTTATAATTTAGTATAGTAGTGATTTGTCAACAACCATGTCAACAACTATAGGCGTTTCAATTTAAGATCGCAGCGCCATAATGGCTATTAGTGGTATTAATGGAATGGGTGCGTTTTTCGATAATTTACTGTCGTATTTATGTATTAAATATATTTTTAATTGTATTACGGCACCTATGTGTTTGTTTACTGTAATAATTTGATAAAATTAATTTTTGAATTAATTAAGGGAGTGACTTGCTCCACGACCAATTGTACTTGCGCAGTTCGTCTTTTTTGTACTTTGACAAAATTCGAATAATTTTCAATCGTATTTAAAATATCAAATTTTATTTCCGCGCAAGTTGGCGCATACTCAGTTTCACCAGATTATTAATTTGTGTTTATCAGTGTTAATTTATTAATTGTTATTGGTTCCTTGCTGGTTTGGTTTCGAATAAGTAAATTTGCTTAACAGATAGTAAATTATTATTTATTTCTTAGCATTCACCATCAGGTTATTGAAAATTTTTACCTCTAACCTGACTTTTATCAAAACCAAAACAAATCTTCAAGACGAACCGAGGAAGTTGTAAATTCAAAAACTTTGACGATTTTTTACAATAAATTATTACTAATTATGTAAGTTTTTAACTTTTCTAATAAATTTTTTTTAATGTAATTTAATTTCTTAGCAACTTTTTAAACGGCTTCCACATAATCGGAAACTTCTTGGTGACATTTATACAAACAAGTTATTGCAAATGAAAGTTAATAAACATATTATGCTACGTGCTGATTTAGAGAACCGGCTTAATAAATGCATCACATCGAAGGACGTTAAAAACCTGCAACAAATGGAAAGAGAAGGGAAAAAAACAACATTCAAGCTGTATGTAACAAAACATAATCTAATTTTGGCAAGTTGCATTTTTAAAAATTAACTTACTTATTTTGATTTAATTTTGCAGGCGCAGGCTCTCACCTGTTACTGGACAACGATGATGTTTAATGATTTCTTCGCTGTCAGCATGCCCGGAGTTCATCTGCATAGATGCAACTTATAAATTATTGAATATCACACCACCTCTCTATCTTATTTTAAATGTAGATGGAAATGGTGAGTGAGAGCGGTATTGTGGCTGCATTGATTCATGTAGACAAAGAAAGTTTGGAATGGTTCATGGAAACCTCTAAGAAATGCAATCCGTGATGGAATAAAATTCAAAACATTATATTCGATAAAGATTTGACCAAACAGGAAGTTTTTGGTTTTGGTTTGGAAGGTTTCCAGGTTATCAATTACATGTTTGTATTTTTCACATCTTGATAATTTTTACACGAGAATTAACTTGTGAAAAATTTAAAATTACATCAATCAACAGAATTGCAATTTTGGAGCTATGCAGAAATTGGTATGCTCAAAAAATGTAAACAAGTTTGCCAAAATTTTATAAAAAATTAAATGCGATTTTCCTAAAAGAATATTTAGATACGTATGTCTCGGAATTGAATACATATAAAGGAAGAATGGTGTCCTTTTCTTGACACCAACTAATGTGGTAATAGGTTGGAAAGAATAAATGCAAAATTTAAAGCAGTTTGTCAAAATCACAATCATTTTTAAAATATGAAATTTTATTTGCACGCATACTCAGTTCCGTCTCTTTTGGTAACGAAATTCAAATAATCTTTATGAAGTTTTAACAGATATTAGATTTTATTTCATGCAAAATTTTGTTATTGTATTTATTTATAATTATAAAAACCAATTAAAATTAATAAAACAAGCGTGCAATAAAAATTATTTTACCATTTTTTTGTTATTTATTTCTGTAATTTTAGCTAAGAAGTACTTTAAACTTTAATGCTACATTATAAAAAAGTTAATTAATATACTATGTGCGTATGCTTAAAACTTCCCGCTCGGTCAAATCTTTATCGGACATAATATTTTGGATTTTATTCTATGACGAATTGCAATTCTTTAAGGTTTCCAAAAACCATTCCAAACTTTCTTCGTCTACCCGAATCAATGCAATCATAGCCACAATACTGCTCTCACCATTAGGTACCATCTACATTTAAAATAAGATAGAGAGATGGTTCGATGTTCAATAATTTATAAGTTGCATCTATGCAGATGAACTCCGGGCATGCTGACAGCGAAGAAATCATTAAACATCATCGTTGTCCAGTAACAGGTGAGAGCCTGCGCCTGCAAAATTAAATCAAAATAAGTGAGTTAATTTTTAAAAATGCAACTTGCCAAAATTAGATTATGTTTTGTTACATACAGCTTGAATGTTGTTTTTTTCCCTTCTCTTTCCATTTGTTGCAGGTTTTTAACGTCCTTCGATGTGATGCATTTATTAAGCCGGTTCTCTAAATCAGCACGTAGCATAATATGTTTATTAAGTTTCATTTGCAATAACTTGTTTGTATAAATGTCACCAAGAAGTTTCAGATTATGTGGAAGCTGTTTAAAAAGTTGCTAAGAAATTAAATTACATTAAAAAAAATTTATTAGAAAAGTTAAAAACTTACATAATTAGTAATAATTTATTGTAAAAAATCGTCAAAGTTTTTGAATTTACAACTTCCTCGGTTCGTCTTGAAGATTTGTTTTGGTTTTGATAAAAGTCAGGTTAGAGGTAAAAATTTTCAATAACCTGATGGTGAATGCTAAGAAATAAATAATAATTTACTATCTGTTAAGCAAATTTACTTATTCGAAACCAAACCAGCAAGGAACCAATAACAATTAATAAATTAACACTGATAAACACAAATTAATAATCTGGTGAAACTGAGTATGCGCCAACTTGCGCGGAAATAAAATTTGATATTTTAAATACGATTGAAAATTATTCGAATTTTGTCAAAGTACAAAAAAGACGAACTGCGCAAGTACAATTGGTCGTGGAGCAAGTCACTCCCATTAATTAATTGCAACAACCGAATAGGGTTAGAAAATGTGACATATCCATGGTAACAAACCTGTAGAGGTAGTTCAAAAATTTGCCGCAAGGTAGCGTATCGCTTATCTTGAAACGCCTATAGCAGTAGTTTTCTAAATCGATAACATATAATCAATACAATCAACGCCTTCAATTAAGAAAAGTGATTTTGTACCTTTACAGTTACAGTGCTCCATCCTCCAAATGGAATAAGTTACCGATTTACTTGCAGCTCAAGCGCTACCTTCGGAAGAATCACAAATTGTAGAAAACAAGGGTATATTTTTGGAAACTCCAAATAATTCAATTAGCAGTTACGAAATTAAACGAGAAGAGGTGGAATATGTGAAATTTAATTTAGAAGATTTGCATCATTCCATTGATATTAAAGAAGATACCGACCCTACACAAACAACGCTGAACAGTTCAACTTTTTTCGAGTGTGCAATTTGTGGTTATAAACTTGCTCTTAAACAAACTTTAATACGTCATTTAAGAGCTCATAACAAAAAGGACAGGAAATCATTTATATGCAATATTTGTAACTAAAGATGTGCCTACAAATCACGGTTTGAAATCCATTTAAGAACTCATACCGGCGAAAAACCATTTAGTTGTAATATTTGTGAGTATAAATGTGCACAGAAAGCAAACTTACAAATACATTTAAGAAAACATACCGGCGATAAACCGTTTAGTTGTCATATTTGTAAGTATAAATGTGTACAAAAATCGCAATTGCAAAAGCATTTAAAATCTCATATGTAGTAACCATAGACATATTGCTGTGATACTCGGCAAAAATGAAGTTTATTTCCACTTCCAAATAATATTCCGTCCTTCATAACCTATCCACTTGCAATTAAATACTGTTTATTTAGCTATTCAATTTATTCATAATATATTAAATTTTTATAATGACTTCTCAGAATTACAAAATTATAGGGACCAATTATCTGACCCACGTCCATTCACTTACATGGCACTGTTCTGCAATGTGCTTATCTTACTTCCGTCAGTAGCGCTTCATTCAAATTAAATTATTTCTCTTCCACTATAAATTACAAATTTTGGGGTATGAAATACAGCGATATATTGCTGTGTTTTGCGTTAAATTGTGTTGTCCCCATCTGCTTGTTTAAACTACTTCAAAATCTTTTAACCAAGATGCTCTGCTCTAACTTTTGGTAAGCAATGAGAGGCTTTGAAAAATAAAAAAACAGCTTGTGTTGAGCTGTTTTGTAATAAATTTGAAATTTTACAGATATTTTTAAATTTTAAATTTAATTGCATTAAATTAAATTTAAACAATTAATTAAATATACATTAAATATTAATTAAATAATTAATATAAGTAAAATAATAAAATTTAATTACAAGTCCACTCAAATATATGTAAGCCTAAAGAAAATTAAAATTTTAGCACAAAAACCAAAATGAAATGTTCGTCAATTTGACATACCGCTACCTGAAATCTACAGTGAGATATCTTGCAAAAATTGCTAGCGCCCATTTTATTTAATGTCACATTGAAATATTTCAATATAATATTTCTTTATTGTATAGAACAAAAAAGAATGCAAAAGAAATATTCACACTTCAAATTCTAATTGCAATTTAAATCTTTAACATGAAGTATCTCAAATTTACTATTTCGTTATATCTCACTGTAGCTTTCAGGTAATGGTACAGGTTCGTAATTATTTAATATTGTTATATTTATACGGGTATACATGAGGTTTTGATTTTGATTTGATTGATATTTATACTAATAATATTTCAATAATATTGTCTATCTGTGAGACCTCATAAAGGAGGTACGTAACCAGATTGTAAAAGCAGGTGCCGTATCGGGATGCCTGAGAGAAGTAATACAGAATAACGAATTTTCGTTGAAATAATTCGAGATACAGGTGAAGTACTGGATGTAGTAAGATGGATCAGACAAAGAAGAAGAGGATGAAATGAACACGTCAACCGTGTGAACTGCAATGGGATTGCTCGAATTGTCAGAGATGGGAAAGTTCTCTATATCAACTATATCAAAAAAACATTGAATTTAATTAAATAAATTTACGAAAAACATATAACAAAATCATTGAAACTGTTTATATATTTTATCCAAAAAAATAGATGAAAATTCTACTGATATTAAATAAATCATTAAATTAGATTTCTATAAATCGTATAATTATTATTAAATGAATGTAATATAATAATTTAATGAAATGGGTATATGAGTTTACTACATTGCAAATGATTTATTGTCTATTTCAAATTAGATATTTTTATAACCAACGATTCATAATTTAACAAACTGATATGTAGTAATAAACATTAAGTGTACGACTTAGTTGCGTTGAATCGGAAATTTATTAAACTTGTTAGGGTTTCGCTTGTAATTTCAATGAATAAGATTAAATTAACGTTAAAACTTTGTGTGTTGATTATCAACAATGTCTTATTTTAATTCCTAAGTGCATTACATAATATAGCCATGCACTAAATATCTGTAAAAGTTATAATTATTAATTTCCTAAATAATTCTATTATTTTTCTTTATATATTTAGCATTAAGTAGTTTTAAATTTACTAACCTTTTATTATTTTAAATCTCAACCGTTCGACTCGAGGTGTTTGTGGAATATTTATTCCGGTCATTAATTTATTCCATATTAATTTTTATTTACTGGATGTTTGTATACTGACACTCACTTTAGTTGTAGAATGTCTGGCATTTATTGGATGCCCACATTAATTTTAACATTTGTATATTTAATTATTAGGGTTTATATCGTAGTGAGCCAAGGAAATTACGTCACTTCCACTTTTATAAATATTAATATTAACTTTAGGAATGCTCAGGCTAGCTCGGGTTCTGAATTGTAGCATGAAATCTCTTACCTGAGTAGTCGGTTCAATTTGAAATCACGATGGCTTTGTATTCTTACTTACTTATTAGTGAATCATCCTTAAATTTACCCTGTTTTTGAATAGACTTTAATAAATGTAACAACTTTGAATAATAGTAACACCTTTGTTTAATTAACAAACATTTAATTGAAATTTTTGTAATCATTAAAATATGAAGGAAAAATTGTAATGAATATTTTTATAACCTGAATAAATTTGTTCCTGCAGGATTTGTAATTTTCTTAATAAATTTTTTTTTTTACAAACGAATATCTACAATCTGTTTCGAAATTAAAAAACATTAAGTAAATTATTTGACATTATATTAACATGGTGGGAATATTTCATTAAATATTCCCGTAATAAATTAACTTAGAAGTTCTTGTGATACATAATTAAATAATTTCAATAAAACAAAATTTAAATTAATCAATTAAAACGCGTAGGTAAATCGGTGGGCTTGAAACGTTTCAGTCTTCTGACTTCATGATAGTAATTTAGTAGCTCGTTTGCTAGCTCATTTGGTTGCGATTCGATTCTATTTTGATATTTTTCGGAGAAATTTTTAATTTCGTCGTTAACTTTGGTGACTTGAAGATCGGAATGGATGACATCATTTGGAACATACCACGGAGCATTGACGATGGTTCTGAGTATTTTGTTTTGAAACCTTTGTAAGATTTCTATGTTGGATATACTGGCGGTTCCCTAGAGTTGTATGGCGTATGTCCAAATCGGCTTCAGTATAACTTTGTAAATTAAGAGCATATTCTCCAACGACAGCTCAGATCCTCTGCCAATTAATCAATACATCTGTCTGAACTTTGTAACGATTTTTTGAATAGTTACTTTTTCTACTTTGCATTTGACAACTTTAAAACCATACAGGGCGTATGGTGGATTCATGCATGAATTCTAAGGTTGGCAGTATTGCTGTGTTTTCGATAGCGACTCGAAAGGGAGAATAGTTTTTAGGAAGTGCCGAGGAAGGTTGAGTTTCGGGGGAGCTAGTCGATTCCTGTTTGTGATGGAGCGATAGCCATGGATGTGGTTCAAGTGGCTGTGGCGAGGATTCGTTGTTTGGATTGCGCAATTCTCGTTGGAGGATTTTTTAGTTTGCGTAGGTGAGTGCGATATTTTTGCTATTCCATTGATTTCCGTTCTGGTTTGTCGTCTCTTGACCAAATTTGGGCATATGGCTTTGTCTTTTTTGTATTGCTTCCGCAATTACGCAACTGCTCACAGAACCAACAGTGCCTCTGACAGAGGCATATAGTTGGGAAGTACAGGACGTAGTCCTAGCGTAAGAAGAAGAAGAAGAATTACGCAACTTGTGCGTGATTGTTATTTTTTTACTCCTTGGTACCCAGAATTATTTTTCCTTGTGCGTGTAAATACAAGTTTGTTCTGTGTGGTAATTGTTGCCTCAAACTGTATGTTTTTTGATCTAAACGGTTTGTTTAGAGCCATTTTTTTGTGTAGTTTTAATACTGCAATTTTTGATTAAGGCGAATTTATTTGAATGGGAACGTTGATAGCGCAAGATACGACCGCTTGGCCTGCCAGATAACAACGTTGTCGCTCCCATTGACAATTCGATTACTTTTCCATGTTAAATATTTCAAGTAATTTTAAATATTTAAGCATTGTATTTTCTTATTTAGCTTTGTTAATATTGTGTGTATTTAAATACGATTACCATCTAGGGGTTGGCATGAGTGTGATGATTGTGGATTTTATATTTGCTATTAGCAAATCACATTTGACGTCGCAGTGCATGCTCGCTTCTAACATTAGTTCTAATCGATTGTTGGTGGTTGTTTTTTTTGTATTTTCTGGTAGCGGTCGATCTTGCTATTTTAACACAGATGAGGTGGTGTCGTTCGACGAATCGTTATATATTTTTCCGGTCACGGGGGCATCCTCCGACCTTTGATTATCTATTTTCGGAAGCACAAATTGTAATTTTTGTGTTTCTAAGTTCTCTCTTTATAGGGGGTGAAAATAATTACATGGCGCCCAGACCAACACCTTTTTTTTTCGCTACGTTTATGTATTCTTAGCGTCATCCCGTATAATTGTGTAACATCAACCGAGGGAAGAAGGGTTCCGTTTTCTTCATGGTCCGTGCTTGAGCTAGCACTTTGTGGCATTTTCTATCTTTGTCCGGCGATCCCCTGAGTTATCAACAAAGATCGTCGGGGGAGTTTTTGTCGTTCCTTGGAGTGGCAAAAATTGTTACAACTTTAGACCAAGTTGTTTTCTTTTATTAAAGATATGAGTACGCCAGGTTAACCTTCTATCCAGATGCATACCCAGATACTTTGCGTTGTCGGTCTGTGGTAGATTGCAGCCGTTCATGGTCACAGGTGGACAGGTGTCTCTCCTCATCGTATAAGTAACATGTGAAGACTTGGTTTCGTTGGCTTTAATTTTCCATTTTTTGAACCAGGCATTAACTTTATTTAAGTGATTTTGTAAGTTGTTAGAAGCAGCTTTAGGGTCAGTGTGCCACGCAAGAATAGCCGTATCATCGGCAAAGGTTGCTATCGTTGTTGTAGTAGTTGTTGGCAGGTGCGCCGTGTATAATAAGTAAAGGATACACTGCCCTGCGGAACACCTGAATGGATTGAAAAAGCTCCGTGTACTCTTCTCCATGTTTTACTAGGAAATGTCTTTCACTCAAATAAGATTTCAGTACCTGGTAGTGATGATGTGAGAGATTTAGTTTTAATTTGAAGAATAAGCCCTCATGCCAAACTTTATCGAATGCTTGGCTTATGTCCAAAAATGCTGCAGAACAGTACCTCTTGCGCTCCAAATCATCGCCGATTTGCTTCACAATTCGGTGCACTTGCTCTATCGTACCGTGTTGATTTCTAAAACCAAACTGATGGTTTGGGATAAGAGCTCTTTTTTCCAATACTGGCTTTAGCCGTTTTAAGTAGAGTTTCTCAAAAATCTTTGATAAAATTGGAAGCAAGCTTATCGGTCGATATGAGGTCGGTTCTTCTAGTTTTTTGCCAGGTTTTAATAAGAGAATAATTTGTGCGACCTTCCACTGATTAGGAAAGTATTCTAGCCTCAGAATTGCATTATAGGTATACGAATGTAATGAGTTTAAAGCATTTTGGTGTTACCAGGACTTCTTTCATAACTTGACCTGTAATCAAATCGTAGCCAGGTGCTTTTTTAGTGTTAATATTACGCAGTATAATCTGTTTGACCTCTTGTACTTTAAAATGTTTAATCGGAAGATCCATTTGGAATGGTGCATTTAAGTAACTGCGTATTTCATTATCTTCTATAGGTGATATTGAAGGAAATGGCGTAAATACCTTTGCAAGATGTTCAGCAAACAGATAAGCTTTTTCCTCGTCACTTCTAGCCCATTTTCCTTTATCATCTCTGATAGGTGGCACCGTTTTTTGTGGGCGCTTAAGGTTTCTTGTAGCTTTCCAGAGTGAATAGTCATTTGCTTGGGAGTTTGATAAGCCATGAAGATAATCTGTAAAAAATTGATTTTTGAAATTTAGGTGGAGTCTTTTAAGTTCTTTAGCTGCTTTGTTAAACTTTGTTTTGTTTTCCGATGTTCTCGAAACTTGCCACTGCTTGCATAGTTTTCTCTTTTCAGCAATCGTTTTTCTGATTATGGTGGGGCACGATTCCTTAATGCATGTTGTATTTTGGTCAGGAGTAGCTTGCCATGCTGCACTCTGAATGGCTTTAGTTAAGTGTTCGACGGCATTTTCCAAATCTTCTTTCAATTTTAATGGCACATTTAAATTAATTTCTTCGTGTAATCTGACTCGGAAAAGTTCCCAGTCAGTTTTTTTTATTATATAATGTTGGTCGTTTTTCTTTGAGTAGTACTTTTTAGTACATTGTTAGCAACACGGGTGTGTGGTCTGAAGAAAGGTCCAGTAACGATTCAACTTCGCATTGTTTGGTGTTTATGCCCTTCGTAAGGTAAAAATCGACTATGCCTTGGATTTTAGCTTGATTACTTGGCCAGTATGTAGGATTTCCCGATGATACGGTCATCATTCCGTTGTGATTTACTGTCGCAAGTAGCTCTCTTCCTTTGGTGGTTATGAGTCTTGATCCCTACTGTGTATGCTTTGCATTAAAGTCACCGCCGGCAATAAATCTACTTCCTAATGTACCAAAGAATTGATCATATTGTGCTGTTTTAGTATTGTGTTTCGGTGGAAAGTAAATTGCTGAAATCACCAGGGGGCCGACAGAACTCTCGACCACTACGTTAGTAGCCTGGAGATAATCGCATTGATATTTTTCGACTTCGTGATGTGTGACGGACAACTCGTTGGGGTTGGGAACGAATCCCCACACTACAACAAATTGCCCCGTAAACGGCCGAATTCCCAAATAAAGGGGAGGGAATTGGCGGAAACCTCCGCAGAAACAGTTTTCCAACTAGCCAGTGGGAGGGGTGGGTTTATTGAATATATATAATATTCCACGGACACTGTACTGCAGAGGGGGGGTCGAGATCGTGAAAAAATGTATGAATAAGGGCGCCACCTAGGTCTAATTAAAGGAAAAACGTAAGGAAACTTACCTTGAATGTCGCTCTGGTACTTACGCCGGGATACGTTGTCGCGCCGGATTTCCAATCGAAAGGACCAGGACAATGCGTTGAAAAACCTAAATAAGGCACGACGTCTTCCCAAGGAAAGGGCTTTGCAAATAATACCCGCCTAAATCGCGTGGCACATTTATTAAACAAAAACATAAAAATAATTTTGACGACAAAATTGATGAGCGTATTAATTTCTAAGAGGCTACTGTGCTCGACAACAACAACCTGCCAGCACACGCGTTATGACACTTACGTACTAACACAATAAACTTAATTGCTGAAATAAAACAACATAAAATAAAATAAGATAACAAAGGAAACAGTAATAACTAAAATTAAAATAAAAAAACGTAGTCTAAAAACAAACACGCCACTGGTGTTTAACACCAAATCGTAGATGCTACACCACTGGGGTTTTAAACAAGATGGGTCCGCCACTGGTGTTAAAACAAGATGGATACACCACCGGTGTTAATGTCAAATACACTAGGGGCGTCTGACCCTCAATACTTCTCAGTACGTAGTATAATTCAAGTTTACCCAATAAAAAAAGGTACACACAGGAACGTACAACTTTCGCGATTTAAAATACACATATAAGTTAAGGTGATAAAAACAATCGCACTTACTTCGTGACTTTATCGAAAGTCCGTTCCTACAGGTTTCGTCGTTGTCTTTGAACAATACCTTGGTCGTTTCGATTGTACAATGCTTGATGGTTCCAGCGGAATTTGTGGATGGCACAGGATTTACAGGTGTAATGGTGGATTTTCTTACAAATGGCGAATGACGCCCCGCCAAATAAACATACGGCGAATCTTATCCCAAACGAGTATCCCACCCAACAGATGCAATTAGCACGTAGCACAGTTCTGGCAAACAAATAGACGGAACGGGAAAGAACTGGCTCCGGGATACTTCCGGGAAATTAAAAAAATCACACACACACCTTGCTTGTCAGCTAACACCCAAGCGTACTTACTTGACAATCTCTCTGTTTTATCGACCATCATCATTACCGACCGTTATCGACCTAATGCAATTGCGAAGCAATCGCACTAGAGGGCGTTAATATGTACGTACGTAATTAAATTAAATTTAATCTAAGGGCGAAACTCGTAAATATTCAAAAGAATATTACAGATGTTTAATGATGTTTTTAATAATTATAGCTGTACCACCGTGCGCTCTTTCATTTGGATGTTTAGTGTCGTATATCGTATAGTTTGGTATTCTAATGTGACTCTTTTCCGTAAAATGTGTTTCGGAAATCAGCATAATGTCTATTTCACGAATTTTTAAAAATGTTTGTAGTTCTTGAGTATGTTGACACAGGCCGCTTGTAACAGGCTACTGTTATTTTGGTCCATATGAAACTTTATTCTTTATTTTAGGGTTTATAAATTTTTCGATAAATAATTATGTTATAAATTTCTAACTATGTATGATTTTTTTGACCAGCTTTGTGTTAAACAAAGCTGACTTTATTTTTATTAATGTGATTTACCACTACAAATTATTATTTTTATGAAAAATAGCACTTTCTCGATACTTAACAAACCATTGATTAAAGCAAATCTTCCGCACTCATAATCAATGATGTTTCGATAAAAGGTCGGTAAAGTAGGTCGCTAACCGCTAACCTTCAAGGTTGCTTCGATTTTGCATCGGCGCAAACTAGATTAGCAAATGACTCTCGCCAAATCGTGGTAGTAACGCCGACACATAAAATAATTAGCTCTGCGAAAATTTATTAAATTTATCGATTTCCGATTTATGATATCGAATCGAAGTATCAGTTTTATGACCAGTAAAGTTTCACGACCGAGTGTAGTGTTATTTTTAGATTTAACAAGATCAATAATTAATTTTTATTTCGATAATTAATATTATCGACCAACACATGTGTAAAGTTAATACGACGCCATTCTTAAAATCCAGAATAACCGCCAAACACAGCGACCATAATATTGAGGTGATTTATTTTATTATCCAATCTACCCTTGATGTAAATGGGCAAACTGGAGAATTTATTATAATTCCTATTGAGAAGAGGTTGAAAATCCGCAAGCCAATCGGCTCATTTTATTCGCCAACGAACGTTGCCTGTCCATTTTGGAATTTCAAAAACATTCGTACTGGTGCCCAACATCTGTTCAAACTTCCCAAAAACTTTCATGTGTGTGACACCAAATCCTATTTCGAATACAACTGGAGGAACTAAACGCATAATTGGTGATAACTAAACGAATCTAATTGCTTATTCAAATAATTCAGATAATTGCTACGCTTTCTATGGTTTTACAATATCGTACACTGTGTTTCAACTATATTTTAGATTATACATTGCCATTCAAAATCCTGACGATTTTGGCCAGGAGGAACAACGAGCCATCAGATCTGATCGTACGTAATCCAATAACGATTTCAACAGAAATCGTAAGTAGTTATAAACACTATTTATTGTATGAATTGTTTAACAAATACCAAGCACGTAGTTAACATTTTGTCAACCCGCTTGCATAATCTACCCTCAGTAGACGTAACTAGTACTCCCTGCTTTTTGGTAGTTTTAGTGCGATTTTTTTGTCGCAAGCATTTTGTAAGGCAATTAAGTTCGTAGACACGACAATCCAAGTGCGAAGGTTCTCTCCGTTCGACATTTCAACTACAACCCAGCGACATCTGTCGACTCGCTCTGCGTATCAAGTATATGTATTTGTGTTCAACATTATTTGTAAACGATTATCAATTTTTATTTTTTTAAATACAAACATTTACTATTCATATAATCTGTGTAAGCAAGAATTCTCTTATGTTAATTACGATTGATTTCATATTAGTTTATATTAAAAATGTGTGTTCAAAACGAGTAAGTTTTATTTTCTATTTTGAGTTAATTTTGTCTCGATAAGGATTACTACGATTTTTGAACGTCCTTATTCGATTCTGGCGCCCTTCCGGAGAATATTACTACGCAAAGAGGAACCCATTCAAGAATCCACGAAAGCGATTCGTCGCTACCCAGCTCTCAAGTACTTGGTATAAAACATACAAAGCTAAGCCGCTTCGTTAATCACATCGACGAGCATAAAAGAGGCAATTGGAACTGGAAGCACTAATTTTGACCTCCACCGTTTCATCAGTAGTGCATTTACCACGTTTCATAAGATGCGCCCAACGTGCTGGCACGAGTCAACACTTTACTAACAACCAACTACGGGGCATCGATCATTTTTTCCATCTCTTCGTTACCTTTGGTAGTAATTTTTCTAATTTTTTTATGAACACACACATAAGTAGAATTCTTGTTTTACAATTTGCTAATAAGCACAGATATTTTAACGTTGAACTAAAGTACAATACATATTTTATCTCCTTATTTTTATTATCTATTATTATCGAGCGTTACGACCTACTACTATATATCGTTATATTTTATCTTATATTTCAATTATTGAGCATCATACTCTTGTTTACTATACCACAAAAATGCGTCATATAAACCGTTTATTAGCTGATGAGCTAACGTGGGAACTCGAGGTACGGGGTAAAGACACTACAAATTTAACTGTAGATGAAAAGCGAGCACTTTTAAGATTAACGCTTAGGCAAAAAGTAAAGAAAATTGACCTACCGGTAGAACGATTAAATCTAGTCGAACAAATTAAAATTTGCTAAGACAAATTTAACCAAATCGTACCATTAATTCAGGAACTAACACATTCTCCTAATACGAGAGCTTGCGAAGGTCACCTTGCCAGGTTAGATCATATTTCTTCTCGATTAGAATTTTGTCTCGAAAAATTATCCCCACCAGACCCAGAAGAGCAAAAAGCTCAAATTTTAAGTAATGAATGCATTCAACTGATTGAAAGGGTTGAAATTTTATTAGATTCACCAGAAACCGGTCGCAACGATATTAGTGCAGCACTAAGTAATTTGTCAATAGACGAATTAACTGATGTACTTGGTCATGAGCAATTGCAGGCTATTGCAACCACGCGCCCATCCAGATCTCAGGAAGCCGTGGGTTCGACGCCAATAAGGCCCGAACAAACTCAAAATTTAGTAACGCCAAATTCTCTTCCACAAAAGGAAGTAGCACAAGTTGTAAATATTCCCCAAACTTCAAATTATCAGACGCCAAATGTTAATATCCCTCATAGAAATTTTAATCATAATTCACAAACGCCAGTTTTCGACGCTAAACCCGACACCGTCAGCAGATGGAACTTGAAATTTTCCGGTGACGATAAGTCACTTGGAATAAACGCGTTTCTTGAACGCATAGACGAGTTGCGAATTTCTAGACACGTCTCGGAGCAAGTCTTGTTTGATAGTGCGTTCGACCTTTTTGAAGGCCCAGCCTTAACGTGGTTTCGGTCCGCTAGGAAATACGTTTGTTCTTGGCGCGAATTAACAGAATTTTTAAAAGATACGTATCTGCCGTCGAATTATGACGAATCTCTGTGGCAGGAAATTATTAACCGCAAGCAAGGCGAATTTGAGCCAGTGCGCGACTACATCGCCGCGATGAGTAACCTCATATCGAGACTGTCAAGTCCTATGGACCCAGCAAGAGAGTTATATTACATAAAAACAAATTTGTTGCCTATCTACCAGAAAGAACTATTATTTATGGACATCGATAATATGTTAGATTTAATAAAAGCTTGCAAACAAATTACCGAGGTTTTCGATACAGAAAAAACTCGAAAGTTCCACGTACCTACTGTAAATCCATTAGAACCTGAATTGGCAATGCCAAAAGTACGTCGCCCAGATCTTTGTACCCGCACGAAGCATGAAGTTCATACCATGCAATCCAACGTCAAGAACTACAGTTCTCGGACGTTTGGAAAAAGAGCGACGCCTGCCAACGCTAAATGTTTTAATTGTGCACAGTCAGGACATTATTATCACACTTGTCCAGCCGAAAGGCGCATTTTTTGTTATATATGTGGAACTCCCGAAGTTACTTATCCAAATTGCACTAAGTGCTCAAAAAACGCAAAAAGGCGAGAATGAGTAGTAGTCCTCTCATTCCTAGCCCTTTTACTATGAAGGCTACCTGTCCTGAATGGCAGTATTGGTTGGCAAACGTCAAATATTTTTGTAGAGCCAAACCCTCTAAAGTTGAGACGCTTTTCGCTCATCGTCCTTTCGACAACCGAGCCTATTTAAATATCAACATTTTGGGGATGGAAGTTCTTGGTTTTCTTGACCCTGGCGCAAACCAATCAGTATTAGGCCGTGATGGGCTGCATATATTAAAACACTTGAAATTACATGTAAATAATAGTAACATTGATTTAAAATCCGCTGACGGCACACTACAAAATGTTTTAGGTACCAGTATTCTACCGATAACGCTAGACGGCGTAACCAAAAATTTAAATACAATTGTTTCCGATACAGTAGTATATCCACTTATTCTGGGTTACGAATTTTGTAAACTTTTTAAAATTAAGACCGATTTTGGTACTGATTCTTACACCATCCCGTCTACGTTAACTGCACTTTCAACAGAAAAAATTATTCACTCTAGATCAGATTTGAGTTATGATCAAGTTCAGTCATTTCTTTATTCAAAAAGCTCGCTCCTAATAAATTAGGACGAACAACTCTGATCGAACATGTTATAAATACAGTGTAACGTAGAAAAGCCATAACCCGGCAAATGGTTATAAAAAGCATAAGCTTTCGACTTCACCTGTCTCTTTTCCCGCTTCATCCGCCACTTGTCATGCCTGTAGTTGGAAGGTACAAGGCAGCTAGCTCATAGGAATTACCCAGTGTCGGAGCTCGCTGGGTCGCTCGAAAGCGTTCGTGGGTTCGTATAAAAATAATTGATCTGCTTTGCGAAAATAACTGTGCCCGGGCGCCAAGCGAAGAAGTAACAGATTTCAGAAATCTCTTAGTCCATTAAATCAACACTAAAAAGGGAAATGATAAATAAACGAAAAATATTTGAGCACACACAGTAGCGAAATGGACTCTGCTACAGCTCGTGGTAGCTAAGCGGAATGCTTCTTACAAAAAAAGAACAAATTCCAAAAATTTAGTTAAACAATTTAACCAACAAAGATTGCTACCAAGGCTAAAGCAGAGCCTCTGCCCGTTGTAAAGGTGGAATAACTAATACCTGGATGTAGTGGTACGTAGTTATAAAAAAAATAAAATGGTAATCTGGTTTATGGTGTTAGGTAACCAGTAGGTGAGTGAACCTTAGCAGATTTACCTGATCCATGATGTTATTGGACCAATAAGCAGACAAACATTACCCGACCAACCCCCCATGTTAAACGCTTATAAGTTTCAAAGTCATTGCAGTTGACCAACACCGGTTGATGTTATCTAGTAAAATTCAAATGCACAAATAAAACTCAATTTAGCATAATCATGTAATATAATTAATCAAAATAATTATTAAAAAGTAAAGCTTAGCATTGGCATTAAAATTCACATATTCGAATGTGTGATAAGATACAATATCTCATCGAGCAGAAATGCGAAACTTTCGGCGTATCATTCATCTCGGTCAAACATTCAAATAAAAGTGCAAGACAATGAAAACCAATATATTAAAACAATAAAAAAACAATAATTAGCACAATTTATTAAAATAAACATAAATTCGGCAATCAGATGGTCGTTGCCTTAACGTGGTATTGGTTTACCACACTATTTAATTTCAAAAAAACTCATAAATAGAAATAAACACATAAAAAATGTCAAATGTAAAAATCTCAAATTCAGGGTTTGAACGTGTGACGTTCCGTTTGTACTTCCAATGCCTATTGCATTCAACCAGCGCCGTTCGATACTAATTATCGAAAATAATGCTTTGTTCAAATTTAATCAACCAATTATTAATTTAAAATTTGAAATCGATTAATAATTTCCAAATATAAAAGTTTGAACATAACGCATTTTCATAATCGACGCCTTGCGAATGCAAAAATCTAATCGGCCTGGTATCACGTCGAACAAAGGCGCATACTTGCGATCTGACGATAACCTCGGCAAAAACGTTCTAATCAAAAATGCGAGACAAAGGAAGAGCCAAAATGTTAAAACAAAGAATAAAAAATAATGAGACATAAGCAAAAAGCAAAAAGCAATAAAACATTTAAGCAAAAAAAAACTACAAAGCGTAAAATGATACGACATACCTGTGGTCATCTGGCTAGGTCGTCGCAGTAGCAAATGCGGTCAGGATTTTCCCGATGTGGTAGAATGATATCGGTCCGGAAGCGTCAAAAACAGATGCACTTATCTTTCCACACTTAAAGTTAAATTTCACCATCTTAAAACATCGTAAAATTACAAAAACCATGGAGAGCCAAAATTTTTACGTCTTGCCTGTCGTACAGAATTTTATCCACCTTTTTTATTATCTTTTCAAAACTGTCTTAACGACCTCTCTGATTTTAATTTTGAAAAATCCTGAACGTCGTTTTGGTTGTCAAACCCACAGGCATTGAAATATTCAAATTCTCAATAAAATTCGGTCGTCTTCAAGGTGTTAAAATTAGATCGACCTACGCTGGTAATAGAAATGAGAATTAAAAAAGAAATTGTTTCGCTGGGCGAAATACAGTAACAATTGGATTGTTACAACAGGGACGGCAACCCCCATAAAGCAGAGACATTACCCTCTTTCTCCGGCAATGTTGGCTAAAGTCAACGCAGAGGCAGACGAGATGATACGTCTAGGCGTGATTAAAAAATCATTCTCCGCTTGGAACTCGCCGACTGTTATGGTCAAAAAGAAAGATGGTACTTTGCGTTTTTGTTTTGATGGGAGGAAATTAAATGAGGTCACTAAACCCGACGCTTATCCGCTTCCATATATTAATGACATCCTAGACCGCTTACGCGATGCCAGGTATCTGACATCAATAGATCTGCGTAAAGCTTTTTGGCAAATTCCGCTATCTCGTGACTCACGTGAAAAAACCGCTTTTACCATTCCAAGACGTGGTCTCTTCGAATTCAATGTTCTCCCTTTCGGTCTAAATAATAGCGCTCAAACATTACAACGCCTAATGGACTCAATTTTTGGCCCAGAATTCGAAAATGTCTTCGTCTATTTAGATGACATTGTTATAGCGTCGAATAATTTCGAAGAACACCTGAACACCCTGACTCAAGTCTATAAAAGATTGAATAAAGCTGGCCTAACAATTAATTTGAAAAAATGCGAATTTTGCCGTGATTCTCTCAAATATCTAGGTTTTGTAATTGATGAGAAAGGTCTCAGAACAGACCCCAGTAAGGTGGATGCTATTATTAATTATCCAATACCCAAAACGTCGACAGAAATAAAAAGATTCCTCGGTATGGCAGGTAGGTACAGGAGATTCATTCCGAATTTTTCCTCTGTGGCTGCACCTATTTTACATCTCGTTAAAGGTAAAGCCAAAGGCCAGAAAATCTCTTGGTCCGAAGATGCTCACCGAGCCTTTTTAAATCTGAAAAATTTATTAACTACTTCGCCGATATTAACTAGCCCTGATTTTACTCTCCCTTTTATTATACAGACGGACGCAAGTGATTCTGGACTGGGAGCCATCTTGGTCCAAGGCACCGGGGAAAACGAGAAAGTAATAGCTTACGCTAGCCGTACCCTGACCAAAAATGAACTTAATTATCATGCTATGGAGAAGGAATGTTGCGCTATTCTCTTTGGAGTAGAAAAGTTTCGTCCCTATATTGAAGGAACCCGATTTACGGTCATTACCGATAATCAAGCGTTGAAATGGCTGGGTACAGTCAAATCTCCGCTGGGTAGAATCGCCCGTTGGAGTGTACGATTAAACCAATATGATTTCGGTATTGAGCATAGAAAGGGGAAATTCAATATAGTGGCCGACGCTCTCTCTCGAGCACCAGTGAACATCCACTTGATTTCTGTTGCACCCGACGATATAGACCCTTGGTATCAGAAAGTCATAAACAAGATTCAGGAAAACCCAAATCTTTATCCTAGTTTTAAAATCGAGGATGGGTATATTTTTAAATTTGTTGCCAACAAGCACAATATTATTTCTAATCTTGTTGAATGGAAACTCCTTGTGCCAAAATCTCGTCGTCGAGAAATTATGATGGACTGTCACGATAACCCGCTCAGCGGACATTTCGGCATTTTCAAAACACTCAATAAAGTTAGCGAACTCTACTACTGGCCTCGAATGAAATCCGACATCACAAAATATGTTTTGAAATGTGATATTTGTACCGCCAGTAAGGCGTCGAATCAATTGAGACCAGGCCTCATGGGAAAAGAGAAAAAGGTCAAATACCCTTTCCAAATCATTTCTATCGATTTGATGGGACCTTTCCCCCGAACCAAAAAAGGTAACACTTCTTTACTAGTTATTTCCGACTGGTTTACCAAATTTGTGTTGGTTCAACCCTTGAGACAAGCCACAGCATCGGCTATAGTAAAGTTTGTAGAGGAGACTTTCCTGCTCTTCGGAGTGCCTCAAATTGTCACTACCGATAACGGTCCCCAATTCACTGGCAAGCTTTTCAAAGACCTGATGACACAATACAAAGTTCAGAAAGTTTGGCCTACGGCAAACTATCACCCACAGGCTAATTCAGTCGAGAGAACAAACCGTGTCATCGGCACCTGTCTAAGATCTTTTGTGGAAGACGATCACAGATCGTGGGATCTCCATATCCACAAGATAGCGCATGCTATTAGAAATGCCGTGCATGAAGTGACCGGGTATACTCCATCCTTACTAAATTTCGGTAGATCGGTACCAAACAGTGGCGACTACTATGGTAGATTGGACTCGGCCGAGCCGAGGGAATTCTCCATAGAAAATCGTGAACAATTGGTAACCGACGTTAACAATCTTAGTCATTTGCACCTGAAAGTAGTGCAAAAGATAAGAGCAGCTTACAATCGCAACAGAGCTCGTTACGATCTCCGCAAAAGACCATTATCTTTTAAGCGTGGAGATATTGTTTGGAAGCGAAACTTCGTTTTATCCAGCGCACCAGACAAATTCTCAAAGAAATTAGCTCCAAAGTTCATTAAATGTAAAGTGGCAGAGGTTACAGGTTCCCTCACATATCGTCTAAAAGACGAGAAGGGCAAAGATCTGGGTATTTTTCATGTCAAGGATTTAAAATCCAATCCTGTATAATTCCATTTTATTATCGGTGTTGTAAATAGTTGTAAATAATTTTATCATTATTGTAGTTAATTTTAACTACCACTTGTAAATATCTTCTATTTCGTAGTTGCTACTATATGTAAAGGTTTGGGAGACCAATTTCAGGAATAGCCTGGGAAGTTGTGTGGTTTAAGGTCTTTTTGAGTCTGCAAGATTTTTTAGTCATATTCGACTATTCGATTCATCAATAGATGACCATTGGACGCAATTAGTTTTATTGCGTTTTTCCTTGGTAATTTTGCATACGCGAAATTAGGAGTACCAGCTCCCACCTGCATTTTCTTTGATGTTGTACGTTATTGCCTCAGAGCAAGACAACATCCTCTTTTCCTTTTGTGATATGTCCGACGTTTATGGCTACAGGAATATTCACTCGTTTTTCCTGTTTGTCCTGTCGAACAATCATGACTTCTGTCCGGAGTTTTCCGAGAAGTAACCATTATGGCCCAATTTATTTTGGCCACAAAAATTAAGAACCTTTCTGTAAGGACTGGAAGATCCTTAGGTCCACAGACGAGTAAATTCAACTTTTTGTATTTCTGAAGACAGAACGAAACGTCCTGTCACAAACTCGTCGACATTCCCCGATTATCCAATTTTAGGTGTTTTGAGATAACGCTAAGTCGTTAATCCAAAACGAGCCGGGATAATCCCTCGAATCGATATCCGTGACCGACAACTAAACCAGCTATTTCTATTATATGTTTTTATTTTCGTAAGGCAATTAAGTTCGTAGACACGACAATCCAAGTGCGAAGGTTCTCTCCGTTCGACATTTCAACTACAACCCAGCGACATCTGTCGACTCGCTCTGCGTATCAAGTATATGTATTTGTGTTCAACATTATTTGTAAACGATTATCAATTTTTATTTTTTTAAATACAAACATTTACTATTCATATAATCTGTGTAAGCAAGAATTCTCTTATGTTAATTACGATTGATTTCATATTAGTTTATATTAAAAATGTGTGTTCAAAACGAGTAAGTTTTATTTTCTATTTTGAGTTAATTTTGTCTCGATAAGGATTACTACGATTTTTGAACGTCCTTATTCGATTCTGGCGCCCTTCCGGAGAATATTACTACGCAAAGAGGAACCCATTCAAGAATCCACGAAAGCGATTCGTCGCTACCCAGCTCTCAAGTACTTGGTATAAAACATACAAAGCTAAGCCGCTTCGTTAATCACATCGACGAGCATAAAAGAGGCAATTGGAACTGGAAGCACTAATTTTGACCTCCACCGTTTCATCAGTAGTGCATTTACCACGTTTCACGCTTGCGTTCCATACTGCAATTTTTAGTTGTATAGCCATTAAGCCAATTTTGCGACCACAGTGGTTAGCATATTTAACATCGTGCTCATCTGTTCAATCAGCTTCTTCATTAGATCTTTGAGTTTGCTGATTTGATTTGTCTGCGCCGATAGCTGGGGTGGATTTTGATAACTAGGTTGACTTGTATATGAAAGAGGTTGTGCTTGTTGCATTGAAGGTCTCTCTTGTTGAGCTTGTTGTGCATAACTCATGCCCGGTTGTCGTACATTACGTAATGTTGTTTGGTTTGGTAAAGTTTGATTTTGTAGATGTTGATTTGATGTTGCAGACTCCATATTTCTTGCTCGCAGTTCAGGATATTTTCTCTGTTGAAGTTGTTTATGTATAGTACATCCCCTGTAATTAGCTGGATGACTGCCTTCGCAGTTAGCGCATTTTACGTTGTCAGCTTTTACTTTTCTTTGGCAATTATTTGTTAAGTGGTTACCTGCACATTTTACACACCGTGGTGGTTTGTTGCAGAAGTTTTTGATGTGCCCATATTTTTGGCAAATCTTGCATTGAGGAATCTCTTTTTTCACGTGCGGTGCTTCAAAATACACTACTGAATTCATGAGACGATCAACCTTATAGATTTTTTTATTGTTTTCTTTTGATTGGATATCAACGTAAAACGTTGACAATGGATTGTTGCTAATTCTATGTTTAATGTTGCTTATGTTAGTAACTGTGTGTCCTAAATCAGAAAGTTCTTTTTTTAGTGTTTCTATATTTGACGATGAGTGTAAGTTTTTAAGAACAACTCGAAAACTTTTGTCTTGTTTTGGCTTATAAGTGTGAAAGTCCGTATTTTTTTCCTTTAAAGATTTGATAATGTCTGTATAATTTTTGCCGGCATTTGGCTGTATTTTGACTACATCATTATTTATGGTTTTTAGAGTGTAACCATCTTTTGTCACTCCATTTAGTAGTTCTATTAAAGGATTTATATCGCCTAAACCTTCCACAAAAATGGGTGGCGATTTCGGTTCACTTTTGTTTGCATTCTCGTCTGTTCTCAAGTTATCTGTGTCTACATTTTCTGGTAAAGAAAATCTGTTTCTACTTTGTATTGGGTTGGAATTTAACCAGTAATCGTTCATCTTTTTTTGTTTGTAGTTCCTAATATTTTGCTCCGGGCTTCTCAACCTTTTTTTGTATTGCACCGTTTTCCATTCGCTTTCTTCTTTTGAAGGTAATGGTGGGAAGTTGGAATTTCCTACAGGAGAATATTGATACAATGGAGCAGCATACTGCGGTTGTCCTAACTGTGGATTACCTAGTACATACTGCGGTTGACCTACTTGTGGATGTACAGGTATTTGTTGATTATAGTACGTCAAACTGTAAGGAACCGTATTTTGCATCTGTTGAGGATGATGCAGCGGTTGCATTTCTTGGCTTGGTGGCATTATTTGCGCCGGATACATTAATTGTATTTGCTGGTCTGCTGCCATTGCTACATTTTGAGGTTAGGATGTTCGACACTCTATTTATTAATATTTCACTTGGGGTGTTATATAAATAAATAACAACCAAATGTTTCTTATCACCGTTATCACTTTTATAATAGAACACAAAAGAACAAAAAGCGTATGTACTAATTTTAGTAAATCCTATCTTGCTACATTCTTAATAAATAAATAAATCTTAATATTCAACATGTTGTAATCTTATTATTAACCATCTTAAATTTACCCCAAAATCGTCATCGCGTAATTGTTTTAAAAAAGAAACGGGTCACTTGATTTTTATTATTCTATGAAAATTTTGCGTCTCTATTAAGTTATGAATTGTAAGTTAATGTGCGCATGCGATTATATACACAACAAGCGAGTCGTAAGACGATATAGTGAATGTTTATCAACCATTATTTAGTACATAAGTTGTATACAGTGTAATCTTAATCAATATATCGTATCCACAATAGTTCTCTTTGAGTTTACCACTGCATCTAATTAACACAATAGGTTATTGGCCCAGTGAACGTGTAAAACTCATCAAGATAGAGAGAATTGTGAATCAGTTTCAGGCGTGGTAAAGATGGCTGACAAGATTGACATTGGTTCGTTAAACAAGTTCGATGGGAAGAATTACCAGCAATGGAAATTTGAGATAAAGTGTGCATTACGTGCAAAACGGTGCTACGAAGTCACAACTGGAGAGTCTACAAAGCCAAAACCTGAAGAAACAAAGGAACTTGGACTTTGGAATAGAACAGACGCCATAGCTATGTATACCCTGACGACAGCGATGGAGCTTGCGCAGATTACGTTGGTGGAAAATTTTACAAGCGCAAAAGAAATTATGGATCGCTTGGACATCATCTATCAGCAAAAATCAGAAATGAACAAGATGATGCATCAAGAACGCTTTCATCAGTATCGGATGGATACAAACGACAGCGTAGCGCTGCACATTTCTAAAGTAGAAAACCTAGCTAAGCAAGTAAGAGAAGGAGGTGATGTAATAAGTGACGTAGCAGTGATGAATAAAATGCTAAGCTCTTTACCAGAGAAGTTTAAAGGTGTAAGGCAAGCCTGGTTATCAGTAGATGAGAAACGTAAGACGATACAAAATCTCACTTCAAGATTTCTAGATGAAGAAGCAAATTTAGCAGCGACAGAAGAAGCCGACAATGTATTTTCATCACAAATAAAGTTGAAACCGAAAGAAAATGCCAAAAAATAAGAAGAGACAGGTAACTTGCTACAATTGCCAAAAGAAACGTCATTTTGCAAGAGACTGTATGGATACTGGATAGTGGTGCATCAGGACACATGAGTTTTAAGCGAGAATATTTTCATACGTTTGAGAAAAACGACAACGAAATGTTAGTTACGTTAGGAAACAATAAAACTGTCGAAGTGAAAGGAAAAGGAACCATAAAAATTCATAAGTTATTAAATGGTGCGTGGCATGACGCAATAATAACAAATGTGTTATATGTTCCTGAAGTTCGAAAGAATTTATTCTCGGAAGGTGTGATTACGAAAAAGGGTATGAAAATTGTGAAAGAAAATAAGAATGCGTATATTTACGAAAATAATGAAATAACGGCTTGTGCAGTTCGTGTTTTGAACAATCTTTATCATTTACAGTTTAAGACAATTATCTCTCACCAAGGAAATGTAGTAACGGATACCGATAAATTGAAAATATGGCACAATAGGCTCGCACATATCAATTTCAAAACAATGGAAGAAATGGTATCAAAAGGACTAATTATAGTGATGTAGATTTAAAAAATATCGATAGTCGTAAATTTTGTGAGTCATGCATTTATGGAAAACAGCATAGACTTTCATTCGCGGGTGTGATACGTAATTCTAAACCAGCCGAGGTCATTTATAGTGACCTATCTGGACCTATGTCAACTCCTACGATAAATGGAGCGCATTACCTAGCGAGTACATCGGTTATCGTGTAGTATTTTTTATTAAACATAAAACTGACGTGTTAGAATGTTTTAAAACTTTTGTAAAGATGTGTAAAACAAAATTTGGTTATTCGGTGAAAACCTTACATGTCGATAATGGGATAGAATACGTAAACACAAATTTTCGAAAGTTTTTGATGGAAAAGGGAATCGAATTAGAAAGAACGGCGCCGTATACGCCTCATCAAAATGGACAAGCAGAACGCGAGATGCGGACGATTGTTGAAAGTGCAAGGGCTATGCTATATCAAAACGATTTACCGAAAAATTTGTGGGGCAAAGCTGTAAACACGGCAGTGTATATCCTAAATAGAACGTTGAACAGCAGAATAAAGGTGACACCTTATGAAATGTGGACGGGGAAGAAACCTACTCTAAGTCACATTTGAACATTCGGGTGTGATGTGTACATGCACATACCAAAAGCAAAAAGGACTAAGTTAGATTTCAAGAGTAAAAAGTTAATAATGGTTGGATATGATGGTAATTCGACAAATTACAGACTTTTTGATCCCGAAACCAAAAGGATAAGTGTTTCCAGAGACGTAATTTTCAACGAGGATACGAGTACGCCATACACCAGAATCAACACTGTGAAGGTAATCGTAGAAGAAAATGAAGCTAGCGACCAAGAAGATGAAGTTGTGATAGTTCCGCAGGAAATTGAACCAGAACGGCCAGAACTAGAAAACGAGTCATCAACCTCGAAAGGAACCCCTTACAACTTAAGAAAACGTGAGACGCTACGTGCTCCAAACAAATACGAACAGTTTGAAGTAAACTGTGTAGAAGTAGATGTCCCTCACAGTTATGAAGAAGCCATGAGAAGCAAGAACTCCGAAAAATGGAAACAATCCATAAAAGAAGAAATAGAAGCATTAAATAAGAACAAAACTTGGGAACTAGTGCCAAACCCAGACGATAAAAATGTAATCGACTGCAAGTGGGTTTTTAAAGTCAAGCGAACACCAAATGGAAACATATCGCGTTACAAATCTAGATTGTGTGCTAGAGGGTTTTCACAAATAAAGGGAATAGATTACGACGGAACGTTTTCACCAACGACAAGGTATGACACGATAAGAATTTTACTTTCGATGGCTGCAGCACAAGATTTGGAAATTACCCAATTCGACATAAAAACAGCATTTTTGAATGGAGACTTGCAAGAAGAAATTCACATGTCACCACCAGAAGGAACAAATATAAGAGGGGGTGTTGTGTGTAAATTAAAAAAGGCTCTTTATGGTTTAAAACAAGCGCCTAGAGCTTGGAATATAAAGTTAAACAACTTTTTGACAAGCTTAAGTTTTAAACAATGTGAATCGGACAAGTGTGTTTATAAAGGAGAATTTAACAAAGACAAAGTTATTATAGTAATTTTTGTAGATGACGGTTTAATTCTGAGTAAAAATGGAACAGTAATTGAGCAAATCCTGCAAGAATTGAAAAATAAATTTGAAGTAACGGTTAGTGATTCTCCGTACTATTTTGTTGGTCTAGAAATTGTACGTGATCGCGATAATAAAACTATTTTTATTCATCAGGCGAATTATATACGCCAAGTTATAAAACGGTTTAAAATGAACGATGCTAAACCGATAAATGTGCCGGCAGACGTAAATGTAATCCTGACCACCGCAACAGATGAATCACAAGAAATGCAAGCTGTTCCTTATCGCGAAGCAGTGGGAGCTTTAATATTTATCGCCATTGTAACCTCGATTTATTAACCAAATAAATTATTTTACTCATCTAGATTTATCATCGCCTACGGGTTTACTTTAATTTTTAGTGAAAATTATCTTCAAATCAAAATGAAGAATACAAAATTCTTTATAAAACAGATTAACAAAATTTGCTTACATCATACTAAGTATTTATGAAATAAAGAGAAAATCCAGAGAAAACAATTGAAAGAGGTTTTGAATAATTCTTATTCTGAATAAAAATTTCGTACATTTAAACTTCACCATCGATGGTGAACAAAACAAAACAATTTACGTCATATCTGAAGTAAATCCTGAAACCTTGTCTTGTCTCCTCTTCAATTTTGGTCCAATGATAAGACAGGGGATTTTAGGAAAGTTGATTCCAACCCCAATATATTATATGCGTTACAATGGTGCCATTCAGCAGAGGTAACAGTTGCGCAACTGTTGGGGATTTTTCTGCTGGCACGTCCGCTACCTGCTCGATTCTTATGGAATTTCGTTACCTTTACTCAACTGTTGTACAACAATTACAAAACTGCTTTTTCTGCTGAATGGCACCATTACCATGGAAACGGTGACTCTGACATACTATGCGTATTTTATATAAGAACTGCAGAAGTTTCCAACGATAAAAATCGATATTGCGGACCGGGGGTCTGGGGGGTATGAAATACCCCCCAGGTACACTTGCCATTATTCAGAACCATCAAAATTTATTATTTTTCGTTTAATCTTTTGGAATTTTCATTAGTAATCCGTTAGGGGGGGCTGCAGATGATAACACACCAAAAACAAAACCCGTCCCAACCTTTACGACATTCCCTTATAAGGTATATTCCACAGGAAATTCAACATCCTGCTAAACTCAGAAAACACACGTAAATACGACATATGTCTGTTCTCAGATGGCTCTAAAAACAATGTCGGCACAGGATCAGGAGTCTTTTCGGCTGAACTTGACATAAACATAAGCATATCGCTGGGCAAGTACACCTCGGTCTTCCAAGCGGAGCTTAGTGGTATACTGCACTGCGCAAAAACAGTCCAGGAGAGATGTATCCGGGACAAGACCATACAGATATCTACAGACAGTAGGGCAGCTCTCCTGGCACTCGACAGTCATAAGATCACTTCTGGACGGGTGGTTGAATGCATCCAGGCCCTGAACGAGATATCAATGACAAACGCCCTTTTCCTTTGTTGAATAAAAGGACAAGGCAACGAGGGTAATGAAAAGGCGGATGAGCTGGCAAGGATCGGATCAAACAGCCTTCCCTGCGGCCCCGAGCCTATTATAGTGCCGGCCGTCAAAACCTTCCTAAACCTTCCTAAAACATCATACCCTAAAACTGCATACCAGCAGATGGGTAAATATACTTGAATGTAGGCAAGCAAGGGCGGCAATAAAAGCACCCTCACGCAAACACTCCAATTATTATCTGAAGCTGTCTAGAGATAATCTACGAAAAATTGCAGGAATCTTAACTGGACATTGCAAACTATACAAACACCTAAACACACTGGGGATAGTAGATGACCCAACGTGTCGAGGGTACAACGAAGAAGACGAAACGGCAGAGCATGTGCTTTGTCACTGCCTGGCCCTAACGTCCACAAGAGGATCCATGTTGGGGGAATTCTGGCCTGACATGGCCAGAATACACAGCACTCCACCTGCCAAGATCCTTGGGTTCCTACATCAGGTGGGATGGCTTGAGGACTGACAGGACGGGGGTTGCTGCATCGGAGGCAGTACAATGAGCCCGATTTAGAGGCCTCAGTGCGCGTGGGGTCTTTGACCCTACCCTCCAAATCTAAAATCCAGAATCCATCCAATCCAACACAAGTACGTAAGAGACGTTCGAGCTTGTTACAAATCGCAAAAATTATTTTGAATTAAATTTATAACTTCTTGAAAATATAGTAATTAGGGCTTTAAATAAGTGTTTCATTAACTTGGTCATATTTAAAAAAAAAATTTATTATTATATCATTAGTTACCTAAATTAAAACTAACTAATTAGATAAATCAGAATGCATAATATTATACACATACTGTCGTGTTCTGTTGACCATAGGGGGTGGTATGACGTAATTGAGTCATTTTAATTGAAACACTCATAATTTTATTAACTAAAATAAGACCATAACAGGTGAACATTAGTTGTATCTGAGTTCTCCATGATTTAAAGATTGGTTGACTGCTCTGCCTCACAAAACGAAAAGATGCATACGCTGTTGAAACCTGAAAGATAAAATGGGGTTGTAAGAGATAGATATTGGTAGTTGTTTGGTTCATGGAAATTGATAGAAAGCAAATTGAATTTATTTTATTTATTTGTTAATGTAGGATTTTTGTAAAATGAGTAAAGTGGCGGTTTGTGAAAATGCATGCGCGAGTGAAAACTTTGGTGGGATTTTTGGAAAATGATAACGGAGCGAGAAGAAAGGATTTCCAAGTCAGCCGTCGGATAGTTCAGACGTGCTGTTCGTGTTTAATTGGAAATTTAGTTTTGGATTGAACTCTCTAGCCAGTGGTCATAGAGTACGGACACGCTGTTTAATTAAAAATTTAGTTTTTGAGTTGATTAAAATAAATTAGTAAAATTAAAATAGTTTGAGAATTTATTTAAGAATTTTTGAAGTTAGTTTTCAACAACGGAAGACGTACTGATAATTACGAAGATAATAAATTGGAAGGTGTTAGTAATTGATGGTTGGCACTTTGATATTGTTTGGGAAGTTGAAATTAAGTTATGGTGAAAATTTTTGGAACCACTGAAAATAATTTTATGGTTATGTTTCGATGGTAATTTTAATTAAAATATTGGATAAAAGCATTCAGTTTACTTACCGATTATTAATTGTACGATCCGAAGAAGGAGATTTATTCGCTGGTCATTCCTGCCTGGTTTGTTTGGGTCGAGATCAGAAGCTGTTTTTTTTAATCTTCGACAACGCTCACGTTCCACATACGACAACGGTCGAATCGGAGAATTACTGAAGGACGATATACTCCGGTAAGAGTTTTTTTTGTGTGTCGCATTTTCTATTCGAACATAGACGAATCGTTTTACGTTTAAAATTCGGTTGCGCATAAACTTTGAGGGATTTAATTACAAATATTCACTTGTAAAATTTAATTTGTTTAATTTTAAGAAAAACCAATATTTGTCTTAATAACTTTATTATGTTGAATAAATTCCATTGTTTTTCATTTTAACAGCGTATGAGTTTAATTTCATTTATAGCAGTAATAGATCGAGGAGAGAACAGATGCAATTTTCCATTTATTTAAATAATCTTTATAAGAAAGATCACAATTAAGGTGACGTATATGAGTGTTTCGATTAATTTACATGAACCCAAGTTTCGACCCAAAAATTACAGAGTCTTTCATGCATTGCTGGCCGGAGCATTATTTAATTAAGTGCCATTTAATTTCTCCCGCTATATAAATCAAATTTTGAGTTAAACAGTAGCGATACATGGCAATACGTATTATAACGCATATAAATGAACAAAAATATTAAGTAATTATTAATAATATTCACAATCAGTGAAAACTTCTGCTGCTGTTGAAATATTATTACAATTCTTACAATAATTACATTAATCGCAACACCGCAAGCCCTCATTCACGCAGATGCATTTATTTGTCATGCAATTGTTATGATTGCAATACATGAGAAGGACTTTTCGGACACTTTCTGGAATTAGGGCTTGAGTACTTAATACATGTTTCCAGTTTTCGTCTAATTGTCTCTCGTAAAATTTGGAGACCGCGTCTTCTGCCGAAAATCAAAATTCTATTCTATTTCAAGATTAAAAAATTTACCATGCGCCGAGTTAGCCTGACGCCGAGTTGACTTGGCGCTGAGTTGAACCAGACCGGCCAAGGCGGCCACCCAAACCGACAATTTGCGTTCCCTAAGACGAAGATTGACGTACCTGTTGACGGTACGTGTAACCAACACTACTCGTCGAGTACTCTATCATTCCTAAACATGTTATTTTTTAACCTTCTACATTTATGTTACTCATTCTTTCAGTTAAAAGCCATGTTTTAGACCAGCCAAACAAGTTCAAGCTAACGCCGCGAGGCTCTCAAAAATCCCAAAGCCAACTTCCCATACCAGTCGAAGCAGATATGCGGTCCTACCGTGGAGCTTCATATTAGTCAACCAGAAAAATGAAGAAAATTTCACCGCATCGGGTAATCTCCGCACAGTTTTTAGGTTTTTATATGATTGCGTATTATTATTTATATTACGATGATCAGGTACGGATGGACCCCGTCAATGGCAAATTTATAAAATTTTTATTGTTAATACTTATCACGGCTAGCTAGGTTTTTATGCATGGAATTTGCTTATCTCAGTAGTGGTTTCTTTAGGAAATTTTGTGTTGATTCTTTTTGAGCTGAAAAATAAATAACCGGGAATACAAGAATCCCAAAAATAATCCGTTTTGTAATGACGATTGTATTTTTATTATTACGATTATAAATAATTTTGATGTAAATAAACATGTACAAATCTTAATAGTTCCTTATTATCTAAATCCCCACGTTAAATTTAAAGCGCAGCGTCGTAATTTTTAAATTTCCCGCACTAGTACGAACGTAAGTTTTTGTAAAGGTTTCGCTTACCTCGGTAAAAATCTTGTATTATTCACCTTCCTGTTGCCGCGCATGAGTCGTGATCGTTCTTTCTTGGTGTCGATTGCCTCGTATTCGCATCAATATTTGTAGATCAATTTTTGGTTCGATAATTTTAATCCTCGTGGTCAAATTTTTATATTCTCCCAAATATTCGTAATTGGTAAGTAAAATTTCTGGTTTTTACCTTATTTATGTTTTCACTAATGTTAATCACTTTATTTTTACAGATCTTCCCTTTTTGTGATAATTTTTATACAATTAATTAATTATTATTGGAGCTGCCGAAAATTACAAGTGCAAGCTCTTTGCAAATATTAGGAAGACTTCTTTTGTTTGTTATATCGTCAAGGTGATACAAATTCATTACTCCTTGATTTTATAACCATAAATTTTGTAGGTGAGTCGACTCCATCATTTAGTAGCGCGAAATTCAAAATTGTCTTTTAATTTATTCTTCTTATTGTTTTAGGTTAATGGTTGATTTGAAGCACTTAGTTTCTGATTATCACTTGAATTGTTCACCGATGTGTTCCCGGCTGACGTATTACTTTGTTTTTAATGAGTTTCGTCGACACACACGTAATGTTTAAATTTTCATACGCAACGTTTTAACAAATTATTTCTAACACATCTTAACTAATAAATTTTATACGTATGCAGTTTATAAATCTCTTACAACTAAACAATTTTTATTATACTGTTTTAACAATTTATGTCATTACGGATTTTATAGAACATTTTTATTTTATTTTGTTAACCCTTGTATTCTTTATTATTATTATTTAAACGTTTCCTTTTATATTGACTTTGTAATGGTAAACCTCCTCTTTAAGTTAACAGTTTCCATGCATAATTACTTTACTATTAAATCAAATTGAATGTACGTATTGCGAGTGACGTCTCCTCCAGATATCACCGTAATATGTAAACAAACATTGTTCTAGTTGTAAATTAAAAGGTGGTGGGGAGCGTTTCTTCAAGTCCATTCCTAAAATTTTAAATTTACATAGTATAATACTAATGATTTACTGGGTACGTTGGATAAAGTTAAAGTAAATTAACCAAGTAGATTACGAGATAATCGGTGAATTTCCAATTTTTTAGAAGTACCTCCCTCAATATTCAATAAGTATATACAGACAAACTGATTCATCAAGATCTTTAAAATTTTTCAGGACATTCGGTAAAATATCAATCTATAGTTAGACATTCTTTTTATGCTCTTGGTACGTATCTAACTGTTTTATTTTATGAAAATTCGAAGTTGTTTTACAGGGAATGCAGTAAAAATCCTTCGAATTTTCGTAAAATAAAACAGTAGAATCCATACCAAGAGCATGAAAAGAATGTCAAACTATAGATTCATATTTTACCAAGTGTCCTGAACATTTTTAGAGATTTTGACCAAACAGTTTCACTGTAAAAAATAACATTTATAACTATTTCAAGTTGAGAATTAATGACGATGTAAGAATACAAAATATGTAAGTACTCAATAATTTTATGGTTAGCTGTTTAATTTAATTCCAATTTAAATTTTGAAATAGCTGCGGTGCTCTGTACAACGTCCAAACTTGGTGCCACAGAAGCAGTTGTAAAGTAATAACGTAATTTTTTATTTTGAGAAAATACTATTCAATAAAAATTGTATTCGAACACCGACATACCGGATTTTCTGTCTCTGCTGTTTAACTAAATATCGTAGATGATATGCAAATCAAATAAGTTACTGAATAATCTTCCATAAATCAATATGTTACAATAAAATTGTATATTATACTTAATTCTCAGATATTTTTTTTGAATATTATATTTATCAGCAACATTATCACAATTTTTTCAGCACCCATAATAACATTTTATGAATTAGGCACTAAAAACTAGACTAGGATCGCTTCAACCACCTTAAATAAACACTTTCTTCGCTTAAAATTGTATCTTGTTATTAATTTTATTTCGTGAAATGAACTTTTCGTTTCTCCCCGTCCCTAAAGAGAGGACGGCTAACGAGAAAGAAAGATTCCTCCCACGTGAAGTGACGAACTCCACTTTACAACGTGGTGAACCCTGATCGAAGGTAAGCTAGCTCTATAGTTGGTAACGTCGGTATTATGCGGGAGCCGTGGATTCCGATTGCGAACTTACTCCTGAAAGCTTTATAAAAGAATACCCTTCTACAAGGAAAAAAAACGGTAGTAAAGGTAACAATTTAATGACACACACTGCAATCGTAAAAAGCTAAACACAACGGTTGACAAGCAGGTAGGTAAGTGATACAATACAAAAATGAAAACGCTGATTCCTGATGGGAACCAGCCAAACAAATTAAAACAGCGTACGGTCAAATCTGTAGCCGGTAAACCAGAACGTTGCCTCGAAGAGCTACTAAAACTAAAGGTGGCAAAATAACACGCACCTTTTATTTAATTTACAAAAAAATATCTCGCAATAACACACAATCCCCAAAACAATGAAAATATTACTCGACTGACCCTGGCCAAGACAGACGACAAAAACACTCCACTGCCGGAGACTGCTGCGAGATTGATATTGAACGGCTACTCCGAAACACCTTCCGGCCACCGGGCTGACAGGACACGCTTTCTTGGATGGTTCTTCTATCGAGCGACTACGATGCTTCGCCGTATGTTTGGTCGGACAGCAGACAGGTAAAAATGGTGTCGGCAACGCAGCCAAGGAAAGAGTTGAACCCCCCATTGAGTTGACCAAAGTTTGAAAATAGCGGTTTCTACGAAACCTCGGCGGTAGATTATGATAGTAAATAAAACGTACTTGAGACAATAATTTAGACTCGCCTAAACAATTATAGCAAAATCAACATTACGAATAAATAACAAACACCGGAAATGATTAGATAATGATAAAATGGATTGATGGAAAAGTTTAGAAGTTTTCTTGGGGGGCAATTGAACGGAGGTCAGTCAGTCATGTTTGAGAGTTAAAAGTGTGAGGATGAGTTAGAAGGTTAGTCACGATGTGTTAAAAGGTGAACATCAAGTACCCCTGGGAGAATGCACAAGTTTGTAATAAGGAATAATAAGAATACTTCACCCCCATTTATAATGTAAGACTTATAATTGTAAATATTAATTTTAAGAAGTTTGTAAATAGGTGTTGCGCAATGTAAATAAATATGTTATAGTCAAAACCGTTTTAATTTCAAAATGCGTAAAAGGTCCCGCACGAAATATTCGTGACAATATTTGTGACCGAAGAAGAGGAAATGCGGACAATCATGGTACGGCTTACACGAGAGAGTAGACTCTTTGGTTTGGAAATAAATAGAAACAAAACAAAAATTATGATAGAATGGAAAATTTCTTCCCCTCGAAATTGGTTATATTAAAGAGTTCTCGGTTTTGAGGGTTGGGAAATAAAACGACAGTTTACTTCATCGACATGTTTCGGACCCTAAACGGATCCATCTTCAAGACTATATTGAAAATTAGAGATAAAGGTCGATACAGTTACAGTTAAACAAAGTGAAAAACACATAAAAATCAACAAATCAAGCTCACCTCGAAGCAAGATGACCTCGCCGTAACTCCCGTAAAAGGTGATCCTGGTGGATTGTAGAAGGCGCAATTGGTGAGTCGTCACAAGAATATTGTACAGGATTAGACAGTTTCGTAATACAAAACATAAATTGTGAACATTACAGTAACATACAATAGAAATCTTTTCAACACAATTTGTACAATAATATTTATGATAATGATAAGAAATATCCAACTTAACTCTAAAGTTCACAAAATCACCAGGTTTAAAGATCATATGCGTAACAAGTGAGCCAAAAAATTATAATCATATCATCCACTAATAAACATTAAAAATCACCAAAAGTAAAGAAGATCTTGATAAAACAGGAGCCAAAGCAAAATCAAAACTCGCGGGAGAACACGAAACTGCCATCCTGCGGTCACTTATAAAAGCAGAGTAGTCGCCGTCAAAACGTGAAAAAATAGGTTAGTTGTCCTTTCGTTTCTTGTCCCACACTTTAATAACCGATTTATACGAATTATCGATCTGTTCAAAATCGGGCGAACACGAAACTGCCATCCTGCGGTCACTTATAAAAGCAGAGTAGTCGCGGTCAAAACGTGAAAAAATAGGTTAGTTGTCCTTTCGTTTCTTGTCCCACACTTTAATAACCGATTTATACGAATTGTCGATCTGTTCAAAATCTGTGATTTTATTGACGTTGTTATGGTTTATCAGTATATAGGCTGCTTCACTGAAAGAAATCCGTTCTTACCAGCTAGAAAAATGAACATTAAATAAAGAATAAACTTACTGGAAATTGACGCAATCTTCCGACGATGTTTTATTTAAGCAACATTTAAGAATGCCATATTTAACTAATCATTTATGGATAAGAAATCTCAAGTTACATAATTAAGAATGTCTCGTCTTCTATTTAAATATGCCAATCCTCAAGATATCTCAACTTACATAATAAGCCTGTCGTAATCTATTCAAGTATGCCAATTCTCAAGATATCTCAACTTACATAATAAGACTGCCGTCATCTATTTAAGTATGCCAATTCTCAATTGTTAATCAATACACCTGGGATTTATTTCAAAACGAAATATTCTTGTTTCCTTTATTTAAAGCGTTCTTAATTTTAGTATAGTTTGGTATGGCCATTCTTATTTTAAACTTACAGTGGGTTGTTTTAGTAAATAATTAAAATTATAATAATTTATTTTTTGAATTGTTTATTGAATGATATAAAAAATTGTTGTACCTATATACTGTAACGTCTGGTGCCTTGAAGATACACGAGTACGCACACAATCGGTTTATGGACACCGACCTTTAATTCGACTCTCACTTCTCAGGCTAATATGCGTCGGGATCTGATTCAACCAACACTTTTTTATACGAGCTTATGTCGAACGAATTCTTGACTCCAACAAAGATAAAACTACAGTTGGATTCCGTTAACAAGTTTTTAATCAAATAAACAAATTCCAACATATAACATATAACCCAAACAATCAAACAATCTTTATATAAAATACTACTCTACGCACTGATTAATAAATGGTAGCTAACCTGCGATTTGTATCGTGCGCACAATTTTCTTTCTTCTATTTTCTAATTCCCAATCTCGTCACGATCCAACTCTCGTGCGGATCTAATCGTTCCACTCTTTCTAGAACTGCTTCTCCTAGATCGGATAATTTGGTATCCGGATCTCCCTTACGTATCGGTATGACACGATCTCGACCAACCTTCGTTGCCAACACCTTTCGTATCCCGCTATCTTACGGAATCTTAAATTCTCCAAGGAATTAATCTTCTCTGGTATAACCACCGTATTTCGTTCACGAATATAATTTATCTCAGTATATTTTATGTGAATCTCACTTGAATTCGCGAGTTTATCGCACAGTACTAAATACACGACCGTCACCTTTTGTGATCTCGATGATACTCCTCTATTTACTTTTATGTAACGTGCTGCTATGTCTCAAAATGAAAAAGAAAGGCTCCCGATGCTAAAATGAATAATATATTCAAAATAAGCACAAAATTCTAAGTCGGAAGACACTTTAAAAATTTGCTCTACGAGAAATTTTTATTTTTCTAAATTTCAATTTTCTAACTTTATTTGAGTCTCTCAGGATGAACGAAACATGATAAACATTGCTAAGTCTAAATAAATTGATGATTGTCACATAAGAAATGAAACAAAAAACTTAATTAGCTCAAAATTTGTAAAAATGTATTAATCATTATAACCTAGAAAAATGTAAGAATTTGTAAACCGATTTACTCTATAAATAACATTCTTTATAAAAATGTAAGCATATCAAAAATTATGTAATTGTTTCATGCATTTAATGTGTATAGTTTCAAAGGATAAATTAACAAATTAGTTAATAAGGGTCAAATTTGTGTAACGCCTAAGTAAACAACAAAGATAGAGGAGATGAGTCAATAAAGAATCCAAAAACTGATGAAAACGTAATGTACCAGTCAAACTGCTCATGAAGACATCTCAAAGGAAATTGAGATTGATACAGAGGAAGAATCTACAATAAAAATAATTTATTAGAAAGAAATAAATTCGTAAATACACGGATTTGACTTACAATATTCGAACAGGCATGCCAATCATATCGATTTTCGATGAAAAATCAGTTGACCTCGGGCATCTCAACAAAGTGCACGCATTTTTCAATGTTCTCCGAAAAATATTATTTACCAAAATTTGGAGGTTAACCAAATTCAAGTCGACTTCGTAGAGGTTAGAAATTTTCGTTGGACTGGAGCCAATTCTAAAAATGGATGTCAAGGACATAATGAATGCTGATAATGGATAACATGTTATAATTTACGAAAATCGACTCACATAAACTTTCTGGATAACAAGAAAATTATTGTAAATTAATGAAAATAACTTACCTCAACGTTTTTGGAAATTTTCAATAGGAAATATGCAGCAACAAACACAAATTTCTAGCACTAGTCAATGTAAAAGACGACCTCAAGTGACATCAAGCAAGGTGATAATGACAACAGGAATGAAGTTGAGTCATTGCATGTGCAATCTAAAGTAGGGCACACACACAACAACAAAACCATATCCTTTTTAAAAATAATAAAAACTTCGATTTGTCAAGGAGACAGGTACTGTGAATTTATGATTTCTATAATTTGTTACACTTTGGCCTTCAGCGTATTAAAAATAGGATTTGAGGAAAAGACTTCTAACAGAGTGCATTCTTCATTACCCTCAGTGATAAGTTTAAATAAAAGTTTTCTAATTTAGTTAAAATTACTTCAAGCTTTGAATAAGCAACAATATTAATTTAAAAACATTTAACCCCGCTAATGTAAAGCGAGAGACTTGATTGGTTTAACGATCAAGCACCTTGGGATGAAGAGTGGAAGCCTCTTTGTTTCGAATCATTATTTGTATTAATTATTAAAAATTTTAAAGGTTCATTTACATTGGATTTTAAATCCAAGATATTTTGTACAACCATTTCTTTCATGAAAGACATTTCTATTAATTTTCTTTTAATTGTAATAAAATTTATATGGGAGCTGATGAAAGTTTTTTATTTATTTTTTATATAAAAAGGGAAAGCAAAGTTAGATATCCTGAGAGAGCCAATAAGCATAATAACATCGCCTCTAATTATTTCGAACCATAAGGGACCCACCCCTGAACGACTCGTCACCGAGAGCTTAGTAAGAAGGGGCAGTAATGTGTGTACCTTCCTGTACCTAACATTTAAGGGGGAAGGACATAGCAGTGCGTTACTATATATTTTGTTTAAAAACCGGAGCTTCTTATATTCTCGGCTTGTTTGTACATGGCCGACGGTTCTCTGCACGTTTGATTAAATTACACATGTTGTATATAATGTTTACATACAACATGTAACACGAACAAACTTAAAATTAAATTCAAACGACAAAAAAAAACAAACACATGCAAACAAATGTGTTTGAACCTCCGGTCTCCAACTGTACTTCTCTCCTTGTTGGTACGACTGGCTTTAGCCAAGCCTCTTACGTTCTCCCTGTACTGTGCCGTCTTACCCTAACATACCCTCGGGCTATGTTGGTGCGTGCACCTCCCTCTTAATGGACCTGCATATCCTGCAGTAGTCACTTACATTTATCCCTTCCCTTCCCTTTTAGCGTCAGTGGTTTGTAAACATAATTTGAGAATGCCCACGAGATTGCCCGTGTAAAATTATCTTCTTATATGTACGAGGTACTGTCAGTCAGTCAATCTATCCTTATGGTGACTCTTCTTCTTGCGGGTCCGCAACGTATGGGTATAACAGGTTAATATGAAATTTTCCCCGAATTTCTCCCCCCTGATGTGCCAAAATATAAACGTTATCGTTAACCACCTCATGGATCCTAAAAGGTCCTTCGTATGGCAACGATAACTTTGCACAGATGTTCTGCGCCCGGTTTGAGGTTCTCAAACTCTTAACTACTACCCTGTCCCCTATATTGAATGACAGTCGCTTTCGGATTCTTCTATTCATCCGTTCTTCATACTTCCTCGAACTTCGATGCGCGTTTTCTCTTGCCGTTCTACAGTCGTGCAGAAAATTCCTTTCGGTAACGTCCTCCGTCCATGGTCGATGAGGACTCGTACCCTTCATCAAGTACCATGGCGAGAACTTTGTCCGAACATTCGGACACCAATTTATAAAGCTTTCCGCCAAAACAACCTTGTCGACCCACTCCGGATGTCTGTCATGGATTAAGATCCTTAAGAACGTTATGACTTCTTGGACGATCCGTTCACTCGGATTGCCTTGCGGATGTCTAATGGAACTGTAACACACGTCAATGCCCTTTCCCCTGAAATGATCAACAAAACGATCGTTGTTAAAATAAGTCGCATTGGCTGCTAATATGCGCTCGGGTTTTATTTCGTCGTTTGCGAAGTTTTCTAGGCAGTGGATGGTTGTGTCCGTATTACAACTCTTCGTCGGGTATAATCTCACATATTTAGTGCATACGTCGTACACCACCAAAATATGTCGGTAATCGTCCTCTGACGGAACTAGATTACTGAGGTAGTCTATAACCACCAGCTCTCCTGGTCTATTTACTTTGATGCTTTTAATGCTATTCTGGTTTACGTGATTCTTGTATTTGGCCAGATTGCATAATGCACATCGGTTGATGGTGTCTTTTATGATCGACAAATCCCGTGTACAAAAGAAAACTTCTCTAAATATTAAAAATACTTTTCTAATGCCTACGTGTCCGAAACGTTCATGTAATTCTCCCGCAATTTGTATGGTGGTATCTTTATTCACCACGTACAGCTCATTTGCCCCTATGCTTTTAAGAAGCCATTGATCCCTGATTTTGTATCCTTTAAATGTTCCCTGTCCTGCAATTTTATCCCTGATTAGACTGAATTCTGGACTCCCTTGACTCCTGTAAATATTTTCCTCTGAATAAACCCCGTGTCCCTGATTTAAATTTATTTGCGCGACTAAAATGTCCTTCAACTTCTTCTTCTCCTCCTCATCTTTCCTGCTGAAGGCATCCGCGATCAAATTATCTTTACCAGCTTTATGTTTAATGTCGAACGAAAATTCCTGTATCAACAGTGAACAACGATACACTCTTTGGTTGCTGAAATTCGTTCGCATCATGAAAGTTAACGCGGAGTGATCCGTCTCAATCAAAAATTTATTTCCTACTAAATAGAATTTTAACTTATTCAGTGCAAACACAATTGCTAACATTTCCTTTTCGGATATCGTATACTTGATTTCTGCTCCCCTGAGTATTCTCGATATAAAATGGATCGGAACTTCTTCCCCATCCTTTATCTGGATCAATACCCCACTAATTGCAAAATCACTTGCGTCCGTACGCAATATAAACTGTTCATCGAAATTTGGATGTATTAACGATAAACTTTTGTGAAACATTTCTCTTAAAATGTTGAAGCTATCTTCATGTACCTGCCCCCAATTCCAACGTGTACCCTTTTTTAGTAACGTTAACAAACCTAACGTCTTTTGTGAATATTCCGGAATGAATTTCTTATAGTAGTTCAACACTCCTAAAAAACCTCGCAAAGTACGTAAATTCCGTGGTCGCGGATAATTTTTAACCTCCTCCAATCTATCATTGTCGACTGAGATTCCTACTCGGTCTACCGTGAACCCTAAAAATTTTACTTGATTCAACATGAATTGACATTTTGATAAATTTAGTTTAAGCCCTGTTTGTTCCAACGTGCTTAATACCTCTTCCAACTGTCGTAAATGATCTTCCTCGTTGTCCGAAAATATCAACATGTCATCAACATAGTGGACAAGATAGTCTTCGCGCCTTTTGAGTACGGTTTGCATGACTCGACAGAGTGCGGCGCTGCTTGTGTTTAGCCCAAATGGGACGACCTTAAGTTGGAACGTCACACCATTTACAGAAAATCCTGTATAAGGACGGGACCCCGGTTCTAATGGAATAAGCCAAAATGAATTCTTTAAATCTAATTTTGTAAATACCGTTTTGTTCCCAATTTTTCCTAATAAACTATTAATATTTTCAGGTTGTTCGAATTGTGGCTTTGTGATGCTGTTTAATTTCCTAGCGTCAAGACATAAACGAATTTTTCCTTCTGCCTTCTTTACTACCACTAGTGGGTTGATAAACGCTGTACTCGCGCGCTGAATTATGCCATCCTTTTCCATTTGTGCAATTTGCCCCCAGACTTCCGTTCGATACTTATGCGGTATCGGATAAACCTTGCAACTGAATGATGCTTCATTCTCTACGTGTAGTTTATGTGCATACCCCTCCGCGACGGTTACTACCTCATTAAACAACCTGGTATGTTTATCTAAAATACCCCTGACTTGTTGTTTAAATTTCTCGTTGCATTGTATATCGCCGCTGACAGTGACATTTAATTTATTACATGATTTCAAACGCGTGCCTAAATTTGGTTGTTCACTTGACTTTTCCATTTTATTGACGGTTTGATTATTTCCTAATGTTTTACCGACAATGGAATTGTTAATGATTGATTTCAAAGGTTGGCCTAAAATTGGTTTGTTTATATTTGAATTCAAATGTGGATCTAAAATTGATTTGTTAATCCACTCGATCTCTTCCCCGTTGGCCGTGATACGCTGATGGTCCACGTCGATAGTTATCTTCATGGCCTTCAGCAAATCGACCCCTAACAAACATTGTCCCTTCAACTTGGGCATGACTATGAATCCATCCGTCTTTTCATATTTCCCGATAAGAATTTTGCCGACCACCATCTGGTTTAGGCTGGTCATCTTTTTATTGTTCGCCGCAATTAAGTTGACGCTCCTTATCGGCAATAACCCCTTCTTAAACACCTCCGCATGTTCCCGAACAATTTCCTCGTTGATCACGGATATCTCGGCACCCGTGTCAACTAACGCGATTAATTTTACCCCATTAAAACTTATCTGAATATATGGCAAACAAACCTCCTCTTCGGACTCTGCCTCGTCGTGCAAACTCTCCTCTATGTACTCTCGCGGGTGTACATAGGTGTTAACCCCCCTCGCTTGCTTGCCGCTTACGGAAAATCCGACCCCGAACGTGAATGGACCATGGCTCGTGTGGTAGCCGTCGGTCGGTTCGTGGTGTCGATCTCTATCCGGTTTACATTCTTATCCTGGTCTTTGCGCGGCGCGTCTTCCTGGTTGCGTTGTGGCCAGTTTCTCCGATTCATCCCGCGGTGATTCTGGTATCCCCCCCTTCGCGTATTCTCGAAACCATTCCTCGCTGGTTCGTTCCCCTTAACTCGCGGGTCTTGTGACTCCTGCGGTAACGCCCGCCAGTCGCGTTCTTCCCATCGCACATAATATGGGACCGCTGATTGTCGCGTTTCCTCGTACTTAAAGTCGACACTTTCGTCGAATCTTTTTAAGAGCTCGAGGAAACCTTCAATCGTCTCGACCTTTTCTATCCCAATCCGGGCTTTGACATCTTTCTCAAAATGCCCCCCGATTGCTCTGACTAACAGCACTTCCTCATATTGTGGCTCGACCTGTTGTGCTTGATTAATCAAACTTACTGCATAATTCTCCCGAGTGCCCCCATGTCCTCCTCGGTATTTACCCCCATTAACCTTTTCTTTTACCTTATTTTGGTCCATATCGCCCCAGTATTTTTTTAAGAAAAGTGTCTTAAAATCATCGAAATTTTTGATTTTCTCCTCTACCATACTAAACCAAATTTCTGTATCCCCCTTCATCGTGGCGCGGATAATATTCTTTTGCCGGACTTCGTCTCGAATGCGGATTAAATTATTTCCTAAATTTTTGATGAAAATTTTGGGATTAATTTTTCCGTCATTATAGAATTTTGTGTACTTGTTCATGTCGCCGTCCCGGTAACTATGCCCTTTTAATTCTTCCACCAGGTCCCCCAACGATTTGTCATTTTGCGTACGGTTCATATTTTTTACCTCCTCTCGCCGGAATGGGACGCTTCGCCGTCGCCGTTTCGCCGTCGCCGTTTCGCCGTCGCCGTTTCGCCGTCGCCGTTTCGCCGTCGCCGTTTCGCCGTCGCCGTTTCGCCGTCGCCGTTTCGCCGTCGCCGTTTCGCCGTCGCCGTTTCGCCGTCGCCGTTTCGCCGTCGCCGTTTCGCCGTCGCCGTTTCGCCGTCGCCGTTTCGCCGTCGCCCGTTTCGCCGTCGCCGTTTCGCCGTCGCCCATTTCGCCGTCGTTAATTAAAAAATATAAATCAAAAGTTACAATTGAAGTTTTATTAAATTATTTTGATTATTTATAAAAGATTATTTTTTGTTTTTACGCGATTTTTGGGGGGTGAAACGTAATAGTTTACTGCCCCATACCGCAACTATACTTTTTAATGCTATTTCGAGGTTCTCTCACATCCCGGTTGCATTTATCCCGGTTTTCTTGATCTGTCGCGCTTCAAGTATGTTTAGCCTAGTAACCAGAGTCAAATCCGCCCTGGAGGGGTGCAGAGCTATCGTTTTACTTTAACAAAAAGATGGCGAAGAGAACGGGAAAAAGTAAAAAAAATTAACATCTGCAGTACACTGTTACAAGCAACCAATCAGATGATGCGCATTTTGACGCATGTCATTTAATGACGAGATATTTTTGAATTGTAACCTTAAAATTGAAAATTGAGTATTAATTTGAAGTCACTACCAACATAATAATACGAAAACACCCTTATTCTTACCACGTTATGTGTAGGATTAGGCACTATTAGCGCAACCTATTCGGCGCAACCGATTCGGCGCGACTTTTTCGGCGTGTCTTATTCGGCGCGAGCGATTCGATGCAAGATTTTTCGCGCGAATCCGATTCGGCGTATGACTATTCGGCGCACGTCTTTTTCGGCGCCATGCCACTTTCGGCGCAAGCCTTTCCGCTGCAAAACCGTTTCGGCGCAAAGGCTCAAGTCATTTCGATTCAAATATTTTTAGCGAAAAACTTCTTTATTCATTCATTGGAGCTTATCCATTCCATTCCTAATATTGTTACTTTGTTCCTCTGCGAAATCTTCACGTTCAAAAACTAACACTAACCTAACGGCAGATCCACCTCTTCGCGGCAGATCCACCTCTTTGCGGCAGATAATTCTCTTTTATTTTTGTGCACGTTCTGCCTACGCTAAAATGTCCGATTAGGTCATGGTATTTGATCGCGATGCTCTTTCGCAGAGGTCGAGGAATTGCGTATAACCATTTTTCTGAATTATCGTTGTCTTTGGTTATTCGATATAATTTTCCGTCCCGCAATGCGTAACCCGAACTTATTGTTTTCTCGTGTGGTGTACGATCCTCAATTGGTTTACTCAACGCTTCAATTTGTTCAACCACCGCTCTATCACTTCGCTGAATCATTAAAATATACTCGTTTCCATCTAACGTTTGCATTACCGTGGACCTTTCATAAATTTCTTCTATTGTATCGCATGGTTCATTTACTGGCGCGCGCGATAATGTGTCCGCATGACTCATCCTGTTTCCCGGTCGATATTTTAGTTCCAAATCGTACTCGCTTAACGAATTGTACCATCGCGCAATTTGGGAGTTGTTTGTCTTTTGGGTATTTAAATATACCAACGCTTGACAGTCCGTGTATACAGTAAAATGAATTCCTATTAAGAAATTACTTAATCGCTCCACGCAATACACGATAGCCATTAGTTCTAATTTTGACGAATGGTATTTACTCTCGACTTCGGTTGACTTTTTACTAATATAATAAACAGGGTGTAGCTCGCCGTTATCCTCCTGTTTTTGACACAAAATTCCCGAAAGGCCGCTTGCGCTTGCATCTGTAAACAATGCTGTTTCGACCGCTCGCGGATCATATAATTTTAATACTGGTTCGGTGATTAATGTGGTTTTTAAATCACGAAACGCGTTTTGTTCATTTTCTGACCATCTAAAATTGCTTTGTTTCCGCGTTAGATCGCTTAAAGGTTTTGCCCGAACCGCATAATTTTCCACAAAACGTCTAAAATAAGATGTTAAACCTAAAAATCGTCTTACTTCATGAACGTCTTTTGGTACTGGAAATTCTTCAATTGCGCGCACTTTCGCCGTACCGGGTCCCAACTTACCCTCTGAAATGACGAAATCCAAATACTCAAGCTCTTTCTTGCCGAATTCGCATTTTCTTATTTTCAAAGTGAGATTCGCTTCTCTCAGGGCTTCGAAAACTAGTTGTAACCTCTTCAACATATCCTCCCAATTCGTTGCTGGTATGATGATGTCATCTAGGTACGACATCGCTACTTGATTTCGCAGTGAACCTAACGCTAAGTTCATTAACCTGCTGAACTCGTAGGGACCATTTGTGAGTCCGAAGATGAGCCTCTCGAACTGACCGGTACCGTCTGTAGTTATGAACGCAGTTTTTTGTTTTGCTTCTTCTGTTAGTGGCATCTGTAAATAACCATGGGCTAAATCCAAAGTTGTAAAAATGGTGGCCCCACTCATACATTCTAAATGTTCGTCTACAGTTGGAATAGGAAAATTAGTTTTTACCGTATTCCGATTTAATGCACGAAAGTCTACCACTAAACGCGGTTCTCCTGTTTTCTTTGTTACCAAGAGAACGGGTGACGCGTACGCCGAATATGTTTCGCTTACAATACCGCATTGTTTCTACTCTTTGATTATATTGTTAATTGTTTCGCGCTGTTGTAAATTTGTACGATACGGTTTCGCCCGCACTGGAATTCCGTTATCCACAATGTCAACTTTTACTAAATTTGTAAGTCCTAATTCTTTCAGGTTAAACGCAAAACATGAACGAAACTTTTGACATAATTCTGAAAGTTTTTGTTTGTCCCTGGTAGTTACGCTTTCATCACAATTTAACATTTCAAATGTAATGGGTTGCATTTGTGATTGCATTTGTGCTTCACAATGCATTCCATCGTTATCGCGCCCACACATGTCTTGGTTTACCAAGACATGTGTTACGCTTGTTTAAAGGACAATCTTGTTTAAGATGGTTGCCTTTCTTACACAAAAAACACAAATTGCTGTCTCGCGGTTTATTACAGTCCCTCGAAAAATGTCCAACTTCCGCACAGTAAAAACACTTTAGTTTCGCAGTTTCGCTTTTGGCATAATCGCTTCGCCTCGCATCTTGACTTGAACCTTCACCTGAGTGATTATTATTTTGTTTCGCCGCTTGATTGTAACCTTCCGTTGGATACGCACCTTGTCTTGGGTTTTGCGCGACCGCCCGATGTAACACCAAGATGTCATGTAATAATTCATTTACATTTTCATGTCTGTTAGCGAACAACCCCGGTATAAATTGGTTGGAGAGGTGACGATTTGCTTCCAACGTGAGAGGTAGTGACCTGAGAGTATTGGCGACTCATGTTTGTTATATTTATGTTTTTTATTTTTTCAGATATTTTTGGTGTTACTAATTTGTTGAAATTAGTAATTTCTGTTGAATTTTTGTATGTCTACTGATTTATTTTTTTGTGGTTTGTTACAATTGTGTTAATTGTAATGATTGGGCACCGGCTCGATGGTACGACGGAAGACCTGCTCGTTTGTGCGTTTGTACAGTGGGTACTGGGTCAGTGGTCCATCGAGTTTGGTTTAGGTAGGTAGGGTTTATGTTGTCGCTAATGGTTTAACAACATCTTAAATCATAACATTACGAAGGGTGGAGGCTGGGTAATGTTGTCAATATGGGTTCGATTACACCTTGAATTCTATATTACATAGGGTGGATGGTTGTGGCAATGTCGTCACTATTATGATCTCATTCCATCTAGATCATATCATCCCATACACTTTTGATCTACTACCATCTGAGATCATTGCTTCACAGAATAATGTTCGCATCCGATCGAATTCCATCTTAGATCGAAGTTTTTTCTATCACCTATGAACGATAACATCGTGAGTTCATAGTTGCGCCATCGGAGATTTTTCTCCATCTGATTTTTTTTGAATTTGTTGCTAAACAACTTGGTGGTACTTATTGGTTTATCATTGACCAATTGCCAATTGGATTTGGATTTTTATTTTATTTGTGACGGTTCTGAAGCTCCAAGGATGATGAATGCCTTGGTCCATAATCTTGTTTGGGGGTGAATGTTTTTTATTCACTCTCGTGTCGAGGAGATGGGTCCGATGAGAGTCATCTCGGTGTACGTGTGCGGGTTTTTGGACCGCCTTACACCATGTCTTTATAGGGGGGGTCCGATGTGATGCCTTCCAATGTCCTTATATGTTTTTTTTATTGTTGACATTTAGTAGCGTTTTCGCTTAGTCAATTTGGGTCCACGCTTATACGGTTTTACTGGTAACGTTTCGTTATCAGTGGGGATGCCAACCTTTTTATTATTTTATGATTTAGTTTATATGGATCAGGGATGATCCATTTTTTTGTTAAAATCTCCAGGTTGTCCAAGTAGCATTTTCAACACCACAGATTTAAGAAGCCACTTAGTTTGGTGTTGAGTCTACCATAGGTTGTCTTGATCTTGGCCTCGGTCAAACCGCTTGCGTCGGGGGTTCTCGGCCAGATCGCTTGCGTCGGGGGTGTGTAACGATTTTTTGAATCGTTAATAATTATTTCTATTTTGCATTTGACATCTTTAGCAACGCCCTGTATGGTGGATTCATACACGAATTCTAAGGTTGGCGGTATTGCTGTGCTTTTGATAACGGGGTCGCGATGGCGACTCGGGAGAATGGTTTTGGGAAGTGCCAAGGAAGGTCGAGTTTTGGGAGAGCTGGTCAATTCATGTTTGTGATGGAGCGATAGCCATGGATGTGGTTCGGGTGGCTGTGGCGAGTATTCGTTTTTTTGCTTGCGCGATTCTCGTTGGAGGATTTTTTGTTCGCGTAGGTGAGTGCGATGTTCTTGTTATTTCTATTTGATTTCCATTCTGGTTTGTCGTCTCTTGATCAAATTTGGGCATATGGCTTTGTCATTTTTTTGTATTGCTCCCGCAATTGCGCAATTTTGGCGTAATTGTAATTTTATTTACTCCTTGGTACCCGAAATTATTTTCCTTGTGTGTGTAAAAACAAGTTGTTCTGTGTAGTAATTGTTGCCTCATACTGTGTGTTTTTTTTTATCTAAACGGTTGTTTAGAGCCATTTTTTTGTGTAGTTTTAAAACTGCAATTTTGATTAAGTCGAATTTAAATTTGAATGGGAACGCTGATAGCAATAAGATAGACCGCTTGGTATGCCAGATAACAACGTTGTCGTTCGCATTGACAATTCGATTACTTTCCCATGTTAAATATTTTAATTAATTTTAAATATTTTAGCATTGTATTTTATTGTGTGTATTTAAATACGATTACCATCAAGGGGTTTGCATGGGTGCGATGTTTGTGGATTTATATTTGCTCTTTGCAAATCACGTTTGACGTCGCATTTCATGCTCGCTTCTTCGGGAGTTATAATCGATTGTTGATGGTTGGGTTTTTTTTGTGTTTTCTGGTAGCGGTCGATCTTGCCATTCCAACACAGATGAGGTAGTGTCGTTCGACGAGTCGTTATATATTTTTCCGGTCGCTGGGGCATCCTCCAACCTTTGGTGATCTATTTTCGGAAGCACAAATTGTAGTTTTTGTGTTTCTAAGTTTTCTCTTTGTACGGGATGAAATCAATTACATGGCGCCCAGATTAACATCTTTTATTTTGCTACATTTATGTATTCTTAGCATCATCCCGTATAATTGTGTAACATAAACCGAGGGTGGGGGGGTTCCGTTTTCTACATGGTCCGTACCTGAGCTAGCCCTTCGTGGCATTGTCTATCATTGCCCGGCGATCCCCTGAGTTATCAACAAAGATCGTCGGGGCAGTTTTTGTCGTTCCTTTGGCGTGGCAGAAATTGTTACAAAATGGCTCTTTTCTTTGCAGTCCCGTTAATATTTGTTCTTTCGCGTCACTAAAATTTAACTTCACGTCGCAACATAATTTATATTTTCGATGAAAGTATGCTTCGACGTTTTCGCGTGGATATTGTACCCTAGCCACTAACGTTTTCCACTGGTCGCCAACGCTTTCACGTAAGAAGAATGTCGCTTTGAACTGTCGTTCAAAATCTTTCCAACGCCAAATTTTATCTTCCCAGGTCTTCCACCAATCTTTTGCTGGACCGGCTAAATGAATTCTGGCCGACTCCAATTTAACTTCCTCATTCCAAAAATGTAAAACGGCGCAATTGTTAAGGCATTGCAGCCACTCTACTGCTGGTTCACCGGCTTCACCAAATAAATCTTGAATTGTCTTACTTAAATCTGGCATAACGCTATATACCCTTGGACTCGCTTCTACTTTTGGATTTGTTGATTCATTTATTTTTGCCGTCAAGAATTGTCGCAACATGGCTTCAGTTTCGCAGCGCCCCTTCTCGGATCGCTCCAACAACTCCAATAGTTTGTCTTCCCGATTTTGCGCGCGCACGACCTCATCCGCCATTTTTGCACTTTCGTCTAGGTTCATTGTCACACTTCGCGCACGTGTTACTAATTGTTCAAAATCTTGTAATCTTCAAAATTTTGCAAATCTCACGCCCGTTTTGCTTCAATCTTCGAATAATTACAATTTTCACAGTGATCCCACTTCTGATTGTTAAAATAATAAACTTATTTTGCTTTTTAAACTATATTTTAATAACGATTGTTCAACGCTTCGAGTTCACGCTTGTACTGATGTATCTTAATACATGCGCGCTGATCAAATACAATACATAAATTACAGAAATCTGTAATCATTTACAGTTTTCTTAACAATTCAAGTTTTAATTTTGTTGAGAGGACCAAGTATAAGGGTCTACTCCCGATATCTTGTTCTCAAAGCTGGCGCCCTGGTTTTGTTACGAAGGTAAGGATAAGTCCCAAGAAGTATAAGCGATCCCACGAAGGTTAAAAAAAAACAATCTGAACCCCGCTGCTCTTCGACGCATGACTGAACACTATGAGCGAGCCGTCTCGTACAGTCAATCTATGGTCAAGTCAAGCGGCACTTGAGGTACAACAAGGCGATTGTGGCCACAACATTCCATAACAGGATTTGAACTTGTAGAAGGTTCATTAACAATCGTTCCATAAAAAACACTCGCGGTTCCGACACAATTTGTAGCACGCAGGCAAAATACGGCCTACCTACCTTAATCAACGTGGGATGCCACTAGCTCGAGTCGAGATGTTTGACGAATTTTGACGAATGAATACAATATTTGAGAATATTAATTATAAAATTTAAATAATATTTCTTAAAATATAATATGGTGATCCAAAGTAGGTTCGATCCAGAGAAAGAACACCTTTGCATTTGATTTCATTTAGGCACTATGATTTGTACATTTTGCTATACCATAACTTCAAAACTTAGAATTTGTTATAATGCTGTTGCCTCAGATTTGTCTTAAACTCAAATTAAGTCCTTTCAATGAACGCCATCTCTGTAACAATAAAAATTTTAAAATGTAAGAGACAAAACATAAAAAATTTAATGTTAGCAATTTAAGGAAGTAAGGAAACAAATTGGGTAAAATTGTAATATTTGTTAAAGTTAGGCAAAGCGTAATTAAGTGTTAAGTGAATTGAAAAAGGACGGGTTTATTTGGCTGACAGGTTGGAGATTGGTAAAACGCGCCTGCTCGAAGAATTTTGAAAAAGATAAGTTTTGGAAAAATGGGGGGTCTTCTCACGTCCAGCAACGACGACAGACGTGTTCATTTTTGTTTTCTGGTACTCTCTTCGTAGCGATCAGCGAGTATAGAAGTGTTGGAAGAGGATATTTTTAAGATGGGAAATTAAACGTTTGAGAAGGAAAGACGTACCAAGTTTTGAATTTTATAAAGTGAAATTTATCGATTTATTTATCAAGTTAATGGAAAGTAGAATAGTAAAGTCAATTAATTCTTTTGGAGTAAGAAACCATAGCAAATTTGTGTTTCAAGAAGTTCTGAAATTTCGATTGAAGGCGACAGTGAAAATTTTTGATACCACTGGTTGTTATAAGTTTTTATGGTGATGGTATGGAATGGAAAAACATTAATTGAGTGGCTGCGCCGAAAAACCAGCTTAGATATATTTGCACCCTGTATAAACATATATACAGGGTTAATACAGAATAATAGTTTTAGGTTATGAAGTTTTGACAGGTTGACAGTTGACATATATACAGGGTTAATACAGAATAATAGTTTTAGGTTATGAAGTTTTGACAGGTTGACAGTTGACCATACTAATATCATAGGTGTGAATACCTTATATATAAGCAATAAATGCACATAAGTGTAATTAAAAAAATATACTTCGATTATGGATACTTTACATATATCGCAACGAGAACTTGAGCACAGGAACGGAAGTAAAACTTGAAGAAGAAGAAGAATAAAAAACATGGCAACGGCACCGTACTGGTTATGTATATTTTTTTAATTACACTTATGTGCATTTATTGCTTATATATAAGGTATTCACACCTATGATATTAGTTTGGTCAACTGTCAACCTGTCAAAACTTCATAACCTAAAACTATTATTCTGTATTAACCCTGTATATATGTCAACTGTCAACCTGTCAAAACTTCATAACCTAAAACTATTATTCTGTATTAACCCTGTATATATGTTTATACAGGGTGCAAATATATCTAAGCTGGTTTTTCGGCGCAGCCACTCAATTAACAAATTGAAATACTTACACGAGATTCAACTGGTTATAACTGTGTTCGCAAGGATCCATGGTGTGTCGTCATATTCATTCCTCACTACATCTACACAAAATAGGCAGGCCGTTTTTACGAAACACCGGTCCTGAAAGCCGAGTCGTTGTCTTCGAACGTAAATTGGTAAGACTGTTTTTTTTTAGCGCTCTTTTTGTTCGGTGGAAAGCGTCGCTAACGCGAATAACAATTTAAAGTGCGGGAATTTTAAAAGGGGGTTATTATTTTAGTTTTCAAGAAATTAAATTTGTATGCTTAATTTGTTTCTTTCTTGTAAAATTTTATGGTTTGTTTCGATTTCAAGTTAATAAACACAGGTATTTTGTTGAATTGATTTATTTTGAGTATTTTTGGTTTACATTATTTTTACAGCATAATAGAACAAGTTTTGGTATAGTTTGAGTTTTGAATTCATTCAAATTTTAATGCACAATAGCATTTTGCAAAGTGTCTTTTCTGTACATCCGGACCACTTACACGCCCAAAATACTGAGAGTTCTCATTGCTGGCCGAGGCAATTATAAAAAAAAGTGCCGTTTATTTACCCTCGCTATAAAAAAATAAATTCAGTAGCTAAACACGGCATCTTTTATTGGCTTAACCAACGTGGAGCGTGCTTCTGTTTGATTAGATTACATAAGCGGGGGAATCATTGCTAAAACGAAAATTTTCCTATTATTTTTCATCGGAGTTACGTTGAAATCTCAAAATTAAAATAAATATTAAATTGGAAAGAAAAGATAACAATAAAAGTTTTGATAAGTTATAAAAATTTGTTTAAAAATGAAATTTGGTTTGAATAGATAAATAGTAAAAATCAAAAATTATTTTAAATTTAATTTTGTTTGGAGAGATAAGGATAAAAATTAAAAATTTGCTCGAAGGTTAAAAATTTGTTCTTAGATAATAAATTTGGTCTCTGCAATAGTAAAATCTAATTTTTGTAGTAAGTAAAATTTGATTAATTTGTTAAACGTAGAAATTTTATTATTATTTACAATGGACAAGTTACAAGGTAATACAAAGGTTCTCTGGTTGGAGGAAATGATGAAAAGGGGGGAAAGACTTAAAAAAGATTACGAAATAGTAGATTCAGATAAATTAAATAGCAAAGAGAGGGTCCTCCTGATATACGAAATGTTAAGAAATGTAGAGAAAATGATCGAAATAGTACACACAAACAATAGTAATACAGAAGCAATAGATGAAAAGTTAGATTTTTACGACGAAAATTTGGAAAACAAAATTAACAGTGAAAATATTGAATTAAAAACAACTAATCACGTCAATTCTGTAAATAATAATACTGATGTACAAGTAGAAAAAACATGTAACCGCGAAGAAATCATGGATAACATTACAGACAATCAAATTAATCAGTCAAATGATCAGGCTGAAGTTATAAATAAAATGACAAACGGTAGCGACATAAAAACAAGTGATCATGTCGAAATTGTAGAGACCAATTTAACAAACAATTATGTAATAGGTATCAAACATAGGTCGTATGTAATTTTAACAAGAAAAACTAAAAATCGAAAAAGACGAAAAGTTAAGAAATTAAAAGCAAAATTGAATTATACAATCAAAAGATTTAAAGTTAATGCACAGTAGCATTTTTTGCAAAGTGTCTTTTCTCTACATCCGGACCACTTACACGCCCAAAATACTGAGAGTTCTCATTGCTGGCCGAGGCAATTATAAAAAAAAGTGCCGTTTATTTACCCTCGCTATAAAAAAATAAATTCAGTAGCTAAACACGGCAATAAATTATGTTGCATAAACCAAATTAATAGAATTTTACGCTTTAAATCGAGTTTGTCAAATTTTGTGCTTAAAATATACACATATAAACACTAATAATTAAATATACAAATGGTTAAAATAAATGTGGGCATCCAATAAATGCCAGACACTCTAAAGTGAGTGTCAGTATACAAACATCCAGTAAATAAAAATTAATATGGAATAAATTAACCTCCATAATTTGTCTTCGAGGGAAATAGTGACCAAAACACCTCGAGTCGAACGGTTAAGATTTAAAATAATAAAAGGTTAGTAAATTTAAAACTACTTAATGCTAAATATATAAAGAAAAATAATACAATTATTTAGGAAAATTATAATTTTTACAGATATTTAATATGTAATGAACTTAGGAATTAAAATAAGACATTGTTGATAATCAGCACACAAAGTTTTAACGTTAATTTAATCTTATTCATTGAAATTACAAACGAAACCCCAACTAGTTTAATAAATTTTCGATTCAACGCAACTAAGGCGTACACTGAATGTTTATTAACATTTAAGTTAAATTATGAATCAATAGTTATAAAAATATCTAATTTGAAATAGACGATAAATCATTTGCACTGTAGTTAAATCATATACAAGAAATAACCATTTCATTAAATTATTATCTTACATTCATTTAATAATAATTATCCGATTTATAGAAATCTAATTTAATGATTTAATTAATATCAGTAGAATTTTCATCTATTTTTTTTGGATAAAATATATAAATAGTTTCAATGATTTTGTTATGTATGTTATTCGTAAATTTATTTAATTAAATTCAATGTTTTTTTGATATAGTTGACATAGACAACTTTCCCATCTCTGACAATTCGAGCAATCCCATTGCAGTTCACGCGGTTGACGTGTTCATTCCATCCTCTTCTTCTTTGTCTGGTCCATCTTACTACATCCAGTACTTCACCTGCATCTCGAACTACTTTAACGAAATATCGTTATTCTGTATTACTTCTCTCAGGCATCCCGATACGGCACCTACTTTTACAATCTGGTTACGTACCGCCTATAGTCTTGTAATTCTGAGAAGTAATTATAAAAATTTAATATATTATGAACAAATTGAATAGCTAAATAAAAAGTATTTAATTGAAAGTGGATGGGTTATGAAGGAGGGAAAATTATTTGGAAGTTGAAATAAACTTCTTCTTCTTTTTTGCCGAGTATCACAGCAATATGTCTATGGTTACTACATATGAGATTTTAAATGCTTTTGCAATTGCGATTTACGTGAACATTTATAGGCGCAACTATCACACCTGAACGGTTTTTCGCCGGTATGAGTTTTTAAATGACATTGTAAGTCTGATTTCCGGGCACAAGTATACTCACAAATAGTACAACTAAATGGTTTTTCGCCGGTATGAGTTTTTAAATGACTTTGTAAGGCTGATTTCCGTGCACAAGTATACTCACAAATATCACAACAAAATGGTTTTTCGCCGGTATGAGTTCTTAAATGTATTTGTAAGTTTGATTTGTGTGCACAAGTATACTCACAAATATTACAACTAAATGGTTTTTCGCCGGTATGAGTTTTTAAATGACTTTGTAAGCCTGATTTCTGTGCACAAGTATACTCACAAATATTACAACTAAATGGTTTTTCGCCGGTATGAGTTCTTAAATGTATTTGTAAGTTTGATTTGTGTGTACAAGTATACTCACAAATATTACAACTAAATGGTTTTTCGCCGGTATGAGTATTTAAATGGCTTTGTAAGGTTGATTTCTGTGCACAAGTATACTCACAAATATCACAACAAAATGGTTTTTCGCCGGTATGAGTTCTTAAATGACTTTGTAAGGTTGACTTCCGTGCACAAGTATACTCACAAATATCACAATTAAACGGTTTTTCGCCGGTATGAGTTCTTAAATGGATTTCAAACTGTGATTTGTAGGCACATTTGAAGTTACAAATATTGCATGTAAATGATTTCCTGTCCTGTTTTTTATGAGCTCTTAAATGACGTATTAAAGTTTGTTTAAGAGCAAGTTTATAACCACAAATTGCACACTCGACAAAATTTGAACTGTTCCGAGTCGATTGTGTAGCGTCGGTATCTTCCTTAATATCAATGGAATGATGCAAATCTTCTAAATTAAATTTCACATCTTCCACCTCTTCTCGTTTAATTTCGTAATTGCTAATTGAATTAATTGGAGTTTCCAAAAATATACCCGTGTTTTCTACAATTTGTGATTCTTCCGAAGGTAGCACTTGAGCTGCAAGTAAATCAGTAACTGGTTCCATTTGGAGGATGGAGCACTGTAACTGTACGGGTGTAAAATCACTTTTGTTCAACGAAAGCGTTAATTCTTAATTGCTTTGTTATATGTGTTATCGATTTAGAAAACTAGTCGACATTAGCGCCATCTAATAGAAAATAGAACTCAAACTAAATATTCTAATGGTCGGTTTATACTAAAAAAGTAACGTAACGGAATACAACGTAAGATATAATGTAAGAGATGCACTTATGCACTGCGGACTTTTGTCTTTGTCGTTCACCAGACAACGACAAAGACAAAAGTCCGCAGTGCATAAGTGCATCTCTTACATTATATTCTTACCAGGGGCGTAACAATGTAGCCACGGGCCTGTGTCCTGGTAACAAACCGGGCCCCAAAGTAGTTAATAAAAATAACGCTAAAATTTTTTAATGGGTATAAGCTGGGCATTATGTTTTCAAAACAAACTCAAATTCACAATTAATATTTTGGCAATTTATTGGTTGTTTTAAACAAAAAAAAAGCAAATACAGTCGACTCCGGATATAGTGAACTTGAAAAATGCTTAAAAACTGGTTCACTATATCCAAGGTTCACTAAAAAAGGAAAAATAAAATCTCCCATGTTTATTATACGTGTAACATATGTATGTATTTTATAGGGTCAGATTTAGATGAAATAAGTTTATTATTAGAAAAAAAAACATATTTTTAAAAAAATAAAAAGACATAATAAACTACTTAAGATAATCAGATATTTTAGTTTGTACATGAATGTTATTAAAACTAATATTATTAATATAATTTTCAAGGTCACGATAACCATTCCAAACTTTTTCTGGAATTTCGCGTGATTGCAAAAAAATGCGAGTATCGGAAATTTTCTGTGTCATTTCTTCTGCAACGCTACTGAAAATAAAATTAATTTACTCAACATCTGAAGTTAAAATCGGGGAACTACTGGGAAACCATCGAAAAGTTTACTATAGGTAAACACGTACGTTAAAATCGGAGAATTGCCAGGAGAACCCCCGGAAAGTTTACTATAAACGGAAGTTTTATACCTTACGTGAATAAAATTCGGTTCACTTTATCCGGAAGTTCACTAAAAGCGGGTTCATTATATCCGGATAAAAAATGTATTAGTCTTATGGGAAAACTTTACGGTACCTAAAGTAGCGTTCACTATAGCCGGGAGTTCACTAAAAGCGGGTTCACTATATCCGGACTACACTGTAATATAAAATAGATTTAATTAAAAAATTAAAAACAATTATATAAAAAATAATAAATAAAAAAACGAAAACAAAAACAAAACGTATATTTTTTAACACTTACACCAAATACTGTAGACTTACATGTTTATACAAAAAGAGAAAGAAAAGGACGCACAATAAACTTTATACATAAATAAATTACTATTATAAATATATAAACTTATAAATAATTATAATAAATTTATTAAAAAATTTTTTTTTCCTTGCTTTAAGATGAGCAAAACTAGATATAATGCTAGAAATATCTATTGTCCTCGCAATTTGGTTTTCTATCGATATGATTGATAACGCAGACAATCTTTGTTCACTGATGGTGCTTCTTAAAAAATTTTTAATTATTTTTAATTTAGAAAATGACCTTTCTGCCGAAGCTACCGATACAGGAATAGTTAGAAATATATAGCATGCAGTTAAAATTTCACTAAAACTGCTGCACGAAGAAAAATTCTTTATCAATATGAACTCAGTTAATTCCATGATTGAATTAATTTTGGATAAATCATTTTTAAAACATTGTCTAAATGATAGCAATTGCGAAGAAATCGTGTCTGAAATATCTTCCGAATATTTTAAGTAAAGCTCCCGACCCATTTTATATAAGTTTTCGTCAGATACAGAAGTATTACATAAAATATTTGGAGATAAAACTTGAAAAACTGTGTAAAGTTCATTCAGTCCAGAACTTCGATTTTTCAATTGAACTATCATAATATCCAATGTTTTGAAAAATACATTTATTTTGAACCAGTCTTCGCTTGTTTCTATTCTAAAATGATTACTAGCTTCATCAAAAAACCGTTTAGGCCTAGAAATTCTTTTTTTAGAAAATTCGTCCATGCTTGTTATCAAGAAATGCGTAGGGCATATTGCAAATTTTTGAAAATGTGACATTATAGCATTTACCACCGGAAACGGTAACAGATCAAAAAGGGTATTTGCATAAAATTTGCTTGCAATTTTGTAAAAGTAAAAGGGATTAAAACTATTTAAAATAGTTGGAAACAGTAGGTATCAATCGTGGTACCGTGGTAGGTATACATTGTTACTCATCACCATCTGTTTATCTTTTCATTTGGAGAAGTAACAGTTTTACATCTAAAGAATTTATTGTTTTTTTTTGTAGGGACAATTTATTGACCAAATATAATATTTTGTAGAGCTCATTCTGTTTCTAAGAAAAAAAGCCGCGTTTGTTAAAAATATTTTGTAGAAAATAATAAACTTGTTTTTAAGCGTGGCGCCAGTGAAGTCTTGGCCCTTGTTTCATCGAACACCCGGAACACTGGTAGTTACGCCACTGATTCTTACGTTGTATTCCGTTACGTTACTTTTTTAGTATAAACCCACCATAACATTGCTTACGTTCGACATAGTGGTGGCGGCAAATTTCAAATTGAATAACTTCTTGCATTTTAAAAATTTTCAATTAATATTTACTAATTTATTTACGGCCGTATTCAAAATGTTACTTACACTTACGTTACTTGACAAATTTACCCCTTTCTAACTTGAGCAACTGATTTTTATCAATGCATTTTATCTTATTTTGTTTTACTAAGTTTCTGAATTTCCGAGTGTTTTCAAATTATCAGATTATCGCACTAAAACGCACGAAAAATATGGGAGGCATTCGCTGGTTAGTGTCTCCAAAAGCACACCCTTATCAGCTCTCAACGCAGCCCTTTTATAAGCTGGCACCGGAAGTGGTCCAAATAAATTTCATTTTGAATATTTTTCTGCCATCCTGGATGTTTTAGCAATATAAATATGTAATTGAAGAAATTCAGCTTTAAAGTTACATAATTATGTATATTTAAATCGGTACTATTTCATATGAGATTTGAAATGCCTTTGCAGTTGTGTTTTTTGTGCGCATTTAGGGTAAAAGGGGGGAATGGTGGCCGGTGAGGTAATGATAGCCATCAAATATTTCTGTACAGGTGTGTTAGTATTTCACCTTAAATCCATTTTACGCCATCTATCTGTGTGTAGTTCATAGTGTACCTAAAGCAATAGAGATGATCTGTCGGTAAAGTTGAAATTTTTGACATTTTCATATATTGTCAGTGTTGATGTATCATTGTCAGATGTTTGAAGGTAAGTAGAAGCATTTAATTAAGGTTATTTAGCTACATATTGGGTACCCACGTGTTATATTTTTAATGTAGTTTAAGCCCACATAAGAAATTATTGCTTAAATGTTAGTGAAATGTTAGTCAAAAACGAAATGGAACTTAATCAAATCTTGAAGACCCGAAAGGTTAAAATAGCGGTTATTACAGAAACAAAAAAGTAAATGAGAGGAACAAAAGAACTTACAGACTACGTAATGATATACAGCGGAGTTGAACAAACTAGAAGAGCATGCTGTGGAGTCGCTATATGTATAAACAGAGAATGGCAGAACATGATAAGAAACTACACATTTGTCAATGAAAGGATAATGACAGTAAGACTTCAGTTTGATAGAGGACACATTACGATTGTTGGAGTGTATGCACCTGATGAAGGAAAACAGGAAGAGTCAGAATTATTTTACGAAGAAGTACAAAAAGTGATATCCAAAATAAACAATACCGACCACATTATATTGGCTGGAGATCTAAATGCCAGAGTAGGAAATATACCAGTGGAAAAATTAATAGGAATACATGGAGAAGCCCATATCAATCACAATGGAGAACGATTAAGAGAATTGGTTACATTTAATGAACTAAAAATAACAAACACATTCTACAAAAAGAAAGATATCCACAAGTACACTTGGACAGCAAGAGGCCATCGATCTCTAATAGATTATATAATTGTAAACAAAAAAATGGCACCAAGAGTAATAGATACTCAAGCATACAGAGGATGTGATTTATATACAGACCATTTTCTAGTCATATCCAAGATCCAAATGTGGGAAAGATGGAAGAAACAACAAAATAAACAGAAGACTCAAACTGAAAAAGATCAAGTATATAAGGTGCATTTGTTACAGGAAGAAAGTGTTAGAACACTATATCGAGAAAGAATGACACATTTATTACAACAAACACCAACAACGGAAAACGTCAACGTCGAATGGGAAACCACTAAAAATTACATAAAACAAATAGCCTATGAAACGCTGGGGACGAAAAATAAAAGGAAAGCAAGAAAAAGAGGATTACAAATATGGAACGAAGAGATTAAAGAGGCAATTGAAAGAAAAAATAAAGCCTACAAAGAATATCTACAAAACCCTTCAGAAACAACAAAGCAAAATTACCACACTATAAGAAATAGAACAAAGAATATCGTCAGGAAAGCACATGAAGATTCGTGGGATACTTTTATAAGTAAAATAGAAAACGACTTACATGGCCGTCAAACAATTGCATATAAATTAATGAAACACCTAAATGGAACAGAGAAAGACGTAGCAAACATAAATACAATAACGAAGGAAGATTGGATAAAACATTACCAGGAGATGTGGTATAATCCAATAACAGAAAATGTAGAAGAATCAGAGACAACATACACACCAGAAATAGACCCTATAGATATTAACGAACTAGAGAAAGCTTTAAAAAACACCAAGAACAGAAAAGCAACAGGAATAGATAACATCAATTCCGAATTAATTAAATACGGTGGCCTGCTCCTTAAATTTCGGATATTACACCTTTTCAATATGTGTTGGAAGAGATATACCATACCAGACGAATGGTACGAAGCAAGAGTAATGTCCATATTCAAAAAAGGAGAAAGACAGAACGCAAATAACTATAGAGGAATAAGTCTGCTGAACTCAACATACAAATTATATAGTAAGATCATAAATGAACGGCTTCAAACTATCTCAGATGCTCTTTTATTAGAAGAACAAACAGGATTCAGAAAAGGCAGATCCTGCGCTGACAACGTCTTCACTGTAAATCAAATAATACAAAAAAGACGAGAATTTAATTTAGAGACTCATCTAGCTTTCATAGATTATGAAAAGGCATTCGACCGAATAAATAGATCGAAACTATGGAAAATAATGACAAAGAGAGGATATCCAAAACATCTAATAAAAACAATACAAACCCTTTATAAAGATACGAAAATCTCTATTGATACAGGAAAAGAAATAACTACATCAATGAGAACTAATCAAGGGCTAAGGCAAGGATGCAGTCTATCACCTACTCTTTTTAATATATACATAGACAATCTAATGAGAAAATGGAAAAAAGAAGTGGACCCAGGTATCAAACTGAACCAACGAGTGTATTTAAATTCTGTCCTGTTTGCCGATGACCAAGTTATCATACAAGATAACGAAGATAAATTACAAAAAGCAATTTACTACCGGCTCCATAAATTAAGTTCCAAATACAATCTTCGTATATCAACCCAAAAAACCAAGACTATGGCCTTCCTAGGACCAGATCCAATAAGAACAAAAATAGTAATTGACAAAAACATTCTAGAACAGGTGTCACATTTCCAGTTCCTTGGTTGCGATGTCACATATGAAGAAAATAAAGATATAGGTAATAAAATCAGCAAATACCAAAGAATATGTGGCACAATTAGAAGAACATTGGGAAGAAAAACAAGGAAAGAAACCTAATTAAAATTCTACAAAGTAATGGCTGCTCCTACCATACTATATGGCTCAGAGAACTGGACAGTAAAAAAAAGAGACCTCCAAAAAATCCAAACAGCAGAAATGAAATTTCTTAGGGCAGTTAAGGGATCTACAAGAGAAGACAGAATCAGAAATGATGATATAAGAGAAGAACTGAACATGTACTCAATTGTGGAAAAGACCCAGGAATATAAAGAAAACTGGAAGAAGCACTTAACACGAATGAAAAACAGCAGAATCCCAAAACAAGCACTTGATTACAGCCCTGGAGGAAGGAGAAGCGTTGGTAGACCGAGGAAACGATGGTGAAGCCGGAACAGGCAAATGCGCCTAAACCTGGAAAGGCAGAAGAAGAAGATGTTAGTGATTAATGACTGCGAATCAATGAGTATAAATGTTTATTTTGGGGTTATAATGGCCAGGTGCGTGGGGGTAATGCTGGCCGGCCACTATTGCCCCCAAAATTATATACACATAATATTGAGTATTTCTTTATAAATTCTTATATTTTAGATGCCTCGAGTTTACAAAAGAAAAAGTGACAAAGCACGATGGAATTCTGAACAACTTACTGCAGCAATCAATGCAATAAAAAGTGGCAGAAGCGTCCGTGAAATTGCAAGGAGTTTTGCCATTCCCAGATCTACACTTCAATTACGACTAAAGAGAAATGACACAGCAGGAGCTTCTTTAGGTCGTAATTCTGTATTTACTAAAGAAGAAGAAGAAGTTTTGGCGAAGCAGATTATAACATTGTCAAAACATTTTTACGGGATAACTCCCATAGAAATCAAAAAATGTGCATATAAATACGCCGAACAAAAAAAATACAACATCCATTTTCTAAAGATAAAGAAACTGCAGGAAGAGACTGGCTGGACGGCTTCCTTAAAAGAAATCCAAATATTCGATTAAGAAAACCGGAGGCGACAAGCATTAATCGCATATCTGCGTTCAACAAAACTGAAGTAGACTTGTTTTTTTCTAATTTAAACTCTCTTTTGGATAAATATAAATTTTCGGCTTCCAAAATATATAATGCAGACGAGACGGGCATAACAACGGTCCAAAGCCCTGTAAAAATATTTGCTGAAAAGGGACAAAGGAGAGTCGGCTTCATAACGAGCGCAGAAAGAGGTCAAACAACAACTATTATGTGCTGCATAAGTGCTTCAGGAACATATATTCCACCTTTATTTATTTATGCCCGCAAAAGAATGAAACCTGAGTTGAGGAAAAATGGGCCACCAAGTGCAATCTACTGCTGCTCAGACAATGGGTGGATAAATGAGCACATATTTCTACAGTGGCTTCAGCATTTTTACGATGTTGTGAAACCTTCAAAGGAAGATCCAGTTTTGTTAATTGTCGACAACCACGGTAGCCACTGCACATTAGAGGCGTACAATTTCTGTAAAGAACGAGGAATTGTAGTGTTAACAATACCTCCTCATACATCGCATCGGCTCCAACCGCTGGATGTGGCTTTTTACTCATCTTTAAAATCAGCATATAACACTGAATGTGGCAATTATCTAAGAAGTCATCCTCATGAATGTATCACGACTTTTGAAATAGCTGAAATATTTCAAAATGCATATGGTCGCGTAGCCACACCAGTCAAAGCCATTAAAGGTTTTGAGAATACAGGCATATTTCCATGCAAACCTGAAAATTTTACCGAGGAAGACTTTGCTCCAGCTGAATCATTCATACAAGAAAAATATCTACTAAAGGAAAAAGATCAAGAGAAAGAAGTAACTGAACTAGATAAAGAGAAGGATAAAAGGGAAGATAAGGGAAATAAAGAAAATACGACACCAGACAAACAGCATGACTTATCGTTTGTTGACATAATTCCACTACCAGGATGCTCAAAAGTGAACTCAGTTGACCATAAAAATCCAACCATAAAAATAGTAGGAAGCAACATTCAGAAATATTGACATCAACACCAATAAAGTCAATTCTAGAAGAAAAACGACTTAAGAAGGAAGAGAAAATAAGAAAAAAAGAAAAAAGTTTACCAAGGAACCAAACGAAAAATAGTTACCACAGAGTCAACCCCTGTAAAAGCTACTGCTACTGCTCGAATAGTACCAAAAAGAAATTGCATTAGAACGCAGAAGATACATCAAGTGAAGATACACCAATTGAAGATGACAATGATCGTGATAGTGACGTTAATGACGATATATGTGCAATTTGTGGCGAATTTGGTAAGAATAAAGAATTGTGGATCCAATGTTTCATTTGTCGCCTTTGGGCACACAAAGACTGTACCAGTTTTGAGGGAAAATTTTACATTTGTGATTTTTGTAATTAGTTAGTTTTAAATGGGGGTAATACTGGCATTGGCCACAATTACCCCAAAGCTGTGGGTAAATATGGCCACTCGCACTATTTAGAAAAAGTGTTGCAATTTTTTTTTTATTATGTTTAAGAATTTTTAATAAATACAGTTTGAAGAAGTAAGGTTTGAAGTTTTATTTAGGTTAACATCATAAAAATCTGAGGCTACGTAACAGTATAGATGAGAAATATGCTTAGGCGGCCACCATTCCCCCCCTTTCCCCTAAGCCTGTTCTTTAGTGTGTAGCAGAAGAAATTTAGTTTCGAGTGGCTGAGTTAGTGATAGAGTAACCATGATTTCCTGTCTTTATGAGCTCTTAAATGACGTATTAAATTTTGTATATTTGCAAGATTAGTACCACAAATTTCACACTCGAAAAAATTTAGACCATTTCACGCAACGAGAGCGCTTGCGCGAAGCCAACAGCTGATGTTTGTTTTTCGAACCATGTTAAAACTTTTATGTTAAAACGCATGCTAATATCGTCTTAGATATTTTGTTATAGTTTTGTGTTACTAGGTTTTAAACAATATTTTTTACCACCATTTTTTTCATATTTTTCTTGTAAAGGTGTTCTTTTTCTTATATCCTAAAAAATAATATTTGTCACTGCAAGACTTACTCCACTCGTGTAAGTCTTATAGGTATGGTGTAAGGCAATCTGAAAGTAAATTTACTTACTTTTTTTTCTATTTCCTTAATTTTACTAGAAGGTAAAGGTAATGGCAAATCTGCAGTCATCGTAATGCTGGTAGTTTCAGGAAAATGTTAAGCACAAATATAAGTGTCTTTGGTTATGTTTGCAATACTACTAAATTTTATATCTTCTCTTAGGCATTTTATTACCCACATATCGCAATTGTTGCAAATTGAACATGTCAAAATATGTTCATCCCGATTAATTTTTGAATTTACATCTGACTTTCTAAATGACAAGCAAGTTTTATGAAATGGAAAAAATCGCAAATTTGGTTTAAATCCTGGCCTTCAGGGCCGGCTATCGTTGTTACAATCCCCAAAGACACAATGTTTAATGGCACCAACACGTTTTTGAAGCTATGCTTCTTATCGCACGGGTATTGCACGTGTATTTTGCACGGGTATCGCACGGGCAGTTAACTGAAAAAAATCGTTCGTCACACAAAATCGTCACACAAAATCGTCACGGAAATATGTAACGCAAATTCGTCACACAAATTTCGACCGCGACTTTCAAATTTCAAACTTCCCTTCAAACACCATAACTCCGGAACCGAGAGGGCTAGGACCCTGGGAATGGTGGCTATGGATAGGGGGCGGAAGTGGCAACCGCCCCCGACCCCACGCCGCCCCCGCCGCCTCCAACCGGTTTTTAGGGGAAATAGTTTTTTGACAAAACTAAAAAAATTAAAACATTTTTTTTTTAAATTAAAACCCCCCCCCTCCCCTTTTCGTGGGTCGGCAAAAAACGTCAAAAAAATTTTCAAAATTTTTATTTTTCAAAAATTTGGAGCTAGTTTTAGTTTTTTCACAAAATTAAAAAATTCCCGCCCCCCCCCCTTTCTCCCTTTTCGTGGGTCGGAAAAAAACGTCGAAAAAATTTTCCCGTATTCTTATAAGCAAATTGGAGGCCGAAGGCCGACCCGTATTCTTAAATGCCAGTGGGAGGCCGAAGGCCGACCCGACCCGTGGTCTCTAAATCAAGTGGGAGGCCGAACGCCGAGCAGTATTCTTATAAGCACGTTGGAGGCCGAAGGCCGACCCATATTCATAAATGCCAGTGGGAGGCCGACCCGACCCGTGTTCTCTAAAGCCAGTGGGAGGCAACCGACCCCGACCCCACGCCGCCCCCGCCGCCTCCAACCGGTTTTAAGGGAAAATAGTTTTTGACCAAACTAAAAAAATTAAAACATTTTTTTTTAAATTAAAACCCCCCTCCCCTTTTCGTGGGTCGGCAAAAAACGTCAAAAAAATTTTCAAAATTTTTATTTTTCAAAAATTTTGAAGCTAGTTTTAGTTTTTTGATAAAACTAACAAAATTTAAAAATGCCCCCCCATTCTCCCTTTTCGTGGGTCGGCAAAAAACGTCGAAAAAATTATAAGAAATTCTTATAAGCAAGTTGGAGGCCGAGGGCCGACCCGTATTCTTAAATGCCAGTGGGAGGCCGAAGGCCGACCCGACCCGTGTTCTCTAAAGCAAGTGGGAGGCCGAAGGCCGACCCGTATTCTTATAAGCACGTTGGAGGCCGAAGGCCGGCCCGTATTCTTGAAAGGCTTGAAAGGCAAGTGGGACGCCGACCCGTAGTTTTATAAGCAAGTTGGAGGCCGACCCGACCCGACCCGTGTTCTCAAAAGCAAGTGGGAGCAAGCATAACTCCGGTACCGAGAGTGCTAGGACCCTGGGAATGGTGGCTATGGATAGGGGGCGGAGGTGGCAACCACCCCCCCGACCCCACGCCGCCCCCGCCGCCTCAACCTCCAACCGGTTTTTAGGGAAAATAGTTTTTTGACAAAACTAAAAAAATTTAAAAAAAAACCTTTTCGTGGGTCGGCAAAAAACGTCGAAAAAATTTTAAAAATTTTTCACAAAAAGGCCGAAGGCCGAACAACTGTGGCCTTTACGGATCTAGTATGGTCCTCCCCCTGTGAGACCGAAGGCCGAACAACAACTGGCAATCACGGACTAGCAGTCCAGACAGCTGAAGGCATATAAATATAATCTATTATGGTCCGCCCTGTGAGGCCGATGGCCGAACAACTATGGCCTTCACGGATTTATTATGGTCCGCCCTGTGAAGCCGAAGGCCGAACTACTATGGCCTGCACGGATCTATTATGGTCTTCCCCCTGTGAGGCCGAAGGTCAAACAACTATGGCCTTCACGGATCTATTATGGTTCGCCCTGTGAGGCAGAAGGCCGAACAACTATGTCGTTCAAGGATCTATTATGGTTTGCTCTGTGCGTAAGAAGCATAGCTTCTGTGGACGGTCCGACGACCGCTCTCATTTTTTTATTCAATTTACTAGATGATACCCCGTCCGAGGACGGGCAGCTAGAAGGACGGGCAGCTACCCAAGGTCATATGGCTTTTGGATTGCACTGAGAGCTTTCCTTAATCTTCATTCAACTTAAGTTACCTTGGGTAGCTGCCCGTCCTTCTAGCTGCCCGTCCTCGGACGGGGTATCATCTAGTTTAAAATAAGTAAAATAATTTTAAATATTGATTAAGTTTAATTTAATTTAAAAAAATATATGTAAGTTTTTTGTTTATTTATTTAATGTTGTTCTCATTTCTTATTATAAAAGGCCAAGTCCTTCCTTCCTTCTGTCTGTCCCACGGAAATACCCGAAGCAAACCGAACCGAACGCATAACGGATAATTTCATAACCAATCGGATGAACGTATCATCGTATCAACGTATCATCGTATCATCGGATCAACGTATCATCGGATCAACGTATCATCGGATCAACGTATCAACGTATTTAAATTTCCTATATAGGTGAAAAATCTCTTATTATAAAAGGCCAAGTCCTTCCTTCCTTCCTTCCTTCGGTCTGTCCCACGGAAATACCCGAAGCAAACCGAACCGAACGCATAACGGATAATTTCATAACCAATCGGATGAACGTATCATCGTATCAACGTATCATCGGATCAACGTATCATCGGATCAACGTATCGCATGGGACCGAGCGTCAGCAGCTTGCCGCGCTTGAGTTTCTTCTAAAGTTTCACGTTGTTGACGTATCGCATGGGACCGAGCGTCAGCAGCTTGCCGCGCTTGAGTTTGTTCCAAAGTTTCATGTTGTCGACGTATCGCATGAGACCGAGCGTCAGCTTGTCGCTGTGATCGAAGCTGTTCTTCTGTGTTATTAGCTCTTGTACGTGCTTTTCTCTCACGATTCAATCGCCGTCGCTTTGCAGCAGGATTTTCAAAATTTTCATTATCCATTATGGAAGTTCACATAATGCTTTTTTGGAAATAGCTGTCCTATATAGACAAAATGATACGATGATACGTTGATCCGATGATACGTTGATACGATGATACGTTGATACGATGATCCGATGATACGTTGATCCGATGATACGTTGTGCGTTCGGTTCGGTTCGGTTTGCTTCGGGTATTTCCGTGGGACGGTCAGAAAGAAAGAAAGACTTGGCCTTTTCTAATAAGAGATGCTCCATTTTAACAATAAATGATTAAATAATTAGTACTACGTTATATGGACATATCCACACTTGGTTCGAAAATCGTCAGCTGATTTGACGCATGCGTATCTTCTTTAATATCAATGGAATGATGTAAATCATCCAAATTCAATTTCACGTCTTCAACCTTAACTTTGTTAATTTCGTAATTGCTAATTGAATTAATTATATAAAGTTTCCCGAAAGTTACATGCGTTTTCCAGTATTTGTGATTATTCCGAAGGTACTCGTAGCACTTGAGTTGCATGTAAATCAGCAACTGGTTCCATTTGAGGGATAGAGCGCTGTAACTGTACTGGTACAAAATCACTTTTCTAGCGTTGATATATTGATTATAAAATGTAATCGTTTTAAAAACGTGCTGCTATAATAATAATATTGTTAAATCACTAAAAGGCAAAATTGTGAAATTGCGACATGCACTGAGAAAGCGTATAGCGCCATCTAATATTGTAAAATGAACTAGATGTGTGTGGTTTTATATGTGACCAATTAGAACTAAGCTACATGAGCACCAATAGCAGTAAAGGGCGCTAGTTACTTTAATTTTAAAATACTGTCAAATGAATATAAATATCGTTTGCACCTCAAAACTTACATAACACTCGCGACGATGCAACAAAGCCGGAAGAGAACTCCTAAACCTATCGGACCAACTGGACTTCACGGTGGACGCCCCTACGGAGGTCACACACGAAGCCATACAAGGCCCGCAGTTAGACGACGTCCTGGACATCGTTCTCCTCAAGGACATGCCCCTCCCACATCACCTAGAAGTTTGCGGACCGATGGATTCCGACCACTACCCGGTGCTGTTCACCCTGGGGATACCGACAAGGCGAAGCGCCGACGACGACGATCGGGGTTTTATCCAGAAAACCGCGTGGCCCGTGTTTCACGACCCCGTATTGCACAACATGGGTAAAATTCCGATCATCAACACAACCGACGAGCTGGAAAGTTACGCCAAGGAGTTCGAGGGAAGGGTAAGCGACTCGTTATCGTTCGCAACCAACCAAATGCCGATCCCAAAATCCCGTGACTTCCTCCCCCGCCACCTAAAGGAACTAATTACAGAGAAGCGGCGAGCACTACGGCGGGCGCGTACGACATGGCATCCGGATGACAGACGAAGGGCAACCGAGCTGAAAAACCAGGTGACGCAAGAGCTGAAGGCTTTTCGAAACGAATCGTGGTCCAGGAAACTGGACTCCCTTTCTTTCGAAAATAATTCGGCCTGGCAGATGGCGGAAGCACTCAGGGGCACCCGGACTAAAATTCCCGCTATCCAAGGACCTCAAGGTTTGGTAATAACCGACGAGGACAAAGCAGAAGTTTTCGGGGACGCGATCGAGCAACAATGTTCACCGAATTACGACATAGCAGACGCGGCGAACATAGACCTAATAGATCGCGAAGTTGAACGGGAAATGGAAACCGAAGATCCGAATCCGATCGAACCCGCCACTTTTGAGGAGGTTGCACTGGCAATTCGCGCGACGAACCGAAAGAAGGCTCCCGGACCCGACGGTATCAAAAACATTGCCTTGAAGCAACTACCGCGCAAGGCTGTCGCCGCGTTGACGGGGTTGGTAAACGCTACGTTACGACTGAGGTATTTCCCGGACAGGTGGAAAATAGCCGATGTGGTTGTTATCCACAAGCCCGGCAAATCCAAAGTGCTACCGCAGAACTACGCGACCACCTGGTTGAAATCTAGCCTGGTTATTACTCCAATTCCTTAGTTAAATAAATGCGATGGGCAATAAATAAGCCAATTTTAATACATTTTCACTTGCTAGAGGAAATGAGGCATTAAAAACGGTGAGGCCGACAAGAAATACTCTACTAATAAATATTAAAACTTAACGATAGAGGGTAATTTCGACTTAACGCCTGATTTGCCTTAACGAAGATTGGGAAATATTTTATAGCTTAAGTAACATAAAATCTGTGGGAAAACTACCCTGGTCACACAGTAAATTAGTTACACACGTGCAAGGAAGTAAGTTTTGAGATACCCAATTAATAAGACACCCCTCTTGTGAATTAAGGGAAAAGTCACACACGCGATTGGCCAAAGAGTTCAAATCGAAGGCGTGATGTTCCTATTCAGAAAACGGGGACAAGTTGATAAAAGACCCAGGAACGGACTTTTCAAATAGAGTGACACAGTTCCGCGATTTTACATTATTCCATTTAGTAACCCAACCGGGCGAATTTTCATTTCAAGAGTTAACCGAGCTCGACAATTCGGCATAAAAATTCAACGTGTAATTTATCCTAAGTTAAGTGTAAAATTCATTCATTCATATTGTTATTATTTTTATACTTCGATTTCGGGAGCGCGATCGGAATTAATCTCTATGCAGTGTTAATATTGTAAATTTTTCGTCACTTCATTGTAAATCATTAAAACGAACCTCCATCTAATAAATACAGTTTTATCATTTGGGATTACAAGGATTACATCTCAGACCTTACTACCTAGCCTGTTGAAAGAAGGACACCAACAAATAGGTATCATATAACCCGTAGTTGATTACTGTGGTAGTTCTTTGTAATTTGTATGTGTGTTATTGTTGTGGATTTTTGAAGTCCTAAATTAACCCAATTAATTGTAAAGGATTGTATTAATTGATTTTTTGTGTAATTGTGTAACATTCTGTATCATTCTGTACAACATATTTAATTCATTAATATACAATTATACCAAACTTAACTCTTTCTCTGGTTGTCACTCCGTCAACCGATTGTTAATTAGTAAAGTGGATTTATCTCTCTGGGTTTTCCTACGGCTCTAATAGAGGAGTCACGTTATGAACAAACAACAACGTCCAGTTAAAAAGGATTCAATTTAAGAGGTTTCTTAATCTACCTCAGAAATTAACCGCCCCAAAGTGGTTATTACGAGAAAATAACAGATTAAGTGGTGGCAGATATCAATCGTATTAAAACCAAAACAACCCCCTTTAATTAAAAACAGGGTCCAGTTTTGTTACAGTCATGTTATCAGAGCCGTAGCAAAGGTGAGGCGACTGAGGCTTTTGCCTCAGGCGCCATCAGAATGGGGGCGAAAATCCAATAAATAATGGTTTAAAATTTTCAAAAAGATAAGAATTTAACTGAATTCGAAAATTTGACCTGTAGGCTTTTATTTCAAACTTCGCGCCACTTGGCAGTAACTTTTTAGTTACAACCAGAAGGTTGGTTTTGAATGCACTTGCACTTATGACTTGTACTTATGTTTTTTTGGTGTCGAAGCAACTTATGAATTTATGTAACTTATGTTTATTTTAAATGGTGAAATTAAATCTATTAATAATCTTTAGTGTTTTTTATAATCGCGCCGGCTAAGCCATTCCTACAGTTTTCAGAAGTGGGATAGTGTACAAAACATTATTAATTTTTGGTTAAAATTACACGTGCTGGATAAAAAGAAAATTTTAAAAAATGGATCAAACCATCGATCAAACCGCTACCGATCAAGCATCTGCGTGTTCAATAGCCGACATAATCGAAGCAACGGTGAGAGCATGTAATTTAGCAAATAGGCCTCAGGCTCAAGCGAAGACTTCGGAACTCGCTACATTATTACCTCATTTTGAAGGTCACGATGACAGTGTAGAAATATTTTTTGAGCGTGCTGAAACTGTGAAAAGGACATACAATTTAACGGACCAACAAACAGTGTTATTAATTATTTCAAAACTAAAGGGTTACGCCCTGAAGTGGTTTAATTCGAAGCCCGAACATGGAGCTTTATCTCTGGGTGAGTTACGGCAGGAAATGCAAAGATTGTTTGATCTTAAGGAGGATTCAATTGTTTTAATGCGCACATTTGAACGACGAAAATGGAAGAAAAATGAAAAATTTGTTGAGTATTTTCAAGAAAAGGTTTTACTAGGTAATAAACTTAAATTAGAAGAATCCGAATTACTAAGTTATATCATTGAGGGTCTTGATAATAATGCATTGGAAAATCAAGCAAAGATGAAAGAGTTTCATACTCTTAACCATCTATTAAGAATTATGAAGGATGTCAACCGAGAAGTAAATGTAAATGTAACCGACAAGAAGGTTATTGGAAACAACTGGAGACCAGCAAGTGAAAGTTCGACTAAATCCGGTGGTGTCCCTACCAGATGTTATAACTGTAATGACTTAGGGCATTTTTCAAGTTCGTGTCCCAAACCAATACGACCAAAAGGATCTTTTAATCTATGTGAGTCAACGGAGCATCAACGAAGAAATTGTCCGAAGAAATACAGACAGAAGGAGAAGACAACCCGTCCAGCGGACAGTACGACAATAACACTACTAGAGAAAAATGATCTAGAAACACCTCCAGCATACATCTTACCTATTTGTGTTGAACTGACTTCGAATAAGTATCGCTTTTGTACTAATTCTGTTTTAGATTGTGGCAGTCCGATTTCACTAATTTCTTATTCGTTGGTTAAAAACCAGTCATTTGATCCAATCGATGACAAAGTTTTCAATGGAATAAATCAAAGTAAATTAGAACGGTTAGGAAAATTGAATGTTTGTATTATAACAGGTGACGTAGAAATTAATTTAAGTTTGTTTGTTATTAAGGATGGAGTTATTCCTTTTCCATGTTTATTGGGAAGAAACTTTATGTCAAATCCTAAAATACATATTTCATTGAAAGGGTTAACTGTTGAAATTAGAGCAGCAGAACCAATAGAAAAAGTCGATGACGAATTAAATAATATCATGTCAATCAATTACGTTGGGGAAGGGGAAATGATAAATTTGAATATAGATTCAAAATTAGATGTAAGATGCACTGAATTAGTTAACAATACATTCGTGCAAAATTATTTAGAACCAGTCAGACCTCAAAAACCAAACACTGACTTTCAGTTAAAACTTATTGTAGAACCGCAGCATGTACCTTTTTATTTTAAACCAAGGAGATTGTCTTTTGTTGAAAATAATGCTGTAAATGAAATAGTAAAAGATTTGTTAGAGAGAGGCATTGTACAGGCAAGTAAATCAGAATATTGCTCTCCTATTGTTTTAGTTAAAAAAAAATGGTGAATACAGATTATGTACAGATTATCGATTTTTAAACAAAATTACTTTAAGAGATAATTTTCCGTTACCTTTAATTGAAGATCAACTTAGTAACTTGAAGGATAAGCAATATTTTACTAGTTTAGACCTAAAAAATGCTTTTTTGCGTGTGAAGATGCACCCGGAATCAGTCAAGTATACATCATTTGTTACTCCGCTCCGGCAGGACAATTCGAATATCTATACATGCCGGATGGGTTAAAGCAAAGTCCTAACACTTTCGCCCGTTATATAAACATAATTTTTAATGAATTATTGCAACAAGGTAAAATTTGTATTTATATTGATGACATACTAATTGCAACTAAAACAGTTGGGGAAAATTTAGAAATTTTGGAAGAAGTTTTGTTAATTTTAGTGCAAAATAGATTAGAACTGAGACTTGACAAATGTTTGTTTATGCAATCTGAAATCACTTATTTAGGCTATTGTGTTGATTCGCAAGGTATTAGACCTAGTGATCATTTTGCTAAATGTATCAGTAATTATCCGTTACCCAAGAATGTTAAAGAAGTACATAGTTTTATTGGTTTAGCATCGTACTTTAGAAAATTTGTGTACAACTTCTCGATACTATCCAAACCTTTGTATCAGTTACTAAAAAAGAATTGTATTTTTAATTTTGGACCAAACGAATTGGAAGCATTTGACAAAATTAAATTAGCGCTTGTGTCAAACCAAGTTTTGTCAATTTATTCACCCAAGGCTGAAACACAGTTGCACTGTGATGCCAGTAGCTTAGGTTATGGGTCAATTTTGTTGCAGAAGCAAAATGATAATAAGTTTGACCCAATATTTTATTATAGTCAGAGAACTACAGATGTAGAATCACGTTATCATAGCTTTGAATTAGAAATGCTAGCAATAGTAAATGCGTTAAAAAGATTTAGAGTGTATTTGCAAGGTATTCCATTCAAAATTGTAACTGATTGTAATAGTTTAAAATTAGCTCTTCAGAAAAAGGATGTAAATCCAAGAATTTATCGGTGGTCGCTTATTTTACAAAATTTTGAGTATACCATTGAACATCGAGTTAATACAAGAATGCGCCATGTAGATTGTTTAAGTCGTCTTAATAGTAAGTATTTTTGTTATTGAAGATAATAGTTTTGAACGAACTCTTAGTATTAGACAAGATCCTGATCCAGAAATTTTAATTATTAGAGAACGTCTTCAAACCAGTGAGGATAAATTTTTTGAAATTAGAAATGGATTAGTTTATCGTAAATTTAGGAATCAAAGTTTATTTTATGTCCCGAAAGATATGGAGAATAATGTCATTCGGATTTATCATGATGAATTAGGTCACATTGATGTAGATAAAGTGGTCGAAATAATCTTGAGAACCTACTGGTTCCCAGACTTGAAATCTAAGGTTAAGAAGTATATTTCAGAATGTTTAAAGTGTATAGTTTTCTCCCCAAATTCAGGCAAGAAGGAAGGTTTGTTGCATTTGATTCCGAAAGGTACTATTCCTTTTAATACTATTCATGTTGATCATTGTGGACCTTTAGAAACCACTAACAAGAAGAATAAATATATTTTTGTAATTATTGATGCTTTCACGAAGTTTATTCGACTCTTTCCTTGTAAAACTACAAATACCAATGAAGTTTTAAAGAACTTGAAGTGTTATTTTTCAACTTATAGCAAACCCATTAGAATTATTTCAGATAGAGGTACTTGCTTTACTTCAAACTTATTTAAAAACTTTGTGTTGGAGTTAGATATTAAACATACGCTAATAGCAGCAGGTGTTCCCCGTGCTAATGGTCAGGTGGAAAGATATAATAAATACTATATCCCAATGATAGCAAAAATTACTGAATCAGCAAACACTTGGGATGAGGTGTTGAGTAAAGTAGAATTTTCGATTAACAATTAGGCATTTCCAAATACGTCACAGTGACGTCAATGGCTCCACCCGCGAACAGCTGATTCTCGAATAGTTTGTTAGTGCTTATGCAAATTTGTGATAAATTGTGTTTTTACCTGTTTTTATTGTTAAAAATTTTATAAATTAATAAACCGTAGAGAGTGTACTGTAAAATTATTACTGTAAGTACCTTCTGTTTATTTATCAATTATTTTGCTATCCGACAAGAATTTTACATACTGCTTAATGTGGAGCTTTGTCCGTAAATTAATTTGCACATTTCAGTTTCACTTTGAAAAAATTGCAAACTGCATAATATAAAAGTTAATTTTAATTTTTGAAATGAAAATTGTCTTATAAAAATGCTAACCTCAAAATATCAGTCGAATACCAGCTGTTCGTGCGAGTGTTCGTGACGTCACATGGAAATGCCTAATTCAATAAATAGGGCTACCAAAGAAACGCCAGCCAAATTATTATTCGGTTTAAATCAAGTAGGTGAAATACATGATCATTTGAGATTCTATTTAGATAATGAAGGTGTGAATAGAGATATGTTATACATGTGAGAGAAAAAGCAGAAGGAAATATAGAAAAAACTCAGAATGAAAACAAACGTAATTATGATAAAAAGCATAAAATTGCTAATACTTACTTGGAGGGTGATTATGATATGATTACTAATGTGGATGTAACTCCGGGAATAAACAAAAAATTACTTCCAAAGTTTAAGGGCCCATATAATGTAAAGAAATGTTTACCAAACGACAGATACGTCATCAGTGATGTAGAGGGTTTTCAGGTTACACAGAAGCCGTTTGAAAGCATTTACGATGCGGCAAATATGAGATTGTGGTACAGAAATTAAATTTTGTTATTTTTATATTTAGGCTTTAGCATTAAGTTTTGAAATGTTCACTTGTATTAATTTGAATTATAGTACTTAGATAAATTAGATTTAGTAAGAATTAATTGTAATTTGTTAAAATCGTGTCGATTTTATGTCAGGTATGGCCGAGTTGTAGGCTTTTATTTCAAACTTCGCGCCACTTGGCAGTAACTTTTTAGTTACAACCAGAAGCTTGGTTTTGAATGCACTTGCACTTATGACTTGTACTTATACGAATGAACTTATGTTTTTTTGGTGTCGAAGCAACTTATGAATTTATGTAACTTATTGCTGTGTACTTTCTTTCAATATTTGCACACCACGGGTTTTGTGTTAGGCGCCAGCTTTCTGAATGAAAGCAAATTTATAAATTGAAAAATGAAATTTTCGAGGGTGCAATTTTATTCAGATATTCACGATCCTTGTCCCTTTTGTATAGCTCAGTCGTGGAGATTCACTCAAGGTATGGTAGGTTCAGGTCAAACTCAATTAAGGGATGCTGATTGTGGAGTAAATACTTTTGCAGATAGAAAATTGTTGATGAAATGATATTCGGAGATAAACTAATTCGCTTTTGTAGTTGTGATGATCTTTTAAAATTGAAATGCTTGCTGTGTTTGAATTGAATCGTAGGAATAAAAGATTATATTTGAATCAAAAATAGTTTTATATTAACCAAAATAAAATGTTTCGCATGCGCACACAAATTTCAGATAAATTTTTATCTGAGGAAATGACAATTTTAAATATCAAATAAATCAAAAATGAGTATATCCAAAATATCTTCTTAAGGCGTCGAAATGTTACAATAATAAAATATAAAATTTAATAAATTGTTTGAAATACTGTCACAAGTCTTCGTGACAGGGATCTTTTAGGCATTTTTAATTAAAGCGGGTTCGAAACTTTCATAATTTTATTTACACAACTAGCAACAAATATTTACATACGTCTTAAACTTATAGGTACTTAAAATTAATTCTTACATATTTATTTACTAGAGGGGTTAAATCTTCTCAGAAATTTCTAAATAGAAATTTCTTCGTATTCGTTTATAAACTTCAACGCATTTGAATTTGACGGGTTGAATTGGCCCGGGGATACAAATTTGGGAAACCTGGGGGTGTCTACCATTGACATAGCATCAAGCATGGAGTAATTCAAATTAAACATGTTTTTATTAGGTGTTTTTAATGACGTTTTTAGTTTTTTAAATTTATTTATTTTAATGCCGATTCTTTTAAATGTGAGCTTTTATGGCGTTTTAGTAATGCTGTTACAATTTATTTACTTCCCTATACGATAAATTATTGTTATTGATTCTTTGCTGATTTATTATCGTTACATTTTTTGCATAAACTTTACTTTATAATAATTAACTTCACAATTGCTTCGTCTTATTGACTTAATTGCATTGACTTCATTCTTAACTTGACGATATAGCAAATAATTTTCGATACAAATATTAAAAAAACTTGTGTCAATATCTATGTTTTCCTTCTTTTAGTCAATTAATTGTAAACTTTCAGAATAATATATGCACATACTTGCGTAAAAAAATTATCAATTTTCATTAAACCAATTCATTCAATATCATTAAATTCTATATAACATTGTTAAAATTTTAAAATAATACTATGAAATTAAAAATTTTTAATTCCCTAAATTAATAGGAATAACAAATTTTTGTATTAATAAATGTTATTACCACATTCTTAACTCATAATATGTAACATCCGCGGTTTTATATTTCAGCTCATTGAACTACATAATATACGTAGTTTTATTATTACGATTGCGGTCTACTGTTATTAAATTTAATTTCTAAACAAATATTTTTTATAAAAAACCGAATTTACCTACATTGGAACCTATTTTTCAAATTTACCTAATAGGAATACAATTATATGAACTTTATAAACTTTAACAAAACTTTTTGGTTTATTATTTTTGGACAATAACTGTTGACATTAACTAAAATTAGGCTGTAAATTTTTGTAACTCCACTATAATTTAAGCATTTTAATAAAAATTTATCATTAATTTATAATAAATTACGTATCAACTTGTAAACAAGAAAAAATATGTAATTTAAGACATCATATCCTCTCTTCGGTGGTCGACCTTTCTGAAATGTCTATTATGCATTTCACACACCATATTAAATCGGTACTTTTCCATTAGTTTAAAATTTGCAATTAAAAAAACATTGTAACCAAAATTTGGAAACAAAAATGAATAACTATATTCGAACCCTTATTATTTATAAACATGTTAACCGTAACAACAAAATGTAGTCCATTTAAATATTAAAATAATGAATTAGTAAAATTTATTTGTAAACTTATTTTAACTAACTTTATCAAGAAAATGCATGTTGGTTTGTTATTTGGGGAAATAGAATCGATTAACGTATTGCGTAAGTTTTTAAAATAATAATTATGATAATTTGTAAAATATTTCGTTTTATTTTATTATAAATATGCGAAGAGGTAGGAACTGCATACACCGGCCGCGTGACCTGGACCGCTAGCTACATGATACTCGCCCTCTTATTCACGTATTATATTATTTTATTTATATGTATTAAATTTATTTCTCAAAAAATCGGTCGCTATTCGGCTATAACAATCCTTAAAATAATGCGGCACTGTATTGCCTGTTAACCTTTGAAAAAAAAAATTTATAGTCAATTTGATTTGAAAAAAAAAATTATTTGGGCGATTTATTTGAAGATAAATGCCCCAAAATGCCTGCCAAAACGGCCCTCCACCATATTTGTCACAAGTCTTCGTGACAGGGATCTTTTAGGCATTTTTAATTAAAGCGGGTTCGAAACTTTCATAATTTTATTTACACAACTAGCAACAAATATTTACATACGTCTTAAACTAATAGGTACTTAAAATTAATTCTTACATATTTATTTACTAGAGGGGTTAAATCTTCTTAACACATTGTAACTACATTTTTTATAAATTAATCTTGACTGTTCTCACTTCAATTCCCAACTGACTGTCGTTACATTTCTAACTGCCTATCAAACCGTTCTCCCTACGTTCAATTACCTCTCGAGAAAACTTTCCTATCAATCTGACTACTCATCACGTTTTGCTATAATTGCTTAGGCGAGTCGTGCATTAATATTATTATTATTTTATTTTAAATGTGACAATACCTTTAAATTTGTTTATGTATCCGACTTATATAAAAGTTGCGCAGAACACCAACTCACTAACACATTTTTGTCGAACTACACGATCAGCTGATAATTGTTGATTACGGTGCTCGGTTGTTGCTGCCTTATTGTGATTCATGCGGAGTTGATACACGAAGTTAAATTGTTGATCGTATTGAGTTGATCAATTGGAATGCTGGTAAGTTGTTTTGTTATTATTTCCATGATATTTGTAGTGAGTCGAATTTTAATACATTTTGTTTGCAGGCGTCTTCATTAACTCGGTAGCCATTTTTATGAGATAGCATCAAACTTTTACAACAAATATTCGGAGTCTTGGATATTTGGATGTTTTTGAATTGGACTGTTCACTCTGGAACCACACACATCCGTCGCTTTCGAACGTTCGAGGAAGACTGACTTTCTGCCTGCGCTGCTTTCCAAAATCGGTCGAATTTGATTATCAGTAGGTCAAGTTTAATACTTTTTGAAATTTTACATTAACCAAATGTTTTGATATTTTCAGGATCGTTTCCAAATATGATGACTTGATTTATGTAGTGGTTCCCAGACGTCTTTTGAATACAGGAGCACTTTGTAGGCAAAATTTAGATGTGGTTTTGACTATCTTATCACAAATTGGTCTTATCACATTTTCCAAGCGAAATTGAACTCTATTTACCTTTTTATAGATTCACAGTAGCAAATTACTGTCATTATGAAGAGTGGATTACATAACACATTTTCATATAAACAATTTTACACAGTATAAGTTATTCATGGAGTATATTCCATTTTTGTAACGTAAAATTTTTCGTTATGTTATCAGTGATAACGATTTACATTAAAATTACCGTTTTTGACTTAAATAATCTTTTTTACAAAATTTTGAAGTGGCAATCTCCTTCATGAATCTATCTTACAGCTTTATATCATATTTTTCAATCTTTAAAGATCTTTGGATTCTCATAATATAGAAAAATTGTGAAATTAGTTTATCTTTCGTATCAGTAAAGTTTTAATTAGGTCAAATTTAATGTGATGTTTTAAATTAAGTTGGAAATTCAATAATTTGCATTGGCCTGGTAGCTTGGATCACAGCATTATGTTTATTTTAAATGGTGAAATTAAATCTATTAATAATCTTTAGTGTTTTTTATAATCGCGCCGGCTAAGCCATTCCTACAGTAGGTACTTTTATTTCAGTTAAAAGTTAAAGCGTATAAAGTTATTGCTTCTGTGCGAAATATTCTCATTTTATTAATTAAATGTTCAAGGAAAGTACAAAAACTCTTTACTTTCGTGATTTTGCTAGTTCAACATGTTACGAAAAATTTTCTCTTTTTCGCAACAACGTTGAATTTATTAAATTCAACTTTTAACATCTAGCGACATATTTCGTAGCACCCTGTATAGCGAGCGTATTTGACAGAGTTTAAACTCGCGCATGCAACGATAAGGACTTCTTGGGTTAGCGCTCGTACCGAGCGGTCGACGTTTTGTGTTTTCTGTGTGAAGTGATAACAATTTTGGTTCTAATTTTGACAAAATATGGTGGCGATTTTTGTGAGGGGTCCCGTTCAGCATCAATACGAATGGTTTTTTGGATTTTGCGCTCCAACCCATTACTATGGGGATTTTTTACGTTCGTGGTAGCTGAATTGTGGATGTATTCCAGGTCGTTATCTTTTTGTCGGACCACCTTGTCCATATTTTCTGGAAGGATATTTTTTTACTCAGTTCAGTAAGTTTTTATAATTTGAACTGATTGCTTCACAGGGAAATGCATTACTCGACTTGGCCAAATTTTCCGCCGTACATCTGGTGTTCGATTACGTTTTAACTAACCCTTGACTGTCTTATTTTTTTATGTGATATGTTTATTACAAAGGGTTTCATTGTCTTGCATATTTTTTTGTACGAATGTTGGCCGAGATAGTTGATACGCCGTATTTTTCGTTGTGTGCACGATGAGATATTCTATCTAATCTCACACGTTCGAAGACGTGAATTTTAATGCCAATGCTAAACTTTACCTTTTGATAATTATTTTAATTAATAATAATATTTAATTATGTATTGTTAATTGAGTTTTATTTGTGCATTTAAATTTCACTAGGAAATATCAACCGGCGTTGGTCAAATGCAAAGACTTTGAAATTCCTAAGCGTTTGACATGGGTTCGAATTTCATATTTGAAATTCTATGTTGAACATTTTTTTGTGTGTTTATTTTTGTTTTTATGTTCTTTTTTATGAAAGGCTGCGATGTTCGACCCATATACAGGGTGCGGCATTTCACCGAGATTGCTGTCTTTTGTTTTATCATTGGGGATTCGATATGGTTCCACTTTATCGTGGGATTTTTATGTAACCATTCGAATGTGCCCTTGGTTTATGTTTGGGAGTGATTTTCGGTGGCAATGTCGTTGCCACTGTGCCTGTTTTGGTCGGCTAACACCTTCTACATCCGACATCGCTTATATCTTTGCCTTCTGACAATTAACATCCAATTGTCCATTTTAATTGTGTTGTGTTAGCAAAGCTGTTTCCTTGATCTCTCCGGGGTGTTTCTTTCACACGATCCACGACTCTCGCTTCCGCAATAAATGAGCTAGTTTAAAACCTAACACCAGGGCCCCACGCAAAATTAAAGTAGATGGTTTTATCCTTCTGCGTGGACTTAATCTTTTCCGAGCTGACTTCTCATTAGAGCAGTAAGGAAAGATTTTGTTACAAACAGCGGGTTTAAAAGAACAAATTATATATCGTGATTATACGTCAACTCCGAGTGACGTCATGCGCAAACTCGGACGAAAATGGGATCGGTTAGTATTATATCTTGAAACTTATTGGAAAAGACAAGGGAAAAGACAAGAGATCTAAATAATATGTATTTGATATTTTTTATAAAATGTACTTACTTGATGTTAAAAAGAAGCAGTGGAACGATAAGGAGTGATTTAATCATCATCATCATTACTTCCTGGATTAGGCTAAAGCCTGTTCCGGCGTCCATCGCTTCCTCAGTCGCCCGACGTCTCTTTTCCCCTTAGGGTGGTATCCCAGTATTTGTTTTGCTGGTCTACAATTGTCCATTCTATTCAAATGCTCGCACCATCGTTGTCGGTATGTGATAATAGACTCCAGCACAGGTTTAATGTTAAGCTCGTGTCGAATTTCTTCGTTTCGAATTCTGTCCATTCTGGTGCAGCCTTTTGTAACTCTTAGAAATTGCATCTCAGCAGCCTGAATTGTGATTTAATATTGTCAATAAATGGAATACAGTTTTTTAAATTTAATAAAATGTTATTCAATTTAAAACGTTTTCTTTGAGTTCATGTAAATTATTGCTATTTCGTAATCATGAATGTTTTATGAATTCTTATAGTAATGTATCCATTTGTTAATCTACATTACTCGAAGGATTTATAAAACTTTTCATGATTATGAATTCGTAACTTCAAAAAAATATACTAATTTCAAATAACAAGCCTCCAAACGGTTTCCTAGTCTCCAAGCGGGTACCAAAATAATGTGCACCCAAACGGATAGATGGCGTTGAAAGACGGAGTTTTCCATAACATGGGAGTTACCCATCACCCCAATGGCTGCCGATGATGTTCACCTGTACACCTGTAGTAGTCCACCTCTTGTTGTGATAACGGTTTGAGTGCAATTGTTGTTCCATTCATCCATAAAATTAGTGTGTATCGCTTAATCTATCTTCTAGGTAAGTTTTAATGTAATTATCCAATCTATTTCAGCTTTAGATCACTTTATTTTCAGATTCAGAAGTTTTGTTACGACATAAACAAACTTCTAGGTTGGCCAGCAGAATTTTTGTGCCAACTTCAAAAATCTCGTTTTAGTGCTATTAGATGGCGCTAAAATATTATACGCAATCGCTTCTGACTCGATCAATGTCGCCATTTTATAATTTTGTCTATAGTGATTTGTCAACAACTATAGCAGTAGTTTTCTAAATCGATAACATATAATCAATACAATCAACGCCTTCAATTAAGAAAAGTGATTTTGTACCTGTACAGTTACAGTGCTCCGTCCTCCAAATGGAACCAGTTACCGATTTACTTGCAGCTCAAGCGCTACCTTCGGAAGAATCACAAATTGTAGAAAACAAGGGTATATTTTTGGAAACTCCAAATAATTCAATTAGCAATTACGAAATTAAACGAGAAGAGGTGGAAGATGTGAAATTTAATTTAGAAGATTTGCATCATTCCATTGATATTAAAGAAGATACCGATACTACAGATTTAACGCTGAATTGTTCAAATTATTTTGAGTGTGCAATTTGTGGTTATAAACTTGCTCTTAAACAAACTTTAATACGTCATTTAAGAGCTCATAAAAAAAAGGACAGGCAATCATTTATATGCAATATTTGTAACTTCAAATGTGCCTACAAATCACGGTTTGAAATCCATTTAAGAACTCATACCGGCGCGAAAGCATTTAGTTGTGATATTTGTGACTATACTTTTGCATGGAAATCAGCGTTACAAAGACATTTAAAAACTCATACCGGTGAAAAACCATTTAGATGTAATATTTGTGAATATACTTGTGCAGAGAAATCAGGTTTACAAAGGCATTTAAGAACTCATACCGGCGAAAAACCATTTAGTTGTAATATTTGTGAGTATACTTGTTCATGGAAATCAGCCTTACAACAACATGTAAAAACTCATACCGGCGAAAAACCATTTAGTTGTAAAATTTGTGAGTATACATGTGCACGAAAACCAACCTTACAAACTCATTTAAGAGGTCATACCGGTGAAAAACCATTTAGTTGTAATTTTTGTGAGTATACTTGTGCACAGAAATCAGCCTTACAAAGTCATTTAAAAACTCATACCGGCGAGAAACCTTTCGTTTGTGAAATTTGCGGCTATAAATGTTCACATCGTTCAGGTTTAAAAGACCATTTAAAAACTCATACAGGCGAGAAACCTTTCGGTTGTGAAATTTGTGACTATAAATTTTCACGACGTTCACATTTAAAGGACCATTTAAAAATTCATACCGGCGAGAAACCTTTCGGTTGTGAAATTTGTGACTATAAATGTTCACAACGATCAAGTTTAAAAGTGCATTTAAAAACTCATACCGGCGAGAAACCTTTCGGTTGTGAAATATGCGACTATAAATGTTCACGACGTTATAGTTTAAAAAACCATTTAAAAATTCATACCGGCGAGTTGTAAAACCTTTAGTTGTAAATTTTGTGACCTTAAATGTTCATTAAGAACACTTTAATATTAAGATATAATGTTTATTCAATTTTCAATATTTACTTCGACATGTCAACAAGTTGTAATACATTATCTATTATTAGGTTAAGCCCTTTGTTAAATATTGTACATATTGCTATGAATTTTTGTGTATACTTATCCTAGCTACTAATTTAATTTGTCAGCTCTTTGAACTGCGTGAGTTTTCAGTGGTGAGTTCAAAATAATAACTATAAAAACCAAAATTTTGACAAAACTAGAAATAATAATACTCTTGAATGTACGGTTCGACTTTCTTATTTCCTATCGCTGAACTCTGTAGAAACCAAAGGTGAAAAATTATGCTTATTCTTAATGAGCAATAAAACTTCATAAAATAACAACAAATGTACAATGTAACAAATTTCTATGTTGAATTTAATAAACAAATTTCAACAAAGAATAAAGTTTTACAACAATACCTTTAAATCATATGGTGGGCGATGAACTTTAAATTGAACATAGAGATAACTGGTCGAGGGCGTTTAAGCAGAAATCATTAAGTCCAAATTCATAGTTTTGTAATAATTAGCTTTTAAAATTCAATTCATCTAGTAAATTACGTTTTTCATGATAAAGTTGAAATATACACCTAAGTAAAACACCACTAGGCATACTTGGTAATACTTAGTGACTTTTACCAGTATAAAAATCACGCAATTTTTGAGAGCTACAAAATGGACTTAGTGCCTTTTGCTTGAACGCCGACATGGTGATCTTGGGCCCATTAAGCAGTGGTAACAGATGCACAACTGTTTGCGATTTTTCTGCTGGTACGTCCTCTACCTGCCCGATTCTCACAACATGTTTAGGAGCGGTCGGCCATTTTTTGTAGCGGTAAAATATCTTCGCTCGTCTTTGGTGACTGTTGACGTCACACGAAAATGACGGGAAGTGATTATTCGAATATTTTGAATGTATTTTTTGTAGGTAGCCGCTATTTGTGTTTTTGAGTACTGTTCTTTCCTCAATCATTATTCTAAACTTTTATAATATCAAATTTTATAGTCTAGAATACAAATTTTAGATTAAGTTTTTTATTCGTGATTTCTTCTAATTCCCAAAATTTTTGTATTTGTAGATCATCTTCGTAACGACTTATCATGCTTGTTATTTGTATTCTTTTTTGTTCTGTTTGTGGGATGCTTCCTGACAATATCCACCCAAATTTCGTATTTTGACCTATTATTTGGATAAACCCTGTTGCATGATTTTTCCTATTTCTTCTGCACCTAATATTGCATCTATCGGTCCAGGTTGATTAAATGTTGGATCGTCTATTAATTTGTTTTCCCATTCTTTACTTAGTTCCATCTTTATTTCTTGGCTTGGATGAGCTTTTGTTAACTTCGGTAATATATAGAAATTAACCTTCAATGAAAATTCACTTCGAAATCTTGGCACGATTTCACATTGTATCCTATATTTTGATAATTTTGGGCTATAGTCTGATATTCCTGTTATTTCTGCTGCAATTTTCTCACGAGGATATCCTAATAATTGCGCAGCTTCTTCGGTCATGAATGCTGCTTGTGATCCAGAATCAATTAGTATTCTTAAATATTCCACATTTCCTTGGTACGATGTGGTACGTACTAAAGCGGTTGCTAGTAACACAATTTTTTCTTCATTCTCAGCTGTGTGACATGTTTTTTCTGTGTTTTGATTGTATGTTTTTTGATGCACTTCATTGGTTTGGTTGAATTGTCTTCCTGTTGGTTGAAATGGCCTTTGATAATTTCCAGTTCTCTGCATGTTTGCTGGTTTTCCATTGTTCGAATTGAACCATCTTGAATGTTCAATTTTTACTGGCTTTCCTGACCTTGCGTTGAATGGCCTTGAATAAACTGCTACTGGTTGTTTTTCTTCATGTAGTAACGTATTATGCTGCATTCCGCATATTTTGCAACTTTTATAACTATAACATTTTTTGCTAATGTCATGAGTTAAACAATTTCTGCACTTCCTATTTTCCATTGTTAAATTATTTCATTGTGCTGGACTCATTATTTCGAATTGTTGACATTGATAAATTAGATGTTGTTGTCCACAACACATATATTGCTTATTATTATTATTGGAATTATTCATTTGATATATTGACCTGTGATCATATTTATTTTCGGATGTTGATTCCATTGCTTGGCACCTTTTTTCTAAGAACTGCATTAAGTTTGGCAATGATTGAACTTCATGTGGATTTACTACTGTCTGTTCATACAATTTATTTGTTTCTTGATCCCATTTTTCGGTAACCCATTGTTCGATCATCGGCCCCCAACTTTCCGTATTGATTCCTTGATTTTCAATTGCTTTTAAGCATTCGTGAACGGTATTATGCATTTGCCTTAGCTGTTTTACATTTTCTTTCTGCATCACTGGTAACTTCGTAATTTGTAACATCAGTTTTTTGATTATTAATCTCTTGTTTTGATACCTTCTAACTAATATTTCCCATGCGGTGTCGTAATTTTCTTCCACTATAAGTAAATGTTGGATTAATTTGCTGGCTTCCCCTCGCACGTGTGTTTTTAAATATTGCATTTTCTCTGTTTTGGTAATAGATGTGTTCGTATTTATTATTTTCTGGAAAATGTCGTAAAATTGGCACCACTCTTCGTATCCTCCGTTAAAGATCGGTAATTGTATTTTCGGCAATGTAATATTGGGCTTACTTGTTGATTTGATCATTTTCTTTTCAAGTTGTGTGATTATATCCTCATATTCTCTTTCCATGTCAAGAAATTTGTCATCTTTGAAATATTCGTGTTCATATTTTTCCTCGTAGACGATTAATTCTACGTTGAGTTCCCTGATTTCAGACCATTGGGCTTCAAGTTTCTGTTTAACCTTACCATACGTTATGTCTTCATCACCTTCTAATATTATTTTCATTGCATCTTCCATGGTTTTTTGTAGGTATGCTATTTTGACTTTTTGTTTTTTCAAACGAATAGATTGGGCATCCATTTCTTTAATATTCTCTTTTTTGATTTCTTCTGTAATGATCTGTTTTGATGTTGTTATTGTTGGATCTTTTCTCTCTTTTGCTTTTGAGCACGTTTGTAGATATTTCATAGTTTCTTCATATTTATCTTTCATGCTTTTAAAATAATTTCCAGTAATGTATGGATGTTCAGGCAGTTTTAATTTTTTGAAGTTGTCGTCGTTAGTTGTAGCTTTTTCCATTAATTGTTGTAATTAATCTTCCCTTTTTCTTATATATTCTTTTGTTTTTCTGGTGTCTGAATCTTTTTTGGCATTCGTTAATATCGATGAAATTCTCTCACCAATTTCCTGTTGTGCTGTTGTTATCTTGTTGGATGCGTCTACGATTTGTTGGTCCAGTTCTTCTTCCTTTTTCTGTACTCTTGTGGGATTGGATGCTGTTGATTGTTGTTGATTATTGTTGTTTGTTGCTGTGGACCTGTATGTTGATTGTTTGGACCGTTGTTTGCTTGTGGCGTCTTCTTGACCCTTGTTTGGCGTCGCTGTGGACTTGTTGATTAGTAGTTGGATGTATGGTGTTTGATGTATATGAATCCGTTGTTTGGACTCTGGATGTTATTGTTTGATGTATGTAGATCCGTTGTTTGGACCCTGGATGTTTTTGTTTGATGTAGGTGGATCCGTTGTTTGGACCCTGGATGTTGTTGTTTGATGTAGGTGGATCCGTTGTTTGGACCCTGGATGTTTTTGTTTGATGTAGGTGGTTCCGTTGTTTGGACCCTGGATGGTTTTGTTTGATGTAGGTGGTTCCGTTGTTTGGACCCTGGATGGTGTTGTTTGATGTAGGTGGTTCCGTTGTTTGGACCCTGGATGGTTTTGTTTGATGTAGGTGGATCCGTTGTTTGGACCCTGGATGTTGTTGTTTGATGTAGGTGGATCCTTTGTTTGGGCCCTGGATGTTGTTTCGGTGCTGGTTTATCTTCTAAAGGCTCGAAGGACCATGAAGAAATCCCTTAGGATATCTAGAAAATTTGATAAGTATGTGCTAGGTACCAGTCTCAATACCTAGTTACGAATGTGTTTAGACTTGCTCCACATATCTTATCAAATGTCGGAGGAGCAGCAATTCAAACTATGTTCAAATTAATACTCGCTTTATTATTAATTAAGTTGATATTATATACAATCAGTCTTTGCTTAGTTATCAAATTCCTACAATCTAGTTCATTGTTACAAATTAAATATTGCAATTCATGTCTACCTACATACATATTATTGTAATGTCAACTTAGTGTTTTTTAGTTGACTAAGGTAAATTCTTTATTCATATTTATTTACTCATCATACATTTTTAACTTAATCTAATTAATTATGTTAACCAATCAATAATTTATTTAATGTATCTATAGGGTGATCCTTAACTCGCAATCACTTTGTTTAGTTATAAATTAAACAAAACACTACTTGATGATCTAATGATATAAATAAAAATTGCAAAAAGCTCATGCAAAAATAATTTTGATAATTTCAATATTTACTTAAAAAATCATATAAATGAATTTAGTAAAAGTTCTCATTTTTGGGAAATTGAAATTTATAGCGTGACTAGCTGGAAAGCCCGTCCGCGGACGGGCAGCTAGACGATGCCGGTGGGGCTCTTTTATAACGGTATTAATTAAAATAATTCCTAACGCTAACTTAAGACCGACCGGCGTATCTCTATTTTAATGATCTAAATAAAAACAACATTGTTTCCTAATATTGCCAATTTTAATTGTTCATCCTCGCGTTGAAACGTCCCCACGTTTCATGTAACTCAAGGTACATAACCCAATTACTAAACAAATTGTACTTTGCTGAATATTGTACAAAATATTGTTCTGCTTATCACTATAGATCTGATAGATTGCGGGGCCAAGATTTGGTCATGTACGCATTGGTCGACATCGGACATTAAAAATAATAAGACGACCTCAAAAGACTTAAAAATGAAGTAAAAATACTTTACAATGTGTTATTTTCCCAACTTTTATGGAAAATATTTCCAAAGAAAAACACGAATATAGTGCCAATTAGTCTTAAATACAACATAAATAAATAATATCAAAGATAATATAAGAGCTGTGAAGATTGGAAACGCAATGCATTTTTATATGTACGTTATTTCTCCCCCATAAGTAGATGGCGTTAGTCACTTGGGGGGATATGTTTCTGAAATGTCGGTCATTCTCGGGGTTTCTTTAATTTCCCATAGATGTCGTTTTTAGATTTGGATATTACCTGATAGCAAACTAATAGATGAAAGCAAACGATAACTTTACAACACTTTGCATTTTAGTGTTTATTATTTGTTTAATAACATTTTGCTTTACAATACAGGTACTTACCTGCTGCCCTATTACAAACTAATGAAATAATCTTTGAAAATGAACTGAAATTTCAAACATACATATTCTGGTCTGATGGATCAAAGCTACTGCAATGTTTCCCCTTACCTTAATTATATATGTAATTATCCCTTACCTGGATGATTATCCCACAATGATAACTTATATGGATGAATTTTTGTAGGTCACCTCGGCTAGCTCAAAATATATATATATATAGAAAAATTCTTTTATTGTTATTAAATTTTCTTTACTGCATTCGCTCATCTTCAAAATGAACAAGATTCATAATTTTACAATATTTATTTATTTGATTTAAATTGAAATAAAATTTATCATGGCAATTTGATTTTTAATGAAATTTATAAAATTTTCATAAATGGTCGTCATAGAGACAAAAGAAAGTTTTACGAACTTTCCTTAAAATTACATGTATAACAAAATTTCTTAATATTAAAATGATTAATGTAAATAAATGTTTATAAATAAAAAAGATTTCTGACCTTTATTGCGTTCAAAATTCCCGCACTGTTTCGTTAAATATTTTTCACCCCACTTCCCGAATGCATCATTTCTCCTCCTTTCACATAGCTTGTCGGTCGTTCACCCACAATTTCTCTACAAATTACCGTTGTGTGTTCAACCATTTAATTTTCGCAAAATCCAACTATATCCCCAGCCGTGAATACCATATTTTTATAAATTGGTGAGTGCACTTATAAAATTTTTCAATTATTATATAATATAACCTCTTTTTAGGGTAATCACATTCACTTAACCCTACTTCGGGTTGTTTAACCTAATTTTTTTATAAAAATCTCTGGAACAACCAAATTCACGTGCACACATTTTTCTTATCTTTTTCGTTGTTAAGGTAAACAAACTCGTTACCAAGGATCCAACTTTCGTTGCAATTTTCAACGCCTGTTAAGTTTTTAATGTTGCAAAGTTTTTATTGGCAGGTAAAAAAATCGATATTTTCCACACTTGATTTTGATTCAAATAATGTTTTTTTTAGGAACGAACCGCAAATTTGAATATGATGTACTTTAAATATTTATTTTGAAGCGAATAATCGTCTGTTTAGTTTATTTCACCAATTTGTGACAAATTGTCATCGAGAAACCTATTTTAAGTGCGCATAACCTAACTAATCACAAATTAACCTAGTTTTACAACAAATTTTTAACTAATATAAATTTTTCCTAACAACTAACAATTATTTTAATATGGTACGCATTTTAATTTCATTTACGAGTCTATCGTTACCTCATCTTGCCATGATTTTTCTAATAACTTAACGTTCATTTAAATTTTTATTTACAAAACTTGTTAATCGCTTTGATTTGCCAATACGTCAAAAGAAAAACATCACAGTACTGCTATGTATCGTAGCCTTAATTACGTAATTAGCTCTTACGTTGAAAATGCCCTTACCTTTAAATGCTCATCCCACAATGATAACTTACTTGGAATTTTTAAATCGTACTTCGCTCCAGCTAGCCCAAAATTGATGTAAATTTTTATTTTGACGGTTGTAAACTTTCCTTGAATGCATTTACAAATCTCCAACATGAACAAGATTTCGAAATTTTACCCTTTGGTAAACTTGATTTTAAAAATACAATAAACTTTTGATCATGTCAATGCTCGTTTAATATCAAATTGTAAATATTATAAATAGTTGTCATAGAGACACAATACAAAATTAGCACGTCCTTTTTCACTAATATTAATTCAAATTTTAACAAATTTCTTAATTATAAATGACGCAATAAATGTTTTTATAAATAATAAATGATTTATGATTAAAATTAATGATTTAAATACTCCCGCACAAATAAATAACTAGTCTTTACCAACCTTCATCATTTCATAGTAATTTCTTTCCTGCGTACGTAAATCATCCGCCTACACAAAATAAGCCTCGCTCCAAATATTTCTCGTGAACGTTTACACAAATCTCCATAAAATAATATCCAAATCTCTACCTTTTATCCAAAATTTTACCATCACATAAATTCACTATTTGGTAAGTGTTTTTCATAAATTTTATCACAAATTGTTTTAATTACTCTCTTTTAGCATTCATTGACCTTGATTAACCTCACTTATCATTTTTTTTTCACAAAATTACATTATCTTTCTTCTCGCACAAATTTCACGTGCGTTCATTTTAATCAATCTATCGTTGTTCTCATAAATAATATTGGTTTTAAGGATGTCCGATTTGGTTGTGTTTTCAAGGCATATTGTACTTTTCTGTTCCTTCTTTGTTATTGGTCGGTAAGTTGTTATGAAGTTTCCCACTTTAAATTTCATTTTGAAATAAATGTTTGTTTTTAGGAAAATGTTAATTTGTTCACGAACACTCAATGAAATTTAATTTGAAATGTTTCGATGCACTGTGAATAAATGTTAATTGGCGATTTCTATACACCTTTAATAAATGTCAATTAGCAATTACGATGCACCTTATTGTTTATATGGAAATGAACAATAAATTGTCTTTCAACTTTATAAGTTTATATTGAAGTCGATAATTGTTTTTCAAATTTTTACACCAAGCCGTCACCAAGTGTATTCAGAAACCTTTTAATGCGTAACACCACTAATCTTAACTAATCTAGTTTTACAAAATTTAATAACTAATTATAACTAAACAATAACACAATTTTAATGACATACATTTTATAATTATTGCAACGATATGTAACAGGTTTATTTTAGTGTTAGCACCTTTAATATTTGATGTATAGGTTGTTTTACGTTTGCCGCATCCTGTATACTACTATTTATAATTACATTCTTTCAAGGGGGCGCTAGAAATTTGGATATCAAAAAGGTTGGCAACTTTTATAGTCAGAGATAAGCGAGAGATACGCGAAAAAGTCGACAGGCGAATTTTGAGTGGTTTTTAGCGAAAATCAAAGCCATTGGTACAGAAGGCCCTACTACTTATTAATTTTGGATGCTGTATTGCCGGTGATTTTCGGTAGCTGTATGTTCCGAGAACTCAATTATTGAGGATTAAATTTTGGTAGAGCCCAGGAACCTTTATCGTTTGTAGGTACCATTTTGGTCAACGATTTCCAGTTTGGGATAAGCTTCTGAGAAGTACAAATTGGTAGCGATTGGTTACTGGAAATTGTTCGAAAGGTCGCCTAGAACATACTAATTATTTATACTTACGCTTATTTTAATAACCGATATCCACCAAAGATCTGGTTCATAGTTGCCGTAATTTCAACTCCACTTTGTTTGGAATATTTATTTGACTTCACATTCCAATTTAATTACAACACACAGGAAGAATCATTTCTTTGTTTACGTCCGAACGAACGGTTCGTATTGGTCGAGGTAAATCCAGTGGTGCACCATATCCACAAGCGTAACTTACGGACAATAACGGGGTGAGTGATTTTTATAAATCCGTTGACTTGTTTCGTTATTGCGTGGCGGGTGAACGATACAATTTACACCTTATTTCATTGCGTACTTACGTATCTTGCCGACATCGAAAAGAAGATTAATTTCCATCATAACTTCTATTTTGTTTGCAAGGTGTCTGGGACAAGCTCCTGGCTGTATGATTTCTGTATTGAATACATTTTGTTTTTACTAGTTCAGATCTGAATAGTATAAGATTTACCGCAAATTTTTGTAAGTACAAAAAAAATCTCCACTGTCGAGTTTATAATTTTGAACATTATATACGATTCTGCGATTTGTGACTTGTGGCTACTGATTTTGTATATATCATTAAATTGTTTTATTTTTGCAATTTAGTTTTACTCGTCACTGAACCCGCTACTTGTAACCTCAACTTGTTTAGTTACCTTTTGCTTTCGCGCTTTCGGCCATTTGTTTTTCAGAGACCACAAAAAGCGCGTGGCGCCCTTTTTTTTGAGTTTGGATCAGGTCGTAGCGGTCTGTTCGCTGACCCACCCCAAATTGCTCTATGTAGAGTTAAGCCGCAGCGTCGTCATACCAAGTCGGGGATTGCAGGTAAGTTGAGAAGGGTCGGTGATAAGTATTTTGTCGACCAAGTTTTGTGCAAAACCAAATGAAAATTCAAACGAATGTATAAATAAATACCCCACACGTGCGAGTAGGCGTGTAAGAATGCAAAGCTCGTGAAAGATAACAGCTAGACGAAAATGCAGACAGCATCAGGGATTCACACAAAGAAATGCACGACAGAGACATGACAAAGCAAACTATATATTGTCATGCACTCGAGCCTCTAAATTGCCCCACGTGACTGCGCTATATAAATGTCATGCAAAAACAATTAAATTTTAAATAAAAGCGCTCTAATAAAAGTTAGCCCAACAACCAATCTGCTCCGGTCCTAGCTCAGCTCAGCAAAACAACTGAAGTGCAAAACTCTGAAAATGTTCCCACAAATAACTCACCAAATTTGCTTAAATGGCCACTTTTTAATAGCTGTGGATCTCTCTCAAATCACTCACTTTTACGTGACAAATAAAATATATAATTGCATAGATAATCTTTATACTTAGTTTCATAAATTTCATAAAAATTACTCTGGTACCAGTTAAGAATACAAAAAAATTAATGTTGTACAAAATTTTATATTGGGAAATTCCCTTACAAGCAATAGAGTCGTTGAAATTGTGATGGCCTCCTCTTCTTTACTTCTTTTGCTGTGTTGATGTAATACCAACACAGATGATGTGAAATGTTCTTTTAAAATTCGCGTAAATTTGTTGACTAACTGTCTTTATTTTTGATTGAATTAATGAAATTTTATTAAATTTTGACTGGTAGTTGCTTTCAGTACCCTTGAGTTAGAAGCAACGCCGTAAAGTTCAAAGAAAAGTTTTTTTTAAAGAAAATAATAATGTTTGAAATACCTTATCGCAATTAAAACTCGTTCACCTGATGTAACACTATGACTCATACTCCGCATCTGCGCAGGATCAAGGATTGATACGTCAGTTCGGGGTCTCAAAGGTAGGGAAAAGATCCACGAAGGGATGTCCACAGGGCTCGGTCCTCGGCCCGATCCTGTGGAACTCACTTCTGGATCATTATCTAAAGAAAGACAAACAGGAGGGTACTCATACCTTCGCGTACGCGGATGACATCGCGACCGTCGTCACGGCGGATTCCCGAATCCAACTGCAAGAAAAACTTCAAACGTGCGTCAACGAATTAAGCGGATGGTGCAAGGACATGAAACTCGCTCTCTCGGAAACGAAGACGAAGATCATGTGCTTGTATCCGAAGCGTGTTCATAATTATGATTTAGATGTCAGACTTAACGGAAAGAAAATAAAGGTGGTAAGGGAATATAAGTACCTTGGGGTCCTTATTGACGAAAACCTATCGATGCAACCGCATGTAAACTACGTTTGCGGCAAAGCCAGTAAACTAGTCCATGCGCTGCATCGAATGGCAAAAAGCGTTTGGAACCTGGACACCTCGAACTCTATGCGAAGGATCTACCAGGGGGCGGTAGTCCCCATCTTGGCTTACGGAAGCGAGATCTGGATACATAGAATAGGGGATAAGCACACGTTGGCCCGGCTGATATCGTGCTATGGATTTTGCTGTCGCGTGATAGCAAAATGTTATAGGACTGTGTCGACCATAGCCGCGGGTGTTTTGGCAGGTATCCACCCAATCGACTTAGAACTCTTACGATTACTGTCATGGCGTGAAGCCAGAAACAAGAAAGTAACCACCTTTATGGGGGTAAGAATAGACCCGAAAGATTACAAATACAGAGTGGACATCAAAAGAAAAATGGAGGACATAATCCAAAAAAAATGGCAACAAAGATGGGACGATGGACTGGTAGGTAGAATTACCTACCAATTCATCCCCAAGGTAAGTAATAAAATAATGAACAATTCCTTCCAGATGACGCAGATGCTAACCGGACATGGCGAGTTCGGCCGACACCTCAAGAGATTGGGGAAATCGGTGGACGGACTATGTCCGGCGTGCGATATTCTCGATGAACCTACACATCGGATACGGGAGTGCGATTTGTACATGCAAGAACAGTTGGAGCTGGCGGCCTATCATGGCATCCATCTCCCTGCACAACTGGACGAGCTGTACGAAGAAACACCACCCGACCTGATGTGTAAGTTCCTCGAGAACAAGACCATCAACATAACTGAAAACGAAGATCTAATCATATAAATTAACAACCCGACAAGGAAAAAGGTTTGGGTGTAACCTAAAAATCGATAAAAGTGATTAAATGAAAAGAGAAAAAAGACACCAAACCAATACATGAAAAACTTATACTTAACAAACAAGTCACGATGGAAAAATGCCCACGCAATCCCGATATGGAAACCTAAAAAAGAAACATTATTAGAACCACAAACTACACAAAAACCAGGCAGATTAATTGTTAGTTACAATAGTAAATACGATACACGGTTTGAAACCCGGAGAAAATTCATACAGAAACCTACTTGAACCAGCAATATTAATTTTGATAAATTATTTTTATTTTTATTATGACAACATGAATGTCCTGCCAATATGCAGGATTAAGTTTTAGATTGGCAATGCTAATCCGTTTTTTATTCTATATAATAAATAAACTTCAATTGATACGTCAGTTAAGATTTCTTCATTCAGCGTGTCGAGTGGTGTATCCGTTTGATTCTGATATCGACCAAAATTTCCAACATTATTAGGTGTTATCACCTCCAAATAAACGAAGTGCTACTGTTTAAAATAGCCAACTGATAAAATTACTAGCGACTTGTCTTTAAAGATGGTTGTTCCATCTACTTCACCAAAACAAAAAGGATATAAATTAATCATAGCAAGGTATCTCAAACGTGAGCTTTGCCTCTGCATTTCATCCATGAAGTCTCATACCAAAATGTGCGATCCAAAGTTTCATAACCTCAAAATTTTAAGGATCCAAAATCAATGTTGGTTACTATTTAACCGTACGACCTTCTTTGATTGAGCGCTCAAGGCAAACTAAAATTTCTTGGTGCATCTGTGAAATTTTCAAAATTTTGTGTCTATTGTACCACTTCTACATCTTAATCGCATCCAATTTTTCCAAATATCACGTTATGAAATTTATTAAACGTCTGAAGGTAAGTCTTTATGTAATTTTAGAGTTTTTAAACTATTTTAACATGTTTTATTTTCCAGAATTCACTGGTTTTGTTGAGATGTTTCGTCGAGACTCGAGTCACTTCCATTTTTTTCACTCAGCACTCCGAATTTGATCTTTATTGCTAGATTACACAAATTCCGACTCTTAATGTACTAAAATGACACTGTGAAAATTTTCAGAAAGAATACAATATCTTACAATGTACAAAATTTGTTATTTTTACAATAATTCAACTTTTTAAGATCCCATACAATTATAGGTTAAAGATAATAATATCCTGTTACAAAATTTTGATTTTCACTGCAATGATATCGTTTCCTTTAAATCTGATGTGACAGATTCCTTCATGAGATCTAATAGTGAGCCTAAAATGTATTTTCTAGAGTTCCACAGCCCTATTCAGTGTTCTAGCACAGATCGTGTGAAAGTGAAATTTTAGTTAGATGAGTCATCCTTCTAGAAACCCCTTTTTCCCGCTGCTAAATCATGTTAGCATGGTCATGCTGTATTGCCGAGCTCAGCCACCCATGAACAAAACGCTTGCTTGCATAAGATACAAATATAAGGTACAAATATTATCGTATGGGAGAAAAACCTTTTTAGTTTTTAAAATAAATAAGAGTGTTAAGCTTTTCACCCATATGAATTTTAAGAGGCCAGCAAAATACGACAATATAATGACAAAGAGTCCAATATGCCTGAGGCGTGAGCAATGACCTTTAAAGGAAAAGTAAATATATCCTGTAGCTATGTATATCGAGTTTCACTTTTTTTATCCCATTATAAGCATGATATAAAAATTTACAATACAAAACTTGCATCGTACGAAAAACTCCCACTTTCGAATCTAAAAATAACGAAAAAAAATGACGCTTTCGCGGTATCCTGGAGAAAAATAACTTATCAGTTACCTTATGCAAACCGAACGATAATCGAGGCACATCCTTGCAAGGTCGTTGAAAAAATAATTTTGTGAAGCTCTGCATAACAGTAATTTTGCTGATAGGTACACACATGTTGAACGTAATTATTTAAAACAAGGATTAAGAAATAATTAACTACATCACCAATATACCTAACGTAATAAATGTTATAAGAAAATTTAAAACAAATTATTGTAGCGTAGCCATAAATAAATAATATGTCCTTCATTTATGCGTTCTATTTTATTTTTAAATTTGCGGAATAGCGCCAAATGCAAAGGAAATAAGACCAGGAAAGTGATATGTATGCTTATAAAACCGGTGTGTCCAAAATATCGTCTTTGAAAAGCCGCGAAGTGCTATCTATTTACGATTAAAAAAAGCTGATTACAATAAAAAATACTTTCGCTTTTAAATAACCAACGTAGTAATTGAAATTTACTTTAATTAAAGATTTATTAATCACGTTAATTCAAAATCAAATATAAATAAAAATTGCAAATTCAACATCTAATCTCTCTAGACGACTTAATAAGGTCTAGACGTCTAGACCACAGTTATTTATAGCAAAAGATAGCCGTGAAGGTAAGCACATTTACGGTTTATGCTGACGGGTGAAATATTATGTAAACTTACTGATGTAAGGGTATACGATAATAGTTATTTACATAAAAGTCAGGAAAATGACATATTACTGACGAGGGGCAATGTTGAAATACGAGGCACTTCGTGCCGAGTATTTTAGAGCCCCGAGTCAAGTGAGACATTTTACTGACATGTTTTGTATTAAATTTTTCCGAAAATCGTAAAGAATCGAAATTTTAAAACACTAATTGAACGACATTTTTAAAATGAGCAAAAATCAAGTTAGTCAATTTGTTGACTCCATAGTTACAAACAAAACAATAATAAATAATCAGTAAATTATTATTAATTTTGTACGTGTCGTGTAACAGTTTGTCGATAATTTATAAATTAGTGATGAAAGAGGACGAAAATTATTGTGACGGTGTTCACGACATTCCATTCGATGTAAGTGAAGCTGCGGCCGCTGCTACTAAAGATCTTTTACTGTCCAAATCGAGAGAGCGATATGAAAAGGCATTCACAATCTTCGAAGATTGGTGTAGACTTAAAAAAGTGACTTCACTTACAGAAGATGTATTTCTTGCTTATTTTGCGGGAAAAGCAAGTACCTATAAAGCTTCAAGTCTTTGGAGCACTTACTCTATGTTGAAAGCAGTGCTTTTGTTGAGGAAAAATTTGGATATAAGCAAGTTTTGTAAACTACTTGCTTACCTAAAACGAAAATCGGCTGGTTACCAAGCAAAAAAATCAAAATGCTTGTCTCGCGACCAGATTGATAAATTTATTCTTGAAGCTCCCGACAAGGAATTCTTATTGATGAAAGTAAGTTATTGCAATGGTTAAAATGCTTCAAATTAATCTATTTCTCTTTCGTTATTACAGGTCGTGCTTATTTTTGGCGTGTTTGGAGCCTGTCGATGCGACGAATTATCAAAGATGTTACTCGATGACATTGAAGGTCAAGATAACATTCTAATAGTACACATTCCTGATTCTAAGACGAATAAACCTCGACGCTTTGTAGTTGTTGATGAAGGAAATACTGAGAAAAATATTGCCATGTACAAGCGTTATGTGGCACTACGCCCACCTCATACTCCACTCAGGCGCTTATTTCTCAATTACAAGCAAGGGAAATGTACTTTCCAACCAGTGGGTTTACATTCTTTTGGAAAATTTCCTTCTAAAATTGCTACGTACCTTGGCTTACCCACACCTTTTGAATGCACAGGCCACCGTATGCGGCGTACTTCAGCGACTTTGTTAATTTCAATTAATTAATTAATTAGTTAATTAATTTCAAGTTATCGATCGATTTTAAATTACCAATTTGGACTTAGTAATCAAGTTCGAGTTAATTTCAAGTTATCGATCGATTTTAAATTACTAATTTGGACTTAATAATCAAGTTCGAGTTAATTTCTAGTTATCGATCGATTTTAAATTACTAATTTGGACTTAATAATCAAGTTCGAGTTAATTTTAAGTTATCGATCGATTTTAAATTACTAATTTGGACTTAGTAATCAAGTTCGAGTTAATTTCAAGTTATCGATCGATTTTAAATTACTAATTTGGACTTAATAATCAAGTTCGAGTTAATTTTAAGTTACCGATCGATTTTAAATTAAAGCTGAGCAAATCACTCCCTCATTCATAGTTTTAGTGCGTATAGCTACGAGGGTCGTGGAGAGTTGAAATTTTGCATTCCCGTGTGGTTTTACTAGGATTGAACGGGAAAATTGTCCGTTTCTAGATGGAACATAAGGGAGGGGGTGAAATGGCGGTTCAAAGTGGTCCTAAAATTTGAGAATTCATTTTGGAGGGTTGAAATTTTGCAGGCATCCCCGGGCGACGGTCGATGGGGCGAAACAAATTTTTTTTCCAATGTTTTTCCGAGCGCTCGGCAAAACGGCTCAGCGCGGTTTTTCGTATTTTTGACGCTTTTTCCGGGGTTTTCGTACGATTGACCTCAAATTTTCGAGAGGGGTGCGGGCGGCGAAAAAGGACACCGGCCTTGGGCCAAATTTTCGAAATTTTGTCCTGTTTCCGTTTTAGGGAGGGGGACGCGTTTTCTTCTTCTTTTGCGCTTGGCTCGCTTATTTGTATATTAAAGTTTCGATTTTTTGGTCTCATTTGGATCCGCCCGAATTTTGATTTGCATTTCTGCAAAAAAAACCGTAGGTCGTAAATCGATTTAGACCGCTAAGCGAGACGACGATTTTAATTACATTTTTTTTTTGCCGTTTTTTGCGCTACGCCGGGCGACGTCGAACAGATCGCGAAACAAAAAACGCCGTAGTCGAGCCGACCGTATGCAAGACAAAATTTGTGGAAATACTTTTTCTCGAAAAATGAACTGGTTTGGAGTAATCGTGATATACAAATTAAAAACAGCAAATTTAAAAAATTATGGTTTGCCGAGTTATATTATCATAAAATATTATATAATTTAGTAATTTTCCATAGATGATGCAATAGGAAATGTTAACATTATAATTGTTTATTTCATCGATTTAGCAAAAAGGAAATCTAGAATATTCTAGAATATAAAATTTGCTAAATAAACTATTTGCAAACACATAAAAATTAATGTCGATTAATATTCAGGCAGTATTGTTTAAGTCATCATAATGTAACTTTAAAGTATTGTTAAAGTATTCAAGTAGTCATAATGTAACGTAAAATAATTATTTGTCAAGTTGTTATTTTTAAGTTATTATATTCAAGCAGAAATTCTGCAAGTAAAAATTATTGTGTGGAAATTAAATAATATTCAGAAAAAAATAAATTAATAAAGTTTTAAGTGTTTTTTATATAAAGTGTTAAAAGTTCAACATACATTACTTGCCGTAGTTTAATTTTGATCTGTCCAAGTGATTTGTATTGTTTATTACTATAATTTAATATTTTAACTAATTTACTTGTATAAACAAGTTGTGTAATTAATATTAAACGAATTTTTTAATTACTTCTAAAATATTAATTCTGACGTCATTGCGCCCATAGTTAAAATTTGATTGCACATAGACGGCACGGGATTCCGCAAATTTCTAATTTTTTTTGGAAAATGACAATTTTAAATATTTTTCAATGCAAACATGTTATATTATTGTTAAAATGAAAATATAAAATAAGTGCTTTTAAAAAATATGAGTTACCATGTTAAATTACAAATTAAATTTCGTAACTTTGATATCTCAAAGTAATTTGTGTATTTTATCGAGTTAAAAATTATTTTGAGTTAACATCTGTTTTATTAATATTTAATACAAAATGAAGTGGAATCTACTAAATGGGAAAGTAATGTGTTGTCACATCAGATTTTTTAAAAACGACCTTCTTCGTAAGAGATTTTAAAAACGACTAAATAAAATGCCTTAGTTAGCTTATCACGTCATAATAATTCTGCATATTTGTTATTTTAAAAATAGAACTTATTACTTTGTAATTTAAACAGCCCTTTGTGTTCGGTTCGAAATAAAACAAACGACGCAAACATTTTTGTAACAATAAATTTGATTTAAGCTCACAAAAAGTTTTGTAATTGTTAACTAATTTTCGAAAAAATCCTACTTTTACGGGTTATTATGAGAGAAGCTGAATTAATAAATAATATGAGTAATGTTCCATTTCGTATTGTGAATGCAGAAAAAACCTAAGTCCAAATTTCTTGATCTACATTTTATTACAGAAAATTATAGTTTGAGAATTGTTTTACAATGCAGAAAAATCTCAAGTCCAAAATTATTATAAAATTTTATTAGGATTAGGAATATTAGTAAATTCATAAGCATTCATTGTATCTAGTGGGTATAAAGGACATTATATCCATAATTTCAATTAAAGTTTATAATACAAGATCTTTCTTTAAAATATTTGCATGGAATGCTAGCACCGGTTATATAGTATGTACAACTCGTATAAATACATATCTAACTGCAAACTGGCTGCGTCTGAGTGCAGCCAGTACATTCGACTGTACATACATTCGATGCGTGTACGTATAAGCTTAATAATAAATATATGTAGGATGTTATTTCGTTGTCTAGGTTCTTTTAATTAAATAAACACACTGATTGAACGATTTAATTACTATATGCTGAATTATTATTACAAATGAAAGTTAACACTTGAATAAATGATTGATTACACAAATAAATGGTTGATTACACAAATAAATGATATTATATCGTCGTACGTCGTTCGTCTAGGTTAGCGGTTACTTGCCGACTGACTTCAGCCGGACCCCTCTTCTTGCCATTCCCACAACTCGGCCTTCCTGGTATGGATCCGTCTCGGATTCACCATCGTCTTGGATGTTAATCCATGGCTTCATGTATTCGGCGCACGTTGTATTTTTGTACGGCCCTTCGTGGTTGCCCTCTCTAACGACATCATAGGTGGCATTGGGTTTCTTTTTTGTTACAACATAAGGTCCCAAATATTTTTTTCTTAACTTCAAACCCGGCCCAAACTGGGTTCTTTTTATGGCTACTAGGCTGTTTACTTCATAAACCTTTGGTAACCGCCTTCTCAAATTGTACGCGTGGCGGTTCTCTTCCTGAATTCGTTGTATTTGACCTTTTGCCACTCTTCTGAGGTCTTCTCGTCCTTTTTTGAATTCATTTTGGATTTCGTCATGCAGCTCGGCTTCCATCAATTCTTTTATTCTCAGGACTTCTTTGCTTTTCATTTTGACACCCGTCATCAATTCGAATGAAGTGGTATCAATACTCCTTTGGTACGTAGAGTTAATCGTCTGCTGCAATTGGTTAACATGTTTGTACCATTTGCTTGGTTCTTCGATAGACAACTTCGACAGGACAGGGATTATTATGGAGTTGACCCTCTCAACTTGACCGTTAGCTCCAGGTAAGCCTGTAGTTACTCTGTGGTGTTCGATGCCTTCTTCTGCACAATAGTTCTCGAATTCGCCTGCTGTAAACGCTGTTCCTCGATCGGAGATAATACAACTGGGATTACCGAATATTTTCTTTTGATTTTCCAGCTTTTCTACGACTTCTTTGGCGGTGGTGGACTTCGTCGGATATAGCCATACGAATTTGGTAAATGCATCAACCACTACCAAAATATGTTTGTAATTTTTGTTGGTCGATTCTAGCGGCCCCAAATGGTCTATATGGTACGTGTGAAGAGGAACGTCACCTTTCGGCAGTGGATGTAGGAACCTTTCCATTTTTCCTCTTTTCCTGTTAAACAAAATACATTTTATACAGTTTGCAATACATTTTTCGATCTTATTTTTTAATTTCGGTATGTAATATTCGCGCATCACGATTTCCTCCGTTTTTATAACACCGAAATGTCCGTTTTCGTGCGCACTTAATATTACATTCGTTTGCATACCACTAGGAATTACGATTAATTCGCGCCCGTCTTTGTATTTATATAAAATGTCATTCTTTAGAAAATAGTCTTCATATTCACTTGATTTTAATATTGTTTTTACACTTTCTATTAGATCGTCTTTATTTTGCGCGGCTTTAATTTGTGCACTTATATTATTGTGTGTCTCTATTATCATTACGGGATTTCTACTTAGGGCGTTTACGTGTTTCATTCGCTCTCCCGGTCGATGTTCGATTGTGTACTCGAATTCTTCGAGCATCATTGCCCACCTGGCAACTCTGGTTGTCAAACTCTTTTTATCCATCGTTTTCTAGAAAGCTGAGCAATCTGTCACGATCTTAAATCCTAGTCCAAGCAGATATACCCTAAATTTTTCTAACGATCTTATGATTGCTAATACTTCCAACTCATAGCTCTGGTATTTTTCTTCTGCTGGCGTCGTCTTTTTGCTCATATAGTAAACAGGGTGTAATTTACCATCGTCGTCTGATCTCTGGAGTAGTACAGATCCGTACCCATGTTTGCTTGCGTCCGTGTGTAATTCTGTCTCGCTACCTCGTTGATAGATTTGTAACACAGGTTCACGGCTCAACAAATGTTTTAAGTTTACAAACGATTCTTCTTCTTTCAATCCAAATGTAAAATCACTTTACTTCTTCAACAGGTCGCTTAGAGGCTTCGCTATTAGAGCATATGATGGCATAAATTTTCGGAAGTAGCCTGTTAAGCCTAGGAAACTTTGAACTTGCTTGACGGTCGTAGGCTTCGGAAAATTGCAAAAAAGAAAACTGCGACAGTTTTAAGTGGTGACGGCTGGATAGTTCCATTCTCAATTACATGTCCTAAAAATTCTACACGTCTCTTCAGAAATTGGCACTTTTTCTTTCTTATTTCTAATCCGTATTCTCTGGCAACATCTAAAACTTGCTTTAGATTGCGGATACCTTCGGCTTCATCTTCTGACGGTATGATTATATCGTCTATGTATAGGATAACAATTCCTTCATTTATTAGAGGTCTAAATACGTGATAGATATATCTTTGGAACACTGGTGGCGAATTACATAATCCAAAAGGGACTTTCAGGAACCAATACTGTCCACGATGAGTCACAAATGCGGTAAATTTTCTGCTTTCCTGATCTACTGACACGTGAAAAAATCCGTTTTTCAGATCAATTGTACTGAAAATTTTAGCTTTCTGTAATTCGTTCAATTGTTCTTCTATTAATGGCAACGGAAAACGATCTTTAACAATCAACTTGTTAATCTTCCTGTAGTCAATGCAAATCCGCGGAGTTCCGTCCTTTTTCTTTACGACTACTACCTGACTCGTATATTCTGATTCGCACGGTTCTACAACGCCGTTTCTTATCCATTCTTCTACTTGATTGTCTACTACGTCGCGTTCGGTGAAAGGCAATCTTCTTGGAGTGTTAAATATGGGTTGGTCATTTTTTACAATTATTTTCATCGTTACATTCGTGGTTTTAGTTTTCTCTGGTTGGTATTCCTCCAACATCTGGTTGATTATCTTCTTGTTGCGTTTTTCAAGTACATGGCTTAAATCTGGAGTTTCTTCTCTATCTGGATTTAGTGAAATCTGCATCACAATGTTATTCGGCTCTTCTTTGTGAATAATAACGCCATCTTGGTTAATACGCACCTCAGCTTGTCGCAAAATTTCATTTCCTACTACAACTTCGTACTGACAGACATAATCTGGCACGACATGAAACGTAAGTTTAAAATCTGCGTTATTAACTGTAACTGTTTCTGTAAATTGACCTAACGTTCTTGTAGTCTTGTTGCCTAACCCACTTAATGTCGACTTGGAATTTGTTATATTGGGTTTTGACTGACATCTTTTAATCAATTTTTCCGCTATTAGGTTTACGTCGCTACCGGTATCAAAAAGGGTTGATATTTCAATATCTCTTATTTTTAAATTTAGTCTGTTGGTAATTTTAGTCGTTGCCAACTTGCAGCTATGTGACCAAACTCATTGCATTTGAAACATCTTCTTCCCTTTTCTTTGGAACGACAGTTGATTGATTTATGACCTTTACCGCCACAATTATAGCAGCGCATCTAAATTGCTGTTCTCGAAAAATTTGTCGACGATGCATCTCTGGGCTTCATTTTGACTGGGCTGGTGTTCTTTGCAGTAGGGTAGGGTGGTCGACAGTGGATCACCAATTTTTCAAACCCATATATCTTGAAAAATAATACATGAATTTTTTTGAAATTTTTGGTAGAGTAACATGGACTATAATCTTATCAACATATGGTAATTTAAACTAAGTTGTATTACAAGCAAACTATGAAAAAAATATTTAATTTTAAGTGCATAATGATTCAGTGTTGACCAGGGGTGGTCCACATTGGATCGGCCTACGGTTAACAGTGGATCAGCCACCATGATTATTGCACATATTTTAAAATGGAAAAACTATCAGATTTTCAAACAGAAAATATAGAAAAACAATATAGGTATTTTCGAAAAAAATATATTATAGAGAGACAGAAAAAATACATTTTCGAGATAAAAATATAGGAAAATAAAAAAATTAGCACATTTTCAATAGAGAAAGATCAACTGAGAACTTATAATAAGACCGTCGCCTAGCGGTACCGCTAATTATTGGATTCGGAAGGATGAATCTTACAACCTGTTCTTTGACAAACGCCAGGTCAGGCACATCTGGCATACAAAATTGTTGCTGCGATTTAAATTTTAATCTTAAAAAGCTGACATAATATTCCATATTATGGTTCAAGGTGTTCAAAACCTTCGCAGTGTAGAAAACCCTTTGCTTTTTTGTACAAAATAGGACGAGCACAAATTCTTCTTGTTCTGCTTGACGAGCTAAGGGTTGTTATAAACGTTCTTCAGTCAACACGTTTTCATCGACTTCCATTTCATCTTCTTCAAACCAATCATTGTCATTGTGAGAATCTTGACACAATACTTTTTCATCATAGTCTTCTTCAGAATCACTTTGCAAAACTTGACGCTTCACTTTTTATTCTTTGGCTTCTTTTCTTCTTTTAGTTGCTTCTCTGGCCGTTGTTATTTCATTTTTTCTGGAGTGTCGGTGGCTATGATGCTTTTTCCTAGCTTTCTTGGTTTTCTTTTGTTGGTTCTAGGTTTGGCTTTCAGTGGCCTGAATTGTTCTGGTGATACAAAATTACTGTTGCAAATGGATGGTCCAGCAACAGCATCATCGTGTGATACCATATTACCTGCGCCAATATTATGAACTCCTTTTGTACGAGTAGTGGTTGAATTTCAGTCAATTCAGGTGTTCGCAACGTCAATTCAATATCGTCAACAGTAACAGTAGCTATTGACACATCAACTGGAGGAACTGACGTTTGGTCAACATTTTCAGAATGGATTGCAGACTGGACTGGAATCAGGCTGGCTGGAATCGGTCGATCTGTCACTGTGCTGGGCAAGAAATCATCACTGGAGAATATATCCCTGTCAAAGGGGCACCAGAATCTAAAATAAGAAAATATTGCATATACGTACTGCTATGTGCTCCTTAACTAATATTTGCTTTGGCTCCAGCCCTTAAGTTTGCTAGCCAAAACATGCTCAGTTAAAATGGTTCGTGGTGATAATTTTTTAGCTAAGGAGTTTAACACTATTGCCCTTCCTTACTAAGCTCCGGTGATGAGTCGCTCAAGGGTGAGTTCCTTATGGTTCGAAATATTTGAGGTGATCTTAGGGTGCAAATTGACTCTCTCGGGATACTTATTGCTTTCTTATTGAAAAATAAATAAAGATTTCAATAGTCTCAAAGAAATTGTTTATATTAAACAAAAGTGATGGTTATATTTACAGAAATAAATGTTTACACAAATAGTTGCAGATCTCAGATCTACCATTAATTAAATTTTCAAATAAGAACAATCAATGTAAAAATTTGTTTTCAAAACAAAGTGGTTTCCTCGCTTTGTCCTGTATTTATACGCATAAAATAAAGTTTATAATAAATTTAACAAATAATAAATTTCACTGTACCTTTTCACATCAGCAGAATCGAAGTTTTGATTTTTATTTTAAAAAGGATATTTGTGTATGGCCAGCTTTAGTTTGCATCACATGGGTGAGTCATCGACCTTGCATTCAATTATACCAGTTATCAGCTGTTTGTCGTTGAGTGAGGTTGCTTTATTGAACTAAATTTCCTAATAATTCTGTTGCTGTTGTCCACCAAATCGTAGATGTTTTAAAATAGAGAAAAAGGTAAGTTGCATATCCTTTACAGTAAGTTTTGGATCCAGTGTTGTTGTTGAATTAAATCCGTGAATTGTTATTTTTGTAGAAGCATCCTGCGGACGGCCATTGTTGTTGTTGTTTACCAATTATGAAATTATTTCCATTCAGCTGAAAAATCTTAACCCTCAATTATTTGTAAACAATTGATTCGTGAAGAACATCTCGATACGTCTACACAACTTGAATTTACGAAGTCAAAAATTTGGTTAACCTCCAAAGATTTGTAAACATTGTTTTCTTGAGCGCATTGGAATTGCGTGCACTTTGTTCGAATGCACGTGGTCAACTAAACTTCGATCTAAAATCGATGAAATTGGCACCATTGTTGCTTGAAAGTAAGTCAATTCTCATCCTATTGGATTTTTTATGTTTCCATTAATTCGTTTTTATTCCAGATTCATGATCTGCATTGAAATCCATGTCTTTTGATGTGACTCCCATGCTGTATTACTGGTATATTCTGTTTTTATGCCATTTTTTGGACGGCTATTTGACTCATATCTGCCACTTTATATCAACTCTTGGATTTTACACAAAATTGATCTTTATGTACTAATTTAACGATTTTCACTTTGAAATATTCACTTCAACTACATGAGATGATTACATAATTTTTGGTGTGAACAGTTTTGTACAAGACATGTTAGTTATTAAATAATTCAGTTTACAAGATGTTACATTTTTGTAGGTTATGACGATTTACACATAAAATGTTTTTTTTTATCAATTTTGAGCTAATTCAATCTTTTTCATTATTTTTGATGTGACAATCATCAATGTATTTACTCTTAGCAATATTTAACATCTTATCCTGAGAGACTCAAATTTGGATGTGAAACTGAAATTTTAGAAAATAAAATTTTCTCGTAGAGCAAAATTTTTAAAGTGCCTACCGATTTAGAATTTTATGCTTATTTTGAATTTAATATTCATTTTTGTATCGGGAGCCTTTATTTATCATTTTGGATCATAGCAGTACGTATAATATAAATAACAGGGTATTTTAATACATTGTGAGATAAGCATAATAAATATTATACACACAATACGTCATTTCGCCTTTCTGGAAATTTCCATTAAGTAATTCAAAATATATTTGCAAAAAACAAAAGTTTATAATTTTTTGGCCAGGTACTAATATAGGTCCACAGTGGATCATGATCCACTGTTAACCATGTAGCACTAATCCACTGTAGACCAACCCACCATTTAATTTTCAAACCGTGGTTTTGACAAAACAAATTGATTAAAACCTGTTATGCAAGTGTCCTCACGTGCGTTAATTATTTCTTAAAACAATGAAATCATCCAGAACTCTATCATAGAAGATCTGATCAAATTACACAAAAAGTTTGACTTACCTGCTAAAAACAAATGGAGGCTTTAAACCACAAATGTAACTGGTGAACATCCGACCATCAACGGAACCTCTCAGTTGTGAAATGAGTCAATGAGGGATCACATTGGCTACCACGTACATCTCGCACAAGCGCATACATACAATGGTTTAACTAATAAATGAGTGTTTCACTGTGTACCACCGATCCACTGTTGACCACCCCACCCTACGCACCTCATTCTTCAATTTAAATTTTTCGTAGGCTTTTATTTTTTCCTTGAATTCTGCAAACGTTACCGCTCCGTATAATGCGATTTTGGCGGTTGTTCCATCGGTTACTCCATCAATAATATATTGGATCACAGATTCAGTTTCAATATTTGCTCTGCTGGCAATTTCTCTCATTACCAAAACATATTCTTGCATGGATTCATCTTTTTTCTTCTTTCTTGTCATTATCATTTTATGGATTTCGGCACTGCTAATCTTTTCGTCAAATTCTTCTTTCAACGCTTTTTTAAGTTTATTCCACGTAGTGATACCCTGTTCGGCTTGTACTAACGACTTGACTGCACCTCTTAAGGATTTCTTGCCAAATATTAGCTTTTGAAGGTCATTCCACTTTGTCAATACGGCTAGTTCTTCAAAATCGTCAATCCATTTCTAATGGGATAATCGTCTTTACCGCTAAACGGTCTGATTGAATCTTCTACGTCTCTAAATGTTAATGCAAATGTTTTTTCAGATCTTCTTTTATTTCTGTGGACGTCTTTTTCATCGTCATCGTCTTCAATTTCGGCTTCTTCGTCTTCTTCGTCTTCGCTTTCTTCATGTTCGTCCATTTCGCTTTTATTTTCTACCTCGTCGTCTTTAGCGTCGGCGTCGTCTCGTTCAAACTTATTCAGAAACGAACAAATTTTTTCTACTACGGCTTCTTCTGGTCCGCTATATTCTAAATTAAGAATGTTGCAAATCGGTTCTAAATTAATAGTTTCTAATCGTGAACAAATGCTATCAATTTTAAGATTTAGGTCGTCGGTGTTTTCGTCAAATTTAAAACCAGTAAATGTTTTTAAGTTTCTTCTAACACGGCGCGCTTGCCCATCATTTTCAAAAATTAACGAATGCAGTTCCTTAACGACTTTGAAAGTGCTATTTGTTATATTTTGGCTAATTCTGGAATCAACTTCCAACTTTTCCATTTTTAAAATTTTAAGTATTTTATAATTTTATCAACACAATAAATAAAATAGTTAAAAATAAATTTTAATATTATTGTCTGATTATTTGAAAAGAATTTTATAAATGTCTTTGTTATTTTAAAGATTAAATTTATAATAAAGTTCATACGACCTGAATGTTTATCTTATCTCGGAATGCAAGGTGTTGCATTTATGTACAGCTGCGTTCACTCACTCTATATTAAAAATAATTTTAACGTCTTGCACTAATTTATAGTTCAATGTCACTAAACGTTGTAATGTTTATTGTTAATTTGTTTAATCGTTCTAACGTAGAATGTTTATTGTTAATAATCTCGGACGGCGCCCAAAATTGTTAATGATCTCGGATCGATCGCCCAAAATTGTAGGATGTTATTTCGTTGTCTAGGTTCTTTTAATTAAATAAACACACTGATTGAACGATTTAATTACTATAAGCTGAATTATTATTACAAATGAAAGTTAACACTTGAATAAATGATTGATTACACAAATAAATGATATTATATCGTCGTACGTCGTTCGTCTGGGTTAGCGGTTACTTGCCGACTGACTGCAGCCGGACCCCCTCTTCTTGCCATTCCCACATATAAATAAAAAATAAGCTTAATAATATATAGCTTAATAAGAATTATTATTGTATAAAAATACATAAATTTTAATTTTATGTATTCATAATTTTATTTAAAGTTGCAAAATCCGTCAAAAAATAATTTAACTATCTACTGTTTTGCTATAAATATGTGCAAGAAACTGGATGTAATTAAAAGTTTTTAAACAGTTTATTGCTTATGCCCTAATTTCACTGCAATTTGTTTAACAACTGATGAACTAATATTAAAATTAGTTTTTCTTTTCAAAATTCGAATTCTAAACTACCTCGAAACAAAATCATAAAAGATATACCACTTACCAATTGGCAATTGCTAGCATTGTAGTCTGCGTTTCATTACAGCTCGGCTGCGCACAAGTGTATAGCGTTCAAGTTAGACAAACATTTTGATAGCGGACTGGACGTGTATTTATTATTACACTATTTATGTGACTAGCTGCTAAATTATAACTGATATGCTAGCGAAAATAAGAAACACGATTTCAAAACAAAGCTGATAAGGCACCATTCTTTATAATAATTTAAATCTGATTAAGGTTATAATTATATAATTAATTATGCAAGTATTGGTATTTTTATTGTTATTTTTGGTGGTTCTGCAGCTCTGCAGCTCCTATGGTAGAACCGCCACTGATTGTAAATTATTGCTATTTCGTAATCATGAATGTTTTATGAATTCTTATAGTAATGTATCCATTTGTTAATCTACATTACTCGAAGGATTTATAAAACTTTTCATGATTATGAATTCGTAACTTCAAAAAAATATACTAATTTCAAATAAGAAGTCTCCAAACGGTTTCCTAGTCTCCAAGCGGGTACCAAAATAATGTGCACCCAAGCGGATAGATGGCGTTGAAAGACGTAGTTTTCCATAACATGGGAGTTACCACCATAATGGCTGCCGATGATGTTTACCTGTAAGAGTCCACCTCTTATTGTGATAACGGTTTGAGTGCAATTGTTGTTCCATTCATCCATAAAATTAGTGTGTACCGCTTAATCTATCTTCTAGGTAAGTTTTCATGTAATTATCCAATCTATTTCAGCTTTAGATAACTTTATTTTCAGATTCAGAAGTTTTGTTACCACATAAAAAAAACGTTAAGGTTGGCCAGCAGAATTCTTGTGCCAACTTCAAAAATCTCGTTTTAGTGCTATTAGATGGCGCTAAAATATTACACGCAATCGCATCTGACTCGATCAATGTCGCCATTTTATAATTTTGTCAAGTAGTGATTTATCAACAACTATAGCAGTAGTTTTCTAAATCGATAACATATAATCAATATAATCAACGCCCTCAATTAAGAAAAGTGATTTTGTACCTGTACAGTTACAGTGCTCCATCCTCCATATGGAACCAGTTACCGATTTACTTGCAGCTCGAGCGCTACCTTCGGAAGAATCAAAAATTGTAGAAAACAAGGGTATATTTTTGGAAACTCCAAATAATTCGATTAGCAATTACGAAATTAAACGAGAAGTGGTGGAAGATGTGAAATTTAATTTAGAAGATTTGCATCATTCCATTGATATTAAAGAAGATACTGACACTACACAAACAACGCTCAACAGTTTAAATTTTTTTGAGTGTGCAATTTGTGGTTATAAACTTGCTCTTAAACAAACTTTAATACGTCATTTAAGAGCTCATAAGAAAAAGGACAGGAAACCATTTATATGCAATATGTGTAACTTCAAATGTGCCTACAAATCACGGTTTGAAATCCATTTAAGAACTCATACCGGCGCGAAAGCATTTAGTTGTGATGTTTGTGAGTATACTTGTGCACAGAAATCATACTTACAAAGTCATTTAAGAACTCATACCGGCGAAAAACCATTTAGTTGTAATATTTGTGAGTATACTTGTGCACAGAAATCAGCCTTACAAAGACATTTAAAAACTCATACCGGCGTAAAACCATTTAGTTGTAATATTTGTGAGTATACTTGTGCACAGAAATCATACTTACAAAGTCATTTAAGAAATCATACCGGCGAAAAACCATTTAGTTGTAATATTTGTGAATATACTTGTGCACATAAATCAACCTTACAAAGTCATTTAAAAGCTCATACCGGCGTAAAACCATTTAGTTGTAATATTTGTGAGTATACTTGTGCACAGAAATCATACTTACAAAGTCATTTGAGAACTCATACCGGCGAAAAACCATTTAGTTGTAATATTTGTGAGTATACTTGTGCACAGAAATCAGCCTTACAAAGACATTTAAAAACTCATACCGGCGAAAAACCATTTAGTTGTAATATTTGTGAGTATACTTGTGCACAGAATTCAGACTTGCAAAGTCATTTAAAAACTCATACCGGCGAAAAACCATTTAGTTGTAATATTTGTGAGTTTACTTGTGCACTGAAATCATACTTACAAAGGCATTTAAAAACTCATACCGGCGAAAAACCATTTTGTTGTAATATTTGTGAGTATACTTGTGCACAGAAATCATACTTACAAAGTCATTTAAGAACTCATACCGGCGAAAAACCATTTAGTTGTAATATTTGTAAGTATACTTGTGCACGGAAATCAGCCTTACAAAGTCATTTAAAAACTCATACCGGCGAAAAACCATTTAGTTGTAATATTTGTGAGTATACTTGTTCATGGAAATCAGCCTTACAACATCATTTAAAAACTCATACCGGCGAAAAACCATTTAGTTGTAATATTTGTGAGTATACTTGTGCACAGAAATCATCCTTACAAAGTCATTTAAAAACTCATACCGGCGAAAAACCATTTTGTTGTAATATTTGTGAGTATACTTGTTCATGGAAATCAGTCTTACAACAACATTTAAAAACTCATACCGGCGAAAAACCATTTAGTTGTAATATTTGTGAGTATACTTGTGCACAGAAATCATCCTTACAAAGTCATTTAAAAACTCATACCGGCGAAAATCCATTTTGTTGTAATATTTGTGAGTATACTTGTTCATGGAAATCAGTCTTACAACAACATTTAAAAACTCATACCGGCGAAAAACCATTTAGTTGTAATATTTGTGAGTATACTTGTGCACAGAAACCAACCTTACAAAGTCATTTAAGAACTCATACCGGTGAAAAACCATTTAGTTGTAAATTTTGTGAGTATACTTGTGCACAGAAATCAGCCTTACAAAGTCATTTAAGAACTCATACCGGCGAAAAACCATTTAGTTGTAAAATTTGTGAGTATACTTGTGCGCAGAAATCAGCATTACAAAGTCATTTAAAAACTCATACCGGCGAAAAACCATTTAGTTGTAATATTTGTGAGTATACTTGTTCATGGAAATCAGCCTTACAACATCATTTAAAAACTCATACCGGCGAAAAACCATTTAGTTGTAATATTTGTGAGTATACTTGTGCACAGAAATCATCCTTACAAAGTCATTTAAAAACTCATACCGGCGAAAAACCATTTTGTTGTAATATTTGTGAGTATACTTGTGCACAGAAATCATCCTTACAAAGTCATTTAAAAACTCATACCGGCGAAAAACCATTTTGTTGTAATATTTGTGAGTATACTTGTTCATGGAAATCAGTCTTACAACAACATTTAAAAACTCATACCGGCGAAAAACCATTTAGTTGTAATATTTGTGAGTATACTTGTGCACAGAAATCATCCTTACAAAGTCATTTAAAAACTCATACCGGCGAAAATCCATTTTGTTGTAATATTTGTGAGTATACTTGTTCATGGAAATCAGTCTTACAACAACATTTAAAAACTCATACCGGCGAAAAACCATTTAGTTGTAATATTTGTGAGTATACTTGTGCACAGAAACCAACCTTACAAAGTCATTTAAGAACTCATACCGGTGAAAAACCATTTAGTTGTAAATTTTGTGAGTATACTTGTGCACAGAAATCAGCCTTACAAAGTCATTTAAGAACTCATACCGGCGAAAAACCATTTAGTTGTAAAATTTGTGAGTATACTTGTGCGCAGAAATCAGCATTACAAAGTCATTTAAAAACTCATACCGGCGATAAAGCATTTAGTTGTAAAATTTGTGAGTACACTTGTGCACAGAAATCAGCCTTACAAAGTCATTTAAAAACTCATACCGGCGAGAAACCTTTCGTTTGTGAAATTTGCGGCTATAAATGTTCACAACGTTCAAGTTTAAAAGACCATTTAAAAACTCATACCGGCGAGAAACCTTTCGGTTGTGAAATTTGCGGCTATAAATGTTCACAACGTTCAAGTTTAAAAGACCATTTAAAAACTCATACCGGCGAGAAAACTTTCGGTTGTGAAATTTGTGACTATAAATTTTCACGACGTTCACATTTAAAGGACCATTTAAAAATTCATACCGGCGAGAAACCTTTCGGTTGTGAAATTTGTGACTATAAATGTTCACAACGATCAAGTTTAAAAGTGCATTTAAAAACTCATACCGGCGAGAAACCTTTCGGTTGTGTAATTTGCGACTATAAATGTTCACGACGGTATAGTTTAAAAAACCATTTAAAAATTCATACCGGCGAGTTGTAAAACCTTTAGTTGTAAATTTTGTGACCTTAAATGTTCATTAAGAACACTTTAATATTAAGATATAATGTTTATTCAATTTTCAATATTTACTTCGACATGTCAACAAATTGTAATACATTATCTATTATTAGGTTAAGCCCTTTGTTAAATATTGTACATATTGCTATGAATTTTTGTGTATACTTATCCTAGCTACTAATTTAATTTGTCAGCTCTTTGAACTACGTGAGTTTTCAGTGGTGAGTTCAAAATAATAACTATAAAAACCAAAATTTTGACAAAACTAGTAATAATAATACTCTTGAATGTACGGTTCGACTTTCTTATTTCCTATCGCTGAACTCTGTAGAAACCAAAGGTGAAAAAGTGTGCTTATTCTTGTAGTATGGTAATTAATTGGTTAGTGTGTATTTACCTTTAGTTTATAATGTGTAACGATAAATTAGGCTAGTGTTGTAATTGCTGACTTACGCGCATTGCATTTGCAGCAATTATTCAATAAATACTAATTAGGCAAAATAAGTAGGTGTAAGATTTAGTAATAAAAGATGTTGTAAATAAAGTTGATTAGCATTGTTAGAAATGTAATTGTATGTGTATATACGTAGTGTATCAAATAAATGTCTTAACGAAATAATGGAATATTAATGATTTATCTCCTGGCGATCTTGTTATGTTACATGGCGATCTTGCCAATTCGAATCAAAGGGAATCAAAAAACTAGAAGAAGTTCATTGTAAAAATACTTCAAGGAGACAGGCCAACAAATTTACAAAATTAATACAAAAATGAGTACAACACAAACAAAGCACGAAGATGTTATCATTGCACAAGCAGGTAATAGTGGTGGCCAAACTAATAGTGATGGTAAAGCTATTTCGACAAAAGATATATTATTTATATTTGTAACCATAATAGTATTATTGGTACTAATAAGTGTAATTTGGGAAAAATGCAAGAGACGACTCGAAAATAAAATCAGGGCAGAAGTGACGAGAAGCCAGATTAGCTTGTCAAAAGTATGAAGATGGTCAACAAAGGTGTTAATAAGTGTTAATAAGTGAAATAGCAATTAACTAAATTAGTGAAGTGCGGCGAAAGCAGTTTGTGTGATTAACAATAAATAATGTCGTCGTTCAACAGTGCCGGAAATGTCGGCCAACGAATTCAAAGAACTACTTGAAGAGCTGAGGGTATTCTTCAGAAATTTGAATAGACAGTCAAGAAAGACGTAAGTGTTTAAAGATAATAAATAGGATGATAAATTATTAGAATTAAGTAATGTATTTAAAGGTTTAAAAGAGAAATTGGAAGCGAGTCATGTTGTAAATGCTGAATTATTGGAAATAATTAAAGCATATGTTGACGAAATTTCAAAACTAATAGTAGCGATAGAAAAAATTTTAAAAGATAGGAAAAACAATTGTAATACAGAAAAAATAGCTGAAAAATTTGATTTAAGAACCGCAGCATCTTTGTTGCCGGTAATGGATGGTAGAGAGAGTACTACCAAGCAGCTTATTGACTCTATTGAATTATATAATGAATTATTAGAGGAAACGGGTAAAAAACTACTTACGCAGTATCCCAGTAGACGCAGGTATCACAGTGATATCACTGTGATACCTCATTTGTGTCACAGTTGTGATATCACAGTGTGATGCCCATGTGATACTCATGTGATATTTTGTGACTTATTGTGATTTACCACCAAAGTGATATATATCACCTTATATGTGATATCGCACCAATGTTTCATTTGTGATACAGGTGTGATATTGAAAAATATTATGAATTTAAATAATCGCATCCCTAAAAAAAATCTGATGTGGCCAGCACATGACTTCCCTATAAGGAATCATTCCTTCATCGTTCATCTAAAGATTCGCAGAAATATTATTTAAATTTTACTTTATTATTTAATTAAATTATTAAAAACTATTGAAGAAAAACTATTTCGTCCTTCAAGTAAAGTGCCATTTCCGGTTTAGGGATTTCCTCAAAAATCAAATGGTTCTTTCATATATCGATTAAAGTGTTAAATATGAAATTTGGTTACTATATAACAATTTGTTCCTGAGATATTGAAGAAAACCCATTTCGTCCTTCAAGTGAAGTGCTACTTCCGGTTTAGGGATTTCCTCCAAATCACATGGTGCTTTAGTATACTGATTAAAGTGTTAAATATGAAATTTGGTTACTAGATAACAATTCGTTCCTGAGATATTTAATAAAAACCATTTCGTCCTTCAAGTGAAGTGCTACTTCCGGTTTAGGGATTTCCTCCAAATCACATGGTGCTTTAGTATACTGATTAAAGTGTTAAATATGAAATTTGGTTACTAGATAACAATTCGTTCCTGAGATATTTAATAAAAACCATTTCGTCCTTCAAGTGAAGTGCTACTTCCGGTTTAGGGATTTGCTCCAAAATCAAATGGTGCTTTCGTATACCGATTAAAGTGTTAAATATGAAATTTGGTTACTATATAACAATTCGTTCCTGAGATATTGAAGAAAAACTATTTCGTCCTTCAAGTAAAGTGCCATTTCCGGTTTAGGGATTACCTCCAAAATCAAATGGTTCTTTCGTATATTGATTAAAGTGTTAAATATGAAATTTGGTTACTATATAACAATTTGTTCCTGAGATATTGAAGAAAAATCATTTCGTCCTTCAAGTAAAGTGCTACTTCCGGTTTAGGGATTTCCTCCAAAATCACATGGTGCTTTAGTATACTAATTAAAGTGTTAAATATGAAATTTGGTTACTAGATAACAATTCGTTCCTGAGATATTTAAGAAAAACCATTTCGTCCTTCAAGAGAAGTGCTACTTCCGGTTTAAGGATTTCCTCCAAAATCAAATGGTGCCTTTGTATACCGATTAAAGTGTTAAATATGAAATTTGGTTACTATATAACAATTCGTTCCAGAGATACAGAACTTACAGACATTTTGCGTTACATACATCCATACAGACATACATACATACAGACATCATTGCGAAAGTAGTCAAAACGGATTCAGAAATGCTCAAAACGGATATTTCCGTTAAAATATCGACATTGAATTTTTTCATGATTACAATACTTCCTTATAGGGAAGTAATTAGTATAACGATGTGAACATATTATAAGTTTCTAATCACTTTCTACAATATGTGATTATTTAGCCATTAAAAATTAATATTAAATATAAGATTACAAAAAATAACTACTGTTTTAATTTATTTTTCATTATTTTGTATATATAATAATAATATTAAATATTTTTAATTTTTTATAATTTATTGCAAATGTTATAAAGAAACTTTATAATAAATAAATCTCCACAGCAAACGGTATGGCGTTATTGTGATATGCTGGACACTCCTGCGATAATTTTCTGTTTAAATGTGACAATTTGTGATACGAAGGTGATATTCTAGCCACTTATTTTTGTTACAGTGGAGTGATAGCAATACTTGATCCTTGTGATACTCATGCTACCTAATGTGACTGAAATGTGACATATTGTTACACCTAGGTGATATTCGTGCCACTTTTTGTGACGGTCGGGTGATTTATCACCAAGTGATATCGCATCGATGCTTCATTTGTGACACAGAAGGGATATTAAAAAAATATTATGAATTTATATAATCATCTTAATATACACGTGCATTCTATCACTAAGAATTAGGGGCCGTTCATGTATTACGTAAGACGTTTAGGGGGAGGGGGGTAGCTGGCATCTTATTTTTTCTTACTCGGGGGCAGGGGGGTCAAGACAATTTCTTACGTAAGATTTTATTTTTTTAATTAAATTTCAAATTTTGAAAATTATTTAATCTAATTTAGGTGCTGTTGGTATTAATGTTAATGTGAAACACAATACTATTAATTATTTATTTTTTAGACCGATTTTGGATTTTTTTCGCAATTTTCTTACACTATAAAGTAAATTATTGTTTGAATAACATTATTTTTAATATAAAATAAACATAATATCTTCATTAATTTCACTTTTAATGTTTAATATCTGGCTTGTCATTGGGTAATAATTTATCTTACGTAAGATTAGTGTGGGGGGTATACATTTTCTTATTTTTTCTTACTAGGGGGAGGGGGGAGTCCAAAAGTAGGAAAAAACGTCTTACGTAATACCTTAGTGTAATATATTAGTAAATGTAGTTTTGCAATATTATCACGAAAGAAGTGTAAATATTGAATTCAATTTTTTATATTGAAGTTATTCAATTTTTTTAATTAAACGAATATAGATTAATTTATTAATTAGAAGTATGATTAGACGAACTTTTTACTTAATTGTTCTTTAGATGTAGGTACAATAGAATAACAATTAAAGAATTAACAATTAAAAAAATAATTGAATAAACTTTTTTTTTAAATAGTTGTCTTTATTAAAAAATATTATTGTTAATAGCAAAAATATATTTTAGAAAGATTTCAAATTAAAAAATATTAGAGAAATAAGTCAAGCTTACATGATATACGAGTAGACACGTGAAGCATCGGAATATAAAACACGAAGTTTTTGGAAAAAATGCCGAATACTTGAAAAAAATTAAAAATATTATTGTTCATAGCAAGAATACCTATTAGTAAGTTTATAAATTAAAAAATATTAGAGAAATAAGGTATGATTGCATAGAAATTGGAAATTTCTGAAAATGAACCACGTGGTTCCAAAACATTCTTGAAGATTTGATATTTGTTACTTTTTTAATAATACCTATCGTGGATGAATCATTAAATTTAAAAATTGAATTCGGTTTACATAAATCCAAATTTAATAAGAATATACCCACTCGTTTCACCGTTGCACTTGCCACATGATATTATTTGGTTTTTAGTTAGAAACTTATATGTACATTTTAAAATAATTGAATAAACTTTTTTTTTAAATAGTTGTTTTTATTAAAAAATATTATTGTTAATATCAAAAATATATTTTAGAAAGATTTCAAATTAAAAAATATTAGAGGAATAAGTCATGCTTCAATGATATAGACGGTAGATATAGACACGTGAAGCATCGGAATTATAACACACGATGTTTTAGGAAAAAAATTCCGAATATTTGAAAAAAATTAAAAATATTATTGTTCACAGCAATAATACCTATTAGTAAGTTTATAAATTAAAAAATATTAGAGAAATAAGGTATGATTGCATAGAAATTTGAAATTTCTGAAAATAAGCCACGTGGTTTTTGAAAGATCTACAACCTTTCTCCACAGCAAATTATTATAACAGAAAAAAACAAGAACATAAACCAGTTCATTAATGTTTTTTGAAGTAATTTTTGAATAAAAATTCTTCGTATATTTATTAAAATTACAGATAAAATTCTAATATTTTCGCATTATTTATGTAGATAATGTTTTTGTTATATTTTCTAAGAATTAATGAATATGTTCAAAAAGTCTCTAATACTATTAAAAAATTAAAAATTCCAATTTCTGTATTATAAAAAACTTATTTCCATATTAAATTAAAGTAAAAATTAAAGTACTTCAATTGTATAATTTATTGATATGAAATAAATATATACGATCTTATAAGTAGTTGAACTTGTAATTAATAGTAACAGCCTTTGTGGCCAAGTGGTTAGAGCTGAGAACTATCAACCAGGGACGAAAATTGATGTTGGGTTCGAATTCTGTTCAGGTAAGTTTATTTAAAAAAAAATTAGTACTAAAATTATGAAATTTACAAATAATTTATTTCCAGAACATTTAAAATTGGTGTAGAATTTCGTGCGATGTTATACCATTAGATAATAATTATACCATAGACGTAATACAGAATTTACATAATTTGAAAATTGTATAAAAATATTTTTTAAATTTTGCTAAAATTCATTTTTATTACGAATATAATAAATTATTTAGAAATCACATGTATATCACCAGAGAATCACAAAAGGTCGCATGAGTATAGCCAGCGTATCACAATAGCGTCACAAAATATCGCAATATCACAGTGTGATATCACTGAGGCGGACATTAATACTTGGCTGTGACATCACAGTGATATCACTGCATCAAAAATATTTGTCACAGTGATATCACTGCGTCGACTGGGTATGTATTAAAAACGCGGTTATCTGAAAACGCTAAAATACGGTTGAATCAAGAATATAGTAATAACGGGTTGTTAGTTGCCGATTTGAGGAAATATTTTATTACACATAAATCGTCTGCAGCACTATCCGTGCAATTAAATAATGCTAAGGAAGCAGGCAAGTCATTAGAAGAATTTGGTAAAGTTGTTGAAAATTTGTGTATAGAGTTAACAAGGTCACAGGCTGATGGTAACAGCGCAACTTTTAAAATATTGCAATCAATAAATGAGAAACTGGCAATAAATGCATTCTCAAATGGTTTGGTGATTTAAGAAATATAGTTAAAGCGCGTAATTATTCAAAATTAAATGAATCCATACAAACGGCGGTAGATGAAAATGTACAGGTACGAGAATTTCCTCAGGTGTTCCATATGAACGGTAATAAAAATTTTAGAAAAAATTTTGGAAGTCAAAATCCAAATAGAAACTACAAAAGTTTTAATCAAAATAGTAGTCAAAGACAAAATTTTAATGTAAGAGGTAGAAATTTTTCGAACAATCATCAAAATTCAAAGTACAGAGAAAATAACACCAGGCAATTTAATAATAGTAGTAATAATAACTATAGGGGTCAAGGTTATAGTTATGCTAATAAAAATAAATACAATTCAAGAGCATATTATATGAACGTAAATGATGTGCAAGCAAATAATAAAGTAAATAATGAAGACCAAATTGCGAAATCAATGAATGAAAGGCAGTTTTTTCGTTCCTCATAGGAAAGAAATTAAAGATGAAGTTTTATTAAATTTAGATGGGTTAAATTTTGTACGTATGACATATAGGGATAAGGAATTAATATTCTTATTAGATAGTGGAGCTTCAATTACTGTGATTTTTAGGGATAGTATTGCTTGTAATGAAAGAATAGATGCAAGAAATCAAATCAAAATTAACGGAATAAGTGGGTCGATAAAATCAGTAGGAACAGCGAATGTCGAATTACGAGTAAATGAGGGTGTGAATGTAAAGTACGAATTTTTTATAATTAACAGAGTGCATGATAGTAAAATGGATGGTATATTAGGTTCAGATTTTTTTCAGAAATACTTTGCAAATTTATGTTTCGGAATATGTGAATTTAGTTTTTGGATAAATAACAGAAAAATTGTACTTCCAATTGAATCTAAAGCAGATAAATATACGACAATCCCAGCACGATGTGAAATAATTAAGTACATTTGGGTGGATACAAATGAAGAGAATGTGATTCTGTCTGAAGAGTTGACAGAAGGTGTGTATGTTGCGGGAATGTTGGTGAAACCAAAAAATAATTTAATACCAGTTAAAATATTGAATATGCGAGAAGAAGATGTTAGATTAAAGAATTTTAAACCAAAATTAGGAAATTTAAATGATTACAAAATTTGTACATTTCATAAAAATAACATGTCATCGGTGGAGAGAGTTGAAAAACTATTAAATCTTATAAAAACGGATAAATTGAATAAAGAGGAAAAAATTTGTGCGAAATATGATGACGTTTTTCACCTTGATGAAGACAGACTAACAGTGACAAATGTGTATAAGCAGAAGATACATTTAAAACCAGAATCAAATCCGTCGTACATAAAACCCTATAGGTTACCTCATTCACAAAAAGAGGAAGTTTATCAACAGGTACAAAAAATGTTACGAGATGACATCGTGGAAAAGGCAAAATCTGAATGGTCATCTCCACTTTTGATTGTGCCGAAAAAATCTGACACGAATGGTAATAAAAAATGGAGAGTTGTGATCGACTACAGACAGTTAAATAACAGGATAGAAGATGACAAATTTCCTTTGCCATGTATTACGGAAATTTTGGATTCGTTATCAGGGTCAATTTATTTTTCACATTTGGATTTGTCACAGGGTTATTACCAGATAGAACTTGAGGAGAGTAGTAGAAAGCTAACAGCATTCACTACGGGGAGAGGTCAATACCAGATGAAAAGGCTCCTAATGGGATTAAAAATAAGCCCTAGCGCTTTTTCGCGCGCAATGACAATAGCTATGTCGGGACTAAATTACGAGAGTTGCTTTATTTATTTGGACGATTTAATTGTTTTTGGAAATAATTTAATTAATCATAACAAAAATCTCACAAAAGTATTACAAAGGTTAAGAGAAATCGTTATCTTCACGGAAATCATCATGTAATAGTGTACTAACAGATGGGACATCTGAGCTTGCGAAAGCAACACTATCGGTATTTATTTTGTCATTTTCTTCGTCAATTTCGCAATTGGCACTTTCGGAGGGTTTCTCTAAATTCGAAGAAATACAATGTTGCAAAGCTATTCTGAACGATCTAACAGTTGGATTACTATTATGTCCTCCAGAATTTCTAATTTTTGAAAAAAATGACTCTAAAGGGTCTTGATTTAATCGAGCCGTTAATAAAAATGTGTAGCCCTCATTTAAAAATTCTCGGTAAAGAGATAGAATATTTGTTATTGTCAAAATCAAGCCATCGAAACAATATATTGCCGTGATAAGCTACAGAATTTTATCTTTTTTTATAGCGAGGGTAAATAAACGGCACTTTTTTATATAATTATGCCTCGGCCAGCCTGCATGAGAACTCATTATTTATAGGGTCGAAAATTGGGTCCATGAATCTGTCGAGTGCTCATTTATGACTGTCTTAAGTTAATGATTTTTTTTTAAATTACCGGACAACAACTTACTCTACCTTACACCTATTCATTCTTTACTTCACTGCTGTAAATTTAATTGAAATAAAACGTAGTTATTTGCAAACCAAACAATGTAATTTATTGACAAATAAAATTATTTAGAAAAAACAAAAGATGAATTTTAATAATTGGAATTAAATTAAATTTACAAAAACAATTAATAAAAAAGTTTATAAATCCCCCAAATTTTAAATCACGCGCGAACTGATTTTATAATAAATGTTACTAAAAAGGTCGACACAATTGTGCTTACCGAAGTTTATTATAGTGCACCATCGATGTGTAGAACACTTAGCGGAACAAATGAAGTGGATAGATGACTCTGCAATTGAATCCAATTTCCATACAATGAAGATTCCAAACATAATTACTGACGAATTGAATTTCCTCGTTTCTCAGGATAAACGCTCAGGTAGGTCCATGAAATGTTAATCTTCCAATAATCAGTAATAGAACCATCAAAAACGACCATAAAAATTTATTAGCGGTTTCCAAAATTTTGGAAACCAAAAAAACAAATAAAAATTTATTTTAATTTAATTCCAAACTTTTCATGAAACAAAACAACCAAACCCTCTTTTGCTTTCACAACATTTTTGAGATACTTTGTGTGTACAAAATAACTACGCTTGTTATTCTTTTTCAAAATTAGGTGATTCAAGCAGTTCCTTCTGAAGTTAAGAAAATATAGGTGTAAATCTAATTTTCATAATAGTCTCTATCAATTGAATACTCAGTCATGAGCATTCCACAGGAAAATGACCCAATTATGACAGACCACCCCCTAATGATAAGCGGAACACGACAATATATCATTTCTTAATTTACTCGATTTCTTATTTATGATCCGTATCGATTGCAACCACAAAATTCCTTGATTCATTGTTTCTTCTACAACTCTTCTTCTTTTTGACAGACCACACCGTAATGGATTTGAATCGTATTATATCACTTTAGAATTTAGGCAATCAAATAAGTAGTTAATTGTTTTCAAAAATTCTGCTGTTGCGGATGCTGTAGTGCTTGTCATTTCTCCTGTTCTAATAGCTGTACAAATACCTGTAGACACTTTATTTGAAAATACTTTTGTAGCAAATATCACGCGCATTTTATCGAAAGTATTTGGCGGTATATGTTTTTCAGAGAGTTTACAACAACTTCTTGCTTTATTCGATATTTGACCAATTCGTAAAAATTTACAACGTCGTTCCAAGACAGAATGTCATTGTCAACTTTAATTATATTCACATTGTTTAATAAACTATTGCGAATTCTTTTAATTAAATGTGGAACATCATGAATAAAATAAATGTTTTCAAATGCACAGTGCTGACGCAATCTTTTAAAAAGACTCCTATTATTAGCCCCTTGGCACAAATAAACGCCCTGACTACTAAACCTAAATTTTTAAAAGTATTGCTTAAAATGATTAAATGATCAAATATATCGTTAGTTGTTATGGGACCGGAAGTAATCAGATAAGAAATTACATGTTTCCACCTTTTTAAAAGCCCCCTTAGCATAAAAACCATACTGTGATTGGCAATATTTAAATTCCGTTTCCCCCACCCCTAGATCTTGAAATCCTTCGATAAAATCAAGTTTTTGATTATATTCTAATCCTTTCTTCAAACTAATTTCATCGAAAAGTAAAACGCAGTTTTTATCAGTGTTTTCCATTCCGTCCACAATTGATTTTAACCTCAATACGAACTTTTTATCTAATCCAGGCATTAGATTATTGCATTTTAACCAATTCCGGATACTTTCAACAGTGGGAAGATTAAAACCCAAGGTTTTACGCATATGTTTTTATAAATTTGGAGACTTCAAATATAAACTTATCAACAGATCCCTAGCATTTTTACTCCAGGGCAAAACTCGTTTTTTAAGCTGCATTAAAAAGAAAGTTTTTACAGCTTCTGCACTACCTTGAAAAATATTATTGTTTGTATTGATCAAAAAAGCAATCTTGTTTTTCAGACGTGATCGTTTAAGTTTAGAATTTCTCAAATTCTTTTTGTGAGACTTTAATTTCAAGGTCAATTTCTTTACTACGCCAGTGTCCGATTTTCGCGGACTTGGCATATCCTCAACAACTTGCTGTAATGAATCACAATCAGAATCGTCATCAGGTGAACTATTTGGATCCACACGTTGTCGTTTACTACCCGAATAAATTTGGTGAGGTGATAAATCTCGTTTCTGTGGTGGTGCTTCAAATTTTCTTTCTTCTTCCGTCAATGAGGTGGAACTAGAAGATGGATCATTTGATGATCCATTCATTGTAGGGTTCGCGTTTTTGCACAACCTGTTTTTGTTGTAGTTTGTAAATGATTTATCATCAAAGTGGCTATCACATATCATCTTATTGGTTAACGACGTTGTCTGTGAATACAAAAATATAAGCTTCGAGTTTCCACACCTTTTCAACCATTCCTTTTGTTGGTCCTCACCTTTTGGAAATTTAAAGAAAGATCCCCCATAATTAGATCTATTGTTTTGGCATCCATAATAATAGTATATTAAAGAACGAGTTTTATAATTGATCGTTTTCTAAGTCGCGTAAGTCGACCGCGACTTACGCGGGTCGTTTTCTAAACAGATTTCGTGCGATAAAAACAATTATAAAACGAGTACTTTATACAATTTTTTCTATTTTGCTTTTTTTATGGTTTAAAATTAAAAAAAAGGACAATATTAAATTATTGTCATTTTAAAAATTTCGTTTTATTTAATGTTTGTTGGTAATACTTTGACATTTTTACAAACAATTGAAATTTGAAAAACTTTTGAACTTTGTGTCAAATTGTAGATTTGTTCATAGTAACGAAATTATACCTGCCGTTAATAATTTTCCTTATTTATTATTATATCTTTAATTTATAGTTAATTAAAATGTTTAACACAAATTTGGAGATTTTTAATGTGATTTAAAATGACATTCGTTTCAATAGTTAATATTATTTTCAATGACGTTTATGCTGCCAACCTCTTAAAACAAAAAATTGCGTATCGTAATGAGTCCATTTCGATACCCATTCGCGTATCGAAATGACTTTATTTTAGACGCAAAATAGAAAAACACATTTTCGATATTCATCTGCCATCTCGAATTCGTTGTATTTTCCTTTTTCTTTGTTAATCTTATCAATTCAATTCTAAATAATATTGATAATATATAGCTGACCGTGACACTCACTCATTCACTCACTGACTTACCATTTACAATGCATATCTATGGGTGTCGTGGAGAGTTGAAATTTTGCATACCCGTGCGGTTTTATTTAATTATTTTAAAATCATAATCCGCCTGGGTACGGGAAAGAGGACTCACCCTAGTCCCCGAAAAGTCGGAGGGAGTACTACTAAGCGGAAGAAGGAAAGTGCCCGCGGTTCTCATTCGACTAAACGGAGTTCCAATCCCATGCAAGGATTCGGTAACCGTCCTAGGCGTAAAGATAGACAAAAATCTAAACTTCGCAGAGCACATCAGGGAAGCGGCAGCAAAGGCAGGAGCGGTCACGACGTCACTTGCCCGCCTATTGCCCAACATGGGTGGCCCAAAACAGGACAAAAGAAGAACCCTCGGACTGGTGACGCAATCAATCATGTTATATGCGGCACCGATATGGCACGAAGCACTCCGAGTAAACAGGAATGCACAGAGATTGCTAAGCGTCCAGCGAAGAATGGCGCTACGAGTTTCCTGCGCCTATAGGACGGTCTCGCTCGACGCGGCCCTCGTCTTGGCGTCGATGCCCCCAATCGACCTTCTCGCCTTGGCAAGAGGCAGAACATACGAGGGAACAGAGGATGCCGGGAAGGAGATGGCCGAGATTTGGCAGGCCAGATGGGAGATGGCAACTTGCGGCTTGTGGACCCGACGAATAATCCCCAACATCAAAAGATGGATCGAAAGACGGCACGGACAAGTAAGCTTCCACCTAACACAAATGCTGTCAGGGCACGGCTGCTTTGCCCACTACCTACACAGATTCGGAAAGTTGGCAAGCCCCCGTTGCAGGTATTGCGAAGAAATCGACACCGCGGAACACTCCCTTTTCCACTGTTGGAGATGGGAACGCGAGAGGACAATGGTCTCCCTAGCACTGGGGTACACGATGACTCCCGAGGACCTAATCGAAGCAATGCTTGTCGACGAGACACAGTGGCAGCGGATAACTACCCTCGTCACCACCATATTAAGATGTAAGGAGGCAGCCGGGAGAGCCGAGCAACAGGCAGCCGCCGCCGCTACTCTAACGGAGGACACACAAACGGAGGACGACACACAAATGGAGGACTAACGATTCGACGCGAAACCCGGACAGGTAGAAGAGAGGCATGCGGAAGAGCACACGCCACACGCGAGTTCCATCGCATTGCCCCCTACCCGGCCGCCAAACTAGGACGACACTATCAAAGAGAAGAACGTGGTCCGATTCTAGGACACATCATCCCGGAAGCAATGCCTGACGGCGGACACCCGGGAGGACAGGTAAGGAAGAAGGTAAGTCATTAAAAAAAAAAATTTTAAAATCATAGACCAGTGCTGATAATTTTTGAAACCGAAAAAAATAGCAGTAGGATGAAACACATTGGAAAAGGAAGAGAATATAACAAAAATGAAAGGAAAAATAATTTACGGGCGATCTGAGGTCGGGAAGTGGAAGGGGGTGAGTTTAAAAGGTAGAAAACCTCGAAGACAACGTATGGAGGTTAATTTATTCCATATTAATTTTTATTTACTGGATGTTTGTATACTGACACTCACTTTAGAGTGTCTGGCATTTATTGGATGCCCACATTTATTTTAACCATTTTGTAAATTTAATTATTAGCGATTATATGTATGTGTATATTTTAAGCACAAAATTTGACAAACCTGATTTAAAGCGTAAAATTGTATTAATTTGGTTATGCAGCATAATTTATATTTTAAGATATATTTAAATTTTATAATTAATATTCTCAATTATTGTATTAATTCGTCAAAATTAATCCATATCTTATTAAATTTTGTTCAGTGTTTGTGTTAAATAATAATGTATACAATTATGTTGTAACACCTTATATATAACGTTAAATTCTATGTATTTATTTTGTCATTAATGCGCAAGTCATTTACATGCATTATACGATGTTCATTGCATTTCTGTCGAATGCAGTTAGTTGTACTTTTATAATCATAGACCATAGAGTATTAATGTGTGTTTGTGATTATCTAAGCAAGCTACGTAATGATAGTAGAATTCAACTCAAGTTATTCTTTTCTAATATTCTATTTAATAAACAATCGTATTATTATTTGCCTTAACTCGTCATTTTATTCATCACCCTGTCCAATTGCAAATTCCTCTGATAACAATAACAAATAATATCAACAGTTTGTGGAATCTTTTACTCTTGACTCACCCCTTCCCCCATTCTATTAAAGAATAAGTTTCTGGATTACTTTCGGAGGGTGATTATACAAAAATCAAGTGGCGCCCATAATATTATCAATTGTGACTTCCACTCCCTATTTTGTCTTCCCTAATTGACATTGGATCTATGGAGTGTCCACGAGCTAGTGGCATCCCATGTTGATTTAGGTAGGTACCCCTGTTTTGCCTGCGTGCTTCAAATTGTGACGGAACCATGAGGGTTTTTTATGGAACGATTGTTAATGAACCTGTAGCGGAAACCGTTAAAAACTTTGATCGGCTTTGCTGAAATAACTATGCTTTCGTGGGCGCCAGTCGGAATAAAAGATTTCAATAGCTTTAGTTTCTTTAATTAATACAAAATATAACTCAAAAATAAAATTGGAGTAGGTACACACTCTTTTGAAAAATTAATTCATTCGTTACAAAATAGGATGAAGACAAAATTCTTGTTACATATGACAAATGAGTAATTAAAAATATTTACAGAGAATACGTTCGAACAACTTGAACTAACTGGTACGAACATTAAAATCGGTTGACAATATCGGAGTTCGGGTCCCCGGATCATTGGCTGGTATCCTTTCTTATCTTCTCACATAACTCCAAGCGGTTGAGACATACAATTTTCTCGGTGTAAAATTTCCTACAACAAGATTGTGGAGTATCTATTTCAAATTTACACAACTCCTCCATATAATGTCCTTCGCTTTGCAATACACATTTAATTTGTTCATCGACATGGTCTTCTAGGAACTCAGTTTCCATTTCGTCAGAAATGCAGCCCATTGCATGTAATGCCACGGCAGTATTGTCGGTTTAACACTCTTTTGTACCTATCTTGATCGTCATCGTTATGTTTTAAATTTACTTGAACAGGAGTGTAGAAACAGTATTTCGTAACATCTTCTGTTACTTGATATTTATCTATAGCCCCCTTTCTCAAGTTAGACCACAAACATTTTTTGTCGGTTGCAGAGAGCTTTCCTAAGTCGTCTAAATTATTTCTGAAATCGAAAAATTATAAATAAATAAGTAAACTATCTTCAAAACTTAATCTTGCCTGCTACAATATATTAAAACTGCAACTACGTGCTTACAGCATTCCGAAGCCCCAGCTTTGCAGGAACAAAAAAACTTAGATATCAACAAGCTTTTTTGTCAATTAGCCATGATATCTCATGAGGCGGTGCAGACAAAGCTGTAGTTTGTAAAACTAAGCTATAAATATGATGGAATCCGTCGTTACTAGGCGTTTTCCCACACAATAACACAACGTGCTTAGCGTTTGCCAAAGCTTCACCCTCACAAAAGTTTCTCGCCCCAGAACTCCCACAGAATTTCAAAATATTGTTAATTGTTTATTCATATTTAGATATTATTTAAACACAAACGAATATAATAAACAAACCACAACACGTTTCTGAACCCGTTAATGTGCATATAATAACCTTGCTTATGATGGCAAAACATAGAACTACTCATTTTGAGCGGCCATTTTGAATATTTGGTCACGTGATTTTCCTTAATCGAAATCGCGAATAGGAACGGCTCTGCCATCTTGTATTAATACGTTGTCAAGCATCTTTTGTTTTTGTGTTATTATCAAGTGCTATGTTTTCTTACAAAAATTTAATTTCGTTGAGCAATATAATTTAGTGTTTAAATAATATTTTTTGTTTCATTCTGGTTAATATCGGCGGTAAAAAGAACCTTACAATCTGGCGCCCAACGTGGGGCCGATAACAAAAATCGTAAGTAACAAAGAAACTATTAAAATTCGCAAAAATAAATTGCCATCCCGTATAATTATTCGCGACGTGATCAATACGAGTAATTATCCGCGACAAAGGTGGTCGATCGACAAATTAAACCGCAAAATATCGAAATTTTCGACACAAATCGATTGCGATCTGCGAAAATCGATACGCGCAAAAACAAAACAAAAACATTCAGAAAAAAAACTTTGTTCGATTCAAATCCGTTCAAAATGCCCAAAAAATTGCAATTCGATGACACAACAGAAAACCAATCCGAGCATATACAGGGTGTCGCACCATCGCTCGCGTTTACGAGTGAATAGTTCACGTTGTTGCGTATCGTCAAGGTGATACAAATTCATTGTTACTTGATTCTTCTTAAAGTACCGTATCCGCTCAGCGAACGTTGGTTATCAACTTGACCGAAATCAAGATGACTTAACTAGGGAAAGAAATTTAATGGGGTGGTTTCCCGTTGCCTTCCCCATATCCCACAGATTTAGATTGGGCTTGTAGATCACAGCAGTATATTCGGCGCGACTAGGTATAGAACCACGGTTTCCTGCTCGCTAGTCTGCCGGTGTAAGCTTAACACCACACTGCTGGTTACTTGATTATTTAACCATAAATCGGTAAGTAAATCGAAACCACCATGCTTTTGTGGCGCGAAATTTAAAATTGTCTTTTAATTTATTTTTTTTATGTTTTTAGGTTAACCGTCAACTTGAAGCACATAATTTCTGTTTATCACTTGACTTGTCCAACGATGGTTTATCGGATGACCTATCACTCTGTTTTTGATTAATTTTCTCGACGCACACGTAATGTTTAAATTTTTATACCTAATGTTTTAACAAATTATTCTAACACCTTAACTAATAAATTTTTACATGTAGTTTATAAATTTCTTATAACTAAACAATTTTATTATAATACTTTTCACAATTTTTGTCATTACGGATTTTAAATTGAACATTTTCATTTATTTTGTTAACCCTTGTATTCGTTATTGTTATTTTAACTTTACATTATAATAATTAATATCAAAATTGCTTCGTCTTATATTTATTGACTTTATCCTAGATTTGACGCTATAGGGATAAAATTCTACCGATGGGGGCCCTGAATGCAACAACAAGCGTGACGTCAATGAAAGTATTCGGTTATAACCTTTGCTGTCGTTTCGAATTTTCCTGGTGAATAATATTAATATTGTGATTTAAATAGTTTAGTTGGATAAGTGGTTTTATCATGGCTTTAAACTCGCAGTTTCTTTTGCTCAAAGAAATCTACAGGTTTCTAAATTGTGATGTTTTTTCACGCTGCAGCTGTGAATCACAAAGATGCAAGCATATTGCAGCATTTTTGCTTTTATGTACAAGGTAAGATAGTGTAGTGCATGCATTTATACTATTTGATGTAATTATAAAAAATATAAATTAATAAATAATTTCAGGGCCAGCATTTTAGAGTTTGAAGAATTTTCATGCACCGACGTTGTAAAGAAGTAAATATTATGGTTAATTGTGATTTATTTTCAAAATTTAATTTTGTAAATTAAACACCATAATATGGCTGAAGTACTGTTGGTTGCCTAAACAACCAACCAAATTTATTGTTAATTTACAGGAAACTGAATTTAATTACAGTACACTGAATTTCATGTCAATACATTCGGATAGATGACAATGGTGGAATTACCACTTTCTTAAGTTTTTGTCATTTCTGCAGGAAGCTTGTTGAAGTTTCGAGAAAGTTGTCTTTTGACCACCAATCCCCGGTGTCTTTAGACCGCCCGTCCGTTGTCTTTTAGACACGAACCCGATTGACCGTTATCCCGATCCGAGCTTTCCTTTAAATTGTTTACGTTTCTAGACAATTTTTCCCGTTACCACACCTTCTTTTTGGTTACGATTCTAGCCGAAGGAAACTTTCCGATTCCACCAGCGACAAGCTTACGGATCTATAGTCCATCCGTTTTAAGAATGCAGAACTAGATTGTACTAAAATTGTAAACTCGGAACGTGATTGGTTAAAATTTATTCCCGTTTACAGTGTCGAAATTTCGTTTGTGATTGACAGGTTACGAATATTTTCACGTAATAAAATTTTATAAATTGATAAAATTTAAACAAGAAAACTTGTGATTTACCAAAAGAATATTTTTCTTTGCATATTTTCAAGTGTTAAGTAAGTGACATTGTTTTTTTTAGAAACCTCTAGAAATTTAACCTTAAATTTGTTGTAGAAATTCATATCAGTATTATATTAATATGGATCATGAAAACAACGCTGGTCCTAGCAATCAAGAATTATGTGATAGTGACGAGGGTTTTTCTAAAAACCACCAAGGTGTATTGATACATCGCCGACAAAAGCTGATGATTTATAACCTTTATTTACAATATCGTAATGAAGGGGGAAATAAGTCGGAAAATGTAAAAGCAACTGCTAAAGCTTTGGGTGTTTCTGAGAGATTCGTTTGGAGTAGTATTGCAGAGAAAGAAGCTACAGGAATGTTGGCGTCGCCAACTAAAACCAGAAAGCGTAAGCGTTGTTTTGACAAGTTAGACGAGAGACAACAGTCGATATTGCGAAGAATTGTTCACCGATTTTTTCTTGCAAGTGAAATTCCCACACTTGATAAAATTTTAGTTGTAAGAACTTGTAATGTGCTGTAGTTTATTATTTCATGGTCAAAGATTAATTTTATTAGGAAGTGCAAAGCAACGAAGAACTTCCTCCAATGCAACGAACAACTTTGTGGAAAACATTAGAAGCAATGGGATTCAATTGGAATAGTAGAACAAGAAAACCTATGTTATCAGAGAATCCAGAAATAGCTAAATGGCGAATGAGATATTTAGATAGTATAAGAAAATTTAGATTGGAGGGTAAAAAAATTTATTACTTGGACGAAACGTGGGTTAATGCAGGTCATACCAAAGGTAAAGTATGGACGGATAAAACTGTAACCAGTGCAAGTGAAGCATTTAATAGGGGACTTTCGGTAATAGCTTAATTAACTTGTTTATATATTTAGATTACATTAAAAATATGTTGTAGACAGGATTGAAAAATCCCAGCGGCAAAGGTAAACGATTAATTATTCTGCATATTGGAAACGAAGAAGGATTTGTAGAAAATGGACTTTTATCATTTGAATCCAAGAAAACTGGGGACTATCATGAAGAAATGAATGCTAACGTATTTGAAAATTGGATGAAAAGGACTTTACCTTTATTGGAACCAAACTGTGTGATAGTAATGGACAACGCTCCCTATCATTCAAGAAAGGCAGAAAGAAACCCTACTATGAGATGGACTAAAGATATGATTATTAATTGGCTTAACGAAAAAGGAATTCCATTTGAAGCGCGTTTAGCAAAACTGTTACTTTTTGGTAAATTTACTTTTATTGTATGTTAATAATAATTAAAGACGACGGTCAACTGACAAGATCAACTGCTAATCCAAGGCTCCCTGGTTCTACTCCGGGTATAGTCTAAACTATCTTAACCATCTTCCATACTTTCGGAGGGCACGTAAAGCCGTTCGTCCCCCTGTGTTATGATTTCCATCATTCCATGATTGCCATCATAACGATAAAAAACAGGGTGCAGGCACATCGTAAGGCAAGCCTAACAAGCTGCTTGACATGTACAAACCAAAAATGCTCAACTATTGATGTAAACATTTGGCTAAATTATTAAAATACAGTTGTTGTCATAAACATTGTATTTTAATAACTTCTAGTAAAACATAAATGGTAAGTTTTGCTTTGATACTTGCAAAGTTGTATAATATTTTTGATTATAATAATTTCAAGTGCATTTTAGATTATTAATTAAATTAAATTTTAGATATAGCAAAGCAGCATTTCGAACGAAAACCAACTGTATATGTTATTGATGAATTGGTCAAAAGTACTGGAAGACAAATATTAAGATTACCACCTTATCATTGCCAATTTAATCCGATCGAACTAATTTGGGCACAAGTGAAGGGCTATGTTGCTGCTAACAATAAAACTTTTAAATTTGCTGATATGAAAATTTTGTTTCAAGATGCTTTGAAAACAATTACACCAGAAAAATGGGCACGATGTGTCGAACATGCTATAAAAGAAGAAGATATCACTTTTCCAGTAGATCATATCATAGACGCAATGGAAGTGGAATTTATTGTGAACACGGGTGATTCTGATGATGACATTTATTCTGATGAATAGTGATTTATTCGGATAATTTCTCGTTAAGACCAGTTATTGTTAAATAGTGATAAAAGACTTCTTCGAATTATGGTGTTGTAGATAAAACTACATTGTATTATTTATATAACTAATGACTTAATGTGGATTTTTCATGTTTGATTCACTTCTGATGCGATATCGTAATGTGATTCAGAGTACTTGAGGATGTCTGCTTTACATACGAGACATGTTGTGCAATTAAATATAATGTAGTTTATTTAAAATACCATAACATGAACATGAAGATATGAATTTGTAGTTATGATCTTTAAGTTACCAAGTTCCGATTGATCTTAAAGTTATGAACTTGAAATTATGAAGATATGAATTTGTAGTTATGAACTTTAAGATACCAAGTTCCGATTGATCTTAAAGTTATGAACTGAAAAGTGTGGTGCCTATGTAGGTTTCCTCCTTCCCTGCATTAAAAAAAAAAGATTCCTAAGAGAGAGACATCTGCCTAAATTCAAGTATGACAAGAAGATTTTATTTAAAACAACATTTAATTAAAATGGTAATATTTAAGAAAACATTAGTTATTTTATATTTTTTTTACAGCCGTCAATGACCACTAATGAAGTGAAAAATATTACCCCACTTAATGGTAGCTATTTGAGAGCACAAGACAAAAGTAAATGAAATTATCGCTACTATGAAACATTGTATGAACTCCACTTCATTGATAATTTTTAATTTAATTTTCTGTTCTTTTTTATTTTAGGGACCAGTGTATAAAATGATAAGAAACAGTTGAATTTCCGCAGAAAAAATCTTTTTTTTTGTTTTTTATTACTTAAATAACAAATGTTAGAAACAACAATCAACTGAAATTAACAATTTCAATCAATCAAAAATCAAATGTACAAAACTATGAAAACATCAAATAACTGGTGCAAAATTTAATCCGTAAGCTGGAAGAATTCATCCATGATCGCTGCTGTGGGCATCGATCCTAGAACTGATGCAGCATTTCCTCGTTGAATGCACAAACTGATTCTCTGAATCAGAAAACTCTTTGCTCGGCTATCCTCTGATACAACAATTAATAAACGCCCGATCCTATCTACCAAATGCCTCAACGCCAAAAGCTGATAATTCATAATTATCCTTTCCTTTAAACTTTATCCGATCGTTTAAACCTATGTCGTAGTAAACCATTACAAATGTTTATATTATGTTCACAAATTTTTTATTAATTATTTTGTTCAACACTTATTGTTACTGTCAAGTTAAAATTAAATAGTAGATATTATAATATTCAATATTTGGTTATTTTTTTATTTATCGAAGCACATTAAAATTAAAATATCTTTATATCCTTCATATTACAGCTTCAAACATTATAAAAAATTTAAGAGGGAAATAAAGGCGCCATTATCAACAGCAAGAAGTATAATAATTTGTAAAGCTTTCATTTTGTAGGTTTTTCAATTCTAAATAAAAATATCTAAAATTTGATTTGTTTTATTTTTTGTTAAAATATTAATTTCGTGCATGTATGTTGTAAAATTGCGAAGTAGACGATCGCCTTAATTTATTTGACGTTTAAATTATTTCCCTGTGTAAATCTGACGTGCCGTTCGACGCGCCCTCTACTGCATTTCAAAACCAGATGGACTATAGGCTTGAGCTGAAATTATAACATAACCTATAATCAACTACTTTCCGAGACTGCCCCTTACCTGTTCTTAAAAGATTCAATCTGCTCCCGTATTTGAAGCCAGCCACTGGCCTCCTCCGTTCTCCGTTATTGCAATTGGATCTTCTAATCTAAAAGTTCAGTAGTCCCCGTCAAGTAATTTCAGTTCATTATTTTATTTGTTTTGAAAATTCGGTAATTTACCTTCAGTAATTGCTGAGTTAAGATTAACCGCCACCGGAAAAATTCAGTTTCCTTTTAATGTAATAAGCCCACTTAAAAAACTACAAACTCCGAACATAATTTTCAAAGGTTATGTTGATGATATTTTCTGTCTCATATTCCAGTGTCGTGCGAAATAAAATTTTTTCAATTCAATAAGATTTTGAAGTCATTTAAATTTGTAAATAAAATAAATTATTAAACCGCTTCCCTTTATGTTAAGTTTCCATTTATTATTCATTTGCTCCCGTTTTTTTTGTTTTTTTTTTCATTTATTGTAAATATATTATTAAGATTGCTTCCGTTTTCATTTATTGTAAATATATCATTGATTCACTTCCATTTGTACTATAATAAAATAAACAGTTAATAATTTACTAGAACCATTTTTTTTTATTCTTTTATTTTAGTTTTAAAGTTTTCTCTTCAAAAAACTTTTGGCGCCTGTGTGACAAATAAGTGTCAAATAAAAGCATCGACGAGACGTCCTCAGCCCTGGCTACCCAAGGGGCAATTTACACGAGCGCAGAATAGCGTTACAACGTAAAATGCTACTTGAAATCTGCGAAGGAGGCAGCTTTGGAGCAGTACAATGCTAAACCCTTTGAACGGTGGTCATGTGTTAATAGAAAACGAGGAAGAAATGAAGATAGTAGGCATGGCTTTGTTAGTGACCATTTTCCAGAATTAATTAAGAAGAGAAATCACGGTGCTTTAGCTTTGCAGAGGTACATTTTTTAAAAATTTATAATAGCATAATTTATTTAATTTTGGTTTTCTTAATTATTTTAGTGTTCGATGTAGAGAAATCGCAACTACAGAAGCCGCAACACCTCTGCGAAGGAGGCAGCTTTGGAGCAGTACAATGCTGAACCCTTTGAACGGTGGTCATGTGTTAAGAGGAACGAGGAAATGTCAGTGTAGATCAAGTGCCACAAGAATTGCTAGAAATAGCCAATAATGCATTAATTTCAGCATTTATGATTTCGCTAGACATCGATGTTTCGAAATTTAATTTAAAAACTTGTTGCCAGAATGTTTTAGGCAATTTAGTAAACGCTAATGTTATTTCCATTGCCATAAAAAATATGTTATTTTCAGAATTCAGTATCACGATGCAGAAATGGTAATTATTTAGCTACAAATGTTTTAATTTATTTCAAATTCAAAATATTTACAATTGTTTACTTATATAATATTTTATTATTTATGGTACAATTTAAACTATTTATAATAAAACCTATTTATTTGTTATTTATACTGATTGTTACCTGATAAAAAGCTATTAAAAATAAAGAAAAAAATCTGATGTGACAACACATTACTTTCCCATTTAGTAGATTCCACTTTATATTATATTAAATATTAATAAAACAGATGTTAACACAAAACAATTTTTAACTCGATAAAATACACAAATTACTTTGAGATATCAAAGTTACGAAATTTAATTTGTAATTTAACATGGTAACTCATATTTTTTAAAAGCACTTATTTTATATTTTCATTTTAACAATAATTATATAACATGTTTGCATTGAAAAATTTTTAAAATTGACATTTTCCAAAAAAAATTAGAAATTTGCGGAATGCCGTGCCGTCTATATGCAATAAAATTTTAACTATGGGCGTAATGACGTCAGAATTAATTTTTTATAAGTAATTAAAAAATTCGTTTGGTATTAACTACATAATATGGTAATAAAAGTAAGTTAAAATATTAAATTATAGTAATGAACAATACAAATCACTTTGACAGATCAAAATTATCCAAGGCAAACCATATTTATTTAAATAGCCCTTATTTTATTTTTGCATTTTAACAATAATTTAAGAGGGAAATATCAAGTGTGGGGTATCAAAAGATGCGGAAAAATAATCTCTTTCGATTGATATGATTTTCAATCCCATATGTTCCACCGGCAAGCGGCAATGCTCTTTAACAATTTTCATTCCCCTAAAAAAGGGGTTAAAAATGGACGGTTTTCAACCAAAATCTAATCAGCTCTTTAGACAGCTACTTCAAACTAGTGTATAAAATTTCAACTCAATCGGTGCACGCGTTTGTCTGAAAACGTTGACGAGAAAATCACCACACATCACACTTCATACATCACACTTCATACTTCATACATCACACACACATCCGGACATCATTCCAAAATTGGTCTTAAACAATTCGTATGGGCTCATAGACCATGGGAAAAATGCTAACTCAAAATTTTTTTTTAACTCGATAACAATACTTTCCTTTACTACGTAAATGGGAAAGTAAAAAACAATAAATTCTAATTTACATGATTATTTCATAAATTTGTCATCTGCAAGAATTGGCGAAGATAAATTGACAACAGCACATCATGTGTTTATTAAACTAATAAACGGTGTAACAATAACGTTCTAGCTACATCCAAATCTAGTCACAAAATTCACATTTAAATGGTTTTTCGCCAGTGTTTTTTCACCTCTTCTTTAATGTCAATAGAATGATGTAAATCTTCTAACTTGAATTTCACATCTTCTACATTAAATTTCACATCTTCCAATTCATCCGATACCTCCGTTTCAAATTCGTAGTTGCAACCTGGATAATATGACAACAAAAATAGTAAGGTTAACTTTTGAATGTGGTTACGCACATTATGAAAACACATTAAAAAATTTGTTATACTTACATATTAATATTATTTCACCAGAATAAACAATAATCAGTACGGTATAAAACTCATATGAAAACAATGCAAGATTTATTTTTACTCTTTACTCTTGATGACGTCAAATATTTAGTTGATATTAAAGCCACCAGGGTGCGTACAATTAATAGTTTTCCCTATAGGGGAAAAATATTAATTGTACGCACCCTGGTGGCTGTAATATCAACTAAATATTTGACGTCTTAATTAATTAAAATTATTTTAAAAATTAATTAAAACACGTTAAATTTATTATTTTTTATTAAATTATTTATTTATTACTTAGTTGTAATGTATTATTATCGTTCAAAACCAAATCAAAGTATTTCTGAGCGAGGTCAAGTGAGGTTATATCATTAGCGTGCATCAGCGTGACGTCACGTTGATGTTGCTTACAGCGCACCATCCGTTAATATTTCTCCCCTATAGCAAATAATTTTCAATACAAAGGTTAAAAAAACTTGTTAATTTTTTACGTTTTCCTAATTTAATCCCTCAAAAAAAATAACCCACATTTATGACGATAAAATTATTCCTTACTCATAAAAACTTGCTGCTATGCTATTTATTATCTAGACTTCATATTTCTACTTATTACGGCAAACTAAGTAAAATATTTAAAAACTAGATGATAGCCCGTCCGAGGACGGGTAGCTAGAAGGACGGGCAGCTACCCAAGGTAACTTAAGTTGAATGAAGATTAAGGAAAGCTCTCAGTGCAATCCAAAAGCCATATGACCTTGGCTGCCTGCCCGTCCTTCTAGCTACCCGTCCTCGGACGGGCTATCATCTAGTTACATACAGTTGTGCAAACTTTCTTGTTTGTCCTTCAGGTGGATACAGGTTTGTGGTTCTGTGGTACGTCTGTCCATGAATTTTGAAAACGTATGGTTAATTAATGCTTAATTTTAAAGTCTTTCAAAAACTTCCCGGAACACTACATTTTGTGTAAACCAGTCTGTAGCTCTAAGTTGTCCTTGTCTAGAATTGTCTTTAATTAGGATTTTTATATTTTGTCGAAGTCGAGATCGCGAGAGAGCTACATAGAGTTGTCCGTGTGAAAATACCGGTTCAGTCAAACTAATTCCGACATGTTCGTATGTTTGCCTCTGCGACTTGTTTATCGTTACGGCGAAAGCGGGAATTATCGGAAACTGGCGTCTTTTAAGAGTAAAGGGCAAATTACTGTCTGTAGGTGCAATGTCAATTCGAGGAAGGATAACAATTTGCCCTCTGTGCGACTCTGAAATTATCTCGCACGTAATGGAACGCCGATGCATATTTCGAACGACCATCCTGGTACCGTTACACAGCCCTTTTCCGGGATTTAAATTTCGAATCAACATTACTATAGCTCCGCGTTTTAATATTAATTCATGTGGAGGTACTCCTGATGGCGTTTGGCTGTTGAGAAATTCTGGAGGATAATAATTATTAATAAGATCATTACTGTCCTCTGTAATGATCGAGTCCGAACTATGATAAATCTGACTCTCCCCATTTAATTGCCGAATGATATTGTTGTTGATTTCGAGCGTTTCTTTGTTGGTGGTTGCAAGAATCACCCGCTTGGAAAGCTCATCAACAGAGAGTTTCGCGATCGAGTTTCCGAATATCTTAAATATAATGTCGCCTTGAACAATCATATCTGTCGGAATCTGGATGGCGTCCTCCGGGAGTCCCTCAACGGATGGCAAACTTCCATTACCAATATTGAGCAACCACTGGTTGAATACATTTTGGTCTTCACTTCTCATATTGGAAATCAAGGACAATTGTTTGAAGTATTTCCAAAATGGACTCGACGTTAAACACGCTTCAATAACATCAATTCGTTTTCTCTTTGGCATCACCGGGAGTGTTTGGCGAAAATCACCTCCAATAACAATAGATTTACCCCCAAATGGACTGTTATTATTCATGAGTTCCCGCAATAATAAATCAATGGCTCGAATTCCATCCTTTGGCAACATTGTTATCTCATCCATAATGATAAGCGCGGCTTCTCTAACTTTCTTGGCTTCAGCTGTTGTTTGCTTCATTTTGGAGACCGATGTATCGTCCAACGGAACAGGCAATTTAAATCCACTATGGATTGTGCGTCCACCTTTCATTAGTGTTGCAGCAATTCCTGTTGAGGCAAAAGCGACCACCGTTTGACCACGCCCTCTTAAGAAGGTTATTAAAGTATTATAGAGGTACGTTTTCCCCGAACCACCTGGAACCGTTAAGGTAATGCAGTCGGTGATTGTCCCCTAAATCAATTCCATCTATTATGCTCTGGAACGCAATAAGTTGTTGAGGATTCAATGTCGCGATCAGCAATTGAGCTTGTACTGCTTCTTCTCCCGATTGAATTCTTCTTGTTGAGTTATTGCTTGTTCAGGTAATGCAGTCGGTTGTGGTAGTCCAAAAAAAGAGCAAGACACTCCGTGTTGCTGAAAAACATGTTCGATATCATTTAGAGCCAGGTTAAAAGATATTCCTTCATCATGGTTACTGAGGAAATCGACAGCCATGTGTCCTCTAAATTTTTCCCACAGCAGCAAAGGTCTTGCTGGCAAACAATAAATGCAGATAAATGCAAAAGTTTGCCGCATTTGTGGTGGCAGCTGGAAAATAACAACTTCGTCCAGACATCTCTCCCATTCATCATCTGAGGAAAGAAGATTTCGATGAAAAGCAGCTTCTTGGAACGTTGCATATTGGACATCGTCAACTGTTCGAAGAAATTCATAGCTTGTTGCACCCGGAACATGAAGCAACAATAATCGGAGATGGAATCGTTCCAAATCATTTATTCCCACCGTGTACATGCGAGTTACTATTTTTTCGCCTCCACGCTGCCGCGCTGCCCATTTACTTCTATTGAATACATAATGGTACGGAATTTCTGTATATAGAAACTGATTAGCTGTCACATCGTTTCGATTTAGTTGAAACCATGCCGTGAGCTTAGTGTTTCCACCAGACGCTTGATCAATAGCTTCTTGCTCATGACCGGCTTCAAAATAAATTCTCTGTTGGCGATATAAATGAACGGGTAGTCGATAAACCACATGCGATCGGTCGTGCATTTTAGATTCAAGCAAACGCCACATAGCTTCTGGCGCACTTACGTATCTGGTGTCAATAAAAGATGCAACTTCATCATGAATCAATTGTTGATCGTCTCCAGTACCAATAACGACGTTCGCGCAATCATGTCATTTGTAAATGTACTTAATGGCCCTTAGTGATGTGCAAACTTCTACACTGATATGAGCGTCATACTTAAGTACCAAAAACTTGTTGTAAGTATGGAACAACAAACCGATTATCCATCATCTTTCCTCTAACTTCCGTCGTAGGTTCCACTCGTCGACGATAGCGCGGATAGCCGTTAATGTTAGTTGTTGTCTCGAGTTGAAAATCTTTAGGAAATTCTTTTTTGCATTTACCATTCTCCGTGCATGGCGCAAATGGATGTGAAGCACCGCAAGGACCGTGCATCATACATCGAGTAACAATTTCGAATAATCGTGGGTTTAGTGCGATGTCTGGTATCTCGGCACTAACTACATCGTCGATACGTTCAGATGTTTTGAATTTATCATCATCATGGAGCACAATCAGGATATGAGCATGAGGAAGACCTTGTTTTTGGAATTCAATGGTATAGGCAAATGCTTTGCATCGCCCTAAAACATGAAGAATAGTTAAATCTTCCATTAAGGCCTTCAACTTTAGCTTAAAGACCCTGGCAACTAAGTCAGGACGATCTGATGCCGATTCTCCCCGTCTTAAATTAGTTGTTATTTCTGGCCACTTTGGATTTGCAGTGAATGTGATGAAAAAGTCAGGTGGGCCGTATTTTCCAAAAATTGACATTGCATTTGAAGTCTTTGCCGCATGTTTCTCGGAGAGCCTTCGAAAGAGGAAGGAAGAATAACCGACAAACCAGCTTGCACTCCAGCATCGTGGGCTGCATTTTGAATATGATCGGATAGACCTTGATACAATTCAGTACGCAATTTACTTTGTTGATATCGTATGTAGTTCAAATTATTGGCTTCCACTTGCAAATATGAGTCGACAATCCACTGTTGCGTAAGTTTTCCCGCACTCATCATCGGATTGAAATCGTTTCTAATTGCTGTTTGCGCAACTTTAAATTGTAACATGCTGATTTTATTACGGGATTGCCGATATCCTTCGCAACTCCAATTGGGTTGCCACCCCGGTTCGCCAAACGGATAAAGAATGCCATAAGTCATAGGGTCAAGATTTGGACTGAGAATATTGATACGAATGAATTGTTGTGCATTGTCGACGGGATTTCGAGGATAGATACGGATATCACGTTCAAAAGGAGGTTCGCCGTCATCATTTACGAACACCATTGCAATTTCATTGGACGTTGGAGCATTGTAACGTCTTTGATCAGACTGCCGATCGCGCCGCATCACATATTGATGACCGGAACTGGTTGTCCTTCTTCTTCGGCTCGTACACGCTCTTGTTGCTCAATTTCTTTCATCAGGCAATATGAAGCTGCGATACGATTGTTGACGCGGAAGAAACGATCGATTTTCTCAATCACTTCAGGTAGACAACCTCTATTCTCAGGCAGATTTACTCGTTCATTGACCGCTTCTGTCGTGTCCATTACATACAGTTGTGCAAACTTTCTTGTTTGTTCTTCAGGTGGATACAGGTTTCTGGTTCTGTGGTACGTCTGTCCATGAATTTTGAAAACGTGTGGTCCGTTACCCGGCATTGAAACAATCTCTGCTCCCATTGAAGCGAAAGAAACCGAGGAATTGTAAGAGCGGATGTGCTGACGAAAGTTCTTGTAGTAAGGATTTTCTGAATCTGAAAGCATAGAGCGAAGAAATTCGGGATATAACAATAGATTCCCATGTTGATCGAGCGGTTGCGGAATCTTCACTTTTCCTTTATGACAGCAGTTGTTAAATTGTTTATCAACTGGACGCTCCTTGGCGAAATTCTTGGAGCCGCAGAACTGACAGATGGAATTCATTTCTCCACAATCGTGTCGAGTAACGTGAGATTCATCAAATCTCAATGCTCTTATTTGGAGTTGAATTGCTTGACTTTGGTATCGATTTTCTTTCTGTCGATGTATCGCATGGGATCGAGCGTTAGCAGCTTGCCGCGCTTGAGTTTCTTCTAATGTTTCACGTTGTTGACGTGTCGCATGGGATAGAGCGTTAGCAGCTTGCCGCGCTTGAGTTTCTTCTAATGTTTCACGTTGTTGACGTGTCGCATGGGATAGAGCGTTAGCAGCTTGCCGCGCTTGAGTTTCTTCTAATGTTTCACGTTGTTGACGTATCGCATGGGACCGAGCGTCAGCAGCTTGCCGCGCTTGAGTTTGTTCCAAAGTTTCACGTTGTCGACGTATCGCATGAGACCGAGCGTCAGCTTGTCGCTGTGATCGAAGCTGTTCTTCTGTGTTATTAGCTCTTGTACGTGCTTTTCTCTCACGATTCAATCGCCGTCGCTTTGCAGCAGGATTTTCTAAATTTTCATTATCCATTATGGAAGTTCACATAATGCTTTTTTGGAAATAGCTGTCCTATATAGACAAAATGATACGATGATACGTTGATCCGATGATACGTTGATACGATGATACGTTGATACGATGATACGTTCATCCGATGATACGTTGATCCGATGATACTAATTATCCGTTATGCGTTCGGTTCGGTTCGGTTTGCTTCGGGTATTTCCGTGGGACAGACAGAAGGAAGGAAGGAAGTAAGGAAGGACTTGGCCTTTTATAATAAGAGATTATAAATGTGACAATACCAATTAATCCAATCAAAATAATTGGATCCTTGATGCACAAAAAGGAGTCGATTAATAAAGAAGGTTATGTTGGAAACATGAACACGCATAAATCAAACAGCTAAAGTTTGAAATTGACGCTAGGAGGCGTGATGGATATTTAAAAGTAAGAACACACTAATTCATAATTTGTATAAGGTGTCGCGTGTTCGCAGATAACAAAAGGGAAAAACAATAGGGGGTAATTTTAATTTAATATTAAGAGTTGGGATAATTTGTGTAAACATTTGAAAAAATCAAGTTGAATTTCAATATTCATGTTAAATAAAAGAATTTGTATTGATAAATATTTGTCTCATTTTGGAATTTTGTATTCTAAAAACCAAATCGAGTTTAGGTTAAATAAATTAAAAGAGAACGTAAAGTCATCCAGAAAGAACCGACAAACTCAGATGAGAGTAACTTCATGCAAAAGGTAAAGAGCTAGCCGAGAACAAGTCAATAAGCAAATTATATTAAAAAAATTAAATATCAATTATCAAACAAAAAAAATACGATTGACGTGTCATTACCCGCACCTCATCGCAATAATATGTTACAACATGGTTAGAGAAAATTGCCACGCGGGTGGATATTTCAGCAGGATAATGACCCAAAACATATTTCAAAGCATGTTAAGGGGCAAAAAATGAGGCGAATTTTACTGGTGAAAAATGACAAATTTACACCAGAATTGGGTGAAATTTACACCATTTTTGGGGTAAATTAAAATTTACCTTCATTATAGTGTATTTCTACCCCCAAAACAGAGATAAACATTGTATTAAAATAAAGTTTGGTGATTATATTTTAACCAATCTAAACTTTTTTGTTAGTAGGTACCTTACATGATGATTTTAAAAAATATCAAAACATTACATTGCAATAAGTTGAGTGATGCAATAAGTTGAATCAGCAGGCTCCAGTAATATGTAACTCAAAACGAAGAGTAAGGACTTCACAGCACAGTATGAGATGATTTTATTTTCTAACCTCAGTGTGCAGGTGTTAATCAGTTATTAATGTTGTTAGACCACGGATGCATTGTAGTAGTTTGTTTTTTGACTAGTTTTGTGGCCGTTTAAACTTAAGGTAGGTGTCTTGTAATAATATTATAATGTTGAGATTAATCTATGGGAATCCCTAGAGTATTGGGATTGGAAACTGGTGATTTCTGAATATCCATAATTAAGAAAGTGTCCGGTTTACAGGAGTCGCATAAAAACCACGTTTTGATTTTTGTTGTAATCAACCACTAACCAGTGCAATGTCATCAAGTTCTTTAAATTGTTTCATGTGTAGTAATACGTTTTCGACAATTCGTTTGTATAACTGTCATCAGTATTACCATCGTAACATTTTGCAAGCAAGATTTGTGTGCAAGTTTGATAATTGCAAATTAGGGTGAGGATGTCCTAACACCTGTCACTCCGAATGAGTTGAAACTTTGCAATCGCAAAGAGGAAGGTTTATATAGGCCCCTCCTGCAAAAAAATTCTGAGAATGTATTATCAAAATTTTGAGTAAATCGATTTTGAAGTTTGCTAATTTACATGTAAAATTAACGAGATTCCCGCGCATCACTCATTTAAGACTTAGAGTATTTTTGCCTTCATCTCGGTTTGCTTGATTGGTGGCGCCTTCTCGTATGTTTAGCTCCGCCGCGTAGCGGCTCTGAGCACGAAAAACCGCCCGGAGATGCGGAGCATCGGAGGGTAGGTTTTTTTGATGCTCACAGCTCTGGCCAAGCCAAAAATTAGAAGGCAAAAAAAATTTTCCCTACTTTTCAAATCGATTTTTCTCAAAATTTTGACTATACATTCTCGGGCGAAATTTTTACAGGACACTCTAATAAGGTTCATTTTGCTAAAAAAAATATTTTGGGGCGATTTCGGGTGACAGGTAATTATCCCCCAAATTAGAATATGTAAGATATAAGAATTTTAAAATGCATTTGTATAGATTTCATGTACAAAAACAGAAAAAAAGACGTTGGTTTTTCTGTGCAATGTTTGTAGATGTACTTAATTTTCAAGGTTCTTCAAGAATTACAATTTCATCTCACATGTATGATCATATAAGAAGTGGGGTTGACGTTAAATGCCCTTTTAGTAATTGTTCAAAACCGTCTCATACATTCAAAACAACGGCAAGTCTGAAATCTCACATTTACCGATTTCATTCTGAAAAAGTCATAGAGCAGGAAAAGCACAATCAGTGTCAAGTTGTTGAAGAAATGTTTGATGACTTAGATGCAAGTGATGGTATTTTCAATTTTCAGCAATCAGCAACCAACAGAATCGCGCATTAAAAATTATCAGAGAGATTATATTACATCTTTGGCATCAATGTATTTGGTTTCGCAGGCAAAATTTTTTTTAACCGAAGCTGCTTTACAAACGATAATTGATGGATTTTCGGATATAAATGAAATAAGTTTACATAATTTGAGATATTTGTTAAAAAGAGAAATGAATTGCACGCAAAACACTGAAAAAATTATATCACATAATAATTGTTCTTTATTTCGATTTGCACATTCCTCCAATGGCGAATTACGAAGCCCATATCTGCGAAAAAAGTTTTTCAAAGATAATTTTAACTACGTTGCACCAATTGATGTTCATAATATAAAAACATTAACCGATAATATGTTACTAAGAGCCCAGAAAATCATAAACTTTGGCAACAGTAACAAATTTACAACGGAACCGATGGATGAAGATGATTTTGACGATAACTTGAAATTGATAGTCGAAATTTTTATCAGGTATTTTAAAGAAAATATTACATACATTTTTTTACAAGCGAATGTAAGTTTCCTGTTAAATTGTGTTATTTGTCAATAATAAATATGTATTGCTGTTTTCAGGGTGAAGAACAAATAGAAACCTGTCCTAACAATGCTCCTTACATCCTACAATTTCAATCAGGTAATAATGATTGTATCTAATAAGAATTATTATAATTGAAGGGCTTGGTGCAATAACCGACTAAACGCCAATTTTACTCAATATGAGTTGAATAACTTTTCACGTACCAAAAATAGGCTGCACCGTTTGGTCCAGGACCCGTTCACGTATCTTGATAATTAGTAAATTAATTAAAAATTTTATTTAAATGGTTTTCTTTTTTACCTTTTATAAATAATGAATTTTCAATAATACACTATTATTTTGCTTGTTGGTATAGGAAAATTCGGCTATGTGAAATTTAAATAATTAAATAATGTTTACATGATTATCAGAAGAATTTAATAATATTACTAAAAAAGGACCCAGATAGTTTTTTTCTTTCTCAAAACTATATGATTTATGCGGTACATAGCTCGTTCTTGCACTGAGCCCTTCAATTTGATTTTGTGAGTTTCGGTATATTTTGTGAATCACCCTGTATTATATAATATATATTCTCAAAATATTATAATCTTATGTGTTATGTGCTTTGCAGATTCTTACTGGGTTGTAGCAGAGCGACAACAAATTGTGAACGTTTCCTCATTTAAAGAGGGATTAGAGATGGGGTTCGCACTTTATTACATGCTTAATTTAGAATACCCAAAATCAGCTGCTAATTCATTTGAAAGTATGCAGAGATACTTTCTTAAAATACACCCGGACCAAGGTACCAAAAATAAAAAAGGTTCCCTGAGTAAAACCAAAATTATTGGATTACTAACAAAACTGAGAGACTTTTAATGATGGTGAGTATTAGTAATATATCTAACCTAAATCAAATTAAATAACCTATCAACGTTTTGTAGATATTTACAATCACTTGAAGATATGATGAAGAGAGACAGTTTTTCATTTTATATAAGTGCCTGGATTTTTGTTTTCATTAGTTTTAATGTGTTAGTATTTTAGTTTATAGTAGTAGCTTAGTGTGTTTTTTTTTCATTTATTTAAGTTCTTGGACTTTTGTTTTCCTTAGTTTTAGTGTGTTAGTATTTTAGTTTGGTAGTAGCTTAGTGTGCCATTAAATAGCCACTCTATATTTGCTCTATATCTAAATATATAAAAGAGAAGATCTGCGTGTTTGCGTGTTTGTTTGCGTGTTCGCTATATGTTCCTAGACCCTTGGACCGATCTCAACCAAATTTTGCACAGTTATTTTGTAGGTCCAGGCGCAACTATTCGTGCATAAATGGAGAAGAAATTCGAGCGGGGAAAAAAGTTATTCGCTTTTTTCGATAAATCAAATCACAAGTCAAACAAAAAATTTAATTTGTCAAAAATCGAAATATATTCTGACGTACTGTCAGTGATTCAAAATACTGTCAACAGATGGCGGGAATAGCGGCTTTAATTCAAAAAATCAAAACCACTAACAAATTAATCTGAATGCCGCGAATAAGACCGGAGCACTTTGGTGACCGGACACATGACAACTGACCCCACGGACAACTGAACACACGGACAACTGAACACACGGACAACTGAACACACTGACAGCTGAACACAATCTTAATTTTTAAATTTAAATATTTGTTATTTATTTTTATAATAATGAAATAGTAAATTTGAGGTTTACGATTTTACAATTATTGTTTTACATGCTAATTAAAAATAGCCAATAGTTTTTCAATTCTTTTTTTCAAATGATTATTTTCAAAATGACACCCCACAAGGATGGTCCATTTTAGCTAATAAGGTTTTAAACCGACTTTGCATTGTTCCTCGACAATTTTGCAACGAGATCTCTCAACTTTCGTTCATTTTCGCCATCGATGTCACAACAAAGAGATGCGAATTTCAGATTTTTTCAAAAAATGTCAACTTTGAGGTCATTTTTTTGGGTCGCGAAAAAATAATATTACTAAATGTTTTTCGACAAAAATTCTTGGAATTACTCGGCAAATGAGATTTCGTCGTTAAAATTTCGATTTTCGAAGAAAAAATTTTGCAATTTAATGTTCAAGGGAGTGCCCTTCAAAAAAAATTTGAAAATTTTGTTTTTCATTTTACAGCTTTGCGGTGCGAGATACGAAAAACAGCTATAGAGGTAAAATTGTTTAGGCCCTGGGTCTACTTGCAATGCCGGTGGAAAATTAAAAATCCCTTCGTAAATAAGGACGCTATGGCCGTGTGAAAAATTTTCTAAATTTCGACCTTAAAGTCGTTGTGGCGCGACGACTATGAAACAATTTTTAATTTTAAAAACGGTATTGGGTGGCATTTCTCGAGCGCGAATTTTTAGAAATGAATACTTTTTTTCGTGCGGCGTCAATTAAGGTGGCAAATTGCAAAAACGCAAATTTTGAAAAATTTCGATTTGAAATCGGACCGTTTTATATTATATAAATATTTGCGCGCAATTTTAAACGAAACGAGTTGGTTTTTCGAAAAATTTTATTGAACACTTGCCGTTTTATTTGGTGAATTTAAGCGGTACGTGAAAAAAATTTCAATTTTCCACAATTTTTTTCAACGTCCCCACATAATGTGCCGAAAGAATTGTTGGATTAATGTTAAATTTTTAACGGGGATGCTTTATACTTACAACAAAGTATTGGGATAATTTTTTTAAATTTTACATCGCATCCCGCAATACTTTTTAGCCGTCGAGTTTGTGATTTTGTACAGTTTTGGAAGAGCTTTCTACATTTAGCAAAATTTTTGCACAAAGGAAAATTAATTTTTTCAAATTTTTTACATCAGTTATCTACGAAAATGCTCACTGAAGACGCTTATTCTGTTAAAATAGCAATTTTCCAAAATAAAAACTTTCGATTTAGTTTCCAAGAGTTAAAGATCCCGGTGGGGTGTATGGATCATCTACAGGGATGTTTTAGCTGTTGTAGGTAATGGGGTAAACCTCCAATTGGGGAAAGGGGGCCAAGCCCCCTGGCGAGGCGCGAAGCGCCAAGTTTACATGTAACGTCAGTTAACGTGATAAATTGCAAAAAATGAAAATTTGTAGAAATTAAATTGGAGATCGAGTTGATTATGCATATAAATATTGACTAAAAACAATGAAATCTCCGCGAAAAGTTAAATCTGCCACAAAGAGGTGGATCTGCCGCAAAGAGGTGGATCTGCCGTTAGGTTAGTGTTAGTTTTTGATATTTATTTAGAAAACTAATTAAAAACAAACAAATCTCCGCGTAAAGTTAAATCTGCCGCAAAGAGGTGGATCTGCCGGGAAGAGGTGGGTCTGCCGTTAGGTTAGTGTTAGTTTTTGATATTTCTTTAGAAAACCAATTAAAAACAAACAAATCTCCACGTAAAGTTAAATCTGCCGCAAAGAGGTGGATCTGCCGCGAAGAGGTGGATCTGCCGTTAGGTTATTGTTAGTTTTTGATATTTCTTTAGAAAACCAATTAAAAACAAACAAATCTCCGCGTAAAGTTAAATCTGCCGCAAAGAGGTGGATCTACCGCTACCTCGAACTTTTTTCCAAGTTAAACGAAAAAAGTGAGAATGGACTCAAAAATAATAATTGTTCGAAATTGCATTGTTTAAATTACTTAATATTACCCCATTTATTGTACATTTTTATTATATTCAAACTATGTCTGCGAGGTGCTGCAACCCATCATACAATTTATACAATTTATGCATGTGTATTGCAACTCCCCACCTTTAGTCGCTTCATAGCGTCAGTATGTCTTGTGAAGTCAAATCGCTCACACGTATTGATGAGTGATCTTGTACGTACAAATTACTCACATGTTAAATGAGTTGTGCTTCCATTGTAAACTGCACATATGTTTGCACCGCATAACTCAAAGTTCGTTTAATGCTAATAAACCAATATTACATTACAACAATCTACAAGTGTTTTATTTCTTCACTCAACAAAAGAAAAGTTCGCTGTTCAAAGGGGTGTATTTGACAATACTTCCCCATACGTAGAAAAGGCTCTACTGCCTCCTACACATTTTTGGTCCTTCGAAAGCCGCATTTATGGTAAGAAGACCCGCATTTTGGTCCTACCAGCAATCATCAAAAATCACGAGTTATAATCGATTATCTGCCCGTGACCTCAAGCAGGCGACGGTAGATAAGGTTATACTACGTGACCACAGCATTTGGATTCAGCAACACGGATTTACGACCCCTATTTTTGGTCCAGCGGATGACGCATCATCCAAAAAACGCAAGTACAAATTTCATATTTCAAGCTTGACGCCACTAGTCAGCCATTTTTAATGCTAACCTCTATACGAGGTCCGCCTTCGCCTTGTTCAAGAAGACAAGCGCCATTTAAAAAGCTAGCCTCTCGACAGGGGTACTCCACCTTCAAAGAAAGAAAGTCGGTAATTATAGCTAACTGTAATTTTACCATTCCTACAGATTCCTGTTTTCTACTTGTTATTCAAGTTACTAACCTTCGTATTTTTAATTTGCATAAAATTTTCAATGTCAAACATGGATCAATTAAGAAAAGCCAGAAGGCAATTAAAATTAACAATCAATAGATTTGAAGCAGCTGTCAAATCAATAAAAGATTGCGAACAAAACATTTTAGGTTATCAAATTGGATTATTAACAACTTTTATTAACAAGGGAAAACATTCAAGCACCAGGTGCGAACAATTCAAAAACCTTCCTGCTCTCGACAGAGTTGCGAAGGTAACTCAAGGGGCTGACACCCCAACTGTGCCTGTAGTCGCGCGTTCGACGGCTACCATTTCTTCTGAAAAATTCACAAGTCTTCCTGTTCTCGACAGAGTTGCGAAGGTAGCCCAAGGGACTTACGCCCCAACTGCACCGATAGTCGCTCTTACGACGGCTAACACTTCTGATGATGACGAAACGCAAGTCATATCCGCCTTCTGTACAACGGCCACCCAAGTTTTGCTTCCGACAGCAACGGCCAAAATAAAAGATGACACGGGAAACTACAAAACCGTGCGAATATTATTAGATTCGGGTTCTCAATCGAACTTCATCAAGCACAACGTATGCACTAAATTAAATTTACACGCGACAAGCGCCAATGTTTCTGTTTCGGGTCTAAATAATTCAACGACCCACATAAAATCCAGATGTAACCTCGAGTTACATGCAAACCATTCAAATTTTAAAATCAAATTATCTTGCCTCGTGATAGATCAACTCACAGGTAGTGTTCCAAGCTTCACCATGAAGAACGGTAATTTTAAAATACCTCAAAATATACTGTTATCAGATCCTGATTTTGACAAATCAGGGGAAATCGACCTACTAATAGGTTCACCATCATTTTTCAAACATCTTTGCATTGGGCAAGTTAGGCTAGGTACTGACCTGCCTATCTTACAAAAAACGCACCTAGGTTGGATCATTTCGGGTCCAACATGCACTGAACAAAATAATAATCAAATTCAATGTAATTTAAGCACCTCCAAAGACTTGCAAGACCAGCTTGCTAAGTTTTGGAAAGTTGACAATTATCCTTCCGAAAGGGTTTTGTCAAAGCAAGAAAATGAGCGTGAGGCACACTATGTCTCAAATGTCCGTCGCGACGCCAACGGGCAATGCATTGTTTCAATTCCATTTAAGGAATCGCCAGTCATTTTGGGCAAATATTATTCAATCGCTAAAAAACGATTACTCTCTTCAGAAAAACGCTTACTGGTTAACCCAGAATTTAAGCAAATTTGCGCTTTGGATATTGTTTGGCGGCATAGCCCCACGAAATGCCATTCAGCCGACCTCTTGTCAAGAGGAACCACTCCTCAGGTTTTAAGGAACTCCACTTTATGGTGGAACGTTCCACCTTGGCTTCTACAGAATGCGCCACCTTGGCCACCTCCTAATGTTTGCACAAGTGAACTTCCAGATTACAAAAAGGAAGCACAAGCTCTTGTGACTACTGTCCAAGAGACACAATCCTATTCGGAAATTATTCCAATTTCACAAAACTCGAAAGAGTCGTAGCTCACTGTCTACGTTTCAGAAAAAATTGTTCTGCTCTCAAGCAAGAGCGCGATTACGGACCTTCAACTGCAACCGAGCTTGCAAATTCAAATTATTCTCAAAATAAAAAGCACCCGCCTTCAATCGATGGCAAGCATCAATTGTCCGAACTTATATTTTCTCGTGAACATTTAAGAATGTTACATGCAGACCCACAACTTGTTACGAAAAATTTTCACTTTTCGCAACAACGTTGAATTTATAAATTCAACTTTTAACATCTAGCAATATATTTCGTAGCACCCCGTATAGCGAGCGTGATTGACGGAGATTAAACTCGCGCATGCTATGATAAGAGGTCATTGGTGGGCGCTCGAACGCTCCGGTCATGTTTGAAAGTGCTGTGAAATGGTTATCAGTTTTTGGTTCAAAATTTTGAAAAGGGATGATTCGATTTTGTGAGGGTTCCCATCCATCAATACGAATGGTTTTTTGAATTTTGCGCTTCAAACCCTTCATGGGGATGTGACATTCGTGATTTGAGGGATGGTTGATTTTTCCCGGATCGTACATTTTTTGTTGGACCCATGGTCAGTGCTTCCTGTGAAATATTACTTCATTTTCACAATGGTAAGTCACCTAATAATTTTGTTCATTGCTTCGCAGTTACTGGATAATTAATTTAGCCAAATTTTCTTCCGTACACCTGGAGAACGATGACGTTGGAGTTCACCCTTGACCAATTTATGTATTTTTTATGTGTAACATTTTGGTTTCCTTTTTGTCATGCATTTTTTTATTCTTAGAGTGGTCGCCAAGATTGCGATAGCCTTGCAATTTTATATTCCTGCGGCGAGGTGATATCAGTTTATCTTATCCAGTTCGCACTCGCAAGTGTGAAATGGATCGAATGTTCAGGTTGATATGTAATAAACTTAAAATTATTAATTATTGATATTTGTGTTTTATTTAATTAACTTGTTCAGGGTATTTATTTCCACTTATAACATCGAATAGCTTATGGTAAAATGCATTGACGAAGGGATTCCAAAGTGATCGTAGTACGTTCGAATTTCATATTTGAAATTCCATGTTGAACAATTTTTTTGTGTGTTTATTTTTGTTTTTATGTTTATTTTTTTATGAAAGGCTGCGATGTTCGACCCATATACAGGGTGCGGCATTTCACCGAGATTGCTGTCTTTTGTTTTATCATTGGGGATTCGATATGGTTCCACTTTATCGTGGGATTTTTATATAACCATTCGAATGTGCCCTTGGTTTATGTTTGGGAGTGATTTTCGGTGGCAATGTCGTTGCTACTGTGCTTGTTTTGGTCGGCTAACACCTCTTACATCCGACATCGCGTATATCTTTGCCTTCTGACAATGAACTTCTTATTGTTAATTTTAATTGTGTTGTGTTAGCAAAGCTGTTTCCTTGATCTCTCCGGGGTGTTTCTTTCACACGATCCACGACTCTCGCTGCCGCAATAAACGAGCTAGTTTAAAACCTAACACCAGGGCCCCACGCAAATTTAAAGTAGATGGTTTATCCTTCTGCGTGGACTTAATCTTTTCCGAGCTGACTTCTCATTAGAGCAGTAAGGAAAGATTTTGTATCAAACTGTTGTTGTCTACGTTACGTGATCAATTTTGGATCACAAACTGTATAAATTTGGTTAAACAAACCATGCACCTTGAACAAACCAGTTTATCTACTGAAGCATTCAGTTTTTCATTCAGGCGATTTGTTGCTCGACGCGATAAACCGTCACATTTGTATTCCGATAACGGAAAAAACTTTGTAGGAGCAAACCATCAGTTGCTCAAACTAGAAAGGTTTCTGACGAAACACGAATCTTCAATTCCTGCACAATTTTCCTACGAGGGAATTAGCTGGCACTTTACTCCAGCTCACAGTCTTCACTTTAGAGGCCTTTGGGGAGCAGAGATAAAATCCTGCAAGTTTCATTCAAAAAGAGTTTTTAGGCAATCACATTTTACATACGAAGAGTTTTGTACCTTGTTATATCAGGGAGAAGCTATCCTAAACTCCTTTCCCATTGCTCCACCTGCACCCAATCCTAACGACTTCCAGCCGTTAACACCAGTACACTTTCTGGTTGGACGCCCGTTAACTGTATCGCCAGACCCGATGCCACGCTTCTGGCAGAGAATCTTGTGGACCACTTCCAACGAATTCAACATGTTCTCCAACGTCACTACCGTGTTTGTGAGTGTCGTGAAAAACGATAATGCTAATTTGGTGTGTGTTTACAAAACTAATGTGAATTTTTTCTTATTTTATTTACCTGGACTTTGTGTTTTAATTCATGTACTTTGCTATTTACTTGTTTACTGTGTTTATATTTGTATTATAGAATTAAGTTCTGTATTTCAAGTTACCTCAATGTATTTAATTCAATTTATTTTGAAATTTTGTCATTTCAACCCGGGGGGTATGATCGAAATTGCATTGTTTAAATTACTTAATATTACCCCATTTATTGTACATTTTTATTATATTCAAATTATGTCTGCGAGGTGCTGCAACCCATCATACAATTTATACAATTTATGCATGTGTATTGCAACTCCCCATGATACAATAAGTTTAAAGATATGATACTAACCGATCCCATTTTCGTCCGAGTTTGCGCATGACGTCACTCGGAGAGTTGACGTATAATCACGATATATAATTTGTTCTTTTAAACCCGCTGTTGAACTAGCAAAATCACGAAAGTAAAGAGTTTTTGTACTTTCCTTGAACGAGTAATGAAATAATGGTTATTGCTATACTATAATATTATAATAAATTATTTTATTTAATTAATAAAATGAGAATATTTCGCACAGAAGGAATAATTTTATACGCTTTAACTGAAATAAAAGTACCTACCCACTTAATAATATTTTATTAACATTTCAAATTATTTTTTAATACAAAATATTGTATATAAGTAAATTCTGGCATTTGTTGTTATTATTTAAACGCTAATACGAACTGAGAAAATAATAAATGTGAAAATAACAAACAATAGCTTAAGTAAAAATCTGTAGTAATAAACAAAAATAATTAATTGCAGTGTTCGGTAATTAATAGTTTAACTTGAATTTTTAATACTAGGAAATTTGTATGGCACTTGACATTTTAACATATCTAATCGTTACACTGTATGGCATTTAGAATCAATTTGCATCAAAAACTTAAAATTTATTGTTTTGGTACTTGACTTTTATTTGAACCGGACACTCTTTCAATTAATAAAATTGAAAATATGTTTCGTTATTATGACGATATTGAGTCTTTTTTAAATGATTTTAAACTCCTAAAACCCTCCGCCCCGTAGAAAAGAAGAGGAAAACTTTTATAAAATTTCTTCCCCAACCGCTTCCTTTACGTTGCAAATAATAATTGTTGACCTGCGGTATGTGCGAATCGCCATCGATGCATTAGTTTTTATTAAATCTGGACCTTATGTGAAGTTTTTCGACGTATCTACATAATAAACGATAGGTAGAATAAATCTAAATAATTTAATCGCACCGTTTGACTAAACATATTTATTAAAAAAATTAAATTACAAAATTTCCTTCCACCCGGAGCACAAATCAAAGTAAAATAACACTTTATATATCTAAATTTATGCACACATTTCTAAATGCACTTTGTACACGGTGTTCGATTCCATTTAGACTCTTTGGCTTGTGAAATTATTGCGGATTAACAAAAAAATCAAAGTTCGTGTCCCATTCGTACACGGTCGATATACTATCTCGATTTGCTTCATAACAAAATGATTTCTAAGCAACTTAATGAGATGTGGTACTCCTGCAAAGACATAAATATTGTGCCCATTTGTAGGATTTGTAAACCATGTTTTATCAGAACTTATTTCTAGCTCATTGTGCAATGATCTATTACCTCCTCCAAGGTCACTAACCAATCCCACAATTTGGAATCCTAAAAAAATAATATACAGATAAAAATATTAAAGTAATTTGTTGTCTGTCTCACCTGATTTTTCCACAAAATTTATTATTTCATATAAAAGGGCCTTGGTCATTTTACAATCGTAATCGAAGAAAATTGCAAGCGTTACATTTGATGGAAATCGGTAAAACATCACATCTCCTGCAAAGTTCTTGGCTTGATTGTCGCTATTACAATTCCACATTGCACAACGCATTCTCAAATTACACCACAGCAACTTTTAACAATAAATAACTCAAAAACAACAGGAACAAACTGCGAATATTACAAGATTTGACAGCAAGTAGCGATATGTCATTTCCAACTCGCCGAGTGACGTATACAAGATGGCGCCGAACCTGCGTAGTATCATATCTTAAAAGTTCATTGTATCATGGCAACTCCCCACCTTTAGTCGCTTCAGAGCGTCAGTATGTCTTGTGAAGTCAAATCGCTCACACGTATTGATGAGTGATCTTGTACGTACAAATTACTCACATGTTAAATGAGTTGTGCTTCCATTGTAAACTGCACATATGTTTGCACCGCATAACTCAAAGTTCGTTTAATGCTAATAAACCAATATTACATTACAACAATCTACAAGTGTTTTATTTCTTCACTCAACAAAAGAAAAGTTCGCTGTTCAAAGGGGTGTATTTGACAATACTTCCTCATACGTAGAAAAGGCTCTACTGCCTCCTACACAATAATAATTACCCCAAAGAGCTAGATCCATTACGATTGTGTTCAGTTGTCAATAATTATAAAATCGTAAACCTCAAAGTTCCTATTTCATGATTATAAAAATAAATAACAAATATTTAAATTTAAAAATTAAGATTGTGTTCAGTTGTCAGTGTGTTCAGTTGTCCTCCGTGTGTTCAGTTGTCCGTGTGTTCAGTTGTCCGTGGGGTCAGTTGTCATGTGTTCGGATGTCGTGCGTTCACTTGTCGTGCGTTCACTTGTCATGTGGTCACCTGTCATAGAATCGAGCACTTTATATAGGTCGCAGAACTCGCCGGAATTGTGCAAGAAGACGCAGATCCACCTCTTCGTGGCAGATCCACCTCTTTGCGGAAGATTTAACTTTACATGAAGATTTAACTTTACGTGAAGATTTATGTTTTTAATTGGTTTTCTAAAGAAATATCAACACCTCTTCGTGGAAGATCCACCTCTTTGCGGAAGATTTAACTTTACCTGAAGATTAATTTGTTTTTAATTGGTTTTCTAAAGAAATATCAAAAACTAACAATAACCTAACGGCAGATCCACCTCTTCGCGGAAGATCCACCTCTTTGCGGAAGATTTAACTTTACATGAAGATTTAACTGTACGTGAAGATTTATTTGTTTTTAATTGGTTTTCTAAAGAAATATCAAAAACTAACACTAACCTAACGGCAGATCCACCTCTTCGCGGAAGATCCACCTCTTTGCGGAAGATTGAACTTTACATGAAGATTTAACTTTACGTGAAGATTCATTTGTTTTTAATTGGTTTTCTAAAGAAATATCAACACCTCTTCGTGGAAGATCCACCTCTTTGCGGAAGATTTAACTTTACCTGAAGATTAATTTGTTTTTAATTGGTTTTCTAAAGAAATATCAAAAACTAACAATAACCTAACGGCAGATCCACCTCTTCGCGGAAGATCCACCTCTTTGCGGAAGATTTAACTTTATATGAAGATTTAACTGTACGTGAAGATTTATTTGTTTTTAATTGGTTTTCTAAAGAAATATCAAGAACTAACACTAACCTAACGGCAGATCCACCTCTTCGCGGAAGATCCACCTCTTTGCGGAAGATTTAACTTTACATGAAGATGTAGGTAACTTTACGTGAAGATTTATTTGTTTTTAATTGGTTTTCTAAAGAAATATCAAAAACTAACACTAACCTAACGGCAGATCCACCTCTTCGTGGAAGATCCACCTCTTTGCGGAAGATGTAACTTTACCTGAAGATTTAAAATATATTTTTGCCTTTAATACGTCGAGGAGACAAATATAAATCGAAAATGTCGAATGAAATTTTCTCGACAAAACTTTGCTTCGCAACGAAAATACACATTTCGCCTCTGATTTTGATTTTCAATTTTGACGGCGACACTTATTTGCAAATGCTGCCGTTATTTGTCGTTTTTCGTCAACCGTCGTCATGTGCTAAATTAAAGACCGTTAATAACCGTATCCGAAGCTCCGATTGATTTTTCTAAATTATCCGTCGTTTCTTTGTGAGAGACCCATTTAAGTGAAAATTGTGTAAAAACTTTGGACCTATGTAGCGCTCTTATTTACCGGCCGAACTTTAATTTTTAAGACTCAACGGAAGCGTATCGCGACGCTCTATAATAGTTCGTCCATAACATTCCTTCGTATTTTCAACGCCGAAGGTGTTAAACCGAATTTAAATTTCAAAATTATTTTTTCAATGGGATAGCCTTGCCAATTTTTCGAAAATTATTCTGACATACTGTCAGTGATTCAAAATACTGTCAACAGATGGCGGGATGGCGGCTTTAATTCCAAAATTTGAAAACCACTAACAAATTAATCTATTAGAATTTAGTAATTTCAACGCTCAAAATAATACAAATAATTACAAAGAACAGAACGCTGCGAATAAGACCGGAGCACTTTATATAGGTTGCAGAACTCGCCGGAATTGTGCAAGAAGTCTAAGAAATGTTACGTTGAACTTCACATGAAGATTTAACTTTACGTGAATATTTATTAGTTTTTAATTGGTTTTCTAAAGAAATATCAAAAACTAACACTAACCTAACGGCAGATCCACCTCTTCGTGGAAGATCCACCTCTTTGCGGAAGATTTAACTTTACCTGAAGATTAATTTGTTTTTAATTGGTTTTCTAAAGAAATATCAAAAACTAACACTAACCTAACGGCAGATCTACCTCTTCGCGGAAGATCCACCTCTTTGCGGAAGTTTTAACTTTACATGAAGATTTAACTTTACGTGAAGCTTAAATTGTTTTTAATTGGTTTTCTAAAGAAATATCAAAAACTAACACTAACCTAACGGCAGATCCACCTCTTCGCGTAAGATCCACCTCTTTGCGGCAGATTTAACTTTATGCGGAGATTGGTTTTTTAATAAAAAATTTAATAATTTTTGTTTGGAGTGCAGTTTACCATTTTTATTTTTATCTGGAAAATGTTCGGAGTGCAGTTTTCGCTTTTTTCGATAAATCAAATCACAAGTCTTGCAAACAAAAATTTAATTTGTCAAAAATCGAACTATTCTGACATACTGTCAGTGATTCAAAATACTGTCAACAGATGGCGGGAACGGTAAATTACACGAACGACTGCAGGTAGCCGAAAAAAAAAGTAGTAAATTGCACCCCTGGTAAACTGCACAAAATTTTGCAAACTGGTAAACTGCACTCCGAACATTCTAACCTAACGGCAGATCCACCTCTTCGCGGAAGATCCACCTCTTTGCGGAAGATTTAACTTTACGTGAAGATTAAATTGTTTTTAATTCGTTTTCCAAATAAATATCACAAACTAACACTAACCTAACGGTGAGGCCGAAGGCTATACAACTATGGCCTTCGCGGATCTATTATGGTCCTCCCCCTGTGAGGCCGAAGGCCGAAGAACTATGGCCTTCTCGGATCTATTCTGGGTCTAGATGGCTAAGGGCGGCGGATGCCGCCCGTGCCAGCTAGTTTCATAATAAAATAGCTCTATATTTGTTTCATGATTTTTTTTATACGCAATTATTGTAGTTAGTTTTGGTAATGGGCAGTATTATACCTAACGTATGATACGAATATTTATATCTATTATAAATTCACAATTCTGTTCATATTAACCTGACGATATGACACAAACAAAACACATGACGCCTGGATGTGTGGCTTCGACATTTTTTTTATCTGGGTATATAGCCGTGTCATCTGCTTGTTGCAAAACAAATTTACAGCTACTTCTACAAAACTACAAATTGTTATTTTGCTTGAACGTATAACTTAAACAATTGAATAATTCCTTGTACTACTAATTAAAACGTTAAAATTAATAACATTTGGACCAGACAAATTTCTAAAGGAATTGAAATAAAAGAAAATTGGAAACAGAACATCCAAAAACGTGAAAGGTGATAAATTTTAAGTATTTGTTGTTTATTTTAGTGGTGCCTAACAAATATATATTTTTCCTTCAAATAATTTACTGACTAAAATTATTGCTTTTAAAAGTTTCAGGGGAATTTTTATACAAAAAATAGGTGGCCATTATGTTACCCTAGTTTAAGTGTAAATTTGCACCATTAGTATAATACTTGCTGTGTAAGGTACAATTACACATATGAAGATAATTTTTCCGAGTAAAAATACCTCGCATATGTAATTTCACTCGGCAACGGTGTAATTTTACTAGGTAAAATCACCCTGGGGACAGTAATATTAAACATATAATGTAATTTTACTCGGTACAGTGTACTTCTACCTAGTGAAATTCCATCGTCTGTGTAAAATTACTTATGTCAGTGTAATTTTACTATGTAGAAGTACACCATACCGAGTGAAATTGACACATGTGAGGTACTTTTACTCGGTAGAATTGCCATCATACGTGTACTTGTACCTTACGCGGTAAGTATTACACCAATAGTGTAAATTTACACTTAAAATAGGAAGTAACATAGTGGCCACCTATTTTTGGTGTAAAATTCCACTGAAATTTTTTAGAGTGTAGGTACATGGAAAAGGCAAAAATCCGCCATTTAGAGTGGCCTAGTCAGTTTCCAGATTTGAATCCCATCGAGCATTCGTGGGTAGAGCTCGAACGACGAATAAGAAGTAAAAATTATAGTAATCCAACTAAATTATGGGAAGCATTACAGAGAGAATGGTTAAAAATACCATTAGAACGTTTAGAGAAGCTGGTTGACTCTATGCAATCACGATGTAAAGCTGTTATTGCTGCAAAGGGCTTTGCAACGAAATACTAAATGTTTTTAATCTATAGTTTTTGTATGTATTTCTTTAGTTTTTGGTTTTAAGAGCTTCTTGACAGCACTTGCTAAAGGCAAATATTTCGAATTATTTTGTTTGGAAGTTTTTCAGATTAATACAATTAGTATCTAGAAAGTTATAAATTATATAAAGATTCACATAAGCAAACATGTATGCTGCACAACTCCTTGTTCTTCTTTTACATGTGAAATTTGCAGATATCGACGTGTTCGAAAATTACAGTTTAAGAACACTTAAAAATTCATACCGGCAAGAAACCATTTAATTGTAAAATTTGTGACCATAAATGGTCAGAAAGTGCCTGTTTAAAATAGCAAATAAATAAGACGACGCTAAAACGCAAAGCATATTACATTCTATATAATATAAGGATGCAGTGTTAATATTTAGACGGTCTAGAAGGATCTAAATAACATGTATTTGATATTTTTTATAAAATGTACTTGATGTTGTTAAAGATAAAAGAAGCAGTGTCACGATAAGGAGTGATTTAATATTGTCAATAAATGTAATATAGTTTTTTAAATTTAATAAAATGTTATTCAATTTAAAACGTTTTCTTTGAGTTCATGTAAATTATTGCTATTTCGTAATCATGAATGTTTTATGAATTCTTATAGTAATGTATCCATTTGTTAATCTACATTACTCGAAGGATTTATAAAATTTTTCATGATTATGAATTCGTAACTTCAAAAAATATACTAATTTCAAATAAGAAGCCACCAAACGGCTTCCTAGTCTCCAAGAGGGCACCACAATAATGCGCACCCAAGCGGATAGATGGCGTTGAAAGACGGAGATGGCTTTGGTGTTTTCGAGTTTTCCATAACATGGGAGTTACCACCATAATGGCTGCCGATGATGTCCACCTCTTGTTGTGATAACAGTTTGAGTGCAATTGTTGTTCCATTCATCCATAAAATTAGTGTGTATTGGCGATTTACATTTAGCAACACGCCACCATGCGGTAGAATTTTAAGTTCGAATGCTACGTATACCATGCGATCAGTTGTCAGTTGTTAACGTTTAAAACGTGTGTTTATAATTTAAAGAAATTGTTACTGTGTGATATTATGAATAATAAACGAGTAAATAATGTAAATTGTTGTGTTTACGGCTGCCACAGTAAGAAAGGACGAGAGAAACATCTTAGTTTTCATCTCTTTCCTCCAAAAAACAAACGGTATGTTACCATAGAAAATAAATTTGGTATGGAAGAAAAGATATGTGCAAGGAAAGCTTGGGAGAGAGCATTATTAATGGTAAAAACGACCCCTCTTAAGCGAGTGTGTTCTCTGCACTTTCAACGAAACGATTTTATATTACAAGGTATAAGGTACTCAAATTCTTGTGAAACAGCAGTGAAGTAATGAATTGTCTTTCTTTTCAGGTTATGAAACTAAGATGCCTCGGCTAAAAAAAAAATGCAGTTCCCTCTCAGAATTTACCTAAAGGAAGTGTGCAATCGACAAAATCAAATTTTGATCGGAGTAAGAGGTATCAAAGTCGAAAGGAGAAGATAGATAAAGTGAATGGTGAAAATAAGGAAAACCAAAATAACAATAATTGCATAATTGAAGAAACTGCCGGTTATAGTGGTCAAGAAACTGTTAAAAAGCTAACAATGTCGGACCTAGTAGAGAAAGAACAAGAAGCAGTTTTGAGTTTGTTAGAACTTGTGAATGTTTGTGTCAATACGAAAGAAGACAAATCAACTCAAGTGAAAAGTGGGGACATAGTTTTGCCATTTACAAATTTAATTGATTCCGAGGCAAAGTTGAACTCGTTGACTGGCTTAACATCTTTTAAAATGTTAACGATGTTTACCAACATTTTTATTAAACGTTATCCTCAAACAAGAACTAGCAAATTATCAGTTCGAGATCGTATTGTGCTAACGTTTATGAAGATGAAAACTGGCTTCTCATATGCTGTCCTAGCTGTTTTATTTAATGTTATAAGTAGTAAAACCTGCAAAACTGTATTCCATACTACAATTTCGAAATTGGCAATATTATTGAAACCTGCCATCCATTTTCCTAGTTTAGAAGAATGCCAGCAGAACTTACCATTGTGCTTTAAAGATTTTCCTAAAGTAAGAGTAGTTCTAGATTGCATCGAGTTAGCTCTCCAAAAACCTAAATGTTTGTGTTGTCGTATAAAAACGTACTCGCATTACAAAGGAGGCCAAACAATAAAATATATGACTGGAGTTACTCCTGCAGGTTTAATAAATTTTGTTAGCAAAGGGTATGGTGGGAGAGCTTCGGATAAAGCAATATTTGAACAAAGTGGTTTAATCGACAAGTTGGTCATGGGTCAAGATGCGATCATGGTAGATAAAGGATTTTGCATCGATGATTTAATGAGTGCCCACTTTATTCAACTTATTCGGCCACCTTTTTTAAGACAAAAAAAACAATTTTCAGAAGAGGAGGCAAGAAAAACTGTGGCGATTGCTAGAACTCGTGTACACGTAGAAAGAGCAAATCAAAGAATTAGGATTTTCGAAATTTTTAAAAAACCATTGCCTGTGACGCTCATTCCTATAATTGATGATATCTTTTTGGTTATATGTGCAGTTGTTAATTTGAGTAAACCAATTTTAAGTGACGAAAGATTTTGAAAATAACTAAAAATATATTTAAATCAATAACAATGTTTCTATTCTATATTATTAAAAAATTCATCTTTTTTACATATAATGTGTAACATATGTGAAAAATAATTACTGTGCAATTTATGTAACATGTCTCGAGCAAATTCATAGTCATATTTGACTACAATATCCAGAAACGAATCGCTGTAACTAGAATATAAAATCAAGTTGCACCGGGTAAGTTTAATAGTGCCAATCCCAATTGAATCTGTCCATAATAGGCGTGTTTCTTTTTTAGCGACAGTGTATTATTTTCAAATTCTAAGTATTTGCAGGTATTTACAAATGTATCTGCACTTTCATCCTTTCCTATAACATAAACAAAATTATTATATTTAATTGTAACAAATTCTTAAATATAATTACCTGAATATGGGCACTTTATTTCTAATAATTTTACAGGATCATTGTCTTCGTAAACAATTCCGTCGGGTGAGTAACCGATCCACGGATGCTTTTCGCTCACGATAAACCCCGTTTCTACAGCTTTGCAGTGATTAGTTTTTATGTATAAGGCTCTTGCTGCACCTTCATGTTTAATTCCATGATCTACATATTTATTCTTAAACGATTTAGGCCAAAAATATTTAAACGCTTTCTGTTCCCACATTTTTTGTGCATAAGTATAAATACCATAACATCGTGAACCGGTAATACGGAATTGCCGTTCAACACCCCACTTTTGTCTGTTACTAATTGTTGTTTGTGCAATTAGTGGTACATTTAAATTCAACGTAAGCTCATCATATGCTATTTTGCAGCAGTCATGTATAAAAAAAGTTGGTGGCAATTCATCAAAAAGATTGGGTTTTCCACAATTTTTTATTAACATATTTAAATCATCCCACTGTTCGGTACTATGGTCATCAATTACCATCAAATGGTCATCCATAATAGGACTGTGAATTTCGCGTCCCCTCCTAAAAACATCAGTTAAAATAAAACCCACTCTTTTTACTTAATCTTATTACATACCCATGCTCTGCTAGTGCAGATTCTGTTAGTGTACTGACAAATAACTCGAGATGCTCAGCACTTTTGCTTTCCGATAAAGGTTCCAGAGGAATCGAAGCCTTGCCTTTACGACAATATTGGTCTGGAAATGGAGCTGCTGCATATTTGTTAGCAGTCGACTTCATTTGCCAATAGCATTTTACATCAGTTGACGATAATTGAGGAAATTGCAATATGTTGTTGCTAAAACAAAAGTAAATCATTATAATAAAATAAGCATATTGTTTAGAATGGTGTTTTATTTACCTGGTGCACAACAACAAAACTGCAGAAATATGTTTACACTTTCCTGACATTCCAGCTTTGCACGAACAGCCACATTTTAAAGTATTCACCTCAATCTTTTCTATGGTGAAATTTATTGTTATTTCATGTGGACTTTTAGTGAGGCCACTTGTTTGCAAACAAAGTGCAAATATTTCAATTGTGCCTTCAGATTTACTTATTATGCCATGTGTAATGATGTGGTTAGCATTCGCCACTGCTTGCCCTTCATTTAGACATCTCGAATTTTGGGTAGCATCCAAGTATGTTAGCAAGTTTGCAAAAGGTAAACAAAGCGATTGATCATTCATTTTGATTACTGTAAAAAAAAATTATTAAATTTCTAACTTAAAAGATAATTGTGCCACCTTACCTAGTAGAATTATTAAATATTTTAGTGCTGGTTAACAACAAACTCAAATTACCATCAATTTGAAAACTACAGCCTAACCTAGTAAAATTATTAAATTTAATGTTGGTTAACAACAAACTCAAAGTAGGTACTTACCATAGATTTCAAAACTACACACTTAATAAAATTATTAAATATTTTAATGTTGGTTACAAACAAATACAAACACGATAAATTAAAAATTATACGAATTTTTGTCAACTATCACAATAAAATTTATTTCACGAATACGTAGCTTGTCGGCCATTGATTACATACCAGTGGCGCCACCAACGGTAGGGTAAATCGCCAATCTCTTCTAGGTAAGTTTTCATGTAATTATCCAATCTGTTTCAGCTTTAGATAACTTTATTTTCAGATTCAGAAGTTTTGTTACGACACAAACAAACTTTTACCTGTGCTTTTACGTTGGCCAGCAGAATTTCCAGTGCCAACTTCAAAAATCTCGTTTTAGTGCTATTAGATGGTGCTAAAATATTACACGCATTCGTTTCTGACTCGATCAATGTCGCCATTTTATAATTTAGTATAGTAGTGATTTGTCAACAACTATAGCAGTAGTTTTCTAAATCGATAACATATAATCAATACAATCAACGCCTTCAATTAAGAAAAGTGATTTTGTACCTTTACAGTTACAGTGCTCCATCCTCCAAATGGAACCAGTTACCGATTTACTTGCAGCTCAAGCGCTACCTTCGGAAGAATCACAAATTGTAGAAAACAAGGGTATATTTTTGGAAACTCCAAATAATTCAATTAGCAATTACGAAATTAAACGAGAAGAGGTGGAATATGTGAAATTTAATTTAGAAGATTTGCATCATTCCATTGATATTAAAGAAGATACCGACCCTACACAAACAACGCTGAACAGTTCAACTTTTTTCGAGTGTGCAATTTGTGGTTATAAACTTGCTCTTAAACAAATTTTAATACGCCATTTAAGAGCTCATAAAAAAAAGGACAGGAAATCATTTATATGCAATATTTGTAACTTCAGATGTGCCTACAAATCACGGTTTGAAATCCATTTAAGAACTCATACCGGCGAAAAACCATTTAATTGTAATATTTGTGAGTATGCTTGTGCATGGAAAACAAACTTACAAAGTCATTTAAAAACTCATACCGGCGAAAAACCATTTAGTTGTAATATTTGTGAGTATACTTGTGCACAGAAATCAGCCTTAAAAAGACATTTAAAAACTCATACCGGCGAAAAACCATTTAGTTGTAATATTTGTGAGTATACTTGTGCACTGAAATCAACCTTACAAAGTCATTTAAGAACTCATACCGGCGAAAAACCATTTAGTTGTAATATTTGTGAGTATACTTGTGCACATAAATCAGCCTTAAAAAGTCATTTAAAAACTCATACCGGCGAAAAACCATTTAGTTGTAATATTTGTGAGTATACTTGTGCATGGCAATCAGCCTTACAAAATCATTTAAAAACTCATACCGGCGAAAGACCATTTAGTTGTAATATTTGTGAGTATACTTGTGCACATAAGTCAGCCTTACAATATCATTTAAAAACTCATACCGGCGAAAAACCATTTAGTTGTAATATTTGTGAGTATACTTGTGCACTGAAATCAACCTTACAAAGTCATTTAAGAACTCATACCGGCGAAAAACCATTTAGTTGTAATATTTGTGAGTATACTTGTGCACAGAAATCAGCCTTAAAAAGTCATTTAAAAACTCATACCGGCGAAAAACCATTTAGTTGTAATATTTGTGAGTATACTTGTGCACTGAAATCAACCTTACAAAGTCATTTAAGAACTCATACCGGCGAAAAACCATTTAGTTGTAATATTTGTGAGTATACTTGTGCACATAAATCAGCCTTAAAAAGTCATTTAAAAACTCATACCGGCGAAAAACCATTTAGTTGTAATATTTGTGAGTATACTTGTGCACATAAATCAACCTTACAAAGTCATTTAAAAGCTCATACCGGCGTAAAACCATTTAGTTGTAATATTTGTGAGTATAAATGTGCAGAGAAAGCAAACTTACAAATACATTTAAGAAAACATACCGGCGATAAAAGATTTTTGGAGAAGATAGAAACCCGATCCTGATGTTATTTTAGTGCCTTCACTATTGATCTTTAATTTGTTTTCAACTATTGTAATTTTCACTTTTATGCAATCTTCTACGCTTGAGAGGTTATATCCATGTTTTTCGCGGTTTTTGGTATGAATTTAAAATTTTACATGTTTGCAAGATCTCATTGGAAGAGATATAAATTATATAGGTGGCTTCACACAATCATAATTTATTTGACATTCAAAAAAAAATTTTATTATGTTTTTAACTAGGCTTTTGCCGTTCATGATTTTTGTGTAATTTTTAACCCCGTTAAATATCCTCCATACCATTTTTTCATCTCGACCAAAAACATTGTTAATCTTGGTTTGCCTGGTGAGTCTGCCTCTCAAGGGTGATTGCGTTATAACATTTTGTATCTTTTAGCCTTGAAGATGGCGTAATTATAACGCCGAAACGTTGGCTTTAGCAAACTTTTAGTTTCATTTTGGTCTCCTAAATCCCAAAAACATATTCTCTCATATATTGACCTGGGAAGAAATTTAATATTAATAAATACATTTAAGAAAACATACCGGCGATAAACCGTTTAGTTGTCATATTTGTAAGTATAAATGTGTACAAAAATCGCAATTGCAAAAGCATTTAAAATCTCATATGTAGTAACCATAGACATATTGCTGTGATACTCGGCAAAAATGAAGTTTATTTCCACTTCCAAATAATATTCCGTCCTTCATAACCTATCCACTTTCAATTAAATACTGTTTATTTAGCTATTCAATTTATTCATAATATATTAAATTTTTATAATGACTTCTCAGAATTACAAAATTATAGGCACCAATTATCTTACCCACGTCCATTCACTTACATGGCATTGTTCTGCAATGTGCTTATCTTACTTCCGTCAGTAGCGCTTCATTCAAATTAAATTATTTCTCTTCCACTATAAATTACAAATTTTGGGGTATGAAATACAGCGATATATTGCTGTGTTTTGCGTTAAATTGTGTTGTCCCCATCTGCTTGTTTAAACTACTTCAAAATCTTTTAACCAAGATGCTCTGCTCTAACTTTTGGTAAGCAATGAGAGGCTTTGAAAAATAAAAAAACAGCTTGTGTTGAGCTGTTTTGTAATAAATTTGAAATTTTACAGATATTTTTAAATTTTAAATTTAATTGCATTAAATTAAATTTAAACAATTAATTAAATATACATTAAATATTAATTAAATCATTAATATAAGTAAAATAATAAAATTTAATTACAAGTCCACTCAAATATAAGTAAGCCTAAAGAAAATTAAAATTTTAGCACAAAAACCAAAATGAAATGTTCGTCAATTTGACATACCGCTACCTGAAATCTACAGTGAGATATCTTGCAAAAATTGCTAGCGCCCATTTTATTTAATGTCACATTGAAATATTTCAATATAATATTTCTTTATTGTATAGAACAAAAAAGAATGCAAAAGAAATATTCACACTTCAAATTCTAATTGCAATTTAAATCTTTAACATGAAGTATTTCAAATTTACTATTTCGTTATATCTCACTGTAGCTTTCAGGTAATGGTACAGGTTTGTAATTATTTAATATTGTTATATTTATACGGGTATACATGAGGTTTTGATTTTGATTTGATTGATATTTATACTAATAATATTTCAATAATATTGTCTATCTGTGAGACCTCATAAAGGAGGTACGTAACCAGATTGTAAAAGCAGGTGCCGTATCGGGATGCCTGAGAGAAGTAATACAGAATAACGAATTTTCGTTGAAATAATTCGAGATACAGGTGAAGTACTGGATGTAGTAAGATGAATCAGACAAAGAAGAAGAGGATGAAATGAACACGTCAACCGTGTGAACTGCAATGGGATTGCTCGAATTGTCAGAGATGGGAAAGTTGTCTATATCAACTATATCAAAAAAACATTGAATTTAATTAAATAAATTTACGAAAAACATATAACAAAATCATTGAAGCTGTTTATATATTTTATCCAAAAAAAATAGATGAAAATTCTACTGATATTAAATAAATCATTAAATTAGATTTCTATAAATCGTATAATTATTATTAAATGAATGTAATATAATAATTTAATGAAATGGGTATATGATTTTACTACATTGCAAATGATTTATTGTCTATTTCAAATTAGATATTTTTATAACCAACGATTCATAATTTAACAAACTGATATGTAGTAATAAACATTAAGTGTACGACTTAGTTGCGTTGAATCGGAAATTTATTAAACTTGTTAGGGTTTCGCTTGTAATTTCAATGAATAAGATTAAATTAACGTTAAAACTTTGTGTGTTGATTATCAACAATGTCTTATTTTAATTCCTAAGTGCATTACAAAATATAGCCATGCACTAAATATCTGTAAAAGTTATAATTATTAATTTCCTAAATAATTCTATTATTTTTCTTTATATATTTAGCATTAAGTAGTTTTAAATTTACTAACCTTTTATTATTTTAAATCTCAACCGTTCGACTCGAGGTGTTTGTGGAATATTTATTCCGGTCATTAATTTATTCCATATTAATTTTTATTTACTGGATGTTTGTATACTGACACTCACTTTAGTTGTAGAATGTCTGGCATTTATTGGATGCCCACATTAATTTTAACATTTGTATATTTAATTATTAGGGTTTATATCGTAGTGAGCCAGGGAAATTACGTCACTTCCACTTTTATAAATATTAATATTAACTTTAGGAATGCTCAGGCTAGCTCGGGTTCTGAATTGTAGCATGAAATCTCTTACCTGAGTAGTCGGTTCAATTTGAAATCACGATGGCTTTGTATTCTTACTTACTTATTAGTGAATCATCCTTAAATTTACCCTGTTTTTGAATAGACTTTAATAAATGTAAGAACTTTGAATAATAGTAACACCTTTGTTTAATTAACAAACATTTAATTGAAATTTTTGTAATCATTAAAATATGAAGGAAAAATTGTAATGAATATTTTTATAACCTGAATAAATTTGTTCCTGCAGGATTTGTAATTTTCTTAATAAATTTTTTTTTTTACAAACGAATATCTACAATCTGTTTCGAAATTAAAAAACATTAAGTAAATTATTTGACATTATATTAACATGGTGGGAATATTTCATTAAATATTCCCGTAATAAATTAACTTAGAAGTTCTTGTGATACATAATTAAATAATTTCAAGAAAACAAAATTTAAATTAATCAATTAAAACGCGTAGGTAAATCGGTGGGCTTGAAACGTTTCAGTCTTCTGACTTCATGATAGTAATTTAGTAGCTCGTTTGCTAGCTCATTTGGTTGCGATTCGATTCTATTTTGATATTTTTCTTAGAAATTTTTAATTTCGTCGTTAACTTTGGTGACTTGAAGATCGGAATGGATGACATCATTTGGAACATACCACGGAGCATTGACGATGGTTCTGAGTATTTTGTTTTGAAACCTTTGTAAGATTTCTATGTTGGATATACTGGCGGTTCCCTAGAGTTGTATGGCGTATGTCCAAATCGGCTTCAGTATAACTTTGTAAATTAAGAGCATATTCTCCAACGACAGCTCAGATCCTCTGCCAATTAACCAATACATCTGTCGGAACTTTGTAACGATTTTTTGAATAGTTACTTTTTCTACTTTGCATTTGACAACTTTAAAACCCTACAGGGCGTATGGTGGATTCATGCATGAATTCTAAGGTTGGCAGTATTGCTGTGTTTTCGATAGCGACTCGAAAGGGAGAATAGTTTTTAGGAAGTGCCGAGGAAGGTGGAGTTTCGGGGGAGCTAGTCGATTCCTGTTTGTGATGGAGCGATAGCCATGGATGTGGTTCAAGTGGCTGTGGCGAGGATTCGTTGTTTGGATTGCGCAATTCTCGTTGGAGGATTTTTTAGTTTGCGTAGGTGAGTGCGATATTTTTGCTATTCCATTGATTTCCGTTCTGGTTTGTCGTCTCTTGACCAAATTTGGGCATATGGCTTTGTCTTTTTTGTATTGCTTCCGCAATTACGCAACTGCTCACAGAACCAACAGTGCCTCTGACAGAGGCATATAGTTGGGAAGTACAGGACGTAGTCCTAGCGTAAGAAGAAGAAGAAGAAATACGCAACTTGTGCGTGATTGTTATTTTTTTACTCCTTGGTACCCAGAATTATTTTTCCTTGTGCGTGTAAATACAAGTTTGTTCTGTGTGGTAATTGTTGCCTCAAACTGTATGTTTTTTGATCTAAACGGTTTGTTTAGAGCCATTTTTTTGTGTAGTTTTAATACTGCAATTTTTGATTAAGGCGAATTTATTTGAATGGGAACGTTGATAGCGCAAGATACGACCGCTTGGCCTGCCAGATAACAACGTTGTCGCTCCCATTGACAATTCGATTACTTTTCCATGTTAAATATTTCAAGTAATTTTAAATATTTAAGCATTGTATTTTCTTATTTAGCTTTGTTAATATTGTGTGTATTTAAATACGATTACCATCTAGGGGTTGGCATGAGTGTGATGATTGTGGATTTTATATTTGCTATTAGCAAATCACATTTGACGTCGCAGTGCATGCTCGCTTCTAACAGGAGTTCTCATCGATTGTTGGTGGTTTTTTTTTTGTATTTTCTGGTAGCGGTCGATCTTGCTATTTTAACACAGATGAGGTGGTGTCGTTCGACGAGTCGTTATATATTTTTCCGGTCACGGGGGCATCCTCCGACCTTTGATTATCTATTTTCGGAAGCACAAATTGTAATTTTTGTGTTTCTAAGTTCTCTCTTTATAGGGGGTGAAAATAATTACATGGCGCCCAGACCAACACCTTTTTTTTCGCTACGTTTATGTATTCTTAGCGTCATCCCATATAATTGTGTAACATCAACCGAGGGAAGAAGGGTTCCGTTTTCTTCATGGTCCGTGCTTGAGCTAGCACTTTGTGGCATTTTCTATCTTTGTCCGGCGATCCCCTGAGTTATCAACAAAGATCGTCGGGGGAGTTTTTGTCGTTCCTTGGAGTGGCAAAAATTGTTACAACTTTAGACCAAGTTGTTTTCTTTTATTAAAGATATGAGTACGCCAGGTTAGCCTTCTATCCAGATGCATACCCAGATACTTTGCGTTGTCGGTCTGTGGTAGATTGCAGCCGTTCATGGTCACAGGTGGACAGGTGTCTCTCCTCATCGTATAAGTAACATGTGAAGACTTGGTTTCGTTGGCTTTAATTTTCCATTTTTTGAACCAGGCATTAACTTTATTTAAGTGATTTTGTAAGTTGTTAGAAGCAGCTTTAGGGTCAGTGTGCCACACAAGAATATCCGTATCATCGGCAAAGGTTGCTATCGTTGTTGTAGTAGTTGTTGGCAGGTGCGCCGTGTATAATAAGTAAAGGATACACTGCCCTGTGGAACACCTGAATGGATTGAAAAAAGCTCCGTGTACTCTTCTCCATGTTTTACTAGGAAATGTCTTTCACTCAAATAAGATTTCAGTACCTGGTAGTGATGATGTGAGAGATTTAGTTTTAATTTGAAGAATAAGCCCTCATGCCAAACTTTATCGAATGCTTGGCTTATGTCCAAAAATGCTGCAGAACAGTACCTCTTGCGCTCCAAATCATCGCCGATTTGCTTCACCATTCGGTGCACTTGCTCTATCGTACCGTGTTGATTTCTAAAACCAAACTGATGGTTTGCGATAAGAGCTCTTTTTTCCAATACTGGCTTTAGCCGTTTTAAGTAGAGTTTCTCAAAAATCTTTGATAAAATTGGAAGCAAGCTTATCGGTCGATATGAGGTCGGTTCTTCTAGTTTTTTTCCAGGTTTTAATAAGAGAATAATTTGTGCGACCTTCCACTGATTAGGAAAGTGTTCTAGCCTCAGAATTGCATTATATACGAATGTAATGAGTTTAAAGCATTTTGGTGTTACTTCTTTCATAACTTTACCTGTAATCAAATCGTAGCCAGGTGCTTTTTTAGTGTTAATATTACGCAGTATAATCTGTTTGACCTCTTGTACTTTAAAATGTTTAATCGGAAGATGCATTTGGAATGGTGCATTTAAGTAACTGCGTATTTCATTATCTTCTATAGGTGATATTGAAGGAAATGGCGTAAATACCTTTGCAAGATGTTCAGCAAACAGATACGCTTTTTCCTCGTCACTTCTAGCCCATTTTCCTTTATCATCTCTGATAGGTGGCACCATTTTTTGTGGGCGCTTAAGGTTTCTTGTGGCTTTCCAGAGTGAATAGTCATTTGTTTGGGAGTTTGATAAGCCATGAAGATAATCTGTAAAAAATTGATTTTTGAAATTTAGGTGGAGTCTTTTAAGTTCTTTAGCTGCTTTGTTAAACTTTGTTTTGTTTTCCGATGTTCTCGAAACTTGCCACTGCTTGCATAGTTTTCTCTTTTCAGCAATCGTTTATCTGATTATGGTGGGGCACGATTCCTTAATGCATGTTGTATTTTGGTCAGGAGTAGCTTGCCATGCTGCACTCTGAATTGCTTTAGTTAAGTGTTCGACGGCATTTTCCAAATCTTCTTTCAATTTTAATAGCACATTTAAATTAATTTCTTCGTCTAATCTGACTCAGAAAAGTTCCCAGTCAGTTTTTTTTATTATATAATGTTGGTCGTTTTTCTTTGAGTAGTACTTTTGAGTACATTGTTAGCAACACGGGTGTGTGGTCTGAAGATAGGTCCAGTAACGATTCAACTTTGCATTGTTTGGTGTTTATGCGCTTCGTAACGTAAAAATCGACTATGTCTGGGATTTTAGCTTGATCACTTGGCCAGTATGTAGGATTTCCCGATGATACGGTCATCATTCCGTTGTGATTTACTGTCGCAAGTAACTCTCTTCCTTTGGTGGTTATTAGTCTTGATCCCCACTGTGTATGCTTTGGATTAAAGTCACCGCCGGCAATAAATCTACTTCCTAATGTTCCAAAGAATTGATCATATTGTGCTGTTTTAGTATTGTGTTCCGGTGGAAAGTAAATTGCTGAAATCACCAGAGGGCCGACAGAACTCTCGACCACTACGTTAGTAGCCTGGAGATAATCGCATTGATATTTTTGGACTTCGTGATGTTTAATGATGTTTTTAATAATTATAGCTGTACCACCGTGCGCTCTTCCATTTGGATGTTTAGTGTCGTATATCGTATAGTTTGGTATTCTAATGTGACTCTTTTCCGTAAAATGTGTTTCGGAAATCAGCATAATGTCTATTTTACGAATTTTTAAAAATGTTTGTAGTTCTTGTGTATGTTGACACAGGCCGTTTGCGTTCCATACTGCAATTTTTAGACCACAGTGGTTAGCATATTTAACATCGTGCTCATCTGTTCAATCAGCTTCTTCATTAGATCTTTGAGTTTGCTGATCTGATTTGTCTGCGACGATAGCTGGGGTGGATTTTGATAACTAGGTTGACTTGTATATGAAAGAGGTTGTGCTTGTTGCATTGAAGGTCTCTCTTGTTGAGCTTGTTGTGCATAACTCATGCCCGGTTGTCGTACACGTAATGTTGTTTGGTTTGTAAAGTTTGATTTTGTAGATGTTGATTTGATGTTGCAGACTCCATATTTCTTGCTCGCAGTTCAGGATATTTTCTCTGTTGAAGTTGTTTATGTATAGTACATCCCCTGTAATTAGCTGGATGACTGCCTTCGCAGTTAGCGCATTTTACGTTGTCAGCTTTTACTTTTCTTTGGCAATTATTTGTTATGTGGTTACCTGCACATTTTACACACCGTGGTGGTTTGTTGTAGAAGTTTTTGGTGTGCCCATATTTTTGGCAAATCTTGCATTGAGGAATCTCTTTTTTCACGTGCGGTGCTTCAAAATACACTACTGAATTCGTGAGACGATCAACCTTATAGATTTCTTTATTGTTTTCTTTTGATTGGATATCAACGTAAAACGTTGACAATGGATTGTTGCTAATTCTATGTTTAATGTTGCTTATGTTAGTAACTGTGTGTCCTAAATCAGAAAGTTCTTTTTTTAGTGTTTCTATATTTGACCATGAGTGTAAGTTTTTAAGAACAACTCGAAAACTTTTGTCTTGTTTTGGCTTATAAGTGTGAAAGTCCGTATTTTTTTCCTTTAAAGATTTGATATTGTCTGTATAATTTTTTCCGGCATTTGGCTGTATTTTGACTACATCATTATTTATGGTTTTTAGAGTGTAACCATCTTTTGTCACTCCATTTAGTAGTTCTATTAAAGGATTTATATCGCCTACACCTTCCACAAAATTGGGTGGCGATTTCGGTTCACTTTTGTTTGCATTCTCGTCTGTTCTTAAGTTATCTGTGTCTGTGTTTACATTTTCTGGTAAAGAAAATCTGTTTCTACTTTGTATTGGGTTGGAGTTTAACCAGTAATCGTTCATCTTTTTTTGTTTGTAGTTCCTAATATTTTGCTCCGGGCTTCTCAACCTTTTTTTGTTATGCACCGTTTTCCATTCGCTTTCTTCTTTTGAAGGTAATGGTGGTAAGTTGGAATTTCCTACTGGAGAATATTGATACAATGGAGCAGCATACTGCGGTTGTCCTAACTGTGGATTACCTACTACATACTGCGGTTGACCTACTTGTGGATGTACAGGTATTTGTTGATTATAGTACGTCAAACTGTAAGGAACCGTATTTTGCATCTGTTGAGGATGATGCAGCGGTTGCATTTCTTGGCTTGGTGGCATCATTTGCGCCGGATACATTAATTGCATTTGCTGGTCTGCTGCCATTGCTACACTTTGAGGTTAGGATGTTCGACACTCTATTTATTAATATTTCACTTGGGGTGTTATATAAATAAATAACAACCAAATGTTTCTTATCATCGTTATCACTTTTATAATAGAACACAAAAGAACAAAAAGCGTATGTACTAATTTTAGTAAATCCTATCTTGCTACATAATTAATAAATAAATAAATCTTAATATTCAACATGTTGTAATCTTATTATTAACCATCTTAAATTTACCCCAAAATCGTCATCGCGTAATTGTTTTAAAAAAGAAACGGGTCACTTGATTTTATAATTCTATGAAAATTTTGCGTCTCTATTAAGTTATGAATTGTAAGTTAATGTGCGCATGCGATTATATACACAACAAGCGAGTCGTAAAGTAGATTCCGCGTGAGTAAGACGATATAGTAAATGTTTATCAACCTTTATTTAGTACATAAGTTGTATACAGTGTAATCTTAATCAATATATCATATCCACAATAGTTCTCGTTGAGTTTACCACTGCATCTAATTAACACAATAGGTTATTGGCCCAGTGAACGTGTAAAACTCATCAAGATAGAGAGAATTGTGAATCAGTTTCAGGCGTGGTAAAGATGGCTGACAAGATTGACATTGGTTCGTTAAACAAGTTCGATGGGAAGAATTACCAGCAATGGAAATTTCAGATAAAGTGTGCATTACGTGCAAAAGGGTGCTACGAAGTCACAACTGGAGAGTCTACAAAGCCAAAACCTGAAGAAACAAAGGAACTTGGACTTTGGAATAGAACAGACGCCATAGCTATGTATACCCTGACGACAGCGATGGAGCTTGCGCAGATTACGTTGGTGGAAAATTTTACAAGCGCAAAAGAAATTATGGATCGCTTGGACACCATCTATCAGCAAAAATCAGAAATGAACAAGATGATGCATCAAGAACGCTTTCATCAGTATCGGATGGATCCAAACGACAGCGTAGCGCTGCACATTTCTAAAGTAGAAAACCTAGCTAAGCAAGTAAGAGAAGGAGGTGATGTAATAAGTGACGTAGCAGTGATGAATAAAATGCTAAGCTCTTTACCAGAGAAGTTTAAAGGTGTAAGGCAAGCCTGGTTATCAGTAGATGAGAAACGTCAGACGATACAAAATCTCACTTCAAGATTTCTAGATGAAGAAGCAAATTTAGCAGCGACAGAAGAAGCTGACAATGCATTTTCATTACAAATAAAGTTGAAACCGAAAGAAAATGCCAAAAATAAGAAGAGACAGGTAACTTGCTACAATTGCCAAAAGAAAGGTCATTTTGCAAGAGACTGTATCATCCCAAAGAAAACTCGAAAACAGAAATTATTCAAAACAGATGACCAATCCGGATCACAAGGAAATGTATCAGCTTTCACAACAGAGGATAATTTTGTCCATGTGACAGAATCTAAAGATGATACTATATGGATACTGGATAGTGGTGCATCAGGACACGTGAGTTTTAAGCGAGAATATTTTCATACGTTTGAGAAAAACGACAACGAAATGTTAGTTACGTTAGGAAACAATAAAACTGTCGAAGTGAAAGGAAAAGGAACCATAAAAATTCGTAAGTTATTAAATGGTGCGTGGCATGACGCAATAATAACAAATGTGTTATATTATGTTCCTGAACTTTTTTTTTTTTTTTATTTTCCATTAATATTTACAATCTGTTTAATATTACAAACAATAAGTAAATGTTTTGGCTTTATATTTGACATGTTGAGAAGATTCCAGTGAATGCTCTCATTAAATTCAACCTAGTATTCTATTAACATAAGTGCAATACACAGTAAAGTATTAATTTATTCGTTCAGAACTGAGCAGATAATTAAAACGTGTGAGTAGATCTGTTGGCTTGAAGCGTTTCAATCTTCGGATTTCGTTATGATTGTTTAGCAGACCATTGGCCAGCTCGTTTGGATGCGAGTTTATTCGATCTTGATATTTGATAATGTGGTTTTTAATTTCGTCGTATATCGTGGGAATTTGCAAGTCACGGTGGATTATCTCATTTGGCATATACCATGGTGCTGCAGTAATTGTACGGAGCATCTTATTTTGGAATCTTTGGAGAATCTCTATGTTGGATAGGCTCGCAGTTCCCCAAAGCTGAATACCATAAGTCCATATTGGTTTTAATATTACTTTATATATTAGTATTTTATTCTCTAGACTTAATTGGGAATGTCTGCTCATCATCCAGTACATTTGTCTATGCTTCATTCCAAGCTGCTTTCTTTTGTTGAATATATGCTTGCGCCAAGTGAGTCTTCTGTCTATGTGCATTCCCAGGTACTTTGCATCCTCGGCCTGGGGCAGTGCGCAATTGTTCAGGGTTACCGGTGGACAGGTGCCTCTTCTCATGGTAAAGGTAACATGTGTGGACTTTGCTTCATTAGCCTTTATCCTCCATAATTTAAGCCATTTTTGAATTTCATTAAGACTTTTTTGTAAATTTCTTGAGGCTGTTTCCGGATCATTGTGTGAGAAGAGTATTGCGGTATCGTCGGCGAAGGTTGCTACCGTCGTTGTTGTAGATGTTGGGAGATCCGCAGTGTATAGCAAATACAAGATTGGGCCCAATACACTGCCCTGCGGCACGCCTGAATGGATTGGATATAGATCGGTGTACTCCTCTCCATACTTAACCAAGAAGTGTCTATCGTGTAAATAGGATTTTAGTAATTGATAATAACTATGTGGTAAGTTCTTTTTCAATTTGTAGCACAAGCCATCATGCCACACCTTGTCGAAAGCCTGGCTCACATCCAAAAATGCCGCAGAGCAATACCTCTTGCACTCTAAATCGTTGCTGATTTGTTTTATTATTCTATGGACCTGTTCAACTGTGCTGTGCCGGCTTCTAAAACCGAACTGATGGTTTGGAACAAGTGATCTTTCTTCCAGTATTGGTTTTAATCGTTTGAGGAGTAGTTTTTCGAAGATCTTTCCTAGAATTGGCAATAAGCTTATTGGTCGATATGAAGTGACTTCTTCTGGCTTTTTTCCTGGTTTTTGTATAAGAATAATTTGTGCGACTTTCCATTGACTAGGAAAGAGTTGTAGTCTTAAGATTGCATTATAGATGAATGTAATCATTTTTAGGCACTTGGATGTTGCCTCTTGTAGCACTTTGCCAGTTATCAAATCAAAGCCAGGAGCTTTCTTGGAATTTATTTCATATGAGATTACTTGTTTGACCTCTTGTAGTTTGAAGCTTTTTATTGGTAAATCCAATTTTTGTAATGGTGCATTCAAGTAACTGTGTATATTCATATCTTCTGTTGGTGATATTGATGTTGGAAATGGTTTGAACACGCTGGAAAGATGTTTTGCAAATACATGTGCTTTTTCCGTATCGCTTCGAGCCCATTTGCCTTGGTCGTCTCTGACAGGTGGCACTGCCTCTTGTGGGTGCTTAAGTCGTCTTGAGGCCTTCCAGAGTGAGTAATCATTTGATTTGGAACTTGATAAATTACCAAGATATTCTTGAAAAGATTGATTCTTAATTTGCAGGAGAAGCATTTTTAGTTTTTTTGCGGCTTTGTTAAGTTTTTCTTTATTTTCTGGTGTTCTTGAGGTTTGCCATTGTTTGCGTAGTTTTCGTTTCTCAGCGATTAGCTGTTTGACTGACATTGGGCACGACTCTTCGATGTACGTTTCGCTTTGTTCGGGTGTAGCTTGCCATGCTGCACTTTGGATAGCTTCAGTTAAGTGTTGAACTGCAATCTCAAGATCTTCTTCTGATTTCAATGGGATGTTCAGTTTAATTTGCTTGTCTACTTCCATTCTGAATGAATCCCAGTTAGTTTTTTTATTAAACAGTGTTGGTTGTTTTACTTTGAGCAGCCTTTTTGTGTGTATTGTTAGTAGAACAGGTGTATGGTCGGATGTGAGATCCAGTGACGACTCAACTTTAAGTTGTTTGTTATTTATACCTTTTTCCACGTAAAAGTCGATTAGATCGGGCATTTTTGCTTGATCGCTTGGCCAATATGTGGGTTGTCCTGATGATAGACTTGACATTCCATTGCTCGTCATTGCCGCATACAGTTCTCTACCTTTTGTCGTTATGCATCTTGAGCCCCAGTGCGTATGCTTGGCGTTGTAATCGCCACCAGCAATAAATCTATTCCCGAGTGTACTGAAAAAGTGTTCATATTGTTGTTTTTTGTTATTGTCCTTAGGAGGGCAGTAAATTGCCGAAATTGTTAGGTTACCAATGCAATTTTCCACAGCTACGCTAGTTGCTTGGAGATAGTCATGTTGGTATTTTTCTAATTCAAAATGTTTAATATTTTTTTTGATGATAACTGCCGTACCGCCGTATGCTTTTCCATCCGGGTGTTGAGTGCTGTATACTAGGAAATTTGGTATTTTTAAGTGGCTTTTTGCTGTAAAGTGAGTTTCAGAGACTAATAAGATGTCTATTTTATGAGTTTGCAGAAATATCTTAACTTCTTGTGCATGTTGGCACAAGCCGTTGGCGTTCCATGTTGCTATTTTAAGTATTTCAGCCATTAAGCCATTTTACTGACTACAGTTGTCAGTAGATTTAACACTGTCCCCATTTGCTCCATTAATTGTTTCATCATGATTTTTAGCTCTTTAATGTCATCTGATTGCTGTATTGGGATGGCTTGGTTGATCTGGTTCGGGTAATTTATGAATTGGTTGTGTGCAGGTTGGTTTGCTTGTTGTGCGTACGTTATTCCTGGTTGTACCAGTTGCGGTGGAGTTACTAGGTGTTGGATGTTGTTTTGATTTCCATCTGAGATTTTTCTTTCTCGCAAGGCTGGATACAAACGCTGTTGCAGTTGTTTGTGCACTAAGCATCCTCGATAGTTTGCAGGATGTGCCCCTCCACAGTTAACGCATTGTACTTCGGAGTTTTTTTCTTTTCTTGGGCAATCATTTGTCGAGTGATTACCCGTGCACTTGACACATCTTGGAGGTTTGTGACAGAAGTTCTTGGTATGCCCAAAACGTTGACATTTTGCGCATTGCGGTATTTCTCTCCTTGTATGGGGTGCTTCGAATTCTATAATGGAGTTCATAAGGCGCTTAATCTTATAAACCTCTTTATTGTTGTCTTTTTGTTTAATTTCAACGTAGAACATTGGGAGTGCAAATTTATTGATTCGGTGTTTTATGTTGCTAATGTTACTAACTGAGTGTCCCAATTTCTCCAGCTCGATTTTTAGTTGTTCAGTATCTGATGAGTGATGCAGGCCCTTCAATACCACTCGAAAGTTTCGTTCCTGCTTAGGTTTATAAGTATGGAAGTCTGTGTTCTTTGCTTTTAGTTGCTTAACAATATTAGTGTAATCTTCCCCAGTTTTTGGCAATATTTTAACCTGCTCGCTTTTTAAAGTTTTAAAGGTGTACCTGTCCTTTGCCACTGTTTCCAGTAATTCCGCAAGTGGTAGTATATTTTTTACACCTTCGACAAAGATTGGTGGTGGTGAAGGTTCGGTTGACTTTACAGTAAGGTCTTCATTTTGTTCTTCAGGGCTATCTGACAGCGGCGCAAACTTATTTTGTGTTTGGATAGGAGAATTTAACCAGTAATCGCTTACCTTTTTCTGTTTATAACTTCTATAGCCATGGTCAGGGCTCCTAATTCTTTTTTTACGATTTTCTTGAGTTGTCCATCCACTTGGCTGAAGCAACAGTGGGAAGTCTCCTATGGGTGCATATTGATATTGTGGTGGAACATATTGCGTTGATGTACCTGGTATTGGATTATTTCTAGATTCTTCTTGACTTTGATTTCCTATTTGTGGGGGGTTAGCAAGTGACGTACCTTGTTTCGAGAGATCTTTCTGGACCGGATACTGTAGGCTCGGTTGATAGTTTTGACTATAATAAACTAATGGAATTGTCTGTGGAATCTGGGGCAGGTAAGGTCCTGGAGTTTGTTGTACCAATTGTGGGTTTTGGACAAGATAAGCGGGGTTATTCGTAGGCATTGTTGCATGCTGGTGATTTGACCATGTTTCTCCGCAACGTGATTCCACCTGTTGGGGTGTATTATCGCTCTTGGGCGGTGTCCGAAGCATATTTCATTTGTTGTTCACATCATAACCTCACTTTGAATTTTCTCAATTTTAAATTTCCGCTGGGGATAACACTCTCACAGTTAGTTTGTTAGTTTTTCTGTTTGGTAATCACTATAACTCACTAATATGTTCGATATAATGATACTTTAACTAAATTTTCAACTAACACTATAAACAAGATATCTATCTGGAACGAGGACAGGGTTAGAACAAAAATTATAATAAACAACCGCAGTATAGAAGTTCCTGAACTTCGAAAGAATTTATTCTCGGAAGGTGTGATTACGAAAAAGGAAAAAGGGTATGAAAATTGTGAAAGAAAATAAGAATGCGTATATTTACGAAAATAATGAAATTACGGCTTGTGCAGTTCGTGTTTTGAACAATCTTTATCATTTACAGTTTAAGACAATTATCTCTCACCAAGGAAATGTAGTAACGGATACCGATAAATTGAAAATATGGCACAATAGGCTCGCACATATCAATTTCAAAACAATGGAAGAAATGGTATCAAAAGGACTAATTATAGTGATGTAGATTTAAAAAATGTCGATAGTCGTAAATTTTGTGAGTCATGCATTTATGGAAAACAACATAGACTTTCATTCGCGGGTGTGATACGTAATTCTAAACCAGCCGAGGTCATTTATAGTGACCTATCTGGACCTATGTCAACTCCTACGATAAATGGAGCGCATTACCTAGCACTTTTCAAAGACGAGAACATCGGTTATCGTGTAGTATTTTTTATTAAACATAAAACTGACGTGTTAGAATGTTTTAAAACTTTTGTAAAGATGTGTAAAACAAAATTTGGTTATTCGGTGAAAACCTTACATGTCGATAATGGGATAGAATACGTAAACACAAATTTTCGAAAGTTTTTGATGGAAAAGGGAATCGAATTAGAAAGAACGGCGCCGTATACGCCTCAGCAAAATGGACAAGCAGAACGCGAGATGCGCACGATTGTTGAAAGTGCAAGGGCTATGCTATATCAAAACGATTTACCGAAAAATTTGTGGGGCGAAGCTGTAAACACGGCAGTGTATATCCTAAATAGAACGTTGAACAGCAGAATAAAGGTGACACCTTATGAAATGTGGACGGGGAAGAAACCTACTCTAAGTCACATTAGAACATTCGGGTGTGATGCGTACATGCACATACCAAAAGAAAAAGGACTAAGTTAAATTTCAAGAGTAAAAAGTTAATAATGGTTGGATATGATGGTAATTCGACAAATTACAGACTTTTTGATCCCGAAACCAAAAGGATAAGTGTTTCCAGAGACGTAATTTTCAACGAGGATACGAGTACGCCATACACCAGAATCAACACTGTGAAGGTAATCGTAGAAGAAAATGAAGCTAGCGACCAAGAAGATGAAGTTGTGATAGTTCCGCAGGAAATTGAACCAGAACGGCCAGAAGAAGAAAACGAGTCATCAACCTCGAAAGGAACCCCTTACAACTTAAGAAAACGTGAGACGCTACGTGCTCCAAACAAATACGAACAGTTTGAAGTAAACTGTGTAGAAGTAGATGTCCCTCACAGTTATGAAGAAGCCATGAGAAGCAAGAACTCCGAAGAATGGAAACAATCCATAAAAGAAGAAATAGAAGCATTAAATAAGAACAAAACTTGGGAACTAGTGCCAAAGCTAGACGATAAAAATGTAATCGACTGCAAGTGGGTTTTTAAAGTCAAGCGAACACACCAAATGGAAACATATCGCGTTACAAATCTAGATTGTGTGCTAGAGGGTTTTCACAAAAATAAGGGGAATAGATTACGACGAAACGTTTTCACCCACGATAAGGTATGACACGATAAGAATTTTACTTGCGATGCGATGGCTGCAGCACAAGATTTGCATTTTTTTGCAATTTTCCTTTTTTTTGCATTTGCAAAAACAGCATTTTTGAATGGAGACTTGCAAGAAGAAATTTACATGTCACCACCAGAAGGAACAAATATAAGAGGGGGTGTTGTGTGTAAATTAAAAAATGCTCTTTATGGTTACACTACGGAAGTTATTATAGTAATTTTTGTAGATGACGGTTTAATTCTGAGTAAAAATGGAACAGTAATTGAGCAAATCCTGCAAGAATTGAAAAATAAATTTGAAGTAACGGTTAGTGATTCTCCGAACTATTTTGTTGGTCTAGAAATTGTACGTGATCGCGATAATAAAACTATTTTTATTCATCAGGCGAATTATATACGCCAAGTTATAAAACGGTTTAAAATGAACGATGCTAAACCGATAAATGTGCCGGCAGACGTAAATGTAATCCTGACCACCGCAACAGATGAATCACAAGAAATGCAAGCTGTTCCTTATCGCGAAGCAGTGGGAGCTTTAATGTTTATCGCCATTGTAACTAGATCCGACTTAAGTTATGCAATATAAGTTTGGTTAGCAGGTTTCTAAATAAAGATAATGCATCGCATTGGAATGCTGTAAAAAGAATCATTCGGTATTTGATAAAAACATCGCATTTCGGTATCAAATACGGAGCAATAGATCAAGAATGTCCAAAATTGGTGGGTTATTCTGACTCAGATTTTGCAGGTGATCCAAATACAAGGAAATCAACTTCTGGATATATTTTTAAGTTAAATGGTGTAGCTGTTACATGGTCTAGTCAACGACATCAAACAGTTGCACTCTCTACTAAGGAGGCTGAGTACATAGCAGCTTCAAATGCAACGAGAGAGGAAATCATCTTCTACAAAATCCTAGAAGAATTAGAAGACGGTCCAACAATTTTGTGTGTAGACAATAAAAGTGCAATACAGCTTGTGAAAAACTCAGAACATATGACGGATTTTGGATTCTACATCCGTCATTGATCAACCTTTTACAATCAATTTGTTTGGCCACTGCCATTTGTATTCAAATTAATTGAGACGGTAGTGTATACACTTCCATTACCACTTTCATTTTTCGTTTCTTTCGTGAAAAGCGCATGACCGCGGCCATGATGGGTATTTGAGTTCACTTTTGTTCCGGCCGCCAAAGCGTATAGTTCGTAGAGTGTGTGCAGTGCTGTAGTCAAAGTTAATTTAATTGCGGGTGCAAGTAAAATTTAGTACACCGAGTTATTATACTTCAACATCGAGTACACAGGGGTGAGACCGGCGCATTTTTTTTTTAATACGGAAGTTACCGTATCATTTTCCGATATCGGCATCTGGCCGTCACCGCCATTTTTGTGCTCGTTTATCTTATTCCGATTGCAGTCTGCGCATGCTTGAGCGCCCTCTAGGGGATTTTGATGGTGACAAGTTTGTCAACAAAAGCTCAGCCGAATTATTATTTAACATCAACCCGCTTTTGCTAGTCCGTGCAATAAGTCATAATCGTCGTGTCCGTTGCCAATTGTTGTCGTCGAACTGTATTATTTGTTGTGACACTTCCTGCCAATTAACCGAGCGAGCCAACGTCCTGCGTGCTAGTGGGTTTGGATACAACTTTGGAACCACCATTGGTTGGTTTACCAGCATTTCACCAGAGTATTTTGGAATAACTCTTTGGGGTGAAAAGTCCAGCCATCGTCCTGCTGCCGAGTCGTGGGTCGCTGCGAGAACCATCATCACTCAAGGCGTGCGATCCTTCCTAGTGGATCGAGGTTTAGCGGACAGAAAGTCAACATCCATTCTCGTGGGCAATCCATCCAAGCAGATTGGGGTACCTGTCACTACGATTGTGTGAGCTTACCGAGCGCTCAGGTGAGACAATTTTATTTCTAGTTTGTTTGGGTTGTGATTGCTTTATATAAATTACCAGTATTTTTTTTATATTAACGTCACTAAGAGGTGTATTATTTTGACACCTCAGTTTTTTTAGTTCGCTGGATCTCCCCACGGGGAGGATTGCTTCACGCTATTGCATTTTTGGCTGGCTTCCGTCAGAAGTCAGCATTTATTTGTATTCGCCACCGAAGGTTGTTGCCATTTGTTATTTTTGTGTAATATTATTGATTATTTGTGTGTTCATTAAACCATTTATTACACTACCGTTTTTTTATTTCCCTGGAAGAGGGGATACATCTAACCTTTTTTGTGAGAGTTTGAGATTGGGATCCACGTCCCTCGCAGACCGACGTTAACATCACAAGAGCTAGTTTTTAACACCTAGGGTTCCCCACGTTAAAAAAAAGTGAGGTGATTTCCACTTCACGTGGGAGGAGAATTCTCGGTCCTGCATCCGCAGGATAGGGGTTTTTGTCTCAAACACCATAAACATACCAAACACACAGATATTAAATATCATTTTATTCGTGAAAAAAGTGAAAATGGTGATGTTAACGTTGTTTATGTACCTTCTGAAGAACAATTAGCTCATATTACAACTAAACCGATTAGTAAAGACAAATTTAATAATTTAAAATCACAATTCGGAATGTGTGAAGCTACAATGAAATGAGAAGTTTTCATGAATATTATTAATTTTCTTTTATATATTTTTTAATCAATTTAGCATGTATTTTGTTTGATTAATTTTAACTTTCAATTAGTGGGAATATTATGTTATGAATTGTAAGTTAATGTGCGCATGCGATTATATACACAACAAGCGAGTCGTAAAGTAGATTCCGCGTGCGTAAGACGATATAGTAAATGTTTATCAACCATTATTTAGTACATAAGTTGTACATATACAGTGTAATCTTAATCAATATATCTTATCCACAATAGTTCTCTTTGAGTTTACCACTGCATCTAATTAACACAATAGTCTCTCTTACCGAAAGTAGGTTTATGGTTTCTAACTTGTGTGCAACTTCTCTATTCACCTTGGACAATAGAATCTCCCTGCGCATTAACCAAACTTTCTTGCTTGATCCAATAACTTCGATCGACCAATTTTATCGATTTATTAACCAAATAAATTATTTTACTCATCTAGATTTATCATCGCCTACGGTATTACTTTAATTTTTAGTGAAAATTATCTTCAAATCAAAATGAAGAATACAAAATTCTTTATAAAACAGATTAACAAAATTTGCTTACATCATACTAAGTATTTATGAAATAAAGAGAAAATCCAGAGAAAACAATTGAAAGAGGTTTTGAATAATTCTTATTCTGAATAAAAATTTCGTACATTTAAACTTCACCATCGATGGTGAACAAAACAAAACAATTTACGTCATATCTGAAGTAAATCCTGAAACCTTGTCTTGTCTCCTCTTCAATTTTGGTCCAATGATAAGACAGGGGATTTTAGGAAAGTTGATTCCAACCCCAATGTATTATATGCGTTAGAATGGTGCCATTCAGCAGAGGTAACAGTTGCGCAACTGTTGGGGATTTTTCTGCTGGCACGTCCGCTACCTGCTCGATTCTTATGGAATTTCGCTACCTTTACTCAACTGTTGTACAACAATTACACAACTGCTTTTTCTGCTGAATGGCACCATTACCATGGAAACGGTGACTCTGACATACTATGCGTATTTTATATAAGAACTGCAGAAGTTTCCAACGATAAAAATCGATATTGCGGACCGGGGGTCTGGGGGGTATGGAATACCCTCCAGGTACACTTGCCATTATTCAGAACCATCAAAATTTATTATTTTTCGTTTAATCTTTTGGAATTTTCATTAGTAATCCGTTAGGGGGGGCAGCAGATGATATTTTTCCTAACTATGCCAGTACCATTCTTCTTAATACCGAAGGTCGTAAAAGTGAAAGTTTTCCTTTCGCAATAAATTAAGTGTACCTGGGGGAGGGGTATTCCATACCCTCAGACCCCCTGGTCACAGCGGCCTAAATTATTTCCTGATAAGCATACATTTGTTTTCATTACTCTAAGCCAACGCCGTAGCAAGGGTGATCGCAATGGGGGAGCTAAACCTCGACATAACTCAAGAAATAATAGTTTAAAATTTTAAAAATGATAAGAATTTTTTGGAAGGGGGGCATATATTCAAATTTGCCTCAGGCGCCAGAAGAACTTGCTACGGCGCTGCATGTTATATTAAATTATATTATATTATATTTCTGGTCATTGTGTTGTATTACCTTAACTCATTTCCTATTGTAAGAAAAGCTGACTGGTATGTGAGTTGAAGTGAATGAACTACGATAGTGTTAGGCTGCCTACAGACTGATCAAGCAAAAACGTTGTGCGACAAAACGTTTTTGTTTGATCCAATCAAATTTGACTTTGTTTTGATTTGAACCAATCAAATTTGATTTTGTTTGATTTGAACCAATCAAACAAAAACGTTTTGTCGCACAACGTTTTTGCTTGATCAGTCTGTAGGCAGCCTTAGATGCAAAATATTGTATTGAAGGAAAATGATAAGCAGTTGAGTTTGTAACTTCGAATTGTAACATCTAATTAAAAATAAACGCTACTTTTGTTTATATTTTTATTGGAATTATTATTCAACAAACCTCTATTCGTAATTTCGAAAAACAACAACCGAAATTATATAAATTAAGTATGAATTTATTTGCAATTGAAATGCATTTTTATATATTTTTTAGATTTTCAACAATGAAAAGACAAAATAGAGGTAAAATCTTGGAAACGTTTTGTACTTGACACTTGATGTACCTAAATTGCTGAGTTAGCGGAGTAAAATGCACTGCTTTCTCTTCAGTTTAGTGATGCCGAGGTAGAACTAAATGAAATTTATACACAATATTAGTTAGGTCATACACTATTTGAAATGTAATGTGACGACTTTTTTATTGGTACCAAAAAAAGATATGGGCCTAAAACCTCATAAAATAGGGTACCGCACTTAGGCTCATTCTTAATAATTTTTCTTCAAACCTAAGCATGTTTAGAGAGATGAACTTTTTTTTAAATTATTGCCAACAAAATTACCAATACACCTATATAATATGACACTTGTCTATTTTTTATATTTACCCACATAAAACCCGATTTTCCGATTAGAACTTCAAAAATCAATAACTTTTTATTTCACGATATCAATTTAATTTTTTTTCACACTAAAAACTTCGCTACAGTTTGTAGATCATTTCGCTACCATAATGGCAGAATGTCGTATGTGAAGTTTGCATTGTTTTGAGATAATGAGAGTAGAATAAACACCACAATTTGTGAATTCAATATTATACTTCAAGTGTACGTTCAAACTCAATAACGTTGCAAGTTACACCTACGACGCACAGTGGGGTATTTGGCCTCAAAAGGTGGCATTAAATCAAATACTATTCCAACAGATTTCTAAGTAGGATATTTATTTTCAGGGCTCTTAGTAGTATCTAAAAAATACTTTGCATAAATCTGGTGCATTTATTTATTAAGAAAATGAATTTATTTGAAAAACTTTGAAAAATTAACATCATCAGCAAAAAACACAGAAATAGTTTTTGGAAGATATGTGTAAATATCATGTAAATATACACTTATCCGAAAATACAGGTTGTGATATCACAATACAACAAATATTTAATGGATACGAATTAAAAAATTCAGAAGAGAAGTAGTTAATAATTTTTATATCTATTTATTTTTCAAGTAATAGCGTTAAAAATAAAAATAAAGCAAACATTTTAAATAATGTCTTGGTCATCTTCTTCGTCATCATCCATCGATCGCATCGTATCGTCATCGTCACTCTCGGAAATCTGTTTATGATCATCAATGACTTCCCAAGCAACACAAGACCGTCAGAAATGCACATATTCTGTACATATTTTTCCGTGACGATATTGCATTGATTTGCCCACTTTGTCGTTACGGTATTATATGTATAGTTTATGTACATATTCGCTAAATAATTTTTCGCAACGATTTCTTAACTAATCGGCATTGATTTTTCCGTTACGGGTTACGGTATTTTATGCATGGATTATGTACATGTGCGTTACATGAATTTTCATAACTAAAAGGCATTGATTTTTCCGTTTCAGTATTATATGCATCGTTTGAATAAATTTTCGTAACGATTTCTTAACTAAACGGCATTGATTTGCCCATATTTTCGTTACGGTATTGTGACGTTTTTTTCGATGACGTTTCAATACGTCTCAATACGTAAAATTTAGGTGCCGATACGGCACTAATAATTTATGTACCAAACGTAATAAATATTAATATAAAAAAATTATTTTTAATTAATTATAAGCATTTAGTAAAATTTTATAATTATTAATAATAATTAAAAATAAATGTAATTTTTATTTAGATTTGAAACTTTTTACAGTCAATTATTTATTGTTATGTTTTATTGATTACATTATTAATACTAAATTGTCATATAAATAAGCCTGCCTTATAATATTATTCTTGATTCCATTTGTTTGCAATGCTAGGATCTGAAAATTTGTCATTAAATACACATTTTACTTACTTTTTTTTTACCTACTAACTGCCGATGTGGGATTCGATCCTGGAATTTCTGCTTGGGAGTCCGGCTGCTAAGCACCAAGCTGTCCGGGGCGCTTAGTTTCAAACATTACTTATTGCATATTTCAAGTTTTACAGCTTTACTTTAAAATATTACAGTGCGTTGATATCGCAATAAATTCCACAGAATTGAATAAAATATTTATTTATTTACACAAATATTAAAAAATACAACAAAATAAAATACTCTATTTTTTATAATTACACGAAGGTATACAGAAAAATTTAGATTTCGAATCTAATAAGGGTAGTAATAAGCATTTATTATTCGTAGAATCAAATATATTATGTTGCAACATTGCTTTTAAATATATGTCGCAATCTCATCAATTTAACATCATTTGTGATGTGAAAGAATTTTTTTCAAAATATCTAACTACAAAAAACGCGAAATGTGGTTTTTACAAACTGCAAGTTCCTTTTATTATGAAATGTAAACTGCTTAAGCAGTTACTCAGCGTTACTCTCATCAGACCTTGAATTTTTGTTACGGTTTTACAATTTTGTTCATTTTCAGATGACTATAAAGTTTTATGACCCTTTCAATTTTTAAAGCAATTTGAGCATGTGTTTCTAGCCTGCATACAACCTTTTAGAGGAAACATGGTTTAAATACATATTCGGTCTACTATAACAATTATATTATTTCAACATCAAAATTATTATAAATTTGTTATAATTAATATTACATTTATTTATTAATGAATTTGAAACATTTTTAAATTAAATAATTAGTACAAAAGTCGTATTTTTCGTAAAGCAAATTTTTCATAAATTTGATGAAACGGCACAATAATAAATACTCTATTAGTCATTAATTATTATTTTCCAGTAAACATAAAAGTAATGTAAAATAATAAATATAATAAAAGTATTTTTAGTTACAAAAATTTCAATTATATTCGTAGATATTTTTATTCGAGTTATTAAATAATAAAATAATTAATCGGTATATTTCTTTATTTGAGCTTTAATTTATTAATAATTTAAATTCTGATGCATCGATACTGTCGTAACTATGTTACTTTATTTGCAGGCAAATTACAAACAATCTTAAAGGTTATATTAGGTATTTTTGCACAAATTTAATTTAAAATTAGGTAAAATTAAATAAGTATATTGTAATTAAAAACCAAACTGATAAATAATAATGATTAATAAGATAGTTAAATCCAGCTATTATATAAATTAGGAAAGTGGAAATGACGAAGTAAATAGAAGTATAATATAAATTTAGGCAGGTCATTTTACATTTAACAATTCTATGACAATACTAAAAACTAAAAAGGGATGTTATTGTGCAAACCCCCTGTTGTTTAATGGCCTTCACTCCTGCACATGTACTTCAAAAATTTACTTACTTCAAAAAAACGCTATGAAAATGTATGCATTGAAACTCGTAACTAAAATTAAATATTTTTTAGTTAATAAATGCTATGTGCATATTATGCATCGAAATTTACTTCAAACAAACGCAACGAAAATGTATGCATTGAAACTCGTAACGAAAATTAAATATTTTTTAGTTAATAAATGCTATGTGCATATTATGCATCGAAATTTACTTCAAACAAACGCAACGAAAATGTATGCATTGAAAATCGTAACTAAAATTAAATATTTTTTAGTTAATAAATGCTGTGTGCATATTATGCATCGAAATTTACTTCAAACAAACGCAACGAAAATGTATGCATTGAAACTCGTAACTAAAATTAAATATTTTTTAGTTAAAAAATGCTATGTGCATATTATGCATCGAAATTTACTTCAAACAAACGCAACGAAAATGTATGCATTGAAACTCGTAACTAAAATTAAATATTTTTTAGTTAAAAAATGCTATGTGCATATTATGCATCGAAATTTACTTCAAACAAACGCAACGAAAATGTATGCATTGAAACTCGTAACTAAAATTAAATATTTTTTAGTTAATAAATGCTGTGTGCATATTATGCATCGAAATTTACTTCAAACAAACGCAACGAAAATGTATGCATTGAAACTCTTAAATAAAATTAAATATTTTTTAGTTAAAAAATGCTATGTGCATATTATGCATCGAAATTTACTTCAAACAAACGCAACGAAACTGTATGCATTGAAACTCGTAACTAAAATTAAATATTTTTTAGTTAATAAATGCGATGTGCATATTATGCATCGAAATTTACTTCAAAAAAACGCAACGAAAATGTATGCATTGAAACTCGTAACGAAAATTAAATATTTTTTAGTTAATAAATGCTATGTGCATATTATGCATCGAAATTTACTTCAAACAAACGCAACGAAAATGTATGCATTGAAAATCGTAACTAAAATTAAATATTTTTTAGTTAATAAATGCTGTGTGCATATTATGCATCGAAATTTACTTCAAACAAACGCAACGAAAATGTATGCATTGAAACTCGTAACTAAAATTAAATATTTTTTAGTTAAAAAATGCTATGTGCATATTATGCATCGAAATTTACTTCAAACAAACGCAACGAAAATGTATGCATTGAAACTCGTAACTAAAATTAAATATTTTTTAGTTAAAAAATGCTATGTGCATATTATGCATCGAAATTTACTTCAAACAAACGCAACGAAACTGTATGCATTGAAACTCGTAACTAAAATTAAATATTTTTTAGTTAATAAATGCTATGTGCATATTATGCATCGAAATTTACTTCAAACAAACGCAACGAAAATGTATGCATTGAAACTCGTAACGAAAATTAAATATTTTTTAGTTAATAAATGCTATGTGCATATTATGCATCGAAATTTACTTCAAACAAACGCAACGAAAATGTATGCATTGAAAATCGTAACTAAAATTAAATATTTTTTAGTTAATAAATGCTGTGTGCATATTATGCATCGAAATTTACTTCAAACAAACGCAACGAAAATGTATGCATTGAAACTCGTAACTAAAATTAAATATTTTTTAGTTAAAAAATGCTATGTGCATATTATGCATCGAAATTTACTTCAAACAAACGCAACGAAAATGTATGCATTGAAAATCGTAACTAAAATTAAATATTTTTTAGTTAATAAATGCTGTGTGCATATTATGCATCGAAATTTACTTCAAACAAACGCAACGAAAATGTATGCATTGAAACTCGTAACTAAAATTAAATATTTTTTAGTTAAAAAATGCTATGTGCATATTATGCATCGAAATTTACTTCAAACAAACGCAACGAAAATGTATGCATTGAAACTTGTAACTAAAATTAAATATTTTTTAGTTAAAAAATGCTATGTGCATATTATGCATCGAAATTTACTTCAAACAAACGCAACGAAACTGTATGCATTGAAACTCGTAACTAAAATTAAATATTTTTTAGTTAAAAAATGCTATGTGCATATTATGCATCGAAATTTACTTCAAACAAACGCAACGAAACTGTATGCATTGAAACTCGTAACTAAAATTAAATATTTTTTAGTTAATAAATGCTATGTGCATATTATGCATCGAAATTTACTTCAAACAAACGCAACGAAAATGTATGCATTGAAACTCGTAACTAAAATTAAATATTTTTTAGTTAATAAATGCTGTGTGCATATTATGCATCGAAATTTACTTCAAACAAACGCAACGAAAATGTATGCATTGAAACTCTTAAATAAAATTAAATATTTTTTAGTTAAAAAATGCTATGTGCATATTATGCATCGAAATTTACTTCAAACAAACGCAACGAATATGTATGCATTGAAACTCGTAACTAAAATTAAATATTTTTTAGTTAAAAAATGCTATGGCGCATTTTATGCATCGAAATTTACTTCAAACAAACGCAACGAAAATGTATGCATTGAAACTCGTAACTAAAATTAAATATTTTTTAGTTAAAAAATGCTATGTGCATATTATGCATCGAAATTTACTTCAAACAAACGCAACGAAAATGTATGCATTGAAACTCGTAACTAAAATTAAATATTTTTTAGTTAAAAAATGCTATGTGCATATTATGCATTGAAATTTACTTCAAACAAACGCAACGAAACTGTATGCATTGAAACTCGTAACTAAAATTAAATATTTTTTAGTTAATAAATGCTATGTGCATATTATGCATCGAAATTTACTTCAAACAAACGCAACGAAAATGTATGCATTGAAACTCTTTAATAAAATTAAATATTTTTTAGTTAAAAAATGCTATGTGCATATTATGCATCGAAATTTACTTCAAACAAACGCAACGAAAATGTATGCATTGAAACTCGTAACTAAAATTAAATATTTTTTAGTTAATAAATGCTGTGTGCATATTATGCATCGAAATTTACTTCAAACAAACGCAACGAAAATGTATGCATTGAAACTCTTAAATAAAATTAAATATTTTTTAGTTAAAAAATGCTATGTGCATATTATGCATCGAAATTTACTTCAAACAAACGCAACGAAACTGTATGCATTGAAACTCGTAACTAAAATTAAATATTTTTTAGTTAATAAATGCTATGTGCATATTATGCATCGAAATTTACTTCAAAAAAACGCAACGAAAATGTATGCATTGAAACTCGTAACGAAAATTAAATATTTTTTAGTTAATAAATGCTATGTGCATATTATGCATCGAAATTTACTTCAAACAAACGCAACGAAAATGTATGCATTGAAAATCGTAACTAAAATTAAATATTTTTTAGTTAATAAATGCTGTGTGCATATTATGCATCGAAATTTACTTCAAACAAACGCAACGAAAATGTATGCATTGAAACTCGTAACTAAAATTAAATATTTTTTAGTTAAAAAATGCTATGTGCATATTATGCATCGAAATTTACTTCAAACAAACGCAACGAAAATGTATGCATTGAAACTTGTAACTAAAATTAAATATTTTTTAGTTAAAAAATGCTATGTGCATATTATGCATCGAAATTTACTTCAAACAAACGCAACGAAACTGTATGCATTGAAACTCGTAACTAAAATTAAATATTTTTTAGTTAATAAATGCTATGTGCATATTATGCATCGAAATTTACTTCAAAAAAACGCAACGAAAATGTATGCATTGAAACTCGTAACTAAAATTAAATATTTTTTAGTTAATAAATGCTATGTGCATATTATGCATCGAAATTTACTTCAAACAAACGCAACGAAAATGTATGCATTGAAACTCGTAACTAAAATAAAATATTTTTTAGTTAATAAATGCTATGTGCATATTATGCATCGAAATTTACTTCAAACAAACGCAACGAAAATGTATGCATTGAAAATAGTAACTAAAATTAAATATTTTTTAGTTAATAAATGCTGTGTGCATATTATGCATCGAAATTTACTTCAAACAAACGCAACGAAAATGTATGCATTGAAACTCTTTAATAAAATTAAATATTTTTTAGTTAAAAAATGCTATGTGCATATTATGCATCGAAATTTACTTCAAACAAACGCAACGAAACTGTATGCATTGAAACTCGTAACTAAAATTAAATATTTTTTAGTTAATAAATGCTATGTGCATATTATGCATCGAAATTTACTTCAAAAAAACGCAACGAAAATGTATGCATTGAAACTCGTAACTAAAATTAAATATTTTTTAGTTAATAAATGCTATGTGCATATTATGCATCGAAATTTACTTCAAACAAACGCAACGAAAATGTATGCATTGAAACTCGTAACTAAAATTAAATATTTTTTAGTTAATAAATGCTGTGTGCATATTATGCATCGAAATTTACTTCAAACAAACGCAACGAAAATGTATGCATTGAAACTCTTAAATAAAATTAAATATTTTTTAGTTAAAAAATGCTATGTGCATATTATGCATCGAAATTTACTTCAAACAAACGCAACGAATATGTATGCATTGAAACTCGTAACTAAAATTAAATATTTTTTAGTTAAAAAATGCTATGGCGCATTTTATGCATCGAAATTTACTTCAAACAAACGCAACGAAAATGTATGCATTGAAACTCGTAACTAAAATTAAATATTTTTTAGTTAAAAAATGCTATGTGCATATTATGCATCGAAATTTACTTCAAACAAACGCAACGAAAATGTATGCATTGAAACTCGTAACTAAAATTAAATATTTTTTAGTTAAAAAATGCTATGTGCATATTATGCATTGAAATTTACTTCAAACAAACGCAACGAAACTGTATGCATTGAAACTCGTAACTAAAATTAAATATTTTTTAGTTAATAAATGCTATGTGCATATTATGCATCGAAATTTACTTCAAACAAACGCAACGAAAATGTATGCATTGAAACTCTTTAATAAAATTAAATATTTTTTAGTTAAAAAATGCTATGTGCATATTATGCATCGAAATTTACTTCAAACAAACGCAACGAAAATGTATGCATTGAAACTCGTAACTAAAATTAAATATTTTTTAGTTAAAAAATGCTATGTGCGTATTATGCATCGAAATTTACTTCAAACAAACGCAACGAAAATGTATGCATTGAAACTTGTAACTAAAATTAAATATTTTTTAGTTAAAAAATGCTATGTGCATATTATGCATCGAAATTTACTTCAAACAAACGCAACGAAACTGTATGCATTGAAACTCGTAACTAAAATTAAATATTTTTTAGTTAATAAATGCTATGTGCATATTATGCATCGAAATTTACTTCAAACAAACGCAACGAAAATGTATGCATTGAAACTCTTTAATAAAATTAAATATTTTTTAGTTAAAAAATGCTATGTGCATATTATGCATCGAAATTTACTTCAAACAAACGCAACGAAAATGTATGCATTGAAACTCGTAACTAAAATTAAATATTTTTTAGTTAAAAAATGCTATGTGCGTATTATGCATCGAAATTTACTTCAAACAAACGCAACGAAAATGTATGCATTGAAACTTGTAACTAAAATTAAATATTTTTTAGTTAAAAAATGCTATGTGCATATTATGCATCGAAATTTACTTCAAACAAACGCAACGAAAATGTATGCATTGAAACTCGTAACTAAAATTAAATATTTTTTAGTTAAAAAATGCTATGTGCATATTATGCATTGAAATTTACTTCAAACAAACGCAACGAAACTGTATGCATTGAAACTCGTAACTAAAATTAAATATTTTTTAGTTAATAAATGCTATGTGCATATTATGCATCGAAATTTACTTCAAACAAACGCAACGAAAATGTATGCATTGAAACTCTTTAATAAAATTAAATATTTTTTAGTTAAAAAATGCTATGTGCATATTATGCATCGAAATTTACTTCAAACAAACGCAACGAAAATGTATGCATTGAAACTCGTAACTAAAATTAAATATTTTTTAGTTAAAAAATGCTATGTGCGTATTATGCATCGAAATTTACTTCAAACAAACGCAACGAAAATGTATGCATTGAAACTTGTAACTAAAATTAAATATTTTTTAGTTAAAAAATGCTATGTGCATATTATGCATCGAAATTTACTTCAAACAAACGCAACGAAACTGTATGCATTGAAACTCGTAACTAAAATTAAATATTTTTTAGTTAATAAATGCTATGTGCATATTATGCATCGAAATTTACTTCAAAAAAACGCAACGAAAATGTATGCATTGAAACTCGTAACTAAAATTAAATAATTTTTAGTTAATAAATGCTATGTGCATATTATGCATCGAAATTTACTTCAAACAAACGCAACGAAAATGTATGCATTGAAACTCGTAACTAAAATAAAATATTTTTTAGTTAATAAATGCTATGTGCATATTATGCATCGAAATTTACTTCAAACAAACGCAACGAAAATGTATGCATTGAAAATAGTAACTAAAATTAAATATTTTTTAGTTAATAAATGCTGTGTGCATATTATGCATCGAAATTTACTTCAAACAAACGCAACGAAAATGTATGCATTGAAACTCTTTAATAAAATTAAATATTTTTTAGTTAAAAAATGCTATGTGCATATTATGCATCGAAATTTACTTCAAACAAACGCAACGAAACTGTATGCATTGAAACTCGTAACTAAAATTAAATATTTTTTAGTTAATAAATGCTATGTGCATATTATGCATCGAAATTTACTTCAAAAAAACGCAACGAAAATGTATGCATTGAAACTCGTAACTAAAATTAAATATTTTTTAGTTAATAAATGCTATGTGCATATTATGCATCGAAATTTACTTCAAACAAACGCAACGAAAATGTATGCATTGAAACTCGTAACTAAAATTAAATATTTTTTAGTTAATAAATGCTATGTGCATATTATGCATCGAAATTTACTTCAAAAAAACGCAATGAAAATGTATACATTGATACTGCACATAAATAGTACAGTGTAGATATGAATTAAAAATTATGTACCACTTCGGTACCTTTTCGGTACATAATTTTCAGTTATGAAAAAATGTGTACCGGCACAAAATCACCATTCGTGTTACTTGGGTTGGTCACTAGGGGCTTTTAATAAATGTAATACCTGCTGAGATAAGTATCGAAGGTTTTTGTTGGGTAATTCTCTTTTGTTTGTTATAACAGGGTCAGAGTTTAAAAGAAATCTGTTTAGAACGTCTCTGTTTGAACTTTCGCGGCTACATTTTCTCGAGTTTGATACAAAATCTTTCCTTACTGCTCTAATGAGAAGCAGCTTGGAGAAGATAAAGTCCACGCAGGAGGTAAGAACCTTCTGCTTTTAAATGCGTGGAGCCCTGGTGTTAGGTCAACTAGCTCTTTGATGGAAACGTCGGTATGCGAGGGCCATGGGTCGTGTAAAAACGCCTCGGATAAACTCAAGGAAGCAGCTTTGCAAACACACACAAAATAAACTTAACAATAAAATAAAAATAAACATAAAAATAAACAATACGATGGTCATTGCTTAAAGGCTTAATGATAAAGTCGATGCTTATGGTGTTAGTATGGCACCAGTGGAACGTAACACAGTAGTTCACTACAGTAGCCGACCAGAACGGCACAGTAGCGACCGCACTGACACCCAGAATTCCCCACCCAAACAATCAATCGACGGAACACTCGAATGGTCATATAACAATCCGATAATGGTAACCACATCGAGCTTCCGACGACCAAACCAAATAGCAGCGACTCCGGCGCAATGCCGCACTCTGTATATATTTAGGTCACACATCGTAGCCTTTATAAAAATATTATTAAATCATAATTAAAAACAAGAAAAAAATAACGAACATAAAATTTCAAGTCGAGGCTTGAACTTAGAACGCTCATTCTGGACTCCGATCGCCGATGCACCATACTAAAGCCGCTTGATGTAGTAACGTGGAAATAAAACCCAGTCGATGTACACATTATAACACATTTTTATATCAAATAATTGTTAATTAAATAAATAATTACACCAAAAATCAATATTCAAACTTAAATTCATTTCCACGTCTAGCGAACGTAAAAGAGATTAGATACTCCTATCACTACGATACAGGTATACAAAAATGCACCGCAATCATAATCTCGTATAACATTCTTCAATAAAAAATGCACGACGAACAGAAAAACCAGAATATTACACATAATTAAAAAAATAAAACACATTAAAAAGGCCAAGGAAAAAAATACGCCTTCGAGCTTCTGTTGTAAAATATTGGCCAATCGATCGACAGGTACTGTGAAGTAATAGCAATTTAATCGTGTTACTCACCGATGCTACCGGATAAAAATCCTCCCCCGAAATTATGGGCCAGGGTGGTCGAACAAGGACACATGGCACGTCAAAACACCACAATCCTCCAATCGCGAATCAACTCCCCTACTGGGATGGAAAAACAACATATTCCATATAATATCCGGATTGTCGGACTGCAACTTCCCCAAAACGTAACCATACCCCGCAAAATCGAAAACCAACCCCGATAATTCACTTCACAGCACAAAAGACGTGACCTTCTCGTCCGCCATTCTTCCCCAAGTCCTCCTCAGCGCGCCGCTCGACCTGCGCTCCGGAAAACAGATAATAAAAATATCGCAGAGTCCACAACGCCATCTCATTCAATTTAAATGAAATGACAGTGGCCAACCAAATTGATGCCCAAGGTTGAACATAACGGATGTAAAGTCAAAAAATCCGTTATACACCCCCCCCCCTAAACGTCTTTGCCGGTATTGATAGGGCTAAAGGCTCAAAAAGAAAAAAAACGCCTATGGCTCAAAAAAATCAACCGATCTCAAGTGTTTCCGTGAGCGCAAACCGCGCCTGCTGAATGCTAACTAAGAGTGATAATAATATCTGTAGTGATAGTAGGTGATCTCTGATCTCATCATGGCAGGGACAACGGAATAAAAAATATTCCACAAAGAAAAAAATGATAAGAATTAGCTCCAGAGCAACGACACGTCACCTTTTATCCGCATAAAGCGTGAGCTAAGGTCAATAATCTCGCTATAAACGACCAACCAGGGAAAGAGTGAGTAAATGAGTGTACGACTCGCATCGGACCCGTACCAACTCAACCAAACGCTGAACAGCAAGGGTCAAACTTACACCACTTGACTGTCAACACCAGAAGGGCTCACATAGGACCCCCCCACTCACAAGGGAAAAGACTGCACAGCAAGGTTCGCACCCGCAAACAACTTAAACTGTGAGCACAATGAGAAGGGACCACATAGGACCCCTCCTAATGAGACGAAGGAACGCGCACGCTCCCCCCAGACTCCTCAAGGGTTCTGATGCAGGGCAATCTTCGTCCCTGACATACAGACCGGAAAATAAAAAATAAAAACTTGGTTTAAAAAAAACCAACAAATACACCGCCATAATAAAAACAAGAGATCATCCTCAGATGAGATGGTATAACTAGCATCTAGATGGTATGATGTCTAGTTATTTTACATAAAACATGAAATAAATAAAAATAAAAACAACGAAATAAAATCATCGTCGTAGATGTTGATGGACCATGCAGAGTTCTAGGTGTAATCGAACCCACAGTGACAAACATTACCCAGCCTCCACCCTTATGTAATGTATGATTTAAGGTGTTGTTAAACCAATTAGGATACAAACAATTACTCCATCCAACCCCCCGTTTGGTTTTGGAAAACCAAAACACAAAATAACAAAATTGACAAACAAACAAAATTGTCAATTAAACAATGCAAAAGCCGTCCCTGAAATTGTCTCCGAGCATTCACCAAAATACAGATGGTAGAGCAACATCATCTGTCCAATACTGTAGAAAATCAGTGAAACAAAAGCAAAACAGAGGCAATACAGTAGCTCCCACGCGAGGGCGCCAGTGATACAAAATCTTTCCTTACTGCTCTAATGAGAAGCAGCTTGGAGAAGATAAAGTCCACGCAGGAGGTAAGAACCTTCTGCTTTTAAATGCGTGGAGCCCTGGTGTTAGGTCAACTAGCTCTTTGATGGAAACGTCGGTATGCGAGGGCCATGGGTCGTGTAAAAACGCCTCGGATAAACTCAAGGAAGCAGCTTTGCAAACACACACAAAATAAACTTAACAATAAAATAAAAATAAACATAAAAATAAACAATACGATGGTCATTGCTTAAAGGCTTAATGATAAAGTCGATGCTTATGGTGTTAGTATGGCACCAGTGGAACGTAACACAGTAATCCACTACAGTAGCCGACCAGAACGGCACAGTAGCGACCGCACTGACACCCAGAATTCCCCACCCAAACAATCAATCGACGGAACACTCGAATGGTCATATAACAATCCCATAATGGTAACCACATCGAGCTTCCGACGACCAAACCAAATAGCAGCGACCCCGGCGCAATGCCGCACTCTGTATATATTTAGGTCACACATCGTAGCCTTTATAAAAATATTATTAAATCATAATTAAAAACAAGAAAAAAATAACGAACATAAAATTTCAAGTCGAGGCTTGAACTTAGAACGCTCATTCTGGACTCCGATCGCCGATGCACCATACTAAAGCCGCTTGATGTAGTAACGTGGAAATAAAACCCAGTCGATGTACACATTATAACACATTTTTATATCAAATAATTATTAATTAAATAAATAATTACACCAAAAATCAATATTCAAACTTAAATTCATTTCCACGTCTAGCGAACGTAAAAGAGATTAGATACTCCTATCACTACGATACAGGTATACAAAAATGCACCGCAATCATAATCTCGTATAACATTCTTCAATAAAAAATGCACGACGAACAGAAAAACCAGAATATTACACATAATTAAAAAAATAAAACACATTAAAAAGGCCAAGGAAAAAAATACGCCTTCGAGCTTCTGTTGTAAAATATTGGCCAATCGATCGACAGGTACTGTGAAGTAATAGCAATTTAATCGTGTTACTCACCGATGCTACCGGATAAAAATCCTCCCCCGAAATTATGGGCCAGGGTGGTCGAACAAGGACACATGGCACGCCAAAAAACCACAATCCTCCAATCGCGAATCAACTCCCCTACTGGGATGGAAAAACAACATATTCCATATAATATCCGGATTGTCGGACTGCAACTTCCCCAAAACGTAACCATACCCCGCAAAATCGAAAACCAACCCCGATAATTCACTTCACAGCACAAAAGACGTGACCTTCTCGTCCGCCATTCTTCCCCAAGTCCTCCTCAGCGCGCCGCTCGACCTGCGCTCCGGAAAACAGATAATAAAAATATCGCAGAGTCCACAACGCCATCTCATTCAATTTAAATGAAATGACAGTGGCCAACCAAATTGATGCCCAAGGTTGAACATAACGGATGTAAAGTCAAAAAATCCGTTATAAGTTATGTTCACGATATCTCTTGAAATCCTTATTGCAAGCTTCCTGTGCTTCTTCGCTTAACTGACCTATAGGCAGCAACGCAAATTTAACTATTTCTGGGCCATGAATTAAATATTTGTGTATGGTAGGTGGCATACAGTACCATGGGTATTTATCAACAAAGTACCGGGCAGTGCTGTGGCATGTTCCCGAAATCTTTCAACATTTATTTCGTGACCAGAAGCCACAACTATTAATATAATTTGCATTTTTCTAATAAGTTCTACACAAATTGCAGTTATTTCAGCAGAGACTTCAGGATTTTCAAAAAAGCGCCTTGCCGTGTTTCCATCATTAGAATTGCCAAAACCAGGTTTAGGTTTATCGATAATTAAACCACAGCGTTCTTTAAATTCTTTTTGAATCCGAGTCTTGGTTTCGGCTACTATATCTTTATCACTACCGCGAGCTTGCCATTTTTTGATAGGTAATGCTATGTTCCCTTGGCTAGCTTAGTTTTTAATATCTGTTTTTATCGAGCAAAAGTGACTTCTTACCTCTAGAGTGGCTTCTGTTAACTTATTCTGTAAATAAATTGTTTTTGGGAATATAAAATTCCCTAATGATACGCCTATGGATTTTGAAATTAATTGTTTAATTTTTAACACACTTAAAAATAAATTTTTAAACAACATGCAAAAACAACTTATTCTAATAAAAATAAACATTCAAAATTAATAATCAAACAAAACTTAATGCTACCCGGATTTTCCCCAATTGTTATTTTTACGTGACGCTTTAAAACTTTTTATTGTTATATTTTGAATTTTATCACTCGCGTTTTTTTTTAATATAGTTAGTTCTCTTACCGTCGGCAGATGTCTCACTTTTTTGTTCCTTTTCGTGCTTGGTAGTTTGATTTCGATTCCACGTGTCTCGTGCAAAATCATCGATTTATTCCTGGAAATTCTTACCAGTGACCAATTCTGCTTTGATCCAATCTAATATTTCACAATCACATTCGACAAATTTGCGGTAAGTAAATTTTATTGCAATTTTTGTTATATGTATTTAACCTCACTTTTATTATCATTAATTCTTAATAACTTTTCCTTTATATGATTCCTTAACTGTTCGCGTTGGTTTTTTAACCAAAATACCGACTCTCTCTGGAGCTGCTTAAATTCGCATCCGTGTTCAATCGCACGGGTTTCAGAGACTTGTTTATTTTTCGTCTCCCTGGTTTTTTGGATCGACTTCCTGTTTATTCCTACTTGGATTCCAATTTTCTGGTAAGATCATTACGCACTGCTGATAAATAATTATTTAAATTAAACTGTCATTAAATTTTTTATAAAGTTTTTAATGTCAAATATTGTTCCAGCGTTCACCGTCCGAAACCTTCAACACTCCGGAAACTGTCTTCTCGTACCCGATAGCATTGCCTCGGATGACCACACCTGAACTTATCGTCCTTCCGATTTGTTAAAACACGTAATCATCTGTTAACACATTTCTTAAAATTATCCTATTTTTAACAAAACTAATTAAACTAGAAAAATCTTACAATTAACAAATTTTATGTGTATTAAAAATTTTATGCTCTTTTAATTTTCTTTGTGCGTATCATTCAGGAACCCTATTCCTTTACTTGTATTTGTCAAGCTGCGTTCATTTAACTTTTATCATTTTTTATTTTGCTCAACTTTCTACTGGGTAAGATATCACTCGTGCCGTTAAAGTAAATAACATTGCAGTAACTTATATGCCATATGGAGTAAACATTCAAAAAAACGAATTCAACCATGTAAAATTGATAAACCAAATTGTAAATTTTCTGTCTTAATTTCTTTTTGCATAACTGTATCGATATCGTTAAAAGATTGTGATGTTGCCCCACATATATAACATTTTTGAGTCGATTTTGTATCTGTTAGCGCGTTACAAACCTTGCCATCCACCATTGAAAAAATTATTTCGTGTCTTACAGTAAGTGATTTTTCTTTAATAAATAGTTGTTTTACTATTTTGCAGTTCTTCTATTTCTTTGTCTACCCTACTCTTCTCAGCTGTGGAAACTTCTATCGATTCTCTTACAAATTCTATTTTCAATGGTCTGTAGTACCTCTGTAGTAATCCGACCCCCCTTTTTTTTTAATTATTTTTATTTTATTTTTATATATTTTATTATAAATTATATAAAAATTGTCTCTTTACTGTCGTCATAAATTCTCTTTTTTTTAAGTAAGCATGTATTTCTTTTTAATACGGACCTGTATAATTTTAAACTTAATCACCAAATTAATATAAGTAATCAATATTATATAATTATCTTATTTGCTCCTGTTTCCTATCGAATATTTAAACAGGGATAAATTCTTTTAATTCAAATTTTTATTTAAAGTTTTTACCTAGATTATAAGTAAAAACTCGCGATATAATTATATGATTTGTTAAATAATTATACAGGGTCAGATTAGCTAAAGAATATATTAAATTAATAATTTTAACTATAAATATTATTATCTGAACTTGCTAATGTTAAATGTTAACGAATTGATTAAGGGTAAACAATTGAATCTCTCCAAACAAGAGGTCCTCAAACATTTTAAATAGTGAATAAGTTGTTACTTATATTTTTATTGTAGATCTCATGAAGTTTTAGAACCTCTGGTTATTTGGTAAGTCCGTGGTACAAACTAAGGGAAGTAAATTCAACCCTTAGATTTTGAATTACGAGATAATGATATTGAACCCAAAGTACCATATTAAGTTCAGATAAGAAAAGGCATAAGAGGGCATGCAACATCTCAAAAAAGGGGCACTTGATTACGCGCATTTCTGCAACAAAGTTAACAAACTCGTCGGGTCGGATTTTGTATCACTTTTATTTTTAATTATTGTGTGTCAAATCTACATCCATACTAATATTTCAATGGTGATCTTCTTAAATACTTTGTGACTGTGTGAAATACATAATTATATTTTGAACCTTTTTCTTTCAGCATTGAAAATTTTGATTTTGCATTACCATCTTTACCATTTTTGTATGTTTGATAAACCATTTTTTTTTCAGTCATATCTTTTTTTATGTACTATTAATAATTCGGGTACGGTCCCCTATCTTTGGCAACTCCAAATAAATTGAAAATTTCCTATTGCAAAGAGGAAGGTTTATATGGAACTTTTTACAACGACTATAATCACCACATGATTGTGTAAAAATACTAAATTTTAGTTTCAAATAACAGTATTTACTTTAAAAAAATATTATTATAAATAATAAAACTCACCTGTAGTTTTCACACTGTCACGATATTATAATAAAAACTAATTTCAGTTATTTTGTAAAATTGCACGAAAAATAAAATTACTTTATTTTATATGCATCAAAAACAAATTAAGACTAAAAAAATCGCGAATCACGAAATTTTTAGTACCGTGATAACTCTCTGCCGCCAGATTGAAAAGAGGGATTCACTGTTGAACTGTACGGGTGTACTCTTGATGTTTGTTACTTCGTATTAAAAATTCTGCAACATTTTCTTAGCATTTCATGAAATTTTCTTACTAAACTACCAATGACATAATCAGGGGGTGGCTCAAACTCCCCTAAACACTTAAAAAGCCCCAAGAAAACGTGAGTTAATAATTCATTTTTAGAGGTTTACTGCGTAAACCCGCTCCGTACACAAAACTCAAAAAAAGGTTCTGGTGACGCCACTGATAATTAGCCCTAAACTCTTAATAATGATATTCTTTTAAATAAACAAAATGAAATCGAATTATACGTTGCTGATTTACAGGGTTTGTTCTTTATTTAATTATCGGGTTGATGCATAAGTTCGTAGCGTCTTTTTTAAAGAAATCCGGTGATTTGGAGATGAAGAAGTGAAGAAGTCGTCGAGCCAGTTTTGAATAGTAACGTCGTTATTAAATGAGATTCCGCGGAAATTGTTGGATAGATTCCGCGGAAATTGTTGTATAGAGAGCGGAAAAGATAAAAATCTGGTGGGGCAAGATCAGGAGAATAGGGCGGATGTGGAATAACCTCCCAACCGAGGTCTTGAATAGCTGCTTTTGTAATGTCAGCAATATGCGGACGGACATTATCATGGTGCAAAACCACTTGATGCAGTCTTGCCGGTCGTTTTTCTTGAATTGCATCCTCCAGGTGACGCAGTTATTAACAATAAACCTCAGAAGTGATGGTTACATTCCTCGGAAGCAATTCATATAGTAGATGACGCCTTTTTGGAATTGGGCGATTATTGGTAAGAGTGAACTGATGATTTGTTCAATTCGCGTTGGTATTAACCCCGGAATGCCGCTATTTGCTAGTCGTTTAGTGACCAGCATTGAGGATTTACCTCAGGCGCCATCGCAATGGGGGCGCTAAACCTTCACAAAACCCAATAAATAATAATAGTTTAAAATTTTCAAAAAGATAAGAATCTTTGGGGGAAAATTTGACTGAATTCCAAAATTTGACCACGATTTTATATGCAGCATCGCCTAAAATTCCCTGCTAGCCTTTTCCCTAAATGGGGATTTTAATCCTCTACAGTAGTTTTTCGTCTATAACTCGCTTACTTTCAATTTTAGTGAAAATTATCATCAAATCAAAATTGAAGAGTACAAAATTCTCTATAAAACAGATTACCATAATTTGCCTACATCATACTAAGTATTGCTGTGCAGCCTCGGAGCTTTATTAGGGCTACACGTTTAATGTTAATACCTTTTACGAGTGTACGTAAATGTACCTCGTCAATAGAAATGTATGCAGAATTTTTATTGATAATGACAAATAAAATAAATTTATGCCTCGGCTTGACAGTTTCGGTGAGCACAGACCTACCCTCTCTCACGTTGGGTTCCTTCCTTGACCAAATCTTAAACCTGAAATGCAATATTGTGGTCCTCGGAATGATTACAAAATTATGCTCCGTTTGATAATGTGATGATAAATTTTATTGTACAAAATGTATTTAGTTTCAAATAAATCGTTAACATAAATTAAACAATTCCTTAAAATTACCCCAAAACTATAAATGTTAAATCGAAGTTACGCGGTAGCAAAATTTTTATAAGTTCGCACTAATTTTTGTTAGAGTGAAAATTGTTCGACTTTACCTTTAAAATCTGGTTCTTTTGTGGTTGTCAGGATGGATGACCATGAAACCCAGTATCAAATTCTTATCGATGGTGCACAGTTGCATAAATATGAGTGGATGCCTTTTTCAACACGTGTAGATTCGTTTGTAGTTATTTGTGAAAATATCTTCAATCTTTCAATATTTTGATCCAAAAACACTGGTAACTCACGTAAGTTAAATTTACTTTTTAAATCTTATACCTTTTATTAGGTTTTAATCGCACTTTTTATACTAATAAATTATTTTCTTGTAGGAACTTTATAAATCGATGAATCATTTAGATTCATCGAATCTAAATCAACACTTTTTTCTATCCATTGTTTTTGCCATCGTTACTCCTGTTTTTCCAGGCAAATGTGATTTTCCATTGATCGAAAATAAAATCAATTTATTTGACGTTACAGTTTGCAGGTTCGGTTTAAGCCCAATGTGGTTTATAAAATTTTTAACAAAATTTTTATGTTTCAGATTAAATTAAAGTTCTTATACTTTCTGTGACCCTCCAGTAAAGTTTTGAAGAAAATGTTTTTTCCATTTGTGATCCATTGAATTTCGAGGCACTTCGACACGTGTAAAATTTTTGCTATTTTAAGTTTATCGTATTAACACATTCTTATAAACTAATATTTTGAACAATTATTTTGATTTCAAATTACATTTCTTATAATTATTTAAATTAATTTACAATTTTAACAAACCTTTTTATTTTATAAACAGAATTAAAACGTTGCATTTGAATTTATTTTGTTATTTCGTTCCGTGATCCCTTTTCTTCATGTAAATTTATGACGTTAAAACAAATTTTTGATATCAGATGAAACTCTTACGTTTGAACAAATAAGTCTCGTGCTACCTTTATTAATAAAAAATAAAACCTTGAATCATTAATGTGATCATTTCTATTGACGTGGTAGTGGTACATTGCAGTATTTATGAAATAAAAAGAAAATCCAGAGAAAAAAATTGAAAAAGGTTTTGAATAATTCTTATTCTGAATAAAAATTTCGTACATTTCAACTTCACCATCGATGGTGAACAAAACAAGGTTTCAGGATTTACTTCAGATATGAAGTAAATTCTGAAACCTCGGTTCGGAAATTTCTCCTCTTCAATTTTGGTGCAATGACTAGGGGAAAACAGGGGCTTTTAGGAAAGTTCTTCTTCATTTCCCTTTAACTGACTGGGTAACCGGCAAAAATATCACATTATCATGGAGACAATTATTCAAATATAATGAAATTGAAAAAAAAATTCCTACCGATAAAAATAATCTTCATATTCGGGGTGGGGGTATTGCATTACGTTACCATGGAAACGGCGATTCTAACATATTGCTGTGTTCCAAGCTACCAGGGCTATGCAAATATCAAAATTTCTTACTCATACTCAAAATTTACATAAAACTTGACCTCGTTAACAAACACAAAGATAAGAAAGATGAACGAATTTAGCAATTTCACAGATAATGAACCAATTAAGATCTTTAAGCAAAAGGGAATGTCATTAAAAGCTGAAAGATAAATTCAGGGAGGTTTTTGTCACCTCAAAATTCCAAAATAAGGGATTGTTTGCCTCAAATATGGTAATATTGGTGTGAATGTTATCACAAATGTACATAACCTTAATGATAATGTACAAAAATGAAAATTATTCCATGTACTACAATAATTGTGTAAAACCCATTATGTCAAAACTTGTTAAATAATCTATTCTATCAAATGTTCATAATTTCAAACCAAAAAACTCCAAAAGTGTAAATAAAGGTCATTTTCGCTTCAATGTGATAAGAAAATTTGTGATAAAGAAAAAGGTTGGAAACTTCGCTAAACCTCATTCATATAAGCGCTACTGTATCCATGAGAAGTAGAGGAGACACACGGTTGATCAACTAATCATAGAAGAAGCAGCTCCTGAAAATTTAAACTCAATTAGTACACAAAAAATACAAAAAGGTGGGAAACTTCACTTACAGATAACAAAATTTCAACGAAGTTGGGGCACAGCGCAGAAATTTGAGACAGTCTTCTTCGAATGCTCAAAATGGTCGGACGTGCGGCTCCGTAAAAGAAAAGTCTTCTTCTAATGCTCAAAATGGTCGGACGTGCGGCTCCGTAAAAGAAAAGTCTTCTTCGAATGCTCAAAATGGTCGGACGTGCGGCTCCGTAAAAGAAAAGTCTTACTCGAACGCTCGAAATGGCAAGATGTGTGGCTCCATAAAACAAAAGTTTTCCAAAAGTGATTAGAAATGGATGGACAGGTGTCTCCATAAAAACAACAAGTCTACTTTTAGTTCTTGAATAAGCAAGACGTGTACCTGCAGGGTGAAAACTTAGTCCAGAACACCCAAATGTGCGGCCAACTCAAAGTTTATCTAAACTAGATAACAAAAATTTACAAATGGCTACCTTTCAGTAAACAACTACACAACCAACGAGTTAAAAGTATGACTCACCTTCTTATAACTGGAAATTAATATCAATTAATATTCACTGCCACTCAACGAAAACGACCAACAGTATCAACAAGTGTCCACTAGCGATTCAACGTCGTTAAATATCACCGAACGGGAGCTTCAAATTCCACCGACGCAACAGATAAGCAACAAGTTTTGTGCAACTCCGCAAAGTGACCGTGCGATAAAATTGTGTTTGTGCGCAGACCCTATTTACATACAGGGTGGATTGAAATTCAGGTATAAGAAAACTTTATTATTTAAAATTTACATTTTTGTCTTCAACATTTTACTATAGGACGTGACTAAATAATAGCACTATCCTCGTCATTGAATTAATAAACATTTTTGCAATTATTTTATTTTATAAACAACATTTTATTAATAAACATTTAAAACTGCTATTGGAAAGCAGAAGGCTTTGAATTTATTCAAAACCGCCCACAAGAAGGAAGAAAGCTGGATGTTTTGATTTGATTTCTGTTATAAAATATTGTCTATTTCTCAGGTAAGAATTTATCTGACATTTATATGCGCATTGCGAATTTATTTGATTATTTTCACAAATATAAAACCATTTTCGATACAAATAATCTTTTTATTCGTCAACTTGATTCATCAACAGTAAGCATTACCAAACTTAGAGTTCATCAATACAAGCAAATTAGTTCATCTCGATATCTTGACATCAACAATTTTAATTTACAAATTCATTTCAACCCACAAGCATCCCTTAATTGAGTTAATTCATGAACCTACTACACCTTGAGTCGAGTTTCCAAGACTGAGCTAAACTAAAGGGACAAGAATGGTGAATTTCTGAGTAATCTGTAACCCCTGAAGAATAAAAATTCAATTAAATAAATTTTACTTTCACTTTGAAAGTTGGCGCCTGACAAAACCAGGGTGGTGCAAATTGCTCAAGGAATTACACAGCAATATGTACTATGCGTATTTTATATATATTTTTTTTATTTTTATTAATTATATGAGTGTTTACAATCTGTTTATACAAAACAATAAGTAAACGGTATGATCTTCAGAAGTTCCCAACGATTAAAATCGATATCACATGACCGGGGGGTCTGGGGGGTATGGAATGCCCCCCAGGTACACTTGCCATTATTCAGAACCATCAAACTTTATTATTTTTCGTTGAATCTTTTGCAATTTTCGTTTGTAAACCGGGAGGGGGACGGCTGCAGGTGATATTTTTCATAACTATCCCAGTACCGTTTTTCTTAATAGCAAGGGACGTAAAAGTAAAAGTTTTTCTTTCGCAATAAATTAAGTATACCTGGGGGGTATTCCATACCCCCCAGACCCCCCGGTCCTAAATGATTTCCTGATAAGCATCCATTTGTTTTCATTACTCTAAATCAGCGCCGCGCCGTAGCAAGGGTAATCGCAATGGAGGCGCTAAACCTCGACAAAACCCAATAAATAATAGTTTAAAATTATCAAAATGATAAGAATCTTTTTGGAGGGGGGCGCATTTATTCAAATTTGCCTCAGGCGCCAGAAGAGCTTGCTGCGGCGCTGGTATTATGTGACCAAAAAGTTACTAACAGTTCGAAAAATAAGCAAACGAACAACAATGAGAACATATTATAAGAGTTTAATAAGACCGGTAGTAACATATGCGACAGAAGTGTTAAGTACAGCAAATGGAGAGGAGGAAAACTTAGAATATTTGAGAGAAGAATTCTGAGAACAATACTGGGGCCAAAAAAGATTGAGTTTGACCAAAACGAATTAATGAGAGAAATTGGAAACGAAGATATTGTGAAGTTCATTAGGTCGCAGAGAATAAGATGGCTGGGTCATGTGATGAGGATGGACGTGAAAATGCCTACAAGAACTTTAACGCAATAACAGAACCACAAGAATGCCTAAATCTGGATGGATCGATGAAGTGAAGCGGAAGAAGGCGCGGCGGTTCCCCCCCCCCCTAAAGGGAAAACGAGACCCAAGGCACTGATATGCCGATACAAGAAATTTAAGGACCGGTTGAAAGAGCACCCCTCGAGCCTTCTTGGACGAAGGGATCGAGGCCACAAACACTGTGAAGCGCCCTAAGGGCCAAAGCGATTTTGAGAAGACCATAGACTTTACATTTATGGCAAAACCAATTATTAAACCTGCGGCGAAAGTTGTCTTCCCCGAAATGAGTGTTAGACATTACGGGAAAGACAAAGGGGTTTGGATTGAGATCAGGGATCCAACTACTGCTGAGAGTGGTCAACTGAAACCTTCAACCACTCCCATACCAGCCACAAAGCCGGAGGGGCTCCCCCAAAGGAAAATGGCAAGGGGAAGGGAAGAAGGAGAAAGAAGAATCCGGTAAACCCGGAACAAGCAGAGGCAGAGGGGGGTCAATCCCCTCAAACGAGATGGCGGTCGACCCACCCACTGGATCACAAGATGATTTTCCCCCGGCCCGAGTAAAACCGGGGATGGAGGAGGAGAGAATCTCGCCAGCGTTATGAGGCGGACGGAAGATCATAATGGGCCAATATTACAGGAGTTGAATAGGCTAAAGGCTGTCACCCCCCCCCCTGAGACCTGCCCTGCAGAGCCGAAGAAAGGGAAAGGCAACCAAGCTTACTCCGGTGAGAAAATCGAACGCTCCCAAACCGCAGAGCGCAACCCTGAGAGGACCCGCGACAAAGGCAGCCACGGGTCCATCTCAGGATACTCGCATACCTCCCTCGTTTTCGTAGAGAAGGACAACACGTCTGATTTAATTTTACATGTTAGGATGCGACCTGAGTCATGCCCAGCATGGGTTCCCTGAACCAGTGGGTCATCACCTCACTTGTTATTCCGCTCCTAGGAGTTTCCTAACAAGGTTTCGCCGGGACAGACGCCCTATTTAAAGGGGTTCCTATTGGATGTCAACGAGCCAGTTGAAACATCACCCAAGGACGGGCCTCGAGGCACCTTCTAGTTCGGTCTCGAGCTTCCTGCTAACAGGCAGGCGTCGTTTACTTTTGATCGCTATGTAAAAGTAGAGAAGGACAAATGAAGTAGTTTAGATTATCGTGCTAGGATCGTCGTCAGACATGCCCAGCACGGATCCCCATGGACCCGTGGACCGCCTTACTCGTTACTACGCTTTGGAAGTTTCATAACGAGGTTTCGCCGGCGGCGCGCGCCCTATTTAAAGGGTACCTATTGGACGTCAACGAGCCAGTTGAACATCGCCCTAGGTGAGGACCTCAAGACACCTTCTAGTTCGGTCTCGAGCTTCCTGCTAACAGGCAGGCGCCGTTTACTTTGATCACCATGTAAACTGTCGCAGGTTCCACTTGTACAAGTACAAGAGGTTCCCACCGTTGGCAGAATCTCGCCCTAACCACAGCCACTACGAGTCCGACCTCAAATGACGGGGAAGAGCGTTTTTAATGCCCTTGGGCCCCCCGTCTCCCGTAGTAACGGTATTATGCATTATCCGGATTACTCAGGAGTCATGCATTAAGGAGCTTCACCGCTGCACCCCTCGGCGCCCGACCTAAAGGCTCTAGGGCTGTGACGCCGATCTTGGACAAAGGCTAGAGGATATGTCAAGTCCTAGGTGAGAAGGTTTCCGCAGATTCCAACATCACCCCCTCATATCGGACTTCTGTCCGCCAGGGCATTGACAAAGTGCGGCCTGCCAAGCCGTTTTTTAAGTGCATCAATTAGACTAAGTGGTTGATACACTTTGTCAAACACTTTAAGCAAACAAAACTTGTAAGTACGTAGAACCTTCACCCGGTTCTTGCACTTACTTTCTCTGTTTGCGCCTGAGGTCAGCTATTGCAACGTTGCCTATTTGACAAGTACGTAAACCGAGGTTATGCACTTGTACCTGGCTCGAAGGCAATATCCGCTCAAGGCATTACTTCAGAACACAGCTGTTAAGCAGGTCCTTTTGAAGTTTGTATATGGCCAACATACGTGGATCAAGATCTTGCATGTCTTAGCCATATAGCTATCTTAGATCACAGACGAATAAACTTTAGAGCTTGAACCGTGCTTAGTCCGGTTTTCAGGCAGGTTGTACCCGCCTGCTTTTCTAGATAGTAATATTCATTAACTTAATATATAAGTTTTTGGTTGGCAACACATAGCCTAACTGCATTAATAAATTAACCAGCTAATGTTAAGTTTTGATCGTCCTAGGCGATCTGAGTCTACTTTACCAGCATTCGAATCAAACAAATCTAAATGGGATTAATTTGGTACTCGTTTTTAATCCCCTCAAGGTTTCCTAGAGCGTTTCGTTCGCGCCTACGTTTGAATACTTCAGTTGCAAACGTCTGAAGCCTCTCATAGCTTTCGCGCGTCGCTATGAGATCTCTAACTGTATCAATGCTAAGGCCCGGGCCTAGAGGAATCCTTATGTCGTCGTAATAAGGACACTCTATGAGTACGTGATCCCACGTCTCCGCCAACCCGCAATCGCACTCACCTGCCTGAGTTAAGTTTAACCTCTGCAAATGATGGTTAAAACTTCCGTGACCGGTAAGTAAGAAGCCAAGTTGTGTATTCGGCTCAAACCACTCGTTCTCGGAAGCATAGCCAACATTTGGAACGAAACGTCTAGTAACCGCCCCTTTACTTGAAACGTCCCATCTTTGACTCCACTCGTTAGTGAGTCTTTCTAGTAATAGCTCTTTAAACCGGAGCCTCGAGAAACCTCTTTCGACGTTTGTAGTTACGTCCCCTGGACGCGATTCTAACCCCCGTTTCCTCAGAAACAGCTCCCGGCGCATCTTAACGACGAGATCCCAGGGGAGGGCGCCCGCTATGACTTGCATCGCTTCGGTAGAGACAGTCCTACATACCCTATTCGACGCGTATAGTGCAATTCTTTGTCCGCGGTTTATCCTGTCTCTATAAGTCGAATTGGCCATAGTATGTCCCCAAACACTGGCACCGTATGCCATGCTCGCGATTAGAAGTCCGTTATAAATTGCCTTAAAGGCCGCCCTGTCAAGACCCCATTCTCTCTTTAGAACTCGTCTTAAACATCCAACTAGCGAACTAATCTTCGACCCAAGGTAGTGCAAGTGAGGATTGAAACTCAATCGTTCACCTACCTCTAGTCCCAGGTATCTGACCTTCGTTACCAGCTTAATTTTTAATCCGTGCGCTTTTACCGTAGGGTTCCTGTTCTTAGAGAAGAATCCTTTGAGTATCATACACACAGTTTTCTTCTCCGAGAGCCTGACGCCCATCCGGTTTCCCCAGTCTATGACCTTCTCTAGAGCTTCCCGGCTCTTTCTTTCAATTACTTGACGACTGTTACCCTCTATTAGGATAAGCAGATCGTCCGCGTACGCGATGACGATTCCTTGATCCTCACTAAGGGAAACAAGTAACTCGTCCATCATAAGGTTCCATACGAACGGCCCTGCTATGGAACCTTGTGGGCAGCCCCGTCTGACAGGGTGGTTAATTCTGTCTGACCTACCCCGAATTGCGACCGTTCTATTCTGAAAGTAACTTGCCCACAGTCGCAATTCTGGACACCTTAGCTCCGTGAGCTTTTCTAATATTCTAGACCATAGGAGGCCATCGAATGCGCCAGTGAAGTCTATAAATATGCCTAGGACATATTTACCCGTCGCGTTGCCTATCGCGGTTACCGCCCTGAACCAGGCATCCTCGGTACTCTTACCCGTGGTAAACCCATACTGATCAGTATGAAGTCGCTCGCCCACAAGATCATTCAGTCTAGTAACCATCATACGCTCTAGCACCTTTGCCATCACTGGCAATAGACTGATAGGTCGATATGAAGTCACCTCAGATCTAATCTTATCCGGGGCCTTCAATATCACGACCAGATTGGCTTCTTTCCACCTGTCCGGAAAGTACCCTTCCTTCAAACACCTGTTGTACAACAGATGCAATTGTTCAGGAATAGCTTTCCAGACCTGCCTGGCCATCTCAGGAAGAACCCCATCCGGTCCGGGGGCTCTTCTGAGTTTTACTCGGCTGAAGGCCTTGTCTACTTCCTCCTGACTGAATTCTGGGCTAGGTGTCAAGCCGACGTTCAAATCTAGCACCCCCGCTTCTCCGTCCGGGAAGAAGTTGTTGAGGAAGAGACCTGCACTTTCCTGCCAAGTGCTGGAATGCGCTTCCGTGCCGTCATTCCTTTTAAACCGAACGTCCGCGATTTCGGTTTTTGCGCGTCTCCCCCTGCATATTCTATACACGGCGCCCCACGGTTCGGAACTACCTCTAGCTACAAACTCCTGCCAGTCTTTGAGCTTGGCCTCTTTTATTGCGTTTTTGTAGTGGCGCGATTGCCTTGCAAACTCTAGGCGCAAGGCCTCCGCATTAGCACGCCCGGCCCTGCTGGCACGTTGGGCCCTCTTTCTAGCAGTCATAACTGCTTTTCTTTCCTGCCTAAGTTCTTGGGTCCACCAAGACACCCGTGGACGACTCGAGACCCGTGTAGGTTGTAACACCTCCGAGTTCGTGTCGGCCACCCAGTTCTCTATTGTGTCAATCATATCATTTATACTTTGACTTTTAAAATGATTGACATCCGTCGCTCGGAGTGCTAATGCGTCCCTATACTGATTCCACTCAGCTCAGGCGATTTTATACCTGATGGGTATCTCGTTTGGGCTCACAGTCCCCTGTCTCTCCAACCCAATCTTGATTAGAATAGGGTTGTGATCGCTTATACCATGGCCGTCCAGTAATTCCCAGTGAGTGGTGTAGGTTCTATCAAACACAGCGTTACTGAGGGTAACGTCAATGTCTGATGAACCCCTTCCGCCAACGCCTATTCCCCCCTCAAATGTGGAGCCTGCGCTGGGCCCGTTATGAATTATGAGGCCAGAGGCTGATATGTACTCCTCTAGTACATATCCCCGAACAACCGAGGGATCACCGTCTCTCGTTGGCTTGCTAAACCAGGACGGTGATTGAGCATTAGCGTCCATCCCGATCAGCAACGGGTGGTTACCTACTATTGATATGTATTTTGTGATGAATTGAATATCTAAATTAATGTCCTGGCCACCCTTGAAATACATACTGCTCAAATATAGTTCGAAATAACTATTATTAACAAAAAGTAAAGTGTGTGCGGGGTCTCCGCAGTGTGTGATGTGTAGACAAGTAAAGTCGTTATTTAATACGACTATGGCAGCCCAAGCATTAAGCGCCGAAAATACTCTGAAGTTACCGGGAATCCCTTGAATTAACCCACTTTTAGTGTTCTTATAAGGCTCCTGCATGAGGATTATATCGACCTTACGATCTAATGCAAAAGTGCTAACTTCCGCAGTAACTTCGTATGACCTTTGACAATTGATCTGAATGATCTTGAGTGTGTGAAGTGTGGTTTGTGTGTAATCTGTGTGTTCTGTTACCTGTGAGTCGTCATCGTTCTCTTGTACAGCCGGCTGTACCGTCGTCGCGCCTATGTCCGTCCAGAAACCTCCGGGGCGTTGATCCCTACTGGATCCCGCTACCGGCACAAAGACCCTATTTGAATCCCTTGCAAGTCTATTTGAATCGAGTTCTGCTTCGATTTGGAGGTCTGGATTAGGTGTGACCTGAGGGGTCTCCCTAATTCTATCCGCGTTCGCTTTCACGTTCCCGTACGCGCCTCTCCTGCCCCTTCCTCGCGCCCGCCCCTGCGCCCTTCGTTTGTTTGATAAAGGTTTTCCCATTTTGTTCCCACGAGTCGGTGCGATTCATAAAGCAGTCCACCCGACTCATCGCAGAAGCCAGGTAAGAGGACTTAGTCTTACAACTAGCGCTGGCCCCTGGGTCGCTAGAGGTTCACACTAAGAACCGAGTTACACGCACCCGGCCACCCATCCCGTAAGCGTGTGCACCGTAGGATTGACGGATTTTTGGGAGGGTTTTCTCCCCTGGTGACTACTAACCCGAGTCTCCGATTTTGATACCCAGAAGGGATATACAAAACCTGTAAGGTGAGCACCCAGCTCCAGGAGGTTTAGGCCTTCAAAGCCTTTAACACAAACTGGACGGATTAGTGCAACCCAGCAGGCGACATTAAACAATGTTCATGGGCGCATTTCCTCCGCTTGCCATTAGTACAGCAGGCGATTCGCTCGCCCGGGCGGGCATCTTAACACCAGTTTCGCGTTCTGGATGCATGTTTATTCACGTGACTACACACACAGTATAGTGTTGTGATTTATCATACACTGTCCTCGATACCTGTTTGGAATTTTTAAGCTATTCCAAGCTTTGCGATTTAGCTCCAGTTAGGGGAAGCAGTCTAGCAGGTTTGTCGGCCTATTTTGATCTTCAATCATCCTTTCAGGTTGCACAAGTGCATTGCTTCGCTGGTTAGGAATCGATAGTTCGAAGAAAAACTTCCAGACTGTAACTGCCTATGAACTCAGAGTAATTTCCGGCTGTGTAACGCCAGTCTACACAGGATCGAAATATTAGTCTCCGTAAGTCTGACCGACATCAAGACTTGTTCAGGCTACATTACGCCGTAAGCGTTCTTCACTTAATCTCACCTATCGTTTGTATAATTGGTTACATGTAATGCATGCGGATATGGGCCTACTTTTATTGCCCTAACGTCTGTTGCTCGGAGCAACATAATTAAAACAGTTGGCATCGAAATGCCGTTAGGTTAGGTTCGCTATTACATGCATCCGGGAGCGCCACGAGGAGGCTTACACATCACTTGATATGGCAGACACAGAATGAGGTCGTTAGACACAACATAAAGGTCCTAGCCACACCCAGGCTCCCAGTAGAGAAGGACAAGTGGATTTCGGTATGGCGAATTCTCAATAAACACAAATTAAATTTCACGAAGGCCTAAAATTCCAAAGAGAGGATCTCAATCCGCCCCAGCTCGGAGGGAGATTATAGGGGCATCTCGAAAATATTAACTGATTTGAAATATAAGTTCTTCTGCTTTAAACTTCCGGCGGAGAGGCCCCTGAGAGTGTTCATCAAGGGCCTCCCCGCCGAGTTTAAAACGGAAGAGATCAAAGCGGACCTGGAGACTCAAAACTTTTAACTTAACAAAGATTTTGGGGCTAAATGTCCGCGTTGAATCGCCGCATGTAAAGACCCAGGTGTCCCAGTACTTTAAATGCCAGCGATTTGGCCACTCAATGGGTATTTTCCACTCGTATGAAAGATGTGTAAAATGCGCAGGGGCGCATCTTACATCAAACTACGCACTAGGGCAAAGGGGCCAATTGAAATGTGCAAACTGTGGAGGCCAACACTCCGCAAATTAGGTGGGGTCCGAGCCGCCCACAGCCCCGAGCTACTTCCAACATGCATATAGCCAAGGCAAATAAAAATACAGCCTTGCCCAGAGTTAACAGTACACAAAACGACTCAAGAAGTCGAAGCAAAATCAGAAATCGGGAAGCGAAAATCTAATCGCGGAACAACTCGCGCTCCTGTTAAAATTATTAGCCAATTCTGAAAAAGCTGCCGCTAAAAAGCAGCCCAAAAAGAAATGCAAAAACGTAAACAAAAACCTAGTATCGTTAGTCAATTCTCCTAATGATGCGCAATAAAGTAAAACCTGTCTCACTTCAAGTAGCCTACTGGAATGCCAACGGGATCAGAACTCGCAAATTTGAGCTCCTCGACTTCGCGAAAAGACATGACCTAGATGTCATTCTAGTACCTATGTGAAACTCACCTGAAGCCGGCCGATAGAGCCGAGCTATCATCTTGTTCACTTTACAGGAATACTAATAGAGTCGTACTTGGAGAATAGAAAATTCCGCGTTAAACTTGAGGACATCCGCTCCACTGAAAAGTGCATCACGGCGGGGGTTCCTCGAGGAAGCATCCTATCTCCTAAGCTGTTCACTATTTTTATTCACGACCCCCCGCGTTGAGCAAAGATGATAGTATATTATTATATATAAAGCTAGGATCCCCACCATTAAAACGGTTATAACTTTAAAACCATACGCGCACAAAATTTACACACAATTATAGACTATTTTATTTTTTAGTTTGAGAAAGTGGGGTGCTAGCTTAGTAAGCTAAGTCCTCTCGAGTGTTTTGTTTGGCATATTTTACCTTCGATATACTGAGCAAGGTTAAATTTCCCATTGTCTTACTCCCGTATTATGAGTCCGTGAATGGTTTCCAGAAATTTTAAATAATCTACCTTTTTACATTATTATGCAATTAATCCCCCCTCCTGCAAGTACATTTGTGTGGATCCTGCCTTGACCTGATATTGATTAATATTGGATAATCTGTCGGTCAAATTATCTGTCGGCTAAAAACCTGTCGAAATGATCTAGCCAAAAGAGTTTTGAACCGAAAAAAATAATATAATAATAAGGTAAGTGTACCAAATAAGGCCCACTTAAGGAGTAATATTATTTTCTTTGCGTTACATCAACTTAAAAATTTTAAAAAAGATAGGAAAATATGCTGTTAAACCAGAATAATTATTTCTTGAAAAATATATATTTACATATTGGTAAAACGAAAATAAACAATACCACTGTGTGGGTTTTATTAAGAACACGGTGTACCAAATAAGGCCCACGCGTAAACTTTTAGCAAACAACTGCTTGTTAACTAAATTAAACATTTTGCGTAAATAATAAAGAACAAAAAGAATATTTTGTAACAAAATAACAAAAGAGGGGGTCAAAGCTAGTAACAGGTCTCGAGGGCTGCGCACTTTGCCAAGAAGGGGGCAGCAATAAAACCTTGAGAAATGCCTACTGATAAAAAAGCTCTGCTAGCAAGTCCTACTTCCACCTCCACGTGGTGACTCCTGGGTAATGCTAACGGAAGAGGGCGAAAAGCGAGTTTCCGGCGCTTTAAAACTGGGACACTTTGGCTAAGGGTAGGAGGCCCTAACAGAAATCTCCCTGGTCCTCCAAGTATGGGGGTTATGCAGTGGGCCAGCTCCCCACTCATGTTAAAAGAAAAATTGTGCTAATAAACCCAGTAACAATTTGCCTCGGAATTTGGATAGTTTTAATGGAAGACGGAAAAAGCGCGAAAAATGGACTTTGAATATTGGAATATGGAACATCCGAGGGCTTAGAAGCAAGCAGCAAGAGGTTCTAACTGAACTAAAAGAACGAAATATTGATATAGCTATATTGTCGGAAACTAAAAAGAAAGGCAATGGCTGCGAAAACCTAAACCACTTCATTCACTGTTATAGTGGGATTGACAAAAGTGAGAGGGCAAGAGCAGGCGTTTCAATTATTATAAGCAAAAAACTAAAACAATGCGTAACGTCTTGGGAGGCCATAAATGAACGCTTAAAGAAAAAGAGGCCGACCAAGACGAAGCTGGAGAGACGAAATAAACGAAGCAATGCAAGCCAGAAATCTGGAAGAAGACGCTTGCCAAGATCGAGCTGCATGGAGACTGGGAGCGGATAAACGGCGACAGCTGTAAATCATTCCGCAAATATATATAATAACAAAAGAAATTTAAAGTTAATCAGAATTATCACAATCTGGGCACAAAAACCGTATGTCTTTGTCTTTAGGCGTTAAGCCTTTTTTCGTGAACCCTTGTTTTTCGTTGCTATTATTTCTGGTGTTTCTAAAATATTGTTGAACCTGACAGAAAAGTTTTCATTATTATCATCTGAATAGCTGGAATTGTCATGTAAAGAAAAATCTTTATCAGAAGATTCTGAGCTACTAAAAGATGTCTTCCAGGACTTGTTATTATTGGTGCTCGAACTTCTGAGACTGGGGATAGTTGCAGATATTTTGTTTTCTGTTAATCTAGCCAAAGTCAAAGGCAATTAATTTTCTGTTAGTTCTGATGGAGCAAAGGCAACGTCTGGAATAACATTTGCATTAACAGCTTCAAGTGCCTTTTTCATCTTTTACTCACTCCACAAACTTCTTTTTTTTTGACATTTTATATTTAAACAAAGTATCTATAACAATATTAACCTATGTGAAAATGCACTAGAGAGCTAACTTATGAGACTAGATGGTTCTCCGTGTGACTGGTGCACTTATTATAATAAATTCCAAGCAATGGTCCAAACAAGGCCCGCCGGGCCTTGATAGGACACTCCGGGAAGAACTCAATTTCCCGTACATTATTGTTATAAATTAATGTTAGTTGTATGTTTAGAAAGATGCAATTAACATAATTTGAAAGCAAATACATTTAGCTAAAATATCATGCAAAGTAGTAAAAAAAAAAGAATTAACTTGACTCTGAATAAAATGTAATAATCTAGTAACCAAAAATTTATAACCGACGTGACAGCACCCATTCAAAGTTGGTAAATGGTTTATAACTTTAATATCCCCTGCATTATAATGATATAATACGGCTTATTGTCCACTAGATAGTGTATCTTAACTAAGACAATCAAATAAAAACTGAAAATTACAGTTTTGAGACATTTAAGAGGGGGTGGGCCTTATTTGGCGAACCTACCTTATAATGAATTTTGAGGGAATTTAATTTCCTACAAAGAGTTCGTGGTAGCATATTTTTATCTTCAATAGTTTAGGCTTTGAAAACATTCCAAATCGTAGATAACAACTAAAGAGTCAAAATCTTCAACTTTGAATGCCTGCAGCGTCCAAACTTTTACGATAAAACTACAGTATATACAACGTCACGTAATCTAGTACCTTAAGGACAGCTCACTTCTTTATAGTTGTCTTCTTCTTCATGTGCCTATCCGTCACCAGATGTTGACCGCCTCTTTCCTATGTATGTGTTGTACGTTTGTAATACTATCGCACACATAGGGGACCTACTTGTTTAACCCGGGGATTGCGAACCACGAGAAGTGTATACACTTCATCTCCAGAGAGGTTGTTCTAGGCAGATTACACCTCGGTGGTTTATAAAGGTTTTATACGTTGCAGCAGTATTCTTTGATTACGCAATAATCAGTATGCGTTAATAAAATAAATGTAAATCACTAACTGAATGAAACAGTGCACAATGCTTTTATAAACTTTTATTAATTAATATGATGACCTATTTAATTAATATGATAAACTATTTAATTAATATGATGAAAAATATAATTAATTATATAAATTATAAAATAAAAAAAATTATAAAATAAAAAATTATAAAATAAAAAAATTATAAAATAAAAATATTATAAAATAAAAAAATTATAAAATAAAAAAAAAGAAATCATTTTCTATGAGAGTATGAACTCTATGATGATGAGTAGAACTAATTTTTTGTAGTACAATAATATATTGTAAAAATATTAAATTAATATAAAAAAAAATTACTATTAGTCTTAACAACGAAGTCTAAAATTTGACTTCAGCTTGCAAAAAAAACAGGCAAGCTGAAATTTGGCAGACATGTACTATATTGGAGTGCCCTAATAAACACTTTAAAGATACCTAAATTCCTATGCTGACATCGCGTCGCCTCAAATTGAGGGTTTCTAAATCCGCATTAACCAATGGAACAATGCTAACGTGAACATGTGATCGACAGTATACCATGTTATCTTGGTCATTATTCTGAGGTAGCCAGTGTTCATTATGATTATAACTGAGGAATGTTATTATGTGTAATTAATGAAAACTAATGATATATTTAATTAATTATTATTAAATAATGTAAAAAAAAGTATTATTTCAATTTTATTCCCAGTCAAAACCCACCAGATCCACTTTATTCACTTTCAAATTCCATTAAATCCGACAGTTACTTTCAAAAGCCACTAACTCCATTTTTATTTTCAAAATTGTGCCTATATTATAAAAAAAAACTGTAATATTTTTATAATTTTGTGACATGGTATTGCTAACAATTAAAAAAAATTAATAATAATTTTAAAATTGCTTCCAGAAGTTAGTTAAACAGTTTTTCGCAATTTTTACAAAATCCATGAAAGTGGATTTAGTGGGTTTTGATACTAGAGGATTCAATTGTTGAATAACATTAAATGATACTCCAAAATGAATTAACCAAATTTGAATTTTGATGTTAATAATTTAAAAATTTACTAATTAAACAATGTGACTGATCAGGGTCAAGTATCTCTAGAATATATCAACGGCATAGCGCACAAATGTTGTAAGTAATTTTTGATTTTGTTCTTGAATAAATTTATGGAATCAGTTCTTCAATATTTATCTAAAAACTTAATGACGGGACCAAATTTTAATAAGAAAAAATAAATCAATTTTTGAATGGATCCAGTATCTGTAAGTTTCTTTTTAGTTATTGAACCTTTACAAAATGTGCACTTAGCCATCGATATTAGGTAAACCTTAAAACCAATTTTACAACAAAATATTTAATTTTAATTAAGAAGAAAACTAATTTTTCCTCATAAAAATAAGAAAAAAAATTAGAATTTGTGAAGAAAAATAAGAAGTATAAATTTTTGTTTACCTTAGGTACTTGAACAACCGGTGTGACGCATACTGTACCATCACTGTTGGTATGTAAATGTTGTATATTGGCAACCATTGTTTGATACATGGCTGCCGATACTGGAACGGTAATTACGCCATTCACTAAAAAAGGAGAAAGTAACACATCTTAAAATAACCTTATAAAAGTTCTAATTTATATATTTAGATTTTAACTTAATTACAGAATTATTTACTAATTATTACCTTGCCCATCTTCTCCTGTTAAAATAATTTGTCCTTCGGAATTTAAAGTTGCTTCAGTGACCGAATTCAAATCGACAACTTCACCTTGAGCACCACCTTCTCCTAGGGTTTGAATAATTTCACCTTGTGCATTTTGTATCTAGAAAGAAATTTAAATTAAGAACAAGGAGGTTTAAAAATCATGCATTATTTTTGATAAATGATGTGTTCTTTGTGTAACTGAATTGTGTTTAAGTGCATTTTAAGTTCTGGTCATGTTACAAGAGTAAAAAAAATCAAATTATGCTGCCAATTTAATTATATGTAAGTTAATACCTCTAATAAGAGATGCTCTGGTTCTTCTCCATTTGAATTCTTTTTACCAAGCTAAAAGTACAAACACAAAGTGTAAGCAAACACAGCACACTCGATAAATAAATAATAATGTACATCAAACTCTAACATGCATGAAATATTATGCAATATTAATGTTTGTATTAAAATGAAAAATAAAAATAAACAAACAAATCAACAAGTGTTTATGTGACAGGTTTCAAGGGGTCGATTGTATCATGCCATTTATGCCCGGTTTCTGAAGATCCCTGATGGTTATACTCTACATAACTAATCTAAGGTTAAAGTTATCCTTAGGTAATTGATTTCTGAAACTAATACAAAACTTTGAACAATAATTTGTAAATACTACACATACCATCACTAGCTGTCATAATAAATTCGACACAATGCGCATATTCCAGAAAGTTAACCAACATATAAATCGTACATATCCGTAGGTCAACTTTGACCAGAGATTATTTTTCGTTATAGAAACTAAAAATCTGCAGTTATACTAAGGTTAAGCTTAACCTTAATATAACTCGAGCTTCAGAAACCGGGCATTAAAGATTTAACAAGCGGTTAAATCCTTAAACCCTAAAACACTTTCCTTGCTTAATAAGAATTTATGATAACGTAAATGATTTTATCGCAACTCGTTCAGTAAGTTAGTAGATAACCCCTCCACAGACTACGCGTAAGCAGGTGTTCCTTCCCGGCTATCTGTTGCTATAAATAATTGTTGTCTAGAGCTTATTAACTCGTCTAGGGAGATTTTAATGTTCACTTTGCAATTTTTATTTAGATTTGCTTTTTAAATTAACGTGATCAATATATCTTTAATTAAAGTAAATTTCAATTACTACGTTCGTTTTTTAAACGCTATAATATTTTTTTGCATTAATCGTAAACAGTTCAAAACATGTGATATTCTGCAAATTTATAAATAAAATTTAACGTTTGGTTTGCATAATGTAACTATCACCGCGAAATTCTTAGTAGGGTATTCCCCGTATGATGTAATATTTGTACATATTATCGTTTTTCTTACAAACTTTTATGCACTTATATTTTTATAAGTTATTGCAATATTTTAATTATGTCTGTTTTTAATTGTACTTCCTCCAAATTTGTTCATTTATTGTATTTTGGTTCTTACTGAAAGAGATTGCGATAAAATATCTCATTTTTCCTCGCCTCGTTAGAGCTTTTTACCGTCATGGATGAAATTACGTCACTCGGCGCAAGCGCCTTGTGACAATTTCATCCGTGACGGTAAAAAGCTCTAACGCGGCTATACTATTAATAGTTGCATAAAACACGCTGTATCACACAAACTATTAAGTTAAGCTGATTAAAAATCTTGCAGTCATGCAACACAAAATAATAAAAACTATATCAAATATACATACACAGAGAAAAAATTCTTTTGATTATAAGTATTTTTTACTGCAAATTAAAGTGCAAATTCGTCTTACATCAATTTGATGTCAATTTTACAACAATTAAGGCTGCCGTCCTGACAGTGTTTAATATATGGTAAATCTGTCGAGATTGCGGACGTACTAGATAAAAAAGTATGCACTTTTAGGCAACTTTTAGCTTTATGATCATTGTAAAGCTAAAACTTGGCCCTTGGATCTGATATATTTTTAATTCCAATCGGAAAATTAGAAATATTGAAATTTTTGCTGTAAAGATGCTCTATTACACAGGGCATAAAGGTGCCCGTGCAATAATTTTTATAATCATTACAGTTATAATTACAAACTTGAAAAGTTTTTCACGTCCAGGACAAATGCTTGACCTAATTTGAAAAACAATTTGGTAGAATTATATGCATTTTTCTAGAAGATACTACGTCCGAAAATAAGAATAATTTTTTTGTGTTTTGACGGATTTTTTTGAAATGGTGAGCAGAGTTCTGTTGCATTTCTAACGAAGTTAGTTGGATCTCGGTTAAAATCGTTTGTCTATTCTATATCAGAATTACTTCTTACGGTTTATTGCTCATTTGTCTAATGGTTTACTTCTTACGGATTATTGCTCTTTTGTCTAATGGTTTACTTCTTACGGTTTATTGCTCATTTGTCTAATGGTATTTTCAATCGCCCACGCTTAGGACGGCAGCCTTAAAGTAATATTTATTTCAAATTTCTCAGAATCAAAAATTTTTCAATTTTTTCTCAGTGTAGTAATTAGTAAAAGTAAGCTATTCTGTAATTTATGGCGTAATGTACCACAAGGAATCAATTATTAACCTGTTCTTTTATTTTAAAATGATAATAAAATAAATTTCTAACTGCCAGAACTTACTTAGCATGCAAATAAAATATGACACAGAGCCACATCAAAAATGTAATCATTGCAAACTAAATAACAACGAATGTTGTGTTCATATAATTTACAAATAATTTATTTCTACATTTTCAAAACAACAATCAACATCTAAATTTTTAATCCTCTATTTTCAAGTTAATGTTGCTATCCGTAAGTGCATTCAAATAATACACTGATTACAAAACTAAAACAAAATAATTTAAAACAACTTTTTTAAATATATTTACAAAGAATTTGATTTTCATTCAACTAATTTTCATATCAAGCGTAACATTCCATCATGGCTCAACTTAAATTCCCTACAAACCTTTCTGTGGGCTCAACTTTAAACACGTAAAAATACTTTCTTTTATGTTCATAAACTAAACCCATTGCTTACCGTTGCCATTCCCTGCACATGAGCCGTGGTGCCATCCGGTAATGTTATAATTGGATTGTTTGGATCAACTTGAACAATACTAACTGTACCATCTGGATTTGTTATGGTATGTAACACTGTAGGCGTATATTGTGTAGTAATCTGCAAGAAATTTAAAAAAATTAAACCTTCCAAGCAAAATCTACAAGTGAAATATTTGAAAAAATCATGATTATTTCAGAATTAAAAATAAATCAATTTGTAATAAAATATAAGAAACGAAAACCAAGCTAACAATAATAAAAATAATTCAACAAATAAAACAAGATAGATGCAGATAATAGATACGAAAATAAATTTCTAAGCGAAAATAATCACTACTGCACAAAAATTTAGTGAAAGTGACAGGGTTATCCGTACAACTAATTGCAGTAAAAAATATCCTAGAGAATTCAAAAAAGACAAAACTAAATACATAATAAAATAAGTAAGACTACCACTGCAAGTTCTTTTGGATAACCCTAAATCAAAAATAAATTTTTGAATAATACAAAATTAAATCCAAATACTACAAAAATGAAAAAGAAAGTGATTATGTGTAGTGCAATTGCTACCAACATCGACATCTGAACTATAGCCGCCAGGATCTAGGCAAACCTGGGCAGAGGAGCCCCATAGACCATCTGGAGAAGCAGCTATAATTTGAGGGAAGCCGTTAGCTTGGATCTGTATCTTATGAGTAGGTATATTGCCAGATGAATGCATTTTTAAGACACCCACATTTGCATTAGCTGTAGCCGCAGCATTAGCTTTTTCATGTTCTTCTGAAAATGCTGGAAGCAGATCTTCCCTTCCATGATATTTGTAACAATTTATTACAATTTGTCTTAAAGCGTGAGTCCATGATATCTAAAATAATACAAGTAATTAAAATTATTGTAAGAAAATTGAAATGTAGTTTACTTTTTGCTTCTCATCTTCACTACGAGCATCCATTCTGACATTTGCCCATGGTAACTCTTTGGGCCACCATGGAGGTCGAGTCGATTCTCTGCCCCATCCTGGTTTACCTCGACCGGTTGAATACTTCAGCATCAAAGGTATAAACGTACGTAACTGTGCCTGTGTCATTTTTTCCACCGGGGTGGGTATACCGTCTATAATTAGGGGAGGTAATTCAAATAAGGTGGGATCATCTTGAACAGGTGGTGGAGCCTGATGCGCCAATGCATTTTCAAGGTCTTCCATTATCATTGACCTTAAATTTTTTATAACATCTTCTAGTGGCTTGGCTCCAAAGACTTTATAACTTGTATTTGGTTTTCCTGGTGTAGCAACTAATACTATAGCTTGTTGTCCAGCACGGGTCGCAAATTCATCAATTGTTTGCTAAAATTTTAATAAAAATAACAATAGGCATCCAAGAAATAAGATTTATTTACCCTCAGTTTTCGTAAAAGTCTGTTTTGCTGTCTTTTTCGTATCGACGGGTTGGTTTCGAAAGAATGTGGTCGTTTTCGTTTTTTGGCAGATACAATTGCAGCAGCTGCTGCTATCCCGACAGGTCCTAATAAAAAATTCATTATAAATGAAAAGTCCACCCTGTATTTGTAACTTTCTACTTCTAATTTAAAACTTGTTGGAACTTAGAATTAGCATAATTTATTGCAGGGACGATTATTAAATTGATAATAGATTGGTATAAAAATAGATTTTTTCATAGAATTTAAATTGTTATGTAATTATGAGGAAGTGATTGCTAAAGAGTATTTAAATTTTACCGGAATTATCAAGATATTTTGAAGAATAAGGAAATTAATGCTGTGCAATTTTTATAAATAACTCAAAAATAAATCTGCGATGATTGCGAAAAAGAGCCAGTCGTGTTTTTGCAAAATTGAGGTTTTGACTTATTCAGATAGAGGAAAACTTGCTCTTTCTTTTGATATAACTGCCTAAGTCATAGCGTACATATTAAGGCAGATATTTAATAAAATACCTTTGGCCTAAGTCAAAAGTAATCAATTTAATTTGTGTAATTTTCAGTTTTTTTCAATAATTATTTAGTTATATGCCTGTAATAACATTACATTTAATAATAAATATGCAAAAAAAAATTATATCCCTCAAAAAGGTTCCTCAGTAAACCAAATTCAATTTTGCCCAAAATTTGTTTTCGCCATTATCTCAGTTTGACAAATATTGACTTAAGCACTTTTTCGCAATCAACACAGAAATATCAAGGGGAATGTAACGATGATTGTATATTACTAATAGATAAGTGTAAACTGAATTATTTAAAAAACATCAAATGTGGATGTATCGACAATAAAATTCTGGAAGTTGAATAATAAGATTTTCTACTTACCAGCTGCAGCTAGTTGTGCGGTAACTTCATCACCCATCGCAGCAGCCATAAGATCAGCAGTTTCTTCGTATGCCGATCCAGGAGAAGATTGACAGCCATCATCGTCATCATCAGATCCTCCTGAGAGGTTACCGGGCGATCCAACAACCATAGCTAATTGATTATTTTGATTGTTGGAATTGTTCATCATATTCTTCGAGACACATTCAATATTGTCGTCGTCACCTAGGTAAAAAAAACACGTGAGAAAGCAAGCAAAACAGTAAAATTTTCTACAAATCAGTAAAACTAAGAAACACTAAGTGGGAAATGTTTTAATACCCAACCAAAGTCTCCTATAAACGCAGCTTCGGTTATCAAGAACCTCTACACTAAGTGTTTCATGTACAATACATACAGATAGAAAATTACGTGAATATTTACACAAAATGATCCTTTCAGTTTCAGAAAATCTTTGTTGGTCGAATAAAATATTTTTGCCAGAATTTTAAGAATAGATATTTTAGTTTAGAATTAACGAGTTTGGATCACCCTGTACAATAATCACAATATTTAGAGGAAAAACCATTTAATGGTGATCGAAACGAATCAATTTGAGACTACGTAAGCTGAGAGCAAACATTTTTGTAGTTATCCCAATTTTAAGATGGAAAACTAGGGTAAATTAGGACTAGGAAAATTTTGTTACAGTGCAAGTACACTGATAGAAGTGTACATTTAATTCAAACAAATAACATTTAAGTTAAACAAATAATAGCTTTGTATATAAGCAAGAGTATATTTTCTTAAATCTAGATTATGATATGTTCTAAATGTTAGATTAACTAGAAGCATATATTTATTTGATGTGAAAATTTTTATTTACTTCTTTCAAAGTGACGATCATATTATATAAACCTTATCATTCTCTTAACTTTAAATAAGTAAATAATACAGCAGTTTTGTATCAAGAATACTATTAAAATCATGTCAAGTAAAGGATTTACTTACTTACTAATTCAATCTACTATATTATACTCTCAAAATAAAACTACCATTTTCTTATTTAAATTTTATTTTTTTTGAAATAAAACTACCATTTTCTTATTTAAAATTTAGTTTTCTTGAAATAAAACAAAATATTTATTGTTCAGTACAAATTTTATTTAATAAATAAAAATAATATAATTTAACTTATTAATAACACGTTTATTTAAAAAACAACTAAAACTATTATAAAAAAAATTGTAAGTTACATATTACTTATAATATGGAAAAATAACAAAATAAAGAACGAATTAACTAAAATAACTAACTATAATCCTATATACATAATATGTAAATGGAAATTTTACAAATTAACTTAAATACCTAGTGAAAAGAAATCTTAAATGCTACATTATAATCAATTTATAGCAATTTTATGCAGTATTCGGATATTTTTTGAGTACCTAACTGTGGTAAATTCTTAATTACCTTTAAAAATATCTATTAGATCTCCACAATCCCAAAGATTTAATAACGCTTCCATTTCAATTTCCATCACCTTTAAACCTATCACGCTATCACAAGTCACAACTAACTCACTGCACTATACCTTCTGATACCAAAATGTCAATCCGTTGCACTTTGTTTGCAAACGACATATTTATATAACGACATGTTATATGATCAAACATTTCTATATTTCAGTTGAAAGCCATATTCTTAAATTAAGAATATTTGCTCGATTGAAATATCGGTGTACTTTTAAATAAAATAATACATTAATTAAGTTTGAACATTTGTAATTTTTAGATTTAATTTATAACCACAGTTTAATTCAAATTATTTAGGTTTAAATCAAATATATCTACTATCTAAATGTAAAACAACACAAACTCTTATTTTAAAATGTAGGTGTATTATATTTAATAATTAATTTACTTGCTCCAAAAATATATATTTAAATTAAGCATCAAATATAAGAATTTCTTCTATTACTGACAAGAATCCGGAACTATTAAAATCAAGATAATAATTTTCGATTGAACAAATATATGTTCAAAATAAATAAATAAATTCAAATATATATAAATTCTTAAATTAAACATTTGTTTCTATCAGTGTATTAGTAAACACCACCTTATTTGCAGTGAAATTGTGTAAAAACAAGCAATTGAATAGAAAATCGACCAACACTAACGTGATGAGAATAAGCTTGTAGAGGACTACATAATTACTAAAAATCTCAATTTTTGGGTAATGCAATACATAGTGTCAATTAATATTTATTTTTGGGATTGAACATGTCTATATTCTTGTTTAATGATTATGGTTATTTTGAAATTTTGCACAAGGTATTAAAAATACGAAAATAATATATCAATTATAACTCAAAACTTACCTTAAGTTGAATTTCGATTGGACAATATGAACATCACTACATCACTTGAAAACTGAGCTGAGACTGAACAGAACAAAAATCTAAATAAATGATATCTACAAAACTACCCCACTATAGCACTATAATACTGTCGTCACCATAGATTGCTTGTTATTATCATGTTTTTGCCTTTTAAACGCAACAAAAATACGCTTGGTCGGTATTGTCAAACACGCGCAAAAATGTACCATATACCGCTAATAAAGATCGCCTTAGGCGACCGCCGTAGCATTTTTTTTCCAAGTAATTCGTCGTCAAAAGCTCTTTCGGCTGATTGCGGCATAAACAAAAACGCCGCGAAAAGATCCGCCAGCGCCGGTGCCGTTTGGTACCTAATGCATTTTTTTATTTGCCAGAATTTACTAATTGAGAATTAGTGACGCTGAATTATAAATCATATCATATCATATCATTATTATACCAATTTAAGCCTAATTCTATTTAATTTCCTTTATCAGATTTGGCTTGTTTTGGTGTGTTCAAATTGAAATTGGAATGGTTTATAATTATTTTTTTGAAGCCTTTTTCGGGCCCCCCTTTCCACCGGGCCTTATGGTAAAATAGGCCCTGCTTATTCACATTATTATTCCATTGAATGCAATAAAAAATACCCAAATTGAAGAAGTACAATATTTAAATGATATTCAAATGATTACAATATTTAATATTTAAATGAAGTACAATATTTAAATGGTTTAATCGATTCACCTTTTTATACAGGTAAGTTGGCTAATAAATGATCATGGAATACTTTAATATTTCTTTCAAGTACTGAATACCCACTGACGTCGATGATATTGTGACAATGGCGCGGATTTCGCTCGGTAAAGTAAGGTATAACTCCGAAGGTATTGGTAGTAGAGAAAAAAGTTTTAGATAAAAAAGTAAATTTAAATTTAAGTAAATTTAATTTAGAAGAGAAAAGGTCTCTACAATTTTTTGCCTAACACTAACCGTTCTCGAGATATCGAATTAAACGCGTTTTTAGCGAAATGAGGTACAGCTGACCTTCGGAGAACCCCTCAAATTGAAATGTATGCTCAGAATGCACCCCCCTATCGATACTTAACAATCGCTAAACTACATAATTTTATGTTTGAAGATTTCGTAATTTGACTGGACTAATTACACACTAATGATTTCCTGTCTTTATGAGGTCTTAAATGACGTATTAAAGTTTGTTTAAGAGCAAGTTTATAACCATAAATAGCACATTCGAATAAAATTGAACAGGCCAGCGTTAATTGTGTACCTAGTGTCGGTTTCTTCTTTAATGTCAATGGAATGATGCAGATCTTCTAAATTAAATTTCACATCTTCCACCTCTTCTGTTTTAATTGCGAAATTGCTAATTGAATTATATGGAGTGTCCAAAAATTTACCTGTGTTTTCTACAATTTGTGATTCTTCGGAAGGTAGCACTTGAGCTGCATGTAAATCTGTAACTGGTTCCATTTGGAGGATGGAGCACTGTAACTGTACGGATGTAAAATCTTCAACGAAAGCGTTAATTGCAATGATTATAATATGTTATCGATTTAGAGAACTACTACCATAGTAAGACAAAATTATAAAATGGCGATATTGATTGTGATACAGTGACTTTATAGAGACAGTGACGACACGAGAGCTTAAACCCCGCCCATTCGCCATGTTGTTGCAAATTTAAACAAGAAATGTATGCCAGAGAATATAATTTAAGAGTTTATTACGAGTGTTTAATTCAGTAGGAAAAAATTCTCGTTAGTGGATAAATATGGATATGTAGGTAATGCATATGCGTTAATATCTTTACTCTAAAGACAGCATATGTCAAGGGAAACACTAAGAATGAACGCTCGTATATGCTTACCGATTGACATTATTTAAATAATTAAGATGTTTAGTTTTCCAAAAACAATAAAATACATAAAAACCCACTAATCATTTAAACTATTCAAAGAAAAAAATGCTTTATAATTTTTATTTATACATATTCTCTACAAATTAAATTCATAACAAATTACCAGCAACGGATTTACTTGCATACTGTTTCGAAGTTTTTTTTGATATTTTTGAATTAATTTTCAATCGATATATAATTAAATATTTGTTTTAATAATAATAGTTCTTTACTTTGATTTAATAATCTGAGCTTGGTCTTAGTATTACGTAAGCGTTTTTTATATTTATTGGCTTTTCTCACTTGCTTCAAATAAATTCTTTTGTAGTCGGCCAATTTTTTCAATAAATTCACATCGGTTTGCATAGATGCAGTTTTATCGCATACAGATAATTCATTTTTGCTGTCTTCACTGCTTGATGTCAACGACTGGTGTTCTGAAGATTCCTGCAATAAACTTTGCGGCTCAATGATTCTTCGGTCTTCTGACTCAGCACTATTGTTAATATCGACTTCATTGTATTCAGGTAAAACCACTGTAGGTAAAACTTCTTCAATAGCCTCGACTTCATCTAGTAATAATTCCTCTGAATTATTTTCAATAGTGACTTCGTTACTTTCTTCGATATCCAAGACTTGACCTACAATCGATTCAAGATTAATTTTATTTAAATTATTTATGTACATACATACTTAATAAGGGTACTCCTGATTGTGAAGGTAAGGCCATTCTTTCAGTTGGAGGTTTCCTTTGCATTTGTGGAGGTGCAAAAAAGAAAACTGTTGGTACAGCATTATGTTTCAATTTTCGTGAGCCATTTTCCCGAGTTCTCTCCCACATTTCAGCAGAAAAATGAACCTATATTTATTGTAAAAATTAATTAGGAACAACAAAAATATTTTATAACATACCTCACACAAATACGACGAGTCAGTTGGAACCCATTTATCTCGTTTCATTTTAATGAGCCACTCCTTCCTTCTCGTAGGGTCTCTCGGAAATCGTTTCATTAGGAAACCTTATTTCTTGGCTGAATTACTACATTTTACGGCTGCACAACCAGGCATCTTAAAAACACAAATTAATAAAAATATACGATTTGAAATTATTATTTATCTACAAATTACAAAACTGGTTAGCTAATAATGAAATTATTTAAAACTTATGGGTATGTATAATAAATTAATGAGTAAGTACTTACCAACATAATGAAAAGCTTAAAAGCAATTTACACACAATTTAAATTCAAAAAAATGTTTGCACGGTGCACATATCAGGAAAACCTTCACTTTATACATAAAACTGATTGCATTCAATGTAAACAAACCGAAAGTTTGCAACAACATGGCGGTCGACACCATGTGATGCACGCAGCCAATCAAAAATCGGACATCGTTTGTCGCCACTGTCTCTATATAGTCACTGTAGATTGTGAAAGACTATAGCGCCATCTAATATTGTAAAGAGAACTAAATGAAGATTTTATAACATTTGGGATTTATGTGCCGTGGAGACGTATGTATTCTTGTTGCGATGTATGTATTGTATGTAAAGAGCTTCAATAAAAGTTTTACACTTTTAATATCCACAAAAAGATCAGTGAATCTTTTCTTCTTTACTTTTATTGGTAACTTCAGAAATAAAGGCAATGGTATGTTAATGGACGAAGATGGAAATATAGAGCAATTGTTTAAAGATGACAGAACGTACAGGTATTACATCATAAAATACACAAAAAATACTGCGCCAAATATCAATAGAAATAAAGTGGAGTATGCCATTAAAAACACTAAAAATAATAAAGCACCAGGGCCAGATGAAATACCGGTTGAATTATTAAAATTACTAGACGATAATAGCATAGATATTCTGGTCAAATTATTTAATATTATATATCGTCCAGGTAGCATACCTGAAGATTGGTTAAAGTCGACTTTCGTCTTGTTTCCTGAAGTGGCTCATGCCAAAACATACAAAGACTACTGTTGGATTTCTCCCTAATTAAGTGGACTGTAGTTTTATTCAATTTATTTACAGCCTCCCGGGGGGACGCCACTGGACCGACAACACGATTAGGGGTGCGCATATAATCGATTAATCGATTATTTCATAATCGATTATGATAATTTATAATAATCGATTATAGAAATAATCGATTGTGAGAATAATCGATTGTGAAAATAATCGATTGTGGAAATAATCGATTATGAAAATAAACCTGCAATTACAAATTTTTTTATCGCAACATTATAATATGCTTCCAGGTACTTGGTTGGAGGTTATGTGGTGCAATCTGAATAATTTGAACCCACGGTAATACGAATCTCCAGAATTCAAATTCAATAAAATGATCTACAAAATTTTAGAAATTAAATTAATGTATGTAGATTAACTAATTAATGTAAGTTTATTTAAATATTTTCAATTCCAGATCAAAATAATTTTTAATTGTTTTTTAAATAAAAATTTAATTCCAATTCATAATTTGATCGAGTTCGTTAATTAGTGGGTAGAATTATTGTGGGTTTGCACTTTTGAGATTGCACGACATGTTTATCTTTGGTACTACATAATATTACAAAGTCATGTCTGGTTGTCCGTCTTTCTTCGTGACGTAGTAAATTCATTATTATTTACATTATAAAACTTATTAGTTACGTTCCACAGGTTTAAAAATGAAAAGTGTTCGTAATCTAGACAAAATGCATGTATTTCTAAATACTTGTTTAGGTATATCCTAAATAAATGAAAAATTAAAATAAAAGACAATTATGTTATCAACTGGTGCTTAGCAACACTTCTTATCAGCACCACCGTAACACAATTAGCAAAATAATAAATTATATAGTAATTTAGTAACCCTTAATAGCCCTACCTAATATTATAGTTATGAGTTCATAATCGATTATTTTCAATAATCGATTAATCGAAAAAAATCGATTATTTTTTATAATCGATTATGAAATTTTATAATCGCGCACCCCTAAACACGATCCTAGGAATAACACGAAGGCCGTGTTTGGTCTGGCGCTTTTTTCGCTTTGAAGCTCCGTCGAACATATTCTAATAACTCTATTTGGAGCATGATTTGGAGCTGTTGTGCTTGCAAACGCTGTAGTTAACACATAAAATATAATTTTTAATAAATGGTTTTTCCGAATTAACCTACACTAAAAGATAAAGAACTACCTATAGAGGAAGTTGGAGAAAACATGTTGACCGAATGAATACAGATGTATTGTCAGTAAGGGCTATGAACTGTAAATGCAAAGGAAGAAGAAATATATTAAGTCATCCACGAAAGCGCTGGGTTCTACAACAGGCAAGGTTACCTAATTCTTGAAGCGAAGAAGAAAAAAAAATACTATTAATTTGCTAATTTTTATTCAGAACCAATGTGATTATATCTAAACAATTCATTATCTACACAATATAAATTAATATCTATACAAAACTATTAGGGGTCGGTTATTTACATTTATTACAATTTATTACGTAGCTCCAAAATATGGGGGAAATGAAATTTGATTTATAACCTTATAACATCGTCAGAACAAAATTCACAGAGTCAAGAGTCAAATGAAGTTTTCGAACCAATTTTAAATCAACCACAGAAATTCACACAAGGTGAATTAAATGATTTAATTAGAGATTTAAATCTTTCTAAAGAATCTGCTCAACTTCTTGGGTCTAGACTTCATGCAAAACACCTGTTAGCTCCTGATACACATTTTGCTTGGTATAGGAAGCGTGAAGAAGAATTTGTACCTTTTTTCAGTCAAGAAGAATCATTAGTTTATTGCCACAATATTCCTGATCTCATTGAAAAGTTAGGAGCGCAATATGATCCTGGAGAATGGAGACTTTTTATAGATTCTTCGAAACGGAGTTTAAAAGGTGTTCTTTTACACAATACTAATCAGTATGCTTCTGTTCCTGTCGCTCACTCTGTTCATTTAAAAGAGACTTATGAAAATTTGGAAACAGTACTAGATAAAATTAAATATGAAGAACACGGTTGGCAGCTTTGTGGAGATCTGAAAATTATAACTATGGTGTTAGGTCAGCAGTCAGGATACACGAAATATCCTTGTTTTTTGTGCGAGTGGGACAGTAGAGCACGAGAAAAGCATTATGTTCAGAAACAATGGAATCCTCGTACAAATCTCAAACCTGGAATCAAAAATGTTATACGAGAAAATTTAATTGATCCTGAAAAAATTTTATTACCTCCGCTTCATATTAAACTCGGTATGATGAAACAGTTCGTTAAGGCATTGGATAAAGAAAATGATAGTTTTAAATACTTGAGTAGAAAATTTCCAAGATTATCAGATGCCAAAATAAAAGAAGGAGTGTTCGATGGACCACAAATTAGATCTTTGATGACCGATAAAAAATTTGATGCAATACTAAATACTATTGAATTAGAAGCTTGGCTGGCGTTCAAAGATGTTGTCAACAATTTTTTGGGAAATCACAAACACCCTGACTATAAAAATATTGTGGAAAACTTATTAAATAAGTATAAAAAATTGGGGTGTAATATGAGTATAAAACTCCATTTTTTACATTCGCATGTAGATTTTTTCCCTGATAATCTTGGTGATTATAGTGAAGAACAGGGAGAAAGGTTTCACCAAGACATAAAAACTATGGAAACAAGGTACCAAGGTCGATGGAATGTGAATATGATGGCTGATTACTGCTGGTCAATAAAACGTGATATTATTGATGATTCTCACAAAAAAATTACACCCAGACGTAATTTTATCGCTAAACGTAAGAGATGTCACACAAACTAGCCCTGTAGCAATTATTGTACTTGATATTTTCTTTGTTAGTTTTGAAATATATTGCTGTGCTGCCCCGGAGCTTTATTAGGCTTGCACTCTGTGTAGTTAATGTCTTGTACGAGTGTACGTAAATGTACCTCGTCAATAAAAATGATTGTAAAATTACTTGATAACTTGCAATAAAATAAACTTTCACCTCGGCTTTGACTATTTCGGAGAGCACTGACTTACCTAATCTCAAGTTGGGCCCTTTCCTTGACCAAGTTGTGTTACTGAAATATAAATTACTGGTCGTTGGAAAATAAGGTTGTAACAACAAATTATGCTCCGTTTTCAATGAAATCTTAATTTTATTATAAATTGTGCAAATAAAAATAAACTTGAATAGAAATTCTTAAATTAACTGACAAAATCTTATTATTCTAATAACTTTAAACGAACTAACGCACGCGTATTTAAGTTTCCAAAAATTTTCACTAAATTTATTAAATAATTGTTAATGTGAAATTACCTTAATCAATGTAGGGAATTTCTTGTCACCAGTTTCTAACAGCACACAATAGAATAGTTTTACTTGGTGGATGGCCTTCGGTTACTGATAATAAATACGGATAAATTCTTCTTGTATAGTGTCTAACCACGTTTTGTGCGTAACCAATTTTTCCAAAAATAAACACAATCACTTGATAAATTCAACCAAATTGACTTTTTTAATACGTAAGTATTTTTGCTTTAATGATATTTTCGCTTTTTGTACGATTTTAAATCAATTTTCTCACTATTTGTTTAATTTTTAGCAGAGACGATAAACTTTTACCACCATTTTTGGAATCAACTTATTATTAATTAACAATCCATTGTTTTTCCATAGTTACCTGTCTTTTCAAGGCAAACCTGATTTTCCATTTATCGAAAATAAAGTCAATTTATTTGACGTAAAATTTCCAGGTTCGTACTTAGCCCAAAATAATTTGTAAAATTTTTAATAAAATTTTTATGTTTCAGATTAATTTGACGTATTAACATCTCCTGTGGTCTTCCAGTAAACTTTTGAAGAAAATGTTTTTCACATTTATGGTTCATTGAATATCGAGGCACTTTGACACGTAAAAATTTTGTTATCTTGATTTTATCGTTTTTCACACTCTTATAAACTAATATTATGAACAATTTTGATTTCAAATTACATTTCTTATAATTACTTAAATTAATTTACAATTTTAACAAACATTTTTATAACAGAATCAAAACGTTGCATTTGAATTTATTTTGTCCTCTCGTTCCGCGACCTTATGTTTACATAAATTATGACGTTAAAGCAGATTCTTGGTGTCAGATGAAACCTTTACTTTCGACCAAATAAGTCATGTGCTATCTTTATTAATAAATAAAACCTTGAATCAAAACGTGATCATTTCTATTGACGTGGTAGTGGTACATTGCAATATGTATTTATAACATAATAATTAATTTTTTCCTAAAAATTTAAATTAAACGTTTTTTCCTTTTTGTAAAAAAACCTGATGTGATAGAGTAATTATGTAGGTATAATTTTGTGTTCAAAATACTATAAATTAGTGATATTTTTCACTCAAATCAAAACAACGTTCAAAAAGTTTTCATTTGTCGGCCGGTGTTATTTAGGAAATTAATAATTATAACTTTTACAGATATTTAGTGCATGGCTATATGTAATGAACTTAGGAATTAAAATAAGACATTGTTGATAATCAACACACTAAGTTTTAACGTTAATTTTCCAACGCGACACTGAGTTTGGTTGAAAACCTCAAGAGTTTTAATAATCAATAGCTTCATCATTGAAATTACAAACGAAACCTTAACTAGTTTAATAAATTTTCGATTCAACGCAACTAAGTCGTACACTGAATGTTTATTAACATTTCAGTTAAATTACGAATCGTTAGTTATAAAAATATCTAATTTGAAATAGACGATAAATCATTTGCACTGTAGCTGAATCATATATAAGAAATAACCATTTCATTAAATTATTATCTTACATTCATTTAATAATAATTTTCCGATTTATAGAAATCTAATTTAATGATTTATTTAATATCAGTAGACTTTTCATCTAATTTTTTGGATAAAATATATGAATAGTTTCAAAGATTTTGTTATATTATGTTATTCGTAAATTTATTTAATTAAATTTAATGTGTTTTTGATAGTTGACATAGACAACTTTCCCATCTCAAGACTCTCATTGCTTACCAAAAGTTAGAGCAGAGCATCTTGGTTAAAAGATTTTGAAGTAGTTTAAACAAGCAGATGGGGACAACAATATTTAACGCAAAACACAGCAATATATCGCTGTATTTCATACCCCAAAATTTGTAATTTATACTGCAAGAAAAATATTTTAATTTGAATAAAGTGCTACTGATGGAAGTAAGATAAGAACATTGCAGAACAATGCCATGTAAGTGAATGGGCGTGGGTCAGATAATTGGTGCCTATAATTTTGTAATTCTGAGAAGTAATTATAAAAATATAATATATTATGAATAAATGGAATAGCTAACTAAAAAGTATTTAATTGAAAGTGGATGAGTTATGAAGGAGGGAAAATTATTTGGAAGTGGAAATAAACATCATTTTTGCAGAGTATCACAGCAATATATCTATGGTTACTACAAATGAGATTTTAAATGCTTTTGTAATTGCGATTTTTGTGCACATTTATACTTACAAATATGACAACTAAACGGTTTATCGCCGGTATGTTTTCTTAAATGTATTTGTAAGTTTGATTTATGTGCACAGGTATACTCACAAATATCACAACTAAACGGTTTATCGCCGGTATGTTTTCTTAAATGTATTTGTAAGTATGATTTATATGCACAAGTATACTCACAAATATCACAACTAAACGGTTTTTCGCCAGTATGAGTTTTTAAATGTCTTTGTAAGGTTGATTTCCATGCACAAGTATACTCACAAATATAACAACTAAATGGTTTCTCGCCGGTATGAGTTCTTAAATGTGATTGAAAGTGTGATTTCTGTGCACAAGTATACTCACAAATATCACAACTAAACGGTTTTTCGCTAGTATGAGTTTTTGAATGTCTTTGTAAGGTTGATTTCCGTGCACAAGTATACTCACAAATACCACAACTAAATGGTTTCTTGTCTGTATGAGTTTTTAAATGCAATTGTAGTTGTGAATTACGTGCACATTTATACTCACAAATATCACAACTAAATGGTTTTTCGCCTGTATGGGTTTTTAAATGACTTCCTAATTGTGATTTCTGTGCACAAGTATACTCACAAATATCACACGTAAATGGTTTCTCGCCGGTATGAGTTCTTATATGTCTTAGTAAGTGTGATTTACGTGTACATTTATAATCACAAATATCACAACTAAATGCTTTCTCGCCCCTATGAGTTCTTAAATGGATTTCAAACTGTGACTTGTAGGCACATCTGATGTTACAAATATTGCATATAAATGATTTTCTGCCCTTTTTTTTATGAGCTCTTAAATGACGTATTAAAGTTTGTTTAAGAGCAAGTTTATAACCACAAATTGCACATTCCAATAAATTTGAACAGGTCAGCGTTAATTGTGTAGTGTCGGTCTCTTCTTTAATGTCAATGGAATGATGCAGATCTTCTAAATTAAATTTCACATCTTCCACCTCTTCTCTTTTAATTTCGAAATTGCTAATTGAATATGGAGTGTCCAAAAATTTACCTGCGTTTTCTACAATTTGTGATTCCTCGGAAGGTAGCACTTGAGATGCATGTAAATCGGTAACTGGTTCCATTTCGCAGATGGAGCACTGTAACTGTACGGGTGTAAAATCACTTTTGTTCAACGAAATCGTTAATTGCATTGATTATATTTATGTTATCGATTTAGAAAACTACTGCTATAGTTGACAAATCACTGCTAGACAAAATTATAAAATTGCGACATTGATCGAGTCAGAGGCGATTACGTGAGATTTTAGCGCCATCTAATAGAACTAAAAATAGATTTCCTAACATTGTTTACGTTCGACATAGTGGTGGCGGCAAATTTCAAATTGGAAAGTGAATAACATCTTATATTTTAAAATTTTCAATTAATATTTACTAATTTATTTATGGCCGTATTCATAGACAAAATGTTACTTACACTTACAACGTTACTTGACAAATTAACCCCTTTCTAACATGAGCAACTGATTTTTATCAATGCATTTTATCTTATTTTTTTTACTAAGTTTCTGAATTTCCGAGTGTTTTCAGATTATCAGATTATCGCGCTTAAACGCACCAAAAATGTCAGAGGAATTCGCTGGTTAGTGTCTCCAAAAGCACACCCTTATCAGCTCTCAACGCAGCCCTTTTATTTATAGCTGGCACCGGAAGTGGTCCAAATAAATTCCATTTTGAATACTTTTCTTCCATCCTGGATGTTTTAGCAATATAAATATGTAATTGAGGAAATTCAGCTTTAAAGTTACATATTTAAATCGGTACTACTTCATATGAGATTTTAAATGCCTTTGCAGTTGTGTTTTTTTTGCGCACATAGGTAGGTATAGGTGCAACTATTGCAACTAAATGGTTATTCGCCGGTATGAGTTCTTAAATGATGTTTTACTTATTGTTTTGTTTTCTGAACATTTATACCCACAAACTTGACAACTAAACGGTCTCTCACCGGTATGAGTTCTTAAATGAATTTCAAAATTTGGTTTCTTTGCACATTTAAGGTTAGAAATATCACATATAAATGATTTCCTGTCTTTATGAGCTTTTAAATGACGTATTAAATTTTGTATATTTGCAAGATTAGTCCCACAAATTTCACACTCGCAAAAATTTGAACTGTTCAGCGTTAATTGTGCAGTGTCGGTATCTTCTTTAATGTCAATAGGTTTCCGAAAGCTACCTGCGTTTTCCAGTATTTGTGATTCTTCCGAAGGTAGCACTTGAGTTGCATGTAAATTAGTAACTGGTTCCATTTGAATGATGGAGCGCTGTAACTGTACTGGTACAAAATCACTTTTCTTGCGTTGACATACCTATTGATTACTATATGTAATCGTTTTAAAAAATTACTGCTATAATTGTCAAATCACTAAAAGGCAAAATTATAAAAAATATGCGGACAGACGGACAGACAGACGGACGGACGGACAGACACGGAGCCAGATCATAAGGCTTCTTGTTATACTTTGTATAGAAGCCTAAAAATAAGTTTCAAGTAACAAAGCAGAGTGCATGTTTAGCAGTCGTACTGCAATAAGCTAAGCGATAACACCTCATGAATGTTTTTATCAATTAATGGGCAATAGTTAGTTTCTTTGTTTTGTCAGATTTGTTTCCTCCCTCAATACCCCTAATGAGAGGGTATCTAACGAGTTCGGATAGAATCCTCCACGTGAAGTGATCAACTCCACTTTACAATGGGAGCCCTGATCTTAGTTTAAAACTAGCTTTTAGATGGTCACGTCGGTAAGCGAGGGTCGCTGGTTCCGGTTGCGAACTTATAACCCGAAAGCTTATAATAAAGTACCCCTCAGTGAGGGAAATAAAAGACGGTATAACTAATAACAATATAATTGTTGAGTAAAGAAACTTTGTTTTTCAAATATTTTATTTTCTGTTACTGCAAATTTATTACAAATGCCGGTTGTAAATCGGACTTGGCTTGGTTGCATACTTCTTGACACTTGAAGCAATGTAATAGCAATGGTCTTACTCGGCGCATACATCGTGCGCTATAAAATGAACTAAAAACACAGAGGGCCAAACATAGGCGTCGCCTAAGGGAATTTACATTAAATACAGTTGTAAATTATACATACCCCCGGCCTTGAAATGAAATAATTGAGCATAATTTCAAAATGCAATGACAAAGAATGAAAAATACGATATACAAGAAAGTGTCCTATGACTAAACATTAACAAAAAATAAAGTAAAAGTCAATGTAACATTTTATAAGATAAATATAAAAATACACCAAAACACTAAAAGGAACGTTCACTCGTTAGGGGGCAATATCACTCACTGGCAAGGGACACAACTTAGCGAAGGAGCGTTGAAAGGTTCCATTTGTTGTAAGAATTGTTGCGACTCTGGCGATGCCATCCTTTCCAGGGTGAAGATCGACTACACGTGCCAACTTCCATTTGAGAGGGGGCGTGTTGTCCTCTTTAACCAAAACGAGAGACCCAAGCTGGAGATCGGATTTATGAGTCCTCCATTTTTGCCTCTGTTGCAATTCGGAGATGTATTCCTTGTGCCATCTTTTCCATATGTGTTGATGGAAGCGTTGCAATCGTTGGAAAGTGGCCAAACGATTTTCTGGTATTAAGGTCAAATCGGGGTCCGGAAGCAAAACCAGTGGTTGTCCTACCAGGAAGTGTGCTGGCGTCAGTGGCTGCAAATCGTGAGGATCTGAGGATAGAGGAGCAATGGGACGGGAGTTCAGGAGGGCTTCCACCTGAGCAAGCAAAGTACAAAGTTCCTCGAAGGTAAAAACGGTTAAACCTAAGACCCGTTTTAAGTGATACTTGCATGATTTAATACCGGCTTCCCAGTAACCACCAAAATGTGGGCTGCGTGCTGGGATAAAACTCCAAGCAATACCTTCATTCGCACAAGTTTCAATAATTGACTTTTCATTTTTACGAATGAAATTTCCCAATTCCTTTAAATTTGAATTGGTACCAACAAAATTTGTACCGTTGTCCGAATATACCTTAGAGGGTTTATTTCGGCGAGCTACAAATCTTCTAAATGAGAGAAGAAATGATTCGGTAGGACTTAAGGAGCCAAAATTTCTTTTATCGACCTCGACAGTGCAATTGTTTATAAAACGCAAAACGTACGCTATAATTCGCTCCAGTCGAGAAAGATTCGAATATTTAACAAATGGAAAAGGTTCGAATTTTGTGTTAGCTAGCAACTTTATTTTTAATTTTAGCTCTGGCAGGGCTGGGCTATTAAAATTTGGACTAGGCCAAGAAATTTCCTTTTAGAGCCAAGGCGGCCCGTTCCACCAAAGGGTAGTAAACATATCTGGTTGAATAGTGGGTCCGACCATTTGAATATCATTTAAAGAAATTCCACTCGAAGTGGCGGATGAGCCGTTAAAAACAACGCGCAATTTGGTCGTGACGCTGTCTTCTTTTAATACACCGTGGTGAGGCAAATAATACGAAATTTGTGAGTCATCTGGAATAACTCGAGTCATGTGACCTAGCTCTTTATACTCTTGCATAAAGGAGTGGTACCGTTTTGAAAGTTCTGGATTGGCCGCGAGGCGCCTTTCCAGCGACAAGAACCGTTTCTTGGCTACAAATAGTGAATCGCCTAAGGATTCGATAGGCTGCTTTAAAGGAATTGAAACGATGAACCTTCCTTCATCGTTTCTTCTTGTATGCTGGGTGAAATGTACTTCACACGCATGCTCCTCACTCGAAAGCGCTCTTTCGGTGGGGCAATTTTCGATTTCCCAAAATTTCACAAGCTGATCAGAAAGATCAGTCGTGGTACTGTGGTGACAGCTGACTTGATTGGGCGTATCGGGGTTTGTAAGGCCTACGAGTACCCAACCAAATCGAGTTTTTTGCAACGTAGGTAAATTGGGACCTAAGCGTATCTGTCCGATGCAGAGAAGATCAAAGAACAGGGGTGACCCTATTAAAAGGTCAATTTCGCCTGGCTGATTGAATGTAGGGTCTGACAGGTATACGTTTTCAGGAATTTTAATTGACCCTTTGTCTACCTTGAAACCGGGCGTTGTTCCAGTTATTTGTTTAATAACAAGGCACGCAACTTTGATTTTGAATGCAGATTGATTGGAGACAATTTCTACATCACATCGGTTATTGATTTGAGAATTGGAATTGTTCAATCCTGAAACTGCAACGTTTACATGTTGCAAGGGTAATGCTAACTTATTGGCCATTTTTTCGGACACGAAACTTGACTGTGAACCCGAATCGAGGAGTATACGGATCGTGTGATAAGCACCGTTCTTATCAATTGCTTTGGCTAGTGCCGTTGGCAATAAAACATTGCCTAGACTTGAACAAAAGGCTGCTATAGTTTGACTAGGCTCAGGGTTGTCGGACAACTCTGATGTGGTTGTAATCATAACAGCTGGTGTTTGCGCAAATGCTGTGTGCAAAATAGTATGATGCTTTGCATTGCAGGTTCTGCATGTAAATTTTGACTGACAATTGTCTTTCGAGTGTTCTTTCCCGAAACAATTTAAACAAAGACCTAGTTCTTTTACTTTTGACAATTTTTGTTTGACATCCAATTTTTTGAAGATATCGCACCTAGATAAGAAATGTTCTTTTTTGCACAAATAACACGTAGGGTTGTATGTGACTAATGATTTTGAATATGATTTTGTCTTTTCTGGTTGTATAATTTTACCACTTTTTTGTTCGACGTTTTCTAAAAATACGGCTTGGTTTTTAAGAAACGCCTTGAAATCAGCTAATGATGGCAGATCTGCATCATTTTTGTTGAAGACTGACTCCCACTCCCTGTAAGTTGTGGAGTCTAATTTACTTGACGATAAATGAATTAGCAATGCTTCAAATAGCTGCTCATCATCGCCAAATGAGCGCAAAGCATTTACATGTTTTGACAAATTGTCGTTTAATTTTTTTAATTTTGCAGACGATTCCTTGATTAAGGTTTCCTGCTCAATTATTGCATTTAAATGATTTCTTATTAATAATTTAGGTTGATCGAATCGATCGATTATTGTTTGAAATGCTAATTCGTAGTTTTCCGCAGTGAATTCGATCGTGCTGATGACGTCAGCAGCTTCATTAATTAAGCTATTTTTTAAATAATGTAACTTTTCGATATCACTTATTTGCTCATTTTCATGGATCATACTTATATGTACGTATTTTTAAACTGTACCCAAGTATTAACGTCCCCAGAGAATTTCGTTAGGTTAATTTTAGGCAGATTTAAATAACGCGTTGTCTTGGGCGTATTTGAATTGCTTTGATTACTACCGTTTGATATTATGCTTTGAACTGAATTGGCTCTCGACATAGTGCCTTCACCTTTTAGGGTTTTTGCTAAAGCAATGGCACTGTAATATGAATTTTCGAATTGAGACAGTTCCTCGTCTATTGCGGTTTTATCTGTCGTCAATTCGCACATTTCGCTATGTAAATCGTCATATTCGTTGAACACTTTATGCATTGCGTCTATTCTTTCTTTTATTTCGATTGCCAGCTCGTTCGAAATAACCTCTAACTTTTTATCTTGACATTTGGTTAAAAATGTACCAAATCTCGTTAACTTTGACTTGAGTTTGCCTCGTTTTTGAATTAAGGCATCCATATTTTTTAATTAAATTAAGTAATAAACTAATTAAAGTCTTGTTGGATTTGTAAATGAATGTAATTGCTTGAAATTTTAAATTTTTACTATAAAATAACAAACACCCTGTAATTAATTTGCCGTTTGGAATTATCTTAAACAATAAATTTAATTTCGAAATGATTTCCACTTTGTACTTTGTTACTAAGGTAAAAGCTTGAAATGATAACGGAAAGGAAAAAATTTGCATTTGTCTTACCACTTGCAATGGCGGATCGGAATGTTAGCGTTACTTGCTTTCTCTCTTTGGCGGCCGTTGTCTTCGCGATGTCTTTCTCGCACTCGTTGACCAATTTTTCACTGTTCAGTTGTCTAATTAAATCGAATATTGATTATAATTAGCTAATCCCTTTCGAAGGACCAATTTATGTTGAGTAAAGAAACTTTGTTTTTCAAATATTTTATTTTCTGTTACTGCAAATTTATTACAAATGCCGGTTGTAAATCGGACTTGGCTTGGTTGCATACTTCTTGACACTTGAAGCAATGTAATAGCAATGGTCTTACTCGGCGCATACATCGTGCGCTATAAAATGAACTAAAAACACAGAGGGCCAAACATAGGCGTCGCCTAAGGGAATTTACATTAAATACAGTTGTAAATTATACAATAATCACACACTGATTATGAATGATATCAATCAACAAAAATACAACGATTGACAAGTAATGAGCAATACAAATACAAACAAAATTCAGGTCCCTGATGGGGACCGACCAACACAGACTAAAAAAATATCTAGCGTGTAGTAAAACCTGCAGCTTGTAAACCAAAAAGACCGCCTCGAGAGAGCAGCAAAAAAGTAAAGATGGCAAGACACACACACCTTTTGTTAGTTTAATGAAAAAAAATCTCGCAAGGCACAAATAAATCTCAGAACAGTAAAATGCAAATACCACTCACCCCGGCCGGGAAAAAGATGAATCACACCCCACTGGCTGAGATGTCCACGAGATTCCAGTATTGAATGACTGATTCGAAACGACTTCAGGCCGCCAGCCGACAGGTAACGCTTTCCTTGAACGTTCTTCTCGAGACACTCCAATGCCTGGCGGAACCCCCAGTCGAGCTGAACAATGAATCCAAAAAATGTATGTGTCCAACGACACCTCGAGCGGTAGATATAAATACTTGATATTGAAAACTTGTGACAGGTCGCTGGCTGGCAAGAATAACGGCACAACTCAAAATTTGGCAAAATTGAGTTAACCATATAAATCGACTGAATTTGAATATATTTTATTGTTAATAATGACAGAATGCAAAATTTTAATAATCCGGCGCTAGTATGGCGGAAATGTCGTTATGCATGCAATGCAAAGTTATTACTTATTTATCATGAATAAAGACACTATTTCAGTTGCATCACTGATGTCAATTGAATTGATGCTAATTTTTACGCTAATACAGGCTTATTTGGAATTAGAATCTATTCCTGATGAGGTACTAAGTGAAGTACGTTTTGTTTCTGTAATATAGGCTTGTTTCGTATTGAGACGATTTAAGAGGTATAACTTTGTATTAGTTCTCATTACTATCGTACTTATTTGAATTAAGGCAGTACTCATGAAAAGTAAATTATTTTTCCTGAACGATTTTGGAAATAATATAGTAATATTATCATTCTGTACTCATGAGAGATTGTTAAAGTTTTCCTTCCCTTCAAAAGTCAGTTTTTGTGAAATTTAGATTAGAAACATTATTGACAAACATCATGTGCACGAGGGCGAGGCAAATAGAGGGGCAAACGAAATAGAAAGTTGTGTTTTAAACTATTTAAAAGACCTTCAAAGGAATGCGAAAGACGGGAAGAAATTTTATGTAATATTCTATTCTGATAAACTGTTGCGGAAAACAAAAGAACAAATTTATCATTTCTATGTATTAAAAGGGGTTAATGGATTTAGTAAAAAAAAATATTATACTTAGCTACTATGGACCTCTTTACGAAGGGTTTTAGATACTGCCAGTAATGCTATAAGGGCATGATTATTTTGTTTCTTTTCTGCTGTTTTTAATTATTTTTATTATTATTTAGAATTTATCTGTTAACGAAAAGTTTAATAAACACTAACTTTAATATTTTTATTTTTGTGATTGCAATATTTTATTTATTAATTTAGTCAAAATTAAAAAATCGATTGCAAACTTTAATTCTTTATGATTTATACAAGAATTACACAGTATTTTGCAAAATCTTACTGTTGTCTTAACTAACACTTATACTTATTTTGTTATCAGGAATATAGACATAAGTACAAATGGCAGGAATTAATGCATTTTTTTATACTATTGAAAAATAATTTTCTTCAAATTTTTGAATGCCAATTGTAGCTATTGAAATTTTATAATTGTTAGTTAAATTAAACAACTAAATTTTAAATAGCAGCGGAATTATACCGAATCGTATTAAGAAAAAAGTTTAAAAACGCTCCCCTTAAAAAAGTGCTTTTTTGAGTTGTGCCGTTGTTCTTGACAGCCAGCGAGGTGATTGACGTAAACGGACTGGACTTAACAAAGACAACGGCTTTCGAAACGAACCGGTACAACAAAACTTCTCGCGAGATCGAGGTTATATCCAATACAAAATGGCCGCACCAGCAGTGTTACGTGTTACCAACACCGATAACCAAATCCACTGCTGGTTACAAGCGTGCGCGGTGAGTGCCGTAGATAGAAAAATGTGGTACCTTAGATAACGAATTTTCAATGTTGAAAAACTTCTGAACGTGTAATCTTGAGTTTTCTCCAGTAGCACGTTCTGACGGAATGGTGATCGTCAGTACCCGTCGTTAATAATACTTCGAATTGTTAAAATATTAGCTGGACGAAAATCTTAGATTGTTCGGCACTACGCACGCTTTGATAAAAATCGACTTCACTCGCGAGAAGCACCATTAAAAGTCCCGATGGAAATCACTCCCTCCACTAAGCGGACAAAAATCCAATCTAAGCGCTCGCGTCGAGAGCATATAGGCCGTGTCTCAAGTAACGCTAAAAGGCAAATAAAGCGGGCAGAAAAAGGTTGTTGTGACGATCAAAAATTCGTCACAGTTTTAATGTGTTTATTTTCTAATAAATAATATTTATATAAAGGAGCTTACTAATTAAAACCCAACAGGTAATGGGCACAGTGAAATTCAGATTAAATCTGAAAGTAAAAACCCGTAAAAACAATTGAAAAACAAGTGAAGTGTATTCGCGGTAAAAACTTAAGAATTAAAAAAAACAAAATGTAGTGGAACATTTAAAGCTGTTGAGTGCAAAATTAAAAATAAAACAGTTTCGCGTTAAAAACAATAAAAGTGATAAAGTTTAAAATGGCGTCAAAAGAAGATACAAAAAAAATCGAAAACTTGAAAGATGATCACGATATTTTTCAAGGCGAAACAAATATTTGACGTTACTAGCGGCACAAAAAATGCCCTACAGAACAAAAGCCGAAAGAAGAATGGGAAAGAAAAGATGCGATGGCACAAATAATTATAATAACATCAATTGAAAAGCAAATAATGATGCATTTGCTAAATTGTAAGACATCAAGTGAAATGATGGAAAAATTAAAAATGCAATATGAAAGAGGCAACCATCAACAAAAATACAATCTGTTACAGGAATTTTACAATCATAAATTCAGAAACGGAAGTAGCATGTCAACTTACATAAGCGAAGTGGAAAGTTTGGCATACAAATTAAAAAACGTGAACCAAGAAATCGCAGAAACAATGTTGATCACAAAAATCTTATCGTGTTTACCTGAAAGTTTTAGATATTTCATAAGTGCTTGGGAATGAACGCCTCAGGAAAAACAAAAATTAACAGACCTAACATCGAGACTTCTGGCAGAAGAAAAACGTAATAAGTAATAACCAAGAAACAGAAAGTGATCAATTGGCATTTAACGCGACAGAAGATCGAAAACGGAACGTAAAATTCGGTCGTAAAACAGGGGTCTAGGACAACTCGCCGCGGCCGACTCGCCGCGGCCAACTCGCCGCCAACCCATCTCGCCGCCGCCAACTCGCCGCGAGGCCAACTCGCCGCGAGGCCAACTCGCCGCGAGGCCATCTCGCCGCGGCCACCTCGCCGCCAATCCCCATTTGATACATCTTGTGGCGGTCGCAGCAAATTATTACAGTGTGTATAATAATTTATTGTTATAAGTTATTGTTGTGAAATCGGTCTATTTAATCTACAAGTAAATATAATTTCTACATGAAGAAGAAAACGACAAGGGTTGTCTTCAATAAAAATCTGGCAAGAAAAATCATAAGCAGGTCGGGCTTGTCTAAAAATGAAATAAAAGTACAGGGTAGTAGATTCGGGAAGATTTGTATCTTTTTTATACCGGTCGTTCTCTCCTCTCCGCCGCGCCGCTTTGACTGGTCGTCTTGTATCGTCATGATTTGTTGTTTTCGACTTTTCTTTGCTTTATTACTGCAATTGGCGCCAAAGCAATAATTTTTTCCAATTGTGTAGCGCCATCTGTTGAAAATTTTTTGTATTGTACCAGGTGTTTCCTATATTATAATATCAAATATTACCAACTTAAAAATTATATAAATATAAATATTGCCGTGATAAGCTACTGTAAAAATAAAAGTTTTGATTTATATAGCGGAGGAAAATATAACGGCTCTTTTCTTACTTCTGGCTAACTCTGTGGGCGTGACGAAGGTTCGATTATAGGTAATGGAACACCTCCTCGGTTCGCTAACTGCGACCTATTCGAATTTAGAACTTAATTCTTATGGGTATCTGAATCGACATATATGTACCTCTTTTACTGTATTAAATTTTTAAATAAAAAACTCAAATAAATCTCCTCTATAAGAAACATAAACGATTCATTTATTAACACAACCATTAAATTCATGGAAAGACAAAATTATAATACCTAAAGAAAAACAAATTAAGTGTACAATTGTTATAATGTTCTAATCTTCTAAACACCCCCCGATTAATTCGCACTAAGTAAATTTTAAAAATGTTGTCAAATAAATTAACGCGGTGTGCACACAATTTATCTCTTACCCGTTTTCTGTCCACCGTCGAAATACCGAACTAATATTGTTGTTGCAGAATGTGCCGATGTTGACGTGATATCGCATCCAATTTGTCCATCCACAGCTCGAACTGCGAAAATAATTGTCGACCATAGATAACTTGATTTCCAGAAATTACTCTTCTTTCTGTTGTTTCAGGTAAATTATATAACTTCTTCATATAATAACTTAGAACCATAATCCAATTTTTAACCAACAAATTCTTGCAGCGGTACCAAAAATTTTCATTTACTATTCTTCGTTGCTTCTTAACTTTTATAATATTTCAAAACGTAATTTTCTTTCTTACTGTTTACCATCAATCGAATCAATTTTAAACTTAATATCCAAAAATAATAAAAATAATCGTCCTTACTATTGACGGACATTCAATAAAATTTCACCAAACTTAATCAAAATCAACCACGTCCGCACTTGTCTATGGACGGCTTGCTAATTCAATACGTCCTCACGTCTCCACTGACTACGTGCCAGAACTAAGTAAAAACTTGTTATCGGTACGCAAGATAACAAAAAGTGGCGCGGAAGTGATATTTAAATAAATAAGGCTTCTTGTTATACTTTGTATAGCAGCCTAAAAGTAGCGCACTGGCTACCCAGTTCTTAGACCTCTATACACACAGAGTATTTCCAACACGATTTGAAACGCTCTGTATAATTTTGAATTATGCGGACGGACAGGCGGACAGACGGACGGACACGGAGCCAGATCATAAGGCTCCTTGTTATACTTTGTATAGAAGCCTAAAACAAAACAGTTCAAGTGAAAAAAGACAATATTAAAATACTGGAAGGTACAATCGGGGAAAATGGCCTATACGTAATTAAAATGAATAAAATAAAAGAAAGTGCATTTTTAACCGAAAATGAAAACGCAAATAATTGGCATAAAAAACTTGGACACCCCAGTGTAAAAAACATGATGAAATTAAAAACAATGAGTGAAGGGTTAAATATAACCGACTCGGAAATTAAAAATTCGGAAAAATTAACGTGCGAAACGTGCATAAAAGCAAAACAAATAAGAAAACCGTTTAAAGAAGTTCGACAACGAGCAACAAGACCATTGGAATTGATCCATACCGACATTTGTGGTCCAATAGAACCAACAACTTTGGATGGTAAGAAATATTTCATAACCTTTCTAGATGACTACACACATTTTTGCATGGTGTACTTATTAAATGGAAAAATATGACGTATTTACTGTATGTTGCGGAAACTTTAACACCGACTGATACGCCCCTGTGCTAATTTAAATTTAGTGCTTGCAATTTCTGTCTTTACCGGTGGTGCCAACCCAAACTCGAGAAATTGGGTATAAATACGAGCACCAGTTTTGGAAAAGATCCTCGGAGTGACTGACACTCCTCCGAAACGGAAATTCCGGCCGAAGGGTTCTCGACTTAGCCACTCATAAGCGAAACTTTGCCATTTTTTCCTATTTTAATTCGTTTGCATACCCAGCCATTTTTGGGTCCTAAACGACGCGACGTCAAATCAGCATTGCCAGCTTTACGGACAGCGACTGCGTATTTAAGCCCGTCCATGAATAATATTCTGCCATTTCCGTCGAGCATCGAAGGGGGTAAACCCCAACTTCGACCTCCGGCGGATCTCGGGTACAGGGGGGGTGTCAAAACCCAACCCTGTATTCACAACCAAATAAGGTGCGTGGCGCACCAGTCATTGAAAAGGCTGTAACAGTTTAATACTAGGCACACCGCAATAAAATTCAGATTACGGATTACGGAAAAGATCAGTTTAGAATGTAGATCGGTAAAGGCAGAAATTGTAAGTACTATCTTGTTGTTATTATTACTTTATTTGATATTTGTTATTACTTGTAGAAATTTTCAACCCTATTTTTACGATCGAAGAATAAATACAAGTATTAGCTATTAGCCGTAACTCGTTTTAATTTCAAGAAAGAAAATCGTAAACGGTTAGAAATATTCCCGTCTATCGAAGTCGCATTTATAACACTGTAATAAAAGACTACATAAATGAAGTCGAAGCAAAATGGAACATTAAAACAAGCAGATTACGATGCGACAACGGTAAAGAATATACTAATAATAATTTAAAAAATTGGTGTAAACAACGCGGAATAAAATTAGATTACACAGTGCCGTATTCACCTCAATTGAATGGTAAATCTGAAAGATTAAACAGAACAATAATGGAAAAAGCCAGAGCTTTGATTTTCGAATCAAACTTTGATAAAACAATGTGGGGAGAAGCAGTTAGAGTAACAGCCTACCTAATAAATCGAATTCCGACCGAAACATTAACAACAACACCATATAAGATGTGTTACAAAAAAAACCAAATATAAAAAACTTGCAAATATTCGGATCCAATGCTTACGGGAAAAGATTGGGATACCAAAAAAAATTAGACGCAAGAAGTAAAAAATACAGAATGATAGGATACGCAGCGAATGCGTATAGATTATTTGAGGAAGAAGAACAAAAAGTGATAATTGCGAGAGATGTAATATTTGAAAACAAACCAACAAACTTAAAATTATATTCCAGCGAAAAAGATGAAGAAACTGGAAGTGAAACTGAAAATGAAGATGAATTTGAAGAAATTCAAAACTGTGATGAACAAACAGAGGATGAAGAACAAAAAGATACTCAAAACGAAGAACCAGAAATAACTGAAGAATTTGGAAGAGGAAAACGAAGTAAAAATTTACCCAGAAAATTTGAAGACTACGCTATGCTAACATACGAAGAAGCATTAAAAGGTGAAGACAAAACTAAGTGGCTACAAGCAATTGAAGAAGAGAAAAATTCTCTCAGAGAAAATAATACTTGGACATTAGTGAACAAAAGTGAAACAAAAAAAAAAGTGTTGACCAACAAATGGGTATTCAAAGTAAAAGACAACGGTTTGTACAAAGCGCGACTCGTGGTACGCGGGTGTGAACAAAGAGATGGAATAGACTATAGAGTGAGACATTTAGTCCGGTAATAAGCAGTTGTGCAATCAGAATAATATTCGCGATAGCAGCTGAAAGAAATGCAGACATAGTGAAATTCGACATAAAAATCGCTTTTTTATATGGTACATTAACAGATGAGGTATTTATGGAAATTCCTCAAGGTTACAAAATTGAAAATAAAACGTGCAAACTGAATAAGGCCCTTTATGGATTGAAACATGCTCCATTAAACTGAAACAAACGGTTCACAGAATTTCTAAAAAAAATTGGATTAAAACCATTGAAATCTGAACAATGCGTGTTTAAATCAGAAAGGTTAATACTAGCAATATATGTTGATGACGGTTTACTCATTGGACATAACAAAGATTAAATGAACGATTTTTTGAAAAAACTAAAAAATGAATTTAAAATTACGATAACCAGAAACCCGAAGACCTTTATAACGGATTTTGGACTTTACATCCGTTATGATCAACCTTATACATCAATTTGTTTGGCCACTGCCATTTCATTTCTAATTGATTGAGATGGTGGTGTAGACACTTCCATTTTTATCATCTTTTTCCGGAGCGCAATCGAACTGCGCGAGAGATCGAGGGTCTTGGGGAAAATTTCGTACAAGAAGGTCACGTCTTTTGTGCTGTGAAGTGATTATTGGGGTTGATTTCGATTTTACTGGAGATGGTTACGTTTTATGGGAATTACAGTCCGACAGTCCGAATATTTTATGGAATATGTTGTTTTCCATCCCAGTAGAGGATTTGATTCGTGATTGGAGGATGATGGTTTTTTTTTGCCGTACCATGTTTCCTTGTCGGACCACCCTGGCCCATAATTTCTGGGAAGGATTTTTATCCTTTGGCATGGTGAGTTACCTAGTTATTTTTGCAATTACTTCACAGCTACCTGTTAACCGATTGGCCAATATTTTTACATCAGGAGCTCGATGATGGAATTCACCCTTGGCTTATTAAATGTTTTTTATTTTTAATTACGTGTAACATTCTGGTTTTCCTTTTGTCGTGTATTTTTTTATTACAGAGTGTTGAACGAGATTATGATTACGGCGCAGTTGTATTTCTGCATCGTAGTGATTGGCATATCTAATCTCTTTACGTTCGCGTACGTGGAGATAGCTTGAGGTTTAATTTTGTTTTTGGTATAATTATTTAATTAATAATTATTTGATTTTCTAATGTTTAATAGTTAATATGTATTTAAACTGAGTTTTATTTCCACCTAATAACATCGAGCGACGCTAGCATAATGCATCGGCGATCGGACTCAAGAGTGGTCGTTCTACGTTCAAGCCTCGTACTTGAAATTTTATGTTCGACATTTTTTTGTTTAATTTTTGGTTATATATTAATTTTATAAAGGCTGCGATGTGCGACCTACATATATACAGGGTGCGGCATTGCGCCGCGGTCGCTGCCGCTTGGTTTTATCGTCGGAAGCTCGATGTGGTTACCTTTATGGGATTTTCATATGACCATTCGAGTGTTCCGTCGGTTGATTGTTTGGGTGGTGATTCTTGGTGGCAATGTGGTCGCTACTGTGCCGTTCTGGTCGGCTTCTGTAGTGGGGCTACTGTTGTTACGTTCCACTGGCGCCATACTAATACCATAATACATCGCTAATATCTCTACGCCTTGCAACAATGAACATCGAATTGTTTATTTTTATTTTATTGTTTATTTTATTTCTGTGTTTGTTAGCAAAGCTGCTTACTTGAGTTTCTCCGGGGCGTTTTTACACGACCCATGGCCCTCGCATACCGACGTTTCCATCAAAGAGCTAGTTTATCTAACACCAGGGCTCCACGCAATTTAAAGTAGAGGGTTTTTACCTTCTGCGTGGACGTAATCTGTTTCAAGCTATCCTCTCATTAGGGATAGTGAGGAAAGATTTACGGTTCACCTTTCTAGGTATCGAACTAAAACAAGACGAAACTGGAATAAAGTTAAGTCAAAACGAAAAAGTAAAACAAATTATTGAAAACTTCAACATGAACGGAAGTAATCCTAGTAAAATCCCACTGAGCAACTCCGACGTAAAAAGAAGTGACAAAACCAAAGACGATAAATTTCCGTATCGAGAGGTTATTGGAAGTTTGTTGTATTTGAACAATAAAACGCGACCAGATTTGAGTTTTCCAGTAAATTTCGTGAGTCGTTACATGGATAAAACCACAAAAAGCGACGTTAACTACGTAAAACAGATATTAAAATATTTAAAAGGAAACCAAGATCTTGGAATAAAATTCAATAGAAACTGCAAAACTAACGAAATAACAGCTTATAGTGATGCTGATTATGCAGGAGGCATAGATACAAGAAAAAGTACAACAGGATATCTAATATTCTACAATGGTGGTCTAATTGATTGGACATCAAGAAAACAACCAATAGTTGCGATGAGTACAATGGAAGCAGAGTTCATATCAGCAGCAAACTGTACACAAAACTTGACCTTCATTACAAATTGCATTCAAGAACTAAATGGTGAAAAACTGAATGTGACCTTAAAAGTGGACAATAACAGTGCGATAGAATTGGCTAAAAATGGTGATATCAATAGAAGAAGTAAACATATTGATGTGAGATATCATTACATTCATGAAAAAATTAAAGACGGGACGATTAAAATCGAATATTGTAATACAGCAGATCAAATTGCTGACATACTTACTAAGCCATTAGACAACGTAAAATTCAATCGGTTCCGAGATTTTTTTCTAAAATTACAAAATTATGTTTTTTAGTTCGTAATTTTTTGTTGTAATATTGTTTGATTATTTTTTAATTATAAATTGTTTATGTAGACATAAAAATCTAAAATTGCTTAACGAAGTAAATTTCATTTACTAGGGAGTGTTGAGAAAATGTTTTATGTATATAGTATATTTCACTTTAAATGAAATTAATAAAAGTCATAGCATCAAATTACGTTGATATAAAAGCGTACGAACTATGGATGAAACATAATAATATAGAGACAAGATATGCTGTCGACCAAGCATATGCATTGCTAAAGGCTGGCGCGAGATTAAAATAATTAACCTTATCTCTATATATTATGTTTCGTTTATAGTTTGTACGTTTTTATATCAACCTAATTTGATGCTATGACTTTTTTTAATTTCATTTAAAGTGAAATATACTATAAATGAAATATTAAAATGTAAAATGGCAACAACGCATAAGTTTCAAGTAATAAAGCAGAGTGCATGTTTAGAAGTCGTACTGCAATAAGCTAAGCGATAACACCTCATGAATGTTTTTATCAATTAATGCACAATAGTTAGTTTCTGTGTATAGCTCCATCTAATATTGTAAAATGAACTAAACCTTTTCCAGTTTTATTTCAGAAACGGTCACATGTATTTGAGAATGCGATAGGGAGCGTTCAAGTATTACGTAACGCAATTTTTGGAGATTTTTGACCCCCCTCCCCCCCATGTAACGCGCCGTAACGTTTTTCTGTACCCCCTCCCCCCTAGTAAAACGTTACGTAACCACGAAGTGACCATTTTTATACCTAAAAGTCACAATTATGTGGCAAAAACAATGTTTGGTAACGCGTAGTTCAAACCCCCCCTCCCGCCCCTGTAACGCATCGTAACGTTTTACAAGACCCCCCCCTCCCCCCAAATTCGTTACGTAATACTTGAACGCTCCCATAATTGAAATTCAGATTTGTCAATTGTATTTGAGAAAGCATCAATTGTAATTCAGATCCACAAATTGTAGTGATTCTTAGTTTTACCCGAGTACAGATTCATCGAACAACCACGCATTAGGTTGTTAAAGCGGTTGGATTATAAGTTAATCTCTTTATCCTGGAATTATTATCAGCTAATCGGATTTAAATTTTGTTATATAATTACTGAATTCTATACATAAGATAAAAGTTAATTAATGGTAAAATTGGATATGAAAGACGATTGTGTAATTTGCCAAGTTTCTATGGCAAGAACGGAAATAATACGATTACTACCATGCAGTCACCTTCTTCATAGAAGATGCGCTGAAATTGCTCAAATTATAATTATTGATGGACTAGAAGAGACGTTTTGTCCCATTTGCGAAATTTTTCTCATGGGAAGTGAGGTTGTTGAAAGAAAACGCTATGATAAACATACCAATCAAGATCGTGAAAGAATAGTAGCGTGCGCCAACATAGGTAACGATTGGGTAGCTTTGTGTCGGACATTGAATATTAACTATAAGACTGCATTTCATTGGGTGCAATCCGGGCGTGAGAAAATGTTACCAAAAGGGGGCCTCAAACCGAAAATTCTTACCGATGAACAGATCAATATAATGATTAGGTACATGGATTGAAGAAGATAGTGGTTATACATTAAAACAGTTGAAAGAAAAAGTGCTAGATACTTTTCAAGTAGTGGTGTCTTTAGCAACTATTGAAAATTATCTTGAAAACAAACTTTTCACTGTAAAGCAGGTTCATGCTGAACCAGTTACAATGAATTCAGAAGAAAATAAAAGGAAACGAGCAGAATATGTTCGGACTCTTGACGAATATATAGAGCTCGGCAAACAAATCGTGTGGATAGACGAAACCAATTTTAATTTATTTTGCCGTAAAACGAGAGGTCGCTCTTTAGCTGGGACCAGATCAGTACAAATCCTTCCCGCTGCAAGAGGTCCAAATGTTCATTTGATAGGAGCAATTTCGGCAACAGGTGTTGTTGCAATGGAACGTCGGAGAGGTTCATTCACATCAATTTTAGCCAATGATTGGGTTACAAGATTATTAGAAACGTGGCAGGACATGGGGAATGAAGTATCAGATTTAGTTATTGTCGGCGATAATGCACTTTGCCATTCAATACTTGAAACTGTTATCGATGGAACGTCAGCAATATTATTAAGGTTGGGACCTTACTCTCCAATGTTAAATCCCATTGAGATTAATTGGTCAAAAATTAAGATTTGGGCTAAAGTTAATATGCGAATTCCACATATTAGAGGTCCTGGTGTTATGGAACAAAGATTAGTTTATTTAGAAGAGATTATTGATGAAGCAAAACGCACTGTAAGTGGAAGCGATTGTTCTCGTGCAGCGCAACACACCATCATACATCATGTTGCCGCTTTAGCAATGGACGATATGGCAGTTGGACGTTAAACACATTTTTATTTATTATAAGTTTAATTTTTTTCAATAAATTCATTTTACATCATATAACTCATATATTGTGTAAATCCAGTAGTACACTCTTTGACCATGAGCCAAATATTCGACATATTTTTTAAATAATTTTTCTGAATTACAAGTAACCCTTTCCGAATTACAATTAACGCATTCTGAAATAAACTTAACTAAACTGAATTACAATTGACGTTTTCTCAAATACAATTGACAATCTGAATTTGAATAAACATTTTCAGAAATTCAATTGAGTGATCAGAATTACATTGACGTTTTCTGAAATAGAATTGACAAATCTGAATTTCAATTGAAACTGTTCCTAGAGGAAGTCATGTTATTGTAAGTAAACGTTATAAGAAGCATACTGATGAAAATAATAAACGAATATTGTCCGTCTGATCGCTGTAACTCATCTCTGATTGGTTCATTCATTTTTTTTAACATGGAACATGTTTTTACGGTCATTACCTCGCAAAAACCGACACCAAAAATTGACACCAAAAATCAACACGAAAAAGCGGCACCACATGTATAATTTTTTCCTGCAAGGAAGGGGGAAACTTTCATAGGCACCACCCCATCAGGGATGGTAGTGTCAGATTCTTACTGACTAAAACCCCCTCCCGACGACAGCGGGATTTACCTTCTCGGCATTACTTCCGCTGTCGTCTGCGATCTTCCATGCTGCATCGATGATGCAGGCTCCCGATGACCTCCCGATTTAGCACGGAAGTTTGTGTCCGGGAGGTCAGGCGCTAGCACTTGATGGTTCATTCATTTATTCCAAACTAAAAAATATTCACAATTTTGAATAACCTTTACGCTTGCTGACATAATATATAGTCAACTAATCTGAATTACAATTGACTAATCTCAATTTCAATTGACTAATCTGAATGTAAATTGACGCTTTCTCAAATACAATTGACTAATCTGAATATAAATTGACGGTTTCTCAAATTCAACTGTCTAATCTGAATTTCAATTGACGGTTTCTTAAATACAAGTTACTAATCTGAATTACAATTAACGCTTTCTCAAATAAAAGTGGAAAAGGTGTAGATGTGTATTTTATAAAATTGCATGGGTATATGAATGTCCTTAATATTATATGTAAACAAAAATTATTCTAGTCTTCGTTTCAAGTGTAATAAAATCTAAACGTTAAAATTCATTAATTGATTTAATTTATTAATAATAGAAATTATTTAGATGTGCGGCAAAATAATGTGAAATGAATTGAGATATTAAAATTAATTAACCCAAGGCATTTGCTCTTTCAATTAATTAGGTTTCCACGTCACGTGCCATTTTTCGATTTCATCATGAACGCCTGATGGCGGTTGTGCTGAAACTGAAAAATCACATAACACATTGCAAGGTAGAAAAGGTGCAAGGTGACTATATAATATCTATAGCGAAGCTATAATGAGAGAGGTGCTTGAAACTGGGATGGTGGCTTCACCATAAATGGAGTTAAAATAAATAATCTACGATATGCGGATGATACCGTTGTCCTTGCTAGCAGTGCAGAGGAAGTGACGCAACTCATCGAAAAACTAGAACATGAAAGCCGCCATTACGGGTTCCACATAATAAAGTACGAAATATCTTAAAGTACTAATGGTCGTTGACAGAACACGCGCAAATAAGAACAAAATCGCCAAAAAGACGGACTGACCAAATAAAACAAGGTGGAACTCGCTTTAGCGGCAGTTCTTAGGCTTCTATACAGCTACCTTTCTGTTGTGAAAAGTTGTCGTTGCTAGTTACTTTTTGTCGACATAATATTTAAAATGTAATATCAGATAATCCGATAATCTGCACTAATTAAATTTTTGCGGTTGGTATTTGTCATTGTAATCATTATTTACTTCTTTATTTCTCTGTAATGCATTACGGTCCATTTTTTTTCGGTGGATCAATCCTCTTTTTTTCTTTTATTTACAACTTAACTTCACCAATCACATCAAGCCACTGTCGTGGTTACAATAATAATAATAAAATTTGAATCATTAGCCGGATTGGATTAGCGGATCGAATCGGATTAACTCCGATCTGTGAAATGGTAACCAAAACCAAAAATTGGTATATGCTTCTGCGATTGGTAATAGATTAAACAAATAAATATTATATAACTAAAACAAATTTGTTTTTATTAATCAAAAAAGTTTTAAATTTGCAATGGAAAGCCAACCAATGAACGAACAAAGTGAAATATCTCTATCAGCACCACTAACCAATGGTGCAATTGATGAAGTGGTTTTCCAATTGATTGAAAAATGGAAGAACGGCGACCTATTGCCAAAAGACATCCGAAAAACGTGGTGTAGTTCGTTATCGACAGTTGTTAATGGCTTTGAAAAAAATGGGAACTGGAGTCAGGAAATTGATAAAACCGTCGACGATTCCATTGCTATACTGGAAAAGTTTATTTTTAACGGATACCCAACCGATTACGCTGATCAGATGAGGCAACATGAAGAAGCCATAAGTTGTTGCTCAGTTTCTTCCCCATTCAATATTTTTTACAGCTGCGACGATTGCAAAGTTGCTACGAAATTGCGAGTTTTATGTATGGAATGCTTTATGGAATCTGAGCATCGACAACATAAGTATAAGATTCACCAAAACACAAGTTTGTATTGCTGTTGTGGAGAAAACGGAACCTGGGAAAAACCGTGGTCCTGTAGGAAACATTCGGTTACACCTCGCCAGAACGAAGAAAATAACGTTTCTACCGCAGATTTAGAAAATCGAGCACGCATAGTTATGGAAGCCATTTTTCTACAAATCGAAGACGAAGAAAAAAATGTTAATGGATCTGGCGGAAAGTTTTGTGTTATGGTGTACACCGATTATCTTTTCACATCGCAGCAACTACGTGAATTATTCGAAAATGTTATGAATATTTCCGACGAAGAGTGCCATCAATTTTCTCGGAAGTTGATTAACAATGGCAAAATTACGGTGAAACTCCCCAAAAAACTGTGTGATGCTGTCCAGGCCAATGCAATGAAGCCGGGTTCACACTTTCAAGCCATAGTTCTGAGTTTAACTCAAATGATACAGCAAGAATTTACATTCAAAATTCTGAATTACCTACAAAAGGTTTTAAAGTGTAGTAAGAAGCTCAGAGAAATATTCACGGAAGTAATTACCACACCCTCCCCGTTATCAAATAAAAGTATTGCCGAAAGGATTTTAGCTTTTTCAAAAGCATTACCAAAAGTATTTAGGGACACCAGTAAAGAATTGCTAATATTTGGAACGATGAAACAATACATTACCAAAAAAAGTCTAGCGAATAGAATTATCAAAAATTACGATTTGATTATGCACAGCGTGGATGTATTCGATGAGAAGCACTCTGAGTTTATATTCGGAATTATTCGTCAATTGTTTGGAATTACAGATTTGTCCCACGATTCAATCGCCAACCAAAATGTTCTACACGTTGTTCTAAATTCATTTTTTGAGAAGAATGTGTTAAACTTCGCCACGTGGAAAAACATGAAACTGAAATGGAAATTCGACGACAATACCTTAATTCAATCGGATACATGCGTTAATCTCGTAATTCTTTTATTGAAAACTGTTCCGAAAATTTGGACCAAGGAGCTTCGTTTGGGTTTTCTAAGAGGTTTATCGTCCTTCCTTAAAATTTTGGCTGATTTCCAAAATGTCGATTGGGACACTCGACAAACTGAGCAACATGTGGAATATGAACGAAACAATATAGCAGTTATTCGTCTGCATAAAAAATTATCCTTATGTGCGACTGCATTTTTGAAATGGTGCAAAAGTGACCATGAAATTTTTACCAAGGCCTACGAAGAAACCTCGAAAGTGTTCCATCTAAACGTTGGTTACGATAAAAATCCAGAAAAATTGGTTTACTTTTTAAAGTCCATCACTTGGTGTTTACCATACGACTCAACATTGGATGCGGTTTCCACCTGTCTTCCGCTATCGCGATTTATGGTCGGTTTGCATCTTATCAAACTTGATAAAAGCACCAAAAAAGATAGCTTAAATAGTATACTTGTATCGAAAATGTTACATCCTGTTTTGCGAATTCAAGTTATGTCCGCTCAATTCAATACAGGAATGTGGAATCGAAATGGTGATCCCGCTCGAGCACGTATGGAAGAATACCGCAGCGAGCGTGGTCGTATAGAAATATTTGATCGTGATGTACAATTATTACAAATAGCAGCCGCTATGACAGAGACTAACGGATTTCTAATCCAATTACTGGATAAATACGGATTAATGAGTTGGGCAAACAAAAATTTTGAACAATGTATCCGACACGTTGCAGACGATGAAGTGAACGATATCGTTTGTATCTCTGAACAATTTTTGCAGTTACTGATTACGGTGCTGATCGAACGACACGTACCAGAAGTCAGTTACGTCACAGATGAAGAACGCGTTAGGCATGAAATTATTCAGCGACTTTGTATTGAACCCGTATCTCATTTCGAATTAGAAGAATACTTTGAATGGGCGCATTTATTTAAAAGCCCTTGTTATGAAACCGTCCTTAAAGAAGTTGCAATTTTAAAGAAGCCCACATCCCTTAATGAATATGGTAAGTACGAGCTTAGAACGGAACTTTACGAAAACTATAATCCATTATACTACCATTATACTCCAGAAGAAATGTCGAAAGCAAGAGAGTTTCAACGTGATCGAAGAAAATATGCGAAGGAACCCGACTGCTTTCCGCCTCGCAGATTACCCAAACTTAAGGAATTTTTCGCACCGATGGTGGGCATATTTCAGAGCGACGTAACCTTCCACATTATGTTCAACGTTCTTCAACGAGCCTGCGAGCCAGAATCCAGAAGTTATTCTGATGTACAGTTAGAAAGCGTTTTGTATTTGATTGGATACGCGTTACAAGAAGAAAAGAGCGGAAATTATTCCGCGTTGTCGTTTACTAAACGTGCTGCAGAATGGAAGATTTTGGATTTGTTAGAAAGCGTTTTAGCAATACCTCGAGTTGGTTTCCTTCACGATTTGTTGAAATGGACGATAAGGGAGTGCAATGAAGTTGCGGGCGCCATGGCAAACGTAAGAAATGACGTGATTTTATACGACGAAAACGAAAACGTGAGCAGATCAAAACTGGTAGCAGCAAAGCGTGCAATAGTTATGCAAGAGATGTCTAATATGCAAAAACAATTCATGACGAATAATTCAACGTTCGACCAAACTGATGTAACTGAGTTCTCACCCGATGATAGTCTTGACAGCCTGGAAAAGACTTGCATTTTATGCCAAGAGACTCAGACATTGGATCTGAAGAATGAAGCTTTGGTTACGTCGGGATGCGTTCAGTACTCCACCGTTTTGTGTCATGACAGAGAAAACCAATCCGATTTATACGATTCTCCGTTGTTAACGTGTAACCTTGGTCCCGCATTTTATACGAGTTCTTGTGGTCATATAATGCATCTCAGATGTTTCAAAACTTATCTAAAAGAAATTTTGGAAAGAGAAGCAAATAAGTCGCCAACAGATTACTCGTCTGGTTTTGATTTCAAGGTTGGAGAATTTCTCTGTCCGTTATGCGAAAGTTTTAGTAATGTTGTTCTTCCTTTAATCCCGGAATATCAAGTTACCAGAGGAAATGGAGTTAAATTTAGCAAAAACTTAAGGGAAACACTACTCGCATTTACGGATAAACTGCAGACACCCTCTTCTAAAAGCCCGCTTCTGGTTTGGAAATCTCTGTCTTATACCATCCACGTCATCGAAAATGTATTACGACATACAAACAAACCCCTTTTGGGACACTTGTCTAGTCGCCATCATGCTTGTTTGGAGAGCTTCGTTAAAATTTCCGAAGTTATTACGCACTTCTATCCGATTACCGAATCCTATTCGACGTTCGTTGAAAACTTACACGATGTGTTGAAAGGCGAAAACATGGGATCGGGCACGAATTTAGGTTTCGACATATTTAACCTGTGGGTCGTGGTTACTTTATCTGGAAACCCATCCCCTTTTCTCCTCCGGTTGGTACTCGTAGCTCAGATCGTAAAAATTTTAATGACGACGAATTTTAACGACATGATTAATGACGATAATCGTGATGAAGAAACTCCATTTAAACATGTTTTGCAGTTGTTAAAGGAAAGGGGGACGGCGACGCACTTAAGTGAAAACTTTGTGTGGAGTTACGTTAAAAACGCTTGTCGGCCATTTTTGCGATGCTGCGTCATCCTTCACAGTTTTTTAAGTGGTGTTCCTCAACCTGCACAACTAACGGAAGTCGGAGGCGATACTTTTTCCAATATGTGTTCGTATTTAGGACTCCCACAGATACGAGAAAAACTGTTCCATCGAAGAGACGTTTATCCCATTGTAAAGACTTGGTTCAAAAATTTCCTTGTCGAGCGTGGTGAAGAACTTATTGAAACTAATCCATTCCGAATTAATCAGCTAATTAAGCTTCCGCACGAATATTGTGATTTAATTAGTATGGCCACCACGTTCGAATGCTTCGGAAGTAAATCTTCGACAGTTTGCAATGATCCGATGGTTTGTTTAATGTGTGGCACGACTTTTTGTTTTGAAAGCCGTTGTATTGCATTAATGTATGGGCAAGTTTCTTCACCGTTACATGCGCATGCAATGAAATGTCACGAGCAGATATATCTCAGAGTTTTAACAAATGAAATTGAGATTCGTTCAACTTCTGAGTTGAGGTTGTCTTTTATGGGTCCGTATTTGAACGATTATTTTGAAAATGATGCAGATTTGTCAGAACAGAATCCCATGTACTTATTATTAGATGTATACAAGCATTTTCATACTCTTTGGCTAAATCACGGTCTCCTGGAAGAAGTTTCACGACAGCAGAGATAAAAATTCTAGAGTGCAACCTAAACTGTTTATTATAGTTATTTTGTAAATAAATTTTGTTTTTAATAAACCTACGTGATTTTTGTTTATTATTGCTGGGGAAATCCGTAATGGACATCATCAGTTCGTGCTGGGTGAAAGCTTGGGATTTCGAAGGCCGAACAACCACATCCGACACGGAGATGGCTAAAGGCGGTCGGCAGGCCGCCTGTGCCAGCTAGTTAAAAATAGTATAAAAACTATATTCCTTTATTATTATTTTTATACATCGTGCCTTTGGTAAATGGTTTTCAATTTTTGTGTTGGAATACATTTGTTTACAAAAGGTTTGTTTTAAGAATTTCAAGTTAATTTTAAAATATTCATATTAACTAGATGATACCCCGTCCGAGGACGGGCAGCTAGAAGGACGGGCAGCTACCCAAGGTCATATGGCTTTTGGATTGCACTGAGAGCTTTCCTTAATCTTCATTCAACTTAAGTTACCTTGGGTAGCTGCCCGTCCTTCTAGCTGCCCGTCCTCGGACGGGGTATCATCTAGTTTAAAATAAGTAAAAAAATTTTAAATATTGATTAAGTTTAATTTAATTTAAAAAAATATATGTAAGTTTTTTGTTTATTTATTTAATGTTGTTCTCATTTCTTATTATAAAAGGCCAAGTCCTTCCTTCCTTCTGTCTGTCCCACGGAAATACCCGAAGCAAACCGAACCGAACGCATAACGGATAATTTCATAACCAATCGGATGAACGTATCATCGTATCAACGTATCATCGGATCAACGTATCATCGGATCAACGTATCAACGTATTTAAATTTCCTATATAGGTGAAAAATCTCTTATTATAAAAGGCCAAGTCCTTCCTTCCTTCCTTCGGTCTGTCCCACGGAAATACCCGAAGCAAACCGAACCGAACGCATAACGGATAATTTCATAACCAATCGGATGAACGTATCATCGTATCAACGTATCATCGGATCAACGTATCGCATGGGACCGAGCGTCAGCAGCTTGCCGCGCTTGAGTTTCTTCTAAAGTTTCACGTTGTTGACGTATCGCATGGGACCGAGCGTCAGCAGCTTGCCGCGCTTGAGTTTGTTCCAAAGTTTCACGTTGTCGACGTATCGCATGAGACCGAGCGTCAGCTTGTCGCTGTGATCGAAGCTGTTTTTCTGTGTTATTAGCTCTTGTACGTGCTTTTCTCTCACGATTCAATCGCCGTCGCTTTGCAGCAGGATTTTCAAAATTTTCATTATCCATTATGGAAGTTCACATAATGCTTTTTTGGAAATAGCTGTCCTATATAGACAAAATGATACGATGATACGATGATACGTTGATACGATGATACGATGATCCGATGATACGTTGATCCGATGATACGTTGTGCGTTCGGTTCGGTTCGGTTTGCTTCGGGTATTTCCGTGGGACGGACAGAAAGAAAGAAAGACTTGGCCTTTTATAATAAGAGATAAGCGTCCGATTTCACATCGCGACTACAGCAAGATTTATTTTTACTTAAAAAAAAGTACATTTTCTTTAACAATAACTCTTTCAGCTTAGAATAAATTAAAATGTTTTTAAATGAAAATGATGTTATAATAGTAATAGTATTTTGCCCAACCAACCCCAAACCATTACACTTTTTCAAATATATTTATTCAATTCTATCTTTACAGCTATTCCTCAACATCTTAAACTCAGATTTATAACTAGAAAATATTTTAGGCTATTTATTTAATGGGAGGGGTGAATAAAAATTAGTATTTATTTATTTAAGTCATACTTATAGTCCAGGCAACGAAGGTGAAAAATTGGCTCAAGCTTACAAAAGATCCTGGCAAGCTGAATTTTGGCAGAGATGTATGTACATTGGAGTGTTCTAATGAGCCCCCCCCAAAAGTCCCATAAAATTCCACGCCGCGCCGGCGTCCCCCACAATCGGGGTTTTAGCTCCCCCAACGCGATTTTTTGCCGATAACTCGCTTATTTATGCTTGTATGAAAAATTATGATCAAACCATAAATGAAGAGCATTAAATTCTCTATAAAATAGATTTTTTAAATATTTTCCATGGCACACTAATACTTAAATTATTGACCGAAAACACGACCCACCCTTAAAATGGCACAATATTGATTCGTTGCAGGGTGAGAAATGTTTTCGGGCACGAGAAATGCTTTTAATAATACATTAATTGAAATTTTGGCCAATGTTGGAAAATGAAGAGAAAAATAGATTTTTTCAAAATTTGCCCCAGTTATAGTATCTTGCAAGTAACGAAACCGAAATTTTGTTTTGAGCTTACAGAAGGTCCGGGCAAGCTGAACCCCCAAAATGTCTCATAAAAATCCCAAGCCGACGTTCCCCCAAATGAGGATTTTAGCCCCCTAAGTGCGATGTTTCGCCTTTAGCTCACGTATTTTTACTTTTACGAAAAATTATCATTAAACAAAGTTAAAAATTTGCTTATTACAGTATGTATTGTAGTACTACCTACTGCAGCGCCACAAGTTATAGAGAACTTTATGTTCTTCAACTTTGCTTAATGATAATTTTTCGTAAAAGTAAAAATACGTGAGCTATAATTAGCCACGCCAGCGTGGGATTTTATGGGACTTTTGGGGGGTTCATTAGAACACTCCAATGTACATCTCTACCAAAATTTAGCTTGCCCGGATTTTTTGCAAACTAAAAACCTTCCTTGCCTGGACTATTAGTGGAAAATTAAATTCAAACAGAAGTTTTTAAATACTATTAATGTTGGATTTCTCCCTAATTAAGGGGACCATAATTTTTCTTCAATTTTATTTCACACAAACTTATTGCATTTTCAATAGAGTAAAGCAATGAACTTGTCACTGTTGCTTTCCTAAATACTACTACTTCTTTTCTCGTTGTTACAAATATTTAAATATACAACCAACACCTTAAACCATTTCTTTTATAGTACGAGAGCCCATTACCAAAAATTTTGCATCATAGCACCGCGGGCAAAACCATATAAAATATGTAGTTTGGATGACTCTGAACCCGAAAACCCGATTTTCAGACATTTTGTGCCTTGCGTCTACCCTGAGCGGATTTTCAAAAATGCAAAAAAAAAGCCACCCGGTATCATAGCAAAACGTCTGATCTACGGAATGTAGTTAGATGATAGCCCTGAGATACCATAAACACGATTTTCAGACAAAAATACCCTTGCGCCTGCCTAGGAAACCATTTCCAAAAAAAAAAAATGATACACCAAAAACCGTATCATAGCAAAATGTCTGAAAATCATGTTTATACGTAAATTTGTCAGTTGATGCTAAAAATTTGATTTTCAGACAAAAATCTCCTTGCGTACATTTTTTAAAGCATTTCAAAAATGCAAAAAAAATTGCCGATCGGTATCATCGCAAAACGTCTGAAAACGGTTCGACATGATAAAATCCATGTCCCAGATGTAGAATTAACCGATATCAGACAAATTAAGTGTTGCACGGGCTCTATCAGACAAGTTTTCGAAAAAAAAAATCGTATTTTTCCGTAGTAAGGGGTTGCATATGAGTAGGCGGCCGAAAAAGTAGGTGAACTTCGGGATTTTTTATCTCGAAAACTATTTACTCAATTCTAGTTTGGCTCATTCGAAAGAGTGTACATTCAAGTACATTCCCAATTGTTTTTCATTATCATCAAACTACTACGAGCGCCTTTGTCGTGGTAGGCGTGAAAGGTGATACTCGCCGCGACGGCTCACAAATACCAAGATTCCGAGCACTGGGTTGGTCGGAGAAAAAAAAACAACGATGGATTCTTAAAATATAGAGTATAAGGGAAAAGTTTTCGTAGGATTTATTATTTTATATTTTTTTTTCACGAAATGGCAAGTTTTTGAACATTTTAATAGCAATATTTACCCAAAAATTGACCTTTTTTGTTCAATAAAATTAAAAAAAAGAATAGTCGTCTTAAAAACAAAATTAAAAACAATCTCACGAAAACTTTTTCGTAATGTATGGAATTAAAAAACAGCTTTCAGTCGATGGACTAATTTTAATATTTATTGAAAATAACAATTTCAGCTTTCAGTCACTGTCAGACTCATCTCCGTCGCAGTCATCAACGTCGCTATCGAGGTCGCTCTCAGGTTCGTCTGCGTCTTCTCCTGGAAAATGAATATCATTATATTAATTGAAATTGTAAAGATGTAAAAATTCTCTAATTTGTCAATCATACCTCGCGTGGATGTCGACTCGTCGTCGAACACTATGTCGCCCAATTCCGGTAACTGGGCCCCGGTGAACCAAGTGAACCCGTAGCGTCCCTCGTCGATGGACCATTCAAAATCTGTGGCTTGTAGAGTTGTGGGGATCTTTTTATGTGCATTGCACCAAATTTGTGCAATATACTGCGTCCGTAAGAAGTGCTGTCTAAGCTCGGACTTGCACGGCGGCAGATTACACGCGTCGTAGTTGGATAAATTCAGTGTCAGCGTCGACTTATACCCACCTTTGAATTCGTAGGTCTTTGTGAAGATTTCCATTCTCGCTGAATCGACGTCATTGATTTTCTTTTGATTGTATAGGCGGCAGGTGAATTCTTCTAAGATGTCGAATACATCGTTCGTATCCGAAGAAGACGCTCCCAATTTCGCAAACGCCTCTTGATAACGTGTACTATTTCGTAGCATCGTTAGCGACTTTTTTTTTCCCTTTCGATGGAATGCAGGGTTGAAGTCACAGCCGGTCATCGCGTGTACGCTGGGTAGACATCTGGCTACTGCCAATCCCAACACTTCATGCAGCCGCGAAACGTCAATGAAGCGTCGGGAATTGCCGACTCCGACATCCATGGAGATGCTCACGGTGGCTTTTAGGAATTCAACGTTTCCCAGCATGATGATCAGAATGTCGGTGTCAGAACAACGGATCGTCAAACTTCCTCGCTCGGTGAGTTGACAAGCGTGGTATACAATTTTTGTATCCGCCTCCTCGTGTTCTTGACAAGTCAAACTTTCATCGACAGTTTGCTTCACTGAACCATTCTCGACCCGATACTGGTAGCACATGTCGTGGTTGACATTGACGGTTTTATCACCGATGATACGGACCATCTCTGGCTCCGACCAGTGGCCGATCAAAAACTTGACAAGCGCCTCTTTGAAACGAATATTTTTCAATTCTTTGCCGAAGTTTGCAGGTCGAATCTGATGTGGTCCGGTGATTCGAAAATCCATCGAGTTCACGTTTTCGCGCAAAGTATGTTCAGTGTCCTTGATCGATGGGGTGAAGTATCTGTCGAATATCAAATCGACCCTTGCAGCGTCCGTATTGCAAACAATCCGCAAAAGTTTTTTTGAAAAATCTCCGAACGTTTTCGGAATATCCTTTAAAGTGTGCAACAAGAAGAAGCCGTCTATAATCAACACGTCTGTGGATTTGGGCTCCCTGCTTTCAACAAGTTTTTCGAGGTCTCTCATCATGGCACTTTTATCGGTCTTATTTGGTGTGCCATCCGGGTGAGAAAGTGATAATGGTGTTGGAGTTATCGGAAAACGGAGCGCTTTTTCAATGCTAATTCTTCTTTCCAACGCCAATGCTAACAGCCTTCCGAATAAGTCGCGTTGAAGCCGCAGTTCCGTCACTTTGCCACCCAGTTTAACTGTCTTCTTCTTTTTAATACTGCTGAATGTTGCGACAGGATTTTTTTTGATTGGTGCGTGAAACCGTGCCGGACTTTCCTTTATCTCGTCAATGAAATTATCTCGTAACATTTGCCCTTTGGCTTCAACGTTTAGTAGGAAATCAGCAACATTTGCTGGCACCGCTTCTCCAGTTGTTACGTTGTACAACTTTCCCCTATCCAAAGTGTTATCGAAAGGATTCACGTACTCATGCAAAGTTCGTGTGAACCTCTCTACTTGCTGAACACTTTTGCGAATTCGATGGCCCTTCAGTTCTGCGCTGATGTCCTGATTTTTTGCGAGCCCAGTGGTCTGGAGCACATGCGAAGTTATTCGGGCGCGGGAACTGTGATTGATCGCCCAACGTTGTCTCGCAGATATCGAATTTGTCATGTGGATAATCCCAATCAGTCTTCTAGCTGCTTCGCCGTTGATGGTTTGCTCTAACGTCAAATCCACCGGTATTCTTGAAAAAGGTTTCGCTGTTCTGCGGACACCGAAGGATCCTTGTTCCAATGAAACACGGAGTCCTGGATGAGTTTCATCTATGCTTGAAAGCTTGCAGACGTAGTAAACCAGCCAACGACAATAGTTTTGGTGATTGAACGCGAAGAATAAGCTAGCAATTTTTGCGAGAATGTAAATATACATTTTCAGATCACCGGTTCGGATACTCTTATTGAGTATTTGATAATAACTCACCAATTGTACGTAAATGGCATAAAACTGAGCTGTTTTGCCATGCTGTCCTTGCAAAGTTTGTTCGGTGTAATTATCATACTTTGCGAATAACTGAAGAGTCTCTTCGTGATCTATTTCCGGCACGGCTGAGCGATTACTTTGAAATTGAAGCAAAAAATCGGCAACAGATTCTCCAATGACTATTTGTTCATGGTCGAGGAAAGCATCGAAGTGCAGTTTTTGTAACGCAAGCGACAGCAGAGGGTGTAATCTTTTACATCTGTTAAAATTCGTACCAGTAATGAAACCCCTCAACGATCCATTAGCCAAAATTTCACTGTCGACCATGACATTGGTAAGACCGCAATCCTCGATGAAAGTGCCAACAGCTTTGAAATATGACAACATGATATGGAATCCTCCTAGATGTATGAAAATATTGTCAAATCGCGGTGCTTCCTGGCTTTGAATTCCGAAGGCGATCCTTGCGATTGCTAAATCATAGGTCACTTGCATGTACTGTGAGTTGCATTCTTCGGCAATTTGTTGAGCCATTTTCAGGGTAACGTATACCACAGAATTATCGGTGGGTGACGCGTTGATCGGTGTCAGATACGATACTTTCTGCAACGGTGAGTTATCTTCGGTGATAAGGCTGTTATATCCAGTCCACATAGGGGTGTTCGAAACTTCCAACTTGTGCGATAGTAGCCAGGCTAAGTCCACGTTTCTCCACTTTTCAAAAACTTCGGGTTTCACGGATAGTTCAGTAGTGCTAGGAACTGCGAAACTGGATTCGATCTTTGGTTTTTTCTTGTAGGGCTCGATTTCGTGTAGAATTGGGTCGAAACATCTTCTTCTTTTGCGACCTCGTGATGTTTCATTGTTCGAAGCAGCTGTATCACCTGTGCCCGTTACGTTATTACCGGTTTGGGACGAAGCTTCTGCGGTTCTACCAGAATTAGTTGTATCAGCGGATACATTTTGATAAATTATCCCGACAGTGTCGTGGAGCGTGTCTTTTCCAGTGAGGGTATCGACGAACCTGTCAAAATTGTCGAACGCAATTCCAGTACACAAATCACCGGTACGTATTATGTCTTCAGGACATAATAGGTTTTGCTTCGTTGATGAGAACGTTAATTCAGTTTCAAGTTCTTCAATAACATGGTAACTGCAACAATGGCCGTATCTGTTTACGAGGTCGACAATTTTTCTGCTGCTTGAGAGACTTTTCAAGGCCATGCCTAGAGTAACATGCTTCGACGTTTTAACACTCGCATTTGAAGCCGCATAAATAATGTCCTGTCCGAGGGAGAAGAGTTTTAATTCTCGAAAAGATTTTCTGTCCTCATGACGAGTACGACTCATACTTTTACTGTCGCCGCACACAATGCACTCCAGAAGATACAATAATAATTGTGGTACGGAATCGCATTCTCCTCGGATCAGATCCTGGACGGTTATATCTTCCGGTAATTTAGTCTTGTCCATGTTTAGAATCTCTTTCCTGATAATTTTCCCGATATTATAGATCGCTTGCCTTGTCTCCATATTCTCGAAGAATTCCTGGTTACTGATGATTTGTCCGGCGTACGGAGCAATGTATTTTTTATTATTCGAATAAATAACCTTTATTTCTTCGTTGAACGTTGCTACTAATTTCTTTTCCAGGTTACGTGCGCAAAAAGAATCTGGCTTCGTCGCTGTGATAGTGTTCGCATACTCTTCGCGTAAGAATTGAACGTACCTCTCCGAAACAAAAGAAAAGAATAGGCATTCGTTGTTCTCGACAACATGTTTCCGAACGAAACAGCAGATTTGATCATATGCGTCCGTATGACATTTCCGCTGTCCGTGCCAAGCACTTTCTTTCCTCTCTTCCATTTGTTTTTCACAACTCCATGCAAATTTCGTTTTGCAGGAACTGTGATAGTAAAGGTCGCCTACCTCTTTTTGACTCCGCATTTTTTCAAGCATATCCTCGTTGCTGTATTGAATGGCAATGCTCTCCATATAATTCACAAAAGCCTCGGTCCCCTTTGACAAACGTACCGTACAGCCTTTAACAGTTATGCGAATCTTATCGCAGATGATACAGGCCGATGTATCTTCGGAATCTTCTACTTCGGTACTGTCATCGGCTTCTGGATTCTCTTCAACTTGCTCTTCAACTTGTTCACTGTAATACAACAAATTCAAAACTATTACTTCTTTTATTTATTTTACTACGTATTTCAGGTTAAGAAATTTTTTAATTCGAAAATCCACACACACACGCGCACGCATGCACGCGCACACACACACCGAAGCGCTGTACCCGGCTCAGCGATACCCGCTATTAGGCTATTGACTATGTCATATGATAAGGAACTAAAACGTTGACGGACTTTTATTATTTAATACGTTCAATTGGTAACCAAAGATGATAAAACCGAAGAGTGCACCGGAATATAGGGGTGCGTTTTTGAGAACGGGGTGAGTTTGCCCGCTTTTTGGGTTTTCGGCTATAACTCAAAAACTATGCAATTTCAGCGGGTATTCATTAGGACATTTTTTGTAGAGAATTGAATTTCGATCAAAATGACACTTTCAGAAGTCAAAAAACGCTTGTTTTCAACAGAATAAATCCAAAAAACCAAAGCAAAATAAATGAAAAAATTGCATTTTTTTTGTTTTTTCACATTTTCGCCTACAACTTTTTTCTGAGTAGACTTAGGTATAGGCATTAGTACATAAGAAAGAAAGCTTACGCAACGCCCGTTGAAATGGTGGCTAGTTCAAGTCTCTACAATGAAAATTCACTGAGATATAAAGCATCTAATTTAGCTGTTTTTCCGATTTTTACACTTTTTTCCTTCGTATCGGGTTATTTTTCATTTTTCAATAAAAAATCTATATTTATTCAATAAATAAATTATCTTGGAAATTTTATCATAATAATAAGTTAGCTGTTTTTCCGATTTTTACACTTTTTTCCTTCGTATCGGGTTATTTTTCATTTTTCAATAAAAAATCTTATGACATTCTATTATTATGATAAAATTTCCAAGATAATTTATTTATTGAATAAATATAGATTTTTTATTGAAAAATGAAAAATAACCTGATACGAAGGAAAAAAGTGTAAAAATCGGAAAAACAGCTAACTTAGATGCTTTATATCTCAGTGAATTTTCATTGTAGAGACTTGAACTAGCCACCATTTCAACGGGCGTTGCGTAAGCTTTCTTTCTTATGTACTAATGCCTATACCTAAGTCTACTCAGAAAAAAGTTGTAGGCGAAAATGTGAAAAAACAAAAAAAATGCAATTTTTTCATTTTTTTTGCTTTGGTTTTTTGGATTTATTCTGTTGAAAACAAGCGTTTTTTGACTTCTGAAAGTGTCATTTTGATCGAAATTCAATTCTCTACAAAAAATGTCCTAATGAATACCCGCTGAAATTGCATAGTTTTTGAGTTATAGCCGAAAACCCAAAAAGCGGGCAAACTCACCCCGTTCTCAAAAACGCACCCCTATATTCCGGTGCACTCTTCGGTTTTATCATCTTTGGTTACCAATTGAACGTATTAAATAATAAAAGTCCGTCAACGTTTTAGTTCCTTTTACCCCTGTTTTTTTCGACATAGTCAATAGCCTATATTATATGGGGCTCGACCGACCGACGCGAAATACAAACTATTATTTTTTTACTCACCTCGCTCTTGATGTAGATGAACCTTCACGAAGAAAATTGTCCATTTCATTGATCGTGTCAGCCGACGTTGAACTGTCAGCCACATTTTGCTCAGGAACAGTCGTTTCTTTCGGTAATTTCACCGCCGTGAAATTTTTATAACAGTGCGAATGGTATCCCTTGTCAGATTCAATGTTGGGGGGCAACTCGATTTCCGAGTATATTGATTTTCTCCGGGCCGGCTTTTGTCTCCTGTAGTTCAAGACTTTTTCACACCTCCTTAAATTATCGGTAGTAAACTTCTTCTCTTTTCCATCAGGTTTTTCTTTACAAAACACGCACGTTAACTCCGCCATTTCGGACAAGCGTCGGAATATAACGCTCCGAAACGGTCGCGGTGAGACAGCTGGTTGCGGCGCATGCGCCGTAGTGAAGCGAGAGACAGGCACGTAGGCACACGAGCGTACCAAGCGGAGGGGCATTTGCCGGGCGCCCCAAGAAGTTCTACTCGTTTTCAACGCTATGCGCAAGGCACAAAATGTCTGAAAACGGTATTTTCGTAATCTCGGTAATCATACAAAAGATTTGGAACCAATTTGGGCCGTTTTGCTATGATACAGGGTGGCTTTTTTTCTTACATTTTTGAAAATTCGCTCAGGCTAAACGCAAGGCGCAAAATGTCTGAAAATTGGGTTTTTAGTAATCGAATAACCAAAACTACGTACATTTTCGAAATCAGACAATTTGCGATGATACGAGGTGGCTTTTTTTTTTGCACAGCAGAAATCACCCCCCGCAGCTGTGCAAGGGTTCTGGAGTCTACTACTCGCTAGACGGGTTCAGGGTCATCTAAACTAGTAATTCTATATGGTTTTGCCCGCGGTGCTATGATACATGGTTTTGGTAACGGGCTCTCGTACTATTACCTATCAATTTGAATGCTTAGTAAACTATAAAAATTAACTAGTAAGATAAAACTTGACCTATGTAATTACAATAGAGAGGCCCCAACAATTAATTTGCTAATTTTTATTCAGAGGAAACGCAACTTTAAAACTACTTATGTATATTTAAATCGGTACTACTCCGTATAAGATTTTAAATGCCTTAGGAGTTCTGGTACAACTTTTCTTGCGTTGATATATTGATTATATGTTATCATTTTGGCAAATTTCTGTTACAATAATTGTCAGAACAGTATAGCAAAAATTATGAAATGGCGACGTGGATTGAGAAAACTTTAGCCGCCATCTGATATCGTGTAGAGAACTAATAGAGGACTTTTGAAAATGATACGAAATTTTTCATAAATTTCTCAACTATTGGCAAAACTATTAGCACAAATTATCATCCTGACCCACGTGATTTCCTTTTCTGTCTTCAATGCGCTTATTCTGTCCACCACGGTTATCCGACTACCATTGCGGTTTTATTCAAATTTAAAATTTTACAATTAAATTTTTAAATTAAATAAAACATTTCTTTCTCCTCCTTTAAGTGCCAATTACACCATACAATTTTTCCTACCGATATCGGTGCAACTGATAAGAGAGACACGCACACACTATGCAATTTGCATAGCAATTGCATAGTGCTATTGCAATTTGCATAGTGTGTGCGCGTCTCTCTTATCAGTTGCACCGATATCGGTACCAAAAATTGTATGGTGTATTTGGCACTTTACAAAATACAAATTTTTGGGTGAGAAACGGAGTGATGTACTTGAGGAAATTCAGCTTTTGAACTTCAGTTACTTATGTATATTTAAATCGGTACTACACCATGTGGGATTTTAAATGCATTTTCAGTTGTGATTTTTGTGCACATTTATAGGCGCACCTATCGCAACTAAATGGTTTCTCGCCGGAGTGAATTCTGGAATGAACCTTTAATTTTGAACTTGTATAAAATTTAGTCACAAATATGACAACGAAATGGTTTCTCACCGGTATGAGTTCTTAAATGGATTTCTAAATTTGATTTGTGTGCGCATTTAAAATCACAAATTTCACAACCAAACGGTTTCTCGCCGGTATGAGCTCTTAATTGCAATTTTAGTGATCCAATTCTTGAACATTTATAGTCACAAATTTGACACTTAAACGGTTTCTCGCCGGTATGTGTTCTTAAATGTGTTTTCAAATGAGATTTTGCCCAACATTTATATTCACAAAAATTACAACTGACCGGTTTCCCACTGGTATGAGTTTTTAAATGGATTTCTAAATTTGATTTATGTGCACATTTATAATCACAAATATCACAATTAAACGGTTTCTCGCCCGAGTGAATTCTGGAATGACTTTTAATTTTGCATTTGTATAAAATTTATAGGCACAAATATGACAACTAAACGGTTTTTCACCGGTATGCATTCTTAAATGGATTTCTCAACTTGATTTCAGTGCACATTTATACACACAAACATCACAACTATACGGTTTGTACTCGGTGCGAGTTCTTAAATGGATCGGTAATACTGATTTACGTGCACATTTATAGTCACAAATATGACAACTAAACAGGTTTTCGCGGGTATGGGTACTTAAATGCATTTGCAATTGTGCTTTCCGTCTAGATTTATATTCACAAACATGACAAGTAAACGGTTTCTCACCGGTATGAGTTCTTAAATGCAATTGTAATTTACATGTACATGTTCGGTTACAAAAATCACATCTAAATGGTTTCCTGACCTTATGAGCTCTTAAATGATGTATTAGAGTTTGTTTACGTGCAAGTTTATAACCACAAATTGCGCACTCCAATAAATTTGAATTGTTCAGCGTTAATTGTGTAGTATCGGTATCTTCTTTAATGTCAATGGAATGTTGCAGATCTTCTAAATTAAATTTCACGTCTTTCACCTCTTCGCTCTTAATTTCGTAATTGCTAATTGAATAATATTGAGTTTCCAAAAATTTATCTGTGTTTTCTACAATTTGTGGTTCTTCCGAAGGAAGACCTTGAGCTGCAAGTAAATTGGTAACTGGTTCCATTTGGAGGATTGAGTATTGTAACTGTACTGGCACAAAATCACTTTCCTTATTCGAAGACGTTGATTATTATGTAATTGATTATTATTATAAAATGGCGACATTGATTAAGGGTATTGTACAGTGACATCTAATATTGTAAAGAGAACTAAAATGAGATTTTATATTAAGAGCGCGCTGCGGAAAGAGAGAGAGGGAATGATGTTGAAAGAAGCCTCTAATCTTTTGTACAAATTTAAAAAACTAAACGTCGTATCAATGTAATTCTTTTTTTATATTAATAAGAAAAGAATATTGAAGGCAATAACCAATTTTGAGCGCTTTAAATTAAATGTAAATAGGTTAATTTAATTTATGAAAAAGGACAATTTTGAATTTTTATGACAACCGATCTTAATGAAACTTCGTTATTGCCTTCTGCAGATCATTATAAGGACAAAACTTGATTTTGAAGCGATTTCATCATCAATTATAGAAAACTTGTAAATCAAAAAGTGCCCTTAGTGGAGTTTTAAACTATATAAAATCAACTTAATGCACAAAGGGGTCAAGGGTTCCGTTAGATATGGCGCAAATAATTTTTTTAAATCTCTACAAAAGGCTTTAGAGGCTTCTTTCAACATCATATCTACTGCTTCCCTCTCTCTCTTTCCGCAGCGCGCTCTTAAGCATGGACTTAGAAGATTAGGACCGGTACTATGGTTATAAATGCGAGCGCTTAACCGAATCGCGCAAAACTATTATAATAGATGGCGCTGTCTTTAGAGCTAAAATGCTGGTATTACACTATGCAATTAAATGACGAAAAATTATCAAGTTTTATAGCTTTATTTCAATATTTTCACTTTAAAACGTATTTTTGCATACATACAATACTGTTTATACAATAAAATACATATCTAACAAGAAATAAATGTACATTTATTAAAACTAAATACAAAAAATGATAGAATAAAACTCATTTAATTATAACTAAGTTTTTAATATTTTAGAATACTTTTTTTTCAGCACTACTTTTCTTTCTTTCAGAATTAATACGATGTGTATACTGCCTCAACCTCATAGTAATGTATGGTGCAAAATGACTTTATTTTTATTTTAACCTAAAATACGCATGTCATGTAAAATTTGAATTTAAATGACATTTAACATACATTAAGGACAGCGCCACCTTATGATATAGTTTTTCGTGATTCGCATAAAGCGCTCGCAAATTTTAAGCATTGAGATAGGGAGTTGCCGGTCCTAATCTTCTAAGTTCATGGTCCTTAAGAATAAGCATACTTTTTAACCGACTTCAAAAAAGAAGGAGGTTCTCAATTCGGCTGTATTTTTTTTTTAATGTTTGTTACCTCATAACTCCGTCATTTATTAACCGATTTTCAAAATTTTTTAACAATTCGAAAGGCTATAGTTTCAGATTGGTCCCATATAAATTTCAATAAAATCGGTTGAGTACTTTGGTTTTTATTGATTGTAAGCCCGCATTTGCGAAAGCCTCTTTTCACGCTGTTCACTACTCTCTTCTGAAATAGTCTTGGATCTAGATTTTCTACTTTGAGATAGGCGTTTCGCCCTTTCTTCGCTTGTCTCATTTGAACGGCGCTGTCGCGTATGGGCAGCGCGTTTAGTAGGTCTACCCATATTCGCTTTCAATAAATCAGTTAAGGAACGCAAGATTCACTAAAAAGCAAGAAATAAAAAAAAAAATTTTTTAAAAACCGACTTTAAAAAAAACACTACAAAAAAATTGCACTAAAAAGTAAAAAAAAATATTTAAAAAAAACAAAAACCGACTTCAAAAAAAAGCACTACAAAAAATTGCACTAAAAAGTAAAAAATAATTAGAAGTTATTAGAGTAACGATATGTATTTTTGTTGCACTTATTTTAAAAAAACACTTAAAACTTTTATTGATTTATTTTTTATTGAATATTATTTTCCACAATTAATTTAACTTTCAAATTACGAACTAACATAGATTATACCTTAACAATTACTTATACAATAATGAATTATTATCGATTAACATTCAATTTTATGTGGTTTTCAAAATAGTTTATTTAGCGAAAATTTTATTCTAGAATATTCTAGACTTCCTTTTGCTAAATCGACAAAGGGATAAACAATTACAATATTAACACTTCCTATTGCATCATTTATAGGAAAATTACCAGGCTTACATAATTCTTTTATTAATTATTGGAATATATAACTATTAGAAGAAGATTTAACAGAAATTAGAAGTATATTTTTAGTGCTGAGCATAAAAATTAATGTATTACGTCAATAATATACAATTATTATTTTTGGAGTCGGTGCCAGCCAAGCTGTTAAGAAATTCGTACTCCGCTACTTCGTCAATACACGTTTGTTAACCTTGGCTGGCACCGACTCCAAAAATAACAATAATTGTATATTATTGACGTAATACATTAATTTTTATGCTCAGCACTGTAAAAATCTACTTCTAATTTCTGTTAAATCTTCTTCTAATAACTTCTAATTATTTTTTACTTTTTAGTGCAATTTTTTTGTAGTGCTTTTTTTTGAAGTCGGTTTTTGTTTTTTTTAAATATTTTTTTCACCTTTGGTTTCTGCAGAGTTCAGCAATAGAAAATAAGAACGTCGAACCGTACATTCAAGAGTATAATTATTTCTAGTTTTGTCAGAATTTTGGTTTTTATAGTTTTTTTTTTGAACTCACCACTGAAAACTCACGCAGTTCAAAGTGTTGACAATTTAAATTTGTAGCTAGGATAAGTATACACAAAAAATCATAGCAATATGTACAATATTTAACAAAGGGCTTAACCTAATAATAGATAATGTATTAAATTTGTTGACATGTCGAAGTAAATATTGAAAATTGAATAAACATTATATCTTAATATTAAAGTATTTTTAATGAACATTTAAGGTCACAAAATTTAAAACAAAGGTTTTACAACTCGCCGGTATGAATTTTTAAATGTCTTTTTAAATTCCCACGTAGTGAACATTTATAGTCGCAAATTTCACAAACGAAAGGTTTCTCGCCGGTATGAGTTTTTAAATGGTCTTTTAAACTTGACCGTTGTGAACATTTATAGTCACAAATTACACAACCGAAAGGTTTCTCGCCGGTATGAGTTTTTAAATGGGATTTTAAATGTGAACGAAATGAACATTTATAGTCACAATATTCACACCCGAAAGGTTTCTCACCGGTATGAGTTTTTAAATGGTCTTTTAAACTTGACCGTTGTGAACATTTATAGTCACAAATTACACACACGAAAGGTTTCTCGCCGGTATGAGTTTTTAAATGGTCTTTTATACTTGACCGTTGTGAACATTTATAGTCACAAATTTTACAACCAAAAGGTTTCTTGCCGGTATGCATTGTTAAATGGTTTTTTAAACTTGAACGTCGTGAACATTTATAGTCGCAAATTTCACAAACGAAAGGTTTCTCACCGGTATGAATTTTTAAATGGTTTTCTAAATGTGATCGTTGTGAAAATTTATAGTCACAAATTTCACACCCGAAACGTTTCTCACCGGTATGAATTTTTAAATGGTTATTTAAATTTGAACGTAATGAACATTTATAGTCACAAATTTCGCACCCGAAAGGTTTCTCACCGGTATGAATTTTTAAATGTTTTTTTAAATTTCCACGTTGTGAACATTTATAGTCACAAATTTTACAACCAAAAGGTTTCTTGCCGGTATGCATTGTTAAATGGTTTTTTAAATTTGACCGTTGTGAACATTTATAGTCGCAAATATCACAAACGAAAGGTTTCTCACCGGTATGAATTTTTAAATGGACTTTGAAATTTGACCGGTGTGAACATTTATAATCACAAATTTCGCACCCGAAAGGTTTCTCACCGGTATGAATTTTTAAATGAGATTTTAAACTTGAACGTCGTGTACTTTTATAGTCGCAAATTTCACAAACGAAAGGTTTCTCACCGGTATGAAGTTTTAAATGATTATTTAAACTAGAAGGATATGAAGATTGGAAGTCACAAATTCCACAAATAAACAGTTTCCTAGGCTTATGTATTTTTAAGTGTTTTTTTAAATGTGATTCTTGAACACATTTATATTTGCAAACTGCACAAGTAAATGAAGAAGAATGAGTTCTTAAATGCCGTATCAAATCTTGCTTACGTGTATATCTACAACCACAAACTGCACAATCGTATACATTTGAACTATTCTGGGTTAATTCCGCACCGTCTTCATTTTTAATGTCGATGGAATGATGTAAATCTTCTATATTAAATTTCACATCGTCCAACTCTTCTTCTTTAACTTCATAACTGCTCCCCATCGAAATATTTGGAATTTCCAAAAATTTACCTTCGTTTTCCATAATTTCTAAAGCTTTCGAGGCTGGCGGCACTTGAGCCATATTCTTGATAAAGCGTCTTGTAAATGTTCAAGACGTAAGAGTGCTCATGGATTGGTACAAAATTACTTAATCAACAAAATGTTGTGTTGACTTGATTGTGTCTTATCATTTAACAAAACTATTAACCGCACAAACTGCTGAAATCTTAAAATGGTGACTATCGCCATTTTACTTAGTGTCCCCCTGGCGCCATCTAGTGCGGTGTCCGTCTAATTAGACTATGAACTTAAAGGCTGCGTGCAGACCGATAAAGCAAAGACGATTTAAAAGTACCTTTACATTATTCGACTGTGCATAGGATTTTGTATTAGATTTGGTCTAATGTAAACATTTTCGTGTTTACATTGCACGACATTGGACTTCGTCCGTTGGATTTTGCATTAAACTTGCAAAATTTTTATACTATTATAAATAGTATAATGTACACGTGCAAACTGCAAGTACGTGGAAAAATAGCTTATCAGTTACCCTATGCAAACCGAACGAAAATCGAGACACATCCTTGCAAGGTCGTTGAAAAAATAGCTTTGTGAAGCTCTGCATAAAAGTAATTTTTCTGATAGGTACACACATGTTGAACGTAAATATTTAAAACAAGGATTAACAAATTAACTACATCGCCAATATAATATGTACCTAACCCCATATGTAATAAATGTTATAAGAAAATTTAAAACTAATTATTGTAACATAGCCAAAAATAAATGTCGCAAAATTTGTAATGCATTGGCTTATAGGGGACCGCACTCACTTGGGCTGCTTCAAGAAGCTGATAACAGGTATCGAGTTTCAGAATCCCGGCTGCTAAAATGTGTTACGGCTTGTGAAGTTGCCGTGATGGGTGCCATTTAAATTTCATAATTTTTAAACATTGACAAATAAACTTTTCTTGTTTTTAATTACGACGTACTCTGTATATAACAAAATTCAATTAAATGAAACGCATATTAAGGGGTAATGATGTCATCATCACCTGACCTACAACGTGGAAGTTTTCTTTCCAGAAGGCAAATTTTAGCGTCTCGTGTTGATTCACTTGTAGTACCTTTTCTCTTTGTCCAAGAAGACAAATTCGGTGGAAAGGGGAGATTCAATTAAGGTAGTGGCGGCAAATATGGCCCACCTAAAAATAAAAATTATTTTTTCGTAAAGTTTATTTCAGAAAAACAAAATTATTAAGAAAACATAAACTTAGTTATCTATATAACTGATAAAAAAATAATCATAAACGTATTGCTACATAAAACCGGAAAAATTCTAATTTTCCAATAAACCTCTACTGGGCCATTTTATCGACCCGGTTTGGAAATATGGCCCATACAACTAAAATAGTAAAATTAACACTTATTACAAAGAAAATATGAATTCAAACGCAGTTATAACATTCGTAATCATCAGTATCATCTACAGTTAATCCAATACACTCTTCATGATAATAAGTTGAACATTTTACACAAATACGCATGTCCAACTGTTTATCATCTTTACACACTGGGATGTACCACGGCATAATGGAAACTCTATTGCTGGGCCATATTACCAATTAAGCAGGACTCATTTGTTTTGCATAAAAAATTGTTCTACGACCCTACTAAAGCAAACTAAATATACTACTATGTAGGACATACCTTTGCAAATGATTCTTCACAATGTTAAATCAGCACTGCAAATTTGCTTTCTGTTTTCACAAAACACATTTGATATAACCTTATAAAAGTCAAACTATTTGTGCGGTATTATGAAAACTGCTTTAAATTTCTGCTAACAGTTGAAAGTTTCGCATCATTTTAACAGATGGTGCTTTATATGCCATGATGACCCTGTAAACTTGAGAAAGTCAAATATTCCGCGGTAAATTTGAAATTTATCAATACTGGGCCATATTAAACGCCGGGCCATATTCGCCACCACTACCTTAGTGTGTCCCGAACCGAAGAAATGAACACACTCATTACTTGTTAAGTCATAATTTTAAATTTTATTCTATTATCGTTGTCGTGTAAAAACCACACAATTACCATAATGTAATTAAGTGATCTTCTGATATTCATTAAATACTACAGCAGTGATTACGTAAATAATACAACTTAATGAACAATAAAGTGACCGCGTGTTGTTCTATGGCGAAGGCCATCGTAACATAAAGAAATAATTTCGTGCTTCACATTAAATAATCAAGAAATGCATAATAAACAAAGAAAAATCAATAGTGATTTAATAAAAATATTGTTAAGCCCGAAAATAATTTTAAAATAACCTGGAAATAAACATTACAAACAATTCGTATAAAGTAATCGCATGTAATCAACTTAAAAAGAAGTGATAATTGTTATCTAAAGACACATTGGCACGATAAATCGGCCAAATAGACACAGTGTAACAAAGAATCGCGATATTAAAAACTAATTTCCGACAAGTAAATTTGATGATTAAGCAGCATTTTTCCTCCATCTTCAAAGTGACTACTGGCTCCAAACCACCTTGTCAGCGGCATTTTTTTGATGCTAAAAAAAGAACCATCACCTCATCATCAACATGTGCTTACTTCTGCAACGAATAATTAAACCAGGTATCATTTAAATTATTATAATGATGAAATGAAAAATAGTTTGTTTAATTATTATCTTGCCATATTTTCATGTATGACAACACCATATTTTCTCACTATGTATTTTCAATTAATACGTTCAAAATATTATTTTCTAATTTAATGGGATGAATGCGAGTGAATCAGCTAGTTATTAAGAATTGTTCTTTTTATATTAAGTATTCTACATGCCATCCTGTGCCATTCATGTACCAATATTCATTTTTGTAATATATTGTCATGTTCTGTTCACCATAGGGGGTGGTCTGTCATAATTGGGTCATTTTCCTGTGGAGTGCTCATGTCGAGGTATTCAGTTTAAAGATCATTATGATAATAATAATAATAATAATAGATCTTTATTACACATAAAATTTACACATAAAATTTAAATTTTACAAGTAATGCGTGGAGATCAGCAAGAGCTGTTTTTCATCCCTACGTTAAGTGATTCTGCCAGTCCATCGCAAAGTATTCCTCCAGACAATAGATAGGATTATCCGACAGTATAGGTTTCAGTGTCCTCTTCATTGTGGAAGAGAAAATAAAGACTTGTACCTACATCTTCTGAATACTCCAGAATAAACTGCTTGAATCACTTTATCTGAAAAAGAATAACAAGCGTAATTATTTTGTACCCACAAGTATCCCAAAAATGTTGTGAAAAACAAAAGAGGGTTTAGTTGTTTTGTTTTATAAAAGTTTTGAGATTAAATTAAAATTAAATTTTATTTGTAAAAGCATAGGCATTTAAATTAAATAATTGTGACTTTGAAAATGAGTGCGCGGTCAGATAGACAATTTTGGTGGGATTAACGAAGAGAAATTAGCAGGAGTCCGAGTCCGTCCATGAAATAGTGAGGATGTAATTTAAGAGTCTTGTTCCGTCCATGAAAGCGGGAACACGAAAAATTGGAGTCTCGTATGGTGAATAGAGACATCAAGACGTTATTATCGAGAAGTTTGGAAAATTGGGGACTGTTTTTACGTCCGTGTAAAGAATTGATAACGTAATTAAAAATTGAATTTAAAATTGTCTTGGAATTAATTGCATATAAGTTGAGATTAATTAATTATTGTTCAACGAATTAAAATTTGTGAATGGAAAAGAAGATTAACAATTTCGAATTATTTGGAAAATTTTGGTGACCACTGCAAATTTCGTATGGTTCATAATATTTTATGGCTATGTTTTAAATTATTGGAATTAAAGAAGATTATTGAAAATTTGACTTACCTGAACGTCTATCCTGACAGTAGCAGATATTCGATTGACCATTAATTCACCCTGGAAATCTTCATGGTATGGGATTTGGATCAAACTACGAGGCATCTTCTCCTGGTTGTCCGCTGTGTGTTCTTCACATCGATCGTGCACGAAAAACACTCCGGTAAGGAATTGTATCGGCACTTTTTCGTAACATTCAGTTCGCGCGTGTTTTTAAAAATTTTGGGGATTTATAAAAATTTATTCTTGATTGATAATGTGTAAATTTGATTTAATCTTAATAATTTAAAACCATCTTTTGTTTTTTTTATAATTATGTTTATTAATAAATTACATTGCTTGGTATACAATAATTACGTTTGATTTAATTAATTTAACAGCAGTGAGTAAAAGAGGAAATAGGTGCAAGGTAGAGTAAGATGTTGTCCGGTAATTTAAAAAAAAAGTCATTAAGTTAAGATAGTCATAAATGAGCATTCGACAGATTCAAGAACCCACCTTTGACCCTGAATTGATAGAGTTCTCATACATAGCTGGACGGATCATTTCTTAATTAAGTGCCATCTCATTCCCCGCTATAGAAATTAAAATTTTTGAGCTTTACAGTAGCGATACATGGCAATATGTGTAAATTTGATTTGAATTTTATTCTTACTGCACTCAACAAAAAGATAAGTTCGCCAACCCCCCTGAAGGAAGTCGATCAAGAGAGCTCATCACCAAGTAAGTAGTTAGCCGGCCAACAAAAAAGTTTTTTCCTGTTAAAAAAAAATATTACCCAGCTTCCTGTAATAAATGATAAAGCAATATAAATTCATCTTCTAGTCGACTCCACGTGGAGTAGTGTACTTCTAATTGGTTAATATTTATAATGAGCACTTAATATTGGATAATATTTCTATTACGTAGATCTCTTGTGTGAGTTACAACTCAAAACTTCAGAAGCTGCTGGTAATTAGATACTTCTACTAATTAGATAATAATATGTAGATAATAACGCGTCGGGCTTTAAATTACCCTCGGTGCTATAATCTATTGATTGTGCCCTTGATACATAAATAACTATTATATTAAACATGGACTTAGAAGATTAGGACCGGTTACTATGGTTATAAATGCGAGCGCTTAACCGAATCGCGCAAAACTATTATAATAGATGGCGCTGTCTTTAGTGCTAAATGCAGACTACGAAAGTTGACACGCCGATTTGCTCATGCGTACGTGTATTTTTATGAACTTAGTCTAATTTAAAAGTTTTTAGTTAACATAACCTATTTTATGAATCTGTCAAACGTTTGTTTCCCGCTACATACTGTTGTATGTTTATAACCTCTCGACAGACCAGAAATAAATCTTGCTATTTTTAGTGAAATTATTGTGCTTGTGCTATTATAATTATTAAAATAAACAGCAATATTTATTGCTAAGTAGAAACAACTTATATGTGTAGACACTAATAGTTAATATTTTGCCTATTCAAGTTGTTTGTTGAATTTTAGGTTACTTTGAGACATTTTTGTATTGTTCCGAAGTGTAAGTGCATCAGAAATAACAAATCTATTAAAAATTATAAGGATCGCCTTCTTCATGAAATGATATGCATCAAGAAAGAAAAAAATGCAATGAACCGAAAAACTGACATCGATGGTCTAAGCACTATATACAGCTATCTTCTTGTTGAATTATTCCTTTCAACATATTGGAGTTAAGTTTTTCCTATTTTGACCGATTCACAAATTAGGTTGTTCCTTAACTTGCGATCTACGTAGCCTCACACACACTTTGTTAAAAAAAACTTTAGATCGTATCAAATGACAATACGTTGAATCAGTTATTTATCCATTACCATGTACTTGTTTATAAAACGTTTGAAGATGGTAATATACTGTCATGATTCAATCTTCAATGGGGATTAACAATCACTAGTGATGCAAACAAGCAATTACAGGTCGCATGAAAATTCTTTTACGATTCAGAAGGTTCTCCGACATTACATAAGACTCAAAGAAAGAGTGCAATAAATTCGGTTAATAATAAAGACAGGTAAGGAATGGGAAATGTAGTAAACCGGAGCTGTGGTTTACAAATTTTTACACTAAAAAAAAAGGGATTGGTTTCTGACACCAATCCGAGATAGCGTAAATAAGCTGCCACCAACAAGTTAATTATAGGTAACTTGTATCCTCGATATTTGTAGCGTCTCTTCTTCTAAGGCGTAAGAATAAACCTCTCAGATAACAATGATAAAAATAAAAGAAAGAATGACAATTAATTATACTTTAATCTAAAACGAAATGGAATTTACACACCTGACAAAATAGTAACAAAAATTTACACAAATGAAATTAATATATTATGATTTCTTACTTGATATGAATTAATAATCCTATGATATCTATTATTATAGATTGGAGGAAGGCGATGAGTCGAAGGCGCTTCAAAATCTCAATATTTGGCCCGTTAGTTAATTTAGATTAATCGCAACCGGATTTAAATGACTTTACAATTGACATACACACACACACATAAATAGAGATGAGATTTTTAAGTCGTATAAATGTTATACCAGAGAGCGTTAAAGGGTTAATTGATACACGTCCCCGTTCGAAAGTTATGCTGTATGAAAAAGAATTAAATGTTAGTTTTTACATACTAATATTCCAGCCAATTTCAATTAACCCTTTAACGCTCTCTGGTATAACATTTATACGACCTAAAAATATCATCTCTACACATAAATAATACAAGAGAACACAAAAATGGCACTAGCCCGAAAACGCGACTGAACGGCGATTGACTAACTCGTTAAGATGTTGAAGGGCCTTTTTATGCACTCACGTTATCTGAACTTAATGGTACTTTGGGTTCAATATCATTATCTCGTAACTCAAAATCCAAGGGTTGAATTAGTTCCCTTAATTTGTACATGGACTTACCAAATAACAAGAGGTTCTAAAACTTCATGAGGTCTATAATAGAATTATAAGTAGCAGCTTATTCAATATTAAAAATGTTTGAGGACCTCTTGTTTGGAGAGATTCAATTGTTTACCCTTAATCATTTCGATAATATTATTTAACATTTAGAAAGTTCAGATAACATATTATTTATAATTAAACTTACTAATTAACTACATTCTTTAGCTAATGTGACCCTGTATAATTCTTTAACAAATCATATAATTATATCGCGAGTTTTTACTTACAATCTAGGTAAAAACTTTAAATAAAATTTGAATTTAAAAGAAATAATATCCCTGTTTAAATATTCGATAAGAACAAGGAACAAATGAGATAATTATATGATATTGATAACTTATATTAATTTGGTGATTAAGTTTAAAATTATACAGGTCCGTATTAAAAAGAAATACATGCTTACTTAAAGAAAAGAGAATTTATGACGACAGTAAAGAGACAATTTTTAGATAATTTATAATAAAATATATAAAAATAAAATAAAAATAATTAAAAAAAGGGGGGTCGGATTACTACAGAAAATCCAAGAATGATATTGAAAAATATAATCTAATATCCACAAATTAATTCATTAAAAATTGTTAGATCTTAAGAAATTGTTATTAAATAAAAAAATGTATAATTAGGTTAGATTAAGTTGTGCGTTAAAAGAAGAAATTACGTGGGTTTTTAAAATCGGTTGAACAATAATGCAACGGTGGTTGTCCGAGATGTTCGAAAGATCGCGACGGCAAACGGATCGAACGATGAACGCTAAAACAAAAACAAAGGTGTAAATAATTTAATGACACTTATTAAATTAATCAATTATCAAAAGTGCAAGGAATCTTACCAGGTAGAAAAAATATCAAGTAGGAATAAAAGTGATATTTTCCAAATAACTTAGCAACGGATCGATAAATAAATGCTTCTTCTATGGAGTACGTATTAATTTCGTCTCCGAAAAAGTGTAGTAATAAAGTATAAATTAATGTACAAAGAGTTGAGATCTGAAAAGAAGTGATAATTAGCACGTGTAAAAAAGAAAAATAAGTGTTGTTAGAAAAGAGCAACAAAACTTACCTGGAATTATTTGGAATAAATGGTATGTTGATTGGATGAAACAATCCTATAAAAATAACTGGAGTCTAGATGCACAAAAACTGGAATCAATAGTAGAGGCAAATTTCTGGATCCTTGTAAACACTCTTGGAGCACGAGATAGAAAGCGAAATTTTCTACGCAAGAAGCGACATCTATGTGGTAAGAACAATAAAAACTTAATTGTAGGATCAGGTACCCAGTGCGACCCTGGATTTACCAACGCGGAGGAGATCAAGGCAGTCAACTGTCAGACAGTGACCCAGTAGCATGCGAGACTATAAGTGTATTAGTGTATTCTGAATTGTTACCAAAATTAGATTATTCATTAATTATTCATTTATTGTAAACTCATTTAATAAACATCTTTTTAAATCAAATAGTAATTACAATTTACTACATAATTTTCATAACGCGGCGGGAGTTCGCGAATTCGAATAACATTAAACCGGTTTCGGGAAAAAACGAGATTAATTTTGGGTCGGGATTACGAATTAGTAATAAGAATTTGTTGTTATTTATAGTTAAGATGTTTTATTATGTTTAATATTATAAAGGTCGCTTTAAAATTAACAAATGCAAATAAAATTAAATTACAAATTGCATAAAAACATAGTCGTATCATTCGGGGATTTTTCTATCCCGTCAAAAGAGATTCGATTTCAGAATAAGAGCGAAGGAGCAAAATCGCAGAACCGACTACTAGAGAGAGGGGTTTTCATGCGAAAGGTAAATATTCAAAAAGCTAGCTGTGGTAAAACTATAATAATTTAAAAATCAATAAGTCAATCCTTAAATAAAAAAAAATATATAGCGGGTGTCTTGCATATAAAAATATACCCCAAACACCGCAATACATTACTAAAAGTTTATAATGAATAAATAATAATTAAATGTGTTTAATTAATTATTTTATTGTTTAATTTTATCATAATTATGTTAGTTGAAAATAAATTGTTCCGTCAGTATGTAAAACATTTACTTATATTAACATGAAAACTTGTTAACTTCCAATTTCCAAACCATCGTTTAAATAAATTAACCTATGCTCAAATTCAGGGTCAGATTTATTTTGCATACGCATTTTTGGACAAAACCAGTTGCAAATTCAGAAACTTCGTAAAAAGCTTAACATGATATTATGCAGTGATAAAATAAGTTACTCCAATAGAATTGGGATTAATTTTCCACGTAAAGTTGTAAGTAGAAGTAATACGTTCAAAATAAGGTATAATTCAAATTATCTCTGGATATTTCACTATGTTCAAATTTTGACGTAAAATAGGTTATGTTAAAGAGACAACTGAAAACTTTTAAATTTGACGTAAGTTCATAAAAATACACGTGCGCATGAACAAAACGCCGTGTCAACTTTCGTAGTCTGCTAAAATGCTGGTATTACACTATGCAATTAAATGACGAAAAATTATCAAGTTTTATAGCTTTATTTCAATATTTTCACTTTAAAACGTATTTTTGCATACATACAATACTTTTTATACAATAAAATACATATCTAACAAGAAATAAATGCACATTTATTAAAACTAAATATAAAAAATGATAGAATAAAACTCAATTAATTATAACGAAGTTTTTAATATTTTAGAATACTTTTTTTTCAGCACTCTTTTCTTTCTTTCAGAATTAATATGATGTGTATACTGCCTCAACCTCATAGTAATGTATGGTGCAAAATGACTTTATTGAAGCTATGCTTCTTATCGCACGGGTATTGCACGTGTATTTTGCACGGGTATCGCACGGGCAGTTAACTGAAAAAAATCGTTCGTCACACAAAATCGTCACACAAATATGTAACGGAAATATGTAACGCAAATTCGTCACACAAATTTCGACCGCGACTTTCAAATTTCGAACTTCCCTTCAAACACCATAATTCCGGAACCGAGAGGGCTAGGACCCTGGGAATGGTGGCTATGGATAGGGGGCGGATGTGGCAACCGCTCCCGACCCCACGCCGCCCCCGCCGCCTCCAACCGGTTTTTATGGAAAATAGTTTTTTAACAAAACTAAAAAAATTTAAACATTTAAACAAACCCCCCCTCACACCCCCTTTTCGTGGGTCGGCAATAAACGTCAAAAAAATTTTCAAAATTTTTATTTTTCAAAAATTTTGAAGCAAGTTTTAGTTTTTTGACAAAACTAACAAAATTAAAAATTTCCCGCCCCCCCTTTTTCCCTTTTCGTGGGTCGGCAAAAAACGTCGAAAACATTTTCCCGTATTCTTATAAGCAAGTTGGAGGCCGAAGGCCGACCCGACCCGTGTTCTCTAAATCAAGTGGGAGGCCGAAGGCCAACCCGTATTCTTATAAGCACGTTGGAGGCCGAAGGCCGACCCATATTCATAAATGCCAGTGGGAGGCCGACCCGACCCGTGTTCTCTAAAGCAAGTGGGAGGCAACCGCCCCAGACCCCACGCCGCCCCGCCGCCTCCAACCGATTTTTAGGGAAAATAGTTTTTGACAAAACTAAAAAAATTAAAACATTTTTTTTTAATTAAAACCCCCCTCCCCTTTTCGTGGGTCGGCAAAAAACGTCAAAAAAATTTTCAAAATTTTTATTTTTAAAAAATTTTGAAGCTAGTTTTAGTTTTTTGACAAAACCAACAAAATTAAAAAATCCCCCCCCATTCTCCCTTTTCGTGGGTCGGCAAAAAACGTCGAAAAAATTTTCCCGTATTCTTATAAGCAAGTTGGAGGCCGAGGGCCGACCCGTATTCTTAAATGCCAGTGGGAGGCCGACCCGACCCGTGTTCTCTAAAGCAAGTGGGAGGCCGACCCGTGTTCCTGAAAGGCAAGTGGGAGGCCGACCCGTGTTCCTGAAAGGCAAGTGGGAGGCCGACCCGTGTTCCTGAAAGGCAAGTGGGAGGCCGACCCGACCCGTGTTCTCAAAAGCAAGTGGGAGCAAGCATAACTCCGGAACCGAGAGGGCTAGGACCGTGGGAATGGTGGTTATGGATGGGGGGCGGAGGTGGCAACCGCCCCAACCCCACGCCGCCCCCGACGCCTCAACCTCCAACCGGTTTTTAGGGAAAATAGTTTTTTGACAAAACTAAAAAAATTAAAAAATTTCCCCCTCCCCTTTTCGTGGGTCGGCAAAAAACGTCGAAAAAATTGTAAAAATTTTTCACAAAAAGGCCGAAGGCCGAACAACTGTGGCCTTTACGGATCTATTATGGTCCTCCCCCTGTGAGACCGAAGGCCGAACAACACTGGCAATCACGGACTACTAGTCAAGATAGCTGAAGGCATATAAATATAATCTATTATGGTCCGCCCTGTGAGGCCGAAGGCCGAACAACTATGGCCTTCACGGATTTATTATGGTCCGCCCTGTGAAGCCGAAGGCCGAACAACTATGGCCTTCACGGATCTATTATAGTCCTCCCCTGTGAGGCCGAACAACTATGGCTTTCACGGATCTATTATGGTCCGCCCTGTAAGGCCGAAGGCTGAACAACTATGGCCTTCACGGATCAATTATGGTCCTCCCTCTGTGAGGCCGAAGGCCGAACAACTATGGCCTTCACGGATCTATTATGGTCCTCCCCCTGTGAGGCCAAACAACTATGGTGTTCACGGATCTCTTATGGTTCGCCCTGTGAGGCCGAAGGCCGAACAACAACGGCCTTCAAGAGGATCTATTATGGTTTGCTCTGTGCGTAATTTTTATTTTAACCTAAAATACGCATAAAAGTCATGTAAAATTTGAATTTAAATGACATTTAACCAGAGATGTTAATATAGAAGGCTAGATACGCGACTTCTAATACATGCAATGTTATAGAAGTGAAGCCTCAAGGTCAATTGGCGGCCATTTGTTGGGTTGGCAAAACGATAATACATTTCATAAGTCACTTGTTGAAACATGAGTAAATTTATAGTATTCAAGCAGAAATAGGAATTAAAGTATATAATTTAATATAAAATTTATTTATTAAATAATACAGAATAACAGCAATAAAACTATTCAATATATATTTTTAGGTTTTATTGATTTGCAAATAATACTAATTTATTTAATTTATGCCTTTTGCTCACAATTTTTTTGTTAGATAACATTGCAATACTATGAAATCTAATTTTTAAATAATATTTACATATAAATACAATTAAATCTATTTTGTGATTTTCCTGTAAAGAAATGTCACAGTTTAAATTTGGAAATATTTTATTGTCTAAAGCAAAATAATTAACAACATAATTTAATATTTTACTTTCAATTTTATCATGCGAGAGTGATCTTAAATTGTTTGTTAAAATATTTATTTCGGTTTCTGTAACCTTAATAATTTTAAATACACTTTCAGATGGAGTAACCAATCCCCCTCGATTTTTTACATTTGTCAACACAGAAAATGTGAAAGCACGGGAGTACGAATGCTCTGTTCTAAATAAGACTACATGTTGTGCACAAATCGGGCAACTTATTTTAGCTAATAATTTTCTTATTATAAAACCACCTATATAATAAAGTATATTTTCTTTTACAGTACCTAATATACTGGCATCGTTCGAAAATAATTTGTCTGTAACAGACTCCAAATGTTCTAAATTAATATCTTCATTTTTATCTTGCTCCAATTGATTTTTTTTTGACCACTTAATATCAAAAATTCCTCCCACTGAATTAATATCAAGTGCTAAACAATTAGCTGCAGCTGAAGGCTCTATTGCGTTTTTTAGAAGGATTTGTTTCATAGCTGTTTTAAATTGTTTAACATTTGGATTGTTATTTGATCCAAATCTTTTTCGTATGCGTGCAAACAAAAGTTCAATATGGTCTTGGGAAAATTTGTATGTTAATAAATAGCGAAAATTTAAATTAGTGGAAAATAAACTTTTTGAAATATTAAAAACGGATGAAATTGAAGTGGCAAATCCAATAATAAAAGTTTTCCTAAGCCCTAAATATAAAAAATTCTCCTTTGTATCCTTTAGCAAATATAAATATTTAACTAAAGGAACAATACAACTTTCTAAAAATGCCAGTGAACTTGGAAATATTGGCTTCTTGTAACCTTTCCCAAAAGGACTACGACTATTTAAAAAATCAAAAATTCTGTCTATACACCTTATAAACTTGATGGTTTCTTCACAATTCTGAAATTCTTCTAATTCTAAATTATTTAAAAATTCTAGCGCATCGGCTGTTGATGAACTAAAAGTTTGGGCTGCCAGTTTTACCTTCATAATATTATTTTTAAAGTCAACATGTGCATTGCTAAGTTTATTTGCCAATTTCAAACCAATATCTCCCTGAATTTTATTTAAATTTTCAATAAACCTCCATTCTATTAATCCATTAGGAGCTTTAAATGTCTTGTAGGTACCAAGAGCATTACGAGCGAGTTTTAACATATGACAAGGGTCTGGAATAAAATTAATTTCTTGATCTACGATGTTAGGGATTTTGAAGCTACTTTTAATTTCTTCAAAATTATTATTATGAATACTGCAACCTAACTCTTCAAAAGTACTAAAATTTGTATAAGTGCCATCGCATGTTACTCCCCAAACTCTTAACCCAGCTTCACTAGCTAACGTTATTGCTGTTTTAATTAATGCAGCTTGTGCTGTACTATTATTCCGTGACCCTCCACTGGACCGACTTTCAACCGACCGACTCAGCTTGAACCGACCGACTTTCAACCGACCGACTTTCAACGGACCGACTTTCAACCGACCGACTTTCAACCGACCGACTTTTAACGGACCGACTTTTAACGGACCGACTATTTTTTCGACCGACTTTCAACCGACCGACTTTCAACCGACCGACTTTTAACGGACCGACTATTTTTTCGACCGACTTTCAACGGACCGACTTTCAACCGACCGACTTTCAACCGACCGACTTTTAACGGACCGACTATGTTTTCGACCGACTATCGATACTACCCGAAGCATTCACTACAAGAATGATTTCCAATTCGAGTATTTGTCACATTATATAGTTTCATTTTACAGCCATGACAACTGTGATTGTCACTCAAGCCCCCCACATAAACGGAGTTGATGATTTTCTCAGCTATTTTACGGACGCCTGGTTGGATGAGGCATCTGCTCGTTTTCCTCGCGAACTTTGGAATCAGTTCGCAAACTACGACCGCAGGACCACTAATGATTTGGAGGGATGGCACTCTGCTCTCAACAGATCAATAGGCAAAGCCCACCCCACTCTTTTCGAATTTATCAAATGAATTCAAAAAGAGCAGACTAGGTTCAAAAATTATGTAATGCTGTTAGATAATGGGAAGAAAGTTGACAAACGCAAGCAGAATTACCATGATGTTGACAGTCGTATTGTTACTCAAACAGAACTTTACATAGCAGGGAAACCTCCTCTTGAGTTTCTCGATGCTGTTCAATATAACCTTGCCTCTGGTATTTGATTTATATATAGGTATAGATATATATTAAAAACTTTTGTTAATAAAACTTGTATTTCAATTCTTTGAAATTATTTTATTTCCCTCCCTATTATTTCCACGAAAACCAAACCAACAGAGTTATGGATCTGCCAAGGTTAGAACTCCCCCCCCCCAACGACGCTTTAACCAAAAACTCACGATATTGCTTAATGAGAAAGATAAACGATTGAGGCCATGTTTCCCGAAGGATTCCTAGACACCTCACAGTTGTCATGGCTGTAAAATGAAACTATATGATGTGACAAATAGTCGAATTGGAAATCATTCTTGTAGTCAAGCTTCGGGTAGTATCGATAGTCGGTCGAAAAAATAGTCGGTCCGTTAAAAGTCGGTCGGTTGAAAGTCGGTCGGTTGAAAGTCGGTCGAAAAAATAGTCGGTCCGTTAAAAGTCGGTCCGTTAAAAGTCGGTCGGTTGAAAGTCGGTCGGTTGAAAGTCGGTCCGTTGAAAGTCGGTCGGTTGAAAGTCGGTCGGTTCAAGCTGAGTCGGTCGGTTGAAAGTCGGTCCAGTGGAGGGGAACCCTATTATTCTTATTTTGAAAAAAATAAGCAACAGGCCATTTCCAACTCCCATTTAAGCTAACCAACATAAATACTAACGCTTCACTTGCTACACTTTCTTCATTATCTAAAAATAAGTATTCTCCAAAGTCACAAAATCCAATAAACTTTCCTAATTTTGCATCCCAAAGTGTTTGTTTTCTTATTGCCATGGCATCTAAAACAAGATTGCAATCCCGATTTTCTGATTTGAATGTTCGTAGGGTGGCAAATACTTCTTTTAGAAATCCCGGTTCTGCATTAACAGAAGATGTCCAATTTGTTAATGCAGAGGTGTGTGGCAAACGGAAGACTTTTCTGCAAAACAAAATTACAAATAATATAGATTATTTTGTAAATAATATAGATTATTTCTACTCCCACAACCTACCTACAAAAATTATAAGCTTTTGGTGAATGATAATGTAATGTTAGGGCAAATTGCTTAATTTCTTTACTATACCTACACCCCTTGGCATTTCTACCTAGATTCTTACTTTCATTCTTGAATATATCCAAAGTTGTACCTTGGAATTGATTCATAAGAAACTGTTCTGTGTCCCGTTCTATGAGACTTTTGCCTCGCAACACACTTAACAATTCTTTTAAATTATTGATATTTTTATCTCGTCGTCTAACTTTTTGCTGCAACGTTTTCATCTTTTTCTTTAAATCTGAATTATAATCGGCATCTGTTTGAGTACTTTGATCTAATTTACATATTAAACCGAATTCAGTCGAGTTTTCTTCAAGTACTGGTATTTCGTCAACTACTTGTTCAGAATCTACTTCCATTTGCACATTATTTAAGACTTCTGATTTTCTAATTGAAATTCTTTTGTTTTTCTTTTTCTGCAAATGTTGAGGAAACGCTGGAAATACTGAAGGAACTGCATCTGGTTTTAAATGTTTCACATATGTCCCAGGTCGCACTATATAATCAGTTTCTTCAAAATGTACACTACATATTCGCGTATATGTCGTTGGTTTAAAACCAACTCTTCTTACAGCTATAACCCAAGCATCTAGCAATGCTTTATTTTTCAAAGGATATCTAAAATAAGAAATTTTCTGACATGAAATATATGTACGTACATATATTATTATTGTTGTAACATTAGGGGTGCGCGATTATGAAATTTCATAATCGATTATCGATTATAAAAAATAATCGATTTTTTTCGATTAATCGATTATTGAAAATAATCGATTATTCATAATCGATTATGAGTTCATAATCGATTATGAACTCATAATCGATTATGAACTCGTAATCGATTATGAACTCATAATCGATTATGAACTCATAATCGATTATGAACCCATAATCGATTATGAATTCATATTCGATTATGAACTCATAGTCGATTATGAACTCATAGTCGATTATGAACTCATAGTCAATTATGAACTCATAACTATAATAGGTAGGGCTATTAAGGGTTACTAAATTACTATATAATTTATTATTTTGCTAATTGTGTTACGGTGGTGCTGATAAGAAGTGTTGCTAAGCACCAGTTGATAACATAATTGTCTTTTATTTTAATTTTTCATTTATTTAGGATATACCTAAACAAGTATTTAGAAATACATGCATTTTGTCTAGATTACGAACACTTTTCATTTTTAAACCTGTTCCGTAACTAATAAGTTTTATAATGTAAATAATAATGAATTTACTACGTCACGAAGAAAGACGGACAACCAGACATAACTTTGTAATATTATGTAGTACCAAAGATAAACATGTCGTGCAATCTCAAAAGTGCAAACCCACAGTAATTCTACCCACTAATTAACGAACTCGATCAAATTATGAATTGGAATTAAATTTTTATTTAAAAAACATTTAAAAATTATTTTGATCTGGAATTGAAAATATTCTAATAAACTTATATTAATTAGTTAATCTACATACATTAATTTAATTTCGAAAATTTTGTAGATCATTTTATTGAGTTTGAATTCTGGAGATTCGTATTACCGTGGGTTCAAATTATTCAGATTGCACCACATAACCTCCAACCAAGTACTACCTGGAAGCATATTATAACGTTGCGATAAAAAAATTTGTAATTGCAGGTTTATTTTCATAATCGATTATTTCAACAATCGATTATTTTCACAATCGATTATTTTCACAATCGATTATTTTCACAATCGATTATTTTCACAATCGATTATTTTCACAATCGATTATTTTCACAATCGATTATTCTCACAATCGATTATTTTCACAATCGATTATTTTCACAATCGATTATTTTCACAATCGATTATTCTCACAATCGATTATTTCTATAATCGATTAATCGATTATTATAAATTATCATAATCGATTATGAAATAATCGATTATTCGAATTACGGTGTCGATTAATCGATTATATGCGCACCCCTATGTAACATACCTAAAGTATTGCGTTTTTTCACCTGCTTTATATCTATTTTTGCAACCAAATGCTGAACAGGAAGTTGGCATTTTATTATATTTCAATCACTATAATCACAGATCAAAAAATAATTTATCTATAATCATATAATCTCACAAAACAAACACTGCAAACAAGCTTTTCTTTACAATCTTTGCCAACCTGACAAATGGCGGCCACTAATATGACAGGCTTCACATCTGCGCACGAGTAAGTTATCTAGCCTTCTATATTAACATCTCTGCATTTAACATACATTAAGGACAGCGCCACCTTATGATATAGTTTTTCGTGATTCGCATAAGCGCTCGCAAATTTTAAGCATTGAGATAGGGAGTTGCCGGTCCTAATCTTCTAAGTTCATGGTCCTTAAGAATAAGCATACTTTTTCACCTTTGGTTTCTGCAGAGTTCAGCAATAGGAAATAAGAACGTCGAACCGTACATTCAAGAGTATAATTACTTCTAGTTTTGTCAGAATTTTGGTTTTTATAGTTTTTTTTTTGAACTCACCACTGAAAACTCACGCAGTTCAAAGTGCTGACAATTTCAATTAGTAGCTAGGATAAGTATACACAAAAAATCATAGCAATATGAACAATATTTAACAAAGGGCTTAACGTAATAATAGATAATGTATTAAATTTGTTGACATGTCGAAGTAAATATTGAAAATTGAATAAACATTATATCTTAATATTAAAGTGTTCTTAATGAACATTTAAGGTCACAAAATTTAAAACAAAGGTTTTACAACTCGCCGGTATGAATTTTTAAATGTCTTTTTAAATTCCCACGTAGTGAACATTTATAGTCGCAAATTTCACAAACGAAAGGTTTCTCGCCGGTATGAATTTTTAAATGCCTTTTTAATTGTGATCGTTGTGAACATTTATAGTTACAAATTTCACACCCGAAAGGTTTCTCGCCGGTATGAGTTTTTAAATGGTCTTTTAAATTTGAACGTAATGAACATTTATAGTCACAAATTTGGCACCCGAAAGGTTTCTCACCGGTATGAGTTTTTAAATGGTCTTTTAAACTTGACCGGCGTGAACATTTATAGTCACAAATTACACACCCGAAAGGTTTCTCGCCGGTATGAGTTTTTAAATGGTCTTTTAAATTTGAACGTAATGAACATTTATAGTCACAAATTTGGCACCCGAAAGGTTTCTCACCGGTATGAGTTTTTAAATGGTCTTTTAAACTTGACCGGCGTGAACATTTATAGTCACAAATTACACACCCGAAAGGTTTCTCGCCGGTATGAGTTTTTAAATGGCTTTCTAAATGTGATCGTTGTGAACATTTATAGTCACAAATTTCGCACCCGAAAGGTTTCTCACCGGTATGAATTTTTAAATGGGTTTTTAAATTTGAACGTAATGAACATTGATAGTCACAAATTTCGCACCCGAAAGGTTTCTCACCGGTATGAGTTTTTAAATGGTCTTTTAAACTTGACCGGCGTGAACATTTATAGTCACAAATTACACACCCGAAAGGTTTCTCGCCGGTATGAATTTTTAAATGGCTTTCTAAATGTGATCGTTGTGAACATTTATAGTCACAAATTTCACACCCGAAAGGTTTCTCACCGGTATGAGTTTTTAAATGGTTATTTAAACTAGAAGGATATGAAGATTGGAAGTCACAAATTCCACAAATAAACAGTTTCCTGCGGTTATGTATTTTTAAGTGTTTTTTTAAATGTGATTCTTGAACACATTTATATTTGCAAACTGCACAAGTAAATGAAGAATGAGTTCTTAAATGCCGTACTAATGCTTGCTTACGTGTATATCTATAACCACAAACTGCACAATCGAATACATTTGAACTATTCTGGGTTAATTCCGCACCGTCTTCATTTTTAATGTCGATGGAATGATGTAAATCTTCTATATTAAATTTCACATCGTCCAACTCTTCTTCTTTAACTTCATAACTGCTTCCCATCGGAATATTTGGAATTTCCAAAAATTTACCTTCGTTTTCCATAATTTCTAAAGCTTTCGAGGCTGGCGGCACTTGAGCCATATTCTTGATAAAGCGTCTTGTAAATGTTCAAGACGTAAGAGTGCTCATGGATTGGTACAAAATTACTTAATCAACAAAATGTTGTGTTGATTCTTGATTGTGTCTTATCATTTAGCTAAACTATTAACCGCACAAACTGCTGAAATCTTAAAATGGTGACTATCGCCATTTTACTTAGTGTCCCCCTGGCGCCATCTAGTGCGGTGTCCGTCTAATTAGACTATGAACTTAAAGGCTGCGTGCAGACCGATAGCGCAAAGACGATTTAAAAGTACCTTTACATTATTCAACTGTGCATAGGATTTTGTATTAGATTTGGTCTAATGTAAAAATTTTCGTGTTTACATTGGACTTCGTCCGTTGGATTTTGCATTAAACTTGCAAATTTTTTATACTATTATAAATAGTATAATGTACACGTGCAAACTGCAAGTACGTGGAAAAATAGCTTATCAGTTACCCTATGCACCGAACGAAAATCGAGGCACATCCTTGCAAGGTCGTTGAAAAGATAGCTTTGTGAAGCTCTGCATAAAAGTAATTTTTCTGATAGGTACACACATGTTGAACGTAAATATTTAAAACAAGGATTAACAAATTAACTACATCGTCAATATAATATCTATGTACCTAACCCCATATGTAATAAATGTTATAAGAAAATTTAAAACAAATTATTGTAGCGTAGCCATAGATAAATAAATATGTCGCAAAATTTGTAATGCATTGGCTTCAGTGCATAAAATAACATATAAAGTAGGCGGCACTAGTGCCGCCTAGTGGCCGATTTTTGCCGCCCAGTGAACGTTGGTTATGCCGGCGCCCCTCGCTCCCTAGATGGCGCCAACCAAATAACAAAAGTGACGTTGGCTGAGGCTGTACTGTTAACAAACATTCTGGGAATTCCCAGAATGTGTGTGGAAGTTTTGAGGTTAGAAAATCAGCAAAAATTTATGATTACTATAGTTTGTGTTATGTGTCTCCCCAGTCTTATTACTGTGTATAATTTATTTTTATCGTCTAGAACGAGGTAAGTTTTAATTTTTGTATTCTTCGCCCTCAAATGTAGAATGTAAGTATCTATTTCAGGTTTAGTTTTGGTTATGGTTTTAAAATCAAGGCGAAGTGAGTAATAAATATACCTACGTCTACCATCATTTATGGTAGACGTTTATTTATCATCTACCTACAAAAGGCGCAGTCTGAACAAAAACCAACGTCAATATGTCTAAAAACTCTTAAAGAATAACCGACTTCTTCATTCTTGTGTACAATAAACGTCAAAAGACTGATGGTGAGGATCAAACTAATGAGGACGAAATTCGAATTCGACAGCCCTCCTGTTCTCGGTCATCCCCTAAAATTCTTGATCATGACCACAGCCAAAGCCATGGCTTTAATACCACTTCTGCCAATAAAGTCATTCATGATGATAATAGTCAGGTTAACGGTGAATGTCAGGTCGTAACAATCGAAGCGGAATCTGCACAAGCGCCACAAGCACAGAATACTACGTGGTATAAGGGATCAAAATTGGATACTGCGTGGTTCAAGAAGCCCAAAAATTTTCGAAAAACGGCAAGGTACCCATGGCTGATGGTGTACGGTATGACGGTCAAAAGGAATTAGAACGAATTATCGATCATTTGAAAACTGAGGCTCATAAGGCAGCTGATAATCTCGATAAAATGCAGCAGAAATGGTTGGCGCAATCTGATAAACACCCTTGGATAAGGACTCTCAAATCACACAACGCTGAAAAAATTAAACTGTTGATCGAACTAGCAATTGATGTCTACAATGATAGTCGCCAATTAACTCTTTCTGCACATTCTTGGCCTTCTAGATCGTTGTCAAAAATTCATGCGGACACACAAATAGCGTCTTACAAAGACGACGGTTTAGACTCTCAATTTTGTCAATTAAATCCGTCCTCAGAACTTTTGCAATATAGAAATCCAGTTATTTATCGGGAGATGTTAGATATTGTTGGCAGTATTGTAATGGAAAAAGTTGTACATAAACTAAAGAAAACCGATAATTTTTCTCTACAAGTTGATGGCTCTGTCGACAAGTATGGAGTTGATAACAAATTCGTCACCGCTCGATTTATAACAGAAGATCGCGCAATAACGTCGGTGTTCTTAGGAGAATGTAAATCTGATAAGCGAGGTGCGGAAGGACTTTTGGATTCGGTTAAAATTATCTTTAAAGATCTTGGGATTGAAAGTCTGGGGAAAGAAATATTAACTGGTGTAACCACAGACGGGGAAAATGCCAATACTGGCAGGAAAAGTGGACTGTGGATTCGTATGAAGGAATATTTGGAAAGAGATTTGCTTTGTGTTTCGTGCATTGCGCATAGGTCAGATTTGGCATTGAGCGACTTAGAATCCACTGTGATTGAAGTACGTCATTGGAAAAGTAATATGAAGGTCATTGCTACCTTTTATCAAGCATATGCTGTTCGATATGCAGAACTTACAAAAATGTGTGAGCAAGAACAGCTTTCAGTTTACCGGTTTCTAGCTTACTTTGATGTTCGATTTGCAGAGCATCTAGTCAACTTATGTAAAGCAGTTTGGAAAAACCTGCCAGGCATGCAAAAACATTGGGAAACAATGGTTGAAAGTACCGAAACAACAAAAGTTGCAAAAGCTACTGCTCTAGGATTCTTGCGTCTCTGGCAAGATGGAGGTGAACAGCAGCATCTTACCTGCCTCATGATGGACCTTTTGAGGATTTTTTGAAATACTTCAAAAAGATTGTCAAAATTCTATGATTACTATGAGGGATATTGAGCTCTCAAAGAAAATTGCTGTAGATGCGATAACTATGATTGAAAAAGGACCTTATCCCGGGGGTCATGAAGAAAAAGTATTGAGTGGTCAGAGTCGTCCTGAAACTGAAGAAGGAACGCAATCTATACCAGAAGCTACGAAAAGACGCATTACCAATTCTCTCGTTTCAACTGAAAGGTGCTGGTCTGCAGTGAGAAACGAAGTAGTATTAAGTTGCAAGGAATTTCTTTCGCAAAGGTTGAATGAGGACCAAGAAAAAATCTTAAACCGCATAAACAAGTTTATTGACGCAAGAACTGTAATCGACTTGGTTCGAGAAGTGCGGATGGATGTTGAAAATTTATTTGGGGAAGCTGCGGTTTCCTCTTTCACCGATGATATTGTAAGCCTGTTTTCGGCTAAGAAACTTCCACCACCCCCAGAGATGAACACCTCCACAGCAAAATTGTTTCATTATTTAAAAGTTTCCACACCACATTCAGTCTTTTCAAAATTAGTGCAAGCATATATTTCTTTAACGCCACATAGTGCTGGTCCGGAGAGAGCAGTGTCAGTACACACAACATTAAAATCATCCAAACAATCAAGTTATTCGAGAGAAGCTTTAAATCCAAGAATGTATATCGCTCTCAATGGGGTAGGTACGGCTTTATACGATCCTAGGCCAGCAGTAGCGAAATTTTTAGAAATAAAAAAGAGAAGGAGGAAACTTCCGGACGCTGAACTATATCAGGATCAGGAATTTGTAAAAAAGTTCTTTGCAAAAGATACCAGAGTATGAATGATAAATTTGTTTTTTTTAAATTTTATTATAAAATCTTTTTAAAATTAAAATGACTTTGACATATTATAGTCAGTAGCGACTCGACAAATAGGGGGCACAACTTTGACATAAGAATGTTAACCTTAAAAATGACAGATGACATATACTCAGTGGCGTTGCAAAATATTTTTAAAATGAAATGACTTTGACATATTATAGTCAGTAGCGACTCGACAAATAGGGGGCACAACTTTGACATAAGAATGTTAACCTTAAAAATGACAGATGACATATACTCAGTGGCGTTGCAAAATATTTTTAAAATTAAAATGACTTTGACATATTATAGTCAGTAGCGACTCGACAAATAGGGGGCACAACTTTGACATAAGAATGTTAACCTTAAAAATGACAGATGACATATACTCAGTGGCGTTGCAAAATATTTTTAAAATTAAAATGACTTTGACATATTATAGTCAGTAGCGACTCGACAAATAGGGGGCACAACTTTGACATAAGAATGTTAACCTTAAAAATGACAGATGACATATACTCAGTGGCGTTGCAAAATATTTTTAAAATTAAAATGACTTTGACATATTATAGTCAGTAGCGGCTCGACAAATAGGGGGCACAACTTTGACATAAGAATGTTAACCTTAAAAATGACAGATGACATATACTCAGTGGCGTTGCAAAATATTTTTAAAATTAAATGACTTTGACATATTATAGTCAGTAGCGGCTCGACAAATAGGGGGCACAACTTTGACATAAGAATGTTAACCTTAAAAATGACAGATGACATATACTCAGTGGCGTTGCAAAATATTTTTAAAATTAAAATGACTTTGACATATTATAGTCAGTAGCGGCTCGACAAATAGGGGGCACAACTTTGACATAAGAATGTTAACCTTAAAAATGACAGATGACATATACTCAGTGACATATACCAGGAATGTGTTGTTCGAACGGCAAAGTTGTTTTGCCACCGCTGATTGATCCACCTGAGCCGCTTCTAAGTTACCTTACTGGCACCACTGCAATTTCAAAACACTTCCTGCTAAACATTCGCAAGTACAACTCATGCTTTCAAATGACTTCCTTCGGAGCAACAAACATTTTCTCCAACTTCGGTTACATGCCCACAGTCATTTTAAAGTTGAAATAATAAAAAAATTGTTCATAATGTGTTGGTTCTGTTTACTATACGTATGTCTAGCGCCGCAGGCGCTAGTATTCTAATATAAAATGTATTTTTCGTTTGTCAATCTCCCCCCCCTCGTTGTCGAGCTCGTGCTCTAGTGCCGCCCGGTCAAAATTGCTTAAAATATGCACTGATTGGCTTATATGGGACCGCACTCTCTTGGGCTGCTTCAAGAAGCTGATAACAGGTATCGAGTTTCAGAATCCCGGCTGCTAAAATGATAAAGCAATATAAATTCATCTTCTAGTCGACTCCACGTGGAGTAGTGTACTTCTAATTGGTTAATATTTATAATGAGCACTTAATATTGGATAATATTTCTATTACGTAGATCTCTTGTGTGAGTTACAACTCAAAGCTTCAGAAGCCGCTGGTAATAAGATACTTCTACTTATTAGATAATAATATGTGTTGTATAGTTATTACATTAGGACCGGCACTATGGTTATAAAAGCGAGTGTTTAACCGAATCGCGCAAAACTATTATAATAGATGGCGCTGTCTTTAGTGCTATAATGCTGGTATTACACTATGCAATTAAATGACGAAAAATTATCAAGTTTTATAGCATTATTTCAATATTTTCACTTTAAAATGTATTTTTGTATACATACAATACTTTTTATACAATAAAATACATATCTAACAAGAAATAAATGTACATTTATTAAAACTAAATATAAAATATGATAGAATAAAACTCAATTAATTATAACTAAGTTTTTAATAATTTAGAATACTTTTTTTTCAGCACTACTTTTCTTTATTTTAGAATTAATATGATGTGTATCAACCTCGTAGTAATGTATGATGCAAAATGACTTTATTTTTATTTTAACCTATAATACGCATAAAAGTCATGTAAAATTTGAATTTAAATGACATTTAACATACATTAAGGACAGCGCCACCTTGTGATATAGTTTTCCGTGATTCGCATAAGCGCTCGCAAATTTTAAACATTTAGATAAGGAGTTGCCGGTCCTAATCTTCTAAGTCCATGATATTAATGTATCTTTACATTATTAGATTTTGTATTGGATTCCATATCTAATGCTCGAATATAAACGCATTTACACTATTTGTAATTATTTGTAATGACCATTGTAAAGTAATGACATTTGACAGTGCTTAGAATAAAAATTATGTTAAAATCTTTGGTTAGGTTTTAGTTTTTGTGGCAAAATAAGTAGTCAATAAAGTACATTTGCACAAAACTATAGTCTATCCGTTTTAAGAATGCAGAACTAAATTGTACTAAAACTGTGAACTTCGTGCGTGATTGGATAAAATTTCTACACGTTTACACTGCCGAAATTTTATTTGCGATTGATGACTCACGAATTTTTTTCTAAAAGTTTCTGGCAAATTTAAAAACTTTGTACAAGATAAATTGCTATTTGGTGAAAAACTACTTTTAACTCGATTATTATTTCAAGTATCAAATAAGTGACATTTGTTTTTTGCCGCTTATACACTTTAATTATTTGACGTTTCCCTGTGTAAATCTGGGTAAACGGTAGAATAGAATAGTCTAAATAAAATAGTCTACGGTAAATTGGTCCAGGGAAAAAGGTCTACGGAAAAAAAAGTATAGGTAAAATGGTCTACGGCAAAATTCAAGGAAAGATTCATTGATTAACTTTTTAATAAAAAGTTGCGATAGAATCGCTTACAAACTAAGGTGAGTGAGGGTAATTACGCCACTGCAGCTAATTACGCCACCTTCAAATATCTCCGGTAATAAATGAAATTTTCGAAATATACCCCACGCTGTACCTTTAGGCACAACATTCTTAGTCAATAAAACAGAAATGATCCGATTTTGACGGCTAACTTGAGTTTGTCAACTGTTTTTGTTGTTAATGGCGGTGTACGATTTTGTTGATGTAAGTAAGACAAGCATTTACTTTTGTGTGCATGCATTATTTTTGACGTGGTAAAAATTTTGCATATACTTGTTTTGTTGTAAATTTAATGCTCTTCAAGAATATGTATCTCACCTTCTGGTGATAAATAATTTCAACGCACAGAAAAATTAGTTTATTCATGAAGTAGTAATGGCTGGCAATTACGCCATGCATTATTATTATTATTAAGTTCTTACGTATTTTGGGATTTATTTTTGTGTTTACTAGGATTGACTATGTCTCCTCCACGCAATAAATGGGTTGAGGATGATTTTAAAAAAGCATTCGCCAATGTGAAATCAAATACCATGTCGGTGAAAAAAGCATCGGACTCTTATGGCATTTCAAGAAGGACTTAGCGTCAATACATTAAAAAAATAAAGGTTTTTTTTTCATAAATAAGCCTATATATTACAAAAAAACTCGTAACATATTTTATTTAAGCATTTATTATAGTAAACTTGCTGTAAAATTAATTTATTTAAATAATTTATTTGGGTGGCGTAATTGCCTGCATAGGTTGGTAAATACGCCAGTTTCCCAACTTTTCGAAAAACGCATCTTTTGGAATTGAAAAGACAGCTAAAGCTCTCAAATATTTTTTTTCTTGTACCCAAGAAGTTCCTCTTGGTGGTACCTATTTTTATTTCTTCTCTCTATCCTCAGGAAAATTTTTAAAAATTGACAAAGCTTAAGGTGGCGTAATTACCTTCACTGACCTTATAATATATTAATATACATCATATAATGATGATGCAGTGATATCATCATTCTGACACGAATATACAAGCGAGAATCCAGACCTTGATTCTGGAGAGTAATTGAGTTTTAGACTTGGGAAAATATATTGTGGTGTTCTAAAAAATATAACGCCCGCCGGGCTAACAATTTAATGATGTGGAGTTTCTTCTCTCCAAAATTTTCCAAAGAAAAATCAAAAACTATTACTTTTTAATAACTTTTTAATTTATTTTCAAACTTTTCACCAAAATTCAAATTTCAGTCGCTAGCCGCAACGCGCGGACACGACTCGACTGACTGCCACATTTTCTAATCTCTCTCAACACTTGAACGCAAAATTTTATCTTTGTTCAACTCGTGAACGCAAATTTTTAAATGTTTTCGTTAATTTTAATAAATACAAAAATATCAAATATAAAAATATACCCGGGGAAGGCAAATAACAGGTCAACTTCCCCCTTTGGATTGAGAAACGATTAGGCAACATAATCTTTGCGAAATACAACAAATATTCAAATTTGAATTGAATGGCAAATAATTGTTCCTTTACAAGCATGAGTGGTTGAAAACAAATTCACAATAACCAAAACCAAAATTATAACCGAAATTAATTTAAAACATTTTTCAACTCGAGATTACAATAAATTAATTAAATTTCCCCCTTAAGTGAAATATCCACCTTAAACCAAATTTTCAAAAATCTTTCTTTCCACTCACAAACATTCACATTATGAACTTTATGACCCTTATTAATTTTCTCGAAATGGAGTTAATGGTCTATTTCTGCAATCGACATAATATCCGTCTTCCATCTCCATCTCACACTCTTCCCCGAGATGATTCCTGTTAAAGGCCTCCACATTTCATTTCCAACCTTCTTTTCGACCACCATTACTGAATTAAAACAAGAAGCTGCGTCTTCTTCAGTTATGCTGTCCTGTATCATTTTCTTTAGTTCGTTCCATACTTGTATTTTGTACGTTAATTCTACATTATTACAATTTTTTTCTTTCTTCATACTAATTGTTCGTTCATTTTTATTACTATTTTCCACATCCTGGTCTCCTTCAACCGTAATTTCATTAACAATAATTATTAGATCATCTTCATTAATATATAACGTCTCTTCTTGGTCTATCCATTCCATCTTCTCCCCCTGGATATGAATTGTTTTGTTTGGAACGTCTACTTCAATTTCAGAATAACCCTTGTTGGCTCCTCGCATTATTTCCTCTACGTCTTCTCCCAACTCTTTAATTTTTGTATCAAAATTTGCCTTAACATCCCGTACGCCCATGTGCAGTATTTCCTTCGTGATAGCTTTTTTTTTGTATATCACGGACAGCTGCACCAAAATTTTCCATCTTCTTTTGGAACTCAATCTGGGATTTATTTATCAGTTTCATGTTATTTTGCATTTCCTGACTTGATGCATCTATTTTATTACTTGTTGTTTCTATTTTATTATTTGTTGTTTCTAATGTTTTATTCATTGTGTCTATTGCTTTTATGTTTTCGTCTATTATTATTTTTGTTAATAATTTCAACATTTATTTTTTCCAGGGTACTTTCCCCTAAAGTTTCAGCCTTATCATCCATTTTAGCAAAAAAACTCCAATCTCAGGGGTATAGTAAGTTCAATTTCCAATTGCACCCCACGCTATTATTGGTAAAGCCAATAGCCACACAATAGCCACACGTTGGGCGATCCAATTTAAGATGTGGTGTTCTAAAAAATATAACGCCCGCCGGGCGAACAATTTAAATATGTGGTGTCCTTTGTTCCTTAAATTTCACAAAGGAAAATGAAAAACCATTACTTTTTAATAACTTTTTAATTTATTTTCAAACTTTTCACCAAAATACAAATTTCAGTCGCTAGCCGCAACGCGCGGACACGACTCGACTGACTGCCACATTTTCTAATCTCTCTCAACACTTGAACGCAAAATTTTATCTTTGTTCAACTCGTGAACGCAAATTTTTAAATGTTTTCGTTAATTTTAATAAATACAAAAATACCAAATATAAAAATATACCCGGGGAAGGCAAATAACAGGTCAATATGTATACACGTTTAAAACAAAAATTCTGTATTATTAAAAATTAATATTTATTATTAAATTTACTAGCTAAATCTAATAGTACTCGTATGACTAACAGCGCCTTTCAGCGATTGAATTCGGGCCTTCTCAGAAACTCCTGACCTCCTCAGAAACTCCGAGCCCGGTGGTAATCACTATCTACCCCCCCCTCTCATCGGACCTGCATGGTACACATTAAATATTGTAAATATATAGCGAAAATATGCATCATATCACTAGATTTTGGGTAAAATATGCAAATAACCGGCTAAATATTATTTTGCCCATTCTCACCGGAATCTTTCCTTGAATTTTGCCGTAGACCATTTTTCCATAGACTTTTTTACCTAAACCAATTTACCGCAGACTATTTTTCCTTAGAGTATTTTACCTAGAATCGTAAATCTGACTTGCCGTTCAAGGCGACCTCTACTGCAATCCAAAACCAGATGGACTATAGACAAAAACTGAACAAAATAATTTCTAAAAATTTTGAGGTTAACAAAATCAATCACGAGCACAGATTACCGCGAGGCATACAATCACACTGCGCATGCTCACCAATAAAATCTAATGAAAAATCCAATACAAATAGGCACCATCCTATTCCTTAAACAAGGTGGAACTCGCTTTAGCGGCAGTTCTTAGGCTTCTATACAGCTACCTTTCTGGTGTGGAAAGTTGTTATTATCTGGTTATTTTTGGTCGCCATATAATGTAACATCACATAATCAGATAATCTGCACTAATTATTTATTATTTTATTTTAACCACAGTGTGGCTTGATGTGGATAGTGAAGTTGTAAATAAAAGAGAAGGAAGAGGATGGATCCACCTCAAAAAATGGACCGGAAATTACAGAAAAGTAAAGTTACGCATGGAATGGAAAAGTTTGATTATTATTACCTATGTACAGCGATGCCAACCGTACAATAATTATAGTAGGCATTCTATAATTTCTACCTGCTGTTGTACAGCACAGAAGGTAAAATTATAGTACGCGTACTATAATAAATTCTAGTACGGGTTGGCATCGCTGCTTATGTGGTAATTGATAAATACCAACTGCAAAAATTTAATTAGTGCAAATTATTCTGGCCGTTAATCCCTGCGGCAGTTAGACCAGTAAGCCACGTATCAAAGAATAATTGGATCAACGAATAATTGTATCATGGTATAATCGTATCAACGGATCATCGTATCAACGGATCATCGTATCAACGGATCATCATATCAAAATATAATCGCATCAACGGATCATCGTATCATGGTATAATCGTATCAACGAATCATCGTATCAAGGTATAATCGTATCAACGGATCATCGTATCAAGGTATAATCGTATCAACGGATCATCGTATCAAGGTATAATCGTATCAACAGATCATCGTATCAAGGTATAATCGTATCAACGGATCATCGTATCAACGGATCATCGTATCAACGGATCAACGTATCATCAGATCAATTTTCTTATATAGGACATCGCCCTATGAGTATAGTAGATGTAACAGTTTGGCTAATTTTTCGCGCGTTAAGTAAAAGTAAATGATTAACAATGGCATTAATCGAAAACAAATCTGCTTTCAAAACTGTAAAGAATGTGCAATTTGGCATTTTTAGTCCGGAAGATATTCATAGCATTGTGCCAAAGCGGCTTGAAGTCGACCACCTCATTAACATTGTAACTAGTATTTAAGACAATGAAATTAAATATCAACGGATCAACGTATCAACGTATTTAAATTTCCTATAAAGGTAAAAAATTTTGTAAATAAAATATAACTTATATTTGGTCTGCATTGAAAAAATAGAAGCCTAAAAAAGGCTTCCTGTTATACTTTGTATAGAAGCCTAAAAGTAGCGCATTGGCTACCCAGTTCTTAGACCTCTAGACACACAGAGTATTTCCAACACGATTTGAAACGCTCTGTATGATTTTGAATTATGCGGACAGACGGACAGACAGACAGACGGACGGACACGGAGCCAGATCATAAGGCTTCTTGTTATACTTTGTATAGAAGCCTAAAAAATGTGGAACGAAAATTGTGTGTGTGTGTGTGAGCACGAAAAGTGTACACCCTAATGGGATCAAGGTTTAGAAAAGCGGTAGCATGTTTAAATAGACGGACGAACGGACGGACACGGGGCCAGATCATAAGGCCTCTTTCTATATTATGTATAGAAGCCTAAAATTGAATTATTAGCAACTTAATAGAAAATAATTTGAAACGTGCGGACAGACAGGCGGACGGACGGACAAATACCAAGCCATAGAGTAAACACCTCGAAAGAATGACAGAAGGGAGACTGCCATTAGCAGCAAAGCGATATAAACCACCGGGAAAAACAAGTTTTGGAAGAGCGAGAAAAGGATGGGTACCGGAACAAGCAATAACGCCTACACCGCGAAGTGAAGAAGAAAGTTTTCCGTTGCCATCTTCATTATTCTATGCCGTTCGCCATATTGCTTGGTTCGTCCGCGTTTAGGAATGATTTCTCTATCCAAGGACAGGAAAGTGCCCTATATTTGCTTGTTCATGCATCCGAAGCTATTGGTAATAAAATTAATGCAGTTGCTTATACCGGCAACCCCATTCGGTTATTGCCATATCTGGCTCCCCTCACTTAGTTTCGCCTGCGGATCAACGCAGTTCCCAGGGTGTGGCACGTGGAGCCATAAGTGAGAGTTGGGTATCCTGCAAGGACCAGTTACCAAGGACCATCTCTCGTTATCACGCTCGATGTGACCGTCCCGGTACTAGGTACCTACTACCTCTGCAGCATAACCCCTACACCCCTTTACCTTATCCTCCCGGATAAGGTAATGAATAGAAATAAGTTTGAATAAAAATATTTACAATCAAAATATATATTTGATTAAAAGATAGATAGGTTTAGGTCGAAAATTTGAATTTTCACTTGGAACCGAGTTTGAACTTTGTTCGATAATTTGTCATCTTCATCGCTGAAAACAAACGTGATAGCTCTTCCCACAGAGGCAAAACGACTTGCACGAGCAACACTATGTAAATAACTATGTGCATCTGATGGCATATAGTAATTGATGACGGTGTTTATACCAACAACATCCATTCCACGTCCGAAGATGTCTGTCGCAAATTAGTTTATGTTAATTCTGGCCCAAAGCGGCTCATGGTAAGAGGAAATCGATGTGTATATTCCGGTAGCTGACACTTCATAGTTGGAAAAAATCGCATCAATTTGCGTGCCATTCCGCGTAGTGGGTATCGCTGGCGACCGAATTTGGAGTCCTAGTTCTCTAAGTGCATGTTGTAGGCCATTACTTTCTTCCTTGCTGAAATCCTCATTGAAATCTCCAGTAACCAGAGTACGTGGTACTAAGTATAAGCGAGACATCTGCTTTTTATTAAAGAGATCATTGTGTTACAATTAAACCCTGGCGACTTGTAAACGACAATTATTCGGATGTTAGAGAAGACAATAGAAGAAACACTGCAGGAACCTCGTGAGTCGTATTCTATTTCGGAATTGGTGTCTATAATACATTCATGAACAGACGGACAACAATACACACGTACACCAATCGGTCGACGGACATCTTTACTATCTACTGATGCAGCAAGAAGATGATCTCCTAGCGGAAAATTGTCACTTGAGAGCGTCCATGTCTCCGCCATAAGGATGATATCCGAACTCTTATATACCTCATCCGATGCATAGAGACTATAATGAGCAGGAAGTGACTGGACATTGTGAAAGATGACTTGTATTTGTCTGTTGCTATCATCCCTAATTCTCAAATGTTCAAATGAAGGAATTAGTTTCATCTCCTGGTGTCGTTTGAATTCAATAGATATCGGATCATTCTCTTGCGGCATTTTTGTCTTTTTAATGATTCCAATAAGAAATAATCCTGATGCTTTTGTTGCTCGTGAACATGCAATATACAGAAGAACACGCTTGATTCCAGGACAACAACGAGCTCGTATGTGGATCGTTGGGATTTATGTATAGTTTGAGCTTCCGCTGCATTAAGTGGGAATTGCGTCCTTGTTACCTTTGTGGCCGAATTCGATCGTGGCTGGATGACGACCGTACATGGTGAGATGGGAGTCCATTCCGAATCAATTTGAAGTTGCTGACTGAGGTTAATATTGCGCAAACGAAGCTTCTGTCCACTTCGGGAATTTTCAAACTTGACCCAGAGACGAAGAACCTTTTGTCTAGATGCATCCAAAGTACTAATACCAAAGTCAATTCTTTTCAGAATGCATCCCACACCGTTAACCAAACCGTCACTTGTGTCTACATTCACTGTCATGATGTAACGCCCACCTTCTTTGAGGAAGAGGTTTGTGTGAAGTCCCTGTGTCTTAGATAGAGGTGCAGATGCTATCCAGTTGAGGAGTGCAACTTTGGATGCCTCGCTCGTGTAAGCAGAAAGGGAATCCTTGGCGGTTGAGATGGCTTGATTTCCTGGCAAACAGGATAACGCAAAACTATTGTGGGCATCAACTGCTTCATTCGTGTAAAAGAGATGAATAGGCCGTCGGCTTACTATTTCTTCAGGCGTAGTTGGAAACTCACGAGATTTGAACAGTTTCAAATCATCATCAGTCATCGTCCCTGACGCCATATTGTTTAATGCAAGAGCAAAAGCTGCATCATCGCGTTGCCTCATAATTGTGGTCAGTTTATGAACAGTAAACATGTGCCATAAGGGTTTGTTGAAAAGCGACGAAATCGAATTCGACATTGTTCCAGCTAGAAGGGATGTTGCCATAACAGGTGACAGCTGCCTGAAGTCGCCAACAGCTATGACCGATATACCACCGAAAGGTTTACATCCGTCACAGAGGTCTCTCAATCGTTTGTCGATCATTTCCAAAATATGTTGACCAACCATACTAATCTCGTCTATCAGGCCCGTAGCCAGGATTTCATTTCGGGGGGGGCACTTGTAAAAAGTCTTTTGTAAAAAGTAAATTTTTGGGGGTTCCCCCTTTTATTGCAATTTTTTTTAAGTTTTATTTATTTAGATATTAAACTACTTTTTAAAAAAAAATTTTAAAAGTAAAATTTTCGGGGGTTCCCCTTCCGGGAATTTATATTATTACAAACAAATTTTTTCAATATTTTATTTATCTTAATTTATTTTAAAAAAATTAAATTTATTTTTATCTAAAACAAACATTACATGAAGACTTTATTCACTCTCTACTTTATAATTTAAACTCTAAGCGCCTTTCTTTTTTCATCGCAAAATTATCTATTATAATATCAGTATCAATATTTATATCCCTATGAATATTCATGAGTGCTAGACCGTTTAGCCTTTCTTCACCAGTAGAATTTCTTAAGTAAGTTTTTATTCGCTTTAAACTAGAAAAACTTCTCTCGGCAGTTGCTGTAGTGACTGGTAATATTGCAAATATTTTTAATAAGATTCTGACATTGGGAAAAACTTGTTCAGAACATTTTGTCAATGCATCTAATGGATTCTAGAAAATCGTTCACATCTAACCATTTTTGTTTCCATAAACCGAATTCTGCTTCAAGAATTGCTGGGTATACCGCCTCTCCACTTAAATCTTCTCTGTAAATGGTTACATGGTTTTTATATTAAATTAATTCCATGGCTTTCAGGTAAAAAAAGGGATAAGCAGGGTTGACCTATAAGCCGACAAGGTAAATAACAATGAATTACGGCAAATAAATTTGGAAAAAAACTTTTTACGTAAATCGTGCACTGGTCAGGCCTGAATAGAGTTTATACTTTATTCTTAACAGCTATTATGTTTACCGTTACATGGTTTTTATATTAAATTAATTCCATGGCTTTCAGGTAAAAAAAGGGATAAGCAGGGTAACCTATAAGCCGACAAGGTAAATAACAATGAATTACGGCAAATAAACTTGGAAAAAACTTTTTCCCACTTTAAAATACAGCTATTTCATTTTCGAAATTTAAATTTTTTAATTTCCAAAAAAATTTTTTATTTCTTTTGAACATTTCGGGGGGGGCACGTGCCCCCAGGTGCCCCCCCCCCTGGCTACGGGACTGTCGTCTATGATAAGAACCCGAAGTTCTGAATAGAGAGTGGCCATTGTATTAGAGACGCTGTCTGAGAGCTTGCTAGCTTCTTTTTGGTTCACGGGAAGTTGGAATGCGTTGTGAATTGTGAGTCCGAAGATATTAAATGCCGCTAATCCGGTAGGAGCCGTCAGAAGGACAGAAGGTTTATCTGGATTCGAATTAACCTTAGCATTGAACACTCTGATTAATGCTTGGTATAGAGTTCTAATTACATGAGACTTTCCTACACCGGCACCTCCCTTCAAGTAGGTGTAGATGGGGATATCGGGAGACCTTTTGAAATGATCAAGTAGGTGAGTTACAAAATCCCGTTGTTGAGTATTCAGCGATGAGAATAATTCTTCAAACTCTTTATAGGGAATTCGATTAGGAAGCGTAAACTTTTCAGACATTGGGCGTATCACGTCACCACCAAAGTCAATGGCACCAGCAGCAACGGGGTCGATTAATTCGAATTCCTCCTGAATCTCTTCCGGTATGCTATCAGATTTGTCATTGTCAGATTGACGATCCTCACTCAATGCGCTATCCATAGCGACATCCAGAATATTTTCTTGAAAGGCATTAAATTCGCGACGATTGGCAGAAATTGCTTCTATATTGTCAGTCGCTATCTTCTCGCAATCTTGATTTATAATTTCGGTTTCCTCATCCCTCCAAGGAAGATAGAGCATCACTTGTTCGCGAAAAAAGTTGTGACGATCTTTATTCTTGTTGTAGCGGACGTGGCGAATAATCTTTGGAAGTGTTCGCTTCCAAACGTATCCTGGTTTGCCATTCTTTAGCGGAAAATATTTATCGATACTTTGTACGTCTTCAGTTTCTACAATATCATCGTTTTCTTGGGCCATCTGTGTACTTCCTCGTTTTAATGAAAAATCATACCAAGCTGAAAATTGTGCAAGATTAAGGTTAGATAATGCATCTGGTCGTGAACTATATCGTTGTAAAAGTCCGTCTACAAAGACATCTTCAGAGTCCGGACTGAGATTTTCTAACTGAATATTAGTTTTAATCATTCTGGTTCGTTGATCGGCTGGACCTGTTGGTATAAAAATGCATGCCTCTGTGCATCGGCTCATTGGAATCTGAAGCACGTTGTAAGCAGCCTCTTGAGCAGAGAGTTCACTGTTCATGTGATGAGCCGCACCAAGAACCTGAAGACGTTGAGCCAAAGACTTGTTTCCGCTTCTGACATCTTCAAGAACCTTACGCAAGAGGTCGCTAGTTCCACGATCACTCTTGTTAATGTAGTCAATGATGTAACAGCAACAAGCATAGGCGTCTAAAATAAACTGAATATCCATGTTAGATTTCTGGAGTCTCAGGATTTTCTCACTATATGGATTTATGTAAGTCTCACATGGCCGCCTCCGAATGATGATTTTAGGCTTTTTCAAGGAGCTTTGAATAGCAGAAATGTAACGATTTCGTGTCATGGATAATTCTTGTAGAAACCCCGCAAATGTCATATCTGAAGAAAGTGGCAGTTCATTCGTATCAAGATAGTCACGAATCGTTTTGTAATCGCGTTGGAAAATCTCAATTTCCTCCTGTTGCTCCTCGAATGGATGGAGAATAATGGTTTCGTCCATTGGGAAAAATGGAATTCCAAACCGACATTTGACTCCTTTGTGGCTTTTCTTTCTACATGTGTGGGTGTGTCGATGAGTTTGAAAACATAAAAGCTGGTGAATGGGATCATATTCAGGCCAGTCCGTGGAACAAGTTATAATTTCGTCAACAAACCGGCAAACATCTTGAGTAGAAGATGAGTTGGAAGCATCAAAGTTTGGTGCGCCATCAATCTACAAGATCATATGGACGTGTGGACTTCCTCGATGTTGGAACTCAATGCGATGATAGGAATGCTTAATGGATCGGTTTCCAAATGGGCCTTGAGAGTTTTTCCAGGTCTTGAAAAGAGCAGAAGTGCGATGTTCAAAATATCGAGCGCAAGTCACGGGATCGCGCTGAATAAGTAATTGTTTGTCATTCTTTGACATATTTTGTGCTTCTTCTTCAGAAATTGTAATTTTGTCAAGAATATGCTTGAGAATCACAATCAACTCGTTCCATTTTAGCTCAGCGGCACTAATAGTGATGAAGAGATGAGGCAAATTGAACTGACTGACCATCCTTCGGACTCTAAGGCCTTCTTGATGCCAGTGATGACATGAGTTTCGTACTCCTTGTAAAACCTTAAAAGCATTATCATCATTAACTAACCCATCCACAAAATTAGAATGACTAACTTGTTCCGCAGTGACTCGGATTAACTCTCCATTGCGTCTTCGTTTACGAAGGCACACCTTGCGATTATCAGAAATTCTCTGAATTTCGAGCGATTTGGCTAAAAACAGTAAGAAATCGACATTTTCAACGGCACGGCGATCACTGTTACGCGCCATTGATTTGACAAATTCGGAGCGGCTTAGTAATTTACCATTACTATCGGATGGCTTCATTCGGTGCCCAGCAAATATTTGAGGAAACGTAAGAAAATACGAGTCAGGATCATATAGAATAGAGATTGGTTGGTTTCCTTCCGCTGGAGCCATGCGGATTCCCTCATCACTAGTAATTAAAGTCTCTCCTCTGCCAGGATTTACGTCATCGACTTCCTCTTCCTCTTGAACATCTATCGCAATTTCTTCTGGGTTTTCGTGTAATGCCACATCAATTTGATGCTGACATATCTCGGTCCAATTGCTTGAAAGAGTGATTCCGTATTCACGGTAAAGCGGAGATCGGGTAAGAATTTTAGCGGCATCCATCACGCAAGCCGGACGAATGTTACCAGCTGTATAATTTCTCGGAACTTCAATTTGACGGGCGAGTCGGATGTGTAAAACATCGTCCTGATTCGGGAGTCTCGGAAGGGATTGAATGGTATTGTCTATGGAGACTGGGACGTTAATAATTCGTCCTTTTGTTCTCATCTGTCCATGCATTCCATATATAGCCCAAATGGACTGAAACACATGTCGAGCTGAGACCAAACGGGCTTCCAAACGTGTCAGATTCTTTACACTTTGTGGAACATAGGGAAACTGCAGATCGTTGGAGAGACAGAGACGTGGAATCCGGTTTTGTTGGATAGTTCTGTGACAAGTTGAGCAAAATTCAGCGAGGTCTGAAGTGGGTGGGACTATAATTACTGAGTCAATGAAGGATTGCTGCTTTCCAGCTAAAAGGAGTTCGGTCATGCTGTGAGTTTTAATGGAGTAGTGAAAAAAGAGTCCCCCACATGAATGACATACGTGAGTGCAGCCTTTGCGAATTTCAGCTTCAAATCGACTTATTTCATCTTGCCATGAGCCTTGCTCACGAATTCTACGGAGATTATGTTCGTGGATGCGCACGTCTTCATCAAGACGAGCCTGGCGATGGTTTTCGGTGTCGCGAACTTGTTCCTGTAAACGAAACGATGGATCTTGACGGGCTTGACGATGGCTTTCGGTGTTGTGTACTTGTTCCTGCAAACGAAACGAAGGAGCTTGACGGGCTTGACGATGGTTATCAGTGTCGCGAACTTGTTCCTGTAAACGAAACAAAGGATCTTGACGATGGCTTTCGGTGTTGTGAACTTGTTCCTGTAAACGAAACGAAGGATCTTGGCGGGCTTGACGATGGTTTTCAGTGTCGCGAACTTGTTCCTGTAAACGAAACGAAGGATCTTTGCGGGCTTGACGATGGCTTTCGGTGTTGTGAACTTGTTCCTGTAAACGAAACGAAGGATCTTGTCGAGCTTGACGATGGCCTTCGGTGTTGTGAACTTGTTCCTGCAAACGAAACGAAGGATCTTGACGGGCTTGACGATGGCTTTCGGTGTCGCGAACTTGTTCCTGTAAACGAAACGAAGGATCTTGACGGGCTTGACGGGCTTGACGATGGCTTTCGGAGTCGCGAACTTGTTCCTGTAAACGAAACGAAGGATCTTGTCGAGCTTGACGATGGCCTTCGGTGTTGTGAACTTGTTCCTGCAAACGAAACGAAGGATCTTGACGGGCTTGACGATGGCTTTCGGTGTCGCGAACTTGTTCCTGTAAACGAAACGAAGGATCTTGACGGGCTTGTCGATGGCTTTCGGAGTCGCGAACTTGTTCCTGTAAACGAAACGAAGGATCTTGTCTAATGGTATGTTTCCTGATAGCGTCCTTCTGGCGTCGACGGGCAGCTGCTGCTTTTCGCTCTTCAGGTGTCAACTGCTTTCTAGGCATTATGAAATTGTGTTGTTTTACCTACTTTATAATAAAAACAAAATAGCTGTAGCGAAATTATATCGATGAGCACACTTTTGTCCAAGCGGTCTATGCGGTATGACAGCTGAGCGTATAATGACGATTTCCTCGCAAATCTTGAGGACTATGACGATTTTACGGTTGGTAAATTTTTAGGTGCATTATGGGTAATGGCGCGAAAATTGGTTATATAAGTTACTACCTGTATAAACCTTATACGTTGATACTTTGATCCGTTGTTATGTTGATCCGTTTTTTGTGTGGTGTGTTATTTACTTTATATTATATAAATAATAAGCTTGAAGATTTAATAATTATACCGTTTGTATTATCGACGTTCACTTATATAACTTTTAATCCGTTGATCCGCTGATACGTTGATCCGCTGATACGTTGATACGTTGATCCGCTGATACGTTGATCCGCTGATACGTTGATCCGCTAATCCGATGATACGTTGATAAGATTCTATACTTTGATTATATCGCTTCTACACACACCGAGAAAAAAATTATGTAGGAATTTGTCTTGCAACAATTTGAAATAATTATTACATTAATTGTTGTCAAATTTACTTCACTTCTTGTAAAATTGACATCAAATTGATGCGAGACGAATTTTCACTTCAATTTGAAGTAAAAAATACTTCAAATCAAAACAATTTTTTCTCTGTGAAGAGAAATTATTTCAAATTGTTGCAAGACAAATTCCTACTTAATTTTTTTTCTCGGTGTATACTTTGTATAGAGCTCTAAATTAACGGATAATCTGTTTTTTTAAGTTGGTGATCATTGCCAACTAAAATACTATATAATAATAATGCAAATTGGAATTAAATTCTTTGAACGAATATTTTTGACATCGATACGATCAACTCCTTGGTGAATTGGTGAATTATATGTCTAACCCCACCTCCCTTCGCCTGATTGGCGAATAAACAGATCTACGGATCAACCGCTTACCGGATCAACGCATTAAAATGTCGGTGTCGGTTTTTTGCGTAACGCTATAAAAACACTCAATGGATCAATAGATCAACAGATCAAATAAATAGATCAACAAAATTAATATTGCTTAAGATGTGTTCTATCTATAGATCGTTTCAAATGACAGTAAGTTCTAAAACTATATTACATTTTTTTTTCATGAGTGTAGTCCGTTTGTCTATTTCTGTCTATTTCGTGTGTTTTCATGTTATTTATAAATGAAAAAATTTATTACCAACAAAAAATTAAGGCAGGTTCTACCCATCTTAGATCGCTAGATTTTTAATATTTTTGATAAAAACTCGGCGCTCCGCCCCTCCTTCTATTTTGGTCTCCGACTAATATCTTTAACATGGAACATGTTTTTCGGTACTAAACCGTTTATCATAGTTCTCCTCGCGATTTAGGGGTGCCTATCTCGTTTCTTCTTCTTACTGTTGGTCATAATAGGATAATCCCTTATAATTTTTGTGTTGGTAATAAAAATTTACTATATATTTAAGCAAATTTTCTTTTTGCGCTCGGTTTCGGATTTAAATTTTTGCTAATAAAAATGTTGTTATTGAAAATTCATTATTGTGAATGCGAAGATGTTATTCGATAATCTACTCTATATTCAAATTATAAACTATAAATTTGAATTATACACGTGGTGCCGATTTTTCGTGTCGAATTTTGGTGTCGATTTTTGGTGTCGGTTTTTGGTGTCGGTTTTTGGTGTCGATTTTTGCTAGGTAACGACCGTAAAAACATGTTCCATGTTAAAAGGTCGTAAGCATCTTGCGCTATTATTACTTGGTCGTCGGCAAAATTGAGATTGAATAAGCACTTATCTTCTATTGGTACACCCATGCCTGCGCAGCTTCTTCTCCTCTGTCCCAAGACATACTCTAAGTAAATACTGAATATTTTTGGTGGTCGCCATATAATGTAATATCACATAATCAGATAATCTGCACCAATTAAATTTTTTGCGATTGGTAATTATCATTTACTATATAAGTAATAACAATCAAACTTTTAAATTCCATTCGAAACTTTACTTCTCTGTAATGGACGGTCCATTTTGTGAGGTGGACCAATCCTCTCCTTACTCTTTTATTTACAACTTAACTTCACTAATCACATCAAGCCACTGCTATGGTTAAAATAAATAAAAAATTATTTTTTCACATAGAAACAAAAAAATAGCATTTTAAGTTCCAATATAAATCCCAGAACATTTCATTTTTTAATCATAAAAAAAAATTTTTTACAGAACGTGGCTAGAAAGTCGATTTTAAATTTAAAACAAATTTTATTTAATTATATATAAGGTAGGTACACGATGTGTTTACAATCACAATTTCGAAGGTTCTGATTAGATTTGAATTATGCGGACAGACAGACAGACGGACAGACGCGGAGCCAGATCATAAGGGTTCTTGCTATACTTTGTATAGAAGCCTAACAAGTAGTTTATATAGGGAGACCTCTTTGAAAATATCTTTAACTTAGTAAATTTCTTTCGAACATTTGCGTATTTATAAATTGCATTAGCAAATCGAAACAACGGATTAACAGATTAACGCAATACTATATAAACGAAGTATTTACAATATAACAACGTATCAGTTGATCAACGTTATGATTGGCTCTGAAACATGCGGACGGACACGAAGCCAGACCATAAGACTTCTTTCTATACCTTGTATAGAAGCCTAAAAGTAGCGCACTGGCTACCCAGTTCTTAGACCTCTATACACACAGAGTATTTCCAACACGATTTGAAACGCTCTGTATGATTTTGAATTATGCGGACAGACAGACGGACAGACAGACGGACAGACAGACGGAATAAGGCTTCTTGCTATACTTTGTATAGAAGCCTAAAATCCAATGTAGTGAAAAGTTACAATGAGTAATGTAAACGCGGAAATTTTTACATTAGACCAAATCTGATACAAAATCTAATAATGTTAAAATACCTTTAGAAAGAATAAATATTGAAGTTCCTTTAAAAGTACCTTTACATTATTAGACTTTGCATAGGACTTTTGTATACGATATTTGTATAGGATTTTATATCCTATGCTCGAATCTAAACGCGTTTACACTATTGGATATTTGTATAGGATTTTAATGACATTTGACAGTGCTGAGAATAAAATTTTGTTAAAATCTGGTTAGATTTTAGTTTTTGTGGCAAAATAAGTAGTCAATAAAGTACATAATATGCACAAAACTAGACAAAAACTGAACAAATTAATTTCTAAAAATTTGAGGTTAACAAAATCATGACAGATTACGAGTGATACAGTCACACTGCGTATGCTCACCAAAAAATCTAATGCAAAATCCTATTGAAATAGACACCATTCTATTCTTAAAAATCCTATGTAAAAGTCTAATGCAACGAAGTCCAATGTAAAATCGTGCAATGTAAACACGAAAATTTTTACATTAGACTAAGTCTGATACAAAATCCTATGCAAAGTCTAATAATGTAAAGGTACTTTAAAACCTTAGGAAATTTTCCAATTATTTACGTGCAACGCTCATAGTTATTGAAAACAATTTAATAATTTTTATCATGTCAGTTCCAAAATTTTCAAAACACTTGAATATACCATCATTTTTGTTAAAATTTAAAAAGAAATCAGTGGGTCACCAAAAAACAGTGTATAAAATTAGAAAATTTGTGCTTTCGTAATCAAAAATAAATGGATATTGTAAATAATTGTGTAGGAAAACTAATTACTCTTAATGATTTATCTTAGTTTCATAACCTGAAAAGAAAGATAATTCATTACTTCACTGCTGCATCACAAGAATTTGAGAACCTACCTTGTAATATAAAACCGTTTTGTTGAAAGTGCAGAGAACGCACTCGCTTCTCTCTCCCAAGCTTTTCTTACACACATTTTTTTTTTCATACCAAATTTATTTTCTATGATACCATACCGTTTATTTTTTGGAGGAAAAAGATGAAAACTAGGATGTTTCTCTCGTCCTTTCTTAGTAATTTAATAATCATTTAAAATATAATACCTTAAATCAATGATTTACTAATTGTACTTTTGAAAATGTGTAACTAATAAATTGTTTTGAAATAAATTTTTAAAAAAGCAGAATAAAATGTTAAAACATAATTTACAAATTATCACTAAATTTTACAAATTATCACTCTGATCCATGTCCAGCAAGTGAAAACGGTTACTTTATTTCCATTGGGGTTTTATTCAAATTTACAATTTTACAATAAAATAAAACATTTCTCCGCCCTTATAAAATACACATATTTGGGGTAAGAAACACAGCACTAAATTTACTTGAGGAAACTCGGCTTTAAAGTTACTTATGTACTATGTATAGATATTATAAGATATTTTTAATGTGGTATAAGTCTTATAATGTTTTATTTATAAACCAATATCATTGACATCGTCAACAAATTTCATAAAAAGCCCTACAATTTCCAAAATTATATTATTATAATAATTTATTTTTATTTTTAGCGTTGAAAATGGACCACATGTAAACGGCCCGAAACGTTGGTTAATATTTAAAACATTTAAAGACCCAATTAAAAATAGCTTATAATTTAACAAGAAAAGGTCAACTATAAAACAAAAATATACTTATGTATATTTAAATCGGTACTACTCCGTATGAGCTCTTAAATGCTTTTCTAATTGTGATTTATGTGCATATTTATACTCACAAATTTGACATCGAAACGGTTTTTCGCCGGTATGAGTTCTTAAATGACTTATTAAATGTGATTTGCTTGTACTTTTATAATCACAAATACCACAACTAAACGGTTTTTCGCCGGTATGAGTTCTTAAATGGATTGTTAAATTTGATTTAAGTGCACATTTATACTCACAAATTTGACAACTAAACGGTTTCTCGTTGGTATGAGTTCTTAAATTCAATTGTAATTGTGATTGACGTGCACATTTATACTCACAAATATGACAACTAAATGGTTTCTCGCCGGTGTGAGTTCTTAAATGCCTTTGTAATTGTAATTTGTATGCACAAGTATACTCACAAATATCACAACCAAACTGTTTCTCGCCAGTATGAGTTCTTAAATGTACTTTTAAACGCGATCTATGTGAACATTTATAGGTACTCACAAATATCACAACTAAAGGGTTTCTCACCGGTATGAGTTCTTAAATGGATATCAAGCTTTGATTTGTGTGTACATTTATAGTTACAAATATCACATATAAATGATTTCCTGTCTTTATGGGCTCTTAAATGACGAATTAAAGTTTGTCTAAGAGCAAATTTAAAACCACAAATTGCACACTTCATCAAATTTGAACAATTCAGCGTTAAATCTGTAGTGTCGGTATCTTCTTTAATGTCAATAGAATGATGCAAATCTTCTAAATTAAATTTTACATCTTCTACCTCTTTTGTTTTAATTTCGTAATTGCTAATTGAATTATATGGAGTCTCCAAAGATTTACCTGCGCTTTCCATTATTTCAGACTCTTCCGAGGGTAGCACTTGAGCAGCAAATAAATCGGTAACTGGTTCCATTTGGAGGATGGAGCACTGTACAGGTACAGAATCACGTTTCTTAATCAAAGGCGTTGATTATATTGATTATATTATGTTATCGATTTAGAAAACCACTGATACAATTGTCTAGAAAACAGTTTTACAAAATGGCGACATTGATTGTGACGACTGTCTTTATTGTCTCTTGTCAACATCTGACGACATCTCTGTGGTCGTGGTAAGCGACCACATTTGACATCATCAGCTGTAGTCCAGTCAAGATAGGTTTTCGTCCTACAAAAATTCAGTTTTCGTTCTTTCTTGGTTTAATCGTTGGGGGGGGGGGGGTCACTGGGAGTCCTCAAAGCAAAATTCGACCAAATCGGCAACTTGCTATCGCCGCCATCTTGAATTTTATGGAAAATGGTTTTTCTTGAATAACTCGGCCATTTTCAATTTTAACGAAAAATGGTAAAGATAAAAGTTGTAGGAAATTCAATTTTCTACAACTTTGGTTCTCGAGTTTTTTTTTCAAGAATTGGATATTTTTCGAATTAAACATGAAAATAGCGGCGAAGTAAAACTATTGTATTATCTTGTTTATTTTTAACTTTAGAGCATAAATGAACATAAACAAACTTGTAGAGAATTAAATTTTCAACAATTTTGGTCCTTACCTTTTTTTCCTACAGTCAAACCCAAACCCTTTTCCACACCACCACAGAGAGGTAGAGTTTCAGGCGCTTTTTTTTGACGTGGTATCCCCAGTAGGCCTAATCCACGTATCATTACTTGCAAGTTTGTTTCGTTTTCTGAAGTTCTCTCCCTTATAAGATTTTTAAATGGGCATTCCTTTTTTTTCTTGCAAGTGTACCTAAAGGATCCGAGCGATGTATTTTCATTATTTTTTCATTCTCTTTCTTATAAGGTTTAGAAATAGGGTTTATTTTTTCACGAAATATCAGAATCGGAACTATTCGGTTCTCTTTTTTTTCGACGATGGTCCTGCCAAATCATCATCATCGATTTCAGCTTCGGTTTCAGAAGTATCAGCATTGAATGTTGATTGTTGAAGATTGTCGATAACACCATCCACATTATCATCATCATCATTATTATTTTCCTCGAGTAGGTCTCGAATTTGCGTTACATTCTCGCAAGTTTCTCCACTGCAGTTATGGCATAAAACAGAACATTTCAGCCCAGCCTTACGACATCACACATTTTTCCGCAATTCGTCCTACATTTGCACGAAATTGTCTTAAGCAACGATTTTGGGGCGGGTTCAGAGGTGGTGGATATCGGTTCTAACCCGCGATCAGTTTTTATCCAACCCCACTCCGTGGCATCTGTTTCGAGTTCAAGCCACATTTGCACCTGTAGGTATGTCCTGTAGATGTGTTGTTGCGCTGCTGCTGTAGTAGGTGGAAGAGTTGCGAGGTTAAATTTATTTTTCGTCACTGATTTAGTGAAGCTCTTGAACCGAAGTGTGTCAAGTGATTTCACATCTTGACCACCTCCAAACAAGGCGATCAAAATGCGTTCTCCAGCAGCTGCCAATATATGCTTGTTAACACATTGTTTTTTGAACAAGTTCAGACCTTCCCCTAAGTCCTTATTCTTTTGAAGAGTATTGAAGAATTTTATTTTACCAATATTGAATATAGATGACGTGAAACAAAATGTGTTCGGCTACAGCTTCTTCGTACTTAAAACTCGCCGGTGAATACAGCTGTTCTGGAGTCCGCCCTCTGCTTGGTTTTTTGAAGAATAAGGACCAAAATTGTGAAAATTTAATTCTCTACAAGTTTGTTTATGCTCATTTATGCCCTAAATTCAAAAATAAACAAGATAATACAATAGTTTTACTTCGCCGCTATTTTCAGGTTTAATTCGAAAAATATCCTTTTACCATTTTTCGTTAAAATTGAAAATGGCCGAGTTATTCAAGAAAAACCATTTTTCTTAAAATTCAAGATGGCGGCGATAGCAAGTGGCTGATTTGGTCGACTTTTGGTTTGAGGACTCCCAGTGACCCCCCCCCCCAACGATTAAACCAAGAAAGAACGAAAACGGAATTTTTGTAGGATCAGCTTGATTTTTTGCCTATAATGACTTACTGTTGGCTTACTGTTTGTAAAAATTCTGTGGTTTTGTTTTCTTAAGGTGGGGAATTGACAAACACCGGGTCAATTGGCCGCCAACGTCGCTACTGTCGCATTTTATTAAATTAAATTTAATTCAGTTTCATACCTTCTGGAGTAAAATTAAAAATCCATTTGTGGTATTCATTTCCAACAGATGTCGCACCAAAATGTACATTAGTGACAAAGATAGCACCATTGTTACCATTGCTTGTAAAAATATGCAATAGACCATTTCACGCAACGAGAGCGCTTGCGCGAAGCCAACAGCTGATGTTTGTTTTTCGAACCATGTCAAAACTTTTACGTTAAAACGCATGCTAATATCGTCTTAGATATTTTGTTATAGTTTTGTGTTATTAGGTTTTAAACAATATTTTTTACCACCATTTTGCCCAAGATGAGTGCCCCTAGTGATATACCCCATAGACAAGTCAAATTAAGTGACTAGAGCAACATTAAAAAATCCAAATATTGCAGCAAATAATGTTTTTTTTTTAACACTAAACACAATGTTTAATATCACCAACACGTTTTTTATTCAATTTATGCTCCATTTTAACAATAAATGATTAAATAATTAGCACTACGTTATATGGACATATGCACACTTGGTTCGAAAATCGTCAGCTGATTTGACGCATGCGCCAATGAGTTTTGCTAAAATGAAATGGTCTATTATTTCTAACGAATCTTGTACATAGTAGCAATTTAAACAGAAAACTGAAATTGAATTTAAATTACCACTTTTTAACAATCTGGCACACTGTAGCAAATATCGAATCGAAAAACGAAAACAAAATTGATCTGAAACTTATTAAAAATGACAGTGAAGCAGGTACCTAAGTATAAATTAAGAAACCTAACAGGTTTAAAAAACATTAACATAATATAAGACAAAAAATTAAACCATATAGGATGTCAATATTTTTTTTATAGTGATGGATTAATTTCTTAATTCAAAGTAGAAGTTACAAACTCTTAATTAACCATTGTTCCTTAACAATCTAAAACACAAAGCTGCGTTCATTTCTAAAGGATAAAAGTGTCAATTTTTTTAAATTTACAAAAATAATTCGCCAGATACTCTTTGCACCAAAATTGCGGCATATTCAAGAAAGAAGGAAAGCTCAAGCGGATATTACAGAAAAATACTTTAACAAATTTTAAGAATAATAGGTTTGTTTCATCGACGAGTTCTCGTTAGTTCTAGTTGGTTCTAGAGCTATGCGCATGCTCTTTAACTAAAATCTTAACAGATTTTAGTTAAAGAGCATAAACGGAATCACTGTCACTTAGGATAAAAGCCCTTTAATCATCTGAAATTATACGGAGTTGTGAATTCGTGTGAATACCCGATCTTAAAAGATTATCAGTTTACTGAATGTGGTATCCATGGTTGAATCTCATACTTTGACTAATAAGTAGTTTATTAACCAACGATTTATGGAAATAATTAACGGCCTTGCTCCTTTACAAGTTCTCGATTAAAATTATCTAAGCAGCTGACAGCTTTGGTATTTGTGCTAAATTTACGGTCACATAGTTTGCCTACTTTCGTTTGTAAGATAAATTCATAATATTTTCTAAAAATTTATTAATAAACTTTAAAAGCTGGTTGTTTTATGACTGGATGTAATTCGAATAAGATTTAACCCATCTTAACTTAACCCTTATGACTAACTAAGTATTAATTTATAATATTAGTATATAAAAAGTATACAATCGATTTTTTCTTAAAATTTTGGATTTGCTTCCAATTTGATTTAAATAAAAAACCAGGGAAAAATGTTATCACGAATTTGTCGGTTTAACGTTTCATGTCTGCATTTACACGCGCTTTATCTTAGAAATTTTAATGTGAGAATTTAAGTGTTAGTGAAATTCGTTCAACAGAGCCGCGTGTAACCGCGGTACCCACACTTCAGTGGACTCTTTTTCAACTTCAATTTATCACCGATCATATTTCAGCAACAGTTACGTTGGTTTCTAAGGTACTAAGTTAAGGTTTTTTCAAGAATGAAAATTAAAATGAATCATTTTTTTAAGAAAAGCGATTTAAAAATTCTGTAATGTACCTAATACCTACATGAAAACTTTTATTGAGTGAACAAAATGGAAACAAATGAAAAGAGAATTGTAAATCTTCCTGTACCTACTGTTTTCGCGTTATAGAATTTAGAAATGTAACTGAAATAATAGGAAAACATGTTTTGTACAATTTTATTAAAGTTATAAATAAAGCAATAACCTTAATGGCGGTGGTGAATATAAGTTTTGTTTTGGAAAAATAAATTCTTGAAAATAGTATCTTCTTTTCAATTTTTACTTTCATCGAAATATTTCAAGATTCGAATTAATAGATTTTTTTACTACAAGGGCAGCAATTTTGCTAGGGTGGTGGCGCGTGAACATTTCTAATTATTAGATTTCGTATGAACACTAAATAAAGAGGTGACCTACGTTTTTATTAAAAACTATTTTAGTTATTGACGGGCACATCTTATCGAGTCTGGGCGAACTGTCGTTCTAGGCCGATACATCTTCCATTTTAATATGTCTATAATTTTATATAAGAGTTAATTTCACAGAGAATTACTTTTAGTCAAATGATAATATTCTACAAGAAAATTTAATGTACGGATAGCAATAAAAGATAGTACTAAAGAGCAAATAAAAATAAGTTTCAAGTATTAAGCAGAATTTGAGGGAAGTTTTAAATAATTTACAAGTGGAGTTCAAGGAAAAGTAAATGGAATTAAAAGCAAATTTAATTAAATGGTTTGTAATAAACTTGGAATAACAGAGTAATGGGAGAGTTAAGATAAAGGAAAACTAGAAAATAACTAAAAAGAAATATATAGTAAGCGTCGATCTACGAAGGCACCAATTGAAAATTTTTTTAAATACAATAATTCTATTGTTTTATAAAACAATTGATAAGCCTATCCCTATAGATTATAGATAAAACACCCTTAATATTCTATTCTTTTCAGATAAATGTTATGAGAAGGTTCGCTTACTATAACTAGAGAGGATTTTTGAATAAAATAGTTTTCGTGTAAAAGGTGAAACACGTGCTTGTGGAAAGTGAAAAAACAATTAAAATTTGTTTTAATTGCATACTAAACAAGACTCATAAAACACATTTTTATTATCTACCCAGAATATTTGCAAAAATGTAATACTACCTAGATATTGAAAATTTTAAGATCCCAAGAAATTTTAATTTTCAACTCATAGACACAATTTTAAATTACTACAAAAAGTAGAAGCTTTATTAGAAGTATTGCACTTTAATTTCATTTCAAACTGAAAACTTATTTTCACTTATGTGATAAATTTGTTTTATCGTATCTCTTGCAGTAAGTTAGCATATTCCCCCTCCGCAGAGTAGGCGTAACCAGCTTTTCTTTCCCGGCTATCTGTTGCTTTAAATAATTGTTGTCTAGAGCTTATTAAGTCGTCTAGGGAGTTTTTGATGTTGAATTTGCAATTTTTATTTATACACATTTGCTTTTGAATTAACGTGATTAATATATCGTTAATTAAAGTAAATTTCAATTACTACGTTGGTTATTTAAAAGCGAAAGTATTTTTTATTGTAATCAGCTTTCATTAATTATAAATAGATAGTACTTCGCGGCTTTTCAAAACATGTGATATTCTGCAAATTTATAAATAAAATTTAACGATTGGTTTGCATAATGTAACTAACACCGCGAAATTCTTAGTAGGGTATTCCCCGTATGATGTAATATTTGTACATATTATGATTTTTCTTACAAGGTTACTACTTTTATGCAGGTGTTCCCCAAGTTATTATTTTTATAAGTTATTGCAATATTTTAATTATGTCTGTTTTTAATTGTACTTCCTCCAAATTTGTTTATTTATTGTATTTTTGTTTCTTACTGAAAGAGATTACGATAAAATATCTTATTTTCCCTCGAATCGTTTTATAGAATAAAATAATGTCCATTATTTTTATTAATTTAGGTACAGCGTCCACAACTCGTATCTGCGCCGAAAGTGTACAGGTTCTTATGACAATAAAATTCTATTGTTATAAGGAAAATCTTATAATGTAAACACCCTTTTACCTGTTATAAAAAAAGTGTACAATAAATTTTGAAAGCCCTTTGCAAAGTAAAATTCGTAAAATAAGAAGTTAGATATTTACAATAATAGTAATTATATTAATGCAAATTTATAGTTGAGTAGAAGGTCTTAAATCAGCCCCGTGAAACCTGCGGCCCGCTTGACACTTTTGTGCGGTCCGCGGCACGGAATCCCATAAATCCGAATGCTTCCTTTATTTCCCGTGATTGCTTCCGTGTTGCATTTATTCGAAATAAATTTGTATGTCAGAACGTGGAGTGTGCGAATCATTTTGCCTGGTTGAATTGCTGCTTTTTAATCCAGTGTGTGAGGTGTTTATTGTCAGTGGGGGCACCAAATTTACAGAAAAAGGAAAACTATAGATTTCTCCTAAATTTATTTTCTATTTACCCCCTTAACATTATTATTTTTAGAATTACTTTTAAATAGTTATTGTTTTCGATTTTGGATAGGAGGGTATGTGCCCTTATGCTCTTTAGGGAGAGCCGCCACTGCTAAACCTATGCATAACATAAATATTGCTGTGTGCGGGTTCCTTTAATAATGCCACACGTTGGGCTGTCAAAATTGCTGTGTGCTGACGTAGCCTCACGTTGGGCTAGCCAAAAAGTGCTATGTACCCCCTCGCTAATAGGGTTAAAGGTTCTTATCGTTAATGTTTTATATGGGTGTACGTAATTGTACCCCGTCAATGGAAAAATATGTGAAATTTTGTAAACACAATTTAATGAAATAAGGTGCCTCAGCTTAGCTCTTTCGTAGTGCATGTACCTTACCTTACACAGGGTGGATTCGTTCCGTTACCAATGCTGTAAATGAAATTATGGTGCGGAACAGGTCTAAATAAATATCCTTCGTTACAAAGTAATTAATGTTTTTATTAAGCACACAAATGAAAATAAATATTTGGTTAAATCAAAAAGTTCTATTATTAAATCTATTTTATAAAAATTCTGAACGTAAAATGATGCAAAACACGTGTCGTACGAAGTCCGGAGATTTCACTTAAGTTTATAAAGATTTTATTGCAATGTACACGGTACCTTATTAAATCCAGGAATATTTCTGTTATTTGAAATGGAGATGGTACAATTGCGCGTCCAAGACACTCAAAGGGTTCATTTACCATCAGAAACTTCCAGCTGCAGTTTGTTGACCTCGTTTTGTGTTGAAGTTTATTTTCTTCAAAAATATTTGTAATCCGTTACGATTTTCACCTTATTTGTGGTTTTTCGTAGGTAAGTAACTATTTTGTTGAATTATGCACTTATATTTCGTAATTACACTATTTATTTTCACTATAATATCAATTTTATTAGGACGATTCTAAATTCGCCCCTTTGCACGTGCGAATATCAACACCAACCTTTATCCATTGTTTTTATTAATTAATTTACGAAGTTCATCGCCATCCTGATCTTTTCATAGACGTATTTTATTGGTCGATCGAAAAATCAATATTATCTGAAGTTTCATAGTACAGGTATGGACTAAGCCAATTGTGGTTCGTTGAAATTTTATAAGTAAAAATTTTCTTATTTTTAGATTTGATTGTGTTCTTCTCAAGTGTTTCGTGGTTGGATAAATAAAGATGCTGGATATGAAATTTCCATACGCAGTTCATTAAGTTGTGACATGCCGAACTCACGTAACGATTTAACAAACTTATTTTAAATTTAACGCTAACATGGATTTTTACATTTATCAATTGATTAACAAATTTCTAACTTTTAAAATACCTTTCTTATTACTAACAATCTTTCATTTACTATTAATTAACATTTTTAACAATGACAAATATTAAAATGATGCATTTCAAATTTATTTTATTCACACCTGTTTTATGTCCCGTTTTCAACGAATCATATGACTTTAAGTTAAATTCCTTGGTATCGGATGAAGTTTTTCTGATTACTTTGATAAGTTACATGCTTTTATTCATAACAAAACTTTTGCTGAAATTTAAATGACGTACTTCCATTGACGTGGTATCTCGATACCGCAATATGTCTAGTCAATCAGAACGAGAAAATACATGTGCTACTGTCCCATTTGTTGGTACTCATGCACGACATACTGGACTGTCTAACCAGAATTTGTTAATTTAAGGAAATCTCTTGGGGAGGGGGTGAATAGTGCCAGGTGATAGGAACCCTGGGACGACAAAATCCTGAATTATAATTAATTATAGGCATATATAATAACCTACATTTATCTGTAACGCAAAATTGAGCCGACGATATATTCCCTCAGTGCGGGCTTTAGGCCGCACAACCTAAGCAATCACGAATCACAGTGCGGCCTTAAAACGGCACTTTTGTCTATTTATTTATTTATGACGCAGCTTTTATTCGTTTATTTTATGGTAACCAAACTCAAAAAGGTTTCAGTGTCAACCATGACAATCATGGACTAATAAAAAAGTAAGAAATAAATAAATGTGAAAAGAACTATATAAACTGAAGGTAATAATATGAATATTATGTTCTCTTGGTGTGAATTCTGAATTCAAAATGGATTTTTTTTTAAATGTAGATAATACATATTGTCATGTTCTGCTTATAAGAGATAGGGAGTGTGACGTAATTGGGTCAATTTATTAAAACACTCATAATTTAATTAATTCAATAAGACCATAACAGGCAATTACTAGATTGTATCTGGATTTTCTTCGATTGAAAGATTGTTTGACTGCTTCTGACTCACACATCCAGAAGATGCAAACGCTGGATTCTGGATTCTGGATGTAAGGACATGCCCATCGCAGTGTTTGTTTGAGGGACATCCCGTGGGGACATACCCTCTATATCTTTAGGCTTTTCGCTCACTAGGAGCACCTTAGCTTCAGGTTGGTTTTGGTCTTTTAAATCATCCATTGATTAGAAGTACATTTTCATCTTCCAGAGCTCCCCACCCGTCACAGAGTCCAACCAGGGGGACGCCACCCACGGCGCCAGGGCTACCCGAAAGATATAGTCCAAGTGTTTGCACACTCCGTCCTCTCCTAAGGGCGCGTCCTGCCGTTCCTCTGACGGAATCAGCCAAGCCGATTGATCCGGATGGACTAGTCCGGACCTCCCGTTTGAGTGGAAATCCAGGCCAAAGTGGAGTGTTGTCGGACCCAGGAGATCTAATCCGCTCCCTGGCCGACTCAGCCACCAGGACCCCTTCATCCCACCGTACGGGTCTCCACGCACGGCAATAACACGTGGGTGCCTGTATTAGTCAGATTCCTCTACGGTGACCATCATCCCGGTTCCCCGACTGCTGGTAGCCCAAGCACGGAGGGTTTTAGACCTCGGAAGACCGAACTCGAGGGGGTTTTAATTCCCTGACCCGTTTCCTAACAGGTACATGCCCACCGCTTCATCGGAACACACAAGCCCACTCACCACGACAAGGTTCAGGCACATTCGAGTGGTATATTGGTAATGTTTTGATTTAATAAAAAAAAATAAGAGAAACCAAATTAAATTAATTAGGCTTAGTTGTTAAAATAGGATTTGTGTAAATAAAATGAGTGACGATTTTGAGATTTGCGAATGCGCGAGTGGAGAATTTAGTGGGGTTTTGGAAATGATAAGGGAGCGAAGAAGATTCTCAAATGAACCGTCGAAGAATCAAGACGTGCTGTTGGAGTTTGAAAATAATTTTTGAATATTAAGTTGGAATTTTCGAGTCAGTCTTCAGCAAAGAAAGACGTAATTAATATTTCGATGATATAAAATAATTGGAGAAAATAGTATTTGGATATGGTTATCACTTTAATATTGTCTGAAAAAGTAAATTAAGTTCGATTGAATCTCAATTTTATGTTTGATGAAGAAATTTATGAAAATTTTTGGGACCACTGACGCTAACTTTGATGGTTATGTTCTATGGCGATGTGAATGGGAATTTATTGAAGAAAAAGCATTCAAATTACTTACCTGTTGTTGATTGTACGATTCGGAGGAAGATAATTATTCACTGGTCGTTCCTACCTGCTTTTGTTTGGTCCAAGATCAGAAGCTGTTTTTCAACGATAATCTTCACGCTTCTATGCTCCACGCAACACCGGCCGCATCGGAAAACTTCGGTAAGAGTTTTTTGTGACGCACTAACTATTTGATAAATAGACAAATCGTTTTAAAATTCGGGCGCGCATAAACTTTGGGGGATTTTATTTCGAATGTTTGACATTGTAAAATTTAATTTGTTTAGGTATAAGAAAACCAATATTTTGTCTAAATTATTTTTATTGTGTTAAATAAATTACATTAATTTCGTTTTGATAACGTTTGCGTTTAATTTCATTTTCATAGCAGTAGTAGATTGAAGAATAAACAGATACAATAATAATTATCATTTTATCGGTAAATGAAATTATCGTGCTATTGTCGTCTAAACCCCCCCTATCGTCTACGTTGATAAACTCTCCCGGATGTTCATACGAGTTTATCTTTTCATCTTTGATTACGCCATTTATTGAAAATCCTGTGGAGAGTTTTCCTCTTCCACAGCCGGTGTCCTATTTACCGTAACACTATTTATCGGTCGGTCATTTGTATTTTCTGACATTCGGTTTGGATAACGTTCATTGCCTCCTTGTTGGTTGTCGCGATTGTTGTGATCATTGTCGTGGCTACGCCAGTTTGACTCATATCGACCCCCTCGTTGGAATCTTCCGCGATAACCCTGATTATAATTTCTATTATTTCCGTAATAGTTACCTCTACCAAAATTATTTCGATTTGAGTTGTACCCTGCGTTACGATCATCCTGACTATCCCGATTGTTAGTATTGAAATTATTATAACCACCCCTACGATTTTCAAAATTATTTTCATTTCTACCGTAATTATTATTGTTCTGGTTATAATTTCCAGATCGTTCGTAACGGTTGTATCTATTGTCCTGATTATTGCGATTGTCGTTCCCATTATTGTGATAAGTGCGCTGGTTGTTCGATTCGCGTTGCCCCCCTGAATAAGTATTGAAATTTCTAGTCGCGTTATTATAACTTGGCCTATTGGCTCTTTCGTCCATGTTAACCGCATCTGTTCTCCTTAATAATTTCGATAATTCGGATATCGTGTTTATATTTTCTAATGCTACCCGATTAATTATATCTTGGCAGAAATGATTGGCTAAATACTCAACAATGTCTTCTTCCAACACTTCCGGCTCGAGTTGGGTAACTTCATTAACGATGTTTTCCGCATAATCATTGCGGCGACCGTATCCTTTAAATTTTCCATTCATTAATTCACTGCGTATTCGCCCTTGGACTTGCTTGTCCCAATACCTGTCTAAAAATAGTCTTTCGAACCCTTCGAAGTCGTTGAATTTATCTTGCACGCATCCGAACCATTTTTTCGCGCTGCCCCCCATCATTGAACAAATACAATTCTTAAATTTATTTACGTCTTGGATGTGGCTTGTGCTGCGATTCGCGTATTTGATAAATTGTTTAGGGTTGAAATCCCCTTTTTCGTAAAACTTTATTGCTTGCCCGTTGTTTGTCGGCCACGTAATGTCTTGGAGAGCCGATAAGTTTATTACACCATTAACACTTTCACTTTTCGTCTTTGCCATTTGTTCCACTAAATTTAATTTTTCCCCCTGTTTCATTATCATCTCATTTACCTGACTCACTAATGTATAAACTTGTTGATTTATAACCGTTTTTGATTTTTCAATCTTTGTTTCAATTTGTTGTTCTAAATTTTCACAAGTTCTTAAAATTTTCTTGTCAATTACTTGTTCCATTATTTGCCCCTCAATTTCCGATACCTTTTCATGTATTTCCTCTACACTTTCGTTTACCCTTATTATATTACCATTTATTCTATTTACTTCATATGAAAAGTCGCTTTCAATCTGTAGTTTTACCTCTTTCATGTCGGTCTTTACTTCCTCTCTATGATTCTCAATTGATTCCAGATTTTCTTTTCGTGCATCTTGTATTTTCTCTACTATTATCTTATTAAACAACTCTTGATTCGCTTCATGCATGGTTAACCTTTCTTGTGTGACTAGTACACTTTTGTATAACTCGGCTAGCGTCTTTTGGTTTTCCTTTGCTATTTTTCTATCTTCTTCTGCTTTCGTGCACAACGTAGTTATTAATTTCCGATCCTCGTTTGCTATCTGTCTATTTTCTTCTGTGTGTTTAATTATTAATTTTGTGTTTTCTTCTCTTTTCTGTTTATTGTCTTCTGCACTTTTTAAAATTAAGTCTGTCATTGCTTCCATTTGTGCCATCATCTTTTCTTGCATTAATTGCAATTCTGATTTCTTTTCCATTTTTAGTGTCTCATCGACATCTAATTGGATTAACATTTCACCTCCTTCGGCTCTATTTTCTTCTTCGGTTATTACAACTTTTTCTATTTTGTCTTCTTCCGTGTGTATTATTACTTCTTCTAATTTTTCTTCTGTTTCAGGATCGACGACTTCAGGATTCTTTCTTTCATATCGTTGCGTTCTTTCGGATTTTTCTGCCATCGTGTTGCTGTTTTTTTATGCGTTTGATCAATTTACCGCAGGATATTATTATTAAATTGTAAATTTTCCGTACCTTTATTTTAGTTTTAAGAAAAATTTTGATGTTATTGTTAAACGTAATTGAATTGTAAATAATTTTAATGAAATTTCTTGTTGTAATTAACCTATCTATTAATTTAATTATAATGACCTAATTTTACTCGCGGTACGAGGTTATTCGAGGTGACTCGAGTTTACTCGTGCCTCCACGTTGTGACGCCAAAAATTGCTGTGTGCGGGTTCCTTTAATAATGCCACACGTTGGGCTGTCAAAATTGCTGTGTGCTGACGTAGCCTCACGTTGGGCTAGCCAAAAAGTGCTATGTACCCCCTCGCTAATAGGGTTAAAGGTTCTTATCGTTAATGTTTTATATGGGTGTACGTAATTGTACCCCGTCAATGGAAAAATATGTGAAATTTTGTAAACACAATTTAATGAAATAAGGTGCCTCAGCTTAGCTCTTTCGTAGTGCATGTACCTTACCTTACACAGGGTGGATTCGTTCCGTTACCAATGCTGTAAATGAAATTATGGTGCGGAACAGGTCTAAATAAATATCCTTCGTTACAAAGTAATTAATGTTTTTATTAAGCACACAAATGAAAATAAATATTTGGTTAAATCAAAAAGTTCTATTATTAAATCTATTTTATAAAAATTCTGAACGTAAAATGATGCAAAACACGTGTCGTACGAAGTCCGGAGATTTCACTTAAGTTTATAAAGATTTTATTGCAATGTACACGGTACCTTATTAAATCCAGGAATATTTCTGTTATTTGAAATGGAGATGGTACAATTGCGCGTCCAAGACACTCAAAGGGTTCATTTACCATCAGAAACTTCCAGCTGCAGTTTGTTGACCTCGTTTTGTGTTGAAGTTTATTTTCTTCAAAAATATTTGTAATCCGTTACGATTTTCACCTTATTTGTGGTTTTTCGTAGGTAAGTAACTATTTTGTTGAATTATGCACTTATATTTCGTAATTACACTATTTATTTTCACTATAATATCAATTTTATTAGGACGATTCTAAATTCGCCCCTTTGCACGTGCGAATATCAACACCAACCTTTATCCATTGTTTTTATTAATTAATTTACGAAGTTCATCGCCATCCTGATCTTTTCATAGACGTATTTTATTGGTCGATCGAAAAATCAATATTATCTGAAGTTTCATAGTACAGGTATGGACTAAGCCAATTGTGGTTCGTTGAAATTTTATAAGTAAAAATTTTCTTATTTTTAGATTTGATTGTGTTCTTCTCAAGTGTTTCGTGGTTGGATAAATAAAGATGCTGGATATGAAATTTCCATACGCAGTTCATTAAGTTGTGACATGCCGAACTCACGTAACGATTTAACAAACTTATTTTAAATTTAACGCTAACATGGATTTTTACATTTATCAATTGATTAACAAATTTCTAACTTTTAAAATACCTTTCTTATTACTAACAATCTTTCATTTACTATTAATTAACATTTTTAACAATGACAAATATTAAAATGATGCATTTCAAATTTATTTTATTCACACCTGTTTTATGTCCCGTTTTCAACGAATCATATGACTTTAAGTTAAATTCCTTGGTATCGGATGAAGTTTTTCTGATTACTTTGATAAGTTACATGCTTTTATTCATAACAAAACTTTTGCTGAAATTTAAATGACGTACTTCCATTGACGTGGTATCTCGATACCGCAATATGTCTAGTCAATCAGAACGAGAAAATACATGTGCTACTGTCCCATTTGTTGGTACTCATGCACGACATACTGGACTGTCTAACCAGAATTTGTTAATTTAAGGAAATCTCTTGGGGAGGGGGTGAATAGTGCCAGGTGATAGGAACCCTGGGACGACAAAATCCTGAATTATAATTAATTATAGGCATATATAATAACCTACATTTATCTGTAACGCAAAATTGAGCCGACGATATATTCCCTCAGTGCGGGCTTTAGGCCGCACAACCTAAGCAATCACGAATCACAGTGCGGCCTTAAAACGGCACTTTTGTCTATTTATTTATTTATGACGCAGCTTTTATTCGTTTATTTTATGGTAACCAAACTCAAAAAGGTTTCAGTGTCAACCATGACAATCATGGACTAATAAAAAAGTAAGAAATAAATAAATGTGAAAAGAACTATATAAACTGAAGGTAATAATATGAATATTATGTTCTCTTGGTGTGAATTCTGAATTCAAAATGGATTTTTTTTTAAATGTAGATAATACATATTGTCATGTTCTGCTTATAAGAGATAGGGAGTGTGACGTAATTGGGTCAATTTATTAAAACACTCATAATTTAATTAATTCAATAAGACCATAACAGGCAATTACTAGATTGTATCTGGATTTTCTTCGATTGAAAGATTGTTTGACTGCTTCTGACTCACACATCCAGAAGATGCAAACGCTGGATTCTGGATTCTGGATGTAAGGACATGCCCATCGCAGTGTTTGTTTGAGGGACATCCCGTGGGGACATACCCTCTATATCTTTAGGCTTTTCGCTCACTAGGAGCACCTTAGCTTCAGGTTGGTTTTGGTCTTTTAAATCATCCATTGATTAGAAGTACATTTTCATCTTCCAGAGCTCCCCACCCGTCACAGAGTCCAACCAGGGGGACGCCACCCACGGCGCCAGGGCTACCCGAAAGATATAGTCCAAGTGTTTGCACACTCCGTCCTCTCCTAAGGGCGCGTCCTGCCGTTCCTCTGACGGAATCAGCCAAGCCGATTGATCCGGATGGACTAGTCCGGACCTCCCGTTTGAGTGGAAATCCAGGCCAAAGTGGAGTGTTGTCGGACCCAGGAGATCTAATCCGCTCCCTGGCCGACTCAGCCACCAGGACCCCTTCATCCCACCGTACGGGTCTCCACGCACGGCAATAACACGTGGGTGCCTGTATTAGTCAGATTCCTCTACGGTGACCATCATCCCGGTTCCCCGACTGCTGGTAGCCCAAGCACGGAGGGTTTTAGACCTCGGAAGACCGAACTCGAGGGGGTTTTAATTCCCTGACCCGTTTCCTAACAGGTACATGCCCACCGCTTCATCGGAACACACAAGCCCACTCACCACGACAAGGTTCAGGCACATTCGAGTGGTATATTGGTAATGTTTTGATTTAATAAAAAAAAATAAGAGAAACCAAATTAAATTAATTAGGCTTAGTTGTTAAAATAGGATTTGTGTAAATAAAATGAGTGACGATTTTGAGATTTGCGAATGCGCGAGTGGAGAATTTAGTGGGGTTTTGGAAATGATAAGGGAGCGAAGAAGATTCTCAAATGAACCGTCGAAGAATCAAGACGTGCTGTTGGAGTTTGAAAATAATTTTTGAATATTAAGTTGGAATTTTCGAGTCAGTCTTCAGCAAAGAAAGACGTAATTAATATTTCGATGATATAAAATAATTGGAGAAAATAGTATTTGGATATGGTTATCACTTTAATATTGTCTGAAAAAGTAAATTAAGTTCGATTGAATCTCAATTTTATGTTTGATGAAGAAATTTATGAAAATTTTTGGGACCACTGACGCTAACTTTGATGGTTATGTTCTATGGCGATGTGAATGGGAATTTATTGAAGAAAAAGCATTCAAATTACTTACCTGTTGTTGATTGTACGATTCGGAGGAAGATAATTATTCACTGGTCGTTCCTACCTGCTTTTGTTTGGTCCAAGATCAGAAGCTGTTTTTCAACGATAATCTTCACGCTTCTATGCTCCACGCAACACCGGCCGCATCGGAAAACTTCGGTAAGAGTTTTTTGTGACGCACTAACTATTTGATAAATAGACAAATCGTTTTAAAATTCGGGCGCGCATAAACTTTGGGGGATTTTATTTCGAATGTTTGACATTGTAAAATTTAATTTGTTTAGGTATAAGAAAACCAATATTTTGTCTAAATTATTTTTATTGTGTTAAATAAATTACATTAATTTCGTTTTGATAACGTTTGCGTTTAATTTCATTTTCATAGCAGTAGTAGATTGAAGAATAAACAGATACAATTTTCTATTTATTTGAGTCATCTTTATAAGAAAGATCACTGATTAAGGTGACGTGTATGAGTGTTTCGATTGATCTAGATGAACCCAATTTTCGACCCAAAGTCTCGAGTCTGTCATGCATAGCTGGTCGGAGCATTATTTAATTAAGTGCCATTTCATTCCCCGCTATATAAGTAAAAATTTTTAACCTGAACAGTAGCGAAACATGGCAATAGATATACATATTGCGGTGTTCCACTGAGATTGATACGCCAATGGCAATTCATTGAATCGTTAACTTATAAGAACCACAAACTTGCATAAGATTTCGAATCCGAAAGAATAAGTAAACAAAATTTAATTCAAATCGGTGAGGTAAAATACATTTGATATAAAGAAATTTATAAAGAATACAAAAGTTTTAAAACAAAAATGTAAATGAAACCAAATTGGATCCTATCAAAATTGTCAAATTGAATTTAGTTGTAAGAAATTTAAAAATTGTTATTTGTTTAGTTTTTAAAGTGTTAGATAATAATACTGTATAACGTTGCACGAACATAAAAGTTACATCTCGGTAAACGTAGTGTACTCCTTCAAAGTTTGAACAATCGGGTCAAAAATGGGTTGAACCTAAAACAGAAATAAAAAAATATTAGAATAGTGACACATGACAGTTGATGAAAATTAATACCTACAAATCAAAATATTTGATCAAGTACGTTGGAATTTTTGTAACCAAGGATAAGAATAACAAAAACAAAAGAGGTTCCTCAGCGTGGTCCAACGCGTGCAGACGTGTTAATTTTTGGTCTCCAGATTTTGGTAAAAATTTGCAAAAGTGCACATTTTTGAGGGACCTAAGTATTAAAAAAGTGTTTAGTCACGTTGATTATACGTGCAGAATATAAAATAGAAAGTGAAATTTACTTACTAGAGTAAAATTAATCAAAAAGTGCAACGACACAAGTTAATTTTATTTGTGCAAGAAAGATTGGTTTTGGATCCACTAATACGCATAAAGCACGAGGTTACGAACTGGAAAGCATGGTTAAAAGTTCGAGCAGACGAAACTATTTGTACAACAAAAAGGTACCAACTGTGAGTAAGCTTAACATTAATAAAACTATTAATTTTCATATGCAACGCGCGGTCACATTTAAAAAGTGCAACGATTATAAAAAATAAAATTTCCTTTTTAATATTAAGTTGTTGGGGTAATCATAATAAAAAACATTGTTCAAATTATTTTATGTGTTTAATAATTAATTTATCGTTTAAAATACATTACATTTTGTTGAATTTTGGATCATTATTTGGGAATTTTTGTGTTCTCGATTTATTAATTCCACAGATTAAGATTTAGAGGAAATTTCTCCAGAACCTACTCCGCAGGTAAGAAATCTCATGCAAGTAAAAGAAAGGTTAGCCGAGGCAATATTCATTTATTTACAATTTCAATTTTCGACAACGGAAATTCCGTTTTTCATTAACATTAATAAGAATTGCTATCGACGAGGTCAGATCCAGCCTCCTCATAGTAATATATATATTGTCGTGTCCCATTGATGAGAGATTAGGGGTATGATGTCATTAAGTCATTTGATCGAAACACTCATGATTTTATTAACTCAATATTAGACCATAATGGGTAATCACTTAGTTGTATCTGAGTTTTCCTTGATTGGAAGATTGATTGACTGCTTTGCCTCACATCCGGAAGATGCAGACGCTATTAAGATCTGAAAGAGATGAGAAAGTTTGCAAGGGACAAAATATTGATATTTGTATGGTTCAATAAAATAAAAGGAAACAAATTAGATTTATTTTATTTATTTGTGAATTTAAGATTTTTTGCGCAGAATAAGTAAAGTGACGGTTTGAGTAATTTGCGAATGCGCGAGTGAGAATCTGGTGGGATTTTGGAAGAATGATAAGGGAGCGAAGTGAAAGGGGACTCGGAAGCCGACCATCGAAGTGTAAAGTCGGGTCGATAGTATTTTGGAAATAAGTTTTGGACTCTCTAGAGACATTGGAGAGAAAGGATGTTAAGTTATGAAAAATAGTTTGAGAATCAATTTAAAAATTGTCAAGTCAGTCTTCAGTAACGGAAGACATAGTTAAAATTTTCGAAGAAAGTAATAATTGGATGGTGTTAGTAATTGATGATAATTTTATGGAAGGATATTATTTCACTGGTTATTCCTACCTGGTTTGTTTGGTTCGAGATTAGAAGCTATTTTGGGTCTACGATAACATTTACGATTCAACGCTCCGCGCATGACAACGACCGCATCAGAGAATTACGGAAGCACGATATACGTCGGTAAGAGTTTTTTCTTTTGTGACGCACTTTCTTTCTATTCGACAAATAGACAAATCGTTTTCGTTAAAATTCGGTTGCGCATAAACTTTGGTGAATTTAATTGCGAACATTTATTTGTAAAGTTTAATTTGTTTAATTTTGAGAAACCAATATTTTGTCTTTAAAAATTTTTATTATGTTGAATAAATTTTCATTGTTTTCGTTTCAATAATGTATGAGTTTGGTTTCATTTATAGCAGTCGTCGATCGAGGAGAAAACAGATACAATTTTTACATTTATTTAAGTAGCTTTTATAAGAAGGATCACAAATTAAGGTGACGTATTTGAGTATTTCGATCAATTTAAATGAGCCCACCTTTGACCCTGAGAGTTTTCATGTATCGCTGGCCGGTGCATAATTAATTAAGTGCCATATTATTATCCTCGCTATAAAAAATAAAAACAGTAGCAACACATGGCAATATATGTATATCAACGCTAGAAAAGTGATTTTGTACCAGTACAGTTACAGCGCTCTATCCTTCAAATGGAACCAGTTACTGATTTACATGCAACTCAAGTGCTACAAGTACCTTCAGAATAATCACAAATACTGGAAAACGCATGTAACTTTCGGGAAACTTTATATATTTAATTCAATTAGCAATTACGAAATTAACAAAGTTAAGGTTGAAGACGTGAAATTGAATTTGGATGATTTACATCATTCCATTGACATTAAAGAAGATACCGACACTACACAATTAACGCTGAACAGTTCAAATTTTTTCGAGTGTGAAATTTGTGGTACTAATCTTGCAAATATACAAAATTTAATACGTCATTTAAGAGCTCATAAAGACAGGAAATCATTTATATGTGATATTTGTAACCTTAAATGTGCAAAGAAATCAAATTTTGAAATTCATTACTCATATCGGCGAGAAACCGTTTAGTTGTCAAGTTTGTGGGTATAAATGTTCAGAAAACAAAACAATAAGTAAAACATCATTTAAGAACTCATACCGGCGAATAACCATTTAGTTGCACCTATAAATGCGCACAAAAAACACAACTGCAAAGGCATTTCAAATCTCATATGAAATAGTACCGATTAAAATATACATAATTATGTAGGGGAGAGGTGGCATGAAAGGGACGTTTTGTAGATAAATGTATTTTTAAAACATTTAAATATATTTTAAGATCAGTACATGTACTAATATTACGTATACAATAATTCTAAAGAACTTTAGATAAATAAACAATAATTAAAATCATTTCTGTATAAAAAATTAACAAAAATGTAAACCTATTGCTGTGTAATCTCTATCGAAATTTGCACACCCCGGGTTTGTGTTGAGCGCCAGCTTTTTTGAATAAAAGCAAATTTATAAAAATTAAAAAATGAAATTTCCAGGGGTGCAATTTCTCAAGAAATTCACGATCCTTGTCCCTCTTATAGCTCAGTCGTGGAGATTCATTCAAGGTGTGGTAGGTTCATGTTAAACTCAATTAAGGGATGCTGATTGAAGTTGAATACATATTTGTAAATTGAAAATTGGTGATGTAATAATATTCGAAGATAAACTAATTCGCCTTTGTTGTGATGATCTTTATAAATTGAAATGCTTACTGTCTTTGAGTTGAATCGATGAATAAAAGATTGTATTAAATCGAAAATAGCTTTATATTTACTAAAATAATTAAATCGCATGCGAACACAAACTACAGATAAATTTTTATCTGAGAAAATGACAATATTAAATACCAAATAAATCAAAAATGTAGGTCCAAAATTTCTTCTTGTGGCGTAGAAAAAGTTACAATGATAATACATAAAATATAATTAAAAGTTTGAATTACCTTTTTAAAATTTGAATAATCCTGTCTTATCAAAAGACATGCGCACTAAACATTTCACTAATGCACATTCGAAGAACTACACAGATCAGCTGATGATTGTTGTTGTGAAGGTTGCTCCTGGTTTCTTGAATATACGGCGTTAATACATGAAATCAAATTGTTGATCACGTTGAGTTGATCAATTGGAATGCTGGTAAGTTGTTTTGTTATTATTTACTTCCATGATATTTATTGTGACTCAAATTTAAATACATTTTGTTTGTAGGCGTCTTCATTGACTCGGTAGCCATTGTTATAAGATTGCATCATTGGACGTTTGGATCATTTTAATTTTGATTGTTCATACTGGAACCACACACGTCTTGTACTTCCAAGCGTTCGAGTAAGACCTTTCTTCTACGGAGCTGCACATCCGATCATTTCAAGCGTTAAAAATAGACTGTCCGATTTTGATGCGCTGTTCATGAAAATCGGTCAAATTTTCTTATCAGTAAGTCAAATTTGTTACCTTTTTGAATTTATAATAACCAAATGTTTTGATATTTTCAGGAGAGCTTCCATATATGATGACTTGATTAATTGAGTGGTTCCCAGACGTCTCGTGAATACAGAAGCAGTTTGTAAGCAAGATTTAGTTGAACTCTTGACCTTTTTCTTATCATGAAGCTCGTTATCAATTTTGAAGCGAAAATGAACTCTATTTACCTTTTTATAGACTTTCAGTGGCAAATTATGACCATTAGAGAGAGTAGATCATTTAACAAATTTCTATATAATTGGTTTGACACAGTATTTGTTATTCATGGAATAAATTCCATTTTTGTAACGTACAATTTTTGGTTATGTTCTCTGTGATAACACTTCACAGCAAATTTACCATTTTTGACTTAAATAATCTTTTTTACCAAATTTTGAAGTGGCAATAATCTTCATGAATTTATTTTACAGCTTTATTTATCATTTATCAATGCTTAAAGATCTTTGTATGCTCATAATATAGAGAAATTGCGAAATTGGTTTATCTTTCTTATCTGTAAAGTTTTAATGAGGTCAAATTTTGTGTGAAATTTTAATATGAGTTAGAAATTCAATAATTTGCACTGGCCTGGTAGCTTGAGACACAGCACTATGTATATGTCCCATTCTAGCCACCACATAGGCTTGAAAGGGACACGTTTAGGATTGAAAGGGACACATACAACGGCATTCACATTAGGTGTGACAAACCAATTGCAAATGAAAAATAAGCTTTAACTCTTGTAGATCCTGTAACGAAATAAATAATTTTAGTTAATCGGCTTATATAATTTGGGAACAAATTTCAGCCGATGTAAATATTTTTGAGATTTACAGGTTAATGGCAGGAATCTGCAAAAAGAATTAGGTTACCTTAATGCCGACAAATTTTAATTAACCTAAATTATACAAATTCTGTTTAGATGACACTAGAGAAAGACACGAATTTGTAAGTTTTAGCCACTACTAAAAGAAGGTCCTAGATTTCTCATGTATAAATATCGTATGTTTTTGGTTTCGCAAGGCGTACGTTCTCCTGAAGGTGTTCACGGTTCGCAAGACGCTTTCATTTCCTTGTCCACCTACCATCCCCGAGATGCTTTCGGTTTAACAAGGCAACTCGCTCCTGTACGTTTTGGTTAACAAGACGTAGGTCCATCCGAGAGTGTTTTCGATCATTGCAAGGCACTCTGACAAAACCCCCGTCCTGTACTCATTTCTTCCTGAGGTACAAGTAAGGTCACTGCTCCGGCCATTTTTAGGTTAGAATTCAGGGGGCCAGTTTTGTCATTGGTAGGTGTGAAGTTTTCAAAGTCCCAGAAGTCAATACTTTTTGTTTGGTGTACAAAAGTAAATATTAGAGTAATTATCACCCCTCGGTAGTTAGTAGTTTAAGATTATTAAAGTAAGAATCACCTACCGTTTTAAGGGGAATCCAAATTAGTTGTTTTGTTGTTGTTGATAATAAGTTATCAAGTAGAAGCCAAAATAACCTGCACCCGTTCGTTTGCGCGATTCATTAGGTTTGTTTCATCGCGTACAAATTGAACAGTTCAGAACAGTTCTATAACTACTGATTCAAGTTCTAATACGCATGCGTTCGCAATAATTACTTTAGAACTAATATGAACTAGTAGTAGATAAGAAAAAAGTGTGATGAAACGGTTTTACACTATTCGGAAAAACTCGGACGTAGGATTGACTCGGGTTTTAAGTTGACATTTATTAAAACCTAACCTAAATTTGTTTTCGCAAAACATACGTAAATGTATATTTATTTACATTCAATTCAAAAATGAGTGATTCAGATTTCAGTGATTTCGATTATGATATTGGCAATATCTCTAGTGATGATGGGGACGAGGAAATTTTGCTTGCACAATTTAACACAAAAGTGCGTAATGAGAATTTTTTAAGTACTAGTCTTATTCAGTTTAAAAATATTATTGCAAATCATTTTCAGATGAAACTGTCGTACATTACGACGATAAGACTTTTTTTGACCACTTTCGCGTGACGAGACAACTGACCACAGAAATCGCCAAAAGATATCGACTTTGTGAATATTATAATAAAGAATCGGGAAGGTTTGGAAAGATTTCAGCAATAGATCAGGTAGTGTTATTGACATTTATTTGTAAAATAAAAATTGTACTTATATTTTTATTACAGGTATTGGTGTTTTTGTGGTTCATCGGACATGAAAGTGTTGGTTTTCGTGATGTTTCGGACAGATTTAATATTGCAGAAGCTTCATTGCACCGGATAATAAAACGGGTTTCAGTTTTTTTAAGTAATTTGTCTCCCGAAATAATTACTTGGCCTAACAATGAAGAAAAGCAGGATATAGAAAGTTATTTTCGAAACAAAGGGTTTCCAAACATTATAGGTGCTATAGATGGTTGCCATTGTAGATTAGATAAGCCACAATTAGATGCTGATTCTTATATAAATAGGAAAGGATATTATTCGGTTCAAGTAAGAATTTAAAATTGTAATATTATTTAAAAGAGTAATTTGTCTACTTCCAGATGCAAGTTGTAAGTGACCACAGAAGAAAAATTAGAGATGTTTTTATTGGCTTTCCAGGATCTGTACACGATAGCCGCGTTTTTAGAAATTCGCCTTTATATGATAGCCTCGAGGAAAAATGTGGTCCATATTTTTTACTAGGAGACAGTGGTTATCCTTTAACAACAAAATTGTTGACACCTTTTAAGGATAGAGGTCAACTTAATCATCATCAAATTAACTATAACTTACTGCTTGCAAAAAATCGTTATGTTATTGAACATTGCTTTGGAATTTTAAAATAAAAATTTCGTCAACTTTACCATATAAAACTACGCAACATGGTGTATATCGTTTACTTTATAAGAGCAGCTTGTGTTCTTCATAATTTAGCACTAGATGATAATTTAGCATTAGACGAAATAGAATTAAACATCGATGCAAATATAATTCAAGGCAACTTCGAAGACGATGGGAATAATGAAGTCGAAAATCAAAACGCTTTAGCCATTAGGAATGACATAGCTTATAATCTACCATTACTAAATAATGTACAGTAATAATTTTATACTAATAAATAATGTTTATATTTTCTTTTTAAACTAATTAACTAAAACAAAAATAATAAATTCCTAAAAACAATAAACAAAATATTACCCTAATAAAACTACATAATAAGGGTGTTCACGAGGGCTTCGTAGTTTCCATGATAGTTTCGTACTTGCGTATGACAGCCATGTGACATTCGTACTTTAAACAACCAATCACAATTTCGCTACGACCGGTAAAAACGGTGTTTACGAGATTTTTATTTTAAGGATATGATTATGAAGCGAAACTTCCTTGATTGTGATTGGTTGTTTAAAGTACGAATGTCACATGGCTGTCATACGCAAGTACGAAACTACCATGGAAACTACGACGGCCTCGTGAACACCCTTATTATTTGAACTTAACATTTTTTTATAAAGTGGATTTTCAATTTTTAAATATTTTCCATTATGCTCAATTTTTTTTCAAGAAGTTGATTTCTCTTCTCCATTACTTCAATCTTCTTTTCTTCTTGGATTAATCTTTTCTCTTCTTGGATTAATCTTTTCTCCTGATATGTTTTTCTGTCTTCTCTAATTTTTTCCAAAACTGTTTTTTCTCTCGATGTATTATTTCTTCTCATCTTTGTTCCTCTTTCGTCGATCATTAAAGTTTCTGTTAGTCTTCCTTCAACCTCTGCAGAGGTCGAAGGAATATTCATCGGCTGCTGCGTATTTTCCCTATGATCCATGTCGTTAGGAACGCTAGCAGCGGTTGCTAGTAGTAACACTGGATTTATTGATTTTTTTTCCCCAACACTTTCTCCATTTCTTCGGCGTATTCGAAAAATTTTCGCCCACGCCCTGTCGAAGTTTTATTCTCAACGTATTTTTTATAACTTCGTTCTAATACTTTCCACCTGTTCTCACACGCACTTTTTGAATATTCTTCGTTTAAAATTTTAGAGAGTTCCATGGCAACATACCCCCACATAACTTTAAAGTTCCTTATTTTTAAGGTGCCCACTTGACACCTATATTTTGGATACTATAAGTCTATCAACACTTTTGTCGAATTGGTACTCCAAAAGGTTGAGTTTTTCACTGGAGTTCCACCTTCTGGGTTACCATTGGAAATTGAATCATTCTGACGAACTGAGAGCAACAAAATTCCTAATTTATATTACAGTTAAAGAAAATACCCAACTTACCTTGCAGTTCGTCCATATTCAAGAAATATTTAAAATAATATTTTAGCTTTTATTAACAGAATTAATTTAACGGCGCGAAAGGGTATCTCAGCTTTTCTTAATGGCGGGAAATACACGTATTCGTACGAGTACGTCTTCAGTCGGGATATTATGGGCGGTCTTGAACTACAAGTTCTTGCTGGTTCTTGCTTCTGGACAAGTACTGATTTGAACCATTCTGAACTGTCCTAAAAATCACAAGTAGGCTGATGAAACAGCGGACTATCAGTTCGTAAAACTAGTAGTTCATATTTTAACGTTTGATGAAACAGATTTTAGTTAAAGAGCATGCGCATAGCTCTAGAACTAACGAGAACTCGTCGATGAAACAAACCTATTATTTACTAAGAAACGTCAAGTCAGATGAACTACTACGACAGGACCGTAGTCAGCCCCTTGTGTATAATATTAATTTACCTTTTAAAGTTTGTAAATAGATTGTAAATAATTCATTAATAAATAACCGAATCTTGTAAATATTAAAAATGTTCCAATTTCAATTAGAATAAATATTATTTTTAAGAGTTTTGATTTTTCTTTTTACATAGTTTAAATTCCCCAAAAGTCTCTTATATTAGATAAGAGTGGCGCCCGCATTGTTGATAAGTAAGAGAAGAGAAAAATTACATTTCGGCCAAATAAGCCCCCCCCCCTGGCCCACGCTCACGTAAGCTACCCGCAGTAGCAATTTGGGTTGCTACAATCCCTCATTATTTAGGGGTGGGGGTAGTTTAACTACTATATCCTGCTTTTCAATATCTGCGACGTCTTCCTTCTCAGGATAAATAAAATGATAACTTTGATTAACTTTTTTTAAGAACTTAACAGTGACTTCCCCGTTTTCCATTATTTGGATTATTTCTCCAACAAAATTTTTAAACAATTTTTTTTACACAAATTTAACCACAACAAAATCTCCCACATTAAAAGTTTCGTTTTCGGTGAGTGACGCATCTTCTTCAACTTCGTTGCTCACGTTAAATGAATTATAGCTTTCCGCATAGTCAATATCTTCTTCACTACTATTTTCACTGCTACTAGATTGCAATATCTTTCTTTTAACTCCTTTTTTTTTCAAACCAATTCGATTGTTAACTTTACCTAATTTCATTTTCTTCTGTGAGCAGCGTTTCTCTATTTCGGTCTTCTCTGGAAGTTATAATTCGACTAGAACCCTCTTTTCGTCCCCTCTGCTTAGTAGGTTGTCTTGCAGGTGCTTTTGGAAATTGTCGAATTGAAGCAGGCGACACAACTGGAGATTCTTCGATCGAACAGGACGGCCGTGGTTCAACTAAATTTTGATTTTGCAATTCAACTTGTTTATTTGGATCCTCGTGATCTGTTACAGATGCATATAGAAAATCTTGCTCATCCCAGGATAAATCCCAGCCTTTAGAAATCCAGAACATATATTCTTGGGTGTAAATGCACCCATGAATGCCGATTTCGCAAATTTTGGTAGATGATAAATTGCTGGCATGGATTTAGCTATATCAAATTCTGATGCTGCAGATCTAATGGACATTTTACCTTCTAATACAGTATTTATGGCTGTCTGTATCACTTCTTTGGATTTTCGCATTCTTTTTTTGACTTTGGTGTTCATATTGCAGAATAACTTAAATCTGCAATAAAAACGCAATAAACAACTCAATACTTAGACTGTCTATTTTAACTCAAAACACTTTCACTAACTTTATTTTGTAACTAACTCTAAATATATCTCAAACAGTAAATACACGTTTTTATTAACTTAACTCGCGAAAATACATAACCTTCTCTAGCTTCTAAACAACTATATCTGATAACGCTTGGTTTTGTTTCATAATTAGTTACCATGTGTGGCATCTACCAGTCATAAGTAGAAGTTTATAATATTAGTTATTTACTGTTTTATTAACTGTCCCTTTCAAAACTTGTCCCTTTCGTGCCACCTCTCCCCTAACTTTAAAGCTGAATTTCTTCAATTACATATTTATATTGCTAAAACATCCAGGATGGAAGAAAAATATTCAAAATGAAATTTATTTGGACCACTTCCGGTGCCAGCTTATAAAAGGGCTGCATTGAGAGCTGATAAGGGTGTGCTTTTGAAGACACTAACCAGCGAATGCCTCCCACATTTTTCGTGCGTTTAAGTGCGATAATCTGATAATCTGAAAACACTCGGAAATTCAGAAACTTGGTAAAAAAAAATAAGATAAAATGCAATGATAAAAATCAGTTGCTCAAGTTAGAAAGGGGTTAATTTGTCAAGTAAAGTTGTAAGTGTAAGGAACATTTTGTCTATGAATACGGCCGTAAATAAATTAGTAAATATTAATTGATAATTTTTAAAATACAAGAAGTTATTCAATTTGAAATTTGCCGCCACCACTATGTCGAACGTAAGCAATTTTAGATAAATCTCTTTTTAGTTCTATTAGATGGCGCTAATGTCGACGTTAATGTCGCAATTTTATAATTTTGTCTAGCAGTGATTTGTCAACTATAGCAGTAGTTTTCTAAATCGATAACATATATAATCAATGCAATTAACGCTTTCGTTGAACAAAAGTGATTTTACACCCGTACAGTTACAGTGCTCCATCTTCGAAATGGAACCAGTTACCGATTTACATGCATCTCAAGTGCTACCTTCCGAGGAATCACAAATTGTAGAAAACGCAGGTAAATTTTTGGACACTCCATATTCAATTAGCAATTTCGAAATTAAAAGAGAAGAGGTGGAAGATGTGAAATTTAATTTAGAAGATTTGCATCATTCCATTGATATTAAAGAAGATACCGACAAGACAGATTTAACGCTGAATTGTTCAAAATATTTTGAGTGTGCAATTTGTGGTTATAAACTTGCTCTTAAACAAACTTTAATACGTCATTTAAGAGCTCATAAAAAAAAGGGCAGGAAATCATTTATTTGCAATATTTGTAACGTCAAATGTGCCTACAAATCACAGTTTGAAATCCATTTAAGAACTCATACCGTCGAAAAACAGTTTAATTGTGATATTTGTGAGTATACTTGTGCAGATAAATCAAGCTTACGAAAACATTTAAGAACTCATACAGGCGAAAAACTGTGGAGTTGTGGAATTTGTGAGTATACTTGTGCACATAAATCAGGCTTACAAAGACATTTAAGAACTCATACCGGTGAAAAACCATTTAGTTGTGGTATTTGTGAGTATACTTGTGCAGATAAATCAAGCTTACGAAACCATTTAAGAACTCACACCGGCGAAAAACCGTGGAGTTGTGGAATTTGTGAGTATACTTGTGCACGGAAATCAAGCTTACAAAGACATTTAAGAATTCATACCGGTGAAAAACCATTTAGTTGTGGTATTTGTGAGTATACTTGTGCCTGGGAATCAGCCTTACGAAATCATTTAAAAACTCATACCGGCGAAAAACCATTTAGTTGTAATATTTGTGAGTATACTTGTGCATGGAAATCAGCCTTACAAAGACATTTAAAAACTCATACAGGCGAGAAACCGTTCACTTGTGATAGTTGCGCCTATAAATGTGCACATAAAAAGCAATTGCAAAAGCATTTAAAATCTCATATGTAGTAACCATAGATATATTGCTGTGATACTCGGCAAAAATTAAGTTTATTTCCACTTCCAAATAATTTTCCCTCCTTCATAACCCATCCACTTTCAATTAAATACATTTTATTTAGCTATTCAATTTGTTCATAATATATTAAATTTTTATAATTACTTCTCAGAATTACAAGATTATTGGGGCGGTCCTAGCAAGATTTTCAGGTGGTGCGAGATCTTATTTTGGCGCCCCCTCCCTCCCCCCCATTTTTTTTTAATTTGATGAAATTTTTTCAAAAAAAAATTTAAAAAAAAAAATATAAAAAGAAATTTTAAATTTTATTTATTGGCAGCAGAGAGTTTTTAGACTAAAGATACGATAATATGTGTTTAAAAAGATTTATTTAATCAAATTAAGAAATAAAAAAATTAACTACAAAGCCACTTTTCTCGCTTTTGCACCTGCAAATTTTTTTATTACTTCGGAATAATCTAAGTCCTTGCCAATATTATTTTCTATGGACAAAATTGCTAAATCTGAAAGTCGCTCCTGACACATAGTCGAACGTAGATAAGTTGTTAATCAGCTTTAATTTACTGAAGCTTCGTTCTCCATTGGCGACCGTTACAGGTATGGTTAACAGAATCCGAAGTGCTGTCCACACATTCGGAAATATATCCTGCCAACCATTTGTTTTAATAAGTTGAAGAACTTTTATTGGTTCTGCTGATTCAATGTCTTTCAACAGTGGATTCAGGTGTAAAAGTTCCTCAACCAATTCACAACCAGATATGTCATATTTTTCCCCATCGGTTAAACTTATCTCTAAATTCTCACATGCTTTGTCCAATTTTGTCTTTTCAGGAATTTCTTTGATATTGTACAAAAATGACCATACATCATTAAATTTCGATAGTTGTAAAAATCTATTAACCAACGCATTTTCAATTGTATCGATCATGGGGTAAAAGACGCTTATTTTAAACAACTTTTCGGGATCCGTTGCACAGAGAGAAATAATGAGTAGTATTTACAAAAATATATGTACATTCTTAAAAGATGGTAATTGTTTTTGGCCAAGAAAGGCATTTTAACAATGTACAACAGTATGTTTTAAATATTACCACGAGGAATGAACAGTGGCTGTTTTACATTGTACCAAATAATTTGTAGCTTTTATGATATATATTGTAAACATATTTGTAGTATTTACAGATCAATTATACATATAACAAATGATTTTATAAATTGGATAAGTAGTATTAACAGATGATTTGTACAAAGAACCATCACTTCTGTAATTACACTGGTACTATTTACAGATTATTATTATTCTAACAGGAACCATTAGTTTTGTAATTTCATTGGTAGTATTTATAATTGAATAATTGTAACGGAAACAATTGGTTTTGTAAAATTCACTGGTACTATCCACAGATGATTTCTAAAAGAAATTACTAGTTTTCAGGGGTGGGCAAAATACATTTCAAATGTATTTGAAATACATTTTACAAAATACATTTATGAAAATACAAAATACAATTGACAAAATACAGTATTTCAAATACAAGATGCAGTATTATGTTATAATAACATAATAATAACATAGTACGAGTAAGGTATATTATGTTATAATGACATGAATAAATGGATTTTGTATTTTAGAAACTGCATCCTGTATTTGAAATTCTGTATTTTGTAATTTGTATTTTCATAAATGTATTTTGTAAAATGTATTTCAAATACATTTGATGCCCACCCCTGCTAGTTTTGTAATCCCATTGGTATCTAATTCTTTCATAAAAACTGCATTGTTTATGCTAATAAATATTGATTTTGTAAAAGTAATTTTAAAGAAGCCACTGGTTAATTAAATTTATGATTTGTACCTGATCTGAAATGGGCAAAATGTGTTTAAATCATTAAAATTAGATAAATTTATTATGTATTTTATTATAAAAACTTTAAAAAAATACAATGTAAAAATAAGCAAACTTCTTTATATTGAACAATAAATGCAAACAAATTAAAGTCAAAAAATTAAAATTAAAATTTACGAATGTACAGTAATCGAGCATCAATTTTTAATAACATGTAATAACAAACTAACACTTGTATGAACTCCACAAGTGGATGTATCTTTTATATTATAAAAATATTTATTAATAAGTTGCCACACAGCTTCACTTTCTTTTGGATATGAAAAATTAAAAACAAACAAAATCATGAAACAAACGTCCAAAGCTCTCAAAATGTTATGAAATCTAAATTTGATATTATCCCAGTACACATAAATTACCTTTGGATCTAAAATGTTCTCTCCAATTACTCCTATGCAGGGTTGGATACTTGATCGATGTTCATTTTGATGAGCAATATAAGAATCCCATGCGGTTACTGTAGGATGAATATTAATAATTGACAGCTGAGAATCTTTAATTGTGAATCTTTTTGTACGTTTAGTACCATCGCTAACTTTGACAACACTTCTTGTCGTCGGAGCCAAAATAATAGGTAGCAAGTATAGCAATCCTGCATTACGACCATCTAGAAGTTTTAACCAAGTTAAAAATTATTGTTATTTATATCTGAAAATTATAAATTTACCTTCTGTTAAACTGTTTTTGTACATTTAGTTGTGTAAAAAGTGTCATACTTTCTAAATCTTTAATTTTTTCTTTCAATACCGGCAATAACTTCTCAAAAAAGGTATCAAATGCTTCATATATCTTCGTGTGGCATCCATATAAATAATTAAAATCGTTAGAAATCTGAATAAAACGTAAATTAATAAAATTATAATTGTTAAAAATCTATCCAACTTACCAATGTATTGCTATGTGCTGACGTAGCCTCACGTTGGGCTAGCCAAAAAGTGCTGTGTTGCCCCGGAGCTTTATTAGGCTTGCACTCTGTGTAGTTAATGTCTTGTACGAGTGTACGTAAATGTACCTCGTCAATAAAAATGATTGTAAAATTACTTGATAAATTGCAATAAAATAAACTTTCACCTCGGCTTTGACTATTTCGGAGAGCACTGACTTACCTAATCTCAAGTTGGGCCCTTTCCTTGACCAAGTTGTGTTACTGAAATATAAATTACTGGTCGTTGGAAAATAAGGTTGTACAAACAAATTATGCTCCGTTGTTAAAAGAATAATAATTTTATTTTAAATAGTGCAAATGAAAATAGAAAAATGAAATAGAAATGTTTAAATTTATTGACAAAATCTTAAAATTAAAACTTTAAACGGGTTAACGCACGCGTGTTTCAGTTACCAAAAATTTTCACTAATTTTTATGTAATAACTTTTAATGTGCATTTACCTTAATAAATGTAGGGAATTTCTTATTCCTAGTTGTTAACAGCATACAATAGGATGGTTTTGCCTGGCCGATGACCTTCAGTTACTAATAATAATCCAGATAAGTTTTCTTGTGTAGTGTTGAACCACGTTTTTATGCAGCACCAAATTTTCAAAAATAAACACAATCACTTTATAAATTCAACGAAATTGACTTTTTTAACACGTAAGTAATTTTGCTTTAATGATCTCTTTACTTTTCATACGGTTTTAAAACAATTTTCTCCCTATTTATTTAATTTTTAGGAGACGCAAATAAATTTTACCACCATTAAATTCAAGAATCAACTTATTATTATTTTCATCAATTGTTTTCCATAGTTACTTGTATTTTCAAAGCATTCCTGATTTCGTTCCCTTTGGTCGATATAAAAATCAATATATTTGACGTAAAATTTCCAGGTTCGTACTTGGCCCAAAATAATTTGTAAAATTTTTAATAAAATTTTTATGTTTCAGATTTATTTGAAGTACCAGCCTCTTCTGTGATCATCCAGTAAAGTTTTAAAAAGAAAATGTTTTTCTCGTTCGTGGTACATTGAGTTACGAAGCACTTTTAACACATGTAAAATTTTGTTATTTTAAAAGTTTTACGTTTTAACACATTTTTATAACTAATGTTTTGAACAATTATTTTGATTTCAAATTACATTTCTTATAATTACTTAAATTAATTTACAATTTTAACAAACATTTTTATAACAGAATCAAAACGTTGCATTTGAATTTATTTTGTCCTCTCGTTCCGCGACCTTATGTTTACATAAATTATGACGTTAAAGCAGATTCTTGGTGTCAGATGAAACCTTTACTTTCGAACAAATAAGTCATGTGCTATCTTTATCAATAAATAAAACCTTGAATCAAAACGTGATCATTTCTATTGACGTGGCCGTGGTACATAGCATTTACCCCCTGTTAATTAAAATTTATCCGAAAACACTTAATTTTTGTGATAAATTTCTTAATTAACACACGTGCGTTTATTCATAAACACATCAAACTAAATTTATAATGTGGCGTTATTAAATACCTTTATCAAATTATTAACTCTAATGCAAAAATATGAATTTAACTAAATAAATTAAAATAAATGTTCAAATAATTTACTAACTGTTTATAAAATTCAAATTATCCTAATTAATTAACCTAACTAACTAATCTGACCAAGATTGATTTTTTTACCTTTTTTATAATTGCTCTTTTTACTAGCATGTTTATACCATTCGTTGTTTCATATTTTGATTTATTTCAAATTTTAACTACTTGATTAATTTCATTACTTGGTTGTTAACCATGTAAACTTTATTTATTCAATTCTGATTCCCTTTGTTTAAGTAATTGTTTTATTTCAATTTTCATTTAATCATATTTTGTGACCTAAATTATCTTTTCTTTTAATTATATTTGGTATCCCCTAATAAATTCTTTATCATCATATTTTTATTATCATATTCATTTATTTTCCCCCCCGTAATAATTCATAATCTTTATTCATATTTCCACATAATCATCATCATATTCAATCATATTTTTCCCCTAATATTTATAATTCTTCATATTTCAATATTAAACATATTCTTGGATACCATTTATTTTAAAACTCCTATTCTTACGATCTGTTATTTGTCATTTTATTTCTTTCATTTCTGGTCACCTAATAATTTCATTTTAAAAAAACTGATCTATTTAAATAATTTTACTTTCGCGCATTTTATAACTGAACCTCATTAAATAAATTAAAATTTTCAATAATTATTTTGTTCTCTTACATTTATTGTTATTTTCAAGCGTAGCATTTTCAAAATTTCATCTTGGTCAAATTATTTTCAGACAAAATCATATTTACAATTGTAATGTTTGGTCCTATTTTACTATTTTCCCAGCGGTTTTTTTTTTATAGATGTTGTTATTATTAATTTCAAATTAAGTTTCGCCATTTCAATTCTTGCTATTCTCCTGAGCGGTCATTTTTAAAAGTTGTTATTTATTTAATTTTCCTTTTTAAGTTTAAGTTTCGCCGTTGGCGTTTTCAATCATAATAGTCCCATCGTCCCATCGATAAATCATGTCGATGTGGAATCGACCTCTTATTAAATCCGAATCGGGATGCCTTATTTGGTAGGTACATTCGCCTACTTTTTCATCTATGATGAAGGGTCCTTCATAGGGAAGTTGAAGTTTCTGACACTCATTGTGCTCTCTTCGTCCCAATCGTAATTTTTTTATAATCACCCATTCTCCTATTCCAAAATTGCATTTTTTCTTGATTTTCTTGTTCATCTTTCTTGTGTATTTTTGACTTCTTTTCTTGAGTCTTTTCCTAACTTCTTCAAGTATTTCATCATGTTCTTTTTCAGATTGATTATATACCCATGGCCTTTCCGGTTGTTGGTTTAACATGAGGAAATGTGGCGTTCTTTCCGTCGCTATGCTTGGGGTATGATTAATGAAGTTTTCTACTATTTCGAGTTTACTATGCCATGAAGGTTGATCATCGTGTACCAGGAGTCTGAGGAATTTAATCGTCTCTTGGACATACCTCTCACAGATGTTTCCTTGTGGATGTCGTATGGAACAATACGTGACTTTCACGCCACGTTCTTCCCAATGCTGTCTAAAACGTTGGTTATCGAAGTAAGTTGCATTATCAACTAAAATTCTTTTTGGCTTAATGATTTCATTACAGAAACGATCCAGAAGTTCCAGCGAAATGTCCGTTGTACATGATACGGTTGGATATAATTGGACGAATTTTGTGAAAGCATCAACTACGACGAAGATGTTATGAAACTCACTACTGGCTATTAAATTACCGATATAATCAACTGCAACTAACTCCCCAGGTTGTTCTAGTTTTAAGCTTTGCACGATATTTTGGTTATGAAAATTTTTAAATTTCCCCATTTGGCATAATGTACATTGGTTAATGGTACGCTTTATAATTTTTAAATCTTTATGGCAGAAGTAATTTTCCCTGAACATAAGCCATGTTTTCTTGATACCAGCGTGCCCAAATTTTAAATGTAACGCGTTTGTAATATTTATTGTGGTAGGTTCATCTACCACATATAATTCTAAATTTCTCAAAGTTTTTATGATTACGTTATCTTTATATTTAAATGAATTTGTATTTTCTTGATCGTTATTATCTAATTTAATTTTTAAGCTATCAAAACATTCATTTTCCTGAGCTAACAAAACATCCTGACGTGTAAACGGAATTTCGTCATCAACCAGTTGGTTTAATGCGATTAAAATTTCTTTAGGCTTATTTACCGGGTTATCTTTTCTACTAAGCGCGTCTGCAATAATATTATTTTTGCCTTTAATGTGCACGATGTCGAATGAGTACTCCATAATGAGCAAACTCCACCGATAAATTCTATTATTCGTGAATTTTGTACGCATTAAAAACGTTAACGCGGAGTGATCAGTGTGTATTTCAAAACGGTTGCCGATTAGGTAGAATTTTAATTTTGTGAGCGCAAACACGATAGCTAACATTTCTTTCTCGGACGTGGAATAATTAAGCTCCGATTTCTTTAAAGTTCGCGAAACAAAACTTATCGGTTCTTCCTCCCCGTCACGCATCTGTATTAGGGCGCCTCCGACCGCAAAATGACTGGCGTCTGTCTTTAGTATAAACTTTTCTTTAAAATTAGGATGTAGTAGTTTGACGTTCTCATATAACGTGTTTTTCATTTGCTCAAAAGCCTTTTGTTTATCATCGTCCCATTTCCATCTTACCGATTTCCTCAATAGCTCAAGTAACGGAACTGTTAAATTGGAATAGTTAGGTACGAACCTTTTATAATAATTCATTAACCCTAAAAATGATCTTAATGACTTTAAGTTAAATGGTCTACGGTAATTCTTAATTTCGATTATTTTCCCATCGTCTATCTTAATACCCTCGTTTGAAATTATGTAACCCAAATATTGAACTTGCGTCTTGTAGAACTCACATTTTTCTATGTTGAGCTTCAAGTCTGCGTCATTTAATGCTTTTAAAATTTTATCTATGTGAACTTTATGAATTTCTTCATTTTCGCTGAAGATTATTATGTCATCAACATAGTGTGCACAAAAATGACTAAATTGGTTGAGGATAACTTGTAATGCACCGATGAGTGCCGCGCTGCTAGTGGATAATCCAAATGGAACAACTCGAAAGATATACGTGTTACCATCTACGCTAAAACCTGTGTATTGTTGTGAGTCTTCATGCAATTTAATTAGCCAAAACGAATTTCTTAAGTCGAGTTTACTGAAAGTTTTTGATGATCCCAATTTTGATAATAATGACTCCATAGTTTCCGGACTCTCGAACTGGGGTTTTGTAACTGCGTTTAACCCCCTCGCGTCTAAACATAATCTTAAACTCCCGTCTTTCTTTTTAACAATAACGAGTGGGTTTAAATAAGCTGTAGGAGATTTTACTATGATGCCGTCCTTTAGCATCTTTTGAATTTCTAATTGCACCTGCTGTTTGTAACTTTGCGGGATAGGGTAGGTTTTGCAGCGGAATAGCTTGTCCTTGATAATTTGCAGCTTGTGCACGTAATTTTTCGCGGTACCCGACTCTTGATTTATCAATGCATCGTATTTCATGAATAACTTTATGACGTCGTGGGTGGAATCATTTGGACAATCTAATTTTATGTTTTTCAAATCCCCTTTGTTTTTATTTATTAACTGTGTATCCCAATTAACATTTCTTAAACCTTCTTCCCTGTCATAATTAACATAATTAACATTGTATTCCCCTTCTATTGAATTTTCTACTAACATTTCCGGTTCATTCCCATCAGTGATTTGATTACCTAAATTGTTTGTCCATGTGATCTCTTTGTTTAATATTTTTACTACCTTCCGTTCTGCATCAATGATCATATTAAATTTATTAATTAAGTCGATTCCGAGTATGCATTGCATGGATAAATTTTTAATAATTAAAATTGATTCTTTTATGATTACATCCCCTATTTTAATTGTTGCGAGTACGCTTTCGTTCGCAGATGAGAACTTTTTCTGGTTTGGCGTTACCAAATTTACTATCTTTGTTTTTAAAATTGAATCTTTAAAATTTTCTTGATTTTTCGAAATTACCCCCTGATTTATTAATGAAATTTCTGCCCCTGTATCTATTAAACAATTTACCTGAACGTTATTAATGTTTACCATAATGTATGGCAACAAATCAAATTTATTTTCATTATTTAACCCCCCCGTATTTTCGATACTGATAAACTCTTTGGGATGCTGATAAGAGCTTATCTGCATATTCATTGGCACGCCGTTTATTGAAAATCCTGTGGGGAAGATGCTTCTTCTTCCACAGCAGGTGTCCTATTTATCGTAACACTATTAATCGGTCGGTTTTCTGTATTGGCTGACGTTCGGTTTGGAAAACGTTCGTCACCCCCTTGTTGGTTGTCCCGATCGTTCGTGCGATGGTCATAACTACGCCAATTTGACTCAAATCTACCTCCTCTCTGGAAACGTCCACGATAACCCTGATTATAATTTCTATTATTTCCGTAATATTTACCTCGACCAAAATTACCTCTGTTAGAGTTGTATCCCGCATTGCGATCGTCCTGACTATCCCGATTGTTTGCATTGAAGTTATTATTAGCGCCCCTGCGATTTTCAAAATTGTTGTACCCCGTATGATTATTATTATTTTGATTGTAATTTCCCGATCTTTCATACCGGTTGTACCTGTTGTCCCGATTATTGCGATTGTCGTTCCCGTTATTGTAATAAGTGCGCTGGTTATTTGAGTCGTGTTGCCCCCCTGAATAATTGTTAAAAGTTCTAGTCGCGTTATTATAGCTTGGCCTATTGGCTCTTTCGTCCATGTTAACCGCATCTGTTCTCCTTAACAATTTTGATAATTCGGATATCGTGTTTATATTTTCAAGAGCTACCCGATTGATTATATCTTGGCAAAAATGATTAGATAAGTGTTCAACGATTTCTTCCTCGGATACTTCCGGTTCAAGTTGCGTTACCTCGTTAATGATGTTTTCCGCGTAATCATTGCGGCGACCGTACCCTTTAAATTTACCGTTCATTAACTCGTTGCGTATTCGCCCCTGAGCTTGCTTGTCCCAATAACGATCTAGAAATAGTCTTTCGAAACCGACAAAATCTTCAAATTTATCTTGCACACACCCGAACCACTTTTTAGCATTGCCACCCATCATTGAGCAGATGCAATTTTTGAATTTATTCACATCGCGGATGTGACTTGTGCTGCGATTCGCGTATTTGATGAATTGTTTAGGGTTGAAGTCCCCTTTTTCGTAGAACTTTATTGCTTGCCCGTTGTTTGTCGGCCAAGTAATGTCTTGTAGAGCCGCTAAAGTTATTGAACTGTTTGTGCTTTCACATTTTATCTTGACGTTTTCTTCAAGTAATTTTAGTTTTTCCCCCTGATCATTTAATTTCAGGTCTACCTGATTTTCTAATTTACACACTTTTTGACTCATATCCGTTTTTGACTTTACAATTTGTTCTTCCAAAATTTGTCGTGTTAGTATTATTTTATTATTGATATCAATTTCCGGTACTATTTGACTTCTAATTTCTGATACCTCTTCACTTAATTCATACACATTTTCTTTTACCTTCTGTACATTTTTATTTGTCTCATTGACCTCATCCGATAATTTATTTTCCATTTCTACTTTTAATTTTTCAATGCTGTTCTTTACCATATCCTCTGATTTTTTAAATGCCTCGGCGGCTTCTTCTCTTGCCTCTTGTATCTTCTCATTTAGTTCCTTTTTAACGTCGTCTGTCCTTTTAATTATTAGTTCTGTTTTCTCTTCGAACTTTTCATTCAACTCCTTCTTGGTTTCGTTCAACTCCTTTCTGGAGTCCTCTGTGCTTTTTAAAATTAAGTCTGTTTTCTTTGCGTTTTCTGAAAGAGCATCTTTCATGAACTCCATCATTTTTTGCATTTCTGTTTTCTCTTCTTTCTTAGGTGTTTCGTCTATATTTGTTTCAAGCGATATTTCACTTGCGATTTTACTTTCTTCCTCGGTTTCCAGTATAACCTCTTCTATTAAATTTTCTTCTTCCTTTTCTATGAATGTGTCTTCCATACCTTCATCTACGACTTCCGGATTTTTCTTTTCATACCTGATCGTCCTTTCAGATTTTTCTGCCATTTCGATTTATGTTTTAAATATTTATTCAAATTACTTTTAAGGAAATAGTTGTTAAGTGAATTATGACGTATTTTTACTTTTAGTGATAAGAATATTTTTAATTTTAGTTTTAAGAAAATTGTTAGTTTTAATGTCAACGTTATGAATAATTTTAATGAAATTTCTCGTTGTAATTAACCTATCTAGTAATTTAATTACGATAACCTAACTTTGTTTGTGGTTCGAGGTTACTCGAGTTTATTCGAGCCTCACGTTGTGACGCCAAAATTGCTGTGTACCCTCGGAGCTTTACTAGGGCTGCACGTTTTATATTGATGTTGTGTACGAGTGTACGTAAATGTACCTCGTCAATAAAAATGATTGTAAAATTATTTGATAAATTGCAATAAAATAAATTTTCACCTCGGCTTTGACTATTTCGGAGAGCACTGACTTACCTAATCTCAAGTTGGGCCCTTTCCTTGACCAAGTTGTGTTACTGAAATATAAATTACTGGTCGTTGGAAAATAAGGTTGTACAAACAAATTATGCTCCGTTGTTAAAAGAATAATAATTTTATTTTAAATAGTGCAAATGAAAATAGAAAAATGAAATAGAAATGTTTAAATTTATTGACAAAATCTTAAAATTAAAACTTTAAACGGGTTAACGCACGCGTGTTTCAGTTACCAAAAATTTTCACTAATTTTTATGTAATAACTTTTAATGTGCATTTACCTTAATAAATGTAGGGAATTTCTTATTCCTAGTTGTTAACAGCATACAATAGGATGGTTTTGCCTGGCCGATGACCTTCAGTTACTAATAATAATCCAGATAAGTTTTCTTGTGTAGTGTTGAACCACGTTTTTATGCAGCACCAAATTTTCAAAAATAAACACAATCACTTTATAAATTCAACGAAATTGACTTTTTTAACACGTAAGTAATTTTGCTTTAATGATCTCTTTACTTTTCATACGGTTTTAAAACAATTTTCTCCCTATTTATTTAATTTTTAGGAGACGCAAATAAATTTTACCACCATTAAATTCAAGAATCAACTTATTATTATTTTCATCAATTGTTTTCCATAGTTACTTGTATTTTCAAAGCATTCCTGATTTCGTTCCCTTTGGTCGATATAAAAATCAATATATTTGACGTAAAATTTCCAGGTTCGTACTTGGCCCAAAATAATTTGTAAAATTTTTAATAAAATTTTTATGTTTCAGATTTATTTGAAGTACCAGCCTCTTCTGTGATCATCCAGTAAAGTTTTAAAAAGAAAATGTTTTTCTCGTTCGTGGTACATTGAGTTACGAAGCACTTTTAACACATGTAAAATTTTGTTATTTTAAAAGTTTTACGTTTTAACACATTTTTATAACTAATGTTTTGAACAATTATTTTGATTTCAAATTACATTTCTTATAATTACTTAAATTAATTTACAATTTTAACAAACATTTTTATAACAGAATCAAAACGTTGCATTTGAATTTATTTTGTCCTCTCGTTCCGCGACCTTATGTTTACATAAATTATGACGTTAAAGCAGATTCTTGGTGTCAGATGAAACCTTTACTTTCGAACAAATAAGTCATGTGCTATCTTTATCAATAAATAAAACCTTGAATCAAAACGTGATCATTTCTATTGACGTGGCCGTGGTACATAGCAGTATATATCCATACGACTGTTTGTAGTGTGGCCAGCTGGCATAAACTTCCTTCATATCATGACATGTTTTAATTTGATTTAAACGCGTGTTTCGGCATTTGTTATAATTTGAAATTATTTCTTCAATGCTAAGATTGTCAAATTTTAAAGCTCGAACGTACTCTTCCTCTTCACCAGTATCAAAATTTGTTGTTTTTTGTTGATTTGTTTTCACTAGAGTATCTGCAACTGTTTTTTTGAAAAATGATTTCTTGTTGTGAAACTTGTATAATTTTCCTCTGGGGCATGAATTTTTCCGATGGCTATAGTAGTATTCCTACAAAAACATCACAATATAAAAAATATTTACATAACAGGATAATGATTACCTTTGTTTCTCCATTAAACGAATTAACAATTTCATTTGATAAATTATCACAATCTTGAGTTGTCAGCTCTAGTTTTTGCTGTAAATAATAATCTACAATTGCGTCCAATAATAATTTTCGCACATTATCATTAGTGATGCGACACTTTTTTTTATAATGTTCTAATACGTTTGTCCCATGAACAGAATAATTAAGAATTTTTAATAATGTGACTCTCGATTGTTGATTATTGTCAGTATCATTAGATTTAATTATATTACAAGAGTTATCGCACTCTGCATTATCAGAAACTGGTGAAAGTTCTTTAGAATAAGTACCTTCTATCCATTTACACCAGTTGCTAAAAAAAATTATTTGCATGCCTTTAGAATACTTTGGTGGAAGTAAATTGCTGGCCATTTCTTTATTTAAATGTTTTAAAACGCTAACGTACAGTTGCTCTTCTAAAAATTAAATTTTATTATTATTAATAGAAAACTATATTTTCAATACTTGTAAGTTTTTCTTCCCTTGTAAGTTCCGAAGACTAATGAGATCTTTGGTATTACAAGGTGTCAAAATAACATCTGCCAAAAAAATGACAGTAAAATTTGCTGTCGGCAGTAACCCTGATGGACGTTTAAACCAACTCGTATTTAGCGGAAGCTAGAGTCATGGGTTGTAAGTTCAAATGATGTAATAAGAAATAAAGAATGCAAAAAATAATGGTAAACAAATTATATTCGTTGAAATTACTGTACAACAGCTGTGGCAGTATCATGCAACCACAATTCATATAAAATCAGCGAGCTGATACGTAAATAATAATAAAATGGTGTAGTTAAATGTACAGAAACAAATCTATAAGTGTTACAAAATTGTAACTCACCCCAAAGGTACCTTGGTAGAATTAAACAAATACAAAATACTCGCTTGTGACAATGAAGCGGACTCCAAATTTGAATTCTGTAGCACCAGAGATGAATCGAATACGTCTTGTTATCGGCTGCACTGATAATACTGAAGCAGCTGCAATTGATTAGGTCGGGAACACCATAAAATTCGTTGGTTAAATAGAACCTCAAAAATTTAATATTAATCCTGAAGTTGTCGTTTTCCAGTGTGTAATTTATTATCAATATTCCATAAAATGACTTGACTTGAGTTGACATCAGCAAGAATAAATCGTTGGTTTTACAATGTAACCTTGTCATTCGATTTATAAAACTACAGTTTTTAAACAGCCCTTTGCGAAAAATGTGTTCTTGATTAATAACACATGTGTTCTAAAATTAATAAACGAATTTACTTAAGGAAGTTATTTCAAGAAGTTACTTACGGAAATAATTGAAATGATGTTTTATGATAATCCGCAGTAGCGCAAAACATCCATCCACCAATTTAAATGATCAAATCAATTAATTAATCGTTTAATTTGTAAAAATTAGTCGGAACAAAAATTCGACTCAACTACTTGATCAAATGCAAAAAGGTAAGATGGCTGCTTCGCCGAGCGATCACGTAAAATTGAACGAAACCGGTCGATTTCAGAATCTTATATACACGGTGTTATACAAGTCGATGTTATAATTCGTAACGAGTGTAAAAATTCGTTACATACTATACCTAAAAAATATTCATACAGTTCTTCCAAATTCCAATTTATCAGCAAGTGTTTTAATTCTTTTTGTAAGTTTATTACTTCCTTTCTTGCAACAGTATTTTTACTGTGTAAACTTAATGAAAAAGCAATTCCTGGTGGAATTCTTTTGGTATTACTACAAAAATTACTATCATTGTTAGAAATATTATTCATATTGTCAGTAATGTGATCAACGTCGTTTTCATTATTGTAATATACACAGTCAACATATTCGGAGGCGCCGCTGTTAACGTCAGAATTTATTTTATTACTATTGGAAACACCATGCGAAACACCGTTATTACAAAAATTCGTTGACAAGTTATTACTTCGGCCAGTGTTATTTTCTTCACGTGGATTTGATTTGATGTTTTTTTTATCATAGTGTCTTAAGAAATGTTTACGATAGCAGTCATGCCTACTAAATACTTGGGTACAAATGCTGTAGTTGCATTTATATGTAGCATCGCCACGTAATCCATGAAATAAACGAAAGTGTTTCGATAAATCACGCCATTCAGCAAATTTGGTGTTGCATTTAAAACACTTCATGTTCATATTTAAATTATTCCTTGAAACAAAAATATAAAATAGTTTATTCAATGTAGATAAAATTTTGAATACGGCGAGTATTATAAAATAAGTTCATTTTGGCTATTTCATGTAGTAATTAAGAAAGAGTATTGATTTTATGGTAAAAAACAAATTATTTTCAGGAAATGCAATCGTTATATTATAGTTATGGTCGATTTATGGTAAAAATTTAACGTAACGTAATTTAATTTAGAATGTAATGTAAGAGATGGACTATGCCACTTCCATAAGTTGTCTTTGTCGTTGTCAGATAAAGACTTAAGACTCGTACTTAAAATACTTTACATATTAATAATATTATGTAAAATCGTTGGTAAAATATAATTATACTTACATTATACACAAGTAAACTGCACACCATACAAAATTCGAATTGAAATACCGTTATTATAATTCTTATCTACTACGGATAATTAAGACTGCACTGCACACCTTACAAAATTCGAATTGAAATGCCGTGGAATATCGTGGTATAGTAGTATATTATAATTCTTATCTCTCCGCGAGACTAACCGAGTCAATGCGATGCCTTCACATATACAAAGTATTTTGTTTCATCTAGAATGATATCATAAAAATTCTAAAACGTGTTATTTCCTGCAACAACTTGCAAAATATTTGCTAATACAACAATATATTTTTACATTCTACAGATATAATTTTAAATATAGTATAACACTGGTATAAATATTTAAAAAAAGCAGTTTATTACATGTACAAATATTATGTAGGTTAACAAAGCTGATAAAAAATGTACAAAAAGTTATCGTAGATCTCACAAAACTTTTAAACATTTGAGAAAAGTTCTGTATGACGTACAAAATTTGGTAAATTATATTTACAAAAAAGTCTCTGTTAATAATGCAAATTATTTCTCTCTGTGTGGTGTCTCATCAGCGGCTTCGTATTCAAATAGTTTCTTTTTTCTTCGGATGCGGACTGGCTTAAAAATAATATCTATCCCAGCCTGAGAAGCAATTTCCGTAGCTGTTATCAGAGCAGTCGAATAATCCCTGTACTCTTTTACAAATTCCGAGCAGTTCTTCAGCAATCGTGAAGCGTTTGGTATATCCATTGTTTTAGACTGCATAGCCTTACTTACAATGTTTACTTGAAGCAATATATCATACCAAGCCACCATTGTTATTATGAACTCAAATTGCTCCATATTCTGAATCAGGGTCAAGGCCTCTGATGCTGCAACTGAGTCATTTGTTTCTTCGTGAAGTTCCAGAAGGGCGTCACGAACTGAAGAGTATTGATAACGAACTGCAGCGAGACTAGAAACTCTACTCTCCCAACGAGTTTCACAAACTTTTTTCAGCGATAGTGCTTCTACATGCTTGGATATCACTTCCCATCGCTTTGTTGATCCAGAGAATAGAACAAACAGTTTTTGAAGAAATCCGAACAAAGAAACCGATTTAACAGATGTTTTGGCGGCATCTGCTATTACCAAATTTAAGCTATGACAACCACATGGATTAAAAAATGCTCGTGGATATTGCTTCAAAACTCTGCTTTGGACACCTTTGTTTACTCCTACCATATTAGATCCATTATCGTATCCTTGACCGCGACAATCATTCATATCTAAATCAAACTCTTGCACAATATCATCAAGAAAGAGACCAGGAAGTCCAGCTCCCGAAGAGTCACTTACCGGCTTGTAAGCAATGAAACACTCGCGCACTTGGACTTCATCTTCATTAGTGTCAACAAAACGCAATGTTAAAGATAATTGTTCAATGTGACTGACATCAGGAGTGCAATCCAGTATGATGGAGAAGTATTTCGATGATTTTACCATACTCAAAATTGTATTTCGAACTTCACTTCCAAGTAAGCCGATCAACTCGTTTTGAATATGTTTGCTAAAATAGTGAACATTAGTCTCCTTATTAACAATACGGCGGAGGTACTCCATTATCACAGGGTCAAATTTTCCCATCAGTTGCACTAAACCCAGAAAGTTACCATTATTAGGAGTATATAGTGCCTCAGATCCAGATCCTCTGAAAGGCAAATTATTACTTGCTAAAAAGAATACTATGGACATCATTCGTTCGAGGATAGCAACCCACCGTGATTTCTCGTCTTTAATCTGTTTTTGCAAATGCTTGTCAATTCCACTAAAATTCTTTAATCGACTCGACGTTTCTATCCAACTGTTCATGGCGTGCTGGTGATGTGAGGAAGTTTCGTGAGTTTTGAGACGCACTGATAAGTGCGACCAGTCGTCAAATCCATCTTTTCCTAAATTAGAGTGGGACATTCTGTTGAATAAACGGCAACAAAAACAATATACTTTATTTTCAGATTTAGAGTAAACGAGCCATCTTCTTTTATAAGTTTCTCCATTTGGCATCACCCTTTGAAAATGCGTATTCGAAAAATGACGTCCGTCAGTTTTTTTTGGATACTTGTCGTTGCTCATTTCGTTACTAACAGGACCACGAATAATTATTTCATCTATGGTTCTAGAGTTAACGAATGACCATTTCGAAATATCATCAATTTCACAATTAGTATTTTGATTTTGAAGAGGTGACAGAGATGGTATGTCTGGTGTACTCTCTGTAATATTTTGAACTTCAGAGGAAATTCCAGAAATAGTTAGATTATTTTGTGCATACTGCTCTTCATCGTCATGGGCTTCATCTGAAGAACTTCTATTATATAGGTCTTCTTCCGTCGCGTTTTGAACTGGTTCTGATGATGCCGATTCAGATGACTTCTCAACTCTAAAAAAAGTTGCCATCAATTTTGCAGCCTTTTCACTTTCGTCTTGCTTTTTTCGTTTTCTTTTCAAGTTTTGAGCGCCGGATAGTTTTTTTGCAGGTGGGGACATTGTTAATAAAATTTCTACGGCAGCGTGGTGAGGATATTTTTAAAATAATGCACTGGTAATGGTAAATTTTCTTTTGACACCTTTGCTTGTCCATTCCTATTATAAATAGAGGTATGGGGGTATGGCGGACAGATTGTCTACCAACAAAAAAAAATATTTTTTATTATATTGGCAACTCTATTATTTTAAATATAGTTACACCCAAGCAACGAAATAGGGCGAAATTACGTTTATTCGACCTTCTGATAGGTTAAAACGACGGTTTGACCAAACCTAAATTACTTCAAATAGACGTCGACAGAAGGTAAGTGGGGAATAAAATTGAAGTAATTTGACGGTCGAAATTAAGTAATGCAAGGCATTTCGCCCTATAAGTCATAGTCTCATTTGGTCAAATAGACTTACCAGAAGGTCGAATATTGGTAATATGTTGGTAATTTTTACTTAATTCTAACCAATTTGTGCCCTGTTCTTTCGACGACGCAACCTTTGCCTTCGAAACGTCTAGATGTGGCAGCGTTGCACATCATGAAAATAATATACTAGATAGGTACAATCGTACAATCCTTAACTCGTTCTAAAAAATCGTGTCATCGTGTGATCGTAACATGGCTTCAACCAGAGAATAAAACTTGGAGTAAAATATAAGTCGGTCTTAAAAACTGAATATTGCGTGACATGTGACTGAAATATAAGTGCGAAAGAAAATTTTTCGTACAGATTTTCATTTTATTTCACTAAAATCAACGCGCTCTAGAAAACATATAATTTAAATAATTATTAATTAATCATTAATTATTTAGCAATAAAATATTTTGCATTTAGTACACTAAAAATATTTTAATCCCACACCTACATGAAAAGTATCATATAACAGACTGTTTTTTATTCTTAGTCACGCCGAGATATATAGTATGATTTATTTTATAAACGCCTAATTTTAAAAAGCGCTTTGATGTACCATGGCGGACATACTAGGAACGCGATCTTCCAATTTTCAACCAGTAGGTCGAATTTCCTTATTGCAAAGGCGAAATGTCTAACTTTGAAGACAGATTTCCTTAATCAAGGCATTTTTACTTATAAGTTGTTGACTTTGAAGTCGTTTTGTCGACCAATAAGGCATTCTGCCTAATAAGGGCGATTTTCCTATTTATAAGTTATTTTGTCTAAGATTTGACCAGGGAATTTACTAGATGATTATATTTCAGTTGGTGGTTAAGTTTAAGTTGGTGCATGTTGTATGTCAAATACAATTTATTGCAATTGCTGAAATTGCATATATATTTTGTATGCCCTTCTGCATTTTTATGGATTTTTCCTTCTGAAGCAAAAATATTTAGTCGAGATGATGCAAAAGGTTTCACAAAAAAATCATATGTGCTTTTAAGACTAGTACCGTAAACGTGAATTTTATTTTTGAAATACGTTGAATTTATCATTGATACAATTTGTCCATTTTTTGTCATGAAGTACCTATTTCTATTATCACTACTCAAAACAAAGTCATTTGTTAAATGTAGCCGCTTGTAAGCGTTTTTACATGTTGGTATGTCATGAACGTGGTTAATAATTTCATTGTCGACATATATGGTGCAATTGCTTGTACTTTTTAAAGGACTCAATGCAGATAATTCAAAAATTCTTCGGCTTATTTGACTTAGTGGCAAATTGCCGCTACGAACCAATGCCTTTATATGTCCAAGGTAATTCTCAAATGGATATGAACTGATTTCAGGTAAAAAACCAAACTTTCTAACGTCATCTATATACAACGTCATCTAGTATAATCGAGTAAATCGATTATAGGTTAGAGTAACGTTCAACAAGTTCTAAGACCAATAACTAACTTTCAGGGCAATTTTGCAGGGAATTTCGACCTAACCTCGGACAGATTTTACTTATAGGGCATTTTCTATGGTAATTTCAACTTTTAGGTTAGCTCCCTGGACGACACGAGGTTTACTTCGTGCCTTAAATATTACCTATTATTTTAAGTCAAACACACAGAACTTATATATGGTAAAAATACGTAATTCTACCCAATTAAGTCATATCGCCTACGAGGTTGAAATTAGGTAATACATACAGGTCACATTTCCTTCAAATGAGACTCTAATTTGACTTATAAGTTGAATCGACTTTGAAGACATATCTTTGATCAAAATTTGGTCATTTATAACCTAATATATAACCTTAAGGTCACTAAACTTTGAAGGCATTTTGTAAGGCAAACTTACGTAATTTTCGACCTGTACACAAGACTTCAAACGCTATCAGACTTTTAAGACATTTTTTATGTCGAAAATTGGTAATTTTTCGCTTAAATTAGGCAATCTGACTTTGGTTTAGTCAAGCTGCCCTGTTTTGTTGCTTGGGCATTGTTTACTGAATGAATTGTGTTTTTAAATAATATTTTTTCAAAATATTTTCTCAATTTGGCCCCTTTCCAACGGCGCCCGGCGCGGTCAAAATATTTTTTCAAAATATTTAAAAAAAATTTTTTTCAGCATATTTTCTCAATTTGGCGCCCCCCTTACAACGGCGCCCGGCGCAACCGCGCCGGTCGCTCCGCCCTAGAACCGCCGCTGGGCACCAATTATCTGACCCACGTCCAGTCACTTACATGGCATTGTTCTGCAATGTGCTTATCTTACTTCCATCAGTAGCGCTTAATACAAATTAAAATATTTTTCTTCCAGTATAAATTACAAATTTTGGGGTATGAAATACAGCGATATATTGCTGTGTTTTGCGTTAAATATTGTTGTCCCCATCTGCTTGTTTAAACTACTTCAAAATCTTTTAACCGAGATGCTCTGCTCCAACTTTTGGTAAGCAATGAGAGGCTTTGAAAAATAAAAACTAACTTGTGCTGAACTGTTTTGTAATAAATTTGAAATTTTACAGATATTTTTAAATTTAACATTACAAGTTGCACTTTTGGTGAGAAGTTACGATCGAATTATATGTTTTATAAGTAAAGTATTTCAGACAATTTGCAATTCGATCGCATGTCCACTCAAATATAAGCCTAAAGAAAATTAAAATTTTTAAATTGAATTTTTAAATGTTGGCGCAAATACAAAAAGAAATGTTCGTCAATTTGACCTGCAGGTTTTTAATTATATAATATTGTTATATTTATACAGATAATATTTCAATAATATTGTCTATCTGTGACACCTCATGAAGGAGGTACGTAACCAGATTGTAAAAGTAGGTGCCGTATCGGGATGCCTGAGAGAAGTAATACAGAATAACGAATTTTCGTTGAAGTAATTCGAGATGCAGGTGAAGTACTGGATGTAGTAAGATGGACCAGACAAAGAAGAAGAGGATGGAATGAACACGTCAACCACGTGAACTGCAATGGGATTGCTCGAATTGTCAGAGATGGGAAAGTTGTCTATGTGAACTATATCAAAAAACATTGAATTTAATTAAATAAATTTACGAATCACATACATAACAAAATCATTGAAACTATTTATATATTTTATCCAAAAAAAATAGATGAAAATACTACTGATATTAATTAAAACATTAAGGGCCAGTTCTACAAAGCAAGTATAAAGTCCGCGTTAGTTGTTCGCCGTATATCTTATACCTTATTTTGTTAGATAGATAGAAAACAAGAGTTAACATATCCGGAGTATATCTGCTCAAGTTCAGAGGGATAAGTTATCCCACAATTTATACGTAGAACAACGTTATACGACGATTGTAAAACGCAACCTGTGTGAAATATACTCAGTATAGCTTATTCTTAGTATATACTTGCTTTGTAGAACTGGCCCTAAATTAGATTTCTATAAATCGGATAATTATTATTAAATGAATGTAAGATAATAATTTAATGAAATGGTTATTTCTTGTACTATATGATTTAACTACAGTGCAAAGGATTTATCGTCTATTTCAAATTAGATATTTTAATAACTAACGATTCCGAATTTAACTAAAATGTTAATAAACATTCAGTGTACGACTTAGTTGCGTTGAATCGGAAATTTATTAAACTAGTTAGGGTTGCGTTTGTAATTTCAATTAATAAGATTAAATTAACGTTAGTGTTGATTATCAACAATGTCTTATTTTAATTCCTAAGTTCATTACATATTAAATACCTGTAAAAATTATAATTATTAATTTCCTAAATAATTGTATTATTTTTCTTTATACCGTATATTTAGCACTAAGTAGTTTTAAATTTACTAACCTTCTATTATTTTAAATCTTAACCGTTCGACTCGAGGTGTTTGTGGAATATTTATTCCGGTCACTATTTCCCTCGAAGACAACGTATGTAGGTTAATTTATTAATTTTTATTTACTGGATGTTTGTATACTGATACTCACTTTAAAGTGTCTGGCATTTATTGGATGCCCACATTTATTTTAACCATTTTAATATTTTATTATTAGTGTTTATATCTGTATATTTTAAGCACAAAATTTGACAAACTTGATATAAAGCGTAAAATTCTATTAATTTGGTTTATGCAACATAATTTATATTGTAAGATATATAATTTAAATTTTATAATTAATATTCTCTAATATTGTATTCATTTGTCAAAATTAATCCATACCTTATTAAATTTTGTTCATTGTTTGTAGTATCTTTTACTCTTGACTCACCCCCTCCTCCATTCTATTAAAGAATACATTTCTTGATTACTTTCGGAGGGTGATTATACAAAAATGCAGTGGCGCCCATAATATTATCAATTGTGACATCCCCTCCCTATTTTGCCTTCCCTAATTGACATTGGATCTATGGAGTGTCCACGACCATCTCGACTCGAGCTAGTGGCATCCCATGTTGATTTAGGTAGGTACCCCGTATTTCGCCTGCGTGCTTCAAATTGTGTCGGAACCGCGAGTGTTTTTTATGGAACGATTGTTAATGAACCTTCTACAAGTTCAAATCCTGTTATGGAATGTAGAATTGAAAATTTTGATTCATCCATTAAACACAATAAAAGAAGACGACTCCGAGGGTACAGATTTGGTAAAGAATAATATATTAGATACCGTTAGGGACGTGCTCAACCAACTTTTTTCAGGGGGGAGCAATCCTCAATTTGCCAACTAAATCAATTAAAAATTGCCAACTTTTTGTAAGTAATACATTGGGGATAAATTGGGACATAAATAGATCATTTTATAAAAAATAAAAATATAATTTTCCCTATTAATCCCTATTAAAAATTCTTAGGGCCGGTTCCACCAACTCTGATTAAATCGTTGGTTAACTAATCACGATTAATGATTAACCGTGATTAAGTTCAGAATTTAACCGACATTAATTTCAAATTGTCCCACCAAGCATTTAGTATCTATGATTAGTTGACTGCTTTTATTTCGTGTATACTCGGGTATAAACTTGCAAAAGCTGCTCTGATTGGTTGATATGCAGTTACATTAAACTTGTACTAATGGTAATTGGTAGTAATGCTATTTATGATATTATAAGAAGGAAAAATTAACAGAAAATATAACCTCAAATTTTATTATTTGCAAATTTTTGGAGCTGTTTTTATTGTAAAATGAGTACATCAAAATTACAATATCTTCATCATCGGTAGAAGATAAAATATTATAAAACATTATTGTGAATAATATCCAAAAATAATCACTTTAACTAATTTTTTAACACATAAATACGATGTTCACGTTTTGCTTTTAAGGCTATGTGTATTCAAACTGTCAACATTATAATTAATTTTGCAATTACAAGCGCGTGAGCGGCGTGAGTCAACATTATCTTTACTCAATTGAAAGAAATGCGCATGCACCGGCCATTAACCGTGATTAAACTCGTCTAATAGCCCAAAATCTGTTGATTAGTTTGAAGTCTAGTTAACCATGATTAAACTGCTTTAACCAAGATTGAAAAGATGGTGGAACGCTCTTTTTCATTTAACCGTAATTAACTCCAACTAATCATGATTAAAGTATTTAGTCAGAGTTGGTGGAACCGGCCCTTTAACTTAAAAAAAATAAAAACATTTTATTTTAAAAAGTATTTAATATTTTCAGGCCGGCCCGGCCCTGCAAACATGTGTTTTGTTGTTTAAAAATTTATATTTATAGCAAAAGCGTGTTGTAGTAAAGCAAATTTTGAGGAATCTTATAACTTTTAGGACAAATATTTGTCCTTTATAATCGCGACCCTAAATAAAATAATTATGAATATACTTAAATTAAAATTTCTTATTACATTTTACATTGAATGTTGGTTTCAACAACTGAGCAAAACTTTTACGCATTATTTAATTCTTTCAAAATTAGTAACATTGGTGCCATTCAGCACAAAAAAGCAGTTGTGTAACTGTTGTACAACAGTTGAGTAAAGGTAGGGGAAATTCTTAAAGAATCGAACAAGTAGCGGACGTGCCAGCAGAAAAATCTCCAACAGTTGCGCAACTGTTACCTCTGCTCATGGACTTAGAGGGGTGAGGACTGGAAACTAGTCCAAAATTAGCATGCGCTTAACCGTATCAACCCAAACTGAACCGCTAGGGGCGCTGTGATAGAAAAGTGTCACAACCATTTTTTAAAATTTAAAAACAAAATTTTTATTTATTAGAATTAAAATTAAGTTTTTAATTATTTAGGATCTTTATTTAAGAAATTTTTATTTAAAAAAAAACGTAGGTATAATAAAAAGTCACTTAGAAATTATGTTTTTAATAGTTTGGCGTCTTTTTTCTTTTTACAACTTTTTTTCCTATTTCTAAATTTAAATGATGAGTATACTGTCTTAATCTCATTGCAATGTAATAATGTATAACATAAGACAGTATTTCATTTTTATGCAATTGACATGGAAATGTAAATTGCATATTTTCCAGTAAATCTTCTATTGTATCTTCGTATACAGTTTTTTAATATATTGAACTGGATATTCGCTTTTTATAGGTGCAACCTTTTCTCAGTCGCAGGACGTTGAGGTTGATTGTTCGTATGAGAACAAATTTTATGATTTCTGGTGCATCTCTTTCGACCATTGAGTAGCCTTTGTTTAATTTGTCAGTCCAGATCCATGGGATCTGATAATCATCTCTAGTGAACAATAATAAGACCCAAAAATTGTAACATAAGGGTCAATGACCTGTAACAAATTTCATGGTTAGTTTTCTCATTGAATTTTATATTTCAATATAAATGATATTCAAACTTACTTTTATAATAGCATTGCCTTGTGTTATTTTGTATTTTCCAGTGTTTTTTCCGCCAACAAATATTTTCTGTACATAAGGGTCAATTTCGCCAAAGTGATTTTATGTTTGTAACCTTTAATTTGAAAATTTAAAATTAGTGCGTTTAAAAATAAATAACAAGTGCCATAAAAATGCAATTTTAAAAAAGAAGATTTACCCAATACGTTTCGCAACCAGATAAGCAGCCTTATCTCCTGCAAGATTGAATAATTTGAATTTGGACGACGTCATTTCCGGTACCTAGCCGAAAATCTATAAAAGAGGGTGAAATTATGGACTCTCTCTCATTAGTTTTCTAGAACTGTAATAGTGCGTATCGATAAGTTGTTATTGGTTTTGTTTTTGGAGATTTCGAATTCAATGGTTGGCAACAGTTGTGAAAAATTGGAAAGTTTTGCAACCTGTTTTGGGATATTTTTGACGTTTATGGAAATTTTTGGTTAATTATTGGAAAAACGATTATCGATTTTGGATTGGAATTATATTTTGAAAAATTATATTGGAAAGTATTCACCTCTGTTTACATCAATATCACGGCTAGGTTATGTCGTATCCTTTTATATTGAATGATGTTCACAATTCAATAATACCTGGAAAATTAAGTTTGGTTAATTCCGTTGAAGCATCAATTTACAAGTTGGAAATTGTACTCTACTTACCTGGATCAACAGCAAATCACAATAAGGCTTTCCGTATAGTCGTGGTTGCGGAACTTATATGCGAGATTGTGGTCGATGTGTCATCTTTTCTACACGAAACTTATTTAATAAAAAGCAGTGACGTACTTTTGGGTGAGCAAGCTTATAAATTTATTTTTAAAACTGTATTAATTTTTCATAAAGACATTATTTTATTATTTGTTGGCGAACAATATTTGTACATTATTGAATTTGTTTATTTGCTACATTTATTAGTAAGTTTGAAATTATCAATTTTTAATTACCATAACATTTGTCACTTTGGTATTGTGAATAAAACCAAATTTATTGTTTACTACAAATTGATTTATTATTTTAATCTCAACCAAGGGGGCTACATCGATAGAGAGATACTAGAAAATTATAGTAAAGTAATCAGAGTATACCAACATATTAGCATTTTGCACCTGGAAATACAGGTCAATTAAATTAAATAATTCTGAGCAAGCGTTGTATTTGTGGAAGCGATTTATCCTAGTACAACATATCATAATAAAAGAGTCTCAAGCTCTGGAGCTAGTCGTGGTAAGAGAGATTGTGATTATCAAAGCAACTTTTGGGCGATACAGCCGAAGCACCCTTTATATCACAACAATATTTTAGTAACGTTTCTTCAATTTTCTGCATTATTAAAAAGAAATGTATATTTGGATGCGTTAAACGGCCACGGCTCTTCATATTTACCAAAGCTGAAAACGAATTATGTACGTCATCATAATTTGGGTTTCACAATGCTTGTATGCAAATTTGACATTTCGTGTGATGTTTCAATTGGAAACACAAGTAGCCGGTTACGTAATAATTTACGCAATCAGCAGCTTGTTCCAAATGATAAGAATGTTCCAATTGAACAACATCCTCGCACTCCCATACACCTTCAATTAAATTATTTAGCCTTTCCTTCAAGTTTTCCCTAAAATTTTTTGGCCTATTGTCTTTATTGCCATGTGCTACTGTTCATGACACTTAGTTATATGCATCGACTAGCAAACGAGAACTCTTTCAGGGTCAAAGGTGGATTCATGTAATTAATCGGAACACTCATAAGTTAACTTACTTGCAATCTTTCTCATAAAGATTATTTTGATAGGAAGGAAATATCAAAATTTGTATCTGTTTCCTCCTTGATCCTATACTGCGAAAAATTGAAATTAAACTCATTCGCTACTAAATGAAAAATAATGGAATTTATTAGACATAATAAAAATTAAAACAAATATTGGCTTTTCTTATTCTAAACAAATTAAATCGTACAAAAAAAATTTATTATTACCACCCCAATGTTTATGCGCAACCGAACTTAAATGTAAACGATTCGTCTATACGCGAATAAAAAATGCAACGCACAAAAAAACTCTTACCGGAGTATTCACGTCCTCTCGCACTCTCTCTCTCTCTCTCTCGGAATTGTCGCACGTGAAGTGTTGGTGTCGCCGTGAATGGAACAGCTCCCGAATTTGACTTGAATAGATCAAACAAGAAGAACCATTGAATAATTTCCTTCGTCGGACCTTACAATTAATCGTGGGTAAGTAACTTGAATCTCTTCTATGATAATTTAATTTCTTTTAATTTCCATCAAAAGACATAACCATAAAAATTCCCAGTGGTTCCAAAATTGCTCATAAATTAACTTTTCTTCCAATTCTCCAATTCTCAATCATAAATAATGAACACCGTCGAATTATTTAAATTAATTATCCGAATATCTTCTCCTTCTTGAAATCTTTGATACCTTTTACTAAATTTACTAATTGTTCCAGTACTAATTAAATTAATTACTCAACTAAAACCACGCATATGTTTCTATGCTCAATGTCAAAAATTGTCTCAGCACGTCTTAACATCACCGTGGACGTTAACCAAGTCTTTCTCTCTTCCTGCTTCCATATCAATTTTCCAAAATTGTCCCACCAACGTTTTCACTCGCGCATGCATTTTTCCGCGAACCGCCACTTATTTTATTATTTAAAATCCTATGTTTACAACTAAATAAATTAATTTAATTTGTTATTTAATCTCTTATGAACACCACAATAACCAATATTTATCTTTTACAACTTATTTTTATTTTTCAGGGTTTTAGTAGCGGATGCATCTCTTGTCTTTCTGAGGCAAAGCAGTTAGTTAAATTTCCAGATCATGGAAAACTCAGATACAACTATTCTATTACCTATTATGGTCTGATTAAAATGAAAAGGACTTCATGAGTGTTCCAATCTTGGCCAAATGACGCAAAATCATCCCTTATATTGAGTAGACCATGACATTATATATTTCTTTGATTTCTGTCAACGTGATGTGTATTGGTTGATCTGTATCAACAATATAGTTCCCATACTTCGGTGGCTTCAAAATAGAATATAACGACAAAATATTGTATAACTGAAGGAAGGTAGGAGTACAAGGATGGTCATCTGCACCATCAGCTTGTCGAATAGTTCCAAAATATCTCTAAAAACAAAAAGTAAAAATACTACTACTTGAATTAAATATTTCATAATAAAAATTACCTCTATAGGGTCTTGATTCATTTTGCCTGTTAAAACATATTTATAATTCCGTACATTCAAAAGATATTCACATAATTCGATGACGGATGCGATAGTTACTCTTAACCCTTCTGCCGTTGTGTTTGTTAAGAACTGATTGCTACTAATCTTTCCATTTAATTTTTCCAGTTCCCAATCGTTCAGCCATTCTAAAGAATTTCGAAGATACTAAAGATAAAATTGTTTAATTATATTTAAAATTATATATTGCGATGTCCCGAAAGGGGTTGATTAAGAAAAGACACTCATTATTAGAGATGAGATTTTTAGGTCGTATAAATGTTATACCAGAGAGCGTTAAAGGGTTAATTGATACACGGCCCCGTTTCTTCTTTCTTTTTCATACAGCATAACTTTCGAACGGGGCCGTGTATAAATTAACCCTTTAACGCTCTCTGGTATAACATTTATACGACCTAAAAATCTCATCTCTACTCATTATATTAAAATCTAAATTGAGAGGCTACTTATGTTGGTTGTCGAACTGTACCAGTGTCTTGCAAATGCCTATTATATTGAAAAGCTGTTTGATCAGATTTCTTAGAGAACTCAAATGAAGTCTTGTCAACAGGCGCTGATTTTAAAAGTGTAAGGGGACAAATTATAAAATGTGGATAGATTTTTCAAATTTTGAAAGATAAAAACAAATTAAATAAATTAATCTGTTAAAGTAAACAAACGCGTAATAAACGGTATGTGTTAATTGAAGTGAATTGATGGAAAAGGACAAGATAAATTTGAAAAGGATAGAAAGTGAACGACTACGCTGGTGCAGAAAGGTTTTGGGGGAAAAAGGGAGATAAGAAGGAACATTCGAGTTCGGTCCGCAAAAGCAGATGGACGTAAGAAAAATTTGAATGAAAATTCGCATGGCGACTGTGTTTAAGTACAGATGCAATTCAGTTTTTTTTATTTAATACATTCACTGGAATTGATCGAAAATAAGCTGGAACAGTTGCGTCAATACAGACATTGAAATTTGGATAACAACAGATAACACTGGTTTGTCCTTTTTTGTTGGTTATGGTACATGGATAAGGAAGATTTCAATTATTCAACCTGGAGCACTTTCTCATTAGGTAATCCATTGGCACGTATTTCATCAGAAAGAGTTTATGGTTTACAGTTATCTCCTTTGCACACTTCAGTCAAACAAGTTGAAGCAGATCCACTTCGACACCGGCGACGCGAGTAGAGTATACAGGCTGGTTTTTCGACGTCTGAAAGAATCGGTAAGAGACTGTGCGCGTATTTTTTTAAATTTTACAAACAGTATAATTTCGGTAAAACTTTTAAATTATTAGTGCGGTAAAATCGTAGGGGGAACTTAGATTTAGTAATAATTTGTAAATTTAATTTGTTTTAATTTGAATTTTTATGGTTTGTCCTAATGATACTTTGATTATAAATAAATGAACAGGTGATTGAGGAGATTTTGTTTGAGTCAATTTATTCAATAAAAGTTACAGCACGTTGGAAAAAGGCAGATTCGGGTACAGAATAAGGTTTGTTGATAATTTTATTAAGTTACGAATAATTAGTAACCAGATTAGGTGTCTTTTTATTTCTTATTCAATCGAACCATTGTCACGCCCACAGAAGCTAGCCGGAAGTAGAATAAAGAGCCGTTGTTTTTCCCCGATATAAAAATTCAATTATTTACAGTAGCTTATCACGGCAATATGTACCCTTAAATTACAAACCTTTAAATCGGCAGAGTCTTTCCGAATCCCTTCCTTACCAACTCTTCGATTCATAGTATCTGTTACGGCGACGCCGTGTACTTTATACCATCATGCCTAATACATTACTATAATATCGAGTAATAACCAGAAATATCATATTTTCAATATAAATTTAGATTTTGTATTTGAAACTAAAGTCGAATTAATGAGTTCTGACTGTAAATGTTAATATTTGAATATTATGCCAATCGACATTCTTTGCTAAAAGATAAACACAAAGTATTACATTGAGGAACAATGTACTAAGTAATGCGGGGCACCTGTGCTGATATGAAAGACGTAGTCCGCCTACCGCGAGAAAAATTGTTATCAACAAAATTATATTTTCTAGATGATAAAATTCCAACATCACTGGGTTTCATTTAAAGTCAGTTAAAATGTAGTAGTTTACTTTGTAATGTAAAGATATCCAAAGAACCGCCGCGCGATATAACAAGGAGAATGCAAAATAAACATTTTTGCAAATAGACATCAAGTGGAGATCATAAGTTCATTCCTACTCAAATGATCTCATCAAGAGAAGAAAAAATTGAAAGTAGGGATGAAAAATGCAGGCAGTCTCTTGAAAGCAATTAACGAAGTAACTTCTACCTAAAAATTAACCCAGTACCTAGATAAAGAAAATATCTTGTTAACTTTTCCGGTTCGGAATTAAACAAACATAAAATAATTTCCTACGGACAAAATAAGAAATTATTCTCGCGTAATTTCGAAAATTAGTGATAACGAAAATATAAAATCCGGCTACTTAAATATCGAACAATTTAGAATTAATAGTGTCGAATAAACGTACGGAAATTCAACTTAAAATTCGGTGTAACGATCGAGTATAGTGCAAATTAACACTAACTACGAAAGTGAATCGAATTAAAATTACTATCAATAATAAATGCGATCATACTCCAAGCGAAGTACGAAAATTAGTAAAAACCAAGTATAAAAGGAACATTCTTTCGAATTAAATTTATACTGGAAATAACCAATAAACATTTAAGTGTCTCATTTTCAACGAATACCAAATAAAAACAATACGAATGAACTTTCAATTTTGTGCAACACGCTATTAAAATATCGGTGTGCAATTAGAATTTAAAACCAAGTTTGATCGGTGTGACGCCATCACCTCAACCAACTATAAAATCAACAAAACGTTAAATTCTTTCTATCTACGGACCAAATATTGGAACAATCACATCTTTAACTATACATCAATCAACTAATTTGTAGATTACATCGCATTCCAAGGTAGACATTTGGTCCAACCATAATAACTGTATCTATTCTTGAATTCTCTGTAACGAACTTGTCTAATTTCTTCATTATATAATATTTTTACTCAAATACTGAGTTATATTGAAATTATTGCGTAAGTTAATGCGAGTAATGTGTCTTGCTTCATCAAATTTTGATTATTAATTATTAAAACCAACATTCGCATAAACTTACAAGAATTTCTTCATTTACGTACTAACAACCTTAACAATTAATTTTTTTAGGCAATAAGTGTCTATATTTGTGTATTTCTGTAAACCAATGTATATTTACCTAAAATATTTATGAATTAATATATGTATTGTTGTGTCCACTTTAAGCTAGCTCCCTCATAAATGTATACGGGATACGCAATCAAGATGAGAGGGAGGATATGTCAACATTGTTTAATTAAAATTTGTTCAGAATGAATGTGATTATTAAAAATTAAAAAAATGTTGCTAGATTTAAGTTTTGTTTGTAACGAGATAATAAAAAAATACGTAGGATAGTGCGGCATTCTTAGAAGATAAAACATAAGCAGGAAAAGCGAGTGGTAACCATGCCAAGATAATAAAGGGCGGTAGGACAGTTGCGGAATAGAGAACACGCGTACCAGACGTGTTAGGCAGTTGCTGATTGAGTTGCAAAATAGATTTGCAGACCGGTCCTGTTTTGGAGTTGCGGAATAGAGAACACGCGTACCAGACGTGTTAGGCAGTTGCTGATTGAGTTGCAAAATAGATTTGCAGACCGGTCGTGTTTTGGAGTTGCGGAATAGAGAACACGCGTACCAGACGTGTTAGGCAGTTGCTGATTGAGTTGCAAAATAGATTTGCAGACCGGTCGTGTTTTGGAGTTGCTGAATAGAGAACACGCGTACCAGACGTGTTAGGCAGTTGCTGATTGAGTTACAAAGTAGATGATTTGCAGACCAGTTGCATTTAAGAATTGATGAAGTGAGTCTCAGATCAATTATGTTGAAGCAATTAGAGTGAAGGAGAATCAAGTATTTTTGCAGTTTATAAATAAATTCAAAAATAAAGAGAATATCAGACAGATAGTGTTTGAATAACATAGATAGAAGAAGAATTGATTGTAGAGCAGTTATAAAGTAAAAGGAGTATCAGACCAGTGGGTTTTGATGCAAATTGATAGCAGTAGAAGTCAGTACGTGGAAGAATATAGGTGAACGAAGAAATTGTCGAAAGTTCGTCAGTGCGGAAAAATACGTGTGGAAAAATTAAGTGCGTTAAACGGAAAGAAAAGAAAAGGTAAAGCTTTACTATATTATATCAGAAAATAAGTAGGGATTTTAAGTTGTTGATTATAGTTGATTTTAGTTAGTAATTTAATTGTATTGTTGGTTGTTGTTAGAGGTGAATGTTGTTAATAAATTGTGTTAGATATATCCTGTCTCGTATTTTGATTGTGTGTCACGTCTGAAGAATCTTCACAGAAATAAGCGACCCTGAGCACTGTGAGGACACAAAAGTATATTCGACAAATTGAGTTTACTCTTATGAGTTTAAAAAACATATAAGCAAACCTCTAAATAAGTACCAATACCTGAGATAAGAGCAAAAAGTCCGGAAGTTTACCTGCCAAGCTGAGTGAGACCGGAGCTAATAGCATCTATAAAATAAAATACACTAATTTATCTGTTATAGACGTTACATATCAAAGGTGTTATTCATTCTTAAACAAAATTCTATTGTTTCTTCACAATTTTCCAGACCTTGCACTTTGCGATTTTTATAAAATTGCAATCCTGTTGCCACAGAATTACTGAATATCTAAAATCATAATTAAATTATTATTTGTAATTAATCAACAAAAAAACTTATCATACTTGAGTTGCAACTCTCACTCTCATTTTGCTCATAGTTGTTAAATTAATATGCCCTGCAAAAATTTTAGGGCAAACTCTCAATTTTCCTGGTTTATCAATGTTGATTTGTTGATATCAGTTTCGTACAAAATCCTGAAATGATTCCAAACGATGTCTTTTCCTGATTGGTGAATCTAAATAATATTTTACTATTAACAGTTCTTACATAAAATTCAATTACGTATACTACACTTGATCAGGTGAGGAACGTCAGATAATGCATAAACCTTCCGTTCCTCATCAAGAGGATGAGTAAAAGAATTACGAACATCGTTTAAAACCCCACTTACTCCTAATTCCTTCCACATTTTTCTGTTGGTAGTTGCACCATCACTTACAACGCCATGTATCCACAAACTAGTTTGTTCTAACAATATAATTGCTTTCAGAAGTAATTTTGCCATAAATCACCTTTCGTAGGTCCTCGTCCAACAAAAACACCTATTGGCTGAACATATGAATATGCAAACGGCCTAAACATAAACACTAAAGCACAGTTGGCCTTTTGGTCTAAATTTGTAGCTTGTGGTCCATCTTCACCGTAGTCGATAAGACCGGTATATGTCATACTTCTTGTTTTAACGCGTACTGATTCTCTTAAACTAATTTCATCTAAAAGAAGAATACCATCTTTTTGAAAATCTTCTTTTTTCGACAATTTCTTCTTTAATAATGCCAAAAAGTTTTCATCGAAGCCGCATTTCTGAGAAGTCATCGAAGTCATCGTTAATAGTTCGAACACAGGGTAAAGGTAATATTTCATTGTTTCTCAAAAAACTATACGTTCATGGAGATCTCATGTTTATTAACAAACAGATTAATATCCATTCCTCCGTGTATCGATTGCCCTTTGGGTCTGAAACCTTTGATGCAGCTAATATTTCTGAAATTATTGTTTTGTGTGAAGCTGATACATTTAAAGATTTCAATTTGTCATAAATAACACTTGAGTCCATATCCTAATATATAAAATGCCAGCTCCCTGCTCCAGCGTGTCATTTTTTTGGTTCGGATCAACGTATCAACTTATCAATGTATCAACGTATCAAAGTATCAACGTATCAACGTATCAGCGGATCAACGTATCAACGTATCAACGTATAAACGTATCAACGGATCAACGTATCATCGGATCAACGGATCAAATGTTTATATAGGTTGTCGTCGATAATACAAACGGTATATTAAATCTTCAAGCTTATCAACGGATCAACGTATCAACATATCAACGTATCAACGGATCAACGTATCAACTTATCAACGGATCAACGTATCACTGTGCGCTATATAGGTACGTGGTGTGAGAGTTACCTTCATTGAAAATAACTTCACAACTTCAGAAACTTCTAAAGCGAAAATGTCCGAAATGGAGGATATTCAAGTAGTACACTTTGTTCCCCACATGTTCCTACTGCTGCTCGAAAATGTGTTAAAAGAAAATCTGATGAGGAAGTAGCCGCCCAGTAGGAAACAGTAAAACGACGGAAGGCGGAGCGAGAAAAAACCCGTCGTAAAAATATGAGTGATGTCCAAAAAGAATGTTGTCGGAATCGTAATCGTGTGGAAAATATGACTCCCGGGCAAATTGAACAAAATCGCAAACGTAAGCAAATTGCCAATATGACGTCAGAACAAATTACTCAACATCGCGAAAGAAATCAAATTGCCAACATGACCCCTTCGCAAATTTTACATCGTTCACGTAGTCATGCAATTCGCCGACAAAATCCACGAAGTAAAAACGCAGCTGTTCTTGAAGTAGGTAACGTTGTAGAACCAAATGTCGACGTTCATAACTGTGGTTTTATGGACAATATTTGCGAATTTTGCAGTGCAAAGCACTTTTCAGCAGAGCGGCCGTCTGACAAACTTTTTACGACATGCTGTCAGAAAGGCAAAGTCACCTTAGAAGCTATAAGATCAGCCCCTGTTATTGAACAGTTATTGAAAGGACTGCATCAATATTCGAAAAATTTTATAGACAATATTAGATCGATAAATAGTGCTTTAGCGTTTGCGTCAATGGGAGCTAACATTATTCCGCCTCCTGGATACGGACCCTATTGTTTCCGAATTAACGGACAAATTTACCATCGAGCAGGAGCTTTGCACCCGGCAGATGGAAACCAACGCAAGTTGGCTCAACTATATATTGTTGTGATACGCGCTATCCATGTTGAGGATAGAGTCGTACCAACAAGGAGAGAAGTACAGTTGGAGACCGGAGGTTCAAACACATTTGTTTACATGTGTTTGTTTTGTTGTGTCGTTTGAATTTAATTTTAAGTTTGTTCGAGTTATATGTTGTGTGTAAACGGGATATACAACATGTGGAAATTAATCAAACGTGCAGAGAACCGTCGGCCATGTACAAACAAACCGATATATAAGAAGCTCCGGTTTGAAAAAAACAAAATATATAGTAACGAACGTTACATAAAAAGTAAATAACAGTTCCATCGAGATCACGAGAGGTGACGGTCGTGTATTTTGTACTGCGAGACAAACTCGCGAATTCAAGTAAGATTCAAATAAAATATACTGAAATAAATTATATTCGTGAACGATATACGGTGGTACTACCCAAGAAGATTAATTCCTTGGAGAATTTAAGATTCCGCAAGATAGCGGGATACAGAAGGTGTTGGCAACGAAGGTTGTGATCGAGATCGTGTCTTATAGATACGTTGGGGAGATACGGATACCAAGTTATCCGATATATGAGAAGCAGATTGGAGATTGGAGATTGGAAAGTGGAATATTTGAAGAAAGAAAATAGTGCGCACGATACAAATCACAGGTTAGCTACCTTTTAATAATCAGTGCGTAGGATAGTAGTTTACATAAAGATTGTTTGATTGTTTGGGTTCTTGTTATATGTTGAAATTTGTTGATTTGATTAAAAACTTGTTAACGGAATTCCAACTGTAGTTTTATCTTTGTTGGAATACAGAATTCGTTCAATCAAGAATAAGCTCGTATAAGCAGTGTTGGTTGATTCAGATCCCGACGCATTAATATCCTGAGAAGTAAGAGTCGATTTAAGGTAGGTGTCATAAACCGATTGTGTGCGTACTCGTGCATTCTTCAAAGCATCAGACGCTACATAAAAGTGGCACCTCAACGATAAGGGGCAAGAATTCAAATCAGAAATATACGACAGCTTAAGATCCAACAAAGATTAAACATGAATACGCGCAGTAGAAATGCAAGGGGGCGAGTAAATGTTGGGAATGAAAGCGACGAAGGTTGTGAAAATGTGGGGTATGAAAGCGAGGGAGATAGGGGAGACACGGGAAATAATGTACCGGAAGCTTCAACCGTGATAGAAGTTCCGATGGTGCCAGTACCCGAGGTGAACCCGGTGATGGAAATGTTGAGAATGATGAATGAAAAGGGAGATAAGAGGGATGAAAAAATGGAGGAGATGAATTCAAGTTTGAGGAAAGAAATTGGGGATATGAACACAAGTATGAATGAAAAGGGGGATCAGAGGGATGCGAGTTTGAGTGAAAAAATTGATGCAGGAAACGCCAGTATGAATGCAAGCATGGGGGAGATGAATGCAAGTTTGAGGAAAGAAATTGGGGATATAAACGTCAGCATGAATGAGAAGTTTAGTCAGGTCAATGAACGTTTTGATAGACAGGAGGTCAAATTGACAAGTATGCATGTCAGTGTGGAGAAAATGCAAGGGAAAATTGAAAAAATCAATACCAAGGTTGATACAAAAATCACCGAGGTGGTAAATACAATGGATAAGAGGTTCAAGGAATGCCGGCAGGAAAATGAGAAGGGGGTGATCAGTTTAGAAAAAGGGGTGAATAAAAGATTTGAGACGGTGAATGTGAAGATCACGGAGATCGAGACAAAGGTAACAGACGTGTTTGTGGCAAATGAGAATGCGATCGGCTCCATGCGAGAGGAGGTAAAAAATATGAACCGTACGCAAAATGACAAATCGTTGGGGGACCTGGTGGAAGAATTAAAAGGTCATAGTTACCGGGACGGCGACATGGACAAGTACCCAAAATTCTATAATGACGGAAAAATTAATCCAAAAATTTTCATAAAAAATTTAGGAAATAATTTAATCCGCATTCGGGACGAAGTCCGGCAGAAGAATATTATCCGCGCCACGATGAAGGGGGATACAGAAATTTGGTTTAGTATGGTAGAGGAGAAAATCAAAAATTTCGAGGATTTTAAGATACTCTTCTTAAAAAAATACTGGGGCGATATGGACCAAAATAAGGTAAAAGAAAAGGTTAATGGGGGTAAATACCGAGGAGGACATGGGGGCACTCGGGAGAATTATGCAGTAAGTTTGATTAATCAAGCACAACAGGTCGAGCCACGATATGAGGAAGTGCTGTTAGTCAGGGCAATCGGGGGGCATTTTGAGAAAGATGTCAAAGCCCGGATTGGGATAGAAAAGGTCGAGACGATTGAAGGTTTCCTCGAGCTGTTAAAAAGATTCGACGAAAGTGTCGACTTTAAGTACGAGGAAACGCGACAATCAGCGGTCCCATATGTGCGATGGGAAGAACGCGACTGGCGGGCGTCACCGCAGGAGTCACAAGACCCGCGAGTTAAGGGGAACGAACCAGCGAGGAATGGTTTCGAGAATACGCGAAGGGGGGGATACCAGAATCACCGCGGGATGAATCGGAGAAGCTGGCCACAACGTAACCAGGAAGACGCGCCGCGAAAAAACAATGAGAAGGATATAAACCGGATAGAGATCGACACCACGAACCGACCGACGGCTACCACGCGAGCCACGGTCCATCCACGTTCGGGGTCGGATTTTCCGTAAGCGGCAAGCAAGCGAGGGGGGTTAACACCTATGTACACCCGCGAGAGTACATAGAGGAGAGTTTGCACGACGAGGCAGAGTCCGAAGAGGAGGTTTGTTTGCCATATATTCAGATAAGTTTTAATGGGGTAAAATTAATCGCGTTAGTTGACACGGGTGCCGAGATATCCGTGATCAACGAGGAAATTGTTCGGGAACATGCGGAGGTGTTTAAGAAGGGGTTATTGCCGATAAGGAGCGTCAACTTAATTGCGGCGAACAATAAAAAGATGACCAGCCTAAACCAGATGGTGGTCGGCAAAATTCTTATCGGGCAATATGAAAAGACGGAGGGATTCATAGTCATGCCCAAGTTGAAGGGACAATGTTTGTTAGGGGTCGATTTGCTGAAGGCCATGAAGATAACTATCGACGTGGACCATCAGCGTATCACGGCCAACGGGGACGAGATCGAGTAGATAAACAAGTCAATTTTAGAACCACATTTGAATTCAAATATAAACCAACCAATTTTAGGCCAACCTTTGAAATCAATCATTAACAATTCCATTGTCGGTAAAACATTAGGAAATAATCAAACCGTCATCGTCAATAGAATGGAAAAGTCAAATGAACAACCAAATTTAGGCACGCGTTTGAAATCATGTAATAAATTAAATGTCACTGTCAGCGGCGATATACAATGCAACGAGAAATTTAAACAACAAGTTCGGGGTATTTTAGATAAACATACCAGGTTGTTTAATGAGGTAGTAACCGTCGCGGAGGGGTATGCACATAAACTCCACGTAGAGAATGAAGCATCATTCAGTTGCAAGGTTTATCCGATACCGCATAAGTATCGAACGGAAGTCTGGGGGCAAATTGCACAAATGGAAAAGGATGGCATAATTCAGCGAGCGAGTACAGCGTTTATCAACCCGCTAGTGGTAGTAAAGAAGGCAGAAGGAAAAATTCGTTTATGTCTTGACGCTAGGAAGCTAAACAGCATCACAAAGCCACAATTCGAGCAACCTGAAAATATCAATAGTTTATTTGGAAAAATCGGGAACAAAACGTTATTTACAAAATTAGATTTAAAAAATTCATTTTGGCTTATTCCATTAGAACCGGGGTCCCGTCCTTATACAGGATTTTCTGTAAATGGTGTGACGTTCAAATTTAAGGTCGTCCCATTTGGGCTAAACACAAGCAGCGCCGCACTCTGTCGAGTCATGCAAACCGTACTCAAAAGGCACGAAGACTATCTTGTCCACTATGTTGATGACATGTTGGTATTTTCGGACAACGAGGAAGATCATTTACGACAGTTGGAAGAGGTATTAAGCACGTTGGAACAAACAGGGCTTAAACTAAATTTATCAAAATGTCAATTCATGTTGAATCAAGTAAAATTTTTAGGGTTCACGGTAGACCGAGTAGGAATCTCAGTCGACAATGATAGATTGGAGGAGGTTAAAAATTATCCGCGACCACGGAATTTACGGACTTTGCGAGGTTTTTTAGGAGTGTTAAACTACTATAAGAAATTCATTCCGGAATATTCACAAAAGACGTTAGGTTTGTTAACGTTACTAAAAAAGGGTACACGTTGGAATTGGGGGCAGGTACATGAAGATAGCTTCAACAATTTAAGGGAAATGTTTCACAAAAGTTTATCGTTAATACATCCAAATTTCGATGAACAGTTTATATTGCGTACGGACGCAAGTGATTTTGCAATTAGTGGGGTATTGATCCAGATAAAGGATGGGGAAGAAGTTCCGATCCATTTTATATCGAGAATACTCAGGGGAGCAGAAATCAAGTATACGATATCCGAAAAGGAAATGTTAGCAATTGTGTTTGCACTAAACAAGTTAAAATTCTATTTAGTAGGAAATACATTTTTGATTGAGACGGATCACTCCGCGTTAACTTTCATGATGCGAACGAATTTCAGCAACCAAAGAGTGTATCGTTGGTCACTGTTGATACAGGAATTTTCGTTCGACATTAAACATAAAGCTGGTAAAGATAATTTGATCGCGGATGCCTTCAGCAGGAAAGATGAGGAGGAGAAGAAGAAGTTGAAGGACATTTTAGTCGCGCAAATAAATTTAAATCAGGGACACGGGGTTTATTCAGAAGAAAATATTTACAGGAGTCAAGGGAGTCCAGAATTCAGTCTAATCAGGGATAAAATTGCAGAACAGGGAACATTTAAAGGATACAAAATCAGGGATCAATGGCTTCTTAAAAGCATAGGGGCGAATGAGCTGTACGTGGTGAATAAAGATACCACCATACAAATTGCGGGAGAATTACATGAACGTTTCGGACACGTAGGCATTAGAAAAGTATTTTTAATATTTAGAGAAGTTTTCTTTTGTACACGGGATTTGTCGATCATAAAAGACACCATCAACCGATGTGCATTATGCAATCTGGCCAAATACAAAAATCACGTAAACCAGAATAGCATTAAAAGCATCAAAGTAAATAGACCAGGAGAGCTGGTGGCTATAGACTACCTCAGTAATCTAGTTCCGTCAGAGGACGATTACCGACATATTTTGGTGGTATACGACGTATGCACTAAATATGTGAGATTATACCCGACGAAGAGTTGTAATACGGGCACAACAATCCACTGCCTAGAAAACTTCGCAAACGACGAAATTAAACCCGAGCGCATATTAGCCGACAATGCGACTTATTTTAACAACGATCGTTTTGTTGATCATTTCAGGGGAAAGGGCATTGACGTTTGTTATAGTTCCATTAGACATCCGCAAGGCAATCCGAGTGAACGGATCGTCCAAGAAGTCATAAAGTTCTTGAGGATCTTAATCCATGACAGACATCCGGAGTGGGTCGACAAGGTTGTCTTGGCGGAAAGCTTTATAAATTGGTGTCCGAATGTTCGGACAAAGTTCTCGCCATGGTACTTGATGAAGGGTACGAGTCCTCATCGACCATGGACGGAGGACGTTACCGAAAGGAATTTTCTGCACGACTGTAGAACGGCAAGAGAAAACGCGCATCGAAGTTCGAAGAAGTATGAAGAACGGATGAATAGAAGAATCCGAAAGCGACTGTCATTCAATATAGGGGACAGGGTAGTAGTTAAGAGTTTGAGAACCTCAAACCGGGCGCAGAACATCTGTGCAAAGTTATCGTTGCCATACGAAGGACCTTTTAGGATCCATGAGGTGGTTAACGATAACGTTTATATTTTGGCATACCAGGGGGGAGAAATTCGGGGAAAATTTCACATTAACCTGCTATACCCATACGTTGCGGACCCGCAAGAAGAAGAGTCACCATAAGGATGAATTGACTGACTAACAGTACCTCGGACATATAAGAAAATAATTTTACACGGGCAATCTCGTGAGCATTCTCAAAATTATGTTTACAAACCACTGACGCTAAAAGGGAAGGGAAGGGATAAATGTAAGTGACTACTGCAGGATATGCAGGTCCATTAAGAGGGAGGTGTACGCACCAACATAGCCCGAGGGTATGTTAGGGTAAGACTACACAGTACAGGGAGAATGTAAGAGGCTTGGCTAAAGCCAGTCCAGTTGGGAATAAGACATCGCTGAGTTTGAGGACCCTAAGTCGATGCAAAAGAATAAAAGCGTTAGGAACAGGTGGTGATTGGAGCAAGAGAGAGAATGAATGAAGGTGTTAGAGGGAAGTCAGGGTCAATTGAATGGTATGAAAGGGGGTCATGTATGGAAGAAGGGTGTGAAGAATGAATGAAGATGTTGAATGAATGCGAAGATTTACCAAGTTAGTTGCATCGCACTACTGTGGGTAAACTTAGCAGGGGGCATTTGTTGTGATACGCGCTATCCATGTTGAGGATAGAGTCGTACCAACAAGGAGAGAAGTACAGTTGGAGACCGGAGGTTCAAACACATTTGTTTACATGTGTTTGTTTTGTTGTGTCGTTTGAATTTAATTTTAAGTTTGTTCGAGTTATATGTTGTGTGTAAACGGGATATACAACATGTGGAAATTAATCAAACGTGCAGAGAACCGTCGGCCATGTACAAACAAACCGATATATAAGAAGCTCCGGTTTGAAAAAAACAAAATATATAGTAACGAACGTTACATAAAAAGTAAATAACAGTTCCATCGAGATCACGAGAGGTGACGGTCGTGTATTTTGTACTGCGAGACAAACTCGCGAATTCAAGTAAGATTCAAATAAAATATACTGAAATAAATTATATTCGTAAACGATATACGGTGGTACTACCCAAGAAGATTAATTCCTTGGAGAATTTAAGATTCCGCAAGATAGCGGGATACAGAAGGTGTTGGCAACGAAGGTTGTGATCGAGATCGTGTCTTATAGATACGTTGGGGAGATACGGATACCAAGTTATCCGATATATGAGAAGCAGATTGGAGATTGGAGATTGGAAAGTGGAATATTTGAAGAAAGAAAATAGTGCGCACGATACAAATCACAGGTTAGCTACCTTTTAATAATCAGTGCGTAGGATAGTAGTTTACATAAAGATTGTTTGATTGTTTGGGTTCTTGTTATATGTTGAAATTTGTTGATTTGATTAAAAACTTGTTAACGGAATTCCAATATTCCAACAATATATTGGACCCGGATGAGGCTGCTGATCAAAGGATGACAATTAAGGGAAACGATCGGTGCGATCCAAGTCTGATGCGAGAGTTAAGCACTTTCATGTCTCAGAATAATCCTTTTTCTGCCGCATGCAAAATGCTTTATGAAGTGGAACAAGAAAGCATCAAGGACGCCGCTCTACATGGCGTTGCGCCAGCAACAGTTACCATGGCAATTATACAAGACCGTAAATCCGATATTAGACGATACAATGCTCCAACAAGAAATGAAGTAGCTGTCATTTTTCAAAATGCCGACGGCGAACCTCCTCTCGAAAGAGACTTACTGATCCCTTGTCGTTCAAATCAAAACAACTTGATAAGTTGATCCGTTGATACGTTGATACGTTGATCCGTTGATAAGCTTGAAGATTTAATATACCGTTTGTATTATCGACGACAACCTATATAAATATTTAATCCGTTGATCCGATGATACGTTGATCCGTTGATACGTTAATACGTTGATACGTTGGCGTTGATACGTTGATACATTGATACGTTGATACGTTGATACGTTGATATAAAACACCAAAACTTTTGACACGATTTGAAACGCTCTGTATGATTTTGAATTATGCGGACAGACAGACAGACGGACGGACGGACAGACAGACACGGAGCTAGATCATAAGGCTTCTTGTTATACTTTGTATAGAAGCCTAAAACCAGTTCTTAGACCTCTATACACACAGAGTATTTCCAACACGATTTGAAACGCTCTGTATGATTTTGAATTGTGCGGGCGGACAGACAGACAGACAGACGGACAGACGGACGGACAGACACGGAGCTAGATCATAAGGCTTCTTGTTATACTTTGTATAGAAGCCTAAAAATAATTGTTATGTAATTTTGCATACCTAGCAAGTTATTGCTTCAATTCTTACGAATCCATGGCAGAGGTAAATAAAATCCAAAATTTAACATAAAATAAAACACAAAACTACCGGTATCCTGCACAAAATTATGTATTACAGTTCTATTGTAGCAATGAATAATTGCTGTTTAATTATAATTGATTTATAATACCATATCACAAAATTGTAACAAAGTATAAAATTTTTCGATTGCTTTAAAATTCTAACATATATGGTACACAAGCGAGCCTTAACACAAAAGCGCGGGTAAACTTTTAGATTTATAGGAGAGGAGGGGAGTTCTGGTTATGCAACCCACATTCCTCCGCCTCTGTGGTTTTTACCGTATCCTGTAAAAATCACCTATTCCCTTGGTTCGGAATCCACGTTAAGCTGTAGACCCTCTGTGCTCAACACACAACGGGCACAGACAGGGCGAGGTATCGGGAAAATGTCGCAAGACGTTCAAAAACCGAATATCTGCAGAAAAATGAGATGAAATTTTACAGATTGAAAACGAGCTCTTTGGAAAGGTCGTGGTGTGAAAACACTATGCCTCTCTGGGAACTATATCTCTCGGGTAGCCCTGGCGCCGAAGTTCGGCGTCCCCCTGTTGGACTCTGTGACGGGCGGGGAGCTCTGGGAGATGAAAATGTTGAATTACTCCGGATGGATAATATGGACAAAACCAAAAAACCCCAGGCGGTTGTGTCTTCAGACACATCGTCAAAAATTACAATGGGAGCTTCCTTTAAGGAGGCCCCAGTCGTTAGTCCTGCGATGGGTACATCCTTTACGAATGTACCATCCAGTAGAACCGGGGTGGGTATATCCTTACAGGATGTCCCACAAGAACAACACCCGGAAAAAACAGTCGATTCTTCGAGTGTGGGTGCGTCCCCTGAGGATGCCTCACACAGAACCGACCCAGAGATACGCCATAAAAAGCGTAACCTCTGCGGGGCGGAGAAGAAAAGAAGAAGGAAAGCCAAAGCAGTGAGGCGCATGGCAACAGATAACCCCAGCAGCCAAACTGCCCACGAGCGGGCCAGGCTATCCAAACCCAAGGAGGCGGATGGCCTGCCTGTTGGTGGAAAGAAGGGAAAAGATGTGATGGCGCAGGAAAGAGGCGGTAAAACAACCGCACCTTCAACTGGTGCCGTAAAAAAGAGGGCAGGTCCCAGGACTCAATGCCTTCGCCTCTCAAGCAGAGGAAGAAGGTGGAAACAATAACTGGGCACATACCCAAAACAAAGGCGGCTGATTCGTCAAGCTACAAGGAGGCTGTTACCAGCCACCTCAGAGTAGCAGTGATCGACCGCCAAAATCCCCTGGACAGCTCAACATAGCTTTACGCAGAGCCGTCTTGGAGGCTCTGCAGACAAAAACAGGGGCGCCAATTTTTAAGGGCTTCCGTTACTCGGGCAGATCCTACGGATCACCTGTGGTGACGAGAGGTCCCAAAAATGGCTTCAAAGTACAATTGGACTTCTCCCGCCTCTATGGGAGAACGCAAAATTAGATGTTGTTCAGGTGAGCAATCTGCCTAGGCTGACTAAGGCTACCCTCTGGATTCCGGGGAAACCCGAGCCCACTGGGGAGGTCATAGAATGGCTAACGGCACAGAACACCTGGATAAAAACCAGCGAGTGGTTCATCTTCCATGACACTGACAGAAGTGACCCCTTGGGGAAGCTTATTGTCTTTGGCATTAATGAAGAAGACAAAGCCGCTCTTATAGCTAGAAAAGGAAGGGTGAACTACAGATTCTCCATCCTAAAAATAAAGGTGCAGCGAGTCGTTACTGACGACGACGTGCCAGCACCAACAGCAGAGAAATTGGCTGCAGAGATATTGAGCCTCATGGAAATCGATGAGGACAATCATAAAGCGGCAAATCCTCAAAGCAACAAAGAAGTTCTATAACAGGATGGTCTGATGGCCAACCTAATGGAATGGAGCTTCTTACAAGCTAACCTGCACCATGGGCGGGCGGCTACAGCAACTCTGTGTCGCCGTCTGTCCAGATGCAAGGACACGATAGCTCTTACACAAGAGCTATATATAACAAAGGCTAGAATTTCTGGCCTTTCAACACTCAGAGGAAATATCTTCACAGGTAATCTCTCAAACAAAACTAGAACATGTATTTACATACCTAGTAACTTTCAGGCTCATCCCCTTCCGCAGTTTGGTGACTGCGACCTAACAGTGGTAGGGCTAGGCTGTGATTTTGGTGATGGCCTGGAAAATGTTATTCTGGCATCTGCATACCTCCCAATCGACTCCCAGGATCTGCCACCTTCTCAGAAGCTAGTGGACCTAGTGAGCTATTGCGAGAAAAATAGAAGACATCTCGTTATAGGATGCGACTCCAATTCCCATCACACTGTATGGGGAAGTGAAGATTGCAACAAACGAGGTAAGTCACTTTTTGAGTATCTTATTAGTACAGATTTAGAGATTATTAATCTAGGTGACACGCCAACTTTCTATGTGTCACCAACACGTTATTCTGTAACTGATATCACATTACCGTCGATAAATATATCAAATAAAATATATGATTGGCATGTATCGAAAGAGCTGACAATGTCCGACCATAGATGGATTGACTTTAAAATTAAAGCCAAAAAAATAGAACCCAGGCGGTTCAGAAATCCCAGGAAGCTTGACAGGCGGATCTTTCTAGATCTACTTTCGAGTGCACTGGAAACCGACATGCCTGAGAAAACCACAAATGAGCTACTTACCATTGAGGAGATTGAGATATGCGCTAACTCGATACAAAAATCCCTCACAACATCGTACGAGCTCTCGTGCCCTCTAAAGGCAGCTGGATCTGGAGATCGCACCACGCCTTGGTGGTGTTACGAGCTAGAACGGATGAGGAAGGAGGTCACGAGACTGTGCAATAAGGCGAAAGCCTCCAAAGTTACTTCAGACTGGGACGCTTTTAGGGAGCGTCGGTCTGAGTACAAAAAGATGATTCGCCAAAAGCAACGGAAGTCCTGGAGGGACTTCTGCAGTGGGGTAGCGTCCACAATGGATGCTGCCAAACTTAAGAAGATTCTCTCTAGGGATCCACATCAGCAACCAGGCAGTATTCTTCGGGATGACGGCTCTTATACCGAAAGTCCAGAGGAGGCTGCTGAAATACTACTAAAAACAATCCTTCCCGGAAGTAAAACTGTCACGGATTATGCGTGGACTGAACACACAATTCGGACACCGACTGAGGCAGACTGGGAAAATGCAAAAAAGATCGTAGATCCGATCAAAACCTCATGGGCGATCAGATCTTTCGCCGCCTTCAAATCGCCGGGACTGGATGGGGTGTTTCCGGCCCTACTACAGTGGGGACTGGATAGCCTGCTTCAGCCTTTGGTGAGGGTGTTTAGGGCATGCATTGCGCATGGCTATACCCCTGAGGGATGGCGAAAGGTCAGAATTGTATTCATACCAAAACCAGGTAAAGGAGATTACTCCCTAGCTAAATCCTTTAGACCTTTAGACGTGAGAATAAGTCTCACGTCCTTCTTTTTGAAAACGTTGGAAAGATTGTGCGACAAAGAAATACGGGATGTAGCACTTGGTCACAAGCCGCTACACCCGAAACAACATGCATATGTTCCAGGAAGATCCACTGAGTCCGCCCTTCACGAGGTGGTGGAAAAGATAGAAAGATCATTGCATACTAAAGAATGCACTCTAGGAGCATTTATTGATATAGAAGGGACTTTTGATAAAGCCACCTTCGAAAGTATTAGCGCCTCACTACTATCACATCGTGATCCCTATACCATTGTAAGATGGATCAACTCAATGTTGAGAGGGAGGATGGTTGAATTCAATGTGGGAGGTGCAACAATAAAGGGTATTGTTACTAAAGGTTGTCCTCAGGGGGGAGTCCTTTCTCTACTCCTGTGGGATCTCGTAGTAGATAGCCTTCTGAAACTCCTAAATAAAAATGGGTACTATACCATTGGCTATGCAGATGACATAGTCATACTGCTAACAGGGAAATTTGAGAGCACTCCGTGCGAACTGATGCAGAGGGCACTCAGAATACTAGAAGAATGGTGCACGACACATGCCCTTTCGGTCAATCCGACTAAGACTGGGCTCGTCCTGTTCACCAGAAAAAGAAAACTACAAAGCATGAGAATGCCTATTCTAAAAGGAATTCCCTAAAGTTGGCTCCAGAGGTTAAGTATCTGGGAGAGGTGCTGGATGCAAAACTGAACTGGGGAAAACATGTCAGCCTTAAAACTGAGAAAGCAAGCGTGGCTTTCTGGCAGTGTAGGAGGGCGATGGGAAAGTCCTGGGGCTTTTCCCCGAGGATAGCTCTCTGGCTCTACACTGCAATAATTAGACCAATGCTATGATATGGCGACCTTGTGTAACAATTCAAAATGTTACTAAGCCGACTCTGTCGTCTATTTTACGACCAACTTACATCTGGTCAAATTTATTTCCGAATTTTATATTTTTATTTAACAATTTTTGTTAAAAGACCTTTCATTAGTTTTCCCATCATGTATATATTTATTATTTAGTATGAAAAGATCAAATAAATCAATTGTCGTCTATTTTCCATAAGTACTACTTTTTCATCGGCCACGGCGAATTAATAAGTCAAAGTTACTCGCCTACAGATTTTATGCTCAATCCAGGTTAGCGTCCTAGAAGTCGCATACACTACACGTATTATTACAAGCTCCGAGTTTTTTGAACAATTTAAGAGTAATTATTGAAAATTACAAACAGTTTTTTGTGCCGTTACGTTCACCGAATGTCAAGTGACAATTCGAGTAAATTATTTCGAACCAACGATTTTTTTATAATCAATAATATCGATTTACAAAAATCGAAGATCAAGTATAGACGCCATTAAAATTTCCAATCGATAGACGCAGTAGTGAACGGAATTATCCCGAGCTGTGCGCACTCAGATTAATGGTGGCCTGTCAAATCAAAATAACAACAAACTTTTGGAATTTAAAAACTGAGAAAGACGCTGATGACAAAAATCAATTTCAACCTACTGAAGCCGAAACTACTTTCAATTATCCATCAAATTGGAGGAAACTTCACGAAGACACACAGTATCATATTTTATTATTTATTAGTCAAATTTCAGAGAAGAACTTTAAAGTTCATAGTTTGCTTGTTAACAATTGGCTTATCGATTTGTATATGTGTTGTATTCTTTTAGAACCTTATTCAGAAATTGAATATACCGAGAGAGGAACCTGAAGATCTGCCGGAATCCAGCTACGTATATTTGTAAACATCATACATGTGAGTATCTGTATTACTCACTATATAAATTGGGTTTGCTTTGAGTTAACAACCTTTATTTCTGGTAGTTTGCTAACAACTTGTACTATTGCTTCTGTTGGTATCTGTGTTTTGCTTTTTGGTAGCAAAGTCAAGATAATTTATGATCTGTGTATCAATTCATTTTAGTGAATCGTCACGACTTCGTCAAGACGAGGCTACAATCTTTTCAGACGAACATTCAATTATTTGTAAATATTTTAATTATTGTAAGAATAAGTTTTCCATATTGTACCGAGAGATTTCGTTAAGTTCAAATATTGTCATTTTAAGTTACACAAAGTGTATATTTTATTTCCTGTTCACTCAAGAATTTTATTTTTATGTTTTCTTATTAAATGGTTATTGAACGATTAAGCATCGGTGTTTGTTTATTAATCCTTTTGGCGCCCCGAGCATTTAGTATCAGCAGCAAGAGAATACCGAACCCCGAACACTCGAATTACATCAGAGTAACCCTCGCTCTACGACTAAGGCATAAAAAACCAAGAGCTAGCCAACCTGTTTAATACCTACGGTTGTCAAAGTGGCCTTTGTAACAACTAATGTGGTCATCATCAGTAAATTATTTAAGTAAAGTGGTTATATAAGAAAGTGGAGCACAACGTAGAAGCTCGACCACCACGAAAGAAAGTTACACCCACGTAGAAGCACGATCCCTACGAAAGAAAGTAGTTACAAAAGAAAGTGGCGCCCATCCGTGGAACCTCGAACGCTACGAATGAAAGTAACTTTCATCGTCAAAGCTACGATCACATGCTCTTTTATAATTTTACTATTAAACTTTCAAATATTCTCACTCAAGGTACTAAATATCAAATCATTATTTCATATTACGAGGAACAGAACAGAACTAACGAAATCTTTTACAATAATATCGCAGCGATCTTTCTCAATATTAACGAACTCTATTTTATAAATATTTTAACGACGTTATTAATATCACACATCTCTCTATATTTAATAAAAATTGCATTACGAATTTTTCTAATAATAATATTAAAACAATGAGGTATTTAAATCGTTTATCCGCTGAAGAGCTATCTTTTGAGCTCGAGATACGAGGCAAAGGTTACCTGCATCTCAACGTGCAGCAAAAACGAGCATCCTTAAGAGCAGCCTTAAGGGAAAAAGTAGAAACCGTACCACCACGAGTGGAATTAAATATTTCAGAGCAATTTCAAGTATGTCGTTCTAAATTAGCCGTTACTGAACAGTCCGTTCAGGATCTTATTGATTCGCCGTGTACTAATGACTGCGAGAAATGTTTAGCGAGACTCGACCACATAGTCGCAAGACTCGACTATTGCTTATTCAATTTAGAACTTTCGGAAGAACAAAAGCTCGAAGCAAATAACCTCAAAACACAATGTAATTTATTAATCGAGAGAGCAGAAATTATGATAGACTCCCCTGCAACAAGAGAAAATGATCTCTCAATAGCATTTGAAAATATTCAAATAAATCAGTCACTTGCAAATCTCGAAATGGACCAGCCTTCAGCCGTCCAAAACATTCCATTACAGGGTGAGCATAGCTCCACACCCGTCAGGCAAGGAGAAAATTGAAATCATAATGAAAGTCAAAACATCAGTACTAATCAAAATATTCAAAATGATCCACAACACTCGCTTACGCCGCCAAATCCACAATTTAGTAATTTTCAACCTCCCCAAATGCAAATAGCACAAAATCAACCTATTTATTACGCTCCCACCAAACCTGATACTGTCAGTCGGTGGAATATACAATTTTCAGGAGATTCTAAATCTCTAGGGGTGAACGCATTCCTAGAACGTGTAAATGAATTACGTATCTCGAGACATGTCTCGGAAGCTGCGGTTTTCGATAGTGCAATCGACTTATTCGAGGGTACAGCCTTAACTTGGTTTAGATCAATTAAAAAGTATGTACATACATGGCGCGATCTTGATTACCAGATTAGACGTACATATTTGCCGACGAATTATGATGAATCGTTGTGGCAAGAAATCATTAATAGGAAACAAGGTGAAACGGAACCGGTACGCGACTTCATTGCTGCCATGACCAATTTAATATCCAGGTTATCATACACAGAAAGTCCTCACAGAGAACTTTATTACATTAAAGAAAATTTATTACCTAAATACCAGAAACAGCTCCTTTTTCGCAACATCAACAGCGTGCTCGAACTAGTTGATGCGGAAAGCGAGTCGCATCGGCCAACGCTAAATGCTTTAATTGCCATGGAACGGGACATTTTTATCATACCTGTCCAAAAGAACGACGCATTTTCTGCTATATCTGTGGTACTTCCGATGTCACCTACCCTACTTGCCCCAAGTGTTCAAAAAACGCCGGAAGGCCGGAATGAACCGTAGCCAGTTCACTTCCAGCCCATTTTTAATGAAGGCTAATAGCGCCGAGTGGCAACAGCGGTTGATAAACATCAAATC